>CM063191.1:74472995-76972995 GCA_031835075.1 Saguinus oedipus | reverse complement strand
AAAGCTTATCCACCATGATCAAGTAGGATTGATCCCGGGGATGAAAGGCTGGTTCAACATACACAAGTCTATAAACGTAATTCACCACATAAACAGAAACAAAAACAAAAACCACATGATTATCTCAGTTGACGCAGAGAAGTCCTTTGACAAAATTCAACAGCCCTTTATGCTAAAAACCCTCAATAAACTCGGTATTGATGGAACGTATCTCAAAATAATAAAACCTATTTAAGACAAACCAATAGCCAATATCATACTGAATGGGCAAAACCAGGAAGCATTCCCTTTGAAATCTGGCACTAGACAAGGAGGCCCTCTCTCACCACTCCTATTCAATATAGTACTGGAAGTGCTAGACAGAGCAATCAGGCAAGGAAAAGAAATAAAATGTATAGAAATAGGAAAGAAGAAGGCTAAATTGTCTCTATTTGCAGACGACATGAAAGGATATCTAGAAGACTCCATCGTCTCAGCCCAAAAACTCCTGAAACTGATAAGCAACTTCAGCAAAGTCTCAGGATATGAAATCAATGTGCAAAAATCACAAGCATTCCTATACACCAATAACAGACTTAAAGAGAACCAAATCAAGAATGAACTGCCATTCACAATTGCTACAAAGAGAATAAATACCTAGAAATACAACGTACAAGGAACGTAAGGGACCTCTTCAAGGAAAACTACAAACCAGTGCTCAACGAAATAAGAGAGGACACAAAAATATGGAGAAATATTCCATGTTCATGGTTAGAAATAATCAATATCGTGAAAATGACCATACTGCACAATTTACAGACTCAACGCTATGCCCATCAACCTACCATTGACTTTCTTCACAGAACTGGAAAAAACCACCTTGAACTTCATATGGAATCAAAAGAGAGCCCAAATAGCCAAGTCAATTCTAAGCAAAAAGAACACAGCAGGAAGTATCACACTACCAGACTTCAAACTATACTACAAGGCTACAGTAATCAAAATAGCATGGTACTGGTACCAAAACAGAAATATAGACCAACGGAACAGAACAGAGGCATTGGAGGCAATACAACATATCTACAACCATACAATCTTTGATAAACCTGACAGAAAAAAAATCAATAAATAAAGGATTCTCTGTTTAATAAATGGTGTTGGGAAAACTGGCTAGCTATGTGCAGAAAGCAGAAACTGGACCCCTTCCTGACACCTTACACTAAAATTAACTCCAGAGGAATTAAACACTTAAACATAAGACCTGGCACCATAAAAACCCTAGAAGAAAATCTAGGCAAAACCATTCAGGACATAGGAGTAGGCAAGGACTTCATGACCAAAACACAAAAAGCATTGGCAGCAAAAGCTAAAATAGACAAATGGGACCTAATCAAACTCCACATCTTCTGCACAGCAAAAGAAACAGTCACTAGAATGAATCAGCAACCAACAGAATGGAAAAAAATTTTTCAGCTTACCCATCTGACAAAGGGCTGATATCCAGAATTTACAAAGAACTCAAACAGATTTACAAGAAAAAAACAAATAAGCCCATTCAAAAATGAGCAAAGGATATGAACAGACACTTTACAAAAGAAGACATACATGAGGCCTACAAACATATGAAAAAATGCTCATCATCACTGGTCATTAAAGAGATGCAAATCAAAACCACATTGAGATACCATCTCACGCCAGTTAGAATGGCGATCATTAAAAAATCTGGAGACAGCAGATGCTGGAGAGGATGTGGAGAAATAGGAACACTCTTACACTGTTGGTGGGAGTGTAAATTAGTTCAACCATTGTGGAAGACAGTGTGGCGATTCCTCAAGGACCTAGAAATAGAAATTCCATTTGACCCAGCAATCCCATTACTGGGTATATATCCAAAGGACTATAAACTGTTCTACTATAAGGACACATGCACACGAATATTCATTGCAGCACTGTTTACAATAGCAAAGACCTTGAACCAACCCAAATGCCCATCGATGATAGACTGGACTGGGAAAATGTGGCACATATACATCATAGAGTATTATGCAACAATAAAAAACGGCGAGTTTGTGTCTTTTGTAGGGACATGGATGAATCTAGAGAACATCATTCTCAGCAAACTGACACAAGAACAGATAATGAAATACCACATATTCTCACTCATAGGTGGGTGATGAACAATGAGAACACTTGGACACAGAGAGGGGAGCACTACACACTGGGATCTATTGGGGGGAATGGGGTGGAAGAGAGTGGGGTGAGCTCGAGAGGAATAGCATGGGGAGAAATGCCAGATGTGGGTGAAGGGGAGGAAGACAGCAAATCACACTGCCACGTGTGTACCTATACAACTATCTTGCATGTTCTGCACATGTACCCCAAAACCTAAAATGCAATAAAAAAATAAATGATTGTATATAAAAATGAATTCCTGTACTTTAGAAACTTTCAAGATATTAATGCATATATACCTACCTATAGACAAACAAACAACAAGATTTTGGTAAGAATATATTATATTTTACCAGTCTAAAGAAGTATTAAATATAATTTCACTGTTGGAAAGAGTTGTTAGATATTTTATTTTATTTTATTTTTTTATTTTCCTTCTAATATTTTTTTTTTTAAATTTTTATTGCATTATAGGTTTTGGGGTACATGTGCAGAACGTGCAAGATAGTTGCATAGGTACACACATGGCAGTGTGTTTTGCTGCCTTCCTCCCCCTCACCCACACTTGGTATTCATCCCCAGGTAGATATTTTATTTAATATATTGCATTTGTTTCCAAGAAAAAATATTAATGTCTGTGAAAAATGGTGAGAAATAACAGTTCAGTTTTTAATTAAACAATGATTTACTCATAACCAACTGTTATCCCTTTAAAATACAGATACTTATTTCAGAGAAAAGTATTTTCTTATATCAAAATAAAAAGATTATGCTTATCAAATAATATCAATTTGATGTTTCCATGCTGTGTTCAGTAAGATTGTAGAATACCGTGAAGAGAAGTTACAAAGAGCCAGTTTTACTTTCAATTAGATTCATTAGTTTTTGTTCCATTATCATCTGGATAATGTTGCTTTTAAAAGAAAGAACTAAATCTGTGTTTTAGAGTAAAATTGTAGATGCAAAATATTTAAAGAAACTTTGTTCTTAATAAAAACTTGTATTAACATTAAGCTTGGTAGACAACCTATGAAGATTGTTTTACAAATACCATAATCAGAATGTGTTTAACAGTTGTTCTAAATAGGCAGCTATTTTATAATATATTCAACTAGATAACTTGAGTAAAATTTGTTGATTGATTTTAATAATATTCTAATGAATATGTTCATTTTCAAAATTTATAGCCACTCACAAATGTACCTCAGATAATTATGAAGCTTGAAAAGAAGACTTGTTTTTAATTTTTCTTAACTAAAAAGTCTTTATATTTAAAATGAAGTTATTTCACACATACTTTTAACTACTATATAAAAGGTAATGCTCAGAGATATAAGTAGGCAACTCTTATCACAACTGACCCATGCTGGGAGGAGGAGAACATCAATTTATCTTATACCAAAAAATGATGGGAATGTTAAAGGTTTTAGTTTCTATTCAGACCTATGAGGAGGTAGCATATACTTTCCATGTTAGTGTTATTTATATTCTGGTCTGTCATTCTTTTTACTTTATAATCATCTCTTTAAAAATACTATGCTTAGCTCCATTTCCCTTTTTTTTTCTTTTTTTTTTGAGACAGAGTCTCACTCTGTCACACAGGCTGGAGTGCAGTGGAACCATCTCGGCTCACTGTAATCTCCGCTTCCCAGCTTCAAGTGATTCTCCTGCCTCAGCCTTCCAGGTAGCTGGGATTATAGGTACCTGCCAACACGCCCAATTAATCTTTTTATTTTTAGAAAAAATGGGGTTCTACCATGTTGGCCAGGCTGATTTCGAATTCCTAACCTCAAGTGATCCCTCTGCCTCTTCCTCCAAAAGTGCTGAAATTACAGGCGTAAGCCAACATGCCCGGCCTCCATTTCCCACTTTAAGAGTCAAAGTGTTCTTCCTGACTAAGATTTAAACAAATTCCCAGTTTCCTGTCATTTGTTATATAGGGAAACAACTTCTTTAAATTCTTCTATTTAGGTGGAACCATAACCATATTAAAAGGTCCTTGACTTAAGGGGTTTAGGTAAAAGATTAATTGGAACAATCACGATAAACATGCCAGGCACCTAAACATCTACAGAAAACAGCATACAGGTCCCAAAAAGGAAAAGTTCTCAAATTAAAAGTTTTGTTCTCAGAAGTTTTCTGCAGGCTAAACTTCTGCCCCTAATCCCAGAGAAATCTTACCACATTCTTCTGACTCTGCCGTAAACCAGATAAATACACTTCTTGCTGTGTTCATTTTGTTTGTATTGCTATGGCTGTTGTCTATCGGTTCTAAGGATAAAAATGTACACTGTTCTAAGAAAATCATCGCCTGATTCTTTTCAGGTTTAGCACCAATCCCTCAGTGTGGCAATGAGAGAAAAGTTAGGCAGTGAGGGTGGGTCCTTGGTAAAACTCCTTTAAACAGATACAGCCTGAAACATCATGCGGCAGGCACAGATAAGAAAACTTGCACAGACCTCTGGTCCACGCAGATAAAGGAACAAGGCCCAACATAGAAATGCCTTTGTTCTTTGTGTCTATGATATTCCCACAGCCACTGTAATAAGGGAACAAGGCTTAACATAGAAAATGCTTTTGTCCTTTGTATAACCAGCAGGCTTACAGGAAATTGTCTCTTCTCCTTTTGTGGGCATGTACATGGTGGGTTCTGGTGAGTTCTGGTGGGCACTTACCTTTCCTTTTTTAGACACACTTTGGTCTGTGAGCCGAGACTCTATGAATCATTACTTTAGCTCCTAATTGGTCCCAGGGATAGGTCCAGGCCTAGCTAAGTAGTCCCTATGAATCATCACTTCAGCTCCTGATTGGTCCCAAACCAAGGTCCCAAGTCAAAGTAAATCACACTTTGTGCAAGAAAGCCTACAGACTAAGCACATTCCTTTCCTTCCCAGTCCATAAAAGTCCCAGACCCTAACCTTATGGTGGGCAACCAATTTGGGCCCCCCTCTCTGCTGCAGAAAGCTTTCTTCTTTCACTTATTAAACTTTTGCTCCAATCTCACCCTTGTTTCTGCACTCCTTAATTCTCCTGGATGTGAGAAAAAGAACTCCAGGTACTAACTATCTCAGACAATGTGATACTGATACATATTTTGGTGCATTGGCAGAAATATAACACATTTTGTTGCATTAGCTGAGAAGAAAGGGATTCATCTAAAGAGTGAGTAAGAGCAGAGCATTAACTCTTTATTTTCATTTCTAAAGCTTCTTGTCCTCAGTTTTTTTTTTTTTCTCTCAGGAGCAAACAAAAACTTCTGAGGCTTCTTGTCCTTAGTTTTTTCTCTCAGGAGCAAACAAAAACGGTGGGCCCCTTTTAGCCAGTTAAAAACTAAGAGTGTGGCTGCCAGCCTTAAGACTCAGGGTACAGGCTTGCTGGAGAGAACATTTTGAATCCTCCTTTGTCCTCATGTATTGAAAAATTTAACCATGTTCCAATACAGTTTCCTTTCACAAAGGACCTAGCTGTCACACGAGGCCAAAAGGAGATCCTGGGGCAACTGAAGGTGTCTGGCTGAGGCTATACTTCAACATTACTTGAAGGCCCTTGGACTAATGCCAGTCCCTAACATCCCAACAGGGAATTACCATAAGGACAGCGTTTTTCTATCACATTTTCCTTCTTTCTTTTTGCAACTATCATGTTTCCTATCCTTTCTTTGTATGCAATGTTGTGGGTGTTTTTACAACCCGAGGATACAGTCTTATGGGGCAAAGTCAGCCAGAGCCTTAGGAATGTAATTCAATGAATATTTGTCTCTGTCGTTTCCTTAAAATGAGGGATTCCAAGAACTGGATCTGAAAACCTATTTCTCTCCCAATGACAGCATACAATGGAGTTAAACAGGGAGTTATTTCTCCTCAAGCAACTATACCCTCTTTCATTTAAGCTGTTCCTTTTTCCAAATGAGCAGCCAGCACTGCCCAGCAGAACTAAAACACTTTTCTATGAAACAAGTTGATATGGCTTGGCTACATTCCCACCCAGATCCCATCTTGAGTTCCCACGTGTTGTGGGAGAGACCTGGTAGGAGGTAATTGATTCACATGGGAAGTCTTTCCTGTGCTGGTTCTTATGATAGTGAGTCTCATGAGATCTGATAGTTTTAAATAGAGTGTTTCCTTGCACAAGCTCTCTGTCTTTGCCTGCCACCATCCATGTAAGACATGACTTGCCCCCTCCTTGCCTTCCAACATGATAGTCAGGCTTCCCCAGTCATGTGAAACTGTGGGTCCAATTAAACCTCTTTCTGTTATAAATTGCCTAGTCTCAGGTATGTCTTTATCGGCATCATGAAAATGGACTAATACACAAGTTAATTTTCTTTCTAATTTTGTAACACAGCCTTACAAGTCCTAAACCTTTCTTTCTAACTTTTGTCTAAGAATAACTTAAAGTCAAGGTTTTTACCTAACATTTCAGACCCTACAGCGCCTTCTAGTGGGATGGAATTTTTCTCCATGGGGAGCCTTGTCAGCTATTTGCCCCTAATCTCTAGTTCCCCAATCCCTCTTTTCCCTCTTACATGCCTCTATCAGTCATCAGGTCCAGTAACCTATTGTTAGTCAGAAAAACTCCACTTTCAATAGCCAGAAAGAAGTCATCCTGGCAAGACAGACACCAAAGTTGGTACTGTCCCCGTCAAAAGAAAAACAGCCATTCAATCCTTGTGTTCTTTTAAGGCACATGCCCTGCAACCAACTACATTGTCATTTAAACAAAAATGGGATTTTATGTTTGGAAATCAATTGGTTCCATTCTCTGGAATTCCAATGTTTCACTGGCACCATAGCAAGGGAAGCCAGAGACAGTATTAAATACTCCCTCAGAGGATTGCTGGCAAGATGGCTGAATAGGAACAGCTCTGGTATGCAGTTCTCAGTGAGATCAATGCAGAAATTGGGTGATGTCTGCATTTCCAATGAGGTACCTGATTCATCTCATTGGGACTGGTTGGACAGTAGGTGCAGTCCACAGAGGGTGAGCTGAAGGAGGGTGGGGTGTCGCCTCACCTGGGAAGCACAAGAGATCAGGAAATTCCCTCTCCTAGCCAAGGGAAACCATTAGGGACTGTGCTGTGAAAAATGATACACTCTGGCACAGATACTGTGCTTTTCCCATGGTCTTTGCAATGTGCAGAAGAAGAGATTCCCTCTGGTGCCTACACAACCAGGGACCTGGATTTCAAGCACAAAACTGTGCAGCTGTTTGGGGAGACACTGAGCTAGCTGCAGGAGTTTTTTTTTTTTCCCATATCCCAGTGGTGCCTGGAATGCCAGTGAGACAGAACTGTTCACTGTAAAGGGTGCTGAAGCCAGGGAGCAAAGTGGTCTGACTCAGAAGGTCTTACCACCATGGAGTCCAGCAAACTAAGATCCACTAGCTTGAAATTCTCACTGCCAGCACAGCAGTCTGAGCTCAACCTGGGATGCTAGAACTTGATGCAGGGGAGGGACGTCCACCATTGCTGAGGCTTCAATAGGCAGTTTTAACCTCACAGGGTAAACAAAGCCACCTTGCAGACCAAATTGGGTGGAGCCCACTGCAGCTTAGCAAAGCTGCTATGGCCACACTACCTCTCCAGTTTTCTCCTCTCTGGGAAGGCCATCTCTGAAAATAAAAGGCAGCAGACCCAGTTAGTGGCTTACAGATAAATCCCCCATCTCTCTGGTACAGAGCACCTGAGGGAAGGGACAGCTGTGAGCAAAGTTCAGTAGGCTTAGATGTCCCTGCCTGACGGCTCTGAAAATAAGTGAATCTTCCAGCACAGTGTTCAAGCAATACTAAGGTTCAGACTGCTGACTAAAGTGGGCCCCTGACCACCATATCTCCTGATTGGTAGATACCTCTGAGTAGGGGCCAACAAAAACCTTATACAGGAGAGCTCTGACTACCATCTGGCAGGTGCCCCAATGGAGCAAAGTTTCCAGATAAAAAGCAGGCAATAATCTTTGCTGCTCTGCAGCATTTGCTGGTGATACCCAGGAAAACAGGGTCTAAAGTGGACCTCCAGCAAAGTTCAGCAGACCTGCTGCAGAGGGTCCTGACTCTAAGAAGGAAAACTAACAAATAGAAAGAAATAGCATCAACATCAACAGAAAGGACGTCCACTCAGAGGCCCCATCCAAAGGTCACCTACATCAAAGACCAAAGGTAGATAAATCCATGAAGATATGGAGAAAGCAGTGAAAAAAGTTCCGAAAACCAGAACATCTCTTTTCCTCCAAAGGATCACAACTCCTTGCCAGCAAGGGAACAAAACAAGATGGGGAATGAGTTTGACAAACTGACAGAAGTAGGCTTCAGAAGGTGGGTAATAACAAATTCCTCCAAGCTAAAAGAGCATGTTATAACCCAATGGAAAGAAGTTAAGAACCTTGGAAAAAGGTTAGATGAATTGCTAATTAGAATAATCAGTTTAGAGAACAACATAAATGACCTGATGAAGCTGAAAAACACAGCATGAGAACTTCGTGAAGCGCACACAAGTATCAATAGCCAAATCAATCATGCAGAAGAAAGTATATCAGAGATTGAAGATATCAAGATCAACTTGAAATAAAGGAAGAAGACAAGATTAAAGAGAAAAGAATAAAAAGAAATGAACAAAACATCCAAGAAATAAGGGACTATGAAACGATCAAACCTATGTTTGATTGGTGTACCTGAAAGTGACGGGGAGAATAGACCCAAGTTGAAAACACTCTTCAGATATTATCTGGGAGAAATTCCCCAACCTAGCAATATAAACCAACATTCAAATTCAGGAAACACAGAGTACACCACAAATATACTCCTCGAGAAACACAACCCAAAGACACATAATTATCAGAGTCACCAAAGTGGAAATGAAAAAAAGAAAAAAAATGTTAAGGGAAGCTAGAGAGAAAGGTTCGGTTACCTGAAAAGGGAATCCCATCAGACTAAGAGCTGATGTCTCTGCAGAAACCCTACAAGCTAGAAGAGAGTGGAGGGCAACATTTAACATTCTTAAAGAAAATAATTTTCAACCCAGAATTTCATATCCAGCCCAACAAAGCTTCATAAGCCAAGGAGAAATAAAATCCTTTTCAGACAAGCAAATGCTGAGAAATTCTGTCACCACCAGGCCTGCCTGACAAGAGCTCTTTAAGGAAGCACTACACATGGAAAGGAACAATTGGTACCAGCCACTGCAAAAAGATACCAAACTGTAAAGACCACTGACACTATGAAGAAACTGCATCAACTAATGGGCAAAATACCTAGCTAGAATCATAATGACAGGGTCATATTCACACATAATGATATTATTAAATGTAAATGGGCTAAATGCCCCAGTTAAAAGACAGAGACTGGCAAACTGGATAGTCAAGACCCATCAGTGTGCTATATTCAGCAGACCCATCTCATGTGCAAAGACACACATAGGCTCAAAATAAAGGGATGGAGGAATATTTACCAAGTAAACGAAAAGCCAAAAAAAGCAGGGGTCGCAATCATAGACTCTAATAAAACAGACTTTAAACCAACAAAGATAAAAAGAGACAAAGATGAGCATTACATAATAGTAAAGGGATCAATGCAACAAAGAGCTAACAATTCTAAATATATATGCATCCAATACAGGAGCACTTCGATTCATAAAGCAAGTTTTTAGAGGCCTACAAAGAGACTTAAAATAAAACACAATAATAGTAGGATATTTTAACACCCCATTGTCAATATTAGACAGATCAACAAGGCAGAAAATTAACAAGGATATTCAAGACTTGAACTCAGCTCTAAACCAAGCAGACCTAATAGACATCTACAGAACTCTCCACACAAAATCAACAAAATATACATTCTTCTCAGCACCACTTAGCACTTATTCTAAGACAGACCACATAATTGGAAGTAAAAAACTCCTCAGCAAATGCAAAAGAACAAAAATCATAACAAAAAGTCTCTCAGACCACAGTGCAATCCAATTAGAATTCAGGATTCAGAAACTCACTAAAAACTGCACAACTACATTGATACTGAACAACCTGCTCCAGAATGACTACCGAATAAATAATGAAATTAAGGCAGAAATTAATAAGTTCTTTGAAACTAATGAGTGCAAAGACACAACATACAAGAATCTCTGGGACATATTTAAAGCAGTGTCTGGAGGGAAATCTACAGCACTAAATGCCCACAAGAAAAATGGGAAAGATCAAAAATTGACACCTTAATATCACAATTATAAGAACTAGAGAACCAAGAGAAAACAAATTCAAAGGCTAGCAGAAGACAAGAAATAACTAAGATAAGAGCAGAACTGAAAAATATAGAGACACGAAAAACCCTTCAAAAAATCAATGAATCCAGGAGTTGGTTTTTTGAAAAGATCAACAAAATAGATAGACTGTTAGCTTGACTAATGAGAAAGAAAAGAGTAAAGAATCAAATAGACACAATAAAAAAATGATAAAGGCAATATCAACACACATCCCACATGCAAACTACCATCAGAGAATACCATAATCACCTCTACCCAAATAGACTGGAAAATCTAGAAGAAATGGATGAATTCCTGGATACATACACCCTCCCAAGTCTAAACTGGGGAGAAGTTGAATCCCTGAATAGACCAATAACAAGTTCTGAATTTGAAGCAGTAATTAATAGCCTACCAACCAAAAAAAGTCCAGGACCAGACAGATTCACAGCTGAATTCTATCGGAGGTAGAAAAAGAAGATGATATGCTTTTTTCTGAAACTCTTCCAAACAATAGAAAAGGAAATCCTCCCTAACTCATTTCATGAGGCCAGCATCATCCTGATAAACCTGGCAGAGACACAACCTGCCACCAAAACCTGGCAGAGACACAACAATAATTTCAGGCCAACATCCCTGATAAACATCAATGTGAAAATCCTCAATAAAATACTGGCAAACCGAATCCAGCAGTACATAAAAAAGCTTATCCAGCACAATCAAGTCAGCACCATCCCAGAGATGCAAGCCTGGTTCAACATAATCAAATCAATTAATGTAATCCATCACATAAACAGAACCAATGACAAAAGCCACATCATTATCTCAATAGGAAAAAAAGTCCTTCGACAAATTCAACATCCCTTCATGCTAAAAACTCTCAATAAACTAGGTATTGATGAAACATATCTAAAAGTAATAAGAGCTATTTATGACAAACCCACAGCCAATATCATACTGAATGGGGAAAAAAGGGAAGCATTCCCTTTGAAAACTGGCACAAGAGAAGGATGCCCTCTCTCACCACTCCTATTCAACATAGTATTGGAAGTTCTGGACAGGGCAATCAGACTTCTCTCAGAAGGGTATTCAAATAGAAAAACAAGAAGTCAAACTGTCTCTGTTTGCAGATGACATGATTGTACATTTGGAAAGCCCCATTGTCTTAGCCCTAAATCTCCTAAATCTGAGAAGCAATTTCAGCAATGGAAAAATCACAAGCATTCCAGTATACCAACAATATACAAACAAAGAGCCAAATCATGAGTGAACTCCCATTCACAATTGCCACAAGGAAAACTAAATACCTAGGAACACATCTTCATGGAATGTGAAGGAAATATTCAAGGAGAATAAAAAATTACTGCTTAAGGAAATAAGAGAAGACACAAACAGATGGAAAAACATTCCATGCTCATGGATAGGATGAATCAATATTGTGAAAATGGCCACACTGCCCAAAGTAATTTATAGACTAAATACTATTTGCATCAAGATACCATTGAATTTCTTTTTTTTTGGGGGGGGGTATTTTTATTTTATTTATTTTATTTTTTTATTGCATTTTAGGTTTTGGGGTACATGTGCAGAACGTGCAAGATAGTTGCATATGTACACACATGGCACTGTGTTTTGCTGCCTTCCTCCCCTTCACCCACATTTGGCATTTCTCCCCAGGCTATCCCTCCACAGCCCCAACTTTCTTAATATAATGAGAAAAAAATTCCTTTAAATTTCATATGGAATGAAAAAAGAGCCTGCATATCCAAGACAATCCTAAGCAAAGAGAACAACGCTGGATGCATCACACTACCTAACTTCAACTATACTACAAGGCTACAGCAACAAAAATAGCATGGTAATGGTACCAAAACAGATATATAGACCAATGGACGAGAACAGAAGCCTCAGAAATAATGTCACACATCTACAATCATCTGGTATTTGACAAACTTGAAAAAAAAAAAAAACAAGCAACGAGGAAAGGATTCCTTGTTTAATAAATGGTGTTGGGAAAACTAACTAGCCATATGCTGAAAACTGAAACCCGACTCATTTTTTACATCTTACACAAAAATTTGCTCAAGATGGATTAAACCATAAAAGCCTTAGAAAAAAAACCTAGGCATTAGCAGTCAGGACATAGGCATGGGCAAAGACTTCATGTCTAAAAAAGCAAAAGCAATAACAATGAAAGTCAAATAAACAAACGGGATCTAATTAAACTAAAAAGCTTCTGCATAGCAAAAGAAACTATCATCAGAGTGTGCAGGCAACATACAGAATGGGAGAAAATTTTTGCAATCTATCCATCTGACAAAGGGCTAATATTGACAAAGAAATTTAAAGAATCTATGAAGAACTTTAAGAAATTTACAAGACAAAAACAAACAACGTTATCAAAAAGTAGGCAAAGAATATGAACAGACACTTCTCAGAAGAAGACATTTATGTGTCCAAGAAACATAAGAAAAATAGCTAATCATCACTGATCATTGGCGAAATTCAAATCAAAACCACAATGACATGCTGGTTAGAATGGCGATCACTAAAAAGTCGGAAAACAGGAAAGGGATCCAAGATGGCTGAATAGGAACAGCTCTGGAGGGCAGTTCCAAGCGAGAACAAGGCAGAGGGTGAGTGATCATCACATTTCCAAACAAGTTATTACTGCCTACAGACAAGGAGATTCCTGGGCTGAAATGTGCCATGAGTTTCCACCACAGCTGTATCAGCTGGCACAGCAGGTATCTGCACAAAAACTCCCATAAATCTGGGTGACTGTTTCAACTGGTGCCTGGAATGCCTGGGAGACAGAGCCACCCATTAAACTGAAAAACAGGGGGCTGAAACGAGGAACCAGGTGATCTGGCTTGGCGGGTCTAACCCCTATAAAGACCAGCAATCTGAAACACTGTGGATTGAGAGTTTCACAGCAATCATAGCTGGAACCAGGACGGTCAAGCTCTGTGGGGGAAAGGGCCTGCCATTACCAAGGCAGTCCACCACTAACGAGGCAGTCTGACATCACTGAGGCAGTCCACTATTTCAGAGGAAGTCTGCCATTACTGAGGCAGACCACCATTACTGAGGCAGTTCTAACTATATCACTATAAAAAA
Source organism: Saguinus oedipus (assembly GCA_031835075.1). Classification (NCBI taxonomy): domain Eukaryota; kingdom Metazoa; phylum Chordata; class Mammalia; order Primates; family Cebidae; genus Saguinus; species Saguinus oedipus. The sequence goes on along the minus strand of CM063191.1, from coordinate 76,959,497 downwards.
AAAAAACACAACGAAGTTCACAGAGCAGCTGGGAAGAGTCCATGGCAGCTCAGCAATGCCTCTGCTGGCAGGCTGTGACAAGGCTACCTCCTTGCAGAAAAGGGCATCTCTGGGCAGCAGCATGTCAGAAACTTATAAGTAAAACCCCACCTACCAAGGACAGAGCACCTGGAAAAAAAGGTGGTTATGAGTTGTACTGCAGAAGACTTAAATGTACCTGCATAGTAGCTCTGAATAAAACAACGGAGTTCACAGCTCAGCACTTGAGCTCCTATAAGGGACAGACTGTCTCCTCAAGCAGCTCCCCAACCCCCATATATACAAAGAGACACCTCATAAGGAGAGATTAGGATGACATCTTGCAAGTATCCTTCTGGAAAGAAGCTAAGAGAAGAAAAAACCTACAGTAACCTTTACTGTTCTGCAGCCACTGCAGGTGATCCACAGGCAAGCAGGGTCTGGAGTGAACCTCCAGCAGCCCTACAGCAGAGGCCTGACTGTCAGAAGGAAAACTAAAAAACATAAAGAAATAACTTCAACCTCAACAAAAAGGATGTCCACTCAGAAACCCCATCAAAACGTCATCAACTACAAAGACCACGAGAAGATAAATCCACAAAGATGGGAAGAAACCAGTGCATAAAAAATGAAAACACCCAAAACCAGAAAGCCTCTCCTCCTCCAAAGGAACACAACTCCTCACCAGCAAGGGAACAAAGCTGGATGGAGAATGAGTCTGAGGAATTGACAGAAATAGGATTCAGTAGGTGGGTAATAACAAACTTCTCTGAGCTAGAAGAACATGTTCTAACCGAGTGCAAAGAAATTAAGAACCTTGAAAAAAGGTTTAATGAAATGCTAAGGAGAATAAACAGCTTAGAGAAGAATAAAAATGAATTGATGGAGCTGAAAAACACAACACGAGAACTTCATGAACTTCATGATGCATACACAAGTTTCAATAGCTGAATCGACGTAGCAGAAGAAAGGATATCAGAGATTGAAGATCAACTCAATGAAACAAAATGAGAAGGCAAGATTAGAGAAAAAAGTGAAAAGACATAAACAAAGCCTCCAAGAAATATGGGATTATGTGAAAAGACCTAATCAATGTTTGATAGGTGTGCCAGAATGTGACAAAGAGAATGAATCCAGGCTGAAAAATACTCTTCAGGATATTATCAAGGAGAACTCCCCAAACCTAGCAAGGCAGGCCAACATTCAAGTCTAGGAAATACAGAGAACACCACAAAGATATTCCTCAAGAAGAGCAACCCTAGGGCACATAATCATCAGATTCACCAGGGTTGAAATGAATAAAAAAAATCCTAAGGGCAGTCAGAGAGAAAGGTCGAGTTACCCACAAAGGGAAGCCCATCAGACTCACAGCAGATCTTTCAGCACAAACCCTACAACCAGAAGAGAGTAGGGGCCAATATTCAACATTCTTAAAAAAAAAGAACTTTCAACCTAGAAATTTCATATTCAGTCAAAGTAAGCTTCATAAGCAAAAGAAAAATAAAATTCTTTTTTAACAAGCAACTGCTGAGAGATTTCATCACCACCAGGCCTGCTTTACAGGAGCTCCTGAAAGAAGCACTAAACATAGAAAGGAACAACCAGTAACAGTCACTCCAAAAACATACCGAATGGTAAAGAGCATCAATGCAATGAAGAAACAGTGTCAACTAATGGGCAAAACAACCAGCTAGCATCAAAATGGCAGGATCAAATTCACACATAACAATATTAACCTTAAATGTAAAGGGGCTAAGTGCCCCAATCAAAAGACACAGACTGGCAAATTGCATAAAACGTCAAAACCCATCAGTGTGCTGTATCCAGGAAACCCATCTTAATTGCAAGGACACAGAAAGACTCAAAATAAAGAGATGGAGGAAGACTTACCAAGCAAATGGAGAGCAAAAAAAGCAGGTGCTGTATGCCTAGACTCTGATAAAATAGACTTTAAACCAAGAAAGATCAAAAGAGACAAAGAAGGGCATTACATAATGGTAAAAGGATTAATGCAACAAGAAGAGTTAAGAAACCTAAATATATATGTACCCAATACAGGAGAACCCAGATACATAAAGCAATTTCTTAATGACCTACAAAGAAACTTAGACTTCCACAAAATAATAGTGGGAGACTTTAACACTCCACTGTCAATAATAGATCAATGAAACAGAAAATTAACAAGGATATCCAGGAGTTGAACTGAGATCTGGACCAAGCAAACCTAATAGACATCTACAGAACTCTCCACAGCAAATCCACAGAATACACGTTCTTCTCAGCACCACATCAAACCTACTGTAAAACTGACCATTAAATTGGTAATAAATCACTTCTCAGCAAATGCAAAAGAATAGAAATCATACATAACAATATCTCAGACCACAGTGCAATCCAATTAGAAGCCAGGATTAAAAAACTAACTCAGAACTGCACAACTTCATGGAAACTCAACAACTGACTCTTGAAAGTTGACTGGATAAACAAATGAAGACAGAAATAAAGATGTTCTTCAAAACCAACGAGAACAAAGACACAACGTACTAGAATCTCTAAAACACATTTTAAGCAGTGTCTAGAGGAAAATTTACAGCAATAAATACCCATATGAGAAGCAAGGAAAGATCTAAAATTGATACCCTATCATCAAAATTGAAAGAGCTAGAGGACCAATATCAATGAAAGCTCAAAACCTAGCAGAAGACAAGAAATAACTAAGATAAGAGTAGACGTGAAGGAGATAGAGACACACACACAAAAAAACATTAAAAAATCAATACATCCAGAAGCTGGTTTTATGCAAAGATCAAGAAAACAAAAGAAAACAAAAACAAAAACAAAGAAAAGGGAAGAATCAAATAGATGCAATAAAAGATGATAAAGTGTATATCACCACTGATTCCACAAAAATACAAACTACCATCAGAGGTTACTACGAACAACTCTGCACACAAAGTGGAAAACCTGGAAGAAATGAATAAATTCCTGGACACCTGTACCTTTCCAATCCTAAACCAGGAAGAAGTTGAAACCCTGAATAGATCAATAAAAAGGGCTGAAGTTGAGGCAGCAACTAATAGCCTAGCAACCAAAAAAAGCCCAGATCCAGATGGGTACACAGCCAAATTCTACCAGACATATGAAGAGGAGATGGTACAGTCCTTCTGGAACTATTCTAAACAATTCAAAAAGAGGGAATGCTTTCCAAATCATTTTATGAGATCAACATCATCCTGATACCAAAACCTGGCAGAGACTCAACAACAAAAAAAGAAAACTTCAGGCCAATCTCCATGATGAACATAGATGCAAAATCTTCAATAAAATACTGGTACACAGATTGTAACAGCACATCAAAAGGCTTATCCATCATGATCATGTAGGCTTCATCCCAGGGATGCACGGCTGGTTCAACATATGCAAATCTATAAATGTCATCCACCACATAAACAGAACCAAAGGAAAAAACCACATGATTATCTCAATAGATGCATAGAAGTCCTTCAACAAAATTCAATAGCTCTTTATGCTAAAAACTCTCAATAAACTAGGTATTGACAGAACATATCTCAAAACAATAAAAGCTATTTACAACAAGCCCAAAGTCAATATCATACTGAATGGACAAAAACTGGAAGCATTACCCTTGAAATCTGGCACTAAACAAGAATACCCTCTTTTACCACTCCTATTCAATATAGGAAAGGAGGAAGTCAGATTGTCTCTATTTGCAGTTGACATGATTGTATATTTAGAAGACCCTATTGTCTCAGCCACAAATCTCCTGAAACTGATAAGCAACTTCAGCAAAGTCTCAGGATACAAAATCACTGGGCAGAAATTGCAAGAATTCCTATACAACAATAACAGACTCAAAGAGAGCCAAGTCAAGAATGAACTGCCATTCACAATTGCTAAAAAGAGAATGAAATACCTAGGAATATAACTAACAAAGGATGTAAAGGACCTCTTCAAGGAGAACTACAAACGATTGCTCAAGAAAATGAGAGAGGAAACAGATGGAAAAACATTCCATGTTCATGGTTAGGAAGAATCAATATTGTGAAAATGGCCGTACTGCCCAAAGTAATTTATAGACTCAATGCTATCCCCATCCGGCTACCTGACCCTCTTCACAGAACTGGAGAAAAACCACCGTAAACTTCATATGGAACCAAAAGAGAGCCTGCATAGGAAAGAATCCTAAGCAAAAATAACAAAACTGGATGCATCACACTAACTGACTTTGAACTATACTACAAGGCTACAGTAATCAAAACAGCATGGTACTGGTACCAAAACAGAGATACAGACCAATGGAACAGAACAGAGGTTTCAGAGGCAATGCCACACATCTAGAACCATCTGATCTTTGACAAACCTGACAAAAACAAGCAATGGGGAAAGAATTCCCTGTTTAATGAATGGTGTTGAGAAAACTGGCAAGCCCTGTGCAGAAAACAGAAACTGAACACCTTTCTGACACCTTACACTAAAATTAACTCCAGATGAATTAAAGACTTAAACATAAGAGCTAACACCATAAAAACCCTAGAAGAAAACCTATGCAAAACCATTCAGGACATAGGCATAGGCAAAGAGTTCATGATTAAAACAACAAAAGCATTGGTATCATAAGCCAGAAAAGACAAATAGGATCTAATTAAACTCCAGACCTTGTGTACAGCAAAAGATACCATCATTACAGTGAACAAGCAACCAAGAGATTGGGAAACAATTTTTGAAACCTTCCCATCTGACAAAGAGATAATATCCAGAATCTACAAAAACTAAGAGATTTACCAGAAAAAAACAACCCCATTCAAAAGTGGGAGAAGGACATGAATAGACACTTTTAAAAGAAGACATACATGAGGCCAAAAAAACATATGAAAAAATGCTCATCATCACTGGTCGTTAGAGAAATACAAATCAATCAAAACCAGATCTCACACCAGATAGAATGGCAGCCATTTAAAAATCTGGAGACAAAAGATACTGGAGAGGATGTGGAGAAATAGGAACACTTTTACACTGTTGGTGGGAGTGTAATTAGTTCAACCATTGTGGAAGACAGTGTGGCAATTCCTCAAGGACCAAGAAATAAAAATTCCATTTGACCCAGCAATCCCATTACTGGGAATATATCCAAAAGATTATATATCTTTCTATTATAAAGACACATGCACATATATGTTCATTGCAGTACTGTTTACAATAGCAAAGACCTGGAAACAACCCAAATGCCCATCAATGATAGACTGGACAAGGAAAATGTAGCACATATACACCATGGAATACTATGCAGCCATAAAAAACAATGAGTTTGTGTCCTTTGTAGGGACATGGATGAACCTGGAAACCATCATTCTCAGCAAACTGACACAAGAATAGAAAATCAACCACCACATGTTCTCACTCATAGGAAGGTATTGAACAATGAGAACACATGGACAGAGGGAGGGGAGCATCAAACACTGGGGTTTGTTGAGGGGGAATAGCGATGGGACAGCACGGGGTATGGAGGTTGAGGAGGGATAACATGAAAAGAAATTCAAGATATAGGTGATAGAGTGATGGAGGAAGCAAACCATATTGCCATGTATGTACCTATGCAAGAATCCTGCATGTTCTGCACATGTACCCCAGAACATCAATTTTGATGTTTGTTTAAAGTAAAAATTAAAAGGAAAAGTAAAACTCACTTTAAAGAAGGTTTCTTACTGTGTCTTCTGAAAGCAGACTTCGTTGAATTTAGCAGAAGTCCTACTCTAAAGACTAATTTATTTCTCTAGCATTCCTCATCAGCTGATCTCCCCATATTCTCCATATAGGGAATTCTGCAATACCAGGGGTTCTGTTGCTAGGAGACAAGGAATATTACTATTGCATCATTAATGGTGTCATAGATGGAGACATTTTTAACAAGTAAATTTAAATAGGCAATTTTGATTCCCAAATCTCAAAATAGACAGTGTTATACTGGACATATTACAGATTAAAAACAAGTTCCTCAAGATACTGGAACTTAAGTTATAAAATAGTGAAGAGGGAGGAGAAAAAAAAAGTAGTGAAGAAAACCAGATAAACCATGCAGATTCACATAGATATGCAAATATTTTTGTTTTGTAATTATTATAACTGCCTACATGTGACTTCAAAATTAAATTGTTATTTTGAAATACAGTCTTTGGGGAAATATTCTCTGTCTAATTTTTTCCCCAAATGAACATGCTTTAAAAAAAAAATCCTTAAACTATTAAAAAAGAGGCTGATTGTGGTGACTCCTGTCTGCAATCCCAGCATTTTCAAAGGCTAAGCCTGGAGAATTACTTGAGCCTAGGAATTCAAGACCAGCCCGAGCAATACAAAGATATCTCGACTCTATAAAAAAAATTAAAAAGAAATTAGCTCGGTGTGGCAGTGCAAATCTTTCATCTCAGCTACGCAGGAGGGTGAGGTAAGAGAACTGCTTGAGCCCAGAAGGTCAAGGCTGCAGTAAGCCATGGTCATATCACTGCCTTCCAGCCTGAGAAACAGAGAAAGACCTTGTCTCAAAAGAAACAGTTAAAAAAGCATTATGGTTGATAAGTATAAATGTTTTAAGTGCCAACAATAATTTTAAAAAGAACACTTAAAAGACAGAGTTTTCCCAACATAATGTTTTGATACAGTATGTCCAATTTATAGAAACTATCCCATAACTATTTTAATAAGAATATCAAGATTATGAAGAAAAGCAAGTAAGTAGATATAGGAAGCAAATTATTTTTACTATTAGTGCTTAGCAGAATTATTTATTGCTAGTTAATAAAACTAGATGACATTTAAAATTTTTACCCCCATATGAATTTTTTTTTAATTTTTATTCCATTTTAGGTTTTGGGGTACATGTGCAGAACATGCAAGATAGTTGCATAGGTACACACATGGCAGTCTGTTTTGCTGCCTTCCTCCCCTTAACCCACATTTGGCATTTCTCCCCAGGCTATCCCTCCCCAGCTCCCCACACCACTGTCCCTCCCCTATTCCCCCCAATAGACCCCAGTGTGTAGTACCCCCTCCCTGTGTCCATGTGTTCTCATTTTTCTCACCCGCCTATGAGTGAGAATATGTGGTATTTCGTTTTCTGTTCTTGTGTCAGTTTGCTGAGAATGATGTTCTCCAGATTCATCCATGTCCTTACAAAGGACAAAAACTCATCATTTTTGATTGCTGCATAATATTCCATGGTGTATATGTGAACGTTTTTTTAAAAAGTCACCCAAAAAAACAAGTCTGCATAATTAGTAGCTTCCAATATGACAGAATAAACTTTGCATATATCAATATTAATCTGGAACATAAAGGCTTAAATGCCTTAATTAAAATGTACAGATTGGAAGGTAGAATAAAGAAACAAGACCCAATGGTATGCTGTCCTCAAGAGACCAATCTCACATATAATGACAAACATAGGCCCAGCATGTTCACCTCATGTTCTCACTCCTAAGTAGGTGTTGAACAATGAGAACACATAAACATAGAGAGGGGAGCATCATACACCAGGACCTGTTGTGGGGTGGGGGAGCTAGGAGAGGGATTGTGGGGGGTAGTGGTATTGGGGAGAGATAACATTAAAAGAAATACCTAATGTGGATGACAGGGGGATGGATGTAGCAAACCACCATGGCATGTATATACTTATGTAACAATTTTGCATCATCTGCACAAGTACAACTAAACGTGTGTGTGTGTGTGTGTGTGTGTGTGTGTGTGTGTATAAAGGAAACCTAACTATTCTAAATATATACATAAACTAAAAACAGAAGCACCCAGATTCATAAGGCAAGTTCTTAAAAACCCATAAAGAGACTTAGATAACCACACAAAAATAGGAGACTTCAATATCCTATTAACAGTGTATGAAAAATCATTGAGGCAGAAAACTAACAAAGGTATTCAGGACTTTAACTCAACACCTGACAAAGCTGACCTAATAGATATGTACAGAACACTCCACTGAAAAGCAACAGAATATAAATTCACAGCTGCAAATGGCACATATTCTAAAATTGACCACACAATCAGCATAAAACAATCTCAGCAAATTCCAGAAAGATAGAAAGAAAGAATGAAAGAAAGAAAAACAAAATCATACCAACCAGATGTTCAGATCACAGGCCCCCCAAAATAGACATCAATACTAAGAAATTGCTCAAAATCATATAGTTACATGAAACTCAACAACCTGTGCCTGGATGACTCTGGGATAAACAAGGAAATTAAGGCAAAAATCAAGATATTCTTTGAAACTAATAAGAAAAAAGGGAAAACACACCAGAATCCCTGGGATCCATCTATAGTAGTGTTAAAAGGGAAGTTTATAGCACTAAACAATGACACCAAAATATTAGAAAGATCTCAAATTAACAAACCAACATAACATATAGCGAAAAAATAAAAACAAGAGCAAATCAACCCCCAAAACAGCAGAAGATAATACCATAATTAGAGCTAAACTGAAGGATATTCAGATGCAAGAAAAAAAAAAATCAAAGATCAATGAGGCCAGGAGTTGGTTCTTTGAAACAGTAAATAATATAGACAACTACTTAGATTAGTAAAGAAAAAAATGAGAAGATCCAAATAAACAAAATAAAAAGTGACTATGGGGACATTACCACTGACCCCACAGAAATGCAAACAACAACAACAACAAACCTGAGTAGCTCTATGCACACAAACTAGAAAACCTAGAATAAATGGACAAATTCTTACAAACATACAAAAAACCAGGATTGAACAAGGAATAAACTAAATCCCTGAAGAAACCAATAATGAGTTCTAAAATTAAATCAGTAATAAAAAGCCTAAAAATCAGAAAATAGCAAGATGACACAAATTCACAGCTGGATTTTATCAAATGTGTAAATAAGAGCTGGTACCATTCCTATTGAAACCAGTCCCAAAAACTGAGGAGGAGAGACTCTTCCCTAACTCATTCTATGAGGCTAGTAATATGTTGATAACCACAAAATGGCAGAGTCTAAACAAAAAATAAAACTTCAGGCTACTATCCTTAATAAATATGGATCCAAAAATAATCTTCATCAAAACATCAGCAAAGCGTATCAAGCAACAGATAAAAAAGCTAATCCATCATGATCAAGTAGGCTTTATTCCTGGGATGCAAGGTTGGTTCAACATATGTGAATCAATAAATGTGATGCATCACACAAACAAAACTAAAAACAACAAAATGATCACAATAGATGCAGAAAAGGCTTTTGACAAAATTTAACATCCATTTAGTTAAAAATCTTAAACTAGGTATTGAAGAAACAAATCTTAAAATAATAGCAGTAATATATGACAAAACCAAAGCCAAACATCACACTTAATGGGCAAATGCTGGAAGCATTTCCCTTGAAAACCAGAAGACAAGTATGCCCTTTCTCAAGATTCCTATTCAACATGGTACTAGCAGTCCTAGCAAGAAAAATCAGAAAAGACAGAAAAAAATAGAGTATCCAAATAGAAAGAGAGAATTTCAAACTATCACTGATTGTAGATTACGTTATTCTATACCTAGAAAACTCCATAGGCTCTGCCCAAAATATTTCTTGATCTGAAAACAAAACAAAACAAAACAAAACACTTTATCAAAGCTTCAGGAAACAAAACTAATGTATGAAAATCAGTGGTATTTCTATACAGCAACAACTTCCAAGCTGAGAGCCAAATGAAGAATGTAATACCATTCAAAATAGCCACAACAGGAATAAAATACCTGGGCATATATCTAAGCAGGGAGGTAAAAGATAGCTAAAATGAGAATTACAAAACACTGAGAAAAAATATCAAAGATAATACAAAAAAAAAAGAAAGTCATTTTATACTCATAAATAGGAAAAATCAATATAGTAAGAAAGAAAAAATGTGGGACCCCAAAATCACTAAGTTAAAGGGAAAAGTCAAGCGGGGAACTACTTAAGGCAAACCTCCTTTCTATTCTATTCAACGTCATCCCTCTGAGGCTCACTTGAGACAAATCCATATCTTATTGCTTCCTCTTCCCTGTTTTTAATGTACAAATGCAGATTCACTAAGCCAGACTACATTACGTATTCAGTGAAAGGCTGATCAAGGACTAAAAATAATGCAACCTTTTGTCTCTTATCTACTTCTAACCTGGAAACACCTACTTTGAGTTGTCCCACCCTACAAGACTGAACCAATGTAAGTCTTATACATACTGACTGTAAGACCTGTCTTATGTCTCCCTAAAATTTATAAAAAAAGACTGTAAGACCTGTCTTATGTAACCCCAAAATTTATAAAAACAAACTGTAATCCTGACCACCTTGGGCAGATGTCTCAGGACTTCCTGAGGTTGTTACAGGCACATCCTTAACCTTGGCAAATAAACCTAAAATGACTGAGACCTGTTGCAGGTATTTGGGGTTCACATTTTGGTGGCTGCAAAGGGATTCTGAGTGGAGGTGCCCCTGATTTCTGACAAATATCTTAACGGTACCAGCTTGAGCCATCTTTATAGTTCAAATAAATAGGACAATTTTCTGAGGCCTGGAAGCTTCCCCTCCAAAGAATCCCTCACCTCCCAAACTTTAGTCAAGATCTAAAGTTTATTTTGCTGTAAAACTCCTTTTTTAGTTTTACTTGCTTCCAACAACAAAGGCAAGTCTTCTTGCTTTTATAACAATAAAAGGTAAGGTAACTCCTTTCTGGAGTTTGAGTTTGCTTGCAACAGGGAAGGAGAGTTTAAGTTTTTTCCTGCTTCAAAAAGGATAGAGAACAGCCTGAGACTCATTCTTAGGTAAATACCTGAATTGGGATTTTGTTTTCACTCAAGTTAAGATTAACAACCAGCTGGTTTTAATTTCTCCTTACCACTGGAGTGCTCAGTAATCATATAAATTGTGCAATTGTTTGCTTTGCTTCACCATTTTTGTTGTTTGCTTGTTTCTGATTTTGTTGTTGTTGTTTTTTCTCTTTTTCCATTGGGTTTGACCAACTCTAGCTAACTTGATCAAATTCAAAGAAAAGCTTCAAATTATGGGTGTATTAGTTTATTTTAATGCTGCTGATAAAGACATACCCAAAACAGAGCAAAAAGAGGTTTAATTGGACTTACAGTTCCACATGGCTGAGAAGGCCTCAGAATCACGGTGGGGGTAAAAGGCACTTCTGAGGTGGTGGTGGCAAGAAAAAACTGAAGAAGCAGCGAAAGCAGAAAACACTGATAAACCCATCAGATCTTGTGAGACTTATTCATTATCAGGAGAATAGCACAGGAAAGACCAGCCCTCATGATTCAATTACCTCCACCAGGTCAATCCCTCAACACATGGGAATTCTGGGAGATAAAATTCAAGTTAATATTTGGGTGGGGACAAAGCCAAACTATATCATTCCACTCCTGTCCTCTCCAAATCTCATGTCCTCACATTTCAAAACCAATCATGTCATCCCAATAGTCCCCCAAAAGCTTAACTCATTTCATCATTACCCCAAAAGTCCAGAGTCCAAAGTCTCATCTGACACAAGGCAAGTCCCCTCTGCCTATGAAATGAAAAGCAAGTTACTTACTTCCTAAATACAATGGGGTTACAGGTATTGGGTAAATACAGCCATTCAAAATGAGATAAATTGGCCAAAATAAAGGGGTTACAGGGCCCATGCAAGTCAGAAATCCAGCAGGGCAGTCAAATTTCAAAGCTCAAAAATGATACCCTTTGACTTCAGGTCTCATATCCAGGTTATGCTGATGCAAAAAAAGTTGATTCCCATGATCTTGGGCAGCTCCAACTCTATGGCTTTGCAGGGTAAAGCCTCTCTCCTGGCTGTTTTCACTGGCTGGCTTAGAGTGTTTGCAGCTTTTTGAGGCACACGGTACACACTGACAGTGCATCTACCATTCCTGGGTCTGGAGGACGGTGGCCATCTTCTCACAGCTCCAATAGACAGTGCTGCAGTAGGAATTCTGTGTGGAAGCTCTGACTCCACATTTCCCTTTCACACTGTCCTAGCAGGGAAGCCTCACCCCTGCAGCAAACTTTTGCCTGGGTATACAGGCATTTCCACACATCTTCTAAAATCTAGGTGGAGATTCCAAAATCTCAATTCTTGACTTCTGCACACCTGCAGACTCAATGCCATGTGGAAGCTGCCAAGGCTTGGGGCTTCCACCCTCTGAAGCCACAGCCTGAGTTTCCCATTGGCCCCTCTCAGCCATAGCTGGAGGGGCTAGGACACAGGGCACCAAGTTCCTAGGCTGTATATAGTAGAAGGACCCTTGATAAACATTTTCTTCCTGGGCCTCGAGGCCTGTGACATAAGAGGCCCACAAAACCATGTTTTACTCCTGGGCCTCGGGGCCTGTGACAGAACAGGCTGCAATGAAGATCTCTGACATGGCCTGGAGATATTTTCCCCATGGTCTTGGGGATTAACATTAGGCTCCTTGCTATTTATGCAAATTTTTGTAGCCAGCTTAAATTTCTCCTCAAAAAATAAATTTTTCTTTACTACTGGCCATCTAGTGGATAGAAGCTAGGGATACCCTAAACAACTTATAAAGCACAGGAAAGCTTGCCACAACAAAGAATTATCCAGCTTAAATGTCAACAGTGCTAAGGTTGAGAAACCTAGTGTTATTAGAAAGAACTGATATATACTCATTCAATGAAATATATTGCTAGTAAAAGATGCCAAAGTCTCTAAAACCATCATATATCACTTTGTAAAACTGTGAAAAAATGCTGGTTTAAGAAGAAAAAATAATAGCATGTTATCAGGTAAATAACAATGTATTAAGTGTATTTTACTTCATCATGTGGCTTATTTTTGTGGAGGATTCAATTTCTAAACCTTAAGAAACAACCAGACTATTTTAAATTTTTACTTGAAACGTATTCAATTTATTGTTTATAAGAGAGAATGTATTTTAATATCATTGATACATGTTCACTTGAAAATATTTGAGCAACAGTAAAAGAATACAAATATGAGAGAAACTAATATCCTTGAATCCTACTAGCATCAACATTTGAGGAACCACTCTGGAGCACTTTGCTCTCACTGTGTGTGCATCTTATGAAGATTAGAAATAAAAAATTTTACTCCATAGGGAAAGATAGATTGCAATGCAATAATAGTAGGAGGCTTTAGCATCTCATTTTCAATAATGAAAAGTTCATCCAGACATAAAATTAATAAGCAAATACTGGATGTGAAAATACTTTAGGACAAATGGACCTAACAGGCATATACTGAACATTCTATCTAATAGCCACAGAATACAGATTTTTCTTAAGCACATACATAACATTCTACAGGATAGATCATGTTAGCCTACAAGGCAAGTCTTAGCAAGTTTAAGAAGACTGATATCATATCAAGTAACTTTTCCAGCCATAATGGCATAAAACCAAAAATGAATAACAGGAGAAATTATATAAAATTCACAAATAAATGAAAATTAAAGATCATGCTCCTGAAAGATACAATGGGCCAATTAATAAAAGGGAGACTTAAATATTTCTGGAGACAAATGAAAATGGAAACACAACATACCAAATTTCTGGGCTGCAGCAAAAGCAGTTCTAAAAGAAGTCTTTAGCAATACTTACATTGAAAAAGAAGATTGTAAATAAACAAATTAATATGATGCTAATGAAAAAGAAAAAAATTACAAACTAAGTCCAATATTAGCAGAAAAAAACAGTAAACATTAGAGAGGAAATAAATGCACACAGCTAGAAAAATAATATTAAAAAATCTACAAAACTGATTTAGTTTATTGAAAAGACAAAATTGACAAACTTTTAACTAGACTAACCGAGGAAAAAAGAGAAGGACCTCAAATAAGTAAAATCAGAAATAAAATAAGAGACATTACAACTGACACCAAAGAAATACAATGAATCCTAGGAGACTACTATCAATAATTATATGCCAAAAATTAGACAACCTAGAAAAAAACATAAATTTCTTGACACATAAAACCCCTAAAAAGATTGAATCCTGAAAAATACAGACACTCTTAACAGATAAATAAGAAGTGAGAAGATCGAATCAGTAATAAAGTCTCCCATCAAAGAAAAGCCCAAGTCCTTATTGTTTCAATGCTAATTTTTACCAAACATTTAAAGAAGAGCTAATACTAATTCTCCACAAGCTTTATCAAAAAATTATAGAGAGAAAACTTCCAAACTCTTTATATAAGGCCAGAATTATTTTGATACCAAAGCTAGACCAAGAACGTCACAAGAAAAGAAACCTACAGGCCAGTATTCCTAATTAACATAGTTTAAATATCCTCAACAAAATACAAGAAAACTAAATTCAACAACATAGTAGAAGGATCATTCACCATGATCAAGTGGATTTATCCCTAGATGCAAAAATATTTCAACAGTCACACATCAATAAATCTGAGATATCACATTAAAAGAATGAAAGATATAAATCATATGATCATCTCATTAAATGTAGAAAAAATGACAAAATTCAGCACATTTTTTTTTTTTGAGACGGATTCTTACTCTCGCCCAGGCTAGAGTGCAATGGCATGCTCTCAGCTCACCATAACCTCTGCCTTCCAGGTTCAAGCAATTCTTCTGCCTCACCCTCCCGAGTAGCTGGAATTACAGGTGCATGCCACCACGCCTGGCTAATTCTTGCATTGTTAAGGAGAGACCAGGTTTCACCATGTTGGTTAGGCTGATTTCAAACCCCTGACCTTGTGATCCACCCACCTCAGCCTCCCAAAGTGCTGGGATTACAGGCTTGAGCCACTGTACCCAGCTCAGCATCCATTTATAGTAAATACACTAGAAAAAAAGGTATAGAAAGAATGTACTTCAACACACACACACACAAAACAAATATAATGAGACCACTGCTAACATTACACTCAAAGGTGAAAAACTTAAGGAAAGCATCCCTTACTGTTCTGCAGCCATCAAAGGTGATCCCCAGGCAAGCAGGGTCTGGAGTGAACCTCCAGCAGTTCTACAGCAGAGGGGCCTATTAGAAGAAAAACAAACAAACAAACAGAAAGAAATAACTTCAACCTCAACAAAAAGGATGTCCACTCAGAGACCCCATCCAAAAGTCATCAATTACAAAGACCACAAGTAGATAAATCCACAAAGATAAAAAGAAACCAGTGAATAAAGTATAAAAACACCCAAAACCAGAATGCCTCTCCTCCTCCAAGGGAACACAACTCCTCACCAGCAAGGGAACAAAGCTGGATGGAGAATAAGTCTGAGGAATGGACAGAAACAGGCTTCAGTAGGTGGATAATAAAAAACTTCTCTGAGCTAAAAGAACATGTTCTAACCCAATCAAAGAAACAAAGAACCTTGAAAAAAGGTTTGATGAAATGCTAATGAGAATAAACAGTTTAGAGAAGAATATAAATGAATTGATGAAGCTGAAAAACACATGAGAACTTCATGAAGCATACTCAAGTTTCAATAGCTGAACTGACGTAGCAGAAGAAAGGATATCAGAGATTGAAGACCAACTCAATGAAATAAAATGAGAAGGCAAAATTAGAGAAAAAAGTGAAAAGACATGAACAAAGCCTCCTAGAAATATGGCATTATGTGAAAAGACCTAATCTACATTTGATAAGTGTATCTGAATGTGATGGAGAGAATGAATCCAAGCTGGAAAACACTATTCAGGATATTATCCAGGAGAACTTCCCCAAACTAGTAAGCGAGGCCAACATTCAAGTCCAGGAAATACAGAGAATACCACAAAGATATTCCTCAAGAAGAGCAACTCCAAGGCACATAATCCTCAGATTCACCAGGGTTGAAATGATGAAAAAAAGCCTAAGGGCAGCCAAAGAGAAAGGTTCGGTTATCCCCAAAGGGAAGTCCATCAGACTCACAGTGAATTTCTTGGCAGAAACCCTACAAGCCAGAAGAGAGTGGGAGCCAGTATTCACCATCCTTAAAGAAAGAACTTTCAACCCAGAATTTCATATCCAGCGACACTAAGCTTCATAAGCAAAGGATAAATAAAATCCTTCATGTACAAGCAATTGCTGAGATATTTCATCACCACCAGGCCTACCTTACAAGAGCTCCTGAAAGAAGCACTAAACATAGAAAGGAAGAATCAGTACCAGCCACTCCAAAAATGTATTAAACGGTAAGAGCATCGACACAATGGAGAAACTGTGTCAACTAATGGGCAAAACAATCAGCTAGCATCAAAATGGCAGGATCAAATTCACACATAACAATATTAACCTTACATGTAAGTACACTAAATGCCCCAATCAAAAGACATGGACTCGCAAATAGGATAAAAAGTCAAAAGACACTGGTGTGCTGTATCCAGAAAACCCATTTCACATGCAAGGATATAAATAGGCTCAAAATAATGGGATGAAGGAAGACTTATCAAGCAAATAGAGAGCTAAAAATAGCAGGAGTTGCAATCCTAGTCTCTGCTAAAATAGACTTTAAACCAACAAAGATCAAAAGAGACTAAGAAGGGCATTACATAATGGTAAAAGGATCAATGTAACAGGAAGAGCTAATGATTCTAAATATATACACACCCAATATAGAAGCACCCTGATACATAAAGAAAGTTCTTATCTACCTACAAAGAGACAGACCCCCCACACAATAATAGTGTGAGACTTTAAAACTCCACTGTCAGTATTATACAGATCAATGAGACAGAAAATTAACAAGGATATCCAGGACTTGAACTCACATCTGAACCAAGCACACATAACAGTTATCTACAGAACTCTCCACCCCAAATCCATATAATATACATCTCTTCAGCACCACGTCGCACATACTCTAAAACTGACCACACAATTGGAAGTAAATCACTCCTCAGCAAACGCAAAAGAACGGAAATCATAACAGTCTCTCAGACCACAGTGCCATCAAATTAGAACTCAGGATTAAGACACTAACTCAGAACTGTACCACTTCATGGAAACCAAACAACTGGCTCTTGAATGCTGATTAGATAAACAATGAAATGAAGGCAAAAAAAAGACGTTTTTGGAAACAAATGAGAATGAATACCCACATACTAAATATCTGGGACACATTTAAAGCCTTGTCTACAGAGAAATTTATAGCAATGAATGTCCACATGAAAAGCAAAGAAAGATCTAAAATTGACACTCAATCATCAAAATTAAAAGAGCTAGAGGAGAAAGATCAAGAAAATTAAAAAGCTGGCAGAAGACAGAATATAACTAAGATAAGGGTAGACCTGAAGGATATAGAGACACAAAAAATCTTTCAAAGAATTAATAAATCCAGGAGCTGGTTTTTTAAAAAGATCAACAAAATAGACAGACCGCTAGCCAGATTAACAAAAAACGAAAAGAGAGAAGAATCAAATAGATGCAATAAAAAAACAATTAAGGGGATATCACCACCAATTCCAAAGAAATGCAAACTACCATCAGAGATTACTACAAACAGCTCTATGCACATAAACCAGGAAACCAGGAAGAAATGGATAAATTCCATGACACTAACACCCTCCCAAGCCTAAACCTATACAAAAGTGAAAAAAGATATGAACAGACACTTTTCTTTTTTAATTAATTAATTTATTATTATTATTAAAATTTTTATTGCATTTTAGGTTTTGCGATACATGTGTAGAACGTGCAAGATAGTTGCATAGGTACACACATGGCAGTGTGTTTATCTGGTTCCTCCCATTCACCCAAATTTGGCATTTCTCCCCAGGCTATCCCTCCCCAGCTCCCCCGCCACTGTCCCTCCCCTATTCCCCCCAGTGTGTGGTACCCCCCACCCTGTGTGTAGTAACCCCCTCCCTGTGTCCATGTGTTCATTTTTCTCACCCACCTATGAGTGAGAATATGTGGTATTTCCTTTTCTGTTCTTGTGTCAGTTTGCTGAGAATGATGTTCTCCAGATTCATCCATGTCCTTACAAAGAACAAAAACTCATCATTTTTCATTGCTGCATAATATTCCATGTTGTATATGTGCCACACTTTAACAGTCCAGTCTATCATCAATGGGCATTTTGATTGGTTCCAGGTCTTTGCTATTGTAAACAGTGCTACAATGAACATTCGTGTGCAGGTGTCCTTATAGTAGAACGATTTATAGTCCTTTGGATATATACCCAGTAATGGGATTGCTGGGTAAAATGGAATTTCTATTTCTAGGTCCTTGAGGAATCGCCACACTGTCTTCCACAACGGTTGAAATAATTTACACTCCCACCAACAGTGTATGAATGTTCCTATTCTCCGCATCCTCTCCAGCATCTGTTGTCTCTAGATTTTTTAATGATCACCATTCTAATTGGCGTGAGATGGTATCTCAATGTGGGTTTGATTTTCATTTCTCTAATGACCAGTGATGATGAGCATTTTTCCATGTGTTTGTTGGCCTCATGTAAGTCTTCTTTTGTAAAGTGTCTGTTCATATCCTTTGCCCATTTTTGAATGGGCTTTTTTTTTCCTGTAAATCTGTTTGAGTTCTTTGTAAATTCTAGATATCAGCCCTATGTCAGATGGGTAAACTGCAAAGACTTTTTCGCATTCTGTTGGTTGCTGATTCACTCTAGTGATTGTTTCTTTTGCCGTGCAAAAGCTGTGTAGTTTGATTAGGTCCCTTTTGACTATTTTGGCTTTTGTTGCCAGTGCTTTTGGTGATTTGGTCATGAAGTCCTTGCCTACTCCTATGTCCTGAATGGTTTCGCCTAGATTTTCTTCTAGAGTTTTATGGTACCAGGTCTTATGTTTAAGTCTTTAATCCATCTGAAGTAAATTTTAGTGTAAGGTGTCAGAAAGGGGTCCAGTTTCTGCTTTCTGCACATGGCTAGCCAGTTTTCCCAACACCATTTATTAAACAGGAAATCCTTTCCCCATTGTTTGTTTTTGTCTGGTTTTTCAAAGATTATGTGGTTGTAGATATGTTGTATTGCCTCTGAAGCCTCTGTTCTGTTCCATTGGTCTATATCTCTGTTTTGGTACCAGTACCATGCTGTTGTGATTTCTGTAGCCTTGTAGTATAGTTTGAAGTCCGGAAGTGTGATGCCTCCCACTGTGTTCTTTTTGCTTAGAATTGACTTGGCTATGCGGGCTCTCTTTTGGTTCCATATGAAGTTCATGGTGGTTTTTTCCAGTTCTGTGAGGAAATTCAATGGTAGCTTGATGGGGATAGCGTTGATTCTGTAAATTACGTTGGGCAGTATAGCCATTTTCATGATACTGATTCTTCCTAACCATGAAAATGGAATTTTTCTCCATCTGTTTGTGTCCTCTCTTATTTCGTTGAGCAGTTGTTTGTAGTTTTCCTTGAAGTGGTCCCTTACGTTCCTTGCAAGTTGTATTCCTAGGTATTTTACTCTCTTTTTAGCAATTGTGAATGGCAGTTCATTCTTGATTTGGTTCTCTTTAAGACTGTTATTGGTGTATAGGAATGCTTGTGATTTTTGCACATTGATTTTATATCCTGAGACTTTGCTGAAGTTGCTATCAGTTGCATAAGTTTTTGGGCTGAGATGATGGGGTCTTCTAGGTATACTATCATGTCGTCTGTAAATAGAGACAATTTGACTTCCAACTTTGCTATTCGAATACCCTTTATTTCTTTTTCTTGCCTGATTTCTCTGGCTAGAACTTCCAGTACTATGTTGAATAGAAGTGGTGAGAGAGGGCCTCCTTGTATAGTGCCAGATTTCAAAGGGAATGCTTCCCGTTTTTGCCCATTAAATACGATATGGGCTGTTGGTTTGTCGTAAATAGCTTTTGTTGCTTTGAGATATGTTCCATCAATACCAAGTTTATTGAGGATTTTTAGCATAAAGTGCTGTTGAATTTTGTCAAATGCCTTCTCTGCATAAATTGAGATTGGTTCTGTTTATGTGGTGAGTTATGTTCATAGACTTGCATATGTTGAACCAGCCTTGCATCCCCGGGATGAATCCTACATGATCATGATGGATAAATTTTTTAATGTGCTGTTGCAATCAGTTTGCCAGTATTTTATTGAAGATTTTTGCATCTATGTTCATAATGAATATTGGCCTGAAGTTTCTTTTTCTTGTTGAATCTCTGCTGGGTTTTGGTATCAGGATGATGCTGGTCTCATAAACTGATTTGGGAAGGGTTCCCTCTTTTTGAATTATTTGGAATAGTCTCAGAAGGAATGGTACCAGCTCCTCTTTGTGTGTCTGGTAGAAATCAGCCGTGAACGCTTCTGGGCCTGGGCTTTTTTTGTGTGGTGGGCTCTTAATTGCTGCCTCAACTTCAGACCTTTTTATTGGTCTATTCATAGTTTTGGCTTCCTCCTGGTTTAGGCTTGGTAGGACACAGGTGTCCAGGAATTTATCCATTTCTTCCTGGTTTACTAGTTTGTGTGCATAGAATTGTTTGTAGTATTCTCTGATGATGGTTTGAATTTCTGTGGAATGTGTGGTGATTTCCCCTTTATCGTTTTTTATTGCATCTATTTGGTTGTTCTGCCTTTTCTTTTTTATCAGTCTGGCTAGTGGTCTATATTGTTGATCTTTTCAAAAAACCAGCTCTTGGATTTATTGACTTTATGAAGGGTTTTTTGTGTCTCTATCTCCTTCAGTTCTGCTCTGATCTTAGTTATTTCTTGTCTTTGGCTAGGTTTTGAGTTTCTTTCATCTTGCTCCTCTAGCTCTTTCAATTTTAATGATAGGGTGTCAATTTTGGATCTCTCCACTCTTCTCATGTGGGCACTTATTGCTATATATTTTCCTCTACAGACTGCTTTAAATGTGTCCCAGAGATTCTGGTATGTTTTGTCTTCGTTCTCATTGGTTTTGAATAACTTCTTTATTTCTGCCTTCATTTCATTGTTTATCCAATCAACATTCAAGAGCCAGTTGTTCAGTTTCCATGAAGCTGTGCGGTTCTCAGTTAGTTTTTGAATTCTGAGTTCTACCTTGATTGCACTATGGTCTAAGAGACTATTTGTTATGATCTCAGTTGTTTTGCATTTGCTGAGAAGTGCTTTACTTCCAATTATGTGGTCAATTTTGGCATAGGTGTGATGTGGTGCTGAGAAGAATGTATATTCTGTGGATTTGGAGTAGAGAGTTCTGTAAATGTCTATCGGGTTTGCTTGTTCCAGGTCTGAGTTCAAGCCCTGGATATCCTTAATTTTCTGTCTGGTTAATCTGTCTGATATTGACAGTGGAGTGTTAAAGTCTCCCACTATTATTGTGTGGGAGTCAGTCTCTTTGTAAGTCATTAAAAACTTGCCTTATATATATGAGTGCTCCTGTATTGGGTCCATATATACTTAGGATGGTTAGCTCTTCTTGTTGTATCAATCCTTTTACCATTATGTAATGACCTTCTTTGTCTCTTTTGATCTTTGTTGCTTTAAAGTCTATATTATCAGATACGAGAATTGCAACTCCTGCTTTTTTTTTTTTTTGCTCTCCATTGCTAGTAAATCTTCCTCCCTCCCTTTATTTTGAGCCTTTGTGTATCCTTGCATGTGAGATGTGTTTCCTGGATACAGCACACCGATGGGTTTTCATTTTTTATCAAATTTGCCAGTCTGTGTCTTTTGATTGGTGCATTTAGCCCATTTACATTTAGGCTAGATATTGTTATGTGTGAATTTGATACTGCCATTTTGATGCTAGCTGGCTGTTTTGTCCATTAGTTGATGCAGATTCTTCATTTTGTTGATGCTCTTTAGCATTTGGTATGTTTTTAGAATGGCTGTTTCTGGCTGTTCCTTTCTATGTGTAGTGCCTCTTTCAGGAGCTCTTGTAAAGCATGCCTGGTGGTCACAAAATCTCTGAGTACTTGCTTGTAGGCAAAAGATTTTTTTCTTCCTTCACTTATGAAGCACAGTTTGGTGGATATGAAATTCTGGGTTGAAAGTTCTTTTCTTTAAGGATGTTGAATATTGGCCCCCACTCTCTTCTGGCTTGTAGAGTTTCTGCCGAGAGATCTGCTGTGAGTCTGATGGGCTTCCCTTTGTGTGTGACCCGAACTTTCTCTCTGGCTGCCCTTAGTATTTTCTCCTTCATTTGAATCCTAGTAAATCTGATGAGTATGTGCCTTGGGTTTGCTCTTCTTGGAGAATATCTTTGTGGTGTTCTCTGTATTTCCTGTAGTTGAGTATTGGCCTGCCTTGCTAGGTTGAGGAAATTTTCCTGGATAATACGCTAAAGAGTGTTTTCCAGCTTGGATTCATTCTCGTCACATTCTGGTACATGTATCAAATGTAGGTTAGGTCTCTTCACATAGTCCCGCATTTCTTGGAGATTTTGTTCATTCCTTTTTGTGTTTTCTGTAATCGTGGTTTCTCCTTTTATTTCATTGAGTTGATCTTCGACTTCTAATATTCTTTCTTCTGCTTTGTCAATTCAACTGTTGAAACTTGTGCATGCTTCACGAAGTTCTCTTGTTGTTTTTCAGCTCCTTCAATTCATGCATATTCCTCTCTAAGTTTTCCATTCTTGTTATCATTTCCTCGAATCTTTTTTGAAACCTTTTTTCAAGGTTCTTAGTTTCTTTGCATTGATTTAGAAGTTGTTCTTTTAGCTCACTGAAGTTTCTCATTATCCACCTTCTGAAGTCTGATTCTGTCATTTTGTCACTCTCATTCTCCATCCAGCATTGTTCCCTTGATGGTGAGGAGTTTTGGTCCTTTGTAGGAGGTGAGGTGTTTTGGTTTCAGGTGTTTTCCTCCTTTTTGCGCTGGTTTCTTCCCATCTTTGTGGATTTATCCACCTGTCGTCTGAGTAGTTGCTGACTTTTCAATTGGGTCTCTGAGTGGACGCCCAGATTTTTGATGATGAAGTATTTCTGTTAGTTAGTTTTCCTTCTAACAGTCTAGTGCCTCTGCTGTACAACTGCTGAGGTCCACTCCAGGCCCTGCTTGTCTGGGGTACACCTGTAGGAGCTGCGGAACAGTGAGGGATGATACCAGTTTCTTCTGCTATCTTTGTCTGAGAATGATGCCTGCCAAATGTCAGTCTGATTAGTCCTTTCTTGAGGTGACTCTTTGGATATACAGGGGTCAGGGAGCTAATTGAGGAGACGGTCTGTACTTTACAGGAGCTCCAGTGCTGAGCTGTGAGCTCTATTGTTCATTCAGGGTTATTGGGCGGATGTGTTTAGGTCTGCTGCAGCAGAATTTATAACCCCGCACCTTTTTTCCCTCAGATGCTCTGTCTCAGAAAGTTGGGGCTTTCTTTATAAGTATCTGTTGCACTGTCCTGCCAAGCTAGGAGGCAGTCTAGTCACTAATTGCCTACCGAGGCTCCGCTCTGCTACCATGGGGTCTGCCCTGCTGCCATGGGGCTCCGTTCTACTGTGGTGGACTCCGCCCTGTTGGCGGAGTCTGTCTGTTGTGGTGGGTTGCCCCGGCAATGACGGGCTGCTTCTGTAATGGGTGTGTACCTCAGTAAAGGCAGTATGCATCCGTAGTGGCAGATGCCCCTCCTCCACCGAGCTGCACAATCCTGGATTCAGCTGAGCCCGCAATGAAACTCTCAACCCTGAGCATTTTGAATCGCCATTTTGTTTGTCCCTGTGTGAGTGGGACCTGCCGAGCCTGATCACTTGGCTCCCTCCCTCAGAGTCCTTTCTCTCTTTTTTTAGTTGAATGGTTGACTCTCTCACAGGTGTTTCAGTCACCTGCTGATAGGGCACCTGGATCTCTGTGATTTCCCGTGCCACAGCCCACTGCATCAGCTCAAATCACGCTTCCCAGGAATCTCCTGGTTTGGCTCACTGTCCAAGTCACGTTTTATCAGATGGATATGTTAATCTGCCCTCCCACATCTCAGATTGCCTGTTTAATAGGGCACCCAGAGCAGTGAGTTTTGTGCGGGCTGCCATTGCACCGTGGCGCCGGCCAAAATGGACGTGCAAGGTGAAAGGTCTGCTCTGGTGTCCCATGTCTCTCCTACACCTGGCAATTTCCCCGTTCTGTGGGCAACAAAGGTCCATCTGAAAATGCGGTTAGGACTCAGCATCTGTGCCTTCACTGAGAGCTGCAATCCTGAGTTGTTCCTACCACGCCATCTTGGGTGAAAACGTCGAACAGACACTTTTCAAAAGAAGACTTATATGAGGCCAAAAAACATATGAAAAAATGCTCATCATCGCTGGTCATTAAAAAAATGGAAGTCAAAACCACATTGATACCACCTCACACCAGTTAGAATGTTGATCATTAAAAAATCTGGAGACAACAGATGCTGGAGAAAATGTCAAGAAATAGGAATACTTTTACACTGTTGGTGGGAGTGTAAATTAGTTCAACCATTGTGGAAGAAAGTTTGAGGATTCCTCAAGGACCTAGAAAAAGAAATTCCATTTGACCCAGCAATCCCATTACTAGGTATACATCCAAAAAATTATAAATTGTTCTAGTATAAAGACACATGCACACATATGTTCACTGTGCTGTTTATAATAGCAAAGACCTGGAACCAACCTAAATGCCCATGCATGATAGACTGGACAAGAAAAATGTGGCACATATACACCATGGAATACTATGCAGCCATAAAAAATGATGAGTTTGTGTCCTTTGTAGGGACATGGATGAATCTGCAAACAATTATTCTTAGCAAACTGACACAAGAACAGAAAATCAAACACCACATGTTCTCACTCATAAACGGGTGTTGAAATGAGAACCCATGGACACAGGGAAGTGAGCTTCACACATTGGGGTCTGTAGGGGGGAACTGGGGGAGGGGCAGCAGGCAGTAGGGAGGTTGCAGAGAAATAACACAGGGAGAAAGGCCAGATATAGGTGATGGGGTGATGGAGGCAGGAAACCACATTGCCATATATGTATCTATGAAACAATCCTGCATGTTCTGCAGTACTCCAGAACATAAAGTTAAATAAAAAACATATAAATAAAAATAAATAAATAAATAAAAAGAACACATTCAGAAGGCAAATTGGTCTCTCTTTGATAGCTGAGACTTTTCTTCTGCTGCCTTGGACATCAGAACTCTAGCTTAACTGTCCTTTGGAGTACAGGATTTAACAAAAGTATCCCTCTCTGTGTCCCAAGGTTTTTGGCCTGGACTGAGAGTTACACCATCTTCTAGCTTTCAAGGTTCTAGAGCCTTTAGACTTGGACTGAGTCATGCTATCTGCATCCCCAGATCTTCAGCTTGCAGAAGGCCTGTCATGGGATATCCTGGCCACCTTAATCATCTAAGCCAATTCCCCTCATATATTCCCTCCCAAATATCGATATGCTAATCTTATTGCTTCTTTCTCTCTGGAGAACCCTTACTAATATATATTTGGTGTTTGGAAATTCAAATATCATTTCTTCTTACTGTATTCCCTACAACACAATGGAAGAGATCTGTGAAATTGTTTCCTTACAAAAGGGATGTAATAAATTAAGGGTATAAGGGTACTTAATAGCAAAAAAAAAGTTTAAAAGCTAATCATTATTGGCGCTATGAACGCAGAGAATCACTTAATTGAATTTTATTGTGTAAAGTAGTCTATGCAGTGTTCTGTTGTAATTTTGCTTCTCAAATAATTCCCCTTTAAAAATTTTAATAAATGTCTTCTGAATAATTAAATTTTTTACTGAATTTATTTTCAAAATTTTGATTTTTCAGGATTTCAAATTTCAGTATAATGGCATTCAGATTTTGTCTGTCGGGATTATGCCCAAAACCCAATACAAAGTGATAGTAATTAAAACAGCTTGGCATTGGCATGAACATGGGCATGTTGACCAGTGGAAAAGAAAAGTGAGCCTAGAAATGAATCCACATATCTATAGTCAATTGATTTTCTAAAAAGGTGTCAAGAATGTACAATTCTCAAAGGATAGTCTCTCCAATAATTAGTGTTGGCGAAACCAATATCCACATAATTAAATAATTAAATTGGACTCTTATCTCACAGAGTATATAAAAATCAATTTAAATGAATTAAAGACTTAAATATACACTAGGAACTATAAGACAACTAGTAGAAAAACATAGGGGAGAAAACTACATGACACTGTTCTGGGCAATTATCTTTTTCATTTGATGCCCAAAGGTCAGGATACAAAAGCAAACAATAGACAAATGTATTTCATCAAAAGAAAAAGCTTCTGCAAAACAAAGGATACAATTAACAAAATGAAGAGACAACCTAAAAATTGGGAGAAAATATCTACAAGCCATACATATGAGAATCGAGAATTGTCTAAAATATAAAGGAAATGTAACATTACAGAATGAAAACAAACTAACTAAAAAATGAGTAAGGTTTGGTAGTATGATACATGCAACTTCGTTATTTTTGGTCAGGTTTTCTTTGGCTATTCAGGGTCTTATGTGGTTCCAAAGAAGTTTTACTATTTTTTTCTCACCCCAAAATGTACTACAAAGCTGTAGTAATCAAAACAGCAAGGCAGTGGAATAAAAGAAAAGACACATACACCAATGGTACAGAATAGAAAATCTAGAAATTAATCCACGTCTATAGCCAATTGATCTTTGACAAAGGTACCAAGAAAACTCATTGGTGAAAAGATAGTATCTTTAATAAATGGTGCTGGGAAAACTGGATATCCATATACACAAGGATGAAACTAGGCTACCACCCCTTACCCTGTATAAAAATAAACTCAAAATAGAACAAAAACATAATGTAAAGCCTGAAATGATAGGGCTACTGAAAGAAAACACAGGTGAAATGTTTCAAAACATGGGTCTGGGAAAAGATTGTATAACTAAGGACCCCAAGATACAGGTAACAAAAGCAAACACAGACAGGAATATATCAAACCAAAAACTTCTTCATAGCAAAGAAAATATTATATATAAAAGAGTGGAAAAACAATGTACAGAATAGGAGAAAATATCTGCAAGCTACTCATCTGACAGGGGATTAATATCCAGAACATATAAGAAACTCAAATATCTCAAAAGGAAACAAAAAAAAAGTGGACAAATGATCTGAACAAACATTTCTAATAGAAGGCAAACAAGTGGCCAACAGATATATGAAAAAATGTTCAACATCAATAATCATCAGGGAAATGAAAATAAAAATAATAATAAGATATCATCTCACCCCAGCAAGGATGATTATTATCCAAAAGACAAATAATAACAAATGCTGATAAGGATGTGGAGAAAATAGAATCTCTATATGTTGTTGGAACAAATGTAAACTAGTACATCCATTATGAAGAACAGCATAAAGTTTCCTCAAAAACTAAAGCTGTAACTTCCATATGATCCAGAAATCTGACTACTGGGAAGCAATCCAAAAGAAATAAAATTATTACATCAGAAAGACCTCTGCACCCCTATGTTCCAAGTAGTACTATTCACAATGGCCAAGATAGGGTATCAACCTAAGTTTCCAATAACTGATAAATAGATAAAGAAAATGTGGTATATATACTCAATGAAATGCTATTCAGCCACAAAAAGTAAAGAAACTCTGTCATTTGCAAGAACATGGATGAAACTGAAGGATGTTGTACTAAGAAAACTAAGCCAGGATCAGAAACATACACTGCAGATTCTCCCTCATATATGGAAGCTATAAAAAGTTGATCTGATAGAAGCAAAAAGTAAAACAGAGGATACTAGATGCTGGGAAGAGCAGGGGAAAGTGAGGAATAGGGAGAGATTTGTTAAAGGCTACAAAATTACAGTTGAATAAGAGGAATAAATTCTAGTTTTCTATACTACTGTAGGATGAATATAGCTAACAATAATATATTATATGGCTTCAAATAACTAGAAAAAGGATACTGAACATTACTAACACAAAAAAAAATGATAAATGTTTGAGAAGATGGATATGCTAATTACCCTGATGTGATCACTATACATTATATGTATCAAGACATCAGTATGTACTCCATGAATATGTACAATTATTACTTAATAATTTACAATTAAAAAAATGATTAGCATCAAAGAGACAAAAGATTACAAGTGTTGGAAGGGACATGGAGAAAAGGAAACACACACTGTTGGTGAGATTATTAATTAGTACAGCTATTATAAAAAACAGTATAGAGGATCTTCCAATGAAAAATAGAACTACCATATTATCCAGCAATTCTACTATTGGGTGTATATATATCCAAAGGAAATGAAATAAATGTGTCAAAGAGATATCTGTACTCCCATGTTTACTGTAGCACTACTCACAATAGCCATGATAAAGAATCAAATTTTTTCCATAAATGAACAAAGGGATAAAAAGCATTACCATTATATACACAATTCAGTATGACTCAACCATAAAAACAAATGAAACTCTGTCATTTGCAACAACATGGAGAAGCCTTAAAGGCTTATAATAAGTAAAATAAGCCAGACACACAAAGAAAAATACTACATGATCTCATTCATATTGAAATCTAAAAAGTTATTCTCATAGAATTAGCAAATACAAGTGTTTGCTAGAGACTTGGGAGGGAAGAGAGCAGGAGAGAATGATGAGAGATTGGTCAACAGGTCCAAAGTTATAATTAGATAGGAGAAATAAGTTCTGGTATCTTATTGCACATTAGGGTGACTATAGTTAACAATAATGAATTGCATATTTCTAAATAGCTAGAAGAGAAAACTTTGAACATTCTCACTAAAAAGACATGTTAAATTTGAGATGAGAGATGCACTAATCATCCTGATATGGTCATTACACAATGTATACAGGTATCAAAACTAGACATTGTAACATATAAACATGTACAATTACTATGTGTTAATTAAAATTGTAATAAAGAATTGGTGATAGTAAGGGACCTCTTTAAGGAAAACTACAAACAACTGCTCAACAAAATAAGAGAGGACACAAACAGATGGAGAAACATTCCATGTTCGTGGTTAGGAAGAATCAATATCGTGAAAATGGCTATACTGCCCAAAGTAATTTACACAATCAATGCTATCCCCATCAAACTACCATTGAATTTCTTCACAGAACTGGAAAAAACCACCATGAATTTCATATGGAACCAAAAAAGAGCCCGCATAGCCAAGTCAATTCTAAGCAAAAAGAACACAGCAGGAGGCATCACACTACCAGAATTCAAACTATATTACAAGGCTACAGTAATCAAAACAGCATGGTACTGGTACCAAAACAGAGATATAGACCAATGGAACAGAACAGAGGCATCGGAGGCAACACAAAACATCTACAACCATATTATCTTTGATAAACCAGACAAAAACAGGCAATGGGGAAAGGATTCCCTATTTAATAAATGGTGTTGGGAAAACTGGCTAGCCATGTGCAGAAAGCAGAAACTGGACCCCTTCCTGACACCTTACACTAAAATTAACTCCAGATGGATTAAAGACTTAAATGTAAGACCTGACACCATAAAAACCCTAGAAGAAAACATAGGCAAAACCATTCAGGACATAGGAGTAGGCAAGGACTTCATGAACAAAACACCAAAAGCATTGGCAACAAAAGCCAAAATAGAAAAATGGGACCTAATCAAACTCCACAGCTTCTGCACGGCAAAACAAACAGTCACTAGAGTGAATTGGCAACCATCAGAATGGGAAAAAATCTTTGCAGTTTACGCATCTGACAAAGGGCTGATATCCAGAATTTACAAAGAACTCAAACAGATTTACAGGAAAAAAACAAACAAGCCCATTCAAAAATGGGTAAAGGATATGAACAGAAACTTTACAAAAGCAGACATACATGAGGCCAGCAAACATATGAAAAAGTGCTCATCGTCACTGGTCATTAGAGAGATGCAAATCAAAACCACATTGAGATACCATCTCACACCAGTTAGAATGGCGATCATTAAAAAATCTGGAGACAGCAGATGCTGGAGAGGATGTGGAGAAATAGGAACACTCTTACACTGTTGGTGGGAGTGTAAATTAGTTCAACCATTGTGGAAGACAGTGTGGCGATTCCTCAGGGACCTAGAAATAGAAATTCCATTTGACCCAGCAATCCCATTACTGGGTATCTATCCAAAGGACTATAAATCTTTCTACTATAAGGACACATGCACACGAATGTTCATTGCAGCACTGTTTACAATAGCAAAGACCTGGAACCAACCCAAATGCCCAACGATGATAGACTGGACTGGGAAAATGTGGCACATATACACCATGGAATATTATGCAGCAATCAAAAATGATGAGTTTGTGTCCTTTGTAGGGACATGGATGAATCTGGAGAACATCATTCTCAGCAAACTGACACAAGAACAGAAAAAGAAATACCGCATATACTCACTCATAGGTGGGTGAGAAAAATGAGAACACGTGGACACAGAGAGGCGGTCTACTATACACTGGGGACTGTTGGGGGTAATGGGGGAGGGACAGCAGGGGGGCTGGGGGGGATAGCCTGGGGATGAATACCAAGTGTGGGTGAAGGGGAGGAAAGCAGCAAAGCACACTGCCATGTGTGTACCTATGCAACTATCTTGCTCGTTCTGCACATGTACCCGCAAACCTATAATGCAATAAAAATTAAAAAAAAAAAATTGGTGATAAAAAATAAATAAGCAGGCTGGGTGCAGTGGCTCATGCCTGCAATCCCAGCATTTTGGGAGGCCGAGGTCAGCAGATCACCTGAGGTTAGGAGTTCCAGACCAGCCTGACCAATATGGAAAAATTCCAGGTTTACTAAAAAAAAGAAAATACAAAACTAGCTATGCCTGTTGGCATATGCTTGTAATCCCAGCTACTCTGGAGGCTGAGGCAGGAGAATTGCTTGAACCCAGGAGGCAGAGGTTGCAGTGAGCTGAGATTGCACCATTGCACTCCAACCTGAGCCACAGGAGCGAAACTCCAACTCAAAAATAAATAAATAAATAAATAAATAAATAAATAAATAAATAAGCAAAGGACCTGAATAGACATTTATCAAAAGAAGACATAAAAATGGCCAATGAATATATGGAAAAACTGCTCAACATCACTAATCGTTAAGACAATAAAAATCAAAAGCAAAATGAAATATCATGTTACACTTGTTAGAACAACTACTACCTAAAAGATAAAAGATAACAAGTGTTAGTTAGGATATGGAGAAAAGGGAATCCTTGTACAGCATTGGTGGGAATATAAACTAGTACAGCCACTATGGAAAACAATATTGAGGTTCCTCAAAAAACTAAATATAGAATTACCACACGATGCAGCAATCTCACGTATAAGCATTTACCTGAAAGATTTGAGATCAATATGTTGTAGAGATGTCTGCATTGTAATGTTCATTGCAGCACTATTCACAATAACCAAGATGTGGAAATAACCTACATGTTCATCCATCAATGAGCGGGTAAAAAATATGGAATATACAAATAATGGAACATTATCATTCAGCCTTGAAATGAAAGATATTCTGTCATTTGCTAAAACATGGATAGAATTGGAGAATATTATGGTAAGTGGTATAAGTCAAACACACAAACAGAAAAAAAAAAATACTGCATGGTTTCACTTATATAGGGATTCTAGAATAATGAAGCTCATAAAAGCAGGGAGTAAAATGGTGGTTACCAGAGGCTGGAAAGTGACGGGAATAAAGAAATGATAGTCAAAGGTTACAATGTCTCAGTTAGATAAGAAGAATACGTTTGATTTATTCTTAGATGTACTGCAAAGCGTGGTGAATATAGCTAATAATTGAGTACTTTATATTACAATATTGCTAGTAAATTTCAAAATTCGTCATCACAAAAAATGTTAAATACTTGAAATAATGAATATGTTAATTCACTTGGTTTAGTCATCCCACATTGTATTCAAAAATTACATAATCACTTTGTACCCCATAAATATATACAACTATAAGTTTTTAATATGTACTAAGAAACGAAATTACCCAAACTTAAACCCAATGGGAGGGGAGAAAAAAGGGAAAAATGGAGGGTGAGAAGGGGAATATGAATGAATGAGAGAATGGTATACCTAATACCTGTGAGACAATACTTAATTGTTTAATATAAATGTGATTGGTATCCCAGAAGAAAAATAGTGAAAGAAGAAATACTTGGAGAGATGGTGGACAATAATTTTCAGAAGCAAGAAAATATATCAAATCACAGATTCAAGAATGTCAGAGAACCCAAAACAGAATAAACTTAAACACGCATATATACACCGAGACATGTTATGTTCAACCAACGAGTTCGTTGTCAAATAATTCACAAAAAAAAAACAGAAAAATATATATTTTTTCCTGAATATATGCCTCTTGAGCAGTGGGTCAGTTTCACACAGAGGTTGTTGTACCTTCTTCAACCAGTAATAGTTTTTATCAAAGCCTTTTAAAGAAATATATGACTGTGGAAACTGGGCTTTAGAAAGCATAAAGTGAAGAAAAATAAGAGTTTTTATCATGTAAATGATGGACATCACTAAAATCTTAATCATATTGTAGGGCAAAAAAAAAGAAATTTAGACAAGTTAAATTTTAAGAATAAAATGAGAATAAAGCTATAAAATATTAAAAATTCTAAAGCAAGTAAGAACACAGAAATTGGCCCATTAAGAATAGTCTCCAATAATGCCTCAAAGTTATTTGTAGAAAAGCATAATGTTTACTTCAAAGTTTTAAGGTTAAAACCACAAAGATCTATAGGTTTCTTTAAGAGATTATTATTATTATTATATATTTTATTGCATTTTAGGTTTTAATGTTACATGTGAGGAACATGCAAGATTGTTGCATAGGTACATACATGGCAAAGTGGTTTGCTGCCTTCCACTCCATCACCTATATCTTTCATTTTCCCATGTTACCCCTCCCCAACCCCCCACCCCACCTCCACTCTCCCTCCTCTAGTTTCCTGTCACAGATCCCAGTGTGTGATGCTCCCCTCCCTGTGCCCATGTGTTCCCACTGTTCAAAATCTGCCTATGAGTGAGAACATGCAGTGTTTGCTTTTCTGTTCTTGTGTGAATTTGCTGAGAATGATGGTTTCCAGGTTCATCTATGTCCCTACACAGGACACAAACTCATTGTTTTCTACAGCTGTGTAGTATTCCATGATGTATATGTGCCATATTTTCCTTGTCTAGCCTATCTTTGATGTCCATTTGGGTTGGTTCCAGGTCTTTGCTATTGCAAACTGTGCTGCAATGAACATTCGTGTGCATGTGTCCTTATAACAGAATGATTTATAATTCTTTGGATATATATCCAGTAATGGGATTGCTGGGTCAAGTGGAATTTCTATTTCTAGGTCTTTGAGGAATCGCCTCACTGTCTTCCACAATGGTTGAACTAATTTACACTCCCACTAACAATGTAAAAGTGTTCTTATTTAAAGCTAATTCATCTAAATCCTTCTTAAACACATCAGAAAGGACTGAAAAGTAAAGAACACTTAACCCTAAATGTAAATGGGCTAAATGCACCAATCAAAAGACACAGACTGGCAAATTGGATAAAAAACCAAAACCAATCGGTGTGCTGTATCCAGTAAACCCACCTCAAATGCAAGGATACACAAAGGCTCAAAATAAAGGGATGGAGGAAGATTTACCAAGGAAACGGAGAGCAAAGAAAAGCAGAAGTTGCAATTCTCGTCTCTGATAAAATAGACTTTAAAGCAACAAAGATCAAAAGGGACAAAAAAGGTCATTACATAATAGTAAAAGGATCCATACAAGAAGAGCTAACGATTCTAAATATATATGGACCCAATGCAGGAGCACCCAGATTTATAAGGCAAGTTCTTAATGACTTACAAAGAGACTTAGACTCCCACACAATAATAGTGGGAGACTTTAACACTCCACTGTCAATATCAGACAGATCAACAAGACAAAAAATTAACAAGGATATCTAGGACTTGAACTCAGACCTGGAACAAGCAAACCTGATAGACATTAACAGAACTCTCCACCACAAATCCACAGAATATACACTCTTCTCAGCACCACATCACACCTACTCCAAAGTTGACCACATCATTGGAAGTAAAGCACTCCTCAGCAAATGCAAAACAACTGAAATCATAACAAACAGTCTCTCAGACCATAGTGCAATCAAGTTGGAACTCAGAATTCAGAAAATAACTCAGAACCGCATAGCTTCATGGAAACTGAACAACTGGCTCTTGAATGTTGATTGGATAAACAATGAAATGAAGGCAGAAATAAAGAAGTTCTTTGAAACGAACGAGAATGAAGACACAACGTACCAGAATCTCTGGGACACATTTAAAGCAGTCTGTAGAGGAAAATATATAGCAATATGTGCCCACATGAGAAGAGTGGAGAGATCCAAGATTGACACCCTATCGTCAAAATTGAAACAACTAGAGGAACAAGATCAAAAAAGCTCAAATCCTAGCCAAAGACAAGAAATAACTAAGATCAGAGCAGAACTGAAGGAGATAGAGACAAGAAAAACCCTTCAA
This sequence comes from Saguinus oedipus, assembly GCA_031835075.1. Classification (NCBI taxonomy): domain Eukaryota; kingdom Metazoa; phylum Chordata; class Mammalia; order Primates; family Cebidae; genus Saguinus; species Saguinus oedipus. The sequence goes on along the minus strand of CM063191.1, from coordinate 76,925,062 downwards.
AAAATCAATGAATGCAAGAGCTGGTTTTTCGAAAAGATCAACAAAATAGACCACTAGCCAGATTGATAAAAAAGAAAAGAGAGAACAACCAAATAGATGCAATAAAAAACGATAATGGGGAAATCACCACAGATTCCACAGAAATTCAAACCATCATCAGAGAATACTACAAACAACTCTATGCACATAAACTAGTAAACCAGGAAGAAATGGATAAATACCTGGACGCCTGTGTCCTCCCAAGCCTAAACCAGGAGGAAGCCGAAACTATGAATAGACCAATAACAAGGTCTGAAGTTGAGGCAGCAATTAAGAGCCTACCTCACAAAAAAAGCCCAGGTCCAGATGGGTTCACAGCTGAATTCTACCAGACACACAAAGAAGATCTGGTACCATTCCTTCTGAAACTATTCCAAATAATTCAAAAAGAGGGAACCCTTCCCAAATCATTTTATGAGACCAACATCATCCTGATACCAAAACCTGGCAGAGACTCTACAGGAAAAAAAAACTTCAGGCCAATATCCAGGATGAACATAGATAAAAAAATCTTCAATAAAATACTGGCAAACCGATTGCAACAGCACATTAAAAAACTTATCCATCATGATCAAGTAGGATTCATCTCGAAGATGCAAGGCTGGTTCAACATATGCAAGTCTATAAATGTAATTCACCACATAAACAGAAGCAAAAACAAAAACCACATGATTATCTCAATTGACTCAGAGAAGGCATTTGACAAAATTCAACAGCCCTTTATGCTAAAAACCCTCAATAACCTTGGTATTGATGGAACATATCTCAAAGTAATAAAGGCTATTTACGACAAACCAACAGCCAATGTCATACTTAATGGGCAAAAACTGGAAGCATTCCATTTGAAAACCGGCACTAGACAAGGATGCCCTCTCTCACCACTCCTATCAACATAGTACTGGAAGTTCTAGCCAGAGCAATCAGGCAAGAAAAAGAAATAAAGAGTATTCAAATAGGAAAGATGGAAGCCAAATTGTCTCTATTTGCAGACGACATGATAGTATACCTAGAAGACCCCATCACCTCAGCCCAAAAGCTCCTGAAACTGATAAGCAACTTCAGCAAAGTCTCAGGATATAAAATCAATGTGCAAAATTCACAAGCATTCCTATACACCAATAACAGACTTAAAGAGAACCAAATCAAGAACGAACTGCCATTCACAATTGCTACAAAGAAAATAAAATACCTAGAAATACAACTCACAAAAAACGTAAGGGACCTCTTTAAGGAAAACTACAAACCACTGCTCAACTAAATAAGAGAGGACACATACAGATGGAGAAACATTCCATGTTCGTGGTTAGGAAGAATCAATATTGTGAAAATGGCTATACTGCCCAAAGTAATTTACAGAATCAATGCTATCCCCATCAACCTACCATTGAATTTCTTCATAGAACTGGAAAAAACCACCATGAATTTCATATGGAACCAAAACAGAGCCCGCATAGCCAAGTCAATTCTAAGCAAAAAGAACACAGCAGGAGGCATCAAATTACCAGACTTCAAACTATACTACAAGCCTACAGCAATCAAAACAGCATGGTACTGGTCCCAAAAACAGAGATGTAGACCAATGCAACAGAACAGAAGCATCAGAGGCAACACAACATATCTACAACCATATTATCTTTGATAAACCAGACAAAAACAAGCAATGGGGAAAAGATTCCCTATTTAAAAAATGGTGTTGGGAAAACTGGCTAGCCATGTGCAGAAAGCAGAAACTGGACCCCTTCCTGACACCTTACACTAAAATTGACTCCAGATGGATTAAAGATTTAAACGTAAGACCCGACACCATAAAAACCATAGAAGAAAATCTAGGCAAAACCATTCAGGACATAGGAGTAGGCAAGGACTTCATGAACAAAACACCAAAAGCATTGGCAACAAAAGCCAAAATAGACAAATGGGACCTAATCAAACTCCACAGCTTCTGCATGGCAAAAGAAACAGTCACTAGAGTGAATCGGCAACCACCAGAATGGGAAAATATCATTGCAGTTTACACATCGGACAAAGGGCTGATATCCAGAATTTACAAAGAACTCAAACAGATTTACAGGAAACAAACAAACAAGCCCATTCAAAAATGGGCAAAGGATATGAACAGACACTTTACAAAAGAAGACATACATGAGGCCAACAAACACATGAGAAAATGCTCATCATCATTGGTCATTAGAGAGATGCAAATCAAAACCACATTGAGATACCATCTCACGGCAGTTAGTATGGCGATCATTAAAAAATCTGGAGACAGCAGATGCTGGAGAGGATGTGGAGAAATAAGAACACTCTTACACTGTTGGTGGGAGTGTAAATTAGTTCAACCATTGTGGAAGACAGTGTGGCGATTCCTCAAGGACCTAGAAATAGGAATTCCATTTGACCCAGCAATCCCATTACTGGGTATATATCCAAAGGACTATAAATCGTTCTACTATAAGGACACATGCACATGACTGTTCATTGCAGCACTGTTTACAATAGCAAAGACCTGCAACAAACCCAAATGCCCATCGATGATAGACTGTACTGGGAAAATGTGGCACATATACACCATGGAATATTATGAAGCAATCAAAAATGATGAGTTTGTGTCCTTTGTAAGGACATGGATGAATCTGGAGAACATCATTCTGAGTAAACTGACACAAGAACAGAAAAAGAAATACTGCATATACTCACTCATAGGTGGGTGAGAAAAATGAGAACACATGGACACAGAGAGGGGGTCTACTACACACTGGGGTCTATTGGGGGGAATGGGGGAGGGACAGTGGTGTGGGCTGGGGAGCGATAGCCTGGGGATGAATGCCAAGTGTGGGTGAAGGTGAGGAAGGCAGCAAAACTCACTGGTATGTGTGTACCTATGCAACTATCTTGCACGTTCTGCACATGTATCCAAAATCCTATAATGCAATAAAAATTAAAAAAAAAAAAGAAAAGTAAAGAGCATGAAAACTTGCCAAGCTCTTACCAAGCATCAGGGATTATTAGGCCATTTATATTCTTTCTACCATTTAACTGTAGCAATCATTTGAGGTAGGTATTATTATCTACATATTAAAGATGAGGAATCTGAGAGTTAAATAAATAAAGTAGTTCTTTCCATGTAACATTACTTTTAAGTGCTAGAAGTAGGACAAAAATCCTAGGTGTAATTGGTTCCAAAAACCATTCTCTTTCTACTATACCAAACTGCCTTTCAAGAGGTTTACTAAACTATCCCATGCTTAAACAAAGATAAGATTGCTTTACGAGTGAAGGTACCTACTGCCTAGTGGCACCTCAACTAAACTTCCCCAAATGGGGTCTAAGAGTATCCCAAATACAAATATAATAAAAACTACCTATAGAGAATCACATCATAATTTCTCATTATATTTCTAGTCTGCATCGTCACTTAAACTTTTTTACTACCACTTTTAAGTTTCAATAGCTGCTTTAGTACAAAATTTTGATAGTTTGGAAATAATGTATGTATACTTTATACTTTTCAGGTTCACTTTTCAGACATGATATATTTTTATTATCATAGGAGAGAAGATTCCCATATCATTAATACACAAGGGTAAGTAACATACACCAGAAGACTTTTTATAGCAAGATGGCCAGAATTTTAAGAAATGAAGAGTGCATGATGATTTAGAAAGAAGTTTCTGCTTTAATTTGGAGTAATAAGCTTTATATTATGCCATAATTCAGAATGAATAATGTTTAAAAAGAAAAGTAGCAAAATATTAAAGTATATCATGTAAGATTAATTCCTGTTGATTTGATTTTATCTTTTCATAAATATATTTTAGTTAAAGAATAATAAAATTATATTAATCTCAACTCCTTAGTATACTGCAGCTGTGTATTACTTAAAGCAAGGACTCTGTCCCTTTGTAACTATGTATTTCTGCCTTCTTTGGCAATTTCTCCATTATCACACAGTCAGACTGAATGCCCTATGTAAGCAGAGACCTTGCATGTTTTCTTACCATTATATTCCATAACACCTAATACATGGCTGGCATATAAAAGGTACTGAAATTTTTGATGAATAAATGAGTGAATAAATTTTAGAAAACTAACATTGAGAAAGGTAATTTAATATTAGCTTTCCAAAGATCATGAGGATTATTAGCAAACAACAGAGTCAAGTTACAACTCAGTTCTTTCATTTCATAGTTGCTCATTCCTAAGAGATGCAACTCTGTTAAAGGAATATGTTTGGTAAGTATATTTGTTTCTATCTTGGTAAACAGTGAAAATCCAGGGACATTCATCATTCTTGAAGATCTCAATATTCCCAATGAAAGACTTCTTCCAATACCCTTTCCTCTCAGTATCTGTCCCTCTCAAATGATCTTGTCTTCTACCTTGTAGAGGATATTTATTCCCATGGCCATATTCTTGATAAATAACTGCAATTCCTCCATTACCACAATTTCCAGTACAATACTCTCTGAGCATCTTGTGTTTCAAGCTCATATGTTATAGTACCCTGATTCCAACAGTCCTATGTTCCCATTAGATCTACAAATCATTGATTTTACCACCACATTTTCACTGTTCCTCAACTTGTTCATATCCTCTCTTCTCCATATACTGAGCCTAAATTTCATGCTCAATCATTATAATCAGTGCCTTATATATGACCTCAGTTATCATAACTTCTATCTCACTACATCGTACTTACTTGGTTATGCCACAACCCGAGATGATAGCAAGTCTCTCTGTACTTCTTGACTGAACTCATGCAGGTGAATGTGTCTAGAGAATAACACTACTATGCTTATAGGTCTCACTTTAATATTAATAACCAGTAAGTGAATGAAATTATAATGTTGCTAGGCAATCATACTGAATTTCTATAGTTTATTCTCTCTTCCACATTCCTACAAATTTATATATACCTTCCCCTCTCTGCTCATTCTTCAACACCTCCCCAGTCCTCATTCTTATCTGAGCACTTTGTTTCCCATTTCAATAATAAAATAAAACCAGTCAGAAGAGAATTTAGACAAGTTCCTACAACCTGCTTTTACTCACTTATCTTCATTAATGGCTCTCTATGTTAACAATGAATGAATTGCCTACGTTCTTGGACAAAATAAATCCCTCCACCTGTGTATCATATCCCATCCTCTAAAATAGTCAAAAGTTTTGTTCTGCCTATTCCCTCCTCTCTCCTGAAGTTTCATCCTTTCCCACTCTATTAAATCATTTTCATCAAAACAGAACCTTCCTGTTATTCTCAATAAACACTATCCTGATTTAATATCATTCTCTAGTATTATCATATTGCTCTTTTTCAGTTTATTAAAATATCCTTTGTAAAGTAAGGTATATGTCTTGTTTCCATTTTATTTCATCACATCACTCCACTGAAATGTTCCCCAGTGATCTCCAAGTTGCTAAATCCAATAGTTATTTCTCAATCCTCATAATACTGGTGATATTACCAGCATTTGCCACATTTGGTCAACCTCTCATCTTCTAAACAATGTCTTCTCTTTGTTTCTAGGACCCACAAATATCTGGTTTTCTACTACCTTTTTGGACACTTCTACTCAATCTTTCATTTGTATGTTTTTGACTTTATAAATTTGAGGTGTCCTCAGGACTAGAATTTTTTTAAATTTTGTTATGCCTACTGTTTGGGTTATCTCTTGAGTTTCATACTATGGGGTGATGGCTCCTCAATGAGAACTCTAGGATGAAATCATGCCCTGAACTCCAGACTTCTACATCTAACTGCCTACTTAGAAAATCTACTTTAATATTGAATTTGCTTCTCAAATTTAATGCTTACAGAACCCAAAGCAGAGCAAGATGGCAGAATAGAAGCCTCCAACATTCATCTTTCCCATAGGAACACCAAATACAGCAAGTATCTACATACAAAAAAAAACTTCATAAGAACCAAAAATCACGAGTGATCACAGTATCTGGTCTTAATGTCACTGAAAGAGGCACTGAAGAGGGTAGTATCTTCAATTGCTGATGCTGTCACTCCCCCAGCCCTTAGTAGTGGCCACATGGTGCAGAGTATCTCAGTGCTTGACAGAATGAGAATGCACCAACTGTGGAACTGTGAATTGGAACTCAGTGCTGCCCTATCACAGCAGAAAGCAACACCAGGAAGATCCTGGAAGGAGCATTTGACCCAGCCCTAGCCAGATGGAATATGCCCATTCCAGTGGCTAGAAACTGAGTTCCAGCAAGCCTCGCCATTGTGGGGTAAAATACTCTGGGGTCCTACATAAACTTGAAAGGCAGTATACATCACAGGACTGCAAATTCTAGGCAAGTCCTTGTGTGCTGACCTCAAAAACAGTGGACTTGGGGGTTGAGGGGAATGTGAAACACTAATTGCAGCAGCCAAGAAAGTAATTGTACTACCCCTCTACCAACTACAGGCAGTGTAACTAGCAATTCTTGGAGAGACTCCTTTCTTCCCCTTGAGGAGAGGACGAGAGGAAGGGAGGAGAGGAAAGGGGAGGGGAGAGGAGGGGAGGGGAAGAAAGGGAGGGGGAGGGGAGCGAAGGGGAAAAAAGAAGAGAGGGGAGAGGAGAGGAGGGAAGAGAAGAGGAAAGGAGAGGAGACAAGAGTTTAAACAGAACGTCATACTACAACTGGGACACTAGCTCAGCCACAGAAGGATAGGGCAGCAGGTAGAGTTGTGAGGCTCCCATTCCAAGCCTTAGAATCTGGACAACATTTCTGGAAACATACTGGGCCAGAAGGGAACTTTGTTGCCTTAAAAAGAAGGACCCAGTCCTAGCAGGATTCATCACCGGCTGATTAAAGAGCACTTTCGCCCTGATTAGTAAGCAGTGGTAGTTGGCTAGTACACATCATGAACCCTGGGTGAGACTCTGAGACATGTTGACTTCAGTTGTGATCCAGCACATTCCCAGCTGTGGCAGCTCTTCAGAAAGACTCCCTCTGCTTGAGAAAAGGAGAGGGAAAAGTAAAAGGGGACTTTGTTTTGCAGCTTAGGTGTAAGCTTGGCCACAGTGTGAGAGAGCATCAAGTGGGCTTTTTTGGTCCCTGGTTCCAGGCCTTGGCTCGTAGATAGCATTTATGGTCCTTCCTTGGGCCAGAGGGTAGCCTAAAGCCCTGAAGGTTGAGTACCAGGCCTGAAAGCATTCACCAAAAACTGAATGAAGAGCCCTTGGGCCTTGAATGAACATCAGTGTTAGCCTGGAAGTACTCCCTGTGGTCCTGGGTAAGTGGTGGCCAGCAGGGGAGACTTTTCTGTCTATAAAGAGGAAGAAATAGTGGGAAGGACTTTGTCTTGTGGTTTGGGTGCCAGATCAGCCAGAGTAGAATACAGAATAGAATATATTCCTGTGGTTTTCAACCCTAAGCCCTGGTTCTCTGGACCTGCCTGCGGAATATGGGAACTTACTGCCCTAAAGGGAAGAACAGAAGCATCACCAGCTTTGCCATTCACTGAGTGTACAGACCTAAGGCCTTGAGAAAACTTAGGTGGTAGCCAGATGTGGTTACACTGGGCCTTGAGTGAGACCAGTGCAGTGCTGGCTTCAGGTCTGACCCAGAGCAGTCTCAGTGGTGGTGACTACAAGGGTGCTTGTGTCAACCCTTCACTGTATCCAAACAGATCAGCACAAGACTTTGTTTGGGGGAAAGTAAAGGAAGAGAACAAGAGTCTCTGGCTGGTAATCCAGATAATACTTTGGGATCATATCCAAGACCAGCAAGCTGGTAAATACACAAGTTTTCAAGAACCACAGTGTTACTGGGCTTGGGTTGTTCCCTGACAAAGATAAGGCTTCAGTAACTAAAACTTAGATCACAACACCCAAGTTCCTTCAAATATCTAAAAAACCTTCCCATGGTGGATGGATACAAATGAGCCCAGATGCTGAAGACTACAATAAACACCTAACTCTGCAATGCCCAGAAATTGGTGGATATCTACAAGCATCAAGAGCAATCAGTAAAATTTGACCTCACTACAAAAGGTATATAAGGCACCGGGAGTAAATCCCAGAGAGGGAGATGTGTGACTTTATTTAGATACGGAATTCAAAATAGCTGTTTGAAGGAAACTCAAATAAATTCAAGATAATGATTCTTTCCCTTCTGAAGGAATTCAGAATTTTGTCAGATAAATTTAATAATGAGATTGAAATAAAAGACTCAAACAGAAATTTTTGAGTTGAAAAATACCACTGACATGCTGAATAATGTATCAGCGTCTGTTAAGACCAGAATTAATCAAGAAGAATAAACAATTTGTGAGCTTAATAACAGGCCATTTGAAAATACACAGTCAGAGGAAACGTTAGAAGAATTAAAAAAATGAAGCACGCCTACAAGATATAGAAAATAGCAAAAAGGGAAAATCTAAGAATCACTGGCCTTAAGGAGAAGGTAGAGGGATTAGAAAAGTTTATTAAAAGGGATAATAACAGAGAACTTCCCAAACATAGAGAAGTATATCAATACACAAGTATAAGAAAGTTAAAGAACACCAAGAAGATATAACCCAGAGAAGACCTTCTCATGGCATTTAATAATAAGACTCCTGAAGGTCAAGATGAAGATCCTAAAACCAGAAAGAAAAAATAAATAATATACAATGGATCTTCAGTCCATCCGTCAGCAGAGTTTTCAGTGGAAACTTTATAGGTTTAGGAGAGAGTGGCATGACATATTTAAAGTGTTGAAGAAAAAAAAAAACTTTTAGGCTGGAATAGTGTATCTAGCAACAATATTCTTCAAACATGAATTAAAAATAATTTCCCAGGCAAACACGAGTTGAAGGATTTCAGCAACACTACACCTGTCCTATAAGAAATGCTAAAATGAATTCTTCAATACGAAAAAAAACATTAATGAGTAAAAAGAAATAATCTTAAGGTATTAAAAATTCATTGGTAATAATAAATACACAAAGAAAAACAATTATAATACTGTAACTGTGCTGTGTAAACTCTTATCTAGAGGGGAAACATTAAAAGATGAAGTTATCAAAAATAATAACTACAACAACATTTTAAGACACAGTACAATAAGATATAAACAGAAACAAGAAAATGTTAAAAAGCAGAGGGAAAGGCCATCGCGCTGAGTCCTTTTTCTCAAGATGGCGGCGCCAGGGGTGCTGCCTCCTCAGCCGCCGCCGCCGCCACTGCATCTGTGAGAAACTTACGGGCTGCCTGCCTGCCGTGCCAGCGCCATGAAGTGGCAGAGTGAGTGAGACTCGTCTGAAACTATTCCAAATAATTCAAAAAGAGGGAACCCTTCCAAAATCATTTTATGAGACCAACATCATCCTGATACCAAAACCCGGCAGAGACTCAACAAGAAAAGAAAACTTCAGGCCAATATCCATGATGAACATAGATGCAAAAATCTTCAATAAAATACTGGCAAACCGATTGCAACAGCACATCAAAAAGCTTATCCATCATGATCAAGTAGGATTCATCCTGGGGATGCAAGGCTGGTTCAACATACACAAGTCTATAAATGTAATTCACCACATAAACAGAAGCAAAAACAAAAACCACATGATTATCTCAATTGACACAGAGAAGGTATTTGACAAAATTCAACAGCCCTTTATGCTAAAAACCCTCAATAAACTTGGTATTGATGGAACATATCTCAAAGTAATAAAAACTATTTACGACAAACCACCAGCCAATATCATACTTAATGGGCAAAAGCTGGAAGCATTCCCTTTGAAATCTGGCACTAGACAAGGGTGTCCTCTCTCACCACTCCTATTCAACATAGTACTGGAAGTTCTAGCCAGAGCAATCAGGCAAGAAAAAGAAATAAAGGGTATTCAAATAGGAAAGGTGGAAGCCAAATTGTCTCTATTTGCAGAGGACATGATAGTATACCTAGAAGACCCCATCACCTCAGCCCAAAAGCTCCTGAAACTGATAAGCAACTTCAGTAAAGTCTCAGGATATAAAATCAATGTGCAAAAATCACAAGGATTCCTATACACCAATAACAGACTTAAAGAGAACCAAATCAAGAATGAACTGCCATTCACAATTGCTACAAAGAAAATAAAATACCTAGGAATACAACTCACAAGGAATGTAAGGGACCTCTTTAAGGAAAACTACAAACCACTGCTAAACGAAATAAGAGAGGACACAAACAGATGGAGAAACATTCCATGTTCGTGGTTAGGAAGAATCAATATCGTGAAAATGGCTATACTGCCCAAAGTAATTTACATAATCAACGCTATCCCCATCAAACTACCATTGAATTTCTTCACAGAACTGGAAAAAACCACCATGAACTTCATATGGAACCAAAAGAGAGCCCGCATAGCCAAGTCAATTCTAAGCAAAAAGAACACAGCAAGAGGCATCACCCTACCAGACTTCAAACAATACTACAAAAATACAGTAAGCAAAACAGCATGGTACTGATACCAAAACAGAGATATAGACCAATGGAATAGAACAGAGGCATCGGAGGCAACACAACATATCTACAATCATATAATCTTTGATAAACCAGACAAAAACAAACAATGGGGAAAGGATGCCCTGTTTGATAAATGGTGTTGGGAAAACTGGCTAGCCATGTGCAGAAGGCAGAAACTGGACCCCTTCCTGAAACCTTACACTAAAATTAACTCCAGATGAATTAAAGACTTAAACATATGACCTGACACCATAAAAACCCTAGAAGAAAATCTAGGCAAAACCATTCAGGAAATAGGAGTAGGCAAGGACTTCATGAACAAAACACTGAAAGCATTGGCATCAAAATCCAAAATAGACAAATGGGACCTAATCGAACTCCACAGCTTCTGCACAGCAAAAGAAACAGTCACTAGAGTGAATCGGCAACCACCAGAATGGGAAAAGATCTTTGCAGTTTATGCATCAAACAAAGGGCTGATATCCAGAATTTACAAAGAACTCAAACAGATTTACAGAAAAAAAACAAACAAGCCCATTCAAAAATGGGCAAAGGATATGAACAGACACTTTACAAAAGAAGACATACATGAGGCCAACAAACACATGAAAAAATGCTCATCATCACTGGTCATTAGAGAGATGCAAATCAAAACCACATTGAGATACCATCTCACACCAGTTAGAATGGTGATCATTAAAAAACCTGGAGACAGCAGATGCTGGAGAGGATGTGGAGAAATAAGAACACTCTTACACTGTTGGTGAGAGTGTAAATTAGTTCAACCATTGTGGAAGACAGTGTGGCGATTCCTCAAGGACCTAGAAATAGAAATTCCATTTGACCCAGCAATCCCATTACTGGGTATATATCCAAAGGACTATAAATCGTTCTACTATAAGAAAACATGCACACGTATGTTCATTGCAGCACCGTTTACAATAGCAAAGACCTGGAACAAACCCAAATGCCCATCGATGATAGACTGGACTGGGAAAATGTGGCACATATACACCATGGAATATTATGCAGCAATCAAAAATGATGAGTTTGTGTCCTTTGTAAGGACATGGATGAATCTGGAGAACATCATTCTCAGCAAACTGACACAAGAACAGAAAAAGAAATACTGCATATACTCACTCATAGGTGGGTGAGAAAAATGAGAACACATGGACAGAGGAAGGGGGTCTACAACACACTGGGGTCTATTGGGGGGAATGGGGGAGGGACAGTGGGGGGGGCTGGGGAGGGATAGCCTAGGTATAAATGCCAAGTGTGGGTGAAGGGGAGGAAGGCAGAAAAACACACTGCCATGTGTTTACCTATGCAACTATCTTGCACGTTCTGCACATGTACCCCAAAACCTAAAATGCAATAAAAATAAATAAATTAATTAATTAAAAAAATTCAAACACCAGGGAATACCAGGATACATATTTCTTATTTTTAATAAAAGCAAAATAAACAGAGACAATGTCCATATGATAGAAAAGTAATTAATAATAAGGAAGGAAAAAAAAATTCAAAATGTATGAGGGGGAAAAAATGGCAATTTTCAAAGAACTCTTATAATAGTGAAATTTTTGTTGAAAATTTTTTATTTCAATAAACGTCTTTTTTTTTGTTAAGGAAAAAGAAAAAGAAAAATAAGGGAATCAACCTAAATGCCCTTCAGTTATAGACTGGATAAAGAAAATGTGTACATATACACCAAGAAATACTATGCAGCCATAAAAAGAACAAGATCCTTTGGAGGCACATGAATGGAATTGAAAGCCATTATCCTTAACAAAACTAATGCAGGAATAGAAAACCAAACACCATATGTTCCCTAAAGTGGGAGCTGATTGATGAGAAAACATGGACACATGGGAGGGAACAACACACACTAGGCACCTGTGGTGAGGGTTGGCAGAGCACTAGGAATAACTGCTAATAGATGCTGTGCTTACTACCTGGGTGATGAGATGATCTATGCAGTTAACTACCATAGCACAAGTTTATCTATTAACAAACCTGCACATCCTGCATATGCACCTCTGAACTTAAAAGTTGAAAGAAAAAAATATATAGCTTTATTTTTGAAGCCCCCCCCCCCAAAATTATCAAGTTTAAAGGAAGGGTTTTTTAAAAATTATGTATTTTAGAATAACATTTGAACACTAGAGACTTTAGAAAAAAATAAGATTCTCCCAACTCCATGAAAACTATATTTTAAATGATTTCAATTTTACTTTCCCCTGTCCATTATAAACTGTTAATTACATAATAAAGTAATAGAAATTGAATAGATTTTTAGTTGAAGTAACATTTATTCTCAATCTTCAAAACATTAAATGAAGAAATTTGTTTAGAAAGAGTTTTTAGGTTGATCATTTAATTTTTTTTTTTAATTTTTATTGCATTATAGGTTTTGGGGTACATGTGTAGAACGTGCAAGATAGTTGCATAGGTACACACATGGCAGTGTGTTTTGCTGCCTTCCTCCCCTTCACTCACACTTGGCATTCATCCCCAGGGTATCCCTCCCCAGCCTCCCCGCTGTCCCTCCCCCATTCCCCCCAATATCTTCTGTCAATTTTGTTCATTTCAAAATGTCATCTTCGATTTTGTGCCAAAAACTTCTATTTTTGTTTTACTAAAAGTTACATAATGGATGTGGATATTGTCCATACTCTGGCTTGTGATCCTTCTCGACATTGTGGTGGTAAGTTTTATACAAATAATTTTACAAAAGTTTATGTTGTTTCTTACCATCTCATGGAAACTTGGATCTGGCAACCTCCTATTAGTGATTATGATACTTAGCTAGATCTGAATCAGGACACAGGCTGTGATGTAATCTATGTAAAAATTATTTCTGGGACATAAGCAGAAGTCTTAATGAGAGTATTGGAATATTAGGTAATGAAAAGTGAGAGTTTCTTAATTCTTTGGCTGTGTGAATAAACAGAGTTTGATTAGATTTCAAAAAAAAAATACTTATCTCACATGCAATGAAACCCACAGGCTCAAAGTAAAGGGATACCAAAAATCCTATCACAAACAGAAAGAGGAAAAAGCAGAGTTTGCTATACAAACTTCAGACAAAACTGACTTTAAACCAACAACTATAGAAAATGACAAAGAAGGGTATTACATAATGAAAAAAGATTTCAATCCAAGAAGACTTATTATGAACCTAACATTAGAGCATACAGGTTCATAAAACAAGTTCTTTTTTTTTTTTTTTTTTTTTTTTTTTTGAGATGGAGTTTCGCTATTGTTACCCAGACTGGAGTGCAATGGCGCAATCTCGGCTCACCGCAACCTCCGCCTTCTGGGTTCAAGCAATTCTCCTGCCTCAACCTCCTGAGTAGCTGAAACTACAGGCGTGCACCACCACATCCAGCTAATTTTTTGTATTTTTAGTAGAGACGGGGTTTCACCTTGTTGACCAGGATGGTCTCAATCTCTTGACCTCGTGATCCATCCGCCTCGGCCCCTCAAAGTGCTGGGATTATAGGCGTGAGCCTCCACGCCCGGCCCATAAAACAAGTTCTAAGAGACCTCCAAAGAGTCTTACAACAACACACAATAATAGTTTGAGACTTCAGAATTCCACTGACAGTATGAGACAGGTCACTGAGGCAAAGAACAAACAAAGATATTTAGGACATAACTAGACACTTGACCAAATGAACCAAACAGAAATATATAAAACAGTTCAAATCACAGAAGCAGAATATACATTCTTTTAACCTGCACAAAGTACATACTCTACGATCAACCACACGCTCAGCCATAAAGCAATTTTCAAGAAATTAAAAAAATCTTATTATCACATTCTCAGACCACAGCACAATAAAAATAGAGATCAACACCAAAAAGATCTCTCAAATCCACAAAATTACACGGAAATGAAACAATCTGCTCCTGAATAATGTTTCAGTAAAAAATGAAATCAAGACAGAAATAAAAAAAATTTTGAAACGAATAAAAAAAAAGACACACTATACCAGAAACTGTGGGACATAGCTAAAGCAGTATCAAAAGAAAGTTATAGTGCTAAATCCATACATTATAAAGTTACCTATGTAACTATCTTGCATGTTCTGCACATGTACCCCCAAACCTAAAATGCAATAAAAAAAAAATAAAAAAGTTAGAAACATCTCACGTTAATAACCTAATACCATACCTAGAGCAACTAGAAAAAAAGAGCAAACCAATCCCAACGCTAGCAAAAGAAAAGAAATAGCCAATATCAGAGCTCAATTGAACAATATTCAGATGAAAAGAAACCACCCAAAGGATCAATGAAACAAAATGTTTTTTAAAAAAGAATATAAGATTGATAGTCCACTCAGTAGACTAATAAATAAAAGAGAAGAACCAAATAAACACTATCAGAAATGACAAAGGGACATTACCACAAACTTCACAGAAATACCAAAAAACATTCAGAGATTACAACTGGAAATATACCCAATGGTAAATAAATCATTATACCATGAAGAAACATGCACAAACATGTTCATCACAACACTATGCACGATAGAAAAGACATGGAATTAATCTAGATGCTCATCAATTGTGGACTGGATAAAGAAAATGTCATGCATATACACCATGTAATATTATGCAGTCATAAAAATTACACCACAGAATCATGTCATTTGCAGAAATGTTAATGGAGCTGGAGGCCATTATTCTATGCCAATTAATGCAGAAAGAGAAAACCAAATGCCACATGTTCTCACTTTTAAGTGAAAGCTAAACATTGAGTACCCATGAACACAAAGAAAAAAACAACAAACATTGGGTTCTACTTGAAGGTGAAGGGTGAAATGAGGGTGAAGATAAAAAAAAAAAAACTTATTGTATACTATGCTCATTATTTGGGTGGTGAAATAATCTGTAAACCAAAAATCTATGATATGCAATTTACTCATGTAAGAAAACTGCACATGTACCCCTGGACCTAAAAAAATGTTGGAAAAATAAAATAAAATTTTAGGAAGAAAAATAGGCAATATAATTGGGGAGATTTTTAAATTTATTTGTCAAATTTTTACCATAATACAAATATCTAGATGACTAACTTAAATCTTTTACATTAAATAAGAATACTTGGAACATATTTGTCACTGTAATTTGTTCTAAATTTAGGACTGAACTTGGCAATAAGTTTTGCCACCTAAGAAGACTCTTGCCTGCAATCTTTGACATTGGAACTGTCTGTATTCTTCATCTGGGAGCTTCAATACTAGAAGCTGCCACACGATGCAAACTATGCTCAGTTATTTATCAATCAGTTTTATTCACCATGGATCAAGACAGAGTAGCTTGCCATACTTCTGAAATTATTATACATTTTTACAAGAGTTGTTTACCTTTTTTTCTTTTTTTTTTTTTAGTTGATAAATGCGTACTGGATCTCTAAAGAAATATAAATAACTGAGGCTGGTTGGTCCAGGATTGTAGATTGAACATTTTAAGTTTTCTTAACATTTTAGCATTTTAGTTTTTCCCCTCATTGTCTTCTCACATAAGAATTGAGCAGTTAAAACTGTTCTGTCCCCTAAGATGTTCCAATGTCAAAGATTACAGCCTACGGTCTTCTTTGGTGGCAGAAAAAATAAGGCACTGTCCTTGACTACTAAGAACTTACAAGCAAGCTAGGAAAATAAGATACAAACACTTAAAAAGTCAACTAGCAACACAAGCAGTGTATACAATTAAGTACACAATTAACTGCACAGAAAATGAGAATAACAACTAAGAAAACAGAGAGACTGAGTATGATCAGAAAAAGTTTTATTTTGAATGATAGGTAGAATTCTGATAAACGGATAACAGGAATAAAATGAATATTCCAGAAAAGGAAAAATTTTAAACTAGAAGTAGAAACAGAATGCAAGACAATAGCAATGAAACAACAGAAATGGAACACACAAAGCATGCATGTGGGAGGAAATAAAAAAATCAGATAGGTTTATATAGACAATAGAATAATTGTTTAAAATATAGATTGATCATCCAAAATCCAAAAATCCGATATCTGAAATCTGAAATGCTCTAGCATCCAAAACTTTCTAAGAACTGATATGACACCCCTCAAAAATGCTCAGTAGAGCACTTCTTATTTTCAGATTTAGGATGCTTAATCAGTTTAATGCAAATATTCCAAAGTCCAAAAAATCTGAAATCCAAAACCCTTCTGGTCCTAAGCATTTTTTATAAGAAATATTCAACCTCTGTATCTATATGTTAGGTTTCATCTTGTAGGTCACAGGAAATCTAAAGTTTCTCAGTATGAAGGTGAACAATTAAGAATGATGCTTTTAACTGCAACAAAAGCAAAAACTGACAAATGATATTGAATCAAACTTTTGCATGGCAAAAAAAAAACTATGAACAGAGAAAACAGGCAACCTACAGAATGAAAGAAATTGTTTGCAAACTATGCATCTAACATAGATCTAATACTAAGAAACTTCAATTTACAAGAAAAAAAATAACCGTATTAAAAAGTGGGCAAGTGACATGAACACTTTTCAAAAAAAGACATATATGCAACCAATAGGCATATTTTAAAAAACTCAACGTTGCCAATCATGGGAGAAATGTAAATTAAAACCACAATGAGATACCATCTCACACCAGTCAGAATGGCTATTACGGAAAACTTAAAAAAAAGTCACTAAACAGGTGCCGGCAAAATTGGGGAGAAAAAGGAATACTTATACTCTGCTGGTGGGAGAGTAAAGTAGTTCAACAATTGTTGAAAACAGGGCGGTGATTCCTCAAAAATCTACAAACACAACTACAACTTGACCCAGCAATCCCATTACTGGGTACATATGAATAGAAATCTTCTATCATGCACATATATGTTCATTGCAGCACTATTCACAATAGAAAATACATGGAATCGACCTAAATGCCTGCCCATCAATGGTAGACTGGATAAAGAAAATGTTGTGTATATACACCATGGAATACTGTGCAGCCAAAAAAAGCATGAGATCATGTACTTTTTAGTGACACGGTTGGAATTGGAGGTCATTATCCTCAGCAAACCAATGTGGGAGCAGTAAACCAAATACATGTTCTCGCTTACAAGAGGGAGCTACATGATGAGAACACATGGACACACAGGGAAACGACACACAATGAGGTCTTTCAGAGGGTGGAGGGTGGGAGGAGGGAGAGCATCAGAAAAATAATCAGTATAGGCTTAATACCTGTGTGACAGAATAATCTGCAAAACAAATGCAATGACATATGAATTTATCTTCATAACCTGCACATGTACCCTTGAACTTAAAAGTTAAAAAAATGCTTTTGTGAAGATTAATCTAAAACGTGTACATAAAATATATTAGATGGGTAACAGACAAGATCCCAGGAGCATAATAACAGCAAAGAGAAATCAGAAAAATGGGGAAATGCCAAACATAATGGCTTTAGAATCAATCGCACTTGATGACATGACAAAATATATATAGGAGATGTGGAGACAAGGATTAACCAAGAGGAATAGATATATAGCTTTGGTCAAATTGTTTAACCTTCCTGTGTCTCATTTTCCTTATCTATGATAAGAAGATTCTCCAGAGTTCACTCCAAATCCAAATCTAAGTCCAGCCTTGTGACTAAAAGAAAAATGAAAATTAGGCTAATTAATAACCCTACAATGGTCTCTAAATTATCAGGCAAAATGAAGAGTCACATGTCTCTCACTTTAAATCACAAGCTGAAATCCCATTACTGGGTATATATCCAAAGGACTATAAATCGTTCTACTATAAGGACACATGCACACGAATGTTCATTGCAGCACTGTTTACAATAGCAAAGAACTGGAACCAACCCAAATGCCCAACGATAATAGACTGGACTGGGAAAATGTGGCACATATACACCACGGAATATTATGCAGCAATAGAAAATGATGAGTTTGTGTCCTTTGTAAGGACATGGATGAATCTGGAGAACATCATTCTCAGCAAACTGACACAAGAACAGAAAAAGAAATACCACATATACTCACTCATAGGCGGGTGAGAAAAATGAGAACACATGGACACAGGGAGGGGGTCTACTACACACTGGGGTATATTGGGGGGAATGGGGGAGGGACAGCGGGGGGGGGCTGGGGAGGGATAGCCTGGGGATGAATGCCAAGTGTGGGTGAAGGGGAGGAAGGCAGCAAAACACACTGCCATGTGTGTACCTATGCAACTATCTTGCACGTTCTGCACAGTTACCCCAAAACCTGTAATGCAATAAAAATTTAAAAAAATGAATTTTTCAAAATTACTCTTTGGCCTTTCACATTTTTATTTTGATTAAAAAAACTTCTTTTTAGTTTAAATCAATAAATATTATTGTGTATACTTTGAGCAAAAAAAAAAAATCACAAGCTGAAAACAATTAAGCTTAGTGAAAAAGGAATTTCAAAAGCTACAGCAGGTTGACAATTGGAAGCAGATCGTAATCCAAAAAGACACGATCCTGAATGCCAAGATGCCAAATATTGAAATTCTGAGAAATCAAAATCCGTAAAATACAAAGTCCAGAAAATCACAATCCTGAATGATCAAAATCCTGGAAATGTAATTCTCAAAAAAATAATTTTAAAGATTTTTGTAAAAATATATATATTTACATTTCAAAAGGGGAACTTATTTGAGAAACATACACATGACAGGACACTACAGAGGCCACTTTTCATGATGAAATAGGCAATAGAAACATACACATTTTTGCAATACTAATGACAGTCATGTAGGTATAACAGGAGCAGACAAATTGTATTCATTAAGATATACATAAAAAGTGAAATACATAAATTCATTCACTATGGTTGATAATTGTGTGCACCTACCTTTATAATTTTGGTAATCTGAATTACAGTAACAAGCAACCTAATCCGTTTTATGAGATCAATCAAAAACCACGATAGGTCAACACTACATGTGCAATTTTCCAAGGAGATGAGATATCTAGAAATTTTATCTTTCTTACAAATGCAGTATGCACAAAAGACTTCTCCTTATTTATTGAAGAAGTTTCAATGTTTTTACATATATCCACAATGCTTACACACAGCCAGTGTTGTGATAAGGCATTTTTGTGAAGTTAAATTTGCAAAAATAAATACATGAAATAAATTAGAACTAAGTCTACCCAATTCATACCTATAGTATTGAAAATAATGTGAAGATGAAATACATAGTATAGGCAAATTGCTTTACCAGGTTTCTACGTATTCCTGATTCCTGTCAAGTTGACAGCTAAAATTAAATCCACAAGTTCATTCATTGTCAACTTGACACCCTTACAGATCTTCTTAAACTATACTTAATTTACATATAAAGACAAAAAAAATTACAGTTATGTCTAACATAATGCAACTATCTTGTGATTGGGATTTTGGAATTTTAGGTAATAGAAGTTGAAGACTTTAGTAATTTAAACTTCAGGGAATTTGACGTTTCAGGGTTTTGATAAACATTTGATATCATGGCATTCAGGATTGCGTCTTTTGGAATTGTGATGGTCCAAGCTCCTGTAAACTAAGTCTCTTGCACCAAACAGCCAATTTGTGAATGCAAATAAAAAGCTATTAAAGGACATTAAAGTGATACTCCAGTGAACACACCAAAAATAAGAAATTCAAATGCAATGATAAGAAGGTGTAAGAGCCTTATTGTTGATATGGAGAAAGTTTTAGTGGTCTGGATAGAAGATCAAAGGAGCCACAACATTCCCTTAATTGAAAGCCTAATTCAAAGCAAGGCCCCAACTCTCTTCAACTCTGTGAAGGCTGAGAGCAGCGAGTATGCCACAGAAGAAGTTTGCAGCTAAAAGAAGTTGGTTCATGAGGTTTAAGGAAAGAAGCTATCTCCAAAGCATAAACATGCAAAGTGAAGCAAGTGCTGATAGAGAAGCTGCAGGAAGATCTAAGGTAATTGATGAAGGTGGCTACACTAAACAAAAGATTTTCAGTGTAGATGAAAAAGTCTTCTAATGGAAAAAGATGTAATTATGACTTTCACAGCTGGAGAGGAAAAGTCAGTGCCTAGCCTCAAAGCATCAAAGGACAGACTGACTCCTCATTGTTAGGGGATAATGCAGCTGGTAACTTCAAGTTGAAGCCAATGCTCTTTTACCATCCTGAAAATCATAGGACCTCTACTAATTATGAAAAAGATACTCTTCCTGTGCCCCATAAAGAGAAAAAAAAGCCTGGATGACAGCCTGTATCTCTACAACACAGTTTAGAGAATATTTTAACCCCACTGTTAAGACCTACGGGTCAGAAAAAAAAAGATTTCTCTCAAAATAGTACTTCACACTTCCCAGGTATTATTGACACTGTTAGTCTAGGGATCATACTTTGAGAAAATCTCTCTTAGGAGATGAGAAGAAGCTCAACAAAATGGAATCATCATACACTTACATTTGGAATGGTCCTCATGATAATTTCCCAAATACTCAAGAAATTATTCTCCCTATCGCTGCTGAATAAGTTTTGCGAAATTTATATGAGCAAGTGAAATCAAAGAATTATACAGTTTCATATAGGGTTATAGTTGTTTCCTCCTCTGGTTTGCTTAGCACGTTGACATAAACATATTATTTCATATTGTTAAAACTTCATATTATATTATCATATAATTAGTTTACATGTCTGTCTCCTTCATTAGACCCTCAAGTCCTAGAGGTAACAATGTATCTTATTTATCTTTTATTGCCAATATCTATTAATTCTGTAAATATACTAAAAAAAAAGAGAGATAGCACATTTGCTTAAAGTAGCAATTATAAAATAAGTATAAAAAATTTATGGTTGGGGGTGTAGGGGAGAGACAATGGGGGTTGGGGAGGGAGAAGAGGGGAGTAAGGGATAACATGGGGAGAAATGCCAGATATAGTATGCACCTAAAGTAAAATAATTAAAAAGAAAATGCAAATAAAATTGGTATAGAATATACCATGCATTCTTCTATACTTTGTTTATATATGCAAGTATATCTCTAGGTTAAATCTGTAGAATTTGAAATTAATTTGCCCTCTAAAGAGAGGAAACTTTGTAACCTTAAAAAAAAAAATTATACACAAAGATATTTATTGAACTTAAGCCTCTAATAAAAGAAAAGTTAGATATATTTTAGATAAACTTTCAAGCAGGCATTTAAAAATATTTACTTAATAGTATTGAAAATGTATGAAAACACAATAACTTAAAACTTATTGAATTAGCGTTATTGTTATATATAAATGTACGAAAAATATTAATAGTACTGAAAAAATGGTCAAGATGTTAAAATTATATGCAAAATTGCATATAGTATTCAAATTATGAAACATATGGCTTACATATGAGTAGAAAACTCATATACACATATGAGTAGAAAACTATTGACAAAAATATAAATTGTGTATCTTGTGGTGATTTCAAAAGACTTTTTCTGTATTTTCAATAATTAACATGTATTTTATAATCAGAAAAGTACTTTGTCAAAAACATATTATAATTTCATCATCCACTTAAGATTTAAAGGTAGCATACCACATCATAGTTGAATGCAAACAATTTGGCTGTTTTTTTATTTGCCTCCTATAATTAATACAGTTTTATGGGCCAGGCACGGTGGCTCACACTCATCATCCTACCATTTGGAGGCAAGGGCAAGAAGAATACTTGAGGCCAGGAGTTTGAGACCACCATATGTTACACAATGAGAGTCTCTATCTACCAAAAACAAATTAAAATAATTAAAATATATAGTTGGGTGTGGTAGCACATGGCTGCCTTCCCAGCCATTCAGGTGGCTGAGGTGAAAGGATCCCTTGATCCAAGTAGTTGGAGGCCATAATGAGCTATGGTGTGATCTTGTCACTGCACTCCAGTCTGGGTGACAGCAGAAGTCTGTCTCAAAAAAAACAAAAATAAAAATAAATAAATGCTTATGAAGAAACTACAGTCAATCCCTTGGTATCTGTTGGGAATTGGTTCAAGGACACTGCCCCCTCAACACCCACAGATAACAAAATCCATAATATTCAGGTCCTACAAGCAGCCCTGCTAAACCTGCATATATATATACAAGTGGGCCCTATCTTTCTGTGGTTTCACATCTCACTAATACTGTATTTTCCATCTGTATTTGATTGTAGATACAACCTGCAAGTATGGAGGGTTAACTACATTTATTTAAAAAAAAATTCAAGATAGAAGTGAACAAGTGCATTCTGCACATGGCTAACCAGTTTTCCCAATACCATTTGTTAAACAGGGAATCCTTTCCCCATTGCTTGTTTTTGTCTGGTTTATCAAAGATTATATGGTTGTAGATATGTTGATTTGCCTCTGATGCCTCTGTTCTGTTCCATTGGTCTATATCTCTGTTTTGGTACCAGTACCATACATGAGGCCAACAAACACATGAAAAAATGCTCATCATCACTGGTCATTAGAGAGATGCAAATCAAAACCACATTGAGATACCATCTCACGCCAGTTAGAATGGCGATCATTAAAAAATCTGGAGACAACACATGCTGGAGAGGATGTGGAGAAATAGGAACACTCTTACACTGTTGGTGGGAGTGTAAATTAGTTCAACCATTGTGGAAGACAGTGTGGCGATTCCTCAAGGACCTAGAAATAGAAATTCCATTTGACCCAGCAATCCCATGACTGGGTACATATCCAAAGGACTATAAATCATTCTACTATAAGGGCACATGCACACGAATGTTCATTGCAGCACTGTTTACAATAGCAAAGAACTGGAACCAACCCAAATGCCCATTGATGATAGACTGAACTGGAAAAATGTGGCACATGTACACCATGGAATATTATGCAGCAGTCAAAAATGATGAGTTTTTGTTCTTTGGAAGGACATGGATGAATCTGGAGAACATCATTCTCAGCAAATTGACACAAGAACAGAAAAGGAAATACCACATATTCTCACTCATAGGCGGGTGAGAAAAATGAGAACACATGGACACAGGGAGGGGGGCACTACACACTGGGGTCTATTGGGGGGAATAGGGGAGAAACAGCAGGGGGGAGCTGGGGAGGGATAGCCTGGGGTGAAATGCCAAATGTGGGTTAAGGGGAGGAAGGCAGCAAAACACACTGCCATGTGTGTACCTATGTAACTATCTTGCACGTTCTGCACATGTACCCCAAAACCTAAAATGCAACACAAAATTTTTAAAAAAACTTAAAAAGAAAAAAAAGAAGTGAACAAGTGCAATTCAAACCATGTTGTGAAAAGGTCAGCTATACTCTAGGTAAACATATTAGCTCCTGGGGATTATCAGTATTTTGATCTGTTTTCTTTGTAATTTATCAACTGACATATAAAGTTTCCTTCTAAATGCTAGCTAACTCATTTCAAATGTTAGGGATCTGGCATCTTTTTCTGTCTTGATCTTTTGCTATTGGATTTTCAAAGTTCCTTTTATTTTACACATTCAGAACGAAATTTTTTTTTTGGACAAAGAAAAAAATTTAAGTACAATCTAAATATGATTCTCTTTACATTTAGATTTTTGTTTTGAATTTCTACTTGAGAACATTTGCATGTGCTATAGAACATCTATTTCCTTTAAGTCATGATATAGAATAAATAATGTTCATGTCCATGAAAATCTTCCTTTCAAGTTTCTTGATTAAAATGTGTCTAACACAAAGTGAAGTACCATACAACTAGACATATGTTTATTGCAGCAATATTTACAATAGCAAAGACTTGGAACCAACCCAAATGCACATCAATGATAGACTGGATAAATGAAATGTAGCACATATACACTATGGAATATAATGCAGCCATAAAAAAGAATGAGTTCATGTCCTTTTCAGGAACATGGATGAACCTAGAAACTATCATCCTCAGCAAACTAACACAGGAACAGAAAATCAAACACCACATGTTCTCACTCATAAGTGGAAGCTGAACAATAAGAACACATGAACAGAGGGAGGGGAACATCACATATCAGGGCCTGTTGGGAGGTTGGGGGAAAGCTGAGGGAGAGCATTATGACAAATGCCTAACGCATGTGGGGCTGAAAATATAGATGACGAGTTGATAGTTGCAGCAAATCACCATCACACATGTACACCTATGTAACAAACCTGCATGTTCAGCACATGCATCCCAGAACTTAAAAGAAAACAAAATAATCAACAGGCACTTGACTAAAGATGATATACTTATGACAAATAGGCACATTAAAGCTGTGTACTATCATGAGCCTTTAGATAAAAGCAAATAAAAAATGTGATGGGACACAAGCACACACCTATAAGAATATCTAAAATAAAAGATAATACTCAGTGCTGGTGAAGATATGTGGCAACTAGAACTCTTCTTTAGTGCTAATAAGAATGCAAAATGATACCACCACTCAAGAAAACAGTTTTGAAGTTTCTTGTAAAGTTAAGCACTCTTACCATATGACCCAGCAATCCCACAGCTTGCTGTTGATATATCAATGTATACAGCAGTTATATTTGTAAATATCCCAAAGATATTTGGGAATAACCAAAATATCTTTCAGCAGGTGTATGGCTAAACAAACTTGGTATATTCATATAATAGAATACTACTCAGTGATAAAAAAGAATATACTTTTTATACAGTGAACCACTTAGATGAATTCCAAAGGCATTATGCCAAGTAAGAGAAACCAGTCACATAACGTTACATGCTGTATGATTCCATTTAAATGACAATTCCTGAAGGGTTATAACTCTTCAGTGATTGCCAGGGTCAGTCAATGGAAAGGGCATGACTATAACAGATCTATACACAGGGTTACTAAATAGACAAAAATAGGAATGAAAAATATAGGAGATACTCCTCAGTAACTGGGGAGAAAAGATGTAAAAAGGCAAAGAAGACACTGGATTCGGACAAAATGGTCTTTCTTCAGAGTTTGGTCATGGCAAAAGCCAGAGTGACAAGAGAATTAGAGCAGGGACAAAAGAGACGCTTATGGAAACTCTGCAGATTACCACTGGAACCTCTGACCAGGCAACTCTGGCAACAGAAAGAAATGAGGAGCAGCTACATTGGCTAAAGAAAGAGCCAAGATTTGCTTCAGAGAGGGCTTGTAGACAAAATGACAAATGGATATCCTAGTTTCTGTTGCTCCAGAGAGTATGCAGGAAAAAGAGAATCCTTCTACTAACAATCACTCATCTATTTGGAAAATCAAACTGGGACAAGTAAGGCAGGAATGCTAATAGGGTAAACCCCAGGAGCACCTTTCCCACTCTATCACAGTGATGATATGCTAGGTAGACACATCATTATTATGTCATAACTCCTCATCCCTGAAATGCACTTGGATTGTAACCCCAGGTGATGAAGAACAATGTCTCAGGTCAACTAATCTGCACTCCAAAAGGAATTTGAAGACCTATGCAAATGTTTGGTGGGTCTTTCAAGATCCCCTTAGGAATTAAGTTCTAAGAAAGTCAACATGAAGAGGTGAGAATAAAGGGGAACTGCTTTGGCATTTTACAAAGGGACTCTCAAGGGAAAGTGTAATAAATCTCTAGAATCTATTGATGATATAGGAATGTAGGAATA
Organism: Saguinus oedipus; assembly: GCA_031835075.1. Taxonomy (NCBI): domain Eukaryota; kingdom Metazoa; phylum Chordata; class Mammalia; order Primates; family Cebidae; genus Saguinus; species Saguinus oedipus. The sequence goes on along the minus strand of CM063191.1, from coordinate 76,898,969 downwards.
TAGGGCTCACAAAGAAAGAAAAACTAGACATATGACAAATAACTATATAAAGGCATAAGGGGAAATAATAAGAATAAAAGGTGTTCCAACTTTCCTGACTATTCTTTGAAGAAGCAGCTATTTTGTGGGAAGGTTCCCATGTGAGACCCCCAAGTAGTGGGTCACACCATATGGTTGAGCTTGATCCCGGACACGGGCCCCCTGTTGGGAAGTAGTCGAGCTATGGGGAAGAAAGCTTATGTGATATACAAAAAATAACATGAGTTATTACTCTATTGTGCTGAGGCGATGGGAGGCACGGTGTCCACTTTTGGTTCTCATGGTGTCCACTTTTGGTTTTCACGGTGTCCACTTTTGGTTCTCACGGTGTCCACTTTTGGTTTCTATTCATTATAGTTTTTTCTTAAAGTTATAACTTAAATCTTCAAAGCAAGCTGATAGTAAAAATTGCTTTATGTCTTTCCTGCACCTGGACCCTTGATGTGGTATTTACAATACTGCTTGTGACTTAATGATTTATAATGTAGCCTGTGATTTTCTTGTGAAACTCCTTTCCTAGATAAATAGTTTCTTTTAAAATTCTAAACTTAGATATTGCACCTGGACTCTTGTAACTGATACTTGCACTCCCTGCTTTAACCTGATTATGTACCTCCCTGTTCCCATCATATTTATCCAAAATATGGTGACTTGTGATTGCATTGTAAAACTTTCTGTTCCCCTTTATCTCATGAAACACTGATCCCATGACGTAAACACTTCTACTTGTAATGTATATAACCACACCCTGAGTTCAATAAAGCTGTTGGTGAAGCATCTGACTTCTCAACCCTCCAGACCCCATCTGTTCTTTCTTCTTCTCTTCCGTGCACCCCCCTTTCCAGGTTGGGACCCCCTTGCTGGCCGAGAGCCCAACAGCAGGCATGCTGGCACCCACAGTTTGGCAACCATCAAGGGACTGGATACTGGGGATTTCGGTGACAGTGAGAGACCGCAGTAGTGAGTATTGAAGTAAGCCTGTATTATCAAGTATTGTTGATTTTGTATATATTTTAATCATTCTGTGAAGGTAAGAATAATTTTTATCTGGAGTAAAAATGGGGCAGTTAAAATCAAAGGAGTATAATTTTCTTGTATAGTTATTGCATTCAACGATGAAAACTCAGGGTCATGAAATAAAATTAAAACAAGTAGAGGAGTTTTTACAGGTTATTCGGGAAATTTGCCCTTGGATTACTGATGGAGGTATGTTGGATGAGTCTGCTTGGGCCATAGTTGGGAAAAAGATTGAACAATTCTGTTTTTACAATAAGGATGTACCTCAAGCCACTGTTTTGTCATCTGTTTGGAGCAAGCTCTGATTGTGTGTTTGTTCCTCCCAACCTTCTGCTTCGCCTTATACATCTTCTGCTTCCTTACGTAAATTGTCAGCTTCCCATACTTCCATACCTTTAGGTGCTCCAGGTGCTGACCTACTGCCTGTTCCTCCCAATCAGGAGGAAATTGCTGAAAGAAGATCTTGCAATCACCATAGTGAGTATGATTCTAATTTGGCTGATGTACCTTTAACTAAAGTTATTGTTACTCAACCTAGCTCTGCCATGCCCACTCCTGAGGCTGCTCCTCAATGGGTCCCTGGACCAGTCACTTTTACTTTACCTCCTGATCTTGCTCGTCAGTTTCAGGATTTACTTTCACTTTGTTTGCAAGCGCTTACTAATCAACAATTTTATCCAGTAGTGCAGCAAGCAGCAGCGCCTGCCCGAGCCATGCCGGTCGCTTCGCGATCTACTACAGCTGCTCCGATAACTCCTTTAACTCATGCTCTAATGTCTTTGCATAGAGATGATAATATGTTTCCTGCTCTCTATCCTGTTATAGAAGTAATTTATAATCAGGGAAATCCAATTAGAAACTATGATCCTATCCCACCAAAAACTTTGAAAGAGATAAAAGAAGCGGTTGCACAATTGGTCCCACAGCTCCGTATACTATTTATCTTATTGAAAATTTGACTGTTTCAGCTCTTACTCCTTGTGACTGGGGTCATATGACTAAAGCATGTCTCTCTGGTGGTGATTATTTATTATGGAGAGCTAATTATGAAGATGCTGCTTATGAACAGGCTGAAAGAAATTGCCATGATAATATACCTATTACAGTAGACATGCTGATAGGAAAGGGAATTTATGAGCCCTTGGCAGCACAGGCTACTTTGTCCTCAGAAGCCTTTGTGCAAATTAATTTGCTTGCTACTAGAGCTTGGAAACAATTACCATCCACTGGAGTAAAAACTGAAGAATTAGCAAAAATAAGACAAGGACCTGATGAGCCTTATCAGGACTTTGCAGCCCGTCTGCTTCAAGCAATAGGGAGACAAGTTAATGACTCAAAGGCTGGAACATGTTTTACTTTTACATTACAATGATGATATATTGCTGGCCGCTCCTGCCTTTATTAATGCTTTTGGATATTTAAAACAGTGCTTGGAACAAGCACATTTAGTTTTAGCCCCTGAAAAGATTCAGGCTTCCACTCCGTATCAATATCTGGGTAGGATTATTGAAGCACAACAAGTTTCCTTTATAATTCCAAAATTGTCTACAGCAAAATTGACCACCTTAAATGATTTTCAAAAATTTCTTGGTGATATTAATTGGATTAGACCCAGTTTAAAACTTACTACTGGACAATTGAAACCCTTATTTGATATTTTGAAAGGCTCTCCTAATCTATCTTCTCCCAGAAAATTAACTGACTCAGCAAGACAGGCATTACAACTAGTTCATCAAGCTCTTTTGGATCAAAAATTAACCAGAATTCAGCCTAATGTTTCCTGGTGTCTATGCATTTTACATACGTCTTACACTCCCGCAGGAGTTTTCTGGCAACAAGGTATACTAGAATGGTTTCAGCTTCCCGCAAGCCGCGGTAAAGTTATATCTCCATATTATGATTTAGTTGCCACTTTGGTGGCCAAGGGTCGTATTCGGGCCCTAGCTCTATTTGGAATTGAGCCACCTGAAATTATTATTCCTTACAATACTCCTCAAAAAACATGGCTCTGGCAATTTTCAGATAACTGGCAAGTTGCTTTCACTGGCTACACTGGTGATGTTAAATATCATTTGCCACCTAATAAAATTCTTCACTTTTATTCCCAATGTTCTTTTGTTTTTCCTCAGACTTGTGTAAGAGCTCCTTTGCTACATGCCTATTTAGCTTTTACTGATGGCTCTTCTTCTGGTATAGCAGCAGGCACAGTTGATGCTAATCCATTTTCTTTTAAAACAGCAGAATCTTCAGCCCAGAGTGTGGAGCTTCTAGCCTTTCAACATGTCCTCTCTAATTGGGATGTTCCTTTGAACATTTACTCTGACAGCCAATATGTAGTCCACTTGGTACAAGATACAGAAACATGTCCTTTAACCTATTCTGACTCTTCTCCAATAATTCACCTTTTATATCCCCTACAGCAAGTAATACGACAAAGATTACATCCTTTTTTTATTGGACATATTAGGGCTCATTCTATATTGCCTGGCCCTTTAACAGAAGGAAATCGTCAAGCTGATATACTAACACAAAATATTTTTCCCGTTCTGACTCCATTGCAACAGGCTGAAGCCTCTCATGCCTTGCATCATCAAAATGCTCGTAGCCTTAGATTGCAATATAAAATTACTCATGAACAAGCACGTCAGATTGTTAAACAATGTTCTGCTTGCCTTCCACATTTGCCTAGCCCTTCCCCTGTTGAAGTTAACCCTCGTGGTTTACAGAGTGGTCATATTTATCAAATGCATGTTACTCATTTTTCTCCTTTTGGTAAACTCCAATATATTCATGTTACTGTTGACACATTCTCTCATTTCCTTGTAGCATCTGTGTATACAGGTGAAGCAACTAAAGATTTCATTGCTCATTGCCTTCTTGTTTTTTCTATAATAGGTCCACCCAGAATATTGAAAACAGATAATGGTCCTGCCTATGTTAGCAAAGGTTTTTCTTCCTTTTGTTCACAATTTCAGATCCAGCACTGAAAGGCATTCCTTATAACCCATAAGGTCAAGGAATTGTTGAAGGTGCTCATGCAATTCTCAAAATAACATTACGAAAACTACGCAAAGGAGAACTTGGCATTGAATTGCACAAGACACCTCATAATTGGCTTAAACATGCATTGTATGTTCTTAATTTTTTAACTCTTGACTCTGAAGGTCGTTCAGCAGCTGACTGCTTTTGGCACCCGAAAGTCTCTGCTTATCCAGAGGTACTATGGAAAGATGTCCTCACTAACAAATGGAATGGGCCTGATCCAGTCCTCATCTGGGGACGAGGACATCTTTGTGTTTTTCCTAGGTCTGCTGACGCCCCTGTGTGGGTTCCGGAACGACTGGTCAAGCATGGATTTCCTGTTAATGGATGGATCAAACACCCTGATTCCTCACTTTTGGCGAACGTACCTGACAACTCCACCGTCATGCTGCAGAGAGAGAATGAGATGGAAGACGATTGCCTTTTGGCGCTGCAATCTTCCGACATGGGCACAACTGAGGAGACTCAGTGCTGAAGTTGCTCGACTGGTTGATCAACAACACTCTCCTCGTACTCCTATTATTATGTTTGTTGCTATGATGGCTATTTTGTCCTGTCAAGTACCTACTGCTCTATCCTTTCCTTTGCCATCACCTTCCCAGACGCTATGGGCATACATACCTGACCCCCCTTTACTTAGACCTGTCTCTGGATGTTTGTAAATTACAACAAGAAATTCATGCTGTTGACTTCTCCCGTAAAGAGTTACTTGATGATTCTTCTGTGGCAAAAGATATAGTTAATGCTATACTTTCCTGGTCACAGGGACTTCATCTTCCATCACTCTCCTCCTTGATTGGCATTGGAGTCATTGTACTCCTTCTCATATTTCTTCCAGTGCTCTTTCGCCTTGTGTTCTCCTCCCTCCAACAAATGTGCCTCAAACTTTGAGTTGCATTTGAAAACAAAGAAAAGGGGAACTGTGGGAACGCTCCCATGTGAGACCCCCAAGTAGTGGGTCACACCATATGGTTGAGCTTGATCCCGGACACGGGCCCCCTGTTGGGGGTAGTCGAGCTATGGGGAAGAAGGACTGCAAGAAAGCTTATGTGATATACAAAAAATAACATGACGACTTGCAAGATGGCGTCGTAGAAGCGACTCAGGATTGCAGCTCTCAGTGAAGGGGCAGAGGGTGAGTCCTGGCCGCATTCTCGGATGGACCTTTTTTGCCCACAGAGCGTTGAAAGTCCCAGGTGTGGGAGACACATGGGACGCTAGTACAGCCAGCTAGCGCAGCTGGCTCACGTGGCCACTTCGGCCGATGCCGCAGCGGGACCCGGCACAGAACTCACTGGTCTGGGTACCCTGTTAAACCGGCAATCTGAGATTTGGAAGGGCAGATTGGCATGTCCATCTGATTGAATGGGACTTGGACAATGAGCCAGACCAGGAGTTTGCTGGGAAGCATGATCTGAGCCAGTGCAGTGGGCAGCGGCACGAGAGATCGCATGGATCCCAGTGCCCTATCGGCAGGCTACTGGGGCACCAGTGAGAGAGTCAACCTTTCAGCTTCGGGAGAGGAAGAGAGAGAGAGACAGGATGGACTCTGAGGCAGGGAGGTGGGTAATCAGGCTTGGTGGGTCCCACCCTCACGGGGACAAGCAGGGCGGCGATTGGAGGCGCTCGGGGCTGAGAGTTTTGCTGCCGGCATCTAGGACAGTGCAGCCCAGTGAGGGAGGGGCGTCCGCCACTACTGACGCAATCTGCCCCTACTGAAGTACCGCCCAGGGCTGACGCAGCCTGCCATTGCCAAGGCAACCTGCCATAACAGAGAGACTCTGCCAAAAGGGGGGAGTGCTCCACAGCAGAACGGAGCCCAGCAGTAACAGGGTGAACCCGTGCTAGCAGGGCAGAGCCCCAGCAGGCAAATAGTGAATAGACTGCCTCCTAGTGGGGCAGGACAGTGCAACAGATACTCATAAAGAAAGCCCCAACTCCCTGAGACAAGAGCATCTAAGGGGGGAAAAAAGGGTGGTGTTTTATGAGTTCTGTTGCAGCAGACATAAACAACCTCCCAAAAACCCTGAATGAACAACGGTGCTCACAGCTCAGCACTGGAGCTCCTATAAAGCACAGACCGTCTCCTCAAGCAGCCCCCTGACCCCTGTATATCCAAAGAGTCACCCCAGAAAAGGACTAATCAGACTGACATGTTGCGGGCATCATTGTGGAACAAAGACAGCAGCAGCAGAAACTGGTATCATCCCTCACTGTCCTGCAGCTGCTACAGGTATACCCCAGACAAGCAGGGCCTGGAGTGGACCTCAGCACTCATACAGCAGAGGGGCTAGACCATTAGAAGGAAAACTAAGTAACAGAAATACTTCATCATCAACAATCTCAGCATCCACACAGAGACCCAATTGAAAAATCAGCAACTACTAAGACGACAGGCAGATAAATCCATAAAGATGGGAAGAAACCAGTGCAAAAAGGAGAAAAACACCCAAAACCAAAACACCTCACCTCCTACAAAGGACCAAAACTCCTCACCAGCAAGGGAACAAAGCTGGACGGAGAATGAGTGTGACGAAATGATGGAATCAGACTTCAGAAAGTGGATAATGAGAAACTTCAGTGAGCTAAAAGAACATGTTCTAAATCAGTGCAAAGAAACTAAGAACCTTGAAAAAAGATTTGAAAAAAGATTCGAGGAATTGATAACAAGAATGGACAACTTGGAGAGGAATATGAATGAATTGAAGGAGCTGAAAAACACAACACGAGAACTTCGTGAAGCATGCACAAGTTTCAATAGCCGAATTGAGCAAGCAGAAGAAAGAATATCAGAAGTTGAAGAACAACTCAATGAAATAAAATGAGAAACCAAGATTAAAGAAAAAAAGCACAAAAAGGAATGAACAAAATCTCCAAGAAATGTGGGACTATGTGAAGAGACCCAACCTACGTTTGATAGGTGTACCAGAATGTGATGAAGAGAATGAATCCAAGCTGGAAAACACTCTTCAGGATATTATCCAGGAAAATTTCCCCAACCTAGCAAGACAGGTCAATACTCAACTCCAGCAAATACAGAGAACACCACAAAGATACTCCGCAAGAAGAGCAACCCCAAGGCACATAATCGTCAGATTCGCCAGGGTTGAAATGAAGGAGAAAACCCTAAGGGCAGCCAGAGAGAAAGGTCGGGTCACCCACAAAGGGAAGCCCATCAGACTCACAGCAGATCTCTTGGCAGAGACTCTACAAGCCAGAAGAGAGTGGGGGCCAATATTCAACATCCTTAAAGAAAAGAACTTTCAACCCAGAATTTCATATCCAGCCAAACTGAGCTTCATAAGTGAAGGAAAAATAAAATCCTTCATGAACAAGCAAGTACTCAGAGATTTTGTCACCACTAGGTCTGCTTTACAAGAGCTCCTAAAAGAGGCACTACACATAGAAAGAAACAACCAGTTCCAGCCATCCTAAAAGCATACCCAATGCTAAAGAGCATCAACAAAATGAAGAATGTACATGAACCAACAGGCAAAACAGCCAGTTAGCATCAAAATGGCAGTATCAAATTCACACATAAAATATTAACCCTAAATGTAAATAGGCTAAATGCACCAATCAAAAGACACAGACTGGCAAATTGGATAAAAAACCAAAACCCATCGGTGTGCTGTATTCAGGAAACCCACCTCCCATGCAAGGATACACAAAGGCTCAAAATAAAGGGATGGAGGAAGATTTACCAAGCAAATGGAGAGCAAAAGAAAGCAGGAGTTGCAATTCTCGTCTCTGATAAAATAGACTTTAAAGCAACAAAGATCAAAAGGGACAAAGAAGGTCATTACATAATGGTAAAAGGATCGATACAACAAGAAGAGCTAACGATTCTAAACATATATGGACCCAATGCAGGAGCACCCAGATATATAAGGCAAGTTCTTAATGACTTACAAAGAGACTTAGACTCCCACACAATAATAGTGGGAGACTTCAACACTCCACTGTCAATATCAGACAGATCAACCAGACAGAAAATTAACAAGGATATCCAAGACTTGAACTCAGACCTGGAACAAGCAAACCTGATAGACATTTACAGAACTCTCCACCCCAAATCCACAGAATATACATTCTTCTCAGCACCACATCACACCTACTCCAAAATTGACCACATAATTGGAAGTAAAGCACTCCTCAGCAAATGCAAAACAACTGAAATCATAACAAACAGTCTCTCAGACCATGGTGCCATCAAGTCAGAACTCACAATTCAGAAACTAACTCAGAACCGCACAGCTTCATGGAAACTGAACAACTGGCTCTTGAAGAAGGCAGAAATAAAGAATTTCTTTGAAACCAATGAGAATGAAGACACAATGTACCAGAATCTCTGGGACACATTTAAAGCAGTCTGTAGAGGAAAATATATAGCAATAAGTGCCCACATGAGAAGAGTGGAGAGATTCAAAATTGACACCCTATCGTCAAAATTGAGAGAGCTAGAGGAACAAGATCAAAAAAGCTCAAAACCTAGCCGAAGACAAGAAATAACTAAGATCAGAGCAGAACTGAAGGAGATAGAGACAAAAAAAAACCCTTCAAAAAATCAATAAATCTAAGAGCTGGTTTTTCGAAAAGATCAAAAAAATGGACCACTAGCCAGACTTATAAAAAAGAAAAGAGAGAACAACCAAATAGATGCAATAAAAAACGATAATGGGGAAATCACCACAGATTCCACAGAAATTCAAACCATCATCAGAGAATACTACAAACAACTCTATGCACATAAACTAGTAAACCAGGAAGAAATGGATAAATTCCTGGATGCCTGTGTCCTCCCAAGCCTAAACCAGGAGGAAGCCAAAACTCTGAATAGACCAATAACAAGGTCTGAAGTTGAGGCAGCAATTAAGAGCCTACCTCACAATAAAAGCCCAGGTCCAGATGGTTTCACAGCTGAATTCTACCAGACACACAAAGAGGATCTGGTACCATTCCTTCTGAAACTATTCCAAATAATTCAAAAAGAGGGAACCCTTCCCAAATCATTTTATGAGACCAACATCATCCTGATACCAAAACCCGGCAGAGACTCAACAAGAAAAGAAAACTTCAGGCCAATATCCATGATGTACATAGATGCAAAAATCTTCAATAAAATACTGGCAAACCGATTGCAACAGCACATTAAAAAACTTATCCATCATGATCAAGTAGGATTCATCCCGGGGATGCAAGGCTGGTTCAACATACACAAGTCTATAAATGTAATTCATCACATAAACAGAAGTGAAAACAAAAACCACATGATTATCTCAATTGACCCAAAGAAGGCATTTGACAAAATTCAACAGCACTTTATGCTAAAAACCCTCAATAAACTTGGTATTGATGGAACATATCTCAAAGTAGTAAAAGCTATTTATGACAAACCAACAGCCAATATCATATTTAATGGGCAAAAACTGGAAGCATTCCCTTTGAAATCGGGCACTAGACAAGGATGCCCTCTCTCACCACTCCTATTCAACATAGTACTGGAAGTTCTAGCCAGAGCAATCAGACAAGAAAAAGAAATAAAGGGTATTCAAATAGGAAAGGTGGAAGCCAAATGGTCTCTATTTGCAGATGACATGATAGTATACCTAGAAGACCCCATCACCTCAGCCCAAAAGCTCCTGAAACTGATAAGCAACTTCAGCAAAGTCTTAGGATATAAAATCAATGTGCAAAAATCACAAGCATTCCTATACACCAATAACAGACTTAAAGAGAACCAAATCAAGAACGAACTGCCATTCACAATTGCTACAAAGAAAATAAAATACCTAGGAATACAACTCACAAGAAATGTAAGGGACCTCTTTAAGGAAAACTACAAACCACGGCTCAACAAAATAAGAGAGGACACAAACAGATGGAGAAACATTCCATGTTCGTGGTTAGGAAGAATCAATATTGTGAAAATGGCTATACTGCCCAAAGTAATTTACACAATCAATGCTATCCCCATCAAACTACCATTGAATTTCTTCACAGAACTGGAAAAAACCACCATGAATTTCATATGGAACCAAAAAAGAGCCCGCATAGCCAAGTCAATTCTAAGCAAAAAGAACATAGCGGGAAGCATCACACTACCAGACTTCAAACTATACTACAAGGCTACAGTAATCAAAACAGCATGGTACTGGTACCAAAACAGAGATATAGACCAATGGAACAGAACAGAAGCATTGGAGGCAACACAACATATCTACAACCATATTATCTTTGATAAACCAGACAAAAACAAGCAATGGGGAAAGGATTCCGTTTAATAAATGGTGTTGGGAAAACTGGCTAGCCATGTGCAGAAAGCAGAAACTGGACCCCTTCCTGACACCTTACACTAAAATTAACTTCAGATGGATTAAAGACTTAAACATTCAGGCCGGGCGTGTTGGCTCAAGCCTGTAATCCCAGCACTTTGGGAGGCCGAGGCGGGTGGATCACAAGGTTGAGAGATCAAGACCAAGCTGGTCAACATGGTGAAACCCTGTCTCTAATAAAAATACAAAAAATTAGCTGGGCATGGTGGTGCATGACTGTAATCCCAGCTACTTAGGAGGCTGAGGCAGGAGAATTGCCTGAACCCAGGAGGTGGAGGTTGCGGTGAGCCGAGATTGCGCCATTGAACTCCAGCCTGGGTAACAAGAGCGAAACTCCGTCTCAAAAAAAATAAATAAATAAAAAATAAAGACTTAAACATAAGACCTGACACCATAAAAACCATAGAAGAAAATCTAGGCAAAACCATTCAGGACATAGGAGTAGGCAAGTACTTCATGAACAAAACACCAAAAGCATTGGCAACAAAAGCCAAAATAGACAAATGGGACCTAATCAAACTCCACACCTTCTGCACGGCAAAAGAAACAGTCACTAGAGTGAATCGGCAACCATCAGAATGGGAAAAAATCTTTGCAGTTTACACATCTGACAAAGGGCTGATATCCAGAATTTACAAAGAACTCAAACAGATTTACAGGAAAAAAACAAACAAGCCCATTCAAAAATGGGCAAAGGATATGAACAGACACTTTACAAAAGAAGACATACATGAGGCCAACAAACATATGAAAAAATGCTCATCATCATTGGTCATTAGAGAGATGCAAATCAAAACCATATTGAGATACCATCTCATGCCAGTTAGAATGACAATCATTAAAAAATCTGGAGACAGCAGATGCTGGAGAGGATGTGGAGAAATAGGAACACTCTTACACTGTTGGTGGGAGTGTAAATTAGTTCAACCATTGTGGAAGACAGTGTGGCGATTCCTCAGGGACCTAGAAATAGAAATTCCATTTGACCCAGCAATCCCATTACTGGGTATGTATCCAAAGGAATATAAATCGTTCTACTATAAGGACACATGCACACGAATATTCATTGCAGCACTGTTTACAATAGCAAAGAACTGGAATCAACCCAAATGCCCAACGATGATAGACTGGACTGAGAAAATGTGGCACATATACACCATGGAATATTATGCAGCAATCAAAAATGATGAATTTGTGTCCTTTGTAAGGACATGGATGAATCTGGAGAACATCATTCTCAGTAAACTGACACAAGAACAGAAAAAGAAATACCGCATATACTCACTCATAGGTGGGTGAGAAAAATGAGAACAGATGGACACAGAGAGGGGGTCTACTAAACACTGGGGTCTATTGGGGGGAATGGGGGAGGGACAATGGGGGGGCTGGGGAGGGATATACTGGGGATAAATGTCAAGTGTGGGTAAAGGGGAGGAAGGCAGCAAAACATACTGCCATGTGTGTACCTATGCAACTATCTTGCACGTTCTGCACATGTACCCCAAAACCTATAATGCAATAAAAATTAAAAAAAAATAACATGAGTTATTACTCTATTGTGCTGAGGTGATGGGAGGCACGGTGTCCACTTTTGGTTCTTACGGTGTCCACTTTTGGTTCTCTATTCATTACAGTTTTTTCTTAGAGTTATAACTTAAATCTTCAAAGCAAGCTGATAGTAAAAATTGCTTTGTTTATATCTTTCCTGCACCTGGACCCTTGATGTGGTATTTACAATACTGCTTGTGACTTAATGATTTATAATGTAGCCTGTGATTTTCTTGTGAAACTCCTGCCCTAGATAAATATAGTTTCTTTTAAACTTCTAAACTTAGATATTGCACCTGGACTCTTGTGACTGATAATCACACCCCCTGCTTTAACCTGATTATGTATCTCCCTGTTCCCAGCATATTTATCCAAAATATGGTGACTTGTGATTGCATTGTAAAACTTTCTGTTCCCCTTTATCTCATGAAACACTGATCCCATGACGTAAACACTTCTGCTTGTAATGTATATAACCAGACCCTGAGTTCAATAAAGCTGTTGGTGAAGCATCTGACTTCTCAACACTCTAGACCCCGTCTGTTCTTTCTTCTTCTCTTCTGTGCACCCCACTTTCCAGGTTTGGACCCTCTTGCTAGCCAAGAGCCCCCTGGCAGACTTGCCAGCACCCAAACTATTTTCTTATACTGTCATTATTTCTGAGTACTAGCACTCATTATAAACAAACATTATTTTATTGAGAGCAGTTCTGCTTCTTTTTTTTTAATTTTAAATTTTTATTGCATTTTAGGTTTTGGGGTACATGTGCAGAACGTGCAAGATAGTTGCATAGGTACACACATGGCAGTGTGTTTTGCTGCCTTCTTCCCCTTCACCCACACTTGGCATTTCTCCTCAGGCTATCCCTCCCTAGCTCCCCCCCCGCTGTCCCTCCCTCATTTCCCCCAATAGACCCCAGTGTGTAGTAGACCCCCTCCCTGTGTCCATGTGTTCTCATTTTTCTCACCCGCCTATGAGTGAGAATATGCGGTATTTCCTTTTCTGTTCTTGTGTCAGTTTGCACACGAATGTTCATTGCAGCACTGTTTACAATAGCAGTTCCGTTTTTTAAAGTGAGTGTTCTTTAATCTTTCTATGGTTACAGGTAAAGACCTAGATCTTCTAAGAATAAGAGCAAATATAAGAGGCACTGACATTGAGTGAGTTTGCACTATGAAGAAAAGCACTGGAAATTAACTTGGGTTAAACTTAGTGTTCACAGGCTTGAAGGTATCTAAATTAGTCTTTTGTTTGAGAAGGGGTTTCTTAAGAAAACAAGTAATAATATTAAATTGAGAGTACAACATTTTCATTCTTAACATTATTTAAGAAACTGTTTTTTGAAACTTCTTTTTGAAATGTGTGCTTAACCTAGAGGAGTGCTACTTGTGGAAAGTTACAAAGCACTACCAGTTCTGCTATGATCCATGAATACCAAAGTTATTGAAGTTTAATAACCTTGTGACAATTAAACTAAAGTGTTATCAGGAAAAAAAGAAGACACAAAAATGGTCAACAAGAGTAAGAAAAAATGCTCATCTTCATTAATCACCAGAGAAATGCAAATCAAAACCATAAATTATACCATCTCACACCAGTCAGTATGGCTATTATTAAAAAATCAAAAAATATCAGATGTTAGGTGAGTCTGCAGAGAAAAGGGAATGTTTATATACTGCTGGTGGGAATGTCAATTAGTTCAGCCACTGTGGAAAGCAGTTTGGAGATTTCTCAAAACACTTTTATTTAACACAGAACTACCATTTGACCCAGCAATCTCATGACTGGGTATATACCCAAATAAATATAAATGGTTCTACCAAAATGACATATGTACTCCTATGTTCACCACAACACTATTCACAATAGCAAAGACATAGAATCAACTCAGGTAACCATCAATGGTGGACTAGATAAAGAAAATGTGGTACATATACACCATGGTATGCTACACAGCCATAAGAAAGAACAAAATCATGTCCTTTGCAGCAACATGGATGCATCTTGATGCTATAATCCTAAAGGTATTAATTCAGGAAAAGAAAACCAAATACTAAATTTTCTCACTCATAAGTGGGAACTAAACCTTGAGTACCCATTGATTCAGAGGAGAACAGATAATAGGACCTTCTTGAGGGTGGAGGGTGGAAGGAGGGTGAGATTAAAAAAAAGTACCTACTGGGTACTATGTTCAATCTACCAGGTAACAAAATAATTTGTATAGCAAACCTCAGTAACTTGCAATTTACTCATGTAACAAATCTGTACATGTACCCTCTGAACCTAAAATAAAAGGTGACTAATTAAAAACAAAAAACACTAACAGTATACAAAGTTTAAACTATTTGCAAGGAGTTCTGTTAGTTCCAGGTGTCCAAAGTCATATAAGAAATAAAATGACCTGGTCCTAAAGAAAGTTATAAACTAATTAAATAAGGCACACATATTAAAATATAATTGACAATTTATGTTTTAATCAAAGTTGTTTACTAGGGGATGCCACAGTGATTGTACCACTCTGAATGTTCAAATTTTTAGATGGCACCTTGTCAGAAGTTAATAGGCTTCTAGTAAATATCAAGAAACATGGGGCATATACTACATGTTTAATAGCATTAATGTACTCCTGTACCTGGAATAAGCTCCCTTTATATAATATGAGACTATTAACTAAATATTTATCTTAATTGCACTGCATCCTATGAATTCCTATAGACCCAATTGCGGGTCTAAAGTATAGAAAACAGTTTGAACTAGAGTTTCCTTTATAAAGTTGACTTAAGTGTATCCAGAGAATTGCAGTGAGGATGAATATGGTAATATATAAAAAAACAAGAATTAAAAATAGACCAATAAGAAAGGAGAAACTAACAGAAAAACAAAAGACAGAAAAAAGCAGAAATCATATAATAGAAGATGTGCTTGCCAAATACATGCACATATTTTCTCTGTCTACAAATCTGAACTGCTTATTGAAATCATTATTTATTAATGTAATTGTCAAAGACAATTTTCAAGATACTCTTTTCTACCCTTTTCATAAATACATCTTGAATTATAGGTTATCTGAAAGCTGAAATAAAAAATGAAAGGCTTAATACACACTAATCTGATGTATAGTCTTAAACAAGTTAAATAATCCCTCATTTTTCTGCAATTTATAAATTTATGTCTCCCCAACCTTGGTATCTTACCTCCAGCTTGTGAAACTCCAGTTAGATAGATAAGAAGTATTGGATAATTTCTTTTCACAAATAATTAATCTGAATAAAAGGAAATAGAAAGTGATTAATTTCTGTATAGTCTGGATCATTGCATCATTCTTATTAAGCTTCAGTTTAGGACCTGACCTAGAAATGGGCCAGTTGAACTCAGTTACCATAGACTCTCACTGTTTTGTTTTCAGGCAACTTAGACACACAATTATTTGTGAAACAAAATTGTATGGTTTGGGGGCCAAATATGGAATTTGAGACATGTGATGGTGGAAGTGAACATCTTAATGAAAAGTTCTGTGAAAAATCTGATAAGTATCATTTCAATATGTTTCTGTCATCTAAGGCCAAGGGTACCTATGAGATTGGCTTCTTATATTTCCTTTTTTTATAAATTCTTATTTTGAATTTATCTTTTAATGGAATGTCTCTCTTATTCTAGTTTCATGGTAGGTTAAATGATATATATTTTTCATCTATATATCTCCACATGCCTTACCTGATACCCACGTTAAGAAAAGAATTATTTTCAGTATACCTCAGCTACAACTGACAAACAATGGTCTTTACAATTCTGAGGTTCAGAGAGGATGAAAGCATATTACAAACCTTCTAGGGCAGAGCTAGCAATGCAAAACAGATAGGAATTTAACCCGGTATGCTTTATGAACTTTTGCCTGATACACTCTTCTTATCCTGTAGATAATATTTCCTTTTGACTGAACAAGAATATAACAAAAGCCATTTGGGATCAGACCCATAGTCTATCCAGCTCAGCATTCTGTTCCTGATATGTCAGAGGTGCAATGCTGAGAACATGGTAGGCAGTCAATACTTCACTGAACTGTTCTTGAAATAAGCAGTCACATCTGACTTTAAAGGCACAAATCCCAAATAAAAACCAGCTCTTCCATAAGATGCATGCTAATTTAACTCCTTTCTGAATCATTATTTGCAATATATAAAATCTTTTAAAATATAAAATAGTATTTCTTTAATTTATAGTAAAATAGCTATTTCTACCCTATGTCTCGGTAATACCACTTCTGGTAAATACCTTACAGAATTTTTTACAAATGTGCACAGACACAAATGATTCCAAATGCCCTGTTCTTTCCACTGCCTCCAAAGTGAAAAATTTTACAATGACTTCAAAATCTGGGATTCTTATTTTACCAACTTTATAAAACTGGTTCAAAAGCTAGGAATGATGATGTTGTGGCTAATCCTGAAAAAGAGTGGGCTGAAAAATATTTCTGTTGCTACTGTCGTCATTTGTCTGTTGGTTTAATATAAAAGCAGCATTAGATAATTCCATAGCTAGATAATGCTTAAATGGGGGTGATTCTGTCCTCCAAAGGATATTTGGCAATGTCTGGAGACGTTTTTGGCTGTCAAAACTTGGGAAAGAAGGTGCTATTGGCATTTGGGGAGTAGAAGACAGAGATACTGCTAAGTACTACACTGCACATGATAGTCTCAAAATATTGTCCAGCCCAAAATGCCTAACAGTGCTGGTTGAGAAACTACGATCTAGAGGTAAGAGTTTTGGTACACACTATAGCAAGTTTTAGAAAAAATATTAAAAAATCATAGAATGTGGGTAATAAAACAGACAAATTACAAAGCATGCTATACTTTGTTCTAACCAATTACCATGTAAACTATTAAGAACAATCCAGGATGAAGAGTAGTAAGAAAGTAATAGTACATAAAAGCCATTTCTTAAATTAAATGTGTAGGCTCTATGGTCAGCAAAATGGGATACAGGAGTGCAGAATAACATAGTCCTTTAAGAAAGCTATTTTTTTTTGTTGGTTTTAACCTTGCCCTCACCTGTCCTTCTGATAAGTCCCTTAGTTTTGATTTTTCTTTCCTTAAGAGTTTTTTCAAACAGTTTTTGATAGTAAATTCATAGAGATAAGGAAAATGTTTACTAAAAGTGAGTTTTCTGAGCACAATGCTTACATTAAAGAATTTTTGAATCCTACAATTCTCAAACCTAATTTTGAATTATCCCTAAAGTTTCTGTAATAATAGCAAATGTTTTATTATTTTCTACCAAATCATCTTTTAATAATCAATCAACTAGAGTAATAATAAAATTTCATTTTTATTATTCAAGTTTTGGAAAGGTTTCCAGTCAGAGAAATTATAAATATTGGATACTCTGTTAAAATCAAAGATTTTCAGAGATACAATCTTTCTGATAACTCTAAAAATTTTTTATTCTGATAACTATATATTATAATCACCAAACATGACCTTTATTATTAAAATAAAAATCAAATATTAGCACTTTGAGAAATGGTAAACATGTAGATTTGCTTTTTTCTAATTTTCCAAGACTTTTTTTTTCCATTTTATTCTATTTGTTTTAATCCTACATTCAGCTTCTCATCTTGTCTCCTTATATTTATCTGTTACTTTCAAATTATAAATTGGATGGTTTTTCAGGTCACCTGTGACAACCATTCAAACCCACTCCTCTTGTCTTTAAGCTTCTATTTCCTACCATATCATCTATTTGCCTTAGCTAATAGTGCTTTATCTCTTCCATAGCTCTAACCTCTTTTACCTGTCACTTGAAGAGTTCTAGCCTAGGCTCATGTTCAAATTAAATCTAAAACGCCAGAACTATGAAACTAGCAAAGTGTACTTTGCCTGCCCGGGGGA
Source organism: Saguinus oedipus (assembly GCA_031835075.1). Classification (NCBI taxonomy): domain Eukaryota; kingdom Metazoa; phylum Chordata; class Mammalia; order Primates; family Cebidae; genus Saguinus; species Saguinus oedipus. The sequence goes on along the minus strand of CM063191.1, from coordinate 76,881,097 downwards.
AAAAAGTTTTTCTAAGTAGGAAAGACCCTCATTTTACACCTCTGTAAAATTTTTAGGAAACTGAACCTATTTCTTCTTATACAAAGTAGAAAGGCTGCCAGTCAGCTGGAATAATTTCTCATTTTACTTCTATACTAAATGGGCACCTGAGCTATAGAAAGCAAGCAACAGAGGTGGTCTTATTTGTGATTCTGCCTTGCCTATCTGCTACACACATTCAAAAGTACAGAACTGGGAATCAAGAAGACCTAGGTTCAATACCTAGGCAAACCAAATCATCACTCTGAGCCTCTGTTTTTGTTGTTGTTGTTGTTGTTACTGTGCTTGTTTGTTTGGGGATTTTTTTTTATATACACAAACCACAACCTCACTTTGATGGCTTTTTTTTAATTGGTTAAATATAAAGGATGACAATGCCTGGCTAGGTTACCTCAGATTACTTTAGGTATCAAATGAAATGATGTATATAAGGCATTCTGTAAAGTATTAAGTTTCATCCCAGTTAAGCTACTTTATGCAATAAAGGATTTATAGAATTCTATAATACTTATTTCCATTATGCACACAGAAGCAAAATATAGACTCCTGAATCTCACTCCAAGTTTACTTTATCAGAATCTACAGAAGTAAAGCCCAGTCATCTGCATTTTTAATAAGGACATCAAAGTTTGAGAAACATTATATGATACTATGCTCTCTTCATTTTTAGTGAACTCTTTTTCACTTAAATGGGATTTTAACTGTCAAGTACCATTTAATTTTCTGATCATCTTAAAAATAATTCTTAGAAGATGACAAAAATGTTTTAACACAAAACAATCATAATTAAATATTAAAAATTAAGTGGCTTAGAGTCTTGACTGCAATCGTGCTATAAATGTTTTTAACTTAAAAAAACAAAGTCTGTTCTCTGTAACATGCTGCGTTCAAAACATTTAGAGAACTAAGCATAATTAATCATAAATTACTCAATTTACTAAGAAATTATAATTTTCCACATTAGCTTTGCTCATGTCAAATTTTAACATATTCATTAGCTGCTGAGTTAAGATAGTATATTGGTTCTTTACATTTCAATTATCCCAGTCAAATTCACAACCTTCTAAGTATCCACCATATTTGATTTGCCAATATGTGACTGATGTTACCTTTGTTAAGCTTTCATAATTAGTTAATTAGGTCCCAAAAGAAAATTTAGGAGACCCTACACCTATTGTCTCTATTATTGGAGCCCTGTTCTAAGGGTGAAAGGAGAAAAAGGTAGCTGCCTATTTAGGTGAAACAAGGTAGAAGGTATTGCTAAATCTGGTAGACAGGAAGAAACAAAGCTAAGATCTAAGATAATCCAAAACAAGAAAACTGAATGAATAATTGTGCCTACGGTAAACGAGGAAATGTATATTTTTAAATATAACATTTCACTTTTTAAAAGGTAACCTTAATCATTACTATAATAAAATAAGCATATCCAGATTTTATCCTAACATATTTAGAGGACCAAAATAAGTCACTGATATTAAGTGTTTAATCAGAGTACATGTTAAATTAACACTAATATATTCTTAACCTCGAAACAACTCAAGTGTCCACCATCAGAACAGATAAATTACAATATATTCATAAGGTGGAAAACTCGAGAACTATGAAAATGAATAAGCGAGCCATGCCTATGTACAATAACCTTGTTGAGGAATATTATCAGTTACAAAATTCACAGAAGAAAAGCAGTATCATTTCATTTACACAAAGTTCAAAAACATGCAGCACTAAAAAACATGTTGGTTAGAGATGCAAATACTCTGGTAAAGCTATAAAACAGGAAAATTATACATAAATTCTAGACAACAGCTGCCTCCAAAAAACAAAGAAAAGAAATTTGATTGGAAAGAAGTACACAGGGAATTTAAGGGATATAATAACCTTTTGCTTAAGGTGATAGTTCACAAGTATATATTTGTTGTATTGCTTTTATTTTGTACGCACATTTTATAAATATTTTATAGGCATTTAATATTTAATATACAACTAAAATGTTATATTTTCTTTCCTTTTTATATTTTCTCTATAATAAACAGCTTTATTATTTTAACAGATTTGTTTGTTGCTTTTAACAACAGCAGTTATAACTGAACAGGCATGTACTTTAAATAAATAATGCTATTCCTGTGCCTAAGTTTTAAGAAAAATATAAACCTCACTTTAAGAAATCAGATATTCAAGAAAAAATATGAGGAAAATTTTTGGAGTCAAATTTACTTCATAACTCACAAAAATAAAAACCACTTCTTAATTTTCTAAGTGGTTCGCATAGGCTGTGATTCTTTTTTTAGTTAAGGTGGACATCAACAACAAATACCCTAAACAAATATTTTCAGAGCTTAACTTTATTAAAAAACTGATCCTATTCTAAAGATCTTTTCCTTAAGAAATTCTACAAAACATTCTTCAAAACACTGTTTTAAAAGGCTTATTCTTAGAGCTTAGCTACATATAATTCTAGGAATTTAATCTTTATATGAAACTAGAAAATGGTTTAGTTTTAGCAGATTGTTCTGATCTATACATGAATGTTTTGAAATAGCTGTGTGAAAAAATATTAAGTGTCTAGGGAAAGTCTTTTTTTTAAAAAATGTTTTTTATCTTTCTACCAAAAGAAATTCTCCAAAAGTGAAATAAATTGTTTATCTAGTATAGAAACTGATCAAACAACGATGAAATCTGCCAAGTTTTATCTGTTTCTTTAAATAAAGTAAGTCTTAATTCTCAAATACATAGGGACATCAAAAATAAAGCAATCTTTATACAGTTTCACCTTCTGAAGTGGTTTCCAGGTTGTATTTTCCTAGAACCTTGTATTTTAAAAGGCTTGTTGGCTGGGCACGGTGGCTCACGCCTGTAATCCCAGCACTTTGGGAGGCGTAGGCGGGTGGATCACGAGGTCAGGAGCTTGAGACCAGCCTGGCCAAGATGGTGAAACCCCTTCTCTACCAAAAATGGAAAAAAAAAAAAAATTAGCCGGGCGTGGTGGCACGCGCCTTTAGTCCCTGCTACTCGGGAGGCTGAGGCAGAAGAATCACCTAAAACCAGGAGGTGGAAGTTGCCGTGAGCCAAGTTCACGCCACCACTGTACCCCAGATGGGGTGACTGAGTGATATCTCAAAAAAAAAAAATAATAAAAAATAAAAAATAAACCAAGAAGCGTATCCAATTACAGGCTTATTTCCCCTATACATTGAAATATTAAAGACGGAATAATATTTCGTCAAACTTGTTAAATTTCTTAGTAATATAACATACTAATTATTTTCCTCAAAACAAAATCTCAGTTCTTCCTTGGAATTTCCAAGGGTTTTGAATTGAAATGAAACAATTTCCAGGATGCCCTTCTTTTCCATAAATCCATGGGGTCTAATAACTTTGGAACATTTTAAAGTCACATATAAACGCCAACCACTATCTAGTATTTAAATTAACCTCCTCGCCCATTACAGACTTTGTAGTAATTTTCGTATATCATCTATCGGAAAAAAAAGAACAACGGTTTGTGCGAATATATATTTCACGTAAACTTCATCTATTAAGTCTAGCCTAAACTTTACGGAATCACGATCCTTTTTAACACCATCAGTGAACTTCACGAGTCAAATTTACCACCCGAAACATACTAATTATTTTCCCCAAAACAAAATCTCAGTTCTTCCTTGGAATTTCCAAGGGTTTTGAATTGAAATGAAGAAACAGTTTCCCGGATGCCCTTCTTTTCCATAAATCCAAAGGGTCTAATAACTTTGGAACATTTTAAAGTCACATATGAACGCCAACCACTATCTAGTATTTAAATTAACCTCCTCGCCCATTACAGACTTTGAAGTAATTTTCGTATATCATCTATCGAAAAAGAAAACAACGGTTCGTGCGAATATATATTTCACGTAAACTTCATCTATTAAGTCTAGCCTAAACTTTACGGAATCACGATCCTTTTTAACACCGTCAGTGAACTTCACAAGTCAAATTTACCACCCGCGCTACTCCCTTCCGCCCTTATTTTATACGACTATAAATTTTTGAGAAATACGTTAAAAGCCCTATACCTTTTTCCTTCATCCGTTACGGCTTAAGCTCGGAGACAATGGTGAGCGGGCAAGGATAGAGCGAAACCTGAGGGAAGAGGTGGGGCGGAAGGGTAAGAAGACTCTAGAGCAGGATAAAAGAAAGAACTAGAAGGTTGGCTGAGGGACGAAACCTTTAGGCGTCAGGTTAGACTGGGTGCAGGCGAAGGACCAAAGATGGGAGGGACGGCGCGTAACCTCTTGCCCTCGAATACCGCTAACGCCCCCAAGCGACTGGAGCCCGTCCTAACTGCCGCTTCCTGCGTCAGCCATTTTGAAGTTGCACGAGCCCCGCCCCTCGGTGGCACCCGGCCCCGCCCCCTCGGACCAGGAGCCGAAACAGGAAATGGGATTGCAAACCTAGAGGCTGCGCTTGTCGTCTCTTCAGGACTAGCGCTGGACTCCGGGCGCTTTCCTATCCCGCTTGTGCCGCTGCCCGGTGCGCTCGCGCCGCTGCCCGGTGCGCTCGCCTCCCGAGAAAAGTCGTGGGAGCATGTCGAATATGGGGAGTATCCTTCTCTGTTTGAAAAGCTGCTCTTAGGGCATACGGAAAGGGGGAGGGCAGAGGTTGGGACCCTGGGAGGTGCCTGGTAGTGACCTTGTTGGTCTAGCTGTGGAGGAGTGAGAGCGCTGGCACAGATTGGTGGGCGCCAGCAGCTTGGTTTTAGTTTTTCTGTTTTTTGTTTGTTTTCTTGGGAGTCGCTGCCATCCTAGAATCGGGGAAGGTGGGACTGCTTTAGGTAATGGTCACGGGAGTCGCCGCACTGGTTTGAGATTGAGAACGCGAGTCCTCTCTCTTTGAGAGCTTCTGTCACCTGTCCTTTAGTGAATTCGTCCTCTTTGAAATTGTTGGGGAACTGTACGAGAACAGAGGCAAGGCGACAGGAGTTTGCCAGAGGTTTAGGGGGTAGATGTAGGTTTTGATCGCAGTACGAGGGCAGATAGCTTTCGTTGAACTGCACTTCTTTTCCTGGGTGGAGGTGACCGGTAAGGAGGTAAAGTGCTTAACATCAAGCCTCCAAACTAAGATGATTGCTTGCTTAATAATAGGATTTAACGGCTTCCTAAAGCTATAAAATTCATCAATTGCACCTGTGTTTCCACTTAAGAAATGACGTGCGGGTTTAGAACCAAGCTGTGTGAAGCTCTGAATTGAAGGATGAAATTGTTTTCCACAACGGAAATGTTGTTGTAATTCCTCTTCTTTAAGGAATTGGTATTATGGAAAATAGAATAGCTTGGTATATTGCCATTAAATGAAACTTGGCAAAATAATAAAATGCGAGTAATAATAGTTGTTTGATAATTCATGTCCAAGCTTTTTGTTTCATTCGTTGGTGACACTAAATTATAGAAAGACATTTGGTAAAACAATTATGTAAGCCCCACTGAGAATATTGTTAACATTATGTCATGTGCTGGACTGGCCAAGAATAAAATATGAACCCTTGAGGAGGGGCACCGATAGGTCATTTCATCAACAGAGATGACTAAAAGACCTCCTTATCACTACAGTTTAAAGGATAATAAAGGAAGTGTAGTTGTACCAGCATAATAAAGGGAAGAGCACTGGATTATGAGTCAAATCCGTTTCTAATCCCAGTTTCTCTTAAGTTTGTGAGTTGGGACAAGTTACATAGCCTCTCATGCAAAGCTTACTCATCTGTAATGCATAACTGACCTGACAACCTTATAAAGCTGTTGTTAAGATGAAATGGAAGTGCTTATTAAATTGTAAAGTTTTGAACATGTTTTTAAGTAGGAGGAAATAAATTACAAATCCTTATCCCTTTTCCCATAACCTTTGGAAATATTTGAGGTAATAGCTCTAAAAGTGTTTTTGTTTCCTAATCAAGTTATGTTTGTTCTAAATCTACCTTATGTAATCTCTGGTAACAAGATAACTATTATGCTGACTAATTTTCTTTAACTGAAAGGAATCCCTAACTATAATCAAAGTTAATGGTACAGTTATCAATAGTTTAATACCCAACAAAAGCGAACAATTAACTTCCCTTCAGTCTACCAAAATAATAATAATAATAAGATTTAACTTGACTCATACCATCTGGCTGTAATTAATCCTGGTTCATTTATGTGGAATATGTTCAGTCCAGACCTTTTTCTTGGAGTATAGAACATGAGAATGACATATGGATTCAGAGGTGCCTTCCATAAATAAGTTGAGCTGAATCTTGAGTAACACTTGTCACCTTTATAAATGCAAAAATACCTTTGTTATAGTATATAAGAAAACTATGCTGACACAATTTGATTCGTGTGATCATTTTGCCTAATGTCTTTGGAGCAATATTTACACAAGGTGTTAGGGATTAGGGTTAGATTAACTATAGGGATGAAACAATGGTAGAAAAATAAAGGATGCTTTTCTGGTCCAAGTTCTCTCTCACTCTCTGACACACACGTGATTGCTCTCTCTATCTCGCTTTCTCTCTTTTTGCTTCTTTACAGTTTTACCTCTCTTTTGGGTAACTCATAACTCATTTTGTTGTTGTCGGACTTAACTCAAGCATGCTTCATTTAGAGCAAGTTTTCCATCTTCCTAATCTCCTAACCTAGGAATTTGAGAGTATCAGTTCCCACTAGTTTCTATTGTCTTCTTTTCCCCGTTTTTTTTTAACATCTGTAGCATCCCCAAACCCACCATTGTAATCATGTTTACTTATTTATCTCTTTAATTGCACTGTGAGTTCTTGAAGAATGGCTTTTATATTTATAATCTTTGAATCCTCATTTCCTTGAACAGCACTGGGACTGTAGTGGGCACAAAATAAGTGAACTTTTATTAAAATTTAATAAACAATGCACCTAGGCTTTGGATACACAGAGGGTTATAAGATCCATCCCCAACTTTTAGCAGCTTTGGATCTAGTGAAGCTAGAACACACATGGGTGGGAATAAATAACAATACAAGGAAGCACATATTAACTGAGATGAATGCTAGAACAGCAATTTTTTTTTAAACTGTGCTTTGAGTTCTGGGATACATGTGCAGAACGTGCAGGTTTGTTACATAGGTATACATGTGCCATGGTGGTTTGCTGTACTCATCAACCCGTCATCTACATTAGGTATTTCTCCTATTGCTATCCCTCCTCTTGTCCCCCATCCACGCAACAGGCCCCAGTGTGTGATGTTCCCCTCCCTGTGCCCATGTATTCTAATTGTAGAACAGCAACTTTTGATCCCACTGTGGACTTGCTAAATGCTCTGAAATTGTGTGAAAAAGTTTTATGATAGCATGTACATTTTCTTGAGAAGACTGTCTATAGCTGTCATCTTTCTCTAAGAGATTCTAACCCGAAAAAGGTTAAGAACCAACGGAGTAGATAATAAATACTGTAGATATTCTGCGAGTAGAGAGATGGATGTTCTAGATTGGTATCGTTTCCTTTTGTAGTCACCCAGACAGCTGAGACTGTGTTGTGGGCAAAATTGCCAGCTACCTTAAAAATATGTTACTCATTTTGAATATTCTGAATCACTATAAATCCTAAAGCAGAACTAATTGCTCTTAGTCTCTGAGGCTTTTATAGTGCTGACAAATGTATTTTGACTAAGATATTAATATTCCAGATTTGCTTTTTAAATGTACTTGACAGTAGCCTTATAAATTATGGCCTGACTAGTCAGTAAAGTATTTTATAATATGTATTAAATATAACAATTGTTTATGGTTCATCATTCGACTCCATTTGAGGGCCGATTCTGAGCAATTCCCTATGAAAGTTAAAGTGCAAAGAGGGCAATAAGAGTTGAGCTGGACTTGAATTCCTCCTTCTTGTATTCGGCAATTTCTTCTCAGTTATTTATCTCTGGACTTCAGTTTTCACATCAGTAAAATGAGGGGGATTGACAAATTATCTGTAAAGTTCTTTTCAATTCTGATAATCTTGCTGTGATTCTCTGGTCTGAAACTCTACTTCCCCCAAATATACAAAGGATGCTTAAGATGCTGTGAGCTGACTTTGGGAGGCCGAGGCGGGTGGATCACGAGGTCAAGAGATCGAGACCATCCTGGTCAAAATGGTGAAACCCCGTCTCTACTAAAGATACGAAAAAATTAGCTGGGCATGGTGGCACATGCCTGTAATCCCAGCTACTCAGGAGGCTGAGGCAGGAGAATTGCCTGAACCCAGGAGGCGGAGGTTGCGGTGAGCCGAAATCGCGCCATTGCACTCCAGCCTGGGTAAGAAGAGCGAAACTCCGTCTTAAAAAAAAAAAAAAAAAAGATGCTGTGAGCTGAAAAGGAGGGAAGTTGGATGCAAAATGCCACTTGTTGTCAAGTACATGAATAAACAATCTATGGTATTGGTACTGCTGCCTTATTTTGGGGCAGCTGCTAGTGGAACATTTTTATTTACTTTCTCTTACCTGCTTTTTATCTAACTTCTATGTGCCCAGGAGATTGCATAACTCTGCTTTTAACACTTGGAATAAAATAGCTTCTGCATGCTGTGTTTGGATAACTTATTCTCACTTGGTGTTTCTCTATTCATTTCAGAGAGGCAGGGGGGACTTATTTCTACTATGAATTTCTATGGTGAACTGAGTATAAAAATTTTTATTCAGAAAATCAATTGCATTCAATTCTAAAAGCAAGGCTTCCCTCTTTATATACAAGAAATATGTTCAACCCTAGTGATTCTTATTTAGATTTCAAAGTAATAATGTACTAAGACATAGCTGATTTCCATCCTTTCTCTATCAGCAGTGTAAGTGCAAATAAATGAAATTAAATATAATGTTTTAAAGAGACATTCAGACTTTTTATTATTACCCAATTAATATAGGTTACTTAGCAAAGTCACGAGGAGATAATTACAATAGCTCTCATTTATTGAACAACTACTATATGCAAAATTTTGTGCTGAGGATTTTGTATATATTATCTATGATCCTCAAAGGAGCACTGGGAGACAAGTTATATTATCTCCATTTTATAGAAGAAGAAATTAAAGCTCAGAAATTAAAGCTAAGAAAGCCACAGGGTTTGTAAGGATAGAGGAAAGGACCTAGGCTGGGCTCTGAAGTCTCTTCATTTTCTGCAGTGCCTCTAGAACTTAAGCACAATTTATTTATGTTCAATGGAGTTCTATGGGTTATGCAAAGCTACTTTTTTTATACATTGATAATCTACTTGGGGTTTTACTATAAAAGGAGTTTAAAAAATAATAGAATCTACATAACCACTTTATGGGAAAGGCTAGCCTAGATTTTCTCAAAGGTAAGTCTGTTTCATAGATATTCCCATTTAAAAGGTGCATTTATTTATTTATTTATTTATTTATTTTGAGACAGAGTTTCGCTCTTGTTACCCAGGCTGGAGTGCAGTGGCGTAACCTCAGCTCACCGCAACCTCCGCCTCCTGGGTTCAGGCAATTCTCCTGCCTCAGCCTCCTGAGTAGCTGGGATTACAGGCATGCCCCACCATGCCCAGCTAATTTTTTGTATTTTTAGTAGAGTCGGGGTTTCACCATATTGACCAGGATGGTCTCGATCTCTTGACTTCATGATCCACCTGCCTCAGCCTCCCAAAGTGCTGGGATTACAGGCGTGAGCCACTGCTCCTGGCCAAAAGGTTCATTTATGTGATGCAATCTTTTAAATTTTGATTTTGTAAAATTGGAAGGAAGGGAATTAGTACTTTCTGAAAATTTGAGCTATAAATGTTCAGATATTTATTGACTTTCTTATTTACCAACCCCAAGGGCCAAGTGAGGCAGTTTTTTGCTTTTGCTTGGATTTTGCCAGGAGGAAAAAAACCTGTTGCCATTAGTGGAGACCTTTGAAATCAGTTTCTGTTATTATTTATATTAGCTGAAAAACAAGCATAATGATATGTGCTAAACATAGGGGCTGGATAAATCTAACCCAAGGAAGTGAGGTACCTCCAGTTAAGAATCCTACTATCTAGATCAGGTGTTAAAAAGATAGTGACTCTGAATGAGAGGACTAGGTTACTGCCCTAGTTCTGTCTCTAACTATGTGAGGTCTCTACCCACCTGTCATTATAAATCAGAACTTACTGGCTTTATTTATTCCAAAATCTAATATCTTTAATTATTTCTTAGACTTTCATGTTAACAACAGAGAGAAAGAGAGAGGGCTGCAAGACATAGGTATACAAACAGTAGAAGTGACAATTGACAGCCTGACAACAAGGGGAAAAAACACTTATTAACAACTATCAGATGGAGTCTGAGTGATTCGGAAAATGTGTACCATTTTGTATATTGCCCAAAGGAAGAACAGATCATTTTAAAAGTATTTACATTAAAAAAAAAAAAGAATTTTAGGCATTTAAAAACTGAACCAGAACCACAGCTTAAAATGTCTTTACGTGAAACACCATAGTACTTGAGAATGTTCGTTAAGTAAGGTATTAAAGCATTAGTGTTGGCAGCGGTGGCAGCAATAGGAATAATAATCCATTGAGTCATGGGAAAATTACTTTTGAGATAGAGGAATTCATTTTGCAACAAAGGATGCCTGAACCACCACTGCCAAAAACATTCATATGTGTATATGTAGCCCAGGTGGCTTATGCCACCAGTGTTTCTCTGATGATGAATCTTTTGTGGTAAGCCAGAAATGAAAACATCCCTAGGTCTAAAATCTTGCTTCTAACTATTGGAAAGTTTCTAAAACCAGGGTATGAGATTCTTAAATTCAAGTGTCTGCTGTTCAAATAACTATCCTCTACATATACTACAATCAGTGAATATTCTCTATATTGAAGTAGAGAAAATAGATTGCTGATGTGGAAAATAATGGCATCAATTCAGCTACTGAATTGAGCTATGAACCAGATTTGAAATACTGTGCAATATTTTGGCCTGTGATGAAGTTTCATGATTAAGTCAACATGGGAAAAATTAAAAAGGGCAAATCTATTTTGCAAAGCTAAATGTATTCAGTTTTAAGAGCTACCCTTTATTCTGAGACTTTCCTTCTTACATCTTTGGTGCTGATATATTTGTTCTTTTAATTATATCAGTTAATGAAGTGAAAATGTTGCAGAATATCTATGACATTAGTTTTCTAACTCTTTCAGCAGCAGAGCCTTTCTATTCTGAATGAAATTGTATGTGGAATCCTAATAAGTACCATGAATAAACAGCATTTTTTTTGTATAAACTTGTGTGTAAATTTAAATGTATAACTGAGTCCTCTTTCCCAGCATCAGTGATGCTTTTTTTTCTCCACTATTCATATAACACTACAAAAACACTTTTCTACTATTCCTTTACTTAAAGATATCAAATACTTCACTTCTGTTAACCATTATACTAGGCTGATGATACAATGCTGATTCGAATTCATCCTTATTCCCAGAATCTCCATAGTCTAAGCAAAGAGTTATAGTAAAGTAAAGTATATAACATTATATGTGAAATGACAGGAATTTTAGAGAAGTAGCTACTGACATTATATAAACTTCAAATTTGTGTTTCTAACAGAGTGTACTTAAAGTTTAGGAAAAGAATATGTGAAAACGGAGAGCCCTGAAAAGCTACTGTTTTATATCAGGCACAAACATGTTCAGTAATAATACTATTACACATTCCTGACAGTGTTGTCCATATTCTAGCAGCGATTTACTTTCAATTTTTTCACTTTACCATAGTGTAAACGTGATACACAATTTAGTAGACATCATATTTTGAGTGCCCATATATAACCATTATTTCAACCATTCTTTATATAAAAAGTATTGAATAGCTCATGTAATTTAGTCAATACTGTACAGTGTATTTAAAGATGTGTTCACTAGATTACAGTATTTAATAAATTACATGAGATATTCAGCACTTTATTATATAATTGGCTTTATGGTAGATGATCTTTGCCCAACTGTAGGCTAATGTAAGTATTCTGAGCACATTTAAAAGCTAGGCTAAGCTACAGTGTTACTGAATTATGGTTAGACAGATTTGTCTGGCATCTCTTATTTCAGATTTGCTTTATGACCCAATGCATGATGAGTTTTCATATACTTGAGGAAGATCTGTATTCTCAAATTATTGGAGCAGAACTAGCTATGATTCTCTGTGTGATTATTAAAGTCTCCTTCTTAATCGATCTTTCATACTTCTATCTTCTTATGTAGTTTTATTAGTTAACTGAAAGTTTTATGAGTATCTCCCAAGATTTGTCAATTTCTGTCAGTTTAATAGATGTATACACAAAGACACTTTGAAGCTATGCTAGAAGTGCATGGAAGTCTATAACTATTTCATCAATTTGTGAATTTATTTTTTACCATTTTATAGTGACCCTTCTTAAAAAGTTATAATACTGCTTTTATATAGACTGTTTTGATTGATACTAATAAAGATATAGCTACTTATTTTAGGATACTATTTGTCTGGCATAACTTTTTCTATCTTTTTACCTCTAGCCTTTCTATGGCTTCATGTCTTAAAGTCCTGTTTAAAGCACATTGTTGTAATTTGTTTTATTATTTTCTTAGTCCATCCTGATATTCTGGGGATATTTCTGTCTTTTTATTTTGTAATTTCTGTATGGCCTGTTTTCTCTGTGATTCACTTCTCTTTTGCTGCTTTTTGGATTTATTAAGTGGTTCACCCCATTTTTTCCTTTATTATTTTGGAAATTACACACTGCTTTTCTTCAGTACCCTTGACATTTTAACATGGGTAGTTTAATCTCAGTTTAATCAGAAATGATTTCATTTGGAATAATGCAAAGACTTTTAAATACTGAACTTCAGTCACTCCATCCTCTATTATATTTTCATTTTATATACTAGTTCTGCCTTCTTATCTCCAAAATTAAACATTATGATTATTTTGTATATTCAGTATTTCTCTGGATTTACCCGTGTTTACTATTCTTTCTGCGCACTAAGCTTTTCATTATGTCAAACATAATTTCTTTCTTATGAAATACAATGATATTCATTATTCTAAGACTTTCTATTTGCAAATTTTCCTGATTTCTAAAATTTGTAACCTGAAAAACGAATACTTGGGGCAAGTTCATGGTTATTCCAGGACATAAACATAGCAGTAAAAATTGAGTTTGCCCAATGTGCGTGTTCCCAGCTGAGGTAGAACAAGGCAATGAATGCTCTGTCTTCTTTCTTTAGCCCGCATACTGTAAGCAAGTGTCTTTTTTACTTCCTACTTAGTGCCATATGTTTTTGTATATTTGTGCTTTTTGTTGGTAATTTTATTGTTTAAAATCGTCCCCAAGCATACTGTTCAAGTGCTTTCTAGTGTTCCTAAGGGCAATAAGGTTGCAATGTGTCTTACAGAGAAAATCCATAGGTTAGAGAAGCTTCTTTCAGGCATGAGTCATAGTGCTGTTGCCTTTGAATTCAATGTTAATGAATCAACAATATATATTAAATAAGGTGTGTTATAACAGAAATACATATAAGATACCGTTATATATTGATCAGTTGATGAAAATGTAACCACAGGGTCATAGGACCCTAATTCTGTAGCTCCCCTGGAAGCATTGGTTCAGTATTTGCTAATTTGGTATTCTCAGCAACTTATTAGAACATGATTGCCTTGGACAACATGAATCAATTGCACATCCTTTGGAAATTAGCGCTTTGTTTGAAAATTCTGTGCAGTCTAATTTTAGATTTCTTCTAAGTTATCTGAACTTTTGCTATGGCTCTTTTAAAGTTGTTATAGTCTTTGATAGTCAGAGGTTTACTGTAATGTATCTAGTGTGGATTTATTTTTATTGTGCTTGGCATTTTCTGTGCTTTCTGAATTAAAAGTTACTCTCACTAGTTTTGCAAAAAGTCTCATGCATCATCTCCTTGAATATAACCTTTACGTATTTTGTATTACAGTTTGTATTGCAATCTGTGTGTATACAATCTGTATTACAGTTTGCTATTTTTCTTTTCAACTTTACATATTTTTTTCATTTTATCCATCTATTCATTGAAACCTAAGGGAATCCTAAAATTCCTGGGTTGAGGATGTTCCTCCAAGTTGAAACTACTTTAATATTTCAGGATGGGGTTTCCCAGGCCCTTCCAGGAGTACACTTTTGAACCCCAACTTCACATGAAGACATTGTCGTGTTTATAAATTTGTAGGGGAGCCTTTGTTTTACTACAGCTCTCACCCAAGGGCCATAGAAAGTTAATCTTATCATCTTATAATCCCTTGATGGTTGATATTTTTCAACCTACCCTTGTGCTAACGTTGTAGCCTTCAAGGGTTCCAGCTTTATTCAAAAAGCTCAGTTTCAACACTGTGTTAGTTTCAGGAGCTTCAGTGCTCGCTCACTAATAGTTCCTTCTTCGTTTGTTCTGTCCCAGAGGATTTTCTTATTTTGGACACTTGTTATAGTTTATTCAGTATTTCAAAGTGTTTTTCTAAATCTTTAGGCCTCCATATTTCTAGAAGTAGCTAAAGTCTTTTAAGGGTGAAGGGGAAAAAAGCATTATGGAATAGAATGCACTATTGTAATAGATCTATTTTTTTGGCCAGTATTTTATACCATAATCAATCCTAATTATTAAATAAGAGTTTGTTATAAGAGATATTTAGTAGTCAGTCCTCAATATTTGATGTTTACAGCAAATTTGAGGTTTTGTCATAGCTGAAACCATACTTTAAAAAAACATAAAGTAATATGTTAAGTATATGAACTTATCTAAAATAATTGGTATTATAAGAATTAAAGAAAGAAGAAAAAAAACATGAAAGTTTCTTTTGAAAGATGGTGAAGTTCGGCAGTTACCCAAGAGACTTTCCCCCCACCTCCCTCTGTGCCGGAGCTGTCTTATCTGTGTTTTACTGTCTGCTCTTTCTGGCTGCTTATAATTGAGAAGAGAAGTGATTTCGTTGAAATGCATGAGGCTAGAGTGGGAGCTGGAACTCAAAGTGGTGGTGTTTTTCTGAGATGAAGGTGCTCCTTCTCTGTCATTCCAGACACTATAGTTATAAAAGGATGAGGGGTGACATATTCTTTCTGGCTACTCCTTCTGATGGGGGGTGCAGAGAGTTTCTTGGTCTTGAATTGACTGCAGGAGCAACACTGTCTGTAGATGTTTTTGGGTAGTTGTCTGTGAAATGGCCATGATTCTGTCAGTTAAAAAATTTTGAAAAGGTTAGTTAGGCAGGGTAAAAACATTAGTCCTAGGCTTTTCAGCAGTGTTTCTTATTAGGAATGATTGGTTGAGATAGAAGCAATATTTATTTCCCAGTGAGGGGCAGGGCACATGTTTGGAAAGACCCATGAGTTATTTGTGGTTAGTAACTGTTATTCCTTCTATGAGGATAATAAATAACCAAAATGCTGCGATAATTGAAATTTTCTGCCCAATATTCCACCCTGAGGATGCTCCAGTATATAGTTATACTACAAATAGTAGAGTGAGAAAAGCAATTCCCACAAGGGTGGCATAGTAAATTTCCATTAAAAAGGTTTTAATATTTGGCTTAAAAGGAGAGGCAGAAACAACAAAAAATATTTGGTGAGGTAGGGTTGAGACTGAGTAAGATGAACAATTTTTATGTAGTTATTTATCTTTTATGACTTTCAGCTTAAGATTTCTTATTTTTTACATTGATACTTAGGACATCTTTACGTGCTGTTAGGGGTTGCTTTCTCAGCTCTTTAGGCTTTGACTTGAGTGTGGTGTATCCAGGAGTTGATTTCTGTAATGGATATAATTTAAACTGTAGAAAATAATAAAAATTGAAATACATTAGGCAAGACTAGAATTTAACAACAGGTGTGTTATAGTTTTTGAAACATAATTTTCTCTCTTCAGTTTCCCATTTATATTAAAAGATAAATCATGGTAGGACTGGTTTGCTTTATTATACTTGGCTTAATTATTTGTCTACAGTACAGCAAGAATAATTATTTGCTACATAGGCCTTTTGAATCGGCTTTGATGGAACTTTGTTATATAGAAGGAATTTGAGATACAACTTTTTAAAGCCAAACCCAGCCATGGATTTGTACCATTAAATATCTATGAGTGGGGTGAATTCCTCTTCTCTTGAGGTTTTAAGATAACTTGGGGTTCCTGGCCTGTCAGAAAGTGACATTCTTTACTTACCACAGATCAGAAACCTTGTACAGGGACCGTGTACACAAAACATGAGGCGAATTTTCCAGGGAATTTATTGGCTCCATAAGTCAAGTTTTATTCCTTAAAGGAAAGCACACTTTTGCAGTCAAAGCCTTGGTAAAATAACCAGTTTTTCCAATTGTGTTCTGTTATATAAGAAAATAGATTCTTGTGGCACTGATGCAAACAACTATATATTGTAGTTTAAGAATACTGGAAACCATCATTCTCAGCAAACTGACACAAGAACAGAAAATCAAACAACACATGTTCTCACTCATAGGCAGGTGTTTAACAATGAGAACACATGGACACAGGGAGGGGAGTATCACACACTGGGGTCTGTTGGGGGGAACTAGGGGAAGGACAGTGGGGGTTGGGAGTTGGGGAGGGTTAACATGGGGAGAAATGGCAGATCTAGGTGATGGGGAGGAAGGCAGCAAACCACATTACCATGTATGTACCTATGCAACAATCTTGCATGTTCTTCACATGTACCCCAAAACCTAAAATGCAATAAAATGTATATTTTAAAAAAAAATACTTGTAACTAGTTTTCAAATTCTAGAGGAACTAGGCAGAGAGAAACAAACATGCTTTAAATTCTATTTACAGGAGTATACTTAGTTGTCAAAGACTGTAGCTAGCTTAAGACAAGTTTTCTTGGCTGGGCACAGTAGCTCACACCTGTAATCCCAGGACTTTGGGAAGCCGAGGCGGGTGGATCATGAGGTCAGGAGTTTGAGACCAGCCTGACCGACATGGTGAAACCTCGTCTCTACTAAAAAATATACAAAACTCCACAGCTTCTGCACGGCAAAAGAAACAGTCACTAGAGTGAATCGACAACCATCAGAATGGGAAAAAAATCTTTGCAGTTTACACATCAGACAAAGGGCTGATATCCAGAATTTACAAAGAACTCAAACAGATTTACAGAAAAAAAACAAACAAGCCCATTCAAAAATGGGCAAAGGAAATGAACAGACACTTTACAAAAGAAGACATACATGAGGCCAACAAACATATGAAAAAGTGCTCATCATCATTGGTCATTAGAGAGATGCAAATCAAAACCACATTGAGATATCATCTCACACCAGTTAGAATGGCGATCATTAAAAAATCTGGAGACAGCAGATGCTGGAGAGGATGTGGAGAAATAGGAACACTCTTACACTGTTGGTGGGAGTGTAAATTAGTTCAACCATTGTGGAAGACAGTGTGGCGATTCCTCAGGGACCTAGAA
This sequence comes from Saguinus oedipus, assembly GCA_031835075.1. NCBI lineage: Eukaryota > Metazoa > Chordata > Mammalia > Primates > Cebidae > Saguinus > Saguinus oedipus. The sequence goes on along the minus strand of CM063191.1, from coordinate 76,863,632 downwards.
ATAGAAATTCCATTTGACCCAGCAATCCCATTACTGGGTATCTATCCAAAAGACTGTGAATCGTTCTACTATAAGGACACATGCACACGAATGTTCATTGCAGCACTGTTTACAATAGCAAAGACCTGGAACCAACCCAAATGCCCATCGATGATAGACTGGACTGGGAAAATGTGGCACATATACACCATGGAATATTATGCAGCAATCAGAAATGATGAGTTTGTGTCCTTTGTAGGGACATGGATGAATCTGGAGAACATCATTCTCAGCAAACTGACACAAGAACAGAAAAAGAAATACCGCATATACTCACTCATAGGCGGGTGAGAAAAATGAGAACACAGGGACACAGAGAGGCGGTCTACTATACACTGGGGACTGTTGGGGGAAATGGGGGAGGGACAGCGGGGGGGCTGGGGGGGATAGCCTGGGGATGAATACCAAGTGTGGGTGAGGGGGAGGAAGGCAGCAAAACACACTGCCATGTGTGTACCTATGCAACTATCTTGCACGTTCTGCACATGTACCCCAAAACCTATAATGCAATAAAAATTAAAAAAAAAAAAAGAAAAAAAAATATACAAAAATTAGCTGGGCATGGTGGCACATGCCTGTAATCCCAGCTACTCAGGAGGCTGAGGGAGGAGAATTGCCTGAATCTTGGAGGCAGAGGTTGCAGTGAGCCAAGATCATGCCACTGCACTCCAGCCTGGGCGACAGAGTGAGACTTCATCTAAAAAAAATAATAATAATAAAAATTAAAAAAGACAAGTTTTCTTGACTCTGAACAAAAGAGTATCAGTGTTCTAAGCAAAAGTTAAAACCTTTTGTTTTTATTAGTTTAGTCCATTTTATTAACTTTTGTTTTGCTTGATATTTATAAACATTTTAGCTTTTCATGAGTTCTGTACTTTTGTTGTTGTTGTGAGAAGCCTGCATTTGAGAGCACTTGTTAAAGTTCCACAGCTGTGTACAAACTGTCTTTAGAAGAAAATTAAAATAATAGTGGTCTGTGAATAACAAAATGTCCAGGTTGGACACAGTTAGAAATGCAATTGACAAAGAAATTTGGTCATTTTTGTGGTTTACAATAACCCAACACAATAACCTTATTTGTGACTAATAGCACATATTTAGACACTAATGCTGGAAAGAGGGGAAGAAATTAAAACTTTATTCTCTTCTATAAGCAAACTTCTTTGAGTCCTTCCCCAGAATACATGGGATTGTATTCTGCTTTGCAAGTTTTATAAGTTCATAAATTCTTGTATTTTTGTTCTCTATAGCTGATAACTGCAAGTTTCTGTAACACAGTGAAGGTCATAGGAAATCCCCAAGCAAGCAGGACTCCGGCCTTCTGGGCACTGTAGCAGAAGGCAATAGATAAGGCCCGAGCTAGAATCCTTGAGCTCTACAGATAGCGAACATCTGGGTTGCATAGCAACAGTCTTATGTAAGCCTAAGTTAGGTGTCTATCATTGCTTAATGAATTGCCTTTGTTCTACACCTGCAAACTTGTTTTAGTGTCACTGTGTACTTCATGTACAAAAAGCTAAGCCCTGTCTTTGTTAGGCACTCAGCCTTGGGATGCTAATCTGCTGAGCTGGTGGCTACCTTAATAAAAAATCCTCCTGTTCCACTCATTGGTCTTTCTTGTCTCCTGAATATTCTGCAGCAACACTAGAACCTTAGACATTCCATGTAGTTTTAGAATATATTAATATTATTCCCTAAACTATAAACTATTAGACATTATTTTGGCAAATTTATGTATGTTAACATATTAAATAATCCTGCTTACCTTTTATCCAGATGCTCCAGGGGTTAGGAAAGACAATTCGAGACTAAAATTTGAGTTTGAGAAAACTGTTAAATATGTTTAAAGTTTAAAATGCTTGATATTAAAATAGAATTTTAGATTACCATAAGTTTTCTGTTTGTTTTGTTAAAATGATGAGTTAAAAATTTGGAAAAGCAAAAACCGTTTATTAGCTTTTTGTATTACATGAAAATTCTGTTAAAGAGAGAAAGTTCAATTTTACCCTTGCAATAGTTTGCTATTAATGTTAACCCTAATTTTAATAAAACTTTATAGGCAATTTTATTTAATTATAACCAGTTTGACTATGAAGTGATCTTTTTACCTACCCATTATAACCCGTGACAAGTTTTTCTAAAAAGTAGATTAGCATTTTAAGAAAACCTTGTGGTCCTTTTATTTTAGTGTTTGATTTATGGAAAAAAAAAACAGATGATATCCCTTTGAGTTTAGTTAATATGTTTGCACACAGTTTTATTTGCAGGATTAATGTTTACAGTGTTTTTACAATTTCCTTAAACTATCCATTTTATTTTATTTCAAGACAGTGTTTTATTCTTAAGCAAAATGTACATTTTTATTCCTTCTTAAAATTGTTAACTAAAAACACTTTTTATCGTTTTTATATACCTTGCATGCAAATCCATGATCAGTAGTTTTTTTTAATAGATATATTCCCTCATTTTTATTTTCTGAAAAAGTCTTACATTCCCTTTAATTTTTACATTACAAAAATAAAGGTATGATTTACATATAGAAAAATTCATGCTATTTTTTCTGGTAAGATAATTTATATATATATATATTATTGTACTGTAGATTCTGGGGTACATGTGCAGAACATGCAGGATTGTTGCATAGGTACCTACATGGCAATGTGGTTTGCTGCCTCCATTTCCTGTCACCTATATTTGGCATTTCTCCCCATGTTATCCTTCCCTAACCTCCCCTGTTCCTTCCCTATTCTCCCCCAACAGACACCAGTGTGTGATGCTTGCCTCCCTGTGTCCATGTGTTCTCATTGTTCAACACCTGCCTATAAGTGAGAACATGTGGTATTTGATTTTCTGTTCTTCTGTCAGTTTGCTGAAAATGATGGTTTCCAGATTCATCCATGTCCCTGCAAAGGACACGAACTCATTGTTTTATATGGCTGCATAGTATTCCATGGTGTATATGTGCCACATTTTCCTTGTCCAGTCTATCATTGATGGGCATTTGGGTTGGTTCCAGGTCTTTGCTATTGTAAACAGTGACGCAATGAACCTACGTGTGTGCATGTGTCTTTATAATAGAATGATTTATAATCCTTTGGATATATGTCCAATAATAGGATTGCTGGGTCAAATGGAATTTCTATTTCTAGGTCCTTGAGGAATCGCCATACTGTCTTCCACAATGGTTGAACTAATTTACACTCCCACCAGCAGTGTAAAAGTGTTCCTGTTTCTCCACATCCCCTCCAGCATCTGTTGTCACCAGATTTTTTTAATGATCACCATTCTAACTGGCGTGAGATGGTATCTCAATGTAGTTTTGATTTGCATTTTTCTAATGACCAATCATGATGAGCATTTTTTTATATGTTTGTTGGCCTCATAAACGTTTCCTTTTGAAAAGTGTCTGTTCATATCCTTTGCCCACTTTTGAATGGGTATGTTTGCTTTTTTCACGTAAGTCTGTTTTAGTTCTTCATAGATTCTGGATATTTGCCCTCTGTCAGATGGGTAGATTGCAAAAGTTTTTTTTCTGATTCTGTTGGTTCCAGTTCACTCTAATGATTGTTTGGTTTGCTGTACAGAAACTCTGGAGTTCAATTAGATCCCATTTGTCTATTTTGGCTTTTGATGCCAATGCTTTTGGTGTTTTAGTCATGAAGTCCTTGCTGATGCTTATGTCCTGAATGGTGTTGCCTAGGTTTTCTTCTAGGGTTTTTATGGTATTAGGTCTAATGCTTAAGTCTTTCATCCATCTGGACTTAATTTTAGTGTAAGTTGTCAGGAAGGGATCCAGTTTCTGCTTTCTGCACATGGCTAGCCAGTTTTCACAACACCATTTATTAAACAGGGAATCCTTTCCCCATTGTTTGTTTTTGTCAGGTTTGTCAAAGATCAGATGGTTGTAGATGTGTGGCGTTGCTTCTGAGGCCTCTGTTCTGTTCCATTGGTCTATATCTCTGTTTTGGTACCAGTACCATGCTGTTTTGATTACCGTAGCCTTGTAGTATAGTTTGAAGTCAGGTAGCTTGATGCCTCCAGCTCTCTCCTTTTTGCTTAGAAATGTCTTTGCTATGAGGGCTCTCTTTTGGTTCCATATGAAGTTTAAGGTGGTTTTTTAGGCCTGTGAAGAGGGCCATAGGTAGCTTGATGGGGATAGCACTGAATCTATAAATTACTTTGGGCAGTATGATCATTTTCACAATATTGATTCTGCCTAACCATGAGCTTGGTATGTTTTTCCATCTGTTTATGTACTCTCTGATTTCCTTGAGCAGTGGTTTGTAGTTCTCCTTGAAAAGGTCCTTTACATCCTTTCTTAGTTGTATTTCTAAGTATTTTATTCTCTTCATAGCAATTGTGAATGGCAGTTCGTTCTTGATTTGGCTCTCTTTAAAGTCTGTTATTGGTGTATAGGAATGCTTGTGATTTTTGCACATTGATTTTGTATCCTGAGACTTTGCTGAAGTTGCTTATCAGTTTCAGGAGATTTTGTGATGAGACAATGGGGAATCATGTCTTACTATCATGACTTACAATCATGTCATCTGCAAATAGAGACAATTTGACTTCCTCCTTTCCTAATTGAATACACCTTTCTTCTTTTTCTTGCCTGATTTTTCTGGCTAGAACTTCCAATACTATTGAATAGGAGTGGTGAGAGAGGGCATCCTTGTCTATTGCCAGATTTTAAAGGGAATGCTTCCAGTTTTTGCCCATTCAGTATGATACTGGCTGTGGGTTTGTCACAAATAGCTTTTATTGTTTTAAGATACGTTCCATTGATACCTAGTTTATTGATAGTTTTTAGCATAAAGGGCTGTTGAATTTTGTCAAAGGCCTTCTCTGCATCTGTTGAGATAATCATGTGGTTTTTGTCTTTGGTTCTGTTTATGTGATGGATTACATTTATAGATTCACATATGTTGAACCAGCCTTTCATCCCCGGGATGAAGCCTACTTGATCGTGATGGATAAGCTTTTTGATGTGCTGTTGCAATCAGTTTGCCAGTATTTTATTGAAGATTTTTGCATCTATGTTCATTTGGCTTGAAGTTTTTTTTGTTGTTGTTGTTGAGTCTCTGCTGGGTTTTGGTATCAGGATGATGTTGGTCTCATAAAATGATTTGGGAAGGGTTCACTCTTTTTGTATTGTTTGGAATAATTTCAGAAGGAATAGTACCAGCTCCTCTTTGTATGTCTGGTAGAATTCTGTTGTGAACCCATCTGGATCTGGGCTCTTTTTGATTGGTAGGCTATTAATTGCTGCCTCAACTTCAGCCTTTTTTATTGGTCTATTCAGGGTTTCGACTTCTTCCTGGTTTAGGCTTGGTAGGGTGCAAATGTCCAGGAATTTATCCATTTCTTCCAGGTTTACTGGTTTATCTGCATAGAGTTGTTTTTAGTAATCTCTGTTGGTAGTTTGTATTTCTGTGGAATCTGTGGTGATATTCCCTTTATCATTTTTTTATTGCATCTATTTGATTCTTCTCTCTTTTCTTTTTTATTGAACTGGCTAGCTAGCAGTCTGTCTATTTTGCTGATCTTTTCAAACAACCAGCTCCTGGACTTATTGATTTTTTTAAGGGTTTTTGTGTCCCTACCTCCTTCATTTCTGCTCTGATCTTAGTTATTTCTTGTCTTCTGCTAGCTTTTGAGTTTTTTTTGGTCTTGCTTCTCTAGCTCTTTCAATTTTGATGATAGGGTGTCGATTTTAGATCTTTCCTTGCTTCTCATTTGGGCATTCATTCCTATAAATTTTTCTGTAGACACTGCTTTAAATGTATCCCAGAGATTCTGGTACGTTGTGTCTTTGTTCTCATTGGTTTCTAAGAACATCTTTATTTCTGCCTTCATTTCATTATTCATCCAGTCAACATTCAAGAGCCAGTTGTTCAGTTTCCAAGAAGTTGTGTGGTTCTGAGTTAGTTTCTTAATCCTGAGTTCTAATTTGATTGCACTGTGGTCTGAGAGACTGTTTGTTATGATTTGCGTTCTTTTGCACTTGTTGAGGAGTAATTTACTTCCAATTATGTGGTCAGTTTTAGAGTAGGTGCGATGTGGAGCTGAGAAGGATGTATATTCTGTGAATTTGGGGTGGAGAGTTCTGTAGATGTCTATTATGTGTGCTTGGTCCAGATCTGAGTTCAAGTCCTGGATATCCTTGCTAATTTTATGTCTCATTGATCTGTCTAATATTGACAGTAGAGTGTTAACGTCTTCCAGTATTATTGTGTAGGAGTCTAAGTCTCTTTGTAGATAGATAAGAACTTGCTTTATGTGTCTGGGTGCCCCTGTATTGGGCAGATAGATAGATAGATAGATAGATAGATAGATAGATAGATAGATAGATAGATATGGTCATTTGCTCTTCTTGTTGCATTGATACTTTTACCATTGCGTAATGCCCTTTTTTGTCTCTTTTGATCTTTGTTGGTTTAAAGTCTGTTTTATCAGAGACTAGGGTTGCAACTCCTGCATTTCTTTGCTCTCCATTTTTTTACTAAATCTTCCTCCATCCCTTTATTTTAAGTCTTAGTGTGTCCTTGCAATTGAGATGGGTTTCCTGGATACAGCACACCGATGGGATTTGACTATTTATCGAATTTACCAGTCTGTGTCTTTTGATTGGGGCATTTAGTGCATTTACATTTAAGGTTAATATAGTTATGTGTGAATTTGATCCTGCCATTTTGATGCTAGCTGGTTGTTTTGCCCATTAGTTGATGCAGTTTCTTCATTGTGTCGATGCTCTTACCATTTGGTACATTTTTGGAGTGGCTGGTACTGGTTGTTCCTTTCTATGTTTAGTGCTTCTTTTAGGAGCTCTTGTAAGGCAGGCCTGGTGGTGACGAAATCTCTCAGCAGTTGCTTGTTCGTAACGGATTTTATTTATCCTTCACTTATGAAGCTTAGTTTGGCTGAATATGAAATTCTAGGTTGAAAGTGCTTTTTTAAAAGGATGTTGAATATTGTCCCCCATTCCCTTCTGGCCTGTAGGGTTTCTGCCAACAGATCTACTGTGAGTGTGATGGGCTTCCCTTTGGGGGTAATTCAACCTTTCTTTCTGACTGCCCTTAGCAGTTTTTTCTTCATTTCAACCTGGTGAATCTGAGGATTATGTGCCTTGGGGTTGCTCTTCTTGAGGAGTATCTTTGTGGTGTTCTCTGTATTTCCTGGACTTGTTTATTGGCCTGCCTTGCTAGTTTGGGGAAGTTCTCCTGGATAATATCTTGAAGAGTGTTTTCTAGCTTGGATTCATTCTCTCCGTCACATTCAGGTACACCTATCAAACATAGATTAGGTCTTTTCACATAATCCCACGTTTCTTGGAGGCTTTGTTCATTTCTTTTTCCTCTTTTTTCTCTAATCTTGCCTTCTCATTTTATTTCATTGAATTGATCTTCAATCTCTGATGATGTTTCTTCTGCTTGGTTGATTTGGCTATTGAAACTTGTGTATGCTTCACGAAGTTCTCATGTTTTTTTTTTTTTTTTTTCAGCTCCATCAGGTCATTTATATTCTTCTCTAAGCTGTTTCTTTTCTTTAGCATTTCGTCAAACCTGTTTTCAAGGTTCTTAGTTTCTTTGCATTCAGTTATAATATTTTTTTTTAGCTCAAAGAAGTTTGTTATTACCCACCTTCTGAAGACTCTTTCTGTCAATTCCTCAGACTCATTCTCTATCCAGCTTTGTTCCCTTGCTGGTGAGATATTGAGATCCCTTGGAGGAGGAAAGGCATTCTGGTTTTGGGCGTTTCCATCCTTTTTGCACTGGTTTCTTCCCATCTTTGTGGACTTATCTACCTGTGGTTTTTGTAGTTGGTGACTTTTGGATGGAGTCTATGAATGGATGTCCTTTTTGTTGATGATGAAGTTATTTCTTTCTATTTTTCAGTTTTCCTTCTATCAGTCAGGCCCCTCTGCTATAGGACTGCTGGAGGTCTACTCCAGACCTTGCTTGCCTGGTGATCACCTTTGGGAGCTGCAGAACAGTAAGGGTTGCTGCCAGTTTCTTCTTCTATTGTCTTTGTCCCAGAAGGATACCCGCCAGATGTCAGCCTGAGTGCTCCTTTATAAGGTATCTCTTTGCATATACAGGGGTCAGGGAGCTGCTTGAGGAGACAGTCTGACCCTTATAGGAGCTCAAGTGCTGAGCTGTGAGCTCTGTTGTTTCGTTCAGAGCTGCTGGGCAGGTACGTTGAAGTCTGCTGCAGCAGAACTCATAACCGCCTTTTTTCCCAGGTGGTCTGTCCTGGGAAGGTGGGGATTTTTTTTTATAACTTCCTGATGTGCTGCTACCTTTTTTCAGAGATGCCCTGCCCAGCTAGGAGGTAGCCTAGTCACAGTCTGCCTGCAGAAGCATTGGTGAGCTGCCATGGGCTCTGCCCAGCTACTGTGTGAACTTCTTTGTGATTTTGTTTATGGAGATATAGTTAGAACTGCCTCGGTAATGGTGGTGTGCCTCAGTAATGGTGGACTGCCTCTGTAATGGTGGTGTGCCTCAGTAATAGCGGACTGCCTTAGTAGTAGTAGACTGCTTTGTAATGGCGGATGCCCTTACCCCCACAGAGCTGGGTCATTCCAGGCCCAGCTACACTTGATGTGAAACTCTCAATCTCGAATGTTTCAGATTGCTGGTCTTTGTGGGTGTGGGACCTGCTGAGCCAGGTCACCTGGCTCCCTGTTTCAGACCCCTTTTTTTCAGATGAGTGAGCAACTCTGTCTCCTAGGCATTCCAGGAGCCAGTTGAAATGGCTGCCCCCATTTTTGTGAGTTTTTGTGCAGATACCTGCTGCGCCGGCTGACACAGCTGTGCTGGAAACTCGTGGCACTCTTCAGCCTGGGAATCTCCTGGTCTTTGGGCAGTAATAACTCGTTTGGAAATGCAGTGATCACTCACCTTCTGTGTTGTTCTCACTGGGAACTGCACTCCAGAGCTGCTCCTTTTTGACCATCTTGGATTCCTGTTCAGTAGTTTTAATTACGTTATACCAGTAAGTTTTAGCTATTTTCAAAATTAACGTAGAACCTGTTTTTGTTTGTGTGTTTGTTTTTAATATGTACTAGATGCAGGTAAAGTTTTACTTCTTCTAGCATAGTTAGGGACATGGTTACTTCCATATGTTTCTAGCCTTACCAGGTGTGAGGCAGTGAAGTTGACAGTTCTTAAAGGCTAAAGAAGCAGTTTACAACCTTAAAATATTTAGCAAACCTAGTATTTGACCTGCATAATGTAGATCACATTTTTACACCTTGAATACATTTGTATTTTACCAATAATTCCTAAGACTGTTTTTATTTTTAAATATTAAAGTTACTTGAACCAAAAGGTACCACAGATTTTACTTTTTGCTTAAAAATATTTGATTTAAGTGATTATTTTTCTTAGGCCAATTAATTAATTAGAGTTCTTTTTAATAGGCATTGCACACATAACACATATAGAACCACACAGACAACCAGAAGAAGATCCAGTAGTTATAAGATTTACATTTGCTAATTTCCTAATTGGATTATTGGCCTCTGGGTGAGGCCATTTAAGAACAGGGCTTGGAAAATAATTTTCAGGGCCTAATAAACAAGCATAGCTGGAAGACAAAGACAGATTTTTGAGAGGTACTTATTCACCTCAAATTCCAGGGGTTCCATAAGGGAAAACAGAGATTTTACCCAAACTGGGTTTTGTGATGCCTTTTCTGTTTTCTCAAGGAGTACCAGGCCACCAGAAATTATTCTAGGGTCTTTTATGCATGCACTGAGAGTGGCAAGACAGAGTAGATAAAAGTAATTTCAACTGACAAAAATACCTTTTTCAGGAAAACAAGTTTTATGAAGAGAAAAACATAAAAGCCTTTTTTTTTGAGACAAAGTCTCACTTCATCACCAGGCGCCAGGCTGGAGTGCAGTGGCGCGACCTCAGCTCACTGCAACCTCTGCCTCCCGGGTTCCAGCAATTCTCCTGCCTCAGCTTCCTGAGTAGCTGGGACTACAAGTGTGCGCCACCATGCCCAGCTAATTCTTTTGTATTTTTAATAGAGACGGGGTTTTACCATGTTGGCCAGGATGGTCTCAATCTCTTGACCTTGTGATCCGCCTGCCTTGGCCTCCCAAAGTGCTGGGATTACAGGCGTGAGCCACCCACGCCCGGCCTATGTAAAGGCCTTTTAAGTATACTGATAGCTTGGCTATCCATTTTAGGATATCCAAGCTGAGCACTTTTTTAAAAAAATTAAGGGTGAGGGTAGAGGTTGGAATTTTAAAAATGTTATGCCAAGTTAAATTAAAGGATTGGGTTATATGCAGGAATTCCCTGTGATAATGAGAGGGATTTTTAGAGTAAGATCCCAGAAGTTGTTCGATTTGCCACAAATCAGACATGGAGAAGGGAACATTAAAGGGAGTAATGCGTTTAACCCTTGTCACTTCCTGGAGAGGGAGGATAGCAGTGAAGACTTGATGGGTTGGAGCAGTTTTTGAACTGGTGGAGACGGAAGAGGGGTGGGGTTTAAGATAGAAGAAAACCCGAATATGGGAAACTTCTTACCATTTGCCATTTCTGATGATAAAGTTGTTAAGGTCCCTGAGAATTTGAAAGTTAAAGGTGCCGTTTTTAGGCCATTGGCTGTTATTATCTAGTGTATATTGGGGCCAAGCCATGTTGCAGTAGAAAATCAAATGCTTTGGATTTACAGTCCCCCATAAGCCAAGTTTGGTGGGGTTGAGAAGACGACAGCCCAGTGGGGAGGATGTAGGAATGTGGGATTGTTTGGCATCCATGTATCCTGGTAACAGCAAGCTAAGGGTGTCTGTTTTGTTCTAGGTATTCCTAGACAAAAGACAGAGACTTGGAACTTTCTGAAAGAGGATGGTTAAATTGAGAAGGAACTTGTCATCCCCAAGATTTCCTCTAGCTTAGTCCTGTTGGTCCTCTGAGGACCTGGAGGGCAGTCAGGACTTTCTCCAGTACTGGGAGAAAGCCAGAAGAAGGCAGATCTTACCAGTTGGCTGAAGTAGTGTCCAATGTTGAATGCTTTGGTTGGAATCAGCAAATGGCCTCCCAGACTGGAGCCATGCAAGGGGGTGGGGGGGGGAGAGAGAGACAGAGAGAGAGAGAGAGAGAGAGAGAGAGAGAGAGAGAGAGAGAATGAGAAAGAGAGAGGTTAGGGAGTAAAATACCCATTGCCAGCAGTTGGAGATGGATGCCTGAGACCTGAGGGTTTTGAGAGCCTACTGGGGAGTAGCCCCAGCCCAAGCCTCACTGTTCCAGTCAGGTTAGTTTTTCTCATGCTAATTACTTGAAAAGTAAAGGGAGAGAAAAGATGGGATGGGAAGCCAGAGACCCTCAGGATCTAGGAGTTAACTCAGGATGAGCTGCCATTGCCCACTGCTTCCTGGGTTGCAAGAGAGCCTGTGCCCCCAACACCCATCCCAGGTTATGACACCAAAAGTAAGAATTAAAGAAGGAGGAATGAAACATGAAAAATAGCTTGACAGTCAAGGACAGGTTTTTTTTTAGAGAAAACAAACCTGAGAGGGACTTTTGGCCAAGTTAGATTAGAGCCCACTCTCTTACAGATTAAGAGTTTTTAAGAATTTAGGGTGGGAGAGTTAATCAGAGGCTTGGACTGCTTGTCCAAGGAGACACCTTGTCTCTTTGTTGTGCTGATCTGGGGGGGGGAGAGTTTTGTGTCTGTTCCCACACATCTTTCTGCAACTGCAGGCATACCCCCTCAAGTCTGCTTTTAGCTTGCCTATATTAGTGCACCTGAAGGGAAAGAAATATGCTTATTAAGGTCCACTGTTTTACTGGGGCCCATTGTATGAAGGAGAAGTTTGGCAGTTACCAGGAGACTTGCCCCCTGCCTCCCTCTGTGTCCAAGGTGTCTTATCTGTATTTTACTGTCTGCTCTTTCTGGCTGCTTGTAGTTAGAAGTGATTTCCTTGAAATGCATGAGGCTAGAAAGGGAGCTGGAACTTAAAGTGGCAGTATTTGTCCAAGATGATGGTGCTGCTGCTCTGTCAGTATCATAATTCAGCTTTTAACTTTAGTGACTTTTTCTATAGAGAACAATTATATTGGGGAGATAATTTAGAAAATGAAAACAATGAAGGGAAAAATATATTTTTTCGTCTATATCAGTGATTTTGATTTTCAGTGGAGTTGGATTTTCCCTCCCTCACCCCAAATGACTTTTGGCAACGTCTAGAGATGTTTTTGGTTGATACAACTAAGAGGAGAGGGTGCTGCTGACATTTAGTGGATAATGGCCCGGGGATGCTGCTAAATTTCTTAGAATTTTTAGGCCAGCCCCACAAATAATTATCTGGTCCCAAACTGAGAAATCTTGGCAAACCCTGTGTGTGTGTGTGTGTGTGTGTATACATAAACATATATGTGTGTGTGTGTATATAAGGGCATATAACTTAGTCACCAAGCTGAAATTGTTAAATTTGACAAATTGAAGGTATATTTTATATTAAAATTACCCAGAAATATATACATATGCACTTATTTACAATTCTAGCTATAGCTAGAATTTATAACCTGGAAACTACTCAGTGTAGCAAATTTATTCCTATCATTATCCATAAATATGGCATTGAATTAAAGCCATGAAGCCAGTGAGAAATGAATAACATAGCTTGATTTATTGCTTAGTTTTGGTAAATTAAGAAATCATTCTTGTTTTCTAATAGCAATATTATCAATCCAAAAGTCAGCCCTTTAAACTGTATCGTGTGTGTGCACTTTTCAAAAAAAGAAGGAACACCCCATGGTTTTTGTAGATGTCCTAAAGAAATACAGAAACAAGATTTAAAAAGTACATTTTACCTTTTTTCAGAGGTCGTAAAATGCATTGAATCTTTAGGCATTGAATTAGAGCCATGGTGCCACTGAGAGATGAACAAGATACTTTATCATTTAATTTTGATAAATTAAACTGTTCTTGTTTTCTAACAGTGATACAATTAATCCAAAAGTCAGCCTTTAAACCAATACCTTAGTGATTTAGTCATTACACAGTCCAGTTGGTTTTTAAATAATTCACGGCACTTTGTCATATTTATGTGCATATACTTCATATTTGTTTTTGTTTGTGACATGAAAATGAAAGATTTCTGCTATTTTTCATTATGGTCTTACTTATGGGAGTGCTTTTCTTCCTATGATTTTATGATTTAAATGATTTTTTTTAAATTAAAAAGTTTTAAAATAATTTTAGATTTAAAGAAAAGCTGTAAAAATAGTACAACAAATTCTTATATACCTTCTACCAAGCTTTTACTAACGTTAATAACTTACAGAACCTTAGTATAATTATCAACATAAGGAAATCAACATCACTACAAGATAAATAACTAAACCACAGATCTTACTTGGATTTTACCAGTATTTCCATGAACATCCTCTTTCTGTTCCAAGATCCAATCAGGATCGTACATTGCATTTAGTCACCATGTCTTCTTAGTCTCCTCTTGTCTGTGACTGGTTATTAAGTCTTTCTTTGATTTTCATGAATTTGACAGTTGGAAAGTACGTTAGTCAGTTATATCAAATGTCTCCCAGTTCAGGATTATCTCATGTTTTCTCTTGAGTTGATTATGTTTTTGGCAACCATGCCATAGAAATGATGCTATACCCCTCTCAGTTTATCATTTCAGAAGGTAAATTATATTGAAATGTTTTATTAATGATGATGTTAACCTTGGTGAAGTGGTATCTGCCAGGTTTCTCCACAGTAATTTCTTCTCTTATAATTAATGGTTTCTATTGATTTGATTTTTTAACAGAAAACAGGCGTAGAATAAAGAAATTATTCAGTTCTCAAAAGCATTGTGACTAGTTGGTTAATATTATATAATCTTATCGAATACGGTTTATAATTTTAACAGTTTGTTTGCAGATAGTTATGTTGGGGAAATAACTTTTTGAATAGCCTTAACCTTTCTTTTCAGAACCATTATTTAACTTGAAGTTTGCTGCGAAAGAACTTAACAGGAATGTGAAGAAATGTGAGAAAGAAGAAAAAGCGAAAAAGGCCAAGATTAAAAGGTAAGGGACTTTTAAAATACTTACTTTTTTAACTCATGAAATTAGCACAATTAATCATGGAAGAATGATTAATTATAAACAGTTTATTTCTTGTAAAGAAAGATTAAACCTTTAGCATTCTAAGCCAAGAATCTATTTAAATAAATTCCTTATTATCCTACACAGTTAATAATGGATGTTTTCAAAATTACTATCTTTAAATGTTCATTACTATTTGTATATGCAATTATGGCCTGCAAGGCTAAGTTGCGACTATGCTGTGTTACCTACATCTAAAGACTGTCCTTCGTTTATAGCTAAAACCACTTTCTATGAAATATAAGGGCTATATGTAAGAATAATATTCAACATTTTTGACTAATTTTTAAATTTTTATAGGTCTTAAAGTTTTATATCTAAACATTGCATTAATGTTTACTGTGATTTTTGTATTTGCAAGGAGGATTCACAGAACTCAATGTATAGTTGTACTTATACCTATGACTTATTAGAGTAAAAGGATACAAAGCAGGATCAACAAAGGGAAAATATATGTAGGGTGAAGTCTGGAGGATCCAGGCCCAAGCTTCCAAGAGTCCTCTCCCAGTGGAGTCACATGGAATGAGTTTATTTCCTCCAGCTACTTATCATAACACATGTGAAATGTCTACCAGAGAAGATCCCCTGGGCTTAAGATCCCAGTTATCATCAGTAGTCAGTCATATTGGCACATTCTGCCTAGCACATACCAAAATTCCAGATCCCCAGAAGGAAGTCAGGTGTTTGGCATAAATCACCATTTTTTGTACAAACAGTTTAGGTACAGTGAGCCACTCTTATCAGTTCTGGAAATCTTCTCTAAGTCCAAGTTCCTAGATGCCAGCCAAGTGTCAAACTTACAAGTAGGCCTACCTAAAGATATTAGTATAAGGTGTGCTATGTTAATTCTTTTCTGAACAAGTGTATTTATAGACCTATTTGTAGTTTGGTATTACCTTAAATATTCAGATATATAATAGTGTATATCTAATCCTTAAATTGAGTCACTTAGGGTATTTTGTCTATGCTCTTGAGAAAACTTTATGAGAGGAAAACTTCTGGAAATGGGTATGGAAGTGTTCAGGATGAGTCTGGAGTAAAAGAAAACTTCTGGAAATGGATATGGAAGTGTTCAGGATGAGTCTGGAGTAAAAGTAAACTTAAAGTTGATGTATTAGGATTATCCCTTTCTAAAAGCGTGGCCCAAATATTGCCAAGAAAGAAACCCCAAAAAGGCTTCTGGTCTAATGTTTTTGTATACTGAGGAGTTTAACAGTTACCACAAACCTAATATATTCCAAAACTAGAATGCTTGACTTCTGCCAATTTACACTAAAACATAATCATTACAGTTCTGCTGCAGTATTTTCCATTTTAGTTGATAGCAACTCTACACCCATTTGTTTAAGCCAGAAGCCAGGGAGTCAACATTAGTTACTCTTTTACCCCACATCTAGTTCATAGCAAGTCTACCTTCAGAATGTATCCTGAACCTGACTAGGTCTCACCACCTCCATTGCTAATGTCCTAACCCAAATTATATCATTTCTTGTCTGCCCTACTACCCTGAGCTCTCAGCTGGTCTCCTTGCATCCACCATTGCCCCCTGTGGTCAATTATTTCCTCAATAGCCAGAGTGGTCATTCAACAGTAGATCATAATAGTGTCATTGTGCTTCTTAGAGCTCTTTAGTATCTTCCCAATACACCTAGAACAAAAGCCAAAATCCTTACCATCCCCTGTTAAGCTCTAAATGATCTGGCCCTGCATGCAAATCCAACCTCATCTTTTACTACTGTCCCCTTTGGTCATTCTGCTCCAGCACACAGTAGATTTCACCTTTTTCCTGAAACTCTAGCTTAACCTTGTCTTGAGTACTTTGCATTAGGTATTTCCTCTTCCTGGACAGATTTTTTTTTTTCCTTTAGATTTTTGCAGGGCTGTTTCCTTCTGGCCATTCAGTTTTCAAACTAAATGTCATTTCCCTCAAGTTACCTTTCCTAACTACCTATTCTAAAGTGGCCTATCTAATCTATTATCCTGCCCTATTGTTCTGTTTTATTCTCAATGAAGGACTTGCTACTAATATCGTTCTCTTGTTTTTTTTTTTCATTTTTTTTCGGTCTTTTTCTACCAGTAGAGACCTTGTCTTATTCAGTTTTGTATCCCCAGTGTCTGATATATAATAGACATTCAGTGAGTGTTAGTAGCTATATGGATGGATGAAGGGACCTGCCTATCCCCCTTGCTATTATCTATATCATGATTAGTTATTTTTTGAAATATGATTTTTTAGATTAATAAAATAGTATTATATAATATTAATACAAGTACTTAATTTTCCTTTTATTATTGGACATATAAGTGATAGCTGACCCATTTTTTGTTACTTTAAATACCATAATAAGTGAACATTCTTTTTTTTGGCGTTTTTTAAAAGTGGAAATTTATTTGAAGTAACATATAGAAGTCATACAAGTACAGCTGCTTGATGAATTTTCACAAATGATGTGAGCATTTAGATGAGAAAACAGAATTTATTAGAACATAAGAAGACGTCTTAGGCCCCCTTAACAGGCACAACTCCCTTGAAAGTAACCTCCCTCTTGACTTTCAAACACCATAGATTAGTTTTGTCTTTTTTTGAACTTTTACATATGTGGATTTACATGACATGTACCCTTTTGTGTCTGGCTTCTTTTGCTTAGCATATATGTGAGATTCATTCATATTGTTAAGCATAATTGCAGTTTCTTCAATCTTCCTTCTATGTAGTGATAAGATTTTGTCTGGGGTTACACATAACCTATAGAAGAATTGCTATCTTTATAATATCAAGCTTTCCAATCCATGAGCATAATCTATCCTTTCGTTTATTGAGAATTATTTAATTTTTCTTAGTGTTTTATAGTTTTCAGTGTAAGCGTCATTTCTTTTTTGAGACAGGGTCTCCAGCCCAGGCTGTAGTGCAGTGGAGTGATCACAGCTCACTCTAGCCTCAACTTCCCTGGCTCAGGTGATCCTCACAGCCTAACCTCCCTCATAGCCAGGACTACAGGCACACACCACCATGGCCAGCTAATTCTTTTTGTCATTTTTGTAGAGATGGGGTTATAAATCTTCACGTTAATCTGATTGTATCCTTAGTATGAGTTCCTAGAAGTAAAATTGCTGGGTCATAGAGTATGTTTTGATTGTTATTTACATATTGTGAAGTTGTTCAGTTTAAAAGGGAAGAGAAGGGCCGGACGCAGTGGCTCACGCCTGTAATCCCAGCACTTTGGGAGGCCGAGGCGGGTGGATCACGAGGTCAAGAGATTGAGACCATCCTGGTCAACATGGTGAAACCCCGTCTCTACAAAAAATACAAAAAAAAAAAAAATTAGCTGGGCATGGTGGCGAATGCCTGTAATCCCAGCTACTCAGGAGGCTGAGGCAGGAGAATTGCCTGAACCCAGGAGGCGGAGGTTGCCGTGAGCCGAGATCACACCATTGCACTCCAGCCTGGGTAACAAGAGCGAAACTCCATTTCAAAAAAAAAAAAAAAGAGAGAGAATCCACCTGCCTTGGTGATATTCCCATAGTCTATTTATTCTTTCACTCTCTTAAATGGCAGTTTTATATTTTTTCTTCTCTTTTTTAAACCTCAAAAAACTCCTCTCCCATTCTCACTTTCAGCTAATGACCATGCTTTCTATTTCACTGAGAAATCTCTGACTACTATACCTACCCACATTTGGGCCCAGAAACTCTCTCTTCCCTTCACACAGTAGATGAACTTTCCATACCCCTAGCAAAGGCCAACTCCTCCATTGTGTACTAGGTCCCATCCCTCTCTCCTACCAGTTATTACTGCCCTAGCAGTTCTCCCTTCTGCATCACCAGTTTTACTCTTTCTCCTGAATCAATCCTATCAGCATACAAACATCCTTAAAGATTTAAAAGCTGTCTCCTGACTGCATTTCAACCTCTTGCTACTCTGCCTTCTCTTTACATTTCTAACAAAACTGTATGAAAGAGTTGGCCATATTTATTGACACTTTCTAATTCCTCTCCTTTTATTCTCTGCTGTACTCAATCCATTTAGGGTTATACCACCACCGTGCACTAAAATCGAAGGTTTTATTTTGGTCTAATAGTCAGTTATCTACCACTAGCTTTTGCCATGATATGACTTCCCAATGTACATCTCTAGCCTAGCCTTTTCCCTTGAATTCTAGACTCCTCTATCTACCTGCTTATTTGATATTTTCACTTGGATGTCCAAGGAGCAGACCAAACTTAAAACTGAAGCCCTTATGTGACGTTCTTTCCAATATGGTTTTTAAGTCAGTTAAAGGTAATTCTGTGACTTAGACAAAATCAAAACCAAACATGATTGGAGTGCAGTCATGTTTAAGCTGTATATTTTTTCATACTCTACATCTGATCTATCAGCAAATTTTATCATTTCTACCTTTAAAATGTATTCAAAATCTAATCACTTCTTACCACCTCTAATGCACCTATCTTGATCCAAGCTATCATTATATCTTACTTCAATTACTACAGTGAACTTCTAGTTTGTCTCGCTTTTCCTGACTCTTGTCCCCTAAGTACTATTTCAACACAGCAGCCAGAGAGAGTATTTTAAAAGCAGAAGTCGGATCATGTCACTCGTCTTTTCAAAAGTTTCTTGGTCTCATCCTACTCCAAATAAAGCCAGAGTCTTAAAATTGCCTGTAAAGCCATATATGATCTGACTGTTATCTGTTTCTTCTCCCCTTCATTCACTCTGCTTCAGACACACTGTACTACTGTATGACACATGCCTGTGTAAGATCCCCTTTTTTTGCCTTTTTTCTTCCTGCTGTGCTGAAGATCCATATGACTAGCTTCTTATTTTCCTTCAGTAGAGTTAAAACTATTTTTCTTTCAGGTATTTACTTAGATGTTGCCTTCACAGTAAGTCTTTCTGGGCGATCTTCTATAAATATTCAACAACGCCAATCCTAACTCTTCTTATCCTCATTCCCTGCTCTATTTTTTACTTCCTGACATCTACCACTACTTAACATACTATCCATTTTAATTATCTGGTTTGTTGTCAGATTCTTTAACTAGAATATGAGCTCCAAAGCAACAGGAGTTTTTGTGTTTTGTGTTTAATACCGAATTCCAAGTGCCTAGAATACTGTCTGGCATTTGTTAGATGCTCAATAAGTACTTGAATAAGTGAATGTATGTCTATTAAGACAGTTACCTCTGGGATCTGAGACTGGGCAACTGGGGTAGGAAGAAAGCCTGATTATTAGCTATATAGCCCTTTCTACTTGAATACTTTACCCATGTATATACATTTCTTTTTTAATGTTAATTTCAAAACTAGCTAAAATAAAATAATTAGGCACCAAACAAAAATATTTTAAATATATTTAAGGAGGAAGGAGGGAATACTTCAGTAAATGATATTAGAAAACTATAGATCTCTACATTATACTTTTCACCAAGATAAATGCTAGATTTAGTAAATAAGAGAAAAGATTAAAATGCCAAAATTACCTTGAGATGTCGATGGATGTTTTGAGCATAGTAAAAAACCATAAGAGAAATATCTGACTATAAAAGAATTCGACATTTTTATATCAGACATACACAAAACAAAAAGTCATCCAACAATCTAGAAAAAAAACCATATATAACAAAAAGTTAGTAATTTGCATATGAAATGTTCCTGCAAATGAATGAGGAAAAGCCCAAGAAAGATGGACAAAGACACAAATGGCTCGAGAAAGAAGAAGTATAAATGGCTAAGTATAAAAAAGTTTATCTTCACATTTAAGTAAAGAAATACAACTATCCACCACTTTTCACCTCTCAGATATATCATAATACCTAATATTGATGACTTTATGCAAGAGAAGCAGAAACTCTCTTAAATTGCTGGAAGAGGTATGTCCCTACCAGAATTCGATGTGGGACAATTAAAATTGTGCATACCTCTGCATCCAGTAATTCTGAATCTGGAAACTTATCTTATGAAGATACTTGGAAAGTGTGTAAGGTTGCATGTACTATTGTGGTTATCACATTGCTCTTTATATTATTGAAGAATTGAAAAAAATTAATAATCAGGGATCCAATCTTTGTTGTCAAATTTCAGTCACTTTAGAATTTTTATTTATTTTTTATTTTTGTGGGTACCTAGTAGGTAAATGTATTTATGAAGCACATGAGATGTTTGATACAGCATGCAATGTGAAATAAACACATCAAGGAGAGTGGGTTATTTATCCTCTCAAGCCTTTGTCCTTTAAGTTACAAACAATCCAATTGCTTTCTTGGTTTTGCCATATTGGAGGACCATGTGAGCTATTTATTTACTTTTTAAAAAAATTGACTGACTTTTAAGTTTAGCTCTGTCCTAAGATTTTATACCAGAAATAAAAACTATGGATTTATGTCAGTTATATTATTTTCATACACACATTTAAATAAATGCATAGAAAAGAAACTAATATCTGTGTAACATGTATAATTTGCTGTACCATCAGTAGTGTTTGTAGCACATGAAAACCCTGGTTAATGGTATATTCTTACAGTTCAACTTTTAGAAATAATGATGTAGTTATATATATTTTTAACTTTAAAACATTTTTAAAAACATATATATAATGTGACAAAATAAGTTCCAAAACAGTATGCTCTATGTATGTATTTTTGTAATATATTTATAAGGTAATAAATATATTTATGTACTTGGAATGCTCTATGCTAAAATATTAACAGTGGTAATGGTTCTGTGATGTTATGGGCAATTTTTTACAGTTTTACATTCTAATTGCTTTTTTTTTCAGTTGCCCAGGCTGGAGTGCAGTGGCATGATCTTGGCTCACTGCAACTTCTGCCTCCTGGTTTCAAGTGATTCTCTTGTCTTTGCCTTCTGAATAGCTGGAATTATAGGCACATGCCACCACACCTGGCTAATTTTTATATTTTTAGTAGAGACAGCGTTTCACCATGTTGCCCAGGATGGTCTCAAACTCTTGACCTTGTGATCCACCCACCTCGGCTTCCCAAAGTGCTGAGATTACAGGTGTGAGCCACCATGCCCGGCCTATGTTCTAACTTCTTAAACTATCAATCAATGAATATATATTTTCTAATCATAAGATTAAAAATTATGGGACTATACATTCTCCTAATAATTAAGGGCATAATTATTTCCTAAAAAGCTAATTATAAGCTCTTACAGATTATAGGTTAATTTGGGGTTATTTTCCTCTTTTCAAAATATGTTTACTTTTGCTCTCTGTCTTTGCCAATATTTACTTTTGCTCTTTGTTTTTGCCTCTATTTACTTTTGCTCTGTTTAAAACAGGCCATTCAGAAAGACAATAAGGGTGTTGCAAGAATACATGCTGAAAATGCAATCCACCGGAAAAAAAGAAGCAATCAGTTTCTTAAGAATGAGTGCTAGAGTTGATTCTGTGGCAGCCAGAGTTCAGAATGCAGTAACAATGGGCAGGGTAAGACTTGACATCTGTAAATAATAAGAACTCTTGATTTAAGTTTAATAAAAGTATTGAGTTATCAGAACCCTACATTTGTTGCAGGGTGCTGCAGGATGCTGGTACATGTGCATCATATTCAAAGTACTTAGTGAGGAAAGTGATTTTGGCAGTGGATTTTGAACTAAGATTTGTCTTTTAAAAAAAGCTTTTAAGTTCAGTGATACATGTGCAGGCTGTGTAGGTTTGTTTCATAGGTAAATGTGTGTCATGGGGGTTTGTTGTACGGATTATCTCATCATCCAGGTATTAAGCCTAGTATACATTAGTCCTCTCCCTCCTTCCACCCTTCACCCTCCAGTAGGTCTCAGTGCACATTGTTCTCCTCTATGTGTCCTTGTGTTCTCATCATTTTGCTCCCATTTATAAATGAGAGCATGTGGTATTTGGTTTTCTGTTTCTGCATTAGTTTGCTAAGTATAATTGCTTCCAGCACCTTCTATGGCCTTGCCAAGGACGTGGTCTCATTCTCATTCTTTTTAATGGCTACATAGTATTCCATGGTGTGTATGTACCACATTTTCTTTATCTAATCTATCATTGATGAGCATTTAGGTTGATTCCATATCTTTGCTATTGGAAATAGTGCTGCAGTAAACATATGTGTGCATGTGTCTTTGTAGTAGAATGATCTATATTACTTTGGGCATATACCCAGTAATGAGATTGCTGAGTCGAATGGTATTTCTGTCTCTAGGTCTTTGAGAAATCACACCACACTCTCTTCCAAAATGGTTGAATTAGTTGTCTTTTAATGAAGTGAAAAGTCAAAGAAATTAGATAGCCAGTGCCTAGACTATAAATACATAACATTGTATATTTACTGTTAAAACAAAAGGTAGATAAGTTTCATAAGTTGATTTGTAAGTAATATATTTAGGAGACTAAAAAATTTTGAGACTGCCTATATCATAGGATACTGTTTGTTTTTATCCTCCAAACAGGTAACAAGTCCATGTGAGGTGTAGTTAAGTCTATGGATGTTTCATTGAGGAACAAGGTAAAAAAAGAATTATATTATGTTCAGATAGCTTCTTTTCAGTGTAAGTTTTTCTAATAACCATATTTATTTTTACAGACTACCACTCTGAAGGATAAATTCAAACACCAGTTTGAAACACTGGATAGTCAAACACAGCAAATGGAAAACACAATGAGTAGCTCTACAACCCTAATAATGCCACAATTAAGTACAGCTTCTCTACCTAGAATAACTTTTAAATTATCCCACTTCAAATTATAATGGTATTGTGAGCCTAAATGATCTCTAGAATGCTGAATAAACATTGCATGTCTTCAGAACGATGGTAGGAAGTTACTGCTCATCTCCCAGATTTCTGAGGAGGCATTTTCCCTAGCTTGGTTTGGAGTTCTGGGAATTGTACTGTACTGGATCTCATGTCTAGAGTCTAGATCCGGGTTTTATCTGACTGCCGGTGATACTTATTGATAAAGGCAATTGCACTAGAGGCTCACTAAGGCCCGTTGGTATTTGATATTATCCCATGCCTCAGCTAGTTCATCTTATTGCAAATAATCTTATGTTGCCTACCTACTCTTTAGGTGTTTTTTAAAATTGTACTTTAGGTTCTGGGGTACATGTGCAGATCATGCAGGATTGTTGCATAGGTACACACATGGCAACGTGGTTTGCTGCCTTCATACCCCCATCACCCACATCTGGTATTTCTTCCCTCAGTATCCCCACCACCCTCCCCACCCCCGCTGTCCCTCCCCTAGCCGCCTCCAACTGTCCTCAGCGTGCGATGCTCCCCTCCCTGTGTCCATGTGCTCTTTAGGTGTTTTATGTATGTATGAGTCAGTCGCGAGCCAAATAGAAAATACAAGATGATTTAATTTTCAGAAGACTAGGATGTTCTCTAAATCTGGAACCTGGACAGAGATCTCCTACAAAGAAAATTAAAATTTGAAACTAGTTTATATTTGACATATGCTAGAGACAAAGTTTTGTAAAATTTATACATTCAGATAGAAAATTTATTTCATTATCACTCTTCTCTTTGATCCTAGCACCTATCACGTGGTTAATCCAATGAACAGAGAACTTGTTACTACTACTTTGGATGCTAATATGGAAAAAATATGATTAACAAAGTAGATTAAGAAGGAATCGACAACTGTCCCATCAACATTTTACCACAGACAACTCTTTTCACAAAAAGGTAAACAGTGAAAGAATAACCTTATAGTTAGAGTTTGGAGTTAAGAAGAAAGAATATCTGTGTATCTTCAAGTGAGGACATATTTAACCATTCTTTTATACCCTCCCCTAGAGCTTTGTTCTTCAAAGTGTATAGGACAAGATTCAGGAACAGTCTTACCACCTGGAAGCTCATTAAGAATATAGAATTTCAAAGCCCCACCTCCAGATATATTGAATCAGAATCTTCATTTTTATGAGATTCTGATGTGATTTGTAGGCATGGAGTTTGAGGAGCACTCTCCTAGAGTTTCTGATTCTTATTCAGTTACCTTAGGACATCCTGAGGTGATTTTATATCAGTCAAGTTTAGAAAACACAACTGCATTTGGAAGGTGACTTGAAGTCAGGCACTTGGATTTATCTTTTTTATTTTTAATCTTAAAAAAAAATTGTAACTGACACAAAATTGTACATGTGTATGGAGTACAGCGTCAGTACATGAATACATTGTATAGTGATTAAATCAGCATTATTGTCATATCCATTATTTTATATGTTTGTCCCTTTGTGGTGATGGCATTCAAAATCTTCTATCTTAAAATATACACTACGGATTAGTTGTAACCACCTTACTGTATAACACCAGAACTTTCCCTTTCTGCCAGAATAATTCTATACCCATTGACCAATGTGTGCTTGTCTCTCCTTTTACCACATCCATTCCATCCCCAGCCTCTGGTAACCACTATTTTACTCTCTACTTTTGTGAAATCAACTTTTTGAATTACACAGGTTAGTAAGGTCAGTGTTTGTCTTTCTGCGCCAGGTTTCTTTCACTTAACCTTATGCCTTGCAGGTTTATCCATGTTGAGCAAATGACAGGATTTTTTTTTGTTTTATGGCTGAGTAATATATTCTATTATGTAGATATACCACATTTTCTTCATCTTTAGATGAACCGAGTTGATTCCATATCTTGGCTATTGTCTATGGCATTGCAGATGTCTCTTTGACATACTAATTTCATTTTACTTGAATATATACCCAAAAAAGGGGATTGCTGGATTATAATGGAAGTTCTATTATTTAAATTTTTTGAGGAAACGACATACGCTTTTACATAATATCTGTACTAAATTACATTCTCACCCACAGTGCATAAGAATTCACCTTTCTCCATATCCTCACAAGCAATTGTTATTTTCTGTCTTTTTGATAAGAGCCATTCTCACTGGAATGAGGTGATATTTCACTGTCGTTTTAACTCACATTTCCCTGATGATTACTGCTATTGAACATTTTTTCATATACCTGTTGGCTATTTGTATGTCTTTTTTTTTTTTAATTTTTATTGCATTATAGGTTTTGGGGTACATGTGCAGAACGTGCAAGATAGTTGCATAGGTACACACATGGCAGTGTGTTTTGCTGCCTTCCTCCCCTTCACCCACACTTGGCATTCATCCCCAGGCCATCCCTCCCCAGCTCCCCCCCGCTGTCCCTCTCCCATTCCCCCCAATAGACCCCAGTGTGTAGTAGACCCCTTCTCTGTGTCCATGTGTTCTCATTTTTCTCACCCACCTATGAGTGAGTATATGTGGTATTTCTTTTTCTGTTCTTATGTCAGTTTGCTGAGAATGATGTTCTCCAGATTCATCTATGTCCTTACAAAGGACACAAACCCATCATTTTTGATTGCCGCATAATATTCCATGGTGTATATGTGCCACATTTTCCCAGTCCAGTATATCATCGTTGGGCATTTTTTGAAAAATGTCTATTCAGGTGTTTGCAATTAGGTTCTCCCATTCTGTAGGTATTTTCTTTACTGTATTTTTTTTTTTCCCATGCAGAAGCTTTTTAGTTTGGTGTAATTTATTTATTTTTACTTTTGTTGCCTGTGCTTTTTGGTTTGTTTTTGAGACAGGGTCTTGCTCTGTCACCCAGGCTAGAGTGCATTGTGTGATTATAGCTTGCTGAACTTCGAACTCCTGGGCTCAAGTAGTCCTACTGCTTTGATCTCCCAAGTAGCTCAAAATGTACAAATGTTCCACTATACCCAGCCAATTTCAGTTTTTTTTTTTTTTTTTTTTTTTTTTTGTAGAGATGGGGCTCTCACTATGTTGCCCAGGCTAGTCTTGAACTCCTGGCCTCAGGCAATTCTCCCATCTCAGCCTCCCAATGGTGCTTTTTAAAAAACTATATTTGAGAGTAGGAATGCAGTTTTGTTACCTGGATATGCTGCATATCCAGCATCAGCAATGCCTGAGCTTTCAGTGTAACCATCACACAATACATCTGTGCTTTTGGTATCTTATTCAAAAAAATCCTTGCCCAATCCAATTTTATGAAGCATTTTCCCTATGTTTTATTTTAGTAGTTTTATAATTTAAGATTTTACATTTATGTCTTTAATCCATTTAGAGTTATTGTTTCTATATGGTAAGAGATAGGAGTCTAGTTGTATTCTTCTACATATGGTTATCTAGTTTTCCCAGTTCCACTTATTGAAGAAACTGTTCTTTCCCCAGTGTACATTCTTAGTGCCTTTGTTAAATACACATTGGCTGTGAACATGTGGATTTATTTCTGGTTTCTCTATTCTATTTTATTTGTCTCTGTGTTTGTTTTTATGCCAGTAACATGCCAATTAGGTTACTATAGCTTTGTGATATGTTTTAAAGTTAAGTAGTATAATGCCCCCAGCTTGGTACATTTTGCTCATGATTGCTTTGACTATCCAGGGTCTTTTGCATTTTCATATGAATTTGAAGATTGTCTTTTTTTTTCTGAGAAAGTCTCTCTCTCCTTGATGTTTGAAGAATAGGCTTGCTGCATACAGTAGACTCAATTGGCAGGTTTTTTTTTCTTCAGTACTTTGAGTATTTCATCCCATTTTCTCTTGGCCTGTAAAGTTTTTGCTAAGTCTGCCACCAGACCTATTGGAGTGCCTTTGTATGCTATTTGCTTCTTTTTGTCTTGCTGCTTATAGGAGCCTTTCTTTGCCCTTGACCTTTGAGAATTTGATTATTTTTGTCTCAGGTGGTCTTACTGAGGTTAAATCAGCTTGGTAGTCTTTGACCTGCCTGCATTTGGATATTTTTGTCTTTCTCTAGGTTTAGAGTTTTTCTGTTATTTTTTCTTTGAATAAGCTTTCTACCTCTTCTTCTTTCTTTACTCCCTCTTGAAGGCCAATAACTCATACATTTTCCCTTTTGATGCTATCCCATAGATTTCATAAACATTTTTCATTCCTTTTTCTTTTTTTTTTCCCTTTCTGTTTTTTCAAATAGCCTGTTGTTAAGCTCACTCGTCCTTTGTTTTGCTTGATTAATTCTCCTGATAAGACACTAATGCATTTCTTAAGTCTCATTAACTGTATTTTTCAGCTCCATGATTACTGTTTGATTTAGTATTTCAATCCCTTTGTAAAATTTCTCTGATGTGTTTCTGAATTGCTTCTTTTTGCTCTTGTGAAGTTTATTAAGCTTACTCAGTACAGCTGTTTTGAGTTTTCTGTCTGAGAGGGCACACATCTCCATCTTTCCAGGGCTGTTTCTTGTTATTTTAGTCTGTTTGGTGAGGTCACATTGTTCTTAACATTCTTGATTCTTGGGAATGTGCATCGATAAAATTTATGTATTTATTCCAGTCTTTGCAGTCTGGCTTTGTATGTCCTCATCCTTCAGAAGGCTTTCCAGGAATTCAAATAAACGTGAATGACTTTTGAATTCACTAAGCTTGTGGTCACTGCAGCAGTTTTAGCACTAGAGGGTGCCCTAAGCTTAGGTTTGCTGCCACTCTCTTGAAGACTTTGAGGCCTCCGGCCCTAATAGACTTGGGAAAATTCAGGGAGAATTCCTTGGGCAAAGTTCCTTACCGACTTCTTTTCTCTCCAAGTAGAAAGAGTCTTCATTCATGCTACACTGTCTGAACTTGGGGGAGGGGTGAAGAGGACAGTCTGTGGCCTATGCAGCTGATGTCACACTGTGTCAAACCAAAAGCCTCAGACCAGTGCATCACCAGGGCTTACTCAAGGACTGCAGTTGTGACAGCCTTCCTGCCACTGAAACTTATTTGGAGCTTGGGGCTACTTTTGTCAGCTGTTGGTGAAGTAGGCTGGGACTTGGGTTCATCATGTTGGGACCACAGATTCCCCTCTGGCCTGTGACAGATGTAGGAGCTCCATTCTTGGGCATGAGCCTAGAATGAGGGGCCTTAGGGTTCTGCTTGGTGCTGTTTTTTTACTGTGGCAGGCTGGTACTAATTCCAAGGCAAAGTCCCATGCACACTTCCCTCTCCTTCCCCACTCTGTGCTGCCTACCGTTGCAGAAAGTGTAATTTAGGCAATGCGAGACTCTCCACCCTCTTCATTGCATCTTTTCTTGTGATTATTCTAAAACCGGGTACTATGACAACTCACCTTGTTTCTTTAGCTCTTGTGAAGGTGTTTGTTTGCTGTTTTTGTTTGGCATGGATAGTTGTTCAATTTGATGTTCCTGCAGGGGGCATGGTTCCTGTAAGGTTCTGTTTCACTTCTAGTTGCTTGAACTTCTCATCATCACTCTGCTTCTAATTAACTTTGGGACCTTGACTCAGATACTGACTACCCTGTGGCCTCAGTTTTCATAACTGGAAAATATAGGAGTTGGATTTGATTATATCTAAAATGCCTCTCAGTTCATTCACCTGACATTCACTGAGCAAGTTCTCCTGTCAGATATTGTGCCAGGTGCTGGAGACATTCAGATATATATATATAAAACATTAGTCATAAAAACCAAAATTTACAGCAGAAATGGTGAGGGATCTGGTTGAACACACTTAGTTGCCCAAATTCTCGCATCCTGTAATAAGTAGTAATTAGAATGCAAATTGGCACATCCACTTTGGAAAAGCAATTTGGTAGTATCTACAGTCTGTTCTCGACATAGCAACAAGAGCAATCCTGTTGCACAAGTCACATCATGTCATTCCTCTAAAATCTTTCAAGTGGTTCAACAGTTTTATCAATAAAAGCAAGATTGTTTCCAAAGGCCTATAAGGTTCTACATGGTCTAACTTACACTGATCTGCCCTGACCTGTTACTGCTAATCAGTCCATTCAGACACCTGGATTTCTTGTTATTTGTCAAACACACCAAGTATATTTCAGCCTGAAAGCCATTCCACTTGCAGTTTATTCTCCCTTGAATGTTCTTTCTCTAGACATCCTTGTTGCTTACTATCTTGCATCCTTTAGATTTTTAAGTCATTTTTATAGTGATGTCTTTCCTGACCATCGTACAATTTCATCAACACTGTACCTGCCATGCCTCCTATTCTCTACCTGCCCTGCTTTGTTTTTCTCCAATGTATATATTGCCTTCTATTATACCATATACTTCTTTAAAAAATGTATTTGCCCTCCCTTCTCATGTACACACTAGAATGTAAGCTTAATGACAGCATATTTTTATCATCTTTGTTCATTGAGGCTTCCCTAGCACATAAAATATCTGGTACATAGTAGATGTTCAGAATTTTTGAATGTTGTTGAATAAATCACAGTATATGAAAATGTATGTAACCTAGTACTTTTACTTCCAAATTTACACATGAAGCAGCCCCTACATGTATATACAAAGATATATATATATATATATATTTCTTTCTATCTATATATACACATACACACATATACACATACACATGAGAATGTTCATTGTATAATTGTCTATAATAGGGAGAAATTAAGAAAACTCTAAATTCCCAAAATAGAGTGGATAAATAAAATTGAGTCTATTTCTGTGTTGCAACATCATACAATAGTTAAAGTGAATGAAATGGATCTTTAGATATAGCAATATAATCTTACAAGGTTGAGTGAGGAAAGGAAGTTATGGGATAAAATCATTGTGTAATACAATTTAAGTAAATTTTCGAAGCACAAATAATGCTATTTTAGATATGAAGTAAAACAAAAATGTTAATGCACATAGGAATCTATTATTTCATGAACTTTTTCAGTATTTTGGAAATATTTTAAAAGTGAATGAAAGAGAACAAGAACTAAGGCCCAACAGCAATGTTAGTGATTTGCTTAAAATCATACTCATTGTTAATAGTAGAGCTGGGACCACATCTTAGAATTTCTACTTGTATATTAAAAATATTTTTAATAACTTAATTAAAAACTAGAAGAGTTTTTTTATTATTAATCAGACTCTATTCCCTGAGAATGCGTATACTTTAGTAAATATCTGAATACTTATATTTTATTCATCTCTGACATTTGACAAAGTCATCCTTAATATCAGATTTACATAAACTGACAGAAAGAACAATTCTGATTATTTTACTCTAAAAGTTAAATCTATTATATGTAATAAAAGCAAAGTAGGTTAGATTGGAGCTTTTATAAATTGGTTCACTTTCACCTGGAGAGATCGATATTACTCAGATTTAAATAATATGTGAATCTCACTGCTAATATTTTTCCATAACCTCATAGTTTTAAGCATTAGAATTTAGTATTATTCAGAAAAAAATTTATATTCTGAAATTATGCAGCTCCCTCTGGTGGTACAAAATATTCTTTAAATGCTTTCTTTTAAAAAATTAGAGTCCAGTTTCCCTCTTTTATAACAAAACCAAAAACCGTGCTAAAAGCAAATGCTGTTAAAATACAAATCTTCATTTTCTTATTCTAGAACCAAATGGAAATGCTGCTTCAGGAAATGGCAGATAAAGCTAGGTAAGAAGTTATCCAGGTGATTTTGGAAAATTTTGATTTAATATCTAGAGGTTCTAAAATTCTGTGATACAGATGAAAATATTTCTCTTTACCATGAATTGTTAGAGTTAGATTTTTGACCCTAGAATTGAGTGTTTCAAAGGACTTAAACAGTTATTCAATTCCTTGCCATGCTTATAAAAATCTGACTTCGTTTCAATCATCTTTGCATTTTCTTAAAAATCTCTGGAGATAGACTCATTTAGAATGTGAAAAGAAATTGACAAAGATGATCAAAGGAAGCAGGGGTGTTTGAACATTTGCGTAATGCTTACTGTGTGCAGCATAGATAAAATAAAGCTTTTTTTTTTTTTTTTTTTTAAAAAAAGGAACTTCAAAAATAATTCTGCTATGATCAGGCCACTGAGTCGTAAGTCTAGTTTGAGTACTGCAAACTAAGCAATATGTGCAAAATGTCCAAAGGGTTCAAAAGACAGCAATATTACATATCATAATTTGGTTTTTCTTTTAAGTAAATAATTCATATCCTTTTGTGGTACTGCTATTGGAAATCGGATGTGTAATACAAGCTGTTTATTTCAGGCCCTTCATGTCTTAGAAGAATGACTTATCCATGATATCTTTACTATAGAAGTCATGTTGTACCACTATTCTCTGATGTAATGTTTAGTTCAAGATAATATAATAGTAAAGAATAAATTTTTTTTTTAAAAAAAAGGAAAGAAAAAGAGGAAAAGAGAGGAAGAAAAAGAGGGAGAGAGAACAGGAATATTGCTTTATTCTATGAATGAGTATTAATAATTGCCGATCAATATTTTGTGTATTTAAAGTGGAGAATGTATATTTTGTGTATTTAAAGTGGAGAGCTCTATAAGTACTTATTAAGTTTACTTGTTCTGGATCTGAGTTCAAGTTCTGGATATCCTTATTAATTTTCTGTCTCATTGAGTCTAAATCTCTTTATGGGTCTTATGTATCTGGGTGTTAGGATGCATTGATCCTTTTACCACTCTATCTTGTTGCTTTGAAACCTGTTTTATCAAATGCATGAATTGCAACTCCTGCTTTTTGTTTATTTATTTATTTATTTTTGCTCTCCATATGGTTGGTAAATCTTTCTCCAACTCTTTGAGTCTTTGTGTATCTTTGGATATAAAATGGGTCTGGATGTAGTATACCGTTAGGTTTTGGCTGTATCTTTTGATTGGGGGATTTAGTTGATTTAAATTTAGGATTAAATAGTTAAGTTTATCAACTCTTTAGATCACTAATATATTACTAGAGAATTAAAATCAAGGTTAATAAATTAAAAATCAGGTTTGTAATGTTCAGGAACAGGGCTGTGGTTTAAGTTGTACACTACTTTGTTTTGTTAGTATCCAAGAGTAGCTATATATGCAGGGGAACAAGAAAGGTGGTTTTTGTTAAGTATTATAACAAAGGCATTGTGTGTCAGAAAACTGTCTTCAAAACATAGTCTTTATAAGAGACTAAGCACTTGTGTCTGTTTCTGCTAAAGACTAAATGAGATGATTTGGCTTGAAAATACAGCAAGGGAAGTCTTATAAAATGAATGCTACCACATTATAGCCTTATTGACCCTCACAGGAAATGAAATCAGTAGGCAACTTTTTTATAAGTTTTAGAGCAGGATTTCACAACCTCGGTACTATTGACATTTTGAGATGGATAATCCTGGAGGCTGTCATGTGCATTGTAGAATGTTTAGCAGCATTTCTGGCTTCTACCCACTAGATACCAATGGCACCCCTTTCTACAGTTGTGACAGCCCAACATGTCTCAATACATTTCCAGATGTTCCTTAGGGTAGTAGGGGCCAAAATCAAGAGTCTAAAAATGTCAATGTGTAGTGACCAGCAGTAGAAACATGTATAACCACTAATGTTGAAACACCAATGCCCATCCTTAAATATGTTTAAGTATCCAGTTACTGATTGAATTAGTAATTCCCCCAACTAAATTTTATGTCTTTACTTTTTCAATAAAAATCTGTCTACAGCATCTCATAATGGGCTGGACACAGTGGCTCATGCCTGTAATCCCAGCACGTTAGGAGGCCAAGGCAGGTGGATCACCTGAGGTCAGGAGTTCAAGACCAGTCTGGCCAACATGGCAAAATCCCATCTATACTAAAAATAAAAAACTTAGCCAGGTGTGGTGGTGCGCGCCTATAATCCTAACTATCAGGAGGCTGAGACAGGAGAATCACTTGAACCCAGGAGGTGGAGGTTGCAGTGAGCTAACTACATGCCACTGCACTCCAACCTGGGTGACGGAGTGAGATTCTGTCTCCAAAAAAAAAAAAGAAAAGAATATCATAATGACTATTAATGCCATCATATTCCTGTAGCATTTTCATGCTGGAGTTGGCATACACTCCACTGGTGTAGAGACAAACAGAAAGGATAATTTATGCACTAGAGGAGTGGTACAGTAGAGATTAAAATCATAGGCCTTGTAGACAGTTAAACCTAAATAAAAATCCTATGTCTGTCACTAGAGTGATCTCAGACAAGTGTACTTAACTTTTCTGAAATTCAGTTGTATGGTTGAATGCAAATAATGATTCCTGCTAATGGTAGCTCAGGAGGTAAAAACTGAAATTGAAGTTAACTCAAGTATTAGATATGGATTCTGAGGCTAGAGTTATCTAGCCTGTTTTATCTTTTTCAGCATATTAATTTTTCTTCACAGCAGGAAATGGAGTAATCTTCAGTAAATCTAATATATTGGATACCATTAGATTGGTCTTTTGTTCTGAAGACCAGATCATTTCCAAGTGTTATTATATTTTATATCATAAAATTACCATCCACGTGGGTCACTTTTAGGGCTCAACAAAAATACTTTGTAATTAGTAAATTCATTATCTTAAGGTAGACATTCAGAAGATATTTAAGCTCAATTTATATCTATAAAATTGAACCTGTTTTATTTTTATGTAAACTAAGGTAAAATGTAAGATGGATGGAACATTCAAATTTACAATACATATTAGATAAAGAAGAACAATGCCTATATTAACATTCATATGCTAATTATTTTTAAGTTGTAGCCTTGATCTCAATATGGAGCTACCACAAGTTTAGATAGATTCTGTTGGCACAAATGTTGCTTCTGTGGAACAGGTTGAGGTTGGATTTTATCTTTGCTGGTGTGTGTTCGATATGTATATAAATAATTTAGGAAATATATGTATATATAATGTATATAAATTAAGCATTTCATATAAAATAAACATAAGTAAATATATATTCACCTTTTTCTTTTATAATGAGTAGTTTTCTACTTTAATATTATATTATAAATTAGAAAAATGTGATCAGCCTTTAGCTCTGTAATGACGGGAATTTTCTAAATGCATGCATGTTTCATCTGGAGGTTGAATTTGCTTCCCTTCATAGCATCTGCTCTATGAAAGTCTTCATTTTTTCTGAAAAGTTTAAAAAATTAAACTCTTAATGTTGGTTTTAGTGTGGATTTTTGAGGCAGGATTTTAAATCATATTTAAAATGTTAATGTTATATATTTTTCACTGCCTTGGTGACTTGTAAAATTTGCTTTCTCCAGGATGAACTGTCACAGATTTGCTCTTCTCTCTGATCGAATGTAATTTAAAGAGCTGCTGCTTCTGCTTGCTTCACTTGCTTCTGAAACATTCTTTGTACGTATAGATAAGTTGCACTCCACTTGCACTAAAAATACTATATACGTCAGAACGCTTTTTTGCTTAAACACTGTTTATATATAATGCTTTCTTTTGCCATGCTATACTTTTCAATACATTAAGAAATTCCAGGGAGTTTCCATCTTGACAGATGTTATATATAGTTATACATATTATATGTAAAACTGTGAGAAATGTATTTTTGACAGAGCTAAGCATTAGCTTCCTGTATATTAACCATCTTCCTCAAAAGTTAGATAAAAAATTCAGCACCAAAGTACTACGGAGTAAACTACTTTATACAGTAGAGAGTACAGAATAAAAGTTTTAGGATTTTAAAAATTCAAAGTACTTTTAAATCTATCTGCAGTGAGATGTGATACATAAAAATAAAAGCATGGAAACATGTTTACTTAATGTTTACATAGTCAAAAACACCTCATTTAGTGTCATACAATGGGTATGGGATATTTTTGTTTTGTGTTTTATGTTTTTGTTATCTAAGCAGAAATGCAGTTAACTTTGATCTGTATTTATCAGATTTTAAATTTAAATTATTTTTAGAATTTTTGTCCAGTAATTTAATGATTATTTAAATTCCTTAAATTAAAAAAATTTCCATTGAAAATGTTCCTACATAACTAGAAAAAAACTGCAACATTAAACCAAAAAAATTAAGGTTTGTTCATTTTCACAATTTTCTCTTTGCTAAATATTATTGTTAAGACTCCCATAAAAATTTGACTTTTCGTACTGCCAGTGAAATTGTGAAACACATTTTGATGATTCTCTTATTTCTACTCAACTCTTATCATGCTGTATTTGTATTTTATTTTATTTTTATTAGAGATGGTGTCTCACAATGTTGGCCAGGCTGGTCTCAAACCACTGACTTCAAGCAATCCTCATGCCTCAGCCTCCCAAATTGCTGGGATTACAAGTGTGAGCAACCACATGCAGCCTGTATTTTAAAAGGAGGTTAATTCACATGGTATTGCTATCATTTACTTATCATACACATTTTTTCATATGATTGTTGATTGATTTCCATGATTCTTAACCTTTGTTTTCAATCCAACCAGCAAAATAGCAAAGAACAAAACTAAACCAACTCAAGTTACATGTACTAGAATTCCTGGTTAAATGTATTCATTCTTTTAAAACAACTCTTTAATAACTCGAAGAAATGAAGTGGACAATAAATAAGTTAAAATGTTTTCTCAGGCATGTGAATTACATCCAGCTCAATGGAAGTTGGAAGCATAACATGGGGTTGTTGGTGGGGGAGACAAAAAAGTTATAAGTTTATAAAGAAAAACAAACTCTGGACGGTCAGGATCCTTGAGTTAAAAAAACATGACCAGCCTGTAATCCCAGCTACTCAGGAGGCTGAAGCAGGAGAATTGCCTGAACCCAGAAGGCGGAGGTTACGGTGAGCCATATCGTGCCATTGCACTCCAGCCTGGGTAACAAGAGCAAAACTCTGTCTCAAAAAGAAAATATGACCAGTTGTACTACTTGTCATCTCCCCAGGAATACATATATTTACCCAGCGTGAGTGTGCAGTTTTCTTATATAACATCCTCAAATGTGGAGAAGTGACTCAAGTTTTATTTTAGCAAGTATACTACTAATCTAGGTTAAGTAAGTAGGATGTTTTTTCTTACTTAATGCAAGACTGATCTGTGAACAAATTCCAGTATTTTGTGAAGTTATATTGAAGAGCATATCTGTTTAGAAAATCTTTCCATTGTAAGTCATGAAGGCCTTCAAAGTGCAGTTACGAAGAGACTTCTTTGCTAAGTGTTTATTATTCATATATGATGTTTCCTACCATGTATGAGAACATGTATGAGTAAAGACTATATTCACTGGTTAATAAAATGAGAAAATACACTTTTTATAAATTTGGGTTAAACCTATTTAAATATGTTTGCTTTAAATATGATTACTGTATAAATATGATTACTGAATGATTGTGAGCTCCATGCAGGAATCTTCTATTTTGTTTATAAATGATGCCTTGTCCTTTCTACTTAAAGGGTAAGTTTGTTGTTGTTGTTTTTTTAACATCCTGGGGAGCCATAGAAGAGATACTAACAGACTGAAGTATCTATGAAATATAGAGTTTTCTTATTTTCCATTGCTAGAAATTGTATAGTTTCTATTCTTTTGACTTTAATAAAAATAGTTAAATTGTGTATACCACTTACTTAAATGTGCATGATTTTGATCTAAAGATAACTGCTCATGCTTTTAGTTTATATCCTATCAAACTTGTCTTTTAAAAAACATTGGTAGACATGATGTTTTACTTTTAGATTCACCTATTATCTTACAAATGTGACAAAAAAATCCCTTTCTTAGAATTTGTTCTTAAACCAATAGCACCACAACCTATGAACTCTTATGTTTTTAGTTTAATTACATTTCTAATTTGATAATTTATTTAATAATTGAAAAGTAATACATGTAAATTTATTTAATAATTGAAAAGTAATACTATACTATCATGAAAAGTAGACATCATAGCACCTTTCATTTACTTTCAGTTTTAGTTCCCCATCAATCTTATTTTCTCCTGATTCTTTTCTTATGTATTTGATTGTGTCATTTACTTGAATGTATAAAGCCAAATGCTCAGAAAAATTTGTCTGTACCTTCATCCTTTAGACAATGTGGCTGACAGAAACTACTTTCTTACTCATATGCTTAGACACCTAAAATCTTCCACCTTTCTGTGAACCATTTTAGGTAAACTTCATGGGCTGGATTATTTTGCCTGATTAATTTATTGCCAATTGCTGCTACAGAGAGTAAACAGGAGTAGGAGATAGAACAAGTAAATTATGATCAGAGATCGAGTTTGCTTTCTTTATAGTTTAGAAAGTTAAACGAAAGGACTATCTGGACTATCTGAACAGAAATGTAAGGCTACTAGCTATCTATGGATAAAGTAAGAACCTAAGATTTCTAGGATGCAAAGAAAACAACAACAAAAAACTCAGCCTAGTTTTCTACAGATTGAATGAAGCTAGTAGATAACAGCTTCAAAATAAAGTCTAAATTGGTTCTTGTGTAGACTGTAGAGGGAAAAGCCCTGGATCTGACTTACAATGATTTCATGTAAAGAGGTAGATTTAGCTCTGATACTACTTCTATCTTGGATAATACTTTACCCTTTTCTGGGTCTTATTTCACCTTTCTATAGACTTCTTCAGAGTAAGTTGGTTGCATCACCCCAAAAGGTAATAGAAAAGAATAGAGAGAATGCAGTGAAATAGTGAAACACTGCTGTTACCCCAAAACTCAC
This sequence comes from Saguinus oedipus, assembly GCA_031835075.1. Lineage (NCBI taxonomy): Eukaryota > Metazoa > Chordata > Mammalia > Primates > Cebidae > Saguinus > Saguinus oedipus. The sequence continues at coordinate 76,826,070 of CM063191.1, read as the reverse complement.
TACCATTACCCCCAAAAGAATTCTAAATGCAGTATTATGGTGTTGTGGACCTTTGCATTTTTTTTTCTTCGAAGACATAGAGAACATCTAGTTTAACCCCACCTCCCATTTTACAGAAGAGGAGAGTGAACAACAGAGAGATTTGGATCCACCACATTTATTGAGTACCTATTTGTGTTAGGAAATGATCTGGGTACTTGGATATATTATGGTTTATTTAATCATCAAAAGATTCCTGTGTGCAAGGGGGAGGGTTATTGTTATTTTGATTTTTAGAGAACAGGAAATAGGCTGACAATTTAAGTAGATGGCATGGATTCTTACACCTAAGAAATAGCTGGGATTTGATCACAACTATGTGTCTCATTTCAGATCTAGTGCTCATCCCACTATATCACACCTTGTCTTAATCCTCATCCATAATGCTATTTGAAGTGTATCATGTGCTAATTTTATTGCTGAGATAGACGATGAAAACTACTAATAAAATTATTGACTGAAAGTAGTTCCTCCAGAGACAAACAGGTATTTAGCAGAATGTTTCCAGGTGAGGACTGGTTCTTTTTTCCTCATTGTGAACTGTCAGAAAAATAAGACTTTCCTTCTGAAAATCACAGCAGTTTTTCCACAAGTTAACAAATAGAATCAATTTGTTAGAAAGTTAACCAAGTTGTATTCATCCTCAAGCTTTTCATTTTCCACACTGGAAAATTCTTCCAAGCAGGAAGATTTATTGGTAAAATAATTCAACTGAAATTTTCTTTTCTTTTTTTTTTTTAAATTTTTATTGCATTATAGGTTTTGGGGTACATGTGCAGAACGTGCAAGATAGTTGCATAGGTACACACATGGCAGTGTGTTTTGCTGCCTTCCTCCCCTTCACCCACACTTGGTATTCATCCCCAGGCTATCCCCCCCACCCCCCCCCACTGTCCCTCCCCCATTTCCCCCAACAGTCCCCAGTGTATAGTAGACCGCCTCTCTGTGTCCATGTGCTCTCATTTTTCTGACCCACCTATGAGTGAGTATATGCAGTATTTCTTTTTCTGTTCTTGTGTCAGTTTGCTGAGAATGATGTTCTCCAGATTCATCCATGTCCTTACAAAGGACACAAACTCATCATTTTTGATTGCTGCATAATATTCCACGGTGTATATGTGCCACATTTTCCCAGTCCAGTCTATCATCGATGGGCATTTGGGTTTGTTCCAGTTCTTTGCTATTGTAAACAGTGCTGCAATGAACGTTCGTGTGCATGTGTCCTTATAGTAGAACGATTTATAGTCTTTTGGATAGATACCCAGTAATGGGATCGCTGGGTCAAATGGAATTTCTATTTCTAGGTCCCTGAGGAATCGCCACACTGTCTTCCACAATGGTTGAACTAATTTACACTCCCACCAACAGTGTAAGAGTGTTCCTATTTCTCCACATCCTCTCCAGCATCTGCTGTCTCCAGATTTTTTAATGATCGCCATTCTAACTGGTGTGAGATGATATCTCAATGTGGTTTTGATTTGCATCTCTCTAATGACCAATGATGATGAGCACTTTTTCATATGTTTGTTGGCCTCATGTATGTCTTCTTTTGTAAAGTTTCTGTTCATATCCTTTGCCCATTTTTGAATGGGCTTGTTTGTTTTTTTTCTGTAAATCTGTTTGAGTTCTTTGTAAATTCTGGATATCAGCCCTTTGTCAGATGTGTAAACTGCAAAGATTTTTTTCCATTCTGATGGTTGCCGATTCACTCTAGTGACTGTTTCTTTTGCCGTGCAGAAGCTGTGGAGTTTGATTAGGTCCCATTTGTCTATTTTGGCTTTTGTTGCCAATGCTTTTGGTGTTTTGTTCATGAAGTCCTTGCCTACTCCTATGTCCTGAACGGTTTTGCCTAGATTTTCTTCTAGGGTTTTTATGGTGTCAGGTCTTACGTTTAAGTCTTTAATCCATCTGGAGTTAATTTTAGTGTAAGGTGTCAGAAAGGGGTCCAGTTTCTGCTTTCTGCACATGGCTAGCCAGTTTTCCCAACACCATTTATTAAATAGGGAATCCTTTCCTCATTGCCTGTTTTTGTCAGGTTTATCAAAGATAATATGGTTGTAGATATGTTGTGTTGCCTCCGATGCTTCTGTTCTGTTCCATTGGTCTATATCTCTATTTTGGTACCAGTACCATGCTGTTTTGATTACTGTAGCCTTGTAGTATAGTTTGAAGTCTGGTAGCGTGATGCCTCCCGCTGTGTTCTTTTTGCTTAGAATTGACTTGGCTATGCGGGCTCTTTTTTTGGTTCCATATGAAATTCATGGTGGTTTTTTCCAGTTCTGTGAAGAAATTCAATGGTAGTTTGATGGGGATAGCATTGATTGTGTAAATTACTTTGAGCAGTATAGCCATTTTCACGATATTGATTCTTCCTAACCACGAACATGGAATGTTTCTCCATCTGTTTGTGTCCTCTCTTATTTCGTTGAGCAGTTGTTTGTAGTTTTCCTTAAAGAGGTCCCTTACATTCCCTGTGAGTTGTATTCCTAGGTATTTTATTTTCTTTGTAGCAATTGTGAATGGCAGTTCGTTCTTAATTTGGTTCTCTTTAAGTCTGTTATTGGTGTATAGGAATGCTTGTGATTTTTGCACATTGATTTTATATCCTGAGACTTTGCTGAAGTTGCTTGTCAGTTGCAGGAGCTTTTGGGCTGAGGTGTTGGGGTCTTCTAGGTATACTATCATGTCGTCTGCAAATAGAGACAATTTGGCTTCCACCTTTCCCATTTGAATACCCTTTATTGCTTTTTCTTGCCTGATTGCTCTGGCTAGAACTTCCAGTACTATGTTGAATAGAAGTGGTGAGAGAGGGCATCCTTGTCTAGTGCCGGATTTCAAAGGGAATGCTTCCAGTTTTTGCCCATTAACTATGATATTGGCTGTTGGTTTGTCGTAAATAGCTTTTATTACTTTGAGATATGTTCCATCAATACCAAGTTTATTGAGGGTTTTTAGCATAAAGGGCTGTTGAATTTTGTCAAATGCCTTCTCTGCGTCAATCGAGATAATCATGTGGTTTTTGTTTTTGCTTCTGTTTATGTGGTGAATTACATTTATAGACTTGCGTATGTTGAACCAGCCTTGCATCCCCGGGATGAATCCTACTTGATCATGATGGATAAGTTTTTTAATGTGCTGTTGCAATTGATTTGCCAGTATTTTATTGAAGATTTTTGCATCTATGTTCATCATGGATATTGGCCTGAAGTTTTCTTTTCTTGTTGAGTCTCTGCCAGGTTTTGGTATCAGGATGATGTTGGTCTCATAAAATGATTTGGGAAGGATTCCCTCTTTTTGGATTATTTGGAATAGTTTCAGAAGGAATGGTACCAGATCCTCTTTGTGTGTCTGGTAGAATTCAGCTGTGAACCCATCTGGACCTGGGCTTTTTTTGTGTGGTAGGCTCTTAATTGCTGCCTCAACTTCTGACCTTGTTATTGGTCTATTCATAGTTTCGGCTTCCTCCTGGTTTAGGCTTGGGAGGACACAGGCGTCCAGGAATTTATCCATTTCTTCCTGATTTACTAGTTTGTGTGCATAGAGTTGTTTGTAGTATTCTCTGGTGACGGTTTGAATTTCTGTGGAATCTGTGGTGATTTCCCCTTTATCGTTTTTTATTGCATCTATTTGGTTGTTCTCTCTTTTCTTTTTTATCAGTCTGGCTAGTGGTCTGTCTATTTTGTTGATCTTTTCAAAAAACCAGCTCTTAGATTTATTGATTTTCTGAAGGGTTTTTCTTGTCTCTATCTCCTTCAGTTCTGCTCTGATCTTAGTTATTTCTTGTCTTCGGCTAGGTTTTGAGCTTTTTTGATCTTGCTCCTCTAGCTCTTTCAATTTGGACGATAGGGTGTCAATTTTGGATCTCTCCACTCTTCTCATGTGGGCACTTATTGCTATATATTTTCCTCTACAGACTGCTTTAAATGTGTCCCAGAGATTCTGGTACGTTTTGTCTTCATTCTCGTTGGTTTCAAAGAACTTCTTTATTTCTGCCTTCATTTCACTGTTTATCCAATCAACATTCAAGAGCCAGTTGTTCAGTTTCCATGAAGCTGTGCGGTTCTGAGTTATTTTCTGAATTCTGAGTTCCAACTTGATTGCACTATGGTCTGAGAGACTGTTTGTTATGATTTCCGTTGTTTTGCATTTGCTGAGGAGTGCTTTACTTCCAATTATGTGGTCAATTTTGGAGTAGGTGTGATGTGGTGCTGAGAAGAATGTATATTCTGTGGATTTGGGGTGAAGAGTTCTGTAAATGTCTATCAAGTTTGCTTGTTCCAGGTCTGAGTTCAAGTCCTGGATATGCTTGTTAATTTTCTGTCTGGTTGATCTGTCTGCTATTGACAGTGGAGTGTTAAAGTCTCCCACTATTATTGTGTGGGAGTCTAAGTCTCTTTGTAAGTCATTAAGAACTTGCCTTATATATCTGGGTGCTCCTACATTGGGACCATATATATTTAGAATCGTTAGCTCTTCTTGTTGTATCGATCCTTTTACCATTATGTAATGACCTTCTTTGTCCCTTTTGATCTTTGTTGCTTTAAAGTCTATTTTATCAGAGATGAGAATTGCAACTCCTGCTTTTTTTTTGCTCTCCATTTGCTTGGTAAATCTTCCTCCATCCTTTTATTTTGAGCCTTTGTGTATCTTTGTGTGTGAGGTGGGTTTCCTGGATACAGCACACTGATGGGTTTTGGTTTTTTATCCAATTTGCCAGTCTGTGTCTTTTGATTGGTGCATTTAGCCTATTTACATTCAGGGTTAATATTGTTATGTGTGAATTTGATACTGCCATTTTGATGCTAGCTGGCTGTTTTGCCCGTTGGTTCGTGTACATTCTTCATTTTGTTGATGGTCTTTAGCATTTGGTATGCTTTTAGGATGGCTGGAACTGGTTGTTTCTTTCTATGTGTAGTGCCTCTTTCAGGAGCTCTGGTAAAGCAGGGCTAGTGGTGACAAAATCTCTGAGTACTTGCTTGTTCGTGAAGGATTTTATTTTTCCTTCACTTATGAAGCTCAGTTTGGCTGGATATGAAATTCTGGGTTGAAAGCTCTTTTCTTTAAGGATGTTTAATATTGGCCCCCACTCTCTTCTGGCTTGTAGAGTCTCTGCCGAGAGATCTGCTGTGAGTCTGATGGGCTTCCCTTTGTGGGTGACCCGACCTTTCTCTCTGGCTGCCCTTAGTATTTTCTCCTTCGTTTCAACCCTGGTGAATCTGACGATTATGTGCCTTGGGGTTGCTCTTCTTGCGGAGTATCTTTGTGGTGTTCTCTGTATTTCCTGGAGTTGAGTATTGACCTGTCTTGCTAGGTTGGGGAAATTTTCCTGGATAATATCCTGAAGAGTGTTTTCCAGCTTGGATTCATTCTCTTCGTCACATTCTGGTACACCTATCAAACGTAGGTTGGGTCTCTTCACGTAGTCCCACATTTCTTGGAGATTTTGTTCATTCCTTTTTGTACTTTTTTCTTTAATCTTGGTTTCTCGTTTTATTTCATTGAGTTGATCTTCAACTTCTGATATTCTTTCTTCTGCTTGGTCAATTCGGCTGTTGAAACTTGTGCATGCTTCGCGAAGTTCTCGTGTTGTGTTTTTCAGCTCCTTCAATTCATTCATATTCCTCTCTAAGTTGTCCATTCTTGTTATCAATTCCTCGAATCTTTTTTCAAATCTTTTTTCAAGGTTCTTAGTTTCTTTGCACTGGTTTAGTACATGTTCCTTTAGCTCACTGAAGTTTCTCATTATCCACTTTCTGAAGTCTAATTCCGTCATTTCGTCACATTCATTCTCCGTCCAGCTTTGTTCCCTTGCTGGTGAGGAGTTTTGGTCCTTTTTTGGAGGTGAGGTGTTTTGGTTTCGGGTGCTTTCCTCCTTTTTGTGCTGGTTTCTTCCCATCTTTATGGATTTATCTGCCTGTCGTCTTAGTAGTTGCTGATTTTTCAATTGGGTCTCTGTGTGGATGCTGAGATTGTTGATGATGAACTATTTCTGTTACTTAGTTTTCCCTCTAATGGTCTATCCCCTCTGCTGTATGAGTGCTGAGGTCCACTCTAGGCCCTGCTTGTCTGGGGTATACCTGCAGCAGCTGCGGAACAGTGAGGGATGATACCAGCTTCTTCTTCTGCTGTCCTTGTTCCAGAATAATGCCAGCCAAATGTCAGTCTGATTAGTCCTTTTCTGGGGTGACTCCTTGGATATACAGGGGTCAGGGAGCTGCTGGAGGAGACAGTCTGTGCTTTATAGGAGCTCCAGTGCTGAGCTGTGAGCTCCGTTGTTCATTCAGGGTTGTTGGGAGGTTGTTTATGTCTGCTGCAATAGAACTCATAAAACACTACCCTTTTTTTTTCCCCCCTTAGATGCTCTGTCTCAGGGAGTTGGGGCTTTCTTTATGAGTATCTGTTGCACTGTCCTGCCCCACTAGGCGGCAGTCTATTCACTATTTGCCTGCCGGGGCTCTGACCTGCTAGTGCGGGTCCGCCCTGTTGCTGCTGGGCTCCCTTCTGCTGTGGAGCGCTCCTGGCTCCTGGCGGAGACTCTCTGTTATGGCAGGTTGCCTCAGCAACGGCGGGCTGCGTCAGTCCTGGGCGGTACTTCAGTGGGGGTGGACTGCGTCAGCAATGGTGGACGCCCCTGCCTCACCGGGCTGCACCATCCTAGATGCCGGCAGCAAAACTCTCAGCCCCAAGCACCTCCAGTCGCCGCCCTGCTTGTCCCCGTGAGCGTGGTACACGCCGAGCCCAATCACCCAGCTCCCTGCCTCAGAGTCCGTCCTCTCTCTCTCTCTCTTCCTCTCCCCAAGCTGAAAGGTCAACTCTCTCACTGGCACCCCAGTAGCCTACCAATAGGGCACTGGGATCCGTGCGATCTCCCGTGCCGCTGCCCACTACCCCGGCTCAGATCACGCTTCCCAGGAAACTCCTGGTCTGGCTCATTGTCCAAGTCCCGTTCAATCAGATGAAAATGCCAATCTGCCCTTCCAAATCTCAGATTGCCGGTTTAACAGGGCACCCAGACCAGTGAGTTCCGCGCCGGGTCCCGCTGCGGCGCCGGCCGAAGAGGTGGCGGGAGCCGGCTGCGTTAGCCAGGTGCGCTAGCATCCCGTGTCTCTCCCACACCTGGGACTTTCAACGCTCTGTGGGCATAAAAGGAACATCCGAGAATGCGGCTAGGACTCACCCTCTGCGCCTTCACTGAGAGCTGCAATCCTGAGTCACCTCTACGATGCCATCTTGCCTCCTCCCCCCCTGAAATTTTCAAAATGAAATCTGTCTGTTGCTATTGCCTATATTGTTTTAAATATACTGCTTCCTTACTGTAGTAGCAGGTATAAAGTTGTTGTAAGTACCCTGTTACAAATAAATGACTAAAGTGCCTGTGGTACTTAATAAGTGGTTTATATATTAATCACTAATCCATTTTGTCTACCAGACAGCTGAAAGCATTCCAACTTCAGTTTAAAAAGTCCAAATTGAATGTTAAAGGGACATTTATTCCTGTAAAATGTATTACCTGGACTGTTTTATGCTCTTAAATTTTGTAAGGGAAAAAATATTCAATTAATATGTTGCTTGGTCATTAAAGTTAGGTCCCATATTCCAAATGAACATTCATAAAATGAACTCTATATACCTATTTCTTAGAAATCTTGCTCAAACTTGATCATGCTGGAACTTGACATGTTTAGCTTTTAATTTATCAAAATGACATGAAATAATTGTGAGGAAAAGATAAAAAACATTTAAAAAACACAGCATGGTGATTTTGCCACTTAAAGGGGCTTGGATGTTGAAGGAATAATTAACAAGGGTTTTCTCTATGGAATTTTGACTATTCTTTAGATTTAATCAAACATAAAATCTAAGAACCAATCTGGGGTTAAATGAAAAGGAGAGAGCACTGAGGGAGGATGCTTTTCTAGGTAATGATGGGGAAAAGAAAAACTTCTAATTGTTATAATCTATTGAGATTTACTAGCTCAATATAGTTTTTTTTTTTTTGAGACCCTCCAAGTGGAAATGCCCAATGACAGAATAATTTTGAATCTGAAGCTATATTTTCTTTATTTCTATGTGTGGCACTTATTGTAAGCCTCTTAAAGAATGAGCATTGCTTAGCTAGGATGAGGATAGTGACATCATCCCACTGGTAAGAGACCAGACATTATCTTACTTCCTTTTAACTCACCAGGAAAGCCTGGACCTACAGAAAAATTTTTGTTATCCACGTAAAGTCATATCTGAGCCACCCAATTCTTCTGAGCCTGGGTATATAAGGGTAGAGGGTGAGAGAGAGGTTCACAGTAGCAACAGTCATTGAAGTGGGAACTTTTCATAATATCTATGTGTTCAGCACTTACAACGCACAAAGCTCAAAGTTATTTTTATTATACTTCCCAGATGAGTGTTTCATAATTAAAAACATTTAGAGATTTTTAAAAAAATTTTTTAAATTTTTATTGCATTATAGGTTTTGGGGTACATGTGCAGAGTGTGCAAGATAGTTGCATGGGTACACACATGTCAGTGTGCTTTTCTGCATTCCTCCCCTTCACCCACACTTGGCATTCATCCCCAGGCTATCCCTCCCCAGCCCCCCACTGTCCCTCCCCCCTTCCCCCCAATAGACCCCAGTGTGTAGTAGACCCCCTCCCTGTGTCCATGTGTTCTCATTTTTCTCACCCACCTATGAGTGAGAATATGCGGTATTTCTTTTTCTGTTCTTGTGTCAGTTTGCTGAGAATGATGTTCTCCAGATTCATCCATGTCCTTACAAAGGACACAAACTCATCGTTTTTGATTGCTGCATAATATTCCATGGTGTATATGTGCCACATTTTCCCAGTCCAGTCTATCATCGATGGGCATTTGGGTTGGTTCCAGGTCTTTGCTATTGTAAAAAGATTTTGTTTTTAAAAGAAGGAAAATGATAGGCAACATATGTGAAGTACCAGATATATAGCAATGCACTATTTTACCTGTGTTACTTCATTTAAACCTCCCAAATACCTCAGGAGGTGAATAATCCCATTTACAGATAAGAAAACAGGCTCAGAGGCTGTTACTTGAATAGGTAACAATTTTTGAACACTTATTATGTGCCAAACATTAGTCTAAATGTTTTGCATGTATTAACTCAATCCTCACACCTCCCATTTTATACATGAGAAAACTATTAAGTAGCAGGGCTGAAATATGCACCCAAATATTTCTATATTCTTAGGAACCTAGATATACTCAGGTCACCTCTGCTGAAAAGGATTTATTATAAAGATATGTGGAGAAGCACAGAGTGTGGTTCACCATTTTGCTAACCACACAAACAAGTGTCACAGAGGTGGTACACCATTTTGCTAACTGCAAAAACATTGCTGTAGCAGTCTGACAAAAGATCTGGGTTATTAATAATTCTAATAAATGTTCCCCTCAGTAGCTGATGTCTCTTCTTCTCCAGTCAGCACCCATTGTTAACATAACCAATCTTGTAAACTCTGTGAGAGAAGATCTGATGGGATTATCCCATCAGTGCCCCATCAGCACCCGCTACTAGGTAAATTTCTCATGCTAGACTGTCTCATAGCCAGTCAAAAACCGCACGTTCTGCACATGTACCCCAAAACCTATAATGCAATAAAAATTAAAAAAAAATTTCTGAAAATTGAGTTTATGAAGAAAAATATTCTTTCTAAAAGTAAACATTGAGATAAAATAAATGTGCAAACATCTAAATAAACATAAACTAAACACTGTGTCAAATTACATACAATGTGTGATATATCCATATGAAGCACATTTATGGAGGAATAAAAGCAAATGTTATCCCAAGGGGTATGTTAAATAAAAGAATAAATTTGAAAAAAAACGCATTATATGTCTGCAGATGTGGGATGGTCAGCTAAGAACACCTCAGAAGAGTACAGTGAGCATGCAAGAAACCTTGAATGTCCTGTCTTATACATTGTCTGAACTTCTGAGCCCATATACAGTTATATCATGTCCATATTGCCTTTTTTATTATGGCATACTGACATTTCTATGGCACTGGATTCTTACATCATTTCCGTTAACTCAGTAAATTATCCACATCCTAGATCAGGGCCACAGGGCATCAGTTTGTCTCCAGTGTCCCACCTTTTCCTGGGTGTTATAACACCCATTGCCCTACTTTCAGCAGCATCCCCTCGTGTCGCGTTAGAGTCTATTCCTTTCCTCATAAAAGAATCATGTTTGTTGAGTGCTTACCATGTACCAGGTGTGTCACAAACTTTATGTTGTAATTGTCCCAACAGTCCCATAAGGTAAGGTATTATTTCCATTTTATAATAGGCTGGACCTGAGGTTCATAACAATATAGTGATCTCAGACCTAGAGAGTGAAAGAGGCTGGATTTAAAATCAAGTCTGTTTGGATCCAAAGCCCATAATATTTTCACTCTGCTAAATTGTCTCTGAAAGAGAGGCGTCTGCCAAACTTGCTAATGGAAACTTAGGGAAATCTTTGGCAGGACAGTTTGGAACTTAGGTAGTAATAGCAGCTACCTTTTTCTCCCCCAGCATTTCTTATGTACTGAGCACTGTGTTAAGCACTTACTAAATGTTATTGCTAATCACTATTCTCCTGAAGGTGTTATTGTTTACCCTTTTTTTTTACAGATGAGGAAACTAAACTTTAGAAAAATTAAGCAACTTCACTAGGATGAAGAGTTAGTAAATAAGCCCCGCCCTTATTTGAGTCTTGGCTCTTCATCACTAGATGTATTGTTTCCCATTTTAAGGCCTCAGAAAACAGCAGTACTTAAACACTATCAGTAGAATCTGAGGCATAATTGCCAGGTTTATAGAATTTTTTAAGTGAGAGATTTTAATGCTTCTGTGTATAGGGTGATCTCTGAGGTTCTCTTCTTATGTGGAGATAAACATATCAGAAACAAATGCTGTCTGTTACCCACCACTGCAACCCCAATTTTTAAGCCCCAATGCAAGTATGGAATCACTTGATACCCACCTTATACAGGGATGATAATTGCCTCATTGCAGCCCTCTGCTTTTCTCCTGGAGCAAGTTTTGCTGGATAACCATGGGTGCCGAGTCTGACCAGCTAGGAGTCAATGCTATTCTGGGGATGGCAGACTGCTAGTGTCTTTGGGGTTGAACACACAGTTTTATTATTTTAAGCCTTCTCTGCATGAGCAGGCTCTTCTCATGTAAATTACTACTGAGAGGTGGGAGCTGAGGGTTGCCTATATCAGGGCAAATACATCAAGAGTCTCTAAGTTTAGCTGCTTCTCCACAGTGGAGTGATTCGAAGCAAAGTAGTCTCAGATCATTTCAAGTCCTTGGAGTATTTGCTATTTGCTGAGCTATCTTCCTACTTACGGCTTGGAGCTGTGCCTACCTGTTCATCTTTCACTGAAAGCAACTCAGTAGGAGGGAACATCAGTGGGCCACTCAGGGTCCTCCAAGAAGCCTCCAATGTATAGATCCCTACAAAGGGTTACTGATTCTTCTTGGCTCTTGGACTCTCCCCTCTGAACAGGAGAAGAGGCAGCAATGGCAGCCAGCTTCCTTGGTGGCTTCTTTCCTCCCTATGAACACCCAGAAAATTGTGCTATCTGTGAATATCCAGGCCTCCTACCCTCTCATGGAACAGATGGAGACATTGAGATCCACAGGACATGCCTGATAAATATGCTGTATCCACATCAAATCAATGGATTTTCGTGGCTCCAAGATAGGAGGTATGGTAGAATTTAATATGAAGACATCAAGAGTACTTTTTTTTTTGAGACAAAGTCTCTGACATCAAGTCTGGAGTGCAGTGGCGTGATCTCAGCTCACTGCAACCTCTGCTCCTGGGTTCAAGCAATTCTCCATCCGAGTAACTGGGATTACAGGCATGCACCACCATGCCAGGCTCATTTTTGTATTTTTAGTAGAGACAAGGTTTCTCCATGTTGACCAGCCTGGTCTTGAACACCTTGCCTTGAACTCCTAACCTCAGGTGATCTGCCCACCACAGCCTCCCAAAGTGCTTGGATAGCAGGTGTGAGCCACTGCTCCCAGCCAAGAGTACTTTTTATTCAGTACAACTTTTCTGGTATGTGAAACTTTACTAAACTTCAACCTATTTTTCTCATATGGCTAAGGATTTATCACTTATTTTATCGTTGTCGTCATCCCAAGGCAAGCATGAATAAAATTAGGTTAAATGTAAAAAAAAACTTGAATTTCTCTAACACCTACTAATTATTTATTTATTTTTTATTGCACTTTAGGTTTTGGGGTACATGTGAAGAACATGTAAGATTGTTGCATAGGTACACACATGGCAGTGTGGTTTGCTGCCTTCCTCCCCATAACCTATATCTGGCATTTGACCCCATGTTGTCCCTCTCCAACTTCCCCCGTCCCTCCCCTATTCCCCCCACCACAGACCCCAGTGTTCTGTAACACCTACTAATTTATAGCATGCCTTCACATGTGCCATGAAGATTCAATTTCATAACTTGAAACAGGGAGGCGGGGCAGGATATTATTAACCTCATTTTATAGATGAATATCAGGAGGTAAAGATATTGAGCGATTGTTCCAATGTCAAACCCATCCAGCTGCAGAACTAAGTTTCTAGGCATCTCCCCACTTTATCTGCTCTGGAGAATATTGTCATGTTTTGCCCAAATGCCATCCTAGCAACCAAATTATTTTACCTTCTTTCAGATATGGAGAGTGTATGATATAAGGAATGATACAGAGTTCTCACCACCACTATGTTGTGCACAAAAACAACTATGCCACAGCTGCAGTGCCTGGCTTCCCACTGTTTGAGACTCATTCCTTTAACTGCTGCGTTTGATACAAATTCGTTGGGAAAAAATATCCCATTAAACAATACCTACCACTCACACATTAAATGTTATTAATTTTTTTGAGATGGAAGTTTGCTCTTATTGCCCAGGCTGGAGTGCAAGGGTGTGATCTCGGCTCACTGCAACCTCTGCCTCCTGGGTTCAAGTGATTCTCCTGCCTCAGTCTCCCGAGTAGCTGGTGTTACAGGCATGCGTCACCACACCCGGCTAATCTTGTATTTTTAGTAGAGATGGGGTTTCTCCATGTTGATCAGGCTGGTTTGGAACCCCGAACTCAGGTGATCCTTCCACCTCAGCCTCCCAAAGTGCTGAGATTACAGGTGTGAGCCACCACACCAGGCAGATTTTGTTTTTTGGGGGATGGAGTTTTGCTCTTGTTGTCCAGGCTGGAGTGCAATGGCACAATCTTGGCTCACTGCAACCTCCACCCGAAGGGATTCTCCCGCCTCAGCCTCCTGAGTACGTGGGATTACAGGCATGCACCATTGTGCCTGGCTAATTTTGTATTTTGGGGTGTCACCATGTTGGTCAGGCTGGTCTTGAACTCCTGACCTCAGGTGATCCACCCACCTCAGCTTCCCAAAGTGCTGGGATTCCAGGTGCGAGCCACCATGCCTGCCCAATGTGAATTTATGTATCTAAATTCATTAAGTCGACTGCCCAGCCTTGGCCAGAGAAATAAAAAGTCCAAAAGATTTTGATTGGGGTGGAGGTTATCAAGGATAATATCTGCTGCCCAAAAATAGGGTAATGGTTAGAGTTGGGAATCCAGTGCTGGGCAAGTTGAAGGGAGTACTTGGCAGGGACACAGAAAAGTAGAAAGCATGCTGCAAACACGTTTGCCAGCCTCCTTATTGGGCTTGCAGCCTGCCTTATCCCTCCCAGAATTGATTACTTCAGTCGCTATCGGGGTTGGGACAGAAATTTGTCCGCCTTAGTCTATTTGTCAGAACCTCCCCAGACACACTAGAAAACATTCTTATTTCTCTGATGCTTTTTGATAGGAAATAATCACATTCCCAACCATCTTAATGTGTTTTATAAGCCTTGGAATACATTTAAACATGAATTTAACCCTTCTGTGAAGATGTGCCAATTTAGTGGCATCTTTTTTTAAATTAGAGGAGAGAGTGAGGAGGGGAAATGGCAGATCTCATTAAATGGTGCTGAAAAGAAAAAAAATTATGAAGGTTTCTCTACTCTGTTACAAAATCTCATTTAGAGCAGCCTCTGTTCTGTCTCATGCTTTGGAAAATAGCCCAGAAAAGCTGACATGGATTCATCTTAAAACTAAGTGGAGTAGTCAGCTTTTTACAAGGATATCACCTGTCCCTAAATATCTCCCCACTATTTGTCAACTGAAATATCTTAAGTTCCATCATCATAACATCCTTGGGGTGTTTTTAATGTATCAATACTTGTTTGAGGGTGGGCACAGTATCTCACACCTGTAATCCCAGCACTTTGGGAGGCTGAGATGGGCAGATCATTTGATGTTAGGAGTTTGAGACCAGCATGGCCAACATAGTGAAACCCCTTCTCTATTGAAAATACAAAAATTATCTGAGTGTGCTGGCACTTGCCTGTAATCCCAGCTACTTGGGAGGTTGAGACAGGAGAATTGCTTGAACCCAGGAAGCGAGGTTGCAGTGAGCCAAGATTGCCACTGCACACTAGCCTGTGTGACAGAATGAGACTCTGTCTCAAAAAAAAGAAAAAACATTTATTGAGGAATCTGAAACTGTTCAGGCTAATATTTTATTATGGTGCTTCTCAAAGTATAATGTTGAAACTAGCAGCATCAGTTTCATCTGGGAACTTGTTAACAAGTACATATTATTGGTTCCACCCCAGACATAAAGTATGGGTAGAGAGAGGCAATCTGTGTTTTAATAAGCCTTCAGGTAATTCTGATGGATGCTAAAGTTTGAGAACCATTGCCTTAGTAAGATTTAGTTTATCATATACTTTTTATCCTGCATAGTAATTTATCATTATAGCTAGTTTTTTGCACTTACTACATGCCAGATATTAGCCCTTTACAAACATTTTAAAATTCTCAGAATAACCTAACAATGTGAATATTATTATTTTTTAATGTTTAAGATGAAGAAACTATGTCTGGGATTATGTTACTTACCCAAGTTTATTTAACTAGTGAGTGGTGAAGCCTATACAGTAGATCATAGGCCTTTTGGATAGATATGTGATTTTCAACCTTTTATCTACATTAATATCACTTGGGAGCTTATAAAAATCCTGAAATCAAGTTTATACCCCAAAACAATTACATCAGCATTTCTGGAGGTTGTGCACTTTGTTAACTTTTGAAATCTCTTCAGATGATTTTAATGTGCAGCCAAGACTGAGAACAGTATTTGTTCTGTACCCTGACTGCACATTAGAACCACCTGAAAAGCTTTAATCTTGCCTCTGAACTATTTGAATCTAATTCTCTAAAATAAAGCTAAAGATCCCCAGCTGTCCAGTGAGAATTGGGAACTCCTGTCTAGAAAATGCTTTACCACCTCTACGAGCTTTAGAGAATATGGCCTATGGAAACAAATCTTGATTGGCACTGGGCACCTGATGGGGACCGGAGATGTCAAAAGGCAGCAATGACAAACTCTATTCACAATATTTCCAAGGGCATGCCTGCCCAAAGCAGGTTTATGTTTTCTCTAATTAAGGGTGTTTCCTCTATCCTTACCCCCTGTTCCTAAAGGCAAGACTCCATTCAGGCCCTTACAAAATAAGCAGTATATAGCATAAATGTAAGTGCAAGGCTCTGAAACATAGGCATTTGCCACCTAAGTGACTATGGGAAAATCAGGGATCCTCTTTTTCCCTCAGTGTCTTCATCTGTAAAATGTAAATAATATATTACCTACCATAAAAGTCTTCAGAGAGTCATTGTGAGGACTAAGGGAGATAATCCATGTAACATGCTTAGCACATAAAGTGTAAATGATCAATAAGTGTTAGCCTCTGAGCCTCAGTTTCTTCATCTGTCAACTGGGGATGAACGTACCCACTCTACCTGTCTCAGAAGGCTGTTGCTAGGATGGATCAAATAACATGTGTACATCAAGAGCACTTTGTAAACTGAACTAGGCCTTATACGTATAAGAGCTTATGAGTTCTTATCGTTTCCCTTAAGGCAGACATAAAAAGTCATTGCCAGATGGGTTAAAGGAGTCCCTAAAATCATTGACTCTTGGGGTGAGAAAAGCCTTTAGAAACTACTAGTCCTATACCTTCATTGTTTAGATGATATAAATGGAAGTCAGGGAGGAAGGAGGACTTGTTCATGTCACCAGAAATTAGTGGCACAGCTTGGGAGATTCCAGTATGGCTGACACTAGGTCCCAAGCTTTTGCCACCATTTTGCATTCTCTACCTCATTTTGTCCCTGTCTGCCTTCCTCCACCACCGCCCGCAGCTCGCAAGCCCTACTCTTCATATCCTGAACTATAAATCCTACTCTTCATATCCTGAGGCTGACCTGCCATTGCATCACTAAACACCAGGACTGCTTGTTTTTAGAGGCCATGGAATTAATGTGATTAAGATTCCGCTCACAGGGTGTGTAAAGCATAGACTGTGTGAGTCAGGACCTTAGGGATCCTTCTGAACTGAGAAGTTGGCATATTTTTAACAGTCTGTACTTCTGAACCTCACTCAACTAGTACACACTGCTCTGGCCTCCCTAACACACTAAACAGAAAACTTGCATATATTGAACAGGATATATGTCCCCTTATCTAGTTTCCAGATAAGACATGATAGTCTTTGTTTTTTGGTCAGATTTGACAATAGTCTAAAAAATTTATTATTTAGAGGTGGGCTGAGGGGAGGATGGTGTGTTTAGTCCTAAAGTTAAGGCCAGCCTTATGCCAGATGAGGCAGAGGAATTGCCTTCCCATTCCATGTTATGAGTGGTAGCTTAAAAGTCTCACTTATGAGAAACTATCTCATTGATATTTAAGGTATGGTGCCTGAAATCCCAGAACTATCTATTTCTTGTCATTACCCCATTTTGTACATGAGACTCCGTGTGTGGAAGCACTCAGCACCTACCTACCAATAATTTTTAAAGAGCAAAAACTAAATCTACCTGCATCCCCTTTCTCCCTCTCTGTCCAAGACACTAAAAATTAAAAATAATAAATACATGATTTTAAAGTCAGCATCTGTAAAGATTTCCTTTAGGATTCATCACGAGAACCCTTAATTTGCCCTCCACTGGTGTTACAAATTGGCTTTAGTCTGTTAAAAAAGACCGAGATGAATTGATATGGCCTGGAAATTGATAAAATTTATGACATTCACATTAACTTTTCTTTAAGACCTCAACAAATAGAATCACCTTGAACATCCCCAAAGACCTTTCCTCTCATCTTCTGCAGGCATGTATAGTTTCCATGATGAAATGTTAATGTCCTGAGTTCTATTGAATAGTTCAGCAGGTACCTAGATTTATTGAGGCCAAAAGAATGGCTAAATTATATAATAAGGAGGAAGGGTAGAGAATGCTATTAGAAATCCTATCTCATTTAGACCATATAAATTCATAGCCCCTGGATCATTTGTGTTCCTGGGTCATTTACAACATCTGTAATGTTTCAGCATTTCAGTTCTAAACAACTCTCCTTTGAAGCAACTATATTCTAAGTTCTAAATATGGTTGCTTCAAAGGAGAGCCACCTGGTAAGATATGATGACTATCTGTTCATATTTTGACAGCATGGAATCAGTGGTAACCAGGACTGGCTCGTAAGAGTCTGTGTTTAAATTTTCAGAAAATGTGAGCTGATTGACATCATGTAGCTTGAAAATGGCTATTGTAGGAGCACACACACAACAACACATCAGGGCTTTTTCATTTTACTTGTTTTCTGAGAATTGGGTCTTAAAATTTTATTACCTTCTACTACATGGATTGAAAATGTTCATTTGTTTATTGATATATACAAGCAAACATTGTGAAAATAGCATTTTTTACTTCCTTTCTCAGTATCGATTGTATGACACTAATCACTCCAGTTTTCACTTGATTAATGGTAGCATTATATACTGATTTCCATCCTTTGACATTTTAACTTATTTATGGCTTTATATTTGCAGTGAACTTCTTGTAGGTATATACTTGAGTATTGTTTTTCTTTATTCAACATGACAATCTCTGCCTTTTAATTGGGGCATTAAAAGACTATGACTAATTGGGGCATTAAAGGACTAGACTATTCTCATTTAATGTTTCCAATGATACGGTTAGGCTTAAATATACCTTTTAGTTTGTATTTCATTTGTCCCATCTCTTAATTGTACTTTTTCATTTTTTCTGCCTTCATTTGGATTGAGCATTTTTATGATAGCATTTTCACTCCTTTGTTGGCTTATTAGTTATAATTTTTCACAGTCTACCTTAAAATATATATTAGTTCATGTGTAGTATAGGAACTTTGTCTTTGTTTACTTCCATTTTTTCCTCTCCCAACCTTACTGCTATTGTCATATATTTTACTTCTACATATGTTTTAGATAACACAGTACATTTTAATTATTTTGTCTAAAGACAGTTATCTTTTAAGGAGATTTAAGTAAGATATATATATATATATATATGTGTGTAGATAGAGAGATATTTTCATGTAGTTACTATTATCACTGCTCTTTATTCCATTATGTAGGTTCATATTTCCATCTGGTATTGTTTTCCTTCTGCCCAAATCACTTCCTTTGACGTTTCTGGTAGCTCAAGTCTGATGGTGATGAATTCTTTCAACTTTTATATATATTAAGAAGTCTTTATTTCATTTTTGAGACACATTTTACTTAGTATAGTATTATAGCTTTCTATTTGTTCATTCTCACACTACTACAAATAAATACTTGAATATGGGTAATTTATAAAGAAAATAGTTTTATTGGCTCATGGTTCTGCAGGATGTACACACTTCTGTTTCTGGGGACACCTCCCAAAACTTACAATCATGGTGGAAGGCAAAGGGGAAGCAGGCACATCTAATGTGGCCAGAGCAGGAGGAACAGAGAGAAGCAGAAGGTGCCACACACTTTTAAACAACCAGCTCTCATGATAACTCACTTGCTGTCACAAGAACAGCAAGGAGGAAGTCCTCACCTTGATTCAGTCACCTCCCACCAGGCCCCTCATTCAACATTGGGAATTACAATTCAACATGAGATTGTGGGGGGCACAAGTCCAAACCATGGAAGTCCTCCCTCATGATCCAGTCACCTCCCATCAGGTCCCTCATCCAAGATTGGGGATTATAATTCAACATGATATTTGGGTGGGGAGGCTCAAATCCAAACCGTATAATTCTACCCCTTGCCCCTCCCAAATGTCATGTCCTTCTCACATTGCAAAATACAATCATCACTTCTCAGCAGTCCCCCAAAGTCTTAATTCATTTCAACATTAACTCAAAAGTCATACACCAAAGTCTCATCTGAGAGGCAAGTCCCTTCTGCCTATGATCCGTAAAATCAAAAACAAGTTAGTGACTTACAAGATACAATGTGGGTACAGGCATTGGCTAAATACTCTGGATCTAAAAGGGAGAAATGGGCCAAAACAAAGGGACTACAAGCTCCATGCAAGTAAAAAACCCAGTGGGTGGTTATTAAATCTTAAAGCTCCCAAATAATCTTTGACTCGGTGTCTTATATCCAGGCCACACTGATACAAGAGGTGGGCTCCCAGGGCTTTGGGCAGCTCTGTCACTATGTGTCTGCAGGGCTCAACTCCTATGGCTGCACTCAACAGCTGCTGTTGAATGCCTGTGGCTTTTCCAGGTGCACAGTGAAAGCCATCAGTGGATCTGCTATTCTGGGGTCTGGAGGACAGTGTTCCTCTTCTCACAGCACCACTAGGTAGTGCCCCAGTGGGGACTCTGGGTGGGGGCTCCAACCCTACATTTTCCCTCCTCACTACCCTACTAGAGGTTATCCATGAGGGCTCTGCCCCTACAAAAGACTTCTCCTTGGGCATCCAGATGTTTCCATACATCCTCTGGAGGCTTCCAAGACTCAACTCTTGCTGTCTACAAACCCACAGGTTTAGCACCATATGGAAGCTGCCAAGGCTTATGGCTTATACCCTCTGGAGCAGCGGCCTGAGACATATCTGGGGCCCTTTTAGCCATGGCTGGAGCTTGAGTATCTGGGATACATGGAGCAATGTCCCAAGGTTGCACAGGGCAGCAGCACCCTGGGCCTGGCCAATAAAATCATTCTTCCCTTTTATGCCTCTGGGCATGTGATGGGAGGGGCTACCACGAAGGTCCCTGAAATGCCATGGAGGCATTTTCCCCATTGTCTTGACTATTAATGTTTGGCTCCTCTTATGAAAATTTCTGCAATTATCTTGAATTTCTCCGAAGAAAATGGATTTTACTTTTCTGACACATGGTCAGGTAGCAAATTTTTCAAATTTTTGTGCTCTGCTTTCCTTTTCAATACAAGTTCCAGTTTCAGATCATCTTTTTGCTCATGCATATGCACATGCACTGTTAGAAGCAAACAGGTTATATCTTGATTTCGGGTATCTGCCAGATACCCTAAAGCATCACTCTCAAGTTCAAATTTCACAGATCCCTAGAGCGGGGGAACAAAGATAGCAGTCTCTTTGCTAAAGCATAGCAAGAGTGATCTTTACTTCAGTTCCCAATAAGTGTCTTATCTCCATCTGAGACCACATCAGCCTGCCCATATCTGTTCATATCACTATCAGCATTTTGGTCAAAACCATTTAATAAGTCTCTAGGAAATTCAGAACATTCCCTCATCTGCCTGTCCTTCTGAGCGCTCCAAACTGTTCCAGCCTCTTCCCACGACCCAGTTGCAAATTTGCTTCCACATTTTCAGGTATCTTTATAGCAATGCCCCACTCCTGGGCACAAATTTTCTGTATTCATCTATTCTCACACTGCTATAAAGAAATACCTGAAACTGTGTGATTTATATTTTAAAAAGAAGTTTAGTTGACTAATGGTTCTGCAGGCTATATGGGCTTCTAACTCTGGGGAGGCCTGAGGAAACTTAAATCACAGTGAATAGTGAAGGGAAAGCAGCACATCTTGCATGGCTAGAGCAGGAGGAAGAGAGAAGGAGGTGTTGTACACTTTTAAACAACCAGATCTCATGAGAACTCACTATCATAAGAACAGAAAGGAGGAAGTCCTCCCCCATGATTCAGTCACCTCCCACCAGGCCTTTCTTCCAAAACTGGGGATTACAATGCAATACGAGACTTAGGTAGGGACACACATCCAAACCATATCAAGCTTGGTTGGTGTTTTTTGCTTTTTCTTTCTGTACTTTAAAGATGTTGCTCTAATGTCTTCCAGCTTGCATCATTCCTGAGAAGAAAAATGCTGTCACTCTCATCTTTGTTCCTCTGTATGTATTGTGTGTTTTTTCTCTGGCTGAGTTTGAGATTTTCTCTGTATCACTTTTTTTTTGGCAATTAGATCACGATATATTTCAGTGTAGTTAGTTTTCTTCACTTTTTAAATATTTGGGGGTCATTGAACTCCTTGCATGGATCTGTGAATTTATAATTTTCACCAGGTCTAGAAAATTTTTAGCCATTATATCCTCAAATATTCTGCCTCTCCTCTCTTGAATACTGTAACTACACATATATTAGGTCTTTTGAAGTTATCCCAGAGTTAGATGATATTATTCTTTTCACTCTTTCAAATTCTTTTTTTTTCTGTGTGAGTTTCATTTTTGAATAGTTTGTATTACTCTGTCTTCAACTTCACTAACTTTTTGTTTTGAGGTGTGTAATTTTATAATTCGCTAATTGCAGCCAATGAATTTTAAATCTCAAGCATTGTAGATTTTATCTTCAGAAGTTTGACCCGGACCTTTTTATGTCTTTATGTCTCTACTTAGCTTACTAAATATATGGAATAGTTATAGTAACTGTTTTAACATCCCTGTATGCTAATTCTAACACTTGTTGCAATTCTGAATTACTTTTGATTGATTGGTTTCTTGTTAGGACATGTATTTTCTTCTTTTCAAGACTGCTAATTTTTGGTTGGATGTCAAATGTGAATTTTACCTTTTTGGATGCTGGATATTTTTGAATTTCTACAAATATTATTAAGCTTTATTCTTTGCCATAATTAAATTACTTGAAAAGATTTTTAATATTCTAGGTATTTGTTGTAAGATTGGTTGGGGATCCAGAGCAGCATTTAGTCTGTAGTCTAGATTCAAGTCTCATTATTCACTACCACTGAGGCAAGCTCTATCTAAGTACCTTTTTGTCTGTGAATGGTGAGGTTTTCCAATCTGGTAGTAACAGGAACTAATTTTAGCCATCTGTGAGCACTATTTTTTTTATCTATCATTTTTTCTCTAGTAATTTCCTTATATGCATACACTGATGAGTACTCTACTGAATAGTCAAAGGGTATCTTCTGCAGTTCCCCAAAATTCTTTCTCTGCAGCTCTTTTCTCTCTGGTATTTTGTTTTGCAGACTCTACCAATTTGTTCTCCTTGGACTCTCAGCTTCCCTTCCTCAAGACAGGGAGTATGCTCTGCCAGAGTTCCGTGTCCCTATTTTGTGGTCTGGAAACTCTCTCATGACAGTAATCTGGGCAAGCATAGTAAGACCTATGATTTCATTTCTTTCCCCTTTCTCAGGGACTACTGCCATTTTTTTTTGCCTGATATCCAGTGTCTTAAAAACTTCCATTTCATATATTTTATTTGACTTTCTTGGTTGTTTCAGGCAGGAGAGTGAATCTGGTCTCTGTTACTCCATTTTGACCAGATGTGGAAGATGAGGAAACTGAATGTGATCTGACATTTCAGATAGCTACTTTAGTAGTATTTCCCTCCATGGTTATACAGGATATTGACTTCAGCATGTATGTGGACTTGAAGGGCACTTAGAATGAGGCTGATTACAGGAGACTAAGGATATTGGCTATGATATCTTCCATATTTATAAGGTGGGGTATGGCTTACAAAATGTGATAATATTAATATATTTTTTTTACCAACATCTATTTCTTCTTTTATAGTCACCACATATTGATTTTTCTCTGGGAAACATCCCCTTTTCACTGTCATTCTCCATGGGTTCAGCTGGGAAGACATTGCTCTGAAACAAGCAGGGTTGTCACTTGATGCAGATCTTGCCAAACAGAATCGCTGCCACCTAAATCACAGATATTTAGTTTAGGATTGGGTAAATTGGTCTAGGAATTAACTCCAGAATTTTTGCTGGATCTGCTGGAATGATGACATCTTATTCTGGATTTGTAGTTAGTCAGATATAGGAATGCAGCTACTAAAGGTAACCCCCATATGCAGTCACACATACAAAGAAAGAAAAATAGAGACCAACTCCTTTTGACATTTTTGAGACCCTGGATTTTCCTAGGGTTTTCAATTGTGAATGAATTCCCTTTATTTCTAAAGTCCATTTGAGTTGGGTTTCTACCAATTGCACATAGAAAATTCTGACTCATATAGAAGTGATTATTGTCAGAGATAAGGGAGATATGTAAGGGAGATAAATAATTTCACCAATGCTTGAAATACAAAGTAGGAAGTGTTGACTCCTATATGATTTCAGGGAAAAGAGAAATTGTAATAAAAATACAGAGCTACAATTTATTGTGTACCTATGCTAAGTATTATATATGCATTATCTCATTTAATCCCCATGTGTGCCTAAATCAGTAAATATTTAT
The DNA here is from genome assembly GCA_031835075.1 of Saguinus oedipus. Taxonomy (NCBI): domain Eukaryota; kingdom Metazoa; phylum Chordata; class Mammalia; order Primates; family Cebidae; genus Saguinus; species Saguinus oedipus. Next base: position 76,802,423 of record CM063191.1, on the reverse strand, counting down.
TTTTATTTAATTGATAAAGAAACATAACCTCAGAGAGATTAGGTAACTTTCCTAAGATCATGTAGCTAGATAATGGCAAAAGCAAAGGAGTGACCTCTCCCTCTTGCTTCAGTGTTTCTAAAACTTCACTATTCTGTGTGGCATTGAAGAATCTGAGAGGGCTTTGTGAAAAAATGGACCTTGGAGGATGAGTGTTGGAAGAAAGGGAGGGTATTCCAAGTAGCAAAAACGGCAAGAACAAAGAGACAATGTTAAATGTCCTGAATCTGATCATTGTACCATTATTATGTAAAAATCTGTGCTTGTTCTTTGGAAATACACACTGAAATATTTAGAAGTGAAGAGTCATGATTTTTGCAATTTACTTTTAAATGATTCAGTAGGAAAAACAAAACAGTAATAGTCATTTCTTAAAAGAAAGCTTTTGTATAATTGAAAGCAAGAATGCATCAGTTTTCCATGGCTGTAGCAAAAAAGCCATTTTCTTGCCCCAGGACATACAGCTGGAAACTGACAGGGCTGGAACAGGCACCTCTGGTTTCTGCCTCTTATTCTGTTGTTTAAAAGTGAGTGTGTTGACATCTAAGCTTAAGAAATTCATTTTCATTTGTGACTTATGGAAAATGAATCCTAAAATTGGGGTGAAAATATTGTTGTTATATTTCTCTTTAAACTCAAATTTTATTGACAAAATAGTGCAGATGAAGGCTTTGCTAAATGTCTCAAACAAATGAAACAAATATAATTTCCTCTTTAAGCTAATTTACAATGCATCTTGCTACTTACTCTTTACTATTCGTGAGATACCAGATGTTGCCAGACAGGGACTGTCAAAACGTGGTGTGTCTGCTTTAGGGAACTGAGTAAATCACAATTTATTTGTTTCATCTTTATTTTTTTTATCTCAGGAAACATTATTGCATTCATACTCATATAAAATGCACAGATTGTTGTTTGAACAACGTCCAGTAAGGGAGAATTGAGAATCTCAGGCATACATAGGCAGAGTATATGTTTAATTTGGGATTGTCTTCCAAATAAAATATTATTTGAAAACCTAATTGGACACATTACAAATCTATATCACCATGATTGTTTGTTGAGAACCTTGGGAATCTGGAAAAGCTATGCATTTACGAAACGTTTTTTGCAGCAAACATAAAGCATGAAATATGCCACTGTTAAGACTCACACTGTTTAGTTCATAATTCCATAATAATGTAGCATTCATTAAATTGTTTTCAGAGTTTGCTTTTAATTTAAATAGGAACTCTGTATTATCTCCCTTTGATCATAATAATGCATAGCTCTCAGATGTACAAATTAAATCATTTTCCATCAGGTTATTAAAAAAAGAGAGAGAGAGAGAAGGAGAAAACAAAACAACTTTCGTAGAAGAGTTCTCTCATTGTTTCATTGTTCTTGGGTCTCCTTGGGTAGCCAAAGACGAATAGCCCAGAAACTTCAAGACAACAGGTAATGATATTGAACATTGGAGAGTTTGTCACACTTGTTTGTTAAATTAATTCCCTTGTACAGTGAGCAGCAAACCTAATAGGTGACCTAAATGGAACTGAAGAATGGGCTCCTGCAAATCAATTACTATCTCAGTGTTGTTCAATAGAATCACGTCTTGCAGGTGTGTGGGGACAGGCAGCAGGGTGGAGTGACAGCAACACGTGGGAGCTGGAGGGACTACTTATAGCTCTTAGAATGACTGAGTGACCTCTGCTTCTCTTCATGAAAGCCAAACAAGAGGCAAACAGGAGCTGAAAGAATTAGTAAATCACAGAGCTGGATTATGCAGCACTGACAGGGATGCTTCCAAAAGTCTGAATAATTTTGTTAGTTGATTAATATTAGACATAGCAAAGCAGGACAGTCATGAAATCTGTCTAGCAGAGGCCAGTGAAAGACAACATCTGCTTGCTTTAATTCCACTGATGTGAGGAAAGAGAGAGAAAGAAAATGATCACATTTTATTTCCCTCCTTCTTGATAATTGATCATCTGACAGTTTTCTCTCTTTGGCACTTTCCTATGTGAATTACTTATCACCACTCCTTGACCTCACCTCTAAGAAAATAAAAAAAAAATTAAGGAAAAATAGTACTGTGACTCCTATTACATTGCAATATGATTCTATGTGCAATAAAGGAAAACCACGTAACAAGGCCCAGATGCTAATAAAAGGACAATTGAAACCCAAGGCTTGCTCTTATTTTCTTTCCTATTCTGGTGTTTTGAGAGAAAGAACAAATGAAAGAAAATGAAAAAAAGATGAAAGAGAAAAAAATAGCGAGGAAAAAAACAAGCAGACAAAAAGCAAAAAAGTAAAGAGAACCTTTACTTCTTACTCATTTTCTGCTACTCAGTTTTATCAATTGAAAATTAAGGATCATTTCCTTCCTGAACAGGCTTCCTATTTCCACACTGGTGAAAGATACTTTTGTGCACATGGTGTGCATGCTTTTTATCAAGAACTTGATATTGATCAAGGAATGGATAACAATGAATTAAACCATATTTGTGGTTATACATTATGTTGAACATAAAAAAATTACTGGCAAATCTAAGTCATTTATATTTTTTCCAAAAATGGAAAAGACAAGGTGATTATATTGAGGAAAGAAAAGGAAAGGACTTTAGCAGAGGATGAAAAAGTACATAAAAGGCAAAGGCTGCAAGCAAAAGAACTAGATAATTATGACAGTTCAGATCTAGGTCCCTTAGACTTAATTTAGTTGAATGGAAAAAACATGAGCCAGAATACCAAGCCCTAGTCTGTGCTCTTGCTAACTGAAGATGTGATCTTGGATAACTCACTAAACCTTTGGCAAAGGGCCTCGGTTTCATTATACACGAAGTAGGGAATATAAGCTATTTGTCGACCTCAATTATGGAGTACCAGAAATATTTATGGAGTCCTTATTAAGAACTTAAAGCCATATAAATGTTAATGGTATGCTTGTGGTTATGATTATTTTTTTACCACACCTATATAAAGCTCCCTTTGAGGGGGTGAGAAGCTAAGTCTTGTCATGCACTAGAGCAGAAGCTAGAATAAACAGCTAATCTTGCTTAAATGCTTGTCAGATGTCAAGAACTGCAGTAAGTCCTTTGTGTGCATCAAATCATTTAATCATTACAACTCTCTAAAATAGAAATATTGTTAGCCCCATTTTATGGATAAGGAAACAGAATCAGGGATTTGCCCAAAGTCATATGGTTAGGAAGTGCCAAAGCTGTGATGTGAACCTAGGGCCTATCTCAGTTACCCTAAACTTGCTGCTTCCAAATTGAGATAGAGAACCCAGGTTAGATCAACTTTCCTGAATGGAGTGCATTATATCAGACCTGCCCTAAGGAAAAGTGGTTCCCATCTGGGGATTTCTCTCTTCCAAGAACTCCTACTAGTACTAACGTGATAAACTCATTCATGCTGAGATGCTATTCCTTCCAGGAGTCTAAAGAGACTAATGCTTAACCCGTAGAACGAATTAATAGCAGTGGTATTAAAGACCTTTGAGCACTGAAGGAAGAGGATAGATTTTGTGGCAGGGCCTTTTTCAAATCATGCCCCATAGACAGTTGCCTCCTATGTCTACATTTATTCATGTTCTTAGTTTTCTAGGGTACAGTATATACATCTGGATTAGAATTATGCCCTGACTCTACTAACTGTGTAACCTCAGAAGAGTGTTAAACTTTCTTGAGCTTGGACCTGTTTGCAAAACAAAAAGTAATTATTACCTCAAGGAGTTATTTTGAGGATTAAATGAGACAATGAATGTCAAAGTACCTGTTTTATACTATTGTTTCTTTAATAACAATAACAATAACAATACTAGCTAACAATTTTGCAGTATTTGCTGTGTATCAAACATTGTTATAAGCACTTACTCCCATTAACTTACATAATCACAATGACCCTGTGAAGTAGATACTATTATTATTCCCACATTATAGATGAGGAAACTGAAGCAGAGGGATTGATATGCCTGGTGTTATACAGCTGTGAAGTTTCAAATAAGCAGATTGTCTCTCTGATTGTTGCCCACCTCTAAGAATTTTCAAAAGACAAATCCATAAAACTAAGGAAACAAAAGTTTTGAGTGATGAAAACACAGTTGGTTTCTTTTTTTGTTTGTTTGTTTTGTTTTTGTTTTTTTTTATATTTTTTTTAATTTTTATTGCATTTTAGGTTTTGGGGTACATGTGCAGAATGAGCATGATAGTTGCATAGGTACACACATGGCAGTGTGCTTTGCTGCTTTCCTCCCCTTCACCCACACTTGGTATTCATCCCCAGGCTATCCCCCCCAGCCTCCCCCTGCTGTCCCTCCCCCATTCCCCACAACAGTCCCCAGTGTATAGTAGACCACCTCTCTGTGTCCACGTGTTCTCATTTTTTCTCACCCACCTATGAGTGAGTATATGCGGTATTTCTTTTTCTGTTCTTGTGTCAGTTTGCTGAGAATGATGTTCTCCAGATTCATCCATGTCCCTACAAAGGACACAAACTCATCATTTTTGATTGCTGCATAATATTCCATGGTGTATATGTGCCACATTTTCCCAGTCCAGTCTATCATCGTTGGGCATTTGGGTTGGTTCCAGGTCTTTGCTATTGTAAACAGTGCTGCAATGAACATTCGTGTGCATGTGTCCTTATAGTAGAACGATTTATAGTCCTTTGGATAGATACCCAGTAATGGGATTGCTGGGTCAAATGGAATTTCTATTTCTAGGTCCCTGAGGAATCGCCACACTGTCTGCCACAATGGTTGAACTAATTTACACTCCCACCAACAGTGTAAGAGTGTTCCTATTTCTCCACATCCTCTCCAGCATCTGCTGTCTCCAGATTTTTTAATGATCGCCATTCTAACTGGTGTGAGATGGTATCTCAATGTGGTTTTGATTTGCATCTCTCTAATGACCAATGACGATGAGCACTTTTTCATATGTTTGCTGGCCTCATATATGTCTGCTTTCGTAAAGTTTCTGTTCATATCCTTTGCCCATTTTTGAATGGGTTTGTTTGTTTTTTTCCTGTAAATCTGTTTGAGTTCTTTGTAAATTCTGGATATCAGCCCTTTGTCAGATGCGTAAACTGCAAAGATTTTTTCCCATTCTGATGGTTGCCGATTCACTCTAGTGACTGTTTGTTTTGCCGTGCAGAAGCTGTGGAGTTTGATTAGGTCCCATTTGTCTATTTTGGCTTTTGTTCCCAATGCATTTGGTGTTTTGTTCATGAAGTCCTTGCCTACTCCTATGTCCTGAATGGTTTTGCCTAGATTTACAGTTGGTTTCTTTATTACTTCTGAAGCTGAAGATTTTTTAAAGCACAATGGCTAAGCTCAGGAGTATTTTTAAAAAAATGAACAACAGCAACATTAACATAGTTAACATTTATATAGCCTTTCCTACCTACTAGGTCCTAGAGGGCCTCTCAGTAACCCTGACCTATAAATATTTAATAGGTATTAATATTTGCTATCATAATTATAAAGCTCACAATCTAGTAGGGTAAATACAACATGTATTAAATAATTAGAATACAAACTAGAAAGTGCAAAGTGATAAGAAACATTAAGAGACAGTGATATTGGAGTTCAGAAGCAAGAGAGGCACTTTAAAGGTGAGAACTTACATGCTGCAGACAACTAAAGAAGGTTTAAAAGAGAATGCAATTTACAAGGAGGAACTTGAAGACAAGGTAAGTTCTGCAAGATAGAGAACAGGAAGGGGAGTTGAATTCTGAATAGACGGCACAGAGACAGTGAAATAAACAGAATGTTTTGGGAGCAAATAAATCATTTTTGCTTGTGAAGGGCGCTACAGGAGATAAAGTCAGCAAATTAGGATGAAGTTTGAAGGATGAGAGATTTGAAAGTAAGGCTAAAGACTCTGAACCTCATTATGTGGAAACTGGGAAGTTACTGGATACTTTTAAAAATGCTCTTGGTGTCATGAAAGACCTCAACTTCAGGAAAATTAATGTAACAAATGTGAAATGGATTGGATTAAAGGGGAAGGTAATGAAGGCAGGGAATTGGCCAGGCAAGGTGGCTCACACCTGTCATCCCAGCACTTTGGGAGGCCAACTTGGGTGGATCATGAGGTCAGGAGTTCGAGACCAGCCTGGCCAACATGGTGAAACCCTGTCTCTACTAAAAATACAAAAATTAGCTGGGCATGGTGGCAGGTGCCTGTAATCCCAACTACTTGAGGCTGGGGCAGGAGAATGGCTTGATCCTGGGAGGTGGAGGTTGCAGGCCGACATAGAGCCACTGTACATCAGCCTGGGAGACAGAGCAAGACTGCATCTCAAAAAAAAAAAAAGGCAGGGAGTCTAGTTAGGCAATTATTGCTGTAATCAGTTGACATTGATGTACAGAGAAAGCCTTTGTTTCTGTGCCAAGGGACTGATTCAAATATTTCTTCAAATGCATTAACTAATTCTTACTTTGTGCCAAACACTTGGTGAGTTGAGCAGATTCCCTTTCCTGGAGAGGCTTAGTAAATTATAATTTAGTAACTGTAAGTTAAAAACTCCTCTGAAGCACATTCTATGAAAAAGAAGCCTTGATAAACAGCATAAGTTTGTGTTTTTTCAGGAAGCAATTTTAACTCTGCATGAAAGAGAGAAATTATCAATTCATAGAGACAGACAATAATCAAGCATGCAATATTCATAAATAACCTGCTGTAACCTGTACTTAAATTCTGTATCCAGTAGATGGCGATTATAAACTTTCATCTAGGCAACAAGTACCTTTTATCTCTTACGATAGAAAAAGGAAGAGAAAGAGGAATGAAAGAATAGTCATAAAAGAATGGTAATGAAAAATGAAAGAATAGGGAGAGAATGAGAGGATAGGTAAAGGGAAGAAATGAAATATTGTGGAGAAGGAATGGGAGATGGCAGGGTGATAGAAGCTATGCTTTCTGTTCAGAAATCTCCCTAAGACATGCTTAGTTCAGCTCTGTCTTTTCTGCAGTTAAATATGCAGTTAGCCTTGCTCGTGAGGAAGAAATTTGTATTGCCTTCCAGGCAGATGCCCACAAAGAGAATATTCCTGTTCCATAATCCCTCCAACTGAATTTAATAAAGAAAATGCATAACTGTGTTTGAAATATGCTGCACAGTCCTTTTGACCCTATGTAGCATGAAATGTGGCTTGAAAAATCTTCTAATTATTTTGCTCCCCAGGTGTCTCTTTCTTTCTAGTTCAACTGAAAATCCTATCAGAGGAAGCACAAAGTTGGAATGAAAAGTTCCCAATAAATTACTGCAGGCATTTACTAAAGGTAGAAAAAAAAAGAAATTCTGGTCAAGCTGACCTTTTGAGAACCAGGTAAGGACCATCTCCAAAGGGAGAATCAGGCATGAAAAAAATCCAACTTGTATGTTAGCTCTGTTCCATTAATGGATTGAGAATGAAAGGGCTAAAGGTGAATCATGGAAAGAAAATAGAAGACCATCCTGCTTCTTAGGGAATGTGAATCCATTCTAATTTTTTAGTGCAGTCACAATATCTTTACTTGCCATACGATCCATACTCCTGAACAGAGATGGGAAGGTAAGGGGTTCAGAGCTTCAGGGAAATTTGTCAAGATATCCTAAGTTTTTTCAGCTGGAAATTTCTGTAGGTCAGAAGCTCAACATGGGCTTCACCAGGCTAAAATCAAGGGCTACGTCCCCTTCTGGAAGCTGTAGGTGAAGTTTTATTTTGTTGCCTTCTCCAGCTTCTAGAAGATACCTGTATTACTTGGCTCATTACTCCCTTCTATCAACAGAGCCATCAATATTTCACATCTCTGACCATTCTTCTTTGGTCACATCTAATCACAGCCCACAGAGTTCTCTCACTTTTAAGGATGCATGTTATTTTATTGTACTTGCTCAGATAATCCAGGCTAATCTCATTGTTTCAATTTGCCTTATGATACTATAACATAACACCTGAAACTGGGTCATTCATAAAATGCACATATTTATTTCTTACAATTCTGAGGGCGGGGAAGTTCAAGGTTGAGGGGCCTTATCTGGTCAGGGCCTGCTTGTTCCATTATCCCATGGTGGAAGGCAGAGGACAAGAGAGCAGGGAAAAGAGAAAGAGAGTAATAGAGAGAGGGAGGGGCATATGTAGAGATAGAAAATGCTAGCACAAGACAAGTTGAGCTCACTTTTATACCAAATCAATTCCTGTGATAATGATGTTAATCCTCATAGATGGATTAATCATAACTTAAATATCCCATATTTAAACACTGCTGCACTGAGAATTAAATTTCCAACACATGGACTTTGGGGGACACATTAAAACCATTGCACTTACCTCAAGGTTTGTAACATTAATCATATCTGTAACAAAGTCTTTTGCCGTGTCAAGTAATGTATTGACATGTTCTAGAGAGAGAGAGAGAGAGAGAGAGAGAGAGAAAGAACAACAAGTTCACATAATAGATGATCAAATCTTGTAGTCTAGCATTACTATTCAACAGAACTGCTTGGAAGTTGGTATAGTAAGTCAGTCAGACAATCAGACAGGTACTTTGAATACCTCTAATTAGAAGGCCATGATTTTTGGTAGTATAAACTTGGCAGTGATAGACGAAGGTTAAGGATAAATACAGAGAAATTATTTAACCAAGGTCACATACTTATAAATGGTAGAATCAAGAACCCGTCTGGCTGATTCTGGAGCTCAAGTTCTTAACCACTATATTCTACTGCTTTTAAGATATTTGGCCTTTAATAAAGAACTAAAGAAAATTATACAACCAGTTCTAAAATCCAAATAAACATATATAGCCCATAATGGTCTCCTGATTGTTAAGGGACAATATTTCGTGTGTTGACTTTGAACAAAGAGACAATTTTAAAGTATATCATTTTTACTCCCTTTCGAAGTTGGATAAGTTGAAATAACCTTAAAAATTATTTTATATTCAGTGGTATTTGTCTTAATTGCTATATTGGCAGTCATTCCCTATCAGGGATGATGAGAGGTAGCAGAAACACAATTTTCTCCAGTACAATAGTTTTCTGCCAATTTCGTTTGAATGAATTTCTCTGCATTTATTTTAGGACAAAGCTTAATAGCAAATGATGTTTTTGCAAGCACAAAGATGAGTGAAAAGTGGCTTATACAGGCATAACTCAGAGACATAGTATGTTGGGTTCCAGACCACTACTATAAAGTGAATATCACAAAATATTTTTAGTTTCCCACTGCATATAAAAATATTTACACTATACAGTGGTCTGTTAACTGTGCAATAGCATTATGTCTAAAAAATGTACATACCTTAATTTATAATACTTTATTACTAAAAAATTGTAACAGTCCTCCGAGCTTTCTGCAAGTCATAATCTTTTTGCTGGTGGAAAGTCTTGCCTCTGTTGATGGCTGCTGACTGATCAGGGTGGTGGTTGCTGATGGTTGGGATGGCTGTGACAATTTCTTAAAATAAGACAGTGATGAAGTTTGCCATATTAATTGACTCTTTCTTTTATGAAGCATTTCTCTGTAGCATGGGATGCTGTTGGACAGCATTTTACCCACAATACAAATTCTTTTTAAATTGGAGTCAGTCCTCTCAAATCCTGCTGCTTTATCAATGAACTTCATGTAATATTCTAACTCATTTGTTATCATTTCAATAATGCTCACAGAATCTTACCCAGGAATAAATTCCATTTCAAGAAACCACTTTCTTTGCTCATCTGTAAATAAGCAACTCTTAATCTAACAAAGTTTTATCATGAGATTGCAGCAATACAGTCACATCTTCAGGCTTTCCTTCTAAATCTGGGGCATGAAAACAACATAAATCTCTGTGTATATCTCTATCAGTGCTCTTGGGTGACTAGATGCATTGTCAGGGAGCAATAATATTTTGAAAGGAATTTTTTTTTCTGAGCAGCAGGTCTCAATAGTGGACTTAAAATATTCACTAAACCATGCTTAAATCAGATTTTCTGTCATCCAGGCCTTTTTGTTCCATGTAGAGTGCAGAGGCAGAGAAGATTTAGCATAATTCTTAAGAGACTTGGGATTTTCTGAATAATAAATGAACATTGACTTTAAGTTAAAATCATCAGCTCCATTAGTCCCTAATAGGAGTCAGAATGTTCTTGAAATTTTTGAAGATAGGCATTGACTTCTCCTCTCTAGTTATGAAATTCCTATATGTCATCTTCTTATAATAGAAAGCTGTATTGTTTACATTTAGTATCTGTTGTTTAGCCACCTTCATCAATTTTATTAGCTAGATTTTCTGGATAACTTGCTGCAGCTTCTACATCAGTACTTGCTGCATCATCTTCACTTTTACATTATGGAAACACAACTGCTAATATAGCAATTAAGACAAATACCACTGAATATAAAATAATTTTTAAGGTTATTTCAAGTTATCCAACTTTGAAAGGGAGTAAAACTGATATACTTTAAAATTATCTCTTTGTTCAAAGTCAACACAAGAAATATTGTCCCTTAACAATGAGGAGACCATTATGGGGATTCTTTTCTTAAACCTATGAACCAACCTCTGCTACCTGTATGCTTTTCTTTTGCAGCTTCCTTACCTCTCTCAGCTGTTAACTGGAAGAAGTATGAATTAGAAAAAGAGAAGAGGCTTTATTTCTCATAAGGCATATGGCCTAAAAGGTGGCCATCCCACAGGTTGTGAAGCCCAGCCTGAAGCCAAGACCAGAAACAAGCACTTCAGAGGAGGGGTTGGAGTAGGAACTTATGCTACAGAGGCTAGCTAAACATACATGCTTGACAGGCTACAGGATGAGCTGTGAATATTCCTAAAGGTGGTCCTGACACTTCCATATTGATGAAACATACATGCAACATATAGATAATGTTCACTTTGGGGTGGAGACAACATACAAATTTGTTACAATTAGGTATCATATGTCAAAAAGGCTTTTCAGTGCATGAAGACATGCAAGTGCCTCTGAAAACTGGCCAGAGCCAATCTGTGGTCAGTGGTCTTCTTATTAAGATAAAGTTATTGAAATCAGTCTCTTATCCAGTGAAATCTGTAGTTATGGCTAGTAGAACAGAGGTTTGGTTAGCATCTGAACTAGATGATTTGTAATCATTTAGTTTTAATATTGCCCATCTCAAGGCTAGTGTTTGTTTAGTTGCTAGAGGAAAAGAAAAGCCTTGTGTCAGATAGAACATAGTTTACTCTTTACATGCAAAGGTTTGTGACTAAAAATTGTCTGGCATGAGCTTAGGTCCTGTTTATAATTTGGTATCCTATTGCCACAATAAAGTATGTTCCATCAGTCTTATGATCTCCATTTTAACATAAATGTTGGTCAGTTGTGTCTGATGTGCAAAAGGGAGGAAGTATAAGGAGGTGTGTCTGACCTCCTGTCCCATCATAACTGGGAACTTATTTTTAAGGTTTTTTTGGGTCCCTTGGCCACAGTGGGGTCCATTCAGTCAGTGGGGGGCTTAGAATTTTATTTTTAGTTTACACTGCCTACATATCATTGAAGAGAGTTAGGGTCTTGGAGTAGGCTTTGACTTGAGGGAATATTGAGGATTGTTTGACCTTCTATGCAGACCACTGAAACCATCTCCATATCAGCAACAAGGCTGTTGTTTATTTGTTTGTTTGTTTATCATTCATGTGTTTACTAAAGTAAGACTTCAATAACTGTTCTTTGCTTTCACATCTTGGCTGTTTGCCACGAGAGGCCTAGCTTTTGATCTGTCTTGGTTTTCAACATGTCTTCCTCACTTAGCTTAGTCATGTCTTGCTTTTGATTTAAAGAGATGGACAACTCTTCCTTTCACTTGAGCACTTATAGGCCATTGTAGGATTATTTACTGGCCTAACTTTAATATTGTTGCATCTCAAGTAATAGAGAGGCCTGAGGAGAGGAAGACAAATAGGGGAATAGCTGGTCAGTGCAAAGGTCAGAGCACACACAGCATTTATTGATTAAGTTTGCCATCTTATAAGCGTGTGGTTCAGACGAGATTGGGCGCATTCAGGGTGGTATGTCCGTAGACAGTGAAACTCCGTCTCAAAAAAAAAAAAAAAAAGAGTGTGGTTCATGATCCTCCAAAACAATTATAAAATAGCATCAAGTGTCATCGATCACAAACCATTATAACATATAATAATAATGAAAACAGTTGAAATATTATGAGAATTACCAAAATGTGACACACTGACATAAAGTGAACACATGCTGTTTGAAAAATGGTGTCAATGAAGCACTGTTTACAATAGCAAAGACTTGGATCCAACCCAAATGCCCATCGATGATAGACTGGACTGGGAAAATGTGGCACATATACACCATGGAATATTATGCAGCAATCAAAAATGATGAGTTCGTGTCCTTTGTAGAGACATGGATGAATCTGGAGAACATCACTCTCAGCGAACTGACACAAGAACAGAAAATGAAATACCACATATTCTCACTCATAGGCGGGTGATGAACAATGAAAACACATGGACACAGGGAAGGGAGCATTACACACTGGGGTCTATTGGGGAGAATAGGGGAGCGACAGTGGGGGGGGAGCTCGGGAGGGATAGCATGGGGAGAAATGCCAAATGTGGGTGAAGGGAAGGAAGGCAGCAAAACACACTGCCACGTGTGTACCTATGCAACTATCTTGCATGTTCTGCCCATGTACCCCAAAACCTAAAATGCAATAAAAAAATAAATAAATAAAAAGAAGGGAAAGAAAAAGAAAAATGCTGTCAATAGACTTGTTTGATGCAGGGCTGCCACAAAGCTTCAATCTGTAAAAAAATGCAATCTTTGCAAAGCACAATAAAGTGAAGTCAATAGAATGAAGTATGCTTGTATTTGCTTGCCACACAAATTAGAGCTAAGTTTAAGGATAGAGGAAATGAATTATATAATGTCTATCCTGAAGACAATAAAAGTCAAATTTTTAGACTTTCCACTTGCTACATATAACTTTATTGTTCCTGGATATCGTGGCCTGCCATTCGTAGAGTAAAAGTTGAATAGTATGAGGCCCTATTAAACCAGCCCTGGCTTCTCACAGGTATTGGCAATGGAGAAATAATACAGAAAATATGTCTAGTTGATTATTTTTTTCACCAAGATAGAATTATTTATTAAATAAAATAGTTATTACTTAAATTACTTACATTATTTATTAAATATTTACATCCCATTTATTAAAAGTAACCATTGGTTAATAATTTTTAAAAGACAACATACAATTTCTCTGCTCACATCCCCAACATACCACAGCTCCTCTACAGAGAGGAGACCTGTCTCCCCTGTGAGCCCCTGACACCCTGCTCTTCACTAGGCATGGCCCCTGGCTTGGGCCCACAGTACAGCCACCATACCCTGTTACAGTAGGTAACTAGTCAGACATGAGCAGAGCAGTAGAGAGCTCTGTTGTCCCCTCCCCTACCACACACACCAAAAATGTCAGGCGACCATCAAGTGTTGGTTACGTGATTGTTAACATCTCACTAAAATAATAATTGGTCACAGCTGGAACCAGGGAAAGACATCTCCCAATAAATAGAAAAAACCTGAAACTGGTGATCAGCATCCCAATAAGATCTCAGGAGTCAGGCAAGTGGCTCAGGCATATACACTAAGAGGTAAAATGGTTTAGTTTAACTGGCATATCATCTCCCTCTAGGAATGCTATACTGGTAAGGGAAGTTGATATGGTTTGGCTGTGTTGCCACCCAAATCTCATCTTGAATTGTAGTTCCCATAATTCCCATGTATTGTGGGAGGAACCCTGATGGAGATAATTTAATCAAAGGGGCCATTGCCACTGTACTGTTCTCCTGGTAGTGAATATGTCTTCTGAGACCTGATGGTTTTTTAAGGAATTTCCCCTTTTGCTTGCCTCTCATTCTCTCTTGCCTGCCACCATGTAAGGCTTGCCTTTTACCATTTGCCATGATTGTGAGGCCTCCCCTGCCATGTGGAATTGTGAGTTCATTAAACCTCTTTTTCTTTATAAATTACCTAGTCTTGGGTACGACTCTATCAGCAGCATGAAAATGGACTAATACAAAAAGCATGCCTAAAGTGAGCATGTTTACAACTCCAGTAAACATACTGTGCATGTGACTGCTCCCAAGTGTGAGCAGGCCACTGCACATGTGGACAGCACACTGCAAGGGAAGAATCAAGAGGGAAGGGACACAAAACCTAGAAACATGCCAACATATAAAACCCCAGTTCAAAAGGTCAAATTACACACTTGTTCTCTCAAGTCACCTGCTTGGCCCTCTCCAAGTGCATTTTACTCCCTTCCATTCCTGCTCTAAAACTTTTTACTTTTTTATTTTATTTTTATTGCATTTTAGGTTTTGGGGTACATGTGCAGAACATGCAAGATAGTTGCATAGGTACACACATGGCAGTGTGTTTTGCTGCCTTCCTCCCCTTCACCCACATTTGGCATTTCTCCCCAGGCTATCCCTCCCCAGCTCTCCCCCCGCTGTCCCTCCCCTATTGCCCCCAGTAGACACCAGTGTGTAGTACCCCCCTCCCTGTGTCCATGTGTTCTCATTTTTCTCACCTGCCTATGGGTGAGAATATGTGGTATTTCCTTTTCTGTTCTTGTGTCAGTTTGCTGAGAATGATGTTCTCCAGATTCATCCATGTCCTTACAAAGGACATAAACTCGTCATTTTTGATTGCTGCATAATATTCCATGGTGTATATGTGCCACATTTTCCCAGTCCAGTCTATCATCGATGGGCATTTGGGTTGGTTCCAGTTCTTTGCTATTGTAAACAGTGCTGCAATGAACATTCGTGTGCATGTGTCCTTATAGTAGAAAGATTTATATTCCTTTGGATATATACCCAGTAATGGGATTGCTGGGTCAAATGGAATTTCTATTTCTAGGTCCTTGAGGATTCGCCACACTGTCTTCCACAATGGTTGAACTAATTTACACTCCCACCAACAGTGTAAGAGTGTTCCTATTTCTCCACATCCTCTCCAGCATCTGTTGTCTCCAGATGTTTTAATGATCGCCATTCTAACTGGCGTGAGATGGTATCTCAATGTGGTTTTTTAATAAACTTTCATTTCTGCTCTAAAACTTGCCTTGGTCTCTTACTCTGCATTATGCCCTTGGTCCAATTCTTCTGTGCAGGCAAGAATTGAGGTTGCTGCAGATCCATACAGATTTTCTGCCAGTTATGTATTTTGGTGCTGTGAGACTTAGTACTTTTTATCACTAACATACTTTGGTGCTGTGTGACTTGGCTACGGATACATTCCCTAGTGGAAAGAGACCGTTACACCCCACGTTCTTTGGCTGGAGATATTCAACCCACGTATACCTTTTTTCTTCTCCCTTTCTCTCTACTACTTACTAACCAACCCCCAGAATGATTCCTCTCAGCCAAAAGTGGTTCTGCTCACCCTGGCTTACCTCTCAGCTCACCCTGAGTAGTGGCTCATGAGAGTGGGAAGGACATTGGTGTATGCGACAAGTAGAAATGAAGCACTAATGGCCCTCCTGGACAGGAGGCTCACAAGAGTAGCAGGGCTGGTGCCCCAAACTGTTCAGTGTCTGGGGTTTCTTCTGCTTTTTCAACTAAAATTGCCTCTTTTGCCAAAACCCACACTGCCTATTGCCCTGTTTTATGTGTGTGTGTATCTGAAATGGCCTTGCACACCCTCTGGACCAACCACGCCAGGGTCAAGTCTGCCTCTCTGCTTTCATTTTGCATGTCATGTGACTTCTTAAACAAATACTGCCAGTTATCCATGCACCTGCAGCTCTTGCTGCGTTTGCACAGCATCAAAGACACAGACTCCCTTCCAGATATCCCCTGAGATTTATACTTGTTTTTACCCTACAAGTTCAGATGACCTCCAACCCTTCCCCTGACTGCTAGCACATTGCTGGGACAGACACTAATTGAAATTCAGGCTCTGCCAGCTTCTTATGACTTGCCATATGCTTTTCATTCCTGTTATGCCTAAGGGCCAAGTTTTCTGGTGGCTTTTGAAGCAGTTTGTCCATCCGCATATGGCCTCACTCTGGCCCTTTAAGATTTCACTCACTTGCTTCTTTTGGGGAGAAGGGGGAATTTTTCCTTTGCAATTTGCATGTTCTTACCTCAAACTGCAAGTACTCCAAAGGTTACTATTTTATATCAAGAGGGAAGATAAACACCCACTAAAATCCAAGTGGTGCTGTTTTTGTGAGCATATGAAGGCTCTCCATGAGTATTCCTTTTACTTGCTCCCACTCCCTCCTGTATTCTCCATTCCTCTACTTCCACATCCTTCTCAACATTCATCAAAACCTTCAAGGTCATATTTAAAGGGAGGTATGGAGGGAAGTTCAGCCCCCTTGTGGCAGTTCACTGAAAAACAAGCTTCTCTTCTACTTAAAGATGTGAAATGGGAATCTGTGAAAAGAGATAATCATTTTGTCGTTAGAATGCACTGAATGAGAGACACTATAAGGTCATGGAGATAAGGATATAGGTAAGCCCAAGGCCGCAAGCTGAAAAGACCAGTAGGACAGGGATGAATGTTGGTCCCAGGCTGACAAATTACTATGAAAGCAAGGTTAGGGGTACAGAGTAAGACCATTTCATAATGGAATCCCATGGATGAATAGTTTGCCCACTGTTCACTCTGGTATCTCAAGTTTTCAACTGGGTAATTGTAATGAATTGAGACCAAGGTTAAGGGTACACAGTAAGACTGATTCATTCGAGAACCCTAAGAAAGACCGGGGAATGCCCTATTAGGATAAGAGGAAAGTAAGAAGGGCCACCTTTTCCCTTTCTTCATTTTTATACTCTTCAGTTCTCTTTTCACAGATCATGTCTCCATACCACAAGACATGCCTCTCAGATGCATCCCCCAAAACTGGGAAGTGTGATTTTTCCAAATCTTAAAAAAAATAGTTTTTCTTTATAATACTATTTGGCCTATCAAAGAAATGGAGGAAACTACAAGTCAGCCTTAGAACCCAGTGCCCTTATGCAGGAAATCCTCAAATTAGCCTCCTCAGTCTCTTATAACTGAGAGTAGAATAAGGAGTACAGGGTCAAGGTAAAGGAGAAACACAGGGAAAGGAGGAAAGCTCAACAGTTGGCTGCTCCACAAACCCACCAGCCCCCTCTAAATTGCCCTAAGGACACTCCTCTAGGTAACTGACATTGGTACAGGAAGCCAGGCCAGTGAAAGGCAAAGCGTCCTAATGGAATAAATGGGAAAAAGCCATACATGACTTGTCCCCTCTATCACAAGCTCAGCCACTGAAAATGGTACTGTCAAGAGGGCCAAATGGCCTGTGGGACAGAATCCCAACTCCTGCTGGTCTTGAGCTGAAGGAGCTCTCTGCTCTGGCTGGCTTCTAAATCAGGCATCACTGTAATCAATGGTACAAAGCCAAGGGCATCTCTAGAGGTGGCAAGTAAAATTATAAATTTATCTTTTGGGTTCAATGGCTGACTTCTCTGAGCTAATTCTCTAAGCAACTCTCTTCCAAATCCTGTTGAGTAATGGGGGCAAATAGCACCCCCTCCCTCCAAAACAAAAGATTCACCCCTCTTTGGGGCAAAAATTCTACAGTACACAGATAAACTCTTTATCTTCCCCCCTTCACAGGACTCATACAGCAACATTTCGATCAAACCGTAACTTTCTAACAGAAGTAAGATTATTTTTGTCGAATCCAAATGTTATAAATGTAAAGGTATTTCTGGTAAGGAAAGTTATAAATAAAAAGATTTTGTATATAAAGAAGGATCTTCTATGGTAAATTATTGTTCTAAAGTAAAATGACTGGTTGTTTAAAAAGAGGGATCTTAAGTAAGAAAGTCCAAGCATGTTATACATGATCTGTGTAAATTACAAAAAGAAATAAGAAAATCATAAAACGAAAATTATAAAAATGTACATTTATAAAGGAATTTTAAAAGATATTAGGTCTACTAAATGTTCCATAAGCTGCTACTATGACTTAACTGTACAACTTGCCTGTTTTAAAACTAGACAAGGCCTGGGAACATACAGTTAGCCATGTCTCTAGCTACGCTGGAGTCAAACATCTGCACTGGTGTCCTAGGCTCCAAACCTAGTACATAATTAAAATCACTTATTTATCAGTTTCTTTCACCAAAAGTAAAAGTTGCTAAAAGTATAGCATGTACTTGAGACTGCTGGAAAAATGGTTGTATATGCAAGATGTATAACGAAAATAGAATGTGCTTTTGGCAAAGGGCTATAAGAAGGCATGGGAATGCAGTTTTTTGCCTAGTTTAGAGGGCTAAAGGATTATTTTAAGTTAGATAGGATATACTTGAAGATTTAAGCAAGTTGTGGAAGTTTTGTGGAAGATTCATCTTATAAAACAAATTCTGTATGTAAACATATTGGCTAAAATTAAAAGAGTATTATTCAGTTTTTCCATAAATTAAACATTGGAATAAAAGCACAACAGAGTTTCATTAAATCATTAATCCACTCTTTATAAATGTGCTGTTGGTATGTGTTCCAAAATTATGCAAAACTCCTGTAATTCTGATATAACTTAGTATACGTTATTAGTAATAATTATAATTGTTATATTATTGTGTGCCTCAGAAGTAACAAATATCATTGTCAATTGTGTCTTTGACTATGGGTGCCCTAAAACATTTTGTCACCCATAGACAATTGTTGTTTTAATTCTATTTAAAAGGTGGTTTGATAATCCACTATAAAACTGTAATAGGTGCTCTTAAATGCAGGTTTTCGATAACTTCAGAGATTATGACATTAGAATAGAGGAAAAACTGTCAGAACTCTCATGGAAAGCTGAAATGTTCATAACAGGAGTTACCTGAATAGACTAAACTAATAAAATACTGTAAATAATCCTTACAGCTTTTAACAATTGAGTAACATATGTTCCTGTAAACAAAATTTAGAGCATATTGCTTTCTCTCTACTTGATCTCTCCAGAATTCAGATACTATCTGTAAGTATTCTCAACTGATGGCAATACAGTTACTTGCCTTAGTGCAATAAGAATCTATTTTCTTTTACACAGGACACAATTGGAGAAAGTGGTTATTTTACCAAGGCTTTAACTGGAATGGCGTACTTTCAGGTTGCTTTAAGGAATCAAGGTTGACTTATAGAGCCAATAAAAACACCTTGGGAAAACTGGCCTCATACCTTGTCTAAATAGTGACTGTACAGGGTTCTTGACCTGTGGTAAGTAAAGAATGCCATTTTCCAGTAGGCCAAGGAGCCCCAAGTTGTCTTGGGACCTCAAGAAGAGAGGAATTTATCCAACTCATATAGGTAATTGATGACACTAACCAATGGCTGGGATTAAGTCTTCAAAAAGTCTTATCTGATTCCTCTTGAAATGAAGTTCTATCAAAGACAATTTAAAAAGGAGCCTATAGGACAAATAATTATTCTTGCTGTTCTTTATGCAAATAATCAGGCCAAGTATAATAAGAATAAAGTTTTTTCTGTAAACAAATCAATCTTATCATGATTTTTTTTTAAATAAAGGAGGACTGGAAAGAAAAAAATCATGTTTCAAGAACTATGGTATACCTATTATTAGATTATAGTCTCATCGTTTGTTTTTGAGTTTTTGTCTGCAGTTCAGACTAACCCTGCTTATTCCTGTGAACCGACTAGTGAACTCTGGCTACAACTCAGAAGAAACAAGGGGGATGGGTTATGTAAAAACCTGAATCAGTGTTCTAATTCTGGGCAATAGTAGAATTGGCTAGAAACCCCATGCACCCATGTCTTAGCAACCATAACGATAGCTATCAACTACCTGGGCATGTTAGCAGCCCAGGATTTCTTCACCCCCTTATTTTGTTTTGACATTCTTCTAAATATACTAACCTGATTTGTCTCCTCTTGTTTTGAGGCCATGAAGCTCCAAAAGATGCTCAGTGACAAATACCATCCTCTTAATACTAGAGTTACGCTTCTCGAGGGGACCCCAAGACTGCCCATTAGTGGAACGGGACAGAGGCAAAATCCTGCCACTGTCTTCCTTGGGCCTGGGTGGCTACCATGTTCACCAGCCCATGGAGCCACTCTGCTCTTACAGCTAGCAAGAGGCCAAGGCCCACATAACAATCTCCACTGCCTCTCTGTCAGCAGGAAACAGTTACAGAAGACTGACTTACATCAGTTTTCCTTAAAGAATTGGGGTCTTGGTTAGAGAGGGGCCATGTTACAATAAGTAGCTAGTCAGACATGAACTGAGCAGAGGAGGTCTCTCCCCCTCACCACATACACTTCAGGAATGTCAGGTGACCATCAGGTGATGGTCAGGTGGTTTGAAAGTGTCTCTCTAAAGTAATAATTAGTCACCGCTGGTGCAAAGGGAAAGACATTCTCCCAATAGCAAAAAACTGAAACTGGTGATCAGCTACCCAATGATATCTCAGGAGTGAGGCGAGTGGGGGCTCAGGCATGTGCACCAAGAGGCAAAATGGTAGAGTTTAACTGGTATATGACCTCGTAGAGACATTTGACTGGTAAGGAAAGAACTCCTCAAAAGAGCATGCATACAGCTTCAGTAAACACGCTGTGTGTGCAGCCCTTCCCAAGCACTAGGCCACTGTGAATATGGACAGCCCACCACAAGGGAAGAATCAGAGAAGAAGGTACACAAGACCCCTGAAGCCTACCAACATGTAAAACCCCAAGTCAAAGAGTCGAACTGTGCACTTGATCTCTGAAGTCACCCACTTGTTCCTCTTATAGGTGTATTTCACTTTCTTTCATTCCTGTTCTAATGCTTTTTAATATACTTTTAGGACCACTTTAAACTTGCTTTGGTTTCTCACTCTGCCTTATCCTTATGCTCCTTGGTCAAAAGCCTTTTTCTGAGGAGGAAAGAGTTGAGGTTGCTGCAGACCTGTACAGATTTGCCACTAGTAACCCCTGGCTAAACATTTTCATTGGCAGAAGCTCTGTTTCTCTGAGGTGGAGTTTTCAGAAGCTACTGATAGTCCCTCTGTTCCTGCCTGCCACAGTACCCACCCTTGCTGCCCCCAGGGTAGAAAATTCACAAAGAACTTGAGTACTTTACTTGCACCTCCAGCATGCTACAGCCACCCTACAGAGAGGAGGTCAGATTGTGTTCCCATTAGCTACCCACCCAACCCCATCTCTTCACCAGGCAGGGCCCTCTGGCTTGGGCCTGCAGCAAAGAAATGTCACCCCCAGCTGATAATTTCAATTTGCAGTTGTTCTGTGTTTCTCTGTCATATAGCTACCAGAGACAAATGACAGGCCCTCTGCCACACTGTTGCTGAGGTCACCACCCCTGATGCCCCCAAGCAGAATAAGGAACAAAAAGCCTAAACATATCCCAGGGACACTACCTTGAACAGCTTGGGAGTGCCAAATGGTGATCTGTGGCCAGCACAGGAGCAGGAGGGGAATCCATACTCTCAGAGTCCTAAGAGGTTAGAGTCAAAGCTTTAGGAACTGTGCAGAAACACAGCATGCCTCTGGGATGGTGTGTGAAATGTGTGGCCTATCTCCCTGTCATTGTCCCTGCCCATGGAAGTCCTGCAGCCTAGAATGCCTAACAAAATAACAGATGTAATGCTAGTGATCATACTGTATTCCCCCAATACACAGGAGTGAACCTAATAAGGCAGTCACCTCTTTCCACCCACACCAAAGAGCACACCTGCAAGCATGAAGAAATACAGAGGTGCTACATGGTGTAATAAGAGCCTATTTACTATTGATTACTCTTAAGCACCATCTACTGAATTGCAGCTCCAACTAGAACATCAAAAATACTTTGCTAATATACTCCACTGTGAAAACGAGGGCAATAATTCAGCCACAAGAAAAGGCTCACCACAGAGCCTTGGCCCTCTGAAAACATCCAGAAACAAAGCCAACTGCCTGCACTAAAATTACACCACAGTTGAAGTAATGTCAGTCCTTCCAGTTGAGAAAGAACCATCCCAAGAATTCTGGCAAAACAAATAGCCAGTGTGTCCCCTTACCTTTAAACAAGTCCGCTAGCTCCCCAAGAATGGCCCTTAACAATTGTGAAATGACTGAAATGACAGACATAGAATTCAAAATTTATATGATAAGGAAGCTTAAAAAGATTCAGGATTAACAGCAGAATAGAACAAGCTGAAGAAAGAGCTTAAAGACTGTTTCTTTGAATCAACTCAATCAAAGAAAAATAAAGACAAATTAAAAAAAATTAGCAAACCTCTGAGGGACATGAGATTATGTAAAAAAAAAAACCCCACATTTGTGAATCATATGGAATCCTGAGAGAGGACAGAACGTAACTTGGATAATTTATTTGATGATATATTCCATGAAAATTTTTCTAATTTAGCTAGAGTGGTCACCATGGGAATACAGAGAATTCTGGCTAGATACTATGCAAGATGATAATTCATTCTGTGAAAAATATTCATCACATTCATCAAGGTCAATGCAAAATAAATTAAAAAAATCTTAAAGGCAGCTAGAGATAAGAACCAAGTCACTTGTAGAGGAAGGCCTTTCAGGCTAGCAGCAGACCTCTCAGAAAAAATCCAAATCACAGGAAGAGATTGGGAATATATTTTCAGTGTCCTTAAAGTAAAGAAATTCCAACTAAGAATTTTATATCCCACCAAACTAACCTTCAAAGAGAAGGAGAAAGGAAATCTTTCTCAGACAAGCAAACAGTGAGGGAATACAATATTTCAACTATTCCAGCTATACAAGAGGGCCTTAAGGGAGTACTAACCACAGAAATGAAAGAATGACACCTGCTACCTCAAAAACACATTTTAGCACATTGCCCCTAGGCACTGTAAACCAATCACACAATCATGTTTATATAACAGCCAGCTAACAACCTGATGACAGAATTAAAATGTCACATATCAGTACTAAACCTGAATGCAAGTGAGCTAAATGCCCACATAAAAGACACAGAGTGGCAAGCTGGATAAAAAGATGAGACCCAACCATCTGCTCTTTTCACAAGACTTATATCTCATTTAACAACACCCATAGGCTCAAAGTAAAGGAATGGAGAAAGATCTATCATGCAAATAAGAAAGAGCAGGTATTGTTACTTATATATCAGATAAACAGATTTTAAACCAATAAAAATTAAGGACACAGTGTAATGATAAAGCATACAATACAAGAAGTCATAACTATACTAAATGTATATCCAGCCAACATTGGAGCACTGAGATTCATAAAACCATCCTTTTTGACCTATGAAGACTTCAACAACCACAGATAATAATGGGAGACTTCAACATCACACTGACAGCATTGGACAGTACATCAATGCAGAAAACTAACAAAGAAATTCTGGTCTTAAACTAGAAACTTGACCAATTGGATAAAATAGACATCTACACAGCAATTCACCCAACAACCACAGAATATATAATCTTCTCATCTGCATATGGAACACATTCTAAGATTGAAAACATGCTCAATTACAAGGGAAGTCTCAATAAATGTAAAAATTAAAATAACAAAGAACACACTTAGACCACAGTAAAATAAAAATAGAAATTTGTATCAAGACCTCTTAAAGCTACACAAATTTATTAAAATTAAACAACTTGCCCCTGAGTAACTCCTGAATGAACATTACAATCAAGGCAAATAAAACATTTTTGAAATTAATGAAAATAGGGATACAACCTACCAAAATATCTGGGATGCAGCTAAAGCAGTGTTAAGAGGAAAATGTATACCACAAATGTCTTTATCAAGTAGTTAGAAAGACCTCTAAATACTAGTCTGAATTTTTCTCCTAAAGGAACTAGAACAACAACAACAACAACAATAAAAAAAAAAACCCTCAAAGCTAGCAGAAGGAAAGAAGTAACTACAATTAGAGGACTTAATGGAATTGAGATGCAAACATACATACGAAAGATCGATGAAACGGAATTGTGTTGGTCTTTCAAAACAAATAAATAAGATTGATAGATTTCTACCTAGATTAACAAAAAGAAAAGGAGATCTATAATCAGAAATAGTAAAGATGACATTGCAACCAATCCCACAGAAACACAAAAGATCCTCAGAGAATACTATGAACAACTTTATGCATGCAAATTAGCAAATCCAGAGTAAATGGATAAATTCCTGGAAAAACCGATGTTCCCAAAATTAAATCAGGAGGACATTGAAACCCTGAATAGATCAATATAGAGCTCTGAAATTAAGTCAGTATTTTTTTTAAAGCTACCAATTAAAAAAAACAAGGACAATATGTATTCACAGGTTAATTCTAACAGATGAACAAAGAAGAATTTGTAGTAATCCTAGTGAAACTATTCCAAAAAATTGAGGAGGAGTGTCTCCTACTTAACGCATTGTATGAAGCCAGTGTCAGCCTAATACCAAAATCTGGCAGAGGCAAAGTGAAAAAGAAAACTTCAGACTAATATTCCTCATGAATATAGATGCAAAAATTCTCAACAAAATACTAGTAAATTTAATCCAGCAGCACATCAAAAAGTTAATGCACCACAATCAAGTAGGATTTGCAAGGCTGGTCCAATATGTGCAAATCAATAAATGTGATTTGCCACACAAACAGCATTAAAAACAAACACCATATGATCATCTCAAAAGACACGTAAAAAGATTCTGGAAAAATCCATTTGTTCATGTCCAAACCCCTCAAAAAACTTGATACAGGATTTTTCTCAGCTCTTTTGCTGGGCTTGCAGCAGGGGCCTCCCCATCTACTTGACTCACCATGCTCATCCCCTGGCAGAAAGGAGCACATAAGCAAGAGAGTGCAGGGTCTGACCAGCCACTCCGAGTACCAACAGGAGCAAGCTCCGTGGGGTCCCATGGCCAGACCAAAGGTGTTGCCCTGAGGAGAACATGGCAGAACCCAGGCTGGGATGCCTGCAACCCCAAAGCCCCAGAGGGGATGTTACAGTAGGCTAATTAGCTCTTTTAATTTCACCGTCCACAGTCCAGTGGATGGTGGCATGTTAGCAGCTCAGTCAGCCTTTTGCCCCACACTAGCATGCAACTCCAGAACCAGTGTTGCTCCAGGGCTGGCTTGAACCCACCACTTCTTTCACATGGGACAACTGCCCTCCATTGATGAGGACAGAGCGCCAGTGTTACAGCCTTTTTCTGTACTTGTGTTCAGTGGGTCCTGAGCTTTTCTCCTGCATCCGAGAAGTATGAGGTCATGCTGACAATTGAAGGGTGATGAAGGTGGATAATTTTATTGAGTGGCATAACAGCTCTCAGTGGAGAGGGGACAGGAGAGTTGGTTCATCTCTCCCAAAGTCAGGTCATCTCTTCCCTGATGTGGCTAAGTCTGGGGCTGTTATAGGTACAGGATAGGGGAGTCCTTGCTGATTGGATTGTGAGTATGCACAAAAAGTTAAAACAAAGGCACCAGTCAAAGATGGGCACAGTGTAAAAACAATTAGGGAGTGGTATATATATGTAAAATAGGTGAAAGGTGGGGATCAATCAAAGGAAAGCATGCCAAATGGGAAAACAAGTTTGCAACCTTGTCTGTGAATTTCACTTGTGACTTGGCGTTTTGGGTTTAAACTGTCTTTGGCTTGAAGGTGAGATTTCACTGGGTACCCACCCCTGTTTGTCTAGGATTTCTCTGCTGCCTGCCTCTATCATTTCTGTCTCTGAAGAAGTACATGTAACTGCTGTTAGAAAAGGGATGATGACTGATCTTAGCTACTTCCTGCTGACAGAGGACGTTGTTTTAGGGACAATGACAGATTTCTCTCAGAGATTTATCTAAGGGTTCTGGATAAAAGGAAGCCGTTGTCTGAGGCTCTGGTTGCATGACTGGAGTTGATTGGCCTGTAGGTGAGAAGAAACAAATTTTAAAGGCTAACTATGCATGGATCAAATATGGGTATTATACAAAGAGTAGTTAAAAGGAATGAATCTAGTGTTAAAGGTAACAGAAATAAGAAGTGAAATATACCAATCACTCTGAAAACAATATTGTGCTTCTGGTGAAAGGAACTAAATTTTCTTTGGGAGCAATTAAACTTTAGAAGAGACATAACTGTTTACATGAGTAGGTATTCCTATGGGTGTTCAGGCTTAAGGGGTCTTTGGTAAAGATGCCTTATGGTGAAGAACAAAATGAAGGTAAGAACAGTAAGCATAGGCAAGACTATAAAGAGGATATCCATGGAAGGTCAATTATTAACACTTATCTTTTGTGATTTTTAGCTTGAGGTCCCAGATTTTTTCACATTGGTACTTTGTGAAAGTACCAATTTTATATTACAAATAAAGCTGCAATGAGCATGTGTGTACAATTATTTTTGGAAAAATAAGTTTTAACTTTCTGGAGTAAATGCCCAAAAGTGCAAATGCCCCAAAGGGCCATATGATGTGTATTTTTAACTTTATAACAAACAATCATATTCTTCCAGAGTGGCTGTACCATTTTCTATTCCCACCAACAATGTATGATCTAGTATTTCTGAATCCTCACCTGTATTTTGTACTGTCACTATTTTCTATTTTAGCCATTTTTATAGGTATGTAGTGATAACATTGTTTTAATTTACATTTCCCTAATGGCTAAGCATATTGAACACCTTTCAGAAGACATGCAGTCTTTTCATGTCTTCTACCTATTTTCTAGTGATATAGTAAACTTTATTGTTTTTGCTTTTTTTCTTTAAAAAGAGTACTTCTTAACACCAAAATTATATATCATGTGCTTACATTTAATGCTTCTATAATCTTAATTTTTTGAAGACTTCATTTCTAAAGGAATTTTCTGAATTATGTGAGGTATGACTTTAGTTTTGTTTTTTCCAGATCCACAACCAATTGTCCCAATAAGTGAACAATTAAATAATTCATTTGTTCACCACTGCTCTGAAATCCTACTTTTATTATTTGCTAACTATATATTTATATATAGTATATACTAATTGCTAACTATATTTTTATATATAATAATACTAATTATATACACTAATTATGTCTTATATTAATTATAAAATCTGTTTTCAGACTCTTCAGTTCTATTGAGTTATTTGTTTAGTCTTACTGATACCACTCTGTTTTACTTTTTATGGTTCTATCACATGCCATAATACCTAGTAGAACAGATTCTACTCCATATGCCTTTAATATCAAACAAGAATTGGCTACTATATATTTGCTCTAACATATGAACTTAAATTTAGTTTAATTTTTAGAGAAAAGCTTATTGAGGTTTTGATTGACATAGCATTGAAATCATGGATTATTTGGGGATAGGAGTGTTGGTATATTTACAATATTGTTTCAACCCTCCAGTAACATTATATTACTATCAATTCACTCAAATTTCATTGTGTCATTGCCTGTCATTTTTATACCATAGCACATTGGCTCTGTGAAGTTTGAAGATGAAGTTAAGTTTTGTAGGCACAAGGAAGATTAGAGCCTTGCTAGGTGTCCCAATTTGGCATGTGGTGGTGGAAGCTTGGAAGTTATAATGCAGACAGGAAGAGATTTCAGGTGTATGGGCAAGGACAAAGAAAGACTGATAGTGTGACTCTTAATTTCATATCCCCATACACAGCCCTGGGAGATTCTTAGAGGCACCTGTAGCTTTCTGGAGCTGACTGCAATCTCCAGTGCTAGAAGAGTGGGGCAAGACTGGGTGGAAAAATTGTCATAAAAAATTTACCACAACCTGAGAGGATTTTTTTAAAAGCTTAATTTAAATGATTAAAACCACAGAGAAACTGGATTAGTTAGGGCTTATCCTAAATGAATTAACACAGTAACAGAAAACCAAATAATGCATGTTCTCGTTTATAAGTGTGAGCTAGGCATTGAGTACACATGGACAGAAAGATGGGAACAAAAGATGCTGGGGGCTACTAGAAGTGGGAGGAAGGGGGCAGGCACAGTGGCTCATGCCTGTAATCCCAGCACTTTGGGAGGCCAAGGCAGATGGATCATGAGGTCAGGAGATCAAGACCATCCTGGCTAACACAGTGAAACCCTGTCTTTACTAAAAAAATACAAAAAAGTATCCAATTGTGGTGGCACATGCCTGTAGGTAGTCCCAGCTACTCGGGAGGCTGAGGCAGAAGAATCTCTTGAACCTGGGAGATGGAGGTTGCAGTGAGCTGAGTCGCCACTGCACTCCTGCCTGGGCAACAATTAGACTCTGTCTCAAAAAAAAAAAAAAAAGAAAAAAGCATGAGGAAGGGAGGAGGGCATGTGTGGAAAAACGAGCTATAGGATACTGTGCTCACTGGGTGAAGGGATCGTCTGTACTCCAAACCTGAGCATCATGCAATGTATGGATGTAACAAACCTGCAAGTGTACTCTATGAATCTAAAATAAAACTAGAAATAAACAACATATTACTCACTTCTATAAAGCATTTTAATATATACATTAAAACAAAATACTCAGCAGTAAGTTTAACCAAAAAGTGAAAGACCTGTGCACTGAATCCTAAAAAACACTGTTGAAAGAAATTAAAGAAGACACACAAAAATGAAAAGGTGTTCCAATCCATATGAATTGGAAGAATTAATATTGTTATATTTTTATACTACCCAAAGCAATCGACAGTTTTATTGCAATCTCTATTCAAATTTTAATGACAATTTTCACAAAAAAAAACTTCAAAAATAATCAAAAAGTTTGAATCAAACAACAAAAGATTCCTATAGGAAAAGCAGTCTTGAGCTAGAAATAAGAAAACACTAAAATATCACAATATATAATATTAAAATATACTAAAAAATTATAGTAATCAAAACAGAACAGTAATTTCATAAAGGTAGAACATAGGTCAATAGGACAGAATAGACAGCCCAGAAAGAAATTCACATATTTACAGTCAACTGGTTTTCAACAAAGTTGCCAAGACCACAAAATAGATAAAAGACTGTCTTTTTGAATAAATGGTATTAAGGAAGCTAGATATCCTCATGCAGAAAAATGAAATTAGATACTTCTCTTACACCATATACAAGAATCAACTCAAAATGGTTTAAAGACTTAAAAAGAAGACCAGAACGATAAAGTTACTAAAAGAAAACATAAGGAAAAGATCCATAATACTAGCTTTGGCAATGATTTTTTTTAAAAAATATGACTACAAAAGCATAGGCAACAACAGCATATTAAAAACTGTGATTAAACCAAACTAAAAGTGTTTTGCACAGCAAAACAATCAACAGAGGGAAGAGACAACTTACAGAATGGGAAAAGTGTTTACAAAGTATGCATCTTATTAGGGGTTAATGTCGAAAATATATAAGCAACTTATATAATTCAATAAGAGGAAAACAACCTGATTAGAAAATGGGCCAAATATCTTAATATAATTTGGATATTCATCACCTCCAAATCTCATGTTGAAATTTGATTTCCAGTGTTGGAGGTAGAGCGTAGTTAAAATTGTTGGAATATGAGGCAGATTCTTCATGAATGGCTTGGTGTCATTCTCAGGGGATCCAGTGAGTTCTCACTCTTAGTTCTCATGAGACCTGTCAGTTAAAAAGAACCTGGTATCTCTTCCTCTCTCCCTTGCTTTCTCTTTTGCCATGTGACATCCCTCTTCTTTTTCATCCACCATGATTGGAACTTTCTGTTAGGTCCTCACCAAAAGCTTTTTTTTTTTTACAACCTGTGATGTAATTTGTGTTATAATACAAATTAAAACCACAATGAAGTATCACCTCACATCCATTATAATGGCTACTATATATAAAAAAAGATGAATGATTACAAAAAGTCATCCATTGACAGTGACGTGGATAAAAGAACTCTTACACATCGTTGGTGGGAATTTGTAGCCATTTACATTATAGAGGTTACCTAAAAATTTAAAAATAAAAATACCATGTTATTTACCAATCCCACTACTGGCTATTTATCCAGAGGAAATAAAATCATCATGTCAAATGCATATGTAATCTTTCATGTTCATTGCAGCATTATTCACAGTAGCCAAGATACAGAATCAGCCTAATTGTCCATCAGCAGATTAATGGATAAATAAAATGTGACATTATTAACCTTTTATTTATTTGTTTATTTTTCTCAAAGGATATAGAGTAAGGTGGCCAAATAGAACACTCCACTGTTCATCTCCCCTCAGGAACACCAAATTGAACAACTATCCATGCAAAAGAGCATTCAAAAAAAAAAAAAAAAAAAAAAAGACTACAACAAAAACCAGATGAGCAATTACATCGATTTGTTTTAACAAACAGTAAGAGAAGAAGCTTTGAAGAGGGTGGAAAGGATAGCCTTGCATTGCCTACAACACCCCTACTTAAACTAAGACAGCACAGCACAGAGAGAATCTGTGTACCTGGAGAGAAAATGTAAAATGAGGGTAAAAATTTGCATTGGAAGTCAGTAACTCCATGTCACAGTGGAAGACAGCACTGAGAAAAATTTAGCTGGTGCCCACAGAGGGAGCACCTCCACTAGCCCTGAGCCTAGAGGAATCTCTCATCTTAGCAGGAGGAACCTATAATCTAGCCACCTCCAACACTAGCTGACTAAAGTAGACTTGAGACCCAAATAAATTAGGGTGGCAGTCAGACCACGGTGTCTACACTCCTTGGGCAATCCCTGGTGCTTCAGTGATCTCAGAGCAGTGGGCTTATGGTGTAACCCAGTGTCATGCCAGCTGAAGTGGCCATAGGAGTGTCTGCATCACCTCTTCCCCCAACTTTGGGCACTACAGCAAGAGAAGAGACTACTTTGGCTTTGGAGAAGAAGAGGGAAGAGCACAGAGGGCATTATTTTGCAACTTGGGTGTTGACATTGTTTTGCAACTTGGTTATTAGCATAACTACAAAAGAAGAAGCAGCAGGCAGATTTCTGTAGTCCGTGATGGATGGTATTTCTAGACCCACCCCAGGCCAAAAGAGAATCTGATGTCCTGCTGAGATAGAGTCAATTATGGCAAGATTCACTATATGCTTAAAAAAAAAGTGTCTTCAGGCCTTGAATAAACATCACCAGCAGCCAGGCAGTAGTGGCCATGGATTTTTGGCTGAGCCTCAGTACTGTGCTGATCTGGAAGGCCATGGGTTAGAGGTGCAATACAGTGAAATGCCACCTGTGGAGGCCATGGAAGTGCCTGCATCATCCTTCACCCAACTTCAGACAGCCCAGCATAGAGGGATACTCCTAATGGGGGAAAGTGGGAGGAATGGAATGAGGGACTTTACATGGAAATCAATGGAATCATTATCTTTAGGACCACCAAGGCTATGTATTTAAATGTCCAAATTCACAGCATTTCTGGGCTTAGGTTGTTCCCTAGTGCTAAAATGGCTATAATGACAACAGGCTCAGGTCACAACACTCAATACCCTTTGAATATTTGGAAGGAACTCTCAAAAGAGATGGGTACAAACTAGTCTAGACTTAAAGGATTTAAATAAATACCTAACTATATTAGTCTATTTTTACACACTATAAAGAACTACTGAGACTGGGAAATTCATAAAGAAAGGAGGTTTAATTGACTCACAGTTACGCATGGCTGAGTAGGTGTTAGGCTACTTACAATAATGGTGGAAGGCAAAGGGGAAGCAAGGCATGTCTTACTTGGTGGAAAAAGAGAGACAGCAAAGGGAGAAGTGCCACACTTTCCAACCATCAGGTTTCATGAGAACTCACTATCGTGAGAACATGGGGAGAACCTGCCCCCCCATGATCCAATCACCTGCCACTGTATCCCTGCCCTGACATGTAGGAATGCAGTTTGACATATTACTATGTGGGGACACAGAACCAAATCATATCATTCCTCTTCTTGTTTTCCCCAAATTTCATGTCCTTTCCCCATTGCAAAATCAATCATGCATTTTTAATAGTCACCCAAAGCCTTAACTCATTTCACCATTAACTCAAGTCCAAGTCCAAAGTCTGATCTGAGACAAGGCCAGCCCCTTCCACATATGAGCCTGTAAAATATTAATAAAAAACAAGTTAGTTACTTCTGAGATACAATGAAGGCACAGGCATTGGGTAAATAATCCCATTTTAAATGGAAGAACTCGGCCAAGTATGAACTCTAGCAGAGCAGTCATTAAATCTTAAAGCTCCAAAATAATCTCCTTTTACTCCATGTCTCACATCCAAGGCATGCTGATGCAAGGGGCAGGCTTCCAAAGCCTTGGGCAGCTCTGCCCCTGTGGCTGTGCAGGGCTCAGCTCCCATGGCTTCTCTCAAAGGCTGGCATTGGGTGCCTGTGGCTTTTCCAAGCACATACTGCAAGATGTCAGTGGATCTAGCATTCTTTCATCTGGAAGACGG
Source organism: Saguinus oedipus (assembly GCA_031835075.1). Taxonomy (NCBI): domain Eukaryota; kingdom Metazoa; phylum Chordata; class Mammalia; order Primates; family Cebidae; genus Saguinus; species Saguinus oedipus. The sequence goes on along the minus strand of CM063191.1, from coordinate 76,770,079 downwards.
TGGCCTTTTACTCATGGATCCACTAGACAAAGCCCTTGTGGGGACTCCGTGTGTGGGCTCCAACCCCACATTTCCCCTCTGTGCTGCCCTAGTAGAGGTTCTCCATGAGGGCTCTGCTTCTGCAGCAGATGTCTTCATGGACATCCCATTTATTTCCACACATCTTATGGAAACTAGCTGAAGGTTCTCAAACCTCAACTCTTGCCCTCTTCACACCCATAGGCTCAGCACCACATGGAAGCCATCAAGGCTTGAGGATTGCACCCTCTTAAGAATCAACCCAAGCTGTACTTTGATCCCTTTTAGCCATACACAGCTGGAGCCAGAGCAGCTGGGACATGGGATAACACGTCCTGAGGCTGCACAGTGCAACTGGACTCTGGGCCTGGCTCATGAAACCATTTTTTCCTTCTAGGCCTCTGGAACTATGATGAGAGGGGCTGCTGTGAAGGTCTCTGACAGGCCCTGGAGACATTTTCCCCATTGTCTTGGCTATTAACATTTGATTCCTCTTGACTTAAGCAAATTTTTGTAGCTGGCTTGAATTTCTCCCCAGAAAATGTTTGTTTGTTTGTTTTCTACCACATCCTCCATATGCAAAATCTCCAAACTTTTATGCTGTGATTTTTTTCATCATTAAAAAATTGTTTAATTATTTTTTATTTTTTAATTTATTTTAAGTTCTGGGATACATGTGCAGGTTTGTTACATAGGTAAAAGTATGCCTTGGTGGTTTGCTGCACATATCAACCCAATGCCTAGATATTAAATCCCACATGCATTATCTAGTTATCCTGATGCTGTCCCTCCTCTCACTCCCCCAACATGCCCCAATAAATGTTGCTCCCTTCCCTGTTTCTATATATTCTCATTGTTCAGTTCCTACTTATAAGTGAGAACATTCAGTGTTTGGTTTTCTGTTTCTGTGTTAGTTTGTTGAGGATAACGACTTCCAGCTCTATCCATGTCACTGCAAAGAACATGATCTTGTTCCTTTTTATGACTGCATAATATTTCATGGTGTATATGTGCCACATTTTCTTTATCCAGTCTATCATTGATGGGCATTTGGGTTGATTCCATATCTTTGCTATTGTGAATAGTGCTGCAGTGAACATAGATGTGCATGTATCTTTATAATAGAATGATTTATATTCCTTTGCATATATACCCAATAATGGGATTGCTGGGTCAAATGGTATTTCTGGTTCTAGGTCTTTGTGGAATCACCACACTGTCTTCCACAATGATTGAATTAATTTATATTCCCACCAACAGTGTAAAAGTGTTCCTATTTCTCCACAGCCTCTCCAGCATCCATTGTTTCTTGAAGTTTTAATAATTGCAATTCTGACTGGTGTGAGATGGCATCTAATTAAATTAAAATGCTTCTGTACAGAAGAGGAAGGCAGCAAAACACACTGCCATGTGTGTACCTATGCAACCATCTTGCACGTTCTGCACATGTACCCCAAAACCTAAAATGCAATAAAAAAATGCTTCTGTACAACAAAACAATCATCAGAGGAAACAGTCAACCTACAGAATGGAAGAAAATGTTTGCAATGTATCCATCTGACAAAGGCCAAATATCCAGAATCTACAAGATGCTTAAACAAATTTACAAGAAATAAACAAGTCCATTAAAAAGTGGGCAAAGGACATGAACAGACACTTCTCAAAAGAAGGCACTTATGTGGCCAAAAAGCATATGTAAAAAAAACCCCTCAACATCTCAATGTGTTTTGATTTGCATTTCTCTAATGACCAGTGATGATAAACAGTTTTTCATATGTTTGTTGGCTGCATAAATGTCTTCTTTTGAAAAGTGACTGTTTATATCCTTCACCCAGCTTTTGATGGAGTTGTTTTTTTTTTCTTATAAATTTGTTTTAGGTCTTTGTATATTCTGGATATTAGCCCTTTGTCAGATGGGTAGCTTGCAAATTTGTTTTTAATTCTGTTGGTTGTCACTCTAATTATTGTCTAATTATTTACTCTAATGATTGTTTCCTTTGCTGTGAAGAAGCTCTTAAGTTTAATACAGGAGAGCTCTGGCTGGCATCTGGAGGGTTCCCCTCTGGGACAAAGCTTCCAGAGGAAGGAACAGGCAGCAATCTTTGCTGTTCTGCAGCCTTTATTAGTGATAGTGAAGCCAACAGGGTCTGAAGTGGATCTCCAGCAAACCTCAGGAGATCTGCAGCAGAGGAACCAGACTGTTAGAAGGAAAAATAATAAGCCTAAAGGAATAACATCAACATTAACACAGAAAAGGTCCACTCATAGAACCTATTTGAAGGTAATCAATATCAAAGACCAAAGTTAGGTGAATCCACAAAGATGGGGAGAAACCAGTGCAAAAAGGCTAAAAATTCCCAAAAAAGAAACAGAATGCCTCTCTTCCTCCAAAGGATTAGAACTCCTTGCCAGCAAGGCAGCACAACTGGATGGAGAATGAGTTTGATGAATTGACAGAAGTAGGCTTCAAAAGGTGGGTAATAACAAACTCCTCTGAGCTAAAGGAGCATGTTCTTACCTGATGCAAGGAGGCTAAGAACCTTGATAAAAGGTTAGTCAAATTGCTAACTAGAATAACCAGTTTAGAGAAGAACATAAATAACCTGATGAAGTTGAAAAATATAGCACAAGAATTTCGTGAAGCATACACGAGTATCAATAGCCAAATCAATCAAGTAGAAGAAAGGGTATCAGAGATTGAAGATCAACTCAATGAAATAAAGTGAGAAGACAAGATTAGAGAAGAAAGAGTGAAAAGAAACACGCAAGGCATCCAAGAAATATGGGACCATGTGAAAAGACCAAATCTATGTTTGATTGGTATACCTGAAAGTGATGGGGAGAATGGGATCAAGCTTGAAAATACTCTTCAGGATATTATCCAGGAGAACTTCTCCAACTTAGAAAGGCAGGCCAACATTCAAATTCAGGAAATTAAGAGAGCATGAGAAAAATACTCCCTGAGAAGAGCAACCCCAAGACACATAACTGTCAGATTCACCAAGGTTGAAATGAGGGAAAAAATGTTAAGGGGAAGCCAGAGATAAAGGTCTGGATACCCACAAAGGGTAGCCCATTAGACTAACAGAGGATCTATCTGCTGAAACCCTATGAGCCAGAAGACACTGGGGGCCATTATTCAACATTCTTAAGGAGAAGAATTTTCAACCCAGAATTACATATCCAGCCAAACTAAGTTTCATATGTGAAGGAGAAATAAAATCCTTTACAGACAAGCAAATGCTGAGAGATTTTTGTAACCAGGCCTGCCTTATAAGAGCACCTGAAGGAAGTACTAAACATGGAAAGTAACATCTGGTACCAGCTACTGCAAAAACAATCAAAAATGTAAAGACCATTGATGCTGTGAAAACACTGCATCAAATAACGGGCTAAATAACCAGCTAGCATCATAATGACAGGATGAAATTCACTTTAACAATATTAACCTTAAATGTAAACAGACTAAATGCCCCAGTTAAAAGACACAGACTGGCAAATTGGATAGAGTCAAGACCTATCAGTATGCTGTATTCAGGAGACCCATCTCATGTGCAAAGACAAATAGGTTCAAAATAAAGGGATAAAGGGATATTTACCAAACAAACCAAAAGCCAAAGAAACTAAGGGTTGCAATTCTAGTATCTGATAAAACAGACTTTAATTCTACAAATATCAAAAGAGACAAAGAAGGTTATTACATAATGGTAAAGGGATCTATGCAACAAGAAGTGCTATCCTAAATATATATGCACCTGATATAGGAGCACCGAGATTCATAAAGCAAGTTCTTAGAGACCTGCCAAGGAACTTAGACTCCCACACAATAATAGTGGGAGACTTCAACAACCCACAATCATCATTAGATAGATCAACAACACAGAAATTTAACAAGGATATCCAGGACTTGAACTCAGCTCTGGACCAAGTGAAGCTAACAGACATTTACAGAACTCTCAACTCAAATCAACAGAATATACATTCTTCTCAATACCACATCACACTTATTCTAAAATGGACCACCTAATTGGAAGTAAAATACTCCTTAGCAAATTCAAAAGAATGGAAATAATAACAAAGAGTCTCTCAGACCACAGTGCAAACGAATTAGAAATCAGGATTAAGAAACTAACTCAGAACCACACAACTTCATGGAAACTGAACAACTGGCTCTTGAATGTTGACTGGATAAACAATGAAATGAAGGCAGAAACAAAGATGTTCTTTGAAACCAAGAGAACAAAGACACAGTGTACCAGAATCTCTGGGACACATTTGAAGAAGTGTGTAGAGGGGAATTTATCACAGTAAATGCCCACAAGAGAAGGCAGGAAAGATCTAAATTCAACACTCTAACATCACAATTAAAATAACTAGAGAAGCAAGAGAAAACAAATTCAAGAGCTAGCAGAAGACAAGAAATAACTAAGATCAGATTAGAACTGAAGGAGATAGAGACATGAAAAACCCTTCAAAAAAATCAATGAATCCAGGAGCTGGAATTTGAAAAGATCAACAAAATAGATAGATTGCTAGCAAGACTAATAAAGAAGAAAAGAGAAAAGAATCAAATAGACAGTAAAAAATGATAACGGGGATATCACCACCTTTCTCAGAAAAACAAAGTACCATCAGAGAATACTATAAAAACCTCTACACAAACTAGAAAATCAAGAAGAAATGGATAAAGTCCTAAAAACATACACCCATCCAAGACTGAATCAGGAAGAAGTTGAATCCCTGAATAGACCAATAGAAAGTTCTGAAATTGAGACAACAATTTACAGCTTACAAACAAAAAAAAAAAAAAAAAAAAAGTCCAGGAAGAGGCAGATTCACAGATGAATTCTATCAGAGGTACAAAGAGTAGCTAGTGCCATTCCTTCTGAAACCATTTCAAACAGTAGAAAAAGAGGGAATCCTCCCTAACTCATTTTATGAGGCCAGCATCATTCTGATTCCAAAACCTGGCATAGACACAGCAAAAAAAGAAAATTTCAGGACAATATCCTTGATGAACATTGACATGTATATCCTCAATAAAATACTGGCTAACCAAATCTAGCAGCACCTCAAAAATTTATCCACCATGATCAAGGCAGCTTCATCCCTGGGATGCAAAGCTGGTTCAAAATATGCAAATTAATAAATGTAATCCTTTACATAACAGAACCAATGGAAAAAACAACATGATTTTCTCAATAGGTGCAGAAAATGCCTTTGACAAGATTCAATAGCACTTCATGCTAAAAACTCTCAATAAACTATGTATTGATGGAACATACCTCAAAATAATAAGAGCTATTTATGACAAACCCACAGCCAATATCATACTAAATGGACAAAAACAGAAAGCATTTCCTTTTAAAATTGGCACAAGGCAAGGGTGTCCTCTCTCACTACTCCTATTCAACATAGTATTGGAAGTTCTGGTCAGGGCAATCAGGCAAAAGAAATAAATAAATGGTATTCAATTAGGAAAACAGAAAATCAAATTGTCTCTGTTGGAGATGACGTGATTGTATACTTAGAAAACCCCATTGTCTCGGCCCCAAATCTCCTTAAGCTAATAAGTAACTTCAGCAAAGTCTCAGGATACAAAATCAATGTGCAAAAATCACATTCCTACACATCAGTAACAGACACAAAGAGCCAAATCATGAGTGAACTCCCATTCAAAATTGCTACAAAGAGAATGAAATTCCTAGAAATACAACTTACAGGGGAATGTGAAGACCTCTTCAAGGTGAACTGCAAACCACTGCTCAAGGACATAAGAGAGGATACAAACAAATAAAAAAACATCCCATGCTCATGGATAGGAGGACTCAGTATTGTGAAAATGACCATACTGCCCAATGTAATTTATAGATTCAATGCTATTCCCATCAAACTACCATTGACTTTCTTCACAGAATTGGAAAAAAACTACTTTAAATTTCATATGGAAGCAAAAAATACCCTCATAGCCAAGACAATTCTAAGCAAAAAGAACAAAGCTGGAGTTCTCACACTACCTGACTTCAAGCTATACTGGAAAGCTATGGTAACAAAACTAGCATGGTAGTGGCACCAAAATAGATATATAGACTAATGGAGCAGAATAGAGGCCTCAGAAATAACAACCAACATCTACAACCATCTGATCTTTGACAAATCTGACAAAGCAAGCAATGGGGAAAGGATTCCTATTTAATAAATGGTGTTGGGAAAACTGGCTAGTCATATGCAGAAAGCTGATACTGGATCCCTTCCTTACAACTTATACAATAAATTAACTCAAGATGGATTAAAGACTTAAATGTAAGACCAAAAACCATTAAAACCCTAGGATAAAACCTAAGAGATACCACTCAGGATAAAGGTATGAGCAAAGACTTCATGACTAAAACACCCAAAGCAATGGCAACAAAAGCCAAAATAGACAAATGAGATCTAATTAAACTAAAGAGGTTCTGCACAGCAAAAGAAACTATCATCAGGGTGAACAGGCAACCTGTAGAATGGAAAAAATATCTTTGCACTCTATCCATCTGACAAAGGGCTAATATCCAGAATCCAGAAAGAACTTAAACAAATTTACAAGAAAAATTCAACAACCCCATCAAAAGTGGGTGAAGGATATGAGCAGACACTTCTCAAAAGAAGACATTTCTGCAGCCAATAAACATATGAAGGAAAGCTCATCATCACTGGTCATTAGAAATGCAAATCAAAGCCACATTGAGATACCATCTCATGCCAGTCAGAATAGCGATCAATAAAAAGTCAAAAAAACAACTGATGCTGGAAAGGATGTGAGAAATAGGAATTATTTTACACTGTTGGTGGGAATTTAAATTAGTTCAACCATTGTGAAAGACAGTGTGGTGATTCCTCAAGGATATAAAACTAGAAATACCATTTGACCCAGCAATCCCATTACTGGGTATATGCCCAAAAGATTATAAATCATTCTACTGTAAAGATTCATTCACACATGTTTATAGCAGCACTGTTCACAATAACAAAGACTTGGAAACAACCCAAATGACAATCAGTAATAGACTGGGTAAAGAAAACGTGGCACATATACACAAAAGAATACTATGTAGCCACAAAAAAGGATGAGTTTATGTTCTCTGCAGAAACATGGATGAAGTTAGATATCATTCTCAGCAAACTAACACAAGAAAAGAAAGAACAGAAAACCAAACACCACATGTTCTCACTCACAGTAGGAGTTGAAAATTCATGGATACCAGGTGGGGAACATCACATACCAGGACCTGTTGGGTGGTTGTGGGGCTAGAGGAGGGATAACATTAGGAGAAATACTTAATATAGATGATGGATTGATGGGTGCAGCATATCACCATGGCACATGTATATCTATGTAACAAACCTTCACAGTTTGCACATGTACCCCAGAACTTAAAGTATAATATTATTTATTTATTTATTTATTTTTCTTTTTTAAAATTTTTATTGCATTTTAGGTTTTGGGGTACATGTGCAGAACGTGCAAGATAGTTGCATAGGTACACACATGGCAGTGTGTTTTGCTGCCTTCCTCCCCTTAACCCACATTTGGCATTTCTCCCCAGGCTATCCCTCCCCATAATATTTTTTAAAAAGAAAGAAATAGACCTCAATACAACTGGAAACTTCAATACTCCTCTTTCATTATTGGACAGATTATCTAGACAGAAATTTAGTGAAGAAACAGAAGACTTAATCTGCACCATACATAAAATGGACCTAGTAGACATCTACAAAACATTTTATCCACATGCTTCAGAATACACATCATTTTCCTGAGAACATAGAACAGTCTCAAAGATCTACCATATTTGGCAACAAACCAAGTCTCAAAAGATGAAAAAAGGAAAATTATATCAAGCATATTATCTGATTACAATGGAATAAAACTATAAATAAATAACAAGTGGAACTATGGAAACTGTACAAACCCATGGAGTTTAAGCAATATGCTTCTAAATGACCACTTCATCAATAAAGTAATTAAGAAATGTTTAAAAACTTTTGAAACAAATGAAAATGAATACAAGACATACCAAAATGTATGTAATGCAACAAAATCAGTACTATAACTAAGGTTTAGCAATAAACTACACCATAAAAGTAGAAAAGCTTCAAATAAACAACCTAAGATGCTTGTTAAAGAACTTGAAAAGAAAGATTAAGCAACTTAAAATTAATACAAGAAAAGAAATAATAAAGATATGAGAAGAAATAAATGGAGGGTAAAATGTATGCAAAATATCAATGAAACAAAAAGTTGACTTTTAAAATATAAACCATATTATCACTTTCTACCTTACTCTTTGAGGCCAGTTTATCCTCATACTGAAACCGAAAATATCACAAGAAAAGCAAACTACAAACCAATATCTCATATAAATATGTAAGTATGAATCCTCAATGAAATATTAATAAACTAAATCTAGAAATATTTTAAAAGGGTTATATGCAATGACCAATTGGGACTTATCTCAAGAATGCAAGATTTGTGTAACATCTGTAAATCAGTACTGTAATATAACATACCAGTAGACTAAAAGAAAAAAACATTTATTTCAATAGATACAGAAAAACATTTCCCAAAATTTAAATTATGTGCATGATTTAAAAATACTCAAAAAACCAGCAAGAGGTGGGAACTTTATTAACTTGATAAAGGGCTTCTACAAAAAACACACAGAAAACATAATACTTATTGGTCAAACAGTAAATATTTACCACTTATATCAGAAACAAAGCAAGGCTGTCTATTCACACTACTTCTATTTGACATTGCAGTGGAAGTTCTAGTCTCGGAAATTAGAAAAGGAAATAAAATGGAGGGGTTCAATATGGGAAAGAAAGAAGTCTATCAACAGATGACATGAACTTGCATAAAGAAACTACTAAGGAATCCATGAAAAACCATTATAATAAATAAGCAAGTTCATCAAGGTTGAAGAATACAAGTTTAATATATAAAAATTCATTGTGTTTCCAAACATTTCAACGAACAATTTAACAGTAAAATTAGCCAATCAATTTTATTTATAGTATCATCAAAAATAAAATACTTACGATAATTGAACAAAAGAAGTGCAAAATTTATACTCTACAAACTGCAGAGCATTGTTGAAAGCTAATAAAAGTCAAAAGCAGAATAGTTGCTAGGGCTGGAGGTGGGAAGAATTAGAAGTTGCTGCCCTTTGGACATAAACTATCAATTCTGCAATCAAAGAGTTCTAGATATCTGTTGTACAACATTATGCCTAAAGTTAAATACTGTATTTTATACCAAAAAAATTGTTAAGAGGGTAGATCTTAGTTAAAAAATACTAACATAACAAAAATTACTGCAACAGATTAAGGATCCAAATAAATGGAAAGACATTTAGTGATCATGGATAAGAAGACAGAACAGTGAAAAATAATAATATTCCTTAAATGTAACTACAGATTCCACACGGTCTTTATAAAAATCTATGCCAAATTTTTTGCACAAACTGATTTTCTGATCCCGAAATTTATATTAAAATGCAAAAGACTCAGAATGGCCATACAATTTAGAAAAAACAATTGATAAACCTGTACTTAAACAGGTTCAAAATTTACTACAAAGCTATACCAATCAAAAGAGTGTGGTACTGGCATAACCATAGGAATATACATCTGTGAACTATAGCTCACAATTCAGAAATAAACTCTTAGATTTATACCTGATTGATTTTAGAAAAAGGTAACCAAATAATTCAATGGAGAAAAGAATTGTATTTTCAAAAATGGTGCTGGGACAACTGGCTGTCCACATGTAAAGGAATAAATGTAGACCTCTTATCTCAGACTATATGAAAACTCAGTACTGATCAAAAACCTAAATGTATGAGCTATAACTATAAAACTCTTAAAAGAAAACCTGAGGTACGTGTTAGCAATGCTGGATTATCTCAGAAAACATGAATAAAAAATTGACAAAACTTTCTCTGGATTGAAAAATAAAGATGACAAAGTGCAATTCATCAAATCAAATAATATAAAAATAGATCATCTAAATGTAGACTTAAAATTTGCTTCAGAGAACATCAATAAAGTAAAAAGACAAAAAAAATCATTTGAATGAGATAAAATAAAGTTATATTACAACTCAATAATAAAAAGATGAATAATGCGACTTAAAAGTGGGAAAAAGCACCAGTCATAACAGCAAAGACTTGCAGTTACTCTAGGTTCCCATTAATGAATGGTATATTGACTAAAGAAAATATGGTACATATACACCATGGGATACCACATAGTCATAAGAAAGAATGAAATCATGTTATTTACAGCAACACAGATACAGCTGAATATTATAATTCTAAGTGAATTAATGCAGGAACAGAAAACCAAATACTTTGTGTTCTCAGTGATAAGTGGGAGCTAAACAATGGAAACTCATGGACATAAAGATGGCAACAAACCATCCCATCACACAATATACCCAAGTAACAAACCTCCACATGTGCCCCCTGAATCTAAAATAACAGTTAATTTTTATGAAAGAATAAAAATTAAGATGGGCAAATATACATCTGTGAACTGTAACTGACAAAGTACAAAGACACTTTTTCAAAAGACTCTAAATATTTATATATACATATATAAGTATTATATATAGTATATACATATATAAGTATATATATAGTATATATAAGTATACATATATAGGTACATATATACATATATAGTTATATATATATAACTATATATATACTATATATACTTATATAGTAGATATATATACCATATATATCTACTATATATACATATGTATACTTATGTATACATATATAAGTATATATATACTTACATAAGTAAATATATATATTTATATATGTAAATATATATAAGTATATATAGTATATATATATTCTATATATATACTTACATATATACACACATAATTTCAAGTATACTGAAGTCCAATAAGTCTGTAAAAGGATGCTGTTAGTCTCTTCTTGCATTGCTATAAAGAAATATCAAAGATTGGATGGTTTATTTTATTTTGAGTGATTCATTTTAAAAAGATGTTTAATTGACACACAATTCACAGGCTATACAGAAAGCACAACACCAGCGTCTTCTTGGCTTTTGGGTATTTCTCAGGGAATTTTTACTCATGGCAAAAGGTGAAGCAGGAGCAGATATATCACATGTTGAAAACAGAAAGAATGGTGCAAGTGATTTGATACATTTTTAAACAATGGGATCTTGGGTGGACACACTTATAATCCAGGAGATGATGCTGAGTCATTCATACAGGATATGGCCCCGTTATCCAAATACCTCCTACCAGGTCCCACCTTCAACACTCGGGATTTCATTTTAATATGAGATTTGGTAGGGACACAAATCCAAACCATATGATTCTATCCTTGACCACCAAAATCTCATGTTCTTCTCACATTGCAAAATACAGACGTCTCTTACCAACACTCCCCTAAAAGTCTCAACTCATTCAAGCATCAAGTCCAAAGTTTTAAGTATTATCTGAGATCGTTTTACTCTGCCTATGATCCTGTAACATTGAAGACATGTTACTTATGAAGACATGCAATGCGGGTATAGCCTTAGTTAAACCTTCCCATTCCAAAAGGGAGAAATTAGCCAAGAGAAAGGGTTGACAGGATTCACACAAGTTCAAAACTCAGCAGGAAACTAATTAAATCTTCAACTCCAAAATAATCTCTTTTGTCTACATGTTACATTACAAATCTAAGCCATAAAGGGTACACTGGTGCAAAAAGTGGGCTCCCAAGTCCTTCAAGAGCTCTGCCCCTGTGGCTGCTTTTAAAGTTTGTTAAGTATCTGCAGCTTTTCCAGATGTAGGGTACAAGCTTCTAGTGGATCTGCCATTCCAAGATCTGGAGGATGTTGACACCCTTCTCACAGCTGCATTAGGCACTGACCCAGTGGGGACCTCCAATTCTACATTTCTCTTCTGCACTACCCTAGTAGAGGTTCCCTGTGAGGGTCCAGATCTGTAACAGGCTCTGCTTGGGCAATCAAGCTTTTTTATACATCCTGTGAAATCAAGTCAATGCTGCCAAGTTTCCTTTACTCTTGCATTCTGTTCGCCAACAGACTAAACATCTCACATGGCTGCTGCCAAGGCTGCCTATGGCTTTCACCTTCTGAAGCAGTGGTCTGAACAGTATTTGTGCTCCTTTGATATGTGGCTGGAGCTGGAGTGGCCAGGATGTGGGAAGCAGTTTCCTGAGGCTTTGTAGGGCAGCAAGGCCCTATGCCTGGCTCATAAAACCATTATTTCCTTCTAAGCTTCTGGGCCTTTGATGGGAGGAGCCACCACAAAGGTTTAAAATACCTTCCAGGTTTTTTTTTCTCATTGTCTTGGCTATTAGCACCTGGCTCCTTTTTATTTATGCAAATTTCTCTAGTACATTGCTTCTCCACAGCCTGCTTTTATTCTTCCAGGAAAATAGGCTTTAAAAAAATTAATTAATTAATTAATTTTTTTTTTAAATTATATGGCCAGGTGGCATTTTTTTTCAAACTTTTGTGCTCTGCTTCCGGTTTAAATGTTAATTCCAACTTTAAGTAATTTCTTTGCTCCCATATCTTAATATAGGCTGTTAGAAGCAGCCAGGCCACATCTTGAATGCTTTGCTGCTTTGATATTTCTTCCACCAAATAAACTGAGTGCTTACTCTCAAGATCAAACTTTCACAGATCCCAAGGTCGTGAATATAATATTGCTAAGTTATTTGCTAGGGCATATCAAGAATGACCTTCACTCTAGCTTCTAATAAGTTTGTCATTTTTGTCTGAGACCTTATCAGCCTGAACTTCACTGTACATATTATTATTAGCATTTTGGTCACAAGCATTTAACCAATCTCTAAGGAGTTCCAAACTTCCTTGTCTTCTTGTACTCTTCTGTGCCCTCCAAACCCTTTCAACCTCTGCCCATTACCCATTTCCAAAGTTGCTTCTACATTTTCAGATATCTTTATAGCAATTTTCCCCTCCTCACTGCCAATTTACTGTGCTAGGCCATGCTTGCATTGTTATAAAGAAATATATGAGGCTGGGTAATTTATAAGAAAATAAGTTTAATTGGCTCATGTTTCTTCAGGCTGTACAGTAAACATGGTGCCAATACCTGCTGGCTTCTGGGTAGGCCGCAGGGAGATTTTATTTATGGCAGAAGGCAAAATGGAGCAGGCACATCACATGGAAAAAGCAGAAGCAAGAGTGGGGAGAAATGACACACTTTGAAACAACCACATTGCCTGTGAACTCACTCATCACTGAGGAGATGATGCTGAGTCATTCATGAGGAATACACCACCATGATCTAGATGCTGAGTCATTCATGAGAGATACACCACCATGATCCAAATGCCTCCCAACACGCTCCACTTCTAACACTGGGGATTCCATTTCAACATTAGATTTTGCAGGGACACGATTCAAACCATATCAGATGCCCAACAGAATTAGTCACCATGGAGTTACAAATCAAAACCACAATGACATAAAACTCTACAACTAGAAAAGATTAATTAAAAGATAAATAATAGCAGATGGAGAAAAAGCAAATAAATTAGATCTCTCATGCACTGCTGGTAAGAATATAAAATTGCAAATCTCTCTGGAAAATACCCTGGCAGTTCCTCAGCAGGTTAAAAACAGAGTTAACATATGATTCAATAATTCCAGCAAAGGTATATATTTGAGAATTGAAAAATAGAAATTTGAAAAGAAAACATATGTTAACACAAAACTGGTATATGCATGTTTAAGGCCTTATTATTCTTAATAGTCAAAAATAGAAAAATTTCAAATGCCCATAAACTGATGAATGAGTAAATTAAATGCATATCCATACAATTAACATTTTCTTTTGAAAATATTTTTTCTGTCTGTGCCTTGTCTTTTCATCATCTTAATCAAGTTTTTCAAGAGCAGAAATTTTTTATTGTAATGAAATTTAACATCAAAGTTGTCTTCTAGAAGTTTCATAGTTTTACATTAGGTTTGTGATCTATTCAATGTTAATTTTTGCATAGTAAAATATTAGATTCTATATTCAAAAAAACATTTTTAGGGAAAAAAATGAAGTGCTTATACCTGCTATAACATAGATGCACCTTGAAAATATTATGCTAAGTGAAAGAATTCACTTAGTTCCAACAACCCACATGTTGTATGATTCAATTTATGCAAAATTTTCAGTACAGAAACAAATATAAAGGAAGAAACAGGAGTAGTAATTGGTTATAAAGAGGGAAATGACAAGATTGATGATTAACAGCTAGAAGATATGGAATTTCTATTTGGTATTTTGGAAATGTTCTAAAATTGATTTTGTCAATGGTTGCACAACACTCTACACATACTACAAAGCATTGACTTGTACATTTAGGGGGCATGTTGTATAGTATGTGTATAGTATGTGAATGATATCTCAATAACTTTATTTTTTACATAGTACATAGAGGTCTCGTTTACCCTTCACCCTGTTTCCCTTAATAGTAATATCTTATATAATGATAGTACAATATCAAAAGCCAATAATAGTCATAAAATCTACAGATTTAAATTAGATTTACTCAGCTCTTATATGCATTTATTAGTCTATGTATTTATAGTTCTGTGCAATATTATCACATGTGTATATTTGTGTAACTACCACCACAATCAAAATATAAAACTGTTTTATCACCACAAAGGAACTATCTTGCCCTATTCCCCACCATCTCCTCATCCCTAGAAGTACTTGCTTTTTGTCACATCAACTGCAGAAAACCTAGCTTCACAAAGAAATAACATAGTCAAAATAAATGTAACATGATACAATGTTTAAACAGTAGTTATTTTAGTCCAGTAAAACTAGCAACACAATGTGTGTGTGACAGCTGTTGACCATTGCTATATTTTTTCAAAATTATTAAATTAACTTGTGCAACACCTGTGAGGTTGTTAAGATGCTCCATAGTATCATATTGCATAGTTTTGGAAATGCACCTATAAGTAGCTTGTGAGATTTCTAAAATAGGTAGAAAGCCCTAGATCTGCCAGATAATCCTTTCAGGGAGCTTCTTCTACCTTCTGAAACCTTGATCTTGAAGAATAATTTCTCATATATGAGCCCCGGGGTTAATTACTATGCTCTTTTCACAGCTGGTCTAACATGCCAGAAAGTAAGATAATCTCCATTTTAGTTATTCTTTCAAACAATGCAGTAGTTCCTTGCAAACAGCAGAAAAAGGTAACCTTACCTCTCTAAAAGTTAATGTAAACTCATGACTTAAGCTATACGTGAGTGTGCCATGTGCCACATATGACACACAACTGTGCCACATGTGACTCCCAACTATGGCAACTTTATCTAAATGACTTCTGCCTTCTGACTGTTTTGTAGTGACTGGAGCTTCTCAGGACATTATTTTTCTCCCTTTCTCCTATAGTGCAAGCCTAAAAAGGTAAGATCCGAATGGTTATGTTAACTTCAAAGTATTTCTAAGATTGAATATCTTTGATGTTCTGATTAAGATTATGACCTAAAATGGTATACCATAAGTATTTTTATCTCTCTCTTTTCTCTTTATCTTATCCTACAAACCTTTGCTTGTTATAATTTAATGGAAATAAACTAGTGTAGGAATTGGAAGATACAAATTTTTTGCTCAGCTTTGCCACTAACTTGCTGTGTACTCTTGGTTAACCAACTCACTCTCTTTAAAACTCAGGTTTCTTACCTATAAATGTGAAAGTAATTTCTAAGTTCCCTTCTTTCTCTAATATCATGAAGCTCTATATTGAGTTTCTCCTCTGAGTAGTCCTTGGTATGTGAATAGATCTCATTATGTTTTTTTTTCTTGTTCCATGTCTCTACCTTCCATGTATAAGCTAGTGTCTGAAAATGTTTAGATGTTTTTTGAGGAAAGAAATGCTATATATATGTAAATGTCATCCTGATGTTGTAAATAGGGAGCAAAAAAGAATGACAAGATTTCCAGTGGTAATATAAAAGCATATTTTACTATGCAAGCACAGGTACTTATAGAAGCAACTGTATTATTTAAAACAATTCTTTTTCTTTTTATAACCCTGTAGATTATCACCTCATTTCTTTTGTAAAATTAATATAAGGAGTCTTTATCTTCCAAGTGAAAAACTGACACTGTGGAGACCTTGGAAATTTGAAGTGAAACTCACTTTAAGGCATCAAGAAAACTAATTTGACTGGAGAGTTAAATTGAGCTCATGCCTGACACTATGATCAAAGAACTTACAAATCAGAAAGCAGACTTGTTCAAAAGTGGGAAAAAAAAACCACTTTATAGGCCTGTCAGCTCAGTTGATTTGAATTAAGCCAAAAATTATAATGTACCTCAGGGAAATTTTCCCCTTGCAGAAATAAACTCATAGTGTATAATTGTGTAATTGAACAAATAATGCAAATGACGGCTTTATGTTTGTGTTTGTTCTTGTTTAGTGTTTGCTTGGACTAACAGACTAACTTACGTGCTTTATGTGGGTTACTACTATAAGTAACAAAACCTCAGGGGATGGAAGTTGAGGTCTCTCAAGTAATGATTTTCTTTCTAAAAGACTTTATTTAATACTTCTGTTGCTAAAGTGTAGATTACATAGGTATATAAAAAAAAACTTTCTTCTCTGTAAGCCCAGAATATATGCAATACAGAAGAAACACCTACTATGAGAATGCCTTACTCTCTATCTCCAAAATAATGATAAATGACAGCCCACAAAAGTTATATCCAACTGTTGATGTCTGGGGAACAGATGATAATTGTATACAAAGAATGGGCTATTGGTAAATGATGATTGACAGCACAGATCAGAATGTGGAGAACATGTGTTGGATTCCTTCAGATCCTGGGGAGTTGCTGACAGCTTTCTCTACAGTTCACTTTCTTCTCACTCCAACAGAAATTTAGGATGGATGCTAAATTTCTCTGAACCTGGAAAAATAAATCCTATTGAAAACTTGTTTTTTTCACCAATGTGAAATTTCTCTAGACAAAATGGAGCATTACATCTTGGTCATTTCTGATTAAGAAAGGTTGTGATATGGGAAAATATGTTTCTAAAAATTGTGGAATTGTTTTTATCTATAAAAAGCTCATATTTGATAGTTCAGGAATTTTGGGGTTCTTTAGGGGTTCATTACAATTTAAGACTACTAAAGATAAGAATTATACTTAATATATAATTCTATAAATAAAATGTGCCAAAACATGTTATTAGTGAAAAAAAGAATTTAAAAATTAATCTAAAAGTCAGTTCAAATTACAGATTTGAAAAGGTTATTTATGAAACAGGTAGTAAGGAACCATTAAGTAGGGGAGAGAGATGCAAAGAAAATTATTTATATGAAGATGTATTTTGGGTAAAGAAGGTTATAAAGAAAATATAATTTTGACTGAGAAAGGATCACAATGGTAACATTTTGGCCACAGTAAAATGGCTGCTTATCTAAAGAAGAAGAAAGAGAAGAAAGTCTTGAACTGAATGAAAAGACCAAGAGTGTCGTGGGTAGTCTGTGTAAGTCATATGTAATCTTTCCTATTTCTTACTGTGACTATCTTCATGCACATATAGAAAAAATAGAAGGTCAAAAACACTTAGATAATAAAATATTCTTTAAATCCTGATAGAGAATTGGAGAAATTTGGCTAATTAACATTTTCATAGCTAAATCTCCAAGTCTTGATTAAAGTAAAATAAGAAATATTGTGAAAAACACATCAGCAGTTTGGAAATTCTTTTCTTTACTTTTTATTGCATTTTAGGTTTTGGGGTAAATGTGCAGAACATACAAGATAGTTGCATAGGCACACACATGGCAGTGTGATTTGCTGCCTTCCTCCCTTTCACCCACATCTGGCATTTCTCCCCATGCTATCCCTCCCCAACTCCCCGCCCAAGCTGACCCTCCCCTATTCCCCCCAATAGACCCCAGTGTGTAGTGCTCCCCTCCCTGTGTCCATGTGTTCTCATTGTTCGTCACCTGCCTTTGAGTGAGAACATGCAGTATTTCATTTTCTGTTCTTGTCTCAGTTTGCTGAGAATGATGTTCTCCAGATTCATCCATGTTCCTACAAAGGACACAAACTCATCGTTTTTGATTGTGGCATAATATTCCATGGTGTATATGTGCCACATTTTCCCATTCCAGTCTATCATCGATGGGCATTTGGGTTGGTTCCAGGTCTTTGCTATTGTAAACAGTGCTGCACTGAACATTTGTGTGCATGTGTCCTTATAGTAGAACGATTTATAGTCCTTTGGATATACACCCAGTAAGGGGATTGCTGGGTCAAATGGAATTTCTATTTCTAGGTCCTTGAGGAATCGCCACACTGTCTTCCACAATGGTTGAAGTAATTTACACTCCCACCAGCAGTGTAAAAGTGTTCCTATTTCTCCACATCCTCTTCAGCATCTGTTGTCTTCAGATTTTTTAATGATCGCTATTCTAACTGGCATGTGATGGTATCTCAATGTAGTTTTGATTTGCATTTCTCTAATGACCAGTGATGATGAGCATTTTTTCATGTGTTTGTTGGCCTCATGTATGTCTTCTTTTGTGAAGTGTCTGTTCATATCCTTTGCCCATTTTTGAATGGGCTTGTTTGTTTTTTTTCCTGTAAATCTGTTTGAGTTCTTTGTAAATTCTGGATATCAGCCCTTTGTCAGATGCGTAAACTGCAAAATTTTTTTCCCATTCTGTTGGTTGCCAATTCACTCTAGTGACTGTTTCTTTTGCCGTGCAGAAGCTGTGGAGTTTGATTAGGTCCCATTTGTCTATTTTGGCTTTTGTTGCCAATGCTTTTTGTGTTTTGGTCTTGAAGTCCGTGCCTACTCCTATGTCCTGAATGGTTTTGCCTACATTTTCTTCTAGGGTTTTTATGGTGCCAGGTCTTATGTTTAAGTCTTTAATGCATCTGGAGTTAATTTTAGTGTAAGGTGTCAGGAAGGGGTCCAGTTTCTGCTTTCTGCACATGGCTAGCCAGTTTTCCCAACACCATTTATTAAATAGGGAATCCTTTCCCCATTGCTTGTTTTTGTCAGGTTTATCAAAGATTATATGGTTGTAGATATGTTGTGTTGCCTCTGATGCCTCTATTCCATTCCACTGGCCCATATCTCCGTTGTGGTACCAGTACCATGCTGTTTTGATTACTGTAGCCTTGTAGTATAGTTTGAACTCAGGTAGTGTGATGCTTCCTGCTGTGTTCTTTTTGCTTAGAATTGACTTGGCTATGTGGGCTCTCTTTTGGTTCCATATGAAGTTTAAGGTGTTTTTTTTCCAGTTATGTGAAGAAGGTCATTGGTAGCTTGATGGGGTTAGCATTGAATCTGTAAATTACTTTGGGCAGTATGGACATTTTCATGATATTGATTCTTCCTAACCATGAACATGGAATGTTTCTCCATCTATTTGTGTCCTCTCTTATTTCGTTGGGCAGTGGTTTGTAGTTTTCCTTGAAGAGGTCCTTTATGTTCCTTGTTAGTTGTATTCCTAGGCATTTTATTCTCTTTGTAGTAATTGTGAATGGCAGTTCGTTTTGATTTGGCTCTCTTTCAGTCTGTTATTGGTGTATAGGAATGCTTGTGATTTTTGCACATTGATTTTGTATGCTAAGACTTTGCTGAAGTTGCTTATCAGCTTCAGGAGTTTTGGGGCTGAGACGATGGGGTCTTCCAGATATACTATCATGTCGTCTGCAAATAGAGACAATTTGGCTTCCTCCTTTTCTATTTATTTCTTTTTCTTGCCTGACTGTTCTGGCTAGGACTTCCTGTACTATATTGAATAGGAGTGGTGAGAGAGGGCCTCCTTGTCTAGTGCCAGATTTCAAAGGGAATGCTTCCAGTTTTTGCCCATTCAGTATGATATTAGCTGTTGGTTTGTCATAAATAGCTTTTATTATTTTGAGATATGTTACATCAATACCGAGTTTATTGAGGGTTTTTAGCCTAAAGGGCTGTTGAATTTTGCCAAAGGCCTTCTCTGCATCAATTGAGATAATCATGTGGTTTTTGTTTTTGCTTCTGTTTATGTGGTGAATTACGTTTATAGACTTGTGTATGTTGACCCAGCCTTGCATCCCCAGGATGAATCCTACTTGATCATGGTGAATAAGCTTTTTGATGTGCTGTTGCAATCGGCTTGCTAGTATTTTATTGAAGATTTTTGCATCTATGTTCATCATGGGTATTGGCCTGAAGTTTTCTTTTCTTGTTGAGTCTCTGCCGGGTTTTGGTATCAGGATCATGTTGGTCTCATAAAATAATTTGGGAAGGATTCACTCTTTTTGGATTATTTGGAATAGTTTCAGAAAAAATGGTAACAGTTCTTCTTTGTGTGTCTGGTAGAATTCGGCTGTGAACCCATCTGGACCTGGGCTTTTTTGTATGGTAGGCTCTTAATTGCTGCCTCAACTTCAGACCTTGTTATTGGTCTATTCATAGTTTCGACTTCTTCCTGGTTTAGGCTTGGGAGGACACAAATGTCCAGGAATTTATCCATTTCTTCCAAGTTTACTAGTTTATGTGCATAGAGTTGTTTGTGGTATTCTCTGATGATGGTTTGAATTTCTGTGGCGTCTGTGGCGATTTCCCCTTTATCGTTTTTTATTGCATCGATTTGGTTACTCTCTCTTTTCTTTTTTATCAATCTGGTAGTGGTCTGTCTATTTTGTTGATCTTTTCAAAAAACCAGCTCTTGGATTTATTGATTTTTTGAAGGGTTTTTCGTGTGTCTATCTCCTTCAGTTCTGCTCTGATCTTAGTTATTTCTTGTCTTCTGCTAGGTTTTGAGTTTTTTTGATCTTGCTCCTCTAGCTCTTTTAATTTTGATGATGGGGTGTCAATTTTCAATCTCTCCACTCTTCTCATGTGGACACTTATTGTTATATATTTTCCTCTAGAGACTGCTTTAAATGTGTCCCAGAGATTCTGGTATGTTGTGTCTTCATTCTCATTGGTTTCAAAGAAATTCTTTATTTCTGCCTTCATTTCATTGTTTATCCAGTCAACATTCAAGAGCCAGTTGTTCAGTTTCCATGAAGCTGTGCAGTTCTGAGTTAGTTTCTGAATTCTGAGTTCTAATTTGATTGCACTATGGTCTGAGAGACTGTTTGTTATGATTTCAGTTGTTTTGCATTTGTTGAGGAGTACTTTACTTCCAATTATGTGGTCAATTTTAGAGTACGTGTAATGTGGTGCTGAGAAGGACGTATATTCTGTGGATTTGGGGTGGAGAGTTCTGTAAATGCCTTTCAGGTTTGCTTGTTCCAGGTCTGAGTTCAAGTCCTGGATATCCTTGTTAATTTTCTGTCTGGTTGATCTGTCTAATATTTACAGTGAAGTGTTAAAGTCTCCCACTAGTATTGTGTGGGAGTCTAAGTGTCTTTGTAAGTCATTAAGAGCTTGCCTTATATATCTGGGTGCCCCTCTATTGGGTCCATATATATTTAGAATCGTTAGCTCTTCTTGTTGCATCGATCTTTTTACCATTATGTAATGTCCTTCTTTGTCTCTTTTGATCTTTGCTGCTTTAAAGTCTATTTTATCAGAGAAGAGAATTGCAACTCCTGCTTTTTTTTGCTCTCCATTTGCTTGGTAAATCTTCCTCCATCCCTTTATTTTGAGCCTTTGTGTATCCTTGCATGTGAGATGGATTTCCTGGATACAGCACACCAATGGGTTTTGTTTTTTTATCCAATTTACCAGTCTGTGTGTTTTGATTGGTGCATTTAGTCCAATTACATTTAGGGTTAATATGGATATGTGTGAATTTGATACTGCCATTTTGATTCTAGCTGGCTGTTTTGCTCATTAGTTGATGCAGATTCTTCATTTTGTTGATGCTCTTTAGCCTTTGGTGTGTTTTTGGAGTGGCTGGTACTGGTTGTTCCTTTCTATGTGTAATGCCTCTTTCAGGAGCTCTTGTATAGCAGGCCTGGTGGTGATAAAATCTCTGAGTACTTGCTTGTTTGCAAAAGATTTTATTTTTCCTTCACTTATGAAGCTTAATTTGGCTGGATAAGAAATTCTGGGTTGAAAGTTCTTTTCTTTAAGGATGTTGAATATTGGCCCCCCTCTCTTCTGGCTTGTAGTGTCTCTGCCGAGAGATCTGCTGTGAGTCTGATGGGCTTCCCTTTGTGGGTGACCCGACCTTTCTCTCTGGCTGCAGGTAGCATTTTTTTCTTCATTTCAACCCTGGTGAATCTGATGATTATGTGCCTTTGGGTTGCTCTTCTTGAGGAATACCTTTGTGGTGTTCTCTGTATTTCCTGGATTTGAATATTGGCCTGCCTTACTAGGTTGATGAAGTTTTCCTGGACAATATTCTGAAGAGTATTTTCCAGCTGGGATTCATTCTCTTCGTCACTATTCGGTACACCTATCAAATGTAGATTAGGTCTCTTCACATAGTCCCACATTTCTTGGAGACTTTGTTCATTCCTTTTTGCACTTTTTTTTCTGTAATCTTGCCTTTTCCTTTTAGTTCGTGGAGTTAATCTACCTCTGATATCCTTTCTTCTGCTTGGTCAATTCAGTTGTTGAAACTTGTACATGCTTCATGAAGCTCTCGTGCTGTGTTTTTCAGCTCCATCAATTCACTCATATTCCTCTCTATGTCGCCCATTCTTGTTATCATTTCATCAAATCTTTTTTCAAGGTTCTTAGTTTCTTTGCTTTGAGTTAGAACATGTTCTTTTAGCTCACAGAAGTTTCTCGTTACCCACCTTCTAAAGTCTGGTTCCATCATTTCATCACATTCATTCTCTGTCCAGCTTTGTTCCCTTGCTGGTGAGGAGTTGTGGTCCTTTGTAGGAGGCGAGTTGTTCTGGTTTAGGGTACTTTCCTCATTTTTGCTCTGGTTCCTTACCATCTTTGTGGATTTATCCACCTGTCATCTGTGTAGTTGCTGATTTTCATATTGGGTCTCTGAGTGGACATCCAAATTATTGATGATGAAGTATTTTTGTTTCTTAGTTTTCCTTCTAACAGTCTGGCCCCTCTTCTTTAGGACTGCTGAGGTCTACTCTAGGCCCTGCTTGCCTGGGGGTCACCTGCAGCAGCTGCAAAACAGTAAGCATTGCTACGAGTTTCTTCTTCTGCTATCTTTGTCCCAGAATGATGCCCCCCAAATGTCAGTCTGATCAGTCTTTTGTGAGGTGACTCTTTGGATATATGGGAGTCAGGGAGCTGCTTGAGGAGACAGTCTGTTCTTTGAGAGCTCCATTGTTCATTCAGAGCTGCTAGGCAGGTACGTTTAAGTCTCCTGCAGCAGAACTCATAAATCCCCTTTTATCTCCAGGTGCTCTGTCCTGGGGAATTAGGGCTTTAATTATGAGTATACATTGAGTTGCTGCCTTTTTATTTTCAGGGCTGTCCTGCCCAGCAAGGGGGCAGCCTAGTCACTGCCTGCAGAGGCTTTGCTGAATCTTTGCAGAGGCTTTGTGGGTTCTGCCCTGCTACTGGCTCTGCTCTGCTGCCCTATGTATTTCCCTGCAGTCCTGTTTTTATGGGTGTGGTTAGAACTGCCTTGGCAATGTTGGCCTGCCTCTGTAATGGCGGACTCTCTTTGTTATGGCGGGTTGCCTCGGCAACGGCAGGCTGCGTCAGCAATGGCAGAGTACCTCCGTAGGGGTGGAGTGCCTTGGTGATGGTGGACGACCCTCCCCTACAGAGCTGGGCCATCCCAGTTTTAGCTGTGCTTGCTGTGAAACTCTCAACCCCCAGCGTTTCCAATTGCTGTTTTTTTTTTGTTTGTTTTTGTGGGTGTGGGACCTGCCAAGCCTGATCACCTGGCTCCCTGCCTCAGAGCCCCTTTTTCTTTAAGTTGAAAGGTTGACTCTCTCCCAGGTGTTCCAGTCACCTGCTGAAAGGGTGCCAGGATCTGTGTGATTTCCCATGCAGAGACCCACTGTGCCGGTTGAAACAACGTTGCTGCCTGGGAATCTCCTGGCCTGGCTTTATGTTTCAGTCCCATTTAATCAGATGAATGGGCTAATCTGCCTTCCCAGATCTCCAATTGCCAGTTTAACAGGGCAACCAGACCAGTGTATTTTGTACGGAGAGCAGCTGTGCTGCAGTGCCAGCCGAAACAGCTGCACCAGCTGAAACAGCCGCTCCAGCCAAAACAGCCATGCTGGCGACCCGTGGGGCTCCTCCACCTGGGAATCTCCTGGTCTGTGGGAAATAAAGATCCATCTGGAAATGGGGTGTCCACTCACCCTCTGCACTTTCACTGATAGCTCCAATCCTGAGCTGCTCTTACAGCACCATCTTGAATCACCTCTGGAAATTCTTTTCTAATATACTTAAGCATGAAGCTGGATTTAGTGTGTATGAAATTTCACATTCATGTTTGCATTGCTTCACACTATTTTTACTGTTTTGCATGGATAGTGCTAGCACTGGAGTGCTTACTGGTCATGTGCTTAGAGAGAACTTCTTGATCGCATAGAATGTATGGTGATATTGGTGGACTTAACAATACCGAATTATGTATCAGGAATAAAATATTCATTATTTGGGTTTTTGGTCAGGGGAACACTGTAACCTCCAGTGCAGACTGTGTAGAAAAAATTTATGGTTGGTTTCTTGTTTCAATCGTTTGGGTTGGTTTCAGATTTCTTCCATTGATAAAAAAAAAACTGTGATGTGGGTAAATAGTTTTAATGTTCAGGAAATATTGGCCTTGTTCTTAAGAAAATCATACTGATGAGAATTTCTCTAAAGCTAATTTTGTTGTGTTTACTATTATTACATTAATATGACCTTCACTTTTATTAAGTAGTAGAAAGCTGTCAGTCACTGATGGGCCTTTATGTGTGTACTTCAAAATAAAATATGTGCAGGTGTTGCAATGGTTTAAAAACTTTGGTGGTGAAAGTTACCTAATCACTTCTCAGCACTGTATCTAGAAACCAGTCTTGGAAATGTGTGATGATATGCTTTTGAAAATAGCTGAAAATAAATTGATCTCTTGTTTTTACTTTGTCCTTGTTTTGTTGCATAGTATTTAAGTGAAAGAAGATTGTTTCTCATATTAAATTTTTGAAATTGATGTTTGTATTTTCCATGTCTTTATGATGGAGAGAAAAGTTAGTTGTCTTTGATAAGTTTATCATAGGACTTAGCACATTTTTTATGCTTTTGGTCACAGTTCTTTCACTAGAATACTAACAAGTAGACATATGCAATGAATAACCTAACTACTTGAATATATTGATTTAAAATATTGCAAGGAGTAATTCATAAACATCAAATCACAGTGTTTTGATTTGTAACATGTTAGAGAAAATGATAAGATATTCTGTTGTGTAAGTATCCTATTAACTCATGCTTGTGCACCAACAACTGTTAAATTTTGATCATTGACATCAGTCAAATCCTCATCCTCCAATTTGGGAGAAGCTGACACTCAAAATGCTCTTGTGAGACACAAGACTGGTAATTAAACTATTCAATCCTTTTAGGCCTAGGGACTATTATGGAAGAGGTGGACTTGTGAGATTGTAAAGGCTGATCTTGAGGGATAAGATTACTTCACAGATTCTCTGTAAATTAAACATTAATATAAAAAGGGACACTGATGCAAGACCAGCATCTGCGCCCATGTGTTATAATATAAGAGTGTTTTATTGGGGTATTGATCTGCTCTTTAAAAGAAAATTCTAATAGGTTATAAAAAGTTTGTGAAAATCTTACCTTATGGCAAAACTGATTAAAATTAGATTTGCTTATAAGATTTTATTAAAATTAACTTTAACATTAGTAATATGCCACACAAAGGTAAAACTTTGGTTTTCTCTTTTGAACAAAATGTTTATGTACTATTAAGGGATAAAAGATTTTGTTTAAAAATCTTGAAACAAGAGAAAATGGACAGACAACATACCAAAATGTAGGATATGCAACAAAAGCAGTTCCAGGGGAAATTTATAGAAATAAATAGATAGATTAAGAAAAAAAAATATAGCACCTAACTTTATACCTCAAAGAACTAGAAAAAGAAAACAAACTATTTTCAAAGTCTACCATATGAAAGAAATAAGGAATTGAGCAGAAAGAAATAAAATAGACACTGCAAAACAATAAAAAGTATCAAGAAATTTGAGAGCGATTTTTCTAAAAACTTAAGTAAAATTGGCAAGTCTTGTTATTTTCTTTCTGATTTTAATGGAATAATTTTTATTTTTCATGGTTACATATAATGTTTTGGTGAGTTTTGGTAGAAACTGTTATCAGGTTAAAACCATTTCATCTTTCTTTATTATTGTTGTACTTTAGTTTGAAAAAAATTTTGCAATCTACACATCTGACAAGTCTTTAACTAGATAAAAAAGAAGATGTTCCACTTCAAGATGGCTGACTAGAAACAGCTAGTATTTGCATCTCTCATGGAGAAGATACAAAGTTATAAGTAAATATTAAGTCTTCAAATGGATCATCTGAGAGCTGATGCTGGGACTCACCAGGAAATCAATGGGATCAACAGATAGCCAAAAAGAGGGAGGCTATGAAGTCAGGCTGCTGTCCCCCTGGGATTGGCCTGTTACTGGAGGAAGCTCCTCAACATGGCAAAATGATGAGTGAGTGAGTTTGCCCTGGGGGATCCACACATCTACCACAGACCTTTGCAATGTTGAGCATGGATAGCCATCTTGACACCCCCAGGCATCCAGACTGACACAGAGAGCCACCTAGAATCTGTGAAGAGGCACCACTCAAGCCCATATGAAATCTCATAGGCTTTTGATCTTTAAGCAGCTCAGTGTCAGCTTCTGTTGCCCTGCAAAGAGGAGAGGCAAGGCACTTTCACACACCTCTAGGATAAATGTCACAGCCATAGTAGTGAGGAGCAGCCAAACTACATGCTGTGTGACCTCTACCTCCACTGCTCTTTGCCAGGTGAGGCTTGCTGGCTTGGGCCCCAGTGCAACTGCCCTACTCCTACCTGATTACTGTGGTCGTGGCTGTGTTATTCTGAGTGCATAACTCTAAGAGGTAGTTGATGAGTTATTTAAAATTGCCACTATTGTTGTCCCCTGCATGCTCCACAACATCCACATCTGCTGCTCCCTGCCAAATGGGGGCTTGCCACCTTCTGGCCCACAGTGCAGCTGGCACACTCCCACTTGAACACTATGGCCACAGAATGGTTTCTTTCAGAGACCATTTCCCTGAGATCAGCAACAAACTTTTCGCAGTTCTCACTACCACTGCCTCTGACCCTACCATGCACAGGCAAGCACAGGTGTGAGGAATCTTGGCACCTTTGTGTGGCCCCAACAGTGAAATCCAGTGCCACTTGTGTGGGAGGGAAGTGTAAATGTGCCATGCACCTGACACTCACCTGTCTCTATTGCCCTAGCTTAGGGGACTTGCCCTCCTCTGTGAAAGGCCTATATCTTATAGCTGCCCTGCACTGCCCTTATGTGAACATTTTAACTGCAGCCCAGAGACCTTCTAAAAACCCAACTTCCACAGACCTGTGATCTTCCCACAGACTCCTTTTGCTTGAGTTCTGCCTGTTCCATCCTGAGATTCCTGCTGATGATCTGGGGACCAGTCTGCTCCTTTTCAACACAGTGAACACTTGAACTGTGGGATAACCTGACCCTGTTCCAGCAACTTCAGGACTTATACATATTGTCAAGTTGGACATCTAGGGGCCTGGGAACTGGGGAAATACCTGGACCATTCTAACATTGCTGCCATGTAGCCACTTCCCCCAAAGCCTGAAGTGAGGCTGAGCCAACTAGCCAACATCACTACAACCAACACCTACCCACATGGGCTGAAAGGTGGTGCATCCTTCTTTACATAAAGTAGCATCATCACCACATCAGAGAACAAGAGCACCATAAAGTTTTCTGTACCAGACTGAATGAAGAAGTTCCACCCAAAAACAATTCCCATGGAGAGCTGCAACACATACTTTTTCTATGGTTCTAAAGCAGCATTGTTTTCTGAGGTAAATACCCAAGATGCATTGTCTCATGGCCACAGAAAACTAGTACATGGACATATAAGAGTGAGGTTAGAAGCAGAAGCTTAATAGACAAAAGAAAGAGAAGAGCTTTTCCTTGCAGAGAGTGGTGTCCAGAATGGGTTTCTGCTTCGAGGCAAAATGTAAGCGTTTTATAGATGAGCCTGAGGAGGAGGTGTCTGTTTTATATAGGGCATGTAAGATTGGTCAGACCAGGTGTGCCAATTGCATAAGGTGTGAAAATCTGGTTAGGGCTAGGTATGCCATTTCCATAGGGTGCAAATAGCTGGCTGCCTCATTCTAATCTTTTATTATGCAAATGAGTTCTATACTTGGCTGGCACAGTTTCCTGTTTCTTTATTGTCCATTTGGTCACAAAGAAAAGAAAAGATGGAGCTCCTAAGTTGGATATAACTGGCCTTATCCAATATAGGTATCCAATAAGGCTACCTATCCAGGTAGCCTTATTCTATTTGTACAGCTGCCAGCATTTCCCCACGTAAGCTTCTAGCATACTTATCTATGTTTGCAGCTTGATTTTTTAGGCTGCTCTTTATTAGGAAAATGATAATTTCTTGGGCTGCTTTTTGTTAGAAAGGAAGCCCTTTTGAGAATTCTTTTACCCTCGCTATTTTTGCCTGAATAATTTTTTTCTAGGTACTGTATCAGTTCTCAACCACATTGTGGTCTGAGTATAGACTACAGCATACATTTGAACTGACACTCACAAGCCTGGGACAGGGGCATGATAGGGAAACAGATATTCCTGCCTATCTAGTATGTGGAGTCAGTGCAGTCATCTCACCTCACACAGAGACTTCAGCATATTTCACCAGAAACTCTTTGTAGCCACTTTCATCAGGGCTGGTGCCTATGTTTGCCATTGGGATATTGATTGGCAAGCCAGGGGTTCAAGCTCTGCCCAGCTGTGTTCCCTGCTTGTGAAGAACACTAAGTCTGAGACTGCCTCCACAGTCTCAGACATATGGGTATCAAAATTGTAAACCTTTCTCAGCCTAATAGGTGAGAAATAGTATCATGCAGTTTTGTTTTGCTCTTCTCTTTTTATAGACAGGTTTAAGCAACTTTTCATATGTTTAAAGGCCATTTGCATTTGTTTTTCTGTGATATGTTTGTTCAAAGCTCTATACCATGTTTCTACAAGTTGTTGGTTTCTTTCTTCTCTATTTTAACAAGCTTTTACAACTTAGAAGTATGAACCCTTTGAAGGTGATATAAATTGTAAATATGTTCCAAGGTCTGTCATTTGTTTTTCCACATTGCTCAGAGTATTTATAGTTTTTGAAAAATTATTTTTATTTTTTAAATGTAATTTAATAAATATATTAATATTTGCTCTTCATATTTCTTTATTCTGAATAATAAGTAGAAAAGTTTCTCTATTTGGAGATGATAGAAGAATTCATTTATGTTTTAATTTTATATCATAAGGTTTAATTTTTATTATTTTAAATCTCAGATTTATTTTACATCTTGTTGCATAACAAAAAAGGATAAATTCAATTTCTCTTTCTTCCATGGGTTATTCAGTATCCAGATGTGCTTTTTGAACAAATCCATTATTACTTCATTGATTTGAGAACATACAGTAAATTTCCATTAGAAAATAGGCTTGTTTCTTGATTTTATATTTATCATTCATAATGAAACAAGTTTTGTTTCATCATTTTAAGAATGAAATACAAAAGCATTCAAACTAGAAAGGAAGATGTTAAATTACTTCTACTAGCAAATGACATAATCTTATATATAGAAAACTGTGATAACTTTACCAAAAAACTGTTGGAACAAAAATTAGTAAAGTTGCAGGATACAAAATAAATGTACAATAATCTTTTATATTTCTATACACTAACAATATTAATTGTTAAATTAACAATATTAAAAGAAGACATTTTTAAAAATCACATTTTACAATGGTATAAAAAAAAGAATGAAATAATTCAGAATAGGCTTAACCATGGAGGTCAAAATTCTGTACACTGAAAACCGTATGATATTGATTAAGGAAACTGAAGACAAAAATAAATTGAAAGCTATTCTTTGCTCATAAATTGGAAAATTTAATATTGCTCAAATATCCATAATACTGAAAGCAACCCTCAGACAATACAATCATTATCAAACTTCCAGTGAGCTTTACCACAAAAACAGAAGCAAACAATTTCTAAAATTTGTATGGAAATACTAAGCACTTGAATAACCAAATAAATCTTGAATAAGAAGAACAAAGCTAGGGGCACCATAATTCATGATTGGAAATTATATTACAAAGCTATAGTAATCAAAATAGGATGGTACTGTCATAAAAACAGACGCATAGACCAATGGAACAAAACAGAGAGCCCAGAAATAAACTCACCCATATATAGTCAACTATTCTTCGACAAGGGTACTCAGAATACACTATGGGAAAAGATAGCCTCTTTTATAAATGATGTTGGTAAAACTGGCTATCAAGATACAAAAGAATTAAATCGAATGCTTATCTTACATAAGAGTTGAGTTGAAGACCCAAATGTAAGACTTGAAACCATGAAAATTCTATATAAAAACACTGAGATAAGGCTTTTTTTATATTAATCTTCACAGTGAGTTTCTGGATATGACGTAAAATCACAGGCAAAACAAACAAAAATAAATAAATAAATGAGACTACTTCAAACTAAAAAGTCTCTGCACTACAAAAATAAATAAATAAGTCAGTAAATAAATAAATAAAACAACTATCTACAAACTGAAAATGGAACCTATGGAATGGAAGAAAATAGTTGCAAGCCATATATCTGAAAAGAGACGAACATCCAAAATACATAAGGAACTCATAAAAATCAAT
Organism: Saguinus oedipus; assembly: GCA_031835075.1. Taxonomy (NCBI): domain Eukaryota; kingdom Metazoa; phylum Chordata; class Mammalia; order Primates; family Cebidae; genus Saguinus; species Saguinus oedipus. Next base: position 76,739,153 of record CM063191.1, on the reverse strand, counting down.
AACATAAAAAACAAATAACCTGATTACTAAATGGGTAAATTACCTAAATAGACATTTTTCCATGAAAGACATGCCAATGGACAACAGATATATACAACAGATCTCAACATCACTAATAATCAGGAAATTTCAAACCAAAACCATAGTGAAGTGTCACTTCACACATCTTAAAATGGGAATTATCAAAAAGACAAAAGAAATTAAGTGTTGGCAAAGGTGTGGAAAAAAAAAGAAACCCTAATTTACTATTATGGAAATATACATTGGCTATTATGTAAAACAGTGTGGAGAGTTCTCAAAATAACAAAGATAGAACTACTATGTAATTCAGCAATTCCACTTGTGTGTGTGTGTATAAAATCTGGAATATATATATGTCATAGATAATAATAACTATATAAATAGTCTGAAGATATGTGTGTGTATATATATATGTGTGTGTGTATGTGTATATATATATATATATATATATATATATATATATATATAAAATCTGAATCTCAAGGAGATGTCTATAATTCCGTGTTCATTGCAACATTATTCACAAAAGTCTAGATATAAAATCAAACTAAGGGTCATTGATGAATGAATGATGAATGAATGAAAAGTTGTATATATATGTGAATATTATTCAGCTGGATAAAAGAGAATTCTACAATTTGCAGCAGCATAGATAAACCTGGAGAGTATTGGACCACGTGAATCAAGACAGACATGCGCACAAAAATATTGTATGATCTCACTTATATGTGGAATTTCAACTCCTGGATTCAGAGAGTAGAATGATGGTTGTCAGTGGCTGAAAGGTAGGGCAAAGAGGGACATGTTGGTTAAAGTACGTAAACTTCCAGCATCAGGTGAATAAGTTCTGATGGTCTTATATACAGCGTGGTGAAAATACTTAAAAATATGTTATTGTATACTTAAATTTGGGAAGAAAAATTTTAAGCATTCTCACCTCAGAAAAGTAGTGACCATTCTAGCTCAAAAGATGTGTTAATTAACATTATTTTTAAATTATTTCACAAGATGTATGTATATCAAATCACTGCATTGTATATCTTAAATATATAAAAATTTTACTTTGTCAATTGTAACTTAATAAGGCTGAAAGAAAGAAAATGAAAGGATGGAAAATAATATCTCATGAACATTGCAGCAGAAAGAAAGCAAAGGTGACCATGCTAATATAATACAAAGTAGATGTTAAGTAGAGTCACTGGTAAGTGACAATGAGAAATATTATATAAGGATAAATTAACCAATTTACCAGTGAGATGTAACAATCATTATTATATATATACCAAACATTGGAGCTTCTAAATACATTAGGCAAACTTAGAACTTATGTAAGAAACAGACAAATTTACAATGCTAGTAGGAAACTTCAATGCATCATTGTTTACAGAAACAAAACAAAAATCCACCCTAAAATTTTTATGAAATCTCATGCTATCCTGTGTGGCAAAAATAATGACAAAAAAGTTAAAGATATCATGATTTCTGATTTCAAAACTTATTACAGAGCTATTATAATCAAAACACTGTGGTGCTGGCATGAACACATACATGAAGAGCAACTGGATAGAACTGAAAGCCCAAAAATAGACCCTTACATATCTGGTTAAATATTTTTCAGCAAGGGTGCCATGACATTAAATGAGAGAAGAACAATCTTTTTAACAAATGGTTTTGGGAAAGCTGGATCTTCACATGCAAATAAATGATGTTGAACACTTATCTGACAACATATGCAAAAATTAACTCGAAATGAATCAAAGACTTAAATATAAGGACTAAATTATAAATATTATAGAAACAGACAGGGGAAAGGCTCATGACATTAGATTTGACAATGTGTTTTTGAATATGACACAAAAATACTGGCAATAAAATTAAATTGGACTACAGAAAAATTAATAACTTGTGCATCAACAACCATAGTAAACTGATTAAAAATGCAGCCTATATAAGAAAATGAAATATTTTCAAATTAAATGTCTGATAAGAAATTAATGTTCAGAATATACAATGAACTCTTGCCCCTCAACAACAAAAATCAAATAACCAAATTTCAAAATGGTCAAAAAACTTGAATAACTATATATATATTTTTAAAGACATACAAATGGCCAACAAGTACATGAAAAGATTCTCAACTAATCATCAGGTAAATTCAAACTAAAACCACAATAAGATACTACCATATACATATTGGAATAAGTACCATTAAAATCCAGAAAATAATTATTGAGAATGTGGAGAAATTGGAACCCATGTACATAGTTGGTGAAAATGTAAAATGGTGTTGCTATGAGGAACAGCATGGTTGTTTCTCAAATAAAACTCTGAAAATATAATTACCATATAATACTACAATTCCATTTCAGGGCATAAAACCAAAAGACTTCAAAGCAGGGTATTGAAGAGATATTTTTACAACTATGTTCATAGCAGCATAATTCACAATAGCTAAAAGATGGAGTCAACTCACACATGTATTAATAGATGAATGGATAAACAAAATGTGGTATATACATGCAATGGAATATTATTTAACCCTAAAAAAGATTTTCTTATGGTCTTCAATATGGATGAGACTTGAAGACATCAGGCTAAGTTAAACAAGTCAGTCACAGAAAGATAAATATCAGGTGGAGGTGGGGATAAAGAGTGGTTTGATTAATATAGAGCTACAATTTCATAAGATAAAAAGATATCTGGAGATTGGTTGCAACAGTGTTAATGTATTTAACACTATCAAATTGTACATTATAAGGGATTAGTGTTACATTTCATGTTATGTGTAATTTTTCCACCATTAAAAATAAAGAAGTAGGCCAGGTGCAGTAGCTGACACCTGTAATTCTAGCACTTTGGGAGGCCAAGGAGGGTGGATCATGTGAGGTCAGGAGTTAGAGACCAGCCTGACTAACACAGTGAAATCCCACCTCTACTAAAAATACAAAAATTAGTTGAGTGTGGTGACAGACACCTGTAATCCCAGTTACTCAGGAGGCTAAAGCAGGAGAATCACTTGAACCTGGGAGGCAGAGGTTGCAGTGAGCCGAGATCACGCCATTGCACTCCAGCCTGGGTAACAAGAGGGAAACTCCGTCTTGAAAATAAATAAATAAATAAATAAAAATTTAAAAAAATGAAGAAGTAAAAAATAGGGGGAGAGGGAACAAGATGGCTGAATAGACACAACTCCAGTGCCAACACCCAGCGAAAGAGGTGCCGAAATTGAGAGAGCTCCTAGCTCCAACCAAGGTACCAGGTGCATTTCAATGGGTCTGGTTGAACGGTGAGCAAAGCCCAGGCAGAGCAGACTGAGGTGGGGTGGGGTGCTGCTTCAACTGGAAAGTGTATCTGACCAGTGAATCGGAGGCTTCCCCTCTGGCACCCCATCCAGATATAGTGCTTCCCCCAAAATCTCAGCAATACACAGAACAGGGAATCTTTGCCAGTCAAGCATCAGGAATTACAAGTGCAGAGTTGAATAATAATCCAGGATGGTGTCCCGGATTGTGGCTCAGATCTAAGCAAACATGTAAGCCCATAAGCCAGCTGGGAGAGCCTGTAGACCAAGCTATTGCCCTCTCCCCCTGCCCGGAGAGCGAGAGAGAACTAAAAGTGGGAAGACAGATGGAGCAGCTGGGCGGGCATGAGTGGAGAGAGAGGGAGCTGAAAGTAGAAGCTGAAAGTGGGGAGACAGATGGTGCAGCAGGGCAGGTCTCTACCCTCCCCCACAAACCCCAGAAGGCTGAAGCACTAACTCTGGTGGGTTGCACAGCCAATGCCTCAATCTGAGCTGAACCCTGAGTGATCCAGCTCCATGGAGAAAAAGTGCAACACACCATTAAAGAGGTGGGACTAGGCTTCATGTTTTAACAAAAAACACAGGAAGTCTACGTAGCAATGAGACAGTGTTCTTGACCACCCAGGAGTGCCTCCAGGTCAGAGAAGAGGTGGGCCTTACCTCCCAGTGTAAACAAAAAAGACACAGGAAGCCTACCTAGTAACCTGAAGGAGTCCCTGGAAACCCGGTAGCACCTCCACAGGCAGACAAGCGACCTCATCAAGCACCTCCCTGAGATCAGAGCCAGGTAAATCCACAAAGATGGAAAAAAAAAAAACAGTGCAAAAAAGATGAAACCATCAAAGACAAGAATGCCTCTTCTCCTTCAAGGGATCACAATTCTTTATCAACAGGTGAAGACAACACCACCAAGAAAGAGTGTGATGACTTGACAGAAGCAGGCTTTAGAAGGTGGGCAATAACAAACATTTCTGAGCTAAAGGAACACGTTCTAACACAATGCAAAGAAACTAAAAACCTTGAAAAAAGGTTAGATGAAATGCTAACTAGAATAACCAACCGGCTTAGAGAAGAACATAAAAGACTTGATGGAGTTGGAAAAATCAGCATGAGAACTATGTGAAGCAAATACAAGTTTCAATAGCTGAATCAATCAAGCAGAAGAAAGGATATCAGAGATTGAAGATCAATTCAATGAAATAAAAAGAGAAGGCAAGACAAGAGAAAAAAGAGTGAAAAGAAATGAGCAAAGCCTCCAAGAAATATGGGATTATGTGAAAAGACCTAATCTATGCTTGATTGGTGTACCTTAATGTTACAGGCAGAATGAATCCAAGCTGGAAAACACACTTCAGGATATTATCCAGAACTTCCCAAGCCTAGCAAGGCAGTCCAACATTCAAATTCAAGAAATACAGAGAACTCCACAAAGATATTTCTCAAGAAGAGCAACCCCAAGGCACACAATCATCATATTCACCAGGGTTGAAATGAAGGAAAAAATGCTAAGGGCAGCCAGAGAGAAAGAACAGGTCACCCACAGAGGGAAGCCAATCAGACTCACAGCAGATCTCTCGGCAGAAACCCTACAATCTGAAAGAGAGTGGTGGCCAATATGCAACATCCTTAAAGAAAAGGACTTTCAACCCAGAATCTCATATACAGCCAAACTAAGCTTCATAAGTGAAGGAGAAATAAAATCCTTTACAGACAAGAAATTGCTGAGAGATTTTGTTACCACCAGACCTGCCTTACAAGAGCTCCTGAAAGAAACACTACACACGGAAAGGAACAAGTACCAGCCACTGCAAAAGCAAACCAGTTGTCAAAGACCAAAATGCAATGAAGAAAATTAGTCAACTAACTGCCATGTGTGTACCTATGCAACTATCTTGCACGTTCTGCACATGTACCCCAAAACCTATAATGCAATAAAAATTTAAAAAAAAAGAAAAAAAAAAGAAAATTAGTCAACTAATGGGAAAGAAAACCAGCCAGTAACAAAATGGCAGGATCAAATTCATGCATAACAATATTAACATTAAATGTAAATGGCCTAAATGCCCCAATCAAAAGACACAGATTGGCAAACTGGATAAAAATCAAGACCCATTGGTGCGCTGTATTCAGGAAACCCATCTCACTTACAAAGACATACATAGACTCAAAATAAAGGGATGGAAGAAGATTTACCAAGCAAATGGAGAGCAAAATAAATAAATAAATAAATAAAAGCAGGGGTTGCAATCCTAGTCTCTGATAAAATGGACTTCAAACCAACAAAGATCAAAAGAGACAACGAAGGGCATTACATAATGGTAAAAAGATCAGTCCAACAAGAAGATCAACGAGACAGACAATTAACAAGGCTATCCAGGACTTGAATGCAGAGCTGGACCAAGCAGACCTAATAGACACATACAGAACGCTCCACCCCAAATCCACAGAATATACATTCTTCTCAGCACCACATCATACTTACTCTAAAATTTACCACACGACTGGAAGTAAATCACTTCTCCACAAATGCAAAAGAACGAGAATCATAACAAACAGTCTATCAGGCCACAGCGCCACATTGCACTTTCTCTAAAATTTACCACATAATTGGAAGTAAATCACTCCTCCACAGATGCAAAAGAATGAGAATCATAACAAACAGTCTATCAGACCACAGCGCAATCAGATTAGAACTCAGGATTAAGGAACTCACCCAAATATGCACTGAATAAACAATGAAATGAAGACAGAAATAAAGATGTTCTTTGAAACCAATCAGAATGAAGAAACAACTTACCAGAATCTCTGGGACACCTTTAAAGCACTGTTGAGAGGAAAATTTATAGCAATAAATGCCCACATGGGAAACAAGGAAAGATCTAAAATCAATATCCTATCATCAAAATTGAAAGAGCTAGAGGAGCAATATGAAAACAAACTCAAAAGCTAGCAGAAGACAAGAAATTACTAAGATCAGAACTGAACTACTGGAGATAGAGACACAAAAAAACCCTTCAAAAAGTCAATAAATCCAGGAGATGGTGTTTTGAGAAGATCAACAAAATAGACAGACAGCAAGCCAGACTAATAAAGAAAATAGAGAAGAATCAAATATATGCAATAAAAAACAATAAAAGGGATATCACCACCAATTCCACAGAAATACAAACTACCATCAGAGATTACTACAAAAAGCTCTATGCACATAAACCAGTAAACCTGGAAGAAATGGGTAAATTCCTGGACACTTGCACTTTACCAAGACTAAACCAGGAAGAACTTGAAATCCTGAATAAACCAATAATAAGGGCTGAAATTGAGGCAGCAATCAATAGCCTACCAACTAAAAAAAGTCCAGATCCAGATGGGTCCACAACCGAATTCTAGCAGACACACAAAGAGGATCTGGTTCCATTCCTTCTGAAACTATACCAAACAATACAAAAAGAGGGAATCCTCTCTAACTCCTTCTATGAGACCAACATCATCCTGATACCAAAACCAGGTAGATACTCAATTGAAAAAGAAAACTTCAGGCCAATATTCATGATGAACATCAATGAAAAAATCTTCAACAAAATATTGGCAAACCAAATGCAACAGCACAACAAAAAGCTTATTCATCACGATCAAGTAGGCTTCATCCTGGATATGCAAGGCTGGTTCAACATACACAAGTACATAAACATAATCCATCACACGAACAGAACCAAATAAAGAAAACACATGATTATCTCAATAGATGCATAGAAGGCCTTTGACAAAATTCAACTGCTCTTTATGTTAAAAACTCTCAATAAACTAGGTATTGATGGAAGGTATCTTAAAATAATAAAAGCAAGGTGGATCGGGGAAGATGGTGCTGTAAGACCAACTCAGGATTGCAGCTCCCAGTTAATCTGCAGAGGGTGAGTGGACGTCGCATTTTCATATGGATCTTTATTGTCCACAGACTAGGAGATTCCCAGGTGTAAGAGCCCCCACAGGCCACCAGTGCAGCAGTTTGGGCCGGCACGGCTGTTTGGGCCGAGGTCTCAGCGCAGCAACACTCCATACAAAATACACTGGTTTGGTTGCCCTGTTAAACCGGGAATTGGAGATTTCGGAAGGCAGATTAGCACATTCATCTGACTAAACGGGACTTAAACAGAAAGCCAGGTTAGGAGATTCCCAAGCAGCAACATGGTTTAAGCCGGCGCAGTGGGTCGCTGCACGGGAAATCACACAGATCCCGGTGCCCTTGCATCAGGTGACTGGAACACTTGGGAGAGAGTCAACCATTCAACTTAAAAAAAAGGGGGGCCCTGAGGCAGGGAGCCAGGTGATCAGGCTCAGTGGGTCCCACCCCAACAAAAACAAACAAAACAGCAATTGGAAACGCTCAGGATTGAGAGTTTCATGGCAAGCACAGCTGAACCCAGGAAAGTGCAGCTCAGTGGGGGAGGGGTGTCTGCCACTACCGAGGCACACAACCCCTATGGAGGTACGCTGCCATTGCTGATGCAGCCTGCCATTGCCGAGGCAACTCACCATAACAGAGAGAGTCCGCCACTACAGAGGTGGGCCACCATTGCCACTGCAGTTCTAACCATACCCATATAAACAGGGCTACAGGGAATTACACACAGCAGCAAGGCGGAGCCCATGACAGCAGGGCGGAGCCCACAGCAACAGGGTGGAGCCCATGGCAACAGGGAGGAGCCCACGGCAGCTCATGATAGCCACTAAGGCAGGCAATGACTAGACTGCCTCCTCGCTGGGCAGGAAAGAGCAACGGATACTCATAAATAAAGCTCTAACTTCCCAGCACAGAGCAACTGAGGAAAAAAAAGGGGGGCTTTATGAGTTCTGCTGCAGCAGACTTAAACATACCTGCCTAGCAGACCTGAATGAACAACGGAGCTCACAGCTCAGCACTAGAGCTCCTATAAAGTACAGACTGTTTCCTCAAGCAGCTCCCTGACCCCTGTATATCCAAAGAGTCACCTCACAAAGGACTAATCAGACTGACATTTGGGGGGCATCATTCTGGGACAAAGACAGCAGAAGAATAATCTGGTAGCAACCCTCATGGTTCCACAGCTGCTACAGGAGTTCCTCAGGTAAGCAGGGCCTGGAAAGAACCTCAGCAGTTCTACAACAGTGGGGCCAGACTGTTAGAAGGAAAACTAAGAAACAGAAAAACTTCATCATCAACAATCTGGATGTCCACTCAGAGACCCAACTGGAAAATCAGCAACCACTCAGAAGACAGGTGGATAAATCCACAAAGATGGGAGGAAACCAGTGCAAAAAGGAGATAAACACCTGAAACAAGAACACATTGCCTCCTACAAAGGATCAGTACTCCTCACCAGCAAGGGAACAAATCTGGACAGAGAATGAGTGTGATGAAATGATGGAATCAGACTTCAGAAGGTGGGTAATGAGAAACTTCCGTGAGTTAAAAGAACATGTTCTAAATCAATGCAAAGAAACTAAGAACCTTGAAAAAAGATTTGAAAAAAGATTTGAGGAAATGATAACAAAAATGGACAACTTAGAGTGGAATATGAGTGAATTGAAGGAGCTGAAAAACACAACACGAGAACTTCGTGAAGCATGCACAAGTTTCAACAGCCGAATTGACCAGGCAGAAGAAAGGATATCAGAAGTCGAAGATCAACTCAATGAAATAAAATGAGAAGCCAAGATTAGAGAAAAAAGCACAAAAGGGAATGAAGAAAGTCTCCAAGAAATGTGGGACTATGTGAAGAGACCTAACGTATGTTTGATAGGTGTAACTGAATGTGATGAAGAGAATGGATACAAGCTGGAAAATACTCTTCAGGATATGATCCAGGAAAATTTCCCCAACCTAGCAAGGCAGGCCAATATTCAAGTCCAGAAAATACAGAGACCACTACAAAGATATTCTGCAAGAAGAGGAACCCCAAGGCACATAATCATCAGATTCACCAGGGTTGAAATGAAGGAGAAAATGCTAAGGGCAGCTAGAGAGAAAGGTCGGGTCACCCACAAAGGGAAGCCCATCAAACTCACAGCAGATCTCTCGGGAGAAACCCTACAAGACAGAAGCGGGGGGCAATATTCACCATCCTTAAAGAAAAGAACTTTCAACCCAGAATTTCATATCCAGCCAAACTGAGCTTCATGAGTGAAGAAAAAATAAAATCCTTTGCAAAAAAGCAAGTACTCAGAGATTTTGTCACCACCAGGCCTGCTATACAAGAGGCTCTGAAAGAGGCACTACACATAAAAGGGAACAACCAGTACCACCCATTCCAGAAGCATACCAAATGCTAAACAGCATCAACAAAATGAAGAATCTGCATCAACTAATGGGCAAAACAGCCAGCTAGCATCAAAATGGCAGTATCAAATTCACGCATATCCATATTAACCCTAAATGTAAATGGGCTAAATGCACGAATCAAAAGACACAGACTGGCAAATTGGATAAAAATCCAAAACCCATCGATGTGCTGTATCCAGAAAACCCATCTCATATGCAAGGATACACAAAGGCTCAAAATAAAGGGATGGAGGAAGATTTACCAAGCAAATGAAGAGCAAAAAAAAGCAGGAGTTGCAATTCTCATCTCTGATAAAATAGACTTTAAAGCAACAAAGATCAAAAAAGACAAAGAAGGACATTACATAATGGTAAAAGGATGGATACAACAAGAAGAGCTAATGATCCTAAATATATATGGACCCAATACAGGAGCTCCCAGATACATAATGCAAGTTCCTAATGACTTACAAAGAGACTTAGATTCCCACACAACAATAGTGGGAGACTTTAACACTCCACTGTCAATATTAGACAGATCAACCAGACAGAAAATTAACAAGGATATCCAGGGCTTGAACTCAGACCTGGAACAAGCAAACCCGATAGACATTTACAGAACTCTCCACCACAAATCCACAGAATATACATTCTTCTCAGCACCACATTATACCTACTCTAAAATAGACCACATAATTGGAAGTAAAGCACTCCTCAGCAAATGCAAAACAACTGAAATCATAACAAACAGTCTCTCAGATCATAGTGCAATCAAGTTAGAACTCAGAAATCAGAAACAAACTCAAAGCCGCACAGCTTCATGGAAACTGAACAACTGGCTCTTGAATGTTGATTGGATAAACAATGAATTGAAGGCAGAAATAAAGAAATTCTTCAAAACCAAAGAGAACGAAGACACAACATACCAGAATCTCTGGGACACATTTAAAGCAGTCTATAGAGGAAAATATATAGCAATAAGTGCCCACATGAGAAGAGTGGAGAGATCCAAAATTGACACCCTATTGCCAAAATATAAAGAGCTAGAGCAGTAAGATCAAAAATCTCAAAACCTAGCAGAAGACAAAAAATAACTAAGATCAGAGCAGAACTGAAGGCGATAGAGACACAAAAATCCCTTCAAAAAGTCAATAAATCTAAGAGCTGGTTTTTTGAAAAGATCAAAAAAATAGACAGACCACTAGCCAGACTGAAAAAAAAAAAAAACAGAAAATAACAAAATAGATGAAATAAAAAACGATAAAGGGGAAATCACCACAGATTCCACAGATTCAAACCATCATCAGAGAATATTACAAACAACTCTATGCACATAAACTAGTAAACCTGGAAGAAATGGATAAATTCCTGGACACCTGTATCCTCCCAAGCCTAAACCAGGAGAAAGCCAAAACTATAAATAGACCAATAACAAGGTCTTAAGTCGAGGCAGCAATTAAGAGCCTACCACACAAAAAAAGCCCAGGTCCAGATGGGTTCACAGCCGAATTCTACGAGACACAGAAAGAGGAGCTGGTACCATTACTTCTGAAACTATTCCAAATAATCCAAAAAGAGGGAACCCTTCCCAAATCATTTTATGAGACCAACATCATCCTGATACCAAGACCCGGCAGAGACTCAACAAGAAAAGAAAACTTCAGGCCAATATCCATGACGAACATAGATGCAAAAATCTTCAATAAAATACTAGCAAGCCGATTGCAGCAGCACATCAAAAAGCTTATCCATCATGATCTAATAGGATTCATCCCGGGGTTGCAAGGCTGGTTCAATATACGCAAGTCTATAAACGTAATTCACCACATAAACAGAATCAAAAACAAAAACCACATGATTATCTCAATTGACACAGAGAAGGCATTTGACAAAATTCAACAGCCCTTTAGGCTAAAACCCCTTGATAAACTCTGTATTGACAGAACATATCTCAAAATAATAAAAGCTATTTATGACAAACCAATAGCCAATATCATACTGATTGGGCAAAAACTGGAAGTATTCCCTTTGAAATCTGGCACTAGACAAGGAGGCCCTCTCTCACCACTCCTATTCAATATAGTACTGGAAGCTCTAGTCAGAGCAATCAGGCAAGAAAAAGAAATAAAGGGTATTCAAACGGAAAGGAGGAAGCCAAATTGTCTGTATTTGCAGACGACATGATAGTATATCTAGATAACCCCATCGTCTCAGCCCAAAAACTCCTCAATCTGATAAGCAACTTCAGCAAAGTCTCAGGATATAAAATCAATGTGCAAAAATCACAAGCATTCCTATACACCAACAGCAGACTGAAAGAGAACAAAATCAAGAATGAACTGCCATTCACAATTGCTACAAAGAGAATAAAATGCCGAGAATACAACGAACAAGGAACGTAAAGGACTTCTTCAAGAAAAACTACAAACCACTGCTCAACGAAATAAGAGAGGACACAAACAGATGGAGAAACATTTCATATTCATGGTTAGGAAGAATCAATATCGTGAAAATGTCCATACTGCCCAAAGTAATTTACAGACTCAATGCTATCCCCATCAGGCTACCATTGAATTTCTTCACAGAACTGGAAAAAACCACCTTGAACTTCATATGGAACCAAAAGAGAGCCCGCATAGCCAAGTCAATTCTAAGCAAAAAAAACACAGCGGGAGGCATCACACTACCAGACTTCAAACTATACTACAAGGCTACAGTAATCAAAACAGCATGGTACTGGTACCAAAACAGAGATATAGACCAATGGAACGGAAAGGAGGCATCAGAGGCAACACAACATACCTACAAACATACAATATTTGATCAACCTGACAAAAACAAGCCATGGGAAAAGGACTCCCTGTTTAATAAATGGTGTTGGGAAAACTGGTTAGCCATGTGCAGAAAGCAGAAACTGGACCCTTTCCTGACACCTTACACTAAAATTAACTCCAGATGCATTAAAGACTTAAACATAAGGCCTGGCATCATAAAAACCCTAGAAGAATATCTAGGCAAAACCATTCAGGACATAGGAGTAGGCAAGGACTTCATGACCAAAACACCAGAATCATTGGCAACAAAAGCCAAAACAGACAAATGGCACCTAATCAAACTCCACAGCTTTTGCCCAGCAAAAGAAACAGTCACTAGAGTGAATTGGCAACCAACAGAATGGGAAAAAACTTTTGCAGTTTACCCATCTGACAAAGGGCTGATATCCAGAATTTACAATAAACTCAAACAGATTTACAGGAATAAAACAAACAAGCCCATTCAAAAATGGGCAAAGGATATGAACAGACACTTTACAAAAGAAGACATACATGAGGCCAACAAACATATGAAAAAATGCTCATCAGCACTGGTCATTAGAGAGATGCAAATCAAAACCACATTGAGATACCATCTCACGCCAGTTGGAATGGCGATCATTAAAAAATCTGGAGACAACAAATGCTGGAGAGGATGTGGAGAAATAGGAACACTCTTACACTGTTGGTGGGAGTGTAAATTAGTTCAACCATTGTGGAAGACAGTGTGGCAAGTCCTCAAGGACCTAGAAATAGAAATTCCATTTGACCCAGCAATCCCATTACTGGGTGTATATCCAAAGGACTGTAAATTGGTCTACTATAAGGACACATGCACACAAATGTTCATTGCAGCACTGTTTACAACAGCAAAGACCTGGAACCAACCCAAATGCCCATCGATGATAGACTGGACTAAGAACATTGGCACATATACACCATGGAATATTATGCAGCAATCAAAAACGATGAGTTCGTGTCCTTTGTAGGGACATGGATGAATCTGGAGAACATCATTCTCAGCAAACTGACACAAGAACAGAAAATGAAATATCGCATATTCTCACTCATAGGTGGGTGATGAACAGTGAGAACACATGGACACAGGGAAGGGAGTACTACACATTGGGGTCTATTGGGGGGAATAGGTGAGTGAAAGTGGCAGGGAGCTGGGGAGGAATAGCATGGGGAGAAAAACGAAATGGGGGTGAAAGGGAGGAAGGCAGCAAAACACACTGCCACGTGTCTACCTATGCAACTATCTTGCATGTTCTGCACATGTACCCCAAAACCTAAAATGCAATAAGAAAAGAAAGAATGAATGACAGCAATAATCTGGATGAAATTGTTATGAAATAGTATTCTCTTATATGACTGATGAAAATGTACACTGTATTTTACTTGGTATAAAATTTGGCAATGTGTAAAAATAATAATAATAATAAAAGCTATTTATGACAAACCTATAGCCAATACCATACTGAATGGGCAAGGTGAAAACATTCTCTTTGAAATTAGGCACTAGACAAGGATGCCCTCTCTCACCACTCATATTCAATATAGTATTGGGAGTTCTAGCCAATACTAGAGCAGGCAGCCAAGAAAAAGATATAAACTGTATTCAGTTAGGAAATGAGGAAGCCAAACTGTCTCTATTTGCAGATGACATGATCTTATATTTAGAAGACCCCGTTGTCTCAGCCCAAAATCTCCTGAAACTGATAAGCAACTTCAGTAAAGTCTCAGGACACAAAATCAGTGTGAAGAAACCACAAGCATTCCTATATACCAATAACAGACAAATAGAGCACCACATCAAGAGCAAACTCCCATTCACAATTGGTACAAAGAGAATAAAATACCTAGGAATACAACTAACAAAGTATGTAAAGGACCTCTTCAAGGAGAACTACAAACCACTGCTCGATGAAATAAGAGAGGACACAAACAGACGGAAAAACATTCCATGCTCATGGTTACGAAGAATCAATATCGTGAAAATGGACATACTGCTCAAAGTAATTTATAGATTCAATGCTATCCTCATCAAACTACCAATGACCTTCTTCACAGAACTGGAAAAATCCACTTTAAACTTCATATGGAAACAAAAGATGGTCTGCATAGCCAAGACAATACTAAGCAAAAAAAAAAAAAAATAGCTGGAGGCATCACAGTATAGTTTAAAGTGCCAGACTTCAAAGTATACTACAAGGCAAGGGTAATCAAAACATCATGTTACCAGTACCAAAACAGAGACATATACCAATGGAACAGAACTGAGGCCTCAGAAGCAATACCACACATCTATAGCCATCTGATCTTGGACAAACCTGACGAAAACAAGCAATGGGGAATGGACTACATGTTTAATAAATGGTGTTGGGAAAGCTGGCTAGCAGTGTGCAGAAAGCAGAAACTGGAGCCCTTCCTGTCACCTTACACTAACATTAACTCCAGATGGATTAAAGATTTAAACACCAAACCTAACACCATAAGAACTCTAGAAGAAAACGTAGGCAAAACCATCCAGGACATAGGCATAGGCAGGGACTTCATGACTAAAACACCAAAAGCAATGACAGCAAAAGCCAAGATATACAAATTGGATCTAATTAAACTTGAGAGCTTCTGTACAGCAAAAGAAACAATCATTCGAGCAAACTGACAACCAACAGAATGGAAAAAATATTTTGCAATCTACTCATCAGACAAAGGACTAATATCCAGAATCTACAAAGAAGTAAAACAGATTTACAAGAGAAAAAAAAACAAACCCATTCAAAAGTGGGCGAAGGACGCGAACAGACACTTTTTCAAAAGAGGAAATATATGAGGCCAACAAACATAGGAAAAAATGCTCATCATCACTGGTCAATAGATAAATGCAAATCAAAACCACATTGTGGTATCATCTCAGGCCAGTTAGAATGGTGATCATTAAAAAATCTGGAGACAGCAGATGCTGGAGAGGATGTGGAAAAATAAGAACACTCCTACACTGTTGGCGGGAGTGTAAATTAGTTCAACCATTGTGGAAGACAGTGTGGTGATTCCTCAAGGACCTAGAAATAGAGATTCCATTTGACCCAGCAATTCCATTACTGGGTATAAACCCAAAGGACTATAAATTATTCTATTATAAAGACACATGCACAAGTATGTTCATTGCAGCCCTATGTACAATAGCAAAGACCTGGAACCAACCCTAATGCCGATCGATGATACAGATTGGACAAGGGAAATGTGGCACATATACACCATGGAATACTACACAGCCATAAAAAAGATGAGTTCATATCCTTTGTAGGGACTTGGATGAATCTGAAAACCATCATTCTCAGCAAACTGACACAAGAACAAAAAACCAAACGCCACATGTTCTCACTCATTGGCGGGTGTTGAACAATAAGAACACATTGACTCATGGAGAGGATCATAACAAGCTGGGACAGTGGTAGGGGGCTACTGGAGGGACAGTGTGGGGGGGAGATAGGGAGGGATAACATGGGGAGAAATGCCAGATATAGATGAAGGGGGAATAGAGGCAGCAAACCACCTGGTTATGTATGCACCTATGCAACAACCCTGCATGACCTGAACATGTACCCCAGAACCTAAAGTAAAATTTTTAAAAAAGAAGTAAATAATAATAATAAATTAAAAATACACACGTGCACCCACACACACACACAGACGCTGCTGTGTATGCACACCGAAGGAAAAAAATGCAAACGTAACAAAATGTTGAAAATTGGTGAGCATAGAAGAGTTTAAGTGTCCATGGTTTGATTCTTGCAACTTTTTGTACATATGAAACATTTAAAATATCTAAGATTACTACTAAGAGATGAAAATGGCAAGAGAATAAGGTTTAGAGCTTTAGAAATCAAAGAACATCGGAATGGGTGAGAAAACAATAGGGTAAATACTATAAACTGTACCAGTTGCCATGAGTTTCTTAAGTCAGTTGATACTTAAATGAAAAACTATAATACTATCTGAATGTGGTGCTCAATGTGTATAGAGGAAAAACATAGGACACTTATAAGGTGGGGAGGGAAATAGGACCTAAGTGCTATAAAGTTTTAACACTAGACAACTAAAAGTTGCTGCCAGTAGACTCTGATAACTTAGGTATGTATGTTGCAATACCTGGAGAAACCACCAAGAATATAATACAGAGCAATATAGTCAAAAGCACTATACATGTCAAGATGGGATTCTACGATGAGAACACACGGGCGCATAGGGTGAAACAACACAAGCTGGGACCTGTCACAGGGTTAGAGGGGTAAGAGGAGGGAGAGGATTAGGAAGAATGACTAATAGATGCTGGGCTTATTACCTGGGTGATGGGATGATCTGTGCAGCAAACCACCATGATACATGTTTATCTATGTAACAAACCTGAACATCCTGCACATGTACCCCTGTACCTAAAAATTGAAAAAAAAAAAAAGATAGGATTCTAAAAATGCTGCAAGTAACTCACAGGAATGTAATAAACCAGAAAGAAATAAAGAAAGAGGAAAGAAAATAAAGGAAACAAATAAAAAATAAAAATATATAACCAGTTTCCACCCTAGCATAAAAACAACAATCTTAAATATAATTAGTTTAAATACATCAATTGAAAAACTGAGATTTGCAGAATGGATTAAGAAATATGATACAACTGCATGCTCTATAAAAGAAACTCACTCTAGATGCAACTTAGGTTGAAAGTAAAAGAATGGAAAAATAAAATTGCCAAATTTATATTTGATTTTTGGTAAGGTCATATTAACATTATGTATAATGAGTAACTGTTTATAACAAATTATTACAATGGCAAAAATTCAAAATTATTTTCATTTTTTACCTAGGCACTCAATTTCAAGATTTTTTTAATGTTTTAAACTAGGTCTGTATTGTTGTGAAAGCATATATGATGCTGCCTATTTTATGAAAAAAAAAAAAAAAAGGTTTATTTGGCAGACAGTTCTGCAGGCTGTACAAGAAGCACAGCACCAGTATCTACTGCTGGAGAGAACTTCAGGCTGCTTCTGCTCATGGTGGAAGGCAAAGGAAAGCTGCATGTACAGAAGTCACATGCAGAGAGGGGAACCAGGAGAGAAAGCAAGATTACTAACCCATGCTTTTGTTGTTGTTGAGCATTTCTTTTTACATCCATCAACACAAGATGCATCAGGTGCCCATTTTCTATTTTCCCTTCTCCAGACCCAGAATCAACCAGTCAGTCATTTATTGGAGAATGATATTTTAGAATCATAATCTATGCCTTAAATGTGCTTACTATTGAGCCTATCACTACTTCTAGCCACTCTCAATGCAGAACAGGTGAGCTCCAAATTGGGGCTTAGCCTATTACAATATTGGATTTGCCTAGGAAATAACTCAGGGGTGATCTGTTGTTAGGGCAGAAGACCATCTTTTTTGAAGCAGTAGTGTGACAGCTCTACCATGTTACAGCTCTGTGACTGCTCCTGCAGAGGAGGGATACGCTGCAGGCAGTGTGCTGAGAATAGTAGCTCGGGGCAGTTTTGCAGTCATATTTATACCTATTATTAATTACACATAGATTAAGGGGTAGTGTATGCAGAAATTTCTAGGAAAATAATGATAACTTTTGAGTCATCAGGTTATTGCCATGGAAAGTGGCAGTATTCTCAGGTGTTGCCACCGCAATGGTTAAAAACATAAAAACTGACATGGTGCACTACTGAATGTGTATTATGGAAAGCTGCTTCTGCACCATTTCTGTTTTAGCTAGTCCTCCCTTTGGTCCAGTGTCTGAGCCCCACCTCTAGAATTGAGTCCTGCCTCCTAAATCATTCCTAACACAGACAATAGGTACTCCTCCTTAATCTTAAGGGAGCTGGAGAAGGGAAGAAGTCTGTATTCGGTAACTGCTTCCTGCTGAGTTTACGGGCATAGGACCTGCCTAGCATTGGAGGAGTAAAAATCTCTAAATACCTGATATAAAGGGCCCAGAGGCAGGATGCTTTCATTCTCTGGGTGAGCAGGCAGAATGGGTTGGAAGCCTTGTGCCAGAATTGTCTTTACCTGAAACTGTTGTATTCTAGAAGACACAAACTACTTAGAGATTAAACAAGCAAGTTTCAAAAATTAGTAACAAGACACCTATTAAAGGCCCTGTAAAAAACAGGTGAGACCTGGGAAGACACTTTTGATAGTCAACCAGAAACAGTTGGAATTAGGGCCCTTGTTATATCTGTGTAACTAGGTAGCTTGCTCATAGATCTTTGAATGTTAATATTAACTTACCCAGAGTTGTTAATATATGTACAGCAGGTTAGTATATGTACACAGACTCCACTTTGTTCAGCTAGTAAATAATTCAGTGCTAGTCTGTTATCAGGAACTACATTTGTCAAATAGTCTAAAGATTACTGAATTCCTTTTTGTGCCTGATCTATGCTGATGGCTAAGGACTCTAGGGTTTGAGTCAAGTTCTTTAGGGTGGATTGGTGGTAGGCAAAGCTACCCCAAGGTGCTGCTAGTTCTATCACTGCCCCAATTCCTGCCAGAATTCACCTTATTGCTTGTTTCTTGGTTCTTATGGAGTTATATAAAATGACTCCTGGAGGGGCAAGGGTGGCCAACAAACATTCGCCTCTGTTCCAAGTTTATAATATACAAGGGAAAGTTACTCCCGGAAGAACAGGTGACTGCCTGTAGAGTTGAGAGCAGTTACAGCGTGTGACTTCTTCCCATTCATGGCCACAAACAAAAATGAGCCCAGTTGGGACACAAACAGAGGGTCTACAGAGAAATTTTTTTCTCCTGTTCTAATGGAAGTGGTTGAACAATCTTTGTTTTCCAGAAGGGGGCAGTATTTCCACCTTCCCAAACCAGGAGGTTGTTTTTCCCTTGTATGTTCTGATGCAGGAGAAAGCATCATGTATGGTCTGCTTGCTTACAAGTAGGATCTCATTTACCTTATTGTGGCTTTGGGAACTTGGCAACTAAAGTTGGATCAGAGGATCACAGGAAAGCTTCTAGTTTTGTATCATTAATTAATACAACAGTGGGAATGAAGAAGAGAAAAATTAAAGCTCGTATTCCCTCCTACAGCATCACATTAACACTCCTGTCTGGGTGTTTTTTTTTTTTTTTTTTTTTAAATAGGTAGTAGAAATCCTCCAAAGACTCACAGATATAGATTATGGTGTCCTTCTTTTGTACCTGCAACTCTTAACAGACAGGTTTAATCTTAAATAGGTGTACTCAACTAGTTATTCCCTGAAGTTTAACAATAGTGGGGGCACTCAACAACATTTGATAGGAGCCTTTCCATTTGGTTGTAAATGATCCTCAGGGGATCCTTCTTTCCAAGACTTTAGCAAGACTAAGTCTCCTGGTTGGATAAGGGGGTTAATTCTTTCCCTTGTGGGAGGTGAAAATATTTTGTTTTTATAGGCTTGATGGGCCTTTTGAACCTGGTCTAAGTTGATAATATGGGTGAGCATTCTATGTGTCTCTTAATCAAACAGTGCCGAAGGCTGAGAAAACCTGCTAGGTCACTTTAGCTGTGAAGGAGGGTCTGTTATTACCTCACAGACTTTTATGTAATTCAAACCTTGGGATGATGTAAGCAAAATCTGAATACTTCTATTGCCTTCTCTGTTCTTGTGGGGAAAGTCTCTATCCACCCAGAAAAACAGTCTATAAATATTAACAAATATTTTTACTCCCCACATAGTGGCATCTGATTTAAATCCATTTGTCAGTCTTCTCAAGGGTATATTCCCCAATGTTGTACAAATCTGTATAGAAGTGGGTTTCTGGGTCATTATGGGAACAAAGTTCACAGGCCCTGGTTACCCTTTTTGCAGTCTGGAAAACTTACTTTCCTAATAAGATTTGAGAAACCAATTTGAATAGGGAGTTCCATCCCAAACGTGAGCAGTTATGAAAATACTTTAATATTTTTCATTTGCTCAGCTTCAGGAAGAAAGAGTTTGTCGCTTCCTAGTAACCATCCTGAGGGATTCTTTTGTGAACTTTTCTGTTATGTCCGTTTAATTTCCTCAGTGATGTAGTATGGTGTTGCTGACATGGGTGGAGTACCCAGCATTAATACAGTGGTCGGTACTACCTGTGTTTCTTTAGCTATGGCCTTAGGTGCTCTGTTTGCCAGAACATTTCCTTTGATAATAGAGGTGTCTCTCTCTTGGTGTGAATAACTGATACCTTCATTAGGAGCTGGACAGTATCTAAAAGTTCAAAAACCTCAGATTGATGTATGGGGGATTCCTTAGCTGTTAGCAGTTTCTTTTCTTTCCATATAGCAGCATGAGCATGTAGCATAAAAACCCATATTTGGAATTGGAAAACATATTGACTCTTAAGTTTTTCCCAATTGGTGGGCCCTAATTAAAGCAATTATTTCCACTTTTGCACTGAAGCCTGGTATAGCAAAGTTTTGCCTCAATGATCTCTTATTGGCTAGCTACCATACAACCTACCTTTCTTATTCCCTCATGCATAATGCCACTCCCATTTTTAAGCCACTCAACATTGGGATTAGGAAGGGACTCACTTTCGAGGTTAGGTCTGCTAGAGTTGGTCTGTTCCATGGTTTCTACACAGGATTGAATGAGTTGGGGATTTGTTTCATGGGATGTGAAGTCTGGCAACAGGATTGCAGGGTTTAAAACTTGATGTACTTTAAGGGTAACATCTGGGATGTCAAGCAGAAGAGCCTGATATGTAAGTAGGTGGCTTCCTGTTAGTCGTTGGTGTCCTTTTGCTTCTAGGGAACCTTGTACATGGTGGAAGATTCACAATGTCTAATTGTTGTCCTAAGGTAAACTTACTGGCTTCTTCCAACAATAGAGTGGTGGCAGCCACAGCTCACAAGCATCCTGACCATCCAGCTCTAATCTAGTCTAGCTTTCAGTAAAAATAAGTCACTGGTATAGAGCTATTTCCAAGCCTTTGAGTTAGGATGCCCAAAGTCATCCCTTGTTTTTCAAGCACATAGAAGGTGAAAGGATTTTCTACATTAGGGAGTCCCAAAGCAGGAGCTATTCTCAGTTTCATTTTAGGGTTGAGAATGGCCATTGGGAGGCCTCATATTAATTCAAAAGCTTATGATCCCTCCCTTTTGAACATTCATAGAGTGCCTTTGCTATAATCCCAAACCTAGGAATATAGATCTGGCAGAACCCAGCCATTCCCCAAAAGACTCAGTCTGAGGTGGCTGGAGTGAGTATGTTCTCTTTTCACTCCTGTGCCAAAGTTCTTGTCCCAGGAGTGAGCACATACCCCTAATATTTAACCCTTTGCACAGATATCTGGGACTTGGTGGGTAACATCTGACACTCTCACTTTCCCAGAAAATTAAGGAGCTGAATTGTGTTTCTGTCAGAGTCTTCCCTAGTAGGGGTAGAAATTAATAGATCATCTAAATATTGTAAGAGTGACTGTAGTTAACTATAGTTTCCTTAACTGTAGTTTCCTTACTTGAGAAGTGATATGCAGTGGAAGAGAGGAGGTCTTCTTTTTCTCTGTGTTAAGGCAAGCACTTAGAGCTAGGAAAAATGCCCCTTCCAGACCTGCTTCCTTCTCATGAGGCACCCCAAATTAAACTGGCCTGTAATTGGGAAAGTAAGTCTTTCCACAGTAGAGAGTTAGAACACTCAGGCATGTCTAAAAGACACCCTAGTTGTAGCAAGTCTTTTTGGATACTTATTGCTGTTGCCATGTCCAGTAAGGATCTCTACAGGGGGTGTCAGATAGCCTAAGTTTAACAAATTCTTAGTTACTTTTCTCTTTACATGTCCCACTTTCTATAAAATATAGACAACAATATGTTACAAAAGCAGATTATGAACTGCAAATGGACAGTTTCTTCTTGAGCCTAATTTCCACAGATAGCAAGGCTTGGGCAGAGAGTGGAGGCTTAACAAATGATTACTGCGGGAGGGAGGAAGAGAAGGAGTCAACAGCATTGCCCAAGGAGAGACCTCAGAGGCCTTGACTTGCTGAAAGACCTACAAAGTAGCAGAAACACTGAAAAAAAAAAAGATTGAATGGACACTTGTATACAGCATTAGGAGGCAGTCCGTCAGGGCAGGGGCTTGGAAAATCCCAGTTTTGTTTCTTTTCCAAGAGAGGCTTGAACAAAGCAGTACAAAGTTAGTACACAGGAGAGGGCCAGAAACTGGCTATTAGGAAAATAATACTTACTCCAGGGTGGGCGGGGCGGGGGGGGGGGAAGGTGAAACTGTTACACTCTCACCAAATAAATATATAGAGCAGTCTCCCATTGTTACATATTACCCAGAGTTCTGTGTCTCATGGCCAAAAAGATTAAGAAGCATTGATGCAAAGGGTGAGGTAGGAGTGAAAGTTTAATAAGCAATAGAAAGCTCTCTGCAGTAGAGAGGGGGCCTGAGTGAGTTACCCACTATGAGGCTGGGTCTGGGGGTTTTATCGACTGTGAAGAGAAGAAATGTGCTGACTGGTCTTGGAGAAAATGTTACTCAACTTGGCCCAGGACCTTGACCTGGGACCAATCAGGAGATGAAGTGAAAGCTTGGCTGGAGACACTGGCCTGGGACCAATCAGAGGATAAAGTGATTATTCATAGTGGCTCAGCTCACAGTCCAATGTATGCTGGTAAAGAAATGAAAGTGCCCACTGGAACCCACCAGAGCCCACCATGTACATGCCCAGAAAAGGAAAAAGAAACATTTTCTGAAAGCCCACTGGTTATACAAAGACAAAGGCATTCCTAGCTGTGGGCATGTCTTTAGGCACAAATAACAAAGGCATTTTCTGTTGAGCTTTGTTCCTTTATCTGAGTGGGCTGGAGGTTTCTGCGATTTCCTTATCTGTGCCAGCAGCCTGATTTTTCAGGCTGTTTCTCTGTTTAAAGGAGTTTTACCCATTCATAAGCATGGGATGTGTTGTCATTTGTTTGTGTCATCTACAATTCACATAAAAATACCAGAATCATTATTCACAGACCTACAAAAAACAATCCTAAAATTCACATGGAGCCAAGAAAAAAAAAAAAAAAAAAAGCCTGCACAGCCAAAGCAAGACTAAGCAAAAAGAATAAATATAGAGGCATCACAATACCTGATTTCAAACTATACTATACAGCTTCGGTCACCAAAACAGCATGGTACTGGTACAAAAACAGGCACATAGACCAATGGAACAGAATAGAGAACCCAGAAATAAACCCAGATACTTACAACCAATTGATCTTTGACGAAGAAAACAAAAATATAAAGTGAGGAAAACAACAACCTTTACAACAAACAGTGTGGGGACAATTAGTAAGCCACATGTAGGAGAATAAAACGATATTTTCATCACTCACCTTATACAAAAATCAACTCAAGATGAATCAAGAACTTAAATCTAAGACCTGAAACCATAAAACTTCTAGAAGACAATATCGGAAAAAATCCTCCTAGACATTGGCTTAGGCAAAGATTTCGTGACCAAGAACCCCAAAGCAAGTGCAGTAAAAACAAAGATAAACAGGTGGGACTTAATTAAACTAAAGAGCTTTCTCATAGCAAAAGGAATACTGAGCAGAATAAACAGATAACCCAAAGGGTGGGAGAAAAACTTCACAATCTATACATCTGACAAAGGACTAACATCCAGAATCTGTAAGGAACTCAAAGAAATCAGCAAGAAAACAAACAAATAAACAATCCCATCAAAAAGTGGGCTAAGGACATGAATAGACAATTCTGAAAAGAAGATATACAAGTAACCAACAAACATATGAAAGAATGCTCAACATCACGTGATCAGGAAAACGCAAATCAAAACCACAATGCAATAACACCTTACTCCCACAAGAATGGCCATAATAAAAAAATAAAAAAATAATAGATGTTTACATGAATGTGGTGAAAAGAGAAACTTCTTCTCTGATGTTGAGAATGTAAACTAGTACAACAGTACAACGATTTCTTAAAGAACTAAAAGTAGAGCTTTGATCCAGCAATCCTACTACTGAGTATCTCCCCAGAGAAAAAGAAGACATTACACGAAAAAGATACTTGAACACATGTTTATAGCAGCACACTTCACAATTGCAAAAATAAGGACCCAGCCCAAATGCCTATCAGTCAATGAGTGGATAAAGAAACTGGTGTGTGTGTGTGTGTGTGTGTGTGTGTGTGTGTGTGTGTGTGTGTGTGTGATGGAATACTACTCATCCATAAAAAGGAATGAATTGATGGCATTCATAACAACCTGGATGGGATTGAAGACTATTTTCTAAGTGAAGTAACTCAGGAATAGGATATCAAACATTGTATGTTCTCACTCATAAGTGGGAGCTAAGCTGTAAGGCTGCAAATGTATAAGAATGATACAATGGATTTTGGGGACTCAGGGTGAAAGGGTGGGAAAAGGATGATGGATAAAAGGCTACAAATTGGGTTCAGTGTACACTGCTCAAGTGATTGGCGCACCAAAATCTCATAAACAACACCAAAAAAGGTACTCATGTAACCAAATACCACGTTTCCCGAAAACTTACGGAAATAAAACATAAAAATTAATAAAAATAAAAAAAAGGAGTTTTGCCAAGGACCCACCCTAACTACCTAACTTTTCTCTCTCAAAACCCCAAATCTTAAAGGGAATATCAATGCCAAATACCCGAGGGCATCTTGGGGGTGGCCAAAACCAATATTAAAAACCTGGGGTGCCTGAGTTACAGCCAATGACGATCCCCACATCAAATGCTGAGACCCCTGGGACACCTGGAGGCATGGCCAATAGTTAACCCAACATCAAGTTGGGGTCACTAAACAAAGTGACTCTGGCATCACAGAGTCAAAACAATGGGGGAATCTCCCACAACCAAGTGTCCTGCTTTAAACAGTTGCTCAAACACAAATAACGAAAAGCTAAAAGCAAACATAAGACTGCAAACAAAACATACATTTTAGAATAGAAAATAAAGTGACTATTGGAACAATAAAATGGAATCAGAGGAGAAAGCACTGGGGGTAGGGATATCAAAAACATGTCTTGGGGCACTCAAATGATGGGGACCTTCTAACCAATCACTTAGCCAAAGACTTTCATTTTATTCTCTAGTTCTCCTGATACTATAGGAATGGAGGCAGAGGGGACACTCACTCATCCACTGGAACCAAATGGCACTGACTGATCTTCCATGTGGGACCCAGGTGAAGATCTTTTCAGGTTCCCTCAGTTTGGGATGGCTAAGCTTCCATGGTGAAAAGGGATAGCATGGAGACCAGTAACCAATTGCTCTGGTAGTCTTACCATCTCACAAACTTCTACCTCACTGTCATTCCACTGACTGCCATCCCACCAAATGCCATTTAATCGACTGCTACCCTGATGATCACCAACTGCCAACTGCCATTTCTTCAACCATTTCTCATGCTGCCATCTCTTCACCCCACTTCTCTCTTCACCCCACTTCTCTCATCACCTCATCATGCTGATACAGGGCAAGTGACCCCAAATTGGGGCTTAGCCCATGAGACTTCTTCACTTTGGCCAGGAAAGAATTTAAGGGTGAGTCAGTGGTAGGGTAGAAGAAAACAGCCATATTGAAGTGGCAGATATTACAGCTCTGGCAATATTACAGCTTCATGACTGCCCCTGCAGAGCATGGCTACCACATAGGCAGTGTACTGAGAGTCCTTCTCCCTTTTCTTATTTGTGTTTTTCTCCAATACTGAGAAACCTAGTTCTTATTATCTACACATTATTTAAATTTTCAATCTTAGTATACTAATTAAAAAGTTTCAGGATTGTTAAGTCATATCCTCTAAGAAATGCATTTATGAACTACAGTATAGTCTCTTTGTATAGTAAAATTTTTAAACATGTTTAAATAGTTTAGATTTATAGAAATCTACAAATTTAATTTTTTTATTATACTTTAAGGTCTAAGGTACATGTGCAGAACGTGCAGTTTTGTTAAATAGTTATATAGATGCCATGGTGGTTTGCTGCATCCATCACACCATCATCTACATTAGCTTTTCCTTCTAATGCTATCCCACCCCTAGCCCTCCAACCCCTGAGAGGCCCTGTTCCCCTCACTGTGTCCATGTGTTCTCATTGTTCAACTCCCACCTGTGAGTAAGAACATGCTGTGTTTGGTTTTCTGTTCTTGTGTGAGTTTGCTGAAAATGATGGTTTCCAGTTTCATCCATGTCCCTGAAAAGGAAATGAATTCATCCTTTTTTATGGTTGTATAGTATTTTATGGTGTATATGTGCCACATTTTCTTTATCCAGTCTATCATTAGTGGGCATTTGGATTGGTTCCAAGACTTTGCTATTGTGAACAGTGCTACTGTGAACAATAAACATATGTGTGCATGTGTCTTTATAATAGAATGATTTATAATCCTTTGGGTATATACCAAGTAATGGGATTGCTGGGTCAAATTGAATTTCTGTTTCTAGGTCCTTGAGGAATAGCCACACTGTCTTCCACAATGTTTGAACTAATTTACACTCCCAACAGCAGTGTAAAAGTGTTTCTATTTCTCTACATCTTCTCCAGCATCTGTTGTCTCCTGACTTTTTAGTGATGGCCATTTTAACTGGCGTGAGATGGTGTCTCATTGTGGTTTTAATTTGCACTTCTTTAATGACCAGTGATGATGAGCTTTTTTCCATGTTTGTTGGCTACATAAATGTCTCCTTTTGAGACATTTCTGTTCATATCCTTCACCCACTTCTTGATGGGGTTGTTTATTCTTTATTTTTGTAGATTTGTTTTAGTTCTTTGTAGATTCTGGATATTAGCCCTTTGTCAGATGGGTAGATTGTAAAATTTTTCTCCGATTTCATAGGTTGTCTGTTCACTCTAATGGGATAGTTTCCTTTGCTGTGAAGATGCTCTTTAGTTTAATTAGATCCCATTTGTCTATTTTGACTTTTGTTGCCATTGCTTTTGGTGTTTTAGTCATGAGGTCCTTGCCATACCTAAGTCCTAAATGGTATTGCCTAGATTTTCTTCTAGGGTTGAATATTTTAACCTCTCACTCACTTCCTTTATTATTGACAGCTTATATTACTATGTTTTATTTGCCATGGCAGATGAACTAATATTGACAAATTATTTTTAACTAAAGTCTATAGTTTATTCAGTTTTTGAAGTTTGTATCTATTGGCTATTCTTTATTCCAGGATACCGTATTAAATTTAGTGTTCATGACTTCTTAGGCTCCTCATGGCTGTGACAGTTTTCCAGACTTTCCTTGTTTTTGATGGCCTTGGCAGTTTAGAGGAGTAATGTTCAGGCATTTTATAGAGTGTACTTTTATTTGAATTTGTCTGATGTTTTTCTCATAATTAGACTAAGGTTATGAGTTTGGGGGATGAAAACCATAGAAGTAAAGACTTCATAGATTCTTAACTTTATGTGTCAACTTGCAGGGTGTTTTTGGATGAGATTAACAGTTAAATTAGTGAACTTTGAGTAACCAGATTGCCCTCCGTAATGTGAATTGGCTTCACCCAATCCGTTAAAGGTCTGAATTGAACAAATAGACTAGATTTCTTGAGCAAGAAAGAATTTTCCAGCAGACTTCCTTTAGACTTCATCTGTACCACTTGTTCTCCAGGGTCTCTGCCTGCCAACCAATACTGCAGATTTAGACTTGCCAGTCTGCATAATTATGTAAGCCAACTTATTATAATCTATCTTATTGATGCTATTGATTCTGTTTCTCTGGAGAACCAGAAGTAATAAAAATTTTGATACCAGAAGTATTTCTAAAGGAACAGAGTGTTTTTAAAATATATATGTGTGTATATATATATATATATATATACACACACATATATATTTTACTGCATTTTAGATTCTAGAGTACATGTAAAGAACATGCAGAACAGAGTATTAAGGATGAGTTTTCTGAAGTGGTTCTGGGTTTTTTGGAATTGGCTCTCTAGTCTTATTAGATTTAAGGATACTAATGACTCTCTTGCCAGTAATAAAGAAAACACCAACAGCATATGGCATCATCTGTCAATATAGAGAAACAAAATATTGCCATTAAATACTCCTAATGAAACAATAATTAGGGATCTGAGTGGTAGTGTATATGATAATTTTAAACATTTTTATCAAACAACAAGCACAATAAGATTGGCTTGTTGCTTCTAATGTTGATGGACATACTGGGGAAGGAGCTGTATAATTCAGATTTCCAGCCCACCCTCAGCATGAGTTACCTTAAAGCTCATATTTCTTTCCTGAAAAAAGGTACTTATCTCCTATAGCTGCAGAGCTAAAATTGCTGAAAATGAAACTCTTAATCACATTCTACAAGTGGTAAAATTACAACACAAACTGAACTTTTAAGCCTCTCAAGGTGTCTTTTATTAAAGTTAGAGTTTTGATTAGAAAGAAATGGAATCCTGAAAGTTGGAATGAGAACCTGAAAGTTGCAGGGATGGTTAAATATCCTCATTCAACTTGCCTGTTGGTCTGTGCTGAAGACAGATTGGTATTGGAGAATGACAGTGGTTTATGGTAAATTTAATCAAACGCTAACTCAAATTGCAGCCGCTTTACCAGATAAAATTTATTACTAGAGCAAATCAACACATATTCTGTTACCTAATGTGCAACTATTTGTATGGCAAATGCATTTTTCTCTATCATATTAATAAAGACCACTAGAAGTAGCTTGCTTTCAACTGAAAAGATCAACATAGTATTGGAAGTTCTGACTAGGGCAATCAGATAATTGGGAGAAATAAAGGGCATTCAAATGAAAAGAGAGGAAACCAATCTCTGTTTATAGATGACATGAACCTATATTGTGAAAACTCAATTGTCTAAGCCCAAAGTCTTCCAAAGTTGATAAGTAAATTCATCAAAGGGTTAGGACGCCAAATCAATGTGCAAAAGTCAGTAGCATTCCTATTCACCAGCAACAGTCAAGCCAAGAGCCAAATCAGAAAGGCAATCCCATTTACAATTGCCACAAAAAGAATAACATTCTAGGAATACATCTAACAAGGGAAGTGAAGTATCCCTACAAGGAAAACTACAAACCACTGATCAAAGATATCAGAGAGGACACAAACAAATGGAAAAACTTTCCATGTTCATGGACAGGAAGAATCAATATTGTTAAAATGGCCATACTGCCAAAAGCAATTTATAGATTCAATACTACTCCTATTAAACTACCATTGAAATTCTTTACAGAACTAGACAAAAAAAGCTATTTTAAAATTTGTTTGGAACCAAAAATGAGCCTGAATAGCCAAGGAAATCCGAAGCAAAAAGAACAAACCTAGAGGCATCACACTACCTGACTGCAAACTATACTACAGGGCTAAGCAACCAAACAGCATGGTACTGGTTACAAGAACAGACACAAAGAGCAATGGAACAGAATAGAGAACCCAGAAATAAAACCGCACACCTACAAACATCTATTTTTACTTTCCTTTCCTAGCCCTTGATCCTGTAACATAAAATGTATTGACTTAATATTATAGCATTTAGGTATTGTTATCTTTATTCTATTAAAGTTACAGACTATTAAGTAGAAGAATACATATTTTATACCCTTTTTATTCTTTTCTGGGGAAGGGAAATGGTTAATGTATATTCTGTTTTACATAGGATAGCTGAATTATGATTAGTTAGAAGTATGACCTAGTTATCAGTCAAAGGTCTGAATAGAATGAAAGAGAAAGAGCAAGAACAAGAGAAAGTTTCCAAGAGCAAGAGAACATTTTCTAGCAGACTGACTTCAGATTTCATCTTCATTGTTGACTATCCTAGGTCTCCAGGTTACCCTGCTGTGTACTGGAACTGTACTGTGGGCTTTCCTGGGTCTCAAGCCTTCCAGCCCACACTGCAAATTTAGATTTGTCAGTCTCCATAATCATGAGAGCCAAGTCCTTATTATAAATTACAGATACAAGCACATGCACACACACACATCCTATTTATTCTGTTTATATTTAGGATCCTACTCAACACAGGTCGATTCTTATTACATCATTCATGGGTATACACTATCAGGGGTACTGACTTACATCGGATGATGATTGTTTTACTGACATAGTATCACAACATTTTAATGTAAAGTTGTGGTATCCCCCTATTTATACTCTACTTTTTGTAAGCAAGTCACTAAGTATAATTTCCACTTGAGTGGTTGTGGGAGATGGTAGCTAAGGTCTACTTCCTTGAAGAGAAATAGCAGTGTACAAATATTTGTAATTGTTATGTACAGGAGATTTGTCCCCTCTCTCATTTATTTACTTTTTGAACATTTTATTTGTATTGGTTTGAAATTATGGAAAATAACTTCATATATTATGTTATAATCCAATACCATTATACTTTTTTTGTTTGAATTCTTACAGCTTTTGTATTGGGAGCATTTTCACCATGGTACTTCAATCCCTTTGACATGCCTCTATCACTTATTGTTACTGTTGAGAATTTCATAACTTTTAAGTACTACAAGATGTTCCACGGCCATCTTGTATATTCCCTGTCTCTGTTCTAAAATAAGTTATGTCTCCAAGGAGCCCTGGGTTCTTTTATTGGAAAATAATATTTAGAAATTGAGATCTTAATTCAGAATTTACTCATTGCTACTGCAGTGTCACTGTTTCTAGGCCCTCTCATCTGTATTACATTAAACTATACATGACTTTATATTGATGTCTCTGCTCTATTCCAGTGCCATGCAGTTTATTCTAGTCTTTCCCTCTTGCTTACCTGTAACTTTCTTTTCTAAATGGATGGCAAATAGTAGGAGCCATCCTACTATTTGCCATCCATTTACTTATTTAACATGTTTATACATGTTCAGCAGTTTCAAAATTGTCAACTCATAACCTCATAAGAAACAACTTTACTAACTAGACTACAGTGCTTATGGATTTGATGGTTAAGCATCAACTTGATTAGACTGAAGAATAAAAAATATTGTTCCTGGGTGTGTCTTTGAGGATATTGTCAAAGAACATTAACATTTGAGTCAGTGGACTGGGAGAGACAGACTCACCTTCAGCCTATGTGGGCACGCCATCTAATCAGCAGCCAGTGTACCTAGGAAAAAAGCAAGCAGAAGAACGTGAAAAGAGTAGACTGGCTAAGTCTTCTGGCCTCCATCTTTCTCCCATGCTAGATGCTTCCTGCTCTGGATCATCAGAATCCACATTCTTCAGTTTTTGGACTCTTGGACTTACACATGTGATTTGCCAGGGGTTCTAGGGCGTTTGGTCACAGACTGGAGGCTGCACTATTGGCTTCCCTACTTTTGAGGTTTTGGAACTCCGACTGGCTTCCTGGCTCCTCATCTTTCAGACAGCCTATTGTGGGACTTCACCTTGTGATCATGGGTCAACACTCCCAATAACCCCCTCAATATATTAATCTATTCTATTAGTTCTGTCCCTTTAGAGAACCCTGACTGATAAATGGATTATACCTTTTGTCACAATATATGGTCTTGCTTTACAAGTTTTCAGTGATTTCTAAAGTTACCTTGGTCAGCACCGTTCCCTCAACTCCCTTCAGTGAGTTTACTCCATATACATGTAATTCAGTTAGAATATTTTCTCACAGTCTGCAATTCATCTTGTCATTTCCCCAACCTCCTAGTTGACTTTGTTTTTATTTTTTATTGATACATGATGTTTTTACATGATTATGGCATACATGTGAAATTTTGCTACATGTATATAATGTGTAATAATCACATCAAGGCATTTAGAATATCTATCACATCAAACGTTTATTATTTCTTTGTGTTGGGAAAATTTCCAAATTTTCTCCTCCAGCTATTTTGAAATATATAAAATATTGTTAATTGTAGTCACCCACTGTACTATAGAACACTAGAATGTATTATTTGTGTTTAAATGTGTATACTTAAAATAATGACCACCAGTTACATTCATACTGTTGCCAATGACAGAATTTTATTCTTTTTCTATGACTAAATAAATAGTATTCTATGGTGTGTATACACCACATTTTCTGGATCCATTCATCTTTTGATGAGAATATAGGTTGATTCCATATTTTAACTATTGTGATTAGTGCTACAGTAAACGTGGATGTGCAGGAATCCCTTTAATATATCAATTTTTCCCTTGGATGAATACCCGTTACTGAGATTGAAAGATTGTATAATAGTTCCATTTTCAGTTTTTTAAGAAACCTCCACAATGTGGTTCATAATGGCTGTACTAATGTGAATTCCTACAAACAGTATGTATTGACTTTTGTATGCATCCTGTCCAGAGTTTTGTATTTTTTTGTCTTTCTGATAATAGTCATTCTAACTGGGATAACATGCTATCTCATTATGAATTGGATTTGCATTTCCTTGATGATTGTTATGTTAAACTTTTCAGGCACTTCTTGGCCATTTATATGTCTTCTCATAGAGAGATGTCTATGCAGATACTTTCCCACTTTTTAATAGAATTATTTCGTTGTTTTGCTGTTATTTGAGTTCCTTCTATATTCTGTATATTGGACCTTTGTCACATTAATAGTTTTAAAATATGTCTTCCCCATTCTAGAGTTAGTCTCTTCACTGTGTTGATTGTTTCATTTTCTGTGCAGAAGATTTTAGTTTAATATAGACCCACTTGTCTATTTTTGATTTTATTGCCTGTGCTTTTTTTATTTTTTATTTTTATTGCATTTGAGGTTTTGGGGTACATGGGCAGAATGTGAAAGATAGTTGCATAGGTACACACATGGCAGTGTGTTTTGTTGCCTTTCTCCCCTTCACCCACATTTGGAATTTCTCCCCAGGCTATCCCTCCCCATCTCCCCCGCTGCTGTCCCTCACCTATTCCCCCCAATAGACCCCAGTGTGTAGTACTCCCTTCCCTGTGTCCATGTGTTCTTATTTTTCCTCACCCGCCTATGAGTGAGAATATGTGGTATTTCATTTTCTGTTCTTGTGTCAGTTTGCTGAGAATGATGTCCTCCAGATTCATCCATGTCCTTACAAAGGACAAAAACTCATCATTTTTGATTGCTGCATAATATTCCATGGTGTATATGTGCCACATTTTCCCAGTCCAGTCTATCATGGATGGGCATTTGGGTTGGTTCTTCGTCTTTGCTATTGTAAACAGTGCTGCAATGAACATTTGTGTGCGTGTGTCCTTATAGCAGAATGATTTATAGTTCTTTGGATATACACCCAGTAATGGGATTGCTGGGTCAAATGGAATTTCTATTTCTAGGTCCTTGAGAAATCGCCACACTGTCTTCCACAATGGTTGAACTAATTTACACTCCCACCAACAGTGTAAGAGTGTTCCTATTTCTCCACATCCTCTCCAGCATCTGTTGTCTCCAGATTTTTTAATGATTGCCATTCTTTTTTTATTTTTATTTTTTTAATTTTTATTGCATTTTAGGTTGTGGGGTACATGTGCAGAACGTGCAAGATAGTTGCATAGGTACACACATGGCAGTGTGTTTTGCTGCCTTTCTCCCCTTCACCCACATTTGGCTTTTCTCCCCAGGCTATCCCTCCCCAGCTCCCCCCCTGCTGTCCCTCCCCTATTCTCCCCAATAGACCCCAGGGTGTAGTACCGGCCTCTCTGTGTCCATGTGTTCTCATTTTTCTCACCCACCTATGAGTGAGAATATGTGGTATTTCCTTTTCTGTTCTTGTTTCAGTGTGCTGAGAATGATGTCCTCCAGATTCATCCATGTCCTTACAAAGGACAAAAACTCATCATTTGTGATTGCTGCATAATATTCCATGGTGTAAATGTGCCACATTTTCCCAGTCCAGTCTATCATGGATGGGCATTTGGGTTGGTTCCAGGTCTTTGCTATTGTAAACAGTGCTGCAATGAACATTCGTGTGCATGTGTCCTTATAGTAGAACGATTTATAGTTTTTTGGATATATATACCCAGTAATGGGATTGCTGGGTCAAATGGAATTTCTATTTTTAGGTTCTTAAAAAATTGCCACACTGTCTTCCACAATGGTTGGACTAATTTACACTCCCACCAACAGTGTAAGAGTGTTCCTCTTTCTCTGCTTCCTCTCCAGCATCTGTTGTCTCCAGATTTTTTAATGATCGCCATTCTAACTGGCGTGAGATGGTATCTCAATGTGGTTTTGATTTGCATCTCTCTATTGACCGGTGATGATGAGCATTTTTTCATGTGTTTGTTGACCTCATGTATGTCTTCTTTTGTACAGTGTCTGTTCATATCCTTTGCCCATTTTTGAATGGGCTTGCTTTTTTTTTTTTTTTTTTTTTTCCTGTAAATCTGTTTGTGTTCTTTGTAAATTCTGGATATCAGCCCTTTGTCAGATGCGTAAACTGCAAAGATTTTTTCCCATTCTGATGATTGCCCATTCACTCTAGTGACTGTTTCTTTTGCCATGCAAAAGCTGTTGAGTTTGATTAGGTCCCATTTGTCTATTTTGGCTTTTGTTGCCAATGCTTTTGGTGTTTTGGTCATGAAGTCCTTGCCTGCTCCTATGTCCTGAATGGTTTTACCTAGGTTTTCTTCTAGGGTTTTTATGGTGCCAGGTCTCATGTTTAAGTCTTTAATCCATATGGAGTTAATTTTAGTGTATGGTGTCAGGAAGGGGTCTAGTTTCTGCTTTCTGCACATGGCTAAGCAGTTTTCCCAACACCATTTATTAAACAGGGAATCCTTTCTTCATTGCTTGTTTTTGTCTGGTTTATCAAAGATTATATGGTTGTAGATATGTTGTGTTGCCTCCAATGCTCTGTTCTGCTCCATTGGTCTATATCTCTGTTTTGGTACCAGTACCATGCTATTTTGATTACTTTAGACTTGTAGTATAGTTTGAAGTCTGGTAGTGTGATGCCTCCCGCTGTGTTCTTTTTGCTTAGAATTGACTTGGCTATGCAGGCTCTCTTTTGGTTCCATATGAAGTTCATGGTGGTTTTTTTCAGTTCTGTGAAGAAATTCAATGGTAGCTTGATGGGGATAGCATTGATTCTGTAAATTACTTTAGGCAGTATAGCCATTTTCACGATATTGATTCTTTTTAATCATGAACATGGAATGTTTCTCCATCTGTTTGTGTCCTCTCTTATTTCGTTGAGCAGTGGTTTGTAGTTTTCCCTGAAGAGGTCTCTTACATTCCTTTTAAGTTGTATTCCTAGGTATTTTATTCTCTTTGTAGCAATTGTGAATGGCAGTTCGTTCTTGATTTGGTTCTCTTTAAGTCTGTTACTGGTGTATAGGAATGCTTGTGATTTTTGCACATTGATTTTATATCCTGAGACTTTGCTGAAGCTGCTTATCAGTTTCAGGAGTTTTTGGGCTGAGGTGATGGGGTCTTCTAGGTATACTATCATG
This sequence comes from Saguinus oedipus, assembly GCA_031835075.1. NCBI lineage: Eukaryota > Metazoa > Chordata > Mammalia > Primates > Cebidae > Saguinus > Saguinus oedipus. The sequence goes on along the minus strand of CM063191.1, from coordinate 76,703,345 downwards.
TCATCTGCAAATAGAGACAATTTGGCTTCCACCTTTCCTATTTGAATACCCTTTATTTCTTTTTCTTGCCTGATTGCTCTGGCTAGAACTTCCAGTACTATGTTGAATAGGAGTGGTGAGAGAGGGCATCCTTGTCTAGTGCCAGATTTCAAAGGGAATGCTTCCAGTTTTTGCCCATTCAGTATGATATTGGCTGTTGCTTTGTCATAAATAGCTTTTATTACTTTGAGATATGTTCCATCAATACCAAGTTTATTGAGGGTTTTTAGCATAAAGGGCTGTTGAATTTTGTCAAATGCCTTCTCTGCGTCAATTGAGATAATCATGTGGTTTTTGTTTTTGCTTCTGTTTATGTGGTGAATTACGTTTATAGACTTGCGTATGTTGAAACAGTCTTTCATCCCCGCTATAAATCCTACTTGATCATGATGGATAAGTTTTTTAATGTGCTTTTGCAATCTGTTTGCCAGTATTTTATTGAAGATTTTTGCATCTATGTTCATCATGGATATTGGCCTGAAGTTTTCTTTTCTTGTTGAGTCTCTGCCGGGTCTTGATAACAGGATGATGTTGGTCTCATAAAATGATTTGAGAAGGGTTCCCTCTTTTTGGATTATTTGGAATAGTTTCAGAAAAGATGGTACCAGCTCCTCTTTGTGTGTCTGGTAGAATTCGACTGTGAACCCATCTGAACCTGCACTTTTTTAAAAAAAAATTTTTATTGCATTATAGGTTTTGGGGTACATGTGCAGAATGTGCAAGATAGTTGCATAGGTACACACATGGCAGTGTGTTTTGCTGCCTTCCTCCCCTTCACCCACACTTGGTATTCATCCCCAGGCTATCCCCCCCAGCCCCCCCACTGTCCCTCCCCCATTTCCCCCAACAGTCCCCAGTGTATAGTAGACCGCCTCTCTGTGTCCATGTGTTCTCATTTTTCTCACCCACCTATGAGTGAGTATATGCGGTATTTCTTTTTCTGTTCTTGTGTCAGTTTGCTGAGAATGATGTTCTCCAGATTCATCCATGTCCTTACAAAGGACACAAACTCATCATTTTTGATTGCTGCATAATATTCCATGGTGTATATGTGCCACATTTTCCCAGTCCAGTCTATCATCGATGGGCATTTGGGTTGGTTCCAGGTCTTTGCTATTGTAAACAGTGCTGCAATGAACATTCGTGTGCATGTGTCCTTATAGTAGAACGATTTATAGTCTTTTGGATAGATACCCAGTAATGGGATTGCTGGGTCAAATGGAATTTCTATTTCTAGGTCCCTGAGGAATCGCCACACTGTCTTCCACAATGGTTGAACTAATTTACACTCCCACCAACAGTGTAAGAGTGTTCCTATTTCTCCACATCCTCTCCAGCATCTGCTGTCTCCAGATTTTTTAATGATCGCCATTCTAACTGGTGTGAGATGATATCTCAATGTGGTTTTGATTTGCATCTCTCTAATGACCAATGATGATGAGCACTTTTTCATATGTTTGTTGGCCTCATGTATGTCTTCTTTTGTAAAGTTTCTGTTCATATCCTTTGCCCATTTGTGAATGGGCTTGTTTGTTTTTTTTCTGTAAATCTGTTTGAGTTCTTTGTAAATTCTGGATATCAGCCCTTTGTCAGATGTGTAAACTGCAAAGATTTTTTCCCATTCTGATGGTTGCCAATTCACTCTAATGACTGTTTCTTTTGCCGTGCAGAAGCTGTGGAGTTTGATTAGGTCCCATTTGTCTATTTTGGCTTTTGTTGCCAATGCTTTTGGTGTTTTGTTCATGAAGTCCTTGCCTACTCCTATGTCCTGAATGGTTTTGCCTAGATTTTCTTCTAGGGTTTTTATGGTGTCAGGTCTTACGTTTAAGTCTTTAATCCATCTGGAGTTAATTTTAGTGTAAGGTGTCAGAATGGGGTCCAGTTTCTGCTTTCTGCACATGGCTAGCCAGTTTTCCCAATACCATTTATTAAACAGGGAATCCTTTTCCCATTGCTTGTTTTTGTCTGGTTTATCAAAGATTATATGATTGTAGATATGTTGTGTTGCCTCCAATGCCTCTGTACTGTTCCATTGGTCTATATCTCTGTTTTGGTAACAGTACCATGCTGTTTTGATTACTGTAGCCTTGTAGTATAGTTTGAAGTCTGGTAATGTGATGCCTCCCACTGTGTTCTTTTTGCTTAGAACTGACTTGGCTATGCGGGCTCTCTTTTGGTTCCATATGAAGTTCATGGTGGTTTTTTCCAGTTCTGTGAAGAAATTCAATCGTAGTTTGATGGGGATAGCATTGATTGTGTAAATTACTTTGGTCAGTATAGCCATTTTCCCGATATTGATTCTTCCTAACCACGAACATGGAATGTTTTTCCATCTGTTTGTGTCCTCTCTTATTTCATTGAGCAGTGGTTTGTAGTTTTCCTTAAAGAGGTCCCTTATGTTCCTTGTGAGTTGTATTCCTAGGTATTTTATTTTCTTTGTTGCAATTGTGAATGGCAGTTCGTTCTTGATTTGGCTCTCTTTAAGTCTGTTATTGGTGTATAGGAATGCTTGTGATTTTTTTTTTTTTTTGGAAGCTCTCCTGAGGAGTGACTTCAGGGGGAGGCTTGAAAGATGAGTAGGTGCTATCTAAACAAACTGAGGTAGGACTTTTCAGCCAAGGGAAGACATATGAGAAGGGAAGAAAAAGCTTGGTGTAATTAAGGTGAGGAAAAGAGGCTTGAAAGATGAGGTTTATATACATTATCTCATTTTATCCTTAAAAACTCATAAGGGGAATACTATTATCATCCTTTTTCTACAAATCAGGACACTGGGGCTAGGTTAAGGGCTTGCCCAAGGTCCCCAGTAGATTGACTCTCCTGCCTATCCTGATTCTGAAACGCAGAGCTACATCTGACGAGGACTCTGGTCTGGCCTTTTGAAGTGACTGAAAATAGGAAATACGACCAATAACTAGAAATCTTTGAATCCAGAACCTCTGAGCTGTGGGGCCTGAATTATACCAGCATCAGGGGCAGCAGAAACCCAGGTAGCCATTGAAGAACTTTCTGCCATGGGCCTCTCCTGCCTATAGAAACTGCGAGTTCTTGGGGGTCTTTTATGATAGCATCTTATTGTCATTCTTGACATTGTCCTTCATGTCCCAGATAACTCAGGGGTCTGGATCTAAAATGGTCTAAGATCCTATCTTGTCATGTGCTTAAGACTGCAGCTTAGGCATTGCTTCTGCCAAGAAGTCTTTCTTGAACAATACAAGCCTGGCTCTATGTCCTTTCTTTGGTTGGTCTTCCCACATGCACCCACCCTTCCTCACTCCCTGCCCTACAAGTTCTTCTTTTTTTTTTGAAAGGAAAAGAGAGGAAGAAAAAGAGGGAGAGAGACCAGGAATGTTGCTTTATTCTATGAATGGGTATTAATAATGGCTGATCATTATTTTGTGTATTTAAAGTGGAGAATGTATATTTTATGTATCTAAAGTGGAGAGCTCTACTAGTGCTTATTAAGTTTACTTGTTCCAGATCTGAGTTCACATTCTGGATATTCTTATTAATTTTCTGTCTCGTTGAGTCTAAATCTCTTTATGGGTCTTATGTATCTGGGTGTTAGGTTGCATTGATCCTTATACCACTCTATCTTTGTTGCTTTGAAATCTGTTTTATCAAATGCATGAATTGAAACTCCTTTTTGTTTATTTGTTTGTTTTTGTTCTCCATTTAGTTGGTAAATCTTTCTCCAACCCTTTGTTTTTAGTCTTTGTGTATCTTTGGATATAAAATGGGTCTGGATGTAGATACCATTAGGTTTTGGCTGTATCTTTTGATTGGGGAGTTTAGTCGATTTAAATTTAGGATTACTGCCATTTGATGTTAACTGGCTATTTTATCCATTCATTGATGTAAATTCTTCTTTATGTTGATACTCTTTACTTTTTGGTATACTTTTAGAAAGGCTAATACTGGTTGTTCCTTTCTGTGTGTAATACTTCTTGCAAAAGTTTTTGTAAAGCAGGCCTGGTGGTAATAAAATCTCTGAGTACTTGCTTGTTCATAAAAGATTTTATTTTTCCTTCAATTGTGAAGCTTAGTTTGGCAGGATATGAAATTCTGGGCTGAAAATTTTGTTCTTTAAGGATGTTAAATATCGGTCCCCACTCTCTTCTGGCTTATAGTTTCTGCTGAGAGATCTGCTGTGAGTCTGATGGGCTTCCCTTTGTGGGTAACCTGACCTTTCTCTCTGGCAGCCCTTAGTATTTTCTCCTTCATTTCAACCCTGGTGAATCTAACAATTATGTGTCTTGGGGTTGCTCTTCTTAAGGAATATCTTTGTGGTGTTCTCTGTATTACCTGAGGTTGAATAGTGTCCTGCTTTGCTAGATTGGGAAAATTCTCCTGGATAATATCCTGAAGAGTATTTTCCAGCTGGGATTCATTCTCTCCATCACATTCAGGTACACCTATCAAATGTAGATTAGGTCTTTTCACATAGTCCCATAATTCTTGGAGACTTGCTCATTCCTTTTTATCCGTTTTTCTCTATTCTTGTCTTCTCGTTCCATTTCATTAAATTGGTCTTCGACCTCTGATATCTTTTCTTCTGCTTGATCAATTCGGCTATTCAAACTTGTGCATATTTCACTAAGTTCTCGTGTTTTATTTTTCAACTCCATTAGTTCATTTATATTCCTCTCTATAATGTCCATTCTTTCTAGCACTTCGTCAAATCTTTTTTCAAAGTTCTTAGTTTCTTTACATTGGGTTAGAACAAGTTGTTTCAGCTCCCCAAAATTTTTTTATCATTCACCTTTTGAAGCCTGCTTCAGATAATGGAACACAGTCCTCTTCCATTAGGGCTTGTTCCGTTGCTGATGAGGAATTGCTATCCCCTGTAAAGGGAGAGGGGTTCTGACTTTTGGTATTCTCTGCCTTTTTAGGCTGTTTTTTTCCCTTTATTGTGATTTATCCATCTGTTGTCTTTACAATTAGTGCCTTTCTGATTAAGTTCCTAAGAGGATGTCCAATTTATTGATTCCCAGTGCTGGGATCCGAGCAACCCACTGCGCCGACCCAAACAGCAGTGATAAGACTGATGGTACTCTTCTGCCTGGGAATCTCTGGTCTGGCTTCCTTCTTGAGTCCACAACAAGCAGCTCTGCCTTCCCAGAGCTCCAAACACCAGTCAGTAGGGGAACCAGTCCCGTTTACTGTGCACGAAGAGCTGCTGCGCCGAGGCGATGAAAAAATCGCTGCGCCGGCCACAGAAGTCGTGCTGGCGACCCGCGGGGCTCCTCTACTGGAAATCTTCTGGTCTGTTTGCGATGAAAATTCCTGTGAAAATGTGGCATCCTCACGTTTTCTGAGCTTTCACTGGGAGCTACAATCTGGAGCTGTTAGCGATCAGCCATCTTGGATCTCATCTCAATGCTTGTGATTTTTGCACATTGATTTTATATCCTGAGACTTTGCTGAAGTTGCTTATCAGTTTCAGGAGTTTTTGGGCTGAGGTGATGGGGTCTTCTAGGTATACTATCTTGTCGTCTGCAAATAGAGATAATTTGGCTTCCACCTTTCCTATTTGAATACCCTTTATTTCTTTTTCTTGCCTGATTGCTCTGGCTAGAACTTCCAGTACTATGTTGAATAGGAGTGGTGAGAGAGGGCATCCTTATCTAGTGCCAGATTTCAAAGGGAATGCTTCCAGTTTTTGCCCATTAAGTATGATATTGGCTGTTGGTTTGTCATATATAGCTTTTATTACTTTGAGATATGTTCCATCAATACCAAGTTTATTGAGGGTTTTTAGCATAAAGGGCTGTTGAATTTTGTCAAATGCCTTCTCTGCATCAATTGAGATAATCATGTGGTTTTTGTTTTTGGTTCTGTTTATGTGGTGAATTACATTTATAGACTTGCGTATGTTGAACCAGCCTTGCATTCCAGGGATGAATCCTACTTGATCATGATGGATAAGTTTTTTAATGTGCTGTTGCAATTGGTTTGCCAGTATTTTATTGAAGATTTTTGCATCTATTTCATCATGGATATTGGCCTGAAGTTTTTTTTTCTTGTTGAGTCTCTGCCGGGTTTTGGTATCAGGATGATGTTGGTCTCATAAAATAATTTGAGAAGGGTTCCCTCTTTTTGAATTATATTTTTTGTATTTTTAGTAGAGACGGGGTTTCACCATGTTGACCAGGATGGTCTCGATATCTTGACCTCGTGATCTACCCGCCTTGGCCTCCCAAAGTGCTGGGATTACAGGCTTGAGCCACCGCGCCCGGCCTGTATTTTTTATCTATGTGCTTTCACCTCTCAAATCTCTCCTGCACTTGAAAACACTATTTGCTTCAGATTTCTGCAGTACTGCAACTCATAAATCTTCATGTTTAAAAACAGTTTCTATTTTTTAAGGGATGAAAGAAGAGTTATGAGGGATTGTTTCCCTGGAGCCTAAATAGAGTTTTTTCAATAAAACAAAAGCTTAAGACTACAGGTCATGCTGTGTTAGTGACAAGTGCCATATTTCATATACCAGAGGTCTTAATATGTTCTTTAATATATTTGTGTGTATGTGTGTGTGTGTGTGTGTCTGTTTGTCTGTCTGCCTGTGTGTTTGAGAGAGAGAGACAGACAGACAGACAGAGAGAGAGGGGGGGAAAAATTGGGTACCTCTGAACTACAGGGTCTAGCAGGTTCTAAAGAAGGAGCTTTTCATTTCCAAGTCAAACTGTTCCCACCCTCTTAGGTGTCTAGTTTTCAGTGGTTTCAAATGTGTGTTCTCAGGGGTTCTTCCTGGTTAATAGATCAGTTTTAAATGGTAACTTTTTTGGAAAACACAGTTCTAAATTCCTCAGTTAGGTCAAATCATTTACCAATCTTCATCTGGTTTTAATCTTCAAAAAAACTTTTTGAGATCTCTGAACTTTAGTTGTCATTTTCTATCCCTTTTGTCCTTGTGGAATCACATCTTTTTATTTCTATATGCTCATTTTAGTAAAGTATGAGGCTAGAGATTAGGGTAAACTCGTATATTTGATTTACAAGTTTAAAGGAATCTAATCTGTTTCCCATTGGAATTTTTATTAACATTGATTGGTAAAATGATTTCACTATTTTAATTTTTGTTAAATATTATTCTTTTACACATTAGTTTTAATGTTTTTCCTGTCTACCATTATATCCATTTCTTCCTGGACTCAAAGCACCTCATATGTTAGGCCATTTGTTATTGACTAAAGTTCATGATACTCTATTTATTTTTTTCTACATATTTTTAAGATAGCATAATTTCTATTAGACTGTGTTCAAGTTTTTTGACTTTCCATTGTTGTCACTATTCTATTAAATCCATCGAATGAGCTTTTATTAAATTCAAATACTGTATTTTCAGTTATTAAATTTCTATCATTATTTTTTCTTCTGCTGAGCTTTCCTGTTTTTTATTCATTGTGAACAAATTCAATGAAGCCAATTTCCATTTACCTCATTGAGCATTATAATGATAGAAGCACTTCTTAAAACTTACTGAGAATTTCAGAGGAGCCACTGTTTATGTTAATTACACATAAAAATTTATCATATTGGAAGTTAAAAATAACCTTTAAATGTAAGAATGTGAGTGATGATATTAAAGCAATGGTGTCTTCACATATTGTAAAACTTCTGGAAAACTTCAGCGTACACTTGTGAGACAATATGCTTATGAAAAATATTTTTACTTTGTACATTCACTAAAAGAATCTCAGTTTGTACTTTGAAAACTACTCTTATAATGGTTACTTACTTTGAAAATATTGACTATTAATTCTAACATCCTGGTTGGCCTCTGTTTCTTTGCATTTTCCCTTAGGAATGGGTGACATTTTCCAAATTCCCTACTTGTCAAGTAGTTTAGGTTTGTATTTAAAACATAAACAATGTTATGTTGTGGAGACTTTGGATTCTGTTATATCCAAAATTTTGTTGATAAGTTTGTTTTGATAGGCAAATGAGCATCCAAAATTCAAAAAATGTGGTTGCTCAATAGAGTTCCATATATCACATACAATTTTCTCATTCTTTTTATTCTATTTTCTTTCTCTTTGAAGTCTGACTGAGTAATTCAAAATGGCTTTGGTTTTTACTTTCATATTCTTTTTTGCTTAATCTGGTCTAATGTAGGTCTAATTATATATTTTATCTTATTCACCAATTTCAATTCCAAGATTTTTAATTAAAGTTATCAAAAAGATTCTTTATTTTATGTTCTCTATTTAGTAAGTCAAGAAGAAAATATTACCTTCTGAGACTTCCTCTCTAAAGATAATTCACTTTAAATTCAAATTCAGTCTTTCAATTCAAGTTTTTGAAAATGCAAACCTATGATTATATGTTTTCAATGATTATTCTCAAATTTCTTGATAAGCGACTTCCCTATTTATGTATTTTGTTTGTTGGTTTTTTGTTTGTTTTGAGACGGAATCTCACTCTGTCATCAGGCTAGAGTGCAGTGGCATGATCTCAGCTCACTGCAACCTCTGCCTCCTGGGTTCAAGTGATTCTCCTGCCTGAGCCTCCTGAGTAGCTGGGATTACAGGTGCATGCCACCACACCCAGCTAATTTTTGTATTTTTAGTAGAGACAGGGTTTCACCATGTTGACCAGAATGGTCTCATTCTGTTGACCTCGTGATCTGCTTACCTCAGCCTCCAAAAGTTCTGGGATTACAGGTGTGAGTCATCACACCCAGCTGCTATATGTTCTTAATTTTAATTAATTTGCTTGAGATACATGTGCAAGCCATTTTCAATAAGAACAAATAAATTATCTGTTTTCTAAGTTCCAGACTATTAGAGAAAGTCTTTCTATTTCCCATTTTCTATGTATTTCAATGTAGGATAGGTGGGAATAAAAATACTGGTTTTCAAGTTTTTTCTCTCAAAATTGCATATTTTGCTTTATTATCCTTTAATTACCCTTCAATGTTTGATGTAAAAGAGTAGAAGTTTAAGAACAGACAAATTTTTTTTCGGTAGCTATTTTCTCTCTGGATGTTTCTATAGTTTTGCCTTTATCCTGGTATTTCAAAATTTTTGTCAAGATTTTTCTACATGTAGGTTTTCTTCTGATTTATCTTAAAACATGGTAAGCTTTTTTTCCACCTAAATACTGAGGCTTTAAATCCACCTAATAAATGTTTCCCCAATTACATATTTGATTATTGGTTTTGCTCAAATTATTCAATATTTTCTAAAACAGTAATTAGATAGCAGTTTAATTCATTGTCTTTCATATCTAAACTTCTCTGTCATCTTGTTTCACATCTTTATTCTCCTTGTTCTCTTCATATTTACTGAGACAATGTCTCAACTTCGTCTTTTCTTCTATTGCAGTACATTTACTGACTCTAGGTTAGATTTTTTAATTTTGTCAAATGCATTTTTATTTTCTTGTAACTCCTTTTTTGTAATCTAGTTGTCTATCTTGGAATCTAGTTCATTAATCTCTGTTTTTATTTGATGTTATTGTGGTTGTTATCTCTTCATGTATTCTGTATAACCTCTGGATTTTGCTTCATATGAAAAAATACATTGGTATCTGTTTTTTTTTTTTTTTTTTTTTTTAATCTTCAAGGTCATGCTACCTTAACATTCTCCTGAAGGGTTTGTAAAATTTGTTTATTTTTTCTTGTCCCTTTGTTAATCAACAGGCTGAGTGGTTAGAATGTATCTTATTTAAATTTGTCTACTTGGTGTTGGTCAAATCCCCTTCTAAGATGCACAGCTGAACAGCAGCTTGAATTGCACATATCTGGGTATAGTTCTAAGATTAATATCAGGAATGCATCTATTAGAATTTTTCTAAGCTTAAAGAATATATCCTACTTAACATTCCTGATTTTCTGACATTCAGAACAAAGGGAGAAGGTAAAATATTTTAATTCTGAGTATGCACTGCTACCATAACTTTTTTCTCTTTCAAACCTACTACCATACTTTGGTGCATGTCCACAGAGCAATACATTGTTATTTTATGAGAACCACAATTTTTGACCTTGATACAGGGATGTATCAATATGGATGCAGGGTACAGAAAAAAGTGCCCTCTGGCTGCCTCAGTATGGGGCATTTATGCAACAGAATGACAGTTTCCTGGTTTTCTGGTGGGTATGAAATTTCTACTTCTGAGTCAGAGTTAGATAGTGTAGAAGAACAATGAATTTTCCTACTTACTCATATTTAAAAAATGGTCCCCTGTATAGTACTGGTAGTTTATCAACTTTGCTTTTTGATCTACTTCAGTTTATCTTTAATTATATACAAGTTCTTCCCAGGTGCTTGTAATCTATTCTAGATACACTAAATTACTCTTGAAATTATCCACTTTGTTCTAACTCCACTCCATTCTGAAGTATCATCTCTTCCCTAGATTTTCACAGTAGCCTCCTGACTGGTACACTTCCATCCATTCTGGTCTATTAGTTATTCAATCTCCAAACGTCATATAAATCTAGAAGAAATTTTATTTTAAAAAGAAGTCTAATATGCCACTGCCTCAGTTTTCCTGGCTTAAAATACTTCTGACTGCACTTTAGACAAAGGCAAAATTATTAATATGTCCTAAAAATCCCTGCAAGGTCTGGCCGTATTATCTTTCATTCTTACCTCATAGTACACTCTCATTTACTTTCTATGATTTAGCCACAGAATGCTTCTTTCAGATTCTTTAATGTGTGATGCTCCCACCCTTCACAGAACCTATGCATATTCCATTGCTTTTGTCTGAAATGCTCATTTACTTAATTTGTCCAGTTCATTCATTGAGAACCTACTGTGATTGTGGAAGCAGAAAAGCTAAGACATTGTGCCAGTATTGTTGGGGAGATAGAAATGTCAACAAATAACTAAAATTTAATGTGATAAATTAAACAAATATACAGTATAAAACATCTACAGATGTAACTCATAGGAGAGAAAGGATCATAAAATCCATCTGAAATGAGGGTTCTGGGAAGGGTTGAATTAAAGACATGAAAATTTCACTTCTAGTTTGGAGACATAAATCAATAACACATTGATTCTGCTGCAGATATAAATATAAACTCTGGGAACTATACATAAAATATCTATTTAAGAGCTCTGGAGAATGAATCAAAAGCAGACAAATTGTAGAGGGGAGTCAAAATTTGGATGAAGTGACAGACTTCAGTGAGTCTCCCATTTTTGTAGTTTTTGCGTAAGCTGGTTTTAGTCACAGCACAGCTGAAACTATGACAGAAAGCCTGAAATTTTTCCTGCCAAATTAAGCAGGGAATCTCATGGCCATCAGGGAGTTAAGGGGAAAACCTGAAAGAAAAAAAACACAGAGAAACACACACACACACACACACACACACACACCCCAAGCAGATTTTAAATCACTGAATCACTTACAACCCAAGAATTAAAGAACTGAGCAGAGAATGGAGCTGTTGTCTACTGCAGGCAAAACAAAGTTTACAGTTGGAATGTAATCAAGTTAATTGCCTGCCAAAACAAAATCATCAACACTCTTCATATGGATATGAAAGTCTCCACAACATAACATTGTTCATGTCTTAAATACAAACCAAAATTACTTGACATATGAGGGATCAGGAAAACATCACCCATCCCTAAGGGAAAATGCAATCAAACAGAGGCCAACCCAGATGTTAGAATCAACAGTCAAAAACTTCAAAGTAAGTAATCATTATAGCAGTAGTTTTCAAAGTACAACCTGGGATCTTTTTAGTGAATCTACAAAGTCAAAATGTTTTTCATAAAAATATTGTCTCACAAGAGTACACTGAAGTTTCCCAGAGGTTCTACAAATGTGTGATGACACCATTGCTCTAATATCATCATAAATATTCTGAAATTAAAAATCAGTTTTAACTTCCAATATGAGAAATTGTGATACATGTAATTTATATAAACAAAGCCATTCCTAAAATTTTTTAATACTTTTTAAGAAGTGTTTCTGTCATTATAATGCTCAATGAGGTAAATGGAAATTTGCTCACAATGCATCAAAAAACAAGAAAGCTCAGCAGAAAAACAAATAATATAAAAATTAACTACAGAAATTTTATGATTGAAAAATATAGTATTTGAATTTAACAAAAAAGGATAAGGAAAATTTCACCCATCCCTAGGAGAAAATGCAATCAAACAGAAGTCAAGCAGAATGAAACACAATAGATATAACGAAGTAAAAAGTTGGTAAAATTGAAGATAGTTTAATAGAAATTACCCAATCATAAAAACATATAGGAAAAATTATAGAGAAAAAAACAGAGGCAATATCAAATGTCTAACATGTGAGGTAATTTAAGTCCAGGAAGGAAAGGAGAAAGGGAAGTGATTCAAAATTCTCAAGGAAATTATTTTTCAATCTAAAAGTTTATATTCAGCCAAACTAAGAGAAAAAATATAATAAAAGAATATTCAGTTAAGCATTGAAACAATATTTACTGCCCGTGCACCATTTCTGAGAAAGCTCATGGAAGGTGTGCTCATGGAAGGTGTGCTCATGGAAGATGTGCTCATGGAAAATGAAAAAATAAACTAAAGCAGAAGAAAATATAAAATTGAAGGTATAAGGAGAAAGATAAAGAAATCTCTATAATTAAAATTGTTCAGTAAGCCTAGAGAGCAAATAGTCCAGACTGGACCAGGAAAATGGAGGGATCTAGATGCAAATATCCTCAGAAAACAAATATCAAAACACGTTTTAAAAGCAGAAATTCATAATCTGATAGTGTTGATTCTGAGAAAATGTATACTGGGATGCTATTGGAAGATGAGGAGAAAATAACAATAGATGCAAAGGAAACTAAGTGCATGGAAAAAGGAGGCCACTTTCAATTCTGGGAAAATAATGAGCCAAATATGAACAAGGAAAAAAAGTTGCACACAAAGAAACATAATCATTATATACTCCTTAGTTCAGCTGTGAATAGCATTTACATGACTGTTAAGCCAATAAATAATTGTGTTATAACTATATTTGGAAGATGGAGGAAGGTGAAATTAAAGCAGGGTTGTGTCAGTTAATAAGACATCATCTATAGAGTCTAACATGTATTAAGTATAAGCACGATTTTTAAAATACAGATTTGTATGCCAGAAAAAATACCTTCAACTGTTGGAGATTACCCCTGAGGACTTAGGGAGGGATAAGAAAGGAACGACTATTTTTTGTAAGAAATGTACTAATTTTAATAGTTTGTTTGATAGTTAAGTATTACTCTAATAAAAGTAAAAATTAAATTTAAAAGGTTGAGTAGAAAAAAATTTCCTGAAACAGAAAAACTTGAAATCTTTAGATTAAATGAACAAACAATGTCCAGGGAAAACCTAATAAAATATAATCCATATAAAAACATACCTCAATGAACTTAAAAAATTTTAAGTGTAAAGGTGAAATTTTTAATAGATATGATATAGGTCATTTGAGAGACGAATACCCTAAAAGCCTTGAGTTGACCACTATGTATGTAATAAAATTGCACTTGTACTCCACAAATTTATATAAATAAAAAATAAAGACATAAAAATAAAAATAAAAACCCATAATAGGACAATTAGAAAAGAGCAAGAGCTATAAAATGGAGAAGAAAAGGAAGTATGGTAATCAGGAACAGGCCAAAAACCTGGTTGCCAAAACTAAGCCCAAACGCAGCTTTCAATTCCGAAGGAGACAAAATAAATGTTAAATATACTGTCTTACAACGTTCTTATTATCTGATAAAAATACATAAAATGAGCCAAAAGAAGCAGACTTCTTTGCAAAGTAAAATTCAAATGAATAAATCTTGTTAATTTTTATAGACAGAACGTCTGTACCTCACAAGACACAGTGACTAAAACATGGAATTTGGTGTAAGCACAATCAGGCTAAAATTCTAGCAATATCATATACTTTGGACCATTTTAAACTTCAGTTTCTTTGTTTATAATAATCAGGATAATAGAATCTCTAATATAGGATATTTTCTGAGCATTTATATAAGATAATATTGATACACATCTTACCACTGTGTCTTCCCCATATTAATTATTCAGTAAGTGTTGGAGTTGCATGTGTATGAGTGTCTTTTAAATGAAGCTTTACTAAATACACAAAATATTTTTCACATGGTCATTTGTCATATTCTCAGTAAAAGTCAAGGATATGATAGTAACATATTTCTGTGAGGAAATTTCAAAGAAAGCTGAAGCTCACTGTCACATAGCCCAAATGTGGTAGAGCCTGGAGTAAAACCCAAGGGTCCTGACTTCCAGTTCATGTTTCTTTCACCATGCCTTATCTAGCTGCTTGAAAATGTCAGAACTTAACAAGATTTTGGAAATTACATTGCCTGCAATGGTTTTCTCCAGCCCATCCATTTGTTTTGGCTGGTTCCTAGTTGTGCAGCAAGCAAAGGTGATGTTATACTTGTTTACTATTGTAACAGTATTGAGATCTGAGTAGGGAAGAAATTTTTACTTGCTTTACACAGCCATTTTATTAGCTGTTTTCCTCTCTGCAGGCCTGTGTCTGCAGCATGTTACACTGTTTTCTTTTCTGTTACTTAAACTGACCCCAAAGCCTGCAATTTGATGCTGCTTTAACTACCCCGCAACAGGTAGAGTGTCAGGAGGGCACTCGTCTGGCATGTGCCTTCCTTTTTAAACATATGTTTGTCAAACTGTCGTTTAACCTTTAAGACCATTAATTTGTTAGCAGATTTTCAACAGGCCTTATAAGGACATAACATCCCTGATGGGCCTACTACACACTTCAAGGGAGATTTCCAATTTAAGGACCATTCCACCTGGAGCCATCAGTGCCTTAGAAATTTGGGCTCTTATTTCAGGTGGCTGGAACATGTGTATGCAGAAAACAGACTTCTATGCAAGACTCAAAAGTCTAATAGCCAAGAGCTGTTTGCATGTAGATAGCAGCTATAATCAGATACTTATTCAAGACACCTCAAGTAATTAGGCATGCTATTTATTAGTTGGCAGACCCAAAGGAAAGTTTTAATGTGGAATAATGAGAAAATTGGGAGAGAATGAGATTTGGAAGTAGAATTTCATGGACCGAAACAGCATTAGGCAGCACAGCTTATTTAAAACTCATGCCTGATTCACAACTTGAATTTCAGTGCAGTCTTTTTTCAATTAACAGCAGGAACAGTAGGACAATATTAAATGATAAACAGTCAAAGGTCCTAAATTTTCTAAAGCAGAACTTACAGTGAATAGAAATTTGGGGATACTGGAGAGATTCGTATGAAGGAGTTCTATTCCAGTTTAGATCTTCTTTTGGCAGTTCAGTACATTTAATATACATTTTAGGTAGGTTTATATCCTGGCATTTTGCCAAGCAATTTAAGGTAGTTTATGGGTTAAAACATAAAACAAAGTAAAACATTTAAGGGAGAAACAAAGCAAAACTGTCTATAATGCTTCTGAAACGTGAGTGTTCAACCTGAATAATCTAAAGGCCATGTTAAAACACAAACTGTAGTCCCACCGCTGGAGTATCCATTTCAGTTTGTTGTGGGTGAGGCATGGGATTGTGATTTCTTACAAGTTCTCAGGTGATTTTGATGCTAATGGTCCAAGCACCACACCTTGAGAAGCACTTTTCAAAAGAAAACAGAAGAGATATTACTTAGGCCCCTGATATTAGTCAGTTACTACAATTTGACCCCAATTTGGAAGGAAATTAATATTTACCAAGTATCTCTTATGGGCCAGCATTGCATTAGATACTTTATGTATGTGTTTTTATTTACTCTAATTTAGCTCTATGATTTCAGAAAGCTAAGTGAAAAAAATATAAAAATATATTGGATTAAATCATTTTAAATTTAAGGAGACAGTTTATGTTCCCCTGTGGAGACAAAAACAAATTTTTTGAAACCAACACCAAATGTTCCCTTGTAAGAAAGGACCTACCCAAAGCAGAATCATGGAAATGGAACAGTTAGTCATTGTTACAACCCTATCTCCCAGTTTACATCTCCTACCCATATATTTTCCCACTCTATGTCTTTTCCTTGGGAAGTCTTACTCCCAAAGATTTATCAACTACTCTATGAAATGGTATCAGTTGATAGACTTTGTCAATATCATTCCATGGGTACTCACTTTGTACCACCTCAATGTTACATTATACTGAAATGGCTATAAAGATAATTAAAAGAAGCTTGATTTTGTGGAAGAAATAACTGTTGGAAGAAGAAACTGTTGAATGGGTCAGGTGAATCAAAAGAAAAAAAGCTATCTTGCCAAAGGAGGGAAAGTTATTACATTTGTTTATGGAAGTAAAAGGAGTTTAGTAAATTTAGAAAAGTATGCAAGTTAATGAGAATTTATGGAAAAACAAATAAAACTGAGAAGAATCCAGATCTGTGTGATATTTTACATTCTTCTGAACAAAATCATGAGAGAAGACAATAATGCTGTGGGATTTGGGTAAAACAGAGTGAAAGTTTCAGTAAGGGCTGAACTGATCAGGATCGATTCCTGAATACTCTGATAATAAGACTCCCCTAATGATTATGGTCAAAAAGTTGGAAAGCACGTGCACATGAAGTCAGTAGTTATTAGGCATGGTGCCACATTTGACTGAGCTAACTTCATCTTGGGGGAAGTTCTGGAAGGAAGTGTGAGAGAAATATGTCATAGACAAAAGAGGAGGTCATTAGGAAACTGCAGTTTGGTTACACATGAAAGAGTCAAATTGAGCCCACACTCTCGAGATCTTAAAGGTATGGTGCTTACCAGTTGTTTCTCTCACTTAACTTGGTCAAATTTAATATACCTTATAAATCATATGGTTACGTATTATTGCCTGAAAAGAACCTTGAATTAGGGCATACCAGAGGTTCATTGTCTTGGTGATCTGTAAAAGCTATTTTGGGAGTGCAGAAACCTGAATAGCTGGTTCTGTCTGTGATTTTTATTTGCCAGGAAGATTGGCCTTACCCACATGGAATAGTAGAAAGATAACAAGAAACCTGAGTTATCTGAAGAACCTGAATATTTGAAGAACACCTTCCCCCAGGTTTATTTTCATTTTAATGAAGAAATTTGAAACAGACAGATGTTCTGAGACCCCTCAAATGAATCTCTGATAGTGGTATCTCAGATACCACAACAGGCACATGTATGGTTCACCTGAATTTATACAAGAGTATAAGACCCTAAAGTGCTGATTCTTCTCAGACTCCTTTTTTTCCTCTGGGCCTTGCCTTTCTTTTTCTTATTGCATCATTGGTTTCTTTTTTTGAATTATTACCTGTCCCTCTCACTAGTTTTTAAACTTCACAAAGGTAGGCACCATGTATATCCCAGATGCCTATCATTTTGCCTGGCTTACAGTAGGTTTTCAACAAATATTGTAAGAATGAATAAGAAATGGAAAAATAGAGAAAAGCATTCTGAATTCCTCACTATTGGCTATGAGCCTTATCTTTGGGATCTGGTGCCAATTTTGTTTAGTCTGGATATGGTTAAGTTGTTTTTTTTTATAAAAAACATACTACCTAAGGTCAAAGAAAGTTAGAAGTCTAGCCAATGTACTCATAGGATAAGCTGTAAATTTTGCAGAATTTATGTTCTTTCAGAAAGCAACACCCAAAAGAGTTAGAATAAGCAATGTGCATTTTGATTTGTATCTTCTACTTTTCCACTTCTACTTCTTCCCTTTCCCTTTTGAGGCACATGTGCCTTAGAGCCTCAGACTCATGAGGTGGAGATTGTTCCAATCTGTCACATTTCAGAGCCAAATCTTCTATTGTGTATTTGAAATCATGAATATCCAGGCACCTACTGGATCTTGCTTGTTGACTGGGTCGAAGAAGTTTCTTAAAGTGAAAGGACCAATGTTTGAGGTACTGTATCTCCATTTTTTTTTGGCGTTTAGTGGCTACAGTACTGCAAGTGGTTTCAACATTAATCTTCATATCATTAGACAACTAGAGTCCATTACAACTTCGTAGACTTTGCTGTTGGAATGTTCACTAGTTATTTTAATAGAATTGACATTGTTTTTGTCTGTTTTACCTTAAGGTGGTTAGATGTGTCCCATTAAGCCCAGTTTCCTAGCCTGTAAGCACCTTATTTATATAATGTTATAAAGTAGATTAGTTAAGTATGGGGCATGTGGTTTGTGGACACATTAATGTTATTAGTTCACAGGATCAACAGCAGCAAGAACACCATGTGAATTAAGACCTCTCTTAGTCACTCCTGCATTACTGGCACCTACAAGAAGGTTTAGCCCTTGACAGACACTCAAAAACAAAACAAAACAAAATGAAACTAAACTAAACAAAAACACACCCATTGACTAAAAAAATGAATCTTCCAAAACTTAAGGTAATGTTTCTAAATGTGAACATTAAATCGTTCTACTATAAGGACACATGCACACAAATGTTCATTGCAGCACTGTTTACAATAGCAAAGACCAAGAACCAACCCAAATGCCCAGCGATGATAGACTGGACTGGGAAAATGTGGCACATATACACCATGGAATATTATGCAGCAATCAAAAATGATGAGTTTGTGTCCTTTGTAAGGACATGGATGAATCTGGAGAACATCATTCTCAGCAAACTGACACAAGAACAGAAAAAGAAATACCACATATTCTCACTCATAGGTGGGTGAGAAAAATGAGAACACATGGACACAGAGAGGCGGTCTACTATACACTGGGGTCTATTGGGGGAATGGGGGAGGGACAGCGGGGGGGGGCTGGGGAGGGATAGCTTGGGGATGAATGCCAAGTGTGGGTGAAGGGGAGGAAGGCAGCAAAACACACTGCCATGTGTGTACCTATGCAACTATCTTGCACGTTCTGCACATGTACCCCAAAACCTATAATGCAATAAAAATTGAAAAAAAAAAATTTGACAATAGTATATCCAAAGCCACATTTAATAAATGAATGACCAAATAATTTATATCCAAATTTAAATCAAGGTACCCAGAGTATAGTCTCAGAAATGTATGTGTATCAATAGCTGTGCCCCAATCAATTGCATTATAGTTTGTGAAAAGAGATTATATATAGATGAAAAAGATCTTTGTTTGCAAGGGATTTAGGAAAGGTTAAATCCAAAGAGGGACAATTTTTCAGTGTCTCTCAAGACCTTTCCAAAGAGGAGGGTGACCTCACCAGCTGACCTAAGTATTCAATTCACCATCACAGATTTATCTGCATGATGGAAGGGGTATATGTGGTTATTCTAGTGCAGCATATGAATTATTCAACTAGTCAACTAATATCATCCAGCACACCACTCTTACATCGATTTTGGGCTTAACAGTCACTCTCCAGGTTACAATTTGTTTTATTAATTAATTTATTTATTCAATGAATATGTTCTGACATTCTACCAATATGCACCATGTAGGGCATATTCTAAGACTTTGGGTGTTCTAGGGATGCAGCAGTCAACAAGACAAGCAATATCTCTGCCCCAGTGGAGCATACATTGCAGCAAAAAAATACAAAATATAAATATTAAACAAACAAGAAAAAATAGATAATGATAACTGCTATGATGACAATAAAAGCTAGTAATGTAAGAGACAGTAACTGGATAAAAAGATGGGAGGAGATCATTAGGGAGATGAGTCCAAACCTTTCTGAGGAGATGGTATTTGGGTTCAAGTTCAAATGATAAGAAGAAGCAAGCCATGTTAAGATATTAATAAAGAATATTTGAGGAACAAGGGACAGCATATGCAAAGAATGTGAGATAGGAAAGAACTTTATGTATGAGAGGAACAGAGCAAGATCAATCTGGTTGAAGAGTGTTGAATATGTGGGAGGCATTGTATGATATGAGGTATGAGAGATCAAGAAGAGCTAGATCTTCTTGGGCCTTGTGGGTACACAGTTTGGATTTTATTCTACATGTACAAGAAAGATATTGGAAGGGTTTAAGTAGGGTTGATTCTTACCACTTCTGCTGCTACTTTACTCCCATCAGTAAAGAGGATGGTGATGGCTTGGACTAGTGAGGTAGCAGCAGAAGTGGCAAAAAGTGGTTGCAGTCTGCTTATATTTTGAATATACAGCAGCAGTAAAATTTGCTGATGGGATTGGATGTAGATATAAGGCAAAAATAGGAATCAAACTTGACTCTCAGATTTTTGCTGTGTGACAAAGTGAACTATATTCAATCTACAGAAGGAAATTAGTGGATAAGTAGGTTTATGTGTATATGCATGTGCATATAGACAGAATTAAGGATTTTTTGCTTTAGCTTTTCTACAGAGTAGAGAATGTGTCTATTACCTAGGTGGTTTGTGGGTAACTTATGTGATTTCTAGTCTCCATTTTCTTATCTGTAAAATATATATAATGATTGTACAGATCTTAAAAGTTTGTTGTTAGTATTAGATGATAAAATGTACTTAAAGGTTTTAACTCAGTGTCTGAAATGAGGAATCCCTGAATAAATGGAAGGTATAATTATGATTGTATATGATATATACATGTGATCACTGTAAGTATTTCATAGTTTTCACAGTTTTCCTACATCTACTATTGCATTTGACATTCATTATATTCTTATGATGACAATAACAAAGATTACATAACTTGGTTATGTTCAGCTAGCTAATAAGTGGCACAACCAGGAATATATTATTGTATATAGTTGTAAATTTATAAGTTCCCATTTGATATTAAACCTTATGAATTTGATTGGATATTTTTAGTACTCTTCATTCTGGTCTACCTTACAAACAATAAATCAAACATATTAATGAACAACCCAGTGACTGTTTGAATGTCTATTTGACTTTCTTCTGTCATCACTGTATTATTTTGCCCCAAATATGGCAATTTACTTTCACTCTTAGCTCTACCTCTTAATAGGCTATTTTTAGTGTAGCCAGGTCTAATCCCCTTAATAATATTTGTTATTTACTTAGAATCATTTTCTTTACTTAGAATCATGGAATTCTAGACAGTCTTCTTTTAAGATCCAGTGTTTTCAACTATATTCCTGAATCAACTTAATAGTCATGACTAATGGAATTTTTATGGCAGAGAATAAAACAAAATAATATTAGAGTGTATCTCACAGAAAATGGGTAAAGTATAATATCAGAAAACTTCCATTTAAATCTAGATACATATATTCATATGTAGGCATTCAACCATAATGTAAAATATATTTTTTTTATCATTGACATGGAAGGGGGGCAGAGAAATGCTAGGTAGAGAAGGGTGGGGTCCCTGGTAAAGGCTCCACCCTCGAGCCTGTGCTCACAGACCCAGGTACTCCTGTTTTTATGCCCCAATGTTGCATTTTCCAAGATGACTCTGTCCCACCATACCCACCTATCCTCTGCCCATAAAAACTCAAGACCCCAGTGGGCACAGATTTAAACAGCTGGATGTCAAGAGGAGCAGAAGAGCATACTGACAGACACCAGCAGACACCAGAAGGCCATTGAGGTGGGATGATACAGAATTCAGTCAGGGGCAGTTAAAAGAGAGTCTGGCTTCTGGGAGGCCCTACTCCAGGGGCAAACCACCTTCCCATTCCATTCCCCTTCTAGCTCCCCATTCACCTCACTGAGAGCTACCTCCACTACTCAATAAAACCTTGCATCCATCCTCCAAGACCATGTGTGAATCAATTTTTCCGGTACACTAGGGCAAGAACCTGGGATACAGAAAGCCCTCTGTCCTTGCAATAAGGCTGAGGGTCTAATTAAGCTGATGAACACAAGCTACCTGTGGACAGCAAAGCTAAAAGAGAATACTGTTACACATGCACACTGGGGCTTCAGGAACTGTAAACACTCAATTCTAGATGCTGCTCTGGGGTCAGAGACCAAAATGCTACCCACAACCTACCCTATGCATATTGCCCGTAGGGATTTGAGAACCAGGGCACTGAAAATGTGAGCCACACTGCTGTTGCACGCCCTGCAAGGGGGATAAGGGAACTTCTCCAGTCATTATGGGTCATGGTTAAAATAATTTTAAAAACTTCTAACATAGCTGAATCGCCTCTTTTTAAAATTGTTAACTGACACATAATTATAAAAAAAAATTATGGAGTACAGTGTGATAGTTTGATACTTGTATATGACATGAAAAAATCAACTCAGGTAATTAGTATCCCCCTATTTGTCACTTCAAACATTTATCATTTCTTTTTCTTGGGAACATTCAAACTCCTCTCTTCTAACTATTTGAAAATATAGAATAAATAATTGTTAACTATAATTACCCTACAGTATTATATAACACTAGAACCTACTTATTCTCTCTCACTCTGCTTTGCATCTGTTAATCCCTCCGTTGCCCTTTCCAGCCTGACTACATGTAAGACTATTAAACTATTAGAATAAAACATAGGGAAAATACTTCAGGGCATTGGTCTGGGCAAAGATTTTATAGATAAGACCTCTTTTTTTTAATAATAAAGAAGCTGAGTTTCAGTGGGAGGTAGTCTCTAGCCCAAACTCACATAACTGACTGGTAACAATTGAGATTAGGATTTAGATCTGCTGATTTCTTAGCTCTGGGGCATTTTTTAACACCTTGCAATACCCCTCATGTCAGCATTTCTTTTGTATTTTGCTAGTGAAGTGATCTATGCTTACAGCACATTTTAGGGAAAAACACACAAAAAGAGCCTTTTTTTTTATTTTTTATTTTTTTTCTGAGTTGGAGTTTCGCTCTTGTTACCCAGGCTGGAGTGCAATGGTGTGATCTCGGCTCACTGCAACCTCCGCCTCCTGGGTTCAAGCAATTCTCTTGCCTCAGCCTCCGGAGTAGCTGGGACTATAGGCATGTGCCACCATGCCCTGCTAATTTTTTTTTTTTGTATTTTTAGTAGAGACAGGGTTTCACCATGTTGACCAGGATGGTCTCAATCTCTTGACTTCATGATCCACCGGCCTCGGCCTCCCAAAGTGCTGGGATTACAGGCGTGAGCCACCGCGCCCTGCCAAAAAGAGCCTTCTTTACTGTGATTCATGTTTATTAGGAGTGAGTGCCCATACCATTCTAATTCATTTCAAATCAAAGGGTTTGTTAACACAAGCGTCTGTTAACTAACAGATAAGGCATCAAAATAGCCTTGTTCATCTATGTCAGCCTTATGAATCCTCTTTTGTAGTTGTATAAAGTACTTCTACATGATTATATTAGTCCACCATTGCTGCATAACAGATTACTTCAAATCCTAGAAGCCAAAACCAATAAGCATTTATTATCATCCAACTTCTGTGAGTCAGGAATTTGGGAGCACCTTAACTGGCTGATTCTGGTTCCTGGTCTTTTATGAGATTGCAAGATCACTCATGATACTATCGTCAGCAGGGCTAATTTCCTTATCATGTTAACTTTCCAATAGAGCTGATTAAAACATGATTTCTTCTTCCAATTAAGTGGTACAGGAAAGAAAGGGAAACCAAGTTAACAAGAGAATGCCCAAAACGAAGTCTTTTATCACCTTTTCTTGTTAGTACCTCCTACTGATAGATGGGTCTATATTTATTCCCCTTGAATCTAGGCAGGTTTGTGACCAGTCTATCAATACTATTTGGGAGAAGTGAGGCTGCATGGTTTTTGAGGCTTTTATAAAAGGCAATCACTTTGTATTGTGCTAGATGAAACACTAGTTGGATCACTGAGAAATTAACTAAGTTCAACTGCATTGAGGCTGCCATGCTATGGAGAAGCCAAGTCAGGTTTAAAGAGATTGTGCAAGATCTCTCTGGCAGTTGTACTCTTTAAATTTATTGAAGGAGTGTCTATATAATTGCAGTTCCCAATTGCTGAATTGCCCAAACTTTCAAATATTCCCAGCTGAATCCCTAAACATTGTGGAGCAGAAAAAGGACAGTAAGTCATGCTTTGTTAGGCTCAAAGCAAAGCAGAGCTGTGCACAAACGATCAATATCTGGTGTAGACTGCAAAAGTGAAACCAGGGTCATCTTTCCTTGAAAAAAATTAAAATAAATATGGAAACTCTTTATGTGAAGTTCTGTATTTGGTTTGTAAATCAAGGCTGTCTCTCTGGGTCAAAGTGACTTAGCTGCTATCTAGGCAAGAGTTGGATGTCTCGTTGTTGATATAATTTCAAACAGCAAAGCTTCTGATTGTCCATGATTTTAGAGAACAATGCTCCTAAAAGTGAGGAAGAAAGCAGCATTCACTTGAACAAAGAGTTGTTAGGTCATTTTTAAACTGTAGCATGTTATAGGGACAAATACTATTTTGTTACCTTTATAGCTATATTTATCTACATTTATCTGTGTCTGTTATCCCACCTCAATAGTGAAAGAGTAGACTTTAACTCAAGGTTTTAAAAAATTTCTCAATAGTTAGACAAAATTTTCCAGCCCCTAGTGAGTTACAGGAGCACAGTAGGAAGAAGCAATTGGTGTCTTAGATGGTGAGGTACTGGTGGTGGAAGCATAAAGTATCAGCCAGGAAGAGCAAGACTAGTATGAAAGGGCCAGCATGAGGAAACATGATGCTATAACAGAAGGAGTAGGAAACTTCAATGCTCCACTGACAGCACAAGACAGATCATTAAGACAGAAAGTTAACAAAGAAACAACGGACATAAACTATATGCTAGAACAAATGGACTTAGATATTTAGAGAACATTATTCTTAACAAGTATAGAATATACATTCTTCTCATCAGCACATGGAACATTCTTCAAAATAGACCATACAACACACCACAAAACAAGTGTTAATACATTTAAGAAAATCAAAATAATAGCAACTATTTTCTAAGACCGAAGTGGAATAAAACTGGAAATCATCTCCAAAAGGAATCTTCCAAACCATACAAATACATGAAATTAAGCAATCTGTTCTTTAATGATATTTAGGTTAAAAATGAAATCAAGATAGAAATTTAAAATTTATTTGAAATGAATAATAATAGTGAAAAAGTTATAAAAACTCCTGGGGTACAGCAAAAGCACTGCCAAGAATAATGTTCATAGTGTTAAATACCTCAAGGAACTAGAGAAAAAAAGCAAACTAAACCAACAGCAAGTAGAAGAAAATAAATAACAGAGATCAGAGGAGAACTAAATAAAGTTAAAACAAAAAAATATACAATGGATCAATAAAACAAAAAGCTGGTTCTTTGAAAGATAAACAAAATTGATAGACAATTAGTAAGATATTAGTAAGAAGAGAGAAGATGCAAATAAGCTCAATTAGAAATGAAATGGGAGATATTACAACTGATACCACAGAAATACAAAAGATCATTCAAGACTATTATGAACACCCTTACATGCACAAACTAGAAAATCTGAAGGAAGTGGATAAATTCCTGGAAAATACAACACTCCTAGATTAAATCAGAAAGAAGTAGAAACCCTGAATAGGCCAATAACAATAAGCAAGATTGAGTGTGTAATAGAAAATTGTCAACAAAACTTCCAGAACCATATGCATTCACAGCTGAATTCTATCAGACATTCAAATGAGAATTGTTACCAATCCTACTGAAACAATTCCAGAAGATAGATAAAAAGCAAATATCCCTAAATCATTTTATGAAGGCAGTATCATCCTAATACTCAACCCAGAAAAGGGCATAACAAAAAAGGAAACTACAGACCAATATGCCTAGTGCACATATTTACAAAAATCTTCAACAAAATTCTAGCTAATTGAACCCAACAGCATATCAAAATGGTAATACACCATTATCAGTTGTGTTACATACCAAAAATGCAGGGATATTTTACCATATGTAAGTCAACAAATGTGACATATCACATAACGGAATTAAAAGCAAAAACTAAATGATCACTCAATAGATGCAGAAAAAGCATTTGATAAAATCTAGCATCCCTTTATAATAAAGACCCTCAACAAAATAGGCATAGATATGACTTACCTCAAAGTAATAAAAGCCATATATAACAAACCCACAGCCAATGACATACTGAATGGATAAAAGTTGAATGCATTCTGCCTGAGAACTGTAACCATGCAAGGATGCTCACTTTCACCATTTCTATTCAACATAGTACTGAAGTCCTAGCCAAAGCAATCAGACAAGAGAAAGAAATAAAGGACATCAAAATCTAAAGAGATAAAGTCAAACTCTCACTGTTCACTGATGATGTAATTGTATAGCTAGAAAACCCTAAAGACTCATCTGAAAAGTTCCTAGATCTGATAAACAAATTTAGTAAAGCCTCAGGACACAAAATCAATGCACACCAATCAGTAGCATTGCTATACACAAACACCAAGCTAAGAATCAAATCCACAATTCAATTCTTTTTACAATAACTGAAAACAAAACAAAACAACCAAAACAAAACAAAACAAAACAAAACTTAGGAATATACCTGGCCAAGGAGGTGAAAGATTTCTACAAGGAAAACTGTAAAACGCTGCTGAAAGTAATCATAGGTGACACAAACAAATGGAAACTCCTTCCATACTCATGAATGGGTAGAATCAATATTGTGAAAATGACCATACTTCCCAAAGCAATCTACAGATTCAATGCAATTGTTATTTAAATACCATCAACATTCTTTAATAAACTAGATTAAACAATTCTCAAATTAGTATAAAATAAAGAAAGACCCTACATAGCCAAAGCAATGCTAAGCAAATAGAACAAATCTGGAAGCATCAAATTATGTTACTTCAAATTATAAGACAAGGCAACTCCTTAAAATTCTTCATTGCAAACATTTATTCTTTAAATTCACCTACTAATGCTAGACCCTTGACTCTCCTGATTCACCAGAAACTGGGTAAATAATTTTCTTTCTTGTTTTTATTAATCTCTCTTAAATGTATGTATAGCTCACATTATTTCAATGTTTAATATCAGAAGTCTTTGAATCTTTATTTAGAAGTTTGCTGATGTTTTGTGACCAGACAGATGCCATAGGAACACAACTCTTCTTTCTATCAATTAGCCAACAATAAAATCGGTTTTGTTACATGTAAAATATATGTGCATTATATATATATATATATATGTGTGTGTGTGTGTGTATGTGTGCATTATATATATATATATATATATATATATATATATAATTTTAAATCAGAATATGAAGCTTTTTTTTGGTATTTGTCTGCTGCCTATAGAGGACAAAAGCAGACATTTGGCTTCTTTATTAGATGGGGAAGGGGAGGTATGGAATAAGAAACAACTTTTTTGTTTTGTTTTATTTTTGAGTCAGAGTCTTGCTCTGCTACCCAAGGTGTAGTACAGTGGTTTATTTTCTGCTCACTGAAGCCTCTGTGCCCCAGGCTGAAGCAATCTTACCACCTCAGCCTCCCGAGTAGCTGAGACCACAGGTGTTAGCCACCACATTCAGCTAATTTTTGTAATTTTTTGTAGAGATGGGGTCTCACTATGTTGCCCAGGCTGATCTTGAACTCCTGGGCTTAAGTGACCTGCCCACCTCAGCCTCCTAAAGTTCTGGAATTACAGGCATGAGCCTCTGTGATTGACCCAGAAATAACTGTTAAGAAGAAAATAATAGAGAAATGAGCAGAAAGCAAGAATCCAGAAATATTATTTTACAAACTAGATGGAGAAATTAGTCACCAAATGCCAGATTCAGCCCTTCCATTAGCCATTATCTTTCTACTGCAATGTACCTAACTGTTTCATATAGACTCACAAAATACTTTTTATTGTTTTATTTATATTTTACAGTTTTTTAAAAATATGTTATATAAGATTTAATAACTTCTTTTGTTAATGATTTCAAAATATACTACCTTGTACTTTAAAAATTAAGTAAGATTATGTGAAGATGACTTTCAGTTTTAGAGTAAAAGCCAAGATCCTAATAATGACCTCCAAGGCTCTCTATCCAAGGGACAGAGAGTCCCTATTATCTCTCTGATCTCATTTTATACTTCTGTCCCCTTTATCCAACCTGTTCCAGGCAAAGAAGCCTCCTCTTTTTTTCTTTTTAAAAAATACCATTATTGATGTATAATCAATAGATAATTAACTGCAAATATCTAATGTGTATAATTTGATGTACAATATGAATACATGCAAACACCTGTGATACCATCACCACAATCAAGGTAATAGACATATCTATCACCTCTCAAAGTTCCTAATTGTTTCTTGAACACATCAAGCTAATTCAAGACTCAGAATCATTGCATGTAGTGTTCCTCTGACTGAAACTCTCATACTGTGATTTTCAAGTCAGCAGCATCAGCTTTACTTGGGAAATTGTTGTAAATGCAAATTCTCTAGTCCCATCAGAGACCAACTGAATCAAAACTTCTGGAGGTGAGACCTAGCAATGCATGTCTTAGCATGCTCTCTGGGTGATTATAATGTATGATAAAGTTTAACAACCACTGGTTCAGACTAAACATTTAATTTAAAATATTAATTTTAAGATTTTAAAACTGTATATGGAATCTGTACCTTCACTACTCCATTTATTAGTGTAATAACACTATTGAAATAACGTGATAGACTTTGTTTTAGTCATAGCTTGTTTTTTTAAAGGACTTGGGCACATGAGATCAATCAGTAATTTCTTACATGACTAGTATTAGTACTTTGCTCATCCTCAGTAATAGGTCTTTGTATTTTTCATCCCTGTCTTTTACTCAGACTGTTCTTATATTAGTCCATTTTCATGCTGCTGATAAAGACTGAGTAATTTATAAAAAAAAAAAGTTTAATGGACTCACAGTTCCATGTGACAGGGGAGGCCTCACAATCATGGTGGAAAGTAAAAGGCATGTCTTACATGGTGGCAGGCAAGAGAAAAATGAGAACCAAGTGAAGGGGGAACCTCTTATAAAACAATTAGATTTCATAAGACTTATTAACTATCACGAGAATGGTATGGGGCAAACTGCCTCCATGATTCATCTATTTCCCAATGAATGTCTCCCATGACACATGGGAATTATAGGAGCTGCAATTCAAAATGAGATTTGGGTGAGGACACAGCCAAACTATACCATTCCACTCTTGGCCCCTCCCAAATCACATGTCCACACATTTCATAACCAATAATGCCTTCCCAAGAGTCCCACAAAGTCTTAACTAATTTCAGAATTAACTCAGAAGTCCATATTCCAAGTCTCACCTGAGACAAGATAATTCCCTTCTACCTATAAGTCTGTAAAATCAAAAGTAAGTTATTTACTTCATAGATACAACGTGGGGTACAGGCATTGGGTTACTACAGTTGTTCCAAATGGAAGCAATTTGCCAAAACAAAGGGGCTACAGGCCCCATGGAAGTCCAAAATCTAGTGGGGCAGTCCAATATTAAGGCTCCAAAATGATCTACTTTGATTCCATGTCTCACATCCGGGTCATGCTGATGCAAGAGGTAGGTTCCTATGGTCTTGACTTGGGCAGCTTCACCTCTGTGGCTTTGCAGAATATAGCCTTCCTCCCAGATGCTTTCATGGGTTGGTATTGAGTGTCTGTGGCATTTCCAGGTGCATGGTGCAAGCTGTCAGCGGATCTACTGCTCTGGAATCTGGAGGATGATTGCCCTCTTCTCACAGTTCCACTAGGCAGTGCCTCACTGGGGACTCTGTGTGGGCACTTTGACCCCACATTTCCCTTTTGCACTGCCCTAGCAGAGGTTCTCCATAAGGGCCCTGCAGGAAACTTTTGCCTAGATATCCAGGCATTTCTATAAATCTTGTGAAATCTAAGTGGAGGTTCCCAAACCTCAGTTCTTGACTTCTGTGCACCCACAGGCTTAAAACCATGTGAAAGCTGCTAAGGCTTGAAGTTATTTACTTCATAGATACAATGTGGGGTACAGGCATTGGGTTACTACAGTTGTTCCAAATGGAAGCAATTTGCCAAAACAAAGGGGCTACAGGCCCCATGGAAGTCCAAAATCTAGTGGGGCAGTCCAATATTAAGGCTCCAAAATGATCTACTTTGACTCCATGTCTCACATCTGGGTCATGCTGATGCAAGAGGTAGGTTCCTATGGTCTTGACTTGGGCAGCTTCTGAAGCCATGACCTGCTGTGTCTTGGTGCAGAGGCACAAAGTCCCTAGGCTGCACACAGCAGGGGGGCCCTGGGCCTGGCCCACAAAACCTTTTTTCACTCCTAGGCCTCTGGGCCTGTGATGGGAGGGGCTGACACAAAGTTCTCTGACATGCCCTGAAGACCTTTTCCCCATTGTCTTGGTGGTTAACTTTTGGCTCCTTGTTACTTATGCAAATTTCTGTCACTGGCTTGAATCTCTTCCCAGAAAAAGGGTTTTACTTTTCTATTGCATCATCAGGCTGCAAATGTTCTGAACATTTATGCTGTTTCCCTTTTAAAACTGAATGCTTTTAATAGCACCCAAGTCACCTCTTGAATGTTTTGCTGCTTAGAAATTTCTTTCCTGCTTAGAAATTATCTCTCACCAAGTCTGTCCCATGAACTTAGAAATTTATTCTGTCAGATACCATAAATCACCTCCCTCAAGTTCAAAGTTCCACAAATCTCTAGGGCAGGGTTAAAATACTTCCAGAATCTTTGCTAAAACATAGCAAGAGTCACCTTTACTACAGTTCCCAACAAGTTCTTCATCTCCATCAGACTACCTTAGCCCGTACCTTATTGTCCATATCATTATCAGCATTTTGGTCAAAGCCATTCAAGTCTCTAGGAACTTCCAGACGTTCCCAGATTTTTCTGTCTTCTTCTGAGCCCTCCAAACTGTTCCAACCTCTCCCTGTTACCCAGTTTCAAAGTCACTTCCATATTTTTGGGTATCTTTACAGCAGCACCTCACTTTAACACTACCAATTTACTGTATTAGTCCACTTTCTTGCTGCTGATAAAGACATACCCAAGACTGGCTAATCTATTATAAAAAAAAGAGGTTTAATGGACCCACAGTTTCACATGGCTGGAGAGATCTCACAATCAGGGAAGAAGGTGAAAGGCATGTGTTACATGGCAGTGAGCAAGGGAAAGAATGAGAACCAAGTGAAAGGGGACACCTGTTATGAAATGGTCATATCTTGTGAGACTTATTCACTACCAGGAGAACAGTGTGGGGGGAAAGTGTCCCCATGATTTAATTATCTCCCACCAGGTCCCTCCCATGACATGTAGGAATTATGGGAGCTACAATTCAAGATGAGATTGGGGTGGGGACACAGCCAAACCATATCAATTCTTATTCAATCATATGCTATACTTACCTTTTCCTATTCAATTATTATCCATTCCTCAATGCCCACCTCAAATTCTACCTTCTTTTGGAAATAAAATTGGAATAATACAGTTCAGATAAATCACTTTCTTCCTACTCTGGGCTCTCATAGCACTTAATGTCTGTACTACTGCTTTCTCTAAGAGCATTTTCTAGTTTTTTCTCCTTATATTGTAAATAAATGAGAACAGGGTTTACATCTTATATGTCAACATCTTGCATAATTATCTAAACACACTATCTGTGGATGTGGAGGTACGTACTAAACCTCAAATATATTAAAATATTTTCTGGACTGGTAATCCCAGAAATGTCATGACTAAAGTTATCTGTACCAAACTTCTGGATCTTAAATCTTTTTGGAAACCATTTTATTTCAGCACTAAGACACTATTTACTGAAAGGGAATTAACAAACCATCAGCAATTCTTTTTCTTGCTTTGGCCTATCCTATGGTACCATCTACGAAACAATTACGAATTCGTGAGTGGAAACCTAGCTGAAGAAAACAACTAAGAAGAAGAGGTTTGGAGCTCTGGGAAGGCAGAGTCGCCTATACAGACTCAAGAAGGAAGTCAGACTGGAGATTCCCGGGCAGAAAAGCACCATCAGTGTTAACTCTGCTGTTTTGGCCGGCGCAGTGGGTTGCTCATATTTCGGCCCTGTGAATTAACAAATTGGAAGTCTACTCAGAGACCTAATTTGAAAGGTGGCAATTACAAAGACGACAGGTGGATAAACCTACAATGATGGGAAGAAACCAGCATAAAAAGGCTGAGAATACTCAAAATCAGAATGTCTCTCCCTCTACAGAGGATCACAGTTCCTCATCAACAAGGGAACAAGCCTTAATGGAGAACAAGCGCATCCCAATAACAGAATCAGGCTTCAGAGTATGGATAATAAGAAACTTCTGTGAGTTCAAAGAACTTGTTGTAGCCCAATGTAAAGAAACTAAGAACTTTGAAAAAAGGTTTGACGAAATCCTAATGAGAATAGACAATTTAGAGAGGAATATAAGTGAATTAATGGAACTGAATAATACAATACGGGAACTCCGAGAAGTATGCATAGGCTTAAACACTCGAATTGTTCAAGCAGAAGAAAGGATATCAGAGGTCGAAGTCCAACTTAATAAAATAAAATGAGAAGACAAGAATAGAGAAGAAAGGATAAAAAGGAATGGGCAAAGTCTCCAAGAAATGTGGGACTATGTGAAAAGACCAAATTTACGTTTGATAGGTGTACCTGAATCTGACGGAGAGAATGAATCCAAGCTGGAAAATATTCTTCAGGATATTATTCAGGAAAATTTTCCTAAACTATCAAAGCAGGACAACCCCAGGTAATACAGAGAACACCACAAAGATATTCCTCAAGAAGAGCAACCCCAAGGCACATAATCGTTAGATTCACCAGGGTTGAAATGAAGGAGAAAATACCAAGGGCAGCCAGAGAGAAAGGTCAGGTTACCCACAAAGGGAAGCCTATCAGACTTACAGCAGATCTCTCAGCAGAAACTCTACAAGCCAGAAGAGAGTGGGGGCCAATATTCAACATCCTTAAAGAACACAACTTTCAGCCCAGAATTTCATATCCTGCCAAACTAAGCTTCACAACTGAAGGAAAAATAAAATCTTTTATGAACAAGCAAGTACTCAGAGATTTTATTACCACCAGGCCTGCTTTACAAGAGCTTCTGAAAGAAGCATTACACATAGAAAGAAACAACCAGTATTAGCCTTTCTAAAAATATACCAAAAAGTAAAGAGCATCAACATAAAGAAGAATTTACATCAACCAGTGGATAAAACAGCCAGTTAACATCAAATGGCAGTAATCCTAAATTTAAATCGATGAAATCCCCCAATCAAAAGATACAGCCAAAACCCAATGGTATGGTACATCCAGATCCATTTCACAGGCAAGGATACACAAAGACTCAAAACAAAGGGATGGAGAAAGAGTTACCAACCAAATGAAAAGCAAAAATAAATAAATAAATAAATAAACAACAGGAGTTGCAATTCTCGTATCTGATAAAATAGATTTTAAAGCAACAAAGATATAGTGGTAAAAGGATCAATGCAACAATAAGAGCTAATGATCCTAACACCCAGATACACAGAGACTTAGACTCAACGAGACAGAAAATTAATAAGGATATCAAGGACTTGAACTCAGATCTGGAACAAGTAAACTTAATAAGTATTTATAGAGCTCTCCACTTTAAATACACAAAATATACATTCTTGTCAATACCACATCACACCTACTCATAGGTTTAAATGAAATATTAATTGGCCATTATTAATACCCATTTCTTTTAGAATAAAGCAACATTACTGTTCTTTCTCCCTTGTTTTCTTCCTCTTTCTTCCTCTCCTTCACTCCCTTTTTTTCTTTCCTTCTCTCAAAAAAAAAAAAAAAAAAAAAAAAAAGAAAGAAAGAAACTTGTAGACCTCTAGATCCAGGTCGGCAATGTCTCTCTCATTGCCTGATTTCCTTCCTTCCTTTCTCTCCCTCCCTCCCTCCCTTCCTTCTTTCCTCCCTTCCAAAAAAAAAAAAAAATCAAAAAAAAAAACAAAAAACAAATGTCAGTTGCTCTACTAGGCTTTCCTGTGTATCCTTGGGTAATATGAGTCTATTACATGTTATTAATACCATTAGGTTTTTTTTTTTTTTTTTTTTCAGAGAAAGGGTCTTACTTTGCTACCTTGTTGCCTAGGCTGAGGAGGAGTGGTGTGATGACAGCTCATTGCACCCTCGAACTCCCAAGCTCACTGATCCTTTTGCCTCAGCCTCCTGATTAGCTAGGACTACAACTGTGTGCGGCCTCACTCTGCTACTTTTTATTTTATTTTTTTGTAGAGACAAGTCTTGCTATGTTGCCAAGGCTGGTCTCCAGCTCCTAGCCTCAAGCAAAGTACTGAGATTTGACCTTGCAAAGTACTGAGATTACATGTGTGAGCTGCTGTGCTCAGCAATACACTTGTTTTTACACTTACTATGGTTGAGTTATAATTTGTATTTAAAAAATTTATTTCTGGGCCGGGCACGGTGGCTCACGCCTGTAATCCCAGCACTTGGGAGGCCGAGGCAGGTGGATTGTGAGCTCAGGAGATCGAGACAACCCTGACCAACATGATGGAACCCCGTCTCTACTAAAAAAATACAAAAATATCAGCTGGGCGTGGTGGTGCGTGCCTGTAGTCCCAGCTACTCGGGAGGCTGAGGCAGGAGAATCGCTTGAAACCGAAAAATGGAAGTTGCAATGAGCCAGGATCATCATGCCATTGCACTCCAGCCTGGCAATAGAGCGAGACTGTCTTAAAAATTTTTTTTCCTTAAATTGCATGTTCCATTATAGGAGGAAGGTGTTTTACTATTAGGAGTTGTCAGCATTTGTGGAGTGGATACCCTAGGCCACAAATTTAATCTGACTTTATTTGGTAAAGAGATTTGACAAGTCTGAATTGGGTAGTGTGTAATAACAGCTATACGCCAATTCTACTGTAAACACTTTATATATGTAATCTTATATTAGTAAAATCTGTAAGACTAGATACCGTTTTACCCACATAGTAGAGATGAAGATAAAAGTGATTCAGAAAGTTTAAATTTAACTTGAATGAAGTCAAATCAGTGGCAAAGATGAGTTTAGAAACCAGATCTTTCTGCCTCTTGCTTAGACACTGTGATGTAACATTGTGTAGACCTGCACTATCTTATCCAGACAACAGGCACTATCCACATCTGCCTGTTCAGCACTCGAAACATGGCTAACTCCAATTGCGATATGCCATAAATATAAAATACATGCTAAAATTTGAAGATTGTGTATTTTAAAATGAATGTAAAATATATTCATTAATAGACTTTTTTTTATTTGATTATATGTTGAAATGATAATGCTTGGAATATATTACATGAATAAAATTATTAGTAAAATTTAAAAAAAAGAAAACAACTAAGAAAAATTCAAGCATATTTAAACTTCATTTGGGTCCAAAGTGAGGAAAACAGGAAAGAATCAATGTTTGCCAAATGCAAGAGAGCAAGTCTTAATTTGGTAGGTATTGATACTGACATCCAACTATCAGCATACAGTAAGAAAAGCACCAAGTGATAAACTGTAGCCCACCATGGAGGCCCTTTGCTGGTATAGGCTTGCAGTGAGGCAGTGTTTGGTTGAAGAGGACAGGTTGATTCAGTGTGATCCTTTACTATCGTACAGATCCTTTAGTGTAGTGCAGGGTCTGGTTCTACCCTGAGAGGGATAAATGGCTGGGAACAAATCTCTGTCTGCATCTCTCTAAACCTCAATGTGTAAATCCTCATGAAATTAGGTTGAAATAGAAATTAAATGCAAGCAGAAAGAATCACAAAGAAGTAGTCCAGGGCGGACCCAAACAAAGAAGCACTCTCACATTTTGGTCCTGAAATTAGACGGGGGGCATTATGGGATAATGCAATGTATAAATGTACCTCAGTTATTTTTCTAATCCTGAGCTAGGAATAACTTCTTTTGCCCCACTTAGTTTGCCTTAGTTGCTTTCTGCCATCTCGGTAGGGCCAGCGGAGACTACCTTGGCATCTCTAGGACCAGCTCCAGAAAAAATCAGGACTCAGTAGGGCTTATAACTGTTGATCTTTTTTTCTCAGAAATGAAGTTTTCTGGTATTTTCTTACAATCTGGTCATAAGACTAAAAAAAATAGCCATGTAAATTTTAAAATCTATTTTAAAACAGGCCTTTTAAGTAATAAAGATGAACTCAAGATAACAAAGTTGTGATCCAGAATTGCCAACATGTAATGTTTAGAGTGTACACAATGGTACTCTAGAATATTTTGCCTATATTCTCTGTACTGTTTTCAATAGAAAACGATACAGTAAAAACAGCAAGGTTTTTTTTTTTTTCCAAATTTTTGCAGTCTCTATGATTTTACTCAAGCATCTCTTCAGTCTTTCATATCCAGCAACTTTGAATTTTGCTGAATGTCAAAGATGCTGTCCAAGATATTTTATGACTTTAGTTTCAATAACACAATAGAGCAAAATTGCTATAACAAGCTGGTTGGAATTTCCATGTTTCTGTGCTGTTTTCAGCCAGCAGTACTTTGTATAGTAATATTTTGATATATGAATGAAATTGGAAAGCAAATTAAAAACAGTTTGAGTGCTTGCATTTCTTGATTCCCCATATGGTGGTCTTTCTCCCACCACCAAAACATTGAACATCTTGAAGATCAATTTGCAGACCCATGTCGGGCAGTCATCCTTAAGCAGTTATGGCATTTCCTCATGCAGCACTATTGATTGGCATGTGTCTGTTGAAAAAGAAGTATCTTATTTCAAACAAAATACAACTCAGGTGCACATGTTGGAACAAGGTATTTATCTGCTTCAAAATTAACAACCTTCAGTAATTTGATTTGGTTCAACTTATCAATTGGTACACATAAAACAAAGAAATGTCGAGTTGAGATGATTAAATGTGACAGGTCTAATTTTTAGGTAAGGAAATAATACTGTAAGCCTGACCAAAGAATTAACATACAGCTTCTAAGCAGGCTCCAGGGAAATTTCAAAAGAGAGGCAAACAGAGTCCAAAATAACTTTATCAAAAATAGCTCATGAAGAAAAGCTATCTTTATATAAACGTGACCAATTGAAATGGGCTTACTCAATTCACTATGTGAAACATAGCTTCATTTCTCATGGCACCTGGGAATTCTGAGATGGAAATAACCCCCCCCAATGAAAGCTTGCTATGTGTCTGAGTTTCTTAACAAGATGGTCAGCTGTCTCTTTGGACAAGTTTGGCATAGGGTTACCTTTCAGTTTGGTTAAATGAGAGACCTTTCTTTATTTTCCAGCAAACCCTTACATTTTATTATCTGTTTAAAGTGTTGCCTACTATTTATGGAATAAACATTTCCACTTCATTTTAATTTCTTATCATGGGAGAATAATAAAGACAGTACAGTTATTGGTCACAGCTGTTTCAATGTGCTACATGTAACCTTAAGAATTATGTTGCCAATTCCACCGAGCCAAGGTTTCTGGTGTTCCCTTACAATTTGGCCACAGATTTAAAAAGAATTTTATCTTAAATATTCATGGAAAATTTAAAATATATTTAGAACAGGCTTTGAAGTAATAAAGATTAACTAAAAATAAAGTTGTGCTAGAGAATTGCCAATGTCTAATTAGAAAATTTTGGCATTAAATTGTAAAACACAAGAAGACTTTTTTCCGACTCTTCATTTTTACATTTTGACATAGTACAAAGGTTCATTACTGTGAATATTTTAATGTTAATCTTTTCCCAGAATAAGGTGGAAAATTGTTTCTTTTATTCTTAAAGTATTAAAAGTTTTGTGAAATTAAACAAGCATTGAAATAAAAAGCATTGTTGTGCATATCCTTTATCAATAAAATAATTATAAATGGAATCTAAGGAGGGATGGAAATGCATAAAGGAAAATGCTTCTTTAAGATTTTTCCTATGGTAAAGTTGCTAAAAGATATTCACATCTCATTTTAATATATAGGTCACTGATAATGCCCTTTATAGAAAGAATCACTACATGTGAGAACAGAAATCACAAAATATATGTTGACAGGTATGACAAAGCACATTATTTCACTATATTATCTAATACACCATCTGGACAAATTTAGCAAATAACAAAGAGTTACCTTTACCTCTAGGTAAGAGATACACTTACCTCTAGGATGTGTTCAGTTTTCTCCTTACCAGCTGTTAAGGCTATCTTGAACTGAAAAGGCAATTTTGAAATGAAGAATGATAACTTAGATTTTGACAAGAAATTAAAGTAAGAAATTTTCTTGAGAATTTATTCAAGTAAGACTTGCTGAATCAATTTTGAATACACCAAAAAGCATCATAAAAGGCTAAAACTGTTAGAAAAATAAGAAAGTAGATTTATTCATAAACTTGTGGCAAGGGAATTCATCCACCTTCACTTTCATTTCAGCAGGGGTTTAAGAGTGCTAGAAATGAAGTCAGTGTTACACAGTTTAAAAAGCAATACCGAGACAGTGTCTGGTTGACAAACATTCTATTAAGATCGGATTTTCTAATGCAGATAAACTTTCTACTTAGTCTTCAGATACATTTGAGAGTCCTTGGTTAGCTGCAAGGGGACAAGTGAACCATTGGGAATATTTAAAAAGAGAAAATTGTTCAGTGTTAGGGGTGGAGGGTTTTCTGTGGCTAGATTTTTTCTAGAAAAAGTGAGGGCATTTTTATGGAAATGATCCATATGAGACACTGACTGCCATAGTGTGGAATTTCTCAGATTATTACACCATCACAAGGCCTTATTTTCACTATGATTGAGAAGTGGCTAATGTGCTGTACAACTGCATTCTAAATGTTTTCACACTTTCTGGGAAGCATGAAATCACAAATTTCACAGAGCCTGGTTGAATCAATACATACACACACACACACACACACATACACACACACACATACACTCAAATACTATATATATAACACCCAGCACCGATCCCTTGAGCTTGAAGAGTTGATTTGTCTAACAAAGAAAAAACAGTATAAATTGGTTACATTGATTAAAATACATCTTTTGGGCCTGGTGAGGTGGCTCACTCTTGTAACCTCAGCATTTTAGGAGGCCTAGGTGGGCAGATTGCCTGAGCTCAGGAGTTCAAGACCAGCCTGGGCAATGTGGAGAAACCCCATCTCTACCAAAAAAAATACAAAAGTTTTATCTGAGTGTGGTGGTATGCACCTGTGATCCTAGCTACTCAGGAGGCAGAGAGGTAGGAGGAACCCAGGCTGCCCAGGCTGCAGTGAGCTGGCCTGAGCCACTGCAGTCCAGCCTGAGCTACAGAGCAAGACACTGTGTCAAAAAAATACATTTTTTGATAAATCCCAGGTAGCAAATCATAGCTTTATATGATCTCTAGAGCAAATTGTACAAAAAGAAAAACCTATTGCCCAATATATTATTGTAATACAGTCCAACTTCATTATGTCTTATGTCTTTCATAACTTGCAGTGCAGGTGCCTTTTATTTTGAAGGGACAGTGGTGGACATAAAAGTAATAATTGGACTGGTTCTTGTGGTTTAGATCCTCTGTTATATCAAAGGTGTCCAAATAATAATTATTCGTGGTTAGTAACTATTTTTAAAGTTTCCATAGCCATTCTTAGATGGTTATGTGGCATTATTATAATTAGCTGAATTTCAGGAATGAACATACCTTTCTCTTTTTATTTGTATAGTTAGGCTAGAGCCTGGCCAACACCCACCACTACCACTTTCCTATTATTGATTTTTTTTTAAATGACAATACCCTATTTCCTTGCATATTGTGTTGAAAGAACTGGACAGAGGCTGCCAATGCTATAAAGGGATTTTTTTAAGGTTTTCATATTTTTTTACATTGGGCCCTCATAGGGGTCTGTCCTGCAGACCCTGACTCAATGACAGATAAATAAATTAACTCAAACAGAATACAGTGGAATAGCAGGCTGGGGTGTCCATGGCCACTCACAGACACTTGAGGAGACTGCTGTAAAGAGACAGCAGACACTGGCCCCAACACTCTGGCCTTGCCAACCTTTATCCAGCACACATTAAATGGCAAAGGCTTTGAGTCAACACCACAAGAGAGTAAAGATTAAAGGTCAGGTTTTGAGGCCTAAAGCAAACACCATTAGTGAGTAATATCTCTGGTTGATCTCCTGCTGAAAGAGCCATCTGGAATCATCAAAGTTTAATTTTAGGACCACATGAGTAAGCAAGTTAGGTAAACTTACCACATTCCTTTGTTTCTACTCTAATTTATTTAACTAGTGGGACAAGGCTATCTTCAGCCAAGTACTATAGTAAAAACCCTCAGGCTTTCTAAAAGGGTTTATGTATATTCTCTATAACTAAAATTTCTCCCACCAGTCTGACTGAATCCCCACGGGACCTGGAGACAACAAAGATCTATATCCAGCTGACATGAAAAATGGTGAAAAAAGGAGGGAATAAAATAGGCTGAAACATACCCTATCTCCCACCCACTCTCATGCTCAGGACCTAAAAACACTAACTGGCTCAAATAGTATAGAATGATGGTTAAGAATTTAAGTCCTAGAGCCAAAAATATCTATATTCAAATTATGGATCTGCTGCCTTATTAGCATATAGTCTTGGATTGGTTACTTAATTATCTGTGCCTCAGTGTCATCACTTATAAAAATTGAGTTAAAATGTTAGCAACCATATCTTAGGATTCTTGTGAATATCAAGGTGAATCAATATATGTTAAGCACTTTAAATCATGACTGGTGGGTAGTACAGTTGACCCTTAAACAAAATGAGTTTGAAATGTGTGGGTCCACTTACACACATATTTTCTTTCACCTCTGCCACTCCTGAGACAGCAAGACCCTTTTCTCTTCCTCCTTGTCCCTAACCAACTCCCTGTGAATTGGATGGAGCCCTTTATGATGATCCACTTCCACTTAGTTAAGTTTTGAGGGAGTTAAAGTTATATGCAGACTTTTGACTGCACAGAGGTTTGATATCCCTAACCCCTGCATTGTTTAAGGGTAAATGGTAATTTAAAGTAATTGAAGTTTAGTGGGTTTTTTAAGAACAAACATTTTATTATTAAAATAAAAATTTTGTATAAAAGCATTACATATCAAAGGCTATATATACACTTACCAATTCAAGGTCCAATTATGCATCAAACACTGAATGTCACAACAATGGTTTACATATGCAAGTAAATTGGACACACAAACACTTAGATTCCACCTCTATCAAATAACTTAATTAATGCAAGAGGAAGGGGAATACTGACACAGGAAACCTGCCCAGAAACTAGACTGGCAGAGATGTCAGGTTAAGAAACTGCTGAAAGTTGCATCTCCAAAAAGGCACTTCTCATTGTTACAAAAGTGCTTAAAATCTAAACTTGAACGCTGTGCCTAGTTTATAAGTTTTTAAGAAACTGTAAAGAATCACAGACTAGTTTTTAATATCAATTTCTATACAAAATTGTCCAAGAATTTATTTGCAGTACCCTATATGTGAAGTGAAATAAACTTGGCAAACTACAATTATACTAAAGTTTTGTACCGAAAATTAAAATTGGACTATTCGTAATTTCCAGATAGATATTCTACCATAATTTTAAGTATTACAATGCCCACCAACCTTTGAATCATGATTGTGTAAGCTGGACACACCACTTACCCTCAGGGTAGAAGAAATGAGCAGAAATTAAGTCTCAACTGTGATAACAATTTGTAACATAAGCACAATACATGGGATTGAGAGGCACCTGAAGTAATATACTCCAATCTGCAATAATTACCCAATTTTTCCACATAATTAAGACCTTCATGCCTTGATTCTATTAAAAAAATCAACTACTATGAACGCTAAATCATGCTTGTTTTTGTATAAACAAGTTAGAAGGCTGCCTTCTGAAATTTAATAGCTCGTTAGCTAATATTAGTACTGTGTTTCTAAGTGCTTAGGTTTTATGAGGACTGTTTCAACACAAAGCAAATAAAATATGCTTTCCTAAAACTGTAATTTAAAAGAAATTATGAAACTAAACATCTGGAGAGGACCATTGGAAATAGAGGGGAATGCCATGAGGGAGGGGTTGGGAGCAGAGAAGAAACTGTAGGAGGGCAAAGTATAATTAGCAATATACCTTCCATGATGTTCCAGAAACACATGTCGACTGAGATTAACTTGATGGGAGTTTCTGATAAAACAAGCTGATCATCAAGATTCTTAACTCAGGTTTCAGTGAAAAAATTGAAAACGTTAACAAAAAAGATTTGAGAAGTAGAAGGCAGACAGTGAAATTTCCAGATATTATGCTTGTATTTCAAATTCCTCTTTCAGACTTTTCAAGTAAGCATGTACATTCCCAAAGCCATGATACTTGTCTAAATGCACAAGGACCCCAGTTGCACATCATCTATCTCACTGCCAGCAGAAACTGCAGTTGCAGATTCCTCAACAAGGCAAGAACTGCAGTTGCAGATTCCTCAACAAGGCAGGCAATGCCAGTTCGGATGCAGGAGAGCATCCCTGACCTCTTCACCATAACAGTTTCGAAGGCAGGGGCGGCAGAACTGTCCTGGAACACTCCAGCAGTCTGGGTTTCTACAGTTTGTTTTGGTATCAACAGTATTCTGATGGCCTTGATGACAAGTAGAGCCCAGTGCACGGTTATATAGCTTCTCTCTAGAGTTGCTGCAGATGTTCTCCAGCTCTTCCTCTGTAATTTCTTCCACTGGGTGAATTATATGCTGAAGGGTCATGGATGATCTGTAGCAATGATTCTTGGGTGTGTCATTTTCATTCATGTAACCGTCCATGGTCTTCCTCTTTTTCACCAACATGTACTTATCCTCTTCCTCATTCTCCTCCATGGGTAGAGCATCAGTGGACCTGAGGATCTGAGACCTTGACCTGATAAGAGGATGAGCTCTCCGTTCAGGACATCTCCTGGATGCAACACCTGGGAATGTATGCCTTCACAGTCTCCTTGACTGTGAGTTGGAGGCTGGGAAGGAAGGTCTTCCAGGGAATGAGCCAGGGAAGCTTTCAAATTCAGACATGAGTTTTGCAAGCATTGCTTTGTTATGCTTTATATTTAAATCCCTTTTCTCCAAAAAATTCATCCCACTTTAATCTTCTGAATCGGAGTTGCAATCAGTTACAGAATGCTCTGAAGGCTGGGGGTGGGGAGGGGGGTTCTGTTATTTGTTGGCTGCTCCCCTGGTACTTCGCGCTGGAAACTTCATCACCACCCTGAGAGGCCAGAGTGCCTGCACTGGCTGTGGGTCCTACAGCCTTCCTGAACTGACTGCAGCCTCATTCCATCTTGTATCTCACACTCTGAGAAACCACAAAATGATTCATCTTCAGAGTCGGCATGAAAAATTCTGGCCAGTTCGTTAGTGACATTTGGCCTTGGTTTCTGTTAAAATCCACAATGGTCTAATACGTCTTGCACATCACTTTCTGAAAAGCAGCAGAAAGATTCATTATCAGAGTTCTCATTAAAAAAAAAAAAAACATTTGTCACTTCTTCACTGATATCTGACCTGAAGTTAGGTTTCGTGTTTGCAAAATTATCAGAAGCAAAGCTGTCACAACTGTCATCAGAGGATGTTGAGGTTTCCATGGAAATCAACCTCACATATCTGGATTTCTTTAAGTTCTTTACTCTGAGATCTTTCTGTGGCATGCTGTGAGCGTCCATGCTGGTGCTCAGGCAGGTGCCCAGGCAGGTGCTTGGAGTGGGGAGAGCAAAGCACTGAAGTTTAGTTTTTAATTGCATGCATTGTGTTGATCAAATACTAGCTAACATATATTGAACACCTACTACATGCCAGCTTCATTCCTGAAAGATAACTGCAAACTGGTTGCGTTTCTTGTTCAAAGCTATTTGTTCCTGTGAAATGGCCTGTTATACATGATTCTCTCCTTCTAGATTCTGGTAATACTTTCCCCCCGGATCTCCAAGAACCTAAGGATGGTGATGGTTCTGCTACTTTTAGTTTCTTTTGGACTTGTCTCATCAAGATTTTTATACCATTTGGGGATTTTTCAATTGTTCTCTGGAATTTAGTTACATGCTTCCCTGACTACTGGATGCAGACACCTAGAAACAACGTGTCAATTCTTGAGAGAGAAGCAGGAGCTTGCTGAGTCCAAGATGCATCTCCAGACAGGCTCAGGTTTCTGTCCTGCCTGAGGTTTATTTTCTCTACACTTTCTCTTCCTTAATCCTATAAGGCCAGTGATCCCAAAATATCTGAGACAGGTCTCAACCAGTTTAGAAAGTTTATTTTGCAAAGGTTAAGGATGCACCCGTGACATAGCTTCAGGAGGTCCTGAGGATGTACCCAAGGTGGTTGGAGTAACCTTT
Organism: Saguinus oedipus; assembly: GCA_031835075.1. NCBI lineage: Eukaryota > Metazoa > Chordata > Mammalia > Primates > Cebidae > Saguinus > Saguinus oedipus. The sequence continues at coordinate 76,659,163 of CM063191.1, read as the reverse complement.
GGTTTTACACATTTTTGAGAGACATGAGACATCAATTGATATGTGTAAGATGTACATTGCTTCAGTCTGGTAAAGCAAGACAACTTGAAGTGGGGGCTTCCAGCTCAGAAGTAGATAAGAGACAAAAGGTTACATTATTTTGAGTCCTTGATCTGCCTTCCAGAGAATACTCAATTTAGTGTGGCTTGGTGAATCTGTATTTTTACATAAATAATAGAGCGTAGGAACCAATCAGATATGTATTTGTCTCAGGTGAACTGCAGAAGGGTGACTTTGAGTTCTGGCTGGCCTTTGTCTATAAGGAATTTCCTTCTGGGAAAATTGTGAGGGAGATATTTAGCTTCTTTGTAGCTATCTTACTTAGGAACGAAATGGGAGGCAGGTTTTCCTGACCTAGTTCCCAGCTTGACTTTTACCTTAGTTTAGTGATTTTGGGGGTCCCTAGATTTATCTTCCTTTTACAGGCCCACCAAAAGTTTCTTATCTTCTTAAATAGGAGAAACATAACAACTGACATTAGTACTACCCATTTGTTCATTCACCATTTGCCTTTTGTGTGTCAGACACCACAGAATGGTTGACAGTCCAGATATGAAGTAAACTTGATGAAACCCTGCCCTCTCAGAGCTCTAAGCTGTTAAAGGGCTTCCCTATCTTCCTAGTTTTCCTCTGGCTCTCTCTGGCCAGAACCCCAGACAAAGTACAAGACTGGAACTAGAGAAGGAAAATAAAGATACTTGTGTAGATCTTAATCTTTCTAAGATAACCCTCAGAAATATGATGGTAGTGGAAGTGAAAGAGCTAGTTCAGCCACATACTCTGTTATTAGGCTGCCAGTGGCTAGGTCACAAAAATCAGTCATGGGAGAAACCCAGGTGTTCCACTTCTTCCCCAGCATTGTTGAAGGATGACTTCTAAAAGTCAGAAAAGGAGAAAAAGTTTCAAGGATACATAGGAAAATGAAACAATAAAACATCAGTTTAAGTAATATACCCGAAAGTATTCTCCAAATTAAAACTGGGACAGATGGAGGCCAACTTTTCTTTTCTGTGCTCTGATATCTCCATAGTAGGTCTTAGCATGATAATAGATTCTCTGGGGCTTTGACAGTAACAATAAGGGGCCAGAGGAGAAATTTTCTGAAATACTTCTAATAGGGTAAACTCTATTTCAGACAAACAAACAAAAAACCGAAAATACTAAAGGCAGCTTGAGGGTAAAAGAGGGTTTGTATTTTATGTATGAGAATCCTCAGATTATTTTTATCTTCCTAATTAAAATAGTTCTGGGACTTAAGAATTGGTCTATTTCTCTGTGAACCCAAAATATCTGAGACAGGTCTAAACCAATTTAGGAAATGTATTTTGCCAAGGTTAAGGAGTCACCCATGACAAACTCAGGGGGTCATGACAACATATTCCCAAGGTGGTGGGGGCACAGCTTGGTTTTATACATTTTAGGGAGACATGAAACATCAATCAATGTGTCTAAGGTGTACATTGGTTTGGTCTGGGAGGTGGGATAACTTGAGGTTGGGCAGGGAGCTTCCAGGTCATAGGTAGATAAAAGGCAAACAGTTGCATTCTTTGAGTCTCTGATTAGCTTTTCACTGAATGTACACTTTATATATGAAAGGGTGTTAGAGGAATAGTGACTTATAACTTAGTCCATCTTCTTGAAACAACAGGGCAGAGGAAATAAGTAGATATGCATTTGTCTCATGTGAGTGGAGGGATGATTTTGAGTTCTGTCTTTTGTGCACAAGGAATTTTCTTGTGGGAAAATTGTGAGGAAGGTATGTAACTTTGTAATTTTTATAGTTACCTTATGTAGAGGTTGAATGCAAGGCAGGTTGCCTGACACAGTTCTCCGTTTGACTTTTTCCTTTGGCTTAGTGATTTTGGGGTCTCAAGATTTATTTTTCTTTCAATTTTCCCCTTCTTCTTTTTAAAGTCTTTTGGAGAAAACATTCTAGAAAAAAATGTGTCACTGGTCTCAGGTTTTTCTAATATTACATGGCTAGGATGGTTTATTCCTAGATGGTTAGGTCCCATCTACCCATCTATTAGGAAAGCTCATTTTTAGCATGTTGTGAAGTGTCATTTCCTAGGAAGAGAAGATACGGGGAGGAAGGGGACAGCTACAAACAAACAAAATGAAGGACAATCCTGGAAAATCGATATTGGTCATATTCTGAAGTCCCTACATCAGTAGGCAGGCTTGAAAGTGGTTTACGTATGTAAAGAAGTTGCTGTTATTTTCTTCTAAAGTTTGTGTTGTCTAGCTTCAATTCACAGGGCTTTAATAAAGTACAGCTTAATTTTCAGCAATTTCAAAACAGGAAAAATGGGGTAAAAAGGAAAAGAAAGAAGGAAAAAAATTCAAAACGTTATTTTGAAGACTCATAGACAGAAAATAATTTTAGAATGTAGTTTGAACTGTAGAAAACAATAAAAATTGAAAAACCATGTACTATTGTTTATTTTGAAACATATTTTTTCACTCTCCAGTTTCCATATTTACTAAAGGCAAATTATAGAACAAATTCATGTGTAAAATAAGTGCTAGTCTTATTATAGTTGGCCTGAGTATTTTCATAAAATCTGCAAGAATAATTATTTGCCATATAGGAATTTTTTTAACTGGCTTTGCTGGAACTTTATTCTATAAAGAATCTTATATTAGACTTTAATGCCTTCAGCCCAGCTTGTGCTTGCAAATATGTGTATTAATTGCTATATCTCTCACCTCAAGGCCCCAAGAAAACTTGGGGCTCCTGGGCCTGTCAGAAAATGACATTCTTTACTTACCATAGGTCAGTAACTTGCACAGGGAGTGCATATACAAGGTATGAGGCCAGTTTTCCCAAGGGCTTTTATTGGCTCTTTATTAAATCAACATTGATTTCTTAAACCAGGGTTTAATAAATATCTCATAATGTTTTAAGAAAGGTTACAAATTCATGTTGTACCACATTCAAAGCCATCCTGGCTGCATGCAACTCATGGGCCATGAATTGAAAAAGCTTGCCCTAAAGCAACCTGAAAGTATGCCATTCCAGTAAAAAAGCCTTTGTAAAATAACCAGTGTCTCCAATTGTGTCCTGTTACAAAAGAAAAAAGATTCTTGCTGAATTTGGACAAATAACTATTGCTATAAATTAAGCATACTTGCAAATAGTTTTCGAACTCTTTTACCTGATTTTCGGAGAAATCAGGTAAAAAAAATATGCTTCCGATTTGGCTCACAGGAGTACTTTACCCAATTATTAAAAGCTCAAAGGAAAAGGCTTTTCTGGACTCAGAAACAAAAGAATTAGCAATGTTTAAAGAAAGTCAGAAACAGGGTATTTCAGTCTTCCATTAGTTTAGTCTATATAACTAACTCCTGTTCTTCTCGATGTTTATGAACATATTAGCTCTCTACGGGAGTTTTGTAAGATTTTGTATACACTAGTGTCACAATCTCCAAAGTTATCAGAAACCTACATTTAAAAGCACCTGTCAGAGTATGATAGCTGATTATAAAAACACCTTTTGAAAAGAATAAAACTAAAACAACTGTGGATGACAAGAGTCTTAGAGCAGTGATGGCTAAAGACACAAATTAAAAGGAAATTTGTTTACTTCTGTTGCATACAACAATTTTACATTACAATTATAATTACTACTGTTAGCATTTACTAAGACACATTAGAATCACAGGAATCTCATACAATTCTGGAACACATAATAATAACACATTTATATAAATATAACCCAAAGAAGGTTAAACATCACTTCATATTTGACAATACTTTCCATATTATTTTGTTATGTCAAATAACCTGAATATGTCTTTTTTGGATTTCAGAGGAACCAATATAAAAAATATTTTTTCTTGTATATCTATTTTAGTTCTTTGTAGATTCTAGTTATTAGCCTCTTGGTGGGGAAGGAGGGGAGGGGGAGGGATAACATGGGGAGAAATGCCAGATATAGTATGCACCTAAAGTTAAATAAATAAATTAAAAAATAAATATATATTTATGAAGATCAAAGTTAGACAATGATTTTGGAAAGTTTGTCAAATATAAAAAGTTTAAGAGACTTGATATTACAAAATAGAATTATAGGTCATTGTAAAAGAAGTAATTCATTAAACCAAAGTGATAACTCAAAGATTTTTAAAAAGGCAAAATCATTTATTCTCTGAGAGAGACTTTATTTCCCCAAAAATAAGCCTTAATAAAGACAGTATGAAGCCAGTTAAATCTTTTTAAGATTTTATTTAAAAATTTATTAAACGTTAATCATGTAGACCATAAGATATAATTTCCAAAACCTTTTTATAACCTTTATAACATTTTATTAAGGAGTGAGTTAATGCTCCAAAAAAACCTTGTTAATCTGACAAAGGGGTCTAGATGCTGGTCTTGTATCAGTATGTCTTCCATATTAATGGTTAATTTATAAGGAAACTGAACTAATTTTATCTCTGAAAATTGCCCTTACAATCTCACATGCCCACCTCTTCTGCAATAGTCCCCAGGCCTTGAATAATTGCATAGCTTTAATTTCTGGCCCTGTGTCTCACGAATGCAGTTTATTTGATTAGCAGTTTCTACCAGGTCTGAAGGCGAGCTTTACCTGCTGTCAGTGTTTAAGATTTTGCAGGACTTTCTGTCATTTTTAGATCCAAGAGTCAAAGCCCATAACTTAATGGCACAATGACTTAAAAGCAAAATTATAGAAAGTTCCATGGATGCAATAACTTTAAATAAAATTTTTCTAATCTCTCTTTTTTCTAAACAAACCAAAACTTAATAATAATGATACAGGAATTATATCAACAAAATGTAAAATCTATTTTTTAAGCCAGTTACCAAAAGAAAAAAGAAACGATCTGCAGTGCAATTTCTGTTCCCTATGGGGAGTCCATCTCGGCAATCTGCAAGTCAAAACTAATGAAAAAGATACTTGAATTGGTTAGACATAGGAAGAGTGTTTCCTGGACAAGAAGTAAAAAATTTAAGATTCATAGAACAATTTAAAGTCAAGAGTACAGAATGTTATATTGGAAGAAAGCATTTCCTTTAGACTTTTAAAATAAAACATTTTTAGCAATAGGCCACAACAAACGGTTAAAACCCAAGGGAAAAAAAAACTTACAGGAGCTGAGAATGCACTGAAGGAGAGAGTTATTTCAGCCCTTCTAAAAGGGGAGAGAAAGCTGAAAACAGTAAGACTCAGTTAAAGTTGAACTTTACATTAAAAAAATTAAAACCTTATAATTTTATTAAGTAAATCAATATCTAAAAAAATAATTGTCTACCCAATTCTTTAGTGTATAAGTATTTTTGTTTTAAATATCAAAACCCAATCTCTAAAAATACCATTATAAGTAACTTTCCTTTAATTACAGATGGTTTGATAATATAAAGTTGTTTTCAATAAAAATCCTCTTTTTATAAAACTTATTATGACTTACACATACCATTCATGAACTGCTTAGACTTTTTAGCTTGTCCTGAACATTCCTCTTTCTTAAACAACTAGTCATTTTATTATAAGACAAAAATTTACCATGTAAGATTCTTTCTCATATAAAATTATTTTCCTCTTAACCTTTTTTTGCTAAAAATACCTCTTTATAACTTTATTTACATTGATTTTATTTACTGGTTACCTTTACCTTGTTTTATAAATAACTTTTAAATTACCTTTGAATTAAAGAAAAGTTGTTTTCCTTTAAATAAGAACACATTTCTTTTTGTAGAAAAAGTACTTTCTTATAATTTTTAAAAATGGGAAATGACTGAGACATTAAATGAACATGTATTATTTAACTTAATATAATTTTAGCTTTCAAATTATATGGCAAGTTTATTTGCTTATATTTATTTGGGTGGTGCAAAGTCGTTGTGGATTTTTCTGTTACTTTCAGTGGCAAAAACTGCAATGACTTTTGCACAGACCTAATACCTAATTGATTTTTAAAAACAGTTTACCCAGATTTCTTATAAAAACTGAGACAGTTATCATTTGAAGTTATTTCCCTGTTAAGCATTTTTATGAAATGTGAATTTCAGGTTTTCCTAAGTGAGAACCTTAAGGTTAAATAAATGGTTTCTTTTGTTGTCAATAATTTAGAATTTAGCTATTTTTATTAACCAAACAATATTAAATGCCTTATTTATGAAATTTACACAAATGAACATAATTTTCCTTTGGGCTGCATTCATAGCTTTATATCCCTTATGTCAAATTTTGGCATCTAGTAGAGATAAATATAAAACCACTTTACTAATAAATCTCAACAATAATGTAGGTTGAAAATTCTGCAGTCATTTCTAATTCTACTTCATGAATACATTTAAAACTAGCTTATTTATTAAAAATTTACCTAAGCCACATGAACTTGAAAAAGGATTTGGTATTATGTCTCTATTATTTCTGACAAAGTATTTGATTTAAGTGCTTTTCTTTAAGCCAATTAATTATTACTGTTTCATATATTTTAGTAGTGAAACATCATATATACAACATATAAATACATGGATGTATTAAACAGGCAGATATAAGTAGATCTTGTAGATTCATACTTATTTTCTCCTATTAAGACTCCCAAATTCTTGATAAACTGTTTCATTAACCTAGGTAATTGTCACCTATATTGCCCTAAATTTGTTTATTAAAAGAACAACTCTTAGGTGAGAAATGTGTGAAAATTTCATCTCAAGGTACAGATAAAGAGTCTGATGCTATCAGAGGGAGATAAAAAATGGATGCCAAGTCAAACATAAAATTATAGAACTCTATCATAGGATTGTATAGGGAGACCAATTTTATTTTGATAGGTAGTTCTAAATTTAGTCTCTGTCTTTTGATTGGGTGTCTGAGCTCAGGGCAGAGCCCACACCAAATTCTGGGTCTCCAAAAATTGAGAACTATTATGGGGCTAGAACACACGATGCCTTTACAGTCCAGTTTTTTTTTTTTTTGAAGAAAGACATTTCTCTAAGCCTCTACATTACACTTTTCTTTACCTTAAACACTAAAGAGTAACCTCTACTATAATAACTATTTTAATCAAAGAAAAAATAGAAATCAGATAAAATAATACAAAAGTAAGCAGCTTAAGATATGAGAAGAACATGTCTGTTTATGCTTCTGAGGTTCCATTAAAAAAAAAACAGAGATTTCCCCCGAAAAGGGAATCTTGTACCTTCTCCATTTTCTTTAAGGAATACCAGGCTGTTGTAAACTATTTTAGGTCCCTCATGTAAACCTAAGAGATCGGAGAGACAGCAGAAGTAAGTGGAGAAAATACATTCAGTCAACTGAGACAAGAAAAAAAATTTTCTAAAAAGGTTAAGGTCCTAGGAGAGAGAGAGAGAGAAAAAAAAGGCTATTATATATATATATACACACACACATATATATATACACACACATACTATATTAATATAACATATATATTTAATACGTTATATAATATATTAAACATTTTGCATATATAATATTAAATATAAGTACAATATATTATATTATATTCAATATAATATGTATAAAATAAATAACTATTATATATAATGTATCTTATATATAAAATATATAAAGTCTTATACATAAAATGTTTTATATTACTATATTATAATTAATATATTATAGTAAATAAAATTATATATAGTATATAATATATAAATATAATATGTAAAAGGCCTTTATGCTTTTATTTTATTATTATTATTTTTTGAGACAGGATCTCACTCTGTCATCTAGGTTGAAGTGTAGTGGTGCAATCTTGGCTCACTGCAACCTCCACCTCCAGGATTCAAGTGATTTTCCTGCCTCAGCCTCCCAAGGACCTGGGATTACAGGCAGGTGCCACCACGCCTGGCTCATTTTTGTATTTTTTGGTAGAGATGGGGTTTCGCCATTTTGGCTAAGCGGGTCTCGGACTCCTGACCTCAAGTGACTCATCTTTGGCCTCACAAAGTGCTGGGATTACAGGCGTGAGCCTCCATGCCCAGCCACACACACACACACACACACACACACACCCCTTGGATGTTAGCTTTCAACCAAGCTGACTTTTAACCAGTGAGCTCCTTTAAAAATTCTTTTAAATCTCATTACCATATTTTAGCTAGGACAAATTGCTGATATTTCAAAAGTAACACAAATACCAAACTAGAAAGGGCTTGATTTAGGAATAAAACCCAGGCTGTGGTGGTGAAAAAAATTGATTTCGAGGCAGAACCTTAGCTATGGGGCAACAGCCATTGCTCTTTCAGTTTGGCTTAACTAGCAAAAGGTGGCCTTGTTATGTAAATAAAGCCCATTAGGTAGTCAAAATAAAAAAGTCGTTTTTTTTTTTTTTTTTTTTTTTTTTTTTCATTTTGCTGGCTGGTTTTTCTTTTTCCTCTTTTTTTCTTTCACTTGTGGGAATTTACCCAATTTAGAGGCCTTGAGGCCTTGTTTCACATAATTTGGAACTTTTCTTCAAATTTAATCAAGTCAGATAGAGTTGGTCATACCCAATGAGAAAAAGACCGAAACCAAAACAAAATCATACAGCAAACAATTAAGCAGTAGGATTCCTAAGCATTTTAATGGTAAGGAGAAATTAAGACTAGTTGTTTATTAATCATAGCTTTAGGCAAGAGAAAATCCCAACTCAGCTACTTACCTAGGAATGAGTCTCAGACTGCTACCATCCTAAAAGCAGGAAAACACTCAAACTTGCTTTCCCTGTTGGAAGGGAGCTGAAACTCCAAAAAGCAGTTACCAGTCTTTCATCGCGGAAGAAGGAAAACTTGCCTACTTGTTGGAGGCAAGTGAAACTCCAAAAAAAGCAGTTATACAGCAAAATAAACTTGAAATCTTGACCAAATTCTGATCAGGGATTCTCTTGTGGGGGCGGGGCTGCAAGGCCTCAGCAAATTGTCCTGTTGGTTTGAGCCGTCATGATAGCTGAAGCTGGCACCAAGCACCTATAGATTTGTCAATGATAAGGGGCCCCTCCACTCAGAATACCTTTGTGGCTGCCAGTTTCTCTATCCAAAATATCTGAGACAATCTAGACAGCTCTCAGTCAATTTAGAAAGTTTACTTTGCCAAAGTTAAGGACACAGTTATGACACATCCTCAGGAGGTCTTGAAGATATGTGCCCAAGGTGGTCTAGGCATAGCTTGGTTTCATACATTTTAGGGAGACATGAGACATCAATCAATATGTGTAAGGTGTGCATTGGTTCCACCTGGAAAGGCAGGACAATTGGAGGTAAGGGAGAGGGCCTCCAAGTCATAGGTAGATTACGGTTGCATTCTTTTAAGTCTCTGATTAGCTTTTCACTGACTATACACTTTACATGTGCAAGGAGGGTAGAGAAATAGTCAATTATACCTTAGTCTGGCTTAGTACAACAATAGGGCAGAGGAAGCAAGCAGATACACATTTGTCTCACATGAGCAGAGGGATAACTTTGAGTTCTGCCTGTCTTGTGTGCACAAGGAATTTCCTTTTGGGCAAATTGTGAAGAAGGTATGTAACTTTTTTTTTTTTTTGTAGTTATCTTATTTAGGGATTGAATGGAAGGCAGGTTGCCTAACATAGTTCTTAGTTTGATTTTTTCCCTTGGCTTAGTGATTTTGAGGTCCCAAGATTTATTTTCCTTTCACAGCTCAAAGCTTTATTCATATCCCCATCCCACCTTACATAATTTCATCCTTTTAGTTCAAGAATCGCCTTCTGTTATATGCAGAACTCAACTTCTGACTATCAACAAACCTATGTTCTACTTCCCATTCAGCCACACAAAAGATATTATGCCAAGTCATTTAATTATTCTAAGATTATTTTATTTATCAGCAGAATGTTATTAATACTACAGCCTGTTCAGGGTTGCCTGAGGAATGGACACCTCATGTTGGGGCATTTCTCTGCCTTCCTTCTCTTCTGCCAAATCTATTTCTGAGCCGTAAGTGCAAATACATGGCTAAAAATTGGTTCAGAAATGTGAAAGAGGTCCTAGTTCAGTGAGCCTGAAAACACAGAGGATCTTTTAGAATTTTGCCAAGGGGCTATCCTGAATCTAGACTTTAATCCCTTTATTCCCCAACCCTCAAGTCCCTGCACAATTGGATTTTGCCTACTTAGTGTTTTCTTTCTAGACAGCACTTCACTTTGTTACTAAATCGTCACTTGCTCTCTTTCCATATGTTGAGATAAACTTTGGTTTTAATCCTGAAAGTGGAGCATCTAAACTTCTTCTTGTGATTAGAAATGAATATGTTTTTTTTTTCTGCTTGTTGAAGCCAATCAGTGAGAAAACATACCTTGAGGAAGCATTGTTCTAGGATTTATTCCATATAGTTGTGAGAATCAGATTTCTAGGTCTGTAACCCTCTAACCACTACCCCAGAAAGAGAAAAGAAAGAGAGAGAGAGAGAGAGAGAGAGAGAGAGAGAGAGAGAGAGAGAGAGAGAGAGAGGGAGAGAGAGAGAGAGAGAGAGAGCGAGAGAGAGAGAGAGAAAGAGAGAGAGACAGAGGAAGGGAGGGAGGGAGGGAGGGAGGGAGGAAGGAAGGAAGGAAGGAAGGAAGGAAGGAAGGAAGGAAGGAAGGAAGGAAGGAAGGAAGGAAGGAAGGAGCAGGTGGCTTCAAAGAAACTTTCAGAGAAAATAGTTATCAGGGTAGACTGGGTGAGCTTCTTCTGGATAGATGAAGTCCAGGACCATTCTGAGAGTCCAGCAGGTTCCTTCTCCAAAGGAGCACAGACCAGCTACTTGAGGTATTACTTTAAAAATATATTTAATGTTAAACAATACTAAGTGCTTTCCACGAGCCAGGCATTGTTCTAAGTTCTTTATATATCTCATCACATATAATCCTCCCTACAATTTAATGAGATTTGTTTTACTAGCCTCATTTTACATATGAGAAAAGTAAGACACAGGGAGTTTAGGTAACTTGATCAGGGTCACACAGTTAGGTAATGGAAGGGAACTGGTAATTTGAAATCTGATCTGTCCTGAAACCAGGACAGACTTAAAGTCTGTACGTTTATGTACTCTTCTCTACTGCCACCAATATATTCCTCTCCACACTTGTGAATCATGGTGCCCTATTCCTTTGAATTTGCTAATGTCTTTGAAAGGTATATTACATAAGCCTTATCAGTTACTATCATCTCTATTTGTGAGTTTCAAATACTTTTTTCAATTTCTTTCTTCATCTGCTAAACATTTACTGAGCACCTACTTGGCACCAGGCATTGTAGGTTTTGAGGGTATAAAAATAAAAATAAGATACATATCCAACTTTCTGTTTTTTTCTTTTGAGACAGAGTCTCACTCTGTTGCTCAGGCTGGAGGGCAGTGGAACAATCTTGGCTTACTGCAACTTCTGCCTCCCAGGTTCACATGATTCTACTGCCCCAGCATCCTGAGTAGCTGGAATTACAGGTGTGCACCACCACACCCAGCTAATTTTTGTATTTTAAGTCAAGACACATTTTACCATGTTTGCCAGGTTGGTCTCAAACTCCTGACCTCAGGTGATCCACCCACCTAGGCCTCCCAAAGTGCTGGGATTACAGGCATGTGCCACCACGCCCAGCCACATGTCCAGTTTTCTAAGACCTCTCAGTTTAGTAATTGTGTGTCAATGAATGAGTTTGACTCCTTGGGGGCAAGCAGGAATATATTAATTAGAAATATTTTCTGTTTTGTCATCTATGTATCCCAGCCCCTAGATCAGTGTTTGCCACAGAATATGTACTCTAAGTAAATGAATATATAAATAAAATAGAGCACTGAACTCAAGGTTTATCACCTTTCCAGTTCTGCAAAGAAGAAGTCCTGATGACAGATGTCATGGTAAAGATTGTTAAGGGCTTGGGCCCTTGAAGAAGTTCCAAGAAAGCAGCTTCTCCCACAGATCTTGAGACAAACAACAAATAGTGACCTTTGAGCAGGCTGCACCTTGTACAGTGGCAAATCAGAAAATGAAACAAGAAATGAAAGAAGTGCATTCAGCCTGTCCACCCACGTGGAATTTAATTCACCACTCTTGGCTAAACAGTGTGGTCAGTAGTGAAGTACCTGTTTAATTTCCTATGTAAGCAAAGTGGTTGACCACATAAGATAGAATAAGAGATGTTATAAGAATGCCAATCTGCAATTGTGTCTGCTCAAAGATATGACCACTACCTTACCCCTTATATAATCCCCAGAACAGACAGGCCTGCCACAGTGCTTGAAATTTCTTCTCCTTTGCTTTAGCACAGTGGTAAAAAAACAAACAAAAAACAAACAACCCCCCCACCCCCCCCACACACAAACAAACAAACAAAAAAACCTATGGTCAATCAGATCTTAGCAAGAGCTATAAATAAGAAACTACCTGGGAGTATTAGGCATTGGCCAAGCACATTTTGATTGCGTAAGGGAGAAAGTTAGCCCTGAATATACTAAGACCAAGGTTAGGTATGACATCCCAGTAAGCTGGGCGAGAGCTTGACCTAACTAGCCTCGTACATTGCATGCATTTTGAATTCTCAAAAACACTTTGCTCAGAACCCTCCCAGGGTGTTTTATCATTCTCATTTTAACCCCACCTTCCATGTACAAAGTCCTGAAGCATATATACAATTCGCTTTCACATGTCTTGGATAGTCCCAACAAGCTTGTTAAGATGTACATCCAATAACTGTTTAGAAAGAAAAAAACTTTTCCATCATAGGAAAGTATACCAGGATTATGTTAAGTGATAGGATGGATTCTGCCACTGAAGTCTGGGAGTACCATTATCTCTGTGGAGTGCTACACACATACATCAGGATACTTCTTGGTTACTGACAAAGGGATTTATGAAAGAATACATATTCATATACAGTTATGTATTGCTTAACAACAGGAATACATTCTAAGAAATGTGTTGTTAGACAATTTTGTCATTTTTAGAACATCATATGGTGTACTTAAAAAATCCTAGATGGTATAGCCTTTACACACATGGGCTATATGGTATAGCCTATAATTCTTAGGCTACAAATTTATACAGCATATGACTGTACTTAATATTGTAGGCAACTGTAACACAATGGTAAGTATTTATATATCTAAATGTATCAAACATGGAAAGGACACAGTAAAAATATGGTATGGTGGATTTAAATAATGGCAAACCTGCATAGAGCACTTACCATGAATGATGCTTGCAGGACTGGAGAGTTGCTCTGGGTGAGTCAGAACGAGTGGTGAGTGAATGTGAAGGCCAATGACTTTACTGCACACTATTGTAGACTTTATAAACACTGTCTATACTTATTCTATACTAAATGTACTAAAAACATGTTTTTCTTCAATAAAAAATTAACCCTAGTTTACTAGGGTTGATAAATTTTTTATTTTTTTAACTTTTTGGTCCTTTTGTAATCATGCTTTTCTTAAAACACAAACACGCTATAGAGCTGTACGAAATATTTTCTTTGTATTCCTATTTGATAAGATGTTTTCTATTTTTATTTTATTTTTTACTTTTTATATTGTTTTGTTAAAAACTAAGACACAAAGACTCATGTTAGCTTAAGCCTACACAGGGTCTGGATTATCAATATTACTGTCTTCCAACGCTACCTCTTCTCTCACTCAGTCTTCAGGGGCAAAAACACACATGGGGCTATATGTCTCCTATAACAATGATTTTTCTGGAATACCTCCTGAAGAATTTGCTGAAGCTGCTTTGTAGTTGACATTTTTTAATAAGTAGGAGTACACTCAAATGATAAAAGCAATGATTAAAATGTAGCAAGTACATAAACTAGTGACCTTGTAATTTCTTTCCTTCCTTCCTTCCCTTCCTTCCTTCCTTCCTTCCTTCCTTCCTTCCTTCCTTCCTTCCTTCCTTCCTTCCTTCCTTCTTTCCTTCCTTCCTTTCTTCCTTTTTTTTGTTTTGAGTCTTGCTCTGTCACCAAGCTGGAGTGCAGTGGCACCATCTTGACTCACTGCAAACTCTACCTCTTGGGTTCAAGCGATTCTCCTGCCTAGTCCTCCCAATTAGCTGGGACTACAGTCTCCACCAAGCCCAGCCAATTTTTGTATTTTTAATAGAGATGGGGTTTCACCATGTTGGCCAGGATAGTCTTAATCTCTTGACCTCATAATCTACCTGCCTTGGACTCCCAAAGTTCTGGGATTACAGGCATAAGCCACCGTGCCTGGCCAACCTTGTAAGTTCTTATCATTATCAAGTATTGTGTGGTATACATAATTGTATGTTCTATATTTTTATATGACTATTAGTGCAGTAGGATTTTTTATACTAGCATCATTGCAAACACATGGGCAGTGTGTTTGGGCACTGGGACATTACATCAACTATGATGTCATCAAACAATAGGATTTTTTCAGCTCTATTATAATCCTGTGGGACCATTGTCATGCACGTTGTTCAAAACATGGTTATTCGGTGCATGACTATATATGTATGCATGTGTGTGTGTGTGTGTGTGTGTGTGTGTGTGCGCGCATGTGTGTATTCTTTTATAGAGATGAGAATGAGTGTGAAGGCATCATTGAAAAATGATAAATATGTAAATACAATTTTGCCAACTGAGTCTCAAAGCATATGCCTTCTTTCTCAAAATGAAGCAAATGGTTTTATTTGTAAAAAAGTAAACATGTCATATACAGTTAAACTTATGCGATTAAAATCTTGATAAGTCAATGGACCTGTGACATTTTCGACAATATAATTGGTCAAAATCTATCTGCTGGAAGAGAATTAAACCAACTGATATAACCATAAGCATTTGTCTTCTCATTATTTTGAATTATTGAAAATAATTGCCTTAAGAATAAAAAATATAATCATTGCCTTAAAAAATAAATCATTACTATCTCTACTAAAAATACAAAATTACCCAGGCATGGTGGCTTGTACCTGCAATCCCAGCTACTCAGGAGGCTGAGGCAGAAGAATCATTTGAACCTGGGAGGTGGGGGTTGCAGCGAGCCGAGATGGTACCACTGCACTGCAGCCTGGGTGACAGATCAAGACTCCGTCTGAATGAAAGAAAGAAAAAAAGAAAGAAAGAAAGAGAGAGAGAGAGAGAAAGAAGGGAGGGAGGGAGGGAAGGAAGGAAGGAAGGAAGGAAGGAAGGAAGGAAGGAAGGAAGGAAGGAAGGAAGGAAGGAAGAGAATAAAGATGCTATTTTTTTGAACCCATTAACCATCCCTACTTCCCTTGCCAGCCTTCCCGCTACCCTTCTAAGCCCCTGATAAGCATCATTCTACTCTCTATGTACATGAGTTCAATTGTTTTGATTTTTAGATCTCACAAATAGGTGAGAACGTGTGATATTTGTCGTTCTGTGCCTGGTTTATTCCACTTAACATAATGATCTCCAGTTCCATCTATATTGTTGCAAATGACAGGATCTCATTTTTTATGGCTGAATAGTACTCCATTGTGTAATTGGATTATTTGTAACATAAAGGATAAATGCTTGAGGGGATGAATACCCTACTTTCCATGATGTGATTATTTCTCATTGTATGCCTGTATCAAAACACCTCATGTACCCCATAAGTATATATACCTACTATGTATTAATACCCATAAAAATTAAAATTAAAACGTTTTAAAAGATGTTGAGTAATATTAACATTACATTTCTACAGTATTTTATAGTTTAGTAAGCATATTGATATACATTATCTCGTATAATCCTGCTGAACTTCCTCTGAAATAGTTACTGTTCTATTTTACAGTTGAGGAAACTGAAAATCATAGTTAAGGGACTTGCTCACTGTTTCTTAAAGCAGCTCCACGCTCCATGCTTGAGCCCAGATCTTCTGGCTATTATTCAAAAGTTTTAGCCATTTTATTCTTGTTATGGAAAACCTTTACATTTGTCCATTGTTAATAATGATGTTTCAAACACTTTGGTAAAATTCCATAAATACATTATTCCATGTAACATTTTCTTAAATAGCAAATCTAAGAAACTGTCTTCTGGAAAATATCATAAAGCAGTTATATATTTTCCTATATTAGAATAATTCAAAAAAAAAAGATCAAGGGAGAAAGAGTGAGTAGTTCATTTGATTAATATGGTTGCTAAGGCAATAAGATTCTTTCACTTTTTATGTTTTCAAAAATCAAATGCTTTTAATGAACACCACAGTTAAACAGGTGGTGAATTGTTGCCAAAGGCTATTGTGTCTGAACATAGCATTTGTTTGAGGAGTCTTTTTTTTTTCTGAAAGCAAAATACCTTTTACAGAATCCTCAAATTAATTCAGCAGCCAAGTTGTATGAGAAATGTCATAATTTTGTAGGTAATTTGCAGGTAAAGGCACTGTATTATAGGCCTATGAAGATAGCATTACTGGAAAATCTCCAGTGACATCCAGCAGAAACCTATTCTAAGAAACCTTGGATCATTTTGTGTACCACACTTTGCCTCAGTTTCCCGTCTGTACAATGATGGATGGACTTTGCCAAATAACATATAAAGAGCCGTTATAACTCTGATATCCCATAGTTCTTGGAAATTCAATCAACTGTCTTACTAAAGATATTTTTTCTTTGGTTCTAAAAAGTACCTAGCCTTTATACCTATCACAATTCAATCTGAAAATTCAGAAGAGGTAAAAGAACAGAGCTCCTTCTGACCTAGGCAGAGATGTCATTAAGCTTGCATCAGTTTTGTCCCTTAAATTTAATTGGGAGCACCTGAACTTTAGATCAAGCCAGTCAGTCTACTCCTGACTCTTACTAACTCTGGGTAAAGCACCCTAGGCTTTCTTCTTTGATGTTAGTGAGCAAACAATTGGGCTCACTTAAAAACAGCTATTATAAAGGAGAATCGATGAAATATATGGTAAGAGGCTAAAGCTCTTCTACTGTAAAGCTGTTTTGAAAATAATACATGGACACATAGAGGGGAACAACACACACTGGGGCCTATTGAAGGGTGGAGGGTGGGAGTAGGGAGAGGATCAGGAAAAATAATTAATGGGTGCTAGTACTTTTATCACCTGGGTGATGAAATAACCTGTAAAACAAACCCCATGACACACATTTACCTATGTAACAAACCTGAAACGTACCCCCTGAACTTGTTTTTTTTTTAAATAGTACATTCTTATTACAGCTAGATGACTATATGTAATATGTATTTAATAGTTCATAGCTCATTTTTCTTCTTGGAAAATAAGGCTTTTATTGGCTGAGTGAGGTTTTAATATTTTTATCAAATGTCAGCTTTCACACAGAAGTAGTATGGATTAATATCAAAGGATCCAAGTAATAATAGAAGCAAATCATACTTTTCCACCTTACCTCTCTAGCTTCCTGCTGCCTTCAAAAGTCATGATTCTTTTAAAAGTAGTAATGATAAGGAAACTGTTTTGTTCTAAAATCTCCTCAATTTCTATACCCAAGCCTTATACAATGTTAGTTAGCATCATTGTGAATATTAAAGACTTGCCCCATCTTCTAAAAGACTTTGCATTTACTTTAGCTATATGATAATTGCTGCAAATTGAATAATTTTAATAAAGTATTATAATTTTAAAAAGGTTTAGACCCAGACTTTTCATATTTGTTAGCTAATATTTTCTCAGTTTATCTTTTGGAATCCATATCTAATGTTCTGGTCATTGGTGACATATTTGTTGTCTGTGGCTTTTATTGCTAGTTTTATGGTGGCCATTTGGTGTTAAAAAATATGTGTAAAGGAAAATGTATCTTTTAAAACATCTTGTACTTTGGATCAGACTCAACATAGATGAAAGTAATCTTGCAAGTTCATTAGTTCTTTTCCCTTTAACTTTAAATCTTTTACCAAAAAAAGGGGGAAAACCGGTTGACTCAAAGCATATGTGATGTTTAAGGATCACTCACACAGGTGAGCTGAATTGAGCTCATTAGTTGTTAAGTGCTTACAGCTGTTATGTTTGACTTCGAGGAAATTATAGAAGACCAGACACATTTCTCCACTTAACTTTAACTGGAGAAGATTTGAAGCAAGCATCCTAAAGGAAAATATAACTGTTATGAGAATTCATTTTCTTAGATTTGCAAAGTAAAATAAAGAAAAAAATGAAAAGCAAAAACACAAACTTCCAAAGACTTATTCAATTAACGAATATAGCAGGAGAGTTTGAACAGCATGTTGTCTTAAAAGGAAGTTTATAGTGGGAAGTAATTTAAACATTTTAAAGTCAACTAAATGAAATGTTGAGTTTCTCTGTGGAATTCCTAACATTTTTCTCTCGCAAATTTTGATGACAGCTTGAAATTTAAAACATGTCATCAAAAGTTGAAATCTTTTATAATCTATGTAATGGATCGAGACCTCCTAAAAATGTCAAAGACAGAATTATCTCTGTGGCAGATAGCCTAGAAAATGTTTTCAGTTTAATGTTAGGAGCATAAAACATGTGGATGCTAAGTTTAGAAGTAAAAGATAAAAACAATAACCTTGGAATTTTTTCTGAAGAGAGTTTTATTGCCTAAAAGCAGCAACAAGAATAGCAAAGTGAAATCTGTAGCGTTGCTCATTTCTGAAAATTGAATGTCTATTATCCAATCCATCTTGCACACAATTGCCACATAAAATATCATTATTGTTACAGTGTTCTCTTACCCAAACACTTCTAGTGGATCCCAATTGGGAGCCACATTAAACCTCCGAGTCTTCTTCCAGTAAGCAAGTCCCTCAAGTATTCAATCTTAACCCACCTATCACTACATTAGGACTTTGACGGCCATGGTCCAAACTGAGGGATTGGTCAGCAGCCACAGTTTAAGCATCTAAATTGAAAGCCCAATGTTACTGACACACAAAGGAGAAGGCAAACACTACACATCTAAACAGATTGCTTTCTAACCTAAGAAATTACAGAGTTAGAGAAAATGAATAAGTGAAAAAAACTGTGTTGATAAGCTTTAATCCTTGGGCTCGTTGTGAGTACTGGCAACCCCGGGGCATAGAGATTAATTGTGGGTGAAAAGGGTGAGAATCTTACCTTCAACAGAAGCGGGAGCAGAGTCACCAGGAACATATTACCTTTCTTATCAAACTCAGCCCCTCTTTACTCCATCCATTGTTCTTAGTACATTCTACTGTGTCTTTGTTGATGTGCTTCTCCAGTCATAGAATATCTATGAAGGGGTAATATAGTACAGTGTTTAAAATACAAACCACCTGTGCTTTAATCTGCCACTTACTTTTTATTTTTATTTTCTTTTATTGTGCTTTAAGTTCTGGGGTACATGTGTAGATCTTGCAGGATTGTTGCATAGGTACACACATGCCATTGTGGTTTGCTGTCTCCATCCCCCCGTCACCTATATCAGGCATTTCTCCCAGTGTTATCCCTGCCCAATCTCTGCACCCCCACTGTCCCTCCCCTATCCCCCCACCCCAGTGTGTGATGTTCCCTCCCTGTGCCCATGTGTTCTCATTGTTCAACACCCACCTATGAGTGAGAACATGCAGTGTTTGGTTTTCTGTTCTTATGTCAGTTTGCTGAGAATGATGGTTTCCAGATTAATCCATGTCCCTATAAAGGACACGAACTCATCATTTTTTATGGATTCATAGTATTCCATGGTGTATATGTGCCACATTTTCTTTGTCCAGTCTATCGTTGATGGCATTTGGGTTGGTTCCAGGTCTTTGCTATTGTAAACAGTGCCACAATGAACATATGTGTGCATGTGTCTTTATAATAGAACAGTTTATAATCCTTTGGGTATATACCCAGTAACGGGACTGCTGGGTCAAATGGAATTTCTGTTTCTAGATCCTTAAGGAATCGCCACACTGTCTTCCACCATGGTTGAACTAATTTACACTCCCACCAGCAGTGTAGAAGTGTTCCTATTTCCCCACATCCTCTCCAGCATCTGTTTTCTCCAGACTTTTTATTGATCGCCATTCTAACTGGTGTGAGATGGTATCTCAATGTGGTTTCGATGGCTGCTCTGGAGAGCAGTTCCCAGTGAGAGAGATGAAAAGGGTGAGTGATCTCTGCATTTCCAACCGAGTTACCAGATTCATTTCAATGGGACTGGTTGGATAGTGGGTGTAGCTCAAGGAGGGTGAACCAAGGCAGGCATTAAATGAATAATAAGAGAATACTGTGAACAACTGTATGCTCATAAATTCAAAAATGTAGAAAAAATTGATCAATTTCTTAAAAAAAAACAACTACCAAAAATGAATTTTTAAAAATATTATAAGTGATATAATTAGTCCTATAACCAACAAAGAGAATGAACTTGTAATTTAATAAGTCTCCTCTTATCTGTCACTATGTGAGACATACGTTTAAATTCCACCATAATTATGAAACCCGCAGCCACATGGAACTGTAAGTTTATTAAACCTCTTTCTTTTCTAAATTTCCCAGTCTTGGGTATGTCTTCATCAGCAGAGTGAAAATGGACTAATACAGTAAATTGGTACCAGAGGAGTGGGTGCTGCTGAAAAGATACAAGGAAATGTGAAAGCAAGTTTGGCTTTGCCGAAAATGTGGATAGTGATATGAACAGTAAAGTCCAGGCTGAGGTGGTCTCAGATGGAAATGAGGAACTTGTTGGGAAGTGGAGCAAAGAGACTGACAGCATTTTGCCCCTGCCCTGGAGATTTGTGGAACTTTCAACTTGAGAGAGATGGTTCAGCCTGACAATACAATTAAGAAGAAAATTTCATTTTCTGAGGAGAAATTCAAGCCGGTTTCAGAAATTGGCATAAGAAATGAGGAGCCAAATATGAATTCCTAAGACAATGGGGAAAATGTCTCCAGGGCATGCCAGAGGTCTTCAAGGCAACCCCACCTATTACAGACCTAAAGGCCTAGAAGAAAATGGCCTCATGGACTGTGCCCAGACTCCCTGTGCTGTGCGCAGCCTACAGATTTGGTGCCCTACATCCGAACCACTCCAGCTGCGGCTGAAAGGGGCAAATGTATAGTTCGGTCTGTGGCTTGAGAGGGTGGAAGCCCCAAGCCTTGGCAGCTTCCACGTGGTGTTTAGCTTTCAGGTGCACAGAAGTCAAGAATTGTGGTTTGGAAACCTTTACCTAGATTTCAGAAGATATATGGAAACACCTGGATGCCCAGGCAGAAGTTTGCTGCAGGGGCGGGCTGCTCATGGAGAACCTCTGCTAGAGCAGTGCAGAAGAGAAATGTGGGGTCAGAGCCCCCACACAGAGCCCTTACTGGTGTACCACCTAGTAGAGCTGTGAGGAAAGGACCACCATCCTCCAGACTCCCGAATGGTATATCCACCAACAGCTTGCATAGTGCACCTGAAGAAGCCACAGACACTAAATGCCAGCCTGTGAAAGCAGCCAAAAGGGAGGCTATGCCATGAAAAGCCACAGGTATAGAGCTGTCCAAGACCATCAGAACCCATCTCTTGCCTCAGCATGACCCAGATGACAGACATGAGGTCTAAGGAGATAATTTTGGAACTTTAAGATTTGATTGCCTCACTGGATTTCTGATTTGCATGGGGCACAGAATATTACTTACCAACAAAACAAATGAAAAAACAAAAACAACTATGATGCACACAGCAACTTGAATGGGTCTCAAGACATTTATACTGATTAAAAAAATTTTATCTCAGAAGTTTACATAGTGCATTATTCAATTTATGTGACATTCTTATAACGATAAAATTAGAAAGCCAAAGAACAATTTACTGAGTTCCAGGGATGGGGTAGTGGGAGAAAAATGGCTGTGCTTATAAATGGTTAGTGTGAGGGTTCTTTGTGATGTAAACTGTGTTTATCTTGACTATAGCGGTAGTCATGGAAAATTCTACAAGTGATAAAATTACATAGAATGTAACACACACATTTGTGCATGTAAAACTGGTGAAATCTGGAGAAGGTAAATGGATTTTATTTATGTTGATTTATTAATGTGATACTGTATGTTTATAGCAGACATTACCATCAGGAGAATTTGAGTGAAGGATATAAGACATCTCTCTATTTCTCACAGTTGCCCGTAAATATCCAATTGTCATAAAGAATAAAATTTAAGAAAGTTTGCAGTATCATTTTAGTGCTGATAAACTCTCAACAAAGTAATAAAAATATACAAAAAAGAATATAGTACTGATGTATGCAACAACATTGATGACACTCAAAATTATGCTGAGTGGAAGAAGCTAGATAAAATTAAGTACCTAATCTGATCCCATTTATGTGAAACTCTAGAATTGCAAACTAACCTACAGAGACAGAAGGAAGATCAGTGAGTTTTGGGGAATTGGGAAGAAGTGGGAGGAAAAAGTACAGGGTGGCAAAAAACTAAACAAACCTGATGAGGTGACAGATAAAGTTATTTTAATTTTGGTGGTGGTTTCACAGGTGTACATGTGTCAACTTTAATTAATTTTTTATTATTACAGTCTGTTACATCTGAATAAAGCTATTTAAAAGAAAACGGAAAGATACCAGACATGAGGACCAAAATATGAGTATTTGAAGAAAAAAAAGTATTCTACCCTTGACGTAATTAGTATATTTAAAAACAGGGCCGGGTGCGGTGGCTCAAGCCTGTAATCCCAGCACTTTGGGAGGCCGAGGTGGGTGGATCACGAGGTCAAGAGATCGAGACCATCCTGGTCAACATGGTGAAACCCCGTCTCTACTAAAAATACAAAAATTAGCTGGGCATGGTGGCGCATGCCTGTAATCCTGGCTACTCGGGAGGCTGAGGCAGGAGAATTGCCTGAACCCAGGAGGCGGAGGTTGTGGTGAGCCGAGATCGCGCCATTGCACTCCAGCCTGGGTAACAGCAGTGAAACTCCGTCTCAAAAACAAACAAAAAACAAAAAAACAAAAAACAAATGGGGAATGCTTTTTAATGCCCCCTCCTCAGTGGAACACATTTTCAGTAATAATCATAAATCAAAACAAGAAATAACAAGGATTAATAAAGAAATACGGTGTAATTGTTTTTAGTGAGCCATATATATATATATATATATATATATATATATATATATATATATGTACTAGTAAAAGTAAAATATAAAACAGCATTTTAAGAAACCCAAAAATTGTGCAAAAGGGACAAATTAGTCAATAAATTACCCAGTTGATGTAACATTTATTTCCTTGAATTGGTCTGTGGTTTCAAAATAAGTATTAAACAGTTAAAAAAGAATACATTTCACTTTTAAAGATATAGTTCAACTTTACAAAGTATTTTTGTTTAAATGAAGTAAAAATTTGAACTTCTCAAACATTTATACCTTGCCATTCATATTTTGTTTCATTAACTTAGGCATCATACAAACAAGTGGTCACATGGAATGACAGCACATGAAAAACTCAAATTATCCCTTTATTTTAAAATCAATCACTGTACTATTATTGTTTTAGAAATGTTGTTTAAATGCTAGTATATGTGTGTCATATAGGGCCATGAATTATGGCTCAAAGTGCACTGCAAGAAATACCAGATCCTTAGGAACTTGCTTTAGAAAGAAACAGCAACAATTGAGTCAGATGATATCTGAGGCTAATGGTATTACAGGAAATTATCTGCATTAATTTCCTTATAGAATAAAATGAGTATTCATTAAAATATAATGATAAATGTGCTATTTTTGGACCACTCTCACAGAACCACGATTAAAACTTACTGACCACAGCAATCTTTTAAAAAGTAGACCAACAAAATATTTTTGGGGCAGGAAAGATAAGATAGTTGTTCTAAGAAGCTGGACCAGAAAAAAAAAGAGTATGTATCATCTTCTAATTCTATTCTTATAAACCTCTAGAAAATGGAAATTGATAATGACAGAAAGCTAATCAGATCAGTGGTCAGTGTTTTTATTTTATTTCATTTTGTTTTAGAATGGTGGTTGAAATACAGGCAGGGAAGAAGTGCCAAAAGGCTTGAGAAAATTTTAGGGGGTGATGGGTATGTTTACTCTTATAATCATGGTGATGGTTTAACAAGTGCATATGTGACAAAACTCATCAAACTGTACACTTTTTAAGTATGTGCAGTTGGTCATATGTAAATTATACTTCAGTAAAGCTGTTTAGAAATAATATTCTCTTCACAGATAAAAAAAGCTTTGGAAAAATAAAAATAAAACATATTTGGAGAGAGAGCTATGTTGTTTGAAAATTCTCTGTAAACAGTGAACTCATTCAAGGCCTCCTGATCATCCTACGCATACCCCTCCCAGCACAATGAGAAGCCACACCCTTCCGTTTTGATTGGTCAGCAAGGCACTCTCCCAGCCAATGAGAGCTAAGAGACACTAAGACAAAGCTCTCATTCAAGCCCTGCACTACAGGCAGACCACACGCACTGCCCTGCTCCACCCTAAGCTTTTTAAGAAAGTGGGCTAGGGGAGGAAGAAAGATGGTGTCGTAGAGGCGACTCAGGATTGCAGCTCTCAGTGAAGGCGCAGAGGGTGAGTCCTGGCCGCATTCTCGGATGTTCCTTTTATGCACACAGAGAATTGAAAGTCCCAGGGGTGGGAGAGACACAGGATGCTAGCACAGCTGGCTAATGCAGCCGGCTCATGCCACCTCTTCGGCCGGTGCCGCAGCAGGACCCGGTGCAGAACTCACTGGTCTGGGTGCCCTGTTAAACCGGCAATCTGAGATTTGGAAGGGCAGATTGGCATGTTCATCTGATTGAACAGGACTTGGACAATGAGCCAGACCAGGAGTTTCCTTGGAAGCGTGATCTGAACCGGGGTAGTGGGCAGCGGCACGGGAGATTGCACGGATCCCAGTGCCCTATCGGCAGGCTACTGGGGCACCAGTGAGAGAGTCGACCTTTCAGCTTGGGTAGAGGAAGAGAGAGAGAGAGAGGACGGACTCTGAGGCAGGGAGCTGGGTGATCGGGCTCGGCGGGTCTCACGCTCGCGGGGACAAGCAGGGATGGAGATGCTTGGGGCTGAGAGTTTTGCTGCCGGCATCTAGGACAGTGCAGCCTGGTGAGGGAGGGGCGTCCACCATTGCTGACACAGTCCACCCCTACTGAAGTACCTCCCAGGACTGACGCAGCCTGCCGTTGCTGAGGCAACCTGCCATAACAGAGAGACTCCGCACTCCACAGCAGAAGGGAGCCCAGCAGCAACAGGGCGGACACGCGCTAGCAGGTCAGAGCCCCAGCAGGCAAATAGTGAATAGACTGCCGCCTAGTGGGGCAGGACAGTGCAACAGATACTCATAAAGAAAGCCCCAATTCCCTGAGACAGAGCATCTAAGGGGGCGGGGAAAAAGGGTGGTGTTTTATGAGTTCTATAGCAGCAGACATAAACAACCTCCCAACAACGCTGAATGAACAATGGAGCTCACAGCTCAGCACTGGAGCTCCTATAAAGCACAGACTGTCTCCTCAAGCAGCTTCCTGACCCCTGTATATCCAAGGAGTCACCCCAGAAAAGGACTAATCAGACTGACATTTGGCTGGCTTTACTCTGGAACAAGGACAGCAGAAGAAGAAACTGGTATCATCCCTCACTGTTCCTCAGCTGCTAGAGGTATACCCCAGACAAGCAGAGCCTGGAGTGGACCTCAGCACTCATACAGCAGAGGAGATAGACCATTAGAGGGAAAACTAACTAACAGAAATACTTCATCATCAACAATCTCAGCATCCACACAGAGACCCAATTGAAAAATCAGCAACTACTAAGATGACAGGCGGATAAATCCATAAAGATGGGAAGAAAGCAGCGCAAAAAGGAGGAAAGCACCCGAAACCAAAACACCTCACCTCCAAAAAAGGACCAAAACTCCTCACCAGCAAGGGAACAAAGCTGGACAGAGAATGAATGTGACGAAATGACGGAATCAGACTTCAGAAAGTGGATAATGAGAAACTTCAGTGAGCTAAAGGAACATGTACTAAACCAGTGCAAAGAAACTAAGAACCTTGAAAAAAGATTTGAAAAAAGATTCGAGGAATTGATAACAAGAATGGACAACTTAGAGAGGAATATGAATGAATTGAAAGAGTTGAAAAACACAACACGAGAACTTCGTGAAGCATGCACAAGTTTCAAGAGCCGAATTGACCAAGCAGAAGAAAGAATATCAGAAGTTGAAGATCAACTCAATGAAATAAAATGAGAAACCAAGATTAAAGAAAAAAGTACAAAAAGAAATGAACAAAATCTCCAAGAAATGAGGGACTATGTGAAGAGACCCAACCTACGTTTGATAGGTGTACCAGAATGTGATGAAGAGAATGAATCCAAGCTGGAAAACACTCTTCAGGATATTAACCAGGAAACTTTCCCCAACCTAGCAAGACAGGTCAATACGCAACTCCAGGAAATACAGAGAACACCACAAAGATACTCCGCAAGAAGAGCAACCCCAAGGCACATAATCGTCAGATTCACCAGGGTTGAAACGAAGGAGAAAATACTAAGGGCAGCCAGAGAGAAAGGTCGGGTCACCCACAAAGGGAAGCCCATCAGACTCACAGCAGATCTCTCGGCAGAGACTCTACAAGCCAGAAGAGAGTGGGGGCCAATATTCAACATCCTTAAAGAAAAGAGCTTTCAACCCAGCATTTCATATCCAGCCAAACTGAGCTTCATAAGTGAAGGAAAAATAAAATCCTTCATGAACAAGCAAGTAGTCAGAGATTTTGTCACCACTAGGCCTGCTTTACAAGAGCTCCTGAAAGAGGCACTACACATAGAAAGAAACAACCAGTTCCAGCCATCCTAAAAGCATACCAAATGCTAAAGACCATCAACAAAATGAAGAATGTACATGAACCAATGGGCAAAACAGCCAGCTAGCATCAAAATGGCAGTATCAAATTCACACATAACAATATTAACCCTGAATGTAAATGGGCTAAATGCACCAATCAAAAGACACAGAATGGCAAATTGGATAAAAAACCAAAACCCATCAGTTTGCTGTATCCAGGAAACCCACCTCACATGCAAAGATACACAAAGACTCAAAATAAAAGGATGGAGGAAGATTTACCAAGCAAATGGAGAGCAAAAAAAAGCAGGAGTTGCAATTCTCATCTCTGATAAAATAGACTTTAAAGCAACAAAGATCAAAAGGGACAAAGAAGGTCATTACATAATGGTAAAAGGATCGATACAACAAGAAGAGCTAACGATTCTAAATATATATGGACCCAATGTAGGAGCACCCAGATATATAAGGCAAGTTCTTAATGACTTACAAAGAGACTTAGACTCCCACACAATAATAGTGGGAGACTTTAACACTCCACTGTCAATAGCAGACAGATCAACCAGACAGAAAATTAACAAGGATATCCAGGACTTGAACTCAGACCTGGAACAAGCAAACCTGATAGACATTTACAGAACTCTCCACCACAAATCCACAGAATATACATTCTTCTCAGCACCACATCACACCTACTCCAAAATTGACCACATAATTGGAAGTAAAGCACTCCTCAGCAAATGCAAAACAATGGAAATCATAACAAACAGTCTCTCAGACCATAGTGCAATCAAGTTGGAACTCAGAATTTAGAAAATAACTCAGAACTGCACAGCTTCATGGAAACTGAACAACTGGCTCTTGAATGTTGATTGGATAAACAATGAAATGAAGGCAGAAATAAAGAAGTTCTTTGAAACCAATGAGAATGAAGACACAACGTACCAGAATCTCTGGGACACATTTAAAGCAGTCTGTAGAGGAAAATATATAGCAATAAGTGCCCACATGAGAAGAGTGGAGATATCCAAAATTGACACCCTATTGTCAAAATTGAAAGAGCTAGAGGAGGAAGATCAAAAAGCTCAAAAGATAGCCGAAGACAAGAAATAACTAAGATCAGAGCAGAACTGAAGGAGATAGAGACAGGAAAAACCCTTCAAACAATCAATAAATCTAAGAGCTGGTTTTTTGAAAAGATCAACAAAATAGACAGACCACTAGCCAGACTGATAAAAAAGAAAAGAGAGAACAACCAAATAGATGCAATAAAAAATGATAAAGGGGAAATCACCACAGATTCCACAGAAATTCAAACCATCATCAGAGAATACTACAAACAACTCTATGCACATAAACTAGTAAATCAGGAAGAAATGGATAAATTCCTGGACGCCTGTGTCCTCCCAAGCCTAAACCAGGAGGAAGCCGAAACTATGAATAGACCAATAACAAGGTCAGAAGTTGAGGCAGCAATTAAGAGCCTACCACACAAACAAAGCCCAGGTCCAGATGGGTTCACAGCTGAATTCTACCAGACACACAAAGAGGATCTGGTACCATTCCTTCTGAAACTATTTCAAATAATCCAAAAAGAGGGAACCCTTCCCAAATCATTTTATGAGACCAACATCATCCCGATACCAAAACCTGGCAGAGACTCAACAAGAAAAGAAAACTTCAGGCCAATATCCATGATGAACATAGATGCAACAATCTTCAATAAAATACTGGCAAATCGATTGCAGCAGCAAATTAAAAAACTTATCCATCATGATCAAGTAGGATTCATCCCGGGGATGCAAGGCTGGTTCAACATACGCAAGTCTATAAATGTAATTCACCACATAAACAGAAGCAAAAACAAAAACCACATGATTATCTCAATTGACGCAGAGAAGGCATTTGACAAAATTCAACAGCCCTTTATGCTAAAAACCCTCAATAAACTTGGCATTGATGGAACATATCTCAAAGTAATAAAAGCTATTAAGAACGAACTGCCATTCACAATTGCTACAAAGAAAATAAAATACCTAGGAATACAACTCACAAGGAATGTAAGGGACCTCTTTAAGGAAAACTACAAATGACTTCTCAACGAAATAAGAGAGGACACAAACAGATGGAGAAACATTCCATGTTTGTGGTTAGGAACAATCAATATTGTGAAATGGCTATACTGCCCAAAGTAATTTAAACATTCAATGCTATCCCCATCAAACTACCATTGAATTTCTTCACAGAACTGGAGAAAACAACCATGAATTTTATATGGAACCAAAAAAGAGCCCACATAGCCAAGTCAATTCTAAGCAAAAAGAACACAGTGGGAGGCATCACGCTACCAGACTTCAAACTATACTACAAGGCTACAGTAATCAAAACAGCATGGTACTGTTACCAAAACAGAGATATAAACCAATGGAACAGAACAGAAGCATTGGAGGCAACACAACATATCTACAACCATATTATCTTTGATAAACCAGACAAAAACAGGCAATGGAGAAATGATTCCCTATTTAATAAATGGTGTTGGGAAAACTGGCTAGCCATGTGCAGAAAGCAGAAACTGGACCCCTTTCTGACACCTTACACTAAAATTAACTCCAGATGGATTAAAGACTTAAACCTAAGACCTGACACCATAAAAACCCTAGAAGAAAATCTAGGCAAAACCGTTCAGGACATAGGAGTAGGCAAGGACTTCATGAACAAAACACCAAAAGCATTGGCAACAAAAGCCAAAATAGACAAATGGGACCTAATCAAACTCCACAGCTTCTGCACGGCAAAAGAAACAGTCACTAGAGTGAATCGGCAACCATCAGAATGGGAAAAAATCTTTGCAGTTTACACATCTGACAAAGGGCTGATATCCAGAATTTACAAAGAACTCAAACAGATTTACAAAAAAAAAAACAAACAAACAAGCCCATTCACAAATGGGCAAAGGATATGAACAGAAACTTTACAAAAGAAGACATACATGAGGCTAGCAAACATATGAAAAAGTGCTCATCATCATTGGTCATTAGAGAGATGCAAATCAAAAGCACATTGAGATATCATCTCACACCAGTTAGAATGGCGATCATTAAAAAATCTGGAGATAGCAGATGCTGGAGAGGATGTGGAGAAATAGGAACACTCTTACACTGTTGGTGCGAGTGTAAATTAGTTCAACCATTGTGGAAGACAGTGTGGCGATTCCTCAGGGACCTAGAAATAGAAATTCCATTTGACCCAGCAATCCCATTACTGGGTATATATCCAAAAGACTATAAATCGTTCTACTATAAGGACACATGCACACGAATGTTCATTGCAGCACTGTTTACAATAGCAAAGACCTGGAACCAGCCCAAATGCCCATCGATGATAGACTGGACTGGGAAAATGTGGCACATATACACCATGGAATATCATGCAGCAATCAAAAATGATGAGTTTTTGTCCTTTGTAAGGACATGGATGAATCTGGAGAACATCATTCTCAGCAAACTGACACAAGAACAGAAAAAGAAATACTGCATATACTCACTCATATGTGGGTGAGAAAAATGAGAACACATGGACACAGAGAGGCGGTCTACTATACACTGGGGACTGTTGGGGGAAATGGGGGAGGGACAGTGGGAGGGGGGCTGGGGGGATAGCCTGGGGATGAATACCAAGTGTGGGTGAAGGGGAGGAAGGCAGCAAAACACACTGCCATGTGTGTACCTATGCAACTATCTTGCACGTTCTGCACATGTACCCCAAAACCTATAATGCAATAAAAATTAAAAAAAAAAAAGAAAGTGGGCTAGTCAGTATTGGATTTGTGGCTTCTAGTAACCATGCTTTCATTCCTTCAGGCACTGTTGGTAACTTTTATAGATATTTGGCCCTTTGAAGGGCATTTGGTTGCTTATATCATCGGGTTGGTGGTACACCATACCTACCACTATGAGATAGATGGCCTGCAGGTTATTTATTTGTCTATTATTGGGGATAGTACTGCCACCCACAAACCTCACCCCAAACAGGCTCTGACAACACACTGAAGTCATGTCCCCCCATTCCCTACCAAAACACAGACAGGTAGAAACACCAAGCCCCTTTACTCTTTGTGTATTAAAGTTTTCAGGAAAATTGTCTTCAGTGCTTAGTCCTGAGCTAGTCCTTATTCCCCAGTATCTGGTGTTGACCTGTTGGTCTGGCCCCAAACCCCACAGAAGCCACCTCCCTGCCTTCTCAGACACACCTCCCTCTTCTCTTCACTTTTTCCTTCCCCACCATCAGAGAACGCACAGAAACATATCTTTTCAATTCAGGTTGATTTTATTTTCATGGTTTTAACCTGTTGGTGTAGAATTCATTGTCTGCCTGACTGATTACTTCTCAGTGGCCAGACCTCTAGAGACATTACAGAGGTGAGGTCTCTCTTTTCTCTTTGAAATTATTGGCTGCTCAGGTTATCACTTGAAACGCTGGAGTTCTCCTCGGTCTTTTGGTCTTTTTCTGCCTCTTCTTTCTTCATTTTTTCTTTCAGCCGGTGATAATGACCATACAGTATTGGCCCTTTAGCTTTCTCAAGTTTTCTTGTAGCGGTGTTAGTTTCAGAGGCTTTTGGGCTTGAGCTCCCTTGAAGGGGTCTTTTTGCCTTCATGGTGGTCTTTAGCCCCTATAGAGACAACACAGGCCAGAGGGCATTGGTTTTGGGAAATGTGGAAATGTATAGGAATGGACTTTATGAGAAGGGGTGTGAGTTGAGGAGGGGGTTTGTGTGAGGCAAGGGAAGGATAGGAGTCTTGGGTGGGGGGAATCAGTGGGGCAAAGAGAAGGGGCTTGGGCAGGATTATCTCACCTTAACACCACTTCTGGATCTTGGTTGACAGGGAGTCTTCCCCTTCTTCCTCCCTTTGGTTCTTGGGGTTGATGGGGTCTGCTTGTTCACATTTTCATTAGGCTCCTGTGATTTACTGGTCAGCTTTGCCATACTCAAGTCTCCCAGTGGTCTACTCAGAGCTCCTGATCATCTTATGTATACCCCTCCCAGCACAATGAGGAGCTATGCCCTTCAATTTTGATTTGTCAGCAAGACACTCTCCCAGCCAATGAGAGCCAAGAGACACTAAGACATCACAGAGCACTGCTTTTGTCACCTTTTTGTGAGGTCGGGGGAAGGTACCTGGGAGGCCTAGACATCAGAGGCTTAGACACCACTCCTGCCACCTCTGTTTTGGGGGATGATATAAAGACAAGGATAACCTGGTGGTAAGAAAGAGGGTTTTCTATAACAGTCTCTTGTATGCCTTCCCAAACTGAATTACCACCCCTCCTCATATACCTATGTTCAACTGTGGTGGCCCACATAGAAAACAGTTTCCTTCAATCTATTCCCCAAGGCCACACCTACTCATTGGTTTATTCTGCTGTCTCCCTCTCCAAGTCATTAGCTGTTATTTTTGGTATTTTACCTAAAGTTCCTCTAAAAACAATATGGATATATTTCAGTGTCACTGAAGAGGTGAATAATTCTACAAGCAAAAGACATTTCCCACAAATAAACATCTTTGTACCTATCACAGTTGGCATTAAAGGCAGTTTATTTTCATTAATATCCACTAGCCCTGCAATTGATAGAAAGGGATTTGAATTAACTGTCCATTTATGAAGATTTCTTTTATCTTTACTTTTGTCATATTCATGGACTCTGACCACATTATCATTATTGATTTTTGAAAGGTTATTTCTCTATTTTATTGGATTTTTCTGTCTATCTTCCCAGTTTCTATTACTAATTTCGTTCCCACTAAAAGACACCTACATGTGAAATGCCTGATGCGTTTGAATGATGTTCTTTCATATGTTTTTATTCTTGATAATTATGTGGACTTGTTAAATATGTACATGTGTGAATGTATAGCATTGTAATTAAACTGCTATATGCATCTCTTTTTCATTGCTTGTAATGTTGCATTGTGCTTGTTCATTTTCTTCTTCCTTTGAGGGTTACCTTTGTTGATGCTGTACCTTACTGCTACTAATGATGCTGCCACAAGTCTCATTAGTAGCTCATGACCTTTTGTGGAATTCTGCCTATATCTCTTTAAGGTGTATGTTCAGGAATAGAATTCCTAGGTAATAGACATATATAATTGTCTTAGTCATTTCAGGGTGCTATAAGAGAATCCTATAGACTGGGTAGCTTAAACAATAAACTATTTATCACAGCTCTAAAGGTTGGAACTGAAAATTCAGGGCACCAGCATGGTCAGGTTCTGGCAAGGGCATTTCTGCTTATGTTCTCATAAGACCTTTTTTTTTGTTGGGTGCATCAAGAGAGCCAGAAGTTTGGTGTTTTTGTTTTCATAAGGGCATTCATCCCATGATTAGATTAGAACCCCACATTCAAAACCTACTCCAACCCTAATTACCTACCAAACACTCCACCTCCAAATACCACATTGAGTATAAGTTTCAACATGCAAATTTGGGGAGGACACATTCAGTCCATAGCAATAAGGTTTCTAAATTTTGCTAGATTTTTCTCCAATACGATTGTAGCTATCTACCTTCCCCATAAAATTATATTATCTGTTTCTGGATATGCTTACCATTACTTGAATTGGAAGGCAGCTTCTGATATGATCTATAATGGTCCCAGCCTCCTGATGTTCCTACCTTTGTGTAATCCACTATGCTTGAGTAGCTTGATGTATCAGTCAATTTTCACACTGCTGATAAAGACCTATAAGAGATGGGGAAATTTAGAAAAGAAAGAGGTTTAATGAACTTACAGTTCCATGTGCCTGGGGGGGTCTCAAAATTATGGCGAAAGTTGTAAGGCCATATCTCCTGTGGCCT
The DNA here is from genome assembly GCA_031835075.1 of Saguinus oedipus. Taxonomy (NCBI): domain Eukaryota; kingdom Metazoa; phylum Chordata; class Mammalia; order Primates; family Cebidae; genus Saguinus; species Saguinus oedipus. Next base: position 76,625,580 of record CM063191.1, on the reverse strand, counting down.
TACGTGGTGACAGACAAGAGAACAGACTTACTAAATTACAAATTCATTCTCCTTGTTGATTACAGGACTAATTATATCACCTATATAATTTAATTAATTTTTTATTTTGGTAGTTTGTGTTTTTTTTTAAGGAATTGTTCAACTTTTTCTACATTTTTAAATTTGTGAGCAAACAGTTGTTTGCCCCACCTGGGAAGTGTAATTGGATGGAGGATCGGGGACTTTATGCCCTCAGCACTCTGGTTCAGATACTGCGCTTCTGCCATGGCTGTTGCAACCAGCAGTCCAGGAGAATGCCACTAGGCTGAAAAGCACCACAAGTTACCAACACAGATCTGAGCAACAGCTCCAGCTGGCCCAGAGCCGCAAGATCTGGGCAGAAATTTTGACTAGCACCAAGTGTACTTGCAGGACGGATCTACCCACCTCCCAGGAAGAGGGAGAGCTGAAAGCAGGGAGAGAGATGATACGGCTTGGCAGGTCACACCCCCACAAAGACCAGCAAACTGAAGCCCTCTCACTTGAGGGTTTCACAGCCAGCACATCAGTCTGAGCTGCACCCAGGACAATCGAGCTTGGTGAGGGGAAAGGTGTCCACCATTGCGAAGGCAGTTCTAATTTTACCTGTGTAAACAAAAGGCAGACGATGCCTACACAGCAGCCGGGCTGAGTCTGAGGCAGTGCAGAAGGGCCTCTGCAGGCAGATAAGGGACAGACTGCCTCCTCAGCCATCTCCCTGACCCCTGAATAACCAAAAAAATGCCTCATACAGGAGAGCTCAGACTGACATCTGGTGGGTACCTTTCTGGGATGAACCTACCAGAGGAAAGATCAGACAGCAATCCTCTCTGCTCTGCACCCCACTTGGGTGATTCTCAGGCAAGCGAGTTCTGGAGTGGATCTCCAGCAGTCCTACAGCAGAGGGGCCTGACTGTTAAAAGGAAAATTAAAAAACAAAAAGAAATAGCTTCAGTACGTCCACTCATAGACCCCATCTGAAATCACCAAGTTCAAAGATCAAAGGTAGATAAACCCACAAAGATGGGAAAAAAACAGCACAAAATGGATGAAATCATCAAGGACCAGAATGCCTCTCCTCCTCCAAGGGATCACAACTCCTCACCAGCAAGGGAACAAAACAGGATGGAGAATGAGTTTGATGAATTGACAGAAGCAGGCTTCAGAAGGTGGTTAATAATACACTTCTCTGAGCTAAAGGAATATGTCCTAACCCAATGCAAAGAATCTAAAAACCTTGAAAAAGGGTTAGACGAAATGCTAAATAGAATAACCAGCTTAGAGAAGAATGTAAATGACTTGATGGAGCTGAAAAGCACAGCATGAGAACTTAACAAAGCATACACAAGTACTACTTACTTCTTGTATTACTTTGGGCAAGTTATTAAATGTGCTGTTTCATAGGATGATTAAGATTATTAAGTGAGCTAATATATAAAATGCTGAAGAATGTGCCTGGCACAGAGTAGTTGCTAGGTAAGTTTTTGCTATTATTATTTTTCTTCTTCCCTTCATCAAAGACCAGCTTAGCTCACATCAACTCCAGGAAGTTACATAACATACTGGTACTTCTTTAAACTCCTATCACTTATAATCACTGTGAGAGTCCTTTGGTGTTTAATTTTATGTCACCATATAAAATAATCCACAAACATTACAGACATAGGTTTTAACAATGAAGATACATCCTGAGAAATGAATTGTTAGGTTATTTCATCACTGTGAAACCATCATAGAATATACTTACACAAACCTGGATGGTATAGCCTCCTACACATTTAGGGTATATGGTGTAACCTGCTGCTACTAGGCTATAAATCTGTATAGCATGTGAATGTACTGAATAGCATAGACAATTGTATAATACAATGATAGTTGTGTATATAACCATACATAAACATAGAAATGGTAATGACATCATTAGGCAATAAGAACTTTTCAGCTCCATTATAATCTTATGGGTCCACCATCATATATTCAGTCTGTCACTGACTGAAACATCATTATGCAGTACACAACTATATTTTAAACTGTCTTTTTAAATGTGTTTATGTCTTGTCTCTTCAAATAGACTATAAACTTGAGAACAGGAGCCATGTCTTATGCATTTATTTTCCCTCTAAACATATCATTGCATAGAATAGACACTTAATGAATATTTTTAAAATAAATGAATCAATTAACTAGTTATCACAGGTGACAGATTTCACTCTAGACCCAAACATCTTAACTACAAGAAAGAAATGAGTATTTGTCCTTCTTTCAATTATAGCAGCAGTAAATTCTAGTGGTTATGGTTTTACTCTAAAAAGAGAGTAAGCTTATATTCTAATTATAGGCTCCCAGTCTCTTTTAAAGAAAAGGCATTTCAATCATGGCAAAACATTTCCTAATGGGAGAGTAGCTATTCAGTTTTTAAATCCCAGCTAAGATTATAAACAGTTTCACATATTTTCTTGAATAAAACTTAGAAATGAAACAGCAAAATAAAAATTTCAGGAAAGTTCTCTAACATATTTCATAAGTAAGTATAAGACATCTAATGCATTTAAGGGCCCACAGAACAGGACTTGATTAAATATTACATATTAAAATGTTCACAGACATAGTCAAAATTACAATGGCCCAGGATTTATAAACCAGTTCTCATTGTGACACATGTAGAGACTGGTGATAATGCTTACATAACACACTGAGGTAAGCAAAGAGAATTTCTCAAGTCAGGGGTAATCGGTTCCAGGACTCTTGTTACTTTATTCTGAAGAACTCTGACCACTTCAGGTCCTGGGCTCTACTGTGAGTGCTGCAAAAATACAAACCTCAGCAAACTTGTAATCCATTCACAGCACACACATCACTTGAGGAATTCTGCTACTTTTGCAACATGAAGCACTTTAATCTGTAACTTTCAATGCAAAACAAGGAAGATGTGAGAAGAACGTGTAAACCCAGATATGGCATTCATTTTGTTGTATTACTGTGTGCAATAGTCTTTGAGTCTTGTCCAATTCAACAGTTGTATAGCCTACTATCAAGAAACATTCCTAGCAAAGACTGATTTCAGTGCAAATCATACTATGTGTCACTTCATTTTTTTCTTACTATTCATTTATTAATGTACTCAGTGAGCATTGATTGAGTACCAACTGTGTGCAAGATTATGTGATTGATACAGATAAAAATGATACCATTAAATTCTGGTAGATACCACAGTAAGAAGTGGATCCCATTTCATACCTCTGAGGCCATACTGGCCTCAAGCCTACCAGTGATTTGGGGGTGGCGAGCAGCAAATGCAAGGAACCCTGTCATACTGAGACTTTGATCCCTCCCTTCAGCCATTCATCAACTTGGCCCAGGGTTATATGCAAAGATGTTCCCTTACTGTGAATAAATAGAAGACACCTCTTGTTCCACTGGATCTGATGCTTTTCTGGCTAATTTAGCAGCAAGATGGATGAGGCAAAAAGAATAATGGCCTCTGGCCACCATACTCCATAGATCTGTGAACTGGGCCAAACACTGTGTCCCAATTGCACATAATATCACCCTGTGTCAGCATTGATAGATAAAGACCTCAATGGGTAGAAGGGGAGTCAAGCCCCTGAAGAACATAGATGGAGCATTTAGCTGCTATCAGCCATCTGACAGTTGGTCTTCATTGTACCAGACATTGATATTGCTAAAGAAAAATAATAGAATTACATACTACACTTGAGCAACATGAAGTGCACAGAACTTTGGGGGAAGATTAATTAGTTTTTTATAAAAGATTTTTATATGTAATGTGAAAAAATTGCTTTACGTTTTTGGAATGGTATGATAAAGTTGAATTAGAAAATCATATGTCTTGTAAAAGAACTTTGGTAAAAAATCTTCAAAATCTTTTCTAGAAATGACATTTAAAAATTGATCTATTAGGCCACCTACAGAAGTGATGCACATTCATACTTGTTCAATCCATGAGTCAAAGAGGACATCTCAAAGCAAAGAAAAAATGTGTAGAACAGAATGAAAATGAAAGTAAAATATATCAAAATATATTGGATGCCGTAAATTAGAACTGAGAGGAAAATTTATAGCACTAAATACCTACATTAGGGATGAAGAAAGTTTGCAAATTAATAATGTAAATTCCAACATTAAGAAACTAGAAAACAAAAAGTAACATAAATCTGAAGTATGCACAATAAAGGATATAATAAAGATGACTGAAAATAAATTAAATAGAGAATTTTAAAAAGCAGAGAAAAGCAATAAAACCAAAGTTGATTTGTTTAAAAGACAAAAAGAATTCAGAGACTTCTAGTAAGACTGATAAAGATTAAAAAGAGAAATGACACAAATCACCAATATTGGGAATAAGAAGGACTATAGCACTACAGATCTTGCTGTCATTAATAATATAGTGATGGGATACTAAAAACAATTTTAGATTTATAAATTTAACAGTTTGAAATAAATGAACAAATACCTTTAAACCACAAAATGTAAAAAAAATAAACTGAAATAAAATGGATAATAAGAAAATTATATAACCATAATAGAAACATTTTTGGTTTAAAAGATCACAGTAAGAAACAATTTTATAATGACAAAAACTTCCAAAAATCCACTTCTTCATAAAGCGATAAGCAAACAGACAAAAATTTGTCAAAATCAACTTTTTCAGAATGCTAGAAAATAACTCAACATTTGGCAATAATCAAAAAAGTTTTATTGTGGAAATATAGCTAAATATATGTCAGAACAGCAAGGCTTGAAATATTATTTACCCTGCCTTATTCCCATCATCCTCTGAAGTTCAGAGGTAAACTTTATAATGGTCTCTCAAGTATTATATCTGTGAAAATTAACAGCCTGACACACATTGAAGAAGAAAACCAGGTTTGGAGTTCCTCAAATGTGTAAACCCCAGACTATCATCACTTTTTGACGTAATAGGCACTTCCCTACAAAGCTATACTGTCAGGGATTATCTTTATTTGTACTGACTTAGAGACGACTCTTTGGTAAGAGCCCTTTTCATAGTGCATTTACCAAAAATAATCAGTGAACATTCCTTAACACCATAACAAGACACTGACCAAAACAAGTTTTTAAAACTCTGGAGAATGAGATATCCATGGTAGGTTTTGAAAAGCTCCAACATAGTCTTAGGAATCTAGAAGACCACATATATGCCTAGTTCTGCATTTATGTCCAGAAAAGACCTGAGAAGGACCTAATCTCTTACCTGTGGCTAACTTTGAGACTCTATGCAAAGATGAAGTGAAATTTAAGGCAGAGATGTAAACTGTCTGCTGGGGCATTGAAGGCATGCCCTGACACACACAGAGAGCCACCTGCAAAGGCTGGGAGACTTAATGGTTTAAAGGTTTTAAGAAAATAATTGTCTATCATTAACTGATCACTATGCTAACGGAGCAGAGACTTCAATGGCAGTACACACAAAAAATATGGACTTTACAAATTGGTCTAAAAACCACTAAAATGAGTGCAAGAACAGAAGAAGAAACAACTACAACAACTAACAGAAACAACAAGCCCTGGGAGAGGGAGGGAATCTGATCATCAGAGTTGGCACATTATATTGTTTAAAATGTTCAGTAATTAACAAAAATGATGACAAATTAGAAGAAATGGGAAACTATGGCCCATAAACAAGTAAAAAAAGAGATAAAAAGAAATTGCCTCTGAGGTGGGCAACATGTGGGATTTACTAAAGAATTTAAATCAGCTACTGTAGTTATTAAAAATAAATCAAAAAGAAATTATGGAGTTAAAAAGCAAAATAACTAAAATGAAAATATTACTAGAGGTTGAACAGAAGATTTAACTGGCAGAAGAAAGAATCAGAAAACTCAAAGACAGAACAATTGAGAATAATGGTCTAAGAAACATAAAGAAAAAAAGAGGGAACAGAGCCTTAGAAACCTGTGGAATATTATCAATTGTATCAACGTGTGCATAATGAAAGTTCCAAAAAAAGAGGAGACAGGGTAGGAACAAAATAATATTGTAAAAAATAATGGCTCAAAACTATTCAAATTAAAACACACACACTCATACACACACATGCACACACACACACACACACACAATTAGTTTACATATCCAAGATTCTCAGTGAACTCCAGATATCATAAGCACAAAGAGATCCACACCTGGACACATCATAGTCAGATTTTTGAAAGACAAATAGTGATTTTGAAAGCATAAGCAGAGAAGCAACTCATCATATAAAAAAACTCTTCAATACAATTAAAGGCTTGTCATCAGAAACCACAGAAACAAAAACACTATGTAATGATGTATTCAAAGTGCAGAAAGCAAAATATTATCAATGATTCTATACCCAGAAAAATTGTCCTTCAAGAATGAACAAGAAAATAAAAGAGAATGTAAAGAATGAAGGAAAAGTAAAGACATTTTCAGATAAAAAAGGAGACAAATTGTCATGGATAGAACTGTCTTGGCCATGTGTGATAACTTATGCCTACAACCCCTGCAATCTGGGAGGCCAAAGAGGGCAGATTGCTTGAGGTCAGGAGTTAGAGACCAGCCTGGCCAACATGGTGAAAACCCGTCTCTATTAAAAATACAAAAATTAGCTGGGCATGGTGGCAGGAGCCTGTAATCCCAGCAATTTCAGAGACTGAGGCTTGAGCTGAGATTTCACCACTGCACTCCAGCCTGGGTGACAGAGCAAGACTTTGTCACAAAAGTAAATAAATAAATAAAAATAATAACTGTCTTATAAAAAATACTAAAGGGAGTCCTTTAGGTCGGAAGAAAGAACACTAGACAATAACTCAAATCCATGCACAAGAAAGTAAAGAGAACTAGTACAGATAACTATGTATGTTAAATATTAAACAATATATAAATGCATTTTTGTTTTTTACTTTTTTCCCTAAATTTTATTTTACATTCAGTGGTTACATATGCAGGTTTCTTACAAGGGTATATTGTGTGACACTGAGGTTTACAGTATAAATGAATCCTTTTCCCAGGTAATGAGTATAGTACCCAATAAGTACTTTTTTTAGCCTTTGGCCCCTTCCTCCCATTTCCTTTATATATTCCCTAGTGTCTATTGTTTTCACGTTTATGTCCATGCAGACTTAAAGTTTAGCTACCATTTATAAAGTGAGAACATACAATATTTGATTTTCTGTTTCTGTGTTAGTTCACTTAAAATAATGGCCTATAACTGGATCCAAGTTACTGCAAAAGACAGAATTTTATTCTTTTTATGGCTACATGGTATACCATGGTGTAGATGTGCTACATTTTCTTTATTCAATCCAGAATTGACAAGCATCTGGGCTAATAAAATATCTTTGCTATTGTGAATAGCACTGTGATAAACATACATGTATATGTGTCTTTCTTGTAAGTCAACTTATTTTCCTTTGAGTATACACCCAGTGACAGAATTGCTGGATTGAATGGTAGTTTAATTCTTAATTCCCTGAGAAATCTCCAAACAGCTCTTCACACTGGCTGAACTAATTTGCATTCCCACTAGCAATGTATAAGTGTTCCGCTTTCTCTGCAACCTCACCAGCACCTGTTGTAGTTAATCTTTTTGATAATAGCTCTTCTCACTCATGTGAGATAGTATCTCATTGTAGTTTTGATTTCCATTTCTCTGATGATTAGTGATGATGAGCATTTGTTCATGTTTGTGGAACACTTGAATATCTTTTTTTGGGAAGTGACTGTTCATGTTCTTTGTCCACTTTTTAATGGGGTTGTTTTCTGCATTTGATTTGTTTACATTCCTTATAGATTCTTGATATTAGGCTTTTGTCAGATACATCACTTGTGAATATTTTCTTCTCTCTGTAGGGTATCTGTTTACTCCCTTGATAGTTTGTCTTACTGTGCATAAACTATTTAGTTTAATTAGGTCCAACATGTCAATTTTTATTTTTACTGCAATTGTTTTTGATGTTTTCGCCATACAGCCAATTGACAGAAACAACAAAAATCTTCAGAGACTATTAGGAAACACCTCTATGCACACAAACTTGAATAATCTAGAAGAAATGAATAAATTACTGAAAGTACACAATCTTTCAAACTGAACCATGAAGAAATTGAAACTCGTCAGATACTGATAAAGAGGTCTGAAATTGAATCAGTAATGAAAAAAATCTACCAATCAAAAAAATCCCTCGGCCAGATGGATTCAGAGCCAAATCCTAAGAGCTGGTACCCATCATATTAAAACTATTCCAAAAAACTGAGGAGAGACTAACCCGTAATCCATTCTATGAAGCCAGAATCCAAAACCTGGCAGAGACGCAATGTAAAAAGAAAACATCAGACCAGTATCCCTGATTAACTTGAATGCAAAAGTTTTGAACAAAATACTTGCAAATCAAATCCAGTAGCATATAAAAAAGTTAATTCACCAAGATCGAGTAAGCTTTATTCCTGGAATGCAGCATAGGTTCAAGATATGCAAATCAATACATTTGATTCACCACATAAACAGGACGCAAAACAAAAACTACATGACCATCTCAATAGATGAAAAAAAGGTTTTGATGAAAATCAACATGACAAAAACCTTCATAACAAAAACCCTCAAGGAAATAGGCATAAAAGAAACATACCTCAAAATAATAACCATCTAGGACTAGAATCAACTAGTGCACACCACTCTCATGTATAGAAGAAATAGTGAGTAAATATCAGAGCATTGGAAGAGTGAGTAAGAGCATTGGAAACTGCACAGTGCTATAGCTTAGTAGCTAAGGCTTTGTCTTTTCACAATGGTAGCCTGGGTTTAGGGTTCAGTTCCAGGCTTAAGAAATGAATCATTTAATGGTATAACATATATGTGACTTTTGCTATTTATTGATTCTCTTCCTTTCCATGAAAAACTTCTGAATTCATTTCTAGTATTTTCCTTTCTCTGAGTACCTGAGAGGATACCTTTGGGAAAGTTCAAAATCCAGAAATATTTGCTGTTTGTTCAGGCTAGCATCTGTTAATAAATATTTGGTTAAAAGTCAGCTTAATTAAAAGCAGATATTCAAGCTATAGGTATATTTTAAAGGTCTTATGGTTTTCGATTTTTTTGAATCTTGTAGTTTATTAAGTTTTTTTATTTTCAGTCAACAGAATTATTTTTCTTTACTTTGTCTTCTTGTCACTCTTGATGCACACCTAAGAGCACCTAAAGTATCTTCTAACAGCTTGGGACTCCTTGACAAAAACAGGGGAGGTGTTACTGAAGCCAGAAACCCAAAATAATGGTAACTAAGAATGGCCCTAAATTTTGGTCACACTCTCACCTAAGTGAGAACCTGACCAAAAAGGGAAAATTTTTAAACAAAATGATGGGAGGCCATTGTTTTGGACTAAGCTCATGCACTATGCCCCAACAGATCAGACCAAACGAAAATGGAGTTATTCATGTTAAGTGTTGCATAATCAAACTAAGACTTTTAGAAAATGCATAGATCCTAAAACATATTGGGTTTTGTTTTTCTCTTGTAAACAGGGTTTTCTAGCATAAGAAGTTAACTTCTTCTCAGTCTTTTCTCCTACCTTGCAAAACCCACTCTGTTTATAATCTCATAACCAAGAAGGGCCCCTTCACACTCTTGGACATGAGTGACTAAACTTTTGGTCAATCTCTCAAAATTGAGATGACCAAAAGGGGGAATTGTTAAATCAAGTTTAGCATAAAGCTTCCTCCTTACACATTTTATGTTCTGCCTAAAAGTTTTTCTGTACATTGTGAACTATAACAAGTGGAGGAGTAAACAGACTATATCTTACATTTGTCCCTGTCACTGAGTTTTGGCTAATCAAATGTTGCCAACTCTTTGAACATGCTAAAACAAGACACACTCTGAGCTGTAACCAATCCAGCTGTTTCTGCATGTCACTTTCCTTTTTCTGTCCATAAGTCTTCTTCCACCACGTGGCTCCACTGGAGTCTCTGAGCCTACTTTGGCTTAAGAGGCTGCCCAGTTCATGAATTTTTTATTGTTTAATGAAATTCCTTTAAATTTAATTCTGCTAAAGGTTTTTATTAATAACTGGAAAAGATTCAGAGAAAAGGGAATACTTGTAGTCTGTTGATGGAAATGGCAAATTAGTTTAGCCACTGTGGAAATCACATTGGAGATTTTAAAAAGAACTTAAAACAGAATTACCATTTGACCCAGCAATTCCATTATTGGGTATATATCCAATAGAAAACAAGTCATTGTAGCAAAAAGAAACATGCACTTATATGTTCATTGCAGTGCTGTTCACAATAGCAAAGAAATAGAAGCAACTCAGCTGCCCATCAAATCTGGATTGGATAAAGAAAATGTGGTACATATATACCATGAAATATTATGCAGTCATAAAAAGAATGAAATCATGTCCTTTGGAGCAACATGTATGCAGCTGGAGGTCATCATCCTAAGCAAATTATCATAGAAATGGAATACTAAATACTACGTTTATTCACTTATACATGAGAGCTAAACAATAGGTAATTTTGGACATAAAAATGGCAACAATAGACACTGGGGACTACTAAAGGAGGAAGAGGCAAAAGTTGAAAAACTATTGCTTAATATGCTCAGTAAGTGGGTGATGGGATCAATCATATCCCAAACCTCAGCATTATGCAATATATCCAGATAACAAACCTATACCTGTACCCCCACAGAATCTAAAATTAAAGTTGAAATTATTTTTTAAAAATAGGCAAAAATTTAAAAAGTTACCAGTCCTCCTTCACTCACCATCTAGTAGAAGAGACATGCATATGAATAACTAAACTAAAATATAGCACAACTAGGTGTGTGTGTGTGCGTCTGTGTGTCTGTGTGTGTGTATGTGAAGTGTCAGGCCTTTGTTAGCATCAGCTGGGATATTCACCCTCAACTACCCACTGGAATACACTGTATCTTGCCTACCCAAGGGCTAGAGGCAACAGCCTTGATTAATCATAACCAGAGAACTGCTGAATTTGGCTACAACACTTGAGTGCAAACAGTGGATTCGTTTATCCTAATGCCATATATACGTGGTGCCAGAGCCTACAGAGCCTTTAGAAATGTAATGCCCTGTCCTCACCATTGCCTCATTAATGTGCAACTATAGAAAAGCATCATGGTGACAGGTTGCAAAATCATTATACTTTTGCGAAACTGTTCTTTCTCATAATTTGAAGATCCAATCTGAGTTTTGCCAAACATAACTATTAATGCAACAAACATTGTTTGGCTTGTGTATGGGTTCCCTTTAAAGCAAACCAAATACAATATTAGCATAGGTACAGCAGTAAGTAACTTTTCTACTTCAACTTGAGTCTTACTGAGAAACAAATGACTCTTCCAAAAAGTAATCTATTTGTTGGTATTTTTATTATGTAACTTTTTATATAATTTATAATAATAAAGTAGAAGACCAGTATGATTAGACAGTATAATTGGTATAAAGGTCACAAAATCTTTATGTCACAAAAGAAATGGTGAAAATGCAATTTCAGGCAAAACTGAAATAATGGTAAAGTTCTAAAACATCAACATGTTCTTAAAAATCACCATAAAAATGGATGACAGATTTAAATTATGTATTCAATAAAAAATACTTAAATACATTAACTTTCAATCATTGTAAACTTATGATCATATTTCTTTTCAGTTCTAGTAAAAATTTGAAGTATTTATACCATTCTCTGCAACCAAGATATTACATTTAAGTATGTGGTCTTCAATCCAAAATCAAAATTCTGTTATCTTTGACAGCAATTAAAATATAATAACTTGATCAAAAACTACTATAATTTCAAGGTTTTCTGTTTTATTTAACTTAAAATTTGTGACTCTCAGGCAATTTAAAAAATAAAGTCAATTGACATGTAGATACATTTAAGCTAAGAAGAAAGATCCTGTAACTATTTTCTGTACATCTGCTGACTATAATGTATGTATACATATCAATGTGCAGTACAAATTTGTAAACATGAACATTTGAAACTTTGAAAGGAAATTATACTAGTCTTTTTCCTCTCAGTATTTTATTGAAACAGCATGTCAAAAGTTGGCCAGCACCACACATGTAAATAGTTTTAATACTGAATATGTTTCCAGTGTTCTGTATATCTTTTTCTTCTGTTTTATGTTGTCAACCAACCCATGTTTATTTGCACAGTTTTAATACAAATTATCATCTAATTGCAGACCAAACTTAAGAAGATTAAATGTACACCAAGGCATTTATATCAAAGCAACGGCCTAAGCTATGTATTTGGTTTGTTTTAAACTGCTCCAATAAACATGTTAAATTCTAGTGAAATCAACTGGTAAACTGTTGCGCTGTATAAAACAATATTATTGTTATGTTGGCTAATTAAAAATTTTTCATCACATATGCAACGTATCTCTAAATCTGAGTAAAAATATTGTACTTTCACGCTGCCAATTCAATTCACAAAGTACAGTACATACAGTTGCACATTTCTAAGTGTGTTTAAATCTTCCTTTCCCCAAAAGTATGTATAACTAATAGTATAAGTATGTAATGACTAGGTGTCCTTTGTAGCATCTCTTATTAGGGAGAGGAGGGAGAAAAAGAAGCACACTGTAAATTATTTAATAACAAAACAAAATTAAAACATCACTGAGTTTATGTGTGTGTATATACACACACATGTTATAGTGTGACATCTGAAATTTATAAAACTGCATATAGAGATAAGGAAAATATTTGTTAGTGAGATTTAGTAAAGAGATAATGACTGCATACTACCCTACTGTATACATATAACTTGATTATCTTAAAGCATCTAAATTTCGTCAGCATGTTTACAGACATTTGTAAAATATATACCAATTTTTATTTTAATTTTTTGTAAAATATGTTTTATTTTTTTAATTTTTTTTATTTTTTAAATTTTTATTGCATTACAGGTTTTGGGGTACATGTGCAGAACGTGCAAGATAGTTGCATAGGTACACACATGGCAGTGTGTTTTGCTGCCTTCCTCCCCTTCACCCACACTTGGTATTCATCCCCAGGCTATCCCCCCCAGCACCCCCCCGCTGTCCCTCCCCCATTTCCCCCAAACAGTCCCCAGTGTATAGTAGACCGCCTCTCTGTGTCCATGTGTTCTCATTTTTCTCACCAACCTATGAGCGAGTATATGCAGTATTTCTTTTTCTGTTCTTGTGTCAGTTTGCTGAGAATGATGTTCTCCAGATTCATCCATGTCCCTACAAAGGACACAAACTCATCATTTTTGATTGCTGCATAATATTCCATGGTGTATATGTGCCACATTTTCCCAGTCCAGTCTATCATCGATGGGCATTTGGGCTGGTTCCAGGTCTTTGCTATTGTAAACAGTGCTGCAATGAACATTCGTGTGCATGTGTCCTTATAGTAGAATGATTTATAGTCTTTTGGATAGATACCCAGTAATGGGATTGCTGGGTCAAATGGAATTTCTATTTCTAGGTCCCTGAGGAATCGCCACACTGTCTTCCACAATGGTTGAACTAATTTACACTCCCACCAACAGCGTAAGAGTGTTCCTATTTATCCACATCCTCTCCAGCATCTGCTGTCTCCAGATTTTTTAATGATCGCCATTCTAACTGGTGGGAGATGATATCTCAATGTGGTTTTGATTTGCAACTCTCTAATGACCAATGATGATGAGCACTTTTTCATAAGTTTGTTGGCCTCATGTATGTCTTCTTTGGTAAAGTTTCTGTTCATATCCTTTGCCCATTTGTGAATGGGCTTGTTCGTTTTTTTTCCGTAAATCTGTTTGAGTTCTTTGTAAATTCTGGATATCAGCCCTTTGTCAGATGTGTAAACTGCAAAGATTTTTTCCCATTCTGATGGTTGCCGATTCACTCTAGTGACTGTTTCTTTTGCCGTGCAGAAGCTGTGGAGCTTGATTAGGTCCCATTTGTCTATTTTGGCTTTTGTTGCCAATGCTTTTGGTGTTTTGTTCATGAAGTCCTTGCCTACTTCTATGTCCTGAACGGTTTTGCCTAGATTTTCTTCTAGGGTTTTTATGGTGTCAGGTCTTACGTTTAAGTCTTTAATCCATCTGGAGTTAATTTTAGTGTAAGGTGTCAGAAAGGGGTCCAGTTTCTGATTTCTGCACATGGCTAGCCAGTTTTCCCAACACCATTTATTAAATAGGGAATCCTTTCCCCACTGCCTGTTTTTGTCTGGTTTATAAAAGATAATATGGTTGTAGATATGTTGTGTTGCCTCCGATGCTTCTGTTCTGTTCCATTCATCTATATCTCTGTTTTGGTACCAGTACCATGCTGTTTTGATTACTGTAGCCTTGTAGTATAGCTTGAAGTCTGGTAGCGTGATGCCTCCCGCTGTGTTCTTTTTGCTTAGAATTGACTTGGCTATGCGGGCTCTTTTTTGGTTCCATATGAAATTCATGGTGGTTTTCTCCAGTTCTGTGAAGAAATTCAATGGTAGTTTGATGGGGATAGCATTGAATGTGTAAATTACTTTGGGCAGTATAGCCATTTTCACAATATTGATTCTTCCTAACCACGAACATGGAATGTTTCTCCATCTGTTTGTGTCCTCTCTTATTTCGTTGAGCAGTTGTTTGTAGTTTTCCTTAAAGAGGTCCCTTACATTCCTAGTGAGTTGTATTCCTAGGTATTTTATTTTCTTTGTAGCAATTGTGAATGGCAGTTCGTTCTTAATTTGGTTCTCTTTAAGTCTGTTATTGGTGTATAGTAATGCTTGTGATTTTTGCACATTGATTTTATATCCTGAGACTTTGCTGAAGTTGCTTATCATTTGCAGGAGCTTTTGGGCTGAGGTGATGGGGTCTTCTAGGTATACTATCATGTCGCCTGCAAATAGAGACAATTTGGCTTCCACCTTTCCTATTTGAATACCCTTTGTTTCTTTTTCTTGCCTGATTGCTCTGGCTAGAACTTCCAGTACTATGTTGAATAGAAGTGGTGAGAGAGGGCATCCTTGTCTAGTGCCGGATTTCAAAGGGAATGCTTCCAGTTTTTGCCCATTAAGTATGATATTGGCTGTTGGTTTGTCGTAAATAGCTTTTATTACTTTGAGATATGTTCCATCAATACCATGTTTATTGAGGGTTTTTAGCATAAAGGGCTGTTGAATTTTGTCAAATGCCTTCTCTGCGTCAATTGAGATAATCATGTGGTTTTTGTTTTTGCTTCTGTTTATGTGGTGAATTACATTTATAGACTTGCGTATGTTGAACCAGCCTTGCATTCCCGGGATGAATCCTACTTGATCATGATGGATAAGTTTTTTAATGTGCTGTTGCAATAAATTTGCCAGTATTTTTTTGAAGATTTTTGCATCTATGTTCATCATGGATATTGGCCTGAAGTTTTCTTTTCTTGGTGAGTCTCTGCCAGGTTTTGGTATCAGGATGATGTTGGTCTCATAAAATGATTTGGGAAGGGTTCTCTCTTTTTGGATTATTTGGAATAGTTTCAGAAGGAATGGTACCAGATCCTCTTTGTGTGTCTGGTAGAATTCAGCTGTGAACCCATCTGGACCTGGGCTTTTTTCTGTGTGGTAGGCTCTTAATTGCTGCCTCAACTTCTGACCTTGTTATTGGTCTATTCATAGTTTCAGCTTCCTCCTGGTTTAGGCTTGGGAGGACACAGGCGTCCAGGAATTTATCCATTTCTTCCTGATTTACTAGTTTGTGTGCATAGAGTTGTTTGTAGTATTCTCTGATTATGGTTTGAATTTCTGTGGAATCTTTGGTGATTTCCCCTTTATCGTTTTTTATTGCATCTATTTGGTTGTTCTCTCTTTTCTTTTTTATCAGTCTGGCTAGTGGTCTATTTTGTTGATCTTTTCAAAAAACCAGCTCTTAGATTTATTGATTTTTTGAAGGGTTTTTCTTGTCTCTATCTCCTTCAGTTCCGCTCTGATCTTAGTTATTTCTTGTCTTCAGCTAGGTTTTGAGCTTTTTTGATCTTGCTCCTCTAGCTCTTTCAATTTTGACGATAGGGTGTCAATTTTGGATCTCTCCACTCTTCTCATGTGGGCACTTATTGCTATATATTTTCCTCTACAGACTGCTTTAAATGTGTCCCAGAGATTCTGGTACGTTGTGTCTTCATTCTCGTTGGTTTCAAAGAACTTCTTTATTTCTGCCTTCATTTCATTGTTTATCCAATCAACATTCAAGAGCCAGTTGTTCAGTTTCCATGAAGCTGTGCGGTTCTGAGTTATTTTCTGAATTCTGAGTTCCAACTCGATTGCACTATGGTCTGAGAGACTGTTTGTTATGGTTTCCATTGTTTTGCATTTGCTGAGGAGTGCTTTACTTCCAATTATGTGGTCAATTTTGGAGTAGGTGTGATGTGGTGCTGAGAAGAATGTATATTCTGTGGATTTGTGGTGGAGAGTTCTGTAAATGTCTATCAGGTTTGCTTGTTCCAGGTCTGAGTTCAAGTCCTGGATATCCTTGTTAATTTTCTGTCTGGTTGATCTGTCTGCTATTGACAGTGGAGTGTTAAAGTCTCCCACTATTATTGTGTGGGAGTCTAAGTCTCTTTGTAAGTCATTAAGAACTTGCCTTATATATCTGGGTGCTCCTACATTGGGTCCATATATATTTAGAATCGTTAGCTCTTCTTGTTGTATCGATCCTTTTACCATTATGTAATGACCTTCTTTGTCTCTTTTGATCTTTGTTGCTTTAAAGTCTATTTTATCAGAGATGAGAATTGCAACTCCTGCTTTTTTTTTTGCTCTCCATTTGCTTGGTAAATCTTCCTCCATCCTTTTATTTTGAGTCTTTGTGTATCTTTGCATGTGAGGTGGGTTTCCTGGATACAGCACACTGATTGGTTTTGGTTTTTTATTCAATTTGCCAGTCTGTGTCTTTTGATTGGTGCATTTAGCCCATTTACATTCAGGGTTAATATTGTTATGTGTGAATTTGATACTGCTATTTTGATGCTAGGTGGCTGTTTTGCCTGTTGGTTCATGTACATTCTTCATTTTGTTGATGGTCTTTAGCATTTGGTATGCTTTTAGGATGGCTAGAACTGGTTGTTTCTTTCTATGTGTAGTGCCTCTTTCAGGAGCTCTTGTAAAGCAGGCCTAGTGGTGACAAAATCTCTGAGTACTTGCTTGTTCGTGAAGGATTTTATTTTTCCTTCACTTATAAAGCTCAGTTTGGCTGGATATGAAATGCTGGGTTGAAACTCTTTTCTTTAAGGATGTTGAATATTGGCCCCCACTCTCTTCTGGCTTGTAGAGTCTCTGCCGAGAGATCTGCTTTGAGTCTGATGGGCTTCCCTTTGTGGGTGACCCGACCTTTCTCTCTGGCTGCCCTTAGTATTTTCTCCTTCATTTCAACCCTGGTGAATCTGACGATTATGTGCCTTGGGGTTGCTCTTCTTGCGGAGTATCTTTGTGGTGTTCTCTGTATTTCCTGGAGTTGAGTATTGACCTGTCTTGCTAGGTTGGGGAAATTTTCCTGGATAATATCTTGAAGAGTGTTTTCCAGGTTGGATTCATTCTCTTCGTCACATTCTGGTACACCTATCAAACGTAGGTTGGGTCTCTTCACATAGTCCCGCATTTCTTGGAGATTTTGTTCATTTTTTTTTGTACTTTTTTCTTTAATCTTGGTTTCTCATTTTATTTCATTGAGTTGATCTTCAACTTCTGATATTCTTTCTTCTGCTTGGTCAATTCAGCTGTTGAAACTTGTGCATGCTTCGTGAAGTTCTCATGTTGTGTTTTTCAGCTCCTTCAATTCATTCATATTCCTCTCTAAGTTGTCCATTCTCGTTATCAATTCCTCGAATCTTTTTTCAAATCTTTTTTCAAGGTTCTTAGTTTCTTTGCACTGGTTTAGTACATGTTCTTTTAGCTCACTGAAGTTTCTCATTATCCACTTTCTGAAGTCTGATTCCATCATTTCATCACATTCATTCTCCATCTAGCTTTGTTCCCTTGCTGGTGAGGAGTTTTGGTCCTTTTTTGGAGGTGAGGTGTTTTGGTTTCTGGTGCGTTCCTCCTTTTTGTGCTGGTTTCTTCCCATCTTTATGGATTTATCTGCCTGTCGTCTTAGTAGTTGCTGATTTTTCAATTGGGTCTCTGTGTGGATGCTGAGATTGTTGATGATGAAGTATTTCTGTTAGTTAGTTTGCCCTCTAATGGTCTATCCCCTCTGCTGTATGAGTGCTGAGGTCCACTCCAGGCCCTGCTTGTCTGGGGTATACCTGCAGCAGCTGCGGAACAGTGAGGGATGATACCAGCTTCTTCTTCTGCCGTCCTTGTTCCAGAATAATGCCAGCCAAATGTCAGTCTGATTAGTCCTTTTCTGGGGTGACTCCTTGGATATACAGGGGTCAGGGAGGTGCTTGAAGAGACAGTCTGTGCTTTATAGGAGCTCCAGTGCTGAGCTGTGAGCTCTGTTGTTCATTCAGCGTTGTTGGGAGGTTATTTCTGCTGCTATAGAACTCATAAAACACCACCCTTTTTCCCACCCCCCCTTAGATGGTCTGTCTCAGGGAGTTGGGGCTTTCTTTATGAGTATCTGTTGCACTGTCCTGCCCCACTAGGCGGCAGTCTATTCACTATTTGCCTGCCGGGGCTCTGACCTGCTAGCGCAGGTCCACCCTGTTGCTGCTGGGCTCCCTTCTGCTGTGGAGCGTGGAGTCTCTCTGTTATGGCAGGTTGCCTCGGCAACGGCAGGCTGCATCAGTCCTGGGCGGTACTTCAGTGCGGGTGGACTGCGTCAGCAATGGTGGACGCCCCTCCCTCACTGGGCTGCACTGTCCTAGATGCCGGCAGCAAAACTCTCAGCCCCAAGCACCTCCAGTCACCGCCCTGCTTGTCCCTGTGAGCATGGGACCCGCCGAGCCCGATCACCCAGCTCCCTGCCTCAGAGTCCGTCCTCTCTCTCCCTCTCTTCCTCTCCCCAAGCTGAAAGGTCAACTCTCTCACTGGCACCCCAGTAGCCTGCCGATAGGGCACTGGGATCCATGCGATCTCCCGTGCCGCTGCCCACTACCGCGGCTCAGATCATGCTTCCAAGGAAACTCCTGGTCTGGCTCATTGTTCAAGTCCCGTTCAATCAGATGAAAATGCCAATCTGCCCTTCCAAATCTCAGATTGCCCATTTAACAGGGCACCCAGGCCAGTGAGTTCCACGCCGGGTCCCACTGCGGCACTGGCCGAAGAGGCAGCGGGAGCTGGCTGCGTTAGCTGGATGCGCTAGCGTCCCGTGTCTCTCCCACACCTGGGACTTTCAGCACTCTGTGGGCATAAAAGGAACATCCGAGAATGTGGCTAGGACTCACCCTCTGTGCCTTCACTGAGAGCTGTAATCCTGAGTCACCTCTATGCCGCCATCTTGCCTCCTCACTCATAAAATATGTTTTAAATGCTTATACAAAATATTTATTTCAATCATGTTCTTGCTTGGAATTACACTAGGAACACTTAAATGATACAAATTATCTGGTTTATGTGAGCCATGGTTTACCCCCAGGGTACCTAATAAAAAGTGATTAGGAGCATAAAAGGGAAATCTTCCATAATGTCCAATGCAGATTCTTGTCCTTATTCACATTTGGTGCCTTGTCAAGTTGTCAGCACATAGGACTCTGGTAGTTCAAAGAATGGTTCACTGAATCAGCACTTGTTGATTTGTTTATCTCTTTTCATGCCACAGATATGCTTCAACCTCACAAAATGATGAAGTCATGTCAATTCCCAGACTATATGTACAACCCACGTTTAATAGCAGTGAAATATCATGAATATCTATCTTCATAGATTGAGGAAAATTAATCTTGTCATTTTCAAGCAGAGAGAATAGGAGCAATGATAAATGAGTTTGAAGACTCTAAAATTATGTAATATAAAATTATAAATGATACTTTAAAATGTAATTTCCAGAGGGCTTAACCCATCTGTATGGTGAAAAGAAATAATAGTATTAGAGTTTGATGTTGTAAATTATATTACCTAAAGCTATATATTTGTCTTTAAAGTGTAATGAATAGAGAATTTATCTACTTAGCTATGTGTTCTGTAACCAGGCTCATACTTTAGGTCTTTGATTTCAGCTTGACTGATTGTTCCACAAATAATACCCTTCTGACCAGGGAATCTGACTACAGGTCTGAGCTTGACTGGGGACTGTGCAAGGGTAAAGTAACATTTATTTATTTTCTAATTCAACATACAAATTTCCCAGAGTTAATGAAATGCTTACTTTCCCTATATTTATTTGTGGTAAGTCTTATAACCAGGTCAGGTTAAGAATCAGATTTGATAAATTTAGAGAGCTGAATTAAGAAGGAACATAAAAGGAAGAATTGAGACCCATATATGTATGGATAAATCAGATGGAAATAGAGGTTTTAATTATTAGACTTGGAGGTTTATTAGGTATCATTTGGCCACTTTCATCAGCTGTTTCACAGTTTCTCCAACAAGAGTAGCTTTGGATGTTTGTAGGTTTCTAAAGCAAGTCTAACTTTTAGTTGATGCAGGTGAAAGTGATAGAATTACATAGCATTTTGTTTTTCATTTTATAACCATAGCATTCATTTACTCAGTTACTCGAATTTTGCACCATCCATTGAGGAGTAAGAATTTATTGAACAGAAAACAGTGAAGGCACTAAATATTTACTCTGCATGAATTGAGCTATTAGAAGATTTCTGCAAATGAGTCACCTAATTAGAAGCAGGGGACTGCTTACCGAATCTCTTAGAGTTTCTTTCGTGTCTAATTATCTATGAAGGCTTTCCCTTGGTTACTTCTCCAATTAAAAGTGCAAAATGTCAATTTATGATTATATACTGTAGCTTAAGATAAATGTTTACCTTCTTGTATTTAAACATTTGCTCCTTTATATTAATCACCATTGCCAGTGTAATTACATATTATTAATTTTACATAGGTAATATATAGTCATATTATCTGAGGCATACAGAATAGGGTATACGCATTCTGGAGAAGCTCCAAAATTAATGCCTTCTTTTAAATAATCAGTAAAAAGTTACCCAGCTGTTTCTTTGATTTTTCAGTTGAATACTTTTCTCTTAACAATTACTGAGGTTCTTCCATGTAGATATCAGAATGTTTCATTTATAATCTGACATAAAGGTTTCTGCTTAGAAAGTAACAACCCATTTTACTAATGAAAGTTAGCCTATAGATTTCCTGTTTTGGAGTAAGCAAAAATAAAATGTGCTCTCTTGTTTTAATTTCTGGTTTAATAAACCTGAGTAGTATACATTTTATTCTGAGTAGTATACATTTTATTCCTTAAAGACTTTTGCAACAGCATCTAATTACATTAGATCACAAATAATACTTCATCTTGACTGGAATACCTAATTTGAATGCAATCATTTGCTGTTCTATCCTTATTCCCTGGAGGGAAGGGCACGTAATTTTAACACATATATAGGAAGACAAATTTATAAGGCATATGTGGGATGAAATAATCATTTTGGGCAAAATAAATTATTAATATGCTCTTCTTTATATGTATTGGAAAAATTAGAAAAATCAGTTTAGCCGTTTGCTTAGTTTGTCAAAAGTCATTCCATTGTGATATTAAAGGGCTTGGCTTATAAAATGCCTAGAGCTATTGGCATAAAAATAAAAATCTGATTTATCATAAAGATATGCAGGCTATATATAGGTTATACATCATAATTATTTTCAGAAATTTAGGGCCTGGTGAAAGAAAACTTTTCAACTTCATAAACTTAAAGTATTATTCTACTTTTGTTTAGTTTAATTTACTATGATTGACACACAAGAGTGGAGTTAAATCATACCAGAATAATGATATTTTCATACTTATGGATTCAAATGTATTCTCTCTCTTATAATCATGTCTTTATCTTCTTAGAAAACTATAACAATATATTTTGGCTAATAGTGTATAAAATACCAGGTGCGTTAAAGGAATAAGGGAACAAGTTTTATCAGGGAATTATCCAAAAATAAAAGAAAATAAAAGCAAATTTATTTAGAGTGTTTTACTTTTTATTTGATCATTGTGTGTCTTCAAGATTAAATGGTCTTTAGGCTGTAAAGATAAATAAAATATAATACTTGAAAATTTGTGTTCTTATTTGCATCATAAAGTGATATTAGTAGTTTATTCAACAGCAAAGTATAAAGATATAAAGCAACAAATAATTAAATTTTCTTCTGCTACTACTAGATAATTACACTAAAGCCAATCTTCATGGTTAAAACTGAAATTGTTTCACTGCTTTCATAGGAATGACATCCATCTTCTTTGGTCATTGTCAATGTGTAAAATGCAATTATCATAGTAAACTAGCTTCACTTAATTGAAAGTCCCATCACTTCGCATCAATTTTTGCTGGTGGAATGTCATCAAGTAATATTTTTTGCATATCTCATTTTGAAGCTCAAGGCCACTGTAATCAGAGATTCCTATCGGTTACATTTGACGTTATAAACAGCTCGTGAATATTTATTTGATAAGGCACTTTAAATCTTTAAATGCATAACAAAGAAATACCATATTGTAATGATGCTTTTTTAAGCCCAATGGCAGTTGAAGTTTCTTTGGCTACAAATAAAGAAAATATTTTCTTACATGTAACCGTTCTAGAAATGCTATTGTTTCACTAAAGGTAATGGTTAATTGCTGGATATCAACAAACATCATTTCATTTGCCTTCTCTAGAAGAAACTTGACTGTTGTCATTCACTTCAAGATGGTTGGAAGCATTTATCAGTCTAGATGGCATAGAGGAATTGCATCTATAAAAGCCATAGGAAGGATGAAAGGAGCAATTAAGTGCTTCCTGGGCGATGGGGTTTGGCAGAAAAATACTTCCAGGTGCCTGTAATCCATTTAATATTTGACCAGTAGAAATAGGTGCTTGTAGACCCTGATCACTGGAGACTGCAGATGAACCACTTTCTGAATCGGTGACCCCCGGGGAGGATAACACAGGCACTTCCATCATGAGTGGGGCAAAAATCTGAGAACTGTTGCTGCTTGCTAGTCTTTCAGGAGCAGGTAAAACAAGAGGTTGCTGTTGCCAAAAATTAGTTGAACAAATCTTGCAGCAAAGAGGCAGGTTGACATTGTGCAAGGGCATTCCAAGGGAGCTTGTAGGTAAATGAAACATAGGTGAAGAGCAAGGTGGAGAAAGTAAGGAGTTTAAAGGAGAGGGGACCCCTCCACTAGAGGCCACTGGAGATGAGCCACTGCTTCCACCTGTGAATGACAATTCACTCAATGAATAATGAACTTGACGTTTGATGTTCCTGCTATATTACTAATAATTTCCCCCTTGCTTCATCCTTAGATTAAATTTCCTTGTAAGTTCACAGATCTTTTAGCTTCTTTGAGAAAGGACATGCTCATTCTTCTGACCAAAGTTGAATATAGTAGCTATCCCAGGGATCCCTAGCGCCTGGGTTACCCACTGGTACAGGTTTGTAACCTGTTAAGAATCTGGCTGCACAGCAGGAGGTGAACAGCTGGCCAGTGAGCATTAACTGACTGCCCGAGCTCTGCCTCCTGTCAGATCAGTGACAGCATTAGATTCTCATAGGAGCGCAAACCCTGTTGTGAACTGTGCATGTGAGGGATCTAGGTTACTCAACCTAGATCCCTCTTAATGATAATCTAGCTAATGCCTAATGATCTGAGGTGGAACAGTTTTATCCTGAAACCATCCCCTCCCAACCCCCACCATTTGTGGAAGAATCGTCTTTCACAAAACTGGTTCCTGGTGCCAAAAGTTTGGGGAACACTGATCTATACTACTACCGCTATTACTTTTAGCACCGCTACCATGTATCATGTATTAAGCATTCATTTGCTCGAATATTGTGCTAGGCACTTAGTTTTTGAACCACATTTGTCCAAAGAATTACAAAGAAGTCTAATTATGACTCAGAGTCAATTATAGCTTAAAAACACAAACTAGTTTTATGATTTTAAAACCTTAAAAATTGCTAAAATAAGTAGTTAAGATGAACAAATTGATTGGTTGTTTGGGATTATATCGATTTAATTTGTAGACAGAATGTATAGATTTCATGTACATTGATTTCTTAAAATTCCTCTGTCAGAAGGTACATTGATGTAAAAATTCCTCTGACCAAAGTGCATTGATTTTAAAAACTCAATACTAAACTAGTAACTCGTTTATTTGCAATTTGAGAGCATTCTGGATCTCTTATATAATTAAGAAAACTGTGTACTTTTATTATTTAAGGGACATTTTTAACTTTTTCTTTATTAATGCATACTGTTTTGACTTGGATATTTTAAATGTATGCTTCTTAGATGCTATTAGTTAAATTGACACTGTAAAATAAGTGTTTACATTTTTTCAAGCAACTCCCTAAACCACATCGACACAGTCATTCCAGTGAAATATTTCACCAAATGATAAGACTTCACTTCTTCCCCTTTCAGTTAGTTGATATGGCATCATGTAAAAGTCAGCCTAACTATAATGTTGATTTTGCTTGGTAATTGTAACCTCGAATTAATGGTCAAAGAGAAGCAACTTTGATGGAGTAAAAAAAAAGGGATAAAGAAAATTCCATGTCATTTTCAAATAAAAATTATTGTTAAATATCAGAGCAAATTAAGGCGTTCTTCCACCAGAAAACCTACATTATTTTATTATTATCATTATTTAGTCATGTAATATACCATCTGAAAATAAATATCTTGCACATATTTTTAAATGCTTGTGGCAATTAAATTGTGAGGACTTAGAGTATTATTTTAAACATTTACTTTCCCCATGAACAAAAAAAAGAGGAAAATTAGAGCTAAATGATAAATTTAATGTAAGTCATTTTAACGTGTGCTGAAAGGTTCTCATAAAACATAAACTATTCATATCAATAGCTAAAATATTTGCAAATCAGGCTACAAATGCAACATAGGCATATCCTAAAGAATGTGACACAGTGAGAGGCTGGAGAGTCCAGATGAAACCTGAAAATCACAGGGTGTAAGATAACTTATTAACATATGTCAATAAGTCCACAATTATCACATTTCTACTCTCTTCCTTCATGCCAGCTTCTCTCCTTTTATTCCTCTTACCTTGTCATTCAAGCAAATGCACACCCACTTACCTGTAAGTACACATTACCTGGCATGTACTTATCCCCTTGTGTAGTACTTGTTAAAAGGGTTATGGATGTTGTTATTTAATTAATACATAAAAATAAAACAAATGTTCCAAGTTTTCTTACTTTGTGTGTCTGCGCCAAAGGTTTTATAATTGAGAGTGGGAGAAGGCCTCCATGGGTAGGTGTCTAAAACCCCATCCAATATACCCCTAAAAAAGAGAGTCAACTTTCAGTATCCCCAGAATGCAATTTCTGAAAATAATGATTTTGAGTTATTTTGCTATATCTTTAAGATGTAACTATTTTAAATATTTCTCTTTTATATAGATAGACTTATGAATAAAATTCAGTCAAACCTAGAATTCAAAAATAAAAAAGATCTTAATAGTGAGTAGCAAGGGAGTGGGAGGAAGTAACATTTTGGACTCAAAACATCTGGGTTCCTTTTCTACCACCTACTAATTACAAAACTTAGAGCTTTTGAGTCTCTTAACCAGTTTTCTTATCCTTAATGCTTGTGAAAATAGCTACCTACATAAACATTAGATGTCATTGCTATGCTGCTTACCTGTTTCTTCCAGGATCTCTAAATCCTTTAGCAAAAGGATTTCTGTCTATTTTTAGTTTAGTGATCTATGGATTCAATAGAGAGAGAAAGATAAAGTCATGGCTTTCAGTAAGAACACTGTCACCTTTGCTTATCATGGTTACAACCACCAGAAAAGACTTTGCAATATGTAATATGACAATTTAACTAAATATGACCATATTGCAAGTCAAATTTGAAATAGCTCCTATTTGTAAGTCATTAATTTTTGTTTGTTTGTTTTTTGGGGGGACGAAGTATCTCTCTGTCACCCAGGCTGGAGTGCAATGGGGCGATCTCGGCTCATGGCAAACTCTGCCTCCTGGGTTACAGAGATTCTCCTGCCTCAGCCTCCTGAGTAGCTGGGACTACAGGCATGTTGCCCCACCATGCCCAGCTAATTTTTGTATTTATTAGTAGAGACTGGGTTTCACCATATTGGCCAGGCTGGTCTCAAACTCTGGACCTCATGATCCAACCGCCTAGGTCTCCCAAAGTGCTGGGATTACAGGCATGAACCACTGTGCCCAACACTTGTATGAATTATGTTCTGGAGTTGCCTTCTCACCTAAGATTTACACAATTCATTATCAAACTTGCATGGATGACAATGCAATAACACTATGAATTTTTTTTTAGAATTGTGGAAAATGCAATTGATTGCAGGTAGCCTCTATCCCACTATCCCAAGATCCCTCCGGAGTCATTCCCATTTGCCTCAGACATGACCAGCTTTACCTGTTGGTTTTGGTAAGCCGTTACTGTGGTGAACTCAGTTTCTTTAAAGGAGAACGTTTTGACCCTTTCAGTGGGCAAGGACTGAATCTGGGACAGGTCAACACTGCTGTCTTGCTCCATCACGTGCACTCGGGGTTTGTACTTATGCATGGATTGCAGAATGATCTGGAGGAGAAATGATCGATGCTGTCAGAAAAACTGGCTTCCAGTCCCCAACTAGTGCCCTCTCCTGACCAACTGCACCACATGCATACAAAAAGGCAATGATGAGGCTCAAGTAGCTACACACAACGGCTTTTGCTGTGCCATTTGGATTCCAACAGAGGCCCTCAGGGCTAAAAACATCTCCAGAGAAAGACACCTCAGCAGCGATGATTCCATTTCCATATTGGGGCCCTTTCATTCTTCAAACATTGGCAACCATCGGGTGTAGAAGTGTCATTGGGATCTGCTAGCCTGCTACAGGTTCCCTTGGCAGTAACTGATGGGCTTGGACATGGTGGGCAACCTTCTGACATACCCTACCTCCTAATCTTGGGAGCTTCCCTCTTTCCTTTTGTAGCTGGCACAGAGCCAGACTGGAGAGGGCAGAAGCGGGAGTGCATCTAGGAAGAATGTGCAAGATCAATAGGACCTATAAGGGTAGGTTGTTGGAGAGATTTCCAGGCTGCATTCTGAGATTCCACCACTTGTATCCCTCCATCACATCATACCACACACTGGGTGCCCATCCAACTGCGTGGACTGTAGGAAGGCGATCACAGAGATCACAGTGATTGCCCAGGAGGCCAAAGTGCCTGAGAGTTCCCTGAATGGTTTCCTCTTCCTCTTCCAGACCAGGCATTCTGGCTTAAACAGGTTTCTTTTTGTCCTCAAACTCCCTAGATTTGCCATCCCCAATCGCCAGCACTCTCAGATGCCAAACAAACATTTCAGAAGCCCTAGGTTGTCTACTTTACTTACAAGTGCAGGGCTTGGACAGTTCCTAAAGAATACAACATGTGCATCTGTGAAAAGCCTCCCTGGCCTCTCCAGAGTGACCAGTGGGCAGGAACCTTGGCACCTCCCCTGTCAGGGTAATGGATTGTGCTCACGTACATAGCCTTTGTCATCCATTTCATTGTTGGTGAGTTTCATGCGATCAAAGCAGATGATCTGCCGCATCCAGGTCTCTCCTGAGCAGGGTGAGTCCGGGTGAACATAGAATCTAGGAGTGATGAACAAATGGTCCGTATTCCCGGCTGCCATCCACTGTGAGCTGTGATACACATACCTGAAAAGGCACAGGCTGTGGCATTAGGTGCAGCAGGCCAAATCTGGGAGCTGTTGGGTTCTGTTCCTAAAGACCTTGCTCCAGATTAGCTCCGTGATCCCAAGGGCAAGTAAGCAGAAGTTTCAACTTAATTTCTAACAAACATTTAGGGGCAAGAAATAAACTGTAAATAAGCATATGTCATAAAAATAAGCATATGTCATAAAAGTGCAGGGCAAGGAAAATGTCATGAGATTTCTAAGTCTGGTTTGTATTTTGTTATAGAAACCACAACAGAAATTGATCTAACCCATTTTACCTCACAGAGAGAACGGAGAAATTCACTAGCTTTGGGTGTAAAGAGTCTGGGAAGAAGTGGAGGGCTGACAAGGATTTCTGTCTAACCCACTGTCACCAGGCCTCGTGGAAGCCCTTTTGTCAATAAGGCTTCACATTAAGAAAACCCTTAAGGATCAGGTGCAGTGGCTTGAGCCTATAATCCCAGAACTTTGGGAGGCCGAGGAGGACGGATCACGAGGTCAAGAGATCAAGACCATCCTGGCCAACATGGTGAAACCCTGTCTCTAAAACATACAAAGAAAAATCAGCAGGGTGTGGTGGCATACTCCTGTAGCCCCAGCTACTCGAGAGGCTGAGGCTATTGAATGGTTTGAACCTGGGAGGCAGAGGTTGCTGTGAGCTGAGAATGCACCAATGCACTCCATCCCGAGTGACAGAGTGAGACTCCAGCTCAAAAAAAAAAGAAAAAAAAGAAAGAAAGAAAGAAAAGAAATCCTTAGGAACACACCCCTGTGAAGCCTCCAGCTGATTACAATTGTTTTCAATCTCTACTTCCCAGTTTTGCTCCTGTTCCCAAGCCAGCTGCAACTTGAGAAGCAAACAGCTTTTTCTGCCATTTCCATGCTGCAGCCCCAGCAGTCCTCTGAGCTAAGCCTTCTCATTGTTTTCAAAACTAGCCCTGGGTTTGAGGTGGGCTCTCTCCTTGGAGGACCAGGGATCCACCTCTGGGTCAAATGGTCACAGTCCTAGTGTAAACAGCTCTCACCTCCTCAACCCCTCCAACCCTGAACTGGACCCCAAGTCCCTGAGTCAAAGTGATGGCAAGCTGGTGTTTCTAGGGTGTATCCCAGAAAGGCTTTTTGGCTTTGGAACAATTAGGCCACTTTCAGTTTGCTGTAAT
This sequence comes from Saguinus oedipus, assembly GCA_031835075.1. Taxonomy (NCBI): domain Eukaryota; kingdom Metazoa; phylum Chordata; class Mammalia; order Primates; family Cebidae; genus Saguinus; species Saguinus oedipus. The sequence goes on along the minus strand of CM063191.1, from coordinate 76,596,630 downwards.
TTGAGGGCTTAAATAAAGGGAAAAGGATACTTGTATCCACTAAGACCCAGACATTGCTTCAGGGGAAAGGTTAAAGATAAATAAAAAGACAGGCCTAGACACAGGAACTGCTTGATTGACCTTGAGTGGCAAATCTGTCATCCTTCTGGGCTCCTGCTACCAAAGCAGGACCCCTCAGAGCCCAGCGTGTCCTCAGAAGCCCAGCACCCCATAAAGCCTGGGGATTTCTCCCTCAGTTCCTTTAACCTGCTTCCCTTCTGGTCTCCAGAGCCCACACCCTCTTCAATTTACACAACCAAGCCCAGAGCAGTGGGTAGGGAGAGGCTTGGGGTACATCTGAAGCTCAATTACTGTCCTGCATTCACTGCATGCCAAGAGGAGATACAGGCAGAGAGAGGTAGAAGCCTGCTCTTCTTTCACTAGGAACCCCAATTTAAATAAGAAAATTCAACTTCCAAAGCCCACAAGAGGGCAGTCCTCCACCCCACCCCGCATGCTAGGGTTTTCAAAGTCCTGCTGTCAGGTTGCAGGTCTGAAGGTCCAAATCCTTCGCCCTAGCCTGGGCATGGGTACCATCCTATGGGGCCCATTACTTATAGCGTTTGGAATCCACTGGCACCACGTCGACGACCATATAGTACTGCTTCCTGGGATCCAACCCTTTCACCTTGACCCGAACTGAGGGGAACATCCGCCTGTAAGAAAGAAAATAAGGACTGACTCAAGAGCTTTCAGAAATGTTTGAAAGAGGGAGTGGTTCTTGACAAATGTTGACTGCAGTAAAAAGTGAAGGGACTCCCAATACTCTTCCCATTTCAAAATAAGTTCAAGGAATAGCATTTCCTGTATGAGGAAAGATTATTGGTTGTGTACTTGATTGAACAACTCCGGAATTTCTAGGTGGAGCAGAATATTATTACCACAAGGCTATGTTCATGCCCCTTCCCAAACATAACAAAAAGCTTACAGAAGAGAAAGTATGGAAGAAAAAGCTGTGTCCCAACCTCCTTTTCAAGGATACTTTCTATGAGGCAGATTTGTAGAAGGCTGAAATTAATAAGACTCACAAAGTAACCAGCTGCAGTGAAGTGGCTGTCCCATGCCAAAAAGGGGCTATGGGAATGGCTCACCTCAAAATAGCCTGGGCCAAGGCTGGCGGGCTGGAGGAACTGTGACATGGGATATTGTCCATGGGTATCTTGCAGGCCCTATGTGAGAGGTCTGGCCAGAGTCTGAGACCAAAATCTGATTTTTGTCTCATATTACACAGGCAGGAGATGGGGAAGTGAGTTATTGGAGTCACAGTATACAGAAAAGGAAGAATGCGCCACCAACATGGGGCCAGGTAAGTCCTAGCCCTATTAATTGAGGGGGCACGGCTTGCTAATGTATGCCAAGGAGTTGGGGAAAAGGGACGGAGGAGTGCCAGAGCAAAAAACTGGAGACTCCACATCTTACCAGAGCGGTAAATTAAGTGCCTAATGTGTGTGACCCTTGCAAACAGCTTGGGCAGAACCGAACCTGCCCGCTTTAGTAATGATCATCTCAGTCCCGATGTCATGGAATTTCTTCCACAATTCAGATCCTTGAAGCTCCATTTGAATATCTTTCTCTTCCAGACTTTCAGGGCTGTTGCCGTTGCCACTGTCGCTGCCGCAGGCAGAGGAAGCAGTTGTTGAGGGCTCTGTCTTAGATTGTTTTTCTGCTGGACACAGAAACGCGCTCAGGGTTTGAGAGAGCATGACAGTTCACATGCCCACTTCTCGCTGCTGCCTTTCTTGGAGCAGACAGGCCTTGTCCCTTCCCCAGGAACTTTGGCGGCAGATTCCCCAAGCTCCGCATATCACCCTCTGTAGCCTCTGAATGGAGAGAGAGCGGCCGTGAAAAGTGCAGGACCCCCCTCCCTATTTTTAGATTTGCCAATCCTCACTCTCCTGGAGACATTTATAACTGAGACTGGATCCCCTCGGGATATGGGAACTCGCCAGGCTTCCCATCCCGGGATACAACAGCCATTCGCTGGTTCTGAGACCTTTCAACGAAAGTAGGAGGAAGATGTAGGAGAGACTCACTTCACAATCACGTAGGGACCCTACCCTTTACCGCAAAGAAACTGCTGTACTCCCGGAGGGATTCGGAGGCGCTGAAACTTCTCCTACACCACCAGGTGGTCGAGGTGTCCCGCCGGCCGCTAACGTGGCTGATGGCTGAGTCAGGACGCGAACCAGGCGGAGAGATGCGGATCCAGTAAGCTCGGGCAACCGGCTCAGGGCAATGGGAGTACTTACCCGGCTGCTCGCTTTCCCCTGCAGCGCTTCTCCTCTCCTCCTCTTCCTCTCCGCCCTCTTGGAGTTTTCTTTTGCTGGGTCTCCCCACTAAGGCTTCCACGGAGAAGGCATGCGCCCGAGAGCTCAGAGCCATCCCTGGAGGGGCGAAGGGATTCTTTGCAGCAAAGTTTCAACCTGAACTGGGTTAGGGAAGGAGGGGAGAGACAGATGGAGGGCACAGAGGGTAAAGGAAGGAGGGAAAGCGGGGAAAAAAACAAAACAAAACAAAACCCAAAACCCAAAACCCAAATCTGAAAAAACAGTTTCTGTATCTGTATTCAAAGAAAATAATTGTGTGTGCGTGTGTGTGTATTTTTTATATATACTTTTTTTGTTTGAATAGACAAAATGAAAGGAGAGGAAGATCAAACTAGTGTATATGTCCTTCAGAGTCTAGTCTCCCTTCCTCCCAGTGGACATATGCAGACCATTAGCCTCAAATCCCTGATTCCAGAACCTGGCAGAGCACAAGCACAGAGATTGGCAAGCGCCGGCCTTTTAGGGAGCAGACCAGCCGCCAATTGCGGCTCAGGTTGCTCGGATTGGGAGTTACTGTTGCATCCAGTGAATATCCAGTCGGCCACTGCCTCCACTGTTTGTTTTGGAAACTATCGGAAGCATAAAAAACACAGTGAGTGACACTTCAGAGTCTGACAGGGAGGGGGTTTGGGGACTTGTTGAAAAAGAGCTACAGATAGGGAGGTGGAGAGAGAAGAAAAGGGAGACACAGGTTAAGATTTTATATTAAATTGTAAAACTCAAAGACATGCGAAATAATTGTCCACGAGGGGCCGCTTTTATTGAAGCAGATCCAGAGAGGTGTATCAGGGTCTTTTGCTCTCCAGTGAAAGCACTGGGAAACAGAAAGGAGTACAAGATTTTTGGGCCAGTTGGCTCTGCAGTTGAAGTCTCAAACTAGGTGAGAAGCAGTTGTGCCAGTTTATCCTCTCTCTTCTGGTAGTGAGATGAGGGCAGGCAGGAGTCTCCCAGATGCAACTGTCAAGCATCAGAGAAAATGTGGATCTTCAAGCCCTGCCTCTGCTGGAGCCCAGTATTCCCATACATAGCCTTTGTTTTTTCTCACAGGACTTAATAAGCAAACACAGCCTAAAAACTCTAGAGCCACTAGCAGGGCAACAAAAGGGCCTTTGCTCTCCAAAATGTGCCCGACTCAAAATGTTCAGATTAAATAATTGATTTCAGTGTCTCCTGGAATATATTCTTGGGCTGGATTTTACTTTTCTTTAAAATGGATAAAGAAGTTTCTTTTTTTCAGAAAGATACTTGTCTACAATGTCCAAAGAGCATGTTTATGGGTGCAGATATCAGATGTCTGCCTGTGTGCATATGATTTGGTCACCTATCTTTCATCAGAAATAAGAAATCAAGTGCCCTGGACTCTTCTGCAGGTGCATCTTAACTAATGGCATTTGCATATTTCAGGAAAAATTACATTATTCTCCTCTGACACATTTGTACCAACGGCATGTGAAGGTGATCCAAATTCATTTAAAATGAGATGGAATTTGAATTAACTTATATCTCAGTACTGGAATCTGAGAGTAAAAGACCCATGTGTCCTTTTGATTTCAGCTACTTAGGTACAAATATGCCCTGCTAATGTGATGTCAGTGGTACTGTTGGTGGCAGGGTGATATTCAGTCATAGGGAGGAGATCTTCAGGCAACTGGGTATGACTTTAAACACTCTAAAAAATCTCAGGTAATATAGCAAAGCTTGATGCTGCTGAAGGGTTTGGCTCAATAATTATTTATCCACTGTTCATCATGCAGAATTGAGAAAGACACTGTCCCTATCCTAGACAGGCAAAGTGAACCTCACAGCGCAAGGCCAATTTCGTAGAAGGAACTTGGTCTGGAGAACAGCCACATCTGCCTGTGATCTTTGCCACATCTCCTAGAGCATTTGTTTCTTTTTGCAGCTATTAAAGTGGGGGGACAGTGTTTATTTTCTCTTACTCAAAAGATATATATATCTATATATGTATATGTAGATATATAGATTACATATAGATATATATCTATATATATACACACACACACACATACATATATATTATTCATTGCATGTTCTTACCTAAAACACACAACTCAAAAACAGAAAACTCGAACTTATTTGTTAATTTTAGAGTGCAAATTACCATATATCTTCTAATATAGGCGTTTTCTTGCCTTTGAACCATAGCTCACTTTATTGTTAAAAGGCAGAACATCACCTTGTATAGAAAGGGAAGACTTTGCTTAGTATCTTTTTGTAAAAAACAGATTTCTGTAAAAATAAGGCAAAAGATGTTTGTTGCAATATCTGTGCTAGTATTTTAGACTGCCTAACATATGATGTGGTATTTTTAAATCAAGAAAATAGCATATCTTGGGTGTAAGTTTCTTTCTTAGAAGAAACTTCTTCCTTATTATTTATTACATGCATGTAATTTAGTCATCCAGAACTTTTTATTTTAGTAATCTGAACTTTTCCCATTTCTATTTCTGTATATATCTGTTGACATCACTGGGAGATAGGTAGCTCAGCTCTCTCTTGTATGTCCTAGACTAAGGTATAGTTAATTACTGTTAACTTGCATCTGAGGGGGAAAATATTGCCTTATCTCATAACTAGCTTTGCAACCTGATCAGTTGTAGAAGCACTGGGCTGTCAGGTATTGGGAGTCTGAGGAGCATACACTAAAGCCAACAATTCATTCTCCACATCTGGAAGTTTCTTTGGGGCATCTATCTATTTCATTCATGAACACACATAAACCTTTATAAGAGACTCTTCACAAATGGAGGGACAGCAAAACATGTGGAGGGAGTCTCTGAGACCCATAGGTGCCCACAATAGAAAGAAGAATATGTTTTTTAAGTTTGATAATGAGAAAATCCTTATAGTAAAATGTTGGTTTTGAATTGCCCACTCCCCCGATTAAGATATTTTGGCAAAGTTTCAGGCTTGTAGAACATGAATCTGAAATAAGCTACTCATGAGCATTTTTTTTTTTTTTTTGCCGTTACTTGGGAAAGACCTCCTTAGAATGAACACTCAAGAAAGCAGTCAGAAAATGTAATCAGCCTCCCCACAACATCATTTGAGTATCCGAATTCAACTTAGTCTGCACTAGCTAGGTTATATGAAGAAATAAATTATCTTTGTTTGCTTAGGTGAGCTTCAGCTGGGTTAACCCAAAGGATTGCATTTGAATTTCAAAAATCCATAGGAAACATGTCTTCTAGAATACATAATCTGTTTTTCTCAGTTTGATCCTGGAAATATACTTTTGGTATTTTACCAATGCAATGAAAATGTATGTTCTTATATGATTAGATAAAATGTGTTAATGACAAGCCCCTAAATCATAGCTGTGTTCTCACTTCAGGAAATTGAGGGACATGGCCTAATTAATATTAAAGTAATTCTCACACTCAATCCCTCGACTTCTGTTTAGTTTAATTCAATATAGTCTCTCCAGAAGTCTGCTTTTATTCATCTAGTCATTGACTTATGCATGTCAAACTTTGTTACCCTCATTCCTAGGTAGAGTGGAGGAAGAATAAGTAGGTATACAAATTCTTGTCTGTGCTCATTATGTTTTTCTCATGGGGAGGATTGGAAGCTAAATGCTTATGCTTGCCAAAACTTTAGCTACAGGAAAATGTATTTTGTTGAATTTAATCATGGGTTCATACTGCTATCAAATGGTGAAGGAAGGTCTTCCTACGATAATGATTACATTAGGCTTGAGTTCATTGTAATTCTCATTCTAACTGAAGTATATCAAAGGCATACAACTACCTTTTCTTATTTCTTGACTTAATTCATAACTTAAGGTTGGTAGATTTTTAAAAAATTTCCTGGGAGATTTGATCCCAGAATTATGGAGAAAATTTTGTACTTGGCTATTTTTGAGCAAGCTAAATGAATAAAAGAAGAAAAGGCTTTTTAAAAGTCCAGATGTAACTCTGCCCTATAGTGATCCAAGTAATTGCCAGAAGAGGCATTCTATGGACACCTTTCAGCTGACTTTTACTTCCTGGAACAGTGTAAATAATAAATAACTGTGAATGCATCCTGTCTCTCTTAGTCCTCAAACACTCTCCATTAAAACATTGATCTTAAGGCCAGGTATATGGGCTCACACTTGTAATCCCTGTCCTTTGGGAGGCTGAGGGAAAAGGATAGCTTGAGTCCAGGAGTTTGAGACCATCCTGGGCAACATAGCAAGAACCTTTCTCTACAAAACATAACAAACAAACAAAAAAAAACCCCACCAAACTAGAGTCAAACCCAATCCTTTTCTATGCTACCTTTTGGGTGCTCCATTGGCACTTGCACAGTCATATATTAACTGAAGGCCAAATCACAATTGCTGGACATAATATATTTTCATGACTTGAGTTTGTGGTATGTGAATTTTTAGGTTAGGTTATTTAAACTTGGGTAGTATGCCTTATACATTTCTTTTCTTTTCTTTTTGAGCTGGAGTCTTGCTCTGTCGCTGGGGCTGGAGTGCAGTGAGTAGATCTTAGCTCACTGCAAAGTCCACCTCCAAGGTTCAAGCGATTCTCCTGCCTCAGCCTCCTGAGTAGCTGGGATTACAGGAGCCAACCACCACACCAAGCTAATTTTTGTAATTTTAGTAGAGTGGGGTTTCACCATGTTGGCCAGGTTGTTCTTGAACTCAGGCAATCCACCCACCTCTAGCCTCCCAAAAGGCTAGAGCCTCATTAGAAAGTACCACTGCTTAGAGCCCTTGGTTAGGGATTACAGGCATGAGCCACCATGCCCAGCCATATGTTTCTTTTTTTTTATTGCATTTTAGGTTTTGGGGTACATGTGCAGAACGTGCAAGATAGTTGCATAGGTACACACGTGGCAGTGTGTTTTGCTACCTTCCTCCTCTTCACCCACATTTGGGATTTCTCCCCAGGCTATCCCTCCCCAGCTCCCCCCCACCGCTGTCCCTCCCCTATTCTCCCCAATAGACCCCAGTGTGTAGTACTCCCTTCCCTGTGTCCATGTGTTCTCATTTTTCCTCAGCCACCTATGAGTGAGAATATGTGGTATTTCATTTTCTGTTCTTGTGTCAGTTTGCTGAGAATGATGTTCTCCAGATTCATCCATGTCCTTACAAAGGACAAAAACTCATCATTTTTGATTGCTGCATAATATTCCATGGTGTATATGTGCCACATTTTCCCAGTCCAGTCTATCATTGATGGGCATTTGGGTTGGTTCCAGGTCTTTGCTATTGTAAACAGTGCTGCAATGAACATTCGTGTGCACGTGTCCTTATAGTGGAACGATTTATAGTCCTTTGGATATATACCCAGTAATGGGATTGCTGGGTCAAATGAAACTTCTATTTCTAAGGCCTTGAGGAATCGCCACACTGTCTTCCACAATGGTTGAACTAATTAACACTCCCACCAACAGTGTAAGAGTGTTCCTATTTCTCCGCATCCATCTGTTGTCTCCAGATTTTTTAATGATCGCCATTCTAACTGACATGAGATGGTATCTCAATGTGGTTTTGATTTGCATCTCTCTAATGACCAGTGATGATGAGCATTTTTTCATATGTCTGTTGGCCCATGAGGCCATATGTTTCTTTCACTTACTCCACTCCCATCTTTCCTTTTCTCTGTCTTTTTTTTATGCCACCTTTTTAAAAATGAGGATGAGAGTCAGAGTTGCCTCCTAATATGCTATATGCATCAACCCCAAACAAAGTGGGCTAGGAATTGAAAAGTGACTGTAGGTGCCAGTTTGATATTCTAAAATAGATAATTCAAACGTAGCAAAATTTCACTGGCACAGATCACTTGAATGGAGATATGCCAAGTTTATTACATCAATGAATTATTGAAAAAATACCCTTTATGAAGAATGATTTTATCTCCCTAAAACCAGAAAAATGCTTGCTTTACACCCTCTTCCACTACACATGCTTTCTCACCAAATGACTCTCACCTCAGATCAGTGAGTCATCATCATCTGGCTCTGCCTAATTTGGGTAGCCATGAGCCCAACAGAAGGAGATCCTTCTGTTAAGAAAGAAATCATCCTGAACTCCACTGGGCCCACCAAATCTCATGCTAATCTTTCTGCTATTTACTTACTCCTGGGTATTTACAAGATATTTTCCTCTCCTTACATTGGCACTTCACTTCATCATTCCTAGGGCATGTGAATAAGGTACTAAAGGCTTCTTTCCGTATTATCATAATGAACTGTATTTAATCAGGGCTTTTCAATACCTAACAACCACAAATGTACTGACAGTAGAAAATATTTGGTAGTAGGCTGAGGGATTTTCCCTAAGTCTATCAAAACACTAAATACAGGAAAACACCTATATTGCCTGTGCTTAAAGCAAATCTATGCCTTCTTTCATACACTATCTTCCTTCCCAGGGTTCCCACATTAACATTACTAGACAAAAAGCTGCTCCTTCATGAAGTAAATTTTTATAGAGTTAGTAAGCTCTGTTCAGTATTCCAAGGGGCAAAAGGGAAGGCTTTAATCATTAAGAAATAAAGATAAAATTTAAAAAATACGAAAGAGAAATTACAGAAAACAGTAAGGCATTCATAGGGATAAGTCTGCTGAACTGAAGCAAAGCAACCACACCACCCTACAGCAAACTCCTTGACATCCCTTTTATGACCAAGTGCTTTCTGTAGTCTCCTTCTCTAGTTTTAAGGCATGTGTGTGTGTGTGATATGTGTGCTTGGGTGTTTGTGTTACAATTTGGTATATGAACTCAAGCTCTGGTGAGAAAAATCAGGAATAAGTAAGAGGAAACAAAGTCTTTTGGCACACTTTGATGTTCCCTCTCTCATCCCAATGCCCATGCATTGGGACTTCAGACCTCCTCCTGAAATCAAGTGAGTGCAAAGAGGATTCAATAATCCTCCTGCCTCTGTGATCTAGAGCTCCTTGGGGAAGAGCCTCATTAGAAAGTGCCACTGCTTAGAGCCCTTGGCTAGGGCCGCTTTTCAGTGTTAGAGACCTGCCACTCAGCTCAGTGGCTTCCATGTTGGCTGAAGTCCTCACCTTCTAGGATGCACTTCCGTCCCTTCCGCTGGCTCCCTAGCTCTCTAAACTAGATCTGTGAGCCCTAATGCATACTATCCTGGGCCTGGGAGCCTTCTGGTAGCATTGCTGCCTAGGAGAGGAACTGTTGCTAGCTTATTTGGGTATTACAGCATACTTTCAACAGACAGGACAAGTCTAGTCTTCATTCATTTTAAGGAGCACTAACATTCTATTTCTACTTCCCCAAGAAATAGTGATTGCAAGATCTCTGTCACAAAATTCCTAGTTGAAGAAAGATGAAACTGACAATTATCAGCTGGACTTTCCCAATGTTAGGGACTTGGTTAGTGATAGCTAACAGAGGAGGCAGAGGCTGAGGAGAATCCTTGTGCTGATGTCTCCCTAAAACCCATAATGGCCAATAAGGCAGAGGTATTTACCTGGAAGGTAAGAAGCAGTGCGTTGCTGTGTCAAAAGATCAGGTCACCCCAGTGGTTCTGAAGTCAAGTCTCAGTCAGAGCTCGTTCACTTTATAAATGCCTTCAGCAGCTCTTCTCAAGGGCCAAGAGAAGAGTGGCCTAGAGCCAGAGCACAAACGAACGTGGTGTTCTGGCCCTCAGCTGTGGGAGAGACACTTGCTACTTCCTAGATTGGACTCCAGCAACTTCTCCCACAGAAGACCTACTTTTATTCAAGGTTGGCCATGAAGTAACAAAGACAGTCTGTGATTTCAGCTTTCAGAGCCTCAAGGCTGCAGGCACCCTCCATCCTACCTCAGCCTCCCTGTGCAAGCAAGCCTGGCTGCATCCTGCTCTGAGCTACAGATTAATGCACTTGAGAAAAATGCCTTTGAACCAAGAATGGGTTGACTTTACAAATCTAGTCAGCTCATTTCCATACCCAGCAGGAGCACTTGCAGTTGGAGAATACTTTTCAATCCTCAATCAACAATAGCAGCTCAGAAGCTTCCCCCAGGGACTCAGCTCTGGAGTTATCCACTAAGGGACCCATTCAGCCTCAGGCAGTGATTCCTAGGCAGTGTAGAGACTCTCAGTGGCCAGGATCCCTCTGTCAGTCCACAAGCACCACATAAACAAAACTTTACACCTCCCAATGGAAAGATCCAAAACACACACACACACACACACAATTTAATCCACAGCGAATCCAAGAAATGCCTTGGCTGACACATTTTTCTGCTACAAAATAGAACTCGTGATTTTTAATTGTTGGTTTATTTCTCCAGGGCAGCTCACAGAGAACTGAAAAGGGCTTAAGGCCCTAAGCCAGATGACTTTACTACTAATAAGTGATCCATAGGTACTTGAAAAATTAATGCTCGTTTTATCCTTCAGTGGAGAGGCTCCCAGAGAAGACAGATTCCAGATCAGTGTGGTTTAATTGGACCAATTCTATAGCTTTTAAATTTATTTTCTCCATTGCAGAGAGAACCACACCTTTCAGGTAATACAGGAAACCCCAGCTACCCCACATTGGGTTACAGCACCGCAGGGTCCTGGGTAACTAGGAAGGACTCAGAGGATTTCCCAAATAAAACTCCTGAAGCAGATAATGCCTGTTCGACCCCTGCCTGAAAAACCAGAGGCCAAGGAGAGCCATGCATTTCTTATCAATATTGAATGCCAAATAGTGAGAGTGGGATTTCTGATGGGTTTATAAATCCATTCCGTTATTCCTGAGGTTTCCAACTCACAGTCAACCCCGCATAAACTCAAGGGTTTATTTTTTATTTTACTACTTCATGTGAAAGTTTTAATGTCTGAAGAGGACTACAGTCTCTCTAAAGTATTTTTCCTGGCAAATATTTTCCCTTCTCTCAAGAAAAGTACAAGAGTGATTTTATTGTATGTTTTTTGTTGTTGTTGTTGTTGTTTTTGACTTCCCCCTTCACTTTATCTTGATTTTTCAGCTAAATAATGCCACGGTAATAAATTTCAGTCATTTTTGAAGAAAACTCGGAGACAGGATTTTCCAAGAATCCTTCCACACCCCCTGAAAGGCGAATGTGTTTGTGTCTTCACACTCCTGTGTATTTGCTTAGGGAGAGAGGGTTGCAAATAAGAACAGTATGTGAGCCCATCCATAGAACTACATGTATTTTGAAACACGACAAATCTGTTTCTGGTCCTCATTTAATGTCGGGAAATGTGTATCCTGTCGTAATTGGGGCTATTCACTTTTGGTGATATTTAAAACGGGTCCAACAGAGTCGAGTTGATGTTTGGTTAACCACGAAGAAAATGGCTTTTGATCAGGCAGGCAATTACTAATCAAATCAGGTAACTTCCCAAGCAAAGCAAAATAATTTTTAACTATTCCTCTTCTACAGTGATGCACAAGGCAATTATTTATGAATGAAAGAGGGTTTTCGTGCTGATGAGTGACAGACACTATGGAGTGAGCCACCAGGACTAGACTATCATCACAAAAGGTCATCTCTAAACTCAGGATGAGAATGCTCTTTTTATGTCGCTGTGTGTGTATATGGGGAAGGAGGCTGAGTGCAACTGCGGGCATAATCCTGAGGTTGCAAGGTCTCTGCCTGCTGTAGAAGAAGAGGCTTGTCGCTATGTCATAAATAATCCTACTCAGGCAACTCAGAAAACCGTGTCTTCCTTCCCACCTCCACTCCCCACTGTGAGCTCTGTAGGGCTTGGTTTCAGGGCCCTGGCAGCCAGGGGATACTTTACCTATGGCCTTTGGGGTGAGGGCTTTTTAGAGACCAGGCTCTGACGCTCTGTAGAATCAGGTAGTTAGCCAGGGGAAAAGTGTTTGCCAAAAAAACAATTCAACATGCTTACATGTGAAGCGCTAGATGTATACTGTCTGGGTAGACGCAGCACAACAATAAATCAGGTAGGTAACTCCATTCTCCCATTATACACCTGAAGTAATCGAGATTTAAGAGATTACGTTAATGATGGATCCAGCTGCTACTCTCCAGCGCTAGGGTGACTCTAGAAGACCACTGCTTAGGGATCAGCAAGAAATGAATTTTAAACCGTCTGCCATCATTCTAGTAGCCTGCTCCTGCCTCAAGTCCCCGCAGTGATTCCCAGAGGACCCGGGGGCAAAACCCAGCTGCAGCGTCGTGCAGCCAGCATAAGCTATCCTATTTTGCATGATCCTTTGTCTCCTTGGTGCTGCTCAGGGAGCAAATCTGCGCTTCCCAGCAGTTCGCGGAGCCGGCACCTGCTGCACGCGCTGCCGGAAACCTAGCTTTCTTCCAGCCAAGCCTACCTCACAGGACCTTTGCTGTTGTAGAGCTTGAATTTTGACTTAGCAAATTCGGTCGCCAGTGGCTGCTCTGCGCGCCAAGATGTCCTCAGAAGTTCGGGGAGAGGTTGCTGCACTCATTAGGGACTCCAAAAGCCCTTTCCTGTGATAGTAAATCTGTGTCTGGGTCAAACAGGCCTCTTTACAAACACTTTTGAAAGTGGAAGCACAAGTGCCATTTTCCGGTGTGCTCCTCTAAATCCTTATTACGCAGTTATATCATCTGAGCTGTGATTCAGCTTCCCACTGTCTTCCTGGACCAGCATGACCTTTGAAAGACCATGATCCATGGCGCCAAGGATTTATTAAAAAGACTGATTTGTGGCTGGACACGGTGGCTCAGGCCTGTAATCTCAGCATTTTGGGAGGCCCAGGCGGGCAGATAACAAAACCAAGAGATGCAGATCATCCTAGGCAACATAGTGAAACCCGTCTCTATTAAAAATTAACCGGGCGTGGTGGCGAGTGCCTCTAGTGCCAGCTACTCGAGAGGCTGATGCGAGAGAATCATTTGAAACTAGGAGGCAGAGGTTGCAGTGAGCTGAGATCGTGCTACTGCACTCCAGTTTGGTGACAGAGCAAGACTCCGTCTTAAAAAAAAAAAACAAAAAACAAAAAACAAAAAACTATTTTGTGAGAAGCCAAGACGTTTCAGATGTTATTTCTCTTGCCAGAATGTAACAAAACGCCACTAATATTTTTAAATTGGGAGAGTTTAGGAGCTTTATTTTTTACCATCCTTAGAAAAAAATATTGACCATGATTAATGGATAATTATTGGCTAGAATTTCAGACAACATTCTCTTTTATACTTAGCATAATTGCTTAACTGTGTTCAGATTTGCCACTTAACTCTATTTAAAAAAAACACAAGTGGTCAATTTCAGGGACAATTATCACATCGTCACCTAAGGAGCCCAATGAGATAACTTTGAAGATTAACTTGCAAACAATTATTATTTTAGTGAATTTGCAATCTGTTGAACCTGTTGCAATAATTATGTTTTAATGAAATTTAGGCTTTATTCTCTAGAAAAAAAAAATACAATGCTGGATTCAAATTTTTAATTAAAACTTTTAACACAATGATGCAAATGTATATTTCACATTGGTGAACTTATTTATAATGTTTTAAAGCCATATATATTTAATTTAAAAATGCATTGAAAAATGACTGATGTCTTGCTTAGTGTCATCCCAACAACCGAAGTAGATCGAACAGCACATCTAATTGATTGAGCAAGTTTGATCAGAGCGCTTATTGCCACAAAATCAACTTATCAAAAGAAAAAAATAAATTAGACTTCGTTACTCAAGTGAAAGAACCTTTATTAGAACAAATTGGGGAAATGTGGGGATAAAAATTCAGAAAAAGATAAAATGGAAAATAGATTTAAGTATACAAATGTTAGCCATACTTCACAAGAGAAAGAAATAAAAGACATCAAAATAGGGAGAGAGGAAGACAAACTATATGCAGACAATATGATTCTGTACCTAGAAAACTCCATGGTCTTGGCCCAGAAGCTCCTTGATCTGATACACGAATTCAGCAAAGTTTCAGGACACAAAATAAATGTACAAAACTCAGTAGCACTTTTATACACTGACAACATCCAAGCTGAAAGTGAATCAAGAATGTAATCACATTTCCAGTATCCACAAAAATAATCAAATACCTAGGAATACAGCTAACTGGGAGGTGAAAGATCTCTACAACAAGAGTTACAAAACACTGTTCAAAGAAATCAGAGTTGACACAAAATAGGAAGGATTAATATTGTTAAAATGGCCATACTTCCCAAAGCAATGTACAGATTCAGTGCTATTCCTGTCAAATTACCAATGACATTCTTCTCATGATTAGGGAAAAAACTATTTTAAAAGGCATATAAAATCAAAACAGAGCTTGGATGGCCAAGACAATTGAACAAAGACTATGAACAAAGAACAGAAGAACAAAGCTGGAAGCATCATATTACCCAACTTCAAACTGTAATACAAGGCCATAGTAGCCAAACAGCATGGTATTGCTACAGAAACAGATACATAGACCAATGGAACAGAATAGAGATCCCAGAAATAATGCCACACACTTACAGCCATCTGATCTTTGATAATGCCCACAAAAACAAGCAATGAAGAAAGAAATCCCTATTTAATAAACAGTGCCTTATGGCTAACCATATGCAGAAAATTGAAACTGGACCCTTTTCTTACACGATATGCAAAAAATCAACTTAAGGTGAATTAAAGACTTAAATGTAGAAACTAAAACTATAAAAACATGGGGGAGATAACCTAAGAAATACCATTCTGGACATGAGACCCAGCGAAGATTTCATTATGAAGATGCCAAAAGCAATTGCAACAAAAACAAAACCTGACAAGTGGGACCTAATTAAACTAATGAGCTTCTGCGTAACAAAAGTAAATATCAACAGAGTAAACAGACAACCTACAGAATGAGAGAATATATTCACGAACTATGCATCTGACAAAGTTCTAATATTCAGAATCTATAAGGAACTTAAATGAATCAACAAAGAATAGACAAACCACAGCACTAAAAAATGGGCAAAGGACATGAACGGACACTTTTCAAAAGAAGACATAAATGCAGCCAACAAACATATAAAAAATGCTCAACATCACTAATAATTAGAGGAATGCAAATCAAAACCACAATGAGATACCATCACACTCCAGTCAGAATGCTTACTACTAAAAGTAAAAAATAAAAATAAAAAATAGATACTGGCAAGGTTGCAGAGAGAAGGGAATGCTTATATACTGCTGGTGGGAATGTAAATTAGTTCTGCCATTGTGGAAAGCAGTGTGGTGATTTCTCAAAGAACTCAAAATAGAATTACCATTCAACCCAGCAAGCTCTTTACTGGGTATATATCCAAAGGAATATAAATTTTTCTACTATAAAGGCACATACATGGATATGTTCATCACAACACTATTTACAATAGCAAAGACATGCAATAAACCTAAATGCCAACCAACGGTAGACTAGATAAAGAAAATGTGATCTCAATTGACGCAGAGAAGGCATTTGACAAAATTCAACAGCCCTTTATGCTAAAAACCCTCAATAAACTTCGTATTGATGGAACATATCTCAAAGTAATAAAAGCTATTTACGACAAACCAACAGCCAATATCATACTTAATGGGCAAAAACTGGAAGCATTCCCTTTGAAATCCAGCACTACACAAGGATGCCCTCTCTCACCACTTCTATTCAACATAGTACTGGAAGTTCTAGCCAGAGCAATCAGGCAAGAAAAAGAAACAAAGGGTATTCAAATAGGAAAGGTGGAAGCCAAATTGTCTCTATTTGCAGACGACATGATAGTATACCTAGAAGACCCCATCACCTCAGCCCAAAAGCTCCTGCAACTGATAAGCAACTTCAGCAAAGTCTCAGGATATAAAATCAATGTGCAAAAATCACAAGCATTCCTATACACCAATAACAGACTTAAAGAGAACCAAATTAAGAACGAACTGCCATTCACAATTGCTACAAAGAAAATAAAATACCTAGGAATACAACTCACTAAGAATGTAAGGGACCTCTTTAAGGAAAACTACAAACAACTGCTCAACGGAATAATAGAGGACACAAACAGATGGAGAAACATTCCATGTTCGTGGTTAGGAAGAATCAATATTGTGAAAATGGCTATACTGCCCAAAGTAATTTACACATTCAATGCTATCCTCATCAAACTACCATTGAATTTCTTCACGGAACTGGAAAAAACCACCATGAATTTCATATGGAACCAAAAGAGAGCCCGCATAGCCAAGTCAATTCTAAGCAAAAAGAACACAGCGGGAGGCATCAGGCTACCAGACTTCAAACTATACTACAAGGCTACAGTAATCAAAACAGCATGATACTGGTACCAAAACAGAGATATAGACCAATGGAACAGAACAGAAGCATCGGAGGCAACACAACATATCTACAACCATATTATCTTTGATAAACCAGACAAAAACAGGTAATGGGGAAAGGATTCCCTATTTAATAAATGGTGTTGGGAAAACTGGCTAGCCATGTGCAGAAAGCAGAAACTGGACCCCTTTCTGACACCTTACACTAAAATTAACTCCAGATGGATTAAAGACTTAAGCGTAAGACCTGACACCATAAAAACCCTAGAAGAAAATCTAGGCAAAACCGTTCAGGACATAGGAGTAGGCAAGGACTTCATGAACAAAACACCAAAAGCATTGCAACAAAAGCCAAAATAGACAAATGGGACCTAATCAAACTCCACAGCTTCTGCATGGCAAAAGAAACAGTCACTAGAGTGAATCGGCAACCATCAGAATGGGAAAAAATCTTTGCAGTTTACACATCTGACAAAGGGCTGATATCCGGAATTTACAAAGAACTCAAACAGATTTACAGAAAAAAAACAAACAAGCCCATTCACAAATGGGCAAAGGATATGAACAGAAACTTTACAAAAGAAGACATACATGAGGCCAACAAACATATGAAAAAGTGCTCATCATCATTGGTCATTAGAGAGTTGCAAATCAAAACCACATTGAGATATCATCTCCCACCAGTTAGAATGGCGATCATTAAAAAATCTGGAGACAGCAGATGCTGGAGAGGATGTGGAGAAATAGGAACACTCTTACACTGTTGGTAGGAGTGTAAATTAGTTCAACCATTGTGGAAGACAGTGTGGCGATTCCCCAGGGACCTAGAAATAGAAATTCCATTTGACCCAGCAATCCCATTACTGGGTATCTATCCAAAAGTCTATAAATCGTTCTACTATAAGGACACATGCACACGAATGTTCACTGCAGCACTGTTTACAATAGCAAAGACCTGGAACCAACCCAAATGCCCATCGATGATAGACTGGACTGGGAAAATGTGGCACATATACACCATGGAATATTATGCAGCAATCAAAAATGATGAGTTTGTGTCCTTTGTAGGGACATGGATGAATCTGGAGAACATCATTCTCAGCAAACTGACACAAGAACAGAAAAAGAAATACTGCATATACTCACTCATAGGTGGGTGAGACAAATGAGAACACATGGACACAGAGAGGCGGTCTACTATACACTGGGGACTGTTGGGGGAAATGGGGGAGGGACAGCGGGGGGGGGCTGGGGGGGATAGCCTGGGGATGAATGCCAAGTGTGGGTGAAGGGGAGGAGGGCAGCAAGGCACACTGCCATGTGTGTGCCTGTGCAACTATCTTGCACATTCTGCACATGTACCCCAAGACCTATAATGCAATAAAAATTAAAAAAAAAAAAAAAAAGAAAATGTGGTACATATATATGACTGAATACTATGCAGCCATAAAAAGAAATGAGATCATGTCTTTTGCAGCAACGTGAATGGAGCTGGAGGTCATTATACTAATGACCTAAAGCAGGGACAGAAAAACTAAATACATCATGTTCCCAATTATAAATGGGAGCTACACATTTAGTACATATGGACACAACAAAGGGAATAATAGACACCAGGACCTACTTGAGAATGGAGGATTAACAAAAGGAGATTATTGAAAAACCACCTATCGAGTATTTTGATTATTACCTGTGGGATGAAATCATCTATGCACAAACCCCTGTGACATGCAATTTACTTATATTACAAATCTGCACATATTCCCTGGGCCTAACTAAGGGATTTAAAATGCCATACTTCAAAAGGCTTATTAATGTGCATGGAGGATCTCTGATTAAGGTATAAAGGCTTTCTTAGATAACAGGTGGTATTTGATGATAATGTTAATTTTCCTATTACCAAATAATCTTGCCATATATTTATTTTAGTGCCTGATCTGATAATAGCTTTTTATAATTGCTAGAAACTGGTAACAAGCCACTGTCCTTCAACAGGTAAGTGATTAAACAAAGTGTGTACATCTGTACCACAGTAAAAAGGAATAAACTATTGATACACACCACAACCAGATGAAGCTCCAGTTCATCTTCCCCTAATTCTTAGTTTCTGATTGCTTGGTGAGTTGCTGTAGTTTCATTGCAATTATTTATGTGGCTTTATTTTTGTAATTGTGTTCAGCATGAAAATAAGTGAGGAAGTTTTTAATTAGATAATTCCAATGTCCATCTTTATTTACAGTTTCTAAATTAATGAGATTCTTCCTCCCCAAAGGTAAAACTAAGTCACATATAGTAAATGTGTCTGTTATTATAGTGGCATTAAATTACAAATTTAATATTAGAAAAATCTATGAAATTTTCTATATTTTATTCATAAATTGATTTTTCTCTTTATTGGTACTGATAGAACACAGCTGAGATAACTTTATCTCTAATCAGATGACATACTATTTTAAAGCATATCAAATAATGTTTTATTTCTTTATTGCAGCATGTTTCAAAAACTTGGAAAAAGATCAACCAAATCATTTAAATTTTCTGTGATGAAAAATGAAATGAACAAAAAAAGAATTAAAATAATATAATCAGAAATTTTTTGAAGTGGATGCAGCTTTATATGGTATGTTGGATAACATTTTCTGTTGAATTGGGGAAATGTTTATTTGTTATAGATTGGCTCAGATCATTATTGCACTTTGTAATCTTATTGAATTCCAAAAAATTAGTTTTAGGTTATGTGGTACACTCCTGTCAGTAAGCAAAAGAAATAAAGCCCAATATTAAATAAGTTTGTTAGAAACTGATTTATATGCCTTAACATCTTATTTTCATACTTGTGAGTGTAAGCAATATTCTCATTATGTATTAATTTTTCAAATGCTCAAAGATTAATTCCAAACTAGGGACGACAGCATAACTAAACTCAGCTGGGAGGCAATTGAATTTTTTGTGGTTCTACTAACTGTTTCATTCAGGCAATAACAAAAAACTGGTGTCTTGCTTTCAGGTAGTAGATCATTTTGAAACATCACCTGTATTTAATTTGGTAACTGATATTATTTTTTATGTTTTCATCTGATTATCTTAAAAGCTTTTGGCTTTCTACAGTGTTATAGTTATGAATTTGATGCTAACAGATTCTCTATTATAAAATGTATTGTCATTAATGCAATCCATATTTGAATATTTACAAGATAGAACACAAAATTGGTGAACATCTGACAAAATTATATTTTTCCCTTACTATGTCATTATATTTTATGCTTTACATACTTAATTATAAAAAGAACAATTGTTTTATTTAGAAAGTCTTCCAGTGAGTAAAGTATAGAAGTAACATTAAAGCATAATAGTTAAGAGGACCAGATGCAGAGTCAGACAGACCTAGATCATAATTTTGAATTTGCCACTCATTACCTGATAACCTTGAACAAATTAGTCAGCTTTTTAGAGCCCCAATTTTTTTTCATCTATAAAATGTGGATAAGAGCCACACTTACCTCATAGGTTTTCTCTAAGAATGAGATAATTCATGCTCAGCACCTTGCTAACTTTCATCGAACACTCATTCACAAAAACAATGCTCAATGACTTACATCCAATATTTTCAAGATAATTTCTGATGTGAAACCACTTAAAATAATTAAAACTTTTTAAAATTCAAGTTTAAATTTTTTACAGCTATCATCTAATAGTATAATTTTACCTTGGTTAAAAATTAAAGTGAAATACATTAATTTGTGATACTTCTATACTTTGATTAGAAATGAGGGCTAAAATCGGATAGTATAATATAAAAACCATGAATCATACACTTTCCTTTCCTTTCCCATACATTTTAAAAACTTATTTTGGAATAAGTATAAATTTACAAGCAGTTGGAATAAATAATAAAGAAATCCTGTGTACTGTTTCCCCAGTTTCCCCAATGGTAACATCTTGCAAAAGCATGTAGAGTAGCACAATTAAAATATTGACATTAATATGAACAAAAATTGTGTTCAATTTTCATCAGTTTTACACATGTTTGTTTGTGTGTGCATGCCTATGTATATATTTAGTTCTGTGAAATTTTATGTCACGTGTAGGCTTTTGTGTTTACTACCGGAGTCAAGATACAGAACAGTTCAATCACCACGAAGATTCCTTATGCTGCTTTTTACAACTATACTCATCTCCCTCCCATCTCACCTCCATGGATTAAATATACAGAATATAACATTTGGGATTGGATTTTTTTATTTGGCATATTTCCCTAGAGATTTATCCAGTTGTGGTGTGTATCAACAGTTTATTCCTTTTTGTACACATTTTGCTTAATCACTTACCTGTTGAAGGACACTGGGTTTTTTAGGTTCTCGCAATTACAAATAACTATTACGAACATTTATGTCCAGGTTTTTAAAAACTGCTCCTTCTTTACATCACCAACCCATATTGTTTTTATTTCCCCCACTTGACCATCCTATTGGATTGCTAATGATTCAACTACAGTTTTTTTTCACTGCTCAACTGATCATTTCTCACTTTCGAGATAATAAGAGGCATAGCAGAACAATGAAATTATTTTGAGAAGTTCTGATTAATCCAACCAATATGGTGAACAGGGATCACTCTTACTACTAGCTGCAAATAAATTTAAAAAGTGCTAGATTTCCATGGTAGGTAATATTTAGCCCTTAGCCATTCTTTTAAAATTGCTGACAGGGAGAGAGCTAAAATAATACATTTAATAATTAGGAAAATCATATCTCAAGTGGGTATATGGTAAAAGAGTTTTTTTTTGGTAAAAGAGTTTTCATACAATTGTATTGCATTCATATTTCACTAGTAAAATTCAAATGGTTGAATTGTATTACTTTGGATGCTAAAGACACCTTAATTACTTGACAGTAGAGACTGGAGTTTTATTTTCATTTCGCATGCTGAAAAGAATTTCAGAATCCACAAGGACATTTTTAAAAGATTTATCAATTTTACAACAGAATAGAGATTCAACTACTTTTAATAATTTCTGTAACATAGAAATATGACATGTTTTTGCCTATATTGCTTTTCTTCTAATCAAAGTCAGCTACTTCCACTGCTGTTCATTTTTCCTTGAAAGAAAACCTTACAAACATTTGTTTTCTTCTGTGCTTTGGATTTGGACTGAAGTCTGGGTTCTTTAACCTCTGTTTTCTCTTTGGACATTTTCCATTTCACATTATTAGATATAGGATAGTTTTGTTTTACATATTAGTGAATAACTGTCACATAGATATGGATTGGCAATAGTTATTCGCTTCACACTTTAATATTTCTAACGAAAGTCTTTATATAACCAGATTATTAATAAATCACTGGGACATCATTTGAAGCTTAGAATATATATATATATTATATGTAATATATATATATAGACTATAGAATATATATAGACTATAGAATATATATATAGAATATAGATATAGATATAGAATATAGAACAGTGAATCTTTTAAATTATAAAAAAAATTTATTGTAACAAAATTTTGTCATTTTTGCTCTGTACCCTTAGAACTCATCACAGTTGATTTAGCCTTTGAAGTGTGTAGATAAATTAAATTCCCTGAAGCTTGACTGTTTGAGTATTTTTCATTTATCATAATAAACACTGAGATCCTGCATTTTTCCAGTTTTATATAAACATAGGAGAATTAGCTCAGTTTCAATGATCAAAATTGTTCTTCCTCCCACAGTAATGTACCCTGCTGTGGTCCAGTTGTCCACCTGGATAGTTAATTCCACTTTGTAAAAGATGCATTTTCTTTGTACGAAGTACACTTTAGTGCACCCTGGATAAACGTATGGTTAATAAAAGAGTTATTGTCACTAGAAATTTAAACAGTTTTGCAATTCATCAAAAATAAATGTTAGTAAAGCTAAAGTTTCAGAATATGATGATTTGACCAATATATTCAAACGCCAATAAATACATTTCATGTAAATAGATTGACTTGGAAATGTACAGAAGTAACTGATTATGAGGAGAGTTAAAAACATATAGTGATGAGAATTTATAGAACAAAATACAAAGTTGAATTAGAAAAGTCATAGAAGTATGAAGTAATAGTCCAGGTCTTATATTTTGTGATATTATCTTATATATTTTTAACTAAAAAGCAAGTTTAACTTATAAAAATACAATTTTACTTTAATATTGCATCTATTAATTACTTGAGACAAAATCTATTACAAATATCCTTCATTTAATTGAAGTTTAAAGCATATTTTAATATATGTCATTATCAATGAAGGAGAAACAATTCAGTGTAATTTAGGATGTTAGGCATAGCAGAAATAATCTAGAAGTAATTTGATACTTGTATTGACAAACTGACATAATAGCAAATGAGATTTCTACATTGAAGGTTCTGATTCATAATTCACTACAATACAATGGGTTTATAATTCTGTCCTTTATACTTGCTTCATCAAAGATAATTTTGACTATTTAGATTCAATTGTTGCCTATTATTAAATCAAATATATTTTATTTCAAAATATCTAAAAGATAAAGTAAACATTAGCAAAAATACCTAGTAGCTTATTTTGATTTTTATGAGACAATTTCCCTGTGTTCTCAAATGTCTTGTTCCTAAGCAAAGCTTTAATTACATCTTCAAGTTTAGTTTTTTTCTAATGAACTTTTACGGACTTCTATTCTCTTATTTTTATATAATGTATGTTTATGTGCAGAACTGTGACTCCTAAAAAGAAAAACTAAAGTGAATTCTACCCTGAAAAACTTGGAAAACTATGTGCTAATGTGCATACAATGAAAATAGAATTTTGAATATTTCTAGTCTTTTCTTTATGTTTTGATTTATTCCCTTCTCACTGTGCCATATTGTGGGGAAAATCTTTTCAGAAATTCTAATTCCTTCTAGTTTTCCATCCTATTCCAAGGGTGTCTACTGAACTTTGAGGATTTTACTTCTTATTTCCAAGTACTGATTTTTATCCCTTTGTGTGCATGAATGACGATTGTTTGAGTAAGAAATTGTCCTTTTTTGCTACAGTTTACTCCCTAAATATTAATACTGAGTTAATGGTGAGAGACTTAAGAGACTACCCCTCTCATTTCTGGTCATTTTATGTCCCTGAACCAGCCATTAAGCCTTAAAGTAATACATGCTTTGGCATATATTTCTAGTGGCCACATTTATTCATGATTTAAGATGTGAACAGAGAGGGACTATGTCTCCTCCGCTACTGGCATAATTCAAACAGATCTAAAAAATTCTCTAATCTTGTAATCAGAGCGTAGAATATGCAAAACCTGTGGAGGATAACTTTTAGAAGTTAATGTTAGGAAATGTGGGTCTTCTCTCTCCATGTTCCTTATTCTTATGGTCCATTGATGATGTAAAATGTGCTGTATTTATTCTTTAAACTGTGGCAAACAGTTTGGTAATATAACACAATGGACTTTCATGACAGTGTCCAGTTTTTTTTTTTTTTTTTGAGACGGAGTTTCGCTGTTGTTACCCAGACTGGAGTGCAATGACACGATCTCGGCTCACCGCAACCTCCGCCTCCTGGGTTCAAGCGATTCTCCTGCCTCAGCCTCCCGAGTAGCTGGGACTACAGGCATGAACCACCATGTTCAGCTAATTTCTGTATTTTTAGTAGAGACGGGGTTTCACCTTGTTGACCAGGATGGTCTCGATCTCTTGACCTCATGATCTACCCGCCTCGGCCTCCCAAAGTGCTGGGATTATAGGCGTGAGCCACCGCACCCGACCGATAGTGTCCAGTTTTATCCCAGAGAAAAACTTAATGGTTTGGCTCATTTTATCAGGCATCAGATGAATAGTTTAATTTAGTGTGCATATGAAACTTAATTTACTAAGGATAATTGCTATGTCTCTGTGCAGGTGTAGCCTGAAAGACCCCTAACTGAACAACATTTCTTTTGACACTTCATATGCTCCATGTGTTTGTGTGTTTATTCAGATACATATTCATAGGTTTGTGTATGTGTGTGCATATCTGTGGGTGTATAATTGTTTATAATTATGTTTTCAATGTACATGTATTTAAGTGTGATATAAACTAAGTAAACACCCAGTATTTTCTGTTTTTAGTAGGATAATGAAAACAGTTGTTATCCTCTCTAATTGCTAGAAACAAAATTTCTTGTAGATGTGTTAGACCTTGGAGTTATCCATTCCCATATACAACAAATTTTTATTTCATAAGTGTTTAGTAGCGGTATAAAATCTTCAATTTTAAGGCTATATATATATATATATATATATATATATATAATTTTGGGAAGATTTTTGGTGTGTATTTCACAGCTTATTTTCTAAATATAACTAACATTATGATAGCATTTTGTAGCCCTAATAGAAGTTTAAAATGTCATTCAGTATTTAATGAAAGTTACAGTAATGATATCTCTGTGTTTCCCCTCGAGCAAATTAAATTATTTTTGTATTACATCTCACTGTTTGCTAATCCTACCTGCTCAGTTTCTATGTTGTTTACTTCCATAATTTGTAATTTATATTTCTAAGAGGTTTTTTAATAATTTTAAAAGTATCCAATGAATGTATTTTATGTACTAGTCTTGGTGATAAGCAGCATATGGGTTTTAGAATTTGGATTGTGATCCCACAGCTTTGTAGAAGAGTGTGGAAAAATTTTTTATTCACTCTGAGTTTCAATTTTCTCACCTTAGAATGTGAACAATAATAATACCCATCTTTCAGGTTGCAAGGGACTTAATACATGCAAACCACTTTCATGTCTCCATTTCTTTTCTGAAATATTGCTTAGAATGCCACCCTAAAATGTTGAGTTTTTGTTCAAGTGTAGTCCAGTCCAACTTTCTGTGCTTGAGATAAATCTTAGCATTTTCCAAAGTTCAGGCATCCTATTTCATATGTCTCATCTTATCTTTGGCTCACATTTCACAGCAATCATCCTTTTCCCAACTAAATCCCATTTTTTTCTTCCATCTTTCAAGCTGATGATCTCAAATATTTCTTTATTCAGTATAGAGAAAATTTGTTTTAATTTATCTCATCTTGACCTAATAATATCATTTTGTGTGTATCCATTTTCACATTCTCCCTGCTTGTAACTCTCTTTAATATGTATACATGTCCTCACCTTCTCTTGAGCCCTAGGAGACCATCGTCCTACATTTATCTCCTGACTTCATTCAGATTCTATAATTTTTTTCTTGTTCCTTTCTTTCTAACCTGCTTTCATATAAGCAAGTACTTACCTATGTTTCAAAGATTGTGTGTTTAATTTTATCACCCTTATTAATTACTTTTTCACTATTTCTCATCTGTTAATTGCCAATCATTGTTGAATAACTTATCTGATCATGACACATTTCTTATTTTGCTATTGACTACACCTTAATCAATCTAGTTTCCTTTTCCTATTTTTCATAGATATGGATTTTTTTCTAGCCAAAGCCAATGTTTGGGTCTTTAGTGCCTTTTTTTCTTTTTCCTCAATTTAATGTTTAAAAAGGTAATGGAGTCACATAGTGTAAAACTCAACACTTTATAAAAATGTATATGTTGAGTTCTTGCTTCCCATTTCTGTTCTCATCTATTGGGTTTTAGCACCTTCACCGCCTACATGAGACATTATTTTTAGTAGTTCTTTTTGTATATATCATTTCGATATTTTTTATGCCAGTACAAGTAAACTTACTCCCATTTTACTATTTTACACAAAAGACAACATAAATTGCTCTGTAGTTTGTATTTTTTACTTATGATGTCCTCGAGGTCATTGCAGTCCACAGCAATCTTCCTTATATTTCTTAATGTCAGGACTACATTCTATTGCGTAAGTAAATTATGGATCCACCATAGATGGCCACTAACTTGTCTTCAGTCTTTGGCTATTACAAACAATCCTGAAGCAAATAACCTTGCACATATGTTTTTTGATGTGTGTCTTATGTACCTGATCAGTGGGATAAATTCCCAGAAACAGATACCCACAGTTGAAATGTTGATTGATAGTACCAAACTCTTCCCCATAGGTATATCATTTCACTAATTCCACCAGCTTTATATGAAAGTAACTATTTCCCCACTATTTTGTAGAATAAATGTGTTATAATTTTATGGCAGTGCAGTTTTACTTTACAATTCTGTTCTTATATAATTTAACATATTTCCTTATTTTAAGAGGTGGCCATTAATGAAACAAAAGGTATATAAATGAAACTAGTAAATTGTTTTCCGAAGTGATTGTAGCATTTTTCACTCTCATGAACAGTATATGAGGGTTCCAGTTGCTCCATATCCTTATCAACATTTTGTGTTGTCAATGTTTTTAATTTTAGTCATTTTCGAAAATGTGAAGTGGTATCCCATTGTGACCGTATTTGCTTTTCTCCTGATGACTCTTGATGTTGAGGATCTTCTCACATGTTAATTATCCATTCACATGCTTTTTGGGGGGTTGAGTTTGTGTTTGAGTAAGGAATCAAGGGATTAATGGATTCAAGAAGACATAAATGATTAAGGCATTGGTAGCATTCAGGAGGGCTAAGAGCAAGTTCAGCAGGAATAATTGAGAGATGTAGAATGCAAAAACTTGCATTCATGTATTTTCTTTTGTTAAGTATCTTTTCAAATGTTTAGCTCATTTTAATCAGTTTGTTTTTCTTTTTAACATCTAATTATAGAAGTTTTTAAAAATATATTCTGGTTGAGTCCTTTGTTCGATATGTGCATTGCAAGTAACATTTCCAGGTCTAAAGTTTGTGTTACCAGTTAGATAATGTATTTTTTGATGAGCCGATATTTTTAATTTTGATG
Source organism: Saguinus oedipus (assembly GCA_031835075.1). Taxonomy (NCBI): domain Eukaryota; kingdom Metazoa; phylum Chordata; class Mammalia; order Primates; family Cebidae; genus Saguinus; species Saguinus oedipus. The sequence goes on along the minus strand of CM063191.1, from coordinate 76,569,209 downwards.
AAGTAGCATGTATTTTTTTTGGTTATATTTAGCAGTTTTTTTGTAACTTGTTTAAAAAATCTTTGCTTAAGTTATAAAAATATTCTTCTTTGTTTTTCTTTAGAAACATGTTAGTCTTAGCATATGTTTAAGTTGATTGTTCATCATCTTGAACTAACTATTCTTTGTGATATAAAGTAGGAATTGAGGTTAATATTTCTGTATATGGATATCTGGTTGTTCCAGCACTTTAAAAAGTTCCTTCCACACTGAATTACCTTCTCACTTCTGTGGAAAACTGATTGACTGATAATATGTGAGTCTAGGAATAGACTTTATTGTATTTCATTGCTCTATTTATCTATCTTGTTGCTAATATCATGCTTTCTTAGTGACTATAGTTTTCTAGTAAGTTTTGAAACCAGACACCATTCTCCAAATTTGGTCTTATTTTAAGGATTATATTGGCTCTTTCTGGTCTTTGCCATTTCATAAAATTGATAATCAACTTGTTAATGATTTTCTTATTTGTATAGTTTATTCCTTATCTTGTTCCATTTGTGTTGCTATAACAAAATATCACAAACTGAGTGATTTATAAAAAACATTAATTTATTTTTCTTACTTCTGGAGGCTTAGACTCCAAAATCAGGGCACTGACAGGTTTGGTGTTCAGCAACAGCCACCTCTAAGATGATAACTTATTGCCACATCTTTCAGAGAGAAAGAATGCTGTGTCCTCACATGATGAAAGTGATGGGCAAAAAAGACATACATTTTGTGAAACCACCTCCATAAAGGCCTTAATCTCATTTTGGAGAAAAGAGTCCTTGTGACCTAATCACTTCCTAAAAGGGATAACTTCTTTCTTCTTTTTTAAAAATGTATTTTTAGTTGATACATCATATTTATACATATTTATGGAAAACATGATATTTTGATACATGTATAATGATCAAATTAGGGTAATTAGCATATTTATCACCTCAAATGTTTATTATTTCCCTGTATTGCAAACATTCAAAATCCTCTTTTTCAGCTTTTTGAAAATATACAATAAAATGTAGTTAACCATATTTACCCTACAGTGCTATGGAACACCACAACTCATTCCTCCTATGTAGCGTTAATTTTGTATCTTAACTTGCCTTTTTCCATCCTCCCTCCTACCTATACTTCTCAGCTTCTAACATCCACACTTTTACTTTCTACTTTAATTAGCTCAAAATTTTTTTAGCTCCTATATTTGTGCAAGAACATGTAGTATTTCTTTTTCTCTGTCCGACTTATTTTACGTACCATAATGTCCTCCAAGCTCATCCATGTTGTCCTAAATGATATCCTTTTTTATGGCTAAATAGTAATCCTTTGTGTGTGAATGGCACATTTTCTTAATACATTCATCTGTTGATGGACATTTAGGTTGATTCCATACCTTAGCTATTATGAACAGTGCTTCATCAAACATGTGGGTGTAGGAATACCTTTGATAAACTCATTTTCTTGCCTTTGGAGAAATATGCAGTAGTGGAATTGCAGGTTATATGTAGGTATATTTTTAGTTTTTGGATGAAACTCCATACTGTTTACCATAATGGCTGTATTCTTTTATATTTCCATCAACTGTGTATACTTGTTCCCTTTTCTCTGCATCCTAGACAGCATTCATTATTTTTTGTCTTTTTGAAGGTAGCCACTTCAACTGGGATGACATGATATCTCATTGTGGTTTTGATTTGCATTTCCCTGGTGATTAGTGATGTTGAACATTTTTAAATGTACCTGTTGGTCATTTGTATGTCTTCTTTAGAGAAATGTCTATTTAGATTTTTTACCTATTTTTATTGAATTACATATACTTTTGCAATTGAGTTGCTTAAATTTATTATAGATTTTGCTTATTAATATCTTGTCAAATGGAAAGTTTGCATTTTTTTTCTAATTTGGTAAGTTGTCTTTTCACTTTGTTAATTGTTGCATTTGCTACACAAAATGTTTTTTGACGTTGATGTAGTCCCATTTGTCTATTTTTTATTTAGTTGTCTGTGCTTTTGACACCTTACCCAAAAACTCTTTGCCAAGACCAATGTCCCGAAGCATTTCTCCAATGTATTTTTCTACTAGTTTTATAGACTCAGGTCTTATATTTAAATCTTTATATTTTAATTGATGTTTTATGTAGTGAGAGATATGGATCAAGTTTATTTTTTGTTCTGCATATGAATATCCAGTACTGCAAGCAACACTTATTAAAGAGACTCCACTTTTCCAAATGGGAGACACCACTGTCAAAAATAAGTTGGTTGTAAATGCATGGATTTATATCTAGGCCCTCTACTCTGTTCTATTGGTCAATATATCAGTTTTTATGCCAGTACAATGCTGTTTTGGTTACTATGGATTAGTAATTAATATATTTTGATGTCAGATAATGTGATGTCTACAACTTTGTTCTTTTTACAGAGAATTTCTTTGGCTATTTCGGCTTTTTCTTGTTTCCATACAAATTCTAGAATTTTTTTTCTATTTTTTCTGAAATATGACTAGTATTTTTATAAGGATTATATTTAATCTGTGGATTGCTTTGGGTAGCATGGTAACTTTAATGATGGTAATTCTTCCAATTCATGAGCTTGGGATGTCTTTTTGTTTGTTTTAGACCTCTTCAACTTCTTTCAATGGGTTTTTATAATTTTCTCAGGGAAGTCTTTCACACATTTGGTCATACGTATTTCTAGGTATTTTTTGTAGTTATTGCGAATGGAAATAACTTCTGATTTTTTTAAACAAGTTCATTATTGGTGTATAGAAACACTACTGATTTTTTATATTGACTTTATGTTCTATTATGAATTAAATTTATCAGTTCTAAGAGTTTTTTTTTTTTTTTTTTTTTGTTAGAGTGTTCAGGGTTTTTAAGTGTATGATGATGTCCTCTGGAAACAGGAACAATTTGACTCCCCGGTTTCCAACTTGGATGCTTTTTCTTTCTGTCTGTTGCCTGAATGCTCCTTGGTTTAATTAGATCCCATTTGTCAATTTTGGCTTATGGATAGGAAGAATCAATATTGCAAAAAATGGCTGTACTACTTAAAGTAATTTACCGACTCAGTGCTATTCCCATTAAACTGCCACTGACATTCTTCACAGAATTAGACAAATCTACTTTCAAATTCATATGAAATCAACAAAGAGCCCATATAGCCAAGACAATTCTAAGCAAAAAGAACAAAGCTGGAGGCATTGTGCTACCTGATGACAAGCTACTACAGGACTATAGTAATCAAAACAGCATGATACTTGTACAAAAACAAACGTATAGACCAATGGAACAGAATAGAGGTCTCAGAAATAAGACCACACACCTACAACCATTTGATCTTTGACAAACCTGACAAAATAGAAATGGGGAATGAATTCCCTATTTAATAAATGGTGCTGGGGAAACTGGCTAGCCATATGCAGAAAACTGAAATGGGACCCTTTTTTACACCTTATACAAAAATTAACTCAAGATGGATTTAGGACTTAAATGTAAAGCTCCAAACTATGAAAATTCTAGAAGAAAATCTAGGCAATACCATTCAGGACTTTTATCATAAAAATGTCAAAATCAATTTTTAACTAAAGCCAAAATTATGTAATTTGCAGAGATCTTTGAGACGAGCTTTGGATGTGTTTTTTTTTGTGGGAATTATTTTTTTGGTTGATGCTGTTATTGTTGCTGCTTTCTGTACGTTTTGTTTTTAATAGTCAGGTCCTTCATCTGTAGGACTGCTGCAGTTCACTGGGGTTCCACTCCAGATCCTATTCACCTAGGCCTCTCTCACACCTACAGGTGTTACAAGTCGAGGCTGCAGAACAGCAAAGTTGGCTGCCTGGTCTTTCCTCTGGGATCTTTGTTCCAGAGGGGCAGCTACCTAATGACAGAGGGACAGCTCCCATACAAGGTGTCTGGCAACTCCTTTTGTGGGGTCTCACCCAGTCACAAGGCACAGGATCTGGGACTCACCTAATGAAGCACTCTGGGAACCCCTTGGCGGAGGGATGTGCTGTGGGGAATCACACTCGTGCAGACTGCCTGAATTCCTCAGAGCCAGTATGGGAAAAGACTAAGTCTGTTGATCTGTGGAGATCATGGCCACCCCTCCCCACAGGGGCTGAGTTTGAGGGAGATCAGAGTTATGTTCCTGAAACACCTGACTGAAATTCTTGCAGGGAAGCCCCACTCAGTAAGGAGGAATGGGTCAGGGTTCAGCCTAAAGAGGGAGTCTAGCCATGATCTGCCACAGCCACTGTGCTGCACTGTGGAAAATTCCTCCTGGGTCCAAACCATCCAGTCCCCTAAGCACTGGCAAGAGAAAATGGCAGACTTGAGCTGCAATGCCCCTCCCTCTGGGAGCTCAGTTGTATAGGCAGCCAGCAGCTGCAATGATGATGGTCGCCTCCCCCTGGAACCTCGGTAATGTTAGGCAGTCTCCAGCCAAGTGGCCACTGTGAATCTGCACAGCTTTGTGCCTGGGACTCAAGGCCCATGTGATGTGGGGTTACAAGGGGGAATCTCCTGATCTGTGGGTTGCACAGATTCATGGAATAAGTGTCGTTGCCCAGGCAGGGTAACAGGATCACTCACTGTCTCCCTTGGCTGGGGGGTGGGAGCTCCCCTTGCCCCATGTGACTCCAAGGTGGGCTGCCACACCACCCTGCTTTTCCTTGTTCTCCATGGGTTGTACCAACTGCCTAGTCAGTCCTAATGAGAAAACCTGGATACCTCAGTTGCCAGTGCAGGATTCACTCACCGTTTTCATTCTTCTCAGGGGGAGCCTCCACCTGCAGCTGTTTCTAGTCAACCACCTTGGCCCCTCCCTCAGAGACATGTTGTTTAATTTCCATGTATTTGTGCAGTTTTTAATATTCCTCTTGTTACCGATTTCTAGTTTTATTTCATTGTGATCTGAGAAGATAGTTGACATTATTTAGATTTTAAAAAAACTGTTGAGATTTGTTCTATGTCTTAATACGTTTTTTGTCTATCCTGGGAATTCTCCATGTGCTGATTAGAGGAATGTGTATTCCGTAGCTGTTGGACGAAATGTTCTGTATATGTCTGTTAGAACCATTTTGTCTAAAGTGCAGTTTGAATCCAATGTTTCTTTGCTACTCTTCTATACGGAAGATATGTCAGATCCTGAGAGTGGAGTGTTAAAGTCCCAACTTCTATTAGAGTTTATCTCTTCTTTATTTGTAGTAGTATTTGCCTTGTATATCTGGATGCTTTTGTGTTCAGTGTGTATATGTTAGATTGTTTATCCTTTTGCTGAATCTATGGCTTTATAATTATATAATGACTTTTTTGTTTCTTTTTATTTTGTTTGACTTAAAGTCTGTTTTATCTGGTAAAAGTATAGCTACTCCTCAATTTTGGTTTCTGATTGCATGAAATATTTTTTCATCCCTTTTCTTTCAGTCTCTATTTGTCTTTACAAGGATATTCATTTCTTGAAGGTAACATAGTTGATCCATTTTTTCAATCTATTAATCTAGTCTGTAACTTCTCAGTGGAAAGTTTAATCTGTTTACATTCAAGGTTATTATTGAAATGGGTTTACTCTTGTAACTTTACTAATTCATATCTGGTTGTTTTGTATACCCCTTGTTTCTTTCTTCCTCTCTTATTGTGTATAGCTGATTTGTTGGTTTTCTCTAGTGGTAACACTTGAGTCCTTTCCCTTTCTTATATGAGTGTTTGGTCTACCAGTATTGTACTTCAGTGTATTTTAATTATGGTTGCTATGGTTTTGGCTCCGTGTCTCCACTCAAATTTCATTTCATGTTGAATTGTAATCCTGATGTATCAGACAAGGCACCTGGTAGGTGGTGATTGGATCATGGGAGTGGAATTCCCCATGCTGTTCTCATAATAGTGAGTTGACACAAAATTACATATATATAATTTTCAGATTCTTCAAAGTTATCTTTCAGGTTGATTTTGAAGAATCTGATAATTCTGTGTCTGGAGGATGGCCATTTTTAATTATATCTTGCTGAAGTTCTCTGGATTTCTTAAATTTATATGTTGACCTCTCTAGCCAGGTTGGGGAAATTTTTGTGCACCGTATCCTCAAATATGTTTTACACATTGTTTGCTCTTTTTGCCTCTCTTTCTGTTATGCCAATGGGATGAAGATTTGATCTTTCTTACATAATCCTATATTTCTCTGAGGTTTTGCTTATTTTTAAAATTATTTTTACTTAAATTTTTATCTAACTGAGTTGATTCAAATAACTAGTCTTTGAGCGATTAGATTCTTTCTGTATTTTGGTCTGTTCTACTATTAACACTTCTAATTATACTATGAAATTTTTGTAGTGAGTTTTTCAGCTCCAGATGATCAGTTTAGTTCATTCTAAAAATGATTACCTTATCTTTCAGTTGTTGTATTATTTTTATTATATTTCTTTTTTTTTCTATTATACTTTGGGACATTCTATTTGGTACAAGATAATGAATGTGACTTGAGGGTAATGGCTGATCCTGGAAACAGTCACTCTTTACTCCATCCTCCTTTACATCTTACCTTTTCTATCTCCTAAGTAGCTCTTGAATCAATCTGTAACTGCATCTTTATTGCCACATCTCAAGTTCTGTACAATACACTTTTATGCCTGGGTTACTGCAATAGTTCCTGCCTCCATCGTGTGTCTCTCTAATCTATTCTACACATTGTAGCCATAGTAACTTTTTAGAAGACAAATCTGATTATATTACCCAGGATATAATTTTGTTCCCCATCTCCCTCAGTTTAATATGCTCACAGGTCCTGTCTATGGCTCTTGGCCACTTCTTTAACCTTGCCTCTCACTGTTACAACTTTCTTCTTAACCCCAAGTAATTTCTTTCAATTCTTGGAACTGCCTGCTCTGTGTGGGTCTTTCAAGATGTTGTCTTCCCTCTGACTGGAACTATTTCCCTTGTTTCCTAACCACCCCTGCCTGGGTAACTCCTACTCATTCTCCACATCTCTTCTCTGCTTTGTCCTTGGTTTTCAAGCTTGAATATAAGGTGCATGGGTATGGGTATAATTTTCTTTGTATTTATCCTGCTTGTGGCTTGCTGAGCTGGTCAGATCTGGGGGTTGTTTTAAATCAAATTTGGAAAGATTTTTGGCCATTAATTCTTAAAAAACGTTTTTATCATTTTTCTTTTTTATCTGGGACTTCAAAAATACTTATATGTTAGACTGCTTGATATTGCCCACAGGTTATTATATTTCTTAAATTATTTGAATTGGATTTTGAATTTGTCCAACATCTCACTGATCTTTATTGTTATTCAGTTTCTTAATTAAGTGACTGTTATTTCAGACATTAAGTCTGTTTAACAACTATTTTGTGGGATCTAGTGCAGTCCTTTTGAGGTAAAAAGACACTTTGTCTTTTAGGGTTGCCAGAGTTCTCCTGTTGGTTCTTTTACATCTGTGTTTGCTAATGTTTCTTTAGTTTGATGTTGCTGTCCTTTCTTTGCTTTTATATTCTTTGATGCTCTTGAGTGTTTGACTGTGTTATAAGGTAGGTTTAGTTAATTTGCTTCATTTCTGAATGATTTTAGGGGCCAAGATTCAGCTGAGCACTTCTGGGCTAAATGCTCTAATCCTTACAGGCTGAGACTATGACTGTATCATTTTTCTTTTAACACTCAAAGTTAAGCACCTGCTCTGTTGGAGGGGCCAATGCTTTCTTAGTCTGCTGGCAACAGCACTCCAATAAGGAGGGCCAACAAAAGTTCTTCAGAGATGTCACAGAAGGGCAGTGTGGGGCCTTGTTTGTGCACTGCCAGCAGGGCATTAAAGGCTGCAGGTGAGTGACTGTTGGCATGCATAGCAGTGAGTGGGAGCCATAGACAAGTGCATGCCTGTGTGGGATAGCTGCAGGTAGATGTGCATTAGTAGGGTCTTTCCTGCAGAAGTTCTCTGTTAGGTGGTGTCTGATGACAAAAGAGCTATGGCTATGGCTACTGGAAAGTGCATTGGTTGGAATGCCAAGACTATGCTGCCAGTGCATACAGACAGACAGGGACCCTAGAATAGGTTGGCAGATGGTGGCAGTTAGATCAGCCTTGCCCTATCCCACAGTCAAGATAGCCCTGCTCTGTCTAGGTCCAGAGCTAATGAAGACAACAGTCACATAGAGAATTATTCAAAGCCTTGGTGAATGGGTGCCCATATCTGTGCTCTATTGCAGCTTTTCCTGAGCTAAACCCTCTGGGTTCTATGCAGGTTGGAGTTCTGTCTCTGACAACTCTCTATGCAGTTCTCCCTGACAGCTAAAATGTCTGTGGGGGTCATGGGTCTCCTACAGCTAGGATTCTGGAGGTCCATGGCAAGAACTGGCCACTCCTTGTCTATTAAATTCATGCCTTCTCTAGGAGCCACTTGGGGCCAGGAATGAGTCTTGGTGCTCAGCAACCTCATGCAGGGTTCCCAGCTTTACCCCCTTTTTAGTCTAGTGTCTGTGTCTTCTTTCCATCCACTCCCAATGCCTTCTTTCCAAAGACCTGTAAAAAGCATACTGGTCTTCTTGATAGTATGGTCACTCAGTGGGAGAAGCTCTTTCTTTCTCTGTGTAGTCAGCCATCTTGGCTCCTCCTTAAAAATATTATTTGTTTTGGTCTCATGTATGTTTATTTGGGCTGGTTTTGAGTAATTTATTCAAGTATACTTTTCCCCGGTTTCTAAGTGTCTCATTGTCTGTCTTCCTTATGGATCTCCTAGTACCTGCAGGTAATTTGGTAAAGAGGTTGGAAGAGAGTCACCTAGGACTTCCTGGAGCATAGGACGTGAAGCAGTGGAGACCTGTGAAAGGCTTCATTTCTCCTTCATTTTCGAAGGACAGCTTTGTTTGCTTTAGTATTCTTGGGTAGTAGTGATTTTTTTTTTTTTTTTTTTTTTTTTTACTTTCAGTACATTGAATGTATTATTCCATTCTATTCTTGCCTGTAAAGTGTCTTCTAACAAATGTGATGTTAGTTTGATGGAGATTTTCTTATATGTGACTTGATGCATTTCTCTTGCTGCTTTTATAACTTTTTAACTTTTGATAGTTTGACCATAATATGAATTGGGAAAGACATTTTGAGTTCAGTCTGTTTGAGAATCTTCATTTACTGTACCTCTACGTATCTTGTAAGAGTTGGCAAGTTTTTAGTTATTATTTTGTTAAGTAGGGTTTCTATGCCTTTTCCTATCTTTTCTTCTTTTAGAACACCAAAATGTAAAAAATATTTTCTTTCTTTATATATTTAATGCATTATTTTTTATATTTACTTTTTTTTACTATATAATCTTTTATTTTTAATAATAAAAACACAAACACACCTATTAGCTTAGGTCTACACAGGGTCATGATAAACAAAATATCACTAGATGATATAAATTTTTTAGCTTTATTGTACGCTTTAGGGACCACCATTTTATATGCAGTTCATACTAAATGTCATTATATAGTATATAACTATACTATGTGATCTTTATTTGTCTCCTGCCCTAGTCTGTCATACACAGTTGTACCAGGTCAATCCCCTTAGAATAGTACTTTAAAAAAGATTTCACTTACCAGATGTAAAGATGCCAAAGTTTTTCTTTTGTATTATTAAATTAAAAACTATTGAACATGGTTCTTTATTTTGCATTGTCTCATTAGCATTTTCTCCCATTATAATTGAGACTTTATACTGTAGGAAAGTTTATTTTCTTAATCTTTTTGAAACATCATTTCTTCATCATAGGCATTCAATAAATAGTCGTTACATGAATTCATTTTTTTCATCTTTGTATTTTGTGAAACCTCTTCCTCTCACTAGTATGAATTCTGTAATTTCTTCAGGGCATATTCTGGTTAATGCAACCTCTTATTCCCTGTCTCTAACTGTATCCCCAGACTGGTTCATTGGAAAATGTGTTTTGAGTCAAATAGATTAGAGTTTGAGTTCTAAATCTACTACTTAATACTGGGTTATTTGGATAACCAATTTAATCTGAGTCTTAATGCAAACAATATATACATTATAGAACTTTTCTTGAGACTTAAATTAGGCTCATTCATTTATTTAACAAACAGATATTATAAATATACTATATGCCAGTCACTGTTCTAGGCTCTGGAGACAAAAATGGGAATGAGGTTGACAAGGTGTGTGCTTTTATAAAGTTGATGTTTTAGTGAGGAAGACAGCCTGCAAGAAAGTAAATGAATACCTACACCATGCACTTTCAGATATAATTAAATGTTGTAAAGATCATGATACCAAATGGTGAAGACTAACTGAAGGTAATATTACTTCAGATAGAATGGTCAGGGAAAGCCTCTGAAGCTATGACACTTGACTGAAACCCCCAAATTAGTGAAAGGATAAGTTATAGAAAGTGTCAGTAAAACAAAATTTTAAGGTAAAGGAGTTTATTGGCAGAAGAAGCCTAAGTATTGAGGCTGTGAAGTTGGATTCTTTTTTTTTTTTTTAATATAAAACATAGAACAACCAGTGTGGCTGGTGTAGAGTGAATGAGATGAAGAAAGGTACAATATGATATTGGAAAGTTGATCAAGAGCCAGATCATGCAGGGTCTTGTAAGACATGCTAAGCCATTTGTGTTGTATTTTAAATGCAATGGAAGATTTTGTGTGTACCCTGCCATTGGTACTTAATGAATGTTTGTGACTTTGCCACATTCACTAATTAAATTACCTATAACATTTATAATACATAATGCTAAATTATAGTGTTATACATATATTTCTTAATGTACTGTTTTATAATGGAATCATTTGTCTCTTCAATGGCAAGCTTTATATACACTCTGGTCCTTACCATAATACTGTATTTCAATTGATTTCTTATTTCATGAAAAAGAGTAAACCACTTATTTCATACCCAGATTTTGTACTTAAAACTAATATACTATTGCAATTCAATTTATTAATTTAGTAACTCAATTAACGTTTCTTGAGAACATATTATGCATCAATCACTGAATTAGGCACTGGGAACACAGCTGTGGAAAACGTCAGATACAGTTCCTATACAAATTAGCAGAAAAATAAGCATGAGTTGTAAGGTAATTCAAATAATCTTCCAGGTTATTTGCTCTCTCAGTATATTTTTTAGGGGGCTAAATATACCTTTAATCAGGAAATAAGTTGAATGCGTTATTACTAAGGGCAAATTATTTGGGAATAGCATTTCTGTTTTTGAAACTGTAAACATGGTAGTAGATCAGAGGTAAGAAATATGGGCAAGAACAGAGCTACTTTTATAATAATACTAGAAGTCTAGGGCAGTGCTTTTAAAACTACCAGTGATGAATAAACTGTTTCCTTATTTATATTAACATTTTTAACCCTTTGGGGACTGATACTTCTGTAAAACACATTAAAAATCACTCAGAATAGTAGTTCCACTTTTGAATGTTGCAGCAATATCAAATTGCTACACAAATTTTCAAACAATTGTTTTCAATTTTGATATTATCTTATGGATCAGTAACAAGTAGTAGTAAGCCTACTGACACTGGTATTCAGATCACATTTTGAGTAACACTGATCAAAAGATATAAATTATTCTATTATAAAGATAAATGCACTTGTATGTTCATTGCAGCAGTATTCAAAATAGCAAAGACAAGGAATCAATCTAAATGCCATCAATGATAGAGTGAATTTTAAAAATGTTGTACATATATACCATGGAATACTATTCAGCCATAAAAAGGAATGAGCTCATGTCTTTTAAAGGGACATGGATGGAGCTGGAAGCCATTATTCTCAGCAAACTAGTGAAGGAACAGAAAACCAATCACCACTTGTTCTCACTTATAAGTGGAAGCTGAATGATGAGAACACATGAACACAGGGAGGGGAAAAACATACACTGGGGCCTGTCTGGGTGATCGGGGGAGGAAGAGCATCAGGAAAAAATATGTAATTAGTGCTCGGCTTAATATCTAGGTGATGGGTTGATAGGTGCAGCAAACAACCATGGTAAACATTTACCTGTATAACAAACCCACACATCCTGCACATGTGTCCCAGAACCTAAAATTAAAGAAAAGTAAGGCAAGATAGATTCTAGAGACAAGGTTATGATTAATTATATACTCTAATTAAAGCATTAAGTTCCTTCAAAAATAAAGAAAAATAAGGATTACAATTTATGTCATAGATATAAAGTTTACATATAATATATCAGATTATTTATTTACACATTTACTCAGTATATATTTATTAAACACCCCAATAAACTGCCATCTTTTTGAAAGCAGAAATGAAGTTCTATTTCTCTTTCTATCTAGCACTTTGCACAGTGATGGTTACTTGGTAAGTGTTCAAGAAAAGAGTTTATTAATTAATGGACATTTAAGAATATTCTGAGCTTAAGACACATATCTCTTTTGAAATTAAGACATTTTCAGTTTTTTTAAACAATAAGAGCTTATATTTAAACATTTAAAATATGAAGTATTTTATATGCAATAAAATTTGTGGGATCTATTTTGTGAAAACCGTGTATGCATTAAACAAAACTGTCTAAACATGTAAACGAAAGACTTGGCTTTTCCTGGAAGGAGAAATTACAAAAAGAACTTAATCAAGCTACAGTATTTATACTATTTCCTCTCAAATTAATATCCCAAGTGCTCTGTAAATATCTGACATTTACAAGTCACTAATAGCGAATGTATCAGATTTTAACCACTACTGCATTATGAGTCCTAATGTATTAGGATTTTTCTATCACAGTCAGGAAATTATTTCTATATAATAATAGGAGGGCTACAGGAATAGTAAGAATTTTGACTTTAGAGGTTTCCATTATTATTCCAATCTATTTGAATAATTACAGTGTAAACATTTTCTTTAGTACAAGTCTTATCTCACCTCCCCCACTGCCACACACAAAGGTAATTGTGATGATGTAACAAAAAAATGAATCGGCTATCAGTATAACTTGGTTTTAGTCTGGATTTGTTTTTGAGTGACTGGAGACTACGCCAAAATCCTTAAGTTATCTGAACCTCATATTTTTCACTATTAAAATGATAGAATTAAAAGAATTCTTAAGAGTCAATTTTGTGTTAATATCAATTCTCTTTACGTAATTTAATATGGTAAAGTGTTGTAAAGACCAATACTTACTCTGTACTTAATTGTACTTACCATTGAAAACACCGTTTTAGGCACTGGTTAGAGTAGTAAATTGGAAAAATAAAAACATAAACAAAAAGAGTGGACCTTATCTCAAAGAGTTAATGCATTCTAAATGGGTAAACAGAGAAACAAATGTCAGATACAGTACAATACAACACAACACAACAAAATGCAATGTCAGATAGTGGTAAATGCTTGAAGCAAAATAAAGCAGGGTAATGCACTGAAAATTGATGTAGGCTAATATGAACAAGCGACATTTGTGCAGATAACTGAATGAAGCCTTTATTTTGAGGTAAATGTACTTTTATCTACATTTGTGAAAAATAATACTAAAAAATTTTGTGTGCCATTTACCTAATTTTTTCCACTGGTTAAATCTTGCAAAACCATATTATAATATCAACTCACCAATCTTTTTCATTTTCACCAGTTTTACATGTGATAATTTTTATACGTTATCATGTATGTGCATATTTGTTCTATGCAATTTTATCACATGTGTATTTGAGCACCACAGTAAAAATACAGAGTAGTTATATAACCAAAAGGATCATTTCTGTTGCTTTTAAAAACCACCTGTTTCTTCCATGATCAATAAATGGAATTATAAACTATGTGAACTTTGAGGATTGACTGTTTTTTTTACTCACCATAACTCAATGGAGACCAAGTTGTTATAATTGTTCATTCTTTTTCTTTTTTTGCTGAATAGTGTCTTATAATATTGTGTGTTTATTTGATATTCATCTATTGAAGAAAATTCGAGCTCTTTCCAGTATTGGGGAAATAAAAAGCAAAGTTAGTATCCAGTGGCATAAATAAGATGGCATATTAAAAAAGCCCCAGGCCCTTGCTACCCTCTAGAAATATCAAGTAAGCCAAAACAGACTGATGAAAGTAACTTTGTAGGATCTCTAAAATCCAGCTAAGAATTTGAAGCCTCCAAAAACAGGCAAGAAACCTTGCAGGTCACAAATAAATGGGATAATAATTTAAGTTATAATTTATAATAAATTAATTATGATAATAAAAAGAATGACAGCAACCTATACAGGATGGTACTGGTACAAAAACAGACACATAGACCAATAGGACATGTTAGGGAATCCAAAAATAAAGCCACACACTACATCCATCTTACCTTTCTCAAGGTTGACAATAACAAGCAATAAGAAAATGGATCCCTATTCAATAAATGGTGCTAGAATAACTGGCCACTTAGATGCAGAAAATGGAAATTGGACCCCTTTCTTTCACCATATACAGAAGACAACTCAAGGTGGATTAAAGACTTAAATGCAAAACCAAAAACTATAGAAATCCTAAAAGAAAACTTAAGAAATACCATTCTGGACATAGGCCCTGGCAAAGATTTCATGATGAAAACTCCAAAATGCAACAAAAAGGAAACCTGACAAGTAGGACCTAATTAAAGCAAAGAGCTTCTGCAAAGCAAAAGAAGAAACTATCCACAGAGTAAACAGGAAACCTACAGATTTGGAAAACATTTTTGCAAACTATGCATCTGAAAATGTTCCAATATCCTAGAGAACTTAAATTAAGAAGCAAAAAATAAAATAAAATAAAATAAAATAAAATAAAAAACCAAACAGCCTCATGAAAAAAATGAGTGAAGGATATAAACAGACACTTCTGAAGAGAAGAAATACAAGCAGCCAACAAGCATATGAAAATAAGCACAGCATTACTAATCATTAGATAAATGCAAGTTAAAATCACAATGGTATACAATCTCACACCAGTCAGAATGACTATTATTGGCTGGGTGCAGTGGCTTATGCCTGTAACCCCTCCCAGTACCTTGGGAGGCCAAGACAGGCAGATCACCTGAGGTCAGGAATTCAAGACCAGCCTGGCAAATATGGTGAAACCCTGTCTCTACTAAAAATAAAAAAAAAAATGGCCAGGCTTGGTGGTAGGTGACTGTTATCCCAGATATTCAAGAGGCTGGGGCAGAAGAATTGCTTGAACCCAGGAGGTGAAGGTTGTTGTGAGCTGAGATGGTGCCACTGCACTGCAGCCTGGGTGACAAGAATGAAATCATCTGAAAAACAGAAAAGAATTACTATTATTAAAAAGTCAAAAAATAATGTATGCTGATGAGATTGCAGAGAAAAGGGAATACTCATACATTGCTTGTTAGAATTTAAGTTAGTTCACCCACTGTGAAAGCAGTTTTGGAAATTTCTAAAAGAACTTAACACAGAACTACCATTTGACCCAGCAACGCCATTACTAAATATACACACAAAACAATATAACTTATTTTACCATAATGCATTAATATGTTTATCACAGCACTACTCGTGATAACAGAGACAAGGTATCAACATAGCATAGATGCTCATCAATAACAGAATAGACAGAGAAAATGTGGTACGTATACACCATGGAATACTACACAAGCCATGAAACATGAAATCATGTTCTTTTCAATGACATGGATGAAGCTGGAGGACATTATCCTAAAGAAATTACTGCAGCAACATAGAACTAGATGCCACATGTTCTTACTTATAAGGGGGCACCAAATATTGAGTACACATGGACACCTAAAAGCTAACAATAAACACTGGGACTTACTTTAGGGTGGAAGGTGGGAGGAGAGTAAAGACCAAAAACTATCTGTCAAGTACTGTGCTCACTATCAGAGTGATAAAATAATCTATACACCAAACCCCACTGACATGCAAGTTACCCATGTAACAAACCTGCACATGTACCCACTGAATCTGAAAGAGATGTTAAAGGAAAAATGTGCCAAGAAGCACAATGGGGAAACAATTATCTCTTTAACAAATGTTGTTGGGAAAATTGGGTATGTATGTGAAAATAATAAAACTGGACCCCTACCTTACCCCATAAACAAGACTCAACTCAAAATGATAAAGGTCTAAAACTTAAGACCTGAACCTTTAAAACTCCAGAAGGAAACATAGAAGAAAGACTTGGCATTGATATTGACAATGATTTATTGGTTATGACACCAAAAGCATAGTTAACAAAAACAAAAATAAAGATATGAAAATATAAAAGTTTATAAATCATTCTATTATAAAGATGCATGCATGTTTATGTTTATTAAGCATAATTCACAATAGCAAAGACAAGAAATCAACCTAAATGCCCATATATGACATATTAGATAAAGAAAATATGGTACATATACATCATGGAATACTATGTATCTATAAAAAAATGAGATCATGTTTTTTTGCAGGGACATGGGTGGAGCTGGAGGCCATTATCTTTAGCAAACTAATGCAGGAACAGAAATCCAAATGCCATATGTTCTCACTTATAAGTGGGAGCTAAATGATGAGAACATATGGACACATAGAGGGTAACAACACACACTGGGGCCTATGGGAGGGTAAAGTGTGGGTGGAGGCAAAAGATAATAAAAAATAACTAATGAATACTAGACTTAACACTGGGTGATGAAATCTCTACAACAACCCCCCACTACACATCTTTTCCTATATAACAAACCTGCACATTCTCCACATGTACCCCTGAAGATTAAAGTTAAAAAAGGAATAAGGGAAAATGTGTCAAACTAAAAACCTTCTGGACAGCAAAGGAAATAACAGAATAAAAATACAACCTACAGAAACAAAGAAAATATTTGTAACATATATATTTGAAAAGGGATTTATTTCCAAAACATGTGAAGATGTCCTACAACTTAATAGAAAATAGTAATAACAATCTTATTAAAAATGAGCAAAGGGCTTAGCTATTTCTTCAAAGAATATATATGAAGGGTAACAGGTATATAAAAAGATTCTTTAATTTTCAGAAAAATGCAATTCAAAACTTCAATGAGATATAACCTCCTACTTGCTAGGATGACTATTAAGAAAAGATGGCAGATAAATTGGAATTTTTGTACATTGATGATGGAAATGTTAATTGGTGCAGCCATTATGGATAACTGTGTGGAAATGCCACAAAAATTTAAAAGTAGAACTGTCACCTGATTAGCAATTTCGCTTCTGGGTATACATCCAAAATTATTGGAATTAGGATGTTGAAGAGATATCTGCACTCCAATGTTTAATGCAGCACCATTCACAATAGCCAAGATATGGAAACAACCCAAGTGTCCATTGACCAATGTATGAATAAAGAAAATATGATATATACATACAATGGAATACTATTTGTTTTTTAAAAAGAAGACATTCCTAGCACTTGCAACAACATGCATAAACCTGAAAGACATTATGCTAAGTAACATAAGCCAATAACAAGACAAATACTATATAATTCCACTTATATGATGTATCTGACATAGTCAAACTCATAGCAACAGAGAATACAATACTGTTTGCCAGGTACTGGGAGGTGTGGAAAATGAGGCATTGTTGCTCAATGGGTAATCATGCCTACAGTTAACAATATGGTATTTTGAAACTTCAAAACTTACTAAGGAGGGAGACATTTTGTTAAGTGTTCCTACCACACCAAATAAAAGGAGCCCAAGGGAAATCATCAAATTGGACACAATAAATATGTGCAGTTCTTCGCATATGAATTATATCTTAATAATACTGTTATAAAAAGGACAGAAATCTATCTACCCAGTTTACTGTTATATGTCACAAAATTTCTATTACACAGTAGTAATATTTGTTGTATGAAATAATAAGCTTTCTTTCAACCCATTGTTAAGTGGTCAACTGCCATAACAGTTGCCACATTAATACTATCTATTTGTCCATTCCACTACTGGTTTGATGTTTAAGGTTAGTTTTTTTCAACTTTTCATTATAAAAATATTCAAACAGGGAGGATCTTCCAAGATGGCACCATAGAAACAACTCAGGATTGCAGCTCTCAGAGAAGGTGCAGAGGGTGAGTCCTAGCCGCATTCTCAGACGGACATTTTTTGCCCACAGAACGTTGAAAGTCCCAGGTGTAGGAGAGACACGGACATCAGCGCAGCTGGCTCGTGCGGCCGGTTCGGCTGGTGCCACAGAGCAGCGGCACTGGGCACAAAACTCACTGGTCTGGGTGCCCTGTTAAACCAGCAATCTGAGATATGGAAGGGCAGACTGACATGTCCATCTGATTAAACGGGACTTGGACAATGAGCCAGACCAGGAGATTCCTGGGAAGCGTGATTTGAGCCAGTGCAGTGGGCAGTGGCACGGGAGATCACACGGATCCCAGTGCCCTATCAGCAGGCTACTGGGGTGTCAGTGAGAGAGTCAACCATTCAAATTGGGGAGAAAGAGAGAGAGAGAGGACAGACTCTGAGGCATGGAGCCAGGTGATTGGGCTTGGCGGGTTCCACCCTCATGGGGACAAGCAGGGTGGTGATTGGAGGCACTCGGGGTTGAGAGTTTTGCTGCAGGCACAGCTAAATTTAGGACAGTGCAGCCTGGTGGGGGAGGGGCATCCGCCACTATGGACACAATCCGCCCCTACTGAAGTACTGCCCAGTGCTGATGCAGCCTGCTGTTACCGAGGCAACCTGCCATAACAGAGAGACTTTGCCAGCAGGGCGGAGCACACCACAGCAAAACGGAGCCCCGCAGCAGCAGGGCAGACCCGCATTAGCAGGGAAGACCCTCGGCAGGCAAATAGTGAATAGACTACCTCCTAGCCGAGCCGGATAGCGCAACAGATACTCATAAAGAAAGCACCAACTCCCTGAGACAGAGCATCTAACGGGGGAAAAAAAGGGGGGGGGTTATGAGTTCTGCTGCAGCAGACATAAACACATCCTCCCAACAACCCTGAATGAACAACGGAGCTCACAGCACAGCACTGGAGCTCCTATAAACCACAGACCGTCTTCTCAAGCAGCTCCCTGACTCCTGTATATCCAAAGAGTCACCTCAAAAAAGGACTAATCAGACTGACATTTGGCGGGCATCATTCTGAAACAAAGACAGCAGAAGAAGAAACTGGCAGCATCCCTCACTGTTCCGCAGCTGCTACAGGTATACCCCAGACAAGCAGGGCCTGGAGTGGACCTCAGCACTCGTACAGCAGAGGGGCTAGACCATTAGAAGGAAAACTAAGTAACAGAAATACTTCATCATCAACAATATGAAAAATCAGCAACTACTAAGATGACAGGTTGATAAATCCATAAACATGGGAAGAAACCAGCGCAAAAAGGAGGAAACCACCCGAAACCAAAACACCTCACCTCCTACAAAGGACCAAAACTCCTCACCAGCAAGGGAACAAAGCTGGACAGAGAATGAGTGTAAAGAAATGACAGAATCAGACTTCAGAAAGTGGATAAAGAGAAACTTCAGTGAGCTAAAAGAACATGTTCTAAATCACTGCAAAGAAACTAAGAACATTGAAAAAAGATTTGAAAAAAGATTCGAGGAAATGATAACAAGAATGGACAACTTAGAGAGGAATATGAATGAATTGAAGGAGCTGAAAAACACAACATGAGAACTTCGCAAAGCATGCACAAGTTTTAACAGCTGAATTGACCAAGCAGAAGAAAGAATATCAGAAGTCGAAGATCAACTCAATGAAATAAAATGAGAAACCAAGATGAGAGAAAAAAGCTCAAAAAGGAATGAACAAAATCTCCAAGAAATGTGGGACTATGTGAAGAGACCCAACCTATATTTGATAGGTGTACCAGAATGTGATGAAGAGAATGAATCCAACCTGGAAAACACTCTTCAGGATATTATCCAGGAAAATTTCCCCAACATAGCAAGACAGGTCAATACTCAACTCCAGGAAATACAGAGAACACCACAAAGATACTCCGCAAGAAGAGCAACCCCAAGGCACATAATCGTCAGATTCACCAGGGTTGAAACGAAGGAGAAAATACTAAGGGCAGCCAGAGAGAAAGGTCGGGTCACCCACAAAGGGAAGCCCATCAGACTCACAGCAGATTTCTTGGCAGAGACTCTAAAAGCCAGAAGAGAGTGGGGGCCAATATTCAACATCCTTAAAGAAAAGAACTTTCAACCCAGAATTTCATATCCAGTCAAACTGAGCTTCATAAGTGAAGGAAAAATAAAATCCTTCACAAACAAGCAAGTACTCAGAGATTTTGTCACCACTAGGCCTGCTTTACAAGAGCTCCTGAAAGAGGCACTACACATACAAAGAAACAACCAGTACCAGGCATCCTAAAAGCATACCAAATGCTAAAGAGCATCAACAAAATGAAGAATGTAGATGAACCAATGGGCAAAACAGCCAGCTAGCATCAAAATGGCAGTATCAAATTCACACATAACAATACTAACCCTAAATGTAAATGGGCTAAGTGCACCAATCAAAAGACACAGACTGGCAAATTGGATAAAAAACCAAAACCCATCAGTGTGCTGTATCCAGGAAACCCACCTCACACGCAAAGATACACAAAGGCTCAAAATAAAGGGATGGAGGAAGATTTACCAAGCAAATGGAGAGCAAAAAAAAGCAGGAGTTGCAATTCTCATCTCTGATAAAATAGACTTTAAAGCAACAAAGATCAAAAGAGACAAAGAAGGTCATTACATAATGGTAAAAGGATCTATACAACAAGAAGAGCTAACAATTCTAAATATATATGTACCCAATGCAGGAGCACCCAGATATATAAGGCAAGTTCTTAATGACTTACAAAGAGACTTAGACTCCCACACAATAATAGTGGCAGACTTTAACACTCCACTGTCAATATCAGACAGATCAACCAGACAAAAAATTAACAAGGATATCCAGGAGTTGAACTCAGACCCGGAACAAGCAAACCTGATAGACATTTACAGAACTCTCCACCCCAAATCCACAGAATATACATTCTTCTCAGCACCACATCACATCTACTCCAAAATTGACCACATAATTGGAAGTAAAACACTCCTCAGCAAATGCAAAACAACTGAAATCATAACAAACAGTCTCTCACACCATAGTGCAATCAAGTTAGAACTCAGAATTCAGAAACTAAGTTAGAACTGCAGAGCTTCATGGAAACTGAACAACTGGCTCTTGAATGTTGATTGGATAAACAATGAAATGAAGGCAGAAATAAAGAAGTTCTTCGAAACCAATGAGAATGGAGAAACAACATACCAGAATCTCTGGGACACATTTAAAGCAGTCTGTAGAGGAAAATATATAGCAATAAGTGCCCACATGAGAAGAGTGGAGAGATCTAAAATTGACACCCTATCATCAAAATTGAAAGAGCTAGAGGAGCAAGATCAAAAAAGCTCAAAACCTAGCCGAAGACAAGAAATAACTAAGATCAGAGCAGAACTGAAAGAGATAGAGACAAGAAAAACTCTTCAAAAAATCAATAAATCCAAGAGCTGGTTTTTTGAAAAGATCAACAAAATAGACAGACCACTAGCCAGACTGATAAAAAAGAAGAGAGAGAACAACCAAATAGATGCAATAAAAAATGATAAAGGGAAAATCACCCAGATTCCACAGAAATTCAAACCATCATCAGAGAATACTACAAACAACTGTATGCACATAAACTAGTAAACCAGGAAGAAATGGATAAATTCCTGGACGCCTGTGTCCTCCCAAGCCTAAACCAGGAGGAAGCCGAAACTATGAATAGACCAATAACAAGGTCTGAAGTTGAGGCAGCAATTAAGAGCCTACCACACCAGAAAAGCCCAGGTCCAGATGGGTTCACAGCCGAATTCTACTAGACACACAAAGAAGATCTGGTACCGTTCCTCCTGAAACTATTCCAAATAATTCAAAAAGAGGGAACCCTTCCCAAATCATTTTATGAGACCAACATCATCCTGATACCAAAACCTGGCAGAGACTCAACAAGAAAAGAAAACTTCAGGCCAATATCCATGATGAACATAGATGCAAAAATCTTCAATAAAATACTGGCAAACTGAATGCAACAGCATATTTAAAAACTTATCCATCATGATCAAGTAGGATTCATCCCGGGGATGCAAGGCTGGTTCAACATACGCAAGTCTATAAATGTAATTCACCACATAAACAGAAGCAAAAACAAAAACCACATGATTATCTCAATTGATGCAGAGAAGGCATTTGACAGAATTCAACAGCTCTTTATGCTAAAAACCCTCAATAAACTTGGTATTGATGGAACATATCTCAAAGTAATAAAAGCTATTTATGACAAACCAACAGCCAATATCATACTGAATGGGCAAAACCTGGAAGCATTCCCTTTGAAATCCGGCACTAGACAAGGATGCCCTCTCTCACCACTCCTATTCAACATAGTGCTGGAAGTTCTAGCCAGAGCAATCAGGCAAGAAAAAGAAATAAAGAGTATTCAAATAGGAAAGGTGGAAGCCAAATTGTCTGTATTTGCAGACGACATGATAGTATACCTAGAAGACCCCATCACCTCAGCCCAAAAACTCCTGAAACTGATAAGCAATGTCAGCAAAGTCTCAGGATATAAAATCAATGTGCAAAAATCACAAGCATTCCTATGCACCAATAACAGACTTAAAGAGAACCAAATTAAGAACGAACTGCCATTCACAATTGCTACAAAGAAAATAAAATACCTAGGAATACAACTCACAGGGAACGTAAGGCACCTCTTTAAGGAAAACTACAAACCACTGCTCAACGAAATAATAGAGGACACAAACAGATGAAGAAACATTCCATGTTCATGGTTAGGAAGAATCAATATTGTGAAAATGGCTGTACTGCCCAAAGTAATTTACACATTCAATGCTATCCCCATCAAACTACCATTGAATTTCTTCACAGAACTGGAAAAAACCACCATGAACTTCATATGGAACCAAAAGAGAGCCCGCATAGCCAAGTCAAGTCTAAGCAAAAAGAACACAGCGGGAGGCATCACGCTACCAGACTTCAAACTATACTACAAGGCTACAGTAATCAAAACAGCATGGTACTGATACCAAAACAGAGATATAGACCAATGGAACAGAACAGAGGCATCAAAGGCAACACAACATATCTACAATCATATAATCTTTGATAAACCAGACAAAAACAAGCAATGGGGAAAGGATTCCCTATTTAATAAATGGTGTTGGTAAAACTGGTTAGCCATGTGCAGAAAGCAGAAGCTGGACCCCTTCCTGACACCTTGCACTATAATTGACTCCAGATGAATTAAAGACTTAAACATAAGGCCTGGCACCATAAAAACCCTAGAAGAAAATCTAGGCAAAACCATTCAGGACATAGGAGTAGGCAAGGACTTCATGACCAAAACACCAAAAGCATTGGCAACAAAAGCCAAAATAGACAAATGGGACCTAATCAAACTCCACAACTTCTGCATGGCAAAAGAAACAGTCACTAGAGTCAATCGGCAACCATCAGAATGGGAAAAAATCTTTGCAGTTTACGCATCTGACAAAGGGCTGATATCCAGAATTTACAAAGAACTCAAACAGATTTACAGGAAAAAAACAAACAAGCCCATTCAAAAATGGGCAAAGGATATGAACAGACACTTTACAAAAGAAGACATACATGAGGCCAACAAACACATGAAAAAATGCTCATCATCACTGGTCATCAGAGAGATGCAAATCAAAACCACTTTGGGATACCATCTCACGCCAGTTAGAATGGCAATCATTAAAAAATCTGGAGACAGCAGATGCTGGAGAGGATGTGGAGAAATAGGAACATTCTTACACTGTTGGTGGGAGTGTAAATTAGTTCAACCATCGTGGAAGACAGTGTGGCGATTCCTCAAGGACCTAGAAATAGAAATTCCATTTGACCCAGCAATCCCATTACTGGGTATATATCCAAAGGACTATAAATTGTTCTACTATAAGGACACATGCACACAAATGTTCATTGCAGCACTGTTTACAATAGCAAAGAACTGGAACCAACCCAAATGCCCATTGATGATAGACTGGACTGGGAAAATGTGGCACATATACTCCATGGAATATTATGCAGCAATCAAAAATGATGAATTTGTGTCCTTTGTAAGGACATGGATGAATCTGGAGAACATCATTCTCAGCAAACTGACACAAGAACAGAAAAGGAAATACCGCATTTTCTCACTCATAGGCGGGTGAGAAAAATGAGAACACTTGGACACAGGGAGGGGGTCTACTACACACTGGGGTCTATTGGGGGGAATGGGGGAGGGACAGCGGGGGTGCTGGGGAGGGATATCTTGGGGAGAAATGCCAAGTGTGGGTGAAGGGGAGAAAGGCAGCAAAAAACACTGCCATGTGTGTACCTATGCAACTATCTTGCACGTTCTGCACATGTACCCCAAAACCTATAATGCAATAAGAATTTTAAAAATAAAAAAAAAGAAAAAATATTCAAACATATGGAAATGTTGAAAATAATATAATAATCATCTGAATATCAGTGATACAGATTAAACAATTGGTAAAATATTGTTAGATTTGCTTCATGCATAAATGTATAAATGCATATGTGTGAATGTAAGTGTGATGTGTGGAGGCAGAGAGAGAAAGGAATTTTTTACTTTTGTTGCTACATTTTTTTTTTTTGAGACAGAGTCTCACTCTGTCACCCCATCTGGAGTGTAGTGGTGTGATGATGGCTCACTGCAGCCTTCGCCTCCCAGGTTCAAAGGATTCTCCTGCCTCAGTCTCCTGAGTAGGTGGGATTACAGGCATGCCACCATGCCCAGCTAATTTTTGTATTTTTAGTATAGACAAGGTTTCATCATGTTGTCCAGGCTTGTCTCAAACTCCTGGCCTCATGTGATCTGCCCTCCTCAGCCTCTCAAAGTGCTGGGATTACTGGTGAGAGCCACCTGCCCAGCCTGTTATTGTTTTGATTTGTTGTCATTATCAGACTATTTTTGAAAGTAAGTTAAAGGTATCATCACACTTCAGCACTCAATGCATCAACATTAAATTCCTAAGAATGACATCTTTCTCCCATGCAACCAAAGTAGAATAATTAATCCTAACAAAATTAACAATTTACTATATTATTCAATATTCAGCTTATATTAAAAAACTCTAATTAATTGTTCCCTCAATGTCTTTTATGTATAACTTTGGATCTAGGATTCAGTCATGGATTGCACATCAAATTAATTTTTTAAATATAATTTCATCTTTTATTTTATATTTGGGGGTACATGTAAAGGTTAGTTACATGGGTATATTGCATGTCACCAAAGTTTGGGGTACAATTGATTCTGCCAACCAAGTACTGATAACAGTAGCCAATAGCTAGTTTTTCAACTCCTGCCTCCCTTGCCATCTCCCACTTCTATTAGTCACAGGGTTTATTGTTGCCATCTTCATGTCCACAAGTACCCAATGTTTAACTTTCACTTAAAATGAGAACATATGGTGTTTTGTTTTCTGTTTCTGCATTAAATTGCTTAGAATAATTCACTTGCATCCATGTTGCTGCAAAAAGACATGGCTTCATTCTTCCTTATGGCTGCATAGTATTCCATAGTGTATATGTACCACATTTTTTTTCCAACACATCATTAATGGACACTTGTGTTGATTCCATGTCTCTGCAATCTTTTAAATTTCAAATTTATTTTAGATAGAGGGGGTATGTGTACAAGTTTCTCACATGAGGATATTGTGTGATGCTGAGGTTTGGTGTATGGATCCCGCCACCCAGGTAGTGAGCACAATACCTGATAGGTAGTTTTTCAATCAATGTTCCTCTTCCTCCCTCCTCCAACTGGGAGTCCACATATCTGTTGTTCTTCTACTTATGTTTATGTGTATTCAGTGCTTGGTTCCCACTTATAAGCAAGAGCATGTGGTATTTGGTTTTCTGTCCCTACATTAATTTGTTTAGAATTATGGCCTGTCACTGAAGCCATGTTACTGCAGAAGACATGATTTCATTAATTTTCATGGCTGTGTAGTATTCTGGGGTATTATATGTACCACATTTTCTTTATCCAATCTAGAGTTGATGAGAGTTGAGTTGATAACATGTTTTTGCTATTGTGACTAGCACAGCAATAAACATACAAACGCATATGCCTTTTCAAAGAATAAAATAATTTATTTTCATCTAGGTACATATTCACAAATGGGACTGCTGGGTTGAATGGTAGCTCTGTTTTAATTATTTTGCTAAATCTCCAGACTGCTTTCCACAGCAATTGGAAATATTTCCACCAAGTAGTCTACAATATATAAAATATTTCCTTTCTATGCAGCCTTGCCAGTATTTGCTGCTTTTGACTTTTTAGTAGTAGCCATTATTTTTTCAAAGATGGAGGATTGGAGGAATTATTAGCATGCTTCTCTCTCTTGGAAAAATAATACTGTGTAGAGATTCACATGGTTAACTTTGTTTTCAAGAAGCAACACGGGAACTTAGGAAAACTGAAAGAAATAACAGACCCTCTGAAAGAAAGCACTGGGCTACAGCCTACAGTGTGAGACAGGTGGAAAACTGTCAGTTCTTATAGAGTGAAAAGTGGATAAACTGCCTTCAAGATACATACTCCCAGCAGGTAACCTGGCAATCCTGGCTATAGGGGAAGGCCTTAAACCTCACTCAGCCCTGAAACTGATTTAGTGAGTGATGGGGAGTATATGAGAAGAAGCTGCATCAGGGCAGGCTTTGTGTACATCCCCAGACTCCAGCAGAGATAGAGGGAAGTCATTTCTGATTCTAACAGGGGACATTATAGAAATCTGCCACCTAACTCAAATGGCAGTTGCAGGTTGACAGAAGCTCCCACCTGAGATTAGTAACATAATATTTGCTGGAGATAAACCTCCTTGGTAAGAACTGAGAGGTGAGGGAGAAGTGTGCTGCAGTAACAGGTGCAGAAACTGGGTGACTACGCTTCATGCACAGATTGGGAGGGGGTGTGGTCAGAAAGCCAGAGATGCTTTCCCCACTGGGAAAGCTGGGGCAGTTTACAGTTCTGAGCAACAGACTTTCTAGAACGTAGTTACCTGCTGCCAGTCAAACACTGTGGGTGTGAGTCCTGCATTGTGAAGTGCATGGAAACTGGGTGGGGCTTTCTGGAACCTGCTACTCTCCACTCATGCAGGCGCTTCTGTGAAGCAGAGTGTACACTAAAAGTATAATTCTAAGCCCCCTCAAACAACTCTCATTCTCTCTTATGAACCCCTCCTCTCAACCAAGAGCATTTCAAATTTAATCTGAAACATGTTCAGGGCATGATGGGAATGACTGGTTGGACATCCCTTATTATGTCCTTCTCCCTTTGGAATTTAGGAACAACCAGCTAGCTTTAAAATTAGAACAAAGACCTTCAGACAGTCTATTTTCTCTGAACTCTGCTACCTGGAGGCTTTGCCTGTAAAATAAAAAATCCTAATCTCCACAATCCCTTATCTTAATCCAGGCATTCTTCTATTCATTCTAGGCCTTTAAATACAGTATTTCAACCAATTGCAAATCAGAAAATCTTTGAGTGCACCTATGACCAGGAAGCCCCCACTTGGAGTTGTCCTACCTTCTGGACCAAACCAATGTACATTATACATGTGTTGATTGATTTCTTATGTCTCTCTAAAACATATAAAATCAAGCTGTAGCCCAACAACCTTGGTCATATCTTCTCAGGACCTCCTGAGGCTATGTCATGGGTATGTTCCTAACCTTGACAGAATAAATTTATAAACTGACTAAAACTTGTCTCAGATACTTTTGATTTAGAGGGTGCACTATGCTCCTCCCTGGAACATTAACCCTGCATCAGGAAACTCACACTCTGGTTCTCACTGGGGCTTCTGTTTTGCTAACACATGGAGATCCAGAGCATGGACTTACCTAACCCAGCCTCTACCTAGCTATGCCCCTCTACCCACCCTGATAGCTTAACCCAAAACACAGAAACTTTTTTGAAATTTATGGCCCCGTCCATTACCTGAGTAACCAGAATGCCTCCCCAATAACATAAGGCAAGCCAAAATTATATGGTTATTAGTGCAGCTTGTGGTCTTTTTCAAGTATCACTTTTTGGCAGGACGCCAACTGACATAGTCTATTACAACATCTACAGGCATAATAACAGGGTGCAGGGAAGAGAAAACATGTGTGTTAACTTAGTTATCTGAATTGCTTGCATCACCCTGGATAACCATGAGGTCCTGAGTTTTTGTGACGAGATCATTATTACTACATCTGGCATTTGAGAAAGCCAACCCACTAAGGCTGTTTATAACCAAGAATTCTCACAGTCTATGTCACTCCCCTGTCACCCCTATCAGAACTGGTACTTGTAGCCACTGCTGGAAGTCTTGAGGACAATTAACATCACTGGACCCCTTGCAGATAATCCACAGCACCAGTTTGAAGTGTAGCAGCCTCAACTGGTGACTAGACACAGAGGGCCAGTAGCATTCATTGTAGTCTGACCCTCAGGAACTATTAAACCTGAGGGAAGGGGTGTGCACCATATCAAGTAAATAGTCCACAGGACAAAATTATCCATATGGCAGGACTTGAGTCCCAGAACGTTCCATATGTGGAAGTTTCTTTCAGCAGAGGCACAGGTGCAGTGCTGGGTTCAGTGGGAAAATTCTGGCTCCACCCCAACAGTCAGGCAGTCCTGGTGTTCATGAAGTACATGGTGTAAGGGGCTTATTTCCCCCTCATTCATTACTGCAGACAATGCTAGGGCTTCTTTCCTGGGGGATAGACATTGGCGCCCCTCTACACAACCTTTGAAAAACACTTCAGGGTGACCGAATCCCCACAGGAGAAGTAACCTTCAGGTTCAGGCTTGAATGAAGAGTATATTCACTGTCCCTTTCTACATGAAACATCCGCATTTCTGCAAATGAAAACGGGGGCCTGTCTAATCTGGGTTGCCAGAAAGAAGGGTTGGAAATATGACTGGATCAACATGAAAATAAGGTATTATAATTTTAAATACAGATGGACCCAATTCTGAAGCTCCCCGAATCACAAAGCAATTACTAACAGACCTAAGAAAAGAAATGTAAAGCAAAATAATAATGGGGAGGGGGGAAATTCAACACTCCACTGACAGCACTAGACAGGTCATTGAGGCAGAAAGTCAATAAAGAAATACTAGACTTAAACTGCACTCTGGAAAATATGTGCCTAAAAGGCACGTACAGAACATTTTACTGGAAAACTGCAGAATATAAATTCTTCTCATCAGCTCATGGAACATTATTCAAAATAGACCATATAATAGGTGACAAAACCAGTTTCAATATATTTTTAAAAATCAAAATTATATCATGTATATTCTTAGACCAAAGTGAAATTAAACTAAAAATTAATTTCAAAAGGATTCTTCAAAATGACACATACATGGAAATTAAATAATCTTCTCCTATATAATTTTTGAGTTAATCATAAAATCAGGATGAAAATTTTAAAAAATTTCAAAGTGAATAATAGTGATACGAGTTATAAAAATCTCTGGGACAATATTCAAAAGACATGGGGAGAAATGCCAGATATAGGTGATGGGGAGGAAGGCAACAAACCACACTGACATTATGCACCTATGCAACAATCCTGCATGTTCTTCACATGTACCCCCAAACCTAAAATGCAATAAAAAAACTCTGGGACACAGAAAAATCAGTGCTAAGATTAAAATTTATAGGATTAAATGCTTACATAAAAAAGCGTAAAGTATCTCATATTGACAGCCTAACATCACATCTCAAGAACTAGAAAAACAAAAACAAACTAAACCCTGTGCTAGCAGAGGAAGAAATAACAGAAATCACAGCAGAACTAAATAAAATTGAAACAAAAATACAAAAGAGCAATAAAACAAAAAGCTGGTTTTTTGAAAACATAAATAAAATCAATAGATCATTAGCTAAATTAACCAAGAAAAGAAGGGATAAGATTCAAATTAGTTTATTTAGAGATTAAATGGAGACATGAGAACTGATACAATGAAAATACAAAAAAATTATTTGATATTACTATTAACACTTCTATGCCCACAAACTAAAAATTTAGAGAAAATGAATGAATTTCTGGAAACACACAACTCCTGAAGCTTCAATCAGCATTAAACAGCAATCCTGGACAGAACAATAAAAAGCAGTAAAACTCAATCAGTAATAAAAAATGACAACAAAATAAAGCCCAAGACCAGAAAGATGCACAGCTGGTATTCTCTCAGACATTTAAAGAAGAATTGATACCAATCCTGATGAACATATTCCAAAAGATAGAGAAAGAGGAAATGGTCTCTAATTTGTTCTAAGAATCCAGTATTTCTCTAATACCAAAACAAGGAAAAACATAACAAAAAAAGAACTACAGACCAATATCTCCAATGACTATAGATGCCAATAATAATAATTAAAAAAGCCAACCAAATACTGGCAAACCAAATCCAACAGCGCATCAAAAAGATGATTCACCATGATTGAGTGGGTTTTATCCCAAGGAAGCAGAGATGGCTCAACATGTGCAAGCCAATAAATGTCATCATCACCTTAACAGAATTATAAACTAAAACCATATGATTATCTCAATAGATGCAGGAAAACATTCAATAAATTCCTGCATCCCTTTTGTAATAAAAACCTTTGATAAACTAGGCATATGAAGGACATTGCTCAAAATATTAAAGCTGTTGTGACAAACACACAGTCAACATCATACCAAATGGGGAAAAGTTGAAAGCATTAGCCCTAAGACCTGGAAAAAAGACTACAATGTGCACATTTACTACTTGTATTCAACAAAGTACTGGAAGTCCTAGCCAAAGCATTCAGGCAAGTGAAAGAAATTAAGAGCGTCCATATTAGAAAAAAAGAATTTAAATTATCTCTTTTTGCTGATGGCATAATTATATACCTAGAAAACCCTAAAGACTCCACAAAAAGATGACTAGAATTGATAAATACATTCAGTAAAGTCTCAGGTTACAAAATCGATGTATACAAAATGCACTATACACCAACAATGTCCAAGCTGCAAATGAAATCAAGAACTCAATTCCTTTTACCATAACTGTAAGAAAAATAAGATAACTAGAAATATACTTAACTAAGGAGGTGAATCTACATGGAGAACTACAAAATGCTATAGAAATAAATCATAGATGACATAAACAAATAGAAATACATCCCATGCTCATTAACTGGAAGAATCAAAATTGTCAAAATGAGCATACTGCCCAAAGCTATCCATAGATTCAATGCAATTTCTATCAAAACACCAATATCATTTTTTATGGAATTCAAAAAAAATTCTAAAATTCTATAATATGGTTTGGCTAAGTGGCCTCACCCAAATCTCATGTTACCTTATAATCTCCAATGTTGGGGGAGGGGCCTGGTGGGAGGTGATTGGATCATAAAGTCAGATTTTCCCCTTGCTGTATTTGTGATAGTGAATGAGTTCTCACAAAATATTGTTTGAAAGTATGTAGCACTTCTCCCTTTGTTGTCTCTCCTGGTGACCGTGTAAACCCCTTTACCTTCTGCCATTATTTTAGTTTTCTGAGGCCCCCCGCAAAGCAGAACTGCAAGACAATTAAAACTCTTTCTTTAGTTTCAGGCATTTCTTTATAGGTCTTTGAAAAAGGACTAACACGATATGAAACAAACAAACAAAAAAGCCTGAATAGCCAAAGCAATCCTAAGCAAAATGAACAAATCTAAAAGCATCACATTACCCAACTGCAAATTATACTACAAGGCTAGAGTATCCAAAACAGTATGGTACTGGTATAAATGTAGATATATAGACCAATGTAATAGAAGCCATAACTCAGAAATAAAGCCAAATACTTACAACCAACTGATCTTTGACAAAACATACAAAAATATATATTGGATAAAGGACATGCTATTCCATAAACAGTTCTGGAAAAACTGGATAGCCACATGTAGAAAAATGAAACTTGACTTCAATCTCTTACATCTACAAAAATTAACTCAGAATGAATTGAAGACTTAAATCTAAGGCACAAAACAACATAAATTTTAGAAGAGAAACTAGGAAAAACACTTTTGGACATTGGCCTAGCTATGCATCTGGCAAATAACTAATATCAGGAGTCTACAAGAAATGCAAACAAATAAGCAAGAATAAAACACACAATTCTATCAAAGAGTGGGCAAATAACACATATACACATTTCTCCAAAGAAGATATACAAATGGCCAACCTCACTAATCATCAGGGAAATGCAAATTAAAGTCACAGTGAGATATCACCTTAACCCAGTGAGAATTAGAAGACCATAATTAAAAATTCAAAAAACAATAGATGTTGGCATGGATGTAGTGGAAAGGGAACACTGATACACTGCTGGTTGAAATGTAAATAAGTAAAACCTTTATGCAAAACAACGCAGGGATTTCTCAAAGAACTAAAAATAGACTTACCATTCAATCCAGTAGTCCCACTAGTCCACTAGTGGGTATCTACCTAAAGGAAAATAAGTCATTATATCAAAAGACTCCTGCATATGTATGTTTATCACAGCACAATTTACAATTGTAAATATATAGATGCAACCTAAGTGCCTGTCAATGGATGAGTTAATAAAAAATATATGGTATGCATACACCATGGAATACTACCCAGCCATAAAAAAGAACAAAATGATGTATTTTCTAGCAAATTGGATGTAGCTAGAAGCCATTATTCTAAGTGAAGTAACTAAAAATGTGAAACAAAATGTTACATGTTCTCACAAGTAGGAGCTAAGTAAGCTCTGGGTACAAAAAGGCTTACAGAGTGGTATAATAAATATAAGAGACTCAGAAGAAGTGGAGGTGGGAGGTGGTGGGGTCTAAAAAAACTACACATTGAATACAAGGTACACTACTCGGGTGATGGGTGCACTAAAATTTCAGACGTCATCACTGGACAATTCCTTCATGTAATAAAAACCATTTGTATACCACAAACTATTGAAATAAAAAAACAAAATTAATAGTAGTAATTCTGACTGGTGTGAAGATGATATCAGATTATAGCTTTGATGAGAATTTTTCTGATGATTAGTGATTTTTAACATCACTAAGCATCATCGATGAATTTGTTAGTGATCATAAAAATCAAAACATTTGTGGACCTCTTGTATGTCTTTTGAGAAGTGTCTGTTCATGTATTCTGCTCATTTTTAAAGGGTTGTTTGTTTTTGCTTGTTGAATTGGTTAAGTTTCTTGTAGATTCTGAATATTCGATCTTTGTTAAATGCATACTTCGCAAATATTTTATTCTATTCTGTAGGTGTTCTGTTGGTAGACTCTGTTGATAGTTTATTTTGGTGTACAGAAGCTCCTTAGTTTACTTAGGCCTCACTTGTCCTATTTTGTTTTAGTTCATTTTGTTGCTTATTTTGATTCTTTAGGATATTTTAATATTTAAGACTTTCACCACCTTCTTCTTTCAAGGCACTGACTTTTAGAAGACCTGGTCTTCTAAAATGTTTCTAGAAATGCTTTTTAATTTATAATACTGGAATTATTTTATTTTTTTTCACACAGCATTATTTCAAACCATCCCTTCAAATTAAGCCCACTTCTTGCTCCTCCACTCTTGGTAGATGACTTATCCATTTATTTTACTGCTATTGATTTTGTGTTGTCATTGTTTTTTTTTTTTATTCACTAGATTGTCTTCTTACCTTTGCCAGATTCATTATTGTTCTCTAGGGACCTATTCTGAATAATTTCTATGTAGGGCTTGTGGTAATGCAGCTTACAAAAGGGAATGAATTGAAGCTTATCTTTGGCACTCATAGTCTGTTGAGTCTATTAGCAAAAAACAATAATTATCAAGGTTTAGAGTTTCTTCTACCTGATGTGTAAATCATTATTTGTGGTAAGTTTAACTGATTTCAACAAACATATATTGAGCACCTATGATACCTGTTCTATTTACGCAATTTTCTGATAGAACAAGACATGTCTTTAAAGTGCTCAGTAGCAAAATGGCATAACTAAGAAGAAGGGCAAAGACTATATGATGAGAAGAAAAGAAAAAAAAATCTCAGTTTCAACAGTTAGCAGAGGAGTTTTCACTGAAAATACTCGTATATTGTCTGATCTTTAAGCATCAGTGAAGGACAGGCAAAAACATCAAAAAGAACAGCTCACCACTTCTCTCCAATTAAAGTAATCTACTCAAATTGACACAACTGAGATATATTTTAATTTAATAAATGATAATACCTATTCACTTTAATCGTCTAACTGTATAATGAAACCAGAGTTACTGCCACTAATAAGACTGACATTACTAAACAAGCTCCCAAGCAGCGTTTTGATGATACACTGACAATGACACATAATAATTATCTAGGTATTTCAAGAATGACCAGAACTCCACTTCATACCAAAGACTAATGAGGTGTTTTGTTTGGATTTGTATCCAAATGGAAACAAAATTTTCTTGGTTTAAGAGAAACTGGAGGCTGGGCATGGTGGCTCACACCTGTAATCCCAGTACTTTGGGAAACCGAAGTTGGCAGATCATTTGGGGTCAGGAGGTCGAGACCAATATTGTGAAACCCCATCTCTATTAAAAATACAAAAAAATGAGTCAGGCATTGTGGCGCATGCCTGTATTCCCAGCTACTCTGGAGGCAGAGGCAGGAGAATCATTTGAATCCAGGTGGCAGAGGTTGCATTGAGCTGAGATTGCGCCACTGCACCAAAGCCTGGGTGACGGAATGAGACTACGTCTCAATAATAATAATAATAATAATATCTAGTTGGTGTTACGATTTGCAACATATTTTAGTGGTAAGTTGTAGGTGCATAAGTGTAAGTCCCAATCTTTGTCTTATCTACTACAGTCACACTTAAATCTAAATTTCTCTGCAAGGGAAAATGTGGCAGTTGCATTAAATGATGTCTTTTGTTCTACTGTCCAGAGTAAACACAGCATGAGCCTTTTATCTGGTTGATCTGTAAAATGAGATCGGTAAGGTTCAAATGGCTGAAGGTGTTCCTAAATAGTATCTCATGTTCATAACGTGTTAAAATTATAAACTATGATTATTCTACTCACCAGTGGCCAGTTGTAAGACAAAATTGATGGTAAATTTGCCGTGACCATATTTTTACTCTCACATTTTGGATTTTCTTTGTTTTATTCACTACCTTCTTGTCTTGGTAATACATGTTTGGAACAATTTCCAATTTGGGAAATAAGATTTTCCAAGCAAAAAACCCAAGACTTTCAAATACAATGTTATTTCTTTGGTCAGACTTTTTTCCAAAGCAGTTAAATACTGTACCCCCTTATTATTAAGCTGGTAGATTAACTTGACTGTAATACTGCAGTTTACATTTAGGTGTCAATACTATTAATTGGTTTTTATGGGTGTTTTCTAAAGGATTGATAAGTTACTTTTTCACAAATCATAAATGTATCTGTGCAGTCCAACCTTTAAATATCATCAGTGTGATTATGTTGCATTGTCTTCTTTGCCTTACAAATTTTCTCTTCATGTTTCTTTCCATCAATTTCCACAAATCCCATACCTACCTCATAGTTGGTAAATTACTGTGTTTGTTTTTAATGTCTCTCTTAAGGTATTCTGTATGCAAATACAAATGAATATGAATTATATATTATATTCTTATCTTGCCTCTTTATTACACGAATGTTTGTGTGCAATGTACCCATTTCCCCACCTTGTATTTTTTACTTAATATATTCCTGAGATCTTTCTGAATTGGTGCCTAGAAAAATCTCTTATTCTTTTATTTTTCCATATGTATATTAATTCATTGTATAGATGAGCCATAGTTTATTCATTATTTATTAAACCAGTCTCCTTTATATGAATAGATAGGTTTCTAGCTTTTGGCTATTAGAAACTCTGTTAAATGAACAAACATATATATATATATATATATATATATATATATATATATATATATATAACTTGTTTACAAATGTATCTGTGATTAATTTCTTGAAGTATATTTCCTAAGTAAAATAAAATTTTCATCTTTTTCCATATGCGTGTGTATTTATGGGAAACATGAATAATTTTGGTACAGACATGCAATGTGGAATAACTGCATCAAGGTAAGTGGGGTATCCATGACCTCAAGCATTTTTCATTTCTTTGGATTATGAACATTCCAATCACACTCTTATAGTTACTTTAAAACATACAATTAATTACTGTTGGCTGTAGTCATCCTGTTGTGCTAGCAATTCTAGACCATATTCATTCTAACCAACTGTAATTTGTTTAACAAATCCCACTTTCTCTCCAACCCTCCACTACCATTCCTAGCTCTTCTGGTAAATGTCATTCTACTCTATATCCAGTAAATGCAATTGCATTATTATTATTATTATTATTATTATTATTATTATTATTATCATTACTTGTGATGGAGTCTCACTCTGTCGCCAGGCCGGAGTGGCACGATCTCAGCTCACTGCAACCTTCACCTTCTGGGTTGAAGCGATTCTCCTGCCTCAGCTTCTGGAGTAGCTGGGACTACAGGCGCACGCCACCACACCCAGTTAATTTTTGTATTTTTATTAGAGACAAAGTTTCAGCATGTTGGCTGGGATAATCTCTTGACCTCATGATCCACACGCCTCAGCATCTCAAAGTGCTGGGATTAGAGGTGTGAGCCTCAGCGCCTGTGCAATTGTATTACATTTTAGCTCCCTCAAAATGTTTGAGAACATGCAAAGTTGTCTGTCTTTCTGGCTTATTACCTTTAATATAAGTCTTTCAGTGTGATCCATGTTGTCTCAAGTTACAAGATTTTCTTCTTTTTCAAAAATAAACAGTATTCAATTGTGTATATATACCGTATTTTTATGCCCATTGGTCTATTGGTGGACACTGAGGTTGATTCCTTATGAGAGCTATTATGAATAGTTCTGCAATGAGTGTGTAGATACCACTTCCATATATTAATTTCCTTTATTTAGGGTATATACCCAGCAGTGTGATTGATGTATATCATATGGGAGCTCTACTTTTAGTTTTTGAGGAAACTCCAAAGTGTTCTCCATAGCAGTTATACTAATTTACATTCTGACAAACAGTATAGGTGAGATCCCAATTGTCCACATTCTCACCAACATTTGTTATTGCCTGTCTTCTGGGTTGAGAAAATATTCCATTGCAGTTTTGATTTGCATTTTCCTTATGATCAATGATGTCAAAAACCTTTTGATATGCCTGTTTGCCATTTGCATGTCTTCTAAAAGATGTCCATTTAGTTCTTTTGCCCATTTTTAATTGAATTATTAGATTTTTTTCTTATAGAGTTATTTTAGCTCCTTATATATTCTGGTAATTAATCCCTTGTCAGATGAACAGTTTGTAAATATTATCACCCATTCTGTGACTTTTCACTTTCCTTTGCTCATTGTTTCCTTTGC
Source organism: Saguinus oedipus (assembly GCA_031835075.1). Taxonomy (NCBI): domain Eukaryota; kingdom Metazoa; phylum Chordata; class Mammalia; order Primates; family Cebidae; genus Saguinus; species Saguinus oedipus. Next base: position 76,531,700 of record CM063191.1, on the reverse strand, counting down.
TGTGTGGAAACTATTTCACTTGATGTGACCTTATTTATTCATTTTTGTTTTGATTGCCTGTACTTCTGAAGTACTACTCAAAAAAAAAAAAAAAAAAAAAAACTGTCCAGACCAGTGTTCTGGAGAAATTCCTGAAGGTTTTCTTTCAGCATTTTAAAATATGTATGTCTTAGATTTAAAATTTTAATGTATTTTACATTGATTTTTGTGTTTTGTGAGAAATAGGTGTCTATATTTATTTATTTTTCCTATAGATATTTAGTTTTCCCATCACCATTTATTGAAATTTTCCCAATTTATATTTCTGGTATCTTTGTCAGAAAGAGTTCACTGTAGGTGCATGGATTTGTTTCTGAGTTATCTGTTCTGTTCAATTGGTCTATGTGTCTGTTTTTAAGCCAGTGACATGCTATTTTGGTTACTTAAAGTTCTGTAGTATAGTTTTAAGTCCTGTAATATAACTCCTCCAGTTTCATTCCCTTTGCTCAGGATGGCTTTGGCTATACTTTTGTGGTTCCATATACATCTTAGAATTGCATTTTCTATGTCTGTAAAAAATGTCATTAGTATTTTGATAAGGATTCTGCTCAATCTGTAGATTGTTTTGGGTAGTATAAGCATTTAAAAATATTAATTATTCTAATCCATGAATATTTTTTAAATTTTTTGTGTTCTCTTTAATTTCTTTCATCAGTGTTTCATAGTTTTTATTTTAGAGATTTTTCACTTTTTTGTTTAAAGCCATTTCTAGGTATTTTATTTTATTTGTAGCTATTATAAATAAAATTATTTTCTTGATCTTTTTTCAGAGTGTTCATAATAGACATAAAGAAATATTATTGATTCCTGTACACCGATTTTGTATTTTGCCACTTTGCCAGATTTGTTTATAATTTCTAACAGATTTTTGGTATAATCTTTAGGTTTTCCTAAATATAAGACCATATAATCTGTAAAGAGATAATTGACTTCTTCCCTTCAAATTAGGATTTCCTCCATTTTTTTCTCTTGTTTGATTTCTTTAGCTAGGACTGATTTTGAGTTTGATGTGCTCTAGCTTTTCTAGTACATTAAGATACATTATTAGGTTATTTATTTGAAGTTTTACTTCTTTTTTGCTGTAGGCAAACCATGAGGAAAACTCCTCCCTCCTCGCTTGTCTCTCTGCTTTTTACAGGCAGAGGAGTGTTTCCTGGTGGCCACCAGAACCACAGGACAATCTGTTTTTCTGGTCTATAGAAGCAGGAAAGGCAAGACACAAACCTCTAGAACACCAAACTGAGGAAGGAAGTGGCTTTTTATTTGGCTAGGAGCTATGGGGACAACAGCCTCATTCACTGAGCTCTCTGAGAAGCAGCTTCTCTCTCCTTTTATAGGCTTACAATGCTAAAGGGGAAACTGAGGCAAAACTATCTCATTGTCCATTTGCTGGACTTCTGACCTTACAATCTTTTGGCTTCACTGATTGCTAATTAATATGCAGCATGAGCAGGGACCAGCAGCGGAGGGGGCTTACAGAGACAAGACAACAGCTGTAAACTATTTGTTGGAAGGTGTTTCCAGGAGGGAGCCTGGGCTGTGCAGACGTGGGGGCATGACCCAGTGCCAGGTTCCAGCCAGTAGGGATAACATTCATTTGCAAGTCTTTCAAGGCTTTCAGATAGTGGAGACGCTGGGAACAGAAAAGGGAGTTATCTTCCCAGCTCTTTGGTATTTTATTTTATTATTTTCTTCTTCACCCTCCTTCCCATTTGGAGTATAGGGGAGGGAGGAGGTGGAGATTGGGAAACGGAAGGAGGCGAGGGGGTCTCCCCTCTCACCAGCGAAGTGTTTTCTGGTTGTCACCAGAACTACAGGACAATGAGATGTTTTTCCAGTCTACCACTGATGTTCACTTAAAACTCAACAACTCTTCAGTCAGCTTGTGGTGAAGGCTGCCAGGCTTAGCACACACTCTGAAAAGCAATGGGCTTCTCTCTGACTCAGGGCAAGTCCAACATGCTGTCCAAGAGCCTAGGCCTGGACTCAGAGACTCCAAGTGCCCACGTGATGCTCTACCCTACTATGGCTGGGTTGGTACCTAAGGAGTCAAGGTTCCCTTACATTTTTCTCTGCTTTTCTCAAGCAGAAGTTTTTCACTGTCATCACCACAGCTGAGAAAGTTCTGGGTCACATCTAAAGCCAGCACATCTGAAAGTCTCACCCAAGGCCCACGGCACACTACCTGGGTATTCAGGGCCCAGTGACTCATTAGTCAGTAGATGATAAATTCTGCCAGACTGGATTATTTTCATTTAAGAAAGTACATTCCCTTCTGGACCACCACGTGTCTAGAAATGTTGTCCGGGAGCTAGGATCTGTAATGGGAACCTCATGGTTCTGCCTGTTGCCCTATCTTATTGTGGCTAAGCTGCTATTCAAGATTAAAAACAAAGTATTCTTTACTCTTTGCTCTCCTATCTTCAGGAAGAAGAAAGGAGTCATTTTTGTTGTTATTATCAGTTTTGCCTGTAGTTTGAGTGGGGTGAGGGTGGATGGCTTAAACACTCCCTTACCCCCTGGATACTGTCTCCCTACGTCACATGCCAGCTAATCTACTGGGTCAAGTCTAGCCCCCAGCACTAGAAATTGCCTAGGAATTGCAGTCCTTGTGCCCTGACTGCTTTGCAAAACCCAGGACTCCAGAGAACATCAGGTTGTCATGGCGAGACTTGCCAAAACTCAAGTTACAACTGCAGGGATGGAACTTTCTTTATCTTATTTGACTTCTTAATAGCATTCAGTACAATTGAGGACCCCTCTCTGATCTAGACCTTTCTTTTGAATTTTTACACTTTAAAAATTTATTTCTACATTTTTTTTTTACTGGTACAGTTATTTTAGTTTTTAATTATTTTATTTTCATCAGTGACTGGAGGCTCCAGATGAGAGGTCCCATCCAGTGAGGAGAAATATGCTTGGGGATCTGCTTAAAGTAGCAGTCTGGCCATATTTTGGTAGAGCAGCTATGCTGTGTTGGGGGATTCCTTCTGACCCAGGTCAGTTTGAATTCTCCAAAGCCCACAGGCTGGAATGGCTGAGTCATCCAAACAGCAAAGATGGTGGCCTGCCCCTTCCCCACAGGAATTCTGTCCCAGTTGGGGGTAACTCTGTTGGGGGTGGTTAGCTGGAATTCCAAGCCAGTGGGTCTTATCCTCTGAGGTGCTATGGAAGTACAGCCCATAGATGGTCGCTGCTCAGCCCCCTAGATTCAGCCTCTTTCCTAAGGTTATCCATGGAAGTTTAACCTCCTGCCTTGCTGGAGTTGCAGTCACTTGTGCCAGGAACCCCAGAGACAGAGTGTGTAAAGCTTCTGGGCCTCTGTGGCACATGCCTGTGCAGCTGCTCTGCTGAGACTCCACATAGCTCTGTGTGTCAGAATGAAGGCCCTAGTCAAGTGAGTTCACAAGGGGATCATCTGACTCAAGGGTTGCAAAGATTCATGGGAGAAGCATGATTCCCAGGGTGGTATATTCAGTCACTGCTTCTCTGGGTGAGGGAGGTTCCTCTGGCTTCCTGTCACCCGCTTTACTGTCTTGCTTTTGTTCATTGTCTTTGGGTTGAGTTATTTCCTTGATTAGACCCAATGCAAGTACTTGGATGTTTCAGTTGAAAGTGTTGTGTTTACTCACTCTTTTTGTTCCTCTGCATGCAAGCCACACACCTTAGCTGCTGCTAGTAAGCAATTCATGCAACATTCTTATTACCGATTCAATCTCACTGCTTTTAATTTGTCTGTTCAGGGTTTATATTTATTCTTGATTTAATCAGGAGGGTTGTATGTTTTCAGGAATTTATTCATCTCTAGAATTTTTAGTTTGTGCACATGAAGGTGTTCACAGTAGCTTTGAATGATCCTTTTTATTTCTTTGGCATATGTTGCAATATCTCCAGTTTCATTTCTAATTTGGCTTATTTTGTATTTTTTCTCTTCTTGGTTAATCTCACTAATGGTCTGTCAACTTTGTTATCTTCTCAAATAACTAGCTTTGTTTTATTTATTTTTTTGTATTAATTTTTGGCTCAAGTTTATTTAGTTTTTCTCTGATCTTTGTTATTTTTTTTTCTGTTGAATTGGGGTTTAGTGTGCTCTTGCTTCTCTAGGTCCTTGGAGGGTGACGTTAGGTTGTCAGTTTGTGCTTTTTAGACTTTTAGATATAGGCATTTAATGCTATAAACATTCCTATTAGCACTGCCTTTTTTATGTATCCCAGAGGTTTTGATAACTTGTGTCACTACTGTCATTAATTTAAAAACATTCTTCAGTTTCCATGTTGATTTCATTGTAAATCTAAAACTTATTTAACCACCCAGATTATTTAATTTCAGTGCATTTGTATAGTCTTGAGAATTCCTTTTTAGTTTATTTGCAGTTTTATTCCACTGTGGTCTTGATATAATTTTGATTCTTAAAATTGATTGAGATTTGTTTTGTGGCCTAACATATTGTCTACATCAGAAAGCATTTAATGTGCTAATGAGAAAATTGCATATTCTGCTGTTGTTGGGAAAAAATGTTCTGCAAATATCTGTTAAGTCTATTTTTCTTCTAGTGTATAGCTTAATTTTATTGTTTCTTTGTTGTATTTCTGTCTTAATTATCTGTTTAGTACTGTCAGTGAAGTGTTAAAATTTCCACTATTATTGTGTTACTGTCTATTTCATCACTTAGGTCTAGTGGTAATTGTTTCATACATCTGGATTTTGCAGTGTTAGATGCAAATAAATTTAAGATTGTAATATGTTCTTGTTGGAATTATCTTTTAATCATTATTAATGTCATTTATTGTCTTCTTTTAACTGTTGTTGCTTTGAAGTCTGTTTTGTTTGATATAAGAATAGCTATTCACACTTACTTCTGATTTCTAGTTGTGTAGAATATATATTCCACCTCTTTATCTTGAGTTTACATAAATCTTTATGTGTTAAGTGAGTCTAATGAATACAACAGATATTTGGTTGGTGGTCTTTTATTCATTCTGCCATTTTGTATCTTTCAAGTGAAACATTTAGGCCATTTATATTAGACGTTAATATTGAGATGTAACTCAGGAGTGTCCTATTCATTATATTGTTATCTAGATACCTGTTTTGTTTTTTTTTAAATTGTATTACTGTTTTATAGGCTCTGTGAGTTTTGTGCTTCCAAAAGGTTTTATTTTGGTGCATGTCAAGCTTTCATTTTGAGATTTAAAACTCCTTTTAGCATTTTTTGTACTGCCTATTTGGTAGTGGCAAATTATCTCACCATTTGTTTATCTGAGAAAAAAAACTTTTTCTCTCAGATGGTATTACTGAAGCTTAGTTTTGTGGGATACAAATTTTTGGCTCACAATTATTATTTTTTAAGGTGATGAAAGATATTACCCTAATTCCTTCTAGTTTGTAGGGTTTCTGCTGAGAAGCCTGTTGTTCATCTGATAGGTTTTCCTTTATATGTTAACTGTATGCTTCTGTCTCACAGAATTCCTGTATACTTTTGTCTCATAGAATTTGAAAAATTATTTTATTTGAGTTGACTTTAGGTAGCCTGATGACTATTTGCCTTGATTATCTTTATGCAGTGCATTTTCTAGAATTTCTTTGTGCTTCTTGTATTTGAATATCTAAATCTCTAGTGAGGCCAGGAAGGTATTTAATTATTCTCTCAAACAAGTTTTCTGAACTTTAAGCCTTCTCTTGTTTCTCAGGAACACCAATTATATTTGGATTTGGTTGTTTCACATTATCCCATTTGTTTTTGAAGACTTTGTTTATTTTGTAAATTCCTTTTCTCTATCTTTGTCTGATTGGTTTAATTTGAAAGTTCGGTCTTTGAGCTCTGAAAATCTTCCTTCTGTTTTCTAGTACATTGTTGAAACTTTATACTGTGTTTCATATTTATTTAAGTGTGTCTTTTATTTACAAAAGTTCTGATTGGTTTTTTGTTATGCCTGTCTTTCTGGACAGATTTTTATTTATATCCTGATTTTTTAACAATTTGTTTAAATTTTGGTTTTTACCTTTCTCTGGTACCTCCTTGAGTAGCTTAATAATCAACATTCTGAATTATTTATCTGGTATTTCAAATATTTCATTTTGGTTTGGATCCATTGTTGGGGATCTAGTGTGGTCTTTTGAAGGTGTTAGAACCCTGTTTTGTCATATTACTAGAATTTCATTTTTTTCTTCTCATTTGGGTAGAATATTACTTCAAATTGTTATTGAATTTATTTTTAATTTGACTTGTAAAAATTATTTCCATCTTAAGGGTATAACTTTAATGTTTTTAGTTTATTATAGCCTAATTTGATTATGGTGCTTTTAGAAGTAAAGAAAAAGGACTGGGCACGGTGGCTCATGCCTGTAATAACAGCATTTTGGGGGGTGAAGGTGGGCAGATCACAAGGTGAGGAGATGGAGAGAATCCTGGCAAACATGGTGAAACCCCATCCCTACTAAAATACAAAAAAAAAAAAAAAAATAGCAGCGCATCCTGGCGCACTCTGTAGGGGAGAGGGGTGAGGTGCGGTGCTGACACAGGGGAATCGTTTGAACCTGTGAGGCAGAGGTTGCAGTAAGCTGAGATCACGCTACTGCACTTCACCCTGGTGACAAAGCAAGAGTCTGTTTAAAAAAAGAAGAAGAAGTAAAGAAAAAGTTTCTTAGTCATAGAGAGCTGTTATGTGCTAGATTTCACAGATGCTGGTTCTAGTAGTTATATACTTGGCAGGTTGGCAATTTCACTGTCTCCTATGTTGTTGGAATGGTAAGGATCTCTTGAAACTTATCTCATTCCCTTGTGTTAATTTTTTTGGTTTAATTTTTCCCTAGTATTTTATTTACTGAGTTGATGGTTCAGGCTTCAGGCCAGTAGGGATGGTATTACTGAATAAAAATCAGTCATACCTAAAGCATATGTTTAGGTGCAATACCCAATGGTGAACAAAAGTCCCAGGATTAATTAATGTGACTGAGGGTGCTCTCAATAAGATGCTCTGAGTTTTCTCATAGTGAAAGTTGGGAAATATTGCAATTCCCCAGACAGGCAAGCAGAAAAGCCATCCACTTCCCAGCCTCACTCCTTTCCCAGTGTTCCAGCTATTTACTTTAGACATGAACATTTTTATGTCTGTTGATGTTCTGAGTAGAGAGGAATTTTGACTCTGCCACTTTTGCAACCCTGAACCTGGGGAATTCTTCTCTTTCAGGGTGCAATCATGCAGATTTGTTTCAGGAAGGTTGCCTATAGGGCATTTATGCTGAGTTCCCAAGGAAGAAGCCCAAGCATTGTCTGCAATGGTGGGAAGGGGGAAACAAGAACTCCTTCTTGAAGTTTCTTCACTAGCATGAAGTCTGCTTGCCTGTTGTGATAGAGTTGCAGAATTTCTTTGCTGCATCAAGCACTGCGATTGTTTCTCTGCTGTAAGAAACTTCCCACCAGCAGAAAGATCTTGGACTGGAGACATGCTGTCCAGATTCTTTTGTTCCACACGATCTTTCCTCAGTGTGGTGCTGTTCCCCTTTCCCTAGGAGTAGGAGTTCCTGAGAGCCAGACACATTTCAATATTGACGTTGAATGTCAATGAGCTAAATGCCCCATTTAAAAAGCACAGAGAGGCAAGATGGATAAAGGACCAAGACTCATTGGTCTTCTGTCTTAAAGATACCAATCTTATATGCAATGATATCCATAGGCTGAAATAAAAATAAAAAAAATAGAGAAAATTTAACAAGCAAATGGAAACCAGAATGAAAGCAGATTTTGCAATTCTAATTTCAAACAAAACAGACTGTAAGGCAACAAAGATCATAAAAGACCAAGAATGTATTAAATTTATAATTAGTTCATTTAAACAAAAAGAACTAACTAGCCTAAATACATACACACTTTACACAGGAACACCCAAATTTATAAAGCAAGTTCTTAGATTGTTCAAAAAGACTAACAGTTTTGCACAATAACAATGGAGATTTCAAAACCTGCCAGTATTAAATCATTGAAGCAAAATACAAAAACAAAAAAATATATATTTTCAGAACCTAAACTCAGCACTGGATCAAATGGACCTGATAGACATCTACAGAACTTTCCTCTATATATATGTGGATGTACACACACACACACACACACACACACACACGCGCGCGCATACACACACATATATATATACATCCACATATTTTTTTTCACATTGTCACATAGCACATATTCTAAAATCAACACTTACTCAGACATAAAACACCTCTCAGAAAATATATTGAAATGTGTAGATTTGATCCTGTCCTGATATTGTTAGCTGATTATTATGCAGACTTGTTTGTTTAGTTGCTTTTTAGTGCTGCTAGTCTCTGTTCTTAAGTGTGTTTGTGTCGTGGCTGGTAAGAGACATTTCTTTTTTCCATATTTAGTGCTTCCCTCAGATGATCTTGTAAGGCAGGCCTGGTGGTAACAATTTTCCTCAGCATTTGCTTGTTTGAAAAGGATCTTATTTTTTCTTAGCTTATGAAGCTTTGTTTTATTAGTTTATTTTCATTAACAATATTGAATACAGGTGCCTAATCTCTTCTGGCTTGTAGGGTTTCTGCTGAAAGGTCTCCTGTTAGTCTGATGGGCTTCTCCTCATAGATTATCTATTTTTTTAATTTCCAGTTGCCTTTAACATTTTTTCTTTGGATTTTACTTTGAAGAATCTGATTATGTATCTTGGGGATAATCTTCTTGTAAAGTATATTACTGGACCTCACTGAAATTTCTGAATTAAATGTTGACCTCTCTAGCTAGGTTGGGGAATTTCTCATGGATGATATCCTGAAATATGCTTTACAAATTGCTTTTATTCTCCCTGTATTAGAAACACCAATGAGTCATAGATATGGTATGTTTATATAATACCATGTTTCTAGAAGGTTTTGTTTACTCCTTTTTATTCTTTTTTTTTTCTCTGTTATTGTCTGATTTTCTTATTTCGAAGTGTCTTCAAGCTCTGAAAATCTTTTCTCAGCTTGGACTATTCTTATATTAATACTTGTGACTGATTTATGAAATTCTTACAGTGTATTTTTCATCTCGGTCATGTCAGTTATGTTCTTTTCTATACTGGCCATTTTGTCTGTCATCTCCCCTATTTTTTAAATTATACTTTAAGTTCTGGTGTATATGTGCAAAACATGAAGATTTGTTACATCTACTACATGTGCCATGGTGGTTTGCTGTACCCATCAACATGTCACATACATTAGGATTTTCTCCTAATGCTATCCCTCCCCTACCCCCCACCCCACTAAAGGCTCCAGTATGTAATCTTTCCATCCCTGTGTTCATGTATTCTCATCGTTCAACTCCCATTTATGAGTAAGAACATACAGTGTTTGGTTTTTGTTCCTGTGTTAGTTTGCTGAGAATGATGGTTTACAGCTTCATCTATGTCCCTGCAAAGGACATGAACTTATCCTTTTTTATGACTGCATAGTATTTCATGGTGTATATGTGCCACATTTTCTTTATTCAGTCTATCAGGGATTGGCATTTGGGTTCGTTCCAAGTCTTTGCTACTGTGAACAGTGCCACAATAAATGTACATGTGCATGTGTCTTTATAGTAAAATGGTTTATCATCCTTTGGGTATATACCCAGTAATGGGATTGCTGGGTCAAGTGATATTTCTAGTTCGAGATCCTTGAGGAATTGCCACACTGTTTTCCACAATGAATGAACGAATATAAAAACATTCCTGTTTCTCCACATTCTCTCCAGCATCTGTTGTTTCCTGACTTTTTAATGATTGCCATTCTAACTGGTGTGAGATGGTATCTCATTGTGGTTTTGGTTTGCATTTCTCTAATGACCAGTGATCATGAGCTCTTTTTCATATGTTCATTGGCTCCATAAATGTCTTCTTTTGAAAAGGATCTGTTTATATCCTTTGCCCACTTTTTGGTGGGGTTGTTTGCTTTTTTTTTTTTTGTAAATTTGTTTAAGTTCTTCATAGATTTTGGATATTAGCCCTTTGTCAGATAGATAGATTGAAAAAAATTTCTCCCATTCTGTGGGTTGCTTGTTCACTCTGATGATAGTTTCTTTTGCTGTTGAGGAGCTCTTTAGTTTAATTAGATCCCATTTTTCAATTCTGGCTTTTGCTGACATTTATTTTGGTGTTTTAGTCATGAAGTTTTGCCCATGCCTATGTCCTGAATGGTAGTGCATAGGTTTTCTTCTAGAGTTTTTAGGGTTTTAGGTCTTACATTTAAGTCTTCAATCCTTCTTGAGTTAATTTTTGTATAAGATTTAAGGAAGGAATCCAGTTTTTGCTTTCTGCATATGGCTAGCCAGTTTTCCCAACACCATATATTAGAAAGGGAATCGTTTCCCCATTGCCTGTTTTTGACAGGTTTGTAAAAGATCAGAGAGCTGTAGAAGTATGGTGTTCTTTCTGAGGCTTCTGTTATGTACCATTGGTCTATAGGTCTGTTTTGGTACCAGTTCTACCCCGTTTTGTTTACTTTAGCCTTGTAGAATAGTTTGAAGTCAGGTAACCTGATGCCTACAGGTTTGTTCTTTTTGCTTAGTATTGTCTTGGCTATGCATAATCATTTTTGGTTCCATATGAAATTTAAAGTAGTTTTTTCCAATTCTGTGAAGAAAGTCAATGGCAGCTTGATGGGGATAACATTGAATCTATAAATTACCTTGGGCATTGTAGCCATTTTCACAATATTAGTTCTTCCTATCCATGAGCATGGAATGTTTTTCCATCTGTTTGTGTTCTCTCTTATTTCCTTGAGTAGTGATTTGTGTTCTCCATGAAGAGGTCCTTCACATCCCTGTAAGTTGTATTCTTAAGTATTCTATTCTTTTTGTAGCAATTGTGAATGGGAGTTCATTCTTGATTTGGCTCTCTGTCTGTTATTGGTGTATAGGAATGCTTGTGATTTTTGCACATTGATTTTGTATTCTGAGACTTTGCTGAATTTGCTTATCAGCTTAAGGAGATTTGGGGCTGAGGAGATGGGGTTTTCTAAATATACAATCATGTCATCTGAAAACAGAGACAAGTTGAATTCCTCTTTTCCTAATTGAATAACCTTTATTTCTTATTTTTGTTTGATTGCCCTGGCCAGAAATTCCAACACTATGTTGAATAGGATGGGTGAGAGAGGGCATACTTTTCTTTTACTTGTTTTCAAACTGAATGCTTCCAGTTTTCGCCCATTCAGTATGACATTGGCTGTGGGTTTGTTATAAATAGCTCTTATTATTTTGAGATACATTCCATCAATACCTAGTTTATTGAGAGTTTTTATTATAAAGGGCTGTTGAATTTCATTAAAGACCTTTTCTGTATCTATTGAGAAAATCATGTGGTTTTGTCACTGGTTCCGTTTATGTGATGGATTACATTTATTGATTTGAGTATGTGGAACCAGCCTTGCATCCCAGGTATGAAGGCAACATGATTGTGGTGAATAAGTTTTTGATGTGCTGCTGGATTCCTTTTGCCAGTATTTTATTTAGGATTTTTGCATTGATGTTTATCAAGGATATTGGCCTGAAATTTTATTTTTTTGTTGTGTCCCTGGAAGGTTTTGGTATCAGGATAATGCTGGCCTCATAAAATGTGTTAGGAATATTTTTTTTCTATTGTTTGGAATAGTTTCAGAAGGAATGATACCAGCTCCTCCTTGTACCTCTGGTAGAATTCAGCTGTGAATCTGTCTAGTCCTGGACGTTTTTGATTGGTAGGCTGTTAATTAGTGCCTCAATTTCAGAACTCATTATTAATCTATTTAGGGATTCAACTTCTTGCTGGTTTAGTCTTTGGAGTGTGTATGTGTCCAGAAATTTATCAATTATTTTTAGATTTTATGGTTTATTTGCATATTGGTGTTTATAGCATATTCTGATGGTAGTTTGTATTTCTATGGAATTGGTGGTGATACTTCTTTACCATTTTTATTGCATTTTTTGATCTTCTCTGTTTTCTTCTTTATTAGATTTTTGAAGAGTCTTTTTGTGTCTCTGTCTCCTTCAGTTCTGCTCTGATCTTAGTTATTTTTGGTCTTCTGCTAGCTTTTGAATTTGCTCTCACTTCACTTGTTCTTTTAATTGTGATGTTAGGGTGTTGATTTTACATCTTACTCACTTTCTCTTGTGGGCATTTAGTGCTATAAATTTTCCTCTATACAGTGCTTTAAATGTTGCCCAGAGATTCTAGTATGTTGTGCCTTTGTTCTCATTGGTTTCAAAGAATATATGCATTTCTGCCTTAATTTCGTTATTTACCCAGTATTCATTCAGGAGCAGGTTTTTCAGTTTCTATGTAGTTGTATAGTTTTGAGTGAGTTTCTTAATCCTGAGTTCTAATTTAATTGCACTCTGGTCTGAGAGAATGTTATGATTTCCATTCTTTTGCATTTGCTGAGGAGTGTTTTGCTTCCAATTATGTGGCCAATTTTAGAATAAAAGCAATGTGATGCTGAGCAGAATGTATATTCTATTGATTTGGGGTGGAGAGTTTTGTAGATGTCTGTTAAGTCCACTTGAACCAGAGCTGAGTTCAAACCCTGGATATCCTTGTTAATTTTCTGTCTCATTGATCTGTTTAACATTGACAGTGGAGGATTAAAATCTCCCACTATTATTGTGTGGGAGCCTAAGTCTCTTTGTAGGTTTCTAAGAATTTGCTTTATGAATCTGGGTGCTCCTGTATTGAGTGCACATATATTTAAGACAGTTCTTCTTGTTGCATTGATCCCTTTACCATTATGTACTACCCTTCTGCATCTCTTTTGATCTTTTTGGTTTAAAGTCTGTTTTACCAGAGACTAGGATTGCAACCTCTCCTTTTTTTTTTTTTTTTTTTTTTGAGACAGAGTCTCTCGCTCTGTCACCAGGTGCCAGGCTGGAGTGCAGTGGCACAATCTCGGCTCACTGCAACCTCCGCCTCCTGGGTTCAAGCAATTCTCCTGCTTTAGCCTCCTGAGTAGCTGGGATTACAGGCACGTGCCACCATGCCCAGCTAATTTTTGTATTTTTAGTAGAGACGGGGTTTCACCATATTGGCCAGGATGGTCTCGAACTCCTGACCTAGTGATCCTCCTGCCTCAGCCTCCCAAAGTGCTGGGATTACAGGCATGAGCCACCACGCCCGGCCTCCTCCATCCCTTTATTATGAGCCTCTGTGTATTTGCATGTCACATGGGTCTCCTTAATACAGCACACCAATGGGTCTTGACTTTTTATCCAATTTACCAGTCTGTGTCTTTTAATTGGGGCATTTAGCTCACTTACATTTAAGATTAATATTGTTATGTGTGCATTATGATCTTGATTATGATCTAGATTATGATGCTAGCTGGTTATTTTGCTTGTTAGTTGACACAGTTTCTTCATATTGTCAATGATATTTACAATTTGGTATGTTTTTGCAGTGGCTGGTACCGGTTGTTTCTGTCTATATTTCATGCTTCCTTGAGGAGCTCTTGTAAGGCAGGCCTAGTGGTGACAAAATCTCTCAGTATTTGCTTTTCTGTAAAGGATTTTATTTCTCCTTTGTGTATGAAGCATAGTTTGGCTGGATATAAAATTCTGAGTTGAAAATACTTTCTTTCAGAAAATTGAATACTGGCCCCTGCTGTCTTCTGGCTTTTAGGGTTTCTGCCAAGAGATCTGCTGTGAGTCTGATGGGCTTCCCTTTGTGGGTAACTCGACCTTTCTCTCTGGCTGCCCTTAACATTTTTTTCTTTATTTCAACCTTAGTGAATCTGACGATTATGTGTCTTGGGGTTGCTCTTCTCGAGGAGAATCTTTGTGATATTCTCTGTATTTTCTGAATTTGAATGTTGGCCTGTCTTACTAGGTTGGGGAAGTTCTCCTGGATAATATTCTGAAAAGTGTTTTCCAGCTTGGTTTTATTCTCCCCGTCACTTTCAGGTACACCAATCAAAAGTAGATTTAGTCTTTTCACATAGTCTCATATTCCTTGAAGGCTTTGCTTTTTTCTTTTCATTCTTTTCTTCCTAATCTTGTCTTTTTGCTTTTTTTCATTAAGTTGGTCTTCAATCCCTGATATCCTTTATTCAGCCTGATCAATTCAGCTACTGATTCTTGAGTATGCTTCACAAAGTTCTTGTGCTGTGTTTTCAGCTCCATCAGGTCATTTATGTTCTTCTCTAAACTGGCTATTCTAGTTAGCAATTCATATGACATTTTTTCAAGGTTTTTAGTTTCCTTGCATTGGGTTAGAACATGCTCCTTTAGCTCAGAGGAGTTTGTTATTATACACATTCTGAAGCCTACTCTGTCTTTTTTCAAACTCATTTGCCATCTAGTTTTGTTCCCTTGCTGGCAAGGAGTTGTGATCCTTTGGAGAACAAGAGACATTCTGGTTTTGGGAATTTTCATATTTTCTACACTAGTTTCTTTTCATCTTTGTCGATTTATCTACCTTTGGTCTTTGATACTGGTGGACCATTGGATGAAATCTCTGAGTGAATGTCCTTTTTGTTGATGTTGATATTATTCCTGTTTGTTAGTTTTTCTTGTAAAAGTCAGACCCCTCTGGTTCAGGTCTGCTGGAGTTTGCTGAAGGTCCACTCCAGAACCTGTTTGCCTGGGTATCACCAGTGGAGTCTGCTAAACAGCAAAGACTGCTACCTATTTCTTTCTCTGGCAGCTTGTCCCAGAGGGGCACCCACCGGATGCCAGCCAGAGATCTTCTGTACGAGATGTCTGTTGATCTATACTGAGAAGTGTCTCCCAGTCAGCATACACAGTGGTCAGGGACCCACTTGAGGAGGTAGTCTTGTCTTTTATCAGAGCTTGAACACTGTGCTGGATGATCCACTGTTGTCTTCAGAGCTGTTAATGAAGGGATGTTTAAGTCTGTTGAAGCTGTGCCCACATCCATCACTTCCCCCAGGTACTCTGTCCCAGGGAGTTGGGTGATTTATCTATAAGTCCATGACTGGGGTTGCTGCTTTTTTTTCAGAGATCCCCTGCCCAGAGAGGAGGAATCTGGAGAGGCAGTCTGACCAGCAGTGGCCTTGCTGAGGTGCTTTGCACTCTGCCTAGTTCAAACTTTCCAGTGGCTTTGTTTACACTGTGAGGGTAAAACTGCCTACTCAAGCCTGGGGAAACCCCTCTCCCCACCAAGCTTGAGCATCCCATGTCAACTTCAGACTGCTGTGCTGGTAGTGAGAATTTCAAGCCTGTGGATCTTGGCTTGCTGGGCTCTGTGGGGTGGGACCTACTGAGCCAGATCACTTGTCTCCCTGGCTTCAGTCCCTCTTCCAGGGGAGTGAACAGTTCTGTCTCACTGATGTTTCAGGTGATACTGGGGTATGAAAACAGCAAAACAAAACGAAACAAAAAACTCTGTGAGCTAGTTCAGGGTCTGCCCAAATGGCCATCCAGTTTTGTGCTTAAAACTCAGGACCCTGGTGGCATCAGCACCAGAGGGAATCTCCTGGTCTGCTGGTTGCAAATGCCATGGGAAAAGCTCAGTATCTGGGCTGGAATGCACCACTCCTCCTGGTACAGTATCTTATGGCTTCCCTTGGCTAGGGAAATAACTCTGCCAAACCCTTGCACTTTCTTGGTAAGGCAACACCCCACACTGCTTCAGCCTGCCCTCCATGGGCTGCATCCACTGTCCAACCAGTCCCAATGAGATGAACCAGGAAACTCAGTTGGAAATGCAGAAATCCCCTGCCTTCTGTATTGATCTCACCAGGAGCTGCAGACCCGAGTTGTTTTTATTCAGCCATTTTGCCAAGAATCTCCCCTATTGTTTTATTTTGTTTTTTAAGCTTTCTCGTGTTGGGTTTCAATGTACTCTTAGATCTAAGTAATCTTTACTTTTATCCATATACTGAATTCTATTTCTGTCATTTCAACCATCTCAGCCTCGTTCTTGCTGGAAAGGTAGTGCAGTTGTTTAGAGAAATAAAGGCACGCTAGCCTTTTGTGGTTTCAGAGTTCTTGAGCTGTTTACTTTCTCATCTTTGTGTACCAGTGTTCCTTCAGTCTGTGAAGTTGCTGTCATTGAGGTTTTTTTCTTTCTGTTATCCTGTTTGATACCCCTGAGTGTTTGATTGTAGTATAAGGTGGATTAAATTAACTGGCTGTATTTCTGAAAAATTTTATGATTTCAAGGCTCAGCTTCCAACTTCTGGACTGTGCGCTCTAATTATCAGAGATTCTTATCAAACCCCAATTTTTTTCTCTGACTCCTTGATGTTAGAAACCAACTATGCTGGCAGAGGCTGAGGTGCTCCCATACTCCTTGTCTTTTCATTGCAATAGGTAATCCCACCCAAACCATTTCATATAGTGGCAGTGGGATCTGTCCCCATGTACATGTTTCATCAGCGGTGGCAGCAGCAACATGGTATGTTGGATGCTTGTTAGCTGAGGCATTGTTAATAGTATGAGGATGCATGCCTCTCTTCAGACGTTCAAAACAGTAAAAGAGGCAGCACTGTTCAAAGGGCTGGAGGGCCTCTGTTGTCAACTTTACAGGTGGTCAGGATGTATGGATACATGTACACTGGTGGAGCAGGTGAGGCAAAATGTTTCCATGTATACAGAAGCAGCAGTGGGTAAAGGGAGTGGGCAAGATGATACATGGCCATGGGGGTCAACCTTCTGGAGCTTTCCACAAGTCAGACACAGTCTACCAATGCAGGAGCTATGATATGGGCCCTAGGGCAACCAACCCTGCACAGTAAGCAGAAACAGCCAGGCTGGGGTCCTAGGATATGATCAGCAGATTAAGGGGTTCTCAGTTCAGACTAGCCCCATCTGATGAGCAAAACCACCCTGCAGAGTTCAGGTTTTTTAGTTCCCCTAGGGCTAAAGTCTCCTCTGGGATTAAGCAGAACCTAGGGTTTTGGGCATACCTGGCTCTGCTCCACTACAGATACTCCCTCACCAGACCCATCAGCTGGTTTGCTGCTCCTACCACTTCTTTAAGCAGCTGTTCTTGCCAGTTCAAGTGTTTGTCGTGGTCAAGAGGTTGCCAGCTGGAATTTCAGAGGCCCATGGTGAGAGAGGATTTCTCCTTGCTGTTCAATGTACTTGTTTTCCTGGAGTTTTGGCATGGAAGTTTGAGGGAAATGAGTCCCAGTGTGCTGTAGCCCCATACAGGGTTCCAACCCTTCTCTACATTCAGCCCAATTTCTGTGTTTTTCCTTCATCCACTCTCAGTTTCTTCGCTCTGAAGATCTATTAAGAGTACATCAGTCATCATGGTCCCTCTGTGGCAGTCGTTCCACCTGGCTGCAACTAGTTACCCATCTTGCCCAAGTCCAGCTGTGGATATTCTCAGATATTTTTTTATTGCTCATTGACGTCCTTTTGTTTCTGATTGAAAGAATAAGTACTCCCTTAGGATGTGGAGAAATAGGAACACTTTTACACTGCTGGTGGGAGTGTAAATTACTTCAACCATTGTGGAAGACAGTGTGGCGAGTCCTCAAGGACCTAGAAATAGAAATTCCATTTGACCCAGCAATCCCATTACTGGGTATATATCCAAAGGACTATAAATCGTTCTACTATAAGGACACATGCACACGAATGTTCATTGCAGCACTGTTTCCAATAGCAAAGACCTGGAACCAACCCAAATGCCCATTGATGATAGACTGGACTGGGAAAATGTGGCACATATACTCCATGGAATATTATGCAGCAATCAAAAATGATGCGTTCGTGTCCTTTGTAGGGACATAGATGAATCTGGAGGACATCATTCTCAGCAAACTGACACAAGAACAGAAAATGAAATACCGCATGTTCTCACTCATAGGCGGGTGATGAACAATGAGAACACATGGACACAGGGAAGGGAGCACTACACACTGTGGTCTATTGGGGGGAATAGGGGAGGGACAGTGGCTGGGGGAAGCTGGGGAGGAATACCATGGGGAGAAATGCCAGATATGGGTGAAGGGGAGGAAGGCAGCAAAACACACTGCCACGTGTGTACCTATGCAACTATCTTGCATGTTCTGCACATGTACCCCAAAACCTAAAATGCAATAAAAAAAAGTACTCCCTTTAGTGTTTGTCCTGGGAAAGGCATAATGTTGATAAAAGTTTTCAGCTTTTGTTTTTCTGGGAAAGGCTTTATTTGTCCTTCATGTTTGAAAGATGTACTTGCTGGACTATTCTAGGGTAAAAGTTGTTTTCAGCACTTTAAATATACTATGCTACATTTTCCTGGCCTGCAAGGTTTTTGCTGGAAAGTCTGATGCCTGATGTGATGTAGCTTCATTGTATGTTATTTTTTTCCCTTTTGCTGCTTTTAGGGTCCTTTCTTTATCCTTGACCTTTAGGAGTTTGATTATTAAATGGCTCAAGAGAGTCTCCTTCAGGTTAAATCTGCTTAGAGTTCTATCACCTTCTTCTACTTGAACATTGATATCTTTCTCTAGGTTTGGAATTTTTCTGTTATTATCCTTTTTTTTAATAAACACCAATTTTATTAATATAATAGCAACAGAAAAGGTTTCCAATTTCTAAGAAAGAAATAACGTAACACCAGCACAAGTGTTTAAAGAGTAAACGCCTACATTTCTTGTTCTGATAGCTTCCCACCACAGACTGAAGGTTCCTCAAGGACAGTTGCCACCAGAGCTGCTGCAGGAACAAGTTTTTCACTGGGCATAGCTTCACAGTCAACTCCTCAAGCAGAAGACTAAAATATTATTTCTTTTTAGAAGATCTTGGTTGTAGAAGAACATATCAAAATGGAGAGAAGGTCTTTGCTTCTCAAATTCAAGAAACACTACTAACTAATGTATCAATTTTTCTCTGATAGAGTGTGCCAGAGTGCTCTGTGAAGAATCCTTTTCCATCCATACCACAGGTCTGAGTGAGAGGAGAGTGGCAAGCTGCCAGTACACTAGCAGACACTCCTGGTAATGCTCTGTGCTCTGTTCCCTTTCTGCTGGTAGTAGTAGGCATCTTTTCTGGTAGCTGCAGCAGCTTGATGTGGGGGGAAGGAAGGGGCCACTGACCAATCACCTCTTCTTGAAGCCATATTTTTTGCGTTCATAGAAGAGATCTGTCTTAGAGCTCCCCAAATTAACAATCTTTGGGCAGCCATCTCTATCCTTCTCCTGGATGGTACACTCCTTACAATAATAGGCATCAGAGACCCCAGGGCCTCCGCAGATCACACAGTGCCGCTGGTAAGATCCATAGTTACACTCATCACATATGTGAACCAGAGTACAGGGACGCACATAGGAGTCACAAATCACACACTTGCCATCACATTTTTCACACAGTCTTCCGATGGCAGGAAGATGCTCTCAAGGGAGTGGTATTTTACACTGTGCTCACAGCGACAGTCAGCAGACTCACCTGTTGAAGCAAGGAAGAAGCTCCATGAGCACTGGTATCAGCGGTGGGAAACGTCCTAGTCAGGAAGAGGACACACAGAGTACTGGTCCTAAAGTCCAGAGACAGAGCACTAATTAGAAAACATTCAGGAAGAATACTGTTGCAGCTGAAATTGGTGGGGAGTTCAATACTTTTCAATTAAGTTATTTAAAAATATTCTTCATTGATGGAAAGCAGTTACATACTGAAATATGTTGTTTCAAATGACATTTCTGTGGTTTTTAACTTTTTAATGAATTTCACAGAGGACAAATGGTAATTTGTATATAAAGAACTTGGCAAGATAATTTGCTTAATGTAAATATAAATAGTCACAATTAGTATAGAACCATCAGTATATTTTTGATAATTTTTCATGTATGGTAAAAGTTATGACAAATTGATATTCTGATATAAAACTCAAAGTTTTGACAGTTAGTGTTAAAAAAGGAGGTTTTTAGACTTTCTTAAAAGACTTTGTTAAAATTTTAGGACAGAATTTTCTTGACATCAGGATGATGTTTAGCCATAGTTCCCAACGAAGCCCTATTATCCTTTTGAATAAACGTTATACTACTATCTGTTACTCTATCTTCTCTTTAAGGGCAGTCACTCTTAGATTTGCACTTTGGAGGTGATTTTCTAGATCCTGAAGGAATGCATTATTATTATTATTATTATTATTATTATTATTATTATTTTGAGACGGAGTCTCACTTTTGTTGCCCAGGCTAGAGTACAATGATGTCATCTCAGCTCACTGCAACCTCCACCTTCCAGGTTCAGCTGCCTCAGCCTCCTGAGTAGCTGGGATAACAGGTACCTGCCACCATGCCCAGATATTTTAGGATATTTAGCAGAGACAGGGTTTTACCATGTTGGCCAGGCTGATCTCGAACTCCTGACCTCAGGTGACCCATCTACCTCAGCCTCCCAAAGTGCTGGGATTACAGGTGTGAGCCACCACACCTGGGCTACATTTATTTTTTCTTTTTTTCTTTTCTCTCCTCTGTTTATTTTCAAATAGACTGTTTTCAAGCTCACTATTTTTCTTCTGCTTGATTCATTCTGCTATTAAAAGATTTATTCAGTCTTCAGAATGTCAGTTCCATTTTCGACCCTTAGAATTTCTGTTTGATTCTGTTTAATTATTTCAATCTCTTTGTTAAATTTATCTGATAGAATTCTAAATTCATTTTTTGTGTTATCTTGATTTTTTTAGTTTCTCCAAAACAGCTATTTTGAATTCTCTCTCTGAATGGCCACACATCTCTGTTTGTGCAGAATTAGTTCCTCGTGTCTTATTTATTTTATGTGATGAGATTATATTTTTATAGATTACCTTGATACTTTTAGATGTTCATCTGTGTCCAGGAACTGAAGAATTTGGTATTCATTGTAGTCTTTACACTCTGGGCTTGTTTGTACCAGTATGTCTTGGGAAGGGATTCCAGATATTTAAAAATACTTGGTATTGTAATCTAAGATGTATTCGTTTTAGGGGAGACCCTAACTCCATAATGCTGTGGTTCTTGCAGATTCATAGAGGTACCACCTTGGTGGTTTTGGACAAGTTTTGAAAGAATTTTCTGGCTTACCAGGCAGAAACACTTATACTCTTCCCTTATTTTCTCCAGAAAAAAGGAAGTCTTCCTGTCTGCTTCAAGCCACTGAAAGTTGCAGGTAAAGTGACACAAATACTTGTTCGGACCTGATGACAGCACTGTACTGGGTTTCTCCAAAGGCCTGCTGTAACCACTCTCTGGCTACCACCTATATTTGCTTAAAGCTGCGTGGTTCTACAATTAGCAGGTAGTAAAGTCATCCAGGCTTGTGTGTCTCCTTTCACAGTAGCAATTTTCCACAGGACCTGAGTAGGTACTGAGATTTTGTTTGCCAGCCCAGAATTAAAGTAAAAACCCTTAAAACTCCACTTGATGTTCTATTGTACTGCAGCTACACTGGCACTTAAACTCCGAGATGCAGTTTTCCCCACTCTTTTCTCCCATTTTCAAGAGTAGAGGAGCCTCACTCAATGGTTACTGTCCCCTCATGACCATTATGAGTACTGTCAGACTATCACCGTTGTTAACTTAAGTCCTAAGGTCTCTTCAGTAAGCTTGTGGTAAGCCTGGCCTAAAACTCACTCTTTGTGGCAGTGGGCTCCCTTCTGGCCTGGGAGAGGTACAGAAATACGATCAAAGAGTCAATTTCTGAAATTGAGGATCCCAAATAGTCACTTGGTATTCTAGACTTCTGTGGTTGTACTGGTACCTAAGGTGAAAGACACAAAGTCTTTTTTTCTTTTTTTTTTACTTTTTTACTTTTTTCCTTCTTTTCTCAAGAAGGAGTTTTTCCTGTAAACACTACAGATGGGGATGTGTAAGTAACATCTGAAGCTAGCAAGTCTCACACAAATCACTGCTGGTTATTCAGGGCCCAAGGGGTCTTCAATTAGCAAGAGATTAATTCTGCCAAAACTAGGTTTTTCTCTTCAGTGCAGAGGGTTGCCTTCTGTTCCAGGGTGTGTCCAGAAATTTATTCTGAAAGCTAGGGCCTGGATAGGGTCCTCATAACTGACTGATGCTATTTCTTGCTGTGGCTGATTTGGGTATCCAAGATGAAAGACAAAGCCCTCCCACCCCTTTTAGTTCATTCCTACTGTTTAACAAACTACCTTAGACTGGGTAATTTATTAAAACAAAAAAGAAATTTATTGTTTACAATTCTGAAACATGGGAAGTCCAAGATCATGATGTCAACAGATTCCTTGTTTGGTGATAGCTTGCCCTCTGCTTCAAAGATGGTGATTTCTTAGGTCCTCACATGACAGAAAGGGCAAGCAGGGAATCCATTAAACCTGTTGTAAGGTCACTAATCCCATTCAGGAGGCTTTTGCCCTCATGAACTAATCACTTTCTAAAGCCCACACATCTTGATACTATCTTTTCAGATATCAGGTTCCAACATAAGCATTTCAGGAGAGAACATTAACATCCAGACCATAGCATTGCAGCCTTGTCCCTCACAAATCATCTCTTTCTAATCTGCAAAATGCATTAATTTTATCAGAACTACCCCAGACATATAAACTAGTTCAAGCATCAACTTTAAAATCTAAGTCCAAATTATCATCTGAATATAACCTACATAAAATATGGGTGAGACTAAAAGTATGATTTATTCTGAGGCAAATTTTTCTTCAGCTGTGAGCCTGTAAAACAAAACATGTACACGCCTCCAAAACACAATGATGGGAAAAATCATAGGTTAAATATTCTCAATCCAAAAGGGAAAAATAGAGAAGAGGAAAGCAAGTAAATTCAAAGCACAGTATGATAAACAATATTATATTTTACAGCTGGATAAAAATCTTTGACCATGCAATCTGTATTCCAGACAAACTGGGAAGGCTGTCAACCACTACTTTGGATTCAGTAAACATTGCTTTTTGGTGTGGCCCATTTCTCATGGCTTTACTGAAGATTGACCTGGTGGGGCTGTTTGTGGTTGTCCTACTCTCAAGGTGGCCCTCTTCCTAGGTTGCATGTACCCCGATAGCTTGTGTACTCTTTAGTCCAATGGAGATGACACTCCACAAATGCCTTTAAGATTTGCCAACCGTGCATTATGGAAGGGCAACAAAAGTGGCCCACATTGTATCTAGAAACACTGGAGTCACACCTTGAATTGATGAGGAGGTATGTGCCAGAATATGAGCAGCCAAAACTTGAGGCAGTGCCAGGCATTGAGTGCTCAGGTTCTGAGAACATTGGAGGTTACTCTTTTGGTAATAGTTTTGTCTCTCATTCCTTGATAGTATTTACTTGTGATGTGAGCGGAAATTCCAATGACCTTGCAATGCCATCAGTTTTATTTTTCTATTCTCTTAATAAATGGCACTAGTCTTCCATCCATCCATATGAATCTTATTGTGAAAGAAATCTCTTGGCCAAACTTTTGGTGGCATTCTGTCATGAACATGTTTTTTTTCTATTCTGTGAAACTTGGGCAGACTAGACATTTTCCAAATGTTTAAGTGTTGGATTCTTTTCAATTATAAATTCTGTTTTTAATTTGTTTCCATCTTCTTGTATTTTACTATATGCAGTCAACAGATGTCAGGCTGCATGCTCAACACTTGTTTATAAACTCTTCTTCCAAATATCCAATTTAATCACTCAGAAGTTTTATTTCTTTACAAAACACTAGGGCACAAACATGGTTAAGTCATATTCTTTGAATCTTTGTAGCAAGGATGGTCCTAGAATCTTGCAGGCTACCCTAGTCTCTTGGCTTCACTAGGCATTGTCCTAGTCTGGGCCCTCTTTGGTGGTTCCAACCTGTGACAATTCTCTTCCTAGAACCTCTGACAGTTCTCTTCCTAGATCTCCAGGGAATTATCTGAAATTTATTTATAGTTAGCTATGTCCCCATAGCTGTTGTACTCTGTACACCTGCAGAGTTGCCACCATTCAGATGCTGCCAAGTTTTACCCCCTGTATTCTCTCTGGGTTGGTAGCTTCTATGGACCAAACTGAACCTGTAACCACTTGAGCCACATCTGAGATGTTTGAAGAGAGATTTACCAGAATGTGGGGAGTAGAAAATTGAAGCAGCTCTTGTCCCCAAGTGTCAAAGTCCCATGGGTATTTGAGGAACCTATTTGACATAGTTCTGTCCCCATAGCCTTGACACTTTAGTCCTGTAATGAAAGTGGTAGAACCTGATGGTCTCCAAAATACTTTCAGGATCATTTCTTTATTTTCTTGATAAATAGCTGCTGGCTTCTTTCTCTCCATACTAATCTCCTCATCAATGTTTGCTGAGCCACATCTTTGGTATTCTTTCTGGAAAACACTTTTTCATTTTTTACAACATGAACAGAATGACAATTTTCAAAATCATTAAGTTCTGCTCCCTTTTATTGTAAATTTTATCTTTCATTAATTTATCTCTTATTACTCTTTGAATTTTACATTCTTTTATTCATATTATGTAGTTCATATCTATCTTTTTGCATTTTACCATTAGCAGTCAAGAAAGCCATGCCACAATTTCAACACATTGTTTATATGTTTATTTTGCCAGATATTCTGTTTCAGCACTTGTAAATTTCTTATTCAACAAATTATTAATACAAAACTCAATTTAGCCAAGTTTTTGCCATTTTATAACAAGGATCACCTTTCTTCCAATTCCCGGTAAAATGTTTCTCATTTTAATCTCAGGCCATTAGAATGGACATACTTCTAACATAACCTAGGTCATCTCTAAGAATATTTCAATGTTCTCTACAGCTTCTTCTTCTAAGCCCTCACAAAACTTGTCTTTAATGCTTCATTTATGGTATTATAGATTTTTCTAGCAATTATTCCAAACTTAAAAAAAATTTTCCATTATCCAGATCTAATTCTGCTTTTACAATGTTAGGTATTTGTTAAGTTAGCACCCTGCTTCTTAGTACCAACTTTTGTCTTAGTCAGCTTGCCTGCTATAACAAAACACCTTAGACTGGTTGATTTATGAATGACACAAATATACTGCTTACAATTATAGAGCCTGAGAAGGCCAAGATCAAAACATCAGCATATTTGGGGTCTAGTGAGATATTGTTCTCTACTGAAAAGATATTGCCTTCTTATGTCATCACATAGGAGCAAGATGGGCCCTTCAAGGCTTTTCTTTTTAAAGTAATTTCACTAATTACATCAATGAGGCTTTCATCCTCATAACCTAATCATCCCCTAAAGGTCCTGCCTCTTAAAACTATCATATTGAGAGAGGAAGAATCCAAGATGGCCAAATAGGAGCAGCTCTGTAGTGCAGTTCCCAGCAAGAACAATGCAGAGGGTGAGTGATCACTGCATTTCTAAACGAGTTTTCACTACCGATAGACCAGGAGATTCCCAGGCCAAAAAGCACCACGAGTTTCCAGCATGGCTGTTTCAGCCAGTGCAATGGTTTGGTGCACAGAAACTCACATAAATCTGGGCGGCTGTTTCAACTGGCACCTGGAACACCTGGGAGACAGAGCCGCCCATTCAACTGAAAGGGAGGGGGCTGAGACAGGGAGCCAGGAGATCTGGCTTAGCGGGTAATACACCCACAAAATAAGCAATCTGAAACACTCTGGATTGAGAGTTTCAAAACAAGCACAGCTGGACCCAGGATGGTCCAGCTCAGTGGAGTGAAGGGCGTCTGCCACTACCAAGGCAGTCTGCCAATACCGAGGCAGTTCTAACTGTACCTCTAGAAACAAAAACTTAAAGGAGCTCACACAGCAGCTGGGCAGAGCCCACAGCAGCTCAACAAAGACTCTGCTGGCAGACCGTGACTAGACTATCTCCGTGTTGGGCAGGGCATCTATGAAAAAAGGTATTGGCATGTCAGAAACTTATAAATAAAGCCCGACCTTCCTAGGACAGAGCACCTGGAAAAAGAGGCAGTTATGAGTTCCGTTGCAGCAGACTTAAATGTACCTGCCCAGCAGCTCTGCATGGAAAAATGGATGTCCCAGCACAGCACTTGAGCTCCTATAAGAGACAGACTGTCTCCTCAAGCAGCTCCCTGACCCCCATATACCCAAAGAGACACCTCGTAAAGGAAAGCTCTGGTGGGTACCCTTCTGGGATGAAGATAACAAAAGAAGAAACTGGCAGCAACCCTTATTGTTCTGCAGCCCCCAAGGGTGATTCCCAAGAAAGCAGGGTCTGGAGTGGATGTCCAGCAGTCTTGTAGCAGACGGAACTGATTGTTAGAAGGAAAACTAAAAATCAGAAAGAAATAGCTTCAACATCAACAAAAAAGACGTTCACTCAGAGACCCCTGCCAAAAGTCACCAACTACAAAGACCACAGGTAGATAAAGCCACGAAGATGGGAATTAACCAGTGCAAAAAGGATGAAAACACCAAAAACCAGAACTCCTCTTCTCCTCCAAGGGATCACAATGCCTCACCAGCTAGGAAACAAAGATGGATGGATAATGAATCTGATGACTTGACAGAAAGAGGCTTCAGAAGGTAGGTGATAACAAACTTCTCAGAGCTAAAAGAACATGTGCTAACCCAATGCAAAGAAACTAAGAACCTTGATAAAAAGGTTAGATTAAATGGTAACTAAATAAACAGCTTAGAGAAGAATATAAACGACTTGATGGAGGTGAAAAACACAGCACGAGAACTTTGTGAACCATACAGAAGTTTCAATAACTGAATTGACCAAGCAGAAGAAAGGACATCAGAGATTGAAGACTAACTCAATAAAATAAAAAGAGAAGGCAAGATTAGAGAAAAAAGAGGGAAAAGAAATGAACAAAACCTCCAAGAAATATGGAATGATGTGAAAAGAACAAATCTATGTTTGATAGAGGTATCTGAATGTGACAGAGAGAATGAATCCAAACTGGAAAACACTCTTTAAGATATTATCCAGGAGAACTTCCCCAACCCAGAAAGGCAGGACACCACTCAAGTCCAGGAAATACAGAGAACACTGAAAAGATATTCCTCAAGAAGAGCAACCCCAAGGCACATAATAGATTCACCAGGGGTGAAAAACGCTAAGGGCAGCCAGAGAGAAAGGTTGGATTACCCACAAAGGGAAGCCCATCAGACTCACAGCAGATCTTTTGACAGAAACCCTACAAGTGAGAAGAGAGTGGGGGCCAATAGTCAACATTCTTAAAGAAAAGAACTTTTAATCTAGAATTTATATCTAGCCAAATTAACCTTCATAAGTGAAGGAGAAATAAAATCCTTTCAGACAAGCAATTGCTGAGAGATTTCATCACCATGAGGTCTGCCTTACAAGAGCTCCTGAAAGAAGCACTAAAAAACACAGACTGGCAAATTGTATAAAAAGTCAAGACCCGTCAGTGTGCTGTATTCAAGAAACACATGTCAGGGGCAAGGACACACATGGGCTAAAAATGAAGGGATGGAGGAAGATTTATCAAGCAGCTGGAGAGCAAAAGAAAAGCAGGAGTTGCAATCCTAGTCTCTGATAAAATGGACTTTAAACCAACAAAGATCAAAAGAGACAAAAAAGGTCATTACATAATGATAAAAGAATCAATGCAACAAGAAGAGCTAACAATTCTAAATATATACACACCCGATACAGCAGCACCCGGATACACAAACAAGTTCTTAACAACCTACAAAGAGACTTAGACTCCCACACAGCAATAGTGGGAAAATTTAACACTCCACTGTCAATATTAGACAGATCAACTAGACAGAAAATTAACAAGGATATCCAGGACTTGAACTCAGATCTGGACCAAGCAAACCTAAGAGACATCTACAGAAATCTCCACTCCAGTTCCACAGAATATACATTCTTCTCAGGATCACATTGCACCTACTCTAAAATTGACCACATAATTGGAAGTAAATAACTCCTCAGCAAATGCAAAAGAAGGGAAATTATAACAGTCTCTCAGACCACAGTGCAATCAAGTTAGAACTCAGAATTCAGAAACCAATTCAGAAACACACAGCTTCATGGAAACTGAACAACTGGCTCCTGAATGTCAACTGGGTAAACAATGAAATGAAGGCAGAAATAAAGATGCTCTTTAAAACCAATGAGAAAGAAGACACAAAGTACCAGAATCTCTGGGACACATTTAAAGCAGTGTTTAGAGGGAAATTTATAGCAATAAATGCCCACATGAAAAGTGAGAAAATATCTAAAATAGACACCCTATCTTCAAAACTGAAAGAGCTAGAGGAGCAAGATAAAAAAAAAAACTGAAAAACTGGCAGAAGACAATAAATAATTAAGATCAGAGCAGAAATGAAGGAGATTGAGACACAAAACAACCCTTCAAAAATCAATAAATCCAAGAGCTGTTTTTTGAAAAGATCAACAGACTGCTAGCCAGATTAATAAAATAGAAAAGGGAGAAAAATCAAATTGATGCAATAAAAAACATTAAAGGGGTATCTTCACCAACTCCACAGAAATACAAATTACCATCAGAGATTACTACAAACAACTCTATGCACATAAACCAGTAAACCTGGAAGAAATGCATAAAATCCTGGACACTTGCACCCTCCCAAGCCTAAACCAGGAGTAAGTGGAAATCTTGAACAGACCAATAACAAGAACTGAAGTGGAGGCAGCAATTAGTAGCTTATCAACCAAAAAAGGTCCAGGTCCAGATGGGTTCACAGCTAAATTCTACCAAACGTACAAATAGAAGCTGGTATCATTTCTTCTGAAACTATTCCAAACAATACAAAAGGAGGGAATCCTTCCCAAATTATTTTATGATACCAACATTATCCTGATACCAAAATCGGGCAGAAACTCAACAAAAAAAGAAAACTTCAGGCCCATATCCATGATGAACATAGATGCAAAAATCTTCAATAAAATACTGCAAATTGATTGCAACAGCACATCAAAAAGCTTATCCATCACAATCAAGTAGGCTTCATCCCAGGAATGCAAGGTTGGTTCAACATATGCAAGTCTATAAATGTAATCCACCACATAAATAGAACCAAAGACTAAAACCAAATTCTTATCTCAATAGATGCAGAGAAGGCCTTCAAAAAAATTCAACAGCACTTTATGCTAAAAAAAATCTCAATAACCTAGATATTGATGGAACATATATCAAAATAATAAAAGCTATTTATGACAAACCCACAGCCAATATCACACTGAATGGGCAAAAACTGGAAGCATTCCCTTTGAAATCTGGCACTAGACAAGGATTCCCTCTCACACTACTACTATTCAATATACTATCATAAGTTCTAGCCAGAGCAATCAGGCAAGAAAAAAAATAAAGTGTATTCAGCTAGGAAAGGAGGAAGTCAAATTATCTCTATTTGCAGGTGATGTGATTATATATTTAGAAGACCCTATCATCTCAGTTCAAAATCTCCTTAAACTGATAAGCACCTTCAGGAAAGTCTCAGGACACAAAATCAATGTGCAGAAATCACAGGCATTCCTATACACCAATAACAGACTTAAAAAGAGCCAAATCATGAGCAAAATCCCATTCACAGTTGCTACAAAGAGAATAAAATACCAAGGAATACAACTAACAAAGGATGTAAAGGACCTCTTCAAGGATAACTATAAACCACTGCTCAATAAGAAAGGACACAAACAGATGGAGAAACAGTCTATGCTCATAGTTAGGAAGAATCAATATAGTGAAACTGGCCATACTACCCAAAGTAATTTATAGATTCAGTGCTTTCCCCATCTAGCTACCAATGACCCTCTTCACAGAACTGGAAGAAAACCACCTTAAACTTCATATGGAACCAAAAGAGAGCACACATAGCCAAGACAATCCATATTCAAAAGAGCAAAGCCAGAGGCATTATGCTACTTGACCTCAAACTATACTACAAGGCTACAGTAATCAAAACAGCATGGTATTGGTAAACAAACAGAGATATAGACCAATGGAACAGAACAGAGGCCTCAGAGGCAACACAACATATCTACAACCATCCGATCTTTGACAAACCTGACAAAAACAAGCAATGGGGAAAGGATTCCCTGTTTAATAAAT
Source organism: Saguinus oedipus (assembly GCA_031835075.1). Lineage (NCBI taxonomy): Eukaryota > Metazoa > Chordata > Mammalia > Primates > Cebidae > Saguinus > Saguinus oedipus. Next base: position 76,501,735 of record CM063191.1, on the reverse strand, counting down.
GGTGTTGGGAAAACTGGCTGGCCATGGGCAGAAAAAAATTACAAAAAGTGGGATTACATCAGACTAAAAAGATTTTTCACTACAAAGGAAACAACAGAATGAGAAGGCAGCCTGTGAAATAGAAGAAAATATTAGCAAACCATATATCTAATGAAGGGTTAATATCCAAAGTATATAAGGACACATATGACTCACTAGCAAAAAACAAACGAACATCAAACAACCTAAGTAAAAAAATGAGTGATGGAGGAGAACAAATATTCCTCCACAGAAGACATAATCATGGCCAAAGTTTATATGAAAAGGTAATTATCATCACTAATTACTATGGAAATGCAAATCAAAATGCAAAGTGAGATATTACCTCACATCTGTTAGAATATCTATTAGTTATAAAACAAGTTAACAAGTGTTGCCAAGAATTTGGAGCAAAGTTGACCCTGATAAATAATTAAAATGCAAATTTCTTTTCCTAAGCTTTTATTTTATGTTTAGGGGTACATGTGAAGCTTTGTTCCATAGGTAAACACATGTCATGGATGTTTGTTGTACATATTATTTCATCACCTCGGTATTAAGCCCAGTACCCAATAGTTATCTTTATTGATCTTCTCCCTTCTCCCACCCTCCCCTCTTAAGTAGACCCCAGTGTTTATTGTTTTCTTCTTTGTGTTTATAAGTTCTTATCATTTAGCTCCCACTTATAAGTGACTACACACAGTGTTTAGTTCTCTGTTCCTGCATTAGTTTGCTAAGAATAACAGCCTCCAGCTCCATCCATTTTCCTGCAAAAATCATGATCTTATTCTTTTTTATGCCTGCATAATATTCCATGGTGTATATGTACCACATTTTTAAATTCAATCTATCAGTGATAGGCATTTAGATAGATTTCATGTCTTTACTGTTGTGAATAGTGCTGCAATAAACATTTCTGTGCATGTGTTTTTATGGCAGAATGATTTACATTCCTCTGGGTATTTACCCAGTAATGGGATTGCTGGATTGAATGGTAGTTCTGCTTTTAGCTCTTTGAGGAATTGCTATGCTGCTTTCCACAGTGGATAAACTAATTTACATTCTTATCAACAGTGTGTAAGTGTTTCCTTTTCACTGCAAACTCACCAGTGTCTGTTATTTTTTAACTTTTTATTTATAGCCATTCATACTGCTATAAGATGGTATTTCATTGTGGTTTGAATTTGCATTTGGTTAATGATCAGTCACATTGAGCTTTTTATTATTTGGCTGTATGGATGTCTTCTTTTGAAAGGTGTCTGTACATGTCCTTTGCTCACTTTTTAATGGGGTTGTTTTTCTCTTGTAAATTTGTTTAAGTTCCCTAGACCTGCTGGATATTAGACCTTTGTCAGATGCACAGTTTGCAAATATTTTTTTGTTGTTATGTAGGTTGTCTGTTTACTCTGTTGATAGTTTCCTTTACTGTGCAGATTCCTTTTGTCATATTTGCTTTGGTTTCAATTGCTTTTGGTGTCTTTGTCATGAAATATTTGCTGATTTCTATGTCCAGGATCATATTGCCTAAGTAGTCTTCTAGAGTTTTGTAGTTTTGGGTTTTACATTTAAGTCTTTAATCCATCTTGAATTGATTTTTGTGTATGGTTTAAGGAAGAGGTCCTGCTTCAATCATTTGCTTATGGATAGCCAGTTATCCCAGCATCATTTATTGAATATGGAGTTTTTTCCCCATTACTGTTTTTTCTCAGCTTTTTTGAAGATCAGATGGTCATAGATGTGCAGCCTAATTTTGGGGCCTTCTATTCTGTTCGGTTGGTTTATGTGCACCCCTCCCCCTTTTCTTTCCAGTACCATGCTGTTTTGGTTATTGTAGCCTTGTAGTGTATAGTGTGAAGTTATGTACTGTGATGCCTCCAGCTTTGTTCTTTTTGCTTAGACATTCCTTGGGCACTTGGGCTCTTTTTGATTTCATATAAATTTCAAAATAGTTTTATATAGCTCTGTGAAGGATTTTCTTGCTAGTTTGATAGCAAAAGCATTGAATCTGTAAATTGCTTTGGGAAATAGAGCCATTATAATAATATTGATTCTTCCCACACATGAGTGTGGGATTTTAAAAAATTTGTTTGCATGTCTTCTAATTACTTTTGGCAGTGTTTTGCAATTCTTGTTGTAGAGGTATTTCACCTCCCTGGTTAGCTATATATCTACGTATAGTATTCTTTTTGTGGCAGTTGTGAATAGGATTGCCTTTCTAATTTGCCTGTTTGTCTGTTGTTGGTGTATAGGAACACTAGTAATGGTTGTAAGTTGATTATGCATCCTGAAACTTTGCTGAAATTGTTTTTCAGTAGTAGGATTTTTTTTTTTGGGGGGTCACTTAATTCTTTTTTTTTTTTTTAATTTTTATTGCATTATAGGTTTTGGGGTACATGTACAGAACGTGCAAGATAGTTGCATAGGTACACACATGGCAGTGTGTTTTGCTGCCTTCCTCCCCTTCACCCACATATGATATTCATCCCCAGGCTATCCCCCCCAGCCCCCCCCGCTGTTCCTCCCTGATTTCCCCCAACAGTCCCCAGTGTATAGTAGACCGCCTCTCTGTGTCCATGTGTTCTCATTTTTCTCACCCACCTATGAGTGAGTATATGCAGTATTTCTTTTTCTGTTCTTGTGTCAGTTTGCTGAGAATGATGTTCTCCAGATTCATCAATGTCCTTACAAAGGACACAAACTCATCATTTTTGATTGCTGCATAATATTCCATGGTGTATATGTGCCACATTTTCCCAGTCCAGTCTATCATCGATGGGCATTTGGGTTGGTTCCAGGTCTTTGCTATTGTAAACAGTGCTGCAATGAACATTCGTGTGCATGTGTCCTTATAGTAGAACGATTTATAGTCTTTTGGATAGATACCCAGTAATGGGATTGCTGGGTCAAATGGAATTTCTATTTCTAGGTCCCTGAGGAATCGCCACACTGTCTTCCACGATGGTTGAACTAATTTACACTCCCACCAACAGTGTAAGAGTGTTCCTATTTCTCCACATCCTCTCCAGCATCTGCTGTCTCCAGATTTTTTAAAGATTGCCATTCTAACTGGTGTGAGATGATATCTCAATGTGGTTTTGATTTGCAACTCTCTAATGACCAACGATGATGAGCACTTTTTCATATGTTTGTTGGCCTCATGTATGTCTTCTTTTGTAAAGTTTCTGTTCATATCCTTTGCCCATTTTTGAATGGGCTTGTTTGTTTTTTTCTGTAAATCTGTTTGAGTTCTTTGTAAATTCTGGATATCAGCCCTTTGTCAGTTGTGTAAACTGCAAAGATTTTTTCCCATTCTGATGGTTGCCGATTCACTCTAGTGACTGTTTCTTTTGCCGTGCAGAAGCTGTGGAGTTTGATTAGGTCCGATTTGTCTATTTTGGCTTTTGTTGCCAATGCTTTTGGTGTTTCGTTCATGAAGTCCTTGCCTACTCCTACGGCCTGAATGGTTTTGCCTAGACATTCTTCTAGGGTTTTCATGGTGTCAGGTCTTACATTTAAGTTTTTAATCCATCTGGAGTTAATTTTAGTGTAAGGTGTCAGAAAGGGGTCTAGTTTCTGCTTTCTGCACATGGCTAGCCAGTTTTCCCAACACCATTTATTAAATAGGGAATCCTTTCCCCATTGCCTGTTTTTGTCTGGTTTATCAAAGATAATATGGTTGTAGACATGTTGTGTTGCCTCCGATGCTTCTGTTCTGTTCCATTGGTCTATATCTCTGTTTTGGTACCAGTACCATGCTGTTTTGATTACTGTAGCCTTGTAGTATAGTTTGAAGTCTGGTAGCGTGATGCCTCCCGCTGTGTTCTTTTTGCTTAGAATTGACTTGGCAATGTGGGCTCTTTTTTGGTTCCATATGAAATTCGTGGTGGTTTTTTCCAGTTCTGTGAAGAAATTCAATGGTAGTTTGATGGGGATAGCATTGAATGTGTAAATTACTTTGGGCAGTATAGCCATTTTCACAATATTGATTCTTCCTAACCATGAACATGGAATGTTTCTCCATCTGTTTGTGTCCTCTCTTATTTCGTTGAGCAGTTGTTTGTAGTTTTCCTTAAAGAGGTCCCTTACATTCCTAGTGAGTCGTATTCCTAGGTATTTTATTTTCTTTGTAGCAATTGTGAATGACAGTTCGTTCTTAATTTGGTTCTCTTTAAGTCTGTTATTGGTGTATAAGAATGCTTGTGATTTTTGCACATTGATTTTATATCCTGAGACTTTGCTGAAGTTGTTTATCAGTTGCAGGAGCTTTTGGGCTGAGGTGATGGGGTCTTCTAGGTATACTATCATGTCATCTGCAAATAGAGACAATTTGGCTTCCACCTTTCCTATTTGAATACCCTTTATTTCTTTTTCTTGCCTGATTGCTCTGGCTAGAACTTCCAGTACTATGTTGAATAGAAGTGGTGAGAGAGGGCATCCTTGTCTAGTGCTGGATTTCAAAGGGAATGCTTCCAGTTTTTGCCCATTAAGTATGATATTGGCTGTTGGTTTGTCGTAAATACCTTTTATTACTTTGAGATATGTTCCATCAATACCAAGTCTATTGAGGGTTTTTAGCATAAAGGGCTGTTGAATTTTGTCAAATGCCTTCTCTGCGTCAATTGAGATAATCATGTGGTTTTTGTTTTTGCTTCTGTTTATGTGGTGAATTACATTTATAGACTTGTGTATGTTGAACCAGCCTTGCATCCCCGGGATGAATCCTACTTGATCATGATGGATAAGTTTTTTAATGTGCTGTTGCAATCGATTTGCCAGTATTTTATTGAAGATTTTGCATCTATGTTCATCATGGATATTGGCCTGAAGTTTTCTTTTCTTGTTGAGTCTCTGCCAGGTTTTGGTATCAGGATGATGTTGGTCTCATAAAATGATTTGGGAAGGGTTCCCTCTTTTTGGATTATTTGGAATAGTTTCAGAAGGAATGGTACCAGATCCTCTTTGTGTGTCTGGTAGAATTCAGCTGTGAACCCATCTGGACCTGGGCTTTGTTTGTGTGGTAGGCTCTTAATTGCTGCCTCAACTTCTGACCTTGTTATTGGTCTATTCATAGTTTCAGCTTCCTCCTGGTTTAGGCTTGGGAGGACACAGGCGTCCAGGAATTTATCCATTTCTTCCTGATTTACTAGTTTGTGTGCATAGAGTTGTTTGTAGTATTCTCTGATGACGGTTTGAATTTCTGTGGAATTTGTGGTGATTTCCCCTTTATCATTTTTTATTGCATCTATTTGGTTGTTCTCTCTTTTCTTTTTTATCAGTCTGGCTAGTGGTCTGTCTATTTTGTTGGTCTTTTCAAAAATCCAGCTCTTATATTTGTTGATTTTTTGACGGGTTTTTCTTGTCTCTATCTCCTTCAGTTCTGCTCTGATCTTAGTTATTTCTTGTCTTCGGCTAGGTTTTGAGCTTTTTTGATCTTGCTCCTCTAGCTCTTTCAATTTTGACAATAGGGTGTCAATTTTGGATCTCTCCACTCTTCTCATGTGGGCACTTATTGCTATATATTTTCCTCTACAGACTGCTTTAAATGTGTCCCAGAGATTCTGGTACGTTGTGTCTTCATTCTCGTTGGTTTCAAAGAACTTCTTTATTTCTGCCTTCATTTCATTGTTTATCCAATCAACATTCAAGAGCCAGTTGTTCAGTTTCCATGAAGCTGTGCGGTTCTGAGTTATTTTCTGAATTCTGAGTTCCAACTTGATTGCACTATGGTCTGAGAGACTGTTTGTTATGATTTCTGTTGTTTTGTATTTGCTGAGGAGTGCTTTACTTCCAATTATGTGGTCAGTTTTGGAGTATGTGTGATGTGGTGCTGAGAAGAATGTATATTCTGTGGATTTGGGGTGGAGAGTTCTGTAAATGTCTATCAGGTTTGCTTGTTCCAGGTCTGAGTTCAAGTCCTGGATATCCTTGTTAATTTTCTGTCTGGTTGATCTGTCTGCTATTGACAGTGGAGTGTTAAAGTCTCCCACTATTATTGTGTGGGAGTCTAAGTCTCTTTGTAAGTCATTAAGAACTTGCCTTATATATCTGGGTGCTCCTACATTGGGTCCATATATATTTAGAATCGTTAGCTCTTCTTGTTGTATCGATCCTTTTACCATTATGTAATGATCTTCTTTGTCCCTTTTGATCTTTGTTGCTTTAATGTCTATTTTATCAGAGATGAGAATTGCAACTCCCGCTTTTTTTTGCTCTCTGTTTGGTTGGTAAATCTTCCTCCATCCCTTTATTTTGAGCCTTTGTGTATCTTTGCATGTGAGGTGGGTTTCCTGGATACAGCATACTGATGGGTTTTGGTTTTTTATCCAATTTGCCATTCTGTGTCTTTTGATTGGTGCATTTAGCCCATTTACATTCAGGGTTAATATTGTTATGTGTGAATTTGATACTGCCATTTTGATGCTAGCTGGCTGTTTTGCCCGTTGGTTCATGTACGTTCTTCATTTTGTTGATGGTCTTTAGCATTTGGTATGCTTTTAGGATGGCTGGAACTGGTTGTTTCTTTCTATGTGTAGTGCCTCTTCCAGGAGCTCTTGCAATGCAGCCCTAGTGGTGACAAAATCTCTGAGTACTTGCTTGTTCATGAAGGATTTTATTTTTCCTTCACTTATGAAGTTCAGTTTGGCTGGATATGAAATTCTGGGTTGAAAGCTCTTTTCTTTAAGGATGTTGAATATTGGCCCCCACTCTCTTCTGGCTTGTAGAGTCTCTGCTGAGAGATCTGCTGTGAGTCTTATGGGCTTCCCTTTGTGGGTGACCCGACCTTTCTCTCTGGCTGCCCTTAGTATTTTCTCCTTCATTTCAACCCTGGTGAATCTGACGATTATGTGCCTTGGGGTTGCTCTTCTTGCGGAGTATCTTTGTGGTGTTCTCTGTATTTCCTGGAGTTGAGTATTGACCTGTCTTGCTAGGTTGGGGAAATTTTCCTGGATAATATCTTGAAGAGTGTTTTCCAGCTTGGATTCATTCCCTTCGTCACATTCTGGTACACCTATCAAACGTAGGTTGGGTCTCTTCACATATTCCCACATTTCTTGGATATTTTGTTCATTCCTTTTTGTACTTTTTTCTTTAATCTTGGTTTCTCATTTTATTTCATTGAGTTGATCTTCAACTTCTGATATTCTTTCTTCTGCTTGGTCAATTCGGCTGTTGAAACTTGTGCCTGCTTCGTGAAGTTCTCGTGTTGTGTTTTTCAGCTCCTTCAATTCATTCATATTCCTCTCTAGGTTGTCCATTTTTGTTATCAATTCCTCAAATCTTTTTTCAAATCTTTTTTCAAGGTTCTTAGTTTCTTTGCACTGGTTTAGTACATGTTCCTTTAGCTCACTGAAGTTTCTCATTATCCACTTTCTGAAGTCTGATTCCATCATTTTGTCACATTCATTCTCCGTCCAGCTTTGTTCCCTTGCTGGTGAGGAGTTTTGGTCCTTTTTTGGAGGTGAGGTGTTTTGGTTTCGGGTGCTTTCCTCCTTTTTGCGCTGGTTTCTTCCCATCTTTATGGATTTATCCGCCTGTCGTCTTAGTAGTTGCTGATTTTTCAATTGGGTCTCTGTGTGGATGCTGAGATTGTTGATGATGAAGTATTTCTGTTGCTTAGTTTTCCCTCTAATGGTCTATCCCCTCTGCTGTATGAGTGCTGAGGTCCACTCCAGGCCCTGCTTGTCTGGGGTATACCTGCAGCAGCTGAGGAACAGTGAGGGATGATACCAGTTTCTTCTTCTGCTGTCCTTGTTCCAAAATGATGCCAGCCAAATGTCAGTCTGATTAGTCCTTTTCTGGGGTGACTCCTTGGATATACAGGGGTCAGGGATCTGCTTGAGGAGACATTCTGTGCTTTATAGGAGCTCCAGTGCTGAGCTGTGAGCTCCGTTGTTCATTCAGTGTTGTTGGGAGGTTGTTTATGTCTGCTGCTATAGAACTCATAAAACACCACCCTTTTTTTCTTCCCCCCTTAGATGCTCTGACTCAGGGAGTTGGGGCTTTCTTTATGAGTATCTGTTGCACTGTCCTGTCCCACTAGGTGGCAGTCTATTCACTATTTGCCTGCCGGGGCTCTGACCTGCTAGCGTGGGTCCACCCTGTTGCTGTTGGGCTCCCTTCTGCTGTGGAGCGTGGAGTCTCTCTGTTATGGCAGGTTGCCTTGGCAATGGCAGGCCGCCTCAGTCCTGGGCGGTACTTCAGTGGGGGTGGACTGCGTCAGCAATGTTGGACGCCCCTCCCTCACCGGACTGCACCATCCTAGATGCCGGCAGCAAAAGTCTCAGCCCCAAGCATCTCCAGTCACCACCCTGCTTGTCCCCGTGAGCGTGGGACCTGCCGAGCCCGATCCCCCAGCTCCCTGCCTCAGAGTTCGTCCTCTCTCTCTCTGTCTTCCTATCCCCAAGCTGAAACGTCGACTCTCTCACTGGCGCCCCAGTAGCCTGCCGATAGGGCACTGGGATCCGTGCGATCTCCCGTGCCGCTGCCCGCTACCCCGGCTCAGATCACGCTTCCAAGGAAACTCCTGGTCTGGCTCATTGTCCAAGTCCCGTTCAATCAGATGAACATGCCAATCTACCCTTCCAAATCTCAGATTGCCGGTTTAACAGGGCACCCAGACCAGTGAGTTCTGTGCCGGGTCCCGCTGCGGCGCTGGCCGAAGAGGCGGCGGTAGCCGGCTGCATTAGCCGGCTGCTAGCGTCCCGTGTCTCTCCCACACCTGGGACTTTCAACGCTCTGTGGGCATAAAAGGAACATCCGAGAATGCGGCTAGGACTCACCCTCTGTGCCTTCACTGAGAGCTGCAATCCTGAGTCGCCTCTACGATGCCATCTTGCCTCTAGTCCCAGTAGTAGGATCTTTTGGGCCAAGACTACAGTTTTCTAGATACAGAATCACATTGTCTGCAAACAGAGATAGTTTGACTTCCTTTCGTCCTATTCGAATGCCTTTATTTCTTTCTCTTGCCTGATTGCTTTGGCCAAGACTTCCAATATTATGTTGAATAGGAGTGATGAGAGAGGGCATTCTTGTTATGTGCCAGTTATCAAGGGGAAAGCATTCAGCTTTTGCTCATTCAGTATAATATTGGCTATGGGTTTGTCATAGATGACTCTCATTATTTTGACTTATGTTTCTTCAGTTCCTAATTTATTGAGAGTTTTTATGTGAAGTCATATTAAATTTTGTTGAAACCCCTATGTCTATTGACATAATCATGTTTTTTTTTCTTTAGCTCTATTTATGTGATAAATCAAATTTATGGATAGGCATATCTTGAATCAACATTGCATCTCAGGGATAATGCCTACTTGGTTGTAGTGGATTAGATTTTTGATGTGCTGCTGGATTTTGTTTGGTAATATTTTGTTGAGGACTTTTGTGTTAATGTTCATTGAAGATATTGGTGTTGTGTGTTTGTGTGTGTGTGTCTGTGTGTCTGCCATGTTTTGGTATCAAGATATGCTGGCCTCATACAATAAAGTGGTGAAATGTCACTCCTTCTCAATTTTTTTGGAATATTTTTCTTTTTTAATTTTTATTGCATTATAGGTTTTGGGGTACATGTGCAGAACATGCAAGATAGTTGCATAGGTACACACATGGCAGTTTGTTTTGCTGCCTTCCTCCCCTTCACCGACACTTGGAATAATTTCTTTAGGAACAGTACCAGCTCTTTTTTGTACATCTGGAAGAATTTGGCTGTAAACCTCCAGGTCCAAGGCTTTTTCTTTGGTTGGTAGGCTATTTCTTACTGACTCAATTTTGGAGCTCATAATTGATCTTGGAAAGATTTATGTGTCCAGGAAGCAATTCATCTTTTCTAGATTTTCATCTTTTCTGGATTCATCTTTTCTGTATTCTGTTCTATTACTTTATGTTTCTGTTTTATGTCAGTACCATACTGTTCATATTACTGTGGAATTGTAATATTACTTGAATGCAGAAGGTTTGATGTTTCCACTTTAGTTTCTTTGCATAGAGGTGTTCATAATAGTTTCTGATGGCTGTTTTATTTCTGTTAGGTGAGTAGTAACATTCCCTTCATTATTTTTCATTGTGTTTATTAAAACTGCTGGAATTGTTGGTCTTTTGAATGCTTTTTTGTGTCTTAATTTCCTTCAGTGTAGCTCTAATTATCATTATTTTTCATAGCGTTTATTGAAACTGCTGGAATTGTTAGTCTTTTGAATGCTTTTCTGGGTCTTGATTTTCTTCAGTGTAGCTCTGATTATTGTTATTTTTCATAGCTTTGGGATTGATTTGTTTTTGCTTTTCTAATCCATTTAGTTCTAAAGTTAGGTTCTTAATTTGAGATCATTCTAACTTTTTGATGGAGGCTTTTACTGCTATGAATTTTCCTCTCAAGACTTCCTTAGCTGTGTCCCAGGGATTCTGGTATGTTTTATGTTTGTTCTCATTACTTTTAAACAACTTTTCATTTCTGCCTTAATTTCATTATTTACCCAAAGTCATTTAGGATCATGTTGTTTAATTTCCAGGTAATTGAATGGTTTTGAATAATTTTCATGTTTTGACTTTTATTTTTATTGTGCTCTGGTCGGAGAGTGTGTTTGGTATTATTTCTATTATTTTAGATTGTTTTATGTCCAATTACATGGTCAATTTTTGTGTATGTACCATGAAGTGATGAGAAGAATGTATATTCTGTTGTTTTGGGGTGGAAAGTTTTGTAAACCTCTATCAGATTCAGTTGGTCTAATGTTAAGTTTAGATCCTGTATAGCATTCTTAATTTCCTGCCTTGATGATCCATCTAATATTGTTAGTGGAATGTTGAGGTCTCCCACTATTATGTGCGAATTCATGTGTCTTTGTAGATCTCTAAAAATTTGGTTTATGAATCTTGATGCTCCTGTGTTGGGTGCATGTATATTTAGTACAACTAGGTCTTCTTGTTGAATTGAATCTTTTACCATTATGTAATGCCCTTGTGTGTGTGTGTGTGTGTGTTTCATGTGTGTGTGTTTGTGTGTATATAATCGTTGACAGTATGAAATCTGTTATTTTTTTTAATTAGAATTGCAATCCATGCTTTTTGCAATATCTGCTTTTTTGTTATTCTTTGCTAGTTTTTTCATGTGCTTGTTAGATTTTCCTGCATGTCTTTATTTTGAGCCTATGGGTGTCATTACTTGTGAGATGGGTCTCTTGAGGACAACACACCATTGGGTATTGCCTTTTTATCTAGTTGTGACTCTACATTTTTTTTTTTTTTTTGAGACAACTTTTGCTCTTGTTGCCCAGGCTGGAGTGCAATGGCACAATCTCGGCTCACTGCAACCTCTGCCTCCCAGGTTCAAGCGATTTTCCTGCCTCAGTCTCCCAAGTAGGTGAGATTACAGGTGCCTGCCACCACACCTAGGTAATTTTTGTATTTTCAGTAGAGATGGGGTTTTGCCATGTTGGCCAGGCTGATCTCGAACTCCTGATCTCAGGTGATTCACCCACCTTGGCCTCCAAAGTGCAGGGATTATATGCCTGAGCCACTGTGCCCAGCCCCACTCTACATCTTTTAAGTGGGGGCATTTAGCCCATTTACATTCAATGCTAGTACTGACATGTGGGTTTAATCATGTCACAGTGCTGTTAGCTGGTTACTATGTTGGCTTGTTTGTGTGGTTTCTTTATAGTGACACTGGTCTGTGTATTTTTATATTAGCTGGGGGTAGTCTTTTCTTTCTGCATTTAGGGCTTCTTTCAAGATCTCTTGTGAAGCAAATCTAGTGGTAATGAATTTCCTCAACATTTGCTTATCTGAAAAGAATCTTCATTTCTTTTTCACTTAAAAAGCTTAGTTTGGCTAGATATGAAATTCTGGGTTGAAGATTTTTTTTTTTAAGAATGTTGAATATAGGCCCCCACTCCCTTCTGGCTTGTAGGGTTTCAGCTGAGAGGTCCATTTTTAGCCTAATGAAGTTCCCTTTATAGGCAACCTGTCCTTCTGCTCTTGCTGCCTTTAACATTATTTTTTTCTTTTTGACCTTGGGAAATCTGATGGTTATGTGTCTTGGGGATGCTCTTCTTAGTTTTAAAGGAGTTCTCTGAGTTTCCTGAATTTGACTATGGGTCCCTCTGGGAAGTTTGGGGAAAATTTTATTGACAATATCCTAAAGTATGTTTTCCAAGTTCTTTGCTTTCCCCCTCTCCCTTCCAGGGATGTCAGTGATTTAAAGATTTGGGTTCTTCACATAATCTTATATTCTTGGAGGTGTTGTTCATTCCTTATTGTTATTTTTAATTTTTTTTCTGAACTTTTTTATTTCAGAGAACAAGTTTTCAATTTCTGAGTTTTTTTTTTCCCTCAGGTTGGTTGATTCTGCTGTTAATATTCATGATTACATTGGGAAATTCTTGTATTGTGCTATTCAGCTGTGTCAGATGTGTTAGTTTCTTTTGTATACCAGCTATTTCATCCTTCAGCTTCTGTATTGCTTTATTGTGATTCCTATTTTATTTGGGTTGTGTTTTGCCATCTTTCTGAATCTCAATGATCTTTTCTCCTAACCATATTCTGAACTCTATTTTTGCTGTCCAAACCAGTTGAGCTTAGCTAAGAACTCTTGTTAGATAACTGGTGTGGTTGTTTGGAGGACATATAACCCTGTGGCCATCTGAGTAACTGGAGTTTTTGCATTGGTTCTTTCTCATCTCTGCATGTTGGTATTCCTGTAACTGTCATGTAGAGTAAGTAAAGTCAACCAGCTTCTTTTATGATTGTTTTCACTGAGATGAGGTTTTTTGGAGGGTCTTTATTTGAAGCTGACTGCTTGTCTCTGGTTTTAGAGTGGAGTTGGTTAGTGAGGAACTTTTGGTGTTGAGACTTTGGCATGTGATCCAGCAGGTGGCACTTAGGCATACTGGTTGGTTGGTAGACTTTTGTATGGTTGTGGGATTCCCATGTTTTCTCAGTTGCAGCCATGTTTCCTCTGAACTCTTTGAAAGTGTGGGTTCCTACCTGCCTTGATGGCTGGCTGTAGATCGTAACTTGGCATTCCTGGGCTGCCAACTGTAGCACTGGGGCAATCACAGTGTTTAGGTTTGTTCCCTAACTTGGAGGCAGCAGAGGAAGGGATTTTAGTAGTGGTTGTGGCCAAGAGTTGTTTGCTTGTTTTCTGGGAGCTCCACTCCAAAGAGATGCAGATCAGTAATAATTCCATGCAAACAGTCCAGGATGGAGAGTCTGTGCTGCAAACCCAATTCAAGGGTTTTCTGCCTAGTGATGAGCAGTTGGTTGGGTGGGGAGAGAGTGGATCCTGTGGGAGACAGACTGGCCTCTTCTCCCTGGGTCAACTTCAGCTTATTGGATGTGTGGCTAAGACAACTAGTGGTTTGATACTTTTTTATTAGCAAAAGCTGGGAAGGGTACTGGGTATGGATTGGAGATAGAAAACAGGTATAAAAATAGTTAGATAGAATGAATAAGATCTAGTATTTTATAGCACAACAGAATGGCTACTATGCACACTAATTTATTGTGTATTTTAAAGTAACTAAATGATTATAATTGGATTGCTTGTAACACAAATGAATAAATGTGTTAGATGTTGGATACTCCATTTACCCTGATTTGAGTGTTAAAAGTTTTATGACTATATCAAAATGTTCCATGTACCCCATGAATATATACATTTTCTCTGTACCCACAAAAGTTCTAATAAATAAATAAATAAATAAATAAATTAATGCTGTTTATTTCTCTCCACAAGAGCCCTTTTTCTCATATTGACTAAGTCCTGGACCCTCTGGAGAGGGAATCACTCACTCTTGATTGCCTCCTCCTATTTTCTTCTCCAGATTTCTTCCACAGTCTCTCACTCTGCAGATCTGACACATGACCACAACAACCAATCTTTCCTGTTAATTATACAAATAATAATAATCCTTACATATACTTTGCTAACATGATTTTATATCCTCAAACAACATAACAGCCCTATTTGCCACCTTGATCTGAGCATATTTTCAGTATACTTTAAAATTACACCAAGATATTTTTAAAAACTCTCGAAATGTAGTGTCTATTTCCTTGACCTATTCCATATAAGTAGAAAACTTAGTTATTGACTGGCCTTTAAGAACCTTTTAAACTTCCATTTTTGTTTCTTCTTTTTACTCTCTGGGTTTTTCTATACTGTTTAGGACAACTTGTGTTCTGCTTTCTATGAAATGTCACTATTATCACAACAGAGTTTTCTCAACATAATGTCAAAATATCAGAGGGCCAATTGTATTTTTTTTTAATTTCTGTATCTTATGATGTGTTGACATTTATCAGGGAATTATATAACTGGGGAAAGATGGATGTAGGTGGTGGACACATTGCCTAGAATACATCTTTCATGTGCATATAGAAAATTCTGATTCCAACAAGAAACTCTTAGAGCTGGTAAACCAGATTAGCAAGTTTGCATAATATAAAAACCATATAAAATTATATTTTTTACACTGTCAATGAACAATTTGGTAATAAAATTAATAGAACATTTTCATTTGCAATATAAAAAGTAATAATGTACTTAGGGATACATTTAACAAAAAAATTTGACTTGAATGTTTTCGTGTTCCAGAAGTGGAAGTCTTAACAGTGCTAAAATGGCAATACTCCCCAAATTGATCTGCAGAGTCAACAAAATTCCTATCACTGTTCCAGCACCTATTTTTGCAGAAATTGGCAATCTGTTTCTAAAAGCCACATAGAAATGCATGAGACCCAGGACTGTCAAAACATTTTGCAAATGACAAATTAAGGAGACAGACTTCTGAATTCAAAATTTATTATAATATACAGTAACTAAGGCAGTATGACACTGGCATCTACATAGACATAGATTAATTGAAGTTGAAATCAATAAATGATAATGGAGAACTGATTTTGACAAGCATTCTAAGACCATTAAATGGGAAAAGAACACTTTTCAATAAATAGTCATGGGATAACTGAATATCCACATGTAAAATGATGAAGTTTAACCACTACTTCACACCATACACAAAATATTCATAATGGGTCAGGTAGCTAACTGTAAGAGCTAGAACTATAAAATACGTAGAATAAAATATAAGAGTAAATGTCACCTTGGAATAGGCAACAGTTTCTTTACTATGGAACCAAAAGGAAAAACAACAATGAAGAAACAGAAAACTTATAGGAAAATGTAAAACATTTCTTCATGAAATGATACTATAATGAAAATAAAAGGGCTACTAGTATAAAATATTTGTAATTTACATATTTAATAAGAATCTTCTATCCAAAATATAAAAGTACTCTTTTTTCTTTGAGAGGAAGTTTTGCTCTACCCAGGCTGAAGTGCAGTGGCATGATCTCTGCTCACTGCAACCTCACTTCAACCTCCACCTCCCAAGTTCAAGAGATTATCCTGCTTCAGCCTCCCGAGTAGCTGGAATTACAGGCACCTGACACCATGTCCGGCTATATTTTTTTTCTTTTTTTTTTAGTAAGGACATGGTTTTATCATGTTGGCCAGTGTGTTCTCAAACTCCTGACCTCAGGTGATCTGCCCGCCTAGGTCTTCCAAATTTCAGGGATTACAGTCATGAGCCACTGTGCCCGGCCTAAAAGTATCCTTAAAATGAAACAATTGTAATACAAATGACTGCATTAAAATGAGCCAAGGATTTTTTTCTCATGCATTTCTTTAAAGATGTGCAAACAACTAAAAAGCACATGGAAGATGTTCAATATTAGTCATTAGGGAAATGCAAATTATAACTACAAAGAGCTAACACTTCTCATCTAATAAGATGGCCACAAACAAAATGACAGACAATAACAATTGTTATCCAGGGTGTAGAGAAATTTGAGCTATGCATAAAAGTTAACATAGGAGACCTAAAATTGCTATTGTTAGAAAGTCCTGCTTGCAAGACTGGCTCATGCTTAGTGTCTTGAAACTCAAATCTGGGTAGGGATTTCATCTTTATTTAACTGATAATAGTGGTTCACTGTGGCTAACTTGTTTGTGCAAACGCTATGGTTTATGGTGAACATCTGGTACTTCTGGAAGGTACAATTTTGGTTTGTTATAGGCAGTGTGTACATGTTACTGACCCCCAGCATAAGCCCTTGTGTTCTAGACCCAGGCAAATTTGCCTGGTAGAAAGCATTTTATATGGGCTGTCACAATTAGATGCTGAAGGTATTAAGTCTGTCTCATGCAACTGCATGAGGTGGGTTGGGGATGGGGGTGAAGGAGTCTTAGAAGTTTGTGCCTAATTTTCTATGGACTTCACCCCTTGTGCCTTCATCCTTCAGTAATTGTGCTTTTTATCCCTTCACTATAATAAATCATATCTGTCAGTATGACTGTAGGTTATGTCTTGTGATTCCTAGTGAATCGTTGAACATGAGCTGCAGTGTGGGATTTGTTAGAATGACCCTGATTCTGTGAAATATGTCAAAAACTCTGGGAAAAAAGAAGCAATAGAGTGGGGATGGTGAACCTTTCCTGCCTGGGTGGCTATGGAGGTACTTTCAGTACAAAACAGCAGCTGAACTTCTATTTATTATGAAAAATAAAAGTTATACATGACATCCAAAATGGTAGATTCAACCCCAGAAGAGTTTGCTCATAGAATCACCTGGCTGCTTTTACTGTGGGAAGTTGGAAGGAATATCACCTTGTGTGATATATTTGTTCTGTCTTCCATGTTAAAGGAAAAAAAAAAAAGCTTAAACATTCCCAAAGAGAATTTGGCTGAGCAAAAATGTTAAAAATGTGTGTCACTCTCTTTTCCAAGTAGGAGAGAGAAAGGTTAAATCAGTTGCCAGAGTTGGAACAAAGTTTCATAAACAAAAGAAAGGGAAAATGGGAAAACCCTCTAGCAGCTGTTGCAGTACAGCCCCCCACCCATGCCCCACCCATGATCTGGCAGTAATTTCCTCTGGAAGCAATAATTTTAATCCTGCAAATGCTAAATTTACTTATAGGGATTCAGATAAACTTTCAATGAAACTGAGAAAAAAATGTAATGGCTTTGTATTTTGTGGCCATTGCATCTATATATATATAATAGATATTCATGCAAAATATTGCATATTTGTCATTTAATAAATGTTAAGGAGATGTGCCAATCAGAGAAATATGCAAAGGAAAATGTTAATGGGGCACCACTACCTTGCTTTTTGCCCCTGGTGGGTGAGTTAAAATTTAATTTGAGTATTGGAAACAAAATAATCTCCACAAGTGATAATGTTTGGTTCATTTTTCCCTTATCAGAGCCTCTGAGAAAAGGAAGACAACAAAAAAGAGAGTTTATTTATGGATGAAGATACACTTTTGGAATTATAAGAAGTAGTGCTCAGTTGCCAGTGAACTCTTGTAAAATCATGTGCCTATCTTTCAAAGGTTAATGGTTTTCCAGCCCAATCAGAATATTTTATATGAGTCAATTTCAACTCCAACAATGACAAAATGAAAAGGAAGACAACAAAAAAGAGAGTTTATTTATGGATGAAGATACACTTTTGGAATTATAAGAAGTAGTGCTCAGTTGCCAGTGAACTCTTGTAAAATCATGTGCCTGTCTTTCAAAGGTTAATGGTTTTCCAGCCCAATCAGAGTATTTTATATGAGTCAATTTCAACTCCAACAATGACAAAATGAAAATAACTTATAAAAATATTGCCTGCCACTTGGACTTGGAATGTGCCTATCTAGACCTCCTGCGGCATCTCAGCTTTGTTGCAGCAAAAAAGAAAAAAAAAAGTGAGCCTCTGGGTTTTTTGGAACCTTAAATTCACAGATCCTTGTTCCCTATACCTGACTCTAAGCTAATACTGTCTACATGGTTTTTTTTTCAGCTTCAGTAAAACTGTGGTGAAATGAAAGCAGCCATAAATTTAATGAACGGGACATCAACTCTGGGATTGTTGAAGATGTTAGCAAACACTTCTCTGTGGCCACAAACTATAAAAGCATTAGAGATGCTAGCTGAATAATCTGGGTCACTTGCAGACAACTACCGACAAGGCTTATTATTTAATAGAATCATTTGAAATTGAGCTTCTTGGTGATTATATCTTTATTTCTGACACAAAGACTCAATATATACTTAGCTTATGATTACCGTTGAAAGCTGCATGTAGGCGGAAGGAACATGACAGGGAATGTGACTCATTCACCCACTCCTAATGGCTGAGGATCTCAACTACCTCCTGGGAATTACTAGATGCTGTTGATTAGTTGTGTTCAGCTTTCTGAATTAGTTTCAGTTTGCAATGGTGGACTCTACTTTCACCTTTCTCTGGGTACATAAATCTAAGTAAAATGATTTGATTGTTAAATAAAGCCATCCCCAGAAGAAGATTGATCTCTTATAGGCTGTTCACTATATAAAAGGACAGGACGAGAGGGGAAATTTTTTGAATATTCAGGATTTTGACCTTGCCAGTTCCTGAATATGGTGTGTCTTTTTGTTTTGGTTGTGTTAAAACATTTTTCTACCAGAATAATTTTGTCCTTCATGCATACAATTCTTTCAGAATAAATGTCTAGGGGACAGAGTGAGACATATTGATTTTGTAACAAAGAGAAAACAAAATTCTGGCACTTAAAGAGACATAGAAGAGGGAGTGAGCATTAATGATCTTTTTTTTTTAAAAAAAAAAAAAGTACTCCAAAAACTTTCCCTTCTTCTTGAAGAAAGATGTCTGTGCTGCCTTTCCAAGATGTTCAGAGTGCTTTAAATTCAAACTGACAGCTGAATCTACAACTGACAGCTTGCTAACTATGGAAAAGAAGGAGGTGGCCTTAGCTCCTATAATTTTTATCAAGAACACCTCCAGATGTTGTCTATACACATGCAGTGGATAAACTAATGCCATGAACAAGCAAAATTGTTTAAAATTGACTGCTTTCAGGCATTCTCTCTGAAACCAAGACTGAACTAAATCAAATGGACTGGACTGGAAACCCTAAAGCAGGAAGCTCCATGGTGGGAGGCCACATTGGCCTTGTTAACCTATTTTACATGACTAACATATATCTTGTTTGGGTTATCTTAACAATTGTAAAGTCTTTATTTTGAAGGATACTATGTATGACCTCTGGGATTGTAGTTCATGAGTGTATCTTAGCTGTCATGATGCTGCCTCAGACCTGGAAGGTTTTGGAGTCAACTTCAACTTACTGGCTAGAGTTGAGCTGTGCCTGACTTGATTCTTCATGCTAGGTTAAAAACAAAACAAAACAATGCAATACAAACAAACAAAACTACTACAAAAACTTAAGTAGACAGCCAACTGGATTTCTAAGATAGACTTTTATGGTTAATGATACTCATTTTTGCTAGCAAAACCCAAGACCCTAAAGGGTGTAACTGAAATCAGTACTGAGATTGCTTTCACTCTGCTGCATGGGATACTCTGATAATAATTTTGTTGTAAAGATGCCTTCCTTGACATATCCAAAGACAGGAGCCCAGAGGATAGACTGTGCAAAACAGAGTTAACATGGCAAGCCCGAAACTGCTAACTTGTTGCAAGGCTGGCCCCTACTGACATCTGAAAACTTCTGTTTCAGAGCATTCCCACCATTTCCTAACTGATAAGAATTGCTCACTGTGCCTAAACATTTTGTGCATACGGTATGATTTATGCTGAATAACTGCTTTACTTCTGGGAATCTGAAATTTGGGTACATTGCCTATGTGGCTAACTCACGGTAAAGAAATCTGACATTCTTAGGCTTAGATAAATTTCCCTGATAGGTAACATTTCACATGTGTTGTCACAATTGCATGTTGGAAGAATTTAGTTTTTTCTGTGTGACTCTATGGAATGAGGGCTCTGGCAAGCTTTTACGTGGTTTCCTCTGAACTGATAAACATACACATGATAAACATACAGCTACTTTATAATGCTGCAGTTTCACTACTAGATTTATTCATAAGAGAAATGATGACCTACACATATATAAAAGCTTATCTATGAGTTTTCACAGCAGCATTATTTATAATAGCCCAAAAGTAGAAATAACCCAAGTTTCCATCAACTGATAAATGAATAAACAAAATAGGATGTATTTATATGATGCAATATCATTAACAATAATACTAAAAACATTAATGATACATGATACATCATGAGTGAAGCTTAAAACCATTATACTAAGCAAAAGAAACAGTTACAAGACAATGTATTTGCGATTTCATTTATATGAACTGCCCAGAATAAACAAATTTATAGAGACAGAAAGTGGTTGCTTAAGGTTGGGGCAGAAAGCCAGAGAAAATGACTGTTAATGTAGTTTTTAGTTTTGAGTTAAGCATGTTCTAAGAGTAGTCTGTGGTTGTTGCACCACTTTGGAAGCTGCCTCACAACTAGTAAAGAGTGCACTTTAAAAGAGTAAATTTTATGGCATGCAAATTATATCTCAATAAAACTGTTAAAATTTATCCCAAGTAAAATATATTTATACAGTCTAATTCAAGTATCTATAAAAATTCAGTTTGTAGGTAATAAGATGAAAGATTCAAAGACCACTCAGGAGAGTGAAACAATACTGATTATTGGAACAGAGAATTGTGTATAAAGAATTAACATTTAAAGTTGTTAATGGAGTAACTGAAAAGACAAAAGGGAAATCTAAAGTGTCTCAGGTAGTAAATGCAGAAAGCAAATACAAACTCTAAAACTGTAGAGCAAAGAGAGAAGGTAGAAGTATTATAACTTAGAAAATTAGAGGAGGGTTTCCAGGTAGCTGAAGCAGTCATCTGATGAGAGAGTGTTGCCTACCTTGTGCTTTTATCTCTGAAGTGAATGTGAGGGGAATGAGAAACGTGATTCTGCAAGTGTTGAGAATCTGCAACAGGATTCAACAGCTGCTATGTAATGAAATAGCTATGCTAATGTGATGGTCACAGGAACACAAAGCAGGAAGACAGACTCTTTTTTTTTTTGTACTTCAACCTTACAGTTTATTGCAACTGCCCTTGTAGGTGAAGCATTAACAAATACCAGCTGACAAAACAGAAATGTGATTTGAAGAATTTCAGGTTCAGCATTACTAAACTTATTACAGTAGAAAGAGTTTGGAATTGAAGACATTAGCTTAATAACTGAGACACAGGCTATCATACTAACATAATAATTTAAGACAGAACTGTGATTCATTCCAAAAATTGAAAGCTATGAGTTTAAATTTGTTAATAATTTCACTTGTCTCAAATAGTGTAGATAGAAAATAGAAATGGATTTTATTTCCTGATATTGTCTAAACTTGCTGTTGTGGCACTTTTCTTACTTTGCATGAGTGGTCTTCTGCACACAGGCTAATTGATTTACTTAAGTTCCACTAAAAACATGATAAAGTCTTGTACTTATGAGTAATTCATATGGCCTGCATTTGTTTTATATGATTTATTTAATTTAGTACTTTTGCTATCTAGTCATAAAACCACAAATCGAATTACAATAAAAATGGCTTGAAGTTGTAGAATAATTCTGCCAGGGATCTTAAAATACATGTTCTTAGTAAACATTTTTAAATGTAAATTACCTAATAACCTGTGTTCTAATTATTCTGCTTAATTCTATAGAGTAAATTTAGAAATATTAGGTGATTTTAAATTTTTCTAGTTGTAAAATATTTGCTTAGCTCAACAGAGAGATTTTTTAAAGGAGGAAATTCATGAATCTTAAATTGAGAATTTCTGTCAATGTTTTTTTCCCCTTCATATCAATACAGAGAAAGATAAGATGGACTAGTTAATGAACCTTTTTCCACAAGCTGTAGAAGGATAAGATTCTTATTTAAAAGGAAAGAAACATAATATATTCAGACTGTAACTTTAATATTTGAACAAATAGAAAAATATGTACAATAAACATTTGGTGTTATAGATTGAATTGGGTCCATCACAAATATTAATCATTGGAGACCTAACCCCAATATGACTATATTTAGAGAAAAAACCATTAAAGAGGTAATTAATGTTAAAAGAGGTCATAAGGATGCAGCCCTAGTCCAATAGGACTGGCATCCTTATAAAAGAGGAAGAGATATCAAGAATGTTCATGCACAGAGAAAAGGCCATGTAAGGATACAGTGTGAAGTTGTCTGTTTATAAGTGAAGAAGAGAGGCTTGAGTAAAAACCAAACCTTCTGACACCTTGACCTTGGACTTACAGGCTCCAGAAATATGAAAAATAAATAAATTTCTGTTGTATAAGCCACCCAGTTTGTGGTATCTTGTTATGGCAGTACTGGCAGCTGTACACATTATTTCTTTTTCAAGAGGCTACAAAGAACATTTTGACACATATTGTAGAAACATACCTTAAGATCAAGTTATTAGCAGTATACTAATGCATAATGCATGTTTCAAATGCTAAGCCTTTACGGTGGTGGTTTACAAAAAATGATTGCTCCTTAAAATTATTTGAGACATTTAAAAATTCCAATGACCTAGAATTCTGGTTTCCTGTGTGATATATAAGGAGCTTGGAAATGGTCACTTTCCTAACAAATTAAAAGCTAAACAATCTGAAAAAGCAGAATTTCTTCTTAGATCAGATAACTGTTGCACCCGAAATTAGAAAGACAGACAGTGGATACAAAAAATTATAACTTACCGGAGCAGAAATCTCTATGGAAGCCAGTGCTGGGGTAGTAATACCTTAACTATACTTAATAAATTGCAGGAAGCTCAGTAGGAAAAAGATTGAGAGTTAAAACTTTCAGGGAGCCTCTGTACGTTGTGGGTTTTACCTCGTGTTTCTCTTCCTGGATTTTCACAGTGAATCTTGTTGAAAAATCGCCCCTGGCCCTTGCACTGGGAGTGGAAAGGGAACCATTTTGAAATACCCTACAGCATTATTTTTATTTTAAGCAAGGTCTTCCCTCAAGAGAAACTATTTTAGCAGAATCTAACCTCTTGTAGTTTTATCACAGCCCAATCGACCTAAAGGAATAAAAATATTGAACTTCATCCTAGTCCATTCTTCCACAGGGGGAAGGGAAATGTGAAAGTCCAGCACCTTTTAGTCATCCTCTTTCACGTAAGGCAGGAAAAAAATTTGAGACTCTTGGGAAGTTCAATCCCAAGGGCAGAGACTCACTGAAAGACTGACACTGAATCATAAGATCATAAAATGCTTCCCTCCACTCATACCTTACCACAAAATTAATAAAGCCCTATTTACTGGAGTTTCTTTCACCAGTACATTATGTCTAGCTTTCAAAAAACAATTATGAAGCAAAGTAAAAGACAAAAAAAAATCCCAGTTTGAAAAGACATAGTAATCAACAGAATCAGACTCAAATATGGCAATATGTTTAAATAATTAGACAGTGAATCAAAAAAAACTATAACATGAAAAGGGTTCTAATGCAAAAAGTAAACTACATACAAAAAAAAGAGGATAATGTAAGCAGAGAGATGAAAATTTTAAGAAAATATAAAAAATTATAGAGAACAAAAGCATTATAAGCACTGTAAAAAGTAAAGAATGCTTTTGATAGGCTTAGTAATAGATTAGATGGGGCTGAGGAAAGTATCTCTGAGCTCGAGGATATCTTAATAAAAATCTTTTTTTTTTTTTTTTTTTTTTTTGAGGCAGGTTCTTGCTCTGTCACCCAGGCTGAAGGGCAGTGGCATGATCTCACCTCACTGCAACTTCCACCTCTGGAGTTCAAGCAATTCTCCTGCCCTAGCCTCCTGAGTAGCTGGGATTATAGGTGCATGCCACCATGCCAAGCTATTTTTTTTTGTACTTTTAATAGAGATGAGGTTTTGCCATTCTGACCAGGCTGATCTCGAACTCCTGATCTTGTAATTCACCCACCTCAGCCTCCCAAAGTGCTGGGATTACAGCTGTGAGCCACTGTGCCCAGCCTCAATAGAAATCTTTAAAAATAAAAATCAAGGAAAAAATATTTGTATAAAAAGCAGAATAGAATATCTAAAAATTGTGGAACAACTGCAAAGAGTATAACATGTGTAATATAAAACCATAAGGACAAGAAACAGATAAAGGAACTGAAACAATATTTAGGGCAATAGTGATGGGGCTTTTTTCCAAAATTAATGTGGGACAGAAAACCATAGATCTGGGGAGCTCTGAAAACAACAAACAGGATAAATACAACAAAAAATATTAAACAAAAGCATATTGTGATTACACTACAGAAAAACAAAGATAAAGTGTTGGAAGAAGCCAGGAAAAAAACAAACAAAAAAACACCTTTCTTATAGAGGAGAAAAAGTGAAACAGAATTAAAGGCATTAGACATGTAAAAGTTGACCAGACTTGTAGCCAGTAGTCCTGCCATATGAGAAATATAAAAATAAGTTTTTCAAAGAGAAAATATATATATTACAATCTCAGATCTATGTAAAGAATGAAAAGCCAATATCCATGATGAACATAGATGCAAAAATCTTCAATAAAATACAAGCAAGCTGATTGCAACAGCACATTAAAAAGCTTATCCACCATGATCAAATAGGATTCATTCCGGGGATGCAAGTCTATAAACGTAATTCACCACATAAACAGAACCAAAAACAAAAACCACATGATTATCTCCATTGACGCAGAGAAGGCCTTTGACAAAATTCAACAGCCCTTTATGCTAAAAACCCTCAATAAACTCGGTATTGATGGAACATATCTCAAAGTAATAAAAGCTATTTACGACAAACCAACAGCCAATATCATACTGAATGGGCAAGCTTCCAGCCAATCACATTGACACTCGTATTAATCATCACATTTTCTTAGTTTGCTCAACAAAACACATATTGACAGGCTTGTATAAAACAGAAGTATATTTCTCAAAGTTTAGGAAGTCCAAGACATAGGCAGATTTGATGTCTAGTAAGAGTCTACTTTTTCATAGCATGTTTTCACTGTGTCCTCACATAATAGAAGGCAGAAATTAGCTCCCTTGGGCTTACTTCTAAGGATAAATGGATGAATCCACTATTAAAGAGATTTTAAAATGTCTTTATCAGTAAAGGACAGCTAAAGCAGGCAGAAAATTAGTAAATTCTCAACAGCAACATCAATCAGTGGGATATAATGTACATCAATAGAATAGTTCACACAACGATCGCAAGAACACATATTCTTTTAAAGCTCCAGTGGAATATTTACCAAGACAGACTGCATTCTAAGTAATAAAACACACTTTAATAAATTTAAAATAAAAGAAGTTATACAATACCTGCTTTCAGACAAAATATAAGTAAACTAGAAATCAATAACAGGAAGATAGCTGGAAAATTTCAAAATACTAGGATACTGTCTGTATTAGTCAGGGTTCTCTAGAGGGACAGAACTAACAGGATATATATATGAAAAGAAGTTTATTAAGTATTAACTCAAGTGACCACGAGGCCCCACAATAGGCTGTCTGCAAATTTAGGAGCAAGGGGAGTCAATCCCCGTCCCAAAACTGAAGAACTTGGAATCTGATGTTCAAGGGCGGGAAGCATCCAGCATGGGAGAAAGATGTAGGTTAGGGGCTAGACCAGTCTAGCCTTTTCACATTTTTCTGCCTGTTTTATATCCTAGGTATACTGGCATCAGATTAGATGGTGCCCACTCAGATAAAGGGTGAGTCTGACTTGCTCAGCCCACGGACACAAATGTTAATCTCCTTTGGCAACACCCTCACAGTCACAGCCAGAATAAATACTCTGCATCCTGCAATACAATCAAGTTGACACTCAATATTAACCATCACACGTCCACCCCTTGTCAACATGAACCCATACACATCTCCTGAGATCATACATAATCTTCAAATAAAGATAAGAATAATGTCAAAATGATGCCAAAATAATACAACTATCCTTCGTACAACCAGAAATGAGCCAATCTCTAACCCAAATGCTATTATATAAAGTTAACAATATTCAAATACTGATGAAATCAATAAACCTTATGTGACATGATAAAGGAAAAAATGACATAAAATGAAGAGATTCTCTTAATGTAAGTGTATACATGCACAAATATGTTTTTAACAAAAGAAGTAGGAAATACTCGTGAAAATTACAGTTCTAATTTCTGTAACTGGTCATGTGATCAGAGCTGGTTTTGGTGACTACTTTCTTCTACCTATTCTGTGCTCCCTTTGCCTTTAGCAAACATCTCAGCAGGTTGTGATTTTTTTTTTCTTGATGGAGTGACCCAAACCTTCATTCCAGAAGAGTTTGGCCCATTTGTAGTCCAGCCTGGATTGGGCTGTTGTAGTTTCCCATTGATCTTAATCACAGGGCATGTTAATACTAAGAGACATTCTAATGGTTCTCCTGTATTCCATGCATACTCTTCCTTACCTCCATTGTGGAGCAGTAGACTGATATCATCTTGATAATCCAATCACTCCAGCCAACACTGTAACTCTCTTCTTACCCTGTTGCCTTAAATGCGAAAGGAGCCCAAGTTGTTCTGGTGGAAATCTTAACTTTCAGTTTAATGAAATTATTGTTGTGTCACCTGGTGTCAGTGTTTCTTTCTCTGAAACTAAGACATTTAGAGCAGAAGAACCTAATGTCACAGGAACAGGAAAAAAAAAAATTGGTAGTGGATCACTTGAGGTGATGGTGAGTGGTACCATTTCCACTTCCACCCTATGATTCCTGAATCCGTGAATCCAGGCTATGGGAGAAACCGCACCACATACTAGATGCTGATTCAGAGCATACATAGCCTTCTGGAGAAGTTTGCCACAGCCCTGAAAAGTATTGTCACCTTGTTGGCATTGCAATTGTAACTTCGAAAGGCCATTCCACTGTTTTATCAATCCAGGTGCTTCAGAATGGTAGGGAACATGGTAATACCAGTGAATTCCATGAGCATGAATCCACTGCCATGCTTGTTTAGCTGTAAAGTGAGTGCCTTAGTCAGAACCAATGCTGTGTGGAATACCGTGATGGTGGATAAGGCAGCCCATGAGTCCATGAATGGTAGTCTTAGAAGACGCATTGCATGCAGGATAGGCAAATTTATATCTGAAGTGTCTATTCCAGTGAGGACAAACCTCTACCCTTTCCATTATGAAAGAGGTCCAATATAATCAACTTGTCACCGGGTAGCTGGCTGATCACCCTGAGGAATGGTTCAAAACTGAGGGCTCAGTGTTGGTCTCTGCTGCTGGCAAATTGGGCACTGAGCAGTGGCTGTAGCCAGGTCAGCCTTGGTTAGTGGAAGTCCATTTTCTTCAGCCTATATGTCACTTCCATCCCTGCCACCATGGCCGCATTGTTCATAGGTCCATTGGGCAATGATGTGGGGAGCTGGGAAAAGAGGTTGAGTCATGTCCACAGAATGGGTCATCCTACCCACTTGATTATCAAAATTCTTCTCTGCCTAGGTCACCCATTGGTAAGAACTCATATGGGATACAAGTATCTTCAGTTTTTGACCACTCACAGAGGTCCATCTACATATCTCTACTCCAAATTTATTTGTCACCAATTTTCCAATAACGCTTCTTTTAAGTCCCTGATCATCCAGCCAAACCATTGGCTATAGCCCATGAATCAATATATAATTGTACACCTGTCCATGCCTTCTTCCACACAAAGTGCACAATCAGTTGCACTGCTCAAAGTTCTGCCTGCTGGGAAGATTTTCCTTCACTACTGTCCTTCAGGGATGTCCTAGAAAGTGGCTGTAGTGCTGAAGCTGTCCACTTGCGGGTGGCGCCTTCATATCTTGCAGAATCATCTGGGAAGCACACCCTAGTCTTCTCTTCCTCTGTCAACTGTTCATAGGGAGATCCCCATGAGACCATCAGGGAAGGCTAGGGAAGAGAAAGCAGGGTGGCAGGAGTGGAGACCATGGGCATTTAAGCCACCTTCTCATGTAACTTAATTGTGCCTTCATGACCTGATCAAGCCCAATCACATATATACCACTTTTATTTGATGATGGAATGCTGCTGTACATAACCCACTTTATGGCCAGATGGGTCAGAAAACACCCAGTTCATTATAGGCAGTTCAGGTCACATGGTGACTTGATGACCCATAGTCAAACAGTCAGTTTCCAGCAAACCCCAGTAACATGCCAAAAGCTGTTTCTCAAAAAGAGGGTAGTTATCTGCAGATGATGACAGGGCCTTTTTCCAAAATCATAGAGACCTACACTGTGATTCACCTATGGGAGCCATCCAAGGGCTCCAAACAGCATCCCTATCTGCCACTGACACCTCAAACACCATTGAATCTGCTGGCTCATATGACCCAAGTGGCAGAGCAGGTTACACAGCAGCCTGAGCCTTTTGGGGAGCCTTCTCTTGCAGGTTCTCTGGACCCTACTAAAAACCAGCAGCCTTTCAGGTTGCTCGATAAATGAGCCAGCGTAACATACCCAAATGAGGAATATGTTGCCTCCAAAATTCAAATCGACCCACTAGGTACTTTGCCTCTGTTTTAGTTGTAGAAGGGGTCAAATCCACCGACTTATTCTTCACCTTAGAAGGAATACCTTGACAGGTCTCACACCACTGAGCCCTTAGAAATTTTACTGAGGTAAAATGTCCCTTAATTTTAGTCAGATTTATTTGCAATCCTCTGGCACATAAATGTCTCACCAGTAAATCCAGCTTATTTGCTACTTCTTGCTCATTGGATCTAATAAGCGCAATGTCATCTATGTGAAAGACTAATGTGATATCTTGTGGAAGCAAAAGGTGATCAAAGTCTCTCCAAATAAGATTATGACAGAAAGTTGGAGAGTTGATATGCCCCTGAGGTAGGACAGTAAAAGTATATTGTTGGCTTTACTAGCTGAAGGCAAATTACTTCTGGTGGGTCTTATGGAAAGGAATGGAGAAAAAGGCATTTGCCAAGACAATGGCTGCATACCAGCTACCAGCAGATGTGTTAATTTACTAAAGCAATAAAACCACACCTGGTAGAGCAGCTGCAATTGGAGTCACCACTTGGTTAACCTTATGGTAATTCACTCTCATTCTCCAAGATCTGTCTGTCTTCTGCAAAGGCCAAATGGGAGAATTAAATGGGGATGTGGTGAGAATCATCACCCCTGTGTCTTTCAAGTTCTTGATCATAGCACTAATCTCTGTAATAGCTCCCAGGGATGCAACATTGGTTTTGATTTACTATTTTTCTAGAGCTGCTCTAATGGCTTCCATTTGACCTTTCCCACCATTTCCCTCACCCTACAAGTCAGCAAGCCATCATCAGGGATCTGCCAGCAGCTAAGTATATCTATGCCAATTATGCATTTTGGCACCTGGAAAATGACCACAGGATGAGTCCAGGTACACACTGGACCCAATGTAAATTGGACGTAAGCTAAAATTCCATTAATTACTTGACCTACAGAAGCCTCTGCTTTAGCTGGAGGATCACAATGACATTTTGGGTTCCCTGGAATCAATAGCAGCTCAGAGCCAGTGTCCAGGAGTCCCCAAAGTGTCTGATCATATTTTTTCACATTGCACAGTTACCTGGTAAAAGGCCTGAGGTCTTCTTGGGGAAGGATGGGAGAAAGGTTAACAGCATACATTGTTGGTAGTGTAGTGGGGTACTTCCTCAAGGGGACTCAGCCTCCCCTTCATTCAAGGGGCTCTGCATCTGTAAACTGACTCGATTCTGGAAATTGAATGAGGGCCATAATTCTCTGTTTTTATAATTTGAATTAGCATTTTGTCCATTCAACCTAGAAGTTTTTTGCATATATAAATTAGGTAGGCATGCAGCACACTTTCTATCAATTTTACTTCTAGGAACATCATGACTAATTAGCCAATTCCAGAGCTCTACATTAGTCAGACTATTCTGCTTGCTGTTTTGCCTTTGCTTCCCACTACAGTAGGTACAGCCACCTTGCCTTTGATGGTTGAATGCTGCCACTTGGCTCCTGCCACATCAGGATCCAATTATTCCCATTGTATTTAAATTTTGTTGTTAAGCGAATATTGTTCCCACAGTTAGATTTGACATAAAGCAAAGAGCAGTTAAAGGGCTCTTCAAAGATGTAGGGGCTGCCTCCACAAATCTATTTCACATTGGTCAAAACTATATGTTCTGGACCCTCCAAGCTGAGATGAGTAGGTCTAAAGTGACTAATCCACTCCACCTTCCCAATCTTCCTAAGCCTTTGGATCCTTTCCTCTACATTTAACCAAAGGAGATCAGGCATTTTCAGCTCGCTCACAGTGGGCCATCTTTAATCCATATTTCAGCTAACCAAGCAAATAAACTATTTGAACATTTTTTTTAAACTCTAGATATGCAACATTAAATAAAGAGTCCCTATGTGGTGGGTCCAAATAAGTACATTCATTCTGATCCAACCCTATCTTTCTTCCACCATGATCCGACACTCTTAATATCCATTCCCATGCCCATTCTCCAAGTCTCTGTTTATAAATTGGAAAACTCAAGTAGTTGTTTTTGAGCATAGCACAACTCCTCATGGGTCACACTTTCAACCTCACCTCTAGGGACCCTCTGTGACTTTCATCTAGTTATAGGTCTAGAAGCAAACAGGGGTGTTGCGGTGGCTCCTGAAGAGAATCAACATTATCTTGCCTGGCAACTGCCTCAGGGAAGTCCATCACTGTTGCCTCCTCAGGCAGCACAGGGTCTATCTCCTCACACAAAGGTGGAAAGGCTGAGGGTAGCATAGGTTAGGGAGTGGATGTTGCCACTACTGGGGATGGGGATGCTGTTTCTTCTGGCAAAAAAAAAGGTTAATCATAGTTTACAAACTCAGTGTCCCCAGCTTTATCAGGGTCCTCCCACACATCACCATTCCCAGTTTCAGAGTCCCATTCTTTTCCAATCAATGCCCTTACTTTAATAGTAGACACCTGGAGAGGCTGTACATGCACCTTTGATTGCATGTTAGTCACTCACAAGTAAAGAACTTTTGTCTGTTTTTCCACAATTTTAGCTCTTTCTCTACAAGAGATAAGGCTCTCACTCAGGGCAATCTCAGCAGACTTGTGGCTTAGTATCTGCTTCTGAAGCCAGAAGTTAGAATCCTTCAGTTCATTATTTTCTTTCATCACTTTGTCCATTGAATGCAGGAGCAACCAACCAGCTTCGCTATGTTCCTTTGTTCTCCACATATGGTCAAACATACTATGTAGAGAGTCACTAAACTCTTTGCCTCTCCTGAGCAGTGAATCAGTCTTGTCAAATGCATTTATTTTGCATAACTCTCTAAACAGTTCATATCAAGGACTCCCAGTGTTCCCCATGCTATTAGAAGTAGAGTCCTTAGAATTTTTGGGTTTAATCATATTAAGCAGCCAACTGAAACTTAGAAATCAATAAAAGGACTCAATTTTTAATATTCTGTCCCTCTAGAACCACTCCTGGTAACAAAATCTGTATTAATCTAGGTTCTCTAGAGGAACAGAACTAATGAAGCATATATATGAAGGGGAGTTTGTCAACTGTTATATATATATGAAGCTCATTAACATATATATATATATACACACACACACATTTTGATATTTACTTGATGTGGCTGGTAAGGCAGATTGCAATCTCAAACCTTTTGAAAGGCCGAAAGGTTTTATGGAGGCATACTGAGGGCAGCCTTCTCATTAACATTGGCATAAGAAAGAAATAGAAATGATTGAAAACATTCCCAGTTTAAGTCTGTTTACCTCACATCCCTTTGTCTCCATTCTAACTGTTTGCTCATGTAAATTTTGTGTGGGGTGACCCTCCCTGGGGAAGATCAAAAGGGAATTACCTGTTAATAATATTTACTAGGCCTGGAACCTAAAGCTTTCGTCAGTCATAAAACATTCTCTTACCTATAATAATTATCCACAAGCATGTTAACTTAGAACCTCTATTGTAACATCTATGGAATAAAAATGTGGATGAACAGGGAGTGTTGGTCAATTGGTTACATTTTGCCCTCTGAAAGCAGCCAACAGCCATCCCTACCCCACTTGTATCACTGAACCAGGTGTGAGAATGCATTCATTCATCTGTCGTTGAGTCAGGGTCTGCAGGCCAGACTTCTGCAGGTGGTGGGCAGTGTCATATATATATGTTTTATATATACATATATATATACATATGTATATATATAGATTAACCGTGGGTCTGCCTTTCTCAGCTCACTGAATTAAGTTGTAATCTCCTCTGGCAACACCCTCACAAATGTACCCAGGAACAATATTTTGCAAGCTTCCAGCCAATCACATTGACACTCAGTGTTAATCATCACATTTTCTTAGTTTGCTCAACAAAACACATATTGACAGGCTTGTATAAAACAGAAGTATATTTCTCAAAGTTTAGGAAGTCCAAGACACAGGCAGATTTGATGTATAGTAAAAGTCTACTTTTTCATAGCATGTTTTCACTGTGTCCTCACATAATAGAAGGCAGAAATTAGCTCACTTGTGCTTACTTTATAATGCACTAATCCCATTAATAAAGAATCTGCTGGAAAAGGTAATCACCTTCACAAAAGATCCATCTCCTAATACTCTGACCTCTTTAATTGATATAATCACAGAATATAGACAATAACAACCTAAATCTGTTGAGGGAGTCAATAAGTGGGTGAATTAAAATAAAATTTCTCAGTAAATAAGTTAAATATTTTAAAGTAACATATTTGTGACACTTGTTGAAGCTGTATCAGTTCCAGATTTCAAGTTAAAAGCAACTCCCAGCTACAATATAACTACCAGGAAAGTGGTGAATGAATGTGTGGTCCCAGGCTCCTATACTTCTCCCATGGTTTCTCTGCAACTCTTGGGTCAAGAGAGCCCCTCATAAACCCACTCCACTGGGGCCTTCAGTCTGACAGGCAGAGATACATAGAGTCAAAGCAGAGAAGCCATTTGGGTACTCACAGAGAACCGGGAGAGTTGAATACTTGGGATTTCTAGGCTCCCTGGCCAATGTAGATGCATCTCTGGCAAAGTGGGAAGTTAAATCCTCGTATGGACTCCTGGTAAAAACTGTGAATCCAGAAGGCTGCCCAGAGAAATTCTGCAGGCCTCACTTCTATGGTACCTCCTCAGATAAGACACACCGGCTTGAAATTCCAGCCAGCCATCATTAGCAGCGTTGAAACTCCATGGGGAAGAGTTCCCAGAGGAAGTGGTTGGTCACCAGTTTTGCTGTTTAGATGACTTAGCAACTCCAGCCTATGAACTTTGAAGATTCCAAGCTGAGAGGGGGTAGAAGGGATCCCTGAGCACAACACAGCTGCTCTGCAAAAACGTGGCCAGACTGCTTTTTAAAGTGGGTTATCAATATCATTCTTCAACAGAAGCCTCCAGCCACCCCCACCAATTTTCTACAGTGAGAGATTTGAAACCTCCTTGGAAGGGAGCTCCCAGAGGGAGGGGTGAGTTTCTGTCATGGCTGTTTTGGCAACATAGCCATTCAAGCCTTTAGGCTATAGAAAGTCCGAGCTGACTGGGAACTGAGGCTGTCTCCCAGCACAGCACAGCTGCTCAGGAAAAAAAAAAAATGTGACCAGACTGTTTTTTGAAGTGGCTCCCTGATTCCATTTCTCACCACTGGGTGGAGCCTCCCAACTGGGGTCTTTAGTTATGCCTGTCAGTGTTCTCAGGCTTACAGAGGTTTCAAACCTCCCTTGGATGGAACTCCTCGAGGGAAGAGGGGGCTACTCTCTTTGCTGTTTGGATGGCTTAGATATTCCAGTTTTGGGGCTTTGAAGTGTTTGAGGTTACGGGGACTTGAAGTAGATACCCTGTACAGCATAACCGCTCTAAGAAAACATGACCAGACTGCTTTTTAAAGCAGGTCCCCAATGACATCATTCCTTACTGAGCAGGACCTCCCAACTAGGGTCTCTTGCCACCTCGTACTGTGCATTTGGGCCAGCAATAGTTGCGCACCTTCCTGGAATGAAGTTCCCAGAGGGAGGGTTAAGACATCATCTATGCTGTTTTATAGCCTTCACTAGTGATACCTCCAGGTACCAGAAAATCTGAGATGACTAGGAACTGGAGTGAGCCCTCAGCATACCACAGCAGACCTACAAAAGAGGGGATAGACTTACATGGGTGCCCATTCCAATATCTCCTCACCAGGCAGGTCTTCCAGGCCTGGGCCTCTAGCCACCCCATCAGAGCTATTGATCCAATACCAAATTGGCAACTCCCTGGACAGAGCCCCTCATGGTAACTGAAATCCTCCCTGCAACTGCATCTGCAGTGGAACTGCCCTTGCTATGCTTGGACTAACAAAGGAGCAAAGACTCTAAGTGGCTCAGCTACACTTCCAAAAAGCTTCAGTTGGCCCATGTAGAGGAGACCAGGCCATCTCCCATAAGTCCCACGCACCCCATACTGCTCATCACCCCATACTGCTCTTCACCAGACAAGGAATCTCTGACCTGACCACGCAACACAGACTCTCCATCCTGAGATGATTTCACTGAGCAATTGTTATACTGCATTTTTCTGAGTTGGAGACCCCAGGACAAAAGCAAAAGACCCTTGGCCGCAACCTTCCTCTGCTGCCTCCAAGTTGAGGAAGGAACATAAACACTGACATCATCCTAGAACTGCAGTAGACAATACAGGAGTGCCAAGCCGTGATCTACAGTCAGAATTCAAGGGGGAGAGAAACTCACACTTTCAGAACATTCGGGGGAACATGACTGCAATTGTGACAAAACATAAGGGAGCCACGCAGCTGAGCAAGAGTCTACCAACTAACCAGTAAGCCTAAGTGCCACCTACTAGATCACATTCCAAAGCATCAACACTAAAAATACCTTACTAACACACCCACCTTTGAAACTAAAGGCTAGAAATCAGCTTCAAATAAAGACAATGGGCAAAGTCTTGGCCCTGTGAAAACATCCAGAAAAGAAGTTGATTGACTGTACTAAGTCTGCACTGCAGTTAAAGGAGCACCAACATGCAGAGATGAGAAAGAACCAAGTCAAGAACTCAGGTAAATCCAATGATTAGAGTATTGTATGTCCTCTGTGAAAGGAAATTAAATTTTGGGACCACAGACTCATTTAGCCACAGGGAAAAGAAAAGCTGGGAACTGGGTCACACAAACCTGCCTTCGCCTTTTGATTCCTAAATAAGATGGCTACAAGATAAAAAGCTACAGATATCCCTCATATTTTGCCCTCAATGGAATTCTTAGTGAGCTTCAAGATCTTTTATTGTGTTTCTTCTAAAATTTCACCATGCCAATGTAAATTGATAGCTTAACTTTACAGGCGGTAAGTTTTGGCCCACCAACCACAAATGGATATCTGATTGTTCCCCCTTGCCCGATTTTGCCTATGTTATCTTATGTAAAATGCAGATTCCCTACATTTTTCTCAGCCCATTTGTCTATGTCACTTATGTAAAAACAACAACAACAACAACAAAACAACAAAAACGCATATTCATTGAGCCAGACAAAGGCATGAATGATTATTTTCCCTAACCCTTCTTTTACATTTTAAATTGTGTACTTTTCAATATTCTTCCCTCTTCCCTTTAAATTTGGAGTCATGAAATCATCTTTGGAGAAAGGCATAGACCTATCTCTTGGGTGCACATTCTTAACTTTGGCAAATAAGCCTTCTAAAATGCTTGAGACTCATCTTGTCATTTTTCTTTATTGATATCTGATAACCACAAAGAGATCCTGAGTGATGGTGACCAAGCCTGCAGCAGCTCTCCTCTCAGTGCTTGGTACTGACCTGGGCACCTTATAGCCAAAACTGATAGGATGATTTGTTGAAGTCCAGGACCTCTTTCCTCCAGGTATCTCTGATCTCCCAACATTTTTTTTTGAGGAGCCATTATCTTTTTTTTAATTGCATTTTAGGTTTTGGGGTACATGTGAAGAACATGCAAGATTGTTGGATAGGTACACACATGGCAGTGTGATTTGCTGCCTTCCTCCCCATCACCTATTTCTGACATTTGCTGTTAAAAAGCCTCTTTCTCGAGGGAGTTCCTATTTGCTTTGTTACCATCAAGGAAGGTGAGTCAGTCTGCATCTGCATTAGTGAAGAGCCATCTTGAGCTTGAGCCACCATCACTAGGTAAGAAATTGGTTTGTAATTCTGTCTTGCAAATTCTTTTAAATGACTAAAATTAGCATTAACAACCAGCTGGTGTTAATTCCTGCTTATACTTAGAGCACTAAAAAGTCATATAATTTGTGTAATCATTGTTAGTTTTGCTGTTTGTTTCCATCTCGTTGGTGTGTGTGTGTGTGTGTGTGTGTGTGTGTGTGTGTTTTGGTTCTTTCCCCTGTTGGATTTGACTAACTCTGAACTTTCTAGCTCATGAATGTGGAATCTTTCAGTCCAAATAAATAAGAGGACCTTGCTCCCCTCAGCCTTTCTGGGCATTTTCAGGTGACAGGAGCACATGAGGGTGTCTGGGAGGAACTCTCCCTAAGATGTACAGCAGCTATAAATAGGTTTTCTCCTCAGAAGAACATGCTTAGATTCTAATATAAGCTAGCAGGTGCATATAAGGAGCTGACCCCTCCTGCACCTTGAGCCAGGCAGTGACATGGGTGGACCAAACCAGTTCAGGAAGTAATGGCCCTGAAAAGCTAGGTCTGCAAACAGCACATTTTGGGTCTGACACACGTCCTAATTTGGTCAAATCCAAAAGGAAACTCTAAATTATGGGAAATGATGCAAATTAGCTAAAACCCCAGCATCTGTGGAATGTAAAGTTCTCCCTTTAAAAACTGTCCTGGTATATGCAAAATACTTATGGCGCATCATCATGCAAATATTTAATCAGGTGGACCACTGTAACAAAAGCAGAGTCTAAGTTACAATGTCCTAAATGGGAATTCTTTGAGATGCACATATTAGTGTACTTTCAAATGAGCATGGAAAATGCAGGCACCAAAACTACTTTTGGTGGTATCTGAAAAGTAGCAAAAGTGGGAATACTGCCCCATCTCCCTACAGGATGCCAACAAACAACTTATAAATGCTAACCAAGAACTTTCTTTTATCTGTCTTAAAGAAATCTTGGGAATCCCTTACTTCACCCTTGGTACCTCCCCCACTTCCACCTACAACCCCACTCTACCCTGAGCTCTCTGAACTTCCCAGACAAGATCTATCCCCTCCTTCTTCTGCATGTCTACCACTCAGTAAACAGAAGGCAGTCAGGAGTCTAACTTCAAGGATGATTCCCCCGATGATTTTCTGACAGCCCCAGTGGCAATCTGTAATCTGAAAGATGTGGAAAAGGGGGACACTGCAGGGACATCTTTCATGATCACCCCATTTCAGGAACAACCAGTAACAGGCAAAAGAACCCCAGTGATTGTCTACCAACCCTGGTCAAACGATGAGTTGCAAGGCATAGTTAAAAAAATTTTCTGATCCCCATAAAGATCCAATTAGGATTGCCTAAGAATTTGAGCTCATCATCAGAACCTATGACCAATGTCATTCAGATCTTTATGAGTTAGTTCACATGTTGGTCTCAAAAGCTAAAGTCAAGGAATGGTGGGGAAAATCACAGTGGTCAGACCCTATAGCAGATTTGACCCCTGAAGGACCAACAGAGTCACAACAACTAGCCCACCAAAATCCAGAAAACAGGCACAGAGATGCAAGAAAATGAGCAACTGCTCTGTTCAATATCATTTCTTCAGTGTTGCAAATGGTTGTGGATTGGAATTAAGTACAACAATGCTGCCAGAACACAAATGAATCAGTTTTAGATTATTTCACATGGCTTGATAAAAATTTAAGACAATATTGTGGAATGATAGCTGATTGCTTTGAAAAAAATAAAAATGTACATAATTAAATGCAAATTTCTTAAAGGGACTAGATGATGATTTATCCTCCCTTGCATAATGCCACATGACAAATTGGGCCACAGCCAGAATTAATAAACTAGTTTACACAGCTTACCAATTCTCTTGCACTATGATTAAAAAAGATAAATGGGAGATTGCCCGAGTTATGCATTTACAGCTAAAGCAACTAACTTCTCAAACCTCTCAGCCCCAGAAAGATTTTAATTTCCCTCAATTTGACATCTCTTCCCTCCAGTCCGTTACTACTTTAAAAGACTGGGACACCTTAATAGGAACTGCCTTAGGCTCAACAAAAGAAATGGCAGGAGAATGCAACTCAGGAAGACCAGGGATTCTTCGAGGAAGTACAGGGTTTCATCTTGCCAAATATTGTAATTCTGACAAACAGATTGGGAAAAATTAATATAATAATAAACCATAAGCTTACAACTGCCTTAACTGACACAGATACAACAATATCTCTGATAAATCTCCCCTAATTTATAAACCCCAATCCTCAGTGTAATGAAAGAATTAACATAGTGGGTACCTTATGTTTTAAGTCCAAACCTGTACCTAACCATTTTGGCAGGTTAAGCTCCTCCACCACAGGCTCTAAATATGACACACTCAGTCAGTCCCATATGTTTCTAATATGCTCTGGATACCCTGTCAAACTTTTGGGCCGTGATCTATTCAACATCCATAATGCCCATGTCTCTTTTTCATCAAAAGGTAAACTTTTTAAAGAATTAGAGCCAGGAGACCAAAAATACCAACTTAAAAAAGACAGTCCTGACGATGTATGGCAATTTAGTACTAGTAATGTTAAAACATAATTTTGTAACTGGGAAAATAAAACGGAGACAGAGAAGGAAATATTAGGAGAGAAGAAAGAACATTGTAATAAAGAGTAGAAAAGAGTAAAACTCTTTTTAACTTTCTCAATCTTCCTGTAAACCCTAGAAGCAGAGCACTTACTTAAGTATGGCCCCTCTCACTTATGGTCTCAGTCAAATACAGACAGAGGGAAAATATTCTCAGCCACTCCAACTATGGTAGAGATAAACCCAAGGAAACTCCCATCCAAACTTAAAAAATATCCTCTACAACAGGCAGCCATAAATGGAATTACCTTATTCTACAAGATTATCTGAAAAAGGGGCTCATTATTCCTTGCCCACATGCCTGCAACAGCCCAATATTCCCTTCCCAAATGGGGGAGGATGGAGATTTGTGCAGGACTTGAGGGCAAAGAACAATATCATAATACCCAGACACCCAGTAGTTCTGAACTTATATACTTCTATCAGCTATACTGACTACCGCCAGTATTTCTCAGTTGTGGATTTTTGCAGTGCCTTCTTTAGTATTTATGTAGATACGGACAGCCAACATTTGTTTCCTTTTACTTGGAAAGAACAGCAAAATATGTAGGCTATAATGCCCCAAGGATAGACAGTAAGTCCCAGTTACTTCTCCCAAATATTATAAGCTAATTTAAAGAATTTAAATTTTCCCCAAAGCTCAACATTCATCCAGTATGTAGATGACCTTCTTCTTTGTTCAAACACACTCTCTTCCTCTCAGGAAGATAGTCTATATTTACTCAAATGGCCACCAAGGGACACATAGTGTCTACAGACAAACTTCAGCTATGGTTACCACAAGTTAAGTATTTGGGGATATGATTTTGGTCAAAGGACTGAATATTAGCCCTGATAGAATGAGAGGAATTTTAGCTTTTGCAATGCTTGTCACTAAGAAACAACTTAGAGCATTTTTGGGCCTGGTGGGCTATTGTAGAAACTGGATACCAAATTTCTCCCTTATGGCTCACCCTCTGTATGCATACCTAAAAAACGTGCTATCTGATGCCATCATGTGGACTCCTGAGGGACATTCAGCTATACAATAAATAAAGAAAATTCTAACTAATACCCCAGCCTTAGGTCACTGAAACTACAAATTGTCTTTCTCCCTTTTTGTTCACAAAATTGGAGGTACTGCATTGGGGGTACAGACCCAGAAACATGGTGATCATTAGAGACCTTTACACTGTTATAGCCAACAGGTGTACTTGAGTACTGTGGCTCACAGGATGCTTCCTTGTGTAAGATAAAAGGCAACCATGGCTCTTTAGCACAACTCTGTTGAAGAAATAATTATGGGATCACCCCTTCCCATTTTTGTGCCACATTCTCTTGTGACATCTCTAAACTCTCATCATAACATCTGTCTGTCAACTGTATGTCCTCTTATAAAATTTCGCTTTTATCATCTCCCAATATTACTGTTTCCCACTGTAATAATCTTAACTCAGCCACTCTCTTTTTGGGCCCTTCCAATAAAACTGTTCATGACTGTGTCCTGATGACTGACTGACTTCTCATCCCCAGGACAGTCCTACAAGAGATGCCACCGGATAATGTTGAAATAGAACGGTATAGTGGTTGGTCTTATTTAAGAGGAGAGAATGGAAAATTTAGAGCAGGATATGCTGTGATGTCCTTACTAGAGTTAATTGAAGCTTGTTCCCTTTTCCAGGTCAGATCAGCTCAAGTGGACAAATTAATTGTCATTATACAAGCTTGTAAATTGGCAAAAGACAAAGTTGCAAACATACAGTAAGAGCTGCTATGCTTTCTGGGTTGCTCATGACTTTGGGATACTATGGAAGGAGAGAGGATATTTAACCTCCTAAGGGCAGCCCATTAAAAAATGGATGGCCCTCTGCTGCAGATCTGCTGGAGTTTGCTGGAGGTCCATTCTAGACCCTGTTCTCCTGGGCATCACTGATGGAGGCTGCAGAAAAATACAGATTGTTGCCTGTTTCTTTTCTGGAAGCTTCATCCCAGAGGAGCACCCTCCAGATGCCAGCCAGAGCTACCCTGTATGAGGTGTCTGTCAGTCCCTACTGGGACGTGTCTCCCAGTCAGGTTACACTGGGGGTCAGGAAGTCTGTTCAACAAACCTCCATGACATGTGTTTACCTATATAATGAATCTTCACAATCACTTCCGAAGCTAACATTAAAGATTGAGAAAAAAATCTAATTTATATTCCAGGAGAAGAAAACAATAAACAAACATACACATTTTTAAAAGCATAATTTAAAGGAAAATAATAGTGTGTCAAAGATTGTGGTGGCAGTTCCTCTAAACAATGCTCCTTTCATATTTTTTTTGTCTTTTATTTAAATAGTAAACAAATGTATTAAAATAAAAAATGCATCTATTAGAAAATAAGACATATATAAAAGAAATAATCAAAGCTTTCATCTCAGGATAATAAAAAAATAGAAAATGAACTCCAAAATAAGTAGTAGAAATAAAAAACAGAGCAATACATGAAGCTAATAGGGAGACTTAATGAAACTCAAAGCAGTGGTTTTTTTTTATTTTTTTTTAAGAATTAATAAAATCAATGGGCTTCTGGACTGGCTAAGAAAAATAGGAAGAATATAAACCACCAATATCTCAAATAAAAAAGAAAACAAAACTTTAAAATTTATGGACAAGAGAAAGATAACAAATACTATGAACAACTTTATGCCAACATATTTGATAATATGAATAGATTCCTTGAAAGTCAATCTGACAAAACTCACACAAGAAGAAATAGACAATTTGCATGGGCATATATCTATTTAAAAATTGAATAAATAATTAATATTTTTTTCAAAACAGAAAGCACCAATCCAGAAGCAGATGGAATACATTTTTATTGTATGAGGTCAGCACTACACAAACACCAAAACCAGACACATCGATTACAACATTTAAAGATTTTAATAGCTCAATGTTTAAAGATTAATTAGTGGAATTCATTATGTCACCAGGCAGGCTAAAGCAGAAAAATTACATGATTGAATCAATAGCTGTAGAAAAAGCACTTGAAAAAAATCCTACACTAGTCATAATAAAAATGTTCAGAAAACTAAAAACAAAGGGAAATGTACCCAACTCAATAAAGAATATGTCCAAAAACACCCTACAGCTAACATTATACTTAATGGTGAGAAACTTAAAGCCTTTTTGCTAAGATCATATCCTCTCTTACCGATATTTTTCAACATCATACTCCAAGTCCTAGTTAATGCCATAAGACACAAAATAAAATAAAAGGCATACAAATTGGGAATAAATAAATCAAACTGCCTTTGTTTGCAGATGGCATACTTGTTTGCGTAGAAAATCTAGATAAATAGAGAGCAAACTTCTGGAACTAATAAGTAATTATTGTAAAGTCACAGAATACAGGTTACTACACAAAAGTCAATCGCTTTTCTGTATACCAGCAATAAAGTCGAATTTGAAATTTAAAACACAATGCCATTTACATCACTGTCCCCAAAATGAGATATGTATAAATCTAACAAAATATGTACAAAATCTTTATGAAGAAAACAAAAATCTGATGAAATAAATTTAAAAAAATTAAATAAACTGGGATACATTTTATTGTCAGTTCTTCTCAACTTGATCTAGAGATTCAAGACATTCACATCAGCAACACAGCAAGTTATTTTGTGAATGTTAACAATCCGATTTTAAGGTTTATAAAAAGAAACAAAGATTTAGAATATCCAACACAATACTGAAGGAGTATAGTCACAGGACTGACAGTATCTGATTTCAAAACTTATTACAAATCCAAGTAATCAGGACTTTGTGGTATTGACAAAACAGTAGACAAATAGATCAGTGGAACAGAATAAGGGCCTACATACAGACCCAGATAAATAACATCAATTGAAACTTGACAAAGGTGCTAAGGAGCTAAGTTTATATGATGGAGGAAAGTAGTCATTTTAACAAATGATATTAAACAACTGGAAATTCACCTGCAAAAATTTGATTTAGACATAGATTTTACACTCTTCACAAAAATGAACAAAAAATAAATCACAGACTTGAATGTATAATGCAAAACTATAAAAGTCCTAAGAAATTAAAAGAGAAACTCTAGGTGAACTTGGATATAGTGGTAAGTTTTAGCTACAACTGCAAATGTATGACCCATGATACAAAAATGATAAACTGGGTATCTTTTTAATTAAATTATCTTTGCCTTGTGAAAGTTAATGTCAATAGAATAAGAAGAAAAGCCACAGTGTGATATAAAGTATTTGTAAAAATATTTCTCATAAAGAAATTTTATCCAAAATACACAGGTCCTAAAACTAAATGATAAATAAATGGCTAAGCCAATTAAAAATAGGGAAGGGAAGG
The DNA here is from genome assembly GCA_031835075.1 of Saguinus oedipus. Lineage (NCBI taxonomy): Eukaryota > Metazoa > Chordata > Mammalia > Primates > Cebidae > Saguinus > Saguinus oedipus. The sequence goes on along the minus strand of CM063191.1, from coordinate 76,458,690 downwards.
TAGAGCAAAATGGCTGAATAGAAGCCCCCACCAATCATGCTTCCTACAGAAACACAAAATTTGTCCACTATCTGCACAAAAAGCACATTCACAGGAAACAAAAATCAGATGAGTGATCACAGTATCTGGTTTTAACTTAATATAACTAAAAGATTCACTGAAAAGGGTTGGAGAGACAGTCTTAAATTGGCAATGTCATTTCTCCCCTGAACCTTGATAGCATCCCTGTGGTGCAGAGTGAGAATCTATGCATTTGTGAGAGAGAGAATGCAGTGATGGGTGACTTCGTATTGAAAGTCAGTGCTGCCAACAACAGGCAGGATGCAGCCAGTGCCCATTGAGGAAGCATTTAAACCAACTCTAGCCAGAGAAAAATAACCCATCACAGCAGTCACAACTTGAGTTTCAGCAAGTCTTGCCACTACTGGCCAAAGTGGTCTTGGGTCTTAAATAAACATGAAAGGCTCTCTAGGCCACAATAATTGTAATGACTAGGCAACTCCTAATACTGAACTAGGTACAGAGCCAGTAGGTTTCAGGGGCATGTAACCTAGTGGGACATCAGCCACGAAGATTAAGGGAGTGCTTGCATCACCCCTTACCATCCAACCCCAGGCAGAATAGCTCATAGCTCTGAAAAGAACCCTTTTTTTTGATATAAGGAGAAGAAACAGAAGAGTAAAAAGGACTACTCTGTCTTATAACTTGGATACCAGCTCAGCCACAGTAGTATAGAGCACTGGCAGAAGGAAAGCATCTAGTCCTGGCAGGATTTATCACCTGCTGACTAAAGAGGCCTTGGGTCTTGAATAATGAGCAGTGGTAATCAGGTAGTATAGGCCATCAACCTTAGGGAGATTTCAAGAGATGCCAGCTTCAGGTGGACCTTGCACATTCATAGATTTGGTGGCTATGAGGAAAGATTCCTTGTGCTTGAGAAAAGCAGATAAAAGAGTAAAAGGAACTTTGTTTTGCAGATTAGGTATCAGTTTGACCATAGTGGAGAAGAAAACCAGGTAGGCTCCTCAGTTTCCCAATTCCAGGTCTTGGCTTTGAGATGGCATTTATAAACCAACCCTGGGCTGAAGGCGAGCCTGCTGCCTTGAACTGTGAGCCCCAGGACTGACAGCATTTACTGCAAGCTAACTGAAGAATGACTGGCCCTTAAGTGAACACTGGTAGTGCCCTAGCAGTACTCCCTGTTGTGTCCTCTGATGCTTGTAGACACATGGAGACTCCTCTGCCTGAGGAAAGTGGTAGAGTGGAAAGTAATCTGTCTTGTGGTTTTGGAGCCAACTTAGCTGCAGTAGAGTAGAGCACCAGGTGGATTTTTCAGGTTTTCAAGTCTAGGCCCTGGGTCCTGGACAGCATCTCTGGATCCACCCAGGGTCTCAAGGAAGTCACTGCCCTAAAGGTAAAAACACAGGACTAGCCTGCTCTACAACCTGCTAACTGTAGAGCCCTGAGGCCTTAAACATACATGAGTGGTGACCAGGTAGTGGTCACAGCAGGATTGGGAAAAAAACCATGCTGTGCTGGCTGCAGACCTGACTCAGAGCAATTTCAGTGGTGGTGGCCACTGGGGTGCTTCTGCCATACTTCTTTCATATCCAGACAGCTAAAAACAGAGAGAAAATCTATTTAATTAAGAAAAAGAATGAGAACAAGAGTCTCTGCCTTTAAATCGGATAATTTTTTCAGATCTTATGCAACACCACCAAGGCAGTACCTCCACAAGTGTGTAAAGACTACAGAATTACTAGGCTTGGCATTCCCACTAACATAAATACAACTGCAGTGACAAAAATCATTAGGTCACCACACTTCAATTCTTAAAATAAAGGGATGGAGAAAGATTTATCAAGCAAATGAGAGCAAAAAAAAAGCAGGAGTTGCAATTCTCGTCTCTGATAAAATAGACGTTAAAGCAACAAAGATCAAAAGAGACAAAGAAGGACATTAAATAATGGTAAAATGATCAATGCAACAAGAAGAGCTAACAATCCTAAATATATACACACCCAATACAAAAGCACCCAGATACATAAGGCAAGTTCTTAATGACTTACAAAGAGACTTAGACTCCCACACAATAATAGTGGGAGATTTTAACACCCCATTGTCAATATAAGACAGATCAAGCAGACAGAAAATTAACAAGGATATCCAGGACTTGAACTCAGACCTGGAACAAGCAAACCTGACAGACATTTACAGAACTCTCCACCACAAATCCACAGAATATACATTCTTCTTAGCACCACATCACACCTACTCTAAAATTGACCACATAATTGGAAGTAAATCACTCCTCAACAAATGCAAAAGAATGGAAATCATAACAAACAATATCTCAGACCACAGTGCCATCAAGTTAGAACTCAGAATTCAGAAACTAACTCACAACTGCACAGCTTCATGGAAACCGAACAACTGGCTCTTGAATATTGACTTGATAAACAATGAAATGAAGGCAGAAATAAAGATGTTCTTAACCAATGAGAACAAAGAAACAACATACAAGAATCTCTGGGACACATTTAAAGCAGTGTCTAGAGGGAAATATATAGCAATAAATGCCCACATGAGAAGTAAGGAGAGATCTAAAACGGACACCCTATCATAAAAATTGAAAAAGCTAGAGGAGCAAGATCAAAAAAACTTAAAACCTAGCAGAAGATAAGAAATAACTAAGATCAGAGCAGAAGTGAAGGAGATAGAGACACAAAAAACCCTTAATAATTTAAAAAATTAATAAATCCAGGAGCTGGTTTTTTGAAAAGATCAAGAAAATACACCACTAGCCAGAATAATAAGAAAAGAGGAAATAACCAAATAGATGCAATAAAAAATGATAAAGGGGATATCACCACATATTCCACAGAAACACAAACCATAGTCAGAGATTATTACAAACAACTCTATGAACATAAACTAGTAAACCTGGAAGAAATGGATAAATTCCTGCACACTTGCATCCTCCCAAGCCTAATCCAGGAAGAAGTTGAAACCCTGAATAGACCAATAACAAGGTCTGAAGTGGAGGCAGAAATTAAGAGCCTACCACACAAAAAAAGCCCAGGTCCAGATGGGTTCACAGCAGAATTCTACCAGAGGTACAAAGAGGAGCTGGTACCATTCCTTCTGAAACTATTCCAAACAATCCAAAAACAGGGAATCCTTCCCAAATCATTTTATGAGAACAACATCATCCTGATGCCAAAACCCGGCACAGACTCAACAAGAAAAGAAAACTTCAGGCCAAAATCAATGATGAACATAGATGCAAAAATCTTCAATAAGATAATGGCAAACAGATTGCAACAGCACATCAAAAAGCTTATCTACCATGATCAAGTAGGATTCATCCCAGGGATGCAAGGCTGGTTCAACTTATGCAAGTCTATAAATGTAATTCACCACATAAACAGAACCAAAGACAAAAACCACATGATTATCTCAATTGATGCAGAGAAGACCTTTGACAAAATTCAACAGCCCTTTATGCTAAAAACCCTCAATAAACTCGGTATTGATGGAACGTATCTCAAAATAATAAAAGCTATTTATGACAAACCAACAACCAATATCATACCGAATGGGCAAAAACAAGAAGCATTCCCTTTGAAATCTTGCACTAGACAAGGATGCCCTCTCTCACCACTCTTATTCAATAGAGTATTGGAAGTTCTAGCCAGAACAATCAAGCAAGAGAAAGAAATAAAGGGCATTCAAATAGAAAAGGAGGAAGTCAAATTGTCTCTATTTGCAGATGACATGATTGTATACCTAGAAGACCCCATCATCTCAGCCCAATATCTCCTGAAACTGATAAGCAAATTCAGCAAAGTCTCAGGATAAAAAATCAATGTGCAAAAATCACAAGCATTCCTATACACCAATAACAGACATAAAGAGAGCAAAATCAAGAACGAACTGCCATTCACAATTCCTACAAAGAGAATAAAATTCATAAAAATACAACAAACAAGGAACATAAAGGACCTCTTCAAGGAGAACTGCAAACCACTGCTCAACGAAATAAGAGAGGACACAAACAGATGGAGAAACATTCCATGTTCATGGTTATGAAGAATCAATATCGTGAAAATGGGCATACTGCCCAAAGTAATTTACATATTCAACACTATTCCCATCAAGCTACCAATGACCTTCTTCTGTGAACCAAAAGAGTGCCCACAAAGCCAAGACAATCTGAAGCACAAAGAACAAAGTGGGAGGCATCACACTACCAGACTATACTACAAGGCTACAGTAATCAAAACAGCATGGTACTGGTACCAAAACAGAGATCTAGGCCAAGGGAACAGAACAAAGGCCTCGGAGGCAGCACAACACACCTACAACCATTCAATCTTTGACAAACCTCACAAAAATAAGTAATGGGAAAAGGAGTCCCTGTTTAATAAATGGTGTTGGGAAAACTGGCTAGCCATGTGCAGAAAGTAGAAACTGGACCCCTTCCTAACACCTTACACTAAAATTAACTCCAGATGGGTTAAAGACTTAAAAATAAGACCTAACACCATAAAAACCGTAGGAGAAAATCTAGGCAAAACCATTCAGGACATAGGCATAGTCAAGGACTTCATGACCAAAATACCAAAAGCATTGGCAACAAAAGCCAAAATAGACAAATGGGACCTAATCAAACTCCACAACTTCTGAACAGCAAAAGAAACAGTCATTAGAGTGAGTTGGCAACCAACAGAATGGGAAAAAAAATTTGCAATCTACCCATCTGACAAAGGGCTGATATCTAGAATCTACAAAGAACTAAAACAGATTTACAAGAAAAAAAACCAAACAAGCCCATTAAAAAGTGGGTGAAGGATATGAACACACACTTTACAAAAGGAGACATACATGAGGCCAACAAACATATGAAAAAATGCTCATCATCACTGGTCATTAGAGAAATGCAAATCAAAACTACATTGACATACCATCTCATGTCAGTTAGAATGGCGATTATTAAAAAATCTGGAGACAACAGATGCTGTAGAGAATGTGGAGAAATAGGAACACTTTTACACTGTTGGTGGGAGTGTAAATTAGTTCAACCATTGTGGAAGACAGTGTGGCGATTCCTCAAGGCCTTAGAAATAGAAATTTCATTTGACCCAGCAATCCCATTACTGGGTATATATCCAAAGGTTATAAATCATTCTACTATAAGGACACATGCACACAAATGTTCATTGCAGCACAGTTTACAATAGCAATGATGTGGAACCAACCCAAATGCCCATCGATGATAGACTGGACAGGGAAAATGTGGCACATATACACCATGGAATATTATGCAGCCATCAGAAACGATGAGTTTGTGTCCTTTCTAGACACATAGATGAACCTGGAAACCATCATTCTCAGCAAACTGACACAAGAATAGAAAATCAAACACTGCATGTTATCACTCATAGGCAGGTGTTGAATAATGAGAACACATGGACACAGGGAGGGGAGTATCACACACTAATGTCTGGGGGGAAATAAGGGAGGGACAGCATGTGTTGGGGAGTTGGGGAGGGACAGTATGAGGAGAAATGCCAGATATAGGTGATGGGGAGGAAGGCAGCAAATCACACTGCCATGTGTGCACCTATGCAACAATCTTGCATGTTTTTCACATGTACCCCAAAACCTAAAATGCAATAAAAAATAAAATAGCCTGAAAAACAAAACCTAAGAATTATTGGTCTTAAACCAGAGGTAGAGAGAGAGACCAAGTAGAAAGTTTATTTAAAGTGATTATTAGAAAAATTCACAGATAGATAGAAAAATAACATTCAAGTAAAGAAAGTTATAGAACACAAAGATTTAATCCAAAATGATTACCTCAATGCATGTATTAATCAAATTCTCTGAGGTCAAAAAAATATGAAAAGCAGCAAAAGAAAAGAAAAAAACATAAAAGGGAGATCTAATATATCTAAAGCAGACTCTCCAGTGGAAACCTCAGAGTCCAGGAGAGAGAGGCATGACATATTTAAAGTGCTGTTAAAAAAAAAAAAAAAAACTTACATAAATGATTTATCCAGTAAAAATATCCTTCCATTATGAATGACAAATAAAGACTATCCCGGGAAAACAAAAGCTGATGGATTTCATTAACACCAGACCTGTCCTAAAGAAAATGCTAAAGAAGTTTTTTAATCTAAAAGAAAAAGAAAAAAATGAGCAATAAGAAATCCTATGAAGGTACAAAACTCACAGATAATACTAAATACACAGGAAAGCTCACAGTATTACAACATTATAATAGTGGCATCCACTAGAAGTATTTATACCTTAAGTAGAAACACAAACAGATAAAACAATAAAAAATAATAACTAAAACAACTTTTCAAGACATAGGTACCATCATGGCCAGCAGTGTGGTAGAACACTGAGAAGGCATTTTGAGTCTTAGATTTCAGGATGTGACTCTTGGATGACATTTCTTTATCTGCTCTGGGCCACAAGGGAGTCCACTTCTCTGAAGGGTGAATCCCAGTCCAGGCTGGATAAAACACAACCTGATTAAAGAGCCCTTGGTTCTAGAGAGAACACTGGCAGTAGTCTGGCTCTATTCCTCATTGTCTGTGGTAGTAGAAGCTATGGGGTGACACTTCTTTGCCTCTGGAAATGAGAAGGAAGAGTTGAAAGAACTGTGTCTTACAGTTTTAGTGCCAGTTCAGTTGCAGTATAATAGAATACAAGGTAGATTTCTAAGATTATTGACAGTAATCCCTGATTCCTAGGAAGCACCTATGAACCAAGAGGAGACTTACTTTCCACCCTGAAGGGAAGAACAAATGCCTGGCCGGCTTTGCCATCTGATGATTACACAGCTCCAGGAACTTCAGCAAACACAGGCAGCAAACTATGAGTAGTTAAAACAGGCCATGAGCAAGACACAGTACTGTGCTGGCTTCAGGTCAGACCTAGCACAGTCATAGAGGTGGTGACCACAGGGGTGCTAGTGTAATGCCACTCTCATCTTTAAGTGTCTCAAGACAGGGAGAAAGAGAGAGGCTCTATTTGTTTAGAATAAAGTAAGGAAAGAGAACAAGAGTCTGTCCAGTAATCAAGAGAATTCTCCCAGATCTTATTCGGGACCACCAAGAAAATCCCTCTGTGAGTAAGAAAGAACCACAGCATTACTGGGTTTGGGACCCCTACAAAAGCAGATACCACTTAGATTACAAAACCCAAGTCATTTCAAATATCTGGAAAGAATTCCCAAGAAGGATGAATAAAAACAAGCCCAGACAGTAAAGACCACAATAAGTACCTAACCCTTCAATGTCAAAATATTAAGGAATGTATACTACAATTAATTCCATCTGGATAAACATGATCTTACCAAATGAAATAAGTAAGCCACCAGGAATAATTGCTGTACAAAAAGAGATACATGACCTTTCAGTTTTCAGCTAGAGGAAACAAAAACAAATGAACAAACAAACAAAAAAGATAAAACAAAGAAGGAATTCAAAATACGGTCAGAAGGATTTATAAGATGGCATGGTAGGAACAACTCAGGATTGCAGCTCTCAGTGAAGGCACAGAGGGTGAGTCCTAGCCACATTTTCATAAGGATCTTTGTTGCCCACAGAACGAGGAAATTCCCAGGTGTAGGAGGGACATGGGACACCAGCACAGCCCTTTCGACTTGCGCAGCCATTTCGGCCGGCGCCACAGAGCAGTGGCACCCCGCACAAAACACACTGGTCTGGGTGCCCTGTTAAACCAGCAATCTGAGATTTGGAAGGGCAGATTAACATATCCATCTGATTAAACGAGACTTGGACAGTGAGCCAGACCAGGAGATTCCCAGGAAATGTCATTTGAGCCAGTGCAGTGGGTCGCTGCACGGGAAATCACAGAGATCCTGGTATGCTATCAGCAGGCGACTGAAACACCTGTGAGAGAGTCAACCGTTCAACTTAAAAAATCAGAGGCAGGGAGCCAGGTGATCAGGCTTGGTGGGTCCCATCACAACAGGGACAAAAAAAATGCTCGGGGTTCAGAGTTTCACTGTGGGTTCAGCTGAATCCAGGATCATGCAGCTCAGTGGGGGAGGGGCGTCCGCCACTGATGACACATTCTGCCCCTACTGAGGTACACTCCCATTGCTGAAGCAGCCTGCCATTGCCGAGGCAACCCGCCATAACAGAGAGACTGCAAACAGGGCAGAGCCAATGACACCAGGGCAGAGCCCACAGCAACAGGGCAGAGCCCACGACAGCAGGGTGGAGCCCATGGCAGCAGGGCAGAACTCACAGCAGCAGGGCAGAGCTCACAGCAACAGGGCCGACCCCGTGGTAGCAGGATGAAGCCCCAGCAGGCAAAGAGTGACTAGACTGCCTCCTAGCTGAGCAGGACAGTGCAACAGATACTCATAAAAAAAGCCCTAACTCCCCAAGACAGAGCATCTGAGGCAAAAAAAAAAGGGGGTTTTATAAGTTCTGCTGCAGCAGACCTAAATGCACCGGCCTAACAGTGCTGAATGAACAATGGAGCTCACAGCTCAGCACTTCAGCTCCTATAAAGTACAGACCATCTCCTCAAGCAGCTACCTGACCCCAGTATATCCAAAGAGGCACCTCACAAAAAGACTAATCAGACTGACATTGGGCGGGCATCATTCTGGGACAAAGATAGCAGAAGAAGAAACTGGTAGCATTCCTCACTGTTCCACAGCTGCTACAGGTGTACCCCAGACAAGCAGGGCCTGGAGTGGACCTCAGCAGTCATTCAGCAGAGGGGCTAGACTGTTAGAAGAAAAGTAACAGAAATACTTCATCATCAACAATCTGGGCGTCCACTCAGAGACCCAATCGAAAAGTCAGCAACTACTCAGAAGACAGGTGGATAAATCCACAAAGATGGGAAGAAACCAGTGCAAAAAGGAGGAAAACACTTGAAACCAAAACACCTTGCCTCCTACAAAAGACCAAAACTCCTCAACAGCAAGGGAACAAAGCTGGATGGATAATGAGTGTGATGAAATGATGGAATCAGACTTCAGAAGGTGGATAATGAGAAACTTCCGTGAGCTAAAAGAACATGCTCTAAATCAATGCAAAGAAACTAAGAACCTTGAAAAAAGATTTGAAAAAAGATTTGAGGAAATGATAACAAGAATGGGCAACTTAGAGAGGAATATGAATGAATTGAAAAAGCTGAAAAACAAAACAAGAGAACTTCGCAAAGCATGCACAAGTTTCAACAGCTGAATTGACCAAGCAGAAGAAAGAATATCAGAAATCGAAGATCAATTCAATGAAATAAAATGAGAAACCAAGATTAGAGAAAAAAGTGCAAAAAGAAATGAACAAAATATCCAAGAAATGTGGGACTATGTGAAGAAACCTAACCTACGTTTGATAGGTGTACCACAATGTGAAGAAGATAATGAACCCAAGCTGGAAAATACTCTTCAGGATATTATCCAGGAAAATTTCCCCAACCTAGCAAGGCAGGCCAATACTCAATTCCAGGAAATACAGAGAACACCACAAAGATATTCTGTAAGAAGAGCAACCCCAAGGCACATAATCGTCAGATTCACCAGGGTTGAAATGAAGGAGAAAATACTAAGGGAAGCCAGAGAGAAAGGTGAGGTCACCCACAAAGGGAAGCCCATCAGATTCACAGCAGATCTCTTGGCAGAAACTCTACAAGCCAGAAAAGAGTGGGGGTCAATATTTAACATACTTAAAGAAAAGAACTTCCAACCCAGAATTTCATATCCAGCCAAACTGAGCTTCATAAGTGAAGAAAGAATAAAATCTTTTGCCAACAAGCAAGTACTCAGAGATTTTGTCACCACCAGGCCTGCTATAAAAGAGCTCCTGAATGAGGCACTACACATAGAAAGGAACAACTAGTACCAGACATTCCAAAAACATACCAAATGCTAAAGAGCATCAACAAAATGAAGAATCTGCATCAAGTAATGGGCAAAACAGCCAGCTGGAATCAAAATGGCAGTATCAAATTCACACATAACCATATTAACCCTAAATGTAAATGGGCTAAATGCACCAATCAAAAGACACAGACTGGCAAATTGGATAAAAAGCCAAAACCCATTGATGTGCTGTAACCAGGAAACACATCTCACATGCAAGGATACACAAAGGCTCAAAATAAAGGGATGGAGGAAGATTTACCAAGCAAATGGAGAGCAAAAAAAAAGCAGAAGTTGCAATTCTCGTCTCTGATAAAATAGACTTTAAAGCAACAAAGATGAAAAGAGACAAAGAAGGTCAATACATAATGGTCAAAGGATCGACACAACAAGAAAAGCTAATGATCCTAAATATATATGGACCCAATACAGGAGCACCCAGATATATAAGGCAAGTTCTTAATGACTTACAAAGAGACTTAGACTCCCACACAATAATAGTGGGAGAGTTTAACACTACACTGTCAATATTAGATCAACCAGACAGAAAATTAACAAGGATATCCAGGGCTTGAACTCAGACCTGGAACAAGCAAACCTGATAGACATTTACAGAACTCTCCACCCCAAATCTACAGAATATACATTCTTCTCAACACCATATCACATCTACTCCAAAATTGACCACATAATTGGAAGTAAAGCACTCCTCAGCAAATGCAAAACAACTGAAATCATAACAAACAGTCTCTCAGACCATAGTGCAATCAAGTTAGAACTCAGAATTCAGAAAATAACTCAAAACCACACAGCGTCATGGAAACTGAACAACTGGCTCTTGGATGTTGATTGGATGAACAATGAAATGAAGGCAGAAATAAATAAGTTCTTTGAAACCAACGAGAACAAAGACACAGTATACCAGAATCTCTGGGACACATTTAAAGCAGTCTCCAGAGGAAAATATATAGCAATAAGTGCCCACATGAGAAGAGTGGAGAGATCCAAAATTGACACCCTATCGTCAAAATTGAAAGAGCTAGAGGAGCAAGATAAAAAAAACTCAAAACCTAGCAGAAGACAAGAAATAACTAACATCAGAGCAGAACTGAAGGAGACAGACACACACACAAAAAAAAAAACCTTCAAAAAATCAATAAACCCAAGAGCTGGTTTTTTGAAAAGATCAACAATATAGACAGAACACTAGCCAGACTGATAAAAAAGAAGAGAGAGAACAACCAAATAGATGCAATAAAAAATGATAAAAGGGAAATCACCACAGATTCCACAGAAATTCAAATCATCATCAGAGAATACTACAAAAAACTCTATTCACATAAACTAGTAAACCTGGAAGAAATGGAAAAATTCCTGGACACCTGTGTTCTCCCAAGCCTAAACCAGGAGGAAGCCAAAACTGTGAATAGACCAATAACAAGGTCTGATGTTGAGGCAGCAATTAAGAGCCTACCACACAAAAAAAGCCCAGGTCCAGATGGGCTCACAGCCGAATTCTACCAGAAACACAAAGAGTAGCTGGTACCATTCCTTCTGAAACTATTCCAAATAATCCAAAAAGAGGGAATCCTTCCCAAATCATTTTATGAGATCAACGTCATCCTGATACCAAAACCCGGCAGAGACTCAACAAGAAAAGAAAACTTCAGGCCAATATCCATGATGAACATAGATGCAAAAATCTTCAATAAAATACTGGCAAGCCAATTGCAACAGCACATTCAAAAACTTATCCATCGTGATCGAGTAGGATTTATCCCGGGGATGCAAGCGTGGTTCAACATACGCAAGTATATAAACGTAATTCACCACATAAACAGAACCAAAACAAAAAACCACATGATTATCTCAATTGATGCAGAGAAGGCATTTGACAAAATTCAACAGCCCTTTATGCTAAAAACCCTCAATAAACTCAGTATTGATGTAACGTATCTCAAAGTAATAAGAGCTATTTATGACAAACCAACAGCCAATATCATACTGAATGGGCAAAACCTGAAAGCATGCCCTTTGAAATCTGGCACTAGACAAGGATGCCCTCTTGCACCACTCCTATTCAATATAGTACTGGAAGTTCTAGCCAGAGTAATTAGGCAAGGAAAAGAAATAAAGGGTATTCAAATAGGAAAGGTGGAAACCAAATTGTCTTTATTTGCAGATGACATGATAGTATACCTAGAAGACCCCATCACCTCAGCCCAAAAACTCCTGAAACTGATAAGCAACTTCAGCAAAGTCTCAGGATATAAAATCAATGTGCAAAAATCACAAGCATTCCTATACAGAAATAACAGACTGAAAGAGAACCAAATCAAGAATGAACTGCCATTCACAATTGCTACAAAGAGAATAAAATACCTAGAAATACAACTTATGAGGAATATAAGGGACCTCTTCAAGGAAAACTACAAACCACTACTCAATGAAGTAAGAGAGGACACAAACAGATGGAGAAACATTCCATGTTCATGGTTAGAAAGAATCAATATCATGAAAATGGCTATACTGCCCAAAGTAATTTACAGAATCAATGCTATCCCCATCAAACTACCATTGAATTTCTTCACAGAACTAGAAAAAACCACCATGAACTTCATATGGAACCAAAAGAGAGCCCACATAGCCAAGTCAATTCTAAGTAAAAAGAACACAGCAAAAGGCATCACGCTACCAGACTTCAAACTATACTACAAGGCTACAGTAATCAAAACAGCATGGTACTGGTACCAAAACAGAGATATAGACCAATGGAACAGAACAGAGGCATCGGAGGCAACACAATATATCTACAACCATACAATCTTTCATAAACCAGACAAAAACAAGCAATGCGGAAAGGATTCCCTGTTTAATAAATGGTGTTGGGAAAACTGGCTAGCCTTGTGCAGAAAGCAGAAACTGGACCCCTTCCTGACACCTTACACTAAAATTAACTCCAGATGGATTAAAGACTTAAACATAAGACCTGACACCATAAAAACCCTAGAAGAAAATCTAGGCAAAACCATTCAGGACATAGGAGTAGGCAAGGACTTCATGACCAAAACACCAAAAGCATTCGCAGCAAAAGCCAAAGTAGGCATATGGGACCTAATTAAACTCCACAGCTTCTGCATGGCAAAAGAAACAGTCACTAGAGTGAATCAGCAACCAACAGAATGGGAAAAAATCTTTGCAGTTTACCATCTGACAAAGGGCTGATATCCAGAATTTACAAAGAACTCAAACAGATTTACAGGAAAAAAACAAACAAGCCCATTTGAAAATGGGCAAAGGATATGAACAGACACTTTACAAAAGAAGACATATATGAGGCCAACAAACATATGAAAAAATGCTCATCATCACTGGCCATTAGAGAGATGCAAATCAAAACCACATTGAGATACCATCTCACGCCAGTTAGAATGGCAATCATTAAAAAATCTGGAGACAACAGATGCTGGATTGGATGTGGAGAAATAGGAACACTTTTACACTGCTGGTGGGAGTGTAAATTATTTCAACCATTGTGGAAGACAGTGTGGCAATTCCTCAAGGCCTTAGAAATATAAATTCCATTTGACCCAGCAATCCCATTACTGGATATATATCCAAATGTCTATAAATCATTCTACTATAAGGATGCATCCACACGAATGTTCATTGCAGCACTGTTTACAATAGCAAAGACCTGGAACCAACCGAAATGACCATCGATGATAGACTGGACTGGGAACATGTGGCACAAATACACCATAGAATATTATGCAGCAATAAAAAATGATGAGTTCATGTCCTTTGTGAGGACATGGATGAATCTGGAGAACATCAATCTCAGCAAACTGACACAAGAACAGAAAATGAAATACCACATATTCTCACTCATAGGTGGGTGAGGCAAAATGAGAACACATGGACACAGGGAAGCAGGTACTACTCACTGGGGTCTATTGGGGGGAATAGGGGAGGGACAGCGGGGGGGGAGCTAGGGAGGGATAGCCTGGGGAGAAATGCCAAATGTGGGTGAAGGGGAGGAAGGCAACAAACACACTGCCATGTGTTTACCTATGCACCTATCTTGCACGTTCTGTACATGTACCCCAAAACCTAAAATGCAATAAAAAATAAAATAAAATAAAAAATATAAAAACAACAACAACAAAACAAAATGAAATACGGTCGGATAAATTGAACAAAAAGATTGAAATAAAATAAATCAAGCAAAAATTCTGGAGCTAATAAATGCAGTTGCCATACTGAAGGGTGCATCACAGTCATTTCATGACAGATTTGATCAAGCAAGAAATGAAAGACTTAGTGAGCTTGAAGATGGGTATTTGAAAATATAGAGAGGAGGTAAACAATTTAGGACATCTTCAGGATCTAGTAAAACTGCCTCAACAAGGCAAATTAATAGTTATTGGCCTTAAAGAGTGGGTAGAGAAAGATACAGGATAGAATGTCTATTCAAAGGGATCAAAACAGAGAACTTTTCAAACATAGAAAAAATGTCAATATCTAATTACAAAATGGTAATATACTACCAAGTAGACTTAATCCAAAGAAGACTGCCTCAAATAGCATGAATAAAGAAAGAATTCTCAAAACAGCAGGAGAAAATAAACAAGTTACAATGGAAACCCAATATGTCTGACAGTAGACTTTCTAGTGGGAATTTTACAGGCCAGTAGAGAGTGGCATAATGTATTTTAAAATCTGAAGAATTTTTTTTTAATCCCAGAATAGTATATCCTATGAAAATCTTATTAAAACATTAAAGAGAAATAATACGTTCCTGGACAAACAAAAACCAAAGGATTTCATCAGCACTAAACTTGTCCTATAATAAACACTAAAAAGAGTACTTCATTCAGAAAGCAGAGGATGTTAATGAGTAATAAATAATCACCTGAAGGTACAAAGCACACTGGTAATAGTAAGTTCACTCTCACACAAAACTCCACAGAATATTATAACCCTGTAAGTGTGGTGTGTAAACTAACTCTTATACTAAGTAGAAGGCCTAAAAGATTAACCAATCAAAAATGATAACAACAACTTTTCAAGACACAGACAGTACATTAAGATATAAATAAACACAGAAAGTTAATAAGTAGAAAGATGGAGTTAAGGCATAGGATTTTTATTATTTTCTTTGCCCTTGTTTGTTTGTTTATGCAAAGAGTGTTAAGAGTTATCAGTTTAAAATAATGAGTTCTAAGAGTATTTGCAAGCCTCATGGTAAGCACAAACCATAAGCCATGCAATGAATATACAGAAGCAAACAGCAAGAAACTATATCACCAGAGAAAATCACCTTCACTAAAGATAGATAGGAAAATAAAAAACAAGGAAGAGAAGACCACAAAAAAGCCAGACAAACAACAATATGGCAAGAGTAAGTACTTACTTATAAATAATAACGTTGAATGTAAATAGACTATACACTTCAATCAAAAGACATAGACTGGCTGATGGATGAAAAAACAAGACCCATTTATTGATCTGTTGCTTAAAAGAAACACACATCACGTATAGAGACACACATAGACTAAAAATAATGGAATAGAAAAAGGTATTTCATGCTAATGGTTACCAATAAAAGAGCAGGGGTAGCCATGTTTAGATCAGACAAAATAAAATTCAAGTTGAAAACTATCATAAGAGACAAAAAAACGTCACTATATAAAGATAACAAGGTAAGTTCAGCAAGAGGATGTAACAATTTTAAATATGCACCTAAGTTGAGTGTATTGGCTCACTCCTATAATCTTGGCACTTAGGGGAGGCTGATGCGGGCAGATCCCTTGAATCCAAGAGTTCAAGTCCAGCTAGACCAACATGGGAAACCCCATTTCGTCTAAAAATACAAAAATTAGCAAGGCATGGTGTCACATACCTGTAATCCCAGCTACTCAGGAGGCTAAGTCATGAGAATCACTTGAACCTGGTAGGCGGAGGTTGCGGTGAGCTGAGATCGCACCACTGCACTACAGCCTGGTTGACAGAGTGAGACTCTGCCTCAAAAAAGTTAATAACTAAACATAAACACACAAATAAATAAATATGCACCCAACACTAGAGCACCCAGATATATGAAGTGAATATTGCTTGAGGTAACAAGAGAAATAGGCCCCAATACAATAACTGGACACCTCAACAGAACACTTTCAGCATTAGACAGGGTTTCCAAACAAAAAATCAACAAACATCAGAATTAATATACACTATAGACCAAATGGATACAATATATATTATAGAACATATCATCCAATAACTGTAAAAAGCATATTATTTTCCTCAGCATATTGATCATTTTCAAGGATAGACCAAATGTTAGGTCACAAAACAAATCTTAAAACATTGAAATAAACTTAAACAATATGTAGCATCTTCTCTGACCACAATGGAATAAAACTAGAAATAAAAAGGAAGAATTTTGGAAACCATACAAATACATGGAAATTAAGTAACACGCTCCTGAATAACCAGTGGTTCAATGAAGAATTTGAGAAAATTGAAATTTTCTTCATACAAATGATAATGGAAATACAATGTACTAAAATCTATGAGGTACAGTAAAACAGTACTCAGAGGGAAGTTTCTAGCTATAAATGCCTACATTAAAAAAATAGAGAAAACTTCTAATGAACAATCTGATGATACAACTTAAAGAACTTAAAAAGCAAGAAGAAATCAAATCTTAAATTAGTAGAAGAAAATAAATAATAAAGATTAAAGAAAAAATAAATGAAATTGAAATAAATAATACAAAATATCAATGACATAAAAGTTAGTTCTCTGAAAAGTTACACAAAATTGACAAATTTTAGGCAAACAAAGATAAAAAGAGAGAACATACAAATAAGTAAAATCAGAAATAAAAAATGAGATGTTACAACTGATACTGCAGAAATTCAGTCATTAGTGGCTACTGTGAGCAACTATATGCCAATAAATTGGAAACCCTAGAAGAAATAAACATATTTCTACATACATAAAACTCACCAAGATTGAACCATTAAGAACTCTAAAACCTGAACAAACAAATAAAATGTAAGAAAATCAAAGCTATGACAGAAAGTTTTCCAGTTAAATTTTTTTTTTTCAGAAAAGAAAACAAAACAAAACCTGAAGCCTGCACTGCTGAATTCAACCAAACATTTAAAGAATACCAATCTATTTAAACTATTCTGAAAAATAGAGGATAAGGGAATACTTTCAAAGTCATCCCAGAGGGCCATTGTTACCTTAATGTGAAAGCCAAAGACACCTGAAAAAATAAAAACTACAGGCCAACATTGCTGAATAATATTGATAGAAAAATTCAGAACAAAATACTAGCAAACTAAGTTCAACAATACGTTGGAAAGGTCACTCATCATGAACAAGTGGGATTTATCTCTGGGATACAAGAATCGTTCAACACATGCAAATCTATCAATTCCATACATCATACTAAGAGAATGAAGGATAAATTTCATATAATCATTTCAATTGATGTTAAAAACATTTGATAAATTTCAACATTTCTTCATGATAAAAATCCCAAAAACTTGGAATAGAACTAATATACCTCAACACAATAAAAGCCATATATGACAGACCCACAGTTAGTATCATACTGAATGGGAAAAAATAGAAAGCCTTTTGCTAAGATAGGGGGCACGACAATGATGCCCACTGCTACCACTGTTATTCAACACAGTTCTGGAAGTCTTAGCTAGAACAATCAGAAAAGACAAAGAAATAAAGCCCACTCAAAGTGGAAATAAAGAATTCAAATTTTCCTTGTTTGCAGATGATATGATCTTATATTTGAAAAAAACCTAAAGATTACACAAAAAAAAAAGAACTGATGAACAAATCCAGTAAAGCTGCAAAAGAGAAAATTTCTATGTAAAAATTCATAGGTTTGCATATGTCAGCAGTGAAAAAATGTGGAAAAGAAATTTAAAAAGTAATTTCACTTACAATAGCCATATATAAATTAAATACCTAGGAATTATCCAAAGAAATGAAAGATCCCTGCAATAAAAACTAAAAAACACTAATAAAAAATTTTGAAGAGAACATCAAAAAACTTCCATGTTCATTGATTGGAAGGATCAATCTTGTTAAAATTTCTGTACTACTCAAAGCAATCTACTGATTCAAAGTTATTTGTATCAAAATACCAATGATATTCTTCATGGTAACAGAAAAAAGATCCTAAAATATATATGGAAAGACAAAAGACCTAGAATAGCCAAAGCTATACTAAGTAAAATAACAGAATAAGAGGAATCACATTATCTGACTTCAAATTACACTCCAGAGCTACAGTAACAAAAACAGCATGTTACTAGCATAAAAACAGACACCTAGGCCAATAGAACAGAATAGATAACCCAGAAACAAATCCATACACTTACACTGAACTCATTTTTGACAAAGGTGCCAGGAATCTTCACTGAAAAAAAGCAATCTCTTCAATAAATGGTGCCAGGAAAACTGGATATCAATGAAATTAGACCTCTATCCCTCATCACATGCAAAAATCAAATTAAAATTCATTAAAGACTTAAATCTAAGACATCAAGTTAAAAAACATTTTTTTTCATTGTACTATAAGTTCTGAGCTGTATGTGCAGAAAGTGTAGGTTTGTTACATACAAACTACGAGCCTTGGTGGTTTGCTGCATGCATCTCCTCATCATCTACATTAGGTATTTCTCCTAATGTTATATGTCCTTAATACCCTCACCCCTCCCCTAGTCCTCCCACCCCACTGACAGGCTCCTGTGTGTGATGTTCCCCTCCCTGTGTCCATGTGTTCTCATTGTTCAGCACCCACTTATGAATGAGAACATACGGTGTTTGGTTTTCTGTTCTTGTGTCATTTTGTTGAGAATGATAGTTTCCAGCTTCATCCATGTCCCTGAAAAGGATATGAACTCATCCTTTTTTATTGCTGCATAGTATTTCATGGTGTATATGTGCCACATTTTTCTTATCCAATCAACGTTTGAAGGGCATTTAGGTTGGTTCCAAGTCTTTGCTACTCTAAACAGTGCTGCAATAAATATACGTGTGTATGTGTTTTTATAACAGAATGTTTTATAATCCTTTGGGTATATACCCAATAATGGGATTGCTGGGTTAAATGATACTTCTATTTCTAGATCCTTCAGGAATTGCCACACTGTCTTCCACATAGTTGAACTAATTTACACTAGTGTAAAAACATTCCCATTTTTCCACATTATCTCTAGCATCTGTTGTCTCTAGATTTTTTAAAAAATTTACTTTAAGTTCTAGGGTACATGTGCAGATCTTGCAAGATTGTTACATAGGTATACATATGCCATGGTGGTTTACTGCCTCCATCCCACTGTTACCTACATTAGATATGTCTCCTAATATTATCCATCCCCAATCTCCCCATCCCCTGCTATCCCTCCCCTAGTGTCCCACCCCCTAACAGACCCCAGTTTGTGATGTTTCCCTACTTGTGTCCATGCATTCTCATTATTCAACACTTACTTATGAGTGAGAATGTGTGGTGTTTGGTTTTCTGTTCTTGTGTCAGTTTGCTGAGAATGATGGTTTCCAGATTCATCCATGTTCCTGCAAAAGACATGAACTCATCCTTCTTTATGGCTGCATACTATTCCATGGTGTGTATGTACCACATTTTCTTTATCCAGTCTATTGTTGATGGGCATTTGGGTTGGTCCCAAGTCTTTGCTATTGTAAACAGTGCCACAACGCACATATTTGTGCATGTGTCCTTAAAAAAAACAATTAATATTCCTTTGGGTGTATGCCCAGTAATGAGATTGCTGGGTCAAATAGAATTTCTATTTCTAGATCCATGACAAATCCCCACACTGGCTTCCACAATGATTGAACTAATTTACATTCTCACCAACAGTGTAGAAGTGTTCCTATTTCTCCATATCCTCTCCAGCATCTGTTATCTCCAGATTTTGTAATGATCATTGTTCTAACGCATGATATGATGTCTCAGTGTGGTTTTGATTTGCATTTCTCTAATGACCAGTGATGATGAGCATTTTTCCATATGTTTTTTGGCCACATAAATGTCTTCTTTTGAAAAGTGTGTGTTCATATCCTTCACCTACTTTTTGATGGGGTTGTTTGTTTTCTCCCTGTATATTTGTTTAAGTTGTTTGTAGATTCTGGATATTAGCCCTTTGTCAGATGTAGATGCAAAAAAATTTTCCCCATTCTGTTGGTTGCCAGTTCACTCTAATGATTACTTCTATTGCTGTGGAGAAACTCTTAAGTTTAATTAGATCCCATTTGTTTTGGCTTTCATTGCCATTGCTTTTGATGTTTTAGTCATGAAGTCCTTGCCTGTGCCTATGTCCTGAATGGTATTGCCTGGGTTTTCTTCTAGGGTTTTTATGGTGTTAGGTTTTATGTTTAAATCTAACATAAGGTGTAAGGAAGGGGTCCAGTTTCAGCTTTCTGCAAATGGCTAGCCAGTTTTCCCAACACCATTTATTAAACAGGGAATCCTTTCCCCATTGCTTGTTTTTGTCAGGTTTGTCCAAGATCAGATGGTTGTAGATGTGTGGCATTACTTCTGAGGCCTCGGTTCTGTTCCATTGGTCTATAACTCTGTTTTGCTACCGGTATCAAGCTCTTTTGATTACTATAGCCTTGTAGTGTAGTTTGAAGTCAGGTAGTGTGATGCCTCTGGCTTTGTTCTTTTTTGCTTAGGATTGTCTTGGTTATGTGGGTTCTTTTTTGTTCCATATGAAGTTTAAGGTGGTTTTTCCCAGTTCTGTTAAGAAGGTCCATGGTAGTTTGATGGAGATAGTGTTGAATCTATAAATTACTTTGGGCAGTATGGTCATTTTCACTGTATTGATTCTTCCTAACTATGAGCATAGAATGTTTTTTCATCTGTTTGTGTCCTTTCTTATTTCCTTGAGCAGTGGTTTATAGTTCTCCCTGAAGAGGTCCTTCATGTCTTTTGTTAGTTGTGTTCCTAGGTATTTTATTCTCTTTGTAGCAATTGTGAATGAGAGTTCACTCATGATTTCATTCTCTGTTTGTCTGTTATTGGTGTATAAGAATGCTTGTGATTTCTGCACATTGATTTTGTATCCTGAGACTTTGCTGAAGTTGCTTACCATCTTAGGAAGAGTTTGGGCTGTTTCTCCAGATTTTTTAATGATTGCCATTCTAACTGGCATGAGATGGTATCTCAATGTGATTTTGATTTGCATTTCTCTAATGACCAGTGATAATGAGCTTTTTTTCATATGTTTGTTTGCTGCATAAATATCTTGCTTGGAAAAGTGTCTGTTCAAATTCTATGCCCACTCTTTGATGGCATTTTTTGTGAATTTTTAAAACTACTACATGAAAACACTGAGAAAAATCTCTTGGACATTGTCTTGACCAAAAAAATTCTTGAGCAACACCCCATAAGCAAAGTCAGCCAAAACAAAAATGGACAAATGGGATCACATCAAGTTAAAAATATTCACAGCAAAAGATACAATCAATAAAATGAAGAGACAACCCACAGAATGAGAGAAAATGTTTGTAAACTGCCCACCTGACAAGGGATTAAGAACCAAAATGTATAAGGAGTTCAAACAACTCCATAAGAATAAATTTAATAATCTAATCAAAAAGTAGGCAAAAGAATTTCATAAATTTTTGCAAAAGAAAACATACATATAGCAAACAACAATATCAAAAGTGCTCAACATCATTGATTTTCAGAGAAATGCAAATCAAAATTACAATGAGATATCATCTCATTCTATGTTTAAATGGCTTATACTTAGAAGACAGGCAATAACAAATGCTGGCATACATATGGAGAAAAGAGGAGAACCCTTGTACACTGTTGCTGAGAATGCACATTATTACAATCACTATGGAGAACAGTTTGGAGTTTTCTCAAAAATTAAAAATTAAATTACCATATGACTCAGCAATCCCACTGCTGGGCATATGTTTCAAAGAAAGAAAAACAGTTTATTGAAAAGATATCTACATCTTTATGTTTGTTGCAGCCCTGTTTACAGTATCTAAGATTTGGAAGCTATCTAAGTGTCCATCAACAGATAAACGGGTAAAGAAACATGACATATATGCACAATGGAATACTATTCAGCCATTATAAAAATGAGATCCAGTCATTTTCAACAACACGGATTGAACTGTAGATTATTTTGTTAAGTGAAATTACCCAGGCACAAAAGACAAACATCACTTGTTTTCACATATTCATGATATCCAAAAATCAAAACAATTTAACTTACAGACATAGAGAGTAGAAGGATGGTTATTAGAGGCTGAGAATGGTAGTGGGGGGCTGTGGGGAAAGTGATGTGGTTATGGAATATAAAAAATAGAGGTAATGAATAAGACCTACTACTTTATAGCACAATACGATGACTATAGTAAATAATAAAATAATTACACATTTTAGAATAACTTAAAATGTGTAATTGAATTGTTTGTAATGCAAAGGAAAAGTGCTTAAGGGCATGCATACCCCATTCTCCATGTTATGTTATTTCACATTGCATGCTTGAATCAAAATATTGCATGTACCCCATAATATATATGCCCACTATGTCTCACAGACATTAAAAATAGGAACAAAATTACACAGCCTCAGGTATAACTTTATAGTAACACAAAACGAACTAACACAGAAACATCCAAAATATTTTTTAAATATTTCTACACCAGGATCAACTGATTGCCAGATAATGAAAATAAAATATTTCCATCAATTTCAGGCAAATATATCTGTTTTGAACAATGCAATAAATACATAGCTCATCTGTGCTATTTATTCTTGAGAGTAGATTTGTTTTTTCTTGTTATCTGATTATATGCACAGAAGCATAAAGTTTATATTAACCGTAAAAGTAGATGGCTTTGTTACTATTTAGGTATTATTCTTTCTATCTCCTGCTGCTCCATTCTCCATCTAGTATCCTTCTATAACTTCTATTTAAGTTACAAGAAGTATTGAGTTACTTCTTGTAACTCAATCTCAATGTATATTATTCTATATTTCAATTTTCATTTTTGTTTAGTCCCTGACTCAAGGATGTGCACAATTTTCCATGATTTCTTCATATCTGTCTTTACATAAATATGTCTTCTGCTATGTCAAATCTATTGTTGGACTAAACTCACTAAATTAAATTTAGTCATACATTATATTTCTATTTGTACATTTTCTATTTTAAATATACCCATAACTAATATTCTTATGTTCCTTGCTTATTGTTGCACATTTATGTGTATATGAATATGTGTGCATATATATATAATAATAATATATATACTAGTACTATCTTTTATTATTTACTTTCAGTGTTTGATAATTCCACATTTCAAATCATTGAATTTCTAATTTTTTAATGCTAACTTTCTTAGAGTAGCTTATTTCTTAATGAATTTTGTGATTTTTAAGTTAAACTTTTTGAGATAATTATAGATTCATATGTTGTTATGAGAATAATAGAGAGATGCCCTGTATCCTTTATCCAATATCTCACAATAATGTCTTGCATAACTGTAGCACAGTTTTACAACTAGAAAATTATCATTAATACAATTCAATGATCTTATTCAGATTCACCAGTTTTTACAAGCACTTACTTATGAGTGTGTGTCAGAGAACCTAGTTATATGCAACATTTTTACATGTATAGGTTTGTGTAATCACCATTATAATTAAGGTACAGTACAGTTCCATCAGCACAACAATTCCTGTGCTGATTGTTTTATACTCACTTTTCTCAATATCTAGATTTTGGAAATTATTAATCTGTTCACCATCTCTATAGTTTTGTTATTTTAAAATGTTATATAAGTAGAGCAAAACAGAAAAATTTGGGAGGATAAGCGTAGTTCACTCAGGATAATTTCTATGAAATCCAAAAAAAATGTATAAAGTAATAGTTTTGAAATATAATAAAATTTCACGTGAATACCCCATGTGAACATTATTTATATTCATTTTTACATACTCTTAGAATAAGAATAATGGAAAAATAATGTAAGATACACATAATTTCTGTGATGTCTGCTTTACTGTTTATTAAATTATCTTCAGATGTTAAGCAGAAACTATATTAGGATATTCTGTTTTAAAGATACTCTTTAAGGCAATTGTGTGCAATAAATAATAGTAGACCTAAAGTTTGACATTCTGGGAATATAAGTCTTACTCCTTTTGTTGGTGCTCAACCTCTTTGGCTAATATTATCAGTCGTGGTTTCCTTTCTTCAGAGTTATTCCATATTAAATTATTGCTTTGCCACTTTTAGGAAATGTTCTACTACAAGAATGTAGATATTATCATCAATTGGAAACTCTAGAAATGGAGTAAGGTAGCCTTATTCCAGCGATATTTTCTATGGTATCATATTGATAAATGCAGCCTCTTATAGTCAACTAAATTTAGTATGTGTTTTTCTTAGTTTAGTGTCAAAATAACTGATTATGTTGCAAATGACTGATTAAATTTGATCTTCTTAGTGGATGATAGTTTGTTAAAGATATTTTAGACTACCAGTTGTGAAATGGTGGGTCATTAAACCCAGAATTTAAACATCTGTATAGCACTGCATGATCTTTTCTTGAGGTGAAATCCATAGCTCTGATATTTTGTTACTTCACCATGTTTTTAGAAAGTTATTAGTGTCGTATACTTGTGACATATTTGTGGGAGTGATGAGCTGTGATTGGCTTTTTGCTATACAGTTATCCCAGTATCTCATTATTTGAATACTCACTTTCGTTACTTGCAAAAGTGTTGTCCCAAATTCATCACCTAAGTGTAAAACCAACTCCAATAAATTTTCATTTGTGTGTCTAAATAAAACTTTACAATTTTAGTCCAAGATAAGGAATGTGGATTTCAGTCCAATAATCAATAATATTGATATTTAGCCTTAGAACTAAAAGAGATTTCTTCCTTAGGCAAAAGGAGTAGACAGAGATGAGGAATTCATGAAGAAAAGGAGGTTTCCACAAAGAAGACTGATACAAGTTTATCAATCAGGAAGGAGAAAAAGCAGGAAATATGGTGTTGTAAAACACGTTGTTTTTTTTTTTAAGCAGGCATTTACTTTTTGTTTGGGATTTAAGAGGTTTATTTTGGATTGACACCTGCGAAAGGAAAAATAAGAGAATAGGAGTCATATATATATATGACTGATTATTGTGGCACAAATATATAATTCTTGTTTAGTAAGTGAATGTTCTCAGCTTTTATAAGGACTTAACAATCAGTTAAGTTAAGAAGTAAAGACAAAACAACTGAGTGGCACATTATTTCTGAAATTATCATGTATGATCTCCCAGAAAAAGAGAAAACAAACTATTTTAAGAAGAAAGTAAACTTCTGTTATTGGCAATATGGAATTCTAGACATTCTAAAAATCTACTTTGATTAAAGGAAACTTAGAAAAATGATAAACTACAGAAAACATACTTTTAAGTGCATAGTTGAACAAAAAAACAAGGGACATCCACGAGAGGAAAATGGAAAAACAAAACCTTAAAGGTACAAGTAACATTGAAGGTATCACTACTCTAATAGTATTGTGAATCTTTGTAACCTAGAAATCTGTGTTTTAATGCTTCATTAGGGATTATATAAATAGACTTCTTACTTCGCATTTGGGGGTGCTGTAATTTAGTCACCTTTAAAAATTTATATTAAAAGAGGGCATATATTCAGTGAAATGGTGGAACAGGAAACATAAACTAAGGAGACACCTATCATGATTTGGACTCTGATGAAAAAATCCCTTAAGGTCTTAAAACCAGATAAATTTTTTCATAAAGATATGTGTTTTCAAATTTCTCTTTGGGCATGATCTGAGAAACCTCAAAATGAGAAGCTAACACTGTGACAAGCAGATTAAGAAGGATCATCAGAGTAAATCAAAGACAAAAGAAGGAAAATAGTGGAGACCAAACATTGATGTAAAAGAAAGCAGTAATATAATAGAAAGAATTTTTTCTCCTGATCAAAATGAAGTAACTGTGACTGAATTTACCCTCCTTCCTGGACACTAGAACCCAGCAGGAAATATATAAAAAACAAACCAGGATACTGAATATTAGGCAACAGTGTGCAGTAATCTCCGAGAAAGAAAAAAAAAAGAAAAGTAAGTTGAATCCTATTATTGCCCCAATTTACTGCCTGGGAAAAACATCCAGGGCACAACACAGGAAGGGGAAAGTAAAACAAAGCCTGGCAACTTTATGATTTAAGGAATCATAGTTGGGGTTTCAGAGAGTCCAAAGCAGCTGCAATTAATAATGAATAACGCCACAAAAAATGACTTGCATAGCAGCCTTCAGAAATAGTGCAAAAGTTCTCCTTTGGATCTTCATTAGACTTCTCAAAAAAAAAAAAAAAAAAAAGATATACAAATGGCCAAAAAACAAACAAACAAAAAAAGCCTTACACCACTAATAATCAGGAAAATGCAAATTAAAACCACAATGAGATAGCAACTTACCCCAGCCACAATGTACATTATTAAAAAATCAAAAAACAATAGATGTTAGTATGGAGATGATGAAAAGGGAATTCTTATACATTGCTGGCAGAAATGTAATTTAGTACAACCTCTATGGAAAACAGTATGGAGACTTCTCAGAGAACTACAGAGATCCGTTATTCAATCCAGCAATCCCATTACTGGTTAGCTACCCAAAGAAAAATAAGTCACTATATCAAAAAGACACTTTCATGCATATGATTATCACAGCACAATTCACAAATGCAAGGATATGGAACCAACCTTGTTGTCTACCAACTGATTAGTGAATAAATAAAATGTAGTATACTTTTCTAAGGAATAATACTCAGCTATTTAAAAAAGTTAAATAATGTATTTTATAGCAAATTTTATGAATCTGGAGTCCCTTGTTCTATGTGAAGTAATTCAGGAATGAAAAACTAAATGTTATGTGTTCTCAATTATAAGTGTGATCTAAGCTAAAGGTAGACAAAAACATACGCAATAGTGTAATGAACATTGAAGACTCAGAAGGGAAAAATGTGGGAAGTTGGTGGGAAATAAAAACTACATAATGGTTACAATGTACACTATTTGGGTGATGGATGCACCAAAATTTCAGACTTCACCATTATACAATTCATACATGTAACCAAAAGCCGTTTGTATCACAACAGCTATTGAAATAAAAACAGATATATAAAAATGTTTAAAAGGAGGCACAGACTCCCATTGCTCTTGCTTAAAGTTTAGTTGTTTTTCTTAGTAGATACTTTTAAAATCTATTTGTCTATTTAATTTCCAGAGCCCTATAATATTTGATTTGACTATTTTATTAAGTTTTAAAATTGCTTTTATGGAAAGTATGTGTCAGTCTCTTCACTCTCCCTTTTTTGGATGTCTCACTCTATCTTGTCATTTATTTTTCATTTTCTATATGCAAAACAAAAAACATAGTCTCCTGTGTTTGTGATCGGTGAGAAAATATAATTTGCAATTTATCTATTTTCTATGTTCTTAATTCTTAATGGTTATGGTAACTAAAACCAACAAATCAGCTTTTAAAAATTGATTATAAATCCAAGGAAACAAAGTTTTTATATTAACTCACTTTTGCTTTCGGAAGAGCATCGAAAAAGCAATCCACAGTCTCATCAATTGTTTTACTTGCTCTCCTTCTATTTGTTTCTGTATTCAGATGTATCTTGTACATCAGATTCATTCTTTATAATTTTTAAAATCTGCTTCTTGGAGTCCTAGGTGCCACAGGAAGTACCTCAAAGCTGACCATTTTACATTACTTACTCTTCAATGCTGAGCAGTTAGATTACTGTTCCTTACCCTTCTAATCAGAATAACTGTCCCTGTATGTTTTATGTGCTAAGTTTCCAGATATAATTCTGTTTAAAGAAAAAAGAAACATTAAAAATGTTGACTTAAATAAATGTTCTGATGGTTGGCCAAGCGTTGTTGCTCACACTTGTAATTCTAGCACTTTGGGAGGCTGAGGCAGATCACTTGAGGTCAAGAGTTCAAAACCAGCCTGGCCAACACAATGAAACTCCATTTTTACTAAAAACACAAAAAATTAGCGGGGTGTGGTGTACACCTGCAATCCCAGCTACTTGGGAGGCTGAGACAGGAGAAAAGTTTGAACCTGGGAGGTGGAGGTTGCAACAAGCCAAGATGGCATCACTGCATTCTACCCTGAGCAACAGAGTGAGACTCTATCTCTAAAAACAAAATTAATAAATAAATACACTGATGGTTTATTTAATTGTTGAGAGTGTCATGTGCATATAACTCCTATGGTTGCTCCTGAGCCTAAATAACTGTTCTTAGTATATTCAAGCAGGAATCTAAAAGGGAAAAATAAAGGCAGTTTTTCCTGCCTTATCTCATTAAATAAAATTTGTTGCAAACACTGAATGCTTTGTGGATACTAAGTTCTTAAAGATGAACAGGAAGTGAGATTTAATTAAACTAAAGAGCTTCTGCACAGTGAAAGAAATTATGATTAGTGTGAAGACAACCTACTGAATGGTAGAACATTTTTGCCATCTCTCCATGTGATGAAGTCTAATACCCAGATTCTACAATGAACTTAAACAACTTTATAAGAAATAAACAAACAACCCCATTAAAAAGTGGACAAAGGACATGAACAGACCCTTCTCAAAAGAAGACATTTATATGGCCAAAAAACATACTGAAAAAAGGTCAACATCACTGATCATTAGATAAATGCAAATCAAATCCACAATGAGATACAATCTCATGCCAGTCTGAATGGTGACTATTAAAAATCAAGAAACAATAAATGCTGGTGAAGTTGCAGAGAAAAAGAAATGCTTTTACACTGTTTGTAAAAGTGTAAAGTAGTTCAACCATTGGGGAAGGCAGTGTGGAAATTCTGAAGCAGAAATACCATTTGACTCAGCAATCTCATTACTGGGTGTATATCCAAAGGAATATAATTCATTCTGTTATAAAGACACATCAGTGTGTATGTTCATTGCAGCACTATTCACCATAGCAAAGACATGGAATCAACCCAAATGCCTATCAATGATAGACTAAAGAAAATGAAGTATATATACACCAAGGGATACTATGCAACCACATAAAGGATTGAGATCATGTTCTTTGTAGGGACATGGATGGAACTGGAAGCCATTATCCATAGCAAAATAATGCAGCAACAAAAAAACAAACACTGCATCTTCTCATTTATAAATGGGGGCTAAATGATGAGAATACTTGGACATGGGGTGAGGGAGGAACAACACACACTGAGGCCTGTCAGTGGGGGAGTGGGAAGGGAAAGCATCAGGAAGAATAGCTAATGGATGCCAGACGTAATACCGGGGTGATTGGTTTTTTTGTGCAGCAAACCACCATGGCACCTGTTTATCTATGTAACAAAGCTGCACATCCTGAACATGTACCCTAGAACTTAAATAAAAGTTGAAGAAAAAAATAATAATACAGAAAGAAAAATGTGAGGCTTTATAAGGTTACAGTTTTGAAAACTGATTTTAAAATTACTCAAAATCAGATTTTAACTACAACAGAGTAATCAATAATATTTTGGCCTCAATTTGGTTAACTAATTCCTCATGCATGTTTTATAAAAATGAATTAAATATGCATGATTAAATTATATGGCATCGTTTAAATAAGAAGAGAGAATATGAAAAATGCTTTTTAGGTAAATAATAGAAACTTACAAGGTTATAATTTTATATATACTATATATTAAGGATAAAACATCATAAAATGTTTTATGGAATCTTTATCTAGTGATCATTAATATAGACTGTATGTGCTAGTCTTGACTTAGTAATTATTAAAATAAATATTATTTTATGTTTTTATTTGCAGTATGTTAGTAAGCTTGAACAAAGAGGAAAAATGTAAGTACATTTCAACTTTGACTAACCTAAATTCCTAATCAAGGTAGAGATTCTTAAAGTTAAAATAATGATGTATCAAATATTATAGAGAAAAGCCACCTTTTTTCTTTGTTTTTCCTTTTTAATCTCAGATGTGTTAAAAACATCTCTGGGAATATATATATTTTTTAAACTCGACTTTCATGAGGGTAAAATATTTCACTGCCAGGTTTTCATCCTGAGCATTAGTTTGAATTGTTCAGAACTAGATGTATGTGATAATTAAAGTTTCTACTTTTTTAAAAGTGTCATGGTTATCTAAGAAAATGGAAGTTTATTATTTTTAAGAATGTTGAGTTAAGGAAAATAGGGATATAGTGATGATCACACATAATGGTAACTCATTTATTTTACTTTAGAGAAGCTGATCTCAAATTTTATTACATAAAATAATAATAAGACATGTTCATTAAATATAGTTTTCTGAAGTTTTCCATTGCAGGTTTCCAATGAAAAGATTTGAGTCCTGGAAACTTGCAATTATTGAGAAGCAACTTAGAAATTTATATATGCATGGTCATCCAACCCTATTATTATTTTTAAAGATGGGGAATTGCCATGCTACCCAAGTTGGTCTCAAGAAACCCTTCCACCTCATCCTCCCAAGTTGCTGGAATTGCAGGTGTGAACTATAGTGCCTTTCTCTCCAATACTATTTTGAGAACAACTGATTTCAAAACAATTGAAAATGTACTCTCAGACTGCTAATAAAAAGTAATATTGCTTTTAATTATGCATCAGTGGAAGGAATTTGATTCATTCCATGGGTGTCTGATCTCTGATTTGAGTCAATATTTTCATTTCAAAACATTTATTGAGTGCCTACCATGTGCCAGCAAATTTCTAGGGTTAAAAACAGAGTGATGTAAGGTTTCCTTTTAGTGGAGCAATAAAGACATAACAAACATGCAGATTTTATAACATGTTATAAGATATTAAAGAATATGAAATAATAAAATAAAAGAGGAATGGAGAATAAAAGTGTTCAGGTAGATTTAAAAATGTAATGAGAGTCATCCAAGAAGGTTTAGTTGAGGTGAATTTTAAGCAAAGACTTAAAAGAGATAAGATATTGAGCCATGTTGATATCTTGTGGGAATTTATTCCAGGTAGAGTGAATAAAAAGAACAATAACTAGGAGTCAAGATCTATCTTGGCATACTCTAGGAATAGCAAACTTGCATGTGACACAAAGGGAAATAGCATGAACAAGGGGGAAAGTAAGATGAGGTCAGGAGGTTAAGCTCTTAAAGAGTTGGAAGGTGATGTAAGGTCTTGTAGGTACCCGCAAGGATACTGTCTTTTACTTAAAATCAGATGTGACATCATTAATAGGTTTTAAGCAGGGAAGTGATTTGATATGATTTGCTATACTTTAACAAGGTCCTTCTAACTGCTGCTTTGAGAATATTAAACGTGTGGGAGGGTAATGGGTAAAAGCAAGGAGATGAGTTACACCATGGTAAAACCTCAGATTTTGGAAAGCTGTGGTGGCATTAATATTAATATCATGAATTCCAGTCCATCTTGTACTTGCAATTCAAATTCATTGACAAAGTTAAAATTCAAAGTAAGAAATTGCTGGGAGTAAGTATGTTAGGGAATGTACTCACTGTCTTCAGTTATGTGAAAAAAATCTTAAAATAACACCCTAAATAAACCTAATTCCGAAGCACAAAACCACTTGAATATTGCACTGTTCTGCAAAGAGAATACATAATGACAGACAATTCTACTAATTGCTACTGAAACAAACCTTTATGTTACAGCAATCTCAACCTAAATTTGACAAGTGTATGCCATGATAGACTGCTATTATGATCACAAGGTTAAGAACATTTCAGTAACATCATTAATTCTCAGGATTATGTAGCTCAGCATCCGGGCCTGCAAAGATGATGTCAGTCTCAAAATCACTACAGTGTGGAAATGACTTCATTGAGCAATGCAGATGAATTCATTCTAGTATTGTAAAGTCAACATAATTGAACACTGGCTACATCACACTATACATTACTGTGGTCAGGATCAAGTTGTGATGAAGTAATTTTTCTTAAGTTTATTATTTAGAAAACCTATAGGGTGATCTCCTTGGACTTGAGAGCAGCCTTCCATTCCCCTACAACTTAGTAAATTGGCTTTTATCAGTTGCACATGGATATGTATAATTTGGAAGAATTTCAAATGAGATCCATATGGTTTGTGACACTCTATGCTAAAAGTTTTGGATGCGTGAAATGAGATTCAAGTTTTTGGTACAGGTGATAGAATTAATAGCAAAGAATACAATACTCAATGTGAAAATCTACACATAAAGAGTAGCATTAGGTAGCAGTAATTTTAATAATGTTTCCTTCTCCTTTGCAGTGGGGTCACACCCTTGCCACTTCATTCTTATCACAGATTCCAAATTATATAAAAACATTAGTATAGGGCACATGTTTAAAATCCTACACTGATCAGTTAAATTCAGGGTATAAATGATACAATTAAAATTTAGTGTTACTATTAATACTAAATACCATAATTTAAAATTACAGGTGACATATTTTATGTTCTTAGAAGAGATGCAGTTTTGCAATGTCAAATGAAAGCATATAAACTTTAGTGGAACAAACTCATTTTTCAAGTACATTTCTTCTGTAATAGCCATAAGCAGCAACATTTCCACATAGCTCCTATACTATTTATTTGATATTTGAGACAAAACTTAATTCTTTTGAAACAAAACAAATAGCATATTTTAAGTGTTTGATTATCTATGAATATTTCCTTAGACATTTAAAAAACACAATCCAAATGATTTCGCAACACAGAAAGATGGGAGAAAAAGACTGTACAGTGTGATACAACATTATTAGCTCTTGTATATTAAAATTTTGACTTTGAACATTAGCTGTGAGAATGCAGGCATTTCTCAGGAGTCTATTTCACATATCTGCTTTTGTAATGCACATATTTGTATAAGCATAATTGTACATAATCTAACTTATTGAGTTCTGAATTTTAAAAAAATTTATTCCTAGTGGAAAAAAAATCACAATATTTTTTATTTGTTCCTACAACAGCATGAGTTACTTACTACTATTCTCCTAAGTTTTCCAATGAAAAAACTAAAGCTCCGAGATTACTTAACTTGCCAAGGTTAAATTGTCAGTAAATCATAAAGCCAGAACACAAAATAAGGCAGATTGTCACCAGCTTGTTTTACTTAATCACTGTGTAACAGAAAATACTCATTCATTTGTGCACTATGTACCTTGCCAAAATCTGTCATATAATTATCATCCCAGGAAATGGTTTTCCTCCTTTTCAAAAAATTAAATTTTAACTTACTTTAGAGTCAAAAGCAACATATGTAGGTAACCAAAAGTATGATGTTCAATTTGCATAATATTTTAATTCTGCTAAAATTGTTTGCAAATTTCTAAATGTTGGTGGTCAACTAATTTCTATGTTATATAGGTTTTGTCTGTTTTATGTATATATATTGCACTTAGGTACATGTAAAGAACATGCAGGACTGTTGCATAGGTACATACATGTCAATGTGGTTTGCTGCCTCCATCCCCATCACCTATATCTGGCATTTTTGCCCATGTCATCTCTCCCCAACACCCTACCCCCTGCTGTCCCTCCTTTAGTCCCCTCAACAGACCCCAGTGTGTGATGCACCCCTTCCTGTGTCCACGTGTTCTCATTTTTCAACACCCACCTATAAGTGAGAACATGTGATGTTTGATATTCTGTTGTGTCAGTTTGCTGAGAATGATGGTTTCCAAGTTCATCCATTTCCCTACAAAGGACACAAACTCATTGTTTTTTATGGCTGCATAGTACTCCATGATGTATATGTGCCACATTTTCCTGTCCAATCTATCATTGATGGGCATTTGGGTTGCTTCCAGGTTTTTGTTATTGTAAACAGTGCCACAATGAACATACTTGTGCATGTGTCTATATAATAGAATGATTTATAATCCTTTGGATATATACCCAGTAATGGGATTGCTGGGTCAAATGGAATTTCTATTTCTAGATCCTTGAGGAATTGCCACACTGTCTTCCACAATGATTGAACTAATTTACACTCCCACCAACAGTGTAAAAGTGTTCCAATTTCTCTCCATCCTCTCCAGCATCTGTCGTCTCCAGATTTGTTAATGATCACCATTCTAACTGGTGTGAGATGGTATCTGAATGTGGTTTTGATTTACCTTTCTCTAATGACCAGTGATTGTGAACATTTTTTTCATATGTTTCTTGGCCTTATATATGTCCTCTTTTGAAACGTGTCTGTTCATGTCCTTGGCTCACTTTTAAATGGGTTTGGTTTTTTCTTGTAAATCTGTTTTAGTTGTTTGTAGATTCTGGATATTAGCCCTTTGTAAGATGGGTAGATTGCAAGGATTTTTTTCCCATTCTGTT
Organism: Saguinus oedipus; assembly: GCA_031835075.1. Lineage (NCBI taxonomy): Eukaryota > Metazoa > Chordata > Mammalia > Primates > Cebidae > Saguinus > Saguinus oedipus. The sequence continues at coordinate 76,424,341 of CM063191.1, read as the reverse complement.
GGTTGCCAGTTCATTCTAATGATTGTGTCTTTTGCTGTGCAGAAGCTCTGGAGTTTAATTAGATCCCATTTGTCTATTTTGGCTTTTGTTGTCAATGCTTTTGGTGTTTTAGTCATGAACTTCTTGCCTATGCCTATGTCCTGAATGGTTTTGTCTAGGTTTTCTTATAGGGTTTTTATGATGATAGGTCTTATGTTTAAGTCTTTAATCCATTTGGAGTTAATTTTAGTGTAAGGTGTCAGGAAAGGGTCCAGTTTCTGCATTGTGCACATGGCTAGCCAGTTTTCCCAACACCATTGATTAAACAGGGAATCTTTTCCTCATTGCTTGTTTTTGTGAGGTTTGTCAAAGATCAGATGGTTGTAGATGTCTGGTGTTGCCTCTGAGGCCTCTGTTCTGTTCCATTGGTATATATCTCTGTTTTGGTACCAGTACCATGCTGTTTTGATTACTGTACCCTTGTATTATAGTTTGAAGTCAGGTAGCGTGATGCCTCCAGCTTTGTTCTTTTTGCTTAGAATTGACTTTGCTATGCAGGCTCTCTTTTGGTTCCATATGAAGTTTAAGGTGTTTTTTTCCAGTTCTGTGAAGAGGGTCATAGGGAGCTTGATTTGAATAGTGTTGAATTTATAAATTGCTTTGGGCAGAATGGCCATTTTCACAATATTGATTTTTCCTAACCATGATCATGGAATGCTTCTTCCATCTGTTTGTGTCCTCTCTTATTTCATTGAGCAGTGACTTGTAGTTCTCCTTGAAGAGGTCCTTTACATCCTTTCTTAGTTGTAGTTCTAAGTATTTTATTCTCTTTGTAGCAATTGTGAATGGTAGTTCATTCTTGATTTGGCTCTCTTTAAGTCTGCTATTGATATATAGAAATGCTTGTGATTTCTGCACATTGATTTCATATCCTGAGACTTTGCTGAAGTTGTTTATCAGTTTCAGGAGATTTTGGGCTGAGACAATGGGATCTTCCAAATATACATTCATGTCATCTGCAAATAGAGACAATTTGACTTCCTCCTTTCCTAATTGAATATTCTTTATTTCTTTTTCTTGCCAGATTGCTCTGTCTAGAAATTCCAATACTATATTGAATAGGAGTGGTGAAAGAGGGCATCCTTGCCTAGTGCCAGATCTCAAAGAGAATGCTTCCAGTTTTTGCCCATTCAGGATGATATTGGCTGTGGGTTTGTTGTAAATAGCTTTTATTATTTTGAGATACAGTCCATTGATACCTAGTTTATTGAGAGTTTTTAGCATAAAGCGCTGTTGAATTTTGTCGAAGGTCTTCTCTGCATCAATTGAGATAATCATGTGGTTTTTGTCTTTGGTTCTGTTTATGTGGAGAATTACATTTAGACTTGTGTATGTTGAACCCAGCCTTGCATCCCTGGGATGAAGGCTACTTGATCATGGTGGACAAGCTTTTTAATGTGCTGTTACAATCAGATTGTCAGTATTTTATTGAAGATTTTACATCTATGTTCATCATGGATATTGGCCTGAAGTTTCCTTTTTTTATTGAGTTTCTGCTGGGTTTTGGTATCAGGATGATGTTGGTCTCATAAAGTGATTTCAGATGGATTCCCTCTTTTTGGATTGTTTGGAATAGTTTCAGAAGGAGTGGTAACAGCTCCTGTTTGTATGTCTGGTAGAATTTTGCTGTGAACCCATCTGGACCTGGGCTATTTTTGGTTGGTAGGCTATTAATTGCTGCCTCAACTTCAGCCCTTGTTATTGGTCTATTCAGGGTTTCAGCTTCTTCCTGATTTAGACTTGGGAGGGTGCAAGTGTCATTATCAATTTCTTCCAGGTTTACTGGTTTATGTGCATAGAGCTGTTTGTAGTAATCTCTGATGGTGGTATTTCTGTCAAATCTATTTATTATTTTTATTGCATCTATACGATTCTTCTCTCTTTTCTTTTTTTCAATCTTGCTAGTGGTCTATTTTGTTAATCTTTTAAAAAAACAACTGGATTTATTAATTTTAAGAAGGGTTTTTTTTTGTTTCTCTATTTCCTTCAATTCTGCTCTGATCTTAGTTATTTCTTGTCTTCTGCTAGCTTTTGAGTTTTTTAGTCTTGCTCCTCTAGTTCTTTCAATTTTGTTGATGGGGTGTCGATTTTAGATCTTTGCTTGCTTCTCATATGGGCATTTATTGCTATAAATTTTCCTCTAGACACTGTGCCCAGTGATTTAAATGTGTCTCAGAGATTCTGGTATGTTGTGTCTTCATTCTCATTGGTTTTAAAGAACATCTTTATTTCTGCCTTCAATTGATTATTTATCCAGTCAACATTCAAGAGCCAGTTGTTCAGTTTCCATGAAGCTGTGTGGTTCTGAGATAGTTTCTAAATCCTGAGTTCTAACTTGATTGCACTGTGGTCTGAGAGACTGTTTGCTGTGATTTCTGTTCTTTTGCATTTGCAAAATGAATGTCATTAAGAACTTGCTTTATGTATCTGGGTGCTCCTGTATTGGGCATGTATATATTTAGGATCATTAGCTCTTCTTGTTACATTGATCCTTTTAATATTATGTAATGCCCTTCTTTGTCTTTTTTGATCTTTGTTGGTTTAAAGTCTATTTTATCAGAGACTAGGATTGCAACTCCTGCTTTTTTTTTTTTTTTTTGCTCTCCATTTTCTTGGTAAATCTTCCTCCATCCCTTTATTTTGAGCCTACATGTATCCTTGCTTTTGAGATGGGTTTCCTGGATATAGCATGCTGATGGGTTTTGACTTTTTATGCAATTTGCCAGTCTATCTCTTTTGACTGGGTCATGTAGCCCATTTACATTTAAGGTTAATATTGTTATGTGTGAATCTGATCCTGTCATTTTGATGCTAGCTGGTTGTTTTGCCCATTAGTTGACACAGTTTCTTCATTGTGTCAATGACCTTTACCTTTTGGTACATTTTTGGAGTGGCTGGTACTGGTCTTTCCTTTCTATGTTTACTACTTCTTTCAGGAGCTCTTATAAGGAAGGTCTGGTGGTTACAAAATCTCTGAGCAATTGCTTGTTCATAAAGGATTTTCTTTCTCCTTCACTTATGAAGCTTAGTTTGGCTGGATATGAAATTCTAGGTTGAAAGTTCTTTTCTTTAAGAATATTGAATATTGGCCCCCACTCTTTTCTGGCTTGTTGGGTTTCTGCCAAGAGATCTGCTGTGAGTCTGACGAGCTTCCCTTTGTGGGTAACTCGACCTTTCTTTCTGGCTGCCCTTAGCATTTTCTCCTTCATTTCAACCCTGGTGAATCTGACGATTATTTGCCTTGGGGTTGCTCTTCTTGAGGAATATCTTTGTAGTGTTCTCTGTATTTCCTGGACTTGAATGTTGGCCTGCCTTGCTAGATTTTGGAAGTTCTCCTGGATAATATCCTGAAGAGTGTTTTCCAGCCTGGTTTCATTCTCTCCACCACATTCAGGTACACCTATCAAACGTAGATTAGGTCTTTTCACATAATTCCATATTTCTTGGAGGCTTTGTTTATTTCCTTTTACTCTTCTTTCTCTAATCTTGCCTTCTCTTTTTATTTCATTGAGTTGATCTTCAGTCTCTGATATCCTTTCTTCTGCTTGGTCAGTTCAGCTATTGAAACTTGTGCATGCTTCATGAAGTTTTTGTGCTGTGTTTTTCCACTCCATCAAGTCATTTATATTCTTCTCTAAGGTGTTTATTCTTGTTAGCATTTCGTTAAGCCTTTTTTCGTGGTTGTTAGTTTCTTTGCATTGGGTTAAAACATGTTCTTTTAGCCCAGAAAAGTTTGTTATTACCCACTTTCTGAAGACTATTTCTGTCAATTCATCAGACTTATTCTCCATCCAGCCTTGTTCCCTTGCTGGTGAGGAGTTGTGATTCCTTGGAGGAAGAGAGGCATTCTGGTTTGGGCATTGGTTGATTTCGTTCTGCTTTTCCTTTCTGCTCCAATAGAAAAACACTGATTTCAATTCCTCAAAACTGTTGTGTTCTTTCTTCCCTAGCACCCACAGACCTGTAGACACTCATCACCATTCCACCACTGCTGGGCGCTAGAGGCAATTTGTTGGCAATTTAAGACCTTTTTTTTTCTTTTCACGTTCTTCAGTGCCTCTTTCTGTGGTATTAAAGACAGGTACTGTGAAAACTAACCTAATTTTCAGTTCTTATGAAGGTTTTCTGTTTGTTTGTTTGTTTTTTTCTGTGCAAGTAGTTTTTAAATTGATCTTATTGTAGGGAGGATGGTCAGTGGAGACTTTTATTCTGCCATTTGATTCAGGAAAGTCATTTGGCTCTCCCTTTTGCCTTTCTTTATGCTCTTGTTAAATAACTAAATGTTTTATTCGTATTTGTAAGAACCATATAAAAAAACCTGTGACAGCAAATTTGATAAGGCTTTATATTAGCAGTTATTTGACAAAAGTATGAGTACTATCACATTGGGTGCCCACATGAAAGGGGCCTTCTTAATTACAGCATTTCTCATGACCAAGGTAATGACCAAATTCAGTGGGTGAATATTCATGTCATCATAATTTCAGTCCCCCATGGCTTGCATATGAAGCATATTAGATGTTTCATCTGGGATGTTCCACTTGGAATTTATAGGTCAGTCTTCCTTTGCAAGGTAAATTGATCTTATAATGGCTCCTATCCAGTTCACTAGGCTGGCTGTCTTCTTAGAAACGCCCATCATTGTATCTGAATTACATATAGCCAACTATGATTTGTTTAATAGTTATCTGGGTTTCCTGCATCAAACAAAACCTATCTTATCCACTCTGCACCATTTAAAACCAAATATGCTACTTCCAAGCAATTTACTTCTACAATCCATTTTAGTACAAGTTCCTCAGGAAGCTGATGATACTGATCTTAAAAAAAAAAAAAAAAAAAAAAAAAAAAAAAAAAAAACCTCCTTTTCCTCTGGTTTCAATAATTATTTGGTTTTGTTATTCCCTCATGCTGACTACCTTCTTTGTAAGCACATGTCTAAGGGGTACATTTTTGTTGCCTTAGTATAATATTCCTTTGTGGGTAGCTTTGAGGCTAGTAATCTGCAATCAGACAAACTCACTTCTGAGCTCTGTTAATTCAAACCCATCCCAGCACTCTCTTTTATTTTAATTTTAGCCATTATAGACAATAATAACTGAGGGATTTAATGTTTTGCTTTTCCTTATTTGCATTTTTTATGCATCTAATGGTACAATTTTCCTGGAGTTGGATTTTTCCTTCTGAATTCCACTGGTATTAGGTGATTTTTCTTGTAAAAACATTTTACAAAATTATAGAACTATAAGTAAATGAAAAATATGAACTAAAATATGAGTAAGAAAATGAGGTACAATAAATACTTCAATGTCACAACAGGGAAAAAAGTGAGTGGAAAATTAAAATGGAGGACAAAGTAAATTGAAAATAAAATAAAAGGGCTATGTCTTATGGAATTTTCAATAAAAGAATTTAAATAAATAGGAGACACAAAATAATTGAAAATAAGACATATTTAGACATTTTAAATAACTAATAAAATATTGGCCGGGCGCGGTGGCTCAAGCCTGTAATCCCAGCACTTTGGGAGGCCGAGGCAGGTGGATCACGAGGTCAAGAGATCGAGACCATCCTGGTCAACATGGTGAAACCCCGTCTCTACTAAAAATACAAAAACTTAGCTGGGCATGGTGGCGCGTCTCTGTAATCCCAGCTACTCAGGAGGCTGAGGCAGGAGAATTGCCTGAACCCAGGAGGCGGAGGTTGCGGTGAGCCGAGATCGTGCCATTGCAGTCCAGCCTGGGCAACAGGAGCAAAACTCTGTCAAAAAAAAAAAAAAAAAAAAAAAAAAAACCAAACAAACAAACAAAAAAAAAAAAAACTAATAAAATATCAACCAACAAACATATGCTCATCAAATATCAACCAACAAAAAACAACAAATGTACATGTCTGAAAGCATCATAATAAATGAAAAGTTTAACACCAATATAAAGAAAATAATTTAAAATCATTAAAGCATAAAATGCAAATTAACTACAGAGCAACAACAAATTTTCATGCCATTTATCACTATCTTCACAGAATTAATAAGCCAAAGGATATTATGTTTAAAATTTTTAGTTAAAACCCTTGTCCAGTGGGAATTGCATACCCACCTAAAGTAGTTTTCATGATTGAGGACAAAGTGTAAATTAATACAAGTAGTATTAACCATATTTACTTCAATTATTTACATCTTTAAAAAATATACTAAAAAATATATATATTATATATATATATACTAATAACAATTTAAATCAAATACTGTTTGTTACTTAAAAAATAAATAAATTCCACTGGTATCTTTTACTTTTAGTAATTGAATGGATACCAGCTGCAGTTCCATACCATAGGTGAAAATATGCCTACACTGGAATAAAAAGTTTCTCATTTCCTGAAGGCAGAAATAAAGTTTTTTGAAACCAATGAGAATGAAGACACAACGTACCAGAATCTCTGGGACACATTTAAAGCAGTCTGTAGAGGAAAATATATAGCAATAAGTGCCCACATGAGAAAAGTGGAGAGATCCAAAATTGACACCCTATCGTCAAAATTGAAAGACCTAGAGGAGCAAAATCAAAAAAGCTCAAAACCTAGCCGAAGACAAGAAATAACTAAGATCAGAGCAGAACTGAAGGAGATAGAGACAAGAAAAACCCTTCAAAAAATCAACAAATCTAAGAGCTGGTTTTTTGAAAAGATCAACAAAATAGACAGACCACTAGCCAGACTGATAAAAAAGAAAAGAGAGAACAACCAAATAGATGCAATAAAAAACGATAAAGGGGAAATCACCACAGATTCCACAGAAATTCAAACCGTCATCAGAGAATACTACAAACAACTCTATGCACACAAACTAGTAAATCAGGAAGAAATGGATAAATTCCTGGACGCCTGTGTCCAAAACACCAAAAGCATTGGCAACAAAAGCCAAAATAGACAAATGGGACCTAATCAAACTCCACAGCTTCTGCACGGCAAAAGAAACAGTCACTAGAGTGAATCGACAACCATCAGAATGGGAAAAAATCTTTGCAGTTTACGCATCGGACAAAGGGCTGATATCCAGAATTTACAAAGAACTCAGACAGATTTACAGAAAAAAAAACAAACAAGCCCATTCAAAAATGGGCAAAGGATATGAACAGACACTTTACAAAAGAAGACATACATGAGGCCAACAAACATATGAAAAAGTGCTCATCATCATTGGTCATTAGAGAGATGCAAATCAAAACCACATTGAGATATCATCTCACACCAGTTAGAATGGCGATCATTAAAAAATCTGGAGACAGCAGATGCTGGAGAGGATGTGGAGAAATAGGAACACTCTTACACTGTTGGTGGGAGTGTAAATTAGTTCAACCATTGTGGAAGACAGTGTGGCGATTCCTCAGGGACCTAGAAATAGAAATTCCATTTGACCCAGCAATCCCATTACTGGGTATCTATCCAAAAGACTGTGAATCGTTCTACTATAAGGACACATGCACACGAATGTTCATTGCAGCACTGTTTACAATAGCAAAGACCTGGAACCAACCCAAATGCCCATCGATGATAGACTGGACTGGGAAAATGTGGCACATATACACCACGGAATATTATGCAGCAATCAGAAATGATGAGTTTGTGTCCTTTGTAGGGACATGGATGAATCTGGAGAACATCATTCTCAGCAAACTGACACAAGAACAGAAAAAGAAATACCGCATATACTCACTCATAGGCGGGTGAGAAAAATGAGAACACATGGACACAGAGAGGCGGTCTACTATACACTGGGGACTGTTGGGGGAAATGGGGGAGGGACAGCGTGGGGGCTGGGGGGGATAGCCTGGGGATGAATACCAAGTGTGGATGAGGGGGAGGAAGGCAGCAAAACACACTGCCATGTGTGTACCTATGCAACTATCTTGCACGTTCTGCACATGTACCCCAAAACCTATAATGCAATAAAAATTAAAAAAAAAAAAAAAAGTTTCTCATTTCCTACCATTTTGTTTTTTCTCCTTGTGTCCACTTAGTTTTATCTATGTCATGTTTTTTTCATTTTGAAGCCAACTTTAAATAGTCTTTAAACTTGTCAAAATCACTTTACCTTTTTGTTAGGCCTCCATGTGCAAGCTCAGACCCAAAAAGTCTAAAATCCTGCCTGCCTCTGCTGATCACCCCCATCCCCCACCTCTGTTTACCATTATCCCTGATCACCCAGCAGAGCTTCCCTGGACATAAGCTTCCCCTCACCCCACCCTGCCATCTTAACTGTTGTTATGATAATGTGAATACTCCTCACCCCACCTTACCATCTTAACTGCTCTTACCCCACCCACTATTGTAACTAAACTTATGGTAATTTATACTTCTTGTCCCTAGGCCACTACTGTAGCTAATCTTACTCTATAACTTTCCACTGCCCACCCCAAACTTATAAAGCCAAATCCTATCCCACTACCCTTTGCTGACGCTCTTTTTGGCCTTAGCCCACCTGCACCCAGGTGAATAAACAGTCATGTTGCTCACACAAAGCCTGTTTGGGGGGTCTGTTCATTCAAAGAGTGAGTTTTTAACACTTTTGTAGAAATCACAACCTCTTGTTTTTTATAATCTTTACTAAAAATGCATCTTTCTGTATACACTCTGTATGTAGAATATTTTCTCTTATAAATAGTAGCTTTAATTACATATATTAACTACTGTTCTAACTCTTAGTATCCTGAATTCCCAGTAAGTATAAAACCTAGTATTACTTAACACAATATGAATAAGATTTTAAATTACCAAAGAGAATTTTGAAGCTGGTTTTATTTACCAAAGATTACTAAAGTCTCATAAACTAAAAGGCATTTGAGCTAGCATCTATTTTTCTAATAAAGTATTGGTTTAAGTGCTTACTTTTCTTCAAGCTAATGAATTAGATCTACTTTGTATAGTTCTTTAGTGAAACATCATGTGAACATGATACATATACCTATAAAGACAAGTAGACACACAGAAGTAGATTTTATAGATTTATAAGATTTTTTATTTGCCAGCTTTCAGAAAGTTTATCTCCACTTTAGGCTATAAATCTTTCAGTTACTGGTTTCACATCCTAAGCAATTGTTAGCGGGCAAATCTAAATTTACATCTCAAATACATGACTCTTAAATAAAGCAGAAAATGTACATCTAAAAGAGACAGAACTCAAAAGTACACAAAGACAAGGTTTGTTATGTAAATTTCATGCCATTATCTTCCCTGTAGTTAATATACCTAGTTGTTTAGGGGCAGAGATAGTGATGCATTTAAAAATGGAGACTGCTTTTGAATATATAAATTTATTTCAAAAAAAGTTTAAAAGACTGTTTTAGTTTGACAGGTTGTCTTTTCAACTTAGCTTATTTCTTAATTAGATTATGGGCTTTAGGATAGAACCCTTTAAGCAACAATGCCAATAAATCATACAGTTTTTTAGGATTCAAACCATACTTTTCTTACCTAAATATGAAAAGAGATGAGTAACCCCCTATAGTAATAACCATTTCCTATAAATTATTCTTAGCCATCCCACCTCTGTTGCTCTCAGCTGACTCATTAGCCATTACACAGACAAAAGTCAAGTCCTCTCACAGTACAAAATAATATCTGGCACCCCACAAAAGCCAAAGAGATCAGGTAATGCAATGCAATAGTGAGCAGAATTTTAGACCTAAGTGGAATCTGTTTACAACTCTTGAGATTTCATTAGAAAAAGACCAAGGTTCCTCTCAAAAGCAAGAATTTATGATGTTCTTTCTGTTTTCTCCAAGGGATTCCAAGTTATCAAAAATTCTTTTTTTTATAATTTTTTGTGGTATTCAGAGGAAGCAGGGACAGATAGAGAGCAATTGGAGAAACAGGCTTCAGTTGACTATGAAAAACATTCAGCAAACAGTATTCAAAAAGAGAAAAAAGCATAAAGGCCTTAGAAATACAGAATTATAGCTTAAATATCAGCTTTTAGTTTAAGCTAACTTCTAAACATAGAGGTTTTTTTTGAAAGAAAAAATACTTTCCAATTTTAATTCCATGATGTTAACTGTGACAAACAGCTGATATGTGTAGCTTTTAGACTTCCTTAGCAAAAGTAATCTTACAGGTGAAACCAGTAAGCCTTAACCAAGGTTAGTGTTAGCAGTGGCAAATCCATAAAAGTTTGTAGCAACTTGATTCTTGCCTTCTCAGAGGAAAGAATTAATCCAAGGGTTATAAGGCAAAGTCAGAAACCAAGAAAGTTTTAGGGCAGAATTGACAGTTTATTAAAAAGTATTAGAGCAGAAACTAAAAGAAGTACACATAGAAGAGGCCCAAGCAGCTGACTTGAGAGATCAAAGTATGCCATTTAGTCTTTGACTTGGTGTTCTTACACATTGGCATTGTTCTGAGGTTTGCATCTCTTCTGTCTAGATTTTTTTTGGGGGTGAGCTATCCCTATGCACAGTGGCCTGCAAGCATGTGGGAGGAGCCACAGGCACTGTACGTTTACTGAAGTTGTACGCATGCTCTTTACCAGTCATATGGTAATATACTAATTAAATTCTGCCATTTTGCCTCTTAGAGTGCATCCTTGAGTACACTCACCCAAATCTTCAGATATCAGGAAGCAGCTAATCACCAGCTTCAGGAGTTTTCTATCTACTTCAAGACTGTCTTTCCCTGGCATGGGCTACAACTAATTATTATATTAGAAAGACTGTTTAACAACCATCTGACCATCACCTGATGGTGGCCTGACATTCCTTGAGTCAGGGGCTCTTCTGTCCTGCTTATGTCAGCCTAAGTGTTTACTCTAATGTTTCTCCCTTCAACAGTCCAAGACCCAATTCTTTGGGAAAATAGACAAAGGTATGTCTTCTGTAACTACTTCCTGAGGACAGAGGGGTGATGTTGGCTGTTCCCTGGGTTTTGGCCTTTTGCTAGCTGTCAGAGCAGGGTAGATCATGGGTTGGTAAAAGTGATATTCAGCTAATTTCAAGGAAGACAGGGACAGAATTTTGCCTCTTTTAGGCCCCACTGATGGGTAGTCTAGTCATCTGCAGAAGGGTGACTTTTGAATATTGCAATGACAGTATCCCTCACTGAGGATTATCTAGAGTCTGATGGCCTGAAGGTGAGAGGAGACAAAACAGGTTATTAGATTTAGAAGACACGGACGAAAAAGGAGCAAGAGTAGAAAACTAACAAGTGGGCCCAAAAAGAGAACTCAGGAAAACTATTTCCACATTTCTTTTCAATCTAACCAATGCTGAGAGGCTTGTTCTTATAAACTGGAGGCTTGATTCAGGAGCTGTTTGATGTTGCTTTGTATCAGTGATTTTGGAGGACTAGAGCTGCTAAAGAGTCAATGTGCTCTTATATGTTTGTTAAGGTTTTAGCCCTGACATCACTGCTATCGGGTATTTCTTTTTGAGAGTTCGCTAAAGGTCAAGGAGGCTTTTGAGTTTTAAGCAATTCTGGTTGCCATACTGGCTATAATACTGAGTCCCATGAGAAGGGGAATTAATTGGATAGCTGTCTTTACCATGGCCAAGATGAAATTCCCATAGACTGGTAGTGAAAGACAAAGATGGCCAGGGACTAGAAAGATGTCCAGTAATACATAGCCTATAGTATCCAAGTTTCAGTCCAGTTAATGGGGAAGCATTGATGAATTGATTGGCCACAAATATAGAAGGTTCCTTGGGTTTTAAGAGAAGCAGAGATGTCAAAATACAATAAGGGGGTGAGGACAGCTCCAAACAATCCTTAGGCTGCTGAAATACCCAGGAAGCTGGTGGCTATAGTCATTCCTGCTAAGGCGGATGCATGGGGTTTGGCTCTGGTCAGCATAATGAGTTGGGCTAGTTGTGCTGAGGTCCCTGGAAACCAGGCTTTAGCCTTTATAACTTGGTGAAGGGATACTATAGCATTCACTGAATATATAGTTTCATTCCTGACAAAGCTACTACCATCAGAAAACAGTATATTATTTAGATTATCTAGGAACTGATTTTTAAAGTCTTCATGGCTGGCATAAATATGGTTAAGTATCTCACAACATAAACGTGTTCAGTTATCCACTTCTGGTAGTGGCAGTAAGGAGGCAGAATTAACGGTGGAACACAACTCAACTGTTAAATGTGGATTTTCTAACAATAAGACTTGGCACTTTAGCAGTCTGTTGTCAGTGGGACACTGTGGTTCTTTTATGTCCAGTAAGGGGTCTATTTGGTGAGATGTCAGGAGTCAAACTGTCTCAGGCTGATTTTGAGGGCTCCTAGACTAGGAAAGTTGCTGCAGCCACTACATTGAGGCAATGTGACTACCCTTGTATTGAGTCTAGTTTCTTTGAAAAGTAACCTACAGGATGTTTACTTGGCCCCATGATGTAAGGTAGAACTTTTAGAGCTACATCTTTCCTTTTAGTGATGAAAAGGTAAAATGGTTACATTAGTATGGATAGCCCAAGGGCTGGGGCTTGTGAGAGGGTAATTTTTAGCTGCCTAAAGGCTTGCTTCTGATGATTTTCCCAGAGAAGTGGGTCCCTATTTATCGCTTCTTTTAGAGCCTGATATAAGGACTTAACAATTCCACCATATTCCCGTATCCAAAGACTGCAATATCTTGCAATCCACAAAAAAGCCTGAAGTAGCTTTTGGGTGGTTGGGATAGGCATTTTAAGGATGGCTTATATCCATTGTAGAGAGAGCTTATGTTTTCTGGGAGGTCAAGATTATCTCCAAGAATTAGACCTCTTGTCTTAGTAGTTGTGCCTTGACCTTGGATAACTTGTACCCTCTGTCTGTGAGGAAACTTAGTGTCTGGACTAGATGTTGGATTCCAGCTCTCTTGTTGGGGAGCAGATTAACAGGTCATCCATGTACTGTAGGAGATACCCTCTCCTCTCAAAAGTTGGCAAATCTCTAGCCGAGCCATGCCCAAACAAATGGGGACTATCTCTGAAATTTTGTGGAAGCACTGTTCAGGTGAGCAGTTGAATCCTTCCTTTATAATTCTCCCACTCAAACACAAACAGAAATTAGGAGGATGGGTCTGGGGGATACAAAAGAAAGTAGCTTTGAGGTCTAAAACTGAAAACCACTGAGCATCTAGAAATACTTCTAGAATTACATTTGAGTTAGAAATCATTGAGTGTATTGGAACTATGACCTCATTTATAATTTGCAAGTCCTGGACTAGCCTGTATTCTCCATTGCTTTTTTTTAAACAGGTAAAATAGGAGTATTTTAGGGAGAGATGCAGGGTCGTAATAATCCACGGTTCAGAAATTTTTTGATCAAGGGCCAAAGTCCCTTTTTGACCTCTGCCAAAGAGGAAACTGCCTTCTACAAGAATAGCTAGAAGGATACTAGAGCTAAATTAATATAGGCATTGCAAATATGACTTTTCATGGTATTCCTGAGACCCAGACCTCTGGATTAATGAAAAGGTGTGTGGGAAGTTTATCCTGGTATATAGTTTTCTTGACGCATACAGTGGTATTTGGAAAAGGAGGTGTTGGCCCCGGAAGAATGGTTAACTGAACCCCTAGTTTAATCAAAATGTCCCTACCAAAAAGGGACATATGATATTCTACCATCACTAAAAATTAGTGAGAAAAGATAATTTTCCCCTGTAGGCAGCACAGAGGAGGAGTAAACCTTTGGGTTATGAATGCCCCATTATTTTCATCACGTGCCAGGATTTGGAGAGTAACTGCCCCAGCAAAAAGGTAAGCATTGAACAGACCACTTCCATCTTCAAAGCAAAACTTATAATCTTACCTGCCATGTCCAAAGCAACCCTAGACTCCATCCTTTCAATAGTGATATTTGATCTGGGAGAAAGCCAGAAAATGGGTCCCCCTCAGCTCAAGGCCATCAGGGATTGGGATTTTGGCCTAGGGGCCCTTCTGCCCTCAAGGAAGTCCTGTTTCCATAAGCCCGGCTTATGGAAGAGAAGGCAAGCCACACCTGTTCCATTAGGGCAATTTTTCTTCAAGTGGCCTGTTTGCCTACATTGATAGTAGTTACCTGAGAGGGTATTCAGAGGGCAATCTGGAGGGGGCTAGTAAACTTGTAGAACAGTTAATAGTTGGAGCTGCACCTTTTCCTTCTACCTCTCTTTTTCCTGAGCCCTTTCTCCTCTTCCTGGTCCCAGTTGTAAAAGACTGAGAAAGCTATTTTAGGGATGTCACAGTGTTCGGTGGCAGTGCTCATTTTTAGAGTTTCCTCCAAATATCTGGAGTTGCCTGAGTTAGCAAATGGTTCTTTAGAACCAGTTACCCTTCTGGTGTTTCTAAGTCTTGGTTGGTATGTTTCACTATGGCCTCTTGTAGCCTCTCTTGGAAAGTGGTGGGGTTTTGAAGAAGGGCTTTGATCTATAAAGGCCAATTTATTGTAGTTCACAGGCTTTGTTCTGCTAAGCTTTCATTCCTTCTACCATAGAGCTAAGCATGTGGTTCCGCCCGTATACCCGCTTGGGTATTGTAATCCCAGTTGGGGTCAACCTGGGGAAATTCAGTGGCCACCAGGCTCAGTCATATACATTACATTTTTAAATTGTTGTACTGACTCTGTAATAGATTCACACTCTCCTTTAGACAGGGTTTGCCCTAGAATTACTGAGAGATCTCTCAAAGTGAGTTCAAATGTTAACCCAAATTAATAAAACCCTTCAATGTATTTGTCAGGATTCTCCATACACTTCCCTAGTTTCATTTTAATTTGGCTCAGGTCTTGCATAGTAACTAAAATGTTGACTATAATGAGTCCACTGAGGCCACTAACCTCTCAAAAGGGGCATTGCTTAAGGGAGTGATGTTCAGAGGATGGCCATGTGTAGGGAGGGGAAAGCTCTAGGACTGGGAGACTTGGATATAATGAGGTAGAAGGGGCAGTGGAGTTTAAACTAAGCTCTGCCTTTGGTTCCTCCAGGGCTTGAGCCCTGGGTAAACCCAATAATGAGGTCTTCTGAACCATCAGAGGGGGCTGCCTATTACTGCTATCATCACTGGATCCATTTTACAAGCATGACAAAGGTCAGGATTGTAACTTAGTTCCATGAGGGCTGGTACATAGGGTATTTACATCTATTTTCCCTGCTGGCAGCAAAATAAATCTAGTTAATAGATCATATTGAAATTATGTTTCCATTTTCCAGCCAAGATTTCTGATCCCAGATAATGGATTCAATCCTAGCTGTGTTACAAAAATATATTAGCCTTTTCTCTTTTAGGGTTTGAGGGTCAAACTTTTCCCAATTTTGGGGGATGTATCCAAGGGGCATGCCCTATGGTATGGAGACGTGATTAACCATCTGAAAAGAGAGGACAGAGAAGAAAAAGGAGAGAGGATAAAAAGGACATCCCCTCTCATTTCCCTATTATTATTTCCTGAAGAGGACATTTACTGTTAGTCCCTAGAGTTCCAAAATAAACTGATGATACGTACCTTTAACCTCATCACAATTACCCACTAGAGAACTGAAGGGATACTGGAGTAAGCAGAAGGCCCCCTATTTCTTCTTGGGGTTCCAGAATAAACTGTCCTTACTGGGTACCCCTAATCTTGCCTTTATCTCTGTTCTAATGGCAATCTGTTCTGTGTCTATAGCCCGGGACAAGCTTTAATCTCTGTCCTATTGGTACTTTTGTCTCTTGCACCTGAGGCTTTTTGGGCCCATCTATACCTTTCTCCATGACCTCATAGTGACTCTCACTCAGAGCATTCTACCAACAAAGTTATCATCTCTTTTCTTGTAATCTCAGTAGATGAGAAGCCTGTTTTTCAGCTACCTAGTGATGAACTTTTCTCCCTTCAAATATGACCTTGAAGGTCGTAATGCATATTGAGAAGGGTGTGTAGTGACTTAAGAAATAAAATAATAATAATAATATATATATATGTATATATACGTATTTGGGGTTCCTCATTCTCCGGGGATAACATGCAAAACAAACACTTAATCAGATGAGACAATTTCTTAACTACAGGATGAAATGTGAGGAAGTGAGATAGATACTCATAGAAAGCCTTCATATGCTTGAAAACATAGCAACCCTTGAGTTTGAGAAGGCAATGTTTATTTGGCCTCTTGACGTGAAGGAAGAACTTCTGAAAGTCTTTGGGCTTGGGCTTACAAATGGCAAAGGAAGGATTTTTCCTGCTCCAAAAGGGGTGCTAACTCAAAAAAAAGCAGGTCTTTTTTTTTGAGCCCCCAGGAAAGCTGTTAGTGTTTTAGATCTACTTGATGTGGATTCCAACGTCCTTCTGACTCCCATGAGCCACCCCTGAGGGTGAGCTGAGAGATCAGTCAAGGGATACAGAGCCACTGTGGTCAAGAGGAATCATTATAAGTAAGCTGGAAAGTGAAAGAGAAGGAAAACATACACAAAGAAGGCAATGCATAGAGGTGTCTTACTGTTAGGGAATGTATCTGAGTCATGGCACAAAAGTATGTTAGCAGTGGTGAATCTGTATGGATCTGCAGCAACTTGATTCTTGACTTCTCAGAGGAAATACTTCATACGAGAGTCATGAGGCAGAATGAGAGACCAAGGCTAGTTTAAGCTCGAGTGAAGGTTTTATTATAGTTTTTTAGAGCAGTAATAATAAGAGGTAAAGTACACTTGAAATAGGGCCAAAAGGGTGACTTGAGAAATCCAAGTGCACTATTTAGTACTTTACTTGGGGGTTTATACATTGGCATGGTTTGAGGTTTGCATGTCCCCTCTCTTGATTTATTCTTGGGGCAAGCTGTCCCCATGTGCATTGGCCTGCCAGCACTTGGGAGGAGCCACATGCACGGTGTGGTTACTGAAATTGTCTGCATGCTCGTTTGAAATATTTTTTCACTTAGAAGTTGAGTGGTCCTGGGGGAAGGTCATATACCAGTTAAACTCTATCATTTTGTCTCCTTGTGTGCATGCTTAAGCCCATTTGCCCAAATTCTAATATCTTAATCAAGAAGCTGCTGATTACAGCCCTCAGGTGTTTTCTATCTATTGGCAGACTGCCTTTCCCTGGTGCTGGTTGCCACTAATTATTATTTTAAGAAAGAAAGGTTAACAACTGCCTGACCATCACCTGTTGGTTGCCTGACATTCCTGGGGGAGGGCCCTCTCCTGTCCCACTCATGTCTGTCTAACTACCCATTCTAACATTAGGACTAAACCAAGGATGCATGAGGCATCTCCAAAGAGGTGCAAAATAGTCCTCACAAGATCCAGAATCACCCACAAGGACAGCTCAAATTTTTAAAAGTACTTACAAGTCAGGTACAACTCACATTTCTATCTGTCCACATTCCCTAGGATCTCAGCTTCTCAGCTAATCATCTACACACAAAGACCAAAAAGTACATATGCTCCTAGAGATAAAAAACAAAAAAACAAAAAAAAATTAGAATTTGTCCATGAAAGGGAAAAGGACCTGATGTGACCTCAAAAATTACACTCCAATGGTGGAGACTAAGGGAATACTTCCATTTAGTCACAAGCCAAACACTGAAGGACATAAAACAAGATGAGAGGAAAATGTCACCTGGTTTTTATTTCAGACACCTACAGCAAAATAGTTTTAACAGAAACCAGTTTCATCAGAACCACAAAACTGACAAGTTTTCAGGGCCAGTTTGAACAGCAGGCTTAAAAGTGTTCTAGGCTCATTTTCTACCCTATAGTACCACTCTTTATGACAAAAATGATAAAGATTTCCTAACCACTGATTTCCTAATCAGGGATTTTACTTACAAGACTACAAACTGAAATTTCCTCTATTGTTCATTTCATTTGAAATTGAAGGCAGTTTTTATGTACAAGGGTTTTTACCTTTGTTTTAGGTCAAACTTTGCACTTTAATTTAGTCAAGACAGTTTTAAAGCTAGCCATTAACACTATTAGTTGTCCTTTAAATAATTTAACATATTCATCAATTTTTTTTAATCTCTAGAATTTTTTATTTTTAATGGTGTACTTAGTTCCAATATCCATCAAATTCAAAAACTTCTTTTTGGAAAGCCCAGGTAGTAATTTTCCAGATTTTTACTATATATTCCTGGAGAGGATTTAAAGGAGGCAATCCTCATAATCCTCCAAAATTTACTCTTAGAAATATACCTAAAATAGTAAAAGACAACAAAGTCCCCATAGGGATGGGACATTTTAAGACAACTCCCTAAAGAACTTAACACCTCTTGGAATGAATAGTGGGTTGCTTAAAATGTTATGTGTCTCAGACTCCCAGTAATTTCAGACTGGCTACCTGATGTGACCTCAAAAATTACATCCTCCAATGGTGGAGACTAAGAGAATACTCCTACTTCATCACAAGTCAAACACTGAAGAACATAAAACAAGATGAGAAGAAAATGTCACCTGGTTTTTATTTCAGAGACCCAGAGCAAAATTGCTTTAGCAGAAACCAGTTTAATCAGAACCACAAAACTGACAAGTCTTCAGGGCCAGTTTGAACAGCAGGCTTAAAAGTGCTCTAGGCTCATTTTCTACCCTATAGTACCTCCCTTTATGACAAGCTGATACAGAAAGACAACAACAAAGGAAAATCACAACCAAAAAGAAAACTCCTTCTGAGAGGAAAGGGGTGAAATAATACCAACATTTATACCATGAAGTGCCAAAAATACACCAGAGTCACTAGTCGTACATATCCTTTCTTCTCATTAATCATTGTAGAGAAAACAGTGACTTTTATCATCTGTTCCACTGGAGTGCACAGAGAGAGGCTGGGAGCCCGGCCAGTAAGAAGGTCTTATTCTTTTGTAAGCTTGTCAGGTTTCTGAATTTTTTTTGCTTATGTTACCCTGCTTGCTGCACAATATACTATGATGTCCATAGGCTATTGACCCCCTAAAGACCAGCTGAATAATCATTGACATCAGGCAGATTGATTAATAGGAGAAAAGGCATTTAAATATATTAAATGTGTATACATGAGAGTCTTCAGAATGAAGACCCTTAGCTAACCCTCCTAAATCTGGACAAAGAAGGGTATGGCAGGGCCACTTAAAAATGTCAAAAATATATATTTTCAGGTAAACATTGACATCTCTTAACTTGCCATTGTTTCTATAATTGAACCTTGAGTTTCTTCAGCTGTGGAAGAGTAGGTTGACATTAGAGGGGGCCAAGAGTTGGTGAAACCTTACAGAAGATAGACTGAAAAATAAAACAGAAAAAGTGATTACCGAACTTACGTATTATTTAGATCTCTGAGCATAAAGAGAGGTTATAGCTACCTCACAATAAACTTAGACCTTCAGCTGCCAAATCCCAAGATGAAACCCAAACCAGCTCTTTACCTAGAGATGGGGCCCAAACTGAAGATTGCTCTCAATCATCAAATATAGAGAAAATATGCTTTCCTTATTAAAAGTGAGCAAACTGCTTTTTTAAAAGACTTTCCTGGAAAAATACACTTTTGATCTCAAATCAAAAATTCTGGGAGACCAGAGAACCTCGGGAGAGAGCAGGCCTTGAGCCTTAAAAATTCCTAGTTTCTCAGAAAAAAATCTCTTGTTGGCACTAATAGGTGAATCTCTCCAGGTCACAGGGCCTAATAAATTCTCTGAGATCCCTTCATGGTTATCAGAATGACAACCAAAATGAGTGATTGAGGCATAAGTCTCAAATTATTGAGGCTCATTGAGCCAGCTTGAGGGCACATCTAAAAACATGTGAGTCACAGAAGTATCTATAAGTGTATTTTCCAAAGAGGTTCTCATGAACTTTAGTATTTATACATTTTTTAGTAAAAGGCAGGGTGGCAGTGAGAGAAATAATTACATACTTGTGAGACTTCAATTGGTGCCCAGAAAATTTATATTTTATATAAGATAAGGTAAAAATGTGAAGGAAAAGAGAATAGAGGAAGCAGAAGTATTAGGAATGGGTAACGAAATGTTTAATCTTATTTTTGTTTTGTGTCTGAGAAGTAAACTAATAGTCTTTTGAAATGGCTGGTTTCTGTTTAGCCCACAAGAAAAGAAAGTTTAACGAGTGGTAGCAAAGGAGGGGGATATAACAAGGCATTTCTGATCTCCCATTCTGTCATGGTTATATACTCAGCTTCCAAGGTTTATCTGGCATTCTTTTGGTCAAGAGAGGGTTCATTCACTCAGTTGGAATCTTATAATTTTATTTTTGTTTCTCACTGTAAATGACATGAAAAGCTAGTACAAGACTCAAACCAGAACACAGAGCACAAGATAAAAGTGCTTCCAATGTCCACTACCATGCACACCTAGAATATTATTTCTCTTTTCTCCCTTTCTATTCATCGTTCTTCTATATGGGGTTACTTCTCTCTCCCTAGATAAACTAGGGTCTAATACCTGTAACTATCCTCATAAAGAGATTTCTTGCATTACTTATATCCTGACATAGCTGGTAGTTTCTCTCTCTAGAGTGGAGAGAAGAACTGATGAATACATAATCTCTAGCAGCACACATGTTCTAGAAGGGCATGTTGATATATTTATCTATATATCTATATCTATACACTGACTTTAGGGCCCAAATGTGTAGGGTTAATTTAAATTATCATTAAATATTTCTAGAATGCTCTATAATTAACTATCCTCCTTGTTCTAGTATCTTCTTTCCTGTCACTTCTCAATACTCACATCAGATAGTACTTCTTTGTCTCTAAACTGCTACTTGATACTATTAACTTGCACAAATATTTATTAGTGGAAGGTAGATCAATGTAATAAAACACTTTATTTTGTGCTCAAATCTAAGCACAAATTCTCTGACTTGAGTGCTATTTCATACTTATTTTGTATGTGAAATAAAACTCAAGAGTTTTGTGCCCACTGTGTATATAAAAATATTTTATATTATATTTATATTCCTGAATTTAAAAAATAATCATTATCTATTTTACAAATATAAATGAAAGTTTTGTCACATATCTAGTAATTGTTGAAATCTGGCATATAAAATAATTTTTAATTTTTTGACTATGTTTGTTGTTTGTAGACTCTGATCTGTTTTTCTACAACCTTCAATATGGCCACATGATTTTATTTGTATTTCATTTATTTCTTTATCTTGGATCATCTTACTGGAATTTACACTTACCTCAACAATCAAAGAGTAAAACAAGTGTCTATTCTCTTTATATTTGTGTTATACTTCTAAATTTCTTTAGTGATATTAATATAACATGTATATAGTTGTAAAAATATTATATACAAATTTTTTTTTAGAACATTGGAGTTGGAAACCATTTTTTAGATGTTTGGCATTGAGGACATCACTGAGTGAAAATTTAGACTCTGCATTTTGCTGTTTCAGCAATTTATGGCATTTTAAATTAAATTAGCCAATATACATGAAAGCACTTTGTGATTTGTAAAACAGTCTATAATCTAGCTATTTAATTTAGTTTTTTGACATCTGTTATCAGGTTGCATGTCGAAATGAAGCAAAAGAATATTTTAGGAAACTCTGTCTTAGGTCACTTGTAAAAATTTGCCAAGATTCAGTGTCTGTTGTCTCAAATGTTATTAAATATCTGACTACTTTAGAAATTTAATTTTCTGTTTTAGTCATAGTTTTTGGTAACTTATGCCTTAAGAATTTATTTAGAGAATAACTCTTGTACTCTTCCACTTGTATGTATATTCTGGCACTTAAAAATTTAATCTTGCTGAAAATGTAATCTTAATTAAATTTATAAATAACTATTAATATGAAAACAAGTGATAACATTTATACCTTAAATGTATTCTAAATTATTTTTTAAAAATTCACTCTAGGTCAAGTTTGCAATGAAATTCAAGCAAGTAGTACTATTTGAAACTGCTTCTTCAGTTACAAAATCATGTGGAAACAATCACATTGACAATATTAGTCCGTTTTTACACTGCTATAAAGAAACACCCAAGATTGAGTAATTTATATAGGAAGGAGGTTTTATTGACTCACAGTTCTGCATGGCTGGGGAGGAGCAGGAAACTTACAATCATGGGAGAATGGGAAGTAGGCACATCTTACATGGTAGCAGGAGACAGAAGAAGTAAAGTGGGAAGAACCCTTTTTTATAAAGGGTTTGTTTTATACAATCAGATCTCCTAAGAACTCACTTATTATCATGAGAAGAGAATGGAGGAAATTGTCTCCATGATACAATCACCTCCCATGAGATTCCCCCCCTCAACACCTGGGGATTAAAATTGGGATGAGATTTAGGTGGGGAGCCTAACCATACCATTCTGACCCTGGAACCTCTCAAAACTCGTGTCCCTTTCAGATTTCAAAACCAATCATGCCTTTCCAACAGTCCCCAAAAATCTTAACTCATTTGAGCATTAACTCAAAAGTCCAAGTCCAAAATCTCATCTTACACAATGCAAGTCCCTTCTGCCTTTGAGCCTGTAAAATAAAAACAAATTAGTTACTTACAAGATACAGTTGGAGTATAGACATTGGATAAATGCTACTGTTCCAAATGGGAGAAATTGGCCGAAACAAAGTGACTACAGGCTCCATGCTAGTCCAGAATCCAGCATGGCAGTCATTAAATGTCAAAGCTCCAAAATGATCTCCTTTGACCATGTCTCACATCCAGGGCACACTGATGCAAGGGATCTGTTCCCATAACCATTGGCAGCTCCACCCCTGGGGCTTTGCAGGGTATAGTCCATCTACCCACAACCACGCCTAGCTGCTTTCATGACTGGCATTAAGTGTCTGTGGCTTTTCTAGATGTATTATGCAAGCTGTTGGTAGATCTATTATTCTGGGGTCTGGAGGATGGTGACCCTCTTCTCAGCTCCACTAGGCAACCCCACGTTTTTCTCCATTATTTACCTAGCAGAAGTTCTCTCTGAGCTCCACCCTTGCAGCAGACTTCTACTTGGACATCCAGATGTTTCCATACATTCTATGAAATAGGAAGAAGTTCCCAAACCTTAATTATTGTCTTTGGAAACCTGTAGGCCCAGCACCAGATGGAAGCTGCCAAGGCTTGGGGCTTGCACCCTCTAATGAAAATGGCATGAGCTGTACCTTTGCCCCTATTAGCCATGGCTGGAGCTGGAGCAGCTGGGTCACAGGGCACCAAGTCCTGAGGCTGCAAAGATCAGAAGCAGGGCCCTGGGCCTAGCCCTCAGAACCATTATTTCCTTCTAGGTCTCTGGACCTGTGATGGGAGGGGCTGCCTGGAAGATCTCTGTCATGTCTTAGAAACATTTTCCCCATTGTCTTAGCTATTAACATTTGGCTCCTCATTACTTATTCAAATTTCTGCAGCAGACTTGAATTCCTATCCAGAACATGTTTTATTCTACCACATGGTCAAGGTGCAAATTTTTCAAACATTTATGCTCTGCTTCCCATTTGAACATAAGTTCCAATTTCAGATCACCTCTCTCAATTTCATAGTTCCACAGAACTTTGAACTTTCAAGGGCAATGGCAAAATGCTACCAGTCTGTGTCAAAGCATAGCAAGAGTGACCTTGGCTCTAATTGCCAATAAGTTTCTCATCTCCATCTGAGACTTATTGTCCTTAGACTGGACTCATTGTCCACATCCTTATCAGCATTTTGGTCCAAACCATTAAACAAGTCTCTAAGAAGCTGCAAACTTTCTCACATACTTATTTCTTCTGAGCCCTACAAACTGTTCCAACTCCTGCCTGTTAACTAGTTCCAAAGTCACTTCCACATTTTCGGGTTAGCTTTATAGCAGTGCCCCACTCCCAGTACCAATTTACTGTAGTAGTCCATTTTCACATGCTATTAAGAAATACCTAGAACTGAGAAATTTACAAAGGTAATAAATTTATTTGCCTCATAGTTCTGCATGACTGGAGAAGCCTCAGGAAACTTACAATCACATCTTACATGGTGTCAGAAGAGAGAAGAAGTTAAGGGAAAGAGTACCTTATAAAATCATTAGATCTCATGAGAGTTCACTATCGTGAGAATGGCATGGGGGAATCTGCTCCCATGATCCGATTGACTCCCACCAGGTCTCTCTCTTAACACCTAGGGATTACAATTCAACGTAGAATTTTGGTGGGAACACAAAGCCAAATCATTTCAATGACTAATAACTACTTCTTCAGTGATTGTTCTATGGTGATAAGTATAAGCTACTCTAACGAAGGTAGAAAAAGATATGGCTTTTCACAGATGGCTTTTTATTTGGGGGATGGCTATTTTTATATTTAGTTTCTTCTAATCTCCTTTCTTAGCCTCCTATTCTTTACTGACATGCATCTATCTTATTCCCTATTCCTCAAAAAAAAGATCTTGTTTTCAGTAGTAGGTACTGAGTCTGTGGAAGGTGAAAAGCCTTCAAGACAAAAATGAAATAAATTTTACCTGGAAAAATTCTTGGTCCCATTTTAGAAGATGTGAAAGATAATTTTAGTCATGATGTTTAGCCAATTCCCCTTCTTCTTTACATTATTTATCTCATGTTACATATGTCAGGTCTGCCTGTGCAGTCAAATAATTGTTATCACAGAGAATATTTTTCTCAACAGAAAAGTATCAATTACTTTCTCTAAACACACATGTAGTGTCTACAAGCATATGTTTATGAGTTCATTAATTTATTCAACAACTATTGTTACTACTTATGAGGTGTCTAGTAACATTTTATGCACCGTGGATGCAGCTGTGAAGAAGCCAAAATTTCTGGGCTTTTGGAACTTACATTCTAGAAAAGAACAATATCTGTGTATCTATCTATGTATCATCTATCTATCTATCTATCTATCTATCTATTCTAGTTTTACAAAACTTAATATAAGCACACCTTGTTTTATTATGCTTTGTATTGTTGCAGTTCACAGATACTGCATTTTTTTTTTTAACAAGTTGTAGGTGTATGATGACTCTGTCTCAATCAGGTGTATCAGTGCTATTTTTTCCAGGAGCATATGCTCACTTCTTATACCTGTGTCACATTTTGGTAATTCTCACAAAATTTCAAATTTTTCATCATTATTATATCTGTTATAGTGATCTGTGATCAGTGATCTCTGATGTCACTATTGTAATTGTTTTGAGGCACCATGACACACACCTATATAAGGTGGCAAACTTCATCAGTAAATGTTATGTCTTTTCTAGCTGCTTCACCAACCAGTTGTTTCTTTAGTTCTTTTCCTCTCCTCAGACCTCTACTCTCTGAGACATGACAATATTAAAATTATGCCACTTAATATCTGCACAACAGCCTCTAAGAGTTCAAGTGACGAAAGACTTGCTTGTCTCTCACTTTAAATCAAAAGCTAGAAATAATTAAGCTAAATGAGGAGAGCATGTCAAAAAATAAGACAGGCTAGAAGGTAGGCTTCTTGCACCAAAAAGCCAAGTTATAAATGGAATGAAAATGCTCACTTCTTCTGAGGCATCTGAGCAAGTAAATGGAAAATCTACTGGAAAGGATTCACTATTTTAAATGACATTAAGACCATTTATCACTCATGAGAGGAGGTCAAAATATTAATGCTAATAGGAATTTGAGAAGTTTATTTCAACCCACATTAATGACTTTGAAGTTTCAACACTTCGGTGAAGGAAGTACTGGCAAATGTAGTGGAAATAACAAGGTAACTAGAACTAGAAGTGGAACTCAAAGATATGCCTAAATTACTGCCATCTCATGAGAAAACTGAGTAGATGAGAAGTTGCTTCATATGGATGAGCAAATAAAGTAGTTTCTTGGGATGGGATCTATTTCTGATGAAGATGTTATGAACATTGTTTAAATGACAACAAAGGGTTTAGAATATTATATAGCCTTGGTTAATAAAGCAGTAGAATTTGAGAAGATTGGCTTCAACTATTAAAGAAATTCTACTATAGGTAAAATACTATCAAGCAGCATCACTTACTACAAAAAAATTTTATGGAAAGAAGTCAATAGATGCAGAAAACTTTATTTTATTTTATTTTTCACTTTTAAGTTCAGAGGTAAATAGGCAGGTTTGTTACTTAAATAAATGTGTCATGGGGATTTGTTGTACAAATTGTCTCATCATTCAGGTATTGAGTCTAGTACCCATTAGTTATTTTTCTTGATCCTCTCCCTCCTCTCACCCTCCAACAGGCTCCAGTGTTTCCGTCTATGTGTCAATGTATTCTCATTATTTAGCTCCCACTTATAAGTGAGAATACGTGGTATTTGGTTTTCTGTTTATGACTTAGTTTGCTAAGGATAATGGCCTCCAGCTCCATCCATGTCTCTGAAAAGGACATGATCTCATTGTCTTTTTAGCAGCATATTATTCCATGGTATATATTTACTACATTTTTTAATCCATATATCATCGATGGGCATTTGAGTTGATTCCATGTGTTTGCTATTGTGAATAATGCCGCAATGAGAATAAGCATGCATGTGTCTTTTTGGTAGAATGATTTATATTTTTGAGTATATACTTAGTAATGAGATTGCTGGGCCGAATGATATTACTTTCTTTAAGTCTTTGAAGGAATTACCACACTGTCATCCACAATGGTTAAACTAATTTACACTCTGGCCAACAGCATATAAACATTTCTTTTTGTCCACAACCTTATCGGCATCTGTTGTTTTCTGAGCTTTTATTTTATTTTATTTTTTGTGGCTTTTAATAATAGTCATGCTGACTGGTGTGAGATGGTATCTCATTGTGGTTTTGATTTGCATTTTTCTAATGATCAGTGATGTTGAGCTTCTTTTCATATGATTATTGGCTGCATATATGTCTTATTTTCAAAAGCGTGTCTGTTCATGTCCTTTACCCACTTTCTAATGGGGTTCTTTATTTTTTCTTGTAAATTTGTTTAAGTTCCTTGTAGATGCTGGATATTAGACCTTTGTCAGATGCATAGATTGCAATTTTTCTCCCATTCTGTAAGTTGTTTGTTTACATTGTTGATAGTTTCTTTTGCTTTGCAGAAGCTCTGTAGTTTAATTGGATCCCGTTTGTCAAATTTTGCTTTTTTGCTATTGCTTTTGTCATCTTGGTCATGATATCTTTGCCCATTTTTATGTCCAGGATGGTATTGCCTAAATTGTCTTAGAGGGTTTCTATAGTTTTGAGTGTTACATTTAAGTCTTTAATTAATCTTGAGGGATTTTAGATATGCTGTAAGGAAGGAGTCCAGTTTCAATCTTCTGCATATGGCTAGCCAGTTATCCTGGCATCATTTATTGAATAGGGAATCTTTTCCCCATTACTTGTTTTTGTCAGGTTTGTCAAAGGTTAGATGGTTGTCTGTGTGTGGCCTGATTTCTGAGTTCTCTATTTTTTTTCCCCATTAGTCTATTTGTCTATTTTTGTACCAGTAATGTGCTGTTTTGGTTAGTGTAGACCTGCAGTATACTTTGATGTCTGGTAGTGTAATGCCTCCAGCTCTGTTCTTTTTGCTTAGAATTGCAATGCTATTCAAGCTTTTTTTGGTTCTATATGAATTTACCATTGTTCCTTATAGTTTTGTGAAGAATCTTAATGATTGCTTAATAAGAATAGCATTGAATCTATACATGTTTTGCATAGTACGGCCATTTTATCAATACTAATTTTTCTGATCTATGAACATGGAATGTTTTTCCATTTTTTTTTGTCTAGTCTCTGATCTCTTTGAGCAGTGTTTTGCAGTTCTCTTTGTAGTGATATTTCACCTCTCAAGTCAGCTGTATTCCCATGTATGTTATTTTTTCCTGGCAAGTGTTGTCTTATTTTATAAGGTTGCCACAGGCACACCAACCTGATCAGTCAGCAGCAGTCAACATTTAGACAAGACCTTCTAACAGCAAATGGATTATGGTTTGTTGAAGGATCTGATGATCATTGGCATTTTTAAGAAATAATGTATTTTAAAATTAAAGTATGTACTTTTTTTTAGATGTAATTCTCTTGTACACAATAGGCTATGGCATCATGTAAGCTAAGTTTTACATGCATTGGAAAATTTAAAATATATGTGACTCACTTCATTGCAATATTCACTTTATTGCTAGGTGGTCTGGAACTGGGGAACCCACAATATCTCTGAGGTATATTGATATTTATGGGGCCTACGACAAGTTTTATATATATATAAAACTTGTCGTAGGCCCCATAAATATCAATATACCTCAGTTATATATATATATATATATAAAATTTGTCATACATATATTTACAAGTTATATATATATTTACAAGTTATATATATATAACTTGTAATATATATGTAATATATATATGTTATATATATATATAGCATATATATATGAAGTGAAGTCACATATTTTATATATAAAATATGTGACTTTTAAATATATATATGTTATATTTATATATATAACGTATATATATATGAAGTGAGTCACATATTTTTTAAATTTTCCAATGCATATGAAAGTTAAGCTTACATGATGCCATAGCTTATTGTGTACAAGAGAATATATATATATATTACATATATATTACATATATATGTAATATATGTTATATTTATATATAGCATATATAAATGAAGTAAAGTCACATATTTTTATATATAAAATATGTGACTTTTAAATATATATATGTTATATTTATATATATAACATATATATATGAAGGGAGTCACATATTTTTTAAATTTTCCAATACATATAGAAGTTAAGCTTACATGATGCCATAGCCTATTGTGTACAAGAGAATATATATATATATTACATATATATTACATATATATGTATAATATATGTAATATATGTAATATATATATAATATATATATATATATATAACTTGTAAATGGGTATGATTTTAATGCTAATGATCTCATAGGGTTTTAGTGACTACTAAGTGAGATACGTAAAGCAGTTATGAAAATACCTGTTGTATAGTAAGCATTAGCTACTCCTATTATAAATGTTTTGGAAACCCTTCCCAGAAATAATTTGCATCTATGTGTCTCCTCTTTCTGGGCATCGAAAAATGGCAATTTGACTTATGTATACAATGTATAAGATTTGACTCATAATGTAGGAAAAAACCCTTTTTAATCAAGTCCCTGTCATTTTATGAAAACGAAGAAGACTCAGATTCAGACAACTTGTTTGTAATAATCTAAGTCTATATCATAGGTCTATAGATTATAATATTACTGCCTTTCCAGCTAATTTCCTCAACCTTTCAGCTGGAATTTAAGTTTGTATCAGTTTCTATTGTCCTTCGGACTTGGAGGGTATATGCTTTCTTGCATGGGGAGAAAATTAACTTTCCTATCTTATATCAGGCATAAGCTTTGGTGAACTCAAGTATACATCAGCGATACTTTTACATTTTTGATGAAAGGCAGAGCCAATTCTTTGTTGGTAGAGCAATATAATTACTCTGGGATTTAAACTTGAACTAATACCATTTCAGCAGGCAGGCAGGCAGATAGGCAGTATTTCCCAGAAGTCCTATAATAACAAAAAGATTAGTTTTAATTTGACTTGCATTATGCTGGGGTATCCTTTGCTACTCTAAATCTTAATCATTTGTTCTCAGGTATACTTATATTTTAAGCTGAGATTACTTTTTTTTTACAGATTTAGAATATAAAATCATAATTCAATTGATGCAGAGACTTTAAATCCCTGGAAGATGTTAAAGACCATTTCTATGCATTTTGATAAATATTAAGTACTTTAAAAATCTAAGAAATTTGGCTAACTCTCTCTAGAATGCAAAGATTAGAAAAGCATCTCTTTTGAGCTTAAGAAGCCTACCTTCTAGAAAGGAAGTTAAAGGCAGAGTACAAATAATTATACCAGTAGCCATAATATGAAGAGAATGGAAGGAAGGTTCTGACGAGTATTCAACTCAAGAAATAAATACAAATTTTAAATGTAGGAAGTAGAAACCAAATAACAGATAAAGTAAAATTTGCAGTATGCTTTTAAAGATTGAGTAAAAAATCAATAGGCAGAAGTGACATGGAAGGTAATTATAGGCAGAAGGAACACTACTGAACAAAAGAATAAAGACAGAAATAAAATTAAAAGCTGTTCTTAGAGAATTTGGAATAGTTTTTTTTTTTAGGTTGAAACATAGCATATGTGAATAAAAGCTAAGAAATAAGCATAGAAAGGCTCACTGTGTCCAGATTATTGAGCACCTTGAATTTCACATTGAGTAGTTTGAAGTTAATTACTACAGATTTCAGAAACCTTATGAACAATGACATAGTTTTAAGTCTACCTTGAGATATCTCAAGCAGTGATATGTAGCCTAATTTGGACTAGGAGATAACTGGACAGAGAGAAGCACTAATAGTCTAGGGGTGATAAGACATTAGGGATTGGACTGGTATGGTAGCAGAGGTAATGGAATTAGCCTTTGCAGAGGGAGAATTTGTGGATATTCAAGACTGATTTTATGTAAGAAGTTAGAGGAAAGGATGTATAAGGTGACTTTGTTGTTTTGTTCGAAGGAGAGTGGGAGAATTGTGGTGCCATTATTAAAAAATTAAAAAGGAATTGCTTGCTTTTTTTGTATGGTGCATAACATAACATCATGCTTAACTAGTTTCTAAAGAAACAAAGAACCAATGTATGGTACTGGTTCAGAGTATAGACTCTGAAGCCGCATTTTCTAGATTCAAGTCCTGGTTTTACTGCTTCCCAGTTTTGTGACCATAAAAAAGTTATGTAAACTCTCTAAGCGTCAGCTTCCTCCATCTGAAGAGTGAGAATATTGAAAATAAATAGTACATACTCCAGAATGTCGCCTTGAAGATTAAGATACAATTTATGAAAGTGTTTACGATATTACCTGGCATTAAATTTATTATTTAAGAACATGACAAATGTTTTATTAAGAAGTATGCTTATGTGTTGCACCCAAACCAATAACACACAGAATATGTGTTAATATAGGAAGTTTCTTTGGAGATACTAAGAACCAGCACTTACTCATATGACAGACATTATCACATATGTTATACACATTATAACAATTTTGATTAAAAAAATATAAATGAGAAAAAATTAACAATACACAAGAGTTTAAAGATGAGCTGTAAATGTTTTCCATGAAACTCTTCTAAAGCCCAAACTCTTTTCTTTGTTATAGCATGTTGCAAGCACTTACTGTCTATTTTGCATATTAAAAGTCAACAACAAATTGCTTCCACACTACCACACTTCCACACTACCACTGAACTTAAAAAAATATGAAGTGCAAGGGTTAATAAACTTAAACATTTAAAGAGTAATGAAATGTACTGTTTTCCCTTTCCATCTGGATTTTATCAACTGTAAGTCCGTTTCATAAGGACAGCTACACAATCAAAACAAGCAATCTTCCTGGTGAGATAATTCAATTTTATAAATGAATTACTTATGTGCCTATAAGTAAATACATTTCTACGCATGAGGATATTGGCTGCTGTCAATGAGATAATCAACTCCAGGGGAAAAGGCTATCCTGGTAAACACTTTAAACTCAAAAAGGCCCCAAATTTCTGGGGTATGATATATTCAGTCAGAAACATTTCATTCTTACAGAAAGAGAAAGTTAGGAAAAAGATTTTTAGTAGAGAGAGACACAAGGTCAACAAAACAGACATCAGAAGAGAGCCATTTCTTTTTTTAGAGAAATCAAGTGAGAAAAAAAAATAAGCTTTGCTAGTCTATGCAACTTCAATGTCTGGAAAACATGTACCCATGCCAAAAGAAATTAAACATTACTCAGGCAGATGAATATAATCTCTAAAATACAACACAAAATAAAGGAAAGAACTTTGGAGTCTGATAAACTTGGATATGAATCCTGGCTCTGCTACTTACTTACCAGCTGTGTGACTTTGAGCAATTTATTGAACTTCCTTGGTCTTCCCTCTCTTCACTTGTATAATGGAGGAAATAACATCTACTTCTCAAAGTTAGACCAACGATGAAGAAGTAACATATCTGTAAATTACTTAGTGTAGTGCCTGGTACATAGAAGGTACCTACAAAAATAGTAACCCACAACTAGTCCTTTGTTTGCTATAGAATTTAACACAAGTAACCTAACTTCTTGGCCTTTTTCCTGCCTTCTATGAAGTGAACAAAATGAGTTATTTAAGTAAGACATTTGTTGACATATATATATATATATATATATATATATATATATATATAATGCATATATGCAGGGACTAGTATTTTATATGTTAACTTACAAAGTCATACCTTAAGTTTGCGGAGCAATTTTTATTTTCTCAGGATCTTTCCTATACATTTAATTAGGTTATTCATACAATAACCTTGTGAGTTTGACAGGGCAGGTATTTCCATCTTCATTTAAAATATCAAAAAATAAATTAATCTTGGTAAGACTACTTTCTGTTTGCCCAATACACACAACTGAGACAAGAATTCAGTGCTCTGTCATAACAGAGTGACACATCTTAACTGCCCTGACTGTTATTTTAATGCATCAAAACCTCTGTTTTGGTTTTGCATAAAATTTCTCATTTTTCTACCCTTTAAAGTCTGAAAAGTACATTGAGATCAGCTGTTAAAATATTTTAAACAAATGTAATCTACTATTGTATTGAAAAAAATTGTAAAACTGTTCTTTTTTGGGGAGAGATAGCATGGGGAGAAATGCTAGATATAGGTGATGGGAGGAAGGCAGCACATCACACTACCATGTATGTACCTATGCAACAATCTTGCATGTTCTTCACGTGTATCCCAAAACCTAAAATGCAATAAAAAAAACCTGTTCTTTTTTAAAAAAATATATGATCCATGCTTATTGTATAAGTCAAATGGCATGAAGATACCTAAAAATTGCTATAGCATCTCAGTTAACGTGTTAGTAATGCTGAGAGTCTAGTCATGTTTCTATATCTGTTTTCTTTCTGTACCTCTTTTGAGTATATTCTTAGCTATTTTCTGATACTCAATGACAAAGTTCCAATGTAATTATCCTAGGATAAGTGTTAAAATACATAATGGAATAGTGTTAGCTTACCTAATAAAAGTGTTTATACTATTTTAAGAGACTTTGATTTTAACTTTGTAGAAGTAAAATTATGTAAACATTACTATTATTTTATTTTTAAAGTTTTTTTATTGATACATAATAATTGTACATATTTATGTGGTACATATGATATTTTTATATATGTATACAATGTGTAAGGATCAAATCATGGTATTCAGGATATTTATCACCTAAAACATTTATTTCTTTAAAATGGAAACATTTAGCATCTTTACTAGCTATTTTAAAATATACAATATATTGTTAGCTACAGTCATCCTACTGTGCTATTGAACACTAGAAGTTATTTCTTCTAGCTAACTGTATATTGGTATCCATTATTCAACTATTCTTCATCCCCCTCCTAACCTTCATTCAGCTTCTCAACCTCTAGTGACCATCAGTCTACCCTTTATGCTATCAACTATTTTAGCTCCCACATATGAGTAGCAACATAAGATATTTGGCTTTCTATGACTGGTTTATTTCACTTAAAATAATGACCTCTAGTTTCATTTATGTTGCTGAAAATGACATGATCTCATTTACTTTTATTGCCAAATAGTATTCCATTGTATATATATGTACCACTTTTCTCTACCCATTCTTCTGTTGATGGGAACTTAGTTGATTCCATATCTTGCTTATTGGTAATTCTGCTGCAATAAATATGAGGGTGCAGATATATCTTTCATATACTGATTTTTTTTTGATAAATATCTACTAGTGAGATTGTTGGATCATATAGTATCACTATTTATTTATTGAGAAACCCTTATATTGTTTTCCACAGTGGCTGTACTAATTTACATTCCCACCAATGGTGCATGATTTACTTTTCCCCACATCCGGGACAGCATCTGTTATCTTTTGTCTTTTTATTAACAGTAATTCTAAGCAGAATGGGATAATATTTCACTGTGGTTTTGATTTGTATTTTCCTGATGATTTGCAATATTAAGACTTTTTGTTCATGTGCTTGTTGACCATTTGTATGTCTTCATTTTAGAAATGTCTACTCAGATCTTTGCCCGGTTTTTAATGGGACTATTTGTTTTCTTGCTGTTGGGTTCTTCAAGTTTCTTGTATATTCTGGCTATTGGTTCCTTGCTGACTGCACAGTTTGAGCAGATTTTTCACATTCTGCAGGGTGTTTTTTTCACTCTGTTAAGGGTGTTTTTTTCACTCTGTTAATTGTTTGCTTTGCTGTGCAGAAGTTTTCTTTTCATATTATTTTAAATTAGCTTAGACAGAGAATCAGGAGGCCTAGCTATTTACCTGATTATAAATAAATAACTTCTCATAGGCCCTAATTTCCCCATTGGTGTAATAAGGAAGTTCA
Source organism: Saguinus oedipus (assembly GCA_031835075.1). Classification (NCBI taxonomy): domain Eukaryota; kingdom Metazoa; phylum Chordata; class Mammalia; order Primates; family Cebidae; genus Saguinus; species Saguinus oedipus. Next base: position 76,389,999 of record CM063191.1, on the reverse strand, counting down.
CTTTAACCCCTGAATTAAATGAGTCTATGGGACACTAGTTGTCTTAGTTCATTTGTGTTGCTACAACAAATTACTTGAGACTGAGTAATTTTTAAAGGATGTAAATTTATTTTTCTTAGTTCTGGAGTCTGAGAAGTATAAAATCAAGGCACTAGCAGGTTCAGTTATCTGACAAAGGTTGCTGTCTACTTCAAAAATAGCATTTTGTTGTTGCATCATCAAGAGGGAGGAATGCTATGTCTTTACATGGTGTAAGGCAGAGAGGAAAGAAGCTGAACTCTTCAGGAAGCCTCTTTCATAATAGTTTTAATCTCATTCACAAGAAAAGAATCCCTCATGACCTAATAACTTCTTAAAAGCCACACGTCTTAATACTATCAAATTTGCTATTACGTTTTATCACTTGAATTTTGGAGAGGACACATTCCAACCATAGTATTAGTAAAATATTGTTCACACTATTTAATAAAATGTACTTATAAAGCCAATATTTTCCGCATCAACCAGTCTCATAAATTTTAAATCTCAATTAATAAAAACACTCAGAAATATATAGAAATGATGTGTAAATTTCTGGTAATTGAGTGTTGTGATAACAGGAACATCTAAAAATGGTCATTTTAGCTCTTTTTTCTGCAAAACTATCATTCTCGCTCTCTTTCCATATATATGTATATACATATATATATGAGAGTTTACTTATTTTTTATTTTTTTTTTTAATTTTTATTGCATTATAGGTTTGGGGGTACATGTGCAGAACGAGCAAGATAGTTGCATAGGTACACACATGGCAGTGTGCTTTGCTGCTTTCCTCCCCTTCACCCACACTTGGTATTCATCCCCAGGCTATCCCCCCCAGCCCCCCCCTGCTGTCCCTCCCCCATTCCCCCCAAGAGTCCCCAGTGTATAGTAGACCACCTCTCTGTGTCCACGTGTTCTCATTTTTCTCACCCACCTATGAGTGAGTATATGCGGTATTTCTTTTTCTGTTCTTGTGTCAGTTTGCTGAGAATGATGTTCTCCAGATTCATCCATGTCCCTACAAAGGACACAAACTCATCATTTTTGATTGCTGCATAATATTCCATGGTGTATATGTGCCACATTTTCCCAGTCCAGTCTATCATTGTTGGGCATTTGGGTTGGTTCCAGGTCTTTGCTATTGTAAACAGTGCTGCAATGAACATTCGTGTGCATGTGTCCTTATAGTAGAACGATTTATAGTCCTTTGGATAGATACCCAGTAATGGGATTGCTGGGTCAAATGGAATTTCTATTTCTAGGTCCCTGAGGAATCGCCACACTGTCTTCCACAATGGTTGAACTAATTTACACTCCCACCAACAGTGTAAGAGTGTTCCTATTTCTCTACATCCTCTCCAGCATCTGCTGTCTCCAGATTTTTTAATGATCGCCATTCTAACTGGTGTGAGATGGTATCTCAATGTGGTTTTGATTTGCATCTCTCTAATGACCAATGACGATGAGCACTTTTTCATATGTTTGCTGGCCTCATGTATGTCTGCTTTCGTAAAGTTTCTGTTCATATCCTTTGCCCATTTTTGAATGGGCTTGTTTGTTTTTTTCCTGTAAATCTGTTTGAGTTCTTTGTAAATTCTGGATATCAGCCCTTTGTCAGATGCATAAACTGCAAAGATTTTTTCCCATTCTGATGGTTGCCGATTCACTCTAGTGACTGTTTGTTTTGCCGTGCAGAAGCTGTGGAGTTTGAGTTTACTTATTTTTAATTGCAAGTATAGTTTAGAGGTAAACTTAGTTGTAAGCAGTTTAAAAAGGAAACATCATACAACATGTATATTCTGAATTATCATTATGAATATAATTGGAACCTTCTTACAAAGAAGATGCAATGCAGATAATATACTTTTTTATATTTAAACAAGCCTCAATAAGGAGGATGACTGCTATGCACTGGAGCAACAGGAGGTAGACTCAATTAATTATCTTTGTTGACTGGCTTCTATTGCCTACTATAGAAGACAGGGTACTACTGTGAGAGAGGGAATAATAAAACACAAAATGAGTTTCTTTATAATTCATTTATCTGCCTTCTTTTACTCAATATATTGCAAATAAATAGAATAAATGTAGAAGTGAAAATAAGTGTCAAGTGTTGGGGAGAGTAGGTAAAAATTACGACTCACATTAACAAAGAATCACAAGATTAGAAGCCATGAAATGGATTTGCATGTTTTTAGCTCTAGAATAAAAGGCCAAGCAAAGAGTCAGAATGTGAGTTTAAATCCTAGCTCTGCCATTTATGTTCCATGTTACCTTGTACATATTGTCACTCTAAAACTCAGTTCTCTCATTGGTACAATGGTCATATTTATAGTACAGGACTATGGTAAGGATTAAATAAGGCAATAACACAACATTCTTATCTCACCTAACACATATAAATAAATTCAATAATATTAGCTATCATGGCAGAGACATTTTACAGCCTATCAAAAAAATTTATGTACTTCTCTACATTTCCTAGCCTTTTTGTAGTTAGATAAGGCTATGTTGTACTACAAGTTCTGGCCCATAGGCTTTAAGTGAAAATGATGTGTATTACTTCTGGACCCAAATCTAGTAATGGTGCATGTGAATTATTCATGTTCTTCTGCTCTTCTACCTGTTGATCAAGCGGGCCATGTATTTCAGATGGTACAGTTATAGGATGTTAGAACCTCTGCCAATATGGTCAGTAAATAACTGAATAAGAAGCAGAGACCCCTGACAATCCATATTGGATATGTAGGATGAGTGAGAAATAAATTCATATTTTAAAGCACTGAGATTTGGAGGTTGTTGTTAGATAGCATAGTATACTCTGTCTCAACTAATTTAGATATTGTAATTATCATCACATTATCAACAGTCAAGTTTGGATAATGATACAGTGAAAAGTACCAAGTGATAGAACATGTAAATATGTGGGTTCTAGGTTTGTTTTTTTTTAACTAACTATGTCACTGGAAACAAGTCATTAAACTGTTCAATTCCTTAATATGCCTATTAAATAAAGAAAATGCTATTATTTCTTTCTCACAATATTTTTGTGAGGATAAAATATAGGTAAACATCCTGTAAAAAGGCAAAATATTATGGAAATATGAAGGATTGTTATTGTTTTTGATTCAAGGATATTAACTGTTTATAAAAACTTTAGAGGGAACTGAAAGGGAGTAGCTCTACATATGAATATAAAATTTTATCTTCTGTGTCTGTTCATTTTTTTAAAATTTTCTTATAATGCAAATGAATTGTTTAAATTGTAAAGGAAAAATCACAGGAGTTGACATTACATGGTATTAGGACAAAAAAACATAATCTTGCATAAGGTTTAATTTACCTACTTCTTAGTAGTGTATAATACTACAACTAAATATTACTTTATATGTTGTTAATATGGTCAAATAGCTTCAATTTTATATATGACTGAAGTTTTATCAAGTCACAAATTGTAGTTTTTGAATAACCACTAGATAATACTGCTTCTTTCCCAATGCTATTATGATTTAATTTTATCATTTCTTAAAATTTATTATGCATTTTAGTATTATCAGTTATATTTTATATTTTATTATATTTTATTACAGACAATTAATCTACTCTCCTGAGAATGCTGCAACTTATAAGCCATATTTATAGGAATTAATTTATTGATAAAAAATTATTGGACTTTTAAAAAGAGACAAACCAAATAATGTAAAATCTTGAATTATAAGTTATCTTTCTGAGTCATAATTAACTTATTCTAATTAATAAATCGCCTCAAGCCTAAGTAAAATACATATCCTTATTTGTTTGAAAGTTTATGTAATACATCTGGCAGCATGCTGATTAAGTAAGAAAATATTCTTTTAAAATAAATAAAATATTTTAAAAGAAGTAGCCAATTTTTAAGAAATTATACATAGTAGGGAGTCTAATTGAGGGTTTAAACAGATATCATGTACTGAAAACTACAAATATATATCTCTTATGAATTAATGGGACAACTTTCTTTTATATGGGTAACACATATCCAATTAAAGAGTAGACAAACAGAAATGAATTAATGAGAATGATATACTCATTTTACAGTGTAATATCACCATTTTCCCAAATGATTAGTGTTGTCCCTAAAAATGTTTGGTTTACACCAGCTTCTTTTAATGCCAGATTGCTTATGAATTAAACCATGAAAAAATAGGCAGAAACAACCCAGGATTGTCTCTGCCTTTGGAAACAATTGTGGTCAACGTGGACTTTAAAATAATAGCCATTCAGACTTACCTTTTAAAATAGACTCAGAAACTACATTAGAATTAAACATGATTTAAAGATTAGTTATTTCCATTTGTAAAAGCTATGTTCTTACCTTATCTATTTATTACCTTATCCACAAAAAAAGGTTGAAAAGTCCTATTTCAGTTCTCCATACTGATTCAGAGTGACAATATTTTGTGTTTGATTCTTGTATATCTCTGTAGACTTGGCTTCATATAGTGTCTGACCATTGATGATTATCTTTAACCTTACAGTATAATACCTTTTGGATTAGAATATAATATAAGGGGAGGGTGGCTGGCAAGATGGCTGAATAGGAACAGCTCTGGTCTACAGCTCCCAGCAAGATGACAAAGAAAAGGGTAATATCTGCATTTGCAACTAAGGTACCCAGCTCATATCATTGGGACTGATTATACAGTGGATGCAGCCCATGGAGGATGAGCCAAAGCAGGGTGGGGTGTCACCTCACCTGGGAAGTGCAAGGGGTCAGGGAACTCCCTCCCCTAGCCAAGGGAAGCCATGAGGGATTGTCCTGTAAGAAACAGTGCATTTCTGCCGGGATACTATGCTTTTTCCATGGTCTTTGCAACCTGAAGACCAGATTTCCTCTGGTGTATATACCACCAGGGTCCTGGGTTTCAAGAACAAAACTGGGCAACTATTTGGGCAGACACTAAGCTAGCTGCAGGATTTTGTTTTCACAACCCAGTGGTGCCTGGAACACCACTGAGACAGCACCATTCACTTCACTGGAAAAGGGACTGAAGCCAGAGAACCAAGTGATCTAGCTCAGTGGATATCATCCCCATGGAGCCCAGGAAGCTAAGATCCAGTGGCTTGAAATTCTCTCTGACAGCACAGCTGCTTAAGTCAACCTAGGATTCTGGAGCTTGGCTGGGAGAAAGGCATCTTCCATTACTGAGGTTTGAGTAAGCAGTTTTCCCCTCACAGTGTAAACAAAGCCACCCAGAAGTCTACTTTTGGGGAGCCCACCACAGCTCAGCAAACCTGCTATAGCCAAACTGCCTCTCTAGATTCCTCCTCTCTGGGCAGGGCATCTCTGAGAGAAAGGCAGCAGTTCCAGTCAGGGGCTTATAGATAAAACTCCCACCTCCTGGGGAGAGAACACCTGGGGAAACGGGTGGCTCTGGGTTCAGCTTCAGCAGACTTAAGCATTCTTGCTTGCCAGCTCTGAAGAGAGCAGTGGATCTCCCAGCACAGCACTCAAACTCTGCTAAAGGACAGACAACCTTCGCAAGTGGGTCCCTGATACTCATGCCTCCTGACTGCAAAACACCTCCCAGCAGAGGTTGACAGACACCCCATACAGGAGAGCTTCAGCTGATATCTGGCAGGTGCCCCTCTGGGATGAGGTTTCCAGAGGAATAAACAGGCAGCAATCTTGGCTGTTCTGCAGCCTCTGGTGGTGCTACCCAGGCAAAAAGTGTCTAGACTGGACCTCCAGCAAACATCAGCAGACCTGCAGAAAAGGGTACTGGCTGTTAGAAGGAAAATGAACAAACAGAAAGGAATAGCATCAACATTAATCAAAAGGACATCCACACAGAAACCCTATTCAAAAGTAACCAACAACAAAGACCAAAGGTAGATTTTCTCCAAAAGATTACAACTCCTCATCAGCAAAGAAAGTAAACTGGACAGAGAATGAGTTTGATGAATTGACAGAAGTAGGTTTCAAAAGGTGGGTAATAGCAAACTCCTCTTAGCTAAAAAAGGATGTTCTAACCAAATGCAAGGAAGATAAGAACATAGATGACTCCATAACATGGTTAGAGGAATTGCTAACTAAAATAACTAGTTTAGAGAAGAACACAAATGACCTGATGGAGATGAAAAACACAGCCCAAGAACTTCATGAAGCATGCACAAGTATCAATAGCCAAATCTATTGAGTGGAAGAAAAAATATCAGAGATTGAAGATCAACTTAATGAAATAAAGCATGAAGACATGATTAGATCAAAATGAATGAAACAAACAAAGCCTTCAAAAAAAATGTAACTATGTGAAAAGACCAAACCTATGCTTGATTGGTGTGCCTGAAAATGACAGGGAGAATGGAACCAAGCTGGAAAACACTCTTCAGGACATTATCCAGGCGAATTTCCTCAGCCTAGCAAGACAGGCCAACAATCAAACTCAGGAAATACCCAGACAACACCACTAAGATACTCCTTGAGAAGACCAACCCCAAGACACATAATTGTCAGATTCACCAAGGTTGAAATGAAGGAAAAAATGTTAAGGACAGACAGAGAGAAGGGTCAGATTACCCACAAAGGGAAGCCCATCAGTCTAACAGTTTATCTCTTTGCTGAAACCCTACAAATCAGAGGAGACTGGGGTCCAATATTAAACATTCTTAAAGATAAGTATTTTCAACTCAGAATTTCATATCCAGCCAAACTAAGCTTTATAAGCAAAGGAGAAATAAAATCCTTTACAGACAAACAAATGATGAGAGATTTTGTCACCACCAGGCCTTCCTTATAAGAGCTCCTGAAGAAAGCACTAAATATAGAAAGTAGAAATGGGTACCAACCACTGCAAAGAAAACCAAATTGTGGTCACCATAGTGAGCTCAACACTATGAAGAAATTGCCTTAACTAATGGGAAAAATAACTAGCTAGCATCATAATGACAGGGTCAAATTCACACACAACAATATTAAACTTCTGTAAATGGGCTAAATGCTCCAATTAAAAGAAACAGACTGGCAAATTGGATAAAGAGTCAATACCCATTGATGTGCTACATTTAGGATACTCATCTAACATGCAAAGACACACATAGGCTTAAAATAAAGGGATGGAGCAAGATTTACGAAACAAATGGAAAGCAAAAAAAAAAAAAAGCAAAAGTTACAATTTTAGTCTCTTATAAAGCACACTTTAAACCAACAAATATCAATAAAGACAAAGAAGGGCATTATATAATGGTAAAGGGATCAATGCAACAAGAAGAGCTAACTATCCTAAATATATATGAGATCTACAAAGAGGTGTAAAAAGAGACTTAAAAAGAGACATTCAAAGAGACCTACAAAGAGACTTAGACTCCCACACAGTAATAATGGTAGAATTTAACACCCCACTGTCAATATTAGGAAGATAAATGAGACAGAATATTAACAAGGATATTCAGGACTTTAACTCAGCTCTGGATCTAGCAGACCTAATAGACATCTACAGAACTCTCTACCCCAAATCACCAGAATACATATTCTTCTCAGCACCACATTGCATTTATTCTAAAATTGACCACACAATTGGAAGTAAAACACTCCTCAGCAAATGCAAAGAACAAAAGTCATAACAAACAGTCTCTCAGACCACAGTGCAATCAAATTAGAACTCAGGATAAAGTAATTCACTCAAAACCACACCACTACTTGGAAACTGAACAACCTGCTTGTGAATGACTACTGGATAAATAATGAAATTAAGGCAAAAACAAACAAAGACACAACATACCAGAATCTCTGGGACACAGCTAAAGCAGTATTTTAGGGGAAATTTATAGCAGTAAATGCCCATAGGAGAAAGTGGGAAAGTTCTAAATTTGACACCCTACTATCACAATTAAAGAAACTAGAGAAGCAAGATCAAACAAATTCAAAAGCTAGCAGAAGACAAGAAATAGGTAAGATGACTACAGAACTGAAGGAGATAGACACACAAAAAGCCCTTCAAAATATCCAGGAATTCTGGGCTTGTTTTTTTTTTTTTTTTTTTTTTTTGAAAAGATAAAAAAAATCAATTGACCACTAGCCAGACTAATAAAGAAGAAAAGAGATGAAACAAACAGACATAAAAAAGGATAAAGAGGATATCACCACTAATTTTACAAAAATACAAGCTACCATTAGAGAATACTATAAACACTTCTATGCAAATAAACTAGAAAAATCTAGAAGAAATTGATAAAGTTTTAGACAAGTACACCCTCCCAAGGCTAATCCAGGAAGAAGTCATATTCCTAAACAGACCAATAACAGGTTCTGAAATTGAGGCAGTAATTGATAGCCTACCAACCAAAAAAAAACAAAAAACCTGGGACCAGATGGATTCACAACTAAATTCTACCAGAGGTAAAAAGAGCAGCTGATACCATTCCTTCTGAAACTATTCCAAACAACAGAAAAATAGGAACTTACCTAACTCATTTTATGAGGCCAACATCATCCTGATACCAAAACCTGACAGAGACACAACAAAAAAAGAAAATTTCAATCCAATATCCCTGATGAACATCAATGTGAAAATCCTCAATAAAATACTGGCAAAACAAATCTAGAAGCACAACAAAAAGCTTATCCACCATGAGCAATTTGTCTTCATCCCTGTGATGCAAGGCTGTTTCAACATACATGAATCAATAAACTTTATACATCACATAAATAGAACCAATGACCAGACCCACATGATTATCTCAATAGTTGTAGAAAAGGCCTTTGATAGAATTTAATACCTCTTCAGGCTAAAAACTCTCAATAAACTAGGTATTGATGGAACATATCTCAAAATAATAAAAGCTATTTATGACAAACACAGCCAGTATAATACTGAATTGGCAAAAGCTGGAAGCATTCCCTTTAAAAACTGGCACAAGATAAGGATGCCCTCTCTCACCACTCCTGTTCAACATTGTATTGGAAGTTCTGGCAAGGGTAATTAGGCAAGAGAAGTAAAAAAACTGTAATCAAATAGGAAGAGAGGAAGTCAAATTTTCTCTGTTTGCAGATGACGTGATTGTATATTTAGAAAATCCCATTGTTTCAGCCCAAAATCTTCTTACACTGATAAGCAACTTCAGCTGTCTCAGGATACAAAATCAATGTGTAAAAATCACAAGTATTCCTATGCATCAATAGATGTAGAGCCAAGTCATGAGTAAAATCCCATTCACAATTGCTACAAAGAGAATAAAACACCTACGAATACAAGTTACAAGGCATGTGAAGGACCTCATCAAGGAGAAATGCAAACCACTGCACAAGGAAATAAGACAGAACACAAACAAATGGAAAAGCATTCCCTGCTCGTGGATAGAAAGAGTGATCATTGTGAAAATGGCAATACTGCCCAAAGGAATTTTTAAATCCAATGCTATACCCATCAAGCTATCATTGACTTTCTTCACAGAATTAGTAAAACTACTTTAAATTTCACATGGCTCCAAAAAAGAGCCTGCATAGCCAAGACAATCCTAAGCAAAAGGAACAAAGCTGGAGGCATTGTGCTACCTGAGTTCAAACTATACTACAAGGATACAGTAACCAAAACATCATAGTACTGGTCCCAAAACAGATATATAGAACAATGAAACAGAGCAGAGGTCTCAGAAATAATGCCACACATCTACAGCTATCGGATCTTTGACAAGCCTGACAAAAACAAGCAATGGGGAAAGGATTCCCTATTTAATAAATGATGTTGAAAAAACTGGCTGTCCATATTCAGAAAACTGAAATTGGATCCCTTCCTTACACCTTATACAAAAATGAACTCAAGCTGATTTAAAGACTTAAATGTAAGACCTAAAGAATAATACTAGAAGAAAACCTAGGCAATATCATTCAGGACATAGGCATAGGGAAAGACTTCATGACTAAGACAGCAAAAGCATTAACAACAAAAGCCAAAATTTATAAATGGGATCTAATTAAAGAGTTTCTGCCCAGCAAAATAAACTATCATCAGAGTGCAGAGGCAACCTACAGAATGGGTGAAAATTTTTGCAATCTACCCATCTGACAAAGGACTAATATCCAGAATCTACAAGGAACTTAAATTTACAAGAAAAAAATGTATCAAAAAGTGGGTGAAGAATATAAACAGACACTTCTGAAAAGAAGACATTTATGCGGGAAACAAACATAAAAAAAAGCTCATCATCACTGGTCATTAGAGAAATGGAAATCAAAACCACAATGAGATACCATCTCACACCAGTTATAATGGTGATCATTAAAAAGTCAGGAAACAACAGATGCTAGAGAGAATGTGGATAAATAGGAATGCTTTTACACCATTGGTTGGAGTTTAAATTAGTTCAGCCATTGTGAAAGACAGTGTAACAATTCCTCAAGGACCTAGAACCAGAAATATCATTTGACCCATTAATCCTATTACTAGGTATATACTAGGTATATACCCAAAGGAATATAAATTATTCTACTATAAAGACACATGCACACATATGTTTATTGAGACACTGTTCACACACAATAGCAAAGACTTGGAACCAACCCAAATGTTAATCAGTGATAGACTGGATAAAGAAAATGTGGCACATATACACATATGTGCATATACCATGTAATACTGTGCAGCCACATAAAAGGATGATTTCATGTTCTTTGCATGGAAATGGATGAAGATGGAAACCAACATTCTCAGCAAACTAACACAAAAACAGAAAACAAAACACTGCATGTTCTCACTCCTAAATAAAAATTGAACAATGAGAACACATGGACCCAGGGAAGGGAACATTACACACCTGGGCATGTCAGGGGGTGGGGGGCTGGGGAGGGATAGTATTAGAAGAGATACCTAATGTAGATGATGGGTTGATGGGTGCAGAAAACCACCATGGTACGTGTATACATCTTCAAGAAACCTGCATGTTCTGTGCATGTACCCCAGAACTTAAAGTATAATAAAAAATAATAATAACAAAAATCTTATATAAGGAAAAGATAAAGGAAACAGTGAAGGTTGAATTCTTCTGAGAAATTTTTTTACTTCTTTTAGCTTATTTTTGTCATTTCTCTATGTCTGCATCAAGAGGAATCAGTCTTATGTAATTCAAAGTGTACCTAACCCAGACATTCTCACATTTTAGCCACCCTCTCTGAGCAACTGTCTGATATGAGTAAGTCATTAATATGTCTGGGCTTTGTTTATAATATATCTTCTGTCACTTTGCTCATTTTCTGTTCAATGAGTCAATGACCTTTAGAAAATATTTACATTTAACTTAGCAGATAAATGTGCTCTGCTTCCCTTCTGTTGTGATTTGAATTTTCCTGTTTTTCTCATATTTTCTTCTCATAGTGCAAAGCTGATTTGCAACTACTGGTCAAAAGGTGTGGAAAATAAGAGAAAAGGCTCTCTGTTTTGGCAGGTCTGTAAGGGACTTGACAGAAGAGAAAAGGAAAAAAACAATGTAATGGGCAAAATATGGAGTTAATATGTTTCCCCGTCAGCAACAAGATATTTTTTTATGGCTGGGTCTAAAAAAATGAAAACTGTGGGCCTCTTTATGTACAAGTAATTGTCCAAAATCTTTACATATTCTTTTATGATTTTCTCTCAACAGAGTCTACAACCTGCTCTCAAGCACTTTTTCTGGTTATGTTGCTTGTAACTTCTTCATTTAGACTCTTTTTTTCCAACCAAATTATGTTTTCAATGTACATGGTAATGTACTTACAACCTTTAATCTTGCTATTTCCACTACCTTGGGTACCTACTAATCAAATATCACTTATTCTTTCTAACTTCAAGTGGCTAAACACCATTTAAAGAATTCAGTTTCTATTCTTACATAAGCTGACATATGAATCTGTAGTTCTCAGAAACTTTACCTGAAGCTGGTCTTTTTTTTTTCTTCTAAATTTTACTTTTCTCTATCTACTCCCACTGCAGTGAGATTAGGATAAGAGGCTGTCTGATTTTTTAAGAGGTTGTCTGCTTTCTATTACCATCTTTGAACTTCAGCAATTCTTCCCTGTAAAGAAAAAATAATTAATTTTGGTGTGTATTTTTGCTTTTTTAGTAAGTTAACATTGTTGAGTATCATAAAAATGGCAGAAACAGTGCTGCATAAAAGCTGGTCATGTGGAAGTAGAATACAATAATAGCATGACAGCACAGTTTGACATTGAAACCTAGTGAATAAGGGCAGCTGTTTGAATAGATTCATTGGAGAGTCTAAGGCAGCTTTCCAGACCAAGCTATAAAGGAGATAAGACAGAAACAATCACTCTAGTACCACGTAGACTGTTCTTGAAGGTTTGGGGCCCTTTTAATTCTACTTAGTGAGCATTTTTTTTTTTTTTTTTTTTTTTTTTTTTGCCTCTGATCTTCTAGGTGAAACAAAGTTAGTTACCAACAGACTTAGGCAAATGCTGTACTGCACGTAGGCACATAACCCCAGCTCTTGTAAGCACTAAGAAAATTGTAACTGTAAGGTCTCCATATGCAAGCCCGGAGCCTGAAAGTCTGAAGTCCTGCTTGTCTCGGCTGATGTCTCCCACCCTCTGCCTGTATTTGTCATTGTCCATGATTGCCCAGCAGAGCTTTCCTGGACAAGCCCCTCACCCAACTCTGCCATCTTAACTGCTCTTATGATAATGTGAATACCTCTCACCCAACCCTGCCATTGTAACTGAACTTGTGGTCATGTATACTCCTTGCCCCTACCCCCCACCACTGTAATTGAACTTACTCTGCAACACCCCCACCCCCAAAAAACTACCCAAACCTATAAAACCAACTCCTATCTTGCTGCCATTTGCTAATGCCATTTTCAGTCTTAGCCCACTTGCACCCAGGTGAATAAACAGCCATGTTGCTCACACAAAGCCTGTTTGGAAGGTCTCTTCATTCAAAGTGTGTGTTTTTCAACAGTAACACTTTGAGTTGGTCTGGTGGAAATATCTCCAGCTTTCCCCCTTTATCCAGTTGCAGTAATAAATTCCCTTTTTTCCAAAAAAAAAAAAAAAAAAAAAATGCAATGCAATGTTCCTTTTTGAAGAGGAGCATTCAGTTTTTAGACCATGTTTCAAAAACAGCATTGAGATATGGGTATATCTTAGGGAATGATCAGGATCACAAATTGGACAGAAGGTCATATGAGAAAAGTTTGAAGGAACCTGGAATATATAGATATAGACTGGAGAAGAATGGATTAAGGGCACAATAGCTTTCTTCAAACATTTAAAGAACTATCTTGTGGAAGAGGATAATATTTATTTTTATTCTGGATCTGAACACTACTATAAATTGGGTAAAATTTACTAGAAAACAAATTTGTTTCTATTCCTGAGGAAATTCTAAATCTTCATGCATTTTCTGGGGTAATATTCACGTAGAGCTATGATCATCTGTTAGAGATGTGTAAACAAAAAATAAAATTTAAAGGCCCCCTGCGACCATCTGAATGGACTCCCTCCTCTGCTAGGGGGCTCTAAAATTTAACTTGAAAGACTGGTTCAGGTCATGATTGGAAGTGGGGGTAGGGCATGCCTCATTATGCCCCCCTCCCTTTTGGAATTCAGAAAAGCCAACAAGCATTTAACATCAACACAGATGGTTAGGTCTTACAAGAAACATTTACGATCTCTTCTTTCTGAAGCCTGCTACCAAGAGGCTTCATCTGCATGAAAAAAATTTATTCTCCACGATCTCTTTATTGAAACTCAGACATTCCTTTCTATTGATAACTCAAACAATTGCCAATTAGAAAAAAAATTTAAATTTACTTATAACCTGGAAACTCCCCTGCTTTGAGTTGTTCTGCCTTTCTGGACCAAACCAATGTACATCTTAAATGTATTTCATTGATGTCTCATCTCCCTAATTTGTATAAAATCAGGTTGCTCCCCAATGACCTGGGGCACATGTTCTCAGAATCTTCTGAGGGCTATGTCACAGGCCCTGGTCACTCATATTTAGCTCAGAATAAATCTTCTCAAATATTTTACAGAGTTTGACTCTTTTTGTTGACAGATATCATAAAAAGAACAGGAAGATGGGTTTCACTTCTAGGATCTCTTTTAAGTTTAAGGTTCTATGAGTCTAAGCTTTCTTTTTATTGTCCTGGAAAGGCACATGCTTTCTGATACCACAGGGTAAAAGAAAAACATTCTTGGAGTCTACTTAAATTAGCTTCTCCAATAAGTTTATTCTTGGTTCAAATGCATCATTGCTTAATTAGCTCTAGAAGTATTGTGTACACAATTAATTGCATGTTCCAACATAGTTTTCAAAACCTTTTAGAAATCTTTCCTGTCAACTGGCAATGTGAAAGAAATTCCTGGATTGTACTGTCATTTCTGTCCCTGAATTGTCCACCAAGACTGGATTTACACAACAATACTTTCAACTTATTGAGGATCTGGAGTCAATAGCAAATATACTCAAACAGTATTATAGTGTCCATAATGTGCACACTGTTTATAGTATAAAATGTTGATACTTACATTTATTAATTAATTTTGATGAGGATAGAATAGAGCTTCCAATTTCCTGGAAATAAAATGGTGCAAAATCATATAGTTGTTATTGAAACAGAAAATTTTTCTGTCACTCATGCCAGATGCTGAAATTCAGAAACATATTTCAAGCACAGTTTCAACCCATGACACCAGCATCTAAAATGATTCCAGACATTACAAGTGCTTATTTCTTGTATTTGTATTTCCCTATAAAGCAAAGACAAGAGATTTAAAATAAAATAAAATTGACTTAGTCATTTCAAAATTAAGACCTTACCAAAAAACTGCAATAGGTAAACATTTTCTGTGTCATCTGAAAAAGAATTTTATAATACTAAGTTGACGTGAAAAGACACTTAGAGCTAAATTTAGTGATATGTGTAGTAAAGATGGATAGTCATGCAAATTTCTCAAAGTTATTATGTTTTTAATAATTTAAAATACATCAAAGAAAACCATCAGATTCCCAATGATTAATATACGCTATGCCTCTTAAAAAGTGAACAACGAATCTTCTGTGATTCTCCAGGTTTATTTTTTTCACCGGGTAAGCTTTACTGGTGATGACAGCTAACAGAGATTTCTTACAAACCACCATCAATTTGAAATGTAGTTTGCATATTTTGACACTTTATTTTAGAGAGGAACTGAAATGAGTTGTTGACAATGTCTCACTAAATTACATGGTTAAAGGTCTGTTTTGAAGACTCACTTTTTCACTTCAATATTTCTGAAAAATTTTAAAGTACAATTATGCATTCCTCAAAGAATGGCCTTCAGTAATCAGCTCTTCCAAAGTTCAAGAGGTCCTATTTTAATGGGGGAAGTGCTTTAATCAAGATTTCTTTTTTTCTAGTTTTCAGTAATCAGAGCTCTTCCTGAATTTTCTTCAACCCTCTTTTAAGATAAAATTATCAAATTTCCATGGCAATTAAATGAAAAATTTTAAGTGTATGGATTATTCTGCAAAATAGTCATAAAGGTACAAGTAAAATTAACTAAGAAAAAAGTGCAGGATTTAGCATAAAGGCCATGGGCTCACTAAATGCAGATCTATAGCAACGTTTCTCTGTTGTAAAAGGATTTTGCATCTTAGCCAGCTGCATTTCCCTAGACCTGTTGTATATATATTTCCAAAGAACAAAGATAACGCCGATAAAATGTTATATAATTAAGAAAACAAGTAACAGCACAAAAAATATGGTTTATTATACAGAAAACGAATTAAGGCCATATTGAAACAAACGTAAGCTGGAAAAGCTTTTAAAATTATATTCTCTAGATCACATCTTCTATATGTTGTTTTTCAACTATTGTCTAAAACTACAAAGTAACTTGACATCACAAGAGAATTGTATCACTAATTGTATTACCTTTTCAAGATGTTTCTTGAGACCAGCAGAATAAGACCTACAGCCCTTAAATACAAGTTATTGGTAATACCTTTTATTTTCTTGAACAAATGAATATTCCCAATGCAAATGAATACTTTTTCCACTCAGCAGATTTTATTTTTCCTGCAGTTGTGTTGGCATGTGGAAAACAAAACTTTAAAAAAGCAAAAAAGATGCACGGCAAGATGGCAGATTAAAAGGCTCCACTAATGGTTCCCCAGCAAGAACACCAATTTAACTGCTATCTACACAGAAAAAAAACTCTTTCATAAGAACTAAAAGTTAGGTGAGTCTTTATGGTACCCGGTTTTAACTCCATATTACTAAAAGTGGCAGTGAAAAAAATATAAAAAACAGTCTTGAATCTCTGACGCTGTCCCTCCCTCACCCTCAGCAGCAGCAGCATGGTGCCTGGAGCATATCTGGGTGCTAGAAGAGGGAGAAGGCATAAATTGTGAAGCATTGAACTGAGTGTCGTTCTGTTTGAGCAGAAAGATAAACCAGACAAAACTCAGCTGACACCTGCCAACAGAGAAAGCACTTAAACCAGCCCTATGCAAAGCGGAATTACCAAGTCCTGTGGTGAAAACTTGAGTTTTCACAAACCTCATCACCAAAGGCCAAAATGCTCTTGGTCTCTAAATAAATATGAAAGACAGTCTAGGCTATAAGGACTGCAATTCTTACACAAATCCTAGGGCTAAACTGAGCCCAGAGAGCATAGACTGGGGGTGACTGGCACAGGAATTGCTGAGACACCAGCTGGGGTGGCTAAAGGAGTGCTGGCATCACCCCTCCACTAACCCAAAGCTGTGCATCTCACAGTTTCAAGAGACCACTTTCTTCCACTTGTAAAGAGTAGAGGAAAAAGTGGGGAGGATTTTGTTTTGCACCTTGGAAACCAGCTAAGTCACAGCAGAATACAGCAATCAGTCAGAGACATGAGACCACTGTTGCAGGCCCTAGCTTCCAGATAACATTTCTCTACACACCCTGGGCCAGAAGGAAATCTGCTGCCTTGAAGGAAAAGGCCCAGTCCTGGCAACATATGTCACTGCTAACTGAAGAGATTTTGGACTCTGAGTAACCACCATTACCCAGATACTAAGTTGAGTGTCAGCATCTGAGACTTGCTGGCTTCAAGTACAAGCATAGCCACAGAAGGCTAGAGCACCAAGTGAGTTCTTGGGGTTCCTGGCTCCATGACATGACTCTTGGACAGCATATTTGGACCTCTCTGGGCAAGAAGAGTAGACACTTCTGTAAAGAGTGAGTCCTAGGCCAGGCAGCATTCACCAGAAACTGACTAATGAGCCCTTGGGTGTTAAGGGAATATCAACAGTAGTCTGAGAGAACCCTCCAAGGCCTGTGGTGGTGGTGGCCAAACGGTAAAGCTACTTTGCCTCTTGAAAGGGGAGGGAAAAGTGGGAAGGTCTGCATCTTGTGATTTGTGTGCCAGCTTGGCCACAGTGCAATAGAAAACCATGTGGACTTCTAAGATTCTTTAGTCCTAACTCCCAAGTGATACCTCTGGACCCATCTCATACCAAGGGGAACTCACCACCTTGAAAGGAAGAACAGAGTCCTGGCTTGCTTTGCCACCTGCTGATTGTATACAGCCACAGGTCCTTGGGCAAATATAGGAAGTAGCCAGGGAGTGGTTACAGCAGGCTTTGGGTGACACTCAGTAATGTGCTGGCTTCGAGTCTGATCCAATGCAGTCATAGAGGTGGTCGCTGCAGGGGTCCTTGTGTCACTCTACCCCCAGCTTCAGATGTCTCAGTACAGAGAGAGAGACTCCATTAGTTTGAGACAAAAAGAAAGAGAACAAAAGTCTCCACTGGTAATCCAGATAATTCTATTGGAACTTGCCCTAAACCACCAAAGCAGTATCTCTATGACACTGCAAGAATCACAGTATTACTGGGTTTGGGGTGACCACTAAAGCAGATACAGCTTAAAGCACAACACCCAAGTTCTTTCAGATATCTGCAAAGCCTTCCCCAAAAGGACAAGTGGAAACCAGCACAGATAGTGATGACTATAATAAATACCAAACACTTCAATGACAGTAAACTGATAAATATTTACTAGCAACAACACCATCCAGAAAAAATTGTATCGCCAAATGAAAAAAAAAAGTCACTAGGTACAAATCCTGCAGAAACATAGATACGCAGCCTTTCAGAGTAAGAGTTCAAAATAACTGTATTGAGGAAACAAACAAACAAAAAAGTCAAAATAACCCTGATAATGAATTCAGACTTCTATCAGATAAATTTAACAAAGATATTAAAATAATTAAAAAGAATCAAGTAGAAATTCTAGAGTTAAAAACTGCAGTTGCATACTGAAAAATGCATGAGAGTCTTTTGCTAGCAGAATTGATCAAACAGAGGAAAGCATTAGTGAGTTTGAAGACAGGTTATTCAAGAATACAGTCAAAGAAGACAAAAAAATGAGTAAAAAACAGTGAAGCATAATTATAGGATCTAAAAAGCAGCTCCAAAATGTCAAATCTAAGAGTTATTGGCCTTTAAGAGAAGGTAGAGAAAGAGATGGAAACTTTTTTTAAATAGATAATAACATAAGAATTCTAAAACCTACAGAAAGACACCAATATGGAAATAAAAGAAGGTTATAGAATACCAAGCATATTTAACCTAAATAAGACTGCCTCAAGGTATTTAGTAATTAAATCCACCAGATATCAAGGATAAAGAATCCTAAAAGCAGCAAGAGAAAATAAACAAATAGCATACATTGGAGCTTCAATACATCTGGCCAAAAATATTTCAGTGGAAACCTTACAGGCAAGGAGAGAGTGGCACAAAGTATATAAAGTGCTGGAGAAATCCTTTACCTTAGAATAGTTTATCAAGTAAAAAAAAATTATTCAAACATGAAGGAGAAATAATGACTTTTCCAGATCCCCCCCCCCAAAAAAAAACCCTGAGGATTAGTCCACACCAAATGTCTCCTACAATAAATGCTTTAAAAAGTACTTTATTCAGAGAGAAAAGAGCATTGGTGAGCAAAAAGTAATCACCTGAAGGTACAAAACTCACTGATCATAGTAAGTACACAGAAAAACTGATAATATTATGACACTGTAACTGTGGTGTATAAACCATGCTTAAGCAGAAAGACTAAACAATGAACCAATGAAAGACAGTAATTCCAAAAAGTTTTCAAGACAGACAGTACAATAAGACATAAATAGTAACAAAAACATTGAAAAGTGGTGGGACAAAATTGAAATACACAGTTATTCATTTTATTTTTGCTTGTTTATAAAAATGCGTTATTTTTAGGTTATAATAATGGGTTGTAAGATAATATTAGCAAGCCTCATGGTGCCCTCAAACCCAAAAACATATAATAGATACATGACACATAAAAATCAAGAAACTAAATCACATCACCAGAGAAAATCATCTTCAGCAGAGTAAGATAGAAACAAAAGAAAGAACAAGGAGAAGATCACAAAAGAACCAGAAAGCAAATAACAAAAAGACAGGAGTAAGTCGCTACTTACCAATAGTAACAGTGAATATAAATGGACTAAACGCTCTAATCAAAAGACGGAGAGGACTTTGGGCCATGATGGCCAATTAGAAGCAGCTGTGGTCCACATGTAGGGGAATGAAAGGGGTGAGTGAATTCAATACCTTCAACTAAAATATTTAGGTTCTCATAGTGGAACTGACTAGTCAAACAACTTGACCCACGAAGAATGAAGAAAAACAGAATGGGGTGATAGCCCACCCAGGAGTGGCATGGAGCCAAAGGAATCCCCATCCGCAGCCAAAGGAAGTGGTGAGTAATTTTGTGGCATCACTTGGGAAACCATGTTTCTCCCATTGATTTTTGCAATCTATGGATCAGGAGATTCCCTCGTAAGCCCATGCCACCAGGGCTGTGGGTTCAATACACAGAGCTGTGTGGAGTCTCAGCATAGCAGCTGCTCAGACACACACAGAGACCATTTCTCCTAGCTGTGCAGGGCCTTTCTATGGGGGCATCAGCCACTCCAGCCAGGATTACATGAACAAACCTCTGACCTCTCCCTGGGCAGAGTATCTGGGAGAAGGGGTGGCTATGATCTCTGTGTTTCAGTTGACTTAGTCATTCCAGCCTGCCAGCTTTGGAAAGTCCAAACATCCCAGGCAAGGAAGGGTCCCCCACAATGCAGCACAACTGCTTTGCCAGATCGTGGTCAGACTTCTTCTTTAATTAAGACCCGAATCTGTTCTTCCTCACTGGGAAAGAACTCCCTGCCAGTCACTACAGTCAGGATTATACAAACAAAGCTTTTATCTTTCCCTTGGATGGAGCTCCCTTGGGGAATGACGGCTTTTATCACTGTGGTTCGGTCAACTAAGCCATTCCAGCCTGCCAGCTTTGGAGAGTTTAAACAATTAAGACGAGGAACAGTTATCCCACAATGCAACACACCTGCTTACAAAAAGCAGCCAGATTGCCTCTTTAAGGAGGTCCCAATATACA
The DNA here is from genome assembly GCA_031835075.1 of Saguinus oedipus. Classification (NCBI taxonomy): domain Eukaryota; kingdom Metazoa; phylum Chordata; class Mammalia; order Primates; family Cebidae; genus Saguinus; species Saguinus oedipus. Next base: position 76,369,558 of record CM063191.1, on the reverse strand, counting down.
TGTGTAGGAGGTGGCTGGAAACCCTTGTTAAGACCTCTCAACGGGGGTCTCCATCCACCTCCTAAAGATGCATACCAGCTAACAAGAAGTCAGTATCTCCTTGGGATGGAGCTTGAGGAAGGAGCAGGCTGTCTTCTTTGCTGTTTCACAGTCTTTACTGGTGATATATCCAAGTATGATAAAAACAAAAAACAAAAAACAGGCGACTAGGGTCTGAAGTAGACCTCCAGCAAACTGCAGCAGACCTATAAAAGAGTGGCCTGACTTATAGATGAAAACAAAGAAACAGAAAACAACAACAAAACATCAACAAAAAAAGACCCCACAAAAACGTCATTCAAAGGTCAGCAACTTCAAAGATTGAAGATAGATAAGTCCACAAAGATGAGAAAGAATCAGTGCAAAAATGCTCAAAACTCAAAAAGCCAGAGGGTATCTTCTCCTTCAAATGACCACAACACCTCTTCAGCAAAGGCACAGAACTGGGCCAAGCCTGAGATGGCTGAATTGACAGAAATGGGTTTTAGAAGGTGGGTAATAACAAACTTCACTGAGCTAAGGAGCATGTTGTAACCCAATGAAAAGAAGTTAAGAATCATTATAAAACAATATAGGAACTAATAGCCAGATTAACCAGTTTAGAGAAGAACATAAATGACCTGATGGAGCTGAAAAACACAAGAACTTCACAATCTAATCACAGATATCAATTGCAGAATAGACAAAGGGGATTAAAGAATCTTAGAGCTGGAAGCATATCTTCCTGAAATACGACAGGCAGACATGAATAGATAAAAAAGAATAAAAGGAATAAACAAAACTTCTGAGAAATATGGAATTATGTAAAGAGAGTGAACCTATGACTGATAGGGATACCTGAAAGAGACAGAAAGAATGGAACCAAGTAGAAAAACATACATCAGGTTTTCATCCAGAAAAATTTCCCCAATCTAGCAAAACAGGCCAACATTCAAATTCAGGAAATGCAGAAGACCCCAGCAAGATACTCCATGAGGTGAACCCCAAGACACATAATCATCAGATTCTTCAAGGTTAAATGAAAAAAAAAGTTAATGGCAGCCAGAGAGAAATGTCAAGTCATCTACAAAAGGCAGACCCTCAGACTAATAGCAGACCTATCAGTGGGAGCTCAACAATCCAGAAAAGATTAGGGGCCAATATTTACATTATTAAAGAAAAGAATTTCCAACCCAGAGTTTTATATTTAGCCAAACTAAGGTTGGTAAGTGAAGGAGAAATAAGATCCTTTTCAGACAAGCAAATCCTAAAGTAATTCATCATCATGAGGCCTGCCTAAAAAGAGCTTCTGAAGGAAGCATTAAATATGGAAATGAAAATCTGTTACCAGCCACCACAATAATACACTGAAGTACACAGAACAGTGACACTATGAAGCAACCACATGAATAAGTCTGCAAACTAACCAGCTAGCATCATGATTACAGAATCAAATTCATACATAACAATGCTAACCTTAAATGTAATGGGCTAAACTCCTTAATTAAAAGTCACAAAATTGCAAGCTGCATAAAGAGTTAAGATAGATAGATACTCTGTCTTCAAAAGACCCATTTCGTATGCAAAGACAGACATAGACTCAAAATAAAAGGATGAAGAAAAATTTACCAAGTAAATGGAAAACACCAAAACATCAGGGATTGCAATCTTAGTTTCTGACAAAACAATCTTTAAACCAACAAAGATTAAAATAGACAAAGAGTGTCATTATATAATGCTAAAGAGTTCAATTCAATAAGAAGAGCTAACTATTATATAGATATGAACCCAAGATTAGGGCACCCAAATTCATAGAGCAAGTTCTTAGAGACCTACAAAAAGTCTTAGATTCCCCTACAATAATATTGGGAGACTTTAACACCCCACTGACAATATTAGACAGATCATCAAGACAGAAAATTAACAGAAACCATCCAGATGTGAACTCAGCTCTGGGCCAAGTGAAACTGGTAGATACCTACAGAACTCTCATCATAAAAACAGCAGAATATACATTGTCATCACCATATGGCACTTATTGTAAAATTAGTCATGCAACTGGAAGTAAAACACTCCTCCACAAGTGCGAAATAACCATGGAACACTCAAATTAGAACTCAAGAAATTCACTCAAAACAATAAAACTACATGGAAACTGAACAACCTACTCCTTAGTGACTTCTTGGTAAATAAAGAAATTAAGGCAGAAAACAAGAAGTTCTTTGAAACTAATGAGAACAAAGATACAATGCACCAAAATTTCTGGGACACAGTTAAATAAGTGTTAAGGGAGAAAATTATACAACAAATGCTCACATGAAAAAGCTAGAAATATCTCAAGTTAACAACCTAATATCACAACTAAAAGAACACAGGAATCAAGAGCAAACAAACCCTAAAGCTAGCAGAAGACAAGAAACAACCAAAATTAGAACTGAAGAAACCCCTTCAAAATATCAAAAATTCCAGGGGTTGGGTTACTGAAAAAAATTAATAAAATAGATAGACCTCTAGCTACATCAATAAAGAAAAAAAAGGAAGATTCAAATAAACACTATCAGAAATAAGGAGGATATCACCAATGATATCACAAAAATACAAACAACCATCAAAGAATACTATAAACATCTCTAAGCACATAAACTAGAAAATCTAGAAAAAGTGGACAAATTCCTAGACATATACACCCTCTTAAAACTGAAGCAGAAAAGATTTAGATTTCTGAACATATTAAGTTGTGGCAATAATAAATAGCCTACCAACAACAACAACAACAAAAGCCATACCAATACCTGGAAGAGATACAACAAAAAAGAAAACGTAAGACCAATATCCTGATAGAACTATCTGGAATATTCATGCAAAAATCTTCTGTAAAATACTGGCAAAGTGAATCCAGAAGCACATGAAAAGTCTTATTCAACAAGATCAATTTGACTTCATCCCTGAAATGTAAGGTTGGTTCAACATATGCAAATGAATATATGTGATTCATCACATGAACAAAGCAAAAGACAAAAACACATAATTGTCTCAATAGATGGAGAAAAGGCCTTCAATAAAATTCAGTATTCCTTTATGTTCAAACTTCTCAATAAACTAGGTATTGAAGGAAAATACCTAAAAATAATAAGAACCGTATATGACAAACCCACAGCCAATATCATACTGAATGAGCAAAAGCTGAAAACATTCTCCTTGAAAACCAGCATAACACAAGGTTGCCCTCTCTCACCCTTCCTGTTAACAGAGTACTGGAAGTTCTGGCCAGGGTACCCAGGCCAGAGAAAAAAATAAAGTATATTTAAATAGGAAGAGAAAGGGTCAAATTACCTTTGTGTGCAGATGACATCATCCTATATCTAGAAAACCATATTGTCTCAGTCCCAATGCTTCTTAACCTGATAAGCAACTTCAGCAAAGTCTCAGGATACAAAGTTAGTGTGCAAAAATTGCTAACATTTTTATATACCAGTAGGCAGGCAGAGAGCCAAATTATGAATGAACTTTCATTCCCAATTGCTACAAAAAAAGTAAAATAAAATACCTATGAATCATGTTAACATGTGAAATGAAGGGCCACTTCAAGGAGGGCTATAAAACACTGCTTAAAGAAGTCAAAGAGAACACAAACAAATGGAAAAATATTTCATGGTCATGGATAGGAAAAATCAATATCAATAAAATCTCCATATTGCCCAATGCAATATATAGACTCAATGATACTCTTAATAAACTAGCATTGACATTCTTCACAGAATAAAAAATTTTAATTTTAATTTAAAAATTTAAAATTCATATGGAAGCAAAAATTGCCTAAGTAGCCAGGAAATTCTAAGCAAAAAGAACAAAGCTAGAGGTAGCACACTACCTGACTTCAAACTATACTACAGGGCTACAGTAACCAAAACAGCCTGGTACTAGTACAAGTACAGACATATTGACCAATATAACAGAATAGATAACCCAGAAATAAGACTAACACCTACAACCATCTTATTGTTGACAAAGCTGACAAAAACAAACAATAAAGACAGGATTCCTTATTCAATAAATGGTACTGGAAAAACTGGCTAGCCATATGCAGAAAATCGAAACTGGACCCCTTCCTTTCATCATATACAAAAAGTAGTTCATGATTAATTAAAGACTTAAATGTAGCACCCAAAACTATAGAAATCACAAAAAGAAAATATAGGCAACACCATTCAGGACATAGGCATGGGCAAATATTTCACAATGAAAATGCCACAAGCAATTGCAACAATAGCAATAATTGACAAATTAGATCTATTTAAACTAAAGGAGCTTCTGCACAGCAAAAGACACTATCATTGAGTGAACAGACAACCTATGAAAGAAAATTTTTGTGAAACAAAAACTAATTTTCTGTCACCTAGTAGTTTCTAAATAAAGACCCTCGGGAAGAAGCCATCACTGTTATTCAACCAGAAAATAAGTACTGCCTGGCTACTGCCAATGTTCACTTAAGGCCCAAGGACTCCTTGTTCAGTTTGTGGATCAAGCTGCCAGGCCTGCAACACATTATTCAGGGCAGTGCACACTCATCTGGAACAGGGCATGTTTATAAATGTCATCCAACAGACAAGGCCCAGAATTGGGAACCCCCAAATCCTGCTTAGTTCTCTACCACTCTGACAGAGGTGGTACCTGAAGTCAGCACCTTTCAGAGTCTCACTCAAGGCCCACAGAATTCTACCTGAGTACTCCTGCTGATACTTTAGAGCCCAAAGGCTCTTTATTTGTGAGGTGATGAATTCTGCTAGGTTCTTAGGTTTTCTTCTAGCCCAGAATGTGTCTGGGTATATCATTTAAGGTGGAGGCCCTCGAAAATTGCCCTTACAGCTCTGCCTGCTGCCTTCTGCTACTATGGCTGAGCTGGTATCCAAGATGCAGGACAAAATCCTCTTTACTTTTGTTCCTAGATGCTGGATGGCATCTTTGGAGCTGCCTGTGGCCTGGATGAATGTGCTGTCCTGAAGGGAGGGACACAAGACTGGCTGGCTTTGCCACCTGCTGATTATGGAGTCATAGATCTTTGAGCAAACATAGGCCATAGCCAGGTAGTGACTACTGTGAGCCTTGACCAAGACCTACTGATCTGCAGCCTTCAAGTTTGATTAAGGGCAGTCTCAATGGTGGTGGTCACAGGACTTCTTGTATCACCTCACTATCACTTCCAGGTTTCCAGGTGGCTCAACACACACACACACACACACACACACACACACACACACACACACACACACAGAGAGAGAGAGACTGAGAGAGCGATAAATTCCATTTGTTTGGAAAAATGCAAGGTAAGAGAGAACAAGAATCTTCACCGGATAATTCAGAAAATTCTTCTGAATCTTATCCAAGAAAACTAAGATGGTACCACTGTGAAGCTGCAAGAACTGCAGCATTATTAGGCTTTGGGTACCCCTAAAGCAGAAACAGCTTAGATTATAACACACAGAAACTTTTGAATGCCATGAAAGCCTTCCCAAGAAGGACAAGTACAAACAAGCCTAAATTGCAAATACTACAATAAATGACAAACACTTCAATGTCCAGACACTGACAAACATTTACAAGCATCAAGACCATCCAGAAAAACATTATGTCACTAAATAAAATAAATAAGGCACAGAGATGAATCCTGGAGACACAGAAATATGTTACATTTCAGAAAATTCAAAATATTTGTTTTTAGGAAACTCCAAGAAATTTAGGATACCACAGCAATTAAGACTTTCACCCGATAAATTTAATAAACCTGTTGAAATAAATAAAATGAATCAAACAGAAATTCTGGAGATGAAAAATGCAACTGAAATAGTGAAGATGAGAGGAGAAGGAAGAGTAAAGATAATTTTGTCCCACATCTTGGATTCCAGCTAAGCCATTGTAGTATAAGGCACCAGGCAGAGCTGTAAGGCCCACATTCCAGATTCTACATCCTGAATGATATAGCCAGACACACCCTGGAATATAAAACAACCTGTTTGCAAAGTCTCCATTTGTTTAGAAAAAAATCAAAGGAAGAGAACTAGTGTCTACCTGATAATTCAGACAATTATTTTAAATGTTATTCAAAAAAACTAAGGTGGTACTATTAGGAGTCTGCAAAAGCTACAGCATTATTCGTCTTTGTGTAAGGTTCTTTTGAATGATTTGAAAGTCTTTTTTTACAGTGTGGTTACCTGACATTTTTTTTTTTTTTTTTGGCATACTTTCAGGAAACCCAATTAAATTTATGATATCACAGATAATTAAGGCTATACTTTAAAAACAGACTTTATTACAGTATTTTAATAGCAGAATTAATCAAGCAGAAGAAAGAAATTGTGAGCTTGCAGACAGGTAATTTAAATATACACAGACATAAGAAATAAAAGAAAGATAATAATCCACATTTACAAGATATATAAAAAGCCTTTAGAAGATAAACCTGAGACTTATTGGCCTTAGAGAGACGGTAGACATAGGTCAGATGTGGTGGCTCACACCTGTAATCCAGCACTTTGGGAGCCTGAGGCGGGCGGATCAGCTGAGATCAGGAGTTCTAGACCAGCCTGACCAACATGGAGAATCCCCTGTCTCTACTAAAAATACAAAAGAAGTAGCCGAGCATGCTGGCACATTCATGTAATCCCAGTTACTCGGGAGGCTGAAGCAGAAGAATCACTTGAACCCATGAGGCAGAGGTTGAGGTGAGCCAATATATAGACCATATATTAGCTCTCATAAGAAGTCTTATAGTATTCAAAAATTAAAAAAAATCAAACAACTTTTCTGATTACCTTGGAATACAGCTAGAAATCAACAAGAGGAAATTTGTAAACTAAGCAAACACATGAAAATCAGAAAATATACTTTTGTATTATCACTAGGTAAATAGAGAAATTAAGATGGAAATTGAAAATTAAACAAATGATAATGGAAACACAGCATATCAAAAGCCATGGTATAAACCAAAATCAGTTTCCCACTAAGTGGGAAGCTTAAAGGTATAAAAATCCACATCAAAAAATAATTTAAAAGTTTTATTTAAAAAACAGAATGAAGCATCTTAAAGAACTAGATATGCAAGAGGAAACCAAACCCTAAATTAGTAAAAGAAAATAGGTAATACAAATCCTAGCACAAATAAATAAAATTGAATTAAAAAAAATCATATGAAAAATTAATAAAAAAGGAGATCATTTAAAAAAATAATTAATACAATGAGGAAAACTGTAGCTAGACTAAGAAAAAAGAGAAGACCCAGATAAATAAAATCAGAGATTCAAAAAGAGACATGATAACCAATATTGTAAAAATTCAAAGGATAATTTGTTACTAATATGAGCAACTAGACATCAATAAATTGGAGAATATCTAAGATTTACATCAATTCCTAGACACATACAACCTATCAAAAACAAGCAATGAGAACAAAGTTATAATAAAACATCTTCCAGCAAAGAAAATCCCAAGACTCAATTGCTTCACTGCTAGATTCTACCAAACATTTAAAGAACAAACACCAATCGTACTAAGACTATTCTGAAAAATACTGAAGGAGAAAATACTTCTGAACTCATTGTATGAGGCCCATGTTACCCTGATACCAAAACCAGAAAAAAGACACATTAAAAAAAAATCTAAAGGCCAATATCCCTAATAAATATTGTTGCAAAAATAATAGCAAACTGAATTCAAGAACACATGAAAATAATCATTCATCATGACCATGTGGGATTTCTCCCTGAGATGCAAGGATGTTTCGACACATACTAATCATCAATTTAATAAATCATACCAACAGAATAGAGGACAAAAGCCACAAAGTTATTTCAACTGATGCTGAAGAAACATTTGATAAACTCAACATCTTTTTCATAATAAAAACCCTAAAAAAAGCTGGATATAATGAGAACATACCTCAGTATAACAAAAGCCATATAAAACAGATCCACAACTAGTATCATACTGAATGGGAAAAAATGAAAGCCTTTCCTCTAAGGTCTGTAACATGAAAAGAATGTCCAAATGTCTGCTTTCACCACCATTATTTAACGTAAAGTTCTAGCTAAAGCAATCAGACAGGATAATGAAACTAAAAATGTCCACGTTGGAAAAGAAGAGGTCAAATGCTTGTTTGCAGATGGTAAAACCTTATATTTGGAAAAACCTAAAGACTTCATCAAAAAACAATTCAACAAGATAAACAAATTCAACAAATATGAAAGACACAAAATCAACATAAAAATTAGCAGAATTTTTATATACCGATAGTGAGCAATCTGAAAAAATTAAGAAATTAATCTTATTTGCAATAGCTACAAATAAAATTAAACACATGGGAATTAACCACAAAAGTGAAAGATTTCTAGAATGCAAACCATAAAAAGTTAATTAAAAAATTGAAAAAGACATAAAACTTGAAAAGATATTTTATATTTACAAATTGGAAGAATCAATATTGTTAAAATGTCCATACTACAGCTGGGTGCAATGGCTCATGCCTGTAATCCCAGCACTTTGGGAGGCTGAGGCAGGCAAATAATGAGGTCAGGAGATTGAGACCAGCCTGGCCAACATGGTGAAACACTGTCTCTTCTAAAAATACAAAATATTAGCTGGGCATAGTGGCAGACACCAGTAATCCTAGCTACTCGGGAGGCTAAGGAAGGATAATCGCTTAAACCCGGGACGTGGAGGTTGCAGTGAGCCAAGACTGTGCCACTGCACTCCAGCCTGGGTGGCAGAGTGAGACCCTGTTTCAAATAAAATAAAATGTCCATACTACACAAAGTAATCTAGAAATTCAATTAAATTCCTATCAAAATACAAATGACGTTCTTCCCAGAAACCGAAAAAAAAAAAAATCCAAAAACTTATACAGAACCACGAAAGACCTAGAATAGCCAAAGCTACCAGGAAAAAAATTTACAAAAATCAAGGAATTACATTACATAACTTCCAATTATACTACAGAATTGTAGTAACCAAACTGGCATGGTACTGGCATAGAAAAATAGACACATGGCCCAATGAAACAGAATAGAGAATCCAGAAAGTCATCCACACATCTACATTGGACTCCTTTTTTGACAAAGATGTCAAGAGCATGCATTGAGGAAAATATATCTATATTTATGTCTATATAGATATATATATCCTCAATATATTTATGTATATATAGAGATCTATTTATTTATCTATAACTATTCAGAAAAATAAAGTTAGACCCCTCTCTATATAAAATACACAAAGAAAACAAAAAATGATTAAGGACTTAAATCTAGAATATCAAATTATAAAATTTCTGAAAGAAAATATTGGGGAAACTCTGCAAAACATTGAAATGGGCAAATATTTCCTGAAGAATACCCCACAAACACAGGCAACCAAAGCAAAATGAACAAATGAGATCACGTCAAGTCAAAAAGCTTCTGTAAAGCAAGGAAAGCAATAAACAAAATGAAAAGAAAACTCAGAGAATAGGAGAAAACCTTTGCTAACTACTCATTTAATAAGGTATTAATAACCAGATATATAAGGAGCTTAAACAACTCTATAGAAAAAGTCTAATAATCTGATTAAAAGTTCAGCCAAAAATCTGTATAAACATTCCTTTAAAAAAAGACATTCAAATGGCAAACAGGCATAGGGCTTGCACATCTGAAGCTGTGGTCCAAGCTGTACCTTGGTCCCTTTTGACCAAAGCTGGAGCATTTGGAATGCAGGGTGCCAAGTCCCTGGGGTACACACAACAGGGGGGCCCTGGGCTCAACCTATGAAACCGAGTTTTTCTAGTAGGCCTCAGGGCCTGTGACAGATGGGAGAGGCTGCTCAAATGTCTCTGACATGTTCTGGAGACAGTTTTCTTGTTGACTTGGTGATTAACTTATGGCTCCTTGTTTCCTTGTTAATTATGCAAATTTCTGCAGTAGGCTTGAATTTCTCCCCAGAAGATGAGTTTTTCTTTTCTATTGCATTGTCAGGCTGCAAATTTTCCATATGTTTATGCTCTACTTCCTCCTGACCTCTTTGCCATTTAGAAATTTCTTCTTTCTGCTGGATACCCTAAATCACCTTTCTCAAGTTCAAAGTTCCACAGATCTCTAGGACAAAGATAAAAATGCCACCAGTATCTTCGCTAAAGCATAAAAAGGGTCACCTTTGCTCCAGTTCCCAAAAAGTTCCTCATCTCCATCTGAAACCACCTCAGCCTGGATTTCACTGTTTATGCTGCTATCAGCATTTTGGACAAAGCCATTCAACAAGTCTAGAAAGTTTCAAACTTTCCCACATTTTCCTGTCTTTTTCTAATCCCTCTAAACTATTCCAGCCTCTACCTGTTACCCAGTTCCAAAGTTACTTCCACATTTTTGGGTAACATTACAGCAGTGTCCTACTACCTGGTAGAAGTGGCCTCATTGTCTGGGGTGACACCTGAGGTTCCTGGTCTCATGTAGATGAAGGATGTGAACACACACAAAAGTTGAAGTTTAAAGTAGAATTTTAATAGGCAAAAGAAAGTGAACAGCTATCTGCTGCAGAGAGGGGTCCTGGAAAAAATGATTACCAATGCACAGTGAAATGCAAAGGTTTTTATAGACAAGCTAGTAGGAAGGCAGTATCTCATCTACATAGGGTGCAAAAAACCCTCATTAAGACCAGGTGCACCATCTACATAGGGCATGAATCTCTGGCACTCCTCACCCCAATCTTTTACTATGCAGGTGGGTAGCAACTCCATGTTGCTTATTTCTTTCTGTGCATGTGCTAAAAATGATGAAAGGTGAAACCCCCATCTTGGACATGCCTAGCCCCAGGTAGCTCTTTCTATTTGTGAAGCTGCCAGCATCCCCCTGTGCAAACTTCCAGCTTCTTTATATATCTCGGCAGCTCCATCTTTTGCTTTGTCAGAAAAGAAGTGATGTCTTGAGCTGCTTTTTATTAGAAGGGAAGTTCGGCTGAGGATTAGTTTGCCTTCATTAAATAATTTCTTTTTATCTCCTGTATCACTGGCACCAATTTACTGTATTCGTATGTTCTCATACTACTAATACCTGAGACTGGGTAATTTATAAAGAAATAGAGACTTAATGGAGTCAGAATTCCACATGACTGGGGAAGCCTCACAATGGTGGTTAAAAGGCCAAGGAGGAGCAAAGACACGCCTCACATGGTGGTAGGCAAGAGAGCGCATTCAGGGCAACTGTCCTTTATAAAATTATCAATTATTGTGGGATTTATTTATTGCCACAAGAATAGAACAGGAAAAACCCGCCACCATGATTCAATTGCCTCCTACCAGGTCCCTCCCATGAAATAATCCTTCCATAATGTGGGGATTATGGGAGCCAAAGTTCAAGATGAGATTTGAGTGAGAACACAACCAAACCATATCAATGGGATTGTAAATTGGTACAATCACTATGATCAACATTTAGGAAGTTTCTCAAAAAACTAAAAATTTCATTACCATATAATCCAGCAGTATCACTCCTAAGTATGTATGCAAAAGAAACATGAGAACACTTGGGCACAGGGAAGAGAACACACACTGGGCTAGGTTGGGGGGTGGAGGGGAGGGACAATGGGGGCGTGGGGAGGATGGGAAGGGATAACACCTAACACCGGGAGAAATGCTTGATGTAGGTGATGGGGGTGTAAAGGGGGATGGAGACAGCAAACCACCATGGCATGTATGTACTTATGCAATAATTCTGCAGGATGCAGGATGTGCACATGTACCCCAGAGCCCAAAGGGAAAAAAATCTACAAACCAATGATCTAAACATGGAGGTAAAATTCACAACAAAATATTACAACAGCTAATCAAACAATGTGTAAAAAAATTATATATTATGTCCAAGTAAGATTTCCTCCAGAAATGCAAGGCTGCTTCAACATCCAAAACTTATTCACTATATGTCTTTTTAAATCAACTCTGCAATCTAGAAATGAAAAGGAGCTTCCTCAGCATGATAAAGAAAATCTACCAAAAACCTACATGTAATATGAAACTTAATTTTGAGAAACTGGAAGCTGTCACAATAAGATCAGGAATAGGGCCAGAACGTCCCCATTCAGATCTCACTTTAAACATTGTACTGGAAGTCCTCACTAAGGCAATGAGACTATATGTACATATACAGATTTAAGAGAGAGAAATAATTTTTTTTTAGTTTTTAGATAGCATGATTGTTTATTCCAAGAAACAGACCCAAACAAAGAAACTAACAAAAAACTCCAGGAACTAATAAGCAATTATATATAGTAAGGTTATTAGATTTAGAGTTTATGTATAAAAGCCAACTTTTTTTTTTCCTCCAGCAATGAACAACTAAAACTTGAAATTATGGATGGGGATAAAGGTGGAAACCATCATTCTCAGCAAACTAACAAAGGAAGAGAAAACCAAACACTACATGTTCTCACTCATAAATGGGAGCTTAACAATGAGAACACATGGACACAGGAAGGGGAACATCACATACCACAACCTGTCAGGGGCTGAGGGGCAAGGGGAAGGAGAGCATTAGAACAAATACTTAATGCCTGTGGGGCTTAAAACCTAGATGACGGATTGATGTGTGCAGCAAACCACCATGACACATGTATACCTATGTAACAAACCTGCATGTTCTGCACTTGTATCCCAAAACTTGAAGTAAAATAACAACAACAACAAAACTAACCATCAAAGAAACAACACAAAACCATTTACATTAGCAAAAAATAAAATACTTACATAAAAAACTATTAAACTAAGCACATTATCCACTTTTGGAAAACTACAAAACTGACAAAATAAATAGTACCTTTAATTAAATAAAATATCTTCTCATTTAGGGTACAAACTTTCAGTTATGATACTAATAAGTTTTGGGGATCTAGTGTGCAACACAGTGATTGTAGTTAACATTATTGTGATGTATATTTATAATTTGTTATGATAGTAGATTTTAGATGTTCTCATGATTTAGAAAAGATAACTATGTGGTGTGAACATTAAACCATTGGTTTGTGGCAATTATTTCACAATGTATACATATACCAGTAGAACACATTGTGTGCTGTGTATATATGTGTATATACATATATATATATACACACATATATATAGTATGCTGTATATATACTGTATATAGTACATATATATAATCTATATTCAATTTTTATTTATCAGTTATACCTCAGTAAAGCTTACAAATCATTTTAAAAACATAAAGTGAATTAATAAATGAATAAACAGCAGTAGCATGTATTGGAAGACTAAATGTTGTTAAGTTTGTTTCTCTCTAATTTGAGCTATATATTCAAGAAAATCCTAATAAGTATCTTAGCATGCAATTTTGTGGATATCAACAAATTGATTCTTTTTAAAAAACTAATTAATTAATTTATTTTTATTGCATTTTAGGTTTTGGGGGACATGTGCAGAACGTGCAAGATAGTTACAGAGGTATACACATGGCAGTGTGTTTTGCTGCCTTCCTCCCCTTCACCCACATTTGGCATTTATCCCCGGGCTATCCCTCCCCAGATCTGTCCCCGCACACTGTCTCTCCCCTATTCCCCCCAATAGACCCCAGTGTGAAGTACCCCCCTCCCTGTGTCGATGTGTTCTCATTTTTCCTCACCCGCCTATGAGTGAGAATATGTGGTATTTCATTTTCTGTTCTTGTGTCAATTTGCTGAGAATGATGTTCTCCAGATTCATCCATGTCCTTACAAAGGACAAAAACTCATCATTTTTGATTGCTGCATAATATTCCATGGTGTATATGTGCCACATTTTCCCAGTCCAGTCTATCATCGATGGGCATTAGGGTTGGTTCCAGCTCTTTGCTACTGTAAACAGTGCTGCAATGAACATTCGTGTGCATGTGTCCTTATAGTAGAACGATTTATAGTCCTTTGGATATACACCCAGTAAAGGGATTGCTGGGTCAAATGGAATTTCTATTTCTAGGTCCTTGAGGAATCGCCACACTGTCTTCCACAATGGTTGAACTAATTTACACTCCCACCAACAGTGTAAGAGTGTTCCTATTTCTCCACATCCTCTCCAGCATCTGTTGTCTCCAGATTTTTTAATGATTGCCATTCTACCTGGCGTGAGATGGTATCTCAATGTGGTTTTGATTTGCATCTCTCTAATGGCCAGTGATGATGAGCATTTTTTCATATGTTTGTTGGCCTCATGTATGTCTTCTTTTGTAAAGTGTCTGTTCATATCCTTTGCCCATTTTTGAATGGGCTTGTTTGTTCTTTTCCTGTAAATCTGTTTCAGTTCTTTCTAAATTCTGAATGTCAGCCCTTTGTCAGATGGGTAAACTGCAAAGATTTTTTTCCCATTCTGTTGGTTGCTGATTCACTCTAGTGACTGTTTCTTTTGACATGCAAAAGCTGTGGGGTTTGATTAGGTCCCATTTGTCTATTTTGGCTTTTGTTGCCAATGCTTTTGGTGTTTTGGTCATGAAGTCCTTGCCTACTCCTATGTCCTGAATGGTTTTGCCTAGATTTTCTTCTAGGGTTTTTATGGTGCCAGGTCTTATGTTTAAGTCTTTAACACATCTGGAGTTAATTTTAGTGTAAAGCGTCAGGAAGGGGTCCAGCTTCTGCTTTCTGCACATGGCTAGCCAGTTTTCCCAACACCAATTATTAAACAGAGAATCCTTTCTTCATTGCTTGTTTTTGTCTGGTTTATCAAAGATTATATGGTTGTAGATATGTTGTTTTGCCTCCAATGCCTCTGTTCTGTTCCATTGGTCTATATCTCTGTTTTGGTACCAGTACCATGCTGTTTTGATTACTGTAGCCTTGTAGTATAGTTTGAAGTCTGGTAGTGTGATGCCTCCCGCTGTGTTCTTTTTGCTTAGAATTGACTTGGCTATGCGGGCTCTCTTTTGGTTCCATATGAAGTTCATGGTGGTTTTTTCCATTTCTGTGAAGAAATTCAATGGTAGCTTGATGAGGATAGCATTGGTTCTGTAAATTACATTGGGCAGTATAGCCATTTTCACGATATTGATTCTTTCTAACCATGAACATGGTATGTTTCTCCATCTGTTTGTGTCCTCTCTTATTTCGTTGAGCAGTGGTTTGTACTTTTTTTTGAAGAGGTCCCTTACGTTCCTTGTAAGTTGTATTCCTAGGTATTTTATTCTTTGTAGCAATTGTGAATGGCAGTTTGTTCTTGATTTGGTACTCTTTCAGTCTGTTATTGGTGTATAGGAATGCTTGTGATTTTTGCACATTGATTTTATGTCCTGAGACTTTGCTGAAGTTGCTTATCAGTTTCAGGAGTTTTTGGGCTGAGGTGATGGGGTCTTCTAGGTATACTATCATGTCGTCTGCAAATAGGGACAATTTGGCTTCCACCGTTCCTATTTGAATACCCTTTATTTCTTTTTCTTGCCTGATTTCTCTGGCTAGAACTTTCAGTACTATGTTGAATAGGAGTGGTAAGAGAGGGCATCCTTGTCTAGTGCCAAATTTCAAAGGGAATGCTTCCAGGTTTTGCCCATTAAATGTGACATTGCCTGTTGGTTTGTCATAAATAGCTTTTATTACTTTGAGATATGTTCCATTAATACCGAGTTTATTGAGGGTTTTTAGCATAAAGGGCTGTTGAATTTTGTCAAATGCCTTCTCTGCATCAATTGAGATAATCATGTGGTTTTTGTTTTTGGTTCTGTTTATGTGGTGTATTACATTTATAGACTTGTGTATGTTGAACCAGCCTTACATCCCCGGGATGAATCCTACTTGATCATGATGGATAAGTTTTTAAATATGCTGTTGCAATCTGCTTGCCAGTATTTTATTGAAGATTTTTGCATCTATGTTCATCATGGATATTGGCCTGAAGTTTTCTTTTCTTGTTGAGTCTCTGCTGGGTTTTGGTATCAGGATGATATTGGTCTCATAAAATGATTTGGGAAGTGTTCCCTCTTTTTGGATTAATTGGAATAGTTTCAGAAGGAATGGTCCCAGCTCCTCTTTGTGTGTCTAGTAGAATTGGGCTGTGAACCCATCTAGACCTGGGCTTTTTCTGTGTGGTAGGCTCTTAATTGCTGCCTCAAATTCAGACCTCGTTATTGGTCTATTTATAGTGTTGGCTTCCTCCTTGTTTAGGCTTGGGAGGACACAGGTGTCCAGGAATTTATCCATTTCTTCCTGGTTTACTAGTTTATGTGCATAAAGTTGTTTATAGTATTCTCTAATGACAGTTTGAATTTCTGTGGAATCTGTGGTGATTTCCCCTTTATCGTTTTTATTGCATCTATTTGGTTGTTCTGTCTTTTGGTTTTTATCAATCTGGCTAGTGGTCTGTCTGTTTTGTTGATCTTTTCAAAAAACCAGCTCTTGGATTTATTGATTTTTTGAAGGTTTTTTCGTGTCTCTATCTCCTTCAGTTCTGCTCTGATCTTAGTTATTTCTTGTATTCGGCTTTTTTGATCTTGCTCCTCTAGCTCTTTCAATTTTGACAATAGGGTGTCAATTTTGGATCTCTCCACTCTTCTCATGTGGGCACTTATTGCTATATATTTTCCTCTGGAGACTGCTTTAAATGTGTCCCAGAGTTTCTGGTATGTTGTGTCTTCGTTCTCATTGGTTTCGAAGAGCTTCTTTATTTCTGCCTTCATTTCATTTTTCATCCAATCAACATTCAAGAGCCAGTTGTTCATTTTCCATGAAGCTATGTGGTTCTGAGTTAGTTTCTGAATTCTGAGTTCTAACTTGATTGCACTATGATCTGAGAGACTGTTTGTTATGATTTCAGTTGTTTTGCATTTGCTGAGGAGTGCTTTACTTCCAATTATGTGGTCCATTTTGGAGTAGGTGTGATGTGGTGCTGAGAAGAATGTATATTCTGTGGATTTGGGGTGGAGAGTTCTGTAAATGTTTATCAGGTTTGCTTGTTCTGGGTCTGGATTCGAGCCCTGGATATCCTTGTTAATTTTCTGTCTGGTTGATCTGTCTAATATTGACAGTGGAGTGTTAAAGTCTCCCACTATTATTGTGTGGGACTCAAAGTCTCTTTGTAAGTCATTAAGAACTTGCCTTATATATCTGGGTGCTCCTCTATTGGGCCCATATATATTTAGGATCATTAGGTCTTCTTGTTGTATTGATCCTTTTACCATTATGTAATGACCTTCTTTGTCCCTTTTGATCGTTGTTGCTTTAAAATCTATTTTATCAGAGATGAGATTTGCAACTCCTGCTTTTTTTTTTTTTTTTTTTTTTTTTTGCTTTCCATTTGCTTGGTAAATCTTCCTCCATCCCTTTATTTTGAGCCTTTGTTTATCCTTGCCTGTGAGATGGGTTTCCTGGATACAGCACACCAATGGGTTTTGTTTTTTTATCGAATTTGCCAGTCTGTGTCTTTTGATTGGTGCATTTAGCCCATTTACAATTAGGGTTAATATTGTTATGTGTGAATTTGATACTGCCATTTTGATGCTAGTTGGCTGTTTTGCCAGTTAGTTGATGCAGATTCTTCATTTTGTTGATGCTCTTTAGCATTTGGTATGTTTTTGAAATGGCTGGTACTGGTTGTTTCTTTCTATATGTAGTGCCTCTTTCAGGAGCTCTTGTAAAGCAGGCCTGGTGGTAACAAAATCTCTGAGTACTTGCTTGTTGGTAAAAGATTTTATTCTTCCTTTATTATGAAGCTCAGTTTGGCAGGATATGAAATTCTGGGTTGAAATTTCTTTTCTTTAAGGATGTTGAATATTGGCCCCCACTCTCTTCTGGCTTGCAGAGTTTCTGTTGAGAGATCTGCTGTGAGTCTGATGGGCTTCCTTTTGTGGGTGACCCAAAATTTCTGTCTGGCTGCCCTTAGTATTTTCCTCTTCATTTCAACCCTGGTGAATCTGAGGATTATGTGCCTTGGTTTTGCTCTTCTTACAGAATATCTTTGTGGTGTTCTTTGTATTTCCAGGATCTGAGTATTGGTCTGCCTTGCTAGGTTGGGAAATTTTCCTGGATAATATCCTGAAGAGTATTTTCCAGCTTGGATTCATTCTCTTCTTCACATTCTAGTACACCTATCAAATGTAGGTTAGGTCTCTTTACATAGTCCCACATTTCTTGCAGATTTTGTTCATTCCTCTTTGTGCTTTTTTCTCTAATCTTGGTTTCTAGTTTTATTTCATTGAGTTGATCTTTGACTTCTGATATTCTTTCTCCTGCTTGGTCAATTCGGATGTTGAAACTTGTGCATGCTTCGCAAAATTCTCGTGTTGTGTTTTTCACCTCCTTCAATTCATTCATATTCCTCTCTAAGTTGTCCATTCTTGTTATAATTTCCTCAAATCTTTTTCAAATGTTTTTTCAAGGTTCTTAGTTTTTTTGCATTGATTTAGAACTTGTTCTTTTAGCTCACTGAAGTTTCTCATTATCCGCCTTCTGAAGTCTGATTCCATCATTTCGTCACACTCATTCTCCATTCAGCTTTGTTCCCTTGCTGGTGAGGAGTTTTGGTCCTTTGTAGGAGGTGAGGTGTTTTGGTTTTGGGTGTTTTCCTCCTTTTTGCACTGGCTTCATCCCATCTTTGTGGATTTATCCACCTGTCATCTGAGTAGTTGCTGACTTTTCGATTGGGTCTTTGAGTGGATGCCTAGATTGTTGATGATGAAGTATTTCTGTTACTTAGTTTTTCTTCTAACAGTCTAGCCCTTTGCTGTATGACTGCTGAGGTCCACTACAGGCCCTGCTTGTCTGGGGTACACCTGTAGCAGCTGCAGAACAGTGAGGGATGCTACCAGTCTCTTCTTCTGCTATCTTTGTCCCAGAATGATGCCCACCCAATGTCAGTCTGATTAGTCTTTTTTTGAGGTGCCTCTTTGGATATACTGGGGTCAGGTAGCTGCTTGAGGAGATGGTCTGTACTTTATAGGAGCTCAAGTGCTGAGCTGTGAGCTCCATTGTTCATTCAGGGCTGTTGGGTGGGTGTGTTTAGGTCTGCTGCAGCAGAACTTATAAAACCCCCTTTTTTTCCCTTAGATGCTCTGTCTCAGGGAGTTAGGGCTTTCTTTTTGAGTATCCATTGAACTGTCCTGCCCAGCTAGGAGGCAGTCTAGTCACTATTCGCCTGCTGAGGCTCCACCCTGCTACCATGGGATCCACCCTGCTGCCACAAGGTTCTGCCCTACTGTCATGGGGTCTGCCCTGTTGGCAGAGTCTCTCTGTTATGGCGGGTTGCCTCAGAAATGGCAGGCTGCTTCAACAATGGGAGTGTACCTCAGTAGGGGTGGAATGTGTTGGTAGTGGTGGATTCCCCTCCCCCACTGAGCTGCACCATCCTGGATTCAGGTGAGCCTGCAGTGAAACTCTCAACCTGGAGCGTTTCGAATTGCTGTTTTGTTTGTCCCTGTGGAGGTGGGATCCGCTGAGCCTGATCACCTAGCTCCCTGCATCAGAGTCCTTTCTCTCTCTCTCCCTTTTTTTTAAGTTGAATGGTTGACTCTCTCATAGGTGTTTCAGTCGCCTGCTGATAGGGCACCAGGATCTGTGTGATTTCCCATGCAGCGACCCAGTGCACCGGCTCAAATCATGCTTCCCAGGAATCTCCTGGTCTGGCTCACTGTCCAAGTCCTGTTTAATCAGATGGATATGTTAATCTGCCCTCCCAAATCTCAGATTGCCAGTTTAACAGGCACCCAGACCAGTGAGTTTTGTGTAGGGTGCCGCTGTGCTGCGGCACCAGCTGAAATGGCCACGCAAGCCAAAGGGCTGCTCTGGTGTCCCGTGTCTCTCCTACACCTGGGAATTTCCCCGTTCTGTGGGCAACAAAGCTCCGTCTGAAAATGCAGCTAGGACTCACCCTCTGTGCCTTCACTGAGAGCTGCAATCCTGAGTTGTTCCTACTGCACCATCTTGGAAATCTCCGTCTGATTTTTAAATTTATACAGAAAGGCAAAGCAGCCAGAATCATCAACAATGCACTGAAAAAATAGCAAAGTTAAAACACTGACATGATCAAACTGTAAGGCTCCACAAAAAGCTACAGTGATCCGGATATTATGGTACAGATAAAAATAATAGACACGTTTATAAGTGGAAATGAATGGAGAGGGCAGAAATAGAAGATAACACAAAAACACAAGAAAATATAGTCAACTTCTCTGACAAAAGAACAAAGGGAATTCATTGGAGAAAAAATGTTATTTTTTCCAACAAATACTTCTAAAAATTGAATGTCAATTTGCAAAAAGTTAGTCTAGACAATGATGTTACACCTTTAACAAATATTAACTCAAAATGGTTCATAGACTTAAACAGAAAACAAAATGAATACTGAAAATTCTAATAAATAATGTAGGAATAAATCTAGATGATCTTGGATTTAGCAATTAGTTTTTAGAAGCAACACTTAAAGGATAATTCATGAAAGAAAAACGTGACATTTGACTTCATTAAAATAAATAAAAAAATTTGTCCTCTGTAAAGTAAACTAGTAAAAGAATGAAAAGGCAAGTCACAGACTTGTGAAAAATATTAGCAAACGCATATCTGATAAAGGACATACATACAAAATATACAAAAAACTCGTAAAACAACAAGAAACGACCATTTATTTTTTAAGATTGGCAAAAAATCTAAACAGATACCCTACCAAAGAGCATACACACATGCAAATAAGCATGTGTAAAGTGCTGCTACTATATACAATTAAGGAATTGTAAATTAAAACTACAATGAAATACCTCTACATATATATTGATACTACTAAAATACAAAATACTGGTTTATCATATACTTGCACATTTATGGAACAATTTTCACATTGCTGTGGATAATGTGAAATGATACAACCACTTTGAAAGACAGTCTTGCAGTTTCTTACCAAGATAAACATAGTCTGTTTACAGCATTCAACAACTGTGCCTTAAAGTTTTTATGTATTGAGTTAAATTTGTGTCCTCACAAAATACTACACACAAAAAATTATGGCAGCTTTACTCATAATCACAAATAAATAAATAAATAAGTAAATAAACAAACCCAGAAGTAACTAAGATTCTCTTGATTGGGCAAAAGGAAAAACTGAAACACATCTATGAACTAGAATATTATTAAAAGAAGAAAAGAATTAAATTACTAATTTATGATAAGACATGAAGGAATCTTAAATGTACATATCTAAAGTGATACAAGTGACACTGAGAAGATTACATATTGTGTGAGTCACAATATATGACATTCTAGAAAAGGCAAAACTATAGAAAGAATAAAATCTCAGTTGTTGCCAAGGGTTTTACAGCAGAATAAGAAATCAATAAATGAAGCACAGTGGAATTTTAATGCAGTGGAACAATTTTGTATAAAGCTATATTGGCAGATACATGGCATTAAACATTGTTCAAACTCCATGGGACACTTGATAGTGAAACAGTGTAAATTCTGGACTTTAGTTAATATTGTGTTACACACACACACACACACACACACACACACACACTCCTAGAAATACATCTAGCATGGGAGGTCAAAGTTTTCAACAAAGAGAACTACAAAACAGTACCAAAAAAAATTGTAGATGAAATTAACAGAAGACTTTCCATGCCCATTGACTGAAGAATCAATATTATTAAAATGGCTATATTCCCCAAAGCAAGCCATAGATTCAATGCTATTCCTATGAAAATACCAATATTATTTTCCACAGAATTAGAAAAGAAAACAATTTTAAACTTTATATGAAACCAAAAAGGAGCCCAAATTGCTAAAACAATTGCAAACAAAAAGAACAAGGCTGAAGACATTGCATTCCCCAACTTCAAACTATACTACAATGCTGCAGTAAAAGAAACAACATGGTACTAGTATAAAAACAGACAACAAGGCCAGGGAACAGAATAGAAAACCCAGAAACAGAGTTACACACCTACAACTAGCTAATCTTCAACAAATTCAACAAAAATAAGCAATGAGGAAGACTTTCTATAAAATAAATGGAGCTGGGATAACTGGCTATCTATATGCAGAAGAATTAATCTGGACCACTACCTATCACCATATACAATAATTAACTCATGATGAATTAAAGGAAAATCCAAAACCTAAATCAATAAAAATTCTGGAAGTAAACCTAGGAAATACCATTCTGGACATCAATCTTGGTGAATAATTTATGAGTAAGTCCTCAAAAGCAGCATAAATGAAACCTAACAAATGAAACCTAAGTAAACCAAGAAGCTTCTGCACAGCAAAAGAAACTACAGAGTAAACAGAAAACCTACGGCATGGTAGAAAATATTTACAAACTGTGCACTTGACAAAGTTCTAATATCCAGAATCCATGAGAAATTTAAACAAATCAACAAGCAAAAGACAATCCTATTAAAAAGTGGGCAAAGGACATGAATAGACACTTCTGAAAAGGAGACAAACAAGTGGCCAATAAGGTGATAGAATTCTTATTATCACTAATTACAAGAGAAATGCAAATCAAACCACAGTAAGATACTACCTTACAGCAGTCAGTATAGCTATTATTAAGGTGAAAATATAACAGATATTTAGAAGGCTATGGAGAAAAGGAAACACTAATACACTGCTGTTGGGAATATAAATTAGTTAAAGCATTATGGGAATCAATTTGGAAGTTTTCTAAACAACTTAAAACAGAACTACAATTTAAACTAAGCAACCCAATTATTAGGTATATATCCAAAGGAAAACAAATTATTCTACCAAAAGGCACATGCTGTCATGTTTATTGCAGTACTATTCACAATAGTAAAGACTTGGAATTACCCAAGATTCCCAGCAGTGTGGGATTAGATTGAGAAAATGTAGTACATGTATACCATGAAATACTATGCAACCATAAAAAAAATAGAATCATGTTCTTTGGAGCAACATTCATGCAGCTGGAAGCCACTATCCTAAGAAAATTAACACAGAAGCAGAAAAACAAATATTCTCACATATAAATGAGAGCTAACAATAGACACTGGAGACTATTGGAGAAGGCAGGGTGCCACGGGAATGAGGGAAGAACTGAAAAGCTACCTATTGACTAATATGCTCACTACCTGGGGGATGGGTTGAATTATACTTGAAACCACATCATCACACAATAAACTCTTGTTATGAATCTGTGCATGTCCCACCTAGATTCAAAAATAGAAGTTATAATTTAAAATTGATAGTAATAATATTGTATCATTATTGGTTACTTAATTATGACTAATGTATCACTAATGAAAGATTTTGATAATAAAAAATAACTGTGTACAGGGAGAATTGCATATGAGAATTTTTTATACCATTTATCTAAAAGTGTTCTAAAATACAAAGTCTTTTAATTAAAACTAAAGCATACCAAGTAAAAAGAACATGAACAGAAGTTTCTCCAAAGAAGGCATATAGTTGAGCAATAAGGACATTAAAATATTTTCAGCGGGGTGCAGTGGCTCAAGCCTGTAATCCCAGCACTTTGGGAGGCCAAGGCGGGTGGATCACGAGGTCAAGAGATTGAGACCATCCTGGTCAACATGGTGAAACCCTGTCTTTACTTAAAAAAATGCCAAAAATTAGCTGGATATGGTGGCACACACCTGTAATCCCAGCTACACGGGAGGCTGAGGCAGGAGAATTGCCTGAACCCTGGAGGCAGAAGTTGCAGTGAGCTGAGATCGCGCCATTGCACTCCAGCCTGGGTAACAAGAGCAAAACTCCATCTCAAAAAAAAAAAAAAAAAAAAAAAAAAAATTCAAAATCATTGACTATTAGGAGAATGTTATTCAGCACAATTAGATATCATATTACACTAATTATCATGACTAAAAGACAGGTAATAACAAATGTTGACAAGGATGTGGAAGAATTACAATCTTTTTTTTTTTTTTTATTAATTTTTATTGCATTATAGATTTTGGGGTACATGTGCAGAACGTGCAAGATAGTTGCATAGGTACACACATGGCAGTGTGTTTTGCTGCCTTCCTCCCCCTCACCCACACTTGGTATTCATCCCCAGGCTATGAATATAAAATGGTGCATCCACGCATGTTGGAAAACATTTTCTCAGTCTCTAAAAAAAATAAATAAAGATTTATTGTATAATTCTATTGACTAATTTTAGTCAAGTTTGGGTGACAATTCCAAAAGACACCATCCCCAAAGCCATAATTCTAAATGTTAAAATTCCTAAAGATTAAAATCCTTAAAGCCTAAAATTACAAAAATTTCAATTCCTAAAGATCAAAATGCTGAAAATATAAATTTGAAAAGAAGTATTTAAAAGATATTCATTCACATTTTTATTAAGAGATTAATTTGAGAAACAAATTAAACACATGACCAAACATTTCTTAGGCCACTTTGTAAAGTGGACAAAAATAATATACATATTTTTGCAAATATAAACCCTTAGGTATGCTAATAATAACTGCATAACCATTGTGAGCAGGTAAATCCTATTCACAAAGAAATGTCACAAAGAGAATGTATAAATATAGATCATTATGGTTAGTAATTGCGTGTACCCAGCTTTATAACTACAATTATCGGAAATACTGTGACAACCTGTCTTTTGACAAGATGGATCAAAAACTGTGATAGTTAACTATCATATATGCAGTTGTTCAAAGAGATCTTAATAAATTTTATTTTTTACAAAGTGAGGTACAAAATGGATATCTCTATTTGTTGAGAATGTCTCAATGTTTATGCATATGCACAATGTTTACCTACAAAGTCAACATTATAATAATGAACTTTCATGAATTTGAATTTCTGATGTCTAAGGCAGCAGAGGAAATGGCTCTTACAGCCATGAAAGAGAGACCAGTTTGCCTCTTGCATTTCGTATTGCCAGGTCTCTGTCTGATTAGATGCTGAGTTTGTCCCGCAGACTCTGGCTGAGTGATGAATGAAAGGAGTACTCAGACACAAGTATGCAGTGTAAGAGCTGAGAAGGGACTGCCAGGAGAGTGAGCAGTCCCAATAAGCTGGAGCTGCTAGCTTTTGTTTAGTATAGATTTAATGCCAAAAGCCTGGAGCCAACACAATTTGTCAGTAATCAACATTGTTTCCCCCTGCAGGGATCAGTCTCACTCATTGATGAACAAAGGTCAATATAAGCAAACAAGTCTATTTAGATAAACTCCCCTACATTCCCTTGTACATAATCCTCACAGTTTGCCTCAGGGTAAGAGAACACCTGACTTCAGCTTATTCTTTTCTGAAACTTTGCAAAACCTTCTGACCTTTGAAGGTTTCTGTCTTTCCCTATAGCTTCTCCCACCACCCTGACCAATCTCCTACAATTAGATGGTGCTTGCCAACTGTATTAGTCCATTCTCACACTGTTATAAAGATACAACTTGAGATTGGGTAATTTATAAACAAGTTTTAGTTGACTCACAGTTCTGCATGGCTGGGGAGGCCTCAGGAAATTTACAATCATAGCACCTTCTTCACAAGGTGGCAGAAGAGAGTGTGAGCAAAGGAGGAAACTTGCCAAACTCTCACAAAACCATCAGATCTCATGAGAACTCATTCACTATCATGAAAACAGGGTGGGGGAAACTGTCTACATGATGCAATCACCTCCCACCAGATTCTTTCCTTAACACCTGGGGATTACAATTCAAGAGCAGATTTAGGTGGAGACAAAAAGTCTAACCATGTCACAAACATTGAGGCAGATCTTCCCTACCTAGTCCACTCAGACTCACAAACTATTCTCTGGAAACACTCTCACATCCACAGCCAAAATAATGTTTTACCAGGTTTCAAGGTATTTCTTAATCTTAAATTGACACCTAAAATCAAACCCCCAAGTCCAATCTTTGTCAACTTGGCAGCCATACATATCTTAAACCATACATAAATTCTACATGGACAATAAACAGGTAATAGTTTCACCTAACATGATGCAACTAACATGATAGAACACTCCTGTATAAAATTGGAAACATACTAATCCCTTTCTCAGAATTTGCTTTCAGGGTTGTAACATTCAGAATTTTAATCTTTTGGAATTTTGATATTTTAGAAATTTAAGATGTTAGGAATTTTAGACTTTTAGGGTTTTGACTTATTTTGTTCTTATGTGATTTAAACATTTGGGATTATGGTGTTTGATATTGGGTATTTTGAGATTAATAATCTACAGCTATTTTACTGTTACATTTACATCCCCCAAAAGGAAATGTAGGCTCACAAAAACTTGCACAAAAATGTTTATAGCAACATTATTTATAATGGCCAAAAAGTGAAAAGATCCCAAATGTCCATGAATTAATAAATGAATAAACAAAATGTAGCATATCCATAAAATGACATATTACTCAGTCATAAAATCTAATACAGTACTGGCACATGATGTAAGAATAATCCTTGTAACCATTTTTCTAATTTAAAAAGCCAATTGAAAAGAACTACATAGTATATGATACCATTTCTATCAAATGTCCATAATAGGTACATTACTAGAAACAGAAAGTAGAGTTGTAGCTTCCTGGGGATGAAGAAATTTTGGGATAAAATGGAGGATGAATGTTAATATACATGATGTTTCTTTTTGGAGTGAGGGAAATGCTCTAAATTTGTTACAGTTACAAAGGGAGTGGAGAAAATGTTCTAAAGTTTGTTACAGTTACAAAGGTCTTCTGAATATACTAAAAACTTACATTGTTCATTTAAAATGAGTGAAGTGTATGGTACGTGAACCATATCTACATAAAAGTTTTATATTAAAATCATAATTTAATTTTTCATCTAAAGAAAATAAAAGAAGAAGACAGATTTCATAAGCAAAGCAAAGTAGTCAAATAGAAACCTGCATTCCTCACAGGAACACTAAATTTGACAACTATCTATGCACATAAAAAACACATTCACAAAAACCAAAAATGTTGTGAGTGATCACATTACCTAGTTTTAACTGCATATAATTAAATGAGGCACTGAAGAGGATAGGAAAACAGTCTCAATTTGCTGATGCCACTCCTTTCCAACCCTTCAGCAGCAGCCTCTTGGCACAGAGAGAATCTGTAATCATGGCAGAGAAAGAACTCAGTGATTGTGGAATTTTACATTAAAACTCAATGATTACAACACCATGAAGAATTTATCTGATGTTCATTGAAGGAACGTTTAGATGAGCTTAACAAGAGAGGAGTCACCAATCCCAGTGGTCATAATTTGCATTTCAGCAAGCCTTGCCATCATCATTGCCTGAAGTGCTCTGGGATCCTACATGAATGCAAAAGGGTGTCTAGGCACACAGACTGAAAGTCCTAGGCAAGCCTTAGTGGTATTCTGGGCTCAGAACTAGTGTACTTGGGGGCATCTTACCCAGTGAAACACCAGATATGTTGGCTGAGGGAGTGCTTGTGTCATCCCTACACCAACCCCAGGCAGTGCAGCTCACAACTTCAAAATAAGCCCTTCACTCTAGTTGAGGAGAGGAGAGGGAAGAGAAAAGGATTTTGTTTTGCATTTTGGAAACCTTCTTGGCCAAAATAAGAGTAGCTGGAAGAGTCACAAGGCATCCATTATAGGCTATAGCTCCCACAAAACATTTCTAAGCAGACCATGAGCCAGAAGGGAACCTATTGCCTTTAAGAGAAGGACCCAGTCCTAGCAGGATTTATCACCTGATCACTAAAGAGCCCAGGGGCCTGGAATAATAAGAAGTGGTTATATCAGGTAGTACAGGTCATGGATGTTGGATGAGACTTGGAGACATGTTAGCTTTAGATGTGACCCAGCATATTCACAGATGTGGTAGCTCTAAGGAGAGATCTCTTCTGCTTCATAAAAGGAGAGGAAAGAATAAAGGGGATTTTGACTTTCACTTTAGGTACCAGCTGAGTCATAGTAGGGAAGAACAACAAGAGGGTTCTTAGGGGCCCCAATTCTAGGCCTTGGCTCTTGCATGCTTTTTTTGAACTTACCCTGGGGCAGACAGGAGCTCACTTCTCTGAAGTGTGAGTTCCAGGCTTGGCAGCATTCACCAAAAAATAAGTAAAGAGCCCTTGGGCCTTAAGTAAACATCAGTGGTACCCTCGCAGTACTCCCCATGGCCTGTGGTGGTAGTGGACATGGAGAGAGACTCCTCTGCCTGGAGAAATGGGAGAAAAGAGTGGGAAGAATTTTGTCTTATGGTTTTGATGCCATCTTAGCTGCAGTAGAATAGAGAACCAGGCAGATTTCTAAGGTTACTGACTTCAGGCCCTGGCCCCCAGACAGTATCTCTAAATATGCCTGGGGCATGTGTAACTTGCTGCCCCAAAGAGAAAGACACCAGACTGGTTGAATTCATCACCTGCTGATTGTAGAGCCCTATGACCTTCAGCAAACATAGGCAGTAGTCAGGTAGTGGTTACAGCAGGGCTTGGGCAAGACTTAGTGCTGTGCTGGCTTCAAGTTTGACTTACCAAATTTCTAGTGGCTATGGCAAAAGGGGTACTCGTGTCACTACTTCCCGATAGAGAGTTAACTTTTGAGGAGAAGAAAGTAAGGTGAGAGAACAAATGTCTCTGCCTTGTAACTCAGAGAATTCTTCCATATTTTATCTAAGACCACTAAGGTAGTACCTTTATGAGTCTGCAAGAACTATAGCACCACTATACTTAGGGTGCCCCAAATGAAGATATGGGTGCAGTGACCATAATTGTAGATCACAACATGCAAGTCCTTTTGAATATCTGGAACACTTTCTCAAAAATGAGGGGAACAAACAAGCCCAGACTGCAAAGATTGCAATGCTCAAACACTGACAAACATCCACAAGCATCAAGACTATACAGATACACATGATCTCACCAAACAAACTAAATAAGACACCAGGGCCCAATTCTAGAGAGATACAGGTAGGTGACTTTCAGACAGACCTTTCAAAGTAGCTGCATTTAAAAAACTCAAATAAAGTCAAATAGCTTATGAGTAATATGCAATTTTATGACTATACTACATTTTGTTTATCCATTTATTAATTCATGGACATTGGGGTTATTTTTAACATTTTGGCCATTATGAATAATGCTGCTATAAACATTTATGTGCATGTTTTTGTGAACATATGTTTCCTTTTTTTGGAGGGGAGGTGTATAATTAACAGTAGAATAGCTGTAGATTATGAATCCCAAAAGACACAAGGACAAAATTCATAATTTTATCAGATAAATTTAGAAGCAAAAGATAAACAATTTAAAATTATTAAGAAGAATTTCTGGGGTTGAAAAATGCAATCAATATACTGAAGAATGCAAGAATCTCTTAATAGCAGAATTGATCAAGAAGAAGAAAGGTTTTATGAGCTTGAGAACAGACTATTTGAAAATACACACTCAGAGAAGACAAAAAAATAATAACTAAAAATAAAGCACAGCAACAAGAACTAAAAAATATCCACAAAAGGCAAATTTAAGAGTTATTTGTTGTACAGGGGAGGTATAGAGAGTGATACCTGTATAAAGATTATTCAAAAAATAACAATAGAGAGCTTCCCAAACTTAAAGAAAAATATCAATATTCAGGCACAAGTAGGTTAAGGAAAACCAAGTATTTAACCAAAAGAAGACTACCTCAAGGTAAACAAACTCATAAAGGTAAGGTAAGAAAAAAGGATCCTCAAAGCAACAAAAGAAAAGAAAGAAATAACATACAATGAAGCTCCAATACTTCTTTCAGCAGACTTCTCAGTACAAATCTTACAGGCTAGGAGAGAGTTGCACAACATATTTAAAGTGCTGAAGAAAAAAAACCTTAACCCCAGAAGAGTATGTATGGTTAAAATATATTTCCAACACAAAGGAGAAATAAAGACTTTCCCATTCAAGCAAAAGCTGAGAAATTTCAACACCAGACCTGTCCTCCAAGATAAAAGGACTTCTTAAATCAGAAACAAAAGGATGTTAGTAAGCAATAATAAATCATTTGAAAGTACAAAACACACTGATAATTATAAGTACACACAAAAAAACATATTATAGCACTGTAATTTGGTATGTAAACTACTCATATCTTAAATAGAAAGACAAAATGACTCAATCAAAACTATTAATAAAAATATTTGTAATACATAGACAATAAAATAAGATATTACTGGAAGCAACAAAAAAAGAAGGAAGGAAGACAAAGTTAAAGTATAGAAATGTATTACTTTTGTTTTTCTTGATAGAATATTTGTTTCTACAATCAGTGTGAAGTTGTCATTAATTTAAAATAATGAAATAGGACATATTATTTTCAAGCTTATGGTAAATCAAATCCAAAAACACACAATGAATACACATAAAATAAAGTTCAGGAAATTAAATTACTCCACCAGAGTAAATCACCTCCAGTAAAAGTAAGACAGGAATAAAGTGTAGACCACAAAACAACCAGAAAACAAACAACAAGATGTCAGGAGTAAGTCCTTAATTATTAACAATAATGTGGAATGTAAATGAACAAAACCCTACAATCAAAAGACATAGACTAGCTGAATGAATAAAAAACAAAAGCCAATTACCTATTGCCTACAAAAAATACATTTCACATATAAAAACACACATACATTAGAAATGAAAGTATGGAAAAAGATATTCCATGACAATGGAAATCAAAAAGAGCAGATGTATCTATACTTATACCAGTTAAAATATATTTCAAGACAAAGACCATAAAAAAGATAAAGAAGGTCATTTTATAATGCAGCAAAATAATCTAACAAATGTAAATATACATGCACCAAATGCTGAACCACCCAGATACAGAAATCAAATATTATTAAAGCTAAAGAGAGAAATAGACTCCAATAAGACAATAATATGTCTATGCTTCAACACTTCAATTTCAACATTGCACAGATCATCCAGAGAGAAAATAAACAAAAGAAATGTTAGATGTATGTTGCACTACAGAACAAATGGACTGGGTAGATATTTACAAGACATTTTATCTAATGGCTACAGAATGCTTTCTCCTCAACACATGGATTAATCGTAAAGGTAAACTACATGTTATGCAACAAAATAAGCCTCAGAAAATTGAAAAAAAGTTCAAATAATATCAAGAATCTTCTCAGATCAAATGGCAAAAATAGTAATAATAATAAAACCAGAAATCAATAAAGAAGAAATCTGGAAACAATACAAACACATAGAAATTAAGCAATAAGCTCCTGAATGACCAGTCAGTTACTTCACTAAATGAAGTAATTTAGAAGTAAATGTTTTGGGAAAAAGAGAATGGAAAGACAATGTACCAAAACTAGTGGAATGCAGCAAAAGGACTACTAACAGGGAAATTTATAGCTACAAGTATGTACATCAAAAAAGAAGAAAGACTTTAAATAAACAACATAAGAATGCATATTAAAGAACTTGAAAAGCATGAGAAAATAAAATCTAAAGTTAATAGAAGAAAACAAATAATAAATATGAGAGCAAAAAGTTAAATAAATTGAACAGAATTTTAAGAATCAATGACATAAAAAGTTAATTTTTTTGGAAAGGTAAACTAAATTTATAAACCTTCAGCCAGACTAAATGAGAAAAAAAGAGAGAAGACAAAAACAAATTAAATCAGAAATACAAAAGGAGACATTTTTATCAATACAGTATAAATTAAAAGGATCATTAGAGGTTACAGTCAGCAACTATATACCAATAAATTGAAAAACCTAGAAAGTGGGTAAATTCCTAGACATATATAAACTACCAAGATTGAATCTTGAAGCAATCCAAAACCTGAAAAGACCAAGAGATGTAACTATGTCTAAGCCATAATAAAAAAGTCTCCCAGCAAAGAATAGCCAAAGAATCCATGGCTTCACTGCTGAATTCTATAAAATATTGAAAGAAGAAAAAAATACAAATCCTACTCAGACTACTGCAAAATAATAGAAGTGAGCGAATACTTCCAAACTCATTCTATGAGGCCCATATTACCCTGATACCAAAAGCAAAGACACATCAGAAAAAGAAGACTAGAGGCCAATATCCCTGATGAAAACATGCACAAAAATTTTCAATAAAAAACTGAAAAACTAAATTCAATAACACACTAAAAATGTAATTCATCATGAACAAGTGAGATTTACCCATGGAGTGCAACAATGGTTTAACAGATGCAAAACAATCAAGGTGATACATTATAACAACAGAATGAAGGAAAACAATCACGCGATTATCTCAATTGATGCTGAAAAACCATTTGATAAAACTCAATATCCCTTTATGATAAAACCCCTCAAAAATTGAGTATAGAGGGAATATGCCTCAGCATAATAAAAACAATGTACAACAGAACCACAGCTAGTATCATACTGCATAGGGAAAATCTGAAAGCCTTTCCTCAAAGATGTGCAACAAGACAAGAACGAGCACTTTCCTTGTTATTTAACATAGTATTGGAAGTTCTAGCATGATAAATCAGAAAATAGAAAAAAATGAAAGTGATCTAAGTTGGAAAGAAAGAAGTCAAATTATCTTTGTTTGAGATGATATAATCTTATATTTGGAAAAATCTACTGACTCCACCAAAAAACTATTAGAATGGATTAACAAATTCCGTAAAGTTTCAGGTTAGAAAAGTAACATACTAAAATCAGCAGCATTTTTATATGCCAGCAGCAAGCAATCTGAAAAAGAGGCCAAGAAAGTTATCTTATTTATAATATTTACAAATGAAATGAAAAGCCTAGGAATTAAATTAACCAAGTAGGTAAAATGTTTTTGCAATGAAAACTATAAAACACTGATAAAAGATACTGAATAGGACAGAAAAAAAAATAGAAAAAGATACATCAAGTTCACAGGTTGGCAGCACCAAAATTGTTAAAATGACCATACTATACAAAGCGATCTACAAATTCTATGTAATCCTATCAAAATGGCATGGCATTCTTCACAGAAATAGAATAATTAATCCCAAAAGTTATATGGAACCATAAAAACCCAGAATAGCCAAAGCTATTCTAAGTCAAAAGAACAAAACTTAAGGTCTCACATAACCTGAATTCCAATTATTCTCCAGAGCTACAGTAATCAAAAAATCATAGTACTGATATAAAAACAGACACGTACACCAGTGGAATAGAATAGAAAATCCAGAAATAAATCTACACACCTACAGTGAACTAATATTTGACAAAGTTGTCAAGACCATTCATTGAGGAATGGACAGTCACTTCCATAAATGGTGCTAGGAAAACTGGATATCCATATGTAGAAGAATGAAACTAGACCCCTATTTCTTGTCATATTCAACTAACAAATCAACATAGATTCAACACAGATCTAAGACCCCAAAATATAAAACTACTAAAAGAAAATTTTGAGGAAACACTCCAAGACAATGAACTGTGCAGAGATTTCTTGAGTACTACCCCATAAGCACTGACATCCAAAGCAAAAATGAACAATTGGGATTATATCAAGTTCCAATTCTCCTGAACAGTGAATGAAGCAATCACAAAGAATGGAAGCAACCCACAGAATTGGAAGAAAGTATTTGCTATCAGTCAGATATGGATTAATAACTAGAATAGATAAGGAACTCAAACAACTCAATGGGAAAAAAATCTAATAATCTAATATAAAAAAGGGCAAAATATCTGAATAGATGTTTCTCCACAGAGGACATACAAATGGCAAGCAGGTATCTGAAAAGGTGCTCAACACCATTATTAACAAGAGAAATGCAAATCAGAACTATGATGAAATATCATCTCACACCAGTTAAAATGACTTTTATGCAAAAGACACGCAATAGCAAACCCTGGTGAGGATGTGGAGAAAAGGGACCTCTCATACACTGTTGGTGGAAATGTAAATTACTACAATCCCTATGGAGAACAGTTTGGATGTTCCTCAAAACACTAAAAAATAGAGCTAGCATATGATCCAGCAATCCCACTGCTAAAAATACACCAAAAAAAGGACATTAAGGCATCAAAGAGATATTTGCACTTTCATGTTTATTGCAGCACTATTTACATTAGCCAAGATTTTGAAGCAACCTAAGGGTCCATCACCAGATGAATGGATGAAGAATATGTGGTGCTTATAAATAATGGAGTACTATTCAGCTGTAATAGAATCAGTTTCTGTTATTTGCAATAATATGTATGAAAATGGAGGACAATTAATGGAAAGCGCAGACTGACTAGAATAAAAAAAAAGAATGGAGGGCATTATGTTAATGAAATAATCCAGGTGCAGAAAGATAAAGTTTATATGTTCTTATTTATTTGTTAGAGGTAAAAATTAAAAGGAATGAAATATAATACATCACCACAGACCCTGTAGACATCATGAGGATAAGAAATGAACAACTTTAGATTAATAAATTTGAAAACTGAAATAAAATTAACAATTTTCTCTAAGCCTAAAAGCTACCACAGTACTCAATGTAAAATAGATCATTTGAATAGTCCCATATCAATTAAATAAATAGAATTTGTAATGTATAACCTCCACATACAAGACGGCTTTAGGTCCAGAGTATTTCCAATTTTACACAAACTTTTTGAGAAAATAGAAAATTAAGAATACTTTTCAAATAACTTTATCACGTTCATCTTTAATTTCAATAAATGATATCTCATTGTGGTTTTAATTTTGATTTATTTAGTGGATAATGTTGAAGTATCATTAGACATGTATTAGAAGAGCTAAACTATTTAAAGAAACTAGAACTAATACAAAATGCTTGTGCAACTTCAGGGAAGTTAGATAAATAGCATACTACTTTTTAGGATGTAAAATGCTATAGTAATTCTGAAAATTGTAATGCAAATTTTAAGAAATAAAACTAAACATGGAATTACCATAAGACCCAGTAACCTTGGGCATTTACCCCAGAAAAAAATGAAAGTTTATGATCCCCAAAACATATATACATGGATTTTACAGTAGTTTTATTTTTAATAAATCCATACTGGAAACAATCAAACTGTTTCTCAAGAGGAAAATGGTTAATCTCTGATGCATCTATGAAATACTATTAGCAATAAAAAGAATAAATTATTGATATACAAAAAACCACAAAAATGTGGCTTTACATCAAAGGGCATTTTGCTGAGTAAAAAGGTGACTTATCAAAAAGTCACCTACTGTATGATTCTATTTATATAACATTTTCAAAATAACAAATGTATTAAGATGGAGAACAGTTTAGGGATTGGTATGGTTTAGGGATGGTGTTGGGGGAGGTAGATGAGTGTGACTATAAAAGGGTAGCACAATGAAAGTCTGTGCTGTGATGAAATAATTATTCTGTAATATTTACTATGATAGTGCTTACATAAACCTACACACACACTCATTGCACCAAAGTTTATTTCCTGCTTTTGATATTGTATTATATTTATGTAAGATGTAATAATTGGTGGGAATTGTTCCAGGTCTGGCAAGAATATAGAAGCTGGTCACCAGGTGAGGCAAGCCTTGCCATCTAGTAGCTGGAGGCTCTTCTACCTTCCTTGAATTTATTTTTTTCATCCTTTTATAATGCCCTCTTCATATCCTTGCTTAGGTTCAACAGCCTCTACCAACTGTTACTTTTGTACTTTAATCCCTTATTGGTGGGGCAATAAACTTTGTTCTTTGATCTCCTGACTGGCTTCTTGAGTAAGCTCTGACAAATGTATTGTCTGTCAGGGCAATATTAGATTGCATAAAAACCCCTATCACTACCAAATTAAAGAACCTAATGTGGGAGATTTCAACCTTTTTGTGTCCTTAATTAGATGGCCTTATCACATTTTAAAGATAAGGTTGAACAAGTAGAAAACATCTTCATCAAGATAAGCCATGACTGAATAGAGAAAAAAATAGTTTTGGTTTCTGATTACTGAAAGCAGAGGAAATAAGTTTTTAAACCTAACTATCCCAGTATAGTGAGCTGTATTACTGTTCGAGTTTTGCAAATAATCTTTGAGAGGGAAAAATGGAACATTACAAGATTGTGGTATCATAAGGGTATGCAGTCAAGGGGAATCCACCTTGGAATTGGCCCTGTCTTTATGAGTATATTTGTCCATTTCATGCTGTGGATAAAGACATACCTGAGACTGGGAAGATAAGGAGGATTAATAGACTTACAGTTCCACATGGCTTGGGAGGCCTGACAGTCATGGCAGAAGGCAATGAGAAGCAAGTCACATCTTACATGGATGATGGCAGGGAAAAGGATCTCATGCAGGAAAACTCACATTTTAAAACCATCAGATCTCATGAAACTTATTCACTCTCATGAGAACAGCATGGGAGAGACCTGCCACACAATTTAGTTCTCTCCCACTAGTCCCTCCAATAACATGTGGGAATTATGGGAGCTACAAGATGAGATTTGAGTGAATACACAGAGCCAAACCATATCATTCAATGCCTGGCCCCTCTCAAATCTCATGTCTTCATATTTCAAAACCAACCATGCCTTCCCAACAGTCCCCCAAAGTCTTAAACCATTTCAGCATTAACTCAAAAGTTCATAGTCCAAAGTCTCATTTGAGACAAGGCAACTCCCTTCCACCTATGAGCCTGCAAAATCAAAAGCATGTTAATTACTTCCCAGATACAATGGGAGTAGGGACATTAGGTAAATACCTAATGTCTCCAAATGGGAGACATTGGCCAAAACAAAGGGATTACAGGCTTCATGCAATTCCAAAATCTAGCTGGGCAGTCAAATCTTAGAGCTTCAAAATGATCTCCTTTGACTTCATGTCTCACATGGATGCAAGAGGTGAGTTTCAATGGTCTTGGGCAGCTCTGTTCTTGTGGCTTTGCAGGATACAGCCTCCCTGCCAGCTCCCTTCACAGGATGGCATTGAATGTCTGCAGCTTTTCCAGGTGCATGGTGAATGCTGTCAGTAGATCTACCATTCTGGGGTCTGGAGTACAATGGCCCTTTTCTCACAGCTTCACTAGGTGGTTCCCCAGTAGGGACTGTGTGGGGCACTGACCCCACATTTCACTTCCACACTGTGGTAGCAAAGTTCCTCCATATGGACACAGTGCCTGCAGCAAACTTCTATGTGGGCATCTAAGCATTTCCATACATCTTCTGAAATCTAGGCAGAGGTTCACAAACTCAGTTCTTGACTTCTGTGCACTTGAAGACTCAACATTATATGGAAGCTGCCAAGGTTTAGGACTTCAACCCTCTGAAACATCAGTCCAAGCTGTACCTTGATTTCTTTTAGTCATGGCTGGAGAATCTTGGACACAGGGAACCAAGTCCCTAGACTGCACACAGCACGAAGACTCTGGGCCTGGCCCATGAAACCACTTTTTCCTCCTGAGCTTCCATACCTGTGATGGGCTGCTATGAACACCTCTGATGTAACCTGGAGATATTTTCCCTATTGTCTTAAAAAGTAACATTATGCTCCTTGTTACTTATGCATATTTATGCAGCCAACTTGAATTTATCTTCAGAAAATTGGATTTTCTTTTCTATTGCATTGTCAGGCAGCAAATTTTCCCAATACTTATACTCTGAATTCCTTATGAAACTGAATGCCTTTAACAGCATCCAAGTCACATCTTGAATGCTTTGCTGCTTAGAAATTTCTTCTGCCAGATACCCTAAATCATTTCTTTGAAATTCAAAGTTCCACAAATCTCTAGGGCAGGGGAAAATGCCGTCAGTCTCTTTGCCAAAACATAACAAGAGTCACTTTTGCTCCAGTTCCCAAAAAGTTTCTCATTTCCATCTAAGCCCACTTCAACCTGGACTTCATTGTCCATATTACTATCAGTATTTTGGGTAAAGACATTCAACAAGGCTCTAGGGAGTTCTAAACTTTCACACATTTTTCTATCTTTTTCTGAGCCCTCCAAACTGTTCCAACCTTTGTCTGTTAACCAGTGCTAAAGTTGCTTTTACATTTTCAGGTATCTTTTCAGCAGTTCCTCACTCTATTGTACAAGTTTACTGTATTAATCAGTTTTCACGCTGCTGATGAAGACACATCTGAGACTGGGAAGAAAAAGAGGTTTAATGGACTTACAGTTTCACATGGCTGGGGAGGCCTCACAATCATGGCAGAGGGCAAGAAGGAGCAAGTCACTTCTTACATGGATTGTGGCAGGCAAAAAGAGAGAGCTTGTGCAGGGAAACTCCCATTTTTTAAACCCTCAGATATTGTGAGACTTATTCATTATCACAAAAACAGCATGGGAAAGACCTACCACCATGATTCAATTATCTCTCACTGAGTTCCTCCTACAACATGTGGAAACTATGGAAGCCACAAGATGAGAGTTAGGTAGGGACAGAGAGCCAAACCATATCAATGGGCATCAAGTCTATGAGAGTAAACTGCCAAAACCTCATCCAAAGGGAAAGCTTCCTAGCTTATATTATGAGGATTAATTTGTACATTTGACTACTGACTGGTCCCTCACTCAAGAATAGAGAAAAGAAATAAAAATACTGTTAGCTGATCATGGAGCTATGTTTGACATCATAAACGCCTGGATCTAGGGAAGCACATGAGATAGCAGGGGATATTCATACTAGAGACTTGATGCTCTAGCCCTTTGGAGATGATTATGGATGGCACATTTAAATCATGTACTAGCATCTTGCTCAAGAAAAAAAGGAAATGAGTTAGAGTCACACCCAGTGGCTAGTCTTTCTTTTGTTCACATGGTGTAAGACAGTCCAATAACAACCACCAGGATAGGAAACCAGAAGTCTATCATTGCCAACTCTCCTTTAGGACATATTCACCATAATTGCCAAGAAACTCATCTTTTTCTGCAACACAGCATGGCCCAGAACAATACTATCTTGTAATTAGACCTTTTTATATAAGGAAAAGAAGATGGTTGGAAATTCCCCCAAGGTCTCAGGGAAACCAGACATTATTTCTCCCCCAATGAAATGGCTCTATATTAAGATAATTCTCTTTAAGACCAATGTTGAATATGTTATGCCCATGTTTATAAAAAGGGTTTGGGGAACCTAACATAATTAGTGACTCTGTATTAGAAAATGTGCCTCCCACCAACAGCTATTCTTTCTTAAAATCTAGCTCAAGGATTATCTCTAAAATCTCTTATGGTTATGCTTCTCCTAGTGATCTTTCCCCATCAGACTTAGTCTTCTACTACACACCCTCTGACATGGTTTGGCTG
Source organism: Saguinus oedipus (assembly GCA_031835075.1). Classification (NCBI taxonomy): domain Eukaryota; kingdom Metazoa; phylum Chordata; class Mammalia; order Primates; family Cebidae; genus Saguinus; species Saguinus oedipus. Next base: position 76,330,415 of record CM063191.1, on the reverse strand, counting down.
TGTCCTCATTCAAATCTCAACTTGAATTGTATCTCCTGGAATTCCCCTGTATTGTGGAAAGACTCAGGGGGGAGTAATTAAATCATGGGGGCTCGTATTTCCCTTGCTATTCTTGTGATAGTAAATAAGTCTCACAAGATCCAATGGGTTTATCAGGGGTTTCCTCTTTTGCTTCTTCCTCATTTTCTCTTGTCACTACCATATAAGAAGTGCCTTTCACCTCCTGCCATGATTTTGATGCCTCCCCAGCCTTGTGTTACTGCAAGTCCAATTAAATTTGTTTTATTTCCCAGTCTCTGGTATGTCTTTATCAGCAGCATGAAAACTGGCTAATATAGTAAATTGGTACCAGTAGGGTGGGGCATTGCTGGAAAGATGCCCAAATATGGGGAAGCAACTTTGAAACTGCATAATAAGCAGAAATTGGAACAGTTTAGAGGGCTCAAAAGAAGACAAGAAAATGTGCGAAAGTTGGGAAAGTCCTAGAGACTTGTTGAACACCTTTGCTCAAAATTCTGATAGCAATGGGGACAATAAAATCCAGGCTGAAGTGGTCTCAGATAGAGATGAGAAACTTTTTGGGAACTGGAGAAGAGGTGACTCTTTTTATCTTGTTGTATTTTAGCAAACAGAGTGAGAGCATTTTGCCCCTGCCCTAGAGATTTGTGGAACTTTGAACTTGAGAGAAATGACTTGGGTATCTGGCAGAAGAAATTTCTAAATAGTAAAAGCATTCAAGATGTGACTTAGGTGCTGTTAAAGACATTCAATTTCATAAGGGAAGTGGAGCATAAATATTTGGAAAATTTGAAGCTTGAGTATAAAATAGAAAAGAAGACCCGATTTTCCGGGAGAAATTCAAGCTGGCTGCAGAAATTTGCCTAAGTATAAACGGGCCTAATGTTAATAGCAAAGACCACGGGAAAAATGTCTTCAGGCCATGTCAGAGGCCTTCACAGCAGCCCGTCATATCACAGGCAATGGAGGCCCATGAGGAAAAAGTGGTTTCTTGGGCCTAGCCCAGGGTCCCTGTGCTGTGTGCAGCCCAGGGACTTGGTGCCCTGTGTCCCACCTGCTCCAGGCTTGTCTTAAAGGGGCCAACATACAGCTCAGGCTGTGGCTTCAGAAGGTGTAAGCCCTAAGCCTTGGCAGATTCCACATGTTGTTTTGCCTGTGGGTACATAGAAGTCAATAATTGAGGTTTAGAAACCTCCACCTAGACTTCAGAAGATGTATAGAAATGCCTGTATGCCCAGGTAGAAGGTGGCTGCATGGCAGGCCCTCATGGAGAACCTCTGCTTGTGCAGTTTGGAAGGGAAATCTGGGGTCGGAGCCCCCACACAGAGTCCCTACTTGGGCACCATCTAGTGGAGTTGTGGGAAGAAGGCCACCATCCTCCAGGTCCCAGAATATTAGATCTACTTACAGCTTGTGCCATGTGTCTAATAAAGCTGCAGACAATGCCAACCTGTGACAGCAGCCAGGAAGGGGGCTATAATCTGCAAAGCCACAGGGGCAGAGCTGTCCAAGACTATGGGAACCTACCTCTTGCATAAGCGTGACGTGGATGTGAGACTTGGAGTCAAAAGAGATCATTTTGAAGCTTTAAAATTTGACTGTCCCACTGTATTCCAGATTTCATGGGCCCTGTAACCCTTTTGTTTTGTTAAATCCCATTTAGAATGGCTGTATTTACCCAATACCTGTACCTCCATTGTATTTAGGAAGTAACCAGCTTGCTTTTGATTTTACAGGCTCATATGTAGAAGGGTCTTGCCTTAGACAAGACTTTGGACTGTGGACTTTTGGATTAATGCTGAAACTAGTTAAGACTTAAGACTTTGGGGAGCTGTTGGGAAGGCATATTTGGTTTTGAAATGTGAGGACATGAGATTTTGAGGGGCCAGGGGCAAAATAATATGGTTTGTCTGTGTTGCCACCCAAATCTCAACTTGAATTTTATCTCCCAGAATTCCCTTGTGTTGTAAGAGGAATCTAGCAGAGGTAATTGAATCATCGGGGATAGTCTTTCCTATGTTATTCTTGTGATAGTGAGTAAGTCTCATGAGATCCGATCAATTTATCGAGGTTTCCACTTTTGCTTCTTCCTCATTTTCCTTTCCACCACCATGTAAGAAGTGCCTTTTGCCTCCTGCCATGAGTCTGAGGCCTCTCCAGCCACGAGGAACTTTAGGTCCAATTAAACCTCTTCTTTCTGCCAGTCTCAGGTATGTCTTTATGAGCACCATGAAAACAGCCTAATTCACCCTCCATATCAACCTGTCTATGCTCCACTTCATGAGGAGCACAATCTTATTTGGACAACATGAAGTAGAGCATCGTATCACCCACCTGAAATGAAAAACAGACTATACTTCTCAGGGAAGTAGCAAATGAAGAGGTGAGATAATTTGAATCTATGTCTCTTTCACATTTCAAATTTATCCCAATGCAAACAAAGGCAAGGGCAATTCTCTGAGGACCACCCCCCAAGGTATATGGAGAAATTACAGGACTTGTCTTTTAAAGTAACCTGGGGAAACAAAGACATGGTCTTATAAAATTACAAACATTGGCCATGGTTCTCCATATCCCCATGCATAACCTGCTAAATATAGCTTTTGTGGTCTTCAATAACTGAGACAGGGCAAAAGAGGCACATAGGAATCAAGGTGAGTCAGAGAGAGACTAAAGACAGGGCCAATTGTTGCCCATTGCTATGGGGGAAATACTCCCACCTCCAGCTCATCCTAGGAGAAACCCCAAAGACCCTGCTGTACCTGTAGAAAGTCGACACTGGAGCCTAGAATGCCAAGTGCGTAAAAGGCCCACAGGCTTGCAATCCCTCTGGGTCCTGTCATCAATGTGGCAAGGAAAGGAGGGGGCAATGGAGAAAGGTCTATCCTCAACTTTGAAGGGAGGATGGGACTCCTAATGCCTTACTGCCCCTGGCAAAAGACTGAAGGGGTCCAAGGAAGACAATGACTCTGAGGCAATCAGTCCCAATCATAGCAACAGAGGCTTGGATAACCCTAGATGTGGCAAGTAAATACATTCATTTCCTGTGGACACAGGGTCTGGACTGTAAGTTCTCACTTTCTGTCCTGGACCCCTGTCTGCCAAATGCTGCAGTGTCATTGGTGCTGGCAAACCCCAGACCACAATTTTTCACTCTACCCCTAAATTGTAAATTTAGGGCTAGTACAAAAGGCACTTTAAGGGTATGGGAACCAATAATATTTAAATGAGGTAGAAAGAGACTTTCATCAAACTCTGAGGGTGAAATACTCCCTCAGTATAAATTCAGAATACATCATCTATCAAGCAAAAACAAAACAAAACAAAAAAAGCACGGTATGTCTTAAGATGTAGAAGAATTACTCAAGTAATCAATTGCAACCTAATTAAGTAGTGCATATCAGGTGCTCCTGAGTACAACAGCAGCAAAACTTAGAGAAATGAGACCTTGGGGGTACTTATGAAGAACAAAGAAATTGTTTTATTTGAGTCTTCATATAAAACCTTGAGGCAGACTCCAAGCTATTTACAAGAAGCACTGGAAGATTTAAATCTTCTGTTCAAGAAATAAACAGGCAACCAGGACCCAAAGCATCAGAAAGTTAAAGAGCCTTCTTTGTTCTTTATCTTTGAATCTTTTATTTTGGTACAGTTATGTTACACTTTGTTTTGCTCATAATTTTTCCCACAAGAGAATGGGGTGGATTAAGCCTGCCCAGATGGGAAAGAAACACTTTGCCCAATATATCGTATTGCTACTAATCTTTGGGACTTACTTGTTTAACTCCCTCATAAGCTTTGTGTCTTTTAGGTTGCAACAGTTTCACATCAAAATGATGGTCATGCAGGAATTCCAGCCTGTTCTATTGGAAGATATGACCAACAATGCTTAAATGAGGTAGAAAGAGACTTTCAGGCTTTGGCTCAGCAGGGACACTGCTGTCTCTCAGCATGAAGCAGCTCTAGAAGAAATGACCCAGTCCCTCAACAACCCATAAGAATATGGACCCAAAGACTCTGAAAGAGAAAATAAAGTAGATTAGATAGGGTGGCAATAGTCTTCCTAGACAGGAAACAAAAGAACTTGTTAAATTGATGGAAAGAACAAACTATCCAACAGTGCACTGATCACATCCTGAGCTCATGGTTAAAACATACTGCAGCGTAAGGTGACAGGTAGGGGTCCAGTTTCTGCTTTCTGCACTTTGCTAGCCAGTTTTCCCAAGACCACATATTAAACATGGAGTCCTTTCCCCATTGCTTGTTTTTCCCAGGTTTGTCAAAGATCAGATGGTTCTAGATGTGTGGGGTTTCTTCTGGGGTCTCTGTTCTGGTTCAATGGTCTATGTCTCTGTTTTGGTAGCAGTAGCATGCTGTTTTGATTACTGTAGTCTTGTAGTACAGTTTGAAGTCTGGCAGTGTGATGCCTACAGCTTTGTCCTTTTTGCTTAGGATTGGCTTGGCTATTTGGCTATTGGCTTGTGATTCCATATTAAATTTAAAGTGTTTCTTTCCAGTTCTGTGAAGAAGGTCAGTGGTAGCTTGATGGGGAAAGCATTTAATCTATAGATTACTTTGGGCAGTATGGCCATTTTCACAATATTGATTCTTCCTAGCCATGAGCATGGAATGTTTCTTCATCTGTTTGTGTCCTCTCTTATTTGATTGAGCAGTGGTTTGTAGTTCTCCTTGAAGAGGTCCTTTAAATTCTTTGTTAGTTATATTCCTAGGTATTTTATTCTCTTTGCAGCAATTGTGAATGGCAGTTCATTCTTGATTTGGCCTTCTTTCAATCTGTTATTGGTATACAGGAATGGTTGTGATTTCTGCACATTGATTTTGTATCCTGAGACTTTGCTGAAATTGCTTATCAGCTTAAGGAGAATTTGGGCTGAGACAATGGGGTCGTTTAAGTATACAATTATGTTATCTGCAAATAGAGACAATTTGACTTTCTCCTTTCCTAATTGAATACCCTTTATTTCTTTTTCTTGCCTGATCACTCTGGCTAAATCTTCTAATACCATATTGAATAAGAGTGGTGACAGAGGGCATCCTTTGCTAGTGCCAGATTTCAAAGGGAATGCTTCCAGTTTTTGCCCATTCAGTATGATATTGACAGTGGGTTTGCAGTAAATAGCTTTCATTATTTTGTGATACATTCCATCAATACCTAGTTTATTGAGAGTTTTTAACATGAAGTGCTGTTGAATTTTATCGCAGGTCTTCTCTGCATCTATTGAGATAATCACGTGGTTTTTGTCTTTGGTTCCACTTATGTGATGGATTACATTTATGGATTTGAGTATGTTGGACCAGCCTTGCATCCCCAAGATGAAGCCTACTTGACCATGATGGATAAGCTTCTTGATGTGCTGTTGCAACCTGTTTGCCAGTATTTTATTGAAGATTTTTGCATCCATGTTCATCATGGATATTGGCCTGAAGTTTTCTGTTTTAGCTGAGTCTCTGCCTGGTTTTGGTATCAGGATGATGTTGGTCTCATAACGTAAGTTAGGGAGGATTCCCTCCTTTTGTATTGTTTGATACAGTTTCAGAAGGACTGGTACCAGATCCTCTTTGTACGTCTGGTAGAATTCAGCTGTGGACCCGTCTGGACCTGGACATTTTTGATTGGTAGGCTATTGATTGCTGCCTTTACTTCAGCCCTTGTTACACTAAAATTAACTCCAGATGGATCAAAGAGTTAAACATAAAACCTAACACCATAAAACACTAGAAGAAAACATAGGCAAAACCATCCAGGACATAGGCATAGGCAAGGACTTCACGAAAACACCAAAAGCAATGGCAATAAAAGCCAAAATAGACAAATGGGATATAATCAAACTCCAGAGCTTCTGTACAGCAAAAGAAGCCATCATTAGAACGAATCAGCAACCAATAGAATGGGAAAAGATTTTTGCAATCTACCCATCTGACAAAGGGCTGATATGCAGAATCTACAAAGAACTAAAACAGATATACAAGAAACAAACAAACTCATTCAAAAGTGGGCTAAGGATATGAACAGACACTTTTCAAAAGAAGACCTATATGAGGACAATAAATATATGAAAAAATGCTCATCATCACTGGTCATTAGAGAAAGACAAATCAAAAACAAAATGAGATATCATCTCATGCCAGTTAGAATGGCAATCATTAAAAAATCTGGAGGCAACAGATGCTGGAAAGGATGTGGAGAAATAGGAACACTCTTACACTGTTGGTGAGAGTGTAAATTAGTTCAACCATTATGGAAGTCAGTGTGGTGATTTCTCAAGGATCTAGAAATAGAAATTCCATTTGACCCAGCAATCTCATTACTGGGTATATAGCCAAAGGATTATAAATCATTCTATTATAAAGACACATGCACATGTATGTTCACTGTGGCACTGTTTACAATAGCAAAGAAGTGGAACCAACCCAAATGCACATCGATGATAGACTGGACAAGGAAAATGGGGTACATGTACATCATGGAATACTATGCAGCCATTACAAACAATAAGTTTGTGTCCTTTGTAGGGACATGGATGAATCTGGAAACCATCATTCTCAGCAAACTGACACAAGAACAGAAAATCAAACACTGCATGTTCTCACTCATAGGAGGGTGTTGAACAATGAGAATGCATGGACACAGGGAAGAAAACATCACACACTGAGGTCTGTCGCAAGGGGCTAAGGGAGGGACAGTGGGGGAGTGGGAGGTTGGGGAGGGATAACACAGGGAGAAATGCCAGATGTAGGCGATGAGGGGATGGAGGCAACAAACCCCCACACATGGCAATGTGGTTTGCTGCCTCCATGCCCCTGTCACCTACATCTGGCATTTCTCCCTGTGTTATCCCTCTCCAACCTCCCTATCCCCCACTGTCTCTCCCCTAGTCCCCCCCCAAAGACTCAGTGTGTAATGCTTCCCTCCTTGTGTCCATGTGTTCTCATTGTTCAACACCCTCCTATGAGTGAGAACATGCAGTGTTTGATTTTCTGTTCTTGTGTCAGTTTGCTGAGAATGATGGTTTCCAGATTCATCCATGTCCCTACAAAGGACACAAACTCATTGTTTGTAATGGCTGCATAGTATTCCATGATGTACATGTACCCCATTTTCCTTGTCCAGTCTATCATCGATGTGCATTTGGGTTGGTTCCAAGTCTTTGCTATTGTAAACAGTGCCACAGTGAACATACATGTGCATGTGTCTTTATAATAGAAAGATTTATAATCCTTTGGCTATATACCCAGTAATGGGATTGCTGGGTCAAATGAAATTTCTATTTATAGATCCTTGAGGAATCACCACACTGTCTTCCACAATGGTTGAGCTAATTTACACTCCCACCAACAGTGTAAGAGTGTTCCTATTTCTCCACATCCTCTCCAGCATCTGTTGCCTCCAGTTTTTTTTTTTTTTTTTTTTTTTTTGAGACGGAGTTTTGCTCTTGTTACCCAAGCTGGAGTGCAATGGCGTAATCTCGGCTCACCGCAACCTCCACCTCCTGGGTTCAGGCAATCCTCCTGCCTCAGCCTCCCGAGTAGCTGGGACTAGAGGCACACGCCACCACGCCCAGCTAATTTTTTGTATTTTTAGTAGAGATGTGGTTTCACCATGTTGACCAGGATGGTCTTGATCTCTTGACCTCGTGATCCACCCGCCTCGGCCTCCCAAAGTGCTGGGATTATAGGAGTGAGCCACTGCGCCCGGCCGCCTCCAGATTTTTTAATGGTCACCATTCTAACTGGCATGAGGTGATATCTCATTGTGGTTTTGATTTGCCTTTCTCTAATTGCTAGTGATGATGAGCATTTTTTCATATGTTTATTGGCCTCATATAGGTCTTCTTTTGAAAAGTGTCTGTTCATATCCTTAGCCCACGTTTGAATGGGGTTGTTTGTTTGTTTCTTGTATATCTGTTTTAGTTCTTTTTAGATTCTGTATATCAGCCCTTTGTCAGATGGGTAGATTGCAAATTTTTTTTCCCATTCTGTTGGTTGCCAGTTCACTCTAATCATTGTTTCTCTTGCTGTACAGAACCTCAGGAGTTTAATTAGAATCCATTTGTCTATTTTGACTTTTGTTGCCATTTTATAGCTACAGGGAAAATGTATGAAAGTAGGAATTTATGTAAGTAGTTTTGAAATTTCCAAATATATTTACAAGATTGCTAATATCATGGTAATTATATTACTGGAATCAAACATATAATTACCATAATTAACAGCTGAATAAAATTTTATACAATTTTATACAGTGACTTTGGTAACCAGTTCCTCCAAATATTATCCATATATTTATTATATTACTCAATAATTCCACTCATAAGAATATGTCCAAAAGAATTTAAAATGGTCTTACAGTATTATTTCTAGAAGCATTATTCATAATAGCAAAAAGGGAAACAATAAAAAATTTTATCAACTAAAGAATGGGTAAATAAAATGTGACATATACTAAAAATGGAAAATTATTTGACAATAAAAAGTACTAAAGTATACCATTCATATTTATACATGCTACAACATGGTTCAAACTTGAAAAAATTATGTTAATTAAAAAAACAGTTACAAAAAACTGTATATAATACATCCAATTTATATGAAATGGTCATAATAGGTAACTATATAGAAATGGAAAGTAGATTAGCAGTAGTGTGAAGCTGGGATGTTGACATGGAAAGGGGAGTAATTACTAATGACTATGGGCTTGCTTTCTCAAAAAATGAAAACGTTCTGATATAGTGGTTTTGATTCCACAACTCTGTAAATATACTAAAAACCATCAAATTGTACACTTTAATCAGATGAAATTTGTTGTTTGCAAATTGAATCTTGATAGAGCTGCTTAAAAGCGATGGGTATGATATAGAATAATAATTTTGATTCTGTAATCAATATAATCAAATATATTTGCTCTAAACTAAAGAATCCTATGTGATCTGTCTCCTATATACTTCATCTATGAAAACTTCCCTGCTCTTATTTTGCTTACTTAGTTCCAGTCACATTGGCCTCTATAACAATAAGCTCCATCCTAACTTAAAGGCTTTGTGCCAGATTTTCACTAGAACTTTGTAAAATTTAGGACTTAAGTCTGAGCTTTAAACTCAGAAAGTCTGCCTTTTACTATGCAATCAAAAACAGCCTTTTCTACTCCAAATCTCTTTGTTGCATCATTGTGTATTTTTACCTTCATTGCATTTATTATTATGAGAAGTGATTATGTTTGTTATTTGCTTTGCTAACAACCCGCCATCATCTGCTCTCTTCCTATTGCCCTTCTCCTAACCCCATAACTAGTTTGTAAGCTCCATAATGAAAAAAACTGCATTTATCTTGTTCATGTTTGTATTTCCATTAACTATAACAATTTTCCTCATTGTTAGGTGTTAAATACATATTTTCAATGCTTATTGTAAAAGACTGGTAATATCCTTAGAAAAATTTTAATAATATTTTATTTTTAAGGTCATATTTTAATACAGATACAGCCTTACTTAGCAAATCAAAGCATGCACTGAAACAACTGCCTTTTGAATTACAACCCTTTCAACTATACCCAGATATAGCCTGAGTACTCAAAAAATGAGAAAGTGGGCAATAGTAGCTCTAACTAAATTATTGGTGTAATATTTGGCTAAAAGAAACTAGGACTACTATTTGAATTATCTTTTCTATTCAGCAGCCTCTGTCAGGCTCAGTGGGAATCTCAATACAATTTGTTAAGAGACAGAACACTTGTTTACAGTATTGATATACTGTCATAACTATGTACTAAAAAGTTTTTGAATATGAGCCAATGATTGAGACAGTTGGGAGAACCAAATGCAAATCAAGCTAGCATTCATGGGTATCAGAAGAACATATGCTGTTTGCTTGATGACTTCTAATTGCCTCTGGAAAGAACTTTAAATGACATGTTTTTTATATTTCATGCCTTGGTCTCCATAAAAAGCTACCTATCATGTTAAGAATAAATTAGAGCTGTGAGGATAATAGGCAAAATCATTTTCATCTGTTTATATGTAACTGACATAACTAAGCTGAGACTCCATTGGACAAAAAAAAAGTGTATATAAAAATTACATTAGATAAAGTCTTTATTTATGTAGTAGGAGAAAACAGTTATGAGGAGTCAGAAAACCTGTTTCTAGTCACAACATTGCCAGTTACTAGTATTGTGACCTTGAGTAAGTCATTCTCTTCACTGATCATCAGTTTTCTCATCAGTAAATAAGAAACTGTTTTTAACTTCAAAATAATTAGATCCTATTCATCCAAGGTAACATTAATAAACCTGATTTTTTAGTATGTAATATGTCTACCAGGGTTTCCTTACTTTGATTGGAATTGGTATGTAAACTGTACTAATAAATCTTGGTTAAAGGCTGGGCACAGTGGCTCACGCCTGTAATCCCAACACTTTGGGAGGCTGAGGCAGGTGGATCACTTGAGGTCAAGAGTTGAGACCAGCCTAGCCAACATGGTGAAAACCTGTTTATACTAAAAATACAAAAATTAACTTGGCATGGTGGTACATGCCTGTAGTCCCAGCTACTTGGAAGGCTAAGGCAGGAGAAATGCTTGGTCCCTGGGAAGGTGCAGGTTGCAGTGAGCAGAGATGGTGCCACTGCACTCCAGCCTGGGCCACAGAGAGAGACTCCATCTAAAAATATGATTAAAATAACAAATTTTGAAGTCAGAGAGACTTGAATTCTAGTTCTTATTCTGCCATTTTCTACCTGTGTGACCTTTATCTAGTTTATTATCCATGCTTTGATTGTCTCATCTTTAAAATGATACTAATAATAATCCTGCACTCATAAGGTTTTTGTGAGAATAAAGTAAAGTAACGCATGTATGTGGTTTATATAGTGCCTAGGAAATACTAGGCCTTCAATAAATCCTAGCTTTAAAAAGAGAAGAATAATTTTCCTTAATTCAAGTATACTTTTATTATACCTTTATTCTGGGACCCGATTCTATACACAGATTCCAATTTTATTTTTCTAGTGCTTATTTACATGCTTCTAAGTCACTTTCATATTTTTATATGACTTTTAGCTACTAAAAGTCAAGAATTTAATACTTTTTCTTCATCACTCTGCATAAAAACTAGCATAAGGCTTCACACACAAAATGTACTTGCTTATTTAATCTTAACTGGATTAGTAAGTGCAAAACAAAAAGTCGAATGCTGGCTTCTTTTTTTTTTTTTTTTTTTTCTGCTAGCTTCTTAATATATAGTAATCATTGCAAAGAAGGAAGCCTGTGACATATCTCTAAAAGATACACTTAAACTTCTGAAAAATTGTTTATCAAAATTAAAAGCTGGTTACAGTTTAAGCCAGAGTAAGCCTCCAATATGACTATCTGGGGAACAGTGAACAATTTTAGGAGAAGATATTGAGTTCATATGTATTCGGAAAATATCATTCCTTGCCACCAAAATGCTGAGAAACTCTAGTAGAAAGAAAGTTTCCAGGTTTAAGGATATGGCAAGTTTACTTTACTTGGAGGATGTTATTTTAAGTAGTTTTTGTCTATACTTTATAAAGCTTGTGTGTGTGTGTGTGTGTGTGTGTGCGTGTGTGTGTGTGTATGCGTGTGTGTGTGTGTTGGAGGGGTTGTGATTACAGGAAGCAAAGTGTTGTTAAATAGAAATGGATGATCCTATGAAAATTTTATTCAGAATTTTAAAATGGTCACTGCCAGTGTTGGTGAAGTTATCCTCCATTTCAAGTTAACCACATAAGCAAATGTTTATGCTACATTTTTATATAGACTTTATAAAATGTAGAAAGTCACTGTATCTCAGATATATTGCTATCATGACTGCTTAGATTAGTAATGCCCATTAAATAACTTAAAGTCCAGATCTTTTATATTATAAATGGAGAAATCAAGGCTTAGCAAAGCTAAGGTCCTTGCCTAAGATATACAAAGTAGCAGAGCTATGTCTCCTATTTTAAACTGAGTGTAAACACCACTGAGTGTGCTCATATTCTGGGACCTAGCTTTCTATATCTCCTGTTATTTTAAGACAGAGTAACCATTCATGAAAATATTTAATTGCATTAGAATCCATAGCTGAAGATACTGGCTGTGGTCCACTGTGATGATAATAAGTCTCATTTTCTACCAGATAGCCAATAAGAATGAGTATGCTTTACTTCCATATTTATGTAACATTCAATGAGATTTATACAAAAAAGTTATAAAACTTTTTCATTCCTTCTGAAAAAGGAAAATTTGCGGTTTAACATCTATCACTTTAAATGACTCACTTCAGTGGCTATAGGGATAAAGACCAAGTTAGAATATGACTAAAATTACTAATTCAGCAATAAGTAATTAATACTTAACTAAGGTGAACTGTAATTAATGATTTATTCTAACATTTTGCTAATCAAAAGTGTTACATAAGGAGCAGCAGTATTGACATCATCTAAGAATTTGTTAGAATTTCAGAATTTCAATTGCATCTCCAGACCCATTAAATAAGAATCTGATCTTTAAAAAGAACTCCCTCAACAATCTTCATAAATGACCTCCCTCCAGAGTATTTATAAAAAGTATTTAATAAAATAGGACTGAGCTAAGTGACCTGATTTTTTTTGCTCTAAATACAATTCAGGTGTCAAATGAAAGGTTAAATCTTTTTTAAAAATTGCATTAAATAGATAGAAGGTATTTCTCAAATCTGTATTCATTTCCCACTGCTGCTGTAACAAATTGCCCCAAATTTTATGGCTTAAAAATGCACAAATTTATTATATCATAATTTTGGAGACCATATTTCAAACATGTGTCCACACTGCTGCCTTAGTTTTGAAAGCTTTTGTCTAGAATCTTTCTTTTTCCAGCTTCCAGAGGCTACCTACATTACTTGTCTTATGGCCCCTTCATCTTCGTAAGCCAACAGCACAGCATCCTTTTTACTGTCTTTCTCACCTTCTTTTTTTTAATTGCATTTTAGGTTTGGGGGTACATGTGCAGAACATGCAAGATAGTTGCATACGTACACACGTGGCAGTGTGATTTGCTGCCTTCCTCCCTTTCACCCACATCTAGCATTTCTCCCCATGCTATCCCTCCCCAATCAGCTGCATCTTTAGCAACCGTACTACTACCAAGAGTCTGTTTATGACTATGTATACATTCTCTAAGACAATGTAAGTTTTTCTTTTCTACCATGTTCTTTCTTTCCTTCTGAAACCTTGACAGCAATCTTTAGCATTCATATATACACTAACACTGTGTTTAAAAAATTAAACTTTTGATAATATGCTCCTCAAAATTTTCCCAGCCTTCACCCATTACCCAGTTCCAAAGCCAGATCTACATTTTGTTAAGTATTTGTTACAGCAAATACAAATAACACTTGACATTCACAATTGTCATGGGACTATAATGAACCTCTAAATGTATAAATTTTATTGTGGTGTACAGCTTTTTTGATAAAATAATAAAGTATAACTGGAAAACATGTTATGTAAATAAGATCTGTTTTGATCATTTGTACCACAGTAAAAAATGCATAATAGGCATTTCATGAAATTTTTAGATTTTTTTTTTGAGATAATGTCTTGCTCTGTCACCCACACTGAAGTGCAATGGTGCAATCACAGCTGACTGAAGCCTTGAACTCCCAGGTTGAATGGATCCCCCCATCTCAGCCACCCAAGTTGCTGGGATTACAGGTATGTGACACCACACCTGGCTAGTTTTCATGTTTTCTGTAGCAACGAGGTTTTTTCTTGTTTCCCAGTCTGGCCTCAAACACCTAGGCTCAAGTGATCCACCCACCTCGGTCTCACAAAGGGTTGGTATTACAGACATGGACTACCCCACCCAGCCAGTTTTTAGATATCAATGCAACAGAAATAGCACTGGTTTCAGGAGCCAGGAAATTGCTCTCTTGCTTTTTTATCCATATGAAGAAATTATTTTATATATATCTTAGTTACCTACCTTTGAAATATAGTATTTCTTGTAATTCTTGTGACTGATACAATAATTCAATGAGATAATTAATGTGAAAACACTATACATTATTTACAAGGTACTTCTATTTCAGTGAGAGACTATTGTGGCAGCTATACCAACAGACTAAGTATGAAGTGCTAATTTGTATTAAAAGTGTAGCAAAAAAAAGGAGCCAAAGCTACATTTGAGAAATTTAGAAATTTGTTATTCCAATTTTAAGTTGTATTGTTTACTTCTTTAGTCACTTAAAAAGTCTTTCTGATCTCCACAAATGTAGAAACAACCTTTACTAGATTTCTAGATTTAAAATTCATCTAAATAGTTATCATCTGTGTGACAATGTGTTGCAGAAGAAAAAATATTGCATCTGGAATAAGATGACCTGAATTCTAGTTGTAGTGCTCTTGCTAATTTGTATATATATATATACATATATATATAGTGTGTGTGTGTGTGTGTGTGTGTGTGTGTGTACGTGTGTCCAAGAACATATGCATATGATAATAGTGATCATATCAGGATAATTTGCTATTCTTTAGCAAATATTTCTGTATACCTTCTAGATATTGTGTAATAGTTCAAGCAGAATTGGATCTATATTTTATTCACAAGCAGGGCTTTTGATTTCAGAAATGCTACAGAGGTTTTGGCAGTCTAATTATCTGTGTAAACCTTGGATACATCACTTTACCTCCCCATTGCTCATTTTGTTCATTGGTAAGTAAGGATATTAGAAAAAATAATTTCCAGGTTTCCTCTAGCCTTAATATTTTGTGATTCTACTTTTGTAAATTCACAAGTTAATGATAGAATTTCTTCAAATTGATAGAAAATGTATATGAATAAATATTAAAAGGATTTAAAATGGGAAGGGTAGGCCTTATTAAAAAAAAAAGGCTGGGACATTGACTTTCTCCTTTTCATAAGAAACAAGTCATAATCGCCATTTAAAATTGCGGTATTGGGTGAGACATTGCAGATGCAATGTTGCAATGAAATGAAAGTGAGCATATATTTAAAACGAATTTGGGTAGGAGGCCAAGACAGCTGACTAGAAGCAGACAGAGTGTGTGGCTCTCACAGAGAAAAATAAAAAGGGTTAGTAAATACAGCACCCTGAAGTGAAACATCCAGGTATTCACATTAGGACTCCTCTGGGAAACAGCTCAATCCACGGAGAACAGAAAAAAGTAAATAAGGGTGATGGTCCACCCAAGTGAGACACAAAGCCAAGGGAACCTTCCCCTGCCCCAGGAAGTGGTGAGTGAATGTGTGACTCTACAAAACCACACTTCTCCCATGGATCTTTGCAATCCTTGGGTTAGGAGATACCCTGGCAAACCTCATCCACCAGTGCCTTCTGTCTGAAATACAGAGTTGTGTGAAGTCTCAGCAGATTACTTGTTCAGGCACCCACAGAGTCCCAGAATCCTGCCTCCAGGATCCCTGGCAAAGGTGATTGAAACTCAGGCAAGGCAGGAGGTTGGACCTCCGTACATACCCCTAGGAAAGAAACTGAAACCAGGGGGCGGAGCAGCATCGGTTTGTGGATTCCACTTTGACGTTACCTCGCTGGATAAAACCCACTGGCTTGGAATTCCAGCCAGCCCCAGCAACAGTGTTGCACCTACCTAGGATGGAACAGAGCTCATGGGAAGAGGGCCAGGTTGCCATCTTTGTGGTTTGGATGACAGCTGTTGCAGTTAGTGGGTTTAGGAGAGTCCAAATCAAGTTATTCATGGGTAAAAAGGATCCCCCAGCAGAGCACAGCTACTCTACCAAAACAGGGTCAGACTGCTTCTTTAAGCTGGACTCTGATTGCCCTTTATCTCTGGATGAAACCTCCCAACTGTGGCCTTTAGCCATCCCCCTCCCATGTTCTCCAGCAGACAGAATTTTTATTTCTCCCTGGAATGAAGTGCTTGAGAGTAGAAGTGGGCTGTCATCTTTGCTGTTTGAACAACTCTGCCTTTCAGCCTCCGGGCTTAGGAGAGTCCAAGTTATGTATCCAAAGACTGGAGACTGGAAACATTAAATTTCCCAAACAGCAAAGACGGAGGCTCTGCTAGAAGGGATTACTCAGTAAAGCACAACTCCTCTACTAAAATGCAGCCAGACTGCTTCTTCAAGCCAGATGAGACCCTGGTCCACCCCTCATCTTCACAGGGCATCTCCCAACCAGGGCCCTACAGAGACTTGAATTCTCCCTGGGAATGAGTTCCCAGGACGAAAGACAAGTTGCTGTCTTTGCTGTTTGGGTGACTCAGCCATTTCAGCTTGTGGGCTTTGAAGAGCCCAAGCTGGCTGGGGCAGAAGTGGTACCCCTGCACAGCACAGATGTTCTACAAAAGCATGGGCAAACTGCTTCCTTCAGTTATTCCCTAATCTATTTTTCCTCATTGGGCAGGACTTCCCAAGCAGGGCCTCTAGCCATTTTTGCTGATGTTCTCTGGCTAACAGTGGCTTGAAAACTGCCTAGAACAGAGTTCCTAGAAAGAGGGGTGGGCTACCATCTTTGTTACTTTATCAACTTAGATGTTCCAGCTTCCAGGCTTTGGAGAGCCCAACCTGGTGGATGTGAGAACATGGTACTCCAGCACAGCACAAATGCTCTGTGAAAGACGAGCTAGACTGCTTCTTTAAGTGAGTCCCTGATCCCATTCTTCCTGGATTGGTGAGACCTCCCAACCAGTCTCAATCCTCCTCCTACAGGTGCAATTGGGGTGGCAACAGGTTTATACCCCACTGGAATGGCACTTAGAGAAGAAGGGGCCGGCTGCCACGTTTGTTGTTTTGCAGACTTCACTGATGATACCTTCAGGTACTGGAAAATCCATCGTGACCAAGAACTGGAATGGACACCCAGCAAACCATAGCAGCTCTACAGAAAAGTGGCCAAACTCTTAGAAAAAAAATACACAAAAAATCTCAAAAACTCCATCAAGAGATCAGCAATGTCAAAGACTGAAGGTAGATAAGCCCACAAAGATGAGAAAGAATCAGTGAAGGAATACTGAAAACTCAAAATGTCAGAGTGCCCTCTCTCCTTCAAATGACCACATCACCTCTCCAGCAAGGGTTCAAAATGGGGCTGAAGCTGAGATGACTGAAATCAGAATGTGGATAAAAATGAAATTCACTGAGCTAAAGGATCACATACTTACTCAATGAAAGGAAACTAAAAATCACAATAAAACATTGCAGGAGCTAACAGACAAAATAGCCAGGACAGAGAAGAAAACAACCAAACTAATAGAGATGAAAAACACCATACAAGAATTTCATAATGCAATCACAAATATTGGTAGCAGGATAGACAAGGCAGAGGAAATAATCTCAGAGCTGGAAGACTGTGTTTCTGAAATAAGACAGGCAGACAAGATAGTTTAAAAAGAATGAATACGAATGAATAAATACCTCTGCAAAACATGGAATTATATAAAGAGATCAAATCTATGACTCATTGGTGTACCTGAAGGAGCTGGGGAAAATTGAACCCATTTGGAACACATATTTCAGGATATCATGCCTGAGAACTTCCTCAACCTTGCTAGACAGGCCAACATTCAAATTCAGGAAATGCAGAAAACACCAGTAAGATACTCCACAAGAATACCATCCCCAAGAAACATAATCATCAGATTCTTTAAGGTTGAAATGAAAGAAAAAAAGGGTAAGAACATCGAGAGAGAAAGGTTAGGTCTCATACAAAGTGAAGTCCATCAAACCAACAGTGGACTTTTCAGTGGAAACCCTACAAGCAAGAAAAGATTGAGGCCAATGGGCAATTCTAACCCAGAATATCATATCTAGCCAAACTAAGATTCATAAATTCTGGAGAAATAAGAGTGTTTTCAGACAAGCAAATGCTGAGGGAACTTATTGCCACCAGACCTTTCTTACATCCTGAAGGAAGCACTAAATATGGAAAGTAAAAACACACTACCAGCCACTACAAAAACACACTGAAGTACACAGTCCAGTGACACTATAAAGCAACCACAAAAACAAGTCTGCAAAGTAACGAACTAGCATCATCACGACAGGATCAAATCCAGAGATAAGAATGTGAAACTTAAATATAAATGGGTTAAATGCTCCAATTAAAAGACACAGAGTAGTAAGCTGGATAAAGAGCCAAGGCCCATTTCTATACTGACTTTTATCATGTGCAAAGGCACACATAGGCTCAAAATAAAGGGATGGAGAAAAAAATTACCAAGCAAATGAAAAACACAAAATAACAGGGGTTGATATCCTACTTTTTGACAAAACATACTTTAACAAAGATCAAAAAAGACCAGGAAGAGTTCACAATGGTAAAGGGTTCAATTCAACAAGAAGAGCTAACTATCCTAAACATACACTGCACCCAACACAGGAGCACCTATATTCATAAAGCAAATTTTTAAAGACCTTCACAGAGGCTTAGAACTGTACATGTTAATAGTGGGAAACTTTAAGACCCCACTGACAATATTAAACATATCAGCAAGACAGAAAATTGGCAAAGATATTCAGGACCTGAACTCACTTCTGCATCAAATAAACCCGACACACATCCACAGAACTCTCCACCAAAAACCAACAGAATATACATTATTCTCATTGCCACATAGTGCTAACTGTAAAATAGATTACATAATTGCAAGTGAAACACTCCTTGGCAAATGCAAAAGAACTGAAATCACAAGCTGTCTCCTGGACCACACCACAATCAAATTAGAATTCAAGACTAAGAAATTTACTCAAAACCATACAATTACAAGAACATTGAATAACCTGCTCCAGAATAACTTTTGGGTAAATAACACATTTAAGGCATAAGCCAAGAAGTTTTTAGAACCTAATGAGAAGAAAGATACAACATACAAGAATCTCTGGGACGCACTTAAGGCAGTATTAAGAGAGAAATTTATAACACTAAATGCCCACACCAAAAATCTATAAAGATCCCAGGTTAAGAACTAAACATCTCAGCTAAAAGAACTAGAGAACCACAAGCAGACAAGTCACAAAGCAAGCAGTATACAAGAAACAGCCACAGTCAGAGCTGAACTAAATGAGATAGTGACATAAAAAATCATTCAAAAGATTGACATAGCTAGACACTATTTTTTTTAAAAAAATAATAAAATAGATAGACTACTAGCTACCCTAATGAAGAAGAAAACAGAGAAGATCCAAATAAACACAATCAGAAATAAGAGAAATATTACTACTTACCTGGCAGAAATACAACCATCACAGAATATTAAAAAGATAATACCACTATGCACACAAGCTAGAAAATCTAGAAGAAATGGATAAATTCCTGTAGAGATACAACCTCCAAGACTGAGCCAAGAAAAGAACTGAATTCTTAAAAAGATCAATAACAAGTTTGAAAATAGAGGCAGTAATAAATAGCCTATCAACCAAGAAAAGTTCAGGATCAGATGGATAAACAGCTGGGCTGGCAACAGGCCTACTGAAACTATTTTTTAGAATGGGAAAGGAGGGACTCCTTTCTAACTCATTCTATGAGGCCAGCATTATCCTGATACTAAAACCTGGCAAAGAAACAAGAAAAACAGAAAACTTCAGGCCAATATCCTTGATGAGCATTGATGCAAAAATCAAGAAAATACCAGCAAACCGAATTCAGCAGTACATCAAAAAGCTTATCCATCATGATCAAGTAGGCCTCATCTCCAGGATGCAAGATTTGTTCAACATATGCAAATCAATAAATATAAATATTCACATAAACATATCTAAAGGCAAAAAAAATCACATGATTATCTCAATAGATGCAGGAAAAAAGTTTTGACAAAATTCAACATCTCTTCATGTTAAAAATTCTTAATAAAGTACGTATTGAAGGAATACGTCTCAAAATAATAATATCCATGTATGACAGATCCACAGTCAACATCATACTGAATAGGCAAAAGCTGAAATTATTCCCTTTAAAAACTGGTAGAGACAAGGATGCCCTCTTCACAATTCCTATCTAACATAATATTGAAAGTTCTGACCAGAGCAGTCATACAAGAGAAAGAAATAAAGAGCATTCCAATAGGAAGAGAGAAAGTCAAACTGTCCCTGTTTGTAGACAACATGATTTTATATCTAGAAAACCCCACTGTCCCAGCTCAAAAGCTTCTTAAGCTTATAAGCAACTCCAGCAATCTCAGGATAGAAAATCAATGTCAAAAAATTATTAGCAATTTTATACACCAACAACAGTCAAGCCAAGAGCCATATCACCAATGGACTCCCATTCACAATTGCCACAAAAAATAAAATAAAATAACTAAGAATACAGATTATAAGGAAAATAAAAGATCTTTACAAGGAGACCTATAAACCCCTACTCAAAGAAATCACAAATAACACAAATAAATAGAAAAGCATTCCATGCTCATAGATAAAAATATTCAATGTTGTTAAAATGGCCTTACTGCCCAACCCACTTTCCCATTAAACTACCACTGACATTCTTTGCAGAACTAAAAAATTTATTTTAAAATTCATATGGAACCCAAGAAAGTACCCAAATGTTGGGAGAACCCCACAAGAGCCAAGGCAAAGGTCTGAAGCCTCAGCATGTCCTCATATAAATGTAGAATTAGAAAAGAATTAGAACTATATTGACATAGTTATTCCTATGTATCATAATAAATAATCACATAGCTATTTATATAGAATCATAAATATATACTTACATATAATCATATAATCTTTAATCTTACTAATATGTCTCAGGTCAAGAAGTATGCGACTGAAGTGGCATTGGAAAAAAGGTGACCCTAAGACAAGGTGCTCTAAGTCCTCTGTCACACCTGCATAAGGGCTGCTGGAGGATGCCTTGGCTGTGTGACAGTGTCAGCACTGTGAAAGTGCCCACTGTTTAGCCAGCTAGGGAAGAAGACATCCAAAATGTCCGAGACATCTCCTTCCTCAGGGGAGTGAGGAGAAAACTATTCTCCCAAGCTCTGTGGTAAGCCTGATGGCTGCCAGGGAGGCCCACAGACATCTGGGGACTTAATTGTCTCTATGTGATGCTGTGCTTCAGCAGTCACATTCCATGTCTACTTTCAAGTTCTGTTCTGTACCTGTTCCTCTTGTTCTTAGAAGATAAGAATTAGTAATAGTAACATAAATCTTAGTGACCTTGCTATTTCTTGACAAGTATAAAAAAAGTGCTGATGCCTTAGGTTTTCTCTTTGCTTCGGCTTCTTCAAAGTCTTGGTGATCACCCTATCACTGATCACTGATCATCCTACCCGCCTTTCCCCCTGCTTTGTACTCAATAAAAGTCAGAGCATCGAGACATTCGGGGCCACTGCTGGACTCTACGCTTTGGTTGGCAGTGGATCCCTGGGCCCAAACTCTGTTTTCTCTTTCTTGGTGTCTTGTGTCTTTTATTTACACAGTTTCTCTTCTCCACACCAGCAGAAAGGGACTCATGGGACCCTGTAAGGCTGGATCCTACACCCAAATAGCCAAGACGATACTAAGCAAAAAGAACAAAGCTGAATCCATCATGCTACCCAACATCAAATTATACTATAGGGCTCTAGCAACCAAAACAGCATGGTACCAGTACAAGAACAGACACACAGACCAACGGAACAGAATAGAGAACTCAGAAATAAGATTACATCCTATACATTTCTGATCTTTGACAAACCTGAATAAAAACAAGCAATGATGAAAGGACTCCTAGTCAATAAATGGTGCTGGGATAACTGGTTAGCTAGGTGCAGAAAACTGAAACTAGACTTGTTTTTCTTACACCATATACAAAAATTAACTAGCTAACCAGTTTTCCTTACACCATATACAAAAGTTAATTCAAGATGGCTTAAAGACTTATGTAAAATGTAAAACACAAAACTATGAAAACTATGGAAAACAACCTGGGCAATATCATTAACTACATAGGTCCAGGAAGAGCTTTCATGTCCCAGATGCCAAAAGCAATTGCAACAAAAGCAAAAATGGACAAATAGAATCTAATTAAACTAAAGAGCTTCTGCATAGCAAAAGAAACTATCAATAGAATAAACATACAACCTATCTACAGAATGGGAAAAAATTTGCAAATTATGCATTTGTCAAAGGTCTAATATTCAGCATATATGAGAAACTTAAACAAATTTACAAGAAAAGAAGAAACAATCCCATTAAAAAGTGAGCAAAGTGCTGGGCATTGTGGCCCATGCCTGTAATCCCAGCACTTAGGGAGGCCGAGGCAGGTGGATCACCTGAGGTCAGGAATTCAAGACCAGCCTAGCCAACATGGGGAAACCCCATCTCTACTAAAAATACAAAAATTAGCTGGGCATGGTGGCAGGTGCCTGTAATCTCAGCTACATGGGAGGCTGAGGCAGGGGAATCATTTGAACCTGAGAGACAGAAGTGGCAGTGAGTGAGCCAACATCACACAATTGCACTCCAGCCTAGGCAACAAGAGTGAAACTCCATCTCAAAAAAAAAAAAAAAAAAAAGTGAGCAAAGTACATGAACAGACATTTCTCAAAAGAAGACATACATGTGGCCAGGAATCATATAAACAAATTCTCAAAGTCACTGATCATTAGAGAAATGCAAATAAAAACTACAGTGAGGTACCATCTCACACCAGTCAGAATAGTGATTAATAAAAAGTCAAAAAATAACAGATGCTGTCTAGGTTGTGGAGAAAGAGGTATATTTTACACTGTTGGTAAGACAGTAAATTAGTTCCACCATTGTGGAAAGCAGTAAGCTGATTCCTCAAATAGCTGGCAGCAGAACTACCATACTATCCAGCAATCCTGTTACTGGGAATATACTCAATGGAATATGAAGCATTCTACCATAAAGACACATGCACAGTTACCTTCATTGTAACACTATTTACAATAGCAAAGACATGGAATTAAACTTAATTCCCATTAATGATAGAATGGATAAAGAAAATGTGGTATATATACACCATGGAATACTATGCAGCCATAAAAAAGAACAAGATCATGCCCTTTTGCAGGAACATGGATAGAGCTGGAGGCCATTATCTTAGCAAACAAATGCAGGAACAGAAAACCAAATATAGCAGGTTCTCACTAATAAGTGGAAACCAAATGATAAAAACACATGGACACATAGAGGGTAATACCATGCACTGGAGCTTATCATGGGCTTGGAGGGTGGGAAGAGGGAGAAAACCAGGTAATATAAATAATGGCTATAATTAACTCCCATGACACATATTTACTTATGTAATAAACCTGCACATCCTGCAATGCACCCCTGAACTTAAAATTAAAAACAAACAAAAATAGTCGGTTTTGCTATTGAGGCTATCTCATGAAATTAGTTTATTAACTATAAATTTTTGCATATTTTTATGTCCACATCAATGTATGAGTAGCAATGTTCAAACAAACTGGGTGTGAATTGTTGTGACATATGAGTAAACATTTAATCACGTATTGGTTATTCGTTAACTATATTCAGTCATAGTCTTCTTTGATATAACAAGGAAAGTTTTACCTACTGATTTCCTCTCATCCTATTTCTTGCTTTGATTTGAAGATATTAATTTGGTAGGTTATGCTCACCTGACCCCTCTACTTCTAGGATTTTTCTGTTTGTGCTAAAACAAACTGGAAGATTTTGTTTGCTGATACTTGTTTTAATTGAGGAATAGTAATAGTTGAGTAGTAGGGCTGGTTTTAGACTTCATTTGTTTAAAAATTTCTGAGATCTCAGCACTTTAGGAGGCTGAGACGGGCGGATCATGAGGTCAAGATATCGAGAACATCCTGGCCAACATGGTGAAACACCATCTCTACTAAAAAAAATACAAAAAAATAGCTGAGCGTGGTGGTATGCGCCTGTGTTGTCAGCTACTCAGGAGGCTGAGGCAGGAGAATTGCTCAAACCAGGGAGGCAGAGGTTGCAGTGAACTGAGATCGCGCCACTGCACTCCAGCCTGGCACCTGGTTACAGAGCGAGACTGTCTAAAAAAAAAAAAAAAAAAAAAAAATCTGAATATTCTGCATTCATTCTTCTCCACAACCTCATCCTCATCTTTTTTCTTTGCTTTGCCATGATCTTCAGTTCTTGAGTGGTTTTGCTGTTGCCACTTTGTTGCAGTAACCCTGGAAATGTGGTAGAAAGGTAAACATACTTTACTGTTATGTCAGAGGAGTACCATTCTATTATGTGTGTTTATTGTTTTTTGAAATTTATGATCAGCATCTGTTTCCTTTTTGCACTGACGATATTTAAGCAGAATGAATCCCATAGTTTTTGCCCCAGGAAAGGACGTTCCCTAAAAGCCTTCTTATCCTTTACCTCTTTACTGCTATCAAAGAAAAACACCTTCTGCCAACAACAATGGAACCCATTTCAAAAAGAATCTGTAAAATGAAAGTATTTGATACATATTTTCTGTAGTGGGAATTTTTGCATTTTCCAATATCATCTTATTCTTCCCCCATTTATTATCTGCCATGAGATTTGTATGCAGTTGATGCATCCTCAGCTCCAACAGTGGACTGTGGTGAGTCTAGGTCAATTAGATTAATCCTGTCTTATTAAGAAAAAAAGGATTCACCACTACGGATCCAATCATCATGTAATTCAGGACTATTCACAAGTTTAAGAAAGGGACAATTTCTCCCTCCTGTTAGACTTGAATGAGAAAGCATGTAGCCTCTGTCCAATACTTTGAAATACAGAGCAGAGATTAGGTCCTTAAATATATAGCTGAGCCTTACCATCAGTCTTTCCTTTCCAAATATGTGAATCAATACATTCTTATATTTGTAAGCAAGTTTGAACTGGTTTGCTGGAAATCTAAAGCTTTCTAACTGCTACATATCGAGCTTTAAAAGTCTATCAGAGCATTTTACGTAGTTTCATGTTAGTAATTTTTCTTCTTACAATTCATATAATGAAGACGTTTCATCCTATCTTAGAGTCAAGAAAATAGGAAATCTTTGACTGATGTGAGATATGCCTCTAACATTCCTGGGAATGTGAACAAACATTCTAAGACTAAAACAGTTTTTAAAATGTATTGTTTATTAAGAGTATAGTAACAGTTTTAAGAGGAAAATTTCTCAGAAAAATAAAATTAAAACTTAATGAAGACTTTCCTGCTTTTCTGTTGATATTTAGAGAACCCTCATGTGTCATATTATTGCAATTAGGATAATATTAGGTGATTTGTAACAGAATTGCTTTATATTCAAATATCATCAAGCAGCCGTTTCATAACACCTCTTGACACCTGCATACGCGAATGTCATTCTTATCACACAGAGAGTTCTTGCTAACCAGAAGAGTAGAACATGGGAAAGGTAAGCCGAAGCATATACAGATTTTTAGACAAATTAGCCATATCTACATTATAAAAAGCTATAGTAATTATTTCAATGGCTTGAGGGCTACATTCTTTAAGCAAAAGCGTCACTTTCAGAAATCATGTTCCTTAAAATCTATCCAAATAGGCCAAGAATTGTTGGAATTCACATCTTCTATAAAGTAATGTTATTACCCTTATAATGTTAAAGATCAGTATTGTAGCTTACTCAGAGATTACAGGGCAAACAGTATGTGGAAAATATAGTATTTGCAAAAGAACTTATAAAAATGTGAAAGGGAAATATAAAAAAAAATAAAACTGTTGTGTCTCCAAGTACAATGTGAATAAATAAAATAAACAGCAATCTTTGTCCATAGTACAACCCAGGGAACTGGAAAAATGACTCTATTCTCTGTGTTCCCACAGAACTTTGCTTATTCCATGAATAATGTCATATAATTTATTATGTGTTTTATAACCGACATAATCAATCACAGCTTTGTAACTAGAAAAGTAACATCAATTCAAAGGTTGTCTCAACTGTTACAATAACCATAGTGTTGATATGGTAGGCTAAGCAGGGGCAATTGAAATTCTGATGTCATATTTCTAATTTTTTCATAGATTTCTGGTATATGTAAATGCTTTAGCAATTTAGAAAGTATTTGGTCTCAGTGTTAACCACAATTGAGTAGTCAGTTTTCTGAACGAACACCAGGAGTTGGCAAAAAAGGTTAATGACAAGAATTTATAGTGAGCTCCATGAAAATCAGAAATCAAAATTCCTGGAATGAAGCTGAGTTGGGAACATAAGGAGATACACATATATTAAAATTGGTTCTCTAACAAGGTGACATAGATATGTTTTACTCAATAATGTCAGTGTAATTCTGGATTATTTTTGTTACTCTGTCTATGTAGATGGTGGCCCTTGGCTCTTCCCCTTAGAGAACATTAAACATGTCATTTGCCCTTTTACAGGAATTGCAGACGGGATTCAAAGGTAATTCAATTAAATCAGCAATTTTGAGGGTTATTTTGTGCTTATGTGCCAGAAACTTTACTAGGGTTATAGAAGATGAATGAAATATAGTATCAGTATTTAAAATGTTCATATATTCTACAAATAAGGACCTTCTTGATTGTATCCTAAACCTGATACCAAATTATTTGCATGTATCTAATACTAATCTCAAATTCTATCTCTGACCAAATCTTTTGCAAAAGGCATAACTTTATCTCCTCCCTCCTCTTCACAATCTGGAAAACTGCTCTTTATTTGAGGACATTGCTTTCTTTGTTTTTCCCAAATATACAATTCATTGTCTGTGGGTGATTCTAATACAGACACCCAGAAAATATCACTCACTATTTAGCATTGTAAATTAAATTCTTTGCTGTCAGAATTTGAAAGCTCCTAGAACTCTTCACTGAGAATATACTTTCTTGTAATGCAGACAGGATATAATATTCTGACTATAATTTCTGATAATGGAATTATCAGAAAATGCCAAGGTTCAGTTCATAGCTCATGAAGTCATTTTAATACATTGGAAATCTAATTGAAAAATGGAAAACATGACATCAGAATTTCAGCAACTCCTTGCTTATTCTGCCATATCAATAAGACTGTTATTATACAATTGAGGCAGCCTGAAAATGGTATGTTCTTTTTTATTAGAAAACAGTTAATTATTCTAATATATTCATAATATAGGCATTCTTTTTGAGACTGTATCAATTATATTATAAGTATTTCTATAACAGGGCTAGAAAGCATAATTAAAATTATGATGTCAAAATGTTCATTTTTCAGTTAGATGTGTAATGTATTGAAATGTGATTTATAAACTATTTAGCAACAAATTTAGACCACAGTCAAGAAAGTCATAGAAAAGAATGAACTAATGATACATATGACAACATAGATAAATTTTATAAACATAATGTTGAGTAAAAGTACTGAGACACAAAAGACTACATACTATATGATTCCATATATATGAAAATCATTGTGAGAAAAATGGATCTATGGTCATGGATGTCAGAATAATTTTTCTGTGAGTACTGACTAGAAGAAGGCATAAGGGAGCCTTTGAGGAGCTTCAAATCTTTTCAGCCTTTATCTGGGTGGTTTCATATATAAATGTTCATTGAGCTATAAATCTGAGACCTGTCTACATATATTTTTAAGTGTTATGCCTCAAAAAACTTTAGGAAAAGAAAACTATAATGTAAGAGTAAAGTAGTAAAGGAAGTAGTATATAAACCAAAGTGTGGTGTTGCACAGTATATAGTGTACTTATTATTTTGGAGTCATTTTGGTAATATACTGAAATAATTTCAGTTAGGGTAAACTCCACAGCTCTTAAATAACTACTCATTTATGTTTCATTATTGCTTCTACATCATATATTTTTAGAATAAACCTAAACAATCGCATCCATGGATTACTGCAGTTTAACATGAATGGAATTTTGGAGCCCAGAGAGACAATTTGAAATGCTGATCAGGACACTGAGGCTCCTATTCCCTTCTACATAGAAATTGCTTTAGAACTGATTATATAGCCATATATTCATTAGGCAGCATATTATAAAGAGAGGAGAAGGAGTTAAAATAGCTTGCAGACCTCTTCTGGTTGTGATTTTCTTGATTGACCATGCTGTGTAACGAGGTATTTGAAGTATAGATATCTGAAGGAATAAAAATTGCATGTTCTGATATGTCAAAAAGATAATTTGGGAAGGAATAGAAAAATTTTAACCTTTCAATGTATCATATTATCAAAAGCAAAGAGTTGAATAGCCAAATAAATGGTAGTAAAGAAAAATTACCCTCCCTCTTCTCCTGTATTTATTTGAAGAGTTCTTAAGCCATGGCCACTGGAACGGTTGGGCAAAGATAAACCAGAAATAAAGATATAATTGTGCATTGCTTTTTGTAAATATATGTGTACAAATAACAGCATAAAATAATTCTTTAAAAAATTTTACTATTCAAGCTTTATCTTTTTATTAAGGTTGGCAGGTGAGAGTGGACTCCTGGCATATGTCATATCTTATTCTATGAATAAAGTATTCTGTTATTTTATACTGATTTCATATCCAGCTTTACCCTCCTGCATAATTTTATGTAAATCAAGGTCTCTTTGAAGTCAAGAGAGACCATTCAGGAAACGAGATGAAAATCTGGCTGCCGGTCTGTTTGCCTGTATAAACAAATATCTTCTGTTTTATTGTGTTTCTGTAAATTCTTGCTTAGAATAGAAACATCCAAAGCAAAGCAAAAAGGTACTATGATTTCAGTTTGACCTTGAATTGTAATCTATATAAAAAACTTTGGAGATGGAATTAAAGAGTCTTCTCTAATTTTGGAAAAGTGAAACCTAAAATAAGAGGAAGTTCTTAAGGAGAGAATATCACAATGCACATACAGAACTGTTCTGAACACAAATCCCTGAATTAAATTTCCCCATGCAGTCTCCGTAGAGAAGAGATTACTGACCCTTGGCTATGAATTCAAAAAAGTTTACATCACATTCAATTGTAGTAAAGCAAAGAAGTTTCATCTTGTAACAGGGGATGTTTTTAATTGCATTTTATAACCAATCAAAACAATTTTACCCAGATAGAATATGATATAACTTAGTTGTTTCCAAGGAACGTTTTATTCATTAGAAACTGACTTTCTCAAAATTACTGCCACCAGTCTTTCTATACTAGAGAAAAATAAACAGCAAGTATGTGTCAGTCTCAGTAATAAACTATAGTGGCAGCAAGCTTAATCTGGTGTTAATTAGGCTTGTAGAAAACTAAATCAAGCATCAAAAACCACAGATTATTTTAGGCTTCCTCTAGCATAAACAGAAAGCCTTGAGGGTCCATAACATATTATTCTGGTTGACAGTTTTCCACCTTTGGTCAATTGATTTCATGTTTCTGATAGATTCTGTCTTGACTTCCCTTAGCTCTGTCTTCTCTTGGACTGCAAGCAGCAGTTTGTTAATTCTTCCTATTTTATCGTATTTAATCAGAATTACAAACTTCAAATACACTGTAAAATGAACCTGTATACAATATATCAAAACCTCTTAAGTGATACAGTGATAGAAATAGTAGCCTCAAAAGTAAATACAGAACATTTTGAAAATCATTGCAAGTGTTTATTTACAAGCCATTTGTAATTATAAGCAAGAATGAATAAAAGCTCTGGAAAATGTAAAACAGCAGAGCCTTTTACATTAAATTACAATTTACCCACAACAAGGATAAAAGAATACTGTTTTTATAAAGTCTATTATAATTGAGGAGTGTGATTATGTTCCACAAGTTCACTCACAAGCAAATGAAGACTTAAACTCTAGTAACTTTAGCACACACATAAAAGAAAAGCCACCACAGAGAGCAAGTAAACAGATATAAGCAATAATCATAGTTCACTATAACTTTTTTTTATAGTTTTATGTACCTAGATGATAAATAAACATGTAATAATTTTTAAATTTTGTTTCTGTTTTTTGAAGATTCCAACAGAAACTGCTTCTTCAGGAATTTCTTTATTTCTTCCTTTCTCCCTCCCTCCCTTTCTTTTTTCCTCTCCTCTGTCCCTCTTCTTGCCTGCTTTCCTTTCTGCTTTCTTTCCTCCCCATCTTCATCTACATTTTTCTACTCTTCAGCTTACTTGCTTTCTCTCTCTCTTCCTTTATTTACTCTCTTCAACGCCTCCTCTCCACAAACCCATGAACATTTCTTAAGCACCTACTTTGTACCAGATCTTGAATATACAACGTGAAGTGAAACAAAGTTCCACCCCTCTTGGAAGTCCCAACTTGGAGAGAGAAATGAACATCAAATCAAAAAGTATAATATAGAGAAAGTCCTATAATGCACACAACAAAAGAAACCCTATACAGTAAGTGCTATAACAAAGATATTTACTAAGTGCTATAAGAACACAGAGAATGGTCATATAAATCAGACTGGAAGAAGCAATCAGGAAGACTTTTTAGAAGTGTTGATGCTTATTATAGATATTTAAAACAGATAGATAGAAATATATAAATGAGAAATGAAAGCCACTGTAAGAAGTAAAAAGGTCATACGTAAAAGCACAATGACATCAAGAATCAAGAGGCAGTCTAGAAGCTATATGTCTGATTTAAGAGAGGTATATGTGGAGTACATCAGGGGATGAGAGCACAGAAATAGATATTAGTCAAAATATAAAATATTTTATATGCTAAATTAAGAAAGTTGAATTGTATTCTGGAAAGCATGAACAGTAATTTTAAGGATGTTAAGCAAAAACATGGCTGAATCAAACTTGTGTTTGAAAAAGATTACTTTAGAATTAACATGAAAGGAGAAGGAGTGAGACAACTCTGGGCAGAAAGCCAGGTTAGGGGTTAAAGCTGCAACTAGGCAAAAATGAATGAGACTTATCTAAGTAAATGGCTTTTGGACAAGGAAGGAAGGAATAGATTTGGCAGTTATTCAGAATGAGTTCTCATCAGAATGTAGTTATATTCTGTAACTAGCCTGATTTGGTTACATCCTATATTTTTTAAATAGCATGTATGAAAGTTGTAACTATTATTCACTGTACCTCCAGGTTCTAGAAAAACAGATTTACATAGAAAGGACCCAA
Organism: Saguinus oedipus; assembly: GCA_031835075.1. NCBI lineage: Eukaryota > Metazoa > Chordata > Mammalia > Primates > Cebidae > Saguinus > Saguinus oedipus. Next base: position 76,299,403 of record CM063191.1, on the reverse strand, counting down.
TAAATATTTTTGAATAAATTAAAGTGTTCTGGAACTAAAGGAAGTTGTGGTTCAAAGAATGAGATACTGGAGGTTTTTATTATTATTATTATTTTAGAGATGGAATGATACTATATTACTGTGAAGTCCACAGTGAGTGCATGAAAGTAAGTGGCTGAAGTGAACCGTGGTTGAAAATCAAGTAACTATGAGGCAAACACACTCAATGGATTATCTAGATAGATATTAGACGGGTTCTCTTGAGCGTAGATTAAAGATCCTGTGCCCCTGGTAGCTTCCAAAGAGCCACAATCTTGATGGAATAAAATGTCTTGATTTGTGGCCTCTACAAAATTGATTTCTAGTAAGGTATTCATTCATAATAACCATGAGTAAATATACTTCAACAGAAGTGAATATTAATATGATTAATAGTAATATTATTCTGAGACATGAAAAATTACTGAGAATTGTTTAAAAGTTAAAACTTAGTAATAGAGAAAACAAGCTTATAGTGATATTGGCCAGATCTTGATGGTGTGAGATTTATCTAAACATATAAATGTAATGAAAACTATCTTGTCATAAGTGAACAATCATTTTATATAGATTAAATGCACCTTTTAAAATAGATAACATTCCATACTTACATGTTTCTTTGTCAAACCTCAGTAATTCAAACCACAAGAAAAACTATTATTAAGTCTGAATTTTTGAATATTTTGCAGTATATTTAGTAAGCTGAATTAACCAAGTGTTACCTTCTAGTACACTGATTCTCAAGGTTTTTATGTCTGGGGGATACATAGAAAATAATAATATTTGAACATCACATTGGGGGAAGCAGATAAGGCTATTTGTATTAGTTCACTGTGACACTGCTAATAAAGACATACTCAAGACTGGGTAGTATATATAGGAAAGAATTTAACTGACTCACAGTTCAGCATGACTGAGGAGGCCTCAGGAAACTTACAAACATGTCAGAAAAGGAAACAAATACATACTCCTTCACATGGCAATAGCAAGGAGAACTGTTGAGCAAAAAAGGGAGAAACCCCTTATAAAACCATCAGATCTCAAGAAAATTAATTCACTATCATGAGAACAGCATGGAGGTAACTGCCCCTGATGATTCAATTATCTCCTACCAGGTCTCTAATATGATACGTGGAAATTGTGGGAACTACAATTCAAATGAGATTTAGATGGAGACATAGCCAAATCATATCATTTTATCCCTGGCCTCTCCCAAATCTTCTGTCGTCACATTTCAAAATACAATCACACCTTCCCAACAAAGTCTTAATTTTTTTCTAGGATTAATGAAAAAGTCCAAGTCCAAAGTCTCATTTGAGACAAGGCAAGTTTCTTCTGCCTATAAGCCTATACAATCAAAAGCAAGTTAGCTACCTCCTAGATACAGTGGGGGTACAGGCATAGTTAAAAATAGCCATTCCAAATGGAAGAAATTAGCCAAAATAAAGGGGCTACAGGTCCTATGCAAGTCCAAAATCCAATAGGGCAGTAATTAAATCTTGAAGCTCCAAAATAATCTTCTCTGACTCTATGTCTCACATTCAGGTCGTTTGATGTAAGAGGTGAGCTTCCATAACCTTGAACAGCTCTGCCCCTGTGGCTTGGCAGGGTACAGCCCTTCTCCCTGCTGCTTTCATAAGCTGGTATTGAGTGTCTATGGCTTTTCCAGGCACGTGGTGCAAGCTGTTCATGGATCTGCCATTCTGGGGTCTGAAAGATGGTGACTCTCTTTGCACAGCTCCATTAGGCAGTGCCTCAGTGGAGACACTGTGTGGGGTCTCCAACCCCACATTTCCTTTCCACATTGCCCTAGAATAGGTTTTCCATGAGGTCTCTCCTCTGGCAGCAAAATTCTGCCTGGACATCCAAATGTTTCCATACATCCTCTGAAGTCTAGGTGTGGGTTCTGAAACCTCACTTGCTGACTTCTGTGCACCCACAGGCTCAACACCATGTGAAAGCTGCCAAGGCTTGTACCTTCTGAAGCCACAGCCTGAACTGTACCTTGCTTCCTTTTAGTCAGAGCTGGAGCAGCTGGGATGCAGGGCACAAAGTCCCTAGGATGCACACAACAGGGGGAACCTGAGCCTAGCCCACAAAATCTTTGTTTCTCCTAGGCCTCTGAGCCTGTGATTAGAGGTGCTGCTACAAAGTTCTCTAACATGCCTTGGAGACATTTTTTCTATTGCTTTGGTGATTAACATTCAGCTCTCTGTTATTTATGCAAATTTCTTCAGCAGGCTTGAATTTCTTCTTAGAAAATGAGTTTTTCTTTTTTAGCTCATTGTCCTACTGCAAATTTTCCAAGTTTTTGTGCTCTGCTTCCTATTGAATGATTTGCTGCTTAGAAATTTCTTCCATCAGATACCCTAAATCATCCCTCTCAAGCTTAAAGTTTCACAGATCCCTAGGGCAGTGGCAAAATGCTGCCAGTCTCTTTGATAAAGCATAGCAAGAGTAACCTTTATATCTTATATTTCCGAAGATCATTAAATTGAAATTCCAGTTCCCAAAAAGTTCCTCATCTCCATCTGAGATCACCTCAGCCTGGACTTCACTACCCATATCACTCTCAGCATTTTGGTCAAAACCATTCAACAAGTCTCTAGGAAATTCCAAACTTTCCCCGATTTTCTTGTCTTCTTTTGAGCCCTTCAAACTGTTCCAACCTTTGCCTGTTTTCTAGTTCTAAAGTTGCTTACACATTTGCAGGTATCTGTATAGCAACATCCCACTCTCTGCAGTACAAATTTATGTATTAGTTAATTCTCACACTGTTATAAAGACACATCAAAGACTGGGTAATTTATAAAGGAAAGAGCTTTAATTAACTCATAGTTTAGCATGGCTGAGGAGGCCTCAGAAAACTTGCAATCATAGCAGAAGGGAAAGCAAACAAGTCCTTCTTCACATGTTGGAGGCAAGGAGAAGTGCAGAGCAAATAAAGGGAAAGTCCCTTATAAAGCCATCAGATCTCATGAGAACTCACTCACTATCATGAGAACAGCATGGAGGTAACCAACCCCATTATTAAATACCTCCGACTGGGTTTCTCCCATGACACATGAGGATTGTGGGAACTACAGGTGCAATGTGGGTGAGAACTCAGCCAAACCATATCACTATTCATGGTCAGAGAATACAGTGCCAGGCTGCCCCAGCTCTGCAGCACCATGTTGAGTGCTGAGGAGATCAGGTCTTAGCACTTTTGTAACTCATTTTTGGCATACTACTTGGGAATATCTGCACTAAAATTCCTGGCTTTTAGAATGAAGAAAAATATGTGTGATTAACAATCAAAGTTCAATTCAGTGCTGGAGAATATACAATTCCTATACTTAAATAATTGGTGTGAGTAGTGCTCGGCTTTGACTTATGTTACAACTCTAGTAGTTCTCCATAAAAGAAAGATGTCTAAAACGTTTTAAAACCATTTGGCTAAAAAAATCTCTTTTTTTGCCCTATCACTCTGCTTAAAACTCACTTCATTTTCTATAGACAAAATAGCTCCAGATAAATTTTCCCAAATGTCAAATAGTTTTGTTTTGAGGTAGCAATATTTGACATCAAAAAACTTGCAAATTTTCTGTTAAGAGGCACAGATAAGGTATTAACATCTTAGGGTACATAATTGCTTCAAATCACTTTTGAATATCAGTCTTCTTTATTCTTGAATTATTGTTCTTGAACTCAAATTAAAATTTAATAAATATTCATTTTTGTATTATTTATTTTTACAAATTTTTCTGTTAGAGCTGTGAAAAATATATGAAATAACTTTTAAATGACAGACTCTGCCATTAACAGTATGATGAGAAGCAGTGTGGTTACTGGAAAGAGTCATGTAGTGGAAATTAGAAAACCTAGGTTCAAGTCCATTTATGCCCCTGTCAAGAAACTTGAGTCACTTACTAAAGCACAAGTTTAAAAAATAACGATGTGTGTAAAATAATTTGTAAAATTTAATATGCTAAACTAATATACTTAGGAACAAAACTCCAGTGAGAAATAGACACATGCATATAATTAGATGTAGAGTAGGGTTAATGTGACATATGTTATAATAGAGACAGAAACAAAATGACAGAGAGATATGACTTGAAAAGACTTAAACATAAGAAATACCTTTCAAAAGAAACAAAAAATAATTGAAATCTTTGAGGCAAAAGAATACACTGAAAGGTCTTTCCTAAAACCTTATATTCATTAAGTCATGATTAGTAAAATCTGCTTTCAGTGCTATCAAACCTCAAGTAGTTAGAACACAGTTTTAATGCAGAGATTTTCTTGTTGTTGTATTATTTTATTATGTTTAAATAAAACAAATAAGTCATAGAAAAACACATTTATATTGACAAATTTTTAATAGAATTTTCAGGGTCATTTTCTGGGGTATAGTACACGTAAAACTTAGCCTCTGGTGTGTTATTCATATTTGTAGTCCTTGACAATTTTTTTACAGGCAGCTGAAACTCAAGACTTATCCTCAGTCAAAAAATGTTGTTTTATAAAAGATATTCAGTTATGATCATTAAACTACATGATATCCAGAAATGGGGCTCCAGAAATTTGTTAATACCTTTAGAACTTTTTTTTAATTCTAAAGCTCCATCTAACCAGATCATTTAGTTACACAGAAATGCCTGCATCAGGCATTCAAGTTAGTTGAAATTGTGTTGTATTTCAAAGAGGTGCTCTGATCTCTTCTATAAGATAAAGAAAGTATTACATGTTTTAAAGGACAATAGTTATGAGAACCTATTGAATGAAATCATTTTCCTTCCAACTACCTGGAATGAATAAAGTGTGGTACAATGAATTAGGCATAGCTATTGGCCCAAACAAGAAAGAACAGAAAAAAAAATCCTATATGGTAAGTATAAGGAGTAGGCAGTTGTCAAAACTGAGATAAATACAGCTCTCTCTGTGTGTGTCTGTGTGTGTAGTAGTGCAAAAAAGTAGTGAAATAATTGAACTAAGTTCTAGTCCCAGTTCTGCTAATAGCAATTTTGAGCATTTCAATTCTCTGGATCCCAGTTTCATTATGTAGAAATCAATATTTATATTAGATGATGTCTAAGGTTCCTGACAGACCTCATTTTATATGAGAATTTTTTCTAATACTTTCTATTAGGGGTGATTTTCAAATACTGTTAAATTGAAGCACTGAATAAAAGAATATATTTTCATTTTCTCATTTTAATATTATTATACCTTTAATCATGTATTTAGTCATTTTCTTAACAGTTATATATTGTTCCCTTTAATAATGAATATTATATATTATATATAATCTCAGAATTTAAAAGGTGGTCATGAAGTTTTCATGTTTTGCAGCATCTTTTAAAATTTCAGAACTTATCATAAACTCTAGATTTTTGAATCATGCATTTTTATATATGTGTGTTCTTATTTTAGCCATTAGTCACATATCAATGATTACAAGAGATTAATTTCATGATCAACTCACTGGAGGAAAAAAAAACACAAAAGCGATTGCTAATAAAAATGAGCATTCATGTTTAGTCAATTTGTAGCAAGGCGATGTTCCTACTAGACTTACTACATTTATTTATTCATATATCATTATATCTATCAAACACTTGTTAAAAGCATCTTCCACCCTACACAAAGGAAACACTGGAGCTAAGCACATTCCAAATACAGGACTGATTGTATGTGTTTGTGTGTGTGTGTGTAAGGGAACAGGAAGAGAGAAAAGGGCTGGAAGAGGCTAAAATAGAAGATTGTGGGTGATTGTGTTTTGCTTTCTTCTTTTTCATTTTTTCCACATTTTATGTATTTTTTGTTATACGCAGGTAGTGAATAGAAAGGATAACAATGTCCAAAATTATAAATACAGATATACTATCAACTTGCATCAATTATATCTCATAACTGGCTCTATCTTCTTTCTAATTTGATTAACAGTTTCCTGATTGTTCTTCCTGTCTTTGCTCATGGCCCTATGCCAATCTATTATTTACATAACAGCCAAAATAATTTTTATAAAATAGAAATTAAATAGTCACTAATAACTATTAACTAATAGTTAATATTTCTGGGGCTACTGGGGTGGAATAAATTTATTTTGCATGTGAGAAGGACACAAATTTGGGGTCCAGGAGCAAATAAAATGACTTGAATGTGTACCCTCCAAAATTCAGGTGCTCATGTAACATCAGGGCTTGTTGCCCAATGTTGTCTCATCTCTGTTTCCCCACATTGTGGCACAATGCTCTTGAGCTTCCCCAGCTGTAGTTCAAGGAGGCATACATGAGCCTCAGGCCACCACTTTCCTAGGGTACAGAATAGGGCCCTTGGCAGTGTCCATGTAGTCCTAATTCTGCAGGTGTACAGAGTGCATGACCTGCAGAGGCATGATTAACTCTACTTAGATTTTACAGGAAGCCATAGACAGTCTTGGGGCCCAGGCAGAGAACTATTTCAGGGGTGGGCATGCTAAAGAAAGTCCCCGTTTAGAAAATAACCAGTAGATCTGTGGGATTGGAGTCACTGCTGAGAGCCTTCACCAGAGCATTGCCTAGTAGAACTCTGGGGCTGGGGCACTGCAGAGATTTCCCGTTAGGCCAATACTTAGTGAAGCTTTCCTAGCAGGACCATTCCCAAGACCCCAGTTCTGTAAAGTGATCAGCATGCAGCATCGGCATTGGAGAGTCATAAGCTAAGGCTTCAACCCATGAAAGTTGCAGCATGGGCTGTTCCTAGAATATCCATGATGGTGTGGTCAAGAAGAGCCTGAGTGCTCAACTCCCATCTTAGTTTGTGCAAAAGGAAAGACATGGTGTCAGGGAGGTCTATTCTTAGGATTCACTATATGGTGTTATTTACCTTCTATTAGGACTTGCTTTGGACCGTTTACATTTTATTTAATCTATTTATCACCTTTGAAATTGAAATGCATATTCTAAAACTGTCCCAGAATTTTCTTTTGCAAGTACATAACTGCTTTAATTTCACAGGCTAACAACAGAGGGAAATTTTTCTCATGATGAATAATGTCTTGAGTCTCACCCAAATATGATTTAGATGAGACTCTAAACTTCAGACTTTTGAGTTGATGCTGAAATAAACTCAGAATTTTGGGGGTACTAAAGTGGAATAAATGTATTTTCCATGTTAGAAGAACATGAATTTTGGGTAACCAAAGGCAAATGCTATAGTTTGAGTATGTCCCCTTAAAAATACAGGTGTTGAAAGATAATGGTCAATGGTATAATATTAAAAGATGGGACTTTTAATAGGTGATTAGATCAGGAGAGTTTCTCTCCTTGAAATGTTATTAGGATAATTATAAAAGATAATTCACTCAGGACTTGGCTAGCTTGTCCTTGCGCCTTCCACCATATGAAGACACAGCAGAGAACAGTTCTTACCAGACAGTGAAACCTATCTGCTCTAACTTTTCGTTGCCAGTTCCCAGAATGGTAAAAAATATATTTATATTCTTTATGAATTACCCAGTGTAAGGTATTTTGTAAGGACAATACAAACACACTAAGACATCACCAAAAGGACACAGTAATCTTCCAGTAGTTAAGCCCCAAAATGGGGACATACAAACTGCCTGAAAAATAATTACAAATAGTTATCTTAAGAAAAATCTCAAAACTTCAAGAAAATAAAAAGAAAAAATAAAATTAGGAAAAATAATAAATGAACAAACCCAGAAATTTAAGAGAATAAAATTATTTAAAAAACTCAAACAGAGGGAGAGGCAAGATGGCATCGTAGAGGCGACTCAGGATTGCAGCTCTCACTGAAGGCACAGAGGGTGAGTCCTAGCCGCATTCTCGGATGTTCCTTTTATGCCCACAGAGCGTTGAAAGTCCCAGGTGTGGGAGAGACACGGGATGCTAGCAGCCGGCTAATGCAGCCGGCTCCCGCTGCCTCTTCGGCCGGCGCCGCAGCGGGACACGGCACAGAACTCACTGGTCTGGGTGCCCTGTTAAACCGGCAATCTGAGATTTGGAGGGGCAGACTGGCATGTCCATCTGATTGAACGGGACTTGGACAATGAGCCAGACCAGGAGTTTCCTTGGAAGCATGATCTGAGCCAGGGTAGTAGGCAGCAGCATGGGAGATTGCACGGATCCCAGTGCCCTATCAGCAGGCTACTGGGGCGCCAGTGAGAGAGTCAACCTCTTCAGCTTGGGGAGAGGAAGAGAGAGAGAGAGAGAGGACAGACTCTGAGGCAGGGAGCTGGGTGATCAGGCTCGGCGGGTCCCACCCTAACGGGGACAAGCAGGGTGGCGACTGGAGATGCTCGGGACTGAGAGTTTTGCTGCCGGCATTTAGGATGGTGCAGCCCAGTGAGGGAGGGGCATCCACCATTGCTGACGCAGTCCACCCCCACTGAAGTACCGCCCAGGACTGCTGCGGCCTGCCATTGCCGAGGCAACCTGCCATAACAGAGAGACTCCATGCTCCACAGCAGAAGGGAGCCTAGCAGCAACAGGGCGGACCCGCGCTAGCAGGTCAGAGCCCCGGAAGGAAAATAGTGAATAGACTGCCGCCTAGCGGGGCAGGACAGTGCAACAGATACTCATAAAGAAAGCCCCAACTCCCTGAGTCAGAGCATCTAAGGGGGGGGAAAGGGTGGTGTTTTATGAGTTCTATAACAGCAGACATAAACAACCTCCCAACAACGCTGAATGAACAACGGAGCTCACAGCACAGCACTGGAGCTCCTATGAAGCACAGACTGTCTCCTCAAGCACCCCCCTGACCCCTGTATATCCAAGGAGTCACCCCAGAAAAGGACTAATCAGACTGACATTTGGCTGCCATTATTCTGGAACAAGGACAGCAGAAGAAGAAACTGGTATCATCCCTCACTGTTCTGCAGCTGCTGCAGGTATACCCCAGACAAGCAGGGCCTGGAGTGGACCTCAGCACTCATACAGCAGAGGGGATAGACCATTAGAGGGAAAACTAACTAACAGAAATACTTCATCATCAACAATCTCAGCATCCACACAGAGACCCAATTGAAAAATCAGCAACTACTAAGACGACAGGCGGATAAATCCATAAAGATGGGAAGAAACCAGCGCAAAAAGGAGGAAAGCACCCAAAACCAAAACACCTCACCTCCAAAAAAGGACCAAAACTCCTCACCAGCAAGGGAACAAAGCTGGATGGAGAATGAATGTGACGAAATGACAGAATCATACTTCAGAAAGTGGATAATGAGAAACTTCAGTGAGCTAAAGGAACATGTACTAAACCAGTGCAAAGAAATTAAGAACCTTGAAAAAAGATTTGAAAAAAAGATTCGAGGAATTGATAACAAGAATGGACAACTTAGAGAGGAATATGAATGAATTGAAGGAGTAAAAAACACAACACAAGAACTTCGCGAAGCATGCACAAGTTTCAACAGCCGAACTGAGCAAGCAGAAGAAAGAATATCAGAAGTTGAAGATCAACTCAATGAAATAAAATGAGAAACCAAGATTAAAGAAAAAAGTACAAAAAGGAATGAACAAAATCTCCAAGAAATGTGAGACTATGTGAAGAGACCCAACCTACGTTTGATAGGTGTACCAGAATGTGACGAAGAGAATGAATCCAAGCTGGAAAACACTCTTCAGGATATTACCCAGGAAAATTTCCCCAACCTAGCAAGACAGGTCAATACGCAACTCCAGGAAATACAGAGAACACCACAAGGATACTCCGCAAGAAGAGCAACCCCAAGGCACATAATCATCAGATTCACCAGGGTTGAAACGAAGGAGAAAATACTAAGGGCAGCCAGAGAGAAAGGTCAGGTCACCCACAAAGGGAAGCCCATCAGACTCACAGCAGATCTCTTGGCAGAGACTCTACAAGCCAGAAGAGAGTGGGGGCCAATATTCAACATCCTTAAAGAAAAGAGCTTTCAACCCAGAATTTCATATCCAGCCAAACTGAGTTTCATAAGTGAAGGAAAAATAAAATCCTTCATGAACAAGCAAGTACTCAGAGATTTTGTCACCACTAGGCCTACTTTACAAGAGCTCCTGAAAGAGGCACTACACATAGAAAGAAACAACCAGTTCCAGCCATCCTAAAAGCATACCAAATGCTAAAGACCATCAACAAAATGAAGAATGTACATGAACCAACGGGCAAAACAGCCAGCTAGCATCAAAATGGCAGTATCAAATTCACACATAACAATATTAACCCTGAATGTAAATGGGCTAAATGCACCAATGAAAAGACACAGACTGGCAAATTGGATAAAAAACCAAAACCCATCAGTATGCTGTATCCAGGAAACCCACCTCACATGCAAAGATACACAAAGGCTCAAAATAAAAGGATGGAGGAAGATTTACCAAGCAAATGGAGAGCAAAAAAAAGCAGGAGTTGCAATTCTCATCTCTGATAAAATAGACTTTATAGCAACAAAGATCAAAAGGGACAAAGAAGGTAATTACATAATGGTAAAAGGATCGATACAACAAGAAGAGCTAACGATTGTAAATATATATGGACCCAATGTAGGAGCACCCAGATATATAAGGCAAGTTCTTAATGACTTACAAAGAGACTTAGACTCCCACACAATAATAGTGGGAGACTTAAACACTCCACTGTCAATATCAGACAGATCAACCAGACAGAAAATTAACAAGGATATCCAGGACTTGAACTCAGACCTAGAACAAGCAAACCTGATAGACATTTACAGAACTCTCCACCCCAAATCCACAGAATATACATTCTTCTCAGCACCACATCACACCTACTCCAAAATTGACCACATAATTGGAAGGAAAGCACTCCTCAGCAAATGCAAAACAACGGAAATCATAACAAACAGTCTCTCAGACCATAGTGCAATCAAGTTGGAACTCAGAATTCAGAAAATAACTCAGAACTGCACAGCTTCATGGAAACTGAACAACTGGCTCTTGAATGTTGATTGGATAAACAATGAAATTAAGGCAGAAATAAAGAAGTTCTTTGAAACCAATGAGAATGAAGACAAAACGTACCAGAATCTCTGGGACACATTTAAAGCAGTCTGTAGAGGAAAATATATAGCAATAAGTGCCCACATGGGAAGAGTGGGGAGATCCAAAATTGACACCCTATCATCAAAATTGAAAGAGCTAGAGGAGGAAGATCAAAAAAGCTCAAAACCTAGCCGAAGACAAGAAATAACTAAGATCAGAGCAGAACTGAAGAAGATAGAGACAAGAAAAACCCTTCAAAAAATCAATAAATCTAAGAGCTGGTTTTTTGAAGAGATCAACAAAATAGACCACTAGCCAGACTGATAAAAAAGAAAAGAGAGAACAACCAAATAGATGCAATAAAAAAACGATAAAGGGGAAATCACCACAGATTCCACAGAAATTCAAAACATCATCAGAGAATACTACAAACAACTCTATGCACACAAACTAGTAAATCAGGAAGAAATGGATAAGTTCCTGGACACCTGTGTCCTCCCAAGCCTAAACCAGGAGGAAGTCGAAACTATGAATAGACCAATAACAAGGTCAGAAGTTGAGGCAGCAATTAAGAGCCTACCACACAAAAAAAGCCCAGGTCCAGATGGGTTCACAGCTGAATTCTACCAGACACACAAAGAGGATCTGGTACCATTCCTTCTGAAACTATTCCAAATAATCCAAAAAGAAGGAACCCTTCCCAAATCATTTTATGAGACCAACATCATCCTGATACCAAAACCTGACAGAGACTCAACAAGAAAAGAAAACTTCAGGCCAATATCCATGATGAATATAGATGCAAAAATCTTCAATAACACATTGGCAAATCGATTGCAACAGCACATTAAAAAACTTATCCATCATGATCAAGTAGGATTCATCCTGGGGATGCAAGGCTGGTTCAACATACGCAAGTCTATAAATGTAATTCACCACATAAACAGAAGCAAAAACAAAAACCACATGATTATCTCAATTGACGCAGAGAAGGCATTTGACAAAATTCAACAGCCCTTTATGCTAAAAACCCTCAATAAACTTAGTATTGATGGAACATATCTCAAAGTAATAAAAGCTATTTATGACAAACCAACAGCCAATATCATACTTAATGGGCAAAAACTGGAAGCATTCCCTTTGAAATGCGGCACTAGAGAAGGATGCCCTCTCTCACCATTTCTATTCAACATAGTACTGGAAGTTCTAGCCAGAGCAATCAGGCAAGAAAAAGAAATAAAGTGTATTCAAATAGGAAAGGTGGAAGCCAAATTGTCTCCATTTGCAGACGACATGATAGTATACCTAGAAGACCCCATCACCTCAGCCCAAAAGCTCCTGCAACTGATAAGCAACTTCAGCAAAGTCTCAGGATATAAAATCAATGTGCAAAAATCACAAGCATTCCCATACACCAATAACAGACTTAAAGAGAACCAAATTAAGAACGGACTGCCATTCACAATTGCTACAAAGAAAATAAAATACCTAGGAATACAACTCACTAGGAATGTAAGGGACCTCTTTAAGGAAAACTACAAACAACTGCTCAATGAAATAAGAGAGGACACAGATGGAGAAACATTCTATGTTCGTGGTTAGGAAGAATCAATATTGTGAAAATGGCTATACTGCCCAAAGTAATTTACACATTCAATGCTATCCCCATCAAACTACCATTGAATTTCTTCACAGAACTGGAAAAAACCACCATGAATTTCATATGGAACCAAAAAAGAGCCTGCATAGCCAAGTCAATTCTACGCAAAAAGAACACAGTGGGAGGCATCACGCTACCAGACTTCAAACTATACTACAAGGCTACAGTAATCAAAACAGCATGGTACTGGTACCAAAACAGAGATATAGACCAATGGAACAGAACAGAAGCATCGGAGGCAACACAACATATCTACAACCATATTATCTTTGATAAACCAGACAAAAACAGGCAATGGGGAAGGATTCCCTATTTAATAAATGGTGTTGGGAAAACTGGCTAGCCATGTGCAGAAAGCAGAAACTGGACCCCTTTCTGACACCTTACACTAAAATTAACTCCAGATGGATTAAAGACTTAAACATAAGACCTGACACCATAAAAACCCTAGAAGAAAATCTAGGCAAAACCGTTCAGGACATAGGAGTAGGCAAGAACTTCATGAACAAAACACCAAAAGCATTGGCAACAAACACCAAAATAGACAAATGGGACCTAATCAAACTCCACAGCTTCTGCACGGCAAAAGAAACCGTCACTAGAGTGAATTGGCAACCATCAGAATGGGAAAAAATCTTTGCAGTTTACACATCTGACAAAGGGCTGATATCCAGAAATTACAAAGAACTCAAACAGATTTACAGAAAAAAACAAACAAACAAGCCCATTCAAAAATGGGCAAAGGATATGAACAGACAGACACTTTACAAAAGAAGACATACATGAGGCCAACAAACATATGAAAAAGTGCTCATCATCATTGGTCCTTAGAGAGATGCAAATCAAAACCACATTGAGATATCATCTCACACCAGTTAGAATGGCAATCATTAAAATTTCTGGAGACAGCAGATGCTGGAGAGGATGTGGAGAAATAGGAACACTCTTACACTGTTGGTGGGAATGTAAATTAGTTCAACCATTGTGGAATACAGTGTGGCGATTCCTCAGGGACCTAGAAATAGAAATTCCATTTGACCCAGCAATCCCATTACTGGGTATCTATCCAAAAGACTATAATTCGTTCTACTATAAGGACACATGCACACGAATGTTCATTGCAGCACTGTTTACAATAGCAAAGAACTGGAACCAACCCAAATGCCCATCGATGATAGAGTGGACTGGGAAAATGTGGCACATATACACCATGGAATATTATGCAGCAATCAAAAATGATGAGTTTGTGTCCTTTGTAAGGACATGGATGAATCTGGAGAACATCATTCTCAGCAAACTGACACAAGAACAGAAAAAGAAATACTGCATATACTCACTCATAGGTGGGTGAGAAAAATGAGAACACATGGACACAGAGAGGCGGTCTACTATACACTGGGGACTGTTGGGGAAAATGGGGGAGGGACAGCGGGGTGGTCTGGTGGGGATAGCCTGGGGATGAATACCAAGTGTGGGTGAAGGGGAGGAAGGCAGCAAAACACACTGCCATGTGTGTACCTATTCAACTATCTTGCACGTTCTGCACATGTACCCCAAAACCTATAATGCAATAAAAATTAAGAAAAAAAAACTCAAACAAAATCTAAAACTGAAAAATACAAAAAAATAAAATCACTAACTTAGTACACCACTATCAAAAATTGATATATCATGGAGACAGAAAATCAATAATGAAGCATCAGAATTAATCTACACTTTAAATCAAATGGACCTGACATATACATAACATTCCATTCAGAATATACGTCAGAATATGCAGTCTTCCTACATGCACATGGAACATTCTCCAAGTTGGATCAAATTTTAGTCCATGAAAAAATCAGCAAATTTTAAATGATTGAAACTATATCAACTAACATTTCTGATAACAATGAAATAAAACTAGAAATGAATTACAGAATAAATTTTGAAAGCTTATAAATTTGGAAAATTTACAAATTTACGAAAATTGAACAATATGCTTCTGGAGAGACAATGAATCAATTAAGAAATTTAAAGAGAAATTTACATACCTGGATAGAAAAGCAATCCTAAGTCATGACAACAAAGCCAAGGGCATCACATTACCTGACCTCCAACTATGCTCTAAGCCTACAGTAACCAAAACATCATTGTTCTGGTACAAAAACAGATACATAAGCCAATGGAACAGAATAGAAAATTTAAAATACAGCCAAATATCTACAATCATTTAATCTTCAACAAAGTAGAAAAATAAGAAACGAGAGGCTTCCAAAATGGCATCATAGAGGCGACTCAGGATTGCAGCTCTCAGTGAAGGCACAGAGGGTGAGTCCTAGCCACATTCTCTGATGGACCTTTTTGCCCACAGAACGTTGAAAGTCCCGGGTGTGGGAGAGACACGGGACGCTAATGCAGCTGGCTTGCACTGCTGGTTCGGCCGGTGCCACAGCGCAGTGGCACCCAGCACAAAACTCACTGGTCCGGGTGCCCTATTAAACTGGCAATCTGAGATTTGGAAGGGCAGATTGGCATGTCCATCTGATTGAATGGGACTTGGACAATGAGCCAGACCAGGAGATTCCTGGGAAACGTGATCTGAGCTGGTGCAGTGGGCAGCGGCATGGAAGATCACATGGATCCCAGTGCCCTATCAGCAGGCTACTGGGGCGCCAGTGAGAGAGTCAACCATTCAGCTTGGGGAGAGGAAGAGAGAGAGAGAGGATGGACTCTGAGGCAGGGAGCTGGGTGATCAGGCTCAGTGGGTCCCACCCTCACAGGGAAAAGCAGAGTGGCGGTTGGAGGCACTCGTGGCTGAGAGTTTTGCTGCCAGCACATAGGATGGTGCAGCCAGGTGGGGAAGGGGTGTCCGCCACTATGGACACAATCCACCCCTACTGAAGTACCGCCCAGGGCTGACGCAGCCTGCTGTTGCGGAGGCAACCTGCCATAACAGAGAGACTCCGCCAGCAGGGCAGAGCGTGCCACAGCAGAATGGAGGCCTGCAGGAACAGGGCGCACCCATGCTAGCAGGGTGGAGCCCCGGCAGGCAAATAGTGAATAGACTGCCTCCTAGCTGGGCAGGACAGTGCAACAGATACTCATAAAGAAAGCCCCAAATCCCTGAGACAGAGCATCTAAGGGGGGAAAAAAGGGGAGGTTTTATGAGTTCTGTTGCAGCAGACATAAACACATCCTCCCAACAACCCTGAATGAACAACGGAGCTCACAGCACAGCACTGGAGCTTCTATAAATCACAAACAGTCTCCTCAAGCAGCTCCCTGACCCCTGTATATCCAAAGAGTCACCCCAAAAAAGGACTAATCAGACTGACATTTGGCAGGCATCATTCTGGAACAAAGATAGCAGAAGAAGAAACTGGTAGCATCCATCACTGTTCTGCAGATGCTCCAGGTGTACCCCAGACAAGCAGGGCCTGGAGTGGACCTCAGCACTCGTACAGCAGAGGGCGAGACTATTAGAAGGAATACTAAGTAACAGAAATACCTCATCATCAACAATCTGGGCGTCCACACAGAGTACCAACTGAAAAATCAGCAACTACTAAGACGACAGGTAGATAAATCCATAAAGATGGGAAGAAACCAGCGCAAAAAGGAGGAAAACACCCAAAAAAAAAAACACTTCACCTCCTACAAAGGACCAAAACTCCTCACCAGCAAGGGAACAAAGCTGGACAGAGAATGAGTGTGACAAAATGACGGAATCAGACTTTAGAAAGTGGATAATGAGAAACTTCAGTGAGCTAAAAGAACATGTTCTAAATCAGTGCAAAGAAATTAAGAACCCTGAAAAAACATTTCAAAAAAGATTCGAGAAAATGATAACAAGAATGGACAACCTAGAGAGGAATATGAATGAATTGAAGGAGATGAAAAACAAAACACGATATCTTCACGAAGCATGCACAAGTTTCAACAGCTGAATTGACCAAGCAGAAGAAAGAATATCAGAAGTCGAAGATCAACTCAATGAAATAAAATGAGAAACTGAGATCAAAGAAAAAAGCACAAAAAGGAATGAACAAAATCTCCAAGAAATGTGGAACTATGTGAAGAGACCAAATCTACGTTTGATAGGTGTACCAGAATGTGATGAAGAGAATGAATCCAAGCTGAAAAACACTCTTCAGGATATTATCCAGGAAAATTTCCCCAAACTAGCAAGGCAGGTCAATACTCAACTCCAGGAAATACAGAGAACACCACAAAGATACTCCACAAGAAGAGCAACCCCAAGGCACATAATCGTCAGATTCACCAGGGTTGAAATGAAGGAGAAAATACTTAGGGCAGCTAGAGAGAAAGGTCGGGTCACCCACAAATGGAAGCCCATCGGACTCACAGCAGATCTCTCGGCAGAGACTCTACAAGCCAGAAGAGAGTGGGGGCCAATATTCAACATCCTTAAAGAAAAGAACTTTCAACCCAGAATTTCATATCCAGCCAAACTGAGCTTCATAAGTGAAGGAAAAACAAAATCCTTCATGAATAAGCAAGTACTCAGAGATTTTGTCAGAGATTAGGCCTGCTTTACAAGAGCTCCTGAAAGAGGCACTACACATAGAAAGGAACAACCAGTACCAGCCATCCTAAAAGCATACCAAATGCTAAAGAGCATCAACAAAATGAGGAATCTACATGAAACAAGGGGCAAGACAGCCAGCTAGCATCAAAACGGCAGGATCAAATTCACACATAACAATATTAACCCTAAATGTAAATGGGCTAAATGCACCAATCAAAAGACACAGACTGGCAAATTGGATAAAAAACCAAAACCCATCAGTGTGCTGTATCCAGGAAAACCACCGCACACGCAAGGATACACAAAGGCTCAAAATAAAGGGATTGAGGAATATTTACCAAGCAAGTGGAGAGTAAAAAAAAGCAGGAGTTGCAATTCTCGTCTCTGACAAAATAGACTTTAAAGCAACAAAGATCAAAAGGGACAAAGAAGGTCATTACATAATGGTAAAAGGATCGATTCAACAAGAAGAGCTAATGATTCTAAATATATATTGACCCAATGCAGGAGCACCCAGATATATAAGGCAAGTTCTTAATGACTTACAAAGAGACTTAGACTCCCACACAATAATAGTGGGAGACTTTAACACTACACTGTCAATAGCAGACAGATCAACCAGACAGAAAATTAACAAGGATATCCAGGACTTGAACTCAGACCTGGATCAAGCAAACCTGATAGACATTTACAGAACTCTCCACCCCAAATCCACAGAATATATATTCTTCTCAGCACCACATCACACCTACTCCAAAATTGACCACAAAATTGGAAGTAAAGCACTCCTCAGCAAATGCAAAACAACTGAAATCATAACAGTCTCTCAGACCATAGTGCAATCAAGTTGGAACTCAGAATTCAGAAACTAACTCAGAACTGCACAGCTTCATAGAAACTGAACAACTGGCTCTTGAGTGTTGATTGGATAAACAATGAAATGAAAGCAGAAATAAAGAAGTTCTCCTAAACCAACAAGAATGAAGACAGAACATACCAGAATCTCTGGGACACATTTAAAGCAGTCTGTAGAGGAAAATATATCGTAATAAGTTCCCACATGAGAAGAGTGGAGAGATCCAAAATTGACACCCTATCGTCAAAATTGAAAGAGCTAGAGGAGCAAGATCAAAAAAGTTCAAAACCTAGCTGAAGACAAGAAATAACTAAGATCAGAGCAGAACTGAAGGAGATAGAGACTTGAAAAGCCCTTCAAAAAATCAATAAATCCAAGGGCTGGTTTCTCAAAAAGATCAACAAAATAGACAGACCACTAGCCAGACCGGTAAAAAAGAAAAGAGAGAACAACCAAATAGATGCAATAAAAAACGATAATGGGGAAATCACCACAGATACCACAGAAATTCAAACCATCATCAGAGAATACTACAAACAACTCTATGCACATAAACTAGTAAATCAGGAAGAAATGGATAAATTCCTGGATGCCTGTGTCCTCCCAAGCCTAAACCAGGAGGAAGCCGAAACTATGAATAGACCAATAACAAGCTCTGAAGTCGAGGCAGCAATTAAGAGCCTACCATACAAAAAACCCAGGTCCAGATGGGTTCACAGCTGAATTCTACCAGACACACAAAGAGGATCTGGTACCATTCCTTCTGAAACTATTCCAAATAATTCAAAAAGAGGGAACCCTTCCCAAATCATTTTATGAGACCAACATCATCCTGATACCAAAACCCGGCAGAGACCCAACAAAAAAAGAAAACTTCAGGCCAATATCCATGATGAACATAGATGCAAAAATCTTCAATAAAATACTGGCAAACCAATTGCAGCAGCAAATTAAAAAACTTATCTATCATGATCAAGTAGGATTCATCCCGGGGATGCAAGGCTGGTTCAACATACGCAAGTCTATAAATGTAATTCACCACATAAACAGAAGCAAAAACAAAAACCACATGATTATCTCAATTGATGCAGAGAAGGCATTTGACAAAATTCAACTGCCCTTTATGCTAAGAACCCTCAATAGACTTGGTATTGATGGAACATATCTCAAAGTAATAAAAACTATTTATGACAAACCAACAGCCAATATCATATTTAATGGGCAAAAACTGGAAGCATTCCCTTTGAAATCTGGCACTAGACAAGGATGCCCTCTCTCACCACTCCTATTCAACATAGTACTGGAAGTTCTAGCCAGAGAAATCAGGCAAGAAAAAGAAATAAAGGGTATTCAAATAGGAAAGGTGGAAGCCAAATTGTTTGTATTTGCAGATGACGTAATAGTATACCTAGAAGACCCCATCACCTCAGCCCAAAAGCTCCTGCAACTGATAAGCAACTTCAGCAAAGTCTCAGGATATAAAATCAATGTGCAAAAATCACAAGCATTCCTATACACCAATAACAGACTTAAAGAGAACCAAATCAAGAATGAACTGCCATTCACAATTGCTACAAAGAAAATAAAATACCTAGGAATACCATTCACAAGGAATGTAAGGGACCTCTTTAAGGAAAACTACAAACCACTGCTCAATGAAATAAGAGAGAACACAAACAGATGGAGAAACATTCCATGTTCGTGGTTAGGAAGAATCAATATGGTGAAAATGGTTATACTGCCCAAAGTAATTTACACAATCAATGCTATTCCCATCAAACTGCCATTGAATTTCTTCACAGAATTGGAAAAAACCACCATGAACTTCAAATGGAACCAAAAGAGAGCCCACATAGCCCAGTCAATACTAAGCAAAAAGAACACAGTGGGAGGCATCACAGTACCAGACTTCAAACTATACTACAAGGCTACAGTAATCAAAACAGCATGGTACTGGTACCAAAACTGAGATATAGACCAATGGAACAGAACAGAGGCATCGGAGGCAACACAACATATCTACAACCATATAATATTTGATAAATCAGACAAAAACAAGGAATGGGGAAAGGATTCCCTGTTTAATAAATGGTGTTGGGAAAACTGGCTAGCCATGTGCAGAAAGCAGAAACTGGACTCCTTCCTGACACCTTACACTAAAATTTACTCCAGAAGGATTAAAGACTTAAACATAAGACCTGACACCATAAAAACCCTAGAAGAATATCTAGGCAAAACAATTCAGGACACAGGAGTAGGCAAGGACTTCATGACCAAAACACCAAAATCATTGGCAACAAAAGCGAATTTAGACAAATGGGACCTAATCAAACTCCACAGCTTCTGCACAGCAAAAGAAATCGTCACTAGAGTGAATAGGCAACCATCAGAATGGGAAAAAATCTTTGCAGTTTACCCATCTGACAAAGGGCTGATATCCAGAATTTACAAAGAATTCAAACAGATTTACAGAAAAAAAACAAGCCCATTCAAAAATGGGCAAAGGATATGAACAGACACTTTACAAAAGAAGACATACATGAGGCCAACAAAAACATGAAAAAATGCTCATCATCACTGGTCAGTAGAGAGATGCATATCAAAACCACATTGAGATACCATCTAATGCCAGTTAGAATGGTGATCATTAAAAAATCTGGAGACAGCAGATGCTGGAGAGGATGTGGAGAAATAGGAACACTCTTACACTGTTGGTGGGAGTGTAAATTACTTCAAGCATTGTGAACGACAGTGTGGCAATTCCTCAAGGACCTAGAAATAGAAATTCCATTTGACCCAGCAATCCCATTACTGGGTATATATCCAAAGGACTATAAATTGTTCTACTATAAGGACACATGCACACGAATGTTCATTGCAGCACTGTTTACAATAGCAAAGACCTGGAACCAACCCAAATGCCCATCGGTGATAGATTGGACTGGGAAAATGTGGCACATATACACCATGGAATATTATGCAGCAATCAAAATTGATGAGTTTGTGTCGTTTATAAGGACATGGATGAATCTGGAGAACATCATTCTCAGCAAACTGACACAAGAATAGAAAAAGAAATACCGCATATTCTCACTCATTGGCGGGTGAGAAAAATGAGAACACATGGACACACGGAGGGGGTCTACTACACATTGGGGTCTATTGGGGGGAATGGGGAGGGACAGCTGGGGGTCTGGGGAGGGATAGCCTGGGGATAAATGCCAAGTGTGGGTGAAGGGGAGGAAGGCAGCAAAACATACTGCCATGTGTGTACCTATGCAACTATCTTGCACGTTCTGCACATGTACCCCAAAACCTATAATGGAATAAAAATTTAAAAAATTTAAAAAATTAAAAAAAGAAAAAGAAACAAGAAAATAACAAAAAGAAAGAAAAATGAGAAACAAGAAAAAGACTCCTCGTTTCATTAATGGTGCTGGGATAGATATGCAGAAGAATAAATCTGAACACCTATCTCTCACCATATGCAAAAGTCAATCCAAGATGAATTAAAGTATTAAATCTAAAACCTCAAAGTTTAAGAATTTTAAAGAAAAGTCTTAGAAACACCATTCTGGACATGGGCCTATGGGAAAGATTTTATGACTAAGTCCTCAAAAGTTATTGTGACAAAAGCAAAAATTGACATGTGAGACCAAATTAAAATAAAATCTTCAGCACAGAAAAATAAATAATCAACAGAGTAAACTGACAACATGAAGAATGAGAGAAAACATTTGCAAACTATATATCCAACAAAAATCTAATATCCAGCAGCTATAAGAAACTTAAATCCAGGATAAAGCAAAAAACACTGCTAAAAACTGGGCAAAGGACATAAACATATATTCTACAAAAGAAGACATACAACCAGTCCACAAACCTATGAAAAAAATGGCGATTATCCTAATCATCAGAGAAATGCAAGTCAAAACCACAAGGAGATACAATCATACCAACCAGATTGCCTGTTATCAAAATGTCAGAAAACAACAGGTATTGATGAGGCTTTAAAGAAATGGAGATGCTTATTCATTGTTGGTGAGAATGTACATTAGTTCAGCCACTGTGAAAAGCAGTTTGGAGATTTCTCAAAGAACTTAAAACTGAACTATTGTTTGACCCAGCAATCCCATTACTAGGTACATACCCAAAAGAAAATAAATTATTCTACCAAAGAGACACATGCACGCATATGTTTATCTCCATGCTATTTACAATAACAAAGAAATGGACTCAAATTAGGTGCCCCTCAGTGCTGTATTGGATAAGCAAATATGGTATATATTTACCATGGAATATTATTTGGTCATACAAAGAATGAAATTATGGTGTTTACAGCAACATGGATGGAGCCGGAGGTTATTATTTTAAGTGAATTTATGCAGGAACAGAAAATGAAATACCACATGATCTCACTTATAAGTGGAATATAAATATCAAGTACTAATGGACACAGAGATGGCAACAATAGAAACAGGGGCCTGCTAGAGAAGAGAAAGAGGAAGGGAGAGGTGCAATGGCTGAAAAACAAACTGGTGGATACTATGCTCAGTACTTAAGTAACTAAATCATTCATATCCCAAACCTCACCATTACACAATATATCCAGGTAACAAACATACATATACCTTCTGAATGTAAAATAAAAAAGTAAAAGTATCTGGAGGAAACAAAATAAAACATAACATATCAAGACACGTGTGATGCAACAAATGCAACTCTAAGATGGAAGGTTATAGCAGTTACCATCTACTGCAAAAAAAAAACAAAAAGATATAAAATGAACAACCTAATGTTATATCTCAATAAACTAGATAATAAAGAACAACCTAAGCCCAAAGTTAGCAGAAGTAAACAACTAATAAAGATTGAAACGGAAATAAGTAAAATAGGCACTACAAAAAGAATAGAAAAAAATCAACAAAATTGAGTTGTTTGTTTTAGAAAATTTAAACAAATTTGACAAGATTTTAGCTAGAATAAGAAACCAATAGAAAATGATCAAGTAAAATCAGCAATGAAAGAAGATATATTATGATTATTATGACAGAAATACAATGAATAATGCAAAGTTATTAAAAATTATATACTAACAAACTAGATAACTTAGAAGAAATAGACATTCCTAGAAAATATAACCTAAGAAGAATGAATCACAAAGAAATAGAAACTTGAAAATAACAATAATTGATAAAAAAATTGACACATTAATAATATATTTCTCATGAAAGAAAAACCTAAAACCTGCAGAGACCTCTATTAATTTTGACCAAACATGGAATAACTGATGCCAATTCTTATTTAACTGATGCCAATTCTTATTTAACTTTTCTAAAAAATAAAAAATAGAAAATACTTTCGAACTCATTTTACAAGGCTAGCATGACCCAGATACCAAAGCCAGACACAGAAACTACAAGAAAAAAAAAAAGAAAAGAAAAGAAAAGAAAAAAAAGAGAAACACTACAGGCTAATAACCCTGATAAACATAGTTTAAAAAACTAAACAAATATGAGCAAACCAAATTTAACAGCACATTAAAATAATATTTCACCATCTCATGTGGGATTTATTCCAGGAATGCAATAATGTTTTAGCATACACAAATGAATAATTTTGAAACATCAGATTAACACATTATTAAGAAAGGTCATTTATCACAATTTTTAAAGTCTCATGTCCCACGAAGAGAAAATAGGGGAAGAAAGAGAAAAACAAAGAAAAATATCTTGTTTGAACAATATCTTGAGCAATCTTGAAAAATCAATATAGACCACATTGCTCTGAAGTTTATACATTAGTAGAAAGGTAGGAAGGTGGTTTGCATATGTTAATAGTTTGCTGTTATTTTCTTTTGAAGTTTAAGTTGTTTAGTTTCAGTTCACAGAACGTTAAAGACACATGCACATGTACGTTCACTGCAGCACTGTTTACAATAGCAGACTTGGAACCAACCCAAATGCCCATCAATGATAGACTGCCTAAAGAAAACGTGGCATATATACACCATGAAATACTATGCAGCCATAAAAAAGGAAGAGTTCATGTCCTTTGCAGTGACATGGATGAAGCTGGAAACAATCATTCTCAGCAAACTAACACAAGAGCAGAAAACCAGACACCATATGTTCTCACTCAAAAGTGGATGTTGAACAATGAGAACACATGGACACAGGGAGGGGAACATCACACACTGGGGCCTGTTGTGGGGTGCGAGTGGGTGAAGGGGAGGGAGAGCAGGGGATAACATTAGGAGAAATACCTAATGTAGATGACCAGGGGATAGATGCAGCAAACCACCACGGCACATGCATACACATGCAACAATCCTGCACAATCTGCACATGTACCCTAGAACCTAAAGTATAATTTTAAAAAAAGAAAAATAAAACCACAAATAAAAGAAAGTAGAATTTCATTTTTTTGTGTGATTTTAAATCAGAAACAAATGGGGAAAATAAAGGAAAGAAGGAAAAAATTGAAAATATTATCTTACAGACGTAGACAGGAAAATTTTAGAATTTAGTCTAAACTGTAGAAAATAACAAAAATAAAATATAGGCAAGAATAAATCTAATAAAAGGTGTACTGTTGTTTATTTTGAATCATAATTTTCTCTCTCTGGACCCTGTTTTCACCAAAGACATATCATGGAAAAAAATTATTTGTAAAATAAGTGTTAATTCTGTTATACTTTGCCTAAATAGTTGCATACAATCAGCAAGAGTAATCTGCCATATAGGCTTTTTTTCCGTTTTTTTTTTACAGTTTTTTTTTTGTTTTTCTGTTTTTTATTTCAATAGCTTTTGGGGTGCAAGTGGCTTTTTGTTACATGGATGAATTATACAGTGGTGAATTCTGAGACTGTAGTGTATGTTTTACCCAAGCAGTGTAAGTTGTATCTAATGTGCAGTTTTTTGCCCCTAATACCCTTTCCAACTTTCCCCTTTTTGGGTCTCTAAAATCCATTATATCACTCTGTATGCATCTGAATACTCATAGCTTACCTCCCACTTATAAGTGAGAACATACAATTTTTGATTTTCTACTCTGTGTTACTTCACTTAGAACAATTGCCTTTAGCTCCATCCAAGTTGCTATAAAGGACATTATTTTATTCCTTCGTGGGTGAGTAGTATTCTTTGGTGCATATATAAAACAATTTCTTTTTCACTCATTAGTTTATGGACATTAAAATTGTTTCCACATTTTTTCAATTGTAAATTGTACTGCCATAAACATACGTGTGCCTGTGTCTTTTGCACATAATGATTTATTTTCTTTGGGGTGAATTCCCAGTATTAGGATTGCTGGATCGACTGGTAGATATATTTTAGCTCTTTAAGGAATCTCCATACTGTTTTCCATACAGGCTGTACTAATTTACATTCCCACAAGCAGTGTATAAGCATTCCATTTTCCCCACATCCACACCCAAATCTATTTCTTTGACTTTTTAATAATGGTAATTCTTGCAGGAATAAAGTGGTATCTGTTCTCATTGTGGTTTTAATTTTCATTTTTTTCTGATGATTAGTAATGTTAAACCCTTTATATGTTTGTTGGGCATTTGTATACCTTCTTTTGAGAAATGTCTGTTTATGTCCTTTGACTACTTTTTAAATGGGATTATTTGGTTTTACTCTTGGTGATTTGTTTGAATATTTGCAGATTCTGGATACTACCTTTGTCAGATGCATAGTTTACAAAATTTTTCTTCCATTCTGCAGGTTGTGTTTATCTGTTGATTATTTCTACTGTCCAGAAAGAAGCTTTTTAGATTAATTAGGTCTCATTCATTTATTTTTGTTTTTGTTGCATTTGCTTTTAGGGTCTAAGTTATGAATTCCTTGTCTAGGCTGATGTCTAGAAGTTTTTTTCAACATTAATTTCTAGAATTTTTATAGTTTCAGGTATTATATTTAAGTCTCTGATTCATCTTGAGTTATGTTTTTATATGATGAGAGATAGGCATTACATTTCATTCTTTTATATGTGGCTTGCCAGTTTTCTCAGCACCATTTATTAAATAGGGTGTCCATTCCCTAATTTAAGTTTTTGTTTGCTTAGTCAAAGATCAGTTGGCTGTACATATTCAGCTTTATTTCTGGGTTCTCTAGTCTGTTCCATTGCTCTACATGACTACTTTTTTACCAGTTCCATGTTGGGTTGGTAACTATAGCATTGTTGCATACTTTAAAGTCAGTAATGTGATTCCTCCAGATTTGTTCTTTTTGCTTAACATTGCTTTGGCCATCTGGGTTCTGTTTTGGTTCCATACAAATTTAAAATTTTTTTTCTAAATCTGTGAAAAATGATCTTGGTATTTTGATGGCAATAGAATTGAATCGAGATTTTTTGGGTCAATATGATCATTTTCACAATACTCATTCTTCTGATCTATAAATATGGGCTGTATTTTTATTTGTTTGTGTCATCTGTGATTTCTTTCAGCAGTGTTTTTTAGTTCTCCTTTCAGAAATCTTCTACTTATTTGGTTATGTATATTACTAGGTATTTTATTTTTGTGCAGCTGTTGAAAAGGTATTGAATTCTTGGTTTGTTTCTCAATTTTGTCTTTGTTGGTATATAGCAGTGCTACTAATTTGTGTACATTTATTTTGTAACCTGAAACTACCGAATTTGTTTATCAAATCTAAGAGTCTTTGGGAGCAGTATTTAGGATTTTTTAGAAATACGATCATATCATCAGGAAATAGTGATTGTTTGACTTCTTTTCCAAGTTTGATGCCCTTAAAATTTTTTTTCTTGCTTAGTTGCTCTGGCTTACTGTTCTTCCCAAACTATGTTGAATAGAAGTAGAGAAAGTGGGCATCTTTGCCTTGTTCCTTTTCTCAGGGGGAATGCTTTAAACTTTTCCCTAGTTAGTATAATGTTGACTGTGGGTTTGTCATATATGGCTTTTATTACTTTGACCTAGGTCTCTTCTATCCTAGTTGCTTGAAAGATCTTATTATAAAGGAGTGTTGGGTTTTGTTGACTGCTTTTCTGAATCTATTGAGATGATCATATGGTTTTTGGTTTTACTTCTGTTTAGATGTTTGTATCACATTCATTACCTGAACATGTTATACCATCCCTACATCCTTGGGATAAAATCCACTTGATCATAATGAATTATCTTTTTGATGTGCTGTTGAATTTTATTAGCTAGTGCTTTGTTTAGGACATTTGCACCTATGTTCCTCCAGAAAAGTGGTCCATAGTTTTCTTTTTTGTTGTGTCCTCCTCTGCTTTGGGTGTCAAAGTGATACTACCTTCATAAAATAATTTAGGAAGGATTCCTTCTTTCTCAATCTTTAGGAATAGTTTCAGGAGGTTTGGTGCCAATTCTTTAAATGTCTGGTGGAATTCGACTGTCAATCTATGCAGTTCTGAGCCTTATAGTTGTTGGCAATTTTTAAATGACTAATTTGATCTCAGTGCATGTTATTAGTCTATTCAAGGTTTCTATTTCTTCCTAATTTAATACAAGAGTTTATTCATTTTTATTTTTTTATTTTACTTTAGGTTCTGGGATATATGTGCGGAACATGAGGGTTTCTTACATAGGTATACATGTAACCTGGTGGTTTGCTGCACCTATCAACCCATCATCTAGGTTTTAAGTTCAGCATGCATTAGGTATTTGTCCTAATGTTCTCCCTCAATTTGCCCCACCACCACAGCCCAACAGGCCATGGTGTGTGATGTTTTCCCTCTGTGTCCATGTGTTCTCATTGTTCAACATGCACTTATGCGTAAGAACATGCAGTGTTTGGTTTACTGTTCATGTGTTAGTGTGCTGAGAATGATAGCTTCCAGCTTCATCCATGTCCCTGCAGAGGACATGAATTCATTCTTTTTTATGGCTGCATAGTATTCCATAATGTATATGTGATAGGTTTACTAGTTTGTGTGCATAAAGGTGTTCATAGTAGTCTTGAATAATCTTTTGTCTTTCTGTGGTGTCAGCTGTAATGTCTTCAGTTTTATTTGTATTGAGCTTATCTGCATCTTCTCTCTTCTTGACTAATCTAGCTAATGGTCTACCAATTTTTTTCAAAGAACCAGATTTTTGTTTCATTGATCTTTTATAATTTTTGTTTGAATTTTATTTAGTTCTGTTCTGATCTTTATTTCTTCCCCTCTTCTAGTTAAGCTTAGTTTGTTTTTGTTTCTGTGGTTCCTCAAAGTATGACATTAGATTTCAATTAGTGCTCTTTCAGACTTTTTGATATAGGCATTTAATGCTAAAAACTTCTCTCTTAATACTTATTTTGCTGTATACCAGAGGTTTGATAACTTGTGTCATTATTATTCAATTCAAAAAGATTTTTAATTTTCATCATAATTTTATTGTTTTCTTTTCTCCAAATTCCTGGTTTAGTAAGGACTTGTTTAGGTTGAGGAAAAAAGGTCCCAAACATCAGGCTGTTCACAGAAACAACCCACAGTATCAATTTTAGAAAACAAATATTAAGACTCTAACACTAATTATTTTTCTAGAGGATGCATGTGACATGCCAACTCTCATTCAAAAAATACATTGTTACATTTGTGTTGAACTGCCCCACACAGCACACTAATGTTGGGGTGTAACACACAAACTTCTAACTCAAAGCTGCTTTCAGGAACTACTCAATGAGATAGGCTTTGCAGTTAGGGAAGCAACTACTGAACTTATGTATCAATGAAAAGAACTGTATTCCTTGCATAATAAGAGATTATTTTGGAGACAGTTGATAAAAACCATACATCTTTTTGATGATTAAGTCATAAAGAGGTATCAAAATTAAAAGCAAAAATTGTAGGGTAAGACAACAAATGTACTAGGAGTGTCAAAGAAAGTGAAAATGGGACTAGATGCAGGGAAATATGAATTAATGAACATGGGAAGGACAAGGATGGGGAGAAGAGTGAGCATGTGCTGAAGATACTAGGGGAGATGATCTGGTGAAAAATTTGATCTTAGACAAAGGCCTAGGTAAAGAAATAATGAGATAAAATTTCTAAATCCCACTATGTACTTAAGAGTCATCCTCACCATTGGGCACTGTCTCTGTCATCCTCTCCTTCCTCAGACTCTTTTTCATTATCCTTGATCAACTTCAGTTGTGAGAAACAGGCACAAATAGAGTGCAGTTAGAGGAACTCCATGTGTCCCTGAGGCCCCTTCCACCACCTTTTTCTTTCCTTTCCCTTGGTTTCACCCCCTGATCATTATTGTTATCATCCAGTAGGTTCTCCTCCTCAGCAGAGTCATTTGCTCCCCCCTCAGACTCCATCTTCACATTAGTCTCATCTTTCTTCACAGAACTGATGCTCAGCTCCTTTTCTGACTTATCATTCTTTATCTCTACTGCTTGTTTGCTCTGTTCCTTTTATCAAATTTTCCATGTTTTCAAGGAGATAACCCACTTTTTGTTTTACCTGGGTCAACTCCTTTTTAATGGCCTGAAGGTCACCTCCTTTCAACCTTCCAGACTTGGAAGATCCCTGCTGTCCACTCTTAGAATTGAAGCCACTTTTGCCCCTTTGTGAGGTGTTTTCTGATACACGCTGATGTTTCAAGGGCACTACAGACCAAGCAATAGGAGGAAGAGGTACACTTGCTGGGTAACTGTACATCCTATCATAATAAGCCCATTGAAAGTTATAGTCCAAGTCAAAAGAGGATCCATACATCTCTGCTGCAGATCATTTCACACCTGCTTCTCCTTGGTTCACTTTTGGCTCTGCAGCCAGGTTAATATCTAAAACCTGACCAGCAATCATTCTGCCATCCTCTCCTGCTACAGCAGCCTGGGCATTTCTCTCATTAACATATTGAATGAAGGCAAAGCCCTTATGAATAGAGCAGCCCACAATTTTCCCATACTTCAAAAAGATTGCCTCCACATCAGATTTCTTGACCACAAGAGTAGTGAGATTTCTTATGAACACATGGGAGTCCATGGAGTGAGGATGTCTTGTTGGTAACATTGCTGGCCATACAGTTTGATAATAAGGTTTCTCACAAAGTGGTAAACAGGAGGAGGGAAGTAGAAAAGATTTGATTCTGAGTCTTCTACTCCCGAGTTCTACATGGAGAAGCCAACTGCTGCTCAAGGTCGGAGGTCAGCAATGCGGTCACAACTGCTCAGTCTTCGTCTCTTCACAAAATGCATAATTTTATTTTTAACCCAGATATTATTATTCAGGATCAGATTATTTAATTTCTATGCATTTGTATAGTTTTGAAGGTTCTTTTTGGAGTCAATTTCTAGTTTTATTCTTCTGTGGTCTAAAAAGACATTTATTTTTAAAAAATTATTAAGACCTGTTTTGTGGCCTCTTTTATGTTCTATCTTGAAGAATACTCCATGTGCTGATAAGAAGAATGTATATTCTGCAGCTGTTGGGAAGAATTTTCTGTAAATATCTGATAATTCCATTTATTCTAGCATGCCATTTAAGATTGTTGTTTCTCTGTTGACTTCCTCAAACATCTTTATAGTGCTGTCAGTGGTGTATTGAATTTCACTGTAATTGTTTTCTTTTTTTTTAATGTTTATTGCATTATAGGTTTGGGGGTACATGTGCAGAACGTGCAAGATAGTTGCATAGGTACACACATGGCAGTGTGTTTTGCTGCCTTCCTCCTTTTCAACCACACTTGGCATTCATCCCCAGGCTATCCCTACCCAGCCCCCACGCTGTCCTTCCCACATTTCCCCCAATAGACCCCAGTGTGTAGTAGATCCCCTCTCTGTGTCCATGTGTTCTCATTTTTCTCACCCACCTATGAGTGAGTATATGCGGTATTTCTTTTTCTGTTCTTGTGTCAGTTTGCTGAGAATGATGTTCTCCAGATTCACCCATGTCCTTACAAAGGACACAAACTCATCATTTTTGATTGCTGCATAATACTCCATGGTGTATATGTGCCACACTTTCCCAGTCCAGTCTATCATCGTTGGGCATTTGGGTTGGTTCCAGTTTTTTGCTATTGTAAACAGTGCTGCAATGAACATTCGTGTGCATGTGTCCTTATAGTAGAATGATTTATAGTCCTTTAGATATATACCCAGTAATGGGATTGCTGGGTCAAATGGAATTTCTATCTCTAGGTCCTTGAGGAATCGCCACACTGTCTTTCACAATGGTTGAACTAATTTACATTCCCACCAACAGTGTAAGAGTGTTCCTATTTCTCTGCATCCTCTCCAGCATCTGCTGTCTCCGGATTTTTTAATGATTGCCATTCTAACTGGTGTGAGATGGTATCTCAATGTGGTTTTGATTTGCATCTCTCTAATGACCAGTGATGATGAGCATTTTTTCATATGTTTGTTGGCCTCATGTATATCTTCTTTTGTAAAGTGTCTGTTCATATCCTTTGCCCATTTTTGAATGGGCTTGTTTGTTTTATTCTTGTAAATCTGTTGGAGTTCTTTGTAAATTCCGGATATCAGCCCTTTGTCAGATGTGTAAACTGCAAAGATTTTCTCCCATTCTGATGGTTGCCGATTCACTCTAGTGACTGTTTCTTTTGCCGTGCAGAAGCTGTGGAGTTTGATTAGGTCCCATTTGTCTAGTTTGGCTTTTGTTGCCAATTCTTTTGGTGTTTTGTTCATGAAGTCCTTGCCTACGCCTATGTCCTGAATGGTTTTGCCTAGATTTTCTTCTAGGGTTTTCATGGTGTCAGGTCTTAGGTTTAAGTCTTTAATCCATCTGGAGTTAATTTTAGTGTAAGGTGTCAGGAAGGGGTCCAGTTTCTGCTTTCTGCACATGGCTAGCCAGTTTTCCCAACACCATTTATTAAATAGGGAATCCTGTCCCCATTGCTTGTTTTTGTCTGGTTTAACAAAGATAATATGGTTGTAGATATGTTGTGTTGCCTCCGATGCTTTTGTTCTGTTCCATTGGTCTATATCTCTGTTTTGGTACCAGTACCATGCTGTTTTGATTACTGTAGCCTTGTAGTATAGTTTGAAGTCTGGTAGTGTGATGCCTCCCGCTGTGTTCTTTTTGCTTAGAATTGACTTGGCTATGCGGGCTCTTTTTTGGTTCCATATGAAATTCATGGTGGTTTTTTCCAGTTCTGTGAAGAAATTCAATGGTATTTTGATGGGGATAGCCTTGATTGTGTAAATTACTTTGGACAGTATAGCCATTTTCACGATATTGATTCTTCCTAACCACGAACATGGAATGTTTCTCCATCTGTTTGTGTCCTCTCTTATTTCGTTGAACAGTGGTTTGTAGTTTTCCTTAAAGAGGTCCCTTACATTCCTTGTGAGTTGTATTCCTAGGTATTTTATTTTCTTTGTAGCAATTGTGAATGGCAGTTCGTTCTTGATTTGGTTCTCTTTAAGTTTGTTATTGGTGTATAGGAATGCTTGTGATTTTTGAACACTGATTTAATATCCTGAGACTTTGCTGAAGTTGCTTATCAGTTGCAGGAGCTTTTGGGCTGAGGTGATGGGGTCTTCTAGGTATACTATCATGTCGTCTGCAAATAGAGACAATTTGGCTTCCACCTTTCCTATTTGAATACCCTTTATTTCTTTTTCTTGCCTGATTGCTCTGGCTAGAACTTCCAGTACTATGTTGAATAGAAGTAGTGAGAGAGGGCATCCTTGTCTAGTGCCCGATTTCAAAGGGAATGCTTTCAGTTTTTGCCCATTAAGTATGATATTGGCTGTTGGTTTGTCGTAAATAGTTTTTATTACTTTGAGATATGTTCCATCAATACAAAGTTTATTGAGGGTTTTTAGCATAAAGGGCTCTTGTATTTTGTCAAATGCCTTCTCTGCGTCAATTGAGATAATCATGTGGTTTTTGTTTTTGCTTCTGTTTATGTGGTGAATTACATTTATAGACTTGCGTATGTTGAACCAGCCTTGCATCCCTGGGATGAATCCTACTTGATCATGATGGATAAGTTTTTTAATGTGCTGTTGCAATCCGTTTGCCAGTATTTTATTGAAGATTTTTGCATCTATGTTCATCATGGATATTGGCCTGAAGTTTTCTTTTCTTGTTGAGTCTCTGCCAGGTTTTGGTATCAGGATGATATTGGTCTCATAAAATGATTTGGGAAGGGTTCCCTCTTTTTGGATTCTTTGGAATAGTTTCAGAAGAAATGGTACCAGATCCTCTTTGTGTGTCTGATAGAATTCAGCTATGAACCCATCTGGACCTGGGCTTTTTTTGTGTGGTAGACTCTTAATTGCTGCCTCAACTTCTGACCTTGTTATTGGTCTATTCATAGTTTCAGCTTCCTCCTGGTTTAGGCTTGGGAGGACACAAGCGTCCAGGAATTTATCCATTTCTTCCTCATTTGCTAGTGTATGTGCATAGAGCTGTTTGTAGTATTCTCTGATGATGGTTTGAATTTCTGTGGAATCTGTGGTCGTTTCCCCATTATTGCTTTTTATTGCATTTATTTGGTTGTTCTATCTTTTCTTTTTTATCAGTCTGGCTAGTGGTCTGTCTATTTTGTTGATCTTTTCAAAAAACCAGCTCTTAGGTTCATTAATTTTATGAAGGGTTTTTCTTGTCTCTATCTCCTTCAGTTCTGCTCTGATCTTAGTTATTTCTTGTCTTCGGCTAGGTTTTGAGCTTTTTTGATTTTGCTCCTCTAGCTATTTCAATTTTGATGACAGGATGTCAATTTTGGATCTCTCCACTCTTCTCATGTGGGCACTTACTGTTATATATTTTACTCTACAGACTGCTTTAAATGTGTCCCAGAGATTCTGATACATTGTGTCTTCATTTTCCTTGGTTTCAAAGAACTTCTTTATTTCTGCCTTCATTTCATTGTTTATTTAATCAACATTCAAGAGCCAGTTGTTCAGTTTTCATGAAGCTGTGCGGTTCTGAATTATTTTCTGAATTCTGAGTTCTAACTTGATTGCACTATGGTCTGAGAGACTGTTTGTTATGATTTCAGTTGTTTTGCATTTGCTGAGGAGTGCTTTACTTCCAATTATGTGGTCAATTTTGGAGTAGGTTTGATGTGGTGCTGAAAAGAATGTATATTCTGTGGATTTGGGGTGGAGAGTTCTGTACATGTCTATCAGGTTTGCTTGTTCCATGTCTGAGTTCAAGTCCTGGATATCCTTGTTAATTTTCTGTCTGGTTGATCTGTCTGATATTGACAGTGGAGTGTTAAAGTCTCCCACTATTATTGTGTGGGAGTCTAAGTCTCTTTGTAAGTCATTAAGTACTTGCCTTATATATCTGGGTGCTCCTGCATTGGGTCCATATATATTTAGAATCGTTAGCTCTTCTTGTTGTATCAATCCTTTTACCATTATGTAATGACCTTCTTTGTCTCTTTTGGTCTTTGTGCTTTAAAGTCTATTTTATCAGAGACGAGAATTGCACCTCCTCCTTTTTTTTGCTCTCCATTTGCTTGGTAAATCTTCCTCCATCCTTTTATTTTGAGCCTTTGTGTATTTTTGCATGTGAGGTGGTTTTCCTGGATACAGCACACCAATGGGTTTTGGTTTTTTATCTAATTTGCCAGTCTGTGTCTTTTGATTGGTGCATTTAGCCCATTTACATTTAGGGTTAATATTGTTATGTGTGAATTTGATACTGCCATTTTGATGCTAGCTGGCTGTTTTGCCCGTTGCTTCATGTAGATTCTTCATTTTGTTGATGGTCTTTAGCATTTGGTATGCTTTTAGGATGACTGGTACTGGTTGTTTCTTTCTATGTGTAGTGCCTCTTTCAGGAGCTCTTATAAAGCAGGCCTAGTGGTGACAAAATCTCTGAGTACTTGGTTGTTCGCAAAGGATTTTATTTTTCCTTCACTTATGAAGCTCAGTTTGGCTGGATATAAAATTCTGGGTTGAAAGTTCTTTTCTTTAAGGATGTTGAATATTGGCCCCCACTCTCTTCTGGCTTGTAGAGTCTCTGCCGAGAGATCCGCTGTGAGTCTGATGGGCTTCCCTTTGTGGGTGACCTACCTTTCTCTCTGGCTGCCCTTAGTATTTTCTCCTTCATTTCAACCCTGGTGAATCTAATGATTATATGTCTTTGGGTTGGTCTTCTTGTGGAGTATCTTTGTGGTGTTCTCTGTATTTCCTGGAGTTGAGTATTGACCTGTCTTGCTAGGTTGGGAAAATTTTCCTCGATAATATCCTGAAGAGTGTTTTCCAGCTTGGATTCATTCTCTTCATCACATTCTGGTACACCTATCAAACGTAGGTTGGGTCTCTTCGTATAGTCCCACATTTCTTGGAGATTTTGTTCATTCCTTTTTGTGATTTTTTCTTTAATCTTGGTTTCACGTTTTATTTCATTGAGTTGATTTTCAATTTCTGATATTCTTTCTTCTGCTTGGTCAATTCGGATGTTGAAACTTGTGCATGCTTCATGAAGTTCTCATGTTGTGTTTTTCAGCTCCTTCAATTCATTCATAGTCCTCTCTAAGTTGTCCATCCTTGTTATCAATTCCTCAAATCTTTTTTCAAGGTTCTTACTTTCTTTGCACTGATTTAGAACATGTTCTTTTAGCTCAATGAAGTTTCTCATTATCCACTTTCTGAAGTCTGATTCTGTTATTTCGTCACACTCATTCTCTGTCCAGCTTGGTTCCTTTGCTGGTGAGGAGTTTTGGTCCTTTGTAGGAGGTGAGGTGTTTTGGTTTCGGGTGTTTTCCTCCTTTTTGCACTGGTTTCTTCCCATCTTTATGGATTTATCCACCTGTCATCTTAGTAGTTGCTGATTTTTCAATTGGGTCTCTGTGTGGATGCTGAGACTGTTGATGATGAAGTATTTTTGTTACTTAGTTTTCCTTCTAATGGTCTAGCTTCTCTGCTGTATGAGTGCTGAGGTCCACTCCAGGCCCTGCTTATCTGGAGTAAACCTGTAGCAGCTGTGGAACAGTGAGGGATGATACCAGTTTCTTCTTCTGCTGTCTTTGTTCCGGAATGATGCCCGCCAGATGTCAGTCTGATTAGTCCTTTTTTGGGGTGACTCTTTGGATATACAGCAGTGAGGGAGCTGCTTAAGGAGACGGTCTGTGCTTTATAGGAGCTCCAGTGCTGAGCTGTGAGCTCCGTTGTTCATTCAGGGTTGTTGGTAGGTTGTTTATGTCTGCTGCAATAGAACTCATAAAACACCACCCTTTGTTTTTCCCCCTAGATGCTGTTTCAGGGAGTTGGGGCTTTCTTTATAAGTATCTGTTGCACTGTCCTGCCCCACTAGGTGGCAGTCTATTCACTATTTGCCTGCCAGGGCTCTGACCTGCTAGCGTGGGTCTATCCTGTTGCTGCTTTTCTCCCTCTGCTGCAGAGCGCTCCCCCGTTTTGGTGGAGTCTCTCTGTTATGGCAGATTGCCTTGGCAATGACAGGCTGCATCAGCCCTGGGCGGTACTTCAGTAGGGGCGGATTGCATCAGCAATAGCGGACGCCCCTCCCTCACCAGGCTGCACCATCCTAGATGCTGGCAGCAAAACTCTCAGCCCCAAGTGCCTCCAGTCACTGCCCTGCTTGTCCCCGTGAGGGTGGGACCCACCGAGCCTGATCACCCAGCTCCCTGCCTCAGAGTCCATCCTCTCTCTCTCTCTCTCTCTCTCTCTCTCTCTCTCTCTCTCTCTCTCTCTCTCTCCACGAGCTGAAAGGTCGACTCTCTCACTGGCGCCCCAGTAGCCTGCCAATAGGGCATTGGGATCTGTGTGATCTCCCATGCCTCTGCCCACTGCACCAGCTCAGATCACGCTTCCCAGGAAACTCCTGGTCTGGCTCACTGTCCAAGTTCCGTTCAATCAGATGGACGCGCCAATCTGCCCTTCAAACTCTCAGATTGCCGGTTTAACAGGGCATCCGGACCAGTGAGTTCCGTGCCGGGTCCCACTGTAGCACCGGCCGAAGTGGCCGCGCAAGGTGTCTGCGTTAGCCAGCTTTACCAGCGTCCTGTGTCTCTCCCACACCTGGGACTTTCAACGCTCTGTGGGCAAAAAAGGTCCATCTGAGAATGTGGCTAGGACTCACCCTCTGCGCCATCACTGAGAGCTGCAATCCTGAGTCACTTCTACGACGCCATGTTCATCTCCTCTCAGTTTTTATCTTTTTGATCTTGCTCTTCTAGCTCTTCAAATTTTGATGTTAGGGTGTCAATTTTGGATCTCTCCACTCTTCTCATGTGCACACTTACAGCTGTATTTTTTGCTCTAGAGACCGCTTTAAATATGTCCCAGAGATTCTGGTATGTTGTGTCTTTGTTCTCATTGGTTTCAAAGAACTTCTTTATTTCTGCCTTCATTTCATTATTTATCCAATCAACATTCAAGAGCCAGTTGTTCAGTTTCCATGAAGCTGTGTAGTGCAGAGTTAGTTTCTGAATTCTGAGTTCTAACTTGATTGCACTGTGGTCTGAGAGATGTTTGTTATGATTTCAGTTGTTTTGCATTTGCTGAGAAGTGATTTACTTCCAATTATGTGGTCAATTTTATAGTAGGTTTGATGTGGTGCTAAGAAGAATGTATGTTCTGTGGATTTGGAATGGAGAGTTCTGTAAATGTCTGTCAGGTTTGCTTGTTCCAGGTGTGAGTTCAAGTCCTGGATATCCTTGTTAATTTTCTGTCTGGTTGATCTGTCTAATATTGACAGTGGAGTGTTAAAGTCTCCCACTACTATTGTGTGGGAGTCTAAGTCTCTTTGCAATTCATTAACAACTTGCCTTATATATCTGGGTGCTCCTATATTGGGTCCATATATATTTAGGATCGGTAGCTCTTCCTATTGTATCGATCCTTTGACCATTATGTAATGTCCTTCTTTGTCTCTTTTGATCTTTGTTGCTTTAAAGTCTATTTTATCAGAGATGAGAATTGCAACTCCTGCTTATTTTTGCTCTCCATTTGCTTGGTAAATCTTCCTCCATCCCTTTATTTCGATCCTTTGTTTATCCTTCCATGTGAGATGGGTTTCCTGGATACTACAGCACACCAATGAGTTTTGGCTTTTTATCCAATTTGCCAGACTGTGTCTTTTGATTGGTGCATTTGGCCCATTTACATTTAGGGTTCATATTGTTATGTGTGAATTTGATACTGCCATTTTGATGGTAGCTGGCTGTTTTGCCCTTTAGTTGATGCAGATTCTTCATTTTGTTGATGCTCTAGTGCCTCTTTCAGGAGCTCTTGTAAAGCAGGCCTGGTGGTGACAAAATCTCTGAGTACTTGGTTGTTCGCAAAGGATTATATTTTTCCTTCACTTATAAAGCTCAGTTTGGCTGGATATGATATTGTGGGTTGAAAGTTCTTTTTTTTGAGGATGTTGAATATTGGCCCCCACTCTCTTCTGGCTTGTAGGTTTTCTGCTGAGAGATCTGCTGTGAGTCTGATGGGCTTCCCTTTGTGGGTGACCTGACCTTTCTCTCTGGCTGCCCTTAGCATTTTCTTCTTCATTTCATCCCTGGTGAATCTGACGATTGTGTTCCTTGGGGTTGCTCTTTTTGCAGAATATCTTTGTGGTATTCTCTGTATTTCCTGGACTTGAATATTGGCCTGCCTTGCTAGGTTGGGAAAATTTTCCTGGATAATATCCTGAGGAGTATTTTCCAGCTTGGATTCATTTTCTTCGTCACATTCCGGTACACCTATCAAACATAGACTAGGTCTCTTCACATAGCCCCACATTTCTTGGGGACTCAGTTCATTCCTTTGTGCGCTTTTTTCTCTAATCTTGGTTTCTTATTTTATTTCATTGAGTTGATCTTTGACTTCTGATATTCTTTCTTCTGCTTGTTCAATTCAGCTGTTGAAACTTGTGCATGCTTCACGAAGTTTTCATGTTGTGTTTTTCAGCTCCTTCAATTCATTCATATTCCTCTCTAAGTTGTCCATTCTTGTTATCATTTCCTCAAATCTTTTTTTTTAATTTTTAAAATTTTTATTGCAGTATAGGTTTTGGGATACATGTGCAGAACGTGCAAGATAGGTGCATATGTACACATATGGCAGTGTGTTTTGCTGCCTTCCTCCCCTTCACCCAAACTTGGCATTTATCCCCAGGCTATCCCTCCCCTGCCCCCCCAACTGCCCCTCCCCCATTCCCCCCAATAGACCCCAGTGTGTAGTAGACCCCCTCCCTGTGTCCATGTGTTCTCATTTTTTTTCTCCCGCCTATGAGTGAGAATATGTGGTATTTCTTTTTCTGTTCTTGTGTCAGTTTGCTGCGAATGATGTTCTCCAGATTCATCCATGTCCTTAGGTTCTTAGTTTCTTTGCATTGATTTAGAACATATTTTTTTAGCTCACGGAAGTTTCTCATTACCCACCTTCTGAAGTCTGATTCTGTTATTTCATTACACTAATTCTCTGTCCAGCTTTGTTCCCTTGCTGGTGAGGAGTTTTGGTCCTTTGTAGGAGGCGAGGTGTTCTGGTTTCGGGTGTTTTCCTCCTTTTTGTGCTGGTTTCTTCTCATCTTTGTGGATTTATCCACCTGTCATCTGAGTGGTTGCTGATTTTCCGATTGGGTCTCTGAGTGGACATCCAGATTGTTGATGATGAAGTATTTCTGTTTCTTAGTTTTCCTTCTAACAGTCTGGCCTCACTGCTGTAGGACTGCTGAGGTCCACTTCAGGCCCTGATTGCTTAGGGAACACCTGTAGCAGATGCAGAACCATGAGAGTTGTTACCAGATTCTTCTTCTGCTATCTTTGTCCCTGAATGATGCCTGCCAAATGTCAGACAGATCAGTCCTTTGTGAGGTGAGTCTTTGGATATACGAGGGTCAGGGAGCTGCTTCAGAAGACTGTCTGTACTTTATACTTGAGGAGATGGTCTGTACTTTATAGGAGCTCAAGTGCTGAGCTGTGAGTTACATTGTTCATTCAGGACTGCTAGGCAGGTACGTTTAAGTCTGCTGCAGCAGAACTCATAAAGCCCCCTTTTTTTTCCTCAGGTGCTCTGTCCCAGGGAGTTAGGGCTTTATTCATGAGTATCCATTGCACTGTCCTGCCCAGAAAGGAGGCAGTCTAATCACTGCTTGCCCGTAGTGCCTATGCTGAGCTGCTCTGGGCTCTGCCCTGTTGCTCTGGGCTCCGCCCTGTTGCTCTGGGCTCCGCCCTGTTGCTGTGGGCTCTGCCCTGTTGCTGTGGGCTCTTCCCTGTTGCTGTGGGCTCTGCCCTGCTTCTGTGGGCTCTGCCTTGCTGTTGTGGGCTCCATCCTGTTGCTCAGATATAGAGGTCTAAATTTAGTCTCTATAGATCTCTTTTAACCACATCTCTGAGCTCCAGGCGAAGTCCACACTGAATCCTGAGTCTCAAAAAAAAAAAAAAAAAAAAGAATTATCCTCAGGATAGATCACATGATTCTCTTACAGTGCACTTAAAAAAAAAGACATTTCTCTAAGTATCTAAAATACATTCTTTCTTATTTTAAGCACCCAAGAGTAGTCCCTGTTGTAATAACTATTTCAGTAAAAAATAAATCAGGCAACAATGCAAAAGCAAGCAGTTTAAAATCTGAGAGCAATTTGTCTGTTTCCATTTCTGGGGTTCCATAAGGAAAAACAGAGATTTCTTTCCAGAAGGGAGTTTGGCACCTTCTCTATTTTCTTTAAGAAATCTTAGGGTGTTAGAAACTATTTTAGATCCCTCACGCAGCAAAGTGTGGCAAGACAAAGGTGAGAAAGTCAACAGTAAATGGAGAAAACAGAATTCCATTGACTGAGAAGGAAAAAAGCAAACAAAACCTTTTTTTAAGAAAAAGATCAATGTCCTATGATATTTTTTAAAAAGGATAAAGACTGTAATAAATAAAAACACCCCCCCACACACACACATATCTTGGATATTAGCTTTTAATTAAGCTGCCTTTTACCATTGAACTCCTTAAAAATATCATTTTAGGCCAGGTGTGGTGGTTCATGCCTGTAATCCCAGATCTTCCGTAGGCAGGTGAATTATTTGAGATCAGGAGTTTGAGACCAGCTTGGCCAACAAAGGGGAAACCCATCTCTACTAAAAATACAAAAATTAGCTGGGTGTGGTGGTGCGTGCTTGTGGTCTCAACTACTCAGGAGGATGAGGCATGAGAATCACTTGAGCCCAGGAGGCAGAGGCTGTAGTGAGCTGAGATTGTGCCACTGCACTACAGCCTGGGCAACAGAGTAAGACTCCATTTCAAAAAAAAAAAAATCTTTTAAATCCCATTACCATATTTTAGCTTGGACAAATTGCTGATATTTTAAAAGTAACATAAATATCAATCAAGAAAGGACTTGATTTAGAAATCAAACCCAGGACGCGATGATGGAAAAAGAAGGGCAGAACCTTAGCAACAGAAGTGCATCTCAGGGTAGGCAACAGACATTGCCCTTTCTGTTTGGCTTGGCTAATAAAAAGGTAGCCTTGTTATGTAAATAAAGCCCTTTAGGTGGTAAAAATCTTTTCTTTTTCTTATTTTTGCTGGTCATTTTCTCTTTTTCTTTTTTATTATCAGTTGCAAGAATTAAGCCAATTCAGAATCCTTGTTCCCCATAATTCAGAAATCTCCTTTGGATTTGACCAAGCTGAAAAAAGTTGATCAAACCCAATAGGACCAAGACTGAAACCACAACAAAAACAGAAAAATAAACAGCAACAAAAAAGCTAAGCAAAATAAATGATTGCACAATTTATAGGATTACTGAACACCCTAATAATAAGGGAAAATTAAGACCAGCTATTTGTCAATTTTAACTTTTAGTCTTTAAAAAGAATTTCCGAGACAAAAACTCAAATTTAGCTACATAGCTGGGAATGGGGCCCTGGCTCAAGACTTCTCTCTAGCATCTTAGAAGCAGGGAACAAAAGCCTCAAACTTGCCTTTCCCTTTGGAAATTATCCAAAACTCCAGAAAGGAATTGCCTGATCTACATTATCGTGGAAACAGGAAAACTTGCCTTCCTTGTTGGAAGCAATTAAAACTCTAAAAAAAAAAAATAGTTGTACAGAAAAATAAACTTTAGATCTCAATCAAATTTGGGAAAATTAAGGATTCTCTGGAAGCTGGGATCTCCTAGGCCTCAGCAAATTGTCCTGTGAGTTTAAGTCATAAGGATAGCTCAAACTAGTACCAAGCACCAAAAGGAGATTTGTCAAAGGTCAGGGGCACCTCCACTCAGAA
Source organism: Saguinus oedipus (assembly GCA_031835075.1). Taxonomy (NCBI): domain Eukaryota; kingdom Metazoa; phylum Chordata; class Mammalia; order Primates; family Cebidae; genus Saguinus; species Saguinus oedipus. The sequence continues at coordinate 76,257,243 of CM063191.1, read as the reverse complement.
TTTTTTTATGATAATGCATCTGTGAACCCAAAAGTATCTGAGACAGGTCTCAATCAATTTAGAAAGTTTATTTTGCCAAAGTTAAGGATGTACTTGTGACACAGCCTCAGGAGATCTTAAAGACATGTACCTAAGGTGGTCAGACATGAGATATCAATCAATATGTATAAGCTATATATTGGTTCAGTCCTGAAAGGCAGGACAACTTGAAGTTGGAGGGCTTTTATGTCATAGGTGGATAAGAGATAAATGGTTGCATTATTTTGAGTCTGTCATTAGCCTTTCACTGAAAACACAATTTACATGTGGGTTGGGGTAGAGGAATACCGACTTATGCTTTAGATTGGCTTAGTGAATGTGCGTTTTTACATAAGCAATAGAGCAGAAGAATCAATAAAATGTCAGTTTGTCTCAGGTGAGCAGAGGGATGGCTTAGTTCTGTCTGTTTTTTGTCCTCCATCTGTGAAGATTAGTTATCCATTTTCATTGCCAGGGCGAAATACAACAGAACTGTTTTAGGGTAAGTATCTTGAAGCCCACAAGAAATTCCCTTGTTAACAAATTGTAAAGGAGGTATGTAGCTTTTTAAAAATCTTTGTAGCTATCCTATTTAAGAATAAAATGGGAGGCAGATTTGCCTAACACAGTTTCGAGCTGGACTTTTCCTTTTGGCTTAGTGATTTTGAGGTCTGGAGACTTTTTTCTTTCACACCTAGGACCACTCCATAGCAACTACAGCCTGGCCACCACTGACATTTATTCAGGACTCAAAGCTACTATAGTTTGCAAGTGGTAATGTAGGCCAGAATTTCAGTCTATCCCACCAGAGCCATGCGTCCCCATCTGGCAACAGGACATGCCTAAGGTCCATGGAAGCTATGGCATATCTTATGATGAGTTTTATTCAGACCCCAAGACTGCTGTAGTTGGCCAGCAGTGATGCAAGCCAGAACTCAAATCCATTCTGTCAGGGGCACAGGCTGCTATCTGTCTCTGTGGCATGCCTAAAATCCTGCAACATCTACAGACTACCTGCTGCTAAGGTTTATTTGGGGTTCAAGGTAGCTGGAGTTGGCTGTCAGTACTATGGGCCAGAACTTTAATCCTTCCTGCTGGGATTGTTGGTTCTTCTCTGGAACCATGGAAAGTGTACAGGTTCTGTTCAGGGTATTGGCCTGGTGTTAGGGTGTGGCAGGCCAGGTCTCACTAATGCAGGCCTCCATAACAACTCTTTCAGTATGGACTGAGAGGTTAAGTTAAATATGAAAAGCCAGTGCTCTCATAAAAAGTCTGGGATGTAACAGAAGCTCACCAAGAGTTATGCCTAGGCTTTTCCTGGGCATTAAAGCATAACAAAATAACAAAAGAGTTCTTAATAGGATCCATTTAGGATTAAACAAGTTTTGTTGTGGAACTGAAGAAACTCCCTAGCATCCACAAACAAGTTTATTGGGGGTCTGAAGGAACTCCCCAAAACTCCATGATTTAGCAGGAGACAAGATAGGGGTAATCACCTCAGTACCTGAACCCATTTAGATTAAGTAAATTTACTGAGGTTTCAAAGGAAGGTCTTGAGGACTCAGACCTTAGTTACAGATTTAGAGAAGTTAATCACTTACGTCTTAAGATGAATGCATACTTAACACGTAGACATATAGCTCAGAAGGTATATCAGCTACAGAAAACTTTGTAATTTTGAGTTGGTCTGGCAATAATTTCCAGGCCTTCTCACTGTAACCAGTTGCAGAAATAAAAACTCTCTTCCTCTGAAATTCATCTGCATCTCTTTACTGGGCAACGAGAAATAGCAGTCTGACACTCAGTTTGGTCTGGGAACAGGGGACATGGGATTCTCCCTGGTGCTGGTCTTTTTTGTGGCAGACCTGGTACTGGATTCCAAGGCATAGTCTTGTGCTTATGTCCCTCTCCTTCAGTGAATGTTGTCTCTCTCAGTGCTGTGCTGTCTGAAGTTGGGGGAGGGGTGATGTAGGTAATGTAAAAGTACCCTGTCTACCCTCTTCAATGTATCTTTTAAATTGTTATGCTAAAACCAGGTGTAGTAATTTCTCACCTGGTTTCCTGAGTCGTATGAAGATTTTCTCTTGTGTGAATAGTTGTTCAAATTGATGTTCCTATTGAAGGATAATCCCTATTGAGGGATGTTTCTATTGAGGGACAGTCCTACTCTGCCATCTTACTCTGCCTCTCTTCTCTTGCTTCACCAACTGAATTCAGCAGGCTCAGGCCCTGAATAAACTTCAGTGGCAGGCAGGCTGCAGCTGCTGTATACCTTAGGATGTCTTCCTCTGTAAGTTAGAGCTAACAGCAGTATCTGCCTCTGAGCATTGTTGTAGGAATTAAATAAGATATATGTAAAGTGATTAACACATTCCCTGGTATAAAGTTATTGCTTGATTTAAATTAATTGTTATTATTATGAGGTCATTATGATATGGTAGTAGTTGTAGTTATCTTCATTGTCATTATAGTAATAGTGGTACCAGAGTAGTACCAGAAGTAAAATTAGAAATAACAGTATATTCATAGAAAAAATAAATGAGTTGCCATTTTTGTTTTCTTTATACTCATTGCTATCTACTCTGATATTCCTGAAACTATCAATTTCTATGTCAATGAAATATCTTTCACATTCTTATAAATAACCAAAAGGAAAATAAATCCCCATCAACAGAGTGAATAGTTTTGTTCCCTCAGAGACTGTAAAAAATAATATTTAATTTTATTACTATATATTTACATTTTTGTTCTTTTCATCTTCTCATCTTTTTTTTTCTTTTGGTAAGATGTGATCTCCTCTGACACATACAAACTAGAAGGATAAAACATATGAAACAGTATTAAAAGTAGAGGGATAAAGCAAATATTATTGTTTTTATCTCAAAACAATTTTATAATCCTAATGGGCATCCTTGAAAACTATGTATATCTTTTAAGTTATTTAGTTTCTTTATAAATTTGTCAATAAATTTTTAAAATGTATGTGATGTTGAATTGATGGAATTTCTGTGGTTTTTGTCTCATTATTCCATTGCTAGCCTCATACATATATGTACACATATATACTTATAGGATATCATAACATATATGATGTATATACATACATATGACATATGTATAATACAAATATAGCATATGTCATATACTATAAATATATACATACACACACACACACACACACACACACATATTGTGAAAGAAAAAGAAATCTTGGGGCTCCCAAATCACTAAGCTAAAGGGAAAAGTCAAGTTGGAAACTACTTACAGACAACCTGTCTATCATTCTGTTCAAAGTCACCCCTCTGCTCACTGAGATAAATGCATATCTGATTGCCTCTTTTGGAGAGGTTAACCAGAAGCCCAAAGTAATGCAACCATTTGTCTCTTACCTACCTGTGACCTGAAAGCCCTCTCCCTGCATTGAGTCTTCTCACCTATGCTTGGAGTTGTCCCATCTTTCCACACTGAAACAATGTTCATCTTGCATGTGTTGATGTCTCATGTCTCCCTAGAATGTATGAAACCAAACTTCTCTGACCATCTTGGGCACATGTCATTAGGACCACCTGAGGCTGTGTCATGGGCATGCATCCTCAGCCTTAGCAAAGTAAATTTTCTAATTTAAATGAAACCTGTCTCAGATTTCTTGGGTTCACAATGTATACATCCATATATATGATATATATAAGACATATAAATTATATATGTGATATATATCAAATATATACACATATAGATCATATAAAAACATATATGTGTGTGTGTATACACACACACACACACACACACACACACATATATACGGCTAGCAATGGAGTGACGAGATGAAAACCATAGAAATTCCATAAATTTTACACAGACCGGTGCGGGCGCCTGCGTGCGTGCGCGCACACACACACACACACACACACACACACACACACGTTTGCTAGTCTCATATACATATACAAGTATTGGCCGCTAGAGGGAAGCAAAAGATCAGAACAAACAGAAACATACCAGACAGAATCCATTTTCTGGGAGCAATTGAAAAAGTTACTCCTTGACATATTGCTTTGGTCATGAGGAAAAGATCCAGGACTGTCATGAAGCACAGCAGAGAGTAGATCACATCGCAGGAACATAATAAAATTGCTATAACTCAAAAGATCTGAAATAGATGAAACAAGGAATTGAGCAATGTAGTTCACAGTTTTAAGAAGCAAACAGAAGACAGATCGAGGAAATACAGTCCCAGCCCAAATTCGGTGATTCGTCATGTTACTAAAGTCAGAGCTAAGGTCATAGTAAAATACAAGTACAGATAAGGTAAATAAATATCTGCATCTTTCACGGGGTTGTAAGTTTCATAAGAGTCTTGTTTTAATCAGATGAGTAAAGATGAGAAAAAATTGAATCAGGACAGAGATGAAGGAGTAAATAAACCACTATGCTATGCAATGTTCTTCCAGTACAGTATGAAAGAATTCCATCTGTTTTCAATGCAACATCATTTTATTAATGACCCCTAGGTAGATACAATTTAAAGAGTGCAGCAGTCAGAGAATTTTAGGCCATTTGGCATTCTTTTGTTCTCAGGTTCATGCTTGGAAAATAGTAAAATCGTTAGTGTCTTTTTAAAAAAAAATGTCTAGTAGAAGAGGAACAATATCGAAGTGGGATGCTAATATTATGTTTCGTATATTTTATTCCGTTAATATCTCCTTCTGTTAACCAAGATAGTGTACTTGATTTCAACAGTACCGGGGACATAAAACTACAAAATCAGTTTATATAATAAAAGATGATGTCCAGTAGTATCACAGGTGAGAAGTAGGTAATGCAAGTGGAACCCATAATTGACATGAAAGACAGCTTATAGCAGACATTGCTCAAATTGAGGGATTTTTGGCTGCCAGAAACCACATCCTTCCTAATAGCATTTCAGTATACTTTTGGGGATTTACTACTTCTTCATTACGTATAGTATTGGCATAGTGATAATTCCCTGTACCCGTCTTCCACTGTTTCATTTCATGACTCTGACTATGGCGCTGAGAGGATCAGGAGGTTGGACACATGACCTAATCTCAGCCAATGAAACACTCTTTCCATGGACTTTAAATTTTGAATAAAGTATTAAATCAGGACACAGCAGCTGTGGTGGTGATGGCAGAAACCCTGACAAGCCAGCAATATCTACTAAATGAGTTGACCCTTCTAAAAGACAGTAGCTGTGTTTTTTGTTTTCTACTCCTTGCTTTCATAGATCCTCCTGATTTTTATCACTTCTGTGAGCCCTCATTATCCTTTGCTAAATCTTAACTTGTTAGAGTTGCTTTCAGGTGTTTGTCACCAAGGGGCCTAATTAATACAAGAATATTTGGAAATGAAATATATAAGACATTATTATATGTAGATTCAGGTGTGGAAAAGTAGGACATTTATTATGTTGGTAACAGAGGACATAATGAGCAAAGTATTCTCTTTAAGTTTCTGTAATTAGCGTATGGAATTTCTCCACTATTTATGTATGAATAAGAAATAGAAGATGATACTTCACAATGTATGACCTCACAGGCTGTGCACTATGCAACTCCCTAGGAATCATTTATATAAACTAAAATATAGATTGGGACCCCTAGAATTGCACAATATGGTGATTATAATTAAAAGGCAACACATAGTTAAAAAACACAAGCAAACCATACTCCTAATAGTGCCACTTAATTCACACATCTATAAAAGTCAAAAGATACCCTGCAGCTCCTAATAGGGAATGAGTATGTCTGTCATCATTAATATGTTGAAACAACATAAATATGATACTGTAGTATGAAATTCAGGTTATTGTACAGCTCAAAAATAAAAGCATCTATCAATATTAAGAGAAGGCATAAACTGTGAAAATAATACCAAAACTACTTCAAATTTTCCTGGGCGCTGAGTAAATCAGTCAGTATTTCACACATCGACCTAAGACCTGGATTTATTAAATGTAATAGAACAGTGTTTTTCAAAACCTTGTATTATGATGGAAGAAAGCATTATACATTGTAATGTTAATATTTCTTGCATGAGGTGATGTATATGCCAAAATATATGTATTATATGTGAAATACAAGCACTAACAGAGGTTTCATTTGACAGAAAATGGCATTTATATGTAGGATTTTTCACCTGCTTAAGTGAATCACTGAAAAACAAACCTAAGGCTTCCCCAAAATTTTAACCAGTAATATATAGTATCGACCTCCTGGAAATAAAAATATAAGACAACATTTTGTATTAAGGCTTGTGATAGCAACTGAAAGTTCAGATAAACTATTCTGGCAAAGACAAACTGGAAGAGTTTGAAATTCTAATAAACACAAACTTTGGAGCCTAACAGAAATAGATTCGAATTTTTTTCTGCCTTTTACTAGTTATATAAATTTGAGAAATATTTTTAAATTCTTTGGGCCCAGCGTTCATTATCTATATAAAATAATATAATAGTACTCTCTTCATAAGATAATTGAGATGATTAAATGAGATAATTTATGTATAACACTTTCCAAAGTTCCTGGAACATGGTGAATGTCCACTTGTTGCTAAAAATTACTATGGCATTCTATAATTCATTTAATAATTATTTATTGGATGCCTCTTGTGTACCAGGTATTGTACACAACAGACTAAAACAAGACTCTTATGGAACTTACAACCTAGTGAAAGATGCAGATATTTATTTACCTAATTATTTTGAAAATGCAAAATGTGGCCGCAGCAAGTAATATGAAGAATAGGTGCATTGTGTTCTGAAGTTTTACACAAAAATAATGACTAAGAGAGATCAGAAAGGGCTTCCTTAAGAGAGTGGAATACTGGAAAGAAATATAAATCATTCTACGAAAAAGTCACATGCATGTGTATGTTCATCACAGCACTATTCACAACAACAAGCTCATGGAATAAACCTAAATGCCCATCCATTAACAGTGGACTGGATAAAGGAAATGTGGTACATATACAATGTAGAATACTATGATGTAGCCATAAAAATAGAATAAAATCATGTCTTGAGCAGCAACATGTATGGATTTGGAGACCATTAGCGTAAGCAAATTAATGTAGGAACAGAAAAGAAAATACCACATGTTCTCACTTGCAAGTGTTAGATAAATATTGAGCTCACATTGACACAAAGAAAGGAACAATAGACACTGGGGTCTACTTGATGGTGGAAGGGGTAAGGAGGATGAATATTGAACAACTGCCTATTAGGTACTGTGCTCATTACGTGAATGATGAAATAATCTGTACCCCCAACCCCTACAACATGCAATTCACCCATGTAACAAACCTGCATATGTATCTCCTGAACCTAAAATAAAAGTTAGGAAAAAATAAGTAACAGAAAGAGCAATAAAATACACAATGAAAACAGTGCACTGATAACAGAAATGAAAAATATTTTATCTATTTGGAATGTATTTTGTAGGATTTATCTACAAAGCTTGGTATTTCACTGAATATAAAAGATAAAATAAAAGGAGGTATCAATGATTCCTATGTTTATGAAGTTAAGATATTAACTAAAATGGAGAATAATGATTGAGGGACAGGTTTAGCAAGTGGATATCAAATATTCAGTTTGGAACATCTTCATTTTGGCTTGCCTGAGATACACTGAAGTGTCATTATTAAGTAGGTAAATACAAGATTCTGGATTTGTGGTACTGGAAGAGTAATCAGCATATAAGCAAGTGTTAATGTCATAAGAGTGAGTGGAATTTCCATGAAGATGTAAAACAATAAAGAAGAAAAGAGCAACCAGACTGAAATCCTGAGGAAGTCCAATATTTAAAGACTATATTAAGAAGGTAAAGAGCCCTGTGAGAGAGTGGATAAAAGTAGAAGGAGTTAAATGTCATTAATACCAACGATGGGCATTTGGGTTGATTCCAGGTCTTTGCTATTGTAAATAGTGCTGCAATGAACATTCGTGTGCATGTGTCCTTATAGTAGAACGATTTATATTCCTTTGGATATATACCCAGTAATGGGATTGCTGGGTCAAATGGAATTCCTATATTCAACCCAAATGCCCATCAATGATAGACTGGACAGGGAAAATGTGGCACACAAACACCATGGAATGTTATGCAGCAATAAAAAATGATGAGTTTGTGTCTTTTGTAGGGACATGGATGAATCTGGAGAACATCATTCTCAGCAAACTGACACAAGAACAGAAAATGAAATACCGCATGTTCTAATTCATAGGCGGGTGTTGAACAATGAGAACGCATGGACACAGGGAAGGGAGCACTACACATTGGGGTCTGTTGGGGGGAATAGGGGAGGGACAGAGTTAGGGGGGAGTTGGGGAGGGATAGCATGGGGAGAAATGCTAGATGTGGGTGAAGGGGAAGAAGGCAGCAAATCACACTGCCACGTGTGTACCTATGCAACTATCTTGCATGTTCTTCACATGTACCCCAAAACCTAAAATGCAATTAAAAAAAATGAATGTCATTAATACCAAGAGAGTGGTTCAAGGAGAAATGAGTCAAGTGTTTAATGACAACAGGCCAAGTACATTAGGACTTAATCCATATAATTTTCAAAATAAAGATCACTAATAACCTTAGCAAAATTAGTTTTTGTGAATAGGGTGTAGGTGCATGACTACAGTGAGTTCAACTCTTGTTCATATGTAGATAGCTCTTTAAAACATAGCTTTAAAGGAGGAGAAATATATAGTAAGGTAACTGGGATGGAAAATCTAAAGGGTTTTCCTTTTCTAAAAGAGAGAATATAGACTGAATACTAATGTAAATTATCTATCTTTATGGATAAAAATATACAAGGATGTGAGCAGAAGTGAATCTGTATTTTAATTCTTTGAAAGCTTTCTGGGACACAGGAGCTCACTGACATGTCTAGTGTTTCTCTCAAAAGATTGGTTAGAGAGATACCCAGAGCCAAAAATGGGAGGAAGCACCTCATTTAATTATCAGCGGAATGTGAAAATTACTAGCAGTTGTTTTATAATTAGATTTGTGTCCTTTTTTTAAGTTTTATTTTTAAGTTCAGGGGCACATGTGCAAGTTTGTTATATGGGCAAACTCGTGTCACAGGGGTTTGTTGTACTGGTTATTTTGTCACCCAGGTACTGAGTCTAGTATCCAATAGTTATTTTTTTCTGATCCTCTTTTTTCTCCCACCTGTCACCTTCAAGTAGACCCCAGGGTCTGTTGTTCCCTTCTGTGTGTCCATGAATTATCGTCGTTTAGCTCCCACTTACAAGTGAGAATGTGGTATTTGACTTTCTGTTCCTGCATTAGTTTGCTAAGGATAATTAGCTCCAGCTCCATCCATGTTCCCACAAAATATATATTATTTTGAATATATATCTTATTCTTTTTATGGTTGCATAGCATTTCATTGTCTAAATGTACCACACTTTATTCAATCTGTCATTGATGGAAATTCAAGTTAATTACAAGTTTTTGGTATTGTGAATAGTGCTGCAATAAACATTCACATGCATGTATCTTTATAGTAGAATTATATATATTCCATTGAGTATATACCCAGTAATGAGATTGCTGGGTTGAATGGTAGTTTTGATTTTAGCTCTTTGAGAATTGCCACACTGATTTCCACAATGGGTTAACTAATTTACAGTCACACCAACAGTGTGTAAGCATTCCCTTTCTCTACAACCTCACCAACATGTTACTTTTTGACTTTTTAATAAGAGCCATTCTTACTTGTGTGAGATGGTATATCATTGTGGTTTCAATTTGCACTTCTCTAATGATCAGTGATATCGAGGATTTTTTTTTATATGCTTCTTGGCTATTTGTATGTCTTCTTTTGAAAAGTGACTGTTCATGTTCTTTAATCAGTACTGATACGACTATCCAGAAGTTCGTCTCAGTTCCATGTGAGGAGATTGGAGAAATCATGAACTTGACTTGGGCTTCATAAAGTTCATACTTCTACATTTTAAGCACAAAGCTGATTCTATTGGAGACAGTCCAGGACCATCTGGACAATACCGTCACAAGCAAACTAAAACATTGTCCAGATATATGATCACAGTTCAATCCAGGAGAGTCCTAAAACATCATGTTTATAAAATATTGGAAAATCACCCAGACATAATAAAATCCAAAAGGCATAAAGGTACATAAACACACCAGCCATACTGAGTGCAACAGGATCTCTTCCTCACCCTTCAAAACTCTGGGGCTGGATGGCTTCAGTGATTAATTTTACAAACATTTAGAAAGAAGTAACACCAATGCTACTCAAACTATTCTAAAGACTAGAGGAGAAGGGGATATTTCCAAACTCACTCTAGGAGGTAAATATTACACTGATAACAGAACCAGACAAAAACATATCAGAAAAAGAAAACAACTCATGGACACACAAAGGGGAACAACAGACACTGGGATCTACTTGAAGGTGATGAGTGGGAGAAAAAAAGAGGATGAGAAAAAAATAACTATTGGATACTAGATTCAGTATCTGGGTGACAAAATAATCAGTACAACAAACCCATGTGACACGAGTTTGCCCATATCAACAAAATGAAGGAAAAAAAATGTGATCATTTCAACTGATGCTAAGAAAGCTTTTGATAAAATTCAATATCACTTCATTATGAAAACCTTCAAAAATGAGTATAGAAGAAACAATAATAAAAATAAAAAATAATAAAAGCCATATAAAACAGGCAGAAAGCTAGTGTCATACTGAATGGAAAACAGCTGAAAGTCGTTTCTCTAAGATCTGCACAAGACAAAGATGCCCACTTTCACCAGTGACTCAACATAGTACTGGAAGACCTGCTTAGAACATTCAGACAAGAGAAAGAAATAAAGGGCATCCACAATGGAATGAAAAAGTCGAATTATTCTTGTTTGCAGATGATGTGATCTTACATTTGTGAAAACCAAAAGATTCCACAAAAAAACTATTAGAACTGATAAACGAAGTTTCAGGATACATAATCGACATATAAAAATGAGTATTGTTTTTAGATATAAACAGCAAAAAATTTGAAAAATAAATTAAAGGCCAGGCGCGGTGGCTCAAGCCTGTAATCCCAGCACTTCGGGAGGCCGAGGCGGGTGGATCACGAGGTCAAGAGATCGAGACCATCCTGGTCAACATGGTGAAACCCCGTCTCTACTAAAAATACAAAAAGTAAGCTGGGCATGGTGGCACGTGCCTGTAATCCCAGCTACTCAGGAGGCGGAGGCGGGAGAATTGCCTGAACCCAGGAGGCGGAGATTGCGGTGAGCCGAGATTGCGCCATTGCACTCCAGCCTGGGTAACAAGAGCGAAACTCCGTCTCAAAAATAAATAAACAAATAAATAAATAAAAATAAATTAAAAAGTAATCTCACTTAAAACAGCTACAAATAAAATCCAACACCTAGAAAATAAATTAACCAAAGAAGGGAAAAATATCTACAATAAAAACTGTAAAACGTTGGCGAAAATGATTGAACAGGCCACAAAAAAATTTTCATTTTCATTGATTGGAAGAATGAGTATTATTAAAATGTCCATACTACCCAAAGCAATCTACACATTCAATTAATCCCCATCAAAATGTGAATGACATTTTTCACTGATGTAAAAAAAAAATCTAATTTTTTTTATGGAACCACAGAAGATCCAGAATAGCCAAAGCTACTGTGGGCAAAAAGAAAAAAATGGGAGGAATCACATTGCCTGACTTCAAATTATACTACAGAGATATAGTAACCAAAATAACATGGTACTGGCATGAAAACAGACACATGGATCAGTGAAACAGAATAGAGAACCCAGAGATAAATCTATTCATCTACAAGAAACTCATTTTGACAAAGGTGCCAAGAGCATATGTTGGGGAAAAGTGTCGGTTCTATAAATAGCACTGGGAAAACTGGATATCCATATGTGAAAGAATAAACTAGACCATTCTTCTCATATTTAAAACTTAAGTCAAAATGAATTAAAGACTTGAATCTAATACCTCAAACTATGAAACTAGATTAGGAAACTCTCCATGACATTAGACTGGACAAATATTTATTGAGTACTATCCAAGGCACAGGCAAGCAAAGCAGAAATGGACAAATGGGATCACATCAAGTTAAAAAACTTCTGCACAACAAAGGAAAGTGAAGAGACAACCAACAGAATGGGAGGAAATATTTGCAAGTATCCATCTGAGGAGAGATTAATAACCAAAACATATAAGGAACTCAAACAACTCTGTAGAAAAAAATCAAATAATCTCATTTAAAATGGGGAAAATATCCAAATAGACACTTCTCAAGAAGAGACATACAAATGGCAAATAGGTATATGAAAAAGTGCTCAATGTTATTGATCATCAGACAAATGGAAATTGAAACTACAATAAGAGATCTTCTCACCCCAGTTAAGATGGTTTATATACAAAAGTCAGGCAATAACAAACTCTGGCAAGGATGTGAAGAAAAAGAAACCCTGTACACTTTTGATGGGAATGTAAATTAATACAACCACTATGGAGAACAATTTGCAGCATAGTTTGGAGGTTCCTCAAAAAACTAAAAATATGGTTACCATACAATGAAGCAATCCACCTGTTAGGTATATACACAAAAGAAAGGAAATCAGTATATCAATGAGATATCTGCAATCCCATGTTTATGGGAGAAGTATTCTGAATAACCGAGATTTAGAAGCACCTCAATATCTATCAGCAGATGAATGCATAAAGAGTATGGGGGCACATATACACAGTGGAGTATGATTCAGCCATAAAAAAAGAAATGAGATCCTCTCATTTGCAACAACATCATGGAACTAGAGGTTATTATGTTAATTGAAATAAGACAGTCACAAAATGACAAACTTTGCATGTTCTCACTTATTTGTGGAAGCTGAAAATTAAAGGAATTGAACTCATGAAGAAAGAAGAAGCATGGTTACCAGTGACTGTGAAGGGTTGTTTGGGGGTAAGAGAGAAGTGGACACGGTTAATGGGTACAAAATCATAGTTAGAAATAATAAGTCCTAGTGTTTGATAGCACAACAGGGTAACTATATTCAATAATTACTTAATCGTATATTTTTAAATTACTAAAAGTACATTAGATTGTTTGTAACACAAAGGTTTCATGTTTAAGGTGTCATCACCTTATAATACCCCCTATAATAATAGAATGAATTAAGAATGTAGCTTCTTTAGGTGATACTGGAATCATGTCTCTCTCTCTTTGAGAAACATGGAGAAATAAAATATTGTTTAATGGACAGTGTCAGCCACATGATATGATACTCCACATAGGGTCTGATGAGGATTATGCCTATCAGCAGTGTCCATTATTACAAGATTACATTTAAGTTGGTGACTGGGTCCACTAGATCGACATTTGGTTGAAAAAATATTTTGTGTTGAGCCTACCATGATGTATATATAACAGTAGGTTCATGCCATCTTTTGATTCATGGACATACAAAACTGACAAAGTTTGATTATTCATTGTCTCACTGGTGCCCAATATAAAACCTGGTACATGCAATCTACTCAATAACTGTTTTGTGAAAGAATATATACACCTCTGTATCCCAACAGAAAATTGTTGGGTCATGCTTTTCCAATATCTAATCATGTAAGTTTAATGGAGTGACATCTAACATTGGAATTATATATTTTTCTAATTTATTCAGTAAGCATTACCTAGTCCAGATGTCAATTTAATTCTCAGATACAAAGAAGAATTAAAGATAAGATTTTTTTTCCCTCTAATCAAATGATCCTTCACACACACACACAAAAAAAAACTACCAACACAGCACTATGAGAAAAGATATAGGAAGTTTGAATGCTACTTTCCACCATCTCTAAGCACAATGAGAAGGAGCAAGATGATTTCTAAGGTAGGTCAGAGTCAAGGTTAAGGTGCTCACCACTCAAGGAAAAGAATGGTACATGCTGTTGGTAAGAAGATGAAACAAGTCAGGACCTACAGGTCTTTCCTGTATAATTCTATATTTTCTTCATCTTATCAAAGACTGGACAGAAATTTAATCAACAGTTTCCACCAGGTGTAATGGCAATGGCACAGAACTGTTAATGTCAGTCTAGTCTAGAGAGAGGAACAGAGAAGCTACTCTTGTAAGAAGTTAATTAGATACAATAATGATTATTACTGAAAGTTGTCAATTATTTATAAATTGAGTCACATATGAACAACCTAGGAATTTCCTCAAATTATCTTTTTAAAAAGCTAAATGTTCTATTTAACTTCACATAGGCAATTTGATTCTAATTTTAATGTACTGCACTGTAGTAGTGTCATCTTATATATAAATTAAAGCTAACAAATTTCAAATAATTGTAAGACAGTCTGATAATGAAAGGGAGATTGTGTTGTACAAAGAAAGGTGAGTTTTAATTTTTTGTTCTTGTATCACCCTTACAACCCTACCACTACCATCTTTTCCCCCCACCCTCTCTTCCACCACCACTGCCACCATCATCTTAATTGGCAGTTAGGATAGGCTCTGCTTGTCTTAAGTCAATATCTCAAACATGTATCCTGCCATCCATGACTGAATCTGTTTCTCACAGTTATAAACTAGAAAGTTAAAAAAAAAAAAAAAAAAAACCAAAACATCATTTAATTGCATTTCATTTGGCCCAAACATAATATTTTGTCCCAAATTAAGCTGGGAAACTAGGGGCTATGAAATGTAGCAGAGCACCAGAAATAAAATTCTTTAAGGACAAGCAATTACTGAGAGATTTCATCACCACCAGACCTGCCCTACAAGAGCTCCTGAAAGAAACACTAAACACGGAAAGGAACAAGTACCAGCCACTGCAAAAGCACACCAAATGGCAAAGAGCAAAAATGCAATAAAGAAAATGAGTCAACTAATGGGAAAGGAAACCAACCAGTAACAAAATGGCAGTATTAAATTCACACATGACCCTATTAACATTGGATGTAAATGGCCTAAATGCCTCAATCAAAAGACACAGACTGGCAAACTGGATAAAAAGTCAAGACTGTGTGCTGTATTAAGGAAACCCATCTCACATGCAAAGACACATATAGAATTAAAATAAAGGGATGAAAGAAGACTTACCAGGCAAATGGAGAACAAAAAAAAGCAGGGGTTGCAATCCTAGTCTCAGATAAAACAGACTTCAATCCAACAAAGATCAAAAGAGACAAAGAAGGTCATTACATAATGGTAAAATGATCAATCCAACAAGAAGAGCTAACTCTCCTAAATATATATGCACCCAACACAGGAGCACCCAGACACATAAAGCAAGTTCTTAACGACCTAAAATGAGATTTAGACTCCCACACAATAATAACGGGAGACTTCAACACTCCACTGTCAATATTAGACAGATCAATGAGACAGAAAATTAACAAGGACATCCAGGACTTGAATGCAGAACTGGAACAAGCAGACCTAGTAGACATACACAGAATGCTCCACCCCAAATCCACAGAATATACATTTTTCTTAGCACCACATCAAACTTACTTTAAAATTGACTACATAATTGGAAGCAAATCACTCCTCAACAAATGCAAAAGAATGGAAATCATAACAAACAGTCTATCAGACCACAGTGCAATCAGATTAGATCTCAGGATTAAGAAACACAATCAAATCCACATAACCACTTGGAAACGGAGCAACTTGCTTCTGAGTGTCAACTGGATAAACAATGAAATGAAGGCAGAAATAAAGATGTTCTTTGAAAGCAATCAGAATGAAAACACAACTTACCAGGATCTCTGGGACACCTTTAAAGAAGTGTTGAGATGGAAATTTATAGCAATAAATGCCCACATGAGAAACAAGGAAAGATCTAAAATTGAGACCCCATCATCAAAATTTAAAGAGCTAGAGGAGGAAGATTAAAAAAAAAACTCAAAAGCTAGCAGAAGATAAGAAATAACTAAGATCAGAGCTGAACTGAAGGAGATAGTGACACAAAAAACCCTTCAAAAAATTAATAAATCCAGGAGCTGGTTTTTTGAAAAGATCAACAAAGTAGACAGACCACTAGCCAGGATAATAAAAAAGAAAAGAGAGAACAATCAAATAGATGTAATAAAAACAAATAAAGGGGATATCATCACTGATCCCACAGAAATACAAACTACCATCAGGGATTACTACAAACAGCTCTATGCACATAAACCAGTAAAGCAGGAAGAAATGGATAAATTCCTGGACACTTGTACTCTACCAAGACTAAACCAGGAGGAAGCTGAAACCCTGAATAGACCAATAACAAAAGCTGAAGTTGAGGCAGAAATCAATAGCCTACCAACCAAAAATAGTCCAGGTCCAGATGAGCTCACAGCAGAATTCTACCAGACATACAAAGAGGAGCTGGTTCCATTCCTTCTGAAACTATATCAAACAATAAAAAAGAGGTAATCCTCACTAACTCATTTTATGAGACCAACATCATCCTGATACCAAAACCAGGCAGAGACTCAATTAAAAAAGAAAACTTCAGGCCAATATCCGTGATGAACATCAATGCAAAAATCTTCAATGAAATACTGGCAAACCGAATGCAAACAGAACATCAAAAAGCTTATTCATCACGATCAAGTAGGCTTCATCCTGGGGATGCAAATCTGGTTCAACCTACGCAAGTCCATGAACATAATATATCACACAAACGGAACCACAGACAAAAACCACATGATTATCTCAATAGATGCGGAGAAGGCCTTCGACAAAATTCAGCAGCCCTTCATTCAAGATTGTAGGGCTGTACAATTAGCAGGTGGCAAAGCCACCCACGTTTGTGTCTCTCTCTTTAGAGCAGTGAGTTCCCCCAGGCCCTGAGTGGGTCCGGAGATGGTGTCTGGGAGCTAAAGATTGGAGTCAAAAACATTAGAAGTTTACCTGTTGTGCCATTCTACTGTGGCTGAGTTGTCCTTCAAACCCAAGACAAAGTCCTTTCCACTCTACCCACCCATTTCCACAGGCAAAGGAGTCTCTATCTTTCTGTAGCCACTACCACCACCAGCCAATGGGGGTTTCTCCCAGGCCATCAGTGATGTGGCCCAAGAGCTTTTCAGTCTGCTTATAATGAATGTTGCCTGGCCTGGGACTCACAATTAAGGGCAGTGTGCTTCTCTATGACCAAGGGGAGGTCCAGATATCCTGTCAAAGAGTCTAGGCCTGGACTCAGGAATGCGAAGATCCCACTTAATTCTTTACCTTCTATGGCTGAACAGGAACCTAAGGTGGAAGACAAAGTCTCCGTTACTTTTATCTCTGCTATTCTCAAACAGAAGGAGTCTTTCACTGCAGTTACCACAGCTGGGAATGTGCTGGGTCACACCTGAAGC
Organism: Saguinus oedipus; assembly: GCA_031835075.1. NCBI lineage: Eukaryota > Metazoa > Chordata > Mammalia > Primates > Cebidae > Saguinus > Saguinus oedipus. Next base: position 76,239,853 of record CM063191.1, on the reverse strand, counting down.
AAGCATGTTCCAAGGCCCACAGAGTGCTATCTGGCCCCAGGTGGGTCCATATACTATCTGTGTATTGCTGTTGGTTATTCATGACCCAAGAGTTTTTTAATCAGCAGTTGATGAATCCTGCCACAACTTGGTATTAGGATTAGAATAGAAGTATAAAACTGGCTTTATTTATGTATGTCATGTTTTTGTCCATGACCAAACAAAATAAGTCATAACAAACTATTAAATTAATTAACTTAGGCTGGGTGTGGTCACTTACACCTGTAATCCCAGCACTTTTGGAAGTCGAGGTGGGCAGATCACTTGAGTTCATAAGATTGAGACCAGCCTGGCCAACATGGTGAAACCTTGTCTGTACTATAAATACAAAACTTAGTTAGGCCTGGTCGTGGGTGCTTATAATTCCAGCTACTCAGGAGGCTGAGGCAGGAGAATCACTTGAACCCAGGAGGTGGAGGTTGCAGTGAGCGGAAATCATGTCACTGCACTCCAGCCTGGGTGACAGAACAAGACTCCATCTCTAAATAAATAAATAAATAAATAAATTTGCCCGATAACTGGATACAAGATCAATGAACAATAATAAATTTTAAGCCTATGTGTCAGTAGAAAATAATTAGAAAGTGAAATTTAAAGAATAATATAATCTACCATTTCATCAAAAATACCTAAGAAAGATATTTTAAAGATTAAAAGATATTTTAGAGATATCTCTACTGAGTCAGTGGCCATAGACATAAGAACAAGTACAACATGTTAGATATATGTAAATGAAAATATTATTCAGCATTTCTAAAGAAGTAACTGCTGCTTGCAACAACATGGATAAACCTAGAGGATACTATGCTAAGTAACATAAGCCAATCACAGGAAGACAAATACTGCATGATTTCACTTATATGAGGTAGCTATAATAGTTAAACTCATAGAAAAAATTTTAGTTACACAAAATAAATCATTTCTTAAGATCTACTGTAGAACACAGTGCCTATAGTTACAACAGAGTACTGTGTACTTCAACATTTTTTGGGAGGGTAGATCACATGTTCTTTGTGTGTATTTTTTGGTGGGCGAATGGAGTCTCACTCTGTTGCCCAGGCTAGAGTGCAGTGGTGCAATCTTGGTCTACTGCAACTTCCGTCTCCCAGGTTCCATCAATTCTCCCACCTCAACCTTCCAAGTAGCTGGGATTACAAACGTGAGCTACCACCACACCCAGCTAACTTTTTGTATTTTTAGTAGAGTCTGGGTTTCACCCTGTTGGCCAGGCTGGTCTTGAACTACTGACCTCAAGTGATGCTCCTGCCTCAGTCCCCCAAAATACTGGGATTACAGGTGTGAGCTACTACTGTGCCAGGCCAGATCACATGTTCTTACCACAAACAAACAAACAAATGCACAAACAGAAAAAAGACATGATAAAACTTTGGAAGGTGTTGGATATGTCTATTACTTCGATTGTGGAGATAGTATCTTGGGTGTTTACATATGTTCAAATTCATCAAAATGTACACAATGAATATGGATAGTTTCTTGTATTCAATCATTTTTCAATAAAGTTAAAAAGAAAAAACTAAATAAATACATATATAAAGAATCTGAATAAATATATAATGTACAGGGAATAAATACCTCATGTTTAATACACTAATTCTTTCTCAAATGTTCTATAGATCAAATGCAATCTCAATTACAGTCTCTGTAGTTATTTTCATGATACCTTATAGGTGATTGTAAAATTTATTTTAAAAGAAAGGAATGATAATTCTAGGATTAAAAGATTAAAGTGAAAAGACTTATAAAATATCAAGACTTATTTCACAGCTACAGTAATTAAAATAACATGGCATTAACATAAAGACATATTATAGGGAAAAAACCCTAAAATTTGTATATAAGTCACCATTTATATATAGTAATTTGATAAACAACAAATATGCCACTACTTTTGGAAAACATAATATGTTTTCTTGAATAAATTGTGTTAAGTCAATTGGCTATGGAGACATAGAAATTTTCTATGGAGACATAGAAAACAGTGAATTTTCATTTCACTCACACCACACACAAAAACTAATTTGAAATGGATCATAGATCTAAATATGAAAGAAAAAAATTATAAAGTTTATTGAAAAAAAGTAAGAAAATATCACAGAGAAGTCAATTACCAGTAAATATTTATATTTTCACTTTCTTTAAATTACAAACATCTATTCCTTTAAAAAAAATTTAAGAGAGTAAAATGACAGGCCACAAACTTGAAATTGTTATTTGATATATAGCATTGATGTAGATACAGACATCTGATGATGAACTAAAATTCTGAATATATATAAATATAAAATCTCCTACAGATTAATAAGAAATCCTTGTCTTCTTCCTGGTTTTAGAGGAAAAATTTTTAGCTTTAACTGTTGAGTATGATGTTATCTGTGGCCTTGTCATATTGGCTTAGTATTGTGCTGAGGTATATTTATTTTGTGACTTAATTAGTTGAGAATATTTATTAGAAACACCAAATTTTCTCAAAGGCTTTTTCTTTATTAAGTTGATCATATTATGTTTATCCTTTACTCTGGTATATCACATTTATTCTGAATTCCAGGAATAAATATCATTTTGTCATAGTATGTTTTCTTTTAACGAGCCAGTGAAATCAGTTTGCTAGTACTTGTTGAGAATTCGGCATTTATATTGATCAGGGATAGTGGCCTGTAGTTTTTCTTCATCACAGTGTCCTTTTCTGGTGTGACGCTGGCAACACAGAATAAATTTTAAAGTGTTCCATACACTTTCATTTTCTGAAGGAGTTTGAGAAGGATTTACATACATTTTTATTTAACTATTTGGTAGTATTCAACAGTGAAGTATTTGGTCCTAGGAATTTTTGTTGGGAGGTCTTTGGTTAGTAATTCAATTCCCTTACTCATTATCGATCTTTTCAGGGGAAGCCCTAGCCAGAGTGATTAGGCAAGAAAACAAATAAAAGACATTAAAGTTGGAAAGGGAGAAACAACATTTTCTCTGTTTTTAAATGACAATTTTATATACAAAATAACCTTATAATCTCCTGCAAAGATTGTTATAACAAATAAACAAATTTATTAAATTTGGATTCAGCAAATCAACATCTAAAAATCAGTTGTGTTTATATCTCCTAACAGTGAACTTTCAAAAAAAAAATTAAGAAAGCAATCCAGTTGATAATAGCATCAAAATAATAAACCAAGATACTTTTTTTAAAAATTTTTAAAATTTTCATTGCATTATAGGTTTGGGGGTACATGTGCACAACGTGCAAGATAGTTGCATAGGTACACACATGGCAGTGTGTTTTGTTGCCTTCCTCCCCTTCACCCACACTTGGCATTTATCCCCAGGCTATCCCTCCCCAGCCCCCCCCGCTGTCCCTCCCCCATTCACCCCAATAGACCCCAGTGTGTAGTAGACCCCCTCCCTGTGTCCATGTGTTCTCATTTTTCTCACCCACCTATGAGTGAGAATATGCGGTATTTCTTTTTCTGTTCTTGTGTCAGTTTGCTGAGAATGATGTTCTCCAGATTCATCCATGTCCTTACAAAGGACACAAACTCATCATTTTTGATTGCTGCATAATATTCCATGGTGTATATGTGCCACATTTTCCCAGTCCAGTCTATCATCGATGGGGATTTGGGTTGGTTCCAGGTCTTTGCTATTGTAAACATTGCTGCAATGAACATTCGTGTGCATGTGTCCTTATAGTAGAACAATTTATAGTCCTTTGGATATATACCCAGTAATGGGATTGCTGAGTCAAATGGAATTTCTATTTCTAGGTCCTTGAGGAATCTCCACACTGTCTTCCACAATGGTTGAACTAATTTACAACCATATAATCTTTGATAAACCAGACAAAAACAAGCAATGGGGAAAGGATTCCCTGTTTAATAAATGGTGTTGGGAAAACCAAGATAAATTTAACCAAGGAGATCCAAGACTTGTACACAAAAATCTGTAAAACATTGATAAAAAAATTACACGCAAATAAATGGAAAAATATTCTGTGTTCAAGCATTGGAGGAATTACTGTTGTTAAAATGTTCATACTACCCAAATCATTCAACAGATTCAATACAATCCCTATAAAAATTCCAATAACATTTTTCCTAGAAATAGAACCATAAAGGACTCTAACTAGTCAAAGCAACTTTGAGTGAAAAGAACAAAGCTGAAGGTATCACACTTTTTAATTTTAAATTATATTTAAAAGCTATAGCAATTAAAACAATAGAGCTTTTGCATAAAAACCAAACACCTAAACCAAAGGAAGAAACTGAGAACCCAGAAATAAACCCATTAATATGCAATCAACTAATTTTTGACAAGGGAGCCAAGAGAATGCAATGTATAAAGTTATCTTCAATAAATAGTGTTGGGAAAGCTGAATATCCATATTCAGAATAGACCCTTCATGCATAAAAATCAACTCAAAATAAATGAGACTGAAATCTAAGACCTAAAACTGTAAAACCCCTAAAAGAAAATGTAGGAGTAAAGTTCCTTGACATTAGTCTTTGCAACAAATTTTTTTTAATATGATGCCAGAAACACACAAGAAAACAAAAAATAAACAAGTGAAATTAAATAAAACTAAAAAGCTTTCTGCACAGTAAAATAAAGTCAACAAACTGAAAAGGTAACGTATAGAATAGAAAAACAAATACAAATTCATACAACTGTATAATAAAAAAATTCACAATCCAGTTAAAAAACAGCCGAAGAACCCAAATAGATATTTTTTCAAGAAGACATTCAAATGCCTAATGCAAATATGAAAGTGTGCTCAACATCCCCAACCATTAGGAAAATATAAATCAAATTGCAATGAGGTATTACATCACACCAGTTATTATGGCTATTATTTTTTTAATGATTTGGAAAAAAAAGTCTTTTGGCGAAGATGTAGAGAAAGTGAACCTTTGTGCACTATTGGTGGAAATGTAACTGGAAGAGCCACTATAGAAAACACAATGAAAATCTCTTAATAAATTACAAATAGTACTACCATATGATCCAGCAATCTTTCTTTTGAATATATATCCAAAAGAATTGAAATCAAGATCTCAAAGAGACATCTGTACTTTCATCTTAATTGCAGTGTTATCCATAAAAGCTATTATATGGAAGCAACCAAAATGTCTTCCAATGAATAAGTAAATAAATAAATTATGGTATAGAAATATAATGAAGTATTACTAAGCCTGTAAAAAAGAAAACCCTGATTTTTTCTTTATTCAACAAATGGATGAATTTGGGGGACATTATATTACATGAAATAAATCATATATAGAAAGATAAATATTACATGATCTTGCTTGACATATGATATCTAAAATAGTCAAGCTCATAAAATTAGTGAATAGAATAATTTTTTCCACTGTCTTCATCTGTTTAGTGTTGCTATAAAGGAATATCTGAGGGTTGGTATTTTACAGAGAGAAGAGGTTTATTAAGAGGTTTATTTGGCTCACAGTTCTGCAGACTGTACAAGAAGCATGGCATCAATATGTGCTTCTCATGAGGACTACAGGCTGCTTCCAGTAATGACACGTGCAGTGATCACATGGCAAGAAAGGAAGAAAGATAGAGGGAAGAAATGTTCCAGGTTATTTTTAAAAACCAGCCCCCATGAGAACTAATAAAGTGGAAACTCATTTATTACCTTGTACATGACACCAAGCCATTCATGAGGGTTTTGCCCCCATTACCCAAACATCTCCACTTATTCCTCATATTCAACATTGGAGCTCAAATTTCAACATGAGTCTTGAGAATTCAAACTTCCAAACAGTAGCATCCAGGTTCTAGGAGGGAGAAATTTGGATGGGTAAAAGATACAATGTTATAGTTATGCAGAAAAATAAGTTCTAGAGATCCACTACACAGTTCTAGAGATCCACTACACAGCACAGTGCTTATAACTAATAACACTGTATTATATACCTAAATTTTGCTAAGTGAATATATTTTATGTCAAGTGTTTCTACATCAAAAAATCCCCAATAATAACAACAAAAGGGGATTGGAGGAAATTCTAAGAGGTGATGGGTGTGTTTATGACTTTGATAGTGGTGATGGTTTCACAGTTACACACAAACTCACTGAGATGTACACATTAAATATGTACAGCTTTTTATAGGCCAATCATTGCTGAGTAAAATAGTTTAAATAAAAAGGCAAAAGATACGCTTCCAATTTTAGGTTATACAATGGATTTGAAAAAGCATTTCATGAAAGAACATAAAATGGTAAAACCACCTTTGAAATTTCTTTTGTAGTATCTAATAAAGCTGGATATTCACTTTTTACACACAAGGTTTACTCCTCGGTATCTAATAAAAGAAAAAGAGTATTTACACCCACCAAATACTTAGAATCTCCACAGAATTGTCATTCAGAATCATCCCCAAATTAAAAATAATCAAAATGCTTGTTATAAAAGAATGAAAAAATAAATGATATGTTAATATTAATCAAATAGTACAGAATAATAAAAATAACAAAATATTTATACATTTAAAAAACATGGTTGAAGCTCACAGAAGTAATTATTAGCAAATATAACCATATCCAAAAGAATACATAAAATATGGTGAATTTACAGGACATAAAGTGTGATTACGTCTTTAGGGATATATTGACAGAGTGAACATAAGGAAGGCTTTGCAGAGATAATTGTTCTATGACTTACATTGGGTTGTTGCTACACATATAAACATTTATTAAACTAACTATTTGAGATTTGTACTATTTCAATATGTACTTTAATTTTTAAGAATATGAAAGGAATGCAGAGCTTTTCTTGCAAGACTATTAAAAAGGGTTAATAAAGACAACATTGACACTATTATTGGCATTTAGCAGGGGCTCCACAAATATTGCTTTCTTTTTCTTTAATTTTTTAAATTTTTATTGCATTATAGGTTTTGGGGTACATGTGCAGAGCGTGCAAGATAGTTGCATAGGTACACACATGGCAGTGTGTTTTGCTGCCTTCCTCCCCTTCACCCACACTTGGCATTTTATCCCCAGGCTCTCCCTCCCAAGCCCCCTCAGCTGTCCCTCCCCCATTCCCCCCAATAGACCCCAGTGTGTAGTAGACCCCTCCCTGTGTCCATGTGTTCTCATTCTTCTCACCTGCCTATGAGTGAGAATATGTGGTATTTCCTTTTCTGTTCTTGTGTCAGTTTGCTGAGAATGATGTTCTCCAAATTCATCCATGTCCTTACAAAGGACACAAACTCATCATTTTTGATTGCTGCATAATATTCCATTGTGTATATGTGCCACATTTTCCCAGTCCAGTCTATCATCGATGGGCATTTGGGTTGGTTCCAGGTCTTTGCTATTGTAAACATTGCTGCAATGAACATTCGTGTGCATGTGTCCTTATAGTAGAACGATTTACATTCCTTTGGATATATACCCAGTAATGGGATTGCTAGGTCAAATGGAATTTCTATTTCTAAGTCCTTGAGGAATCGCCACACTGTCTTCCACAATGGTTGAACTAATTTACACTCCCACCAACAGTGAAGAGTGTTCCTATTTCTCCACATCCTCTCCAGCATCTGCTGTCTCCAGATTTTTTAATGATCGCCATTCTAACTGGAGTGAGATGGTATCTCAATGTGGTTTTGATTTGCATCTCTCTAATGACCAGTGATGATGAGCATTTTTTCATGTGTTTGTTGGCCTCATGTATATCTTCTTTTGTAAAGTGTCTGTTCATATCCTTTGCCCATATTTGAATGGGCTTGTTTGTTTTTTTCCTGTAAATCTGTTTGAGATCTTTGTAAATTCTGGATATCAGCCCTTTGTCAGATGCGTAAACTGCAAAGATTTTTTTCCCATTCTGATGGTTGCCGATTCACTCTAGTGACTGTTTCTTTTGCCGTGCAGAAGCTGTGGAGTTTGATTAGGTCCCATTTGTCTATTTTGGCTTTTGTTGCCAATGCTTTTGGTGTTTTGGTCATGAAGTCCTTGCCTACTCCTATGTCCTGAATGGTTTTGCCTAGATTTTCTTCTAGGGTTTTTATGGTGTCAGGTCTTATGTTTAAGTCTTTAATCCATCTGGAGTTAATTTTAGTGTAAGGTGTCAGGTAGGGGTCCAGTTTCTGCTTTCTGCACATGGCTAGCCAGTTTTCCCAACACCATTTATTAAACAGGGAATCCTTTCCCCATTGCTTGTTTTTGTCTGGTTTATCAATGACGGAATATTGCTTTCTTTACCATGAAGGAAAGTGCTGAAATATTAATGTTTGGGAACAATTCAATCATAGTAAACCTTTGTTGATGTCAAAACTCAGGCCATCCACCCCTCAAGAAGTAAGATCTCATGAAGATAAAGCCAAGAACACAGATGAAGTGCTTAGGTTTGATAACTAACCCAATTGTAGCCTGACCTCAGTACCAGCTGAAGTATTGTGACCAGATATCTTGGGAAATAATGTAAATGATGCTTTCTCTATCTCAAAGTAGTCTGAAACCATGATGCTCTCTGGGTGCTTTTATGTGAAAGGAGGGTAAAGCTAGAAGTTTGTTCTTAAATATGTTAAATTCAGATTTTCCATCACATTAAAGAAGTTAGTCATTCATTTATCTATTCATAAAGCCTTAACATGCTCATTATATGCCACAGTTCTAATTTGTCAGTACTAGAACCAAGGGTGGTAGCAGAAACATTTAGAGAAACAGGAAGAAGCCAGGACAACAAAGATAAAAAATAGGACAAAATTACTGATTTCTGTTAGGCATTGAATGAAGAAGTATACAGGTAATCAGGAGATGTATGTAACATGTACATCTTAAATATCAAGACAAAACAAAGACTCTGAAACAAACTAAAAAAGTAAAAGGCAGGAGATACAGAGAGACCAAGTCAATGGCTGGAATGAATTTGAATTTACCAAGAGTTTTCTGGAGATGAAGCTAAGACCCAATGTGATGGTTAATACTGGGTGTCAACTTGATTGGGTTGAAGGATGCAAAGTATTGATCATGTGTGTGTTTGTGAAGGTGTTGCCAAAGGAGATTAATATATAGGTCAGTGGGCTGGAAAAGGCAGACCCACATTTAATCAAGGTAGGCACCATCTAATCAGCTGCCGGTGCAGTCAGTATATAAAGCAGACAGAAAAATGTGAAAAGGCTAGACTAGCTTAGCCTCCCAGCCTACCTCTTCCTCCCATGCTGGATACTTCCCGCCCTTGAACAACAGACTTTAAGTTCTTCACTTTTGTGACTTGAATTGACTATGTTGTTTCTCAGCTTGCAGAGGGCCTATTGTGGGACACTGTGATCATGTGAGTTAAATACTCCTTAATAAACTCCCCTTTATATGCAGATACATAGATAGATAGATAGATAGATAGATAGATAGATAGATAGATAGATAGATAGATATCCTATTAGTTCTTTCCCTCTAGAGAACCCTGACTAACATACTCAAAGAGTTAGCATTTTAATTGTGGGCTGTTTTTCATGAAATAGCATGCAGTTACTTGGAGACTATCTGGTATAGATAGGAACTTCTTAAACATCACATAAACAAGTACCTGCTATATACACATACAAGATTGGATTTGCCCTTGGTGAATAAATTCTTGAATTGAGATGGCCCTATATTACTTGAAGAGTATAACAATCCTTAGGTTTTTCACCCTGCATTTTCAGAGGCAAAGCCCATTCCATAGTCTTATACATAGTTTCTACCATAACTTAAATGGTAGAAATTAGCAGGATAGATACACAAATGTTTATATGGTGTCTATGAGAGACTCACTTTTAAAAAAATAAATAATCAATTAAAGTGAAAGGATAGCAAAGGTATTTCATAGCAATAGTAACAAAAAGATAGAGTTCTGTACTAATATGAGACAAAATATGCTTTAAATCAGAAATTATTATAGGAGATAATGATGGATATAATAAATTAATAGAAGGGAGAATCCAGCAAGAAGATACAGCAATTATAAACATCCAGGTCTAATAATGAAGCCACCAAATACCTGAAGCAAATCATGACAAAATTGAAAGAAAAACTACGGCAATTATACACTAACATTTAGGGACTTCATCACTCCACTTACAATAATAGAACAATTAGACAGAAGATCAATTAAAAAACATATTTTGAACAACACAATAAACCAACCAGATATTGCTGACATACATGGAATGCTCTAACCTAAATACTCATGAAACATTCTCCAGGATACTCCCTATGTTTGGCCCAAACAAATCTCCATACATTTTAAAAGATTTAAGTCCTATAAGGTATCTTCTCCAAACACAATGGAATGAATCATGATATTCATTAGAAAAATAAAAAAAAAATGGAAAAAACACAAATATGTGGAAATTAAACAATAGACCCTTAAGAAATCAATGGGTCAAGTAATATTTTTTACAATATCAGAAGACAAATGAACAAAAAAACCCAGCACATTTAATAAGATAAAGCAAAAGCAATGCAAGAGGGGTATTTATAACTGCAAATGTTTACATCAAAAAAAGAAAGGTCTCAAGTCAACAACCTAATGCTACAAGTTAAGGAACTAGAAAAAGGAAGACCAAACTAACTCCATGGCTAAAAGAAGGAAAGAAATAATGAAGATTAGACTGGAGAGAAATTAAACAGAAAATGAAAAACAATAAAGAATGTCAATGAAAACAAAAATTGGTTTTTAGAAAATGATAATAAAATTGACAAAACTTTGCCTGGACACACCAACAAAAAATATAGAAGACTCCAATTACTTAAAAAAGAAATAAAAATGAGAACATTATTATTGACATAAAAAGTTTAAAAAGATTATAAAAATTTTTGTGAAAATCTGTACACTAACAATTCCTTAATTAAAATGAACAAATTCCTAGAAACACACACACACTATTAAATTGAGTAAAAAGAAGTTGAACGTCTGAATAGATTCACAATAAGTAAAAATATTGAATCAATAATCATAAAATAAAAGAAGAGACAGGTGGTTTGACTGCTGTATTCTTCCAAAAATGTAAAGAAAAATTAACAATTGTGCTCAAACTCTTCCAAAAAAGAAAGGAAAGATAACACTTGCCAACTCATTCTTTGAGGCCATTATTACCCTGAAGCAAAACCAGACAATAGAATCATAAGAAAGAAAATAACAGACCTGTGTTCATTATGAAAGTAGATGCAAAAATTTTGTTAAAAATTCTAGCAAACCCAATCAACCAATACATAACAATAATTTGATGGCTCATGCCTATAATCCCAGAACTTTGGAAGACTGAAGAGGAAGGATTGCTAGAACCCACGTGTTCAAGACCAGCCTGGGCAACATGGCAAATACCCATATCTACAAAAAATACAAAAAAAAAAAATTAGTTGAGCATGGTGGCATGTATCTGTGGTCCCAGCTACTTGAGAGATGGAAGCAGGAGAGTCACCTGAGCCCAGGAGGTTGAGGCTGTAGTGAGACATGATCGCACCACTGCACTCCAGCCTGGATGACTGGATGTCTCAAAAATAAAAATAATTATAATAATTAGCTATCATAACCAAGTGTGATTTATCCTAGGAATGCAAAGTTGTTGTGACATACAAAAATCAATCATTATAGGAATGACGCTTCTGAACAAAAGCATATGATAGTCTAAATCGATGAAAAAAATATATTTGACAAAACAAACACTTTTTATAATATTTACAAGTTGGAAACAGCAAAAAGACAAATGATCAAATTTTCAAGAAAGGGAAAAGATTTGAATTAACATTTCTCCAAGTAAGATAATCAAATAATCAATATGCACATGAAAATATGCTAAACATTATTTGTATTTAGGGAAATGCAGATTAAAACAACAATGAGATAGCACGTCACACCTACTGGGATGGCCATGTCAAAAAAAATAACAGAAAATAACAATGGTGATGATCTGAAGAGATTGAAACTCCCATACTTTGCAGGTAGGAATGTAACATGGTGCAACTCCTGTGGAAAATATTTTGGCAGTTCCTTAAAAAAAAGAAACACAGAAATATGATATGACTCAGCATCTCCACTCTTAGATATATAACCCCCAAAATTTATACCCTGAAAACAGGAGTTTAACACAAAACTTATATATAAATATTCATAGCAGTACAATTCACAATAGCTAAATGTGGAAAAAACTCAAATGTCCATCAGCTGATTAATGGCTAAACAAAATGTTACATAATGCACACAATAAAATATTTTTCAGCCATAAAAAGAAATAATATACTGATACATGCTACAACATAGAGAAACTCTCAAATCATAATGGTAAGTAAAACATAGAGAAACCTTGAAAACATAATGATAAGTAAAAGATGTCAGAAACAAAGAGTCATTTATTGTATAATTCTATTTATATAAAATGCAAATTCATAGATAAAGAAAGATTAATGGTTGCCTGAAGTTATGGGAAGAATGGAATAGGTGTGATTGCTTAAAGCTTATGGGGTTTCTGTTTCAGGTGATACAAACATTCTTGAAATGGATAATGGTGATGGTTGCATTACATTGGGAATATACTTAGCGTCATGGACTTGTACATTTCAAAATAGTTAAAATGACAAATTGTATGTTATGTATTTTTTATTATTTTAATATCAGTTGCCTCTTCATTATTTTTTCTCTGTGTTTACAGAATTGGCTGATTCCAGAGAACAACACTTTAAGAGAGACAGACAACAGGACCAACATATTTTATGAGGTATGAAGGTTGGACTCTCCTGAGTAGGGCAAGATCACTTCAATACATCAAAATTTTGTGATGACTGGTCTGAACAGTAACCCTTAATGAAAAGAGGAGGAGCATCACTGGGGGCTGTGATATATAATAGGACAGCACGCAAGCCCAAAATAGTAAAGATAAATGTCTGGAAAAAACAGGAACTACCGAAGATGAAGACTCTACTTCCCTATTTTACCAAGGACTATCCATGGCAGGATCATATTCTGAAATTATTTGCCATTTCCTGAAAAACTCCCAAATATTGTGCAACTCATTCCAAGTTAGAAATAGGAATTTTAAATTAACCCAAGGATTTATACACTCAGAGGTTTAGGATTCTGGCAAGTATATAGAAAGGAGAGATTTCTTTTCCTTTTCTAAATTTTTTTTTTTACAAATCATTCTGTCCTTGCATCCTCTCCATTATGCCTAATACTTTTCCTCCATTAGATACTGCAATTATTTTAACAAGCCTTTGTGAATTATTCTGCTGTAATTCACATCATTTTAATTAACATATACATAATGGTCAGTGCATCCTGAGACTCTTTTCTTGGCTTATATTTTAGTTGCTCTTTTCATGTTGCTCTTATAGAAATCCAGGCCACTGAATCAGTAAAGAATTCAGTTTCTAAATCATGTTTGACTTGAGAGCTAGCTACCTTGGAAATTTCCAATATCCTAATGACTGCTGGACCTCTACATTAGGGTTTTGGTCTGTGATTCAGACTCATGGGACTTTCATTTCTTATTACACGTTTTGACATATGAAGGCAAAGAAAGCAGCAGAAGTGTGAGAATTTACAAACAAGGAGTAATGAGGCAATTAAGCCTAAGAGAAATAAGATGTGATGGTAATTGAATGTGCAGGAGGAGAAAGTGAAATTATGTGAAAACAAGTTCATAAACTCTATGTTTCCTTAAAGGTAAATGCAAGCCCAATTTAGCATTATTTTACTCTTTCTGTACAATTATCTGAACCTAAAATAAAAAATCGATTAACTCAATCATTAAGAAAAGAGTGGAAAAATGTGCCGAGAAATTTAGGTCTTTGGGGATATTGATTTATAAAACTTCCATAGCAAATCAGTTGGTCTTCACATGTCAAATAATAGTAGGGTAATATAATTTATAGGCTGAGAACAGCTGATAAACATAAAGTGATTCAAGGGATACCAGGAAGTACACTATCAATTTATCCCGAAAATGCCTCTCATTGTAATTTTCACTTGCACTATTACCAAATTATTATTTTCTTTAAATTAGTGCTCTTTCGTGAGGTTCTCTTCTATAAGGTAAATACAATATTTCAAAAGAAAATAATATGAGATGACAACTTATCAGTGGTGTGCTAAACTGGCTCTTAAAGATGCAAGAAACCCCATTGTTTGTACAAACTCCCCTTCAGTGACTTCTCATCAGTAGTTTTACATCACTTATAGTAGGACATTTATACAACAGAAATCAGTAGAAAATCAAGCTTACTTGAAAACTGGTTTAACCATTTTAGGTTCATATGTGTAATTTCAAAAATTATTTTATGTAGCCTATTTTGCATTTGTTAAAATATAATCTTACAGAAAAGCTTTCCTTTGCATTATATGTTGTTCTATACATAGTCGTTCCAATTACTTTAAAATACTTTTTATGTGTGTTTATTTTTCCTCAAAAGAGACATGAAGATATGTGGGATTATTTTTGCTTGGACTACACAAAATTATATGGGTTGTCAGTCTGTTTATTTTGCTTATAACAGAATAGCTGAAACTGGCTAATTTATGAAGAAAAGAAATTTATTTCTCATAGTTATGAAGACTGAGAAATCTGAGGTTGAGGTGCTATATTTGGTGAGGGCCTTGTTGCTGGTGGAGACTCTGCAGAGTTCCAAGGTGGCACAGGGCATCACATGGGGGGTTGATTGTGCTATCTCAGGTCTCTATTTCTCATCTTATAAAGGTACCATTACCACACACACACACACACACACACACACATATATATATATATATAATCCCATTAGTCTATTAATCCATAAATGAATTCATTCATTCATGAGTTCACAGTCCTCATGACATAATCTTAAGGTTCTGACCTTTCAAGACAGCCATATTTGGGGTTAAATTTAATCATGAGTTTTGTGAGAAGATACAAGTACTTAAACCATACCATAGACCAAATGTGGGTTATATTTGCAGAGGCCTTAGAGTACGTGGTGCTTGTGGAATATTGTTTCAAAGACACAGGGGGATTATTGAATGAAAGTAAAAAGTCCCACATATTCACAACTCCTTTTCCTGTTTCCTATAGGCTTTTAAGGGTCCAGAAACTTCCCTCCTACAGTGAGAGATTGGGTTACCCATAACATAAACCTAACATCTCATATCCACAATATTTTCTGAAAATCAAATTCAGTAGAAATTTAAAGAAATCAGGAATGAGGGGGAAACATGGAGAAAAGGACAACTAGACCCATCATACATAATCCTTACCATTTACTTTGTTTTTATTTTATTTCAGGAAGACACTAAAGGCAAGAATTAAAATTCAAAAAGAATTCAAGTTTTTACCTGTCTTTTAGAAATGGAATAATATTATGGTTATTACATCCGCAAACATAATTTGGAAATTTTTTTTTCTAGCAACTTGCCTGTATGTTATTCTACACTCAAAGATTCCATTGCTGAGATCAATGAACACATTGCCTGGGTTTGATCACTTGGCATTTTTTGAGCCAAACCAAAGCCTCAAAGTAAATATTTCCTACATAGATCATTTAGGCCGCAAATGAAAATGCAAGGAATAGCAGCAGGGAAAATACTGCTTTAAAGTTTCTTGCAAAGCATACTACATCAATTAGTAACTAAAAATACAGCCTTCAGGAGACACTTACAAAGAAAGGGAAAGGATAAGGAGCAGCATTTTAAAATGTTCATCATCTTCAAGCTGTTAAAAGTCTACACCCTGCACATTGTCATATATCTTCACATGCTAACTAAACTAACTTTCTGCTGCTTCCCAGACTTATAAATTTCTCTTTAGTAGGTTCCCAGGAACCACAGAGAAAGAGAAAATGTAATATATATCCTCCCTATGTTTAGTTCCAAAGGGAAAAAATCAGCCGTAACTATCAACCTCTTCATGATATTGGGGTGAAACATAAGTAGAGATGAAAGTTTTAGTAATACGATTATATTTTCTGAGTAAATTGCCTCTAGATGACAGTTAATTGTGCAGACCACTTTAATGTAGTCATTATGTTTTAGAAGCTGTTCCTTTTTCTATTGCTCAACTTATTCAATCTGTACCTTTGGCTTTCAGAGAATAAGCTCCATTTTGCTCAATATATAGTCATTTCTTTTAAGCACACTCCATAATTGCTGAGAGGAGAAACCAAGACTTCTGGCTCTCCATGTCACTTCATTTGATAAACGTGAACTGTTTTTGAAGGAGTTTTAAAGAATACCCTCCAGAAGTCATGATCTAATGAGGAACCATAGGATAATGCTGTTCAAATAGCCCCTCTATCAACATGGGTCAGAAAGTCATTCTGCTCCTTTTACAAATACACAGTGATTTGATAGATTTCCAGGGGGAAACACTAATTTGCCAATTCTAAGTGAGCCCAGTCACTCATTTACTCAAGTTTTCATTCACATTTATTAAGCACCTCCTATGTGACAGAAAATTGTATTAAACACACATAAAGGTAATGCTGTTTAGCAAGGTCCAGACTGTCTTTCTGTAGGCAACATCTAGGATATGGCTGTTTTCCTCACTGGCATTTTTAGAAGACATTTAAGAAGTGTAACATTTATATATCAAGTATGTACAGTCTGTACATTACTATTAGAAACAACTGTCATAAAGTTGCACATAAAAATTAGCATAATATAAAACTGTACAATTGAAAGTATACTAAAATTGCAATTAAGGATATCATAAAAACAACACAACTAACATCAATAATTTAGTAAAAACAAAAGAAAAAATGAACTACTTTTCAGATTATATATTGAACTCAATACACAGCAGAGATGGCACACTTGCTTCTACTTCCATTCCTATCTTCAGTTCTGATGAATGAAACTGATATTTAGAAAATGACTCTCAGGTCCTAAAAGTTTCTCAGTTAAAAATTCAACCATGGCCAACAGTCTACCTTGAATCAGCTAGGAAACATATTTGTTGATTTTTTTCTAAGTTTTCAAAGAAAAACAGATTTTAGTAAACTTTTATTTAACCCAAATAGAAATTAATTCAAGCAAAATCACTTTATTCTGCATATACACTGGCTGACTATGGGACATTCGTTGTGATTGGTGCCACCCTGAAGGACCTTCTACCTTTCACCCATCCCTCAGGCTCATCCTTTGTTTGGGCCATTAGTCTCTCTTTGAGATTACAACCTTGACAAGAACTATTAAAATGCAAATGCAAATAGAGGGATAACCCATTAAATCATTACTCATTCAGCAAGTATTTAGTAAAAATTAGGTAATCTGTTAATTATCATCTAACAGAAACCTGGGATAAGGTGACAATGAAAGCCTAAAGAGCTCTAGCTGGTAAAAGTATTGGAGCCTGGGACATTGGCCAAAGAAGGAAGGCTAATGTTGTTCACTTTAGTATGGATTTTAGGAAGTGGTGACAGGATCACGTGGAGTGACAGGAAAGCCCAGGGCATAAGAAGACCATGAAGGACACTACTGGGGGTTAATGAGTCATGAAAAAAGAGAGACTATATTAGACCAACAGTATTCAAAAAGTGAAAAAATATAAAATACAGTGAGCATATGGGAAAAACAGCACTTCTGTATGTTGCTGGTGGAGTTAAAAATTTATACAGACAATTTGGAAAATAATTTATTAGTATCAATAAAACTGACAATGGGTAGAGCCTACAATCCTGCAATTACACTTCAGGTATAAATTTTATATAAATGCACTGTACATAAGAATATATGTACTAGAAAGCTGATATCAGCATTGTTTTTAATGGAAAAAACTAGAAAAAAATGTAATATATATATATATATATATATATATATATATATATATATGATACACCAAATAGGTATATATGTAAAATAATGCATATGAAATCTGAAACACATAACTTTAGAAGTGAGATATGAAATAAATGATAAATCTGGCCTTATAAATGCATTATTCAAAGAAAGATTTTATTGTGGATTGTTGGATATCTGACCACAGACTAGTATTTGAAAAATAATACTTTATGAGAAATAGACGCCTTTGGCAGAGCAGGCACAGATCTTTAGATAATATTATACTATATATTCTATACTACTGTGGATACTTGAGGACATTGTAAAACCTGTGGTTTGTCAAGGACCAGATATCTATTTTTATTCTTTTTTTTTGCATGGCTTAATACGGGGCTCTGTACAGCTGGTGGTATCTGAAGAATAATTATTTCCAAACTATGGGTGAATTCACTTTGCAAAAAAGATGGTATTTGCTATTTTCTTTTTTTTTTAATTAATTTTTATTTCAGGACTTTTACCTAAGTCTGCTAAAGGTGGGGTCCTTGTACCACAGCTACAAAAATTCAGGTTCACAGACAATTTGAATGGTGAGTAACACAAGGGTTTATTGGATGAATAGTAAGAAAAGGAGGAAACAGGGACTGTCCAGAAGGCCAGAGTCCCGGCTAGAGCACTTCGTGCCTAGCTGTTGGAATTCCTGGTTTCACATAGGAAGAGGAAGGACCAGGCTCCTTCAGGCTGCAAAGGGCACAAACTTCCCAAGGCTTCATACCAGTGCACAGGCTGGTTGGAGTTTTGCCATGGACCCCCTCTCACCTGGCTGTCTCAAGTGCATTATGACTGGGACATACAAGAGCATCGGGACAAAGTAGGAATCCTCTAACAGTAGGCCAAATTAGTGGGAACCAAATCCCAATTAGTCTCTATATTTTGAGAAGTTGAGTGTGCCCTCAAAAAGTTGTTGGAGTCCTTGGCTAATTTATTCAAAGGACATGAGTCCATTTGCTTTTTAAAAGATATCTTCAGCTACTTTGTTTACTTTTATTTTTTTTTAAATTTTTATTGCATTATAGGTTTTGGGGTACATGTGTAGAACGTGCAAGATAGTTGCAGAGGTACACACATGGCAGTGTGTTTTGCTGCCTTCCTCCCCTTCACCCACACTTGGCATTCATCCCCAGGCTATCCCTCCCCAGCACCCCCCCGCTGTCCCTCCCCCTTTCCCCCCAATAGACCCCAGTGTGTAGTGGACCCCCTCCCTGTGTCCATGTGTTCTCATTTTTCTCACCCACCTATGAGTGAGTATATGCAGTATTTTTTTTTCTGTTCTTGTGTCAGTTTGCTGAGAATGATGTTCTCCAGATTCATCCATGTCCTTACAAAGGACACAAACTCATCATTTTTGATTGCTGCACAATATTCCATGGTGTATATGTGCCACATTTTCCCAGTCCAGTCTATCATCGATGGGGATTTGGGTTGGTTCCAGGTCTTTGCTATTGTAAACAGTAATGCAATGAACATTCGTGTGCATGTGTCCTTATAGTAGAATGATTTATAGACTTTTGGATAGATACCCAGTAATGGGATTGCTAGGTCAAATGGAATTTCTATTTCTAGGACCCTGAGGAATCGCCACACTCTCTTCCACAATGGTTGAACTAATTTACACTTCCACCAACAGTGTAAGAGTGTTCCTATTTCTCCACATCCTCTCCAGCATCTGCTGTCTCCAGATTTTTTAATGATCGCCATTCTAACTGGTGTGAGATGATATCTCAATGTGGTTTTGATTTGCATCTCTCTAATGACCAATGATGATGAGCACTTTTTCATATGTTTGTTGGCCTCATGTATGTCTTCTTCTGTAAAGTTTCTGTTCATATCCTTTGCCCATTTTTGAATGTGCTTGTTTGTTTTTTTCCTGTAAATCTGTTTGAGTTCTTTGTAAATTCTGGATGTCAGCCCTTTGTCAGATGTGTAAACTGCAAACATTTTTTCCCATTCTGATGGTTGCCGATTCACTCTAGTGACAGTTTCTTTTGCTGTGCAGAAGCTGTGGAGTTTGATTAGGTCCCATTTGTCTATTTTGGCTTTTGTTGCCAATGCTTTTGGTGTTTTGGTCATGAAGTCCTTGCCTACTCCTATGTCCTGAATGGTTTTGCCTAGATTTTCTTCTAGGGTTTTTATGGTGTCAGGTCTTATGTTTAAGTCTTTAATCCATCTGGAGTTAATTTTAGTGTAAGGTGTCAGAAAGGGGTCCAGTTTCTGCTTTCTGCACATGGCTAGCCAGTTTTTCGAACACCATTTATTAAATAGGGAATCCTTTCCCCATTGCCTGTTTTTGTCTGGTTTATCAAAGATAATATGGTCGTAGATACGTTGTGTTGCCTCCGAAGCTTCTGTTCTGTTCCATTGGTCTATATCTCTGTTTTGGTACCAGTACCATGCTGTTTTGATTACTGTAGCCTTGTAGTATAGTTTGAAGTCTGGTAGCGTGATGCCTCCTGCTGTGTTCTTTTTGCTTAGAATTGACTTGGCTATGCGGGCTCTTTTTTGGTTCCATATGAAATTCATGGTGGTTTTTTCCAGTTCTGTGAAGAAATTCAATGGTAGTTTGATGGGGATAGCATTGATTGTGTAAATTACTTTGGGCAGTATAGCCATTTTCACAATATTGATTCTTCCTAACCACGAACATGGAATGTTTCTCCATCTGTTTGTGTCCTCTCTTATTTCGTTGAGCAGTTGTTTGTAGTTTTCCTTAAAGAGGTCCCTTACATTCCTAGTGAGTTGTATTCCTAGGTATTTTATTTTCTTTGTAGCAATTGTGAATGGCAGTTCGTTCTTAATTTGGTTCTCTTTAAGTCTGTTATTGGTGTATAGGAATGCTTGTGATTTTTGCACATTGATTTTATATCCTGAGACTTTGCTGAAGTTGCTAATCAGTTGCAGGAGCTTTTGGGCTGAGGTGATGGGGTCTTCCAGGTATATTATCATGTCTGCAAATAGACCCAATTTGGCTTCCACCTTTCCTATTTGAATACCCTTTATTTCTTTTTCTTGCCTGATTGCTCTGGCTAGAACTTCCAGTACTATGTTGAATAGAAGTGGTGAGAGAGGGCATCCTTGTCTAGTGCCGGATTTCAAAGGGAATGCTTCCAGTTTTTGCCCATTAAGTATGATATTGGCTGTTGGTTTGTCGTAAATAGCTTTTATTACTTTGAGATATGTTCCATCAATACCAAGTTTATTGAGGGTTTTTAGCATAAAGGGCTGTTGAATTTTGTCGAATGCCTTCTCGGCGTCAATTGAGATAATCATGTGGTTTTTGTTTTTGCTTCTGTTTATGTGGTGAATTACATTTATAGTCTTGCATATGTTGAACCAGCCTTGCATCCCCGGGATGAATCCTACTTGATCATGATGGATAAGTTTTTTAATGTGCTGTTGCAATCGATTTGCCAGTATTTTATTGAAGATTTTTGCATCTATGTTCATCATGGATATTGGCCTGAAGTTTTCTTTTCTTGTTGAGTCTCTGCCGGGTTTTGGTATCAGGATGATGTTGGTCTCATAAAATGATTTGGAAAGGGTTCCCTCTTTTTGGATTATTTGGAATAGTTTCAGAAGGAATGGTACCAGATCCTCTTTGTCTGTCTGGTAGAATTCAGCTGTGAACCCATCTGGACCTGGGCTTTTTTTGTGTGGTAGGCTCTTAATTGCTGCCTCAACTTCTGACCTTGTTATTGGTCTATTTATAGTTTTGGCTTGCTTCTGGTTTAGGCTTGGGAGGACACAGGCATCCAGGAATTTATCCATTTCTTCCTGATTTACTAGTTTGTGTGCATAGAGTTGTTTGTAGTATTCTCTGATGATGGTTTGAATTTCTGTGGAATCTGTGGCGATTTCCCCTTTATCGTTTTTTATTGCATCTATTTGGTTGTTCTCTCTTTTCTTTTTTATCAGTCTGGCTAGTGGTCTGTTTATTTTGTTGATCTTTTCGATAAACCAGCTCTTGGATTTATTGATCTTTTGAAGGGTTTTTCTTGTCTCTATCTCCTTCAGTTCTGCTCTGATCTTAGTTATTTCTTGTCTTCGGCTAGGCTTTGAGCTTTTCTGATCTTCCTCCTCTAGCTCTTTCAATTTTGATGATAGGGTGTCAATTTTGGATCTCTCCACTCTTCTCATGTGGGCACTTATTGCTATATATTTTCCTCTACAGACTGCTTTAAATGTGTCCCAGAGATTCTGGTACGTTGTGTCTTCATTTTCGTTGGTTTCAAAGAACTTCTTTATTTCTGCCTTCATTTCATTGTTTATCCAATCAACATTCAAGAGCCAGTTGTTTCGTTTCCATGAAGCTGTGGGTTTCTGAGTTATTTTCTGAATTCTGAGTTCCAACTTGATTGCACTATGGTCTGAGAGACTGTTTGTTATGATTTCCGTTGTTTTGCATTTGCTGAGGAGTGCTTTCCTTCCAATTATGTGGTCAATTTTGGAGTAGGTGTGATGTGGTGCTGAGAAAAATGTATATTCTGTGGATTTGGGGTGGAGAGTTCTGTAAATGTCTATCAGGTTTCCTTGTTCCAGGTCTGAGTTCAAGTCCTGGATATCCTTGTTAATTTTCTGTCTGGTTGATCTGTCTGCTATTGACAGTGGAGTGTTAAAGTCTCCCACTATTATTGTGTGGGAGTCTAAGTCTCTTTGTAAGTCATTAAGAACTCATCTTATATATCTGGGTGCTCCTACATTGGGTCCATATATATTTAGAATCATTAGCTCTTCTTGTTGTATCGATCCTTTTAGCATTATGTAATGACCTTCTTTGTCCCTTTTGATCTTTGTTGCTTTAAAGTCTATTTTATCAGAGATGAGAATTGCAACTCCTGCTTTTTTTTGCTCTCCATTTGCTTGGTAAATCTTCCTCCATCCTTTTATTTTGAGCCTTCGTGTATCTTTGCGTGTGAGGTGGGTTTCCTGGATACAGCACACTGATGGGTTTTGGTTTTTTATCCAATTTGCCAGTCTGTGTCTTTTCATTGGTGCATTTAGCCCATTTACATTCAGGGTTAATATTGTTATGTGTGAATTTGATACTGCCATTTTGATGCTAGCTGGCTGTTTTGCCCGTTGGTTCATGTACATTCTTCATTTTGTTGATGGTCTTTAGCATTTGGTATGCTTTTAGGATGGCTGGAACTGGTTGTTTCTTTCTATGTGTAGTGCCTCTTTCAGGAGCTCTTGTAAAGCAGGCCTAGTGGTGACAAAATCTCTGAGTACTTACTTGTTCGTGAAGGATTTTATTTTTCCTTCACTTATGAAGCTCAGTTTGACTGGATATGAAATTCTGGGTTGAAAGCTCTTTTCTTTAAGGATGTTGAATATTGGCCCCCACTCTCTTCTGGCTTGTAGAGTCTCTGCCGAGAGATCTGCTGTGAGTCTGATGGGCTTCCCTTTGTGGGTGACCCGACCTTTCTCTCTGGCTGCCCTTAGTATTTTCTCCTTCGTTTCAACCCTGGTGAATCTGACGATTATGTGCCTTGGGGTTGCTCTTCTTGTGGAGTCTTTGTGGTGTTCTCTGTATTTCCTGGAGTTGAGTATTGACCTGTCTTGCTAGGTTGGAGAAATTTTCCTGGATAATATCCTGAAGAGTGTTTTCCAGCTTGGATTCATTCTCTTCGTCACATTCTGGTACACCTATCAAATGTAGGTTGGGTCTCTTCACATAGTCCCACATTTCTTTGAGGTTTTGTTCATTCCTTTTTGTACTATTTTCTTTAATCTTGGTTTCTCATTTTATTTCATTGAGTTAATCTTCAACTTCTGATATTCTTTCTTCTGCTTGGTCAATTCGGCTGTTGAAACTTGTGCATGCTTCGCGAAGTTCTCGTGTTGTGTTTTTCAGCTCCTTCAATTCATTCATATTCCTCTCTTAGTTGTCCATTCTTGTTATCAGTTCCTCAAATTTTTTTTCAAATCTTTTTTCAAGTATCTTAGTTTCTTTGCACTGGTTTAGTACATGTTCCTTTAGCTCAGTGAAGTTTTTCATTATCCACTTTCTGAAGTCTGATTCCGTCATTTCGTCACATTCATTCTCCATCCAGCTTTGTTCCCTTGCTGGTGAGGAGTTTTGGTCCTTTTTTGGACGTGAGGTGTTTTGGGTTCGGGTGCTTTCTTCCTTTTTGCGCTGGTTTCTTCCCATCTCTATGGATTTATCCCCCTGTCATCTTAGTAGTTGCTGATTTTTTAATTGGGTCTCTGTGTGGATGCTGAGATTGTTGGTGATGAAGTATTTCTGTTACTTAGTTTTCCCTTTAATGGTCTATCCCCTCTTCTGTATGAGTGCTGAGGTCCACTCCAGGCCCTGCTTGTCTGGGGTATACCTTCAGCAGCTGCGGAACAGTGAGGGATGATACCAGTTTCTTCTTCTGCTGTCCTTGTTCCAGAATAATGCCAGGCAAATGTCAGTCTGATTAGTCCTTTTCTGGGGTGACTCCTTGGATATACAGGGGTCAGGGAGCTGCTTGAGGAGACAGTCTATGCTTTATAGGAGCTCCAGTGCTGAGCTGTGAGGTCCGTTGTTCATTCAGGGTTGTTGGGAGGTTGTTTATGTCTGCTGCAATAGAACTCATAAAACACCACCCTTTCCCCCCGCTTAGATGCTCTGTCTCAGGGAGTTGGGGCTTTCTTTATGAGTATCTGTTGCACTGTCCTGCCCCACCAGGCGGCAGTCTATTCACTATTTGCCTGCCAGGGCTCTGACCTGCTAGCGCAGGTCCGCCCTGTTGCTGCTGGTCTCCCTTCTGCTGTGGAGCGCTCCCGGCTCCTGACAGAGACTCTCTGTTATGGCAGGTTGCCTCGGCAATGGCAGGCTGCGTCAGTCCTGGGCGGTACTTCAGTGGGGGTGGACTGCGTCAGCAATGGTGGACGCCCCTCCCTCACTGGGCTGCACCATCCTAGATGCTGGCAGCAAAACTCTCAGCCCCAAGCACCCCTCCAGTCACCGCCCTGCTTGTCCCCATGAGCGTGGGACCCACCGAGCCCGATCACCCAGCTCCCTGCCTCAGAGTCCATCCTCTCTCTCTCTCTCTCTTCCTTTCCCCAAGCTGAAAGGTCGAGTCTCTCACTGGCATCCCAGTAGCCTGCCAATAGGGCACTGGGGTCCGTGTGATCTCCCATGCCTCTGCCCACTACCCCAGCTCAGATCACGCTTCCCAGGAAACTCCTGGTCTGGCTCATTGTCCAAGTCCCGTTCAATCAGATGAACATGCCAATCTGCCCTTCCAAATCTCAGATTGCCGGTTTAACAGGGCACCCAGACCAGTGAGTTCCATGCCGGGTCCTGCCACGGCACTGGCCAAAGAGGCGGCGGGAGCCAGCTGCATCCTGTGTCTCTCCCACACCTGGGACTTTCAACGCTCTGTGGGCCTAAAAGGAACATCCGAGAATGCGGCTAGGACTCACCCTCTGTGCCGTCACTGAGAGCTGCAATCCTGAGTCGCCTCTATGACGCCATCTTGCCTCCTCCTCCAGTATTTGCTATTTTCATACACTCATGAGTCTAGCTTCCCTTCCCAGGCTCAGAATCTGTTCCACTAATGCTATCACTTATCACTTCAAAGGTTTCCTTAGTTAATTCTCATTGTAACCTCTAGAACAATATAAGGTTGGTATCTCATTTTGGAAAATGCTACTACTTTCTCTGGCATCCTATGTACAATGCCTTGGGAGCTCATTGTATATGTTGTAATTATCCCAATTTTAAAATAAATTATAAATGACACAAGAATGAGAATATAAGCATATCTTATATTTATCTCTCTTGATTTTTATACCATAATTTGTTGCAGTTCTATTACTGTTAAAAGTGCATTTTTAAAATTTAAAATGGTGGGAAAATGTAAGAGTTTATTTCCATATGAACAACTCAGGATATCTTAGTTATGGTATAAATTTCTATAATATAATTATCTATTTACAAAATATCTGAAGAAATTTTAAAGTAATAGTTTTGACATAAATATATAGATAGTTCCCAGCTTATGATAGTTAATGGATCAACTTACAATATTTCAATCTTATGATTGTGAGAAAGCAATACACAATCATTTGAAATCATACTTCAAGTACCCATACAAACTTTTAATTTTTCGTTTTCAGTACAGTATGTATAAATTACATGAAATATGCCCCACTTTATTATAAAATAACATTCATCTGAGATTATTTTGACCAGCTGTAATCTAGCATAAGTGTTCTGAGCATATTTAAGGTAGGCTAGGCTAAGCTACAATGTTTGGTGGGTTTGGTGTATTAAATACATTTTCGATTTGTGGTATTTTCAATTAATGAAGGATTTTTGGGGGATGTAACTGAATGATAAGTCAAGGAGCATCTGTACTAACAAATAAACCATTTCCGTTTTCAAGAGCCTTAAGTTTATTTTGTGTTACCACAAGGGGGCATGTAAAGACCAAACACAAGAATAAATTTATAAAAGGTCTTTGATTAAAAAAAATTTACATTTGTTTTTAAACTGTTTGAAAGGTGATTTATTTTGCCACGGATGTGTTTATTTTGTAAAACACAGTTTCACTGAACATTAGAGTTGGATAAATATTAAGTCATTCCATATTTTTCCCAGAATTTGGAGCTGAGAAAATGGGTTCATTGTTTTCTGAAACAGCTTAGTGCTTTTGATTTGTTGGATGAAGAAAAAAGCTAACAAGAACTCTCTACAACTGTGACTTTTACAGGCAGGTATTTCAGAGTGGACAGGAACACCTTTTGTAAAACTGGCTGTCTTAAGAAAATGATGATATATGAGAGATAATTTTCCTTTTTAATTTTTAATGTAGTATAGACTTTTTTAATTGATGAAATTTAAAAAATGCCTATTTAAAATAATTAACCTTTAATTAATAATAAACAATAAATCTATACTACATTGATTATCATTGTTTTCCTCTCTCTCTCCCAGAATGAACCAAAATTTGTGTGTGTCAATGAAAATATGAACAATTCTATGCAAAACAGATATAAATAATCTTTCTCATAAATTCATGGAGTGTTACCTTTTAGTCTCTAAACTATTTGTCACAATTCTTCAAAGAAAGAATATTAATTTAAAAAAGGGGAGGAGGGAAGAAGTAAGGACCAACCGAAACAGAAATTTAAAATAGGAAAAGTTTCCAACAACTTTAAAAGCAGATACTTCCCAAGTGAAATATGCTCCATTTAAAATATTATACAAGCCAATATTCAAGCAAATGGTTTCCAACATTAGGTAATATAACTTGGAACCAAATTTGGACGTTTATTCTACATTTCAGACAGCCTACTATGGTAGTCTGCAGCAGTTCTTTTTGTAAGGCTGTGGGCAGCAGTAGCCAAAGTTGTTGGAAATTACATACAAGGATATGATAAAATAAATACTTATTTCAAACCTATACTTCCTTCACATGAAGGATGTGGTAGGCTAAGACAGTTATGAACTGATACATTTATGTTCTCCTTCCTGGTGTCACTTTTTAAACTTCAATTAAAATTGGAGTATTTACAATATATACAGTGAGAATTGTGTATTGGAAGCCAGAACAAATAGTTACCAGAATTACCTGCTATACTTTATAAAGTGCACAACTGTGTACTCTGTGCTCCTTTTGAGTGTGTTGGTCTATTTCACCATAATCTCCAGGTTAGCAATTTTGGAACCATTGCCTTCTATATTAAAAAAGGTATCTCTTTACTGAGTTAATTCATGAATTTACTTAATGAATATTTATATAGATTGTCTACTATGTGCAACAGAACTGTGCTTTGGGGAACAAATATAAAGGAATATGTCACAATTTCTATGTGGAAGAAGCTTTTGCCAATCTCAGGGAGAATGAACACAGAACCAAGAAAGGTTAGGTCACTGTAAACAATAAATATTTTGTAACATTTCAAACAAATATCAAATGCTATTGGATTTCAGAGATAGGGTGGAGAAAGGAGATTAAAGAGCACATAATGTGGATTGGTGAGAGAAAGTGTATGAAGAAATCAGTAAGGAAAATGGGCATTTGTAAGTTGCCTTAGTGACAGAGAATACATCAGTCTCACTGAACTGAAGATTTCATATTGAAAAAATAGGGTGCAATAAAATTAGAGTTATGAGTAATAGCTACGTAGTTTTTGAAAATGGGTGACACTCTATCAAATAGAAGATGGAGTAACATTAAAGAATTTGGGGCATCACAATGACATCTTCACCTAGGAAGTTATTTTAACAAGAAGTGCATTTCCAGGGGTGTCTTTATAGTAAAACCACAGTCCTGTTGACATCTTTAGATGTTTAGTCTAATATCATTATACGGACTAAAATCAGTCCTTATATTGCTATGATTTGAATAAATTTTCCTTTAATTCAGGAGCAGTAGATGATCCTGAATTTTTCAGTAATGAAAAATGTAATTATGCTTTTTAAGTGGTTTAGTAGAGTTTGTTGAGTTCAGTCCAGATCATCCCTAACGGCCCATTTATCCTTCTTAAAAGTGTCATTATTCATAAATTGCTGCTGCTATTCTATGACCTTGATACCAATATAATTAACTTATATGTAAAGAAACACAGCAATATATGCTATTCGGGGACCTTGCATGACTTCCAGATGTTAAATACTTTAACACTTTTAGCAGCCAAGACCCTCAGAAGAATATAGGTTATACTCTCAAATGGGTGCTTGGCATTGAAAGAAAATGAAAGTTGGCCAAATACTTAAAATACTTATGAAAAAATTGGAGTAAATTTATGTGACTATTCTCAGTAATCTGACCTTTTCTAAGAAGTTCTATATTCAGATAATATGGAGGCTGAAGCACTTTGGAAATATAAGAAATGTTGGGAAAAGAATAACTTAAAATATGGGTATGTTCCAGGGTCATCAAGCATCCTACATTACCAGCATGGTTATCTGGCAAAGATAGTAGAGAACATTTTAAAATTTGGCAGGTAGGGGAGCTGGTGGTAGAGGGTGGGATGGGGATGAACCTAATGACCTTGAAGATGTTTGCAACCTGAGATTAAAGATGTGAAAGGCTCTAGGATTCTAAAACATATTGTGCCATGGCCTTTTGGTAATGAATGTTTCTTTCCAGGTGAAAGTAACTCTTCTGCCTCTGGACTCCCATGGGATTTATTGCTTATACCACTATCCTTGCTACTGGTGTGTTTTACTGGTGACATTTTCATTTGTTGCTTCCATCTTCAACTAGATTGAGGGGTCTTTGGAGATATGTCATGCCTTAAGCTTCTCAAAAAAGAAGTTCAATTAGTTAAACATATTTATCTCTTTTACATTCAAAATATTTTAATAAGTGTTGCAAGGGATACAAAGATAAATAGGAGTCCATCAAGGAGCTCTCTCTGATCACTATCATTTAACCAGATATGTAACTAGTGACTAACCCAGCACAAGCAGCCTTAGTTTTACAAGCCAAGCCTAAGTAAATTACCTTCCTGAACCATAACAATAAAAGCCAGAATGTGAATAAATTTGTGACATGCTATAATGTGGTAGAGAGACATTCAAAATTGCCTGCAATAGTCTGATTTTTATCTCCATGCCCTTTTTTATTTCTTTCCTTCTTTTTTATTACATTAGATTCAGAGGGTAGATGTGCAGGTTTGTTACATAGGTATCTTGCATACAGCTGCGGTTTGGGCTTCTTTTTTATATTTGATGTTTTTGCCTTTAATTTCATTTTTATAGTAAAATATGACTTTTACTTTAACTTAGTTTCATATTGTTGCCATCCCTCCATTTTTAACTTTTGTGTTATTTTGCTTTGAGTATTGTTTTCAGAGTACCCCTTTAAATAAATTTGATTCTTTAAACCTGATATCTATCTATCTCTTAGAGAAGATTATCCCTAATATTTATATAAGAAACGGGCCTACTTCAACTCAACTTCTGTCATCTTATTTTCTGATATTACTTTTCTTTTTTATCTTCAACTTTTTAAAGTTCCAGGGTACATGTGCAAGATGTGCAAGTTTGTTACTTAGGTAAAAGTGTGCCATGGTTTGCTGCATAGATCAACCCATCAAAGCCCAGCATCCAATAGCTATTCTTCTTGATGTTCTCTTTCCCTGTGCACCCCTGACAGGCTCCAGTGTGTCGTTCTTCCCCATGAGTCCATATTCTCTCATAATTCAGCTCCCATTTGAAAGTGAGAATACGTCGTGTTTTTCTCTTCCTGTGTTATTTTGCTGATGATAGTGGCTTCTAGCTCCATCCATGTTCCTGCAAAGGACATAATCTTGTTTCTTTTTATGGCAGCATAGTATCCCATGGTGTATATGTATGAGTTTACACTCCCACCAACAGTGTAAAAGTGCTCCTTTTTCTCCACAACCTCACTAACATCTGTTTTTCTATTGACTTTTTAATAATCACCATTCTGACTGGCGTGAGATGGAATCTCACTGTGGTTTTCATTTACATTTCTGTAATGATTAATGATATTGAGCTTTTTTCATGCTTGTTGGCCATATGTACTTTTTTTGAGAAGTATTTATATGCTTTGCCCACTTTTAATTTTTTTTTAAATTTTTATTGCATTATAGGTTTTGGGGTACATGTGCAGAACGTGCAAGATAGTTGCATAGGTACACACATGGCAGTGTGTTTTGCTGCCTTCCTCCCCTTCACCCACACTTGGCATTCATCCCCAGGATATCCCTCCCCAACCCCCCCCCGCTGTCCCTCCCCCATTCACCCCAATAGACCCCAGTGTGTAGTAGACCCCCTCTCTGTATCCATGTGTTCTCATTTTTCTCACTCACCTATGAGTGAGTATATGCGGTATTTCTTTTTCTGTTCTTGTGTCAGTTTGCTGAGAATGATGTTCTCCAGATTCATCCATGTCCTTACAAAGGACACAAACTCATCATTTTTGATTGCTGTATAATATTCCATTGTGTATATGTGCCACATTTTCCCAGTCCAGTCTATCATCGTTGGGCATTTGGGTTGGTTCCAGTTCTTTGCTATTGTAAACAGTGCTGCAATGAACATTCGTGTGCATGTGTCCTTATAGTAGAACAATTTATAGTCCTTTGGATATATACCCAGTAATGGGATTGCTGGGTCAAATGGAATTTCTATTTCTAGGTCCTTGAGGAATTGCCACACTGTCTTCCACAATGGTTGAACTAATTTACACTCCCACCAACAGTGTAAGAGTGTTCCTATTTCTCCACATCCTCTCCAGCATCTGCTGTCTCCAGATTTTTTAATGATCGCCATTCTAACTGGTGTGAGATGGTAACTCAATGTGGTTTTGATTTGCATCTCTCTAATGACCAGTGATGATGAGCATTTTTTCATATGTTTGTTGGCCTCATGTATGTCTTCTTTTGTAAAGTTTCTGTTCATATCCTTTGCCCATTTTTGAATGGGCTTGTTTGTTTGTTTCCTGTAAATCTGTTTGAGTTCTTTGTAAATTCTGGATATCAGCCCTTTGTCAGATGTGTAAACTGTAAAGATTTTTTCCCATTCTGATGGTTGCCGATTCACTCTAGTGACTGTTTCTTTTGCTGTGCAGAAGCTGTGGAGTTTGATTAGGTCCCATTTGTCTATTTTGGCTTTTGTTGCCAATGCTTTTGGTGTTTTGGTCATGAAGTCCTTGCCTACTCCTATGTCCTGAATGGTTTTGCCTAGATTTTCTTCTAGGGTTTTTATGGTGTCAGGTCTTATGTTTAAGTCTTTAATCCATCTGGAATTAATTTTAGTGTAAGGTGTCAGGAAGGGGTCCAGTTTCTGCTTTCTGTACATGGCTAGCCAGTTTTCCCAACACCATTTATTAAATAGGGAATCCTTTCCCCATTGCTTGTTTTTGTCTGGTTTATCAAAGATTATATGGTTGTAGATATGTTGTGTTGCCTCCGATGTTTCTGTTCTGTTCCATTGTTCTATATCTCTGTTTTGGTACCAGTACCATGCTGTTTTGATTACTGTAGCCTTGTAGTATAGTTTGAAGTCTGGTAGCGTGATGCCTCCCGCTGTGTTCTTTTTGCTTAGAATTGACATGGCTATGCGGGCTCTTTTTTGGTTCCATATGAAATTCATGGTGGTTTTTTCCAGTGCTGTGAAGAAATTCAATGGTAGTTTGATGGGGATAGCATTGATTGTGTAAATTACTTTGGGCAGTATAGCCATTTTCACGATATTGATTCTTCCTAACCACGAACATGGAATGTTTCTCCATCTGTTTGTGTCCTCTCTTATTTCGTTGAGCAGTTGTTTGTAGTTTTTCTTAAAGAGGTCCCTTACATTCCTTGTGAGTTGTATTCCTAGGTATTTTATTTTCTTTGTAGCAATTGTGAATGGCAGTTCGTTCTTGATTTGGTTCTCTTTAAGTCTGTTATTGGTGTATAGGAATGCTTGTGATTTTTGCACATTGATTTTATATCCTGAGACGTTGCTGAAGTTGCTTATCAGTTGTAGGAGCTTTTGGGCTGAGGTGATGGGGTCTTCTATGTATACTATCATGTCATCTGCAAATAGAGACAATTTGGCTTCCACCTTTCCTATTTGAATACCCTTTATTTCTTTTTCTTGCCTGATTGCTGTGGCTAGAACTTCCAGTACTATGTTGAATAGGAGTGGTGAGAGAGGGCATCCTTGTCTAGTGCTTACATTTTTTTCTTTTAAATTTATTTAAGTTTCTTGTATACTCTGGATATTAGACCTTTGTCAGATGGATACATCACAAAAAAATTTAGCCCATTTTGTAGGTTGTCTGTTCACTCTGATGATAGTTTCTTTTGCAAAAGCTCTTTAGTTTAATTGGAACCCATTGGCCAATTTTTGCTTTTGTTGCTAGTGCTTTGGGTGTTTTTGTCATGAAATCTTTGCCTGTGCCTGTGTCCTAAATGGTATTGCCTACATTTTCTTCTAGGGATTTTATAGCTTTGTGTTTTCCATTTAAGTCTTTAATCCATCTTGAGCTAATTTCTGTGCAAGGTGTAAGGAAGGGGTCCAGTTTCAATTTTCTGTCTATGGCTAACCAGTTATCCCAGCATCGTATATTAAACAGGGAATCTTTTCCCCGTGGTTTGTTCTTGTTAGGTTTGTCAAAGATCAGATGGTTGTGGATGTGAGGTTTTACTTCTGAGTGTTTTATTCCATTCCATTCATCTATGTGTCTGTTCTTATACCAGTGACTTGCTGTGCTGTAGTCTTGTAGTATAGTGTGAAGTCAGTTAGTGTGATATCTACAGCTTTGCTATTTATGCTTAGGTATTTCTTGGCTATTCCAGCTTTGTGGTCCCATATGAATTTTAAAATAGTTTCTTCTACTTCTGTAAAGAATGTCAATGGTAGTTTAATGGAAATAGCAAAAAATTTATATATTCTATATATTTTTTGAGCAGTATATCCATTTTCACAATATTAATTCTTCCTATATATGAGCCTGGAATATTTTTCCATTTGTTTGTGTCCTCTTTGATTTCTTGGAGCAGTTGTTTATAGTTCTCCTTGAAGAGGTCCTTCACTTCCCTTGTTAGCTGTATTCCTAGGTATTTTATTCTCTTTGTAGAAATTGTGAATTGGAGTTCATTTATAATTTGGCTCTTTGCTTGCCTATTAGTGTATAGAAATTCTAGTGATGTTTGCACATTGATTTTGTATCCTGAGACTTTACTGAAGTTGGTTATCAGCTTAAGAAGCTTCTGGGCTGAGATGATGGAGTTTTCTAGATATAGGATCATGTCATTTGCAAACAAAGATAATTTGACTTCTTTTCTTTCTACTTGAACACACCTTCTTTATTTCTTTCTCTTGACTGATTGCCCCAGGCAGATATTCCTCTGCTATGTTGAATAGGAGTGGTGAGAGGGCATCTTTGTCTTATACCAGGTTTCAAGGGGAATGCTTCCAGCTTTTGCCCCCATTCAGTATGATTTTGGCTGTGGGTTTGTCATACATGGCTTGTAATATGTTGAAGTATGTTCCTTCAATACATAGGTTACTGAGAGTTTTTAATATAAAGGGATGTTGGATTTTATTGGATGCCTTTTCTGCATCTGTTGAGATAATCATGTTGTTTTTGTCGTTACTTCTGTTCATGTGATGAGTCACAGTTATTGATTTGTGTATATTGAATCAACCTGATATCCTGGGGATGAAGTAAACTTGATTGTAGTGGATATGCTTTTTGATGTGCTGCTGGATTCAATTTGCCAGTATTTTATTAAGAATTTTTGCACTGATGTTCATTAGGGATATTGGCCTAATGTTTTCTTTTTTGTTGCATCTCTGCCAGGTTTTGTTACGAAGATGAAGCTGGCCTCATAAAATGAGTTAGGGAGGTATCTCTCCTTTTCAATTGTTTGGAATACTTTCAGTAAAAATGATACTTCTTCTTCGTACTCTTGTGTAATCCAGCTGTAAATCTGTCTTGCCTTGAGCTTTTTTGGTGGGGGATAGGCTATGTATTACTGCCTCAATTTCAGAACTTGTTATTTGTCTATTTAGGGATTTAATTTCTTTATTGTTCAATTTTGAGAGAGTGTATGTGTCCAGGAATTTGTACACTTTTTTTAGATTTTTTAGTTTATGTGCATAGAGGTGTTTACGGTATTGTCTGACGGTTGTTTGTATTTCTGTGGGGTCAGTGGCGATATTCCCATTATCATTTCTGTTGTTTGGGCTTCTGTTGAACCAATCTCCCAAATAGTAATCGTAGTACTCAATAAGTCGTTTTTCAACCCCAGCCCTGCTCCTTCCCTCCCTCCTCACTTTTGGAATCCCCGTTTCCATATTTATGTACATGTGTACTCACTGATTTCCTCCTACTCAAGTCCTTATTTTCTTTCTTTTTTATTTTTTTTAATTATTATTGCATTTTAGGTTTTGGGGTACATGTGCAGAATGTGCAAGATAGTTGCATAGGTACACACATGGCAGTGTGTTTTGCTGCCTTCTTCCCCTTCACCCACATTTGACATTTCTCCCCAGGCTATCCCTCCCCAGCTCCCCCCCCACCGCTGTCCCTCCCCTATTCAACCCAATAGACCCCAGTGTGTAGTACCCCCCTCCCTGTGTCCATGTGTTCTCATTTTTCTGACCCGCCTATGACTGAGAATATGTGGTATTTCTTTTTCTGTTCTTGTGTCAGTTTGCTGAGAATGATGTTCTCCAGATTCATCCATGTCCTAACAAAGGACATAAGCTCATCATTTTTGATGGCTGCATAATATTCCATGGTGTATATATGCCATATTTTCCCAGTCCAGTCTATCATCGATGGACATTTGGGTTGGTTCCAGGTATGTGCTATTGTAAACAGTCTGCAATGAACATTCGTGTGCATGTGTCCTTATAGTAGAACAATTTATAGTCCTTTGGATATATACCCAGTAATGGGATTGCTGGGTCAAATGGAATTTCTATTTCTAGGTCCTTGAGGAATCGCCACATTGTCTTCCACAATGGTTGAACTAATTTACACTCCCACCAACAGTGTAAGAGTGTTCCTATTTCTCCACATCCTCTCCAGCATCTGTTGTCTCCAGATTTTAAATGATCGCCATTCTACCCAGCGTGAGATGGTATCTCAATGTGGTTTTGATTTGCATCTCTCTAATGACCAGTGATGATGAGCATTTTTTCATATGTTTGTTGGCCTCATGTATGTCTTCTTTTGTAAAGTGTCTGTTCATGTCCTTTGCCCATTTTTGAATGGGCTTGTTTTTTTTCCTGTAAATCTGTTTGAGTTCTTTGTAAATTCTGGCTATCAGCCCTTTGTCAGTTGTGTAAACTGCAAAGATTTTTTCCCAATCTGTTGGTTGCTGATTCACTCTAGTGACATAGTTTGATTAGGTACCAGTTGTCTATTTTGGCTTTTGTTGCCAATGCTTTTGGTGTTTTGGTCATGAAGTCCTTGTCTACTCCTATGTCCTGAATGGTTTTGCCTAGATTTTCTTCTAGGGTTTTTATGGTGCCAGGTCTTATGTTTAAGTCTTTAATCCATCTGGAGTTAATTTTAGTGTAAGGTGTCAGGAAGGGGTCCAGTTTCTGCTTTCTGCACATGGCTAACCAGTTTTCCCAACACCATTTGTTAAACAGGGAATCCTACATCTTTATTTTCAAGATTGGGACCGGGTTCTTAGCAAAAACAGAATTTCAGAACAGAAAGTCCTGCCCCCTTCTGGAAGAGTGAGAGAAGAAAAAAATGGTGAAAGTCTGTTTTAAAAGAAATAGGAAAAGACAGGAGAGGTCCAAGGAAGAAAGAGGAAAATAACAAAGAATGACGGGGAAAACAACTTTCCTACTTAGTTTAGTGAAACATTTGCTGAAATGTTTCAGCATCCTTAAAGATGTTTACTGAAGGGGTCATAATAAATAATTGTAGGTCTATGGTTCTTTAAATATCTCCAGAAGTTTTCTGTAAATGTAATGTATTTATTTGCATGTATCTTGATTGGGACATTCAATAACAGAACTATATTCAATTTACTGTGAACAAACTTTAAGGAGCTACTGTTTCTGACTTGGTGAATGCTGGTTAAGTAACCCAGGAGAACATTGAGACACTGAACTACAGATTGTTTTTATGGTACTTAAGTATCTGGAAAGTACCTCTCTAGTCAAGATATATTAAATTAGGGGAAAACAGAGGTTGAAGATACAAATTTGTCAAGACTCACTAAACCAAAGTTCTCCACTATTGACATTCGGAGTTGGGTAGTTCTTTGTTGTAGAGGGCTGTCCTGTGCATTGCAGAATGTGCAGCAGCATCTCTGACCTCTACCCATTAGATGCCAATAGTAATTGTCTCCAAGTTGTAACAACCAAAAATGTCTCCAGACATTGTCAAATGGCCTCTGAATAACACTTCATTTAGAACCATTGCTATGAACCTAATGTTAGGGTGTTATAATGTTCTGTTTTTTTTTTTTTTTTTTTTTTTTCTGTGTACTTACTATTAGTAGTGAGTTTTGTATCTTCCGCTGATTATTTATTGTTCATTAATGTCATTTTATTACTGACTGAAGTACTCTCTTTAGTATTTATTGTAGAACAGGCCTGGCATTGATAAAATCTCTCAGCTGTTTTTTTTTTTTGGTCTGGAAATGTCTTCATTTCTCCTTCATGTTTGAAAAATATCCTTTGCTGAATATACTATTCTAGGGTAAAAGTTATTTTCCTTCAGCACATTAAATATACCATGCCACTCTTTCCTCTCCTCTGAGGTTTCCACTGAAAAGTCGGCTGTTAGATGTATTGGAGCTCTAGTGTATGCTATTTTTTTTTCTCTTGTCCCTTTTAAGATCTGTTGTTTATCCTTGATCTTTGTGATTTTAATTATTAAACTCATTGAGGTAGTCTTTGGAGGTTAAATTGACTTATTCTATAACCTTATACTTGGATATTGATATTTTTCCCTAGGTTTGGGAAATTCTCTGTTATTGTCAATTTTAATAAACTTTCTACTTCTGTCTCTTTCTCTACCTCCTCTTTAAACACAATACCTTTTAGATTTGCCCCTTTGAGGCTATTTTATAGATCCTCTAGGTGTGCTTCATTGTTTTTTATTCATTTTTTGTCTCCTCTGACAGCATATTTTCAAGTAGTCTATCTTCAAGCTCACTAATTCTTTCTTCTGCTCCATCAATTCTGCTATTAAAGGACCTGTATATTCTTCAGTATGCCACTGCAGTTTTAAGCTCCAGAATTGCTGTTTGATTCTTTTTAATTATTTCTATCTCTTCGTTAAATTTATCTGATAAAAGTTGGAATTTCTTCCATGTGTCATCTTGAATTTCTTTGAGTTTTCCCAACACAATTATTTTGAATTCTCTGTCTGAAAGGTCACGTATCTCTGTTTCTCCAGGATTGAGCCCTGGTGCCCTATTTAGTTGATTTGATGAGGTCATGTTTTTCTGAATGCCATTGATGCTAGTAGATGGTCTTCAGTGTCGGGGCATTGGGACATTAGGTATTTATTGTATTATTCACTCTCTGGGCTTGTTTTTACCCATCCTTCTTTGAAATTCTTTCCAGACACTTTAAAAGACTTGAGTTTTGTGATCTCAGCTGTATTTGCTTTAGGGGGCGCCCCAAGTCCAGTAATGCTGTGGTTCTTGCAGATTCATAGAAGTACTGACTTGATGGTCTTGGACCAGATCCAAGAGAATTCTTTGGTTTACCAGGAAGAGTCTCTTGTTCTGTTCCCTTACTTTCTCCCAAACATATAGTCTCTCTCTGTGCTCTGAGCCACGTAAAGCTTGTGGTGAAAGGACATAACTACCCATGTGACCACCACAACTATGTCTACACTGGGTCAGACCTAAAGCCAACATAGCACTGAGTCTCACCCAAGGCCTGTTGTAACGACTCCCTGGCTACTGCCTATATTCACTCAAGGCCCTGGGGCTCTAGAGTCAGCAGGTGGCAATGTGACCCAGGCTTGTGTCCTATCCCTAGGGCAGTATGGTCTCCCAGGCCCTGATTAGATCCAGAAGTGCCATCCGGGAGACTGGGACTAGAGTAAAAACCCTTAGAAGTCTATCTGGTTTTCTATTGTATTGTGGCTGAGCTGGCACTCAAATTACAAGACACAGTCCTTCTTACACTTCCCCTTTTCTTCCCCTTTCCAAACCCAGAGGAGCTCCACCCCCTAGTCCACAAAAACTCCAGGTCACAAGGAATGCTGTAAGACTATTACTGATGTTCTCTTAAGGCCCAAGGTCTTTTGAGTCAGCTTCTGGTGAATGCTGCTTTGCCTGGGACTCACCCTTCAGGACAGTAGTCTTCCCTCTGGCTTAGGACAGGTCCAGAAATGTGGTCCAAGAGTTAATTCCTGGAATCGGGGACCACAAGACCCACTTGGTGCTTGACCCCTCTGTGGTGGTGCTGGTGCCCTGAATGCAGGGCAAAGTACCCTTTATATTTCCCTCTGCTTTTCTCCAGAAGAAGGACTTTTGCTCCGTAGCCACCACAGCTGGTAATGTGCTAAATCTCACCTGAAGCCAGCAAGTCTCAGAGGCTTATTAAGGGCCCAAGGGCTCTTCAGTTAGCAGGTGGTGAATGCTGTCAGGACTGAGTCTTTTCCTTCAAGGAATGGTTCCTTTCTGGCTCAGAGTCTGTCTAGAAATGTTGTCTGGGAGCTAAGGCCTGGAATGGGGGTCTCATGACTCTTACCAATGCCCTATTCTGTTGTGGCTCAGCTGGTATCCCAGATGCAAGACGAAGTCCTCCTACTCTTCCCTCTTCTCTTTTAAAGTGGAAGGAAGTAGTCTCCTTTGAAGCCTGTGGCTGTGGAGCCTGGGGTTAGGGGAGGGGTGATACCAGCACTACCTTTGCTTCCCCAGCTTATGTTTTAATATGCCTCATGCCCCTCCAGTCCACCATCTCTGGGCCTAGTCAGTTCTAGGACTCACCTAGTATTTTCAGTCCTTATGGCCTAGAATGCCTTGCAAGTTTACTTGGCGACTCAGAGTGCTGTAGCCCACACACAGTGGTGAGGTTTGCAGGAACTCAAGTTCTAGTTTCTGAGATAGGTGATTCCCTTCTGGCTAGGGCTGGCTTTAATGTTTCCTATGTGGGTAGGCATCAGCTGAGTTTGATCTGGGTTTCCTTTCTGCTCTAACAGGGCAGCACTGAGTTCAATGCCTTACAGTTGCTGTGTTCTCCCTCCCTGAACACCCAGAAATGCTCTCTGTGCCATGACTCTGCTGCTGAGAATAGGGGAGCAGTGGCATCAGTGATTCAGAACTGTTTTTTCTATCTTTTCAGTGCCTCTTCCAGTGATATGAAGTTGAAACCAGGTTCTATGAGTATTTACCTGATCTTTGGTTCTCATGAAAGTTTGTTTTTTGTTTGTTTGTTTTACTTTTTGAGACACAGTCTGGCTCTGTCACCCAGGCCAGAGTGCAGTGACCTCATCTCGGGTTACCGCAACCTCCACTTCCTGATTCGAGCAATTCTCTTGCCTCAGTCTCCTGAGTATCTGGGATTACAGGCATGTGCCACCACGCTGGCTAATTTTTGTACTTTTAGTAGAGACCAAGTTTTACCGTATTGGCCAGGTTAGTCTCAAACTCCTGACCTCAAGCAATCCACCCACCTTGGCCTCCCAAAGTG
This sequence comes from Saguinus oedipus, assembly GCA_031835075.1. Lineage (NCBI taxonomy): Eukaryota > Metazoa > Chordata > Mammalia > Primates > Cebidae > Saguinus > Saguinus oedipus. The sequence goes on along the minus strand of CM063191.1, from coordinate 76,199,912 downwards.
CTGGGATTACAGGTGTGAGCCACCATGCCCAGCCAAAGGTTTGTTTTTTGTTTGTTTGTTTCTGTGTGGATAGTTGTTTACTTGGTGTCTTTGTGGAAGGGACGATTAGGGGAGCTTTCTACTCTGCCATCTTGCTCTTCTCTCAAGATTCTCAAAAACAATATTTTGGATAAGGTTAAACTTAGCACTAATGCTGGTGTTATTTTTTATTATTAGCCTTGAGCATTACTATAAAAAGATATACCCATCTTATTAGATGCTATCTTATTTTAGGGCAGTATTTATGGTGATGAGGTAATTAACTTTAAGCATTCACACTTTTACGTGGTTTCTGTAAATCTGTAATGATGCCACTGTTTGGAGGTCCATTGCAACCTAATAATTAAAAGGCTCTCTAGAATGCCTTTGTTGTTATCTTTTACGTGGATAACCTGAAACCAAACTGTCTCATGTTCTTCACTGCCACCAATTCCATATACACACATACGTATTTCACTCTAGTAATCTCTCCCATGTGCCTTTCTCTTGTTCTCATAATATTTTTTGAAAGATTGAGGAGGGTCACACAGAGAAAAGAATTGCAAAACCAAGTGTTTGGGGAGTTATGTTGTAATTTCATTATTATAAGAGTTGTAATTCTGAATAACCCAGTATTAACTTTAGTAATACTAAATATTGAGTATGCAGTCCTTAAATTTTAGTATAAATTCAAGAGAGTTCACTGATTCAAATGACCCCTTCTACTTCACTGTCACTTCCATATACATTTGAAAAGAAGTAAAAATTGTTTTAGGAATAGAGATTCTAAATATTCACAGTTCAGAGTCAATGCTAAAATTAAAGAAACTGGATAAGAGTTAGAGTATAATTATTTGCTTAAAATGACAAAATATATCCAAGCCATAGAGAAAATGACTGGCAAGAATATCCTACTTATTACCAAAGACAAAATAAGCATAGTTTATGAGTAATCATGTGATAGAGTATGTGGGTTCCAAATGATTGTTCTCTGGCCAATTCTTTTATTATTTTCTTTAAGCATTGTCTCACCGAAGAGCTCTTTATAATATTATCATATTTCCACATTTAAGAAACATTTAATCTAAGAGTCATTATCTCTATAAAAACAACTGGTAAATCTAGATGTGGAGATAAGACACTTTGCAAGGAATATAAACTTCTAGCTATGCAAAATGTATGAAAGTTGAGTATGAATCAAACAGAAAATTCTTTATTAATTTTTTGGTTTTATTTTCTTATTTATTTATTTATTTATTTTAATTTTCATTGCATTATAGGTTTTGGGGTACATGTGCAGAACGTGCAAGATAGTTGCATAGGTACACACATGGCAGTGTGCTTTGCTGCCTTCCTCCACTTCACCCACACTTGGTGTTCATCCCCAGGCTATCCCTCCCCAACCCCCCCCGCTGTCCCTCCCCCAATCCCCCCAATAGACCCCAGTGTATAGTAGACTGCCTCTCTGTGTCCATGTGTTCTCATTTTTCTCACCCACCTATGAGTGAGTATATGCGGTATTTCTTTTTCTGTTCTTGTGTCAGTTAGCTGAGAATGATGTTCTCCAGATTCATCCATGTCCTTACAAAGGACACAAACTCATCATTTTTGATTGCTGCATAATATTCCATGGTGTATATGCGCCACATTTTCCCAGTCCAGTCTATCATCGTTGGGCATTTGGATTGGTTCCAGTTCTTTGCTATTGTAAACAGTGCTGCAATGAACATTCGTGTGCATGTGTCCTTATAGTAGAACGATTTATAGTCCTTTGGATATATACCCAGTAATGGGATTGCTGGGTCAAATGGAATTTCTATTTCTAGGTCCTTGAGGAATCGCCACACTGTCTTCCACAATGGTTGAACTAATTTACACTCCCACCAACAGTGTAAGAGTGTTCCTATTTCTCCACATCCTCTCCAGCATCTGCTGTCTCCAGATTTTTTAATGATCGCCATTCTAACTGGCGTGAGATGGTATCTCAATGTGGTTTTGATTTGCATCTCTCTAATGACCAGTGATGATGAGCATTTTTTCATATGTTTGTTGGCCTCATGTATGTCTTCTTTTGTAAAGTGTCTGTTCATATCCTTTGCCATTCACAATTGCTACAAAGAAAATAAAATACCTAGGAATACAACTCACAAGGAATGTAAGGGACCTCTTTAAGGAAAACTACAAACAACTGCTCAACGAAATAAGAGAGGACACAAACAGATGGAGAAACATTCCATGTTCGTGGTTAGGAAGAATCAATATCGTGAAAATGGCTATACTGCCCAAAGTAATTTACACAGTCAATGCTATCCCCATCAAACTACCATTGAATTTCTTCACAGAGCTGGAAAAAACCACCATGAATTTCATATGGAACCAAAAAAGAGCCCGCATAACCAAGTCAATTCTAAGCAAAAAGAACACAGCGGGAGGCATCACGCTACCAGACTTCAAACTATACTACAAGGCTACAGTAATCAAAAAAGCATGGTACTGGTACCAAAGCAGAGATATAGACCAATGGAACAGAACAGAAGCATTGGAGGCAACACAACATATCTACAACCATATAATCTTTGATAAACCAGACAAAAACAAGCAATGGGGAAAGGATTCCCTGTTTAATAAACAGTGTTGGGAAAAATGGCTAGCCCTGTGCAGAATGCAGAAACTGGTTTTATTTTCTTTAAAGCCTACTGTATAAGAATGCATTAGAACTGTGAGTATATGTTATCCCACATAATGTGAAATTTAACATAAAAATGTGGGGAAATACGGGAATGCACTTTCTACCAAATAGCACAAAAATAGTTTGTTTCTTTGAGGTAGAAGAAGAGATGGGAGGATAAAATTCAGTTGGATTTACTTATTTTAATTTTTTTATAATTTACCTATTTGTAGTGATCTGTAGTAAAAACCAGGCAAATACTCCCTTTTCTCATCCCCATTCCATTTGCATTGTGACCCAGAAGTATGACAACTCCCCAACAGAGAAAGTACACATAAAGCTCCTTTCCCCTATTGAAATCTCCATTTCCCTTATTTAGAACTTATCAACAAACTGTATGAAATAATTGTTGCTCTGTGGCATTTAACCTATTCAAATTTTTGATTTTCAAAATTTTCTATAAGATAGAGAATATAATATTTTAATAACACTGAACTTACTGGAAATATGCATGTCCAGAAATTAGAAAAACAGAGATACCAGTCCTTTCAATCAAATGTAGCATCTTTTGACAAGTAAACAAAGTTTCAAGTTAGTCATAATTTCACAGCTCTTTCTCAGATACCTGGTTTCTTTGATTTTACATACTGTACTTGCCTTCATTCTGTTATCTACCGCTATCTCTATGTAGTAGAATACAAAGCCAGGTGACAGATTTAAAGATACATTTAAAGTAAACTTTACTGAACTACAAATTAGCATCACATTTTCTGAAGTTTTCAGGTGTCTTAGTCTTCCTTTTATGTCACTTCCTCTTATCATCTTCACTGAATTTTCTCACCTACATCCTGTACTAAACACAATAGAAAAAAATACATATATGCATGTGTATACACATCAGAATAGTTTCTCTGTTTCATAATTTAGGTAACCTAAATTATAAAACTCTCATCATTAACAACTTTTATTTTGAAAAATAGATGAATTCATATGTATTTTCAGATTTTTTGGGTTTAGTCATTCCAAAATTTATTCCAAACCTATGCTCAAGATGTGTATATATAAACTTTTGCATACCAACCTACAACCACACAGTGAAACCTCTGAAAATACCTGGGCAGTAAAGTCATTGAAATCTGCAATTCTTTTTTTTTTTTTTTTGAGGCAGGATCTTGCTTTGTTGCCCAGGCTGGGGTACAGTGGTGCAATCATGGCTTACTGCAGCCTCAACTCCTTGGGCTCAAGCAATCCTCCCACCTCAGCCTCCCTAGTAACTGAGACTATAGGCTTGCAACACCACACTTGACTATTGTTTTTATTTTTATGTTTTGCTTTTCATAGAGACAGAGGTCTCACTACGTTGCCCAGGCTGGTCTTAAACTGCTGGGCTCCAGCAATCATCCTGCCTCAGCCTCTCAGAATGATGGGATTACAGGCATGAAACACCATACCCAGCTGAATGCTACAAATTTTGCTGATAATCCAGAAACTGAACTATGTGATCTTTAACATGACTTTTGACTCAAGAAGCCTCCTATCATTGTATTTTCTACTCTTACTAGGTAAGTGGTGACTTACAGGAATGACCTATGATCACTCTGTCTGAAATAGCCTCCTCACCTCATCCCCCTCTATCCCCTTACCGTGCTTTATTTTTTAATCAGGGAACTGACCTGATGTTATGCAATGGTTTGTTTGTTTACTATCTGCAAGCTTTAAGGCATGGGTCTGGAATATATTATAATTTTCATTACTGAGTCTCCAGCACCTGGACATATGCCTGGCACATAGGAAGCACTGAGAAATGTGTATTGAATTAATAAATGTATGAATGATCATCTCAGATAATGTAGAAATAATGCTAAATGCAGAAAAAACAGTGTATTTATCGTTTACATTCTCAACTGAAAGGCATATGGTAACTATAGTGCCAGTAGGGATTTGGAATGCTCCCAACACAAAAAATTAATAAATTTTGGAGGTGATGGATATCCCAATTACCTTGCTTTGATCATTACACATTTTACGATTGTATTAACGTATCACAAGTACCCCATACAATGTACAACTATTATTATTCATAAAAATTAAAATAAAATTTAGAAACATAAAATAGTGCCACTCAGAAAAATAAAAATGAATTGGTAAGAGCATGAGTAGAGGCCTTTTCTATGTTAAAAGAAACTTAGAGATAATTAAGATATGTAATTTCTAAGTATGAGTGAAACTTGTTTCAATCCTGATCCAAAGAAACAAATGTTTTGTAAAATGGAATTTTTAGGCCATCAGGAAAATTTGCACAGGGGCTGCATTTTAAATAGTAACTAATAATATTATCATTGACTTTTAAGTACAATAATGGTGGTTTTAATGCAAATGTCTTTGCTTATCTTTCTTCATAAATAAAGTGAAGTATGTAGTGGAGGAATAATATTATTCCAGGAATCATTTAAAAACACTCCAGCTTTTAAGAAACAGCTAGGGTATACATGAAACAAATATGTCAAAGCCACTGGTGGTTTTTGAAGTTGGGCGATGAGTTCATGGAGTCTCATCGCACTCTTGACCCAGAAATTTTCTTTACAAAAGATGAAAGGAAAAAACAAAAGAATCATTGGTGGCAGAGAAGTAAATATTTTCTGAACAAACTGAGTGTAATCTCCGGAAAGAAGTCAGTTACATCTTAGTCTCTCGTTTTTTTCATTCTGTGATTTAACTGCTACTTTTGGAAAAGAATAAAAAACTGTTATTTGAATACCAATGTTTCTGTGACTAAGTCTATCCATAGGAATGTAGAAAATTGAGGAGTCTGTAGATAATTGGAACCAGTCCTGGTAATGTGAGGTCACAAGATCCTTTTGCTAATTAGACGACTATTTTTCATTTGCCTTTATAATCTGAAATAATCACTAATTGACTTGATGAATACTCAGCGTGCATCGTAGGTGTTGCTATGAACATCAGCTAATACCCAGGTGATCTCTACTGTAAGGGATTATTGGAATTTTCTTCCTTTTGCAGTTTTTAGTTTGTTGATTTTTCAAGAACTGGAAAATGCATCTTACCAGCATTTCATATTAAAGGAAAAAAAGAAGACATGGAAGATGACCTGAGTTTCCTGAACATGAGGTCTCTGTAGCCATGAGACATTCTATACAGTCTGTATACTCAAATGAATGTCATCTCTTCTATATAGTTACTCTGGGAGGCAATATGCTATTTTTTTTGGAGTTCACATTCTTTTAGGATTGTCCTCAATGTCTAAATAAATTATGTCTCTGATAAATGGGGCAAATACTCAACATAATTTTGACACCCAAAAGAAAGGAAATTAGTATATCTAAAAGATAACTGCACTCCTATATTTGTTGCAGCACTGTTTACAATAACTAATATTTGGAAGCAATCTAAAAATAAGTAGAAATTATTTAGGGTTATGCCTAGTAAATAAGACGAATGTGATAATTTAGAACTTAAAGACTAATGCTACTGTAAACAAATAAAGTTTATTATCTCATGTGGCATGTGAACTGGGTCTAGGGGTATATCCAAGACTGGGTTGTTAGCAAATAAGTGGCAACATTTACTGATTAAAGAATGATACCAATGGGGCAAGAGAATAGTAGGGGAAATAAATACATTTCCACATTCTTTTTGGCCCCAATTTTACAATCCCACCTTCTCTTATTTGAGTATCTATCACCCAGTGTGGACAAGAATGTGGCTGAGAAAAACAATGCAGAACTATAGTTGTTTTCACACCCAGCACACAAAAGGGTTCTCCTTTGATTTGTTTGTATGACAGCAACTCTGTCTTGTGAGTTACATTATACAATGCACTTTGGCTTTGCTTGTTGAATTTATGTTTTATACATATATGTATATATATAATGAATAAATATTCAGATGCAATTCACATACAACAAAATTCACTTTTTAAATTTTTAATTTTTATTGGTACATAGTAGGTGTATATACTTATGGGGTATATGACATTTTGATACAGGCATAACAATGTGTCATAATCACATCAGGATAAATGGGGCACCCATTGCCTCAAGCATTTATCATTTCTTTGTGTTAGGAACATTGCAATTATACTTTTTTACTCACTCTAAAATACACAACAAATTTTTTTTGACTGTAAACACCCTGTTTGAACATTCACCTTTTTAGAGGGGGTATAATTTAGTAGTTTTTAGTCTATTCACATGATTATGCAGCTATTATCACTACTGAATTCCAGACCATTTTCATCACCTCCTCAAAGGATCTTAATGCTGTATAGCAGTATATTCCATTACCTCCTCATCCCTGCCACTGCCAATCACAAATCTACTTTCTGTTTCTATGGATTTAACTATTCTTGACATTTCATATAAGTGGTATCATACAATATGTGATCTTTGTCACTGAATACTTTCATTTAGCATAAAGTTTCCATCCATGTTGTAGCATATATCAGTACTTAATTTATTATTATGACTGAATAATATTCCTTTGCATGGAAGTATAAATCAAATGTATCACATCGTGTTTGTGTTTATGCATTAATCATCTGATAGCATTTGAATTAGTTCTACTTTTTACTATAAATAATGTTATTATGAACATCCATTAATAATCTCTTGTGTGGACATGCTTTCAGTTCTTTTATGAATATACCTAGGAGTGGAATTGCTAGACCATATGATTACTCTATGACTAACTTTCTGAGCAATTGCCAAAATCTTTTCCAAAGTGGCTGTACCATTTTACATTCCTACCTATTGTGTATACGGGTTATGGTTCTCACTATCCTCCTCAACATTTGTCTTTTTTGGTCATTTTGGTCAGAGACATCCTAATGGATGCTACATGATATCTCATTGTAGTTTTGATTTGCATTTCTTTGATGATTAATGATGTTGAGCCTCTTGTCATGTGTTTTTCTTTTTTCATTTGTATATCTTCCTTAAGAAAATATCTATCCAAATCTTTTACCCATTTTATAGGATTATTTGTCTTTTTATTGGTGAGTTGTATGAGTTATTTATATATTCTCTATACAAGTTCCATATAACATATGTGTTTTGCAAATATTTCTCCCATTTCATAGATTGTATTTTGACTTTTTTGATGGTGTCCTGTGAACCACAATAATTTTAAATTTTTAAGAGTTTCAATTTGTCTGTTTTTTCTTTTGTCACTTTTGTTTTTGGTGTCATATATAAGAAACCATTGCATAACTCAAGGTAAAAAAATTTAGCCCTATGCTGTCTTCTAAGACTTTTATAATTTTGTCTAATATTTAGGTCTTTTATCCACTTGAGTTAATTTTTGTGCCTTGTGTGAAGTAAGAGTCCAGTTTTATTTTATTTGCATGTGAACATACAGTTGATCTGTTACTATTTGTTGAAAAGACCATTCTTTTCACCATTCAGCAAACTTGCCATCTTTACTGAACTCAACTGACCATAAATGTAAGGGTTTATTTCTGGACTCCTAATTCTCTTCAATTGATGTATTTGTCAATCCTTACATCAGTGACACCTAGTTTGTATAACTCTGGCTTTGCAGTTAAGTTTTGAAATTGAAAATTGTAAGACCTCTAACTTGGTTCTTCTTCAAGATTGTTTTGGCTATTATGGGTCTCTGGCATTTTCTTTTTTTTTTTTTTTTTTTTTTTTTATTGCATTATAGGTTTGGGGGTACATGTGCAGAACGAGCAAGATAGTTGCATAGGTACACACATGGCAGTGTGCTTTGCTGCTTTCCTCCCCTTCACCCACACTTGGTATTCATCCCCAGGCTATCCCCCCCAGCCCCCCCCGCTGTCCCTCCCCCATTCCCCCCAACAGTCCCCAGTGTATAGTAGACCGCCTCTCTGTGTCCACATGTTCTCATTTTTCTCACCCACCTATGAGCGAGTATATGCGGTATTTCTTTTTCTGTTCTTGTGTCAGTTTGCTGAGAATGATGTTCTCCAGATTCATCCATGTCCCTACAAAGGACACAAACTCATCATTTTTGATTGCTGCATAATATTCCATGGTGTATATGTGCCACATTTTCCCAGTCCAGTCTATCATCGTTGGGCATTTGGGTTGGTTCCAGGTCTTTGCTATTGTAAACAGTGCTGCAATGAACATTCGTGTGCATGTGTCCTTATAGTAGAACGATTTATAATCCTTTGGATAGATACCCAGTAATGGGATTGCTGGGTCAAATGGAATTTCTATTTCTAGGTCCCTGAGGAATCGCCACACTGTCTTCCACAATGGTTGAACTAATTTACACTCCCACCAACAGTGTAAGAGTGTTCCTATTTCTCCACATCCTCTCCAGCATCTGCTGTCTCCAGATTTTTTAATGATCGCCATTCTAACTGGTGTGAGATGGTATCTCAATGTGGTTTTGATTTGCATCTCTCTAATGACCAATGACGATGAGCACTTTTTCATATGTTTGCTGGCCTCATGTATGTCTGCTTTCGTAAAGTTTCTGTTCATATCCTTTGCCCATTTTTGAATGGGCTTGTTTGTTTTTTTCCTGTAAATCTGTTTGAGTTCTTTGTAAATTCTGGATATCAGCCCTTTGTCGGATGCGTAAACTGCAAAGATTTTTTCCCATTCTGATGGTTGCCGATTCACTCTAGTGACTGTTTGTTTTGCTGTGCAGAAGCTGTGGAGTTTGATTAGGTCCCATTTGTCTATTTTGGCTTTTGTTGCCAATGCTTTGGGAGTTTTGTTCATGAAGTCCTTGCCTACTCCTATGTCCTGAATGGTTTTGCCTAGATTTTCTTCTAGGGTTTTTATGGTGTCGGGTCTTACGTTTAAGTCTTTAATCCATCTGGAGTTAATTTTAGTGTAAGGTGTCAGGAAGGGGTCCAATTTCTGCTTTCTGCACATGGCTAGCCAGTTTTCCCAACACCATTTATTAAATAGGGAATCCTTTCCCCATTGCCTGTTTTTGTCTGGTTTATCAAAGATAATATGGTTGTAGATGTGTTGTGTTGCCTCCGATGCCTCTGTTCTGTTCCATTGGTCTATATCTCTGTTTTGGTACCAGTACCATGCTGTTTTGATTACTGTAGCCTTGTAGTATAGTTTGAAGTCTGGTAGCGTGATGCCTCCCGCTGTGTTCTTTTTGCTTAGAATTGACTTGGCTATGCGGGCTCTTTTTTGGTTCCATATGAAATTCATGGTGGTTTTTTCCAGTTCTGTGAAGAAATTCAATGGTAGTTTGATGGGGATAGCATTGATTGTGTAAATTACTTTGGGCAGTATAGCCATTTTCACGATATTGATTCTTCCTAACCACGAACATGGAATGTTTCTCCATCTGTTTGTGTCCTCTCTTATTTCATTGAGCAGTTGTTTGTAGTTTTCCTTAAAGAGGTCCCTTACATTCCTAGTGAGTTGTATTCCTAGGTATTTTATTTTCTTTGTAGCAATTGTGAATGGCAGTTCATTCTTGATTTGGTTCTCTTTAAGTCTGTTATTGGTGTATAGGAATGCTTGTGATTTTTGCACATTGATTTTATATCCTGAGACTTTGCTGAAGTTGCTTATCAGTTGCAGGAGCTTTTGGGCTGAGGTGATGGGGTCTTCTAGGTATACTATCATGTCGTCTGCAAATAGAGACAATTTGGCTTCCACCTTTCCTATTTGAATACCCTTTATTTCTTTTTCTTGCCTGATTGCTCTGGCTAGAACTTCCAGTACTATGTTGAATAGAAGTGGTGAGAGAGGGCATCCTTGTCTAGTGCCAGATTTCAAAGGGAATGCTTCCAGTTTTTGCCCATTAAGTATGATATTGGCTGTTGGTTTGTCATAAATAGCTTTTATTACTTTGAGATATGTTCCATCAATACCAAGTTTATTGAGGGTTTTTAGCATAAAGGGCTGTTGAATTTTGTCAAATGCCTTCTCTGCATCAATTGAGATAATCATGTGGTTTTTGTTTTTGCTTCTGTTTATGTGGTGAATTACATTTATAGACTTGCGTATGTTGAACCAGCCTTGCATCCCCGGGATAAATCCTACTTGATCATGATGGATAAGTTTTTTAATGTGCTGTTGCAATCGGTTTGCCAGTATTTTATTGAAGATTTTTGCATCTATGTTCATCATGGATATTGGCCTGAAGTTTTCTTTTCTTGTTGAGTCTCTGCCAGGTTTTGGTATCAGGATGATGTTGGTCTCATAAAATGATTTGGGAAGGGTTCCCTCTTTTTGGATTATTTGGAATAGTTTCAGAAGGAATGGTACCAGATCCTCTTTGTGTGTCTGGTAGAATTCGGCTGTGAACCCATCTGGACCTGGGCTTTTTTTGTGTGGTAGGCTCTTAATTGCTGCCTCAACTTCAGACCTTGTTATTGGTCTATTCATAGTTTCGGCTTCCTCCTGGTTTAGGCTTGGGAGGACACAGGCATCCAGGAATTTATCCATTTCTTCCTGATTTACTGGTTTATGTGCATAGAGTTGTTTGTAGTATTCTCTGATGATGGTTTGAATTTCTGTGGAATCTGTGGTGATTTCCCCTTTATCGTTTTTTATTGCATCTATTTGGTTGTTCTCTCTCTTCTTTTTTATCAGTCTGGCTAGTGGTCTGTCTATTTTGTTGATCTTTTCGAAAAACCAGCTCTTAGATTTATTGATTTTTTGAAGGGTTTTTCTTGTCTCTATCTCCTTCAGTTCTGCTCTGATCTTAGTTATTTCTTGTCTTCGGCTAGGTTTTGAGCTTTTTTGATCTTGCTCCTCTAGCTCTTTCAATTTTGACGATAGGGTGTCAATTTTGGATCTCTCCACTCTTCTCATGTGGGCACTTATTGCTATATATTTTCCTCTACAGACTGCTTTAAATGTGTCCCAGAGATTCTGGTACGTTGTGTCTTCATTCTCATTGGTTTCAAAGAACTTCTTTATTTCTGCCTTCATTTCATTGTTTATCCAATCAACATTCAAGAGCCAATTGTTCAGTTTCCATGAAGCTGTGCGGTTCTGAGTTATTTTCTGAATTCTGAGTTCCAACTTGATTGCACTATGGTCTGAGAGACTGTTTGTTATGATTTCAGTTGTTTTGCATTTGCTGAGGAGTGCTTTACTTCCAATTATGTGGTCAATTTTGGAGTAGGTGTGATGTGGTGCTGAGAAGAATGTATATTCTGTGGATTTGGGGTGGAGAGTTCTGTAAATGTCTATCAGGTTTGCTTGTTCCAGGTCTGAGTTCAAGTCCTGGATATCCTTGTTAATTTTCTGTCTGGTTGATCTGTCTGCTATTGACAGTGGAGTGTTAAAGTCTCCCACTATTATTGTGTGGGAGTCTAAGTCCCTTTGTAAGTCATTAAGAACTTGCCTTATATATCTGGGTGCTCCTACATTGGGTCCATATATATTTAGAATCGTTATCTCTTCTTGTTGTATCGATCCTTTTACCATTATGTAATGACCTTCTTTGTCCCTTTTGATCTTTGTTACTTTAAAGTCTATTTTATCAGAGATGAGAATTGCAACTCCTGCTTTTTTTTGCTCTCCATTTGCTTGGTAAATCTTCCTCCATCCCTTTATTTTGAGCCTTTGTGTATCTTTGCATGTGAGGTGGGTTTCCTGGATACAGCACACCGATGGGTTTTGGTTTTTTATCCAATTTGCCAGTCTGTGTCTTTTGATTGGTGCATTTAGCCCATTTACATTCAGGGTTAATATTGTTATGTGTGAATTTGATACTGCCATTTTGATGCTAGCTGGCTGTTTTGCCCGTTGGTTCATGTACATTCTTCATTTTGTTGATGGTCTTTAGCATTTGGTATGCTTTTAGGATGGCTGGAACTGGTTGTTTCTTTCTATGTGTAGTGCCTCTTTCAAGAGCTCTTGTAAAGCAGGCCTAGTGGTGACAAAATCTCTGAGTACTTGCTTGTTCGTGAAGGATTTTATTTTTCCTTCACTTATGAAGCTCAGTTTCGCTGGATATGAAATTCTGGGTTGAAAGCTCTTTTCTTTAAGGATGTTGAATATTGGCCCCCACTCTCTTCTGGCTTGTAGAGTCTCTGCTGAGAGATCTGCTGTGAGTCTGATGGGCTTCCCTTTGTGGGTGACCCGACCTTTCTCTCTGGCTGCCCTTAGTATTTTCTCCTTCGTTTCAACCCTGGTGAATCTGACGATTATGTGCCTTGGGGTTGCTCTTCTTGCAGAGTATCTTTGTGGTGTTCTCTGTATTTCCTGGAGTTGAGTATTGACCTGTCTTGCTAGGTTGGGGAAATTTTCCTGGATAATATCCTGAAGAGTGTTTTCCAGCTTGGATTCATTCTCTTCATCACATTCTGGTACACCTATCAAACGTAGGTTGGGTCTCTTCACATAGTCCCACATTTCTTGGAGATTTTGTTCATTCCTTTTTGTGCTTTTTTCTTTAATCTTGGTTTCTCGTTTTATTTCATTGAGTTGATCTTCAACTTCTGATATTCTTTCTTCTGCTTGGTCAATTCGGCTGTTGATACTTGTGCATGCTTCGCGAAGTTCTCGTGTTGAGTTTTTCAGCTCCTTCAATTCATTCATATTCCTCTCTAAGTTGTCCATTCTCGTTATCAATTCCTCGAATCTTTTTTCAAATCTTTTTTCAAGGTTCTTAGTTTCTTTGCACTGGTTTAGAACATGTTCCTTTAGCTCACTGAAGTTTCTCATTATCCACTTTCTGAAGTCTGATTCCGTCATTTCGTCACATTCATTCTCTGTCCAGCTTTGTTCCCTTGCTGGTGAGGAGTTTTGGTCCTTTTTTGGAGGTGAGGTGTTTTGGTTTCGGGTGCTTTCCTCCTTTTTGCGCTGGTTTCTTCCCATCTTTATGGATTTATCCGCCTGTTGTCTTAGTAGTGGCTGATTTTTCAATTGTGTCTCTGTGTGGACACTGAGATTGTTGATGATGAAGTATTTCTGTTACTTAGTTTTCCCTCTAATGATCTATCCTCTCTGCTGTATGAGTGCTGAGGTCCACTCCAGGCCCTGCTTGTCTGGGGTATACCTGCAGCAGCTGCAGAACAGTGAGGGATGATATCAGTTTCTTTTTCTGCTGCCCTTGTTCCAGAATGATGCCAGCCAAATGTCAGTCTGATTAGTCCTTTTCTGGGGTGACTCCTTGGATATACAGAGGTCAGGGAGCTGCTTGAGGAGACAGTCTGTGCTTTATAGGAGCTCCAGTGCTGAGCTGTGAGCTCCGTTGTTCATTCAGGGTTGTTGGGAGGTAATGTCTGCTGCAATAGAACTCATAAAACACCACTCTTTTTTTTTTTTTCCACCCTTAGATGCTCTGTCTCAGGGAGTTGGGGCTTTCTTTATGAGTATCTGTTGCACTGTCCTGCCCCACTAGGTGGCAGTCTATTCACTATTTGCCTGCCGGGGCTCTGACCTCCTAAGGCGGGTCCGCCCTGTTGCGGCCCGGCGGACTCTCTCTGTTATGGCAGGTTGCCTCGGCAACGGCAGGCTGCGTCAGTCCTGGGCGGTACTTAAGTGGGGGTGCACTTTGTCAGGAATGGTGGACACCCCTCCCTGACCGGGCTGCACCGTCCTAAATGCCGGCAACAAAACTCTCAGCCCCAAGCGCCTCCAGTCGCCGCCCTGCTTGTCCCCGTGAGCGTGGGACCCGCCGAGCCCGATCACCCTGCTCCCTGCCTCAGAGTCCGTCCTCTCTCTCTCTCTCTCTTCCTCTCCCCAAGCTGAAAGGTCGACTCTCTCACTGGCGCCCCAGGAGCCTGCCGATAGGGCACTGGGATCCGTGCGATCTCCCGTGCCGCTGCCCACTACCCCGGCTCAGATCACACTTCCCAGGAAACTCCTGGTCTGGCTCATTGTCCAAGTCCTGTTCAATCAGATGGACATGCCAATCTGCCCTTGCAAATCTCAGATTGCCGGTTTAACAGGGCACCCAGACCAGTGAGTTCCGCGCCGGGTCCCGCTGCGGCGCCGGCCGAAGAGGCGGCGGGAGCTGGTTGCGTTAGCCGGCTGCTAGCGTCCCGTGTCTCTCCCACACCTGGGACTTTCAACGCTCTGTGGGCATAAAAGGAACATCCGAGAATGCGGCTAGGACTCACCCTCTGCGCCTTCACCGAGAGCTGCAATCCTGAGTCACCTCTACGACGCCATCTTGCCTCCCTCCCCCCGTCTCTGGCATTTTCATGTTAATTTTAGAATCTTTTTATCAATCACTGTGGAAAAAAAAAAGTCAACTGGGGTTTTGATAGGAATTACAGTGAATCTGTATATAGATCTGAGGATTATTACCATCTTACAATATTATATCTTCTAATTCACAAACATGGGATGTCTTTCCATTTTGGCAATAAAATCTTTAAAGTAGATAATGCTTTGTAGCTTACAAATTTTTTTTTGTACATTTTGTTTCACTCGATGTTGAAAGCAAATCTGTTAGCTTGTAGAGTAAATAAAGAGAGTGAGTTGCCAACAGTTACATGGGGATTTGAAAGCCAAAACTGTTCCCCTGACTAATTTCTTTGCTCTTTCCCTACACCATGCCATCAATCACAAGAAGTACATAAGTTATTGTCTATCTCAATTTAACCTCACTTTATTTTTCACCCTGCCAATAGACATAAGAGTTGTGATATTTTGAAAGTTTTGCATATTTGAAACTTGAGACCCTGAAATATTTAAAAGTAAACTTAGGATGTCCTGAATATTTTTGTAGTTAAATTACATGAAGTGATAAGACAATTGAGGCAGAGTCTGAGTTTAAAGAGAAATATACTTGATGATTTATGATGGCATTCAAATATCAAGCAACTTTGCATTTCTTTCAGTGTGTTGATAGAGCAATGGTGTCAGAATTCATTCATATAAAAACCATTTATATTTACAGTTGAAATCTCTAGGGTCCAAGGCACCTATATTAATATGAGATGACAACAATAAAGGATTGTATTTTATTATTTAAATGTTATATATATTTATTATTTAGAATGACATTGGTAATGATTTTGAAATCTTTTGACATCTCACTGTTCCTGTTTCTCTAACTTTTAAGTATATCACTAAGTCATTTACTTCTGAAAGATGTAATTTAGTTTGGTTATTCTAAGTTATCCTTAATACCTTCCACACAGATGTGTCAGTGTTAATATCTCTCTTTTTCATTGTGAATGGTCTCTTTCTGCTATTGTCAATATTTCCTGAAAAATCACTAACCCTTTGTGGAATTTCTAAACAATAAGCCACCACAGAAAGTAGGAGTAGATGTTAAAGAATTTACAGTTAATTCAAATACTAATAATAGTGAAGTAGAAGAAAGTTCTATAGGAAAAACAGGATGGGAGAAAGGGAAAAGGCGTTGAACTGAGGAAAGAAAAAATATTATCTGAGTGCAGCCAAACCAGATGACACAAAAACATGCAGTTGGTCTGATTTGCTATGGCTCATCAACATAGTCATGCCACACAGCAGGGATAAGAAAATCCAGGCCCCATCATACATGCTCTACAGAAGGTATCAAGTGATTTAGCTGGACCAGCTCTATGTGAAACAGGTGGTAGGTGGTAGAGACTTTCCACTAGAAATTATGGAAAGATTGCCTTCACATTCTGGAGGCCACTATCACAGAATACCTAGATGTACCAGGGATCAGCATGACAAAATTAGCTTTCAGAGAAAGTAGTGGAAGTGGGCAATGATAAAAAGAGGAGCAGTACTTACAACGGTGTTAAAAAGCGAAGTCACCATTTTGCCAGAGACTGTGCCATTAATTCATTCATCCGTTCATTTTGCATGATTCATTCAGTAAGCATTTCTTGAGCATTCGAGCATTCCCTTGTTTGCAGGGCACTGAGAGGGATGTGGAGAGACACAAAACATAAGTTTTACATTCAAGAGTGTATAAGTTTAGTGGGGAAAATACGTGTGTTCACAATCAACTCTAATAACAAAGGAAAGTGCTAATTAACTATGTAACTTATTTATAATGTAAGAGGTCTAGATTGAACCAAATTATTTCTCAAGTTCTTTTTAACCCTGAAATTCTAGTTCTGTGATTTTAAATATTCAAGTAGAAAAACAGCATATTACCAGAGCACAGAAGAAGAAAAGCTTATGTAATATTAATAATGACTATAAAGTATCAGGAATGTCACGGTGAAAGTGCCATTTGATTTAGACCTCTAGAGACAAATGTGTGCTAGTAGGTACAACAAGTGGGAGTGGGTGGCTTTCCAGAGCAAAGAAGCAGCACAAGCAAAAGCCTTAAGGAATGTAGATACTTTGTTGTTAAGCATTTTTTTTCTTAATTTCAACTTTTATTTTAGATTTGGGGGTACATGTGCTGATTTATTACATAGGGTTATTGTCTGATGCTGAGGGTGGAGTACAATTGATCCTGTCATCCAGACAGCAAGCATAGTACCTTGTAAGTAGTTTTTCAGTCCTTTTCCCTGTTTTGGTGTCCCTAGTATCTATTTTTCCCATCTTTGTGCCCATGGTACACAATGTTTAGCTCCCATTTGTAAGTGAGAACACATGGCATTTGGTCTTTTGTTACTGATTTAATTTGCTTAGGTTAACAGCTTCCAGCTGCATCCATGTTGCTGTGAAGGATATAATTTTATTCTTTTTTGGCTGCATAGTATTTCATAGTGTATTTGTATCAGATTTTCTTTATCCAATCCACTGTAGATGGGCACTTAGGCTGATTTCATATTTTTGCTATTGTGAAGAGTACTGCAATGAACATGCAAGATCATGTGTCTTTTTGGTAGAATTATATATTTCCCTTTGGGATATAACTAGTAATGGGATTGCTGGGTTGAATGATAGTTCTGTTTTAGGTTTTTTGAGAAATCTCCAAACTGCTTTCCATGGTGGTTGAATTTATTTACATCCCCACCAACAGTGTATAAGCATTCACTTTTCACCACAACTTTGCCGGTATCTCTTTCATTCTTTTAATAGAGACAGGATCTCACTCTGTCACCCAGAGTGCAATGGTGCAATCAAACGTCACTGTAGCTTTGAACTCTTCGGTTCAAGTAATACTCTGGCCTTGGCTTCCTGAATGGCTAGCACTACAGTTGTGCACCACTACACCTAGCTAAGTTTTTTTTTTTTTTTTTTTTTTTGAGTTTCATGAAGTGGATTTATTAATAGGCAGCAAAGGACAACAGAAGCCTAGCATTCATTGAAAGCCAGTTCCACAAGGCTCAGAAAAGCTGCCTGGAGCAGATAGAGTCTTGTCTGCACCTGCCCTCTTGCATATCAGCTGAGAGAACCCAGAAAGCAGCTCACCCTGAGTTTTATAAGCAAGTGTCACTGTGCTAAAGTGTTGAAAGACATCCTGTTTTTAGGAGGGTCTGGAACAGAGCCGGAGGTGCAGTTCCTCTTTAACTCAGGATATTGTTTTCCTAGCATGTTCTATAGTTATTCTTGAGAACAGTCAGCAAGAAAATGGGAAGAACTGAATTGATTCCAGATCACCCAAAGAACTGTCCTGTAAGGGCACAGCAAGAAGACATCATCATCTAGAAACCAGGAAATGGGCTCTTACCAGGCATTGAATCCACAGGGGCCTTAATTTTGGACTTCCCAGCCTCCAGAACTATGAGAAATAAATTTCTGTTGCTTATAAAGTACCCAGTCTATGGTATTTTGTTATAGCAGCCTAAACAAACTAAGACAATGAGGAGACTCAAGTAGTTGAACTTGTAGAAACAGAAAATAAAATGGTGGTTTTCAAGGGCTGGGAAGTGGGGGAAATGGGGAGATGTGGGTTAAAGGATACAAAGTTTCAGTTATTCAGGATGAATAAATTATGGATATCTAATGTACAGCATGATGGCTATATTTAGCATTACTGTATAGTATACTAGAAATTTGCTGAGAGTAGATCTTAATTGTTCCCAACCACACTCACATACACAGGTAGTTATGTGGTGTGATTGACATGTTAGCTTGGTTGTGGTAATCTTTTCACAGTATGTATGTATATCAAAATAACATATCATATATCGTAAATGTACACAATTTTTGTTAGTCATTTGTGCTTCAGTAAAGCTGGGGAGAAAAGAAAAAGCAATTGTATAATGCACAAGGAAAGCCCTCCCAACAAAGAATTATCTGGGCCCAAATTTCAATAAATAAATTACATTTAACATTTTCTATTGTTAAAACATCCCTGCATTTATGGAATAAAGTCTCCTTGATTGAGATTTAAAAACATAAATTGTTCTATGGGGTTTGCTAATATTTTGAGAAAATATTTGTATCAATGATCACAAGTGAGAATGGCCTATAGGTTTTTTTTTCTGTCTTCTATTGTCCTAGTTCAATTTTATTATCATATAATACCAAATAATCATATAAAATGAGTTTTGTAGCTTTTCTTTTTTTCTATTCTTTGAAATAGTATGAATAAGTTGGGCATCATGATGAATCTATAGAATTTGCCTATGAAAATTTACCTAGCTCTTATGTTTTGTTGGTAGATTTTTGACTACTGATTTAGTTTCTCTAATTGTATGGATTTTCTGTATCTTCCAAATTTTTCTGGAAAAGTCTTTTTTGTCCAAGTTACACATATCACCATCAAGATCTTCATAGAATTCTCTTTATAGAAACAGAATAATGTATTCAAGAGTGTAAGTTTGGGAGGAAGGCAGCAAAACACACTGCCATGTGTGTACCTATGCAACTATCTTGAACGTTCTGCACATGTACACCAAAACCTATAATGCAATAAAAATTTTTTTAAAAAAGTGTAAGTTCTAGAATCAGTGGACATAGTTTTGAACCTTGAATCCAGGAATCACTGGGTATGTGACCTAGTGTCTTACTTTTCTTATTTGTAAAATGGAGAAAAAGAAATACCACATATACTCACTCATAGGTGGGTGAGAAAAATGAGAACACATGGACACAGAGAGGGAGTCTACTACACACTGGGGTCTATTGGGGGGAATGGGGGAGGGACAGTGGGGGGGCTGGGTAGGGATAGCCTGGGGATGAATGCCAAGTGTGGGTGAAGGGGAGGAAGGCAGCAAAACACACTGCCATGTGTGTACCTATGCAACTATCTTGCACGTTCTGCACATGTACCCCAAAACCTATAATGCAATAAAAATAAAAAAATAAAAATAAAAAAACACTTCATAAGAGAATAATAATGGTGGTAATTTAAATATTAATATTTAGTAGGGGTTTATACATGCCAGCTGATGTTCTGCACATCTTCCATGCTTATTCATTTAATCTTTTTTTTCTTTTTTAAAATATTTGTAAAGATGTTGCCCAGGATGGTCTTGAACTCCTGGCCTCAAGTGATTCTCTTACCTCAGTCTCCCAAAGCCCTGGTATTACAGGTGTGAGCCACTATATGTAATCTTTCTTAGGAAAGAAAAAAAGATTTATCTAATCAGTAGTCATAAATTAATAATAAGAGTTGATGTTTAAAATGCATTTCATGTTGGTTTGACATAACAATTCTTTCTGGATGTGCCAAAAATAATTTCCACATTCTTACACCACTCTTCACAGTTCATTTGGAATATTATTGTTTAGAGTTTTGTTTATTGTTTCTATAACAGTATTTGTTTCACAGTTGGTATATTTACATAATACATTCTATTTACATTCCAAGACAAACCTAGTCTTAAGTAAAAATGCTGGCTAGAAGGCATGTTGTTTAAATGTCTTTGCCATTGAACAAAGAATGTAAAAATTCTGAAGTGCATGAAAAATAGCTCTGTGAATGTAGAAGCACTAACAAAATACTTTAGTATTTAAAGATAATTGATAATTTAATCTAACTGAGATCCCCATGTATAATTCTTACTGAGTGCCTACACTCATGTACAAGTTCTTATAATAGGCCCTAAAAGTAGGGCTCTAATTTTAGGGAGTCTACTAGAAAGTCTAGAAACCAAAGACACAAATAACCCTATGACAATACAATACCCTGAAGAATATAAAGCAAAGCCATTAAAGGATACCAAAAACAAATCTTTAGACCTCAATGAGTTAAAAATTAAGATCTCATGACCACTACATACTGTCAATAGAACAAACGCCATGATGTTGGAGCACTTTACACTACATAAATTCATTCCTTTAGAATTTTGTTGCTTAGAAATTTTTTCATTTTTCTCTTTCTTCCACTTTCTTTTCCTTTTCTCTTCTTTTCTCCCTCACTGAAACTGCACTAACTCATCTATACATCATCTTTAGTGTTCCATCTTTAGAATTCTTTACCTGTCTATTAATAGTTCTGCTCATCCCCCTGCCTCTGATCTTCATCATTCTTTTGAGGCTAATGCAAGTGTTTGCTGCTCAGATACATTTTACCAATTCCTTTTAATTGCATTTACAAATTGCATTTATTTCAAAAATGTAAGTTGATTTTTTTCTAATACATATTGGGTTTGACTTTGCTTTCTATTTAATTTGGCATTCTAGACATGATGAGGAAAGACAGTTACCATAAGAAGAATTGACCTTAGAAATATCATATTTTACTTTATATTGTTTAATGAATCTTTCACTAACGTTGTCACAGAATCTAATATTGAATACATTAAAATATTTTAAAAGACTGGGGTAAGATTTTTAGCTTTGTTAAAATTGTGAACCTAAGTTTTTTGTCTTACCCACATCACATTTGAATAGGTAACACGTACTTTGTCAGAAGTTTTTTTTTAATTTTTATTTTTTTGTAACGTGAAATATTGGAGTAATGTTTTTTCAGAAAGTCAGAAAGAACTGGTGCCTTTTCATTTTGATTTGTAAATGTTTTGTTTGTTATGGCTTCATACTTTACTGTTTTGAGTTTCTTCATAAATGATGGCAGAAATTTTCTCTGCAGTTTCACATTCTGTAATTCTAAAAAATTCATTATCAGTCCACAGTTTTTGTGCTTCTTTATTTCTTGACACAAATATCACATAACTAAAAGCATTTCCAAAATGTTACCACTGCCAGTTCATTGAAGTATTCCTAGGTTTGACAGAACAGGTTTAAAACGAAGGAACTATGATGATCACTTGGGTTCCTAAACATTGCTTTAACCCTGATTTTCCAGATTATCTTTCATTTAGACAATCATGTAACCTTTAGCATGGGTGATTTTCACTTTGTAACACAGGTAAAGTTTTCAAGATTTCTTTAAAGTACATTTCCGGTTAATTAATTTATATATATATTTAAGTATGGCTAAAGATCAAACAACAGCTAGCTTCAAAATTACCTGGCTAATAATCATTAACATGAAGGTCATAGTCAAGGATACCACATTTCTCAAATCAAACAAAGACACCTTACAATAAGGTAAACTACTTGCAATTCATTTTAAACTAGAAAATTTTTAATATATCAGTAGCAATGATGGCTAATGTGAGTATCTAATACAGTGACTTTTCTCTCCTTTTTCTTGATATATTATAACCACCATTAAATTCAAATTAACAATTTTACTGAGAACCTCTTATCAAGGCAGTACTGTGCTAGGCACTGTTGGGCATGCAAAAAATTACAACTGACTCATTTAATGGTATATTACAGTTGACAAAACTTTCATATGTACATTACCACATCTGCTTAGCCTAATAAAGAAAGCATAAGGCACTCTTTATTTTATAGAAGCCAATATAAATTCACTGCTTTGTCTAAAGTGACATAGCAATTATGATGTGGGTTCAGGTACAGGTTTTCAAACTCACAAACCAGTCCTCTTTGTGATCTGCCTTTATAGCATAAAGGCAGGATACCTGAATTTAGGGAGTTCATAATGAAGATAGGGAATAGATAAATAACAGTACACTAAAATAATATTGTAACATCCGGTAATCCCAGCACTTTGGAATGCCGAGGTGAGTGGATCACGAGGTCAGGAGATTGAAACCATCCTGGCCAACATGGTGAAACTTGTCTCTACTAAAAATACAAAAATTAGCTGGGTGTGGTAGCATGCACCTGTAATCTCATCTACTAAGGAAGACTGAGACAGGAGAATTGTTTGATCCCAGGAGGCAGAGGTTGCAGTGAGCCGAGATCATGCAACTGCACTCCAGCCTGGTGACAGGGTAAGACTCCATCTCA
Organism: Saguinus oedipus; assembly: GCA_031835075.1. Taxonomy (NCBI): domain Eukaryota; kingdom Metazoa; phylum Chordata; class Mammalia; order Primates; family Cebidae; genus Saguinus; species Saguinus oedipus. The sequence continues at coordinate 76,177,166 of CM063191.1, read as the reverse complement.
AATAATAATAATATTATTAATAATGTAACATAACAATAAAGGAACTTCAATGGCAGTAGGTTGGAAAATAACTTTGCAATCTGAGAATTAATAAACACAATTCCAAAAAAAAAATACAGACGTGGTAAACTCCACAGAAGGATAAAACTTCTGTAAAACACTAAAAACAACCTTAAATTGTTAAATATAAATAATGTACCAATAAACTATAGCAAAAGAAATGACAAAAGACTATTGTTTGTAGTCTTTTTGAAGAGCCCATAGAAATTGAAACAAGACATTAAGAACCTAATGGATAAATGGGCAAAGAAAATGAAGAGACAATTCATAAGAAAGGATATAGTAGTAAACCAATATGTAAAAAAATGTTCAACCTTACCACTACAGTGCTTGAAGAAAAAGAAGAGAACACAAAGAAATACTATTCAGAATAATATATAAGCTTAAAAATTAGAGGATAATACACAGAACTAATGTGTGTATAAAATTATTGTAACCTTGAATTGTTAGTGGCCTAAGAACCATAACAATACTCTTTTCTTCAAAAATATAATTTCTGGAAATTCATTATAAGAAAATCATCCAAACCAACAAAACTTTGTGACTAAAAAAAAAAAATGAATCAAAATATTGTCTACAATAACAACAGAATAGGGGAAGCAACCCAAGTACTTAACAATAGGAAAAGGCTTAGGTAAAGTATAATCCATACACACTACAGATTGCTATAAACTATTACAAGTAATCCGTCTGAAGATGGCAGCAAAAAAAATGCTTAGAAAACATTGTTGATTGAAAATGTACATAGCACATGGTTGAAATGGAATATAAAAATTGCAGTAAGTATTTGAAAATTTGTTGGTCCTCTTTTTCCAGGCTAAGCTATTTCTACTCTAATTCACACATATATTGTCTCATTTAATAATCACAGAAACTCTGGGAAATGAGGTTGTTATTTTTTTTTATATTTCAGATGAGAAAATGGAGACTTAGACATGCTAAGTACTAGTCCAAGATCACAAGGATCATAAAAGATTGTACACTGGATGAAAAACCCATACTCTCAAAAACAGTTGAGTTTTCAGTTTAGGAAACTGGGATTCTGGTTTGGCATCCTCACCCAAACAGCCTCCATTTTCTTAAACAATTCTTTCATGTTGTACTGTTTCTATAACAACAAATTACAAGTATGTAAGAAAGCATGGTACTGGTACCAAAACAGAGATATAGACCAATGGAACAGAACAGAGGCATCAGAGGCAACACAACATATCTACAACTGTACAATCTTTGATAAACCTGACAAAAACACGCAATGGGGAAAGGATTCCCTGTTTAATAAATGGTATTGGGAAAACTGGCTAGCCATGTGCAGAAAGCAGAAACTGGACCCATTCCTGACACCTTACACTACAATTAACTCCAGATGGATTAAAGACTTAGACATAAGACCTGGCACCATAAAAACCCTAGAAGAAAATCTAGGCAAAACCATTCAGGACATAGGAGTAGGCAAGGACTTCATGACCAAAACACCAAAAGAATTGGCAACAAAAGCCAAAATAGACAAATGGGACCTCATCAAACTCCACAGCTTCTGCATGGCAAAAGAAACAGTCACTAGAGTGAATCGGCAACCAACAGAATGGGAAAAAAATTTTGCAGTTTACTCATCTGACAAAGGGCTGATATCCAGAATTTACAAAGAACTCAAACAGATTTACAGGAAAAAAACAAACAAGCCCATTCAAAAATGGGCAAAGGATATGAACAGACACTTTACAGAAGAAGACATACATGAGGCCAACAAACACATGAAAAAATGCTCATCATCACTGGTCATTAGAGAGATGCAAATCAAAACTACATTGAGATACCATCTCACGCCAGTTAGAATGGCGATCATTAAAAAATCTGGAGACAACAGATGCTGGAGATGATGTGGAGAAATAGGAACACTTTTATACTGCTGGTGGGAGTGTAAATTAGTTCAACCATTGTGGAAGACAGTGTGGCGATTCCTCAAGGACCTAGAAATAGAAATTCCATTTGACGCAGCAATCCCATTACTGGGTATATATCCAAAGGACTATAAATTGGTCTACTGTAAGGACACATGCACATGAATGTTCATTGCAGCACTGTTTACAATAGCAAAGACCTGGAACCAACACAAATGCCCATCGATGATAGACTGGACTGGGAAAATGTGGCACATATACACCATGGAATATTATGCAGCCATCAAAAACGATGAGTTCGTGTCCTTTGTAGGAACATGGATGAATCTGAAGAACATCATTCTCAGCAAACTGACATAAGAACAGAAAATGAAATACTGCATATTCTCACTCATAGGCGGGTGATGAACAATGAGAACACATGGACACAGGGAGGGGAGCCCTACACACTGGGGTCTATTGGGGGAATAGGGGACAGACAGCATTGGGGGGGAGCTGGGGAGGGATGCGTGGGGAAAAATGCCAAATGTGGGTGAAGAGGAGGAAGGCAGCAAAACACACTGCCACGTGTGTACCTATGCAACTATCTTGCATGTTCTGCACATGTACCCCCAAACCTAAAATGCAATTAAAAAAAAAAGAAAGCAGTTAAAGATTCATGACCAAGTGAAAAATTATTAAAAGAATTAAAAGAAAAAAGATCACTTCAGCTTTAGTGGCTTGAGAATGCTTTAAGAAAAAAATAAAATTGGGAGGTTATTAGGAAGCATGGTTGGATGTTGCAGAGGTAAAAGAAATAAAATTGGGTATTCCCAAGGAAGTAAAAATACTGACAAATCTTGTTAGTAGCAGTGGAGACTGCAAGTGCTCTTTAGGAGATAATAAACCCTTCTGACTGGAGGGAAACATACATGTGAGGTGTGAGAGGGTAGCAAAAGTTAAGGTCAGAGAATTAAAATTGGGGCCAAAGCATAAGTAGCTTTCAATTTTGAGACAAATGGGTTTTACCTTATACCCAGAAGCAATAGAGAGCCAGTGAGGAAGAAGCCTCTTCTTTATTTTGCATTTATAGTTGCATTTATAAAAGGTTAATATAATAGACAAAGATGGACAGAGGCAGGCAGAGAGACCACTCAAGGGACTTTCAAAATATGCCAATGGTGAATTGATAGGAGGCTGCAGTGGGAATGGCAGCACAGCAAATGGAAAGGAACAGACGTGAAAGATATTATCTGAGAATACTTGGCAGAATATGGTGACTGATTGGATATGGGGTGAAGTAAAGGAAAGGCATTGATTTCCTAACACTCTTTCTCACAACTTTGTAAAAGTGCTGTTGGCTCCTACTTTCAGTTCAGATGTTTTTGAAGTAATTTTTGTACTTTGTTTACTCTCAAGTGTTTCACAATGCTCCCGAAAATCTTAGACACCCTACAATCCTAAGAAAATTAGACACCAGGGTATAGAAAAGCTGGTCTCCATTCTAATCATATTTAAAGTTAGTTGTAGCTCCCTAGTTAATATCTATAGGCTTTAAGCTAAAGTCGAACATATGGAGCAACTACAGAATTTATAATCAAGGAATACAGAAGCAAATTATATTATAGGAGCATAGATTCAAAGACTCATATTCTCATTTTGTAGATGATAAAACTGAGGCCCTCAGAGGGTTCCTGACTGGAGAGTTTGCAGCCTGAGTTTGCCCAGTACTCTTTCTTTGACAAAATTCATTTTTCACATCAGCATTTTCTTCCAAAGTTCCTAGGTTGTCCTGCTCTGATTAGGAGTGACAATCTGCAAGATGACTGGAGGGTGACAGTTTCCCTTAACATACAGCATGGAACTTAGCCAAGAGGTATGATTAATGAGGTCCTGGTTTCTACTAGAAACATGAAATAATGCATCACTTCTCTGTCAAATATTCTGAAGATTTTGTAGTCTTTCAATTCAATGTTCTGGGGCCTCTTGTCACAAGATCTTTTAAAAATATGACCAGGGCCGGGCACGGTGGCTCAAGCCTGTAATCCCAGCACTTTGGGAGGCCAAGGCGGGTGAATCACGAGGTCAAGATATCGAGACCAACCTGGTCAACATGGTGAAACCCCGTCTCTACTAAAGATACAAAAAATTAGCTGGGCATGGTGGTGCGGGCCTGTACTCCCAGCTACCCAGGAGGCTGAGGCAGGTGAATTGCCTGAACCCAGGAGGCGGAGGTTGCAGTGAGCCGAGATTGCACCATTGCACTCCAGCCTGGGTAACAAGAGCGAAACTCCGTCTCAAAAAAAAAAAAAAAATGTATGACCAGAGGGCATTCAAATGGAGTGACATAATGATGTATAAAATTTCCTTTGTGGGTCAGGCATGAAAACTCAAAAAATGTAAACCAAATTGTTTACTTCTGTTAAAATTGCTGTTGCAACTCAGTAATAAATAGGTACATTGTGAACAAGTAAGCATTAAAAGAAAAACTTTGAATTCATATCCCTAAGTTATGTGATCCATCAGTTAGTGTCATGTTAACAAAGCTTTGGAACACATCTTCAGGCCAAGGTAGACATGACTGAGGCTACTTCCACATGGTCAGCATTCATCCAGGATGTCTTAGTCTACCAGATTCTGTGGGGATGGAGGGAGTAAAGGGGTATGGAAGGGTGAATGAAGAGCACTTGGTAGAATAAGAGGGGAAACCTCAGATAATTTCTCATGAGCACTGAAGCCAGAATAATGTTAGATGGCCGAGGGATGATGACAGCAGCACCTCTGCTCATTGTGACACTGAGTAAATAATCACAATGTGACATTGGGTTAAGCTGAAGGCCAAACTGCAAATTTCAATGACCATCCCTCATACCTGTATATTTTTTGTTACCAGTCAGCCTCTGAGCAACATTAGCTGTTATTATTTGCCTATCTACAGTATCGGTCATGCTGAACTAAAACCTATTAAAAATAAAACAAAAAAATTTTCATACAGCTTATAGACTTTACTGTTCCTAAACTCTGAGAGAATAGACAACACACACACACACACACACACAGCAATGACAAACTCCACCAAGAGAACGTTCCTGAAATGAAAAACGGTTTACAAAAAAATGATATAGTGGGGGAGACTCGCAAGATGGCATCGTAGAAGCAACTCAGGATTGCAGCTCTCAGTGAAGGCGCAGAGGGTGAGTCCTAGCCGCATTCTCGGATGGACCTTTTTTGCCCACAGAGCATTGAAAGTCCCAGGTGTGGGAGAGACACGAGACACTTTGCCGGCTAACGCAGCCAGCTCACGCAGCGGGACCCGGCACGGAACTCACTGGTCTGGGTGCCCTGTTAAACCGGCAATCTGAGATTTGGAAGGGCAGATTGGCATGTCCATCTGTTTGAACGGGACTTGGACAGTAAGCCAGACCAGGAGTTTCCTGGGAAGCATGATCTGAGCCAGTGCAGTGGGCAGTGGCACGGGAGATCGCACGGATCCCAGTGCCCTATCGGCAGGCTACTGGGGCGCCAGTGAGAGAGTCGACCTTTCAGCTTGTGGAGAGGGAGAGAGAGAGAGAGAGGACGGACTCTGAGGCAGGGAGCTGGGTGATTGGGCTCGGTGGGTCCCACCCTCACGGGGACAAGCAGGGCAGCGACTGGAGACGCTTGGGGCTGAGAGTTTTGCTGCCAGCATCTAGGATGGTGCAGCCCGGTGAGGGAGGGGCGTCCACCATTGCTGACGCAATCTGCCCCTACAGAAGTACCGCCCAGGGCTGATGCAGCCTGCCATTGCCGAGGCAACCTGACATAACAGAGAGACTCTACCAGGAGGGGGGAGCGCTCCACAGCAACAGGGCAGACCCACGCTAGCAGGTCAGAGCCCCAGCAGGCAAATAGTGAATAGACTGCCACCTAGTGTGGCAGGAGAGTGCAACAGATACTCATAAAGAAAGCCCCAACTCCGAGACTGAGCATCTAAGGGGGGGGGGAGGTGGTGTTTTATGAGTTCTATTGCAGCAGACATAAACAACCTCCCAACAACCCTGAATGAACAACGGAGCTCAGAGCTCAGCACTGGAGCTCCTATAAAGCACAGACCGTCTCCTTAAGCAGCTCTCTGACCCCTGTACATCCAAAGAGTCACCCCAAAAAAGGACTAATCAGACTGATATTTGGTGGGCATCATTCTGGAACAAAGCAGAAGAAGAAAATGGTATCATCCCTCACCGTTCCACAGCTGCTACAGGTATACTCCAGACACTTCATTTAGCTCAATGAAGTTTCTCATTATCCACTTTCTGAAGTCTGATTCCATCATTTCGTCACTCCAGACACGCAGGGCCTGGAGTGGACCTCAGCACTCATACAGCAGAGGGGCTAGGCCATTAGAAGGAAAACTAAGTAACAGAAATACTTCATCATCAACAATCTCAGCATCCACACAGAGACCCAATTGAAAAATCAGCAACTACTAAGACGACAGGCAGATAAATCCATAAAGATGGGAAGAAACCAGTGCAAAAAGGAGGAAAACACCAGAAACCAAAACACCTCACCTCCTACAAAGGACTAAAACTCCTCACCAGCAAGGGAAACAAGCTGGACAGAGAATGAATGTGAAGAAATGATGGAATCAGACTTCAGAAAGTGGATAATGAGAAACTTCATTGAGCTAAAAGAACATGTTCTAAATCAGTGCAAAGAAACTAAGAATCTTGAAAAAAGATTTGAAAAAAGATTCGAGGAATTGATAACAAGAATGGACAACTTAGAGAGGAATATGAATGAACTGAAGGAGATGAAAAACACAACACGAGAACTTCGTGAAGCATGCACAAGTTTCAACAGCCGAATTGACCAAGCAGAAGAAAGAATATCAGAAGTTGAAGATCAACTCAATGAAATAAAACGTGAAACCAAGATTAGAGAAAAAAGCACAAAGAGGAATGAACAAAATATCCAAGAAATGTGGGACTATGTGAAGAGACCCAACCTACGTTTGATAGGTGTACCAGAATGTGATGAAGAGAATGAATCCAAGCTGGAAAACACTCTTCAGGATATTATCAAGGAAAATTTCCCCAACCTAGCAAGACAGGTCAATACTCAACTCCAGGAAATACAGAGAACACCACAAAGATACTCCGCAAGAAGAGGAACCCGAAGGCACATAATTGTCAGATTCACCAAGGTTGAAATGAAGGAGAAAATACTAAGGGCAGCCAGAGAGAAAGGTCGGGTCACCCACAAAGGGAAGCCCATCAGACTCACAGTAGATCTCTTGGCAGAGACTCTACAAGCCAGAAGAGAGTGGGGGCCAATATTCAACATCCTTAAAGAAAATAACTTTCAACCCAGAATTTCATATCCAGCCAAACTGAGCTTCATAAGTGAAGGAAAAATAAAATCCTTCATGAACAAGCAAGTACTCAGAGATTTTGTCACCATGAAGCCAGCTTTACAAGAGCTCCTGAAAGAGGCACTACACATAGAAAGAAACAACCAGTTCCAGCCATCCTAAAAGCATACCAAATGCTAAAGACCATCAACAAAATGAAGAATCTACATGAACCAACGGGCAAAACAGCCAGCTAGCATCAAAATGGCAGTATCAAATTCACACATAACAATACTAACCCTAAATGTAAATGGGCTAAATGCACCAATCAAAAGACACAGACTGGCAAATTGGATAAAAAAACCAAAACCCATCAGTGTGCTGTATCCAGGAAACCCACCTCACACGCTAAGATACACAAAGGCTCAAAATAAAAGGATGGAGGAAGATTTACCAAGCAAATGGAGAGCAAAAAAAAGCAGGAGTTGCAATTCTCGTCTCTGATAACGTAGACTTTAAAGAAACAGAGATCAAAAGGGACAAGGAGGGTCATTACATAATGGTAAAAGGATCAATACACCAAGAAGAGCTAACGATTCTAAATATATATGGACCCAATGCAGGAGCACCCAGATATATAAGGCAAGTTCTTAATGACTTACAAAGAGACTTGGACTCCCACACAATAATAGTGGGAGACTTTAACACTCCACTGTCAATAGCAGACAGATCAACCAGACAGAAAATTAACAAGGATATCCAAGACTTGAACTCAGACCTAGAACAAGCAAACCTGATAGACATTTACAGAACTCTCCACCCCAAATCCACAGAATATACATTCTTCTCAGCACCACATCACACCTACTCCAAAATTGACCACATAATTGGAAGTAAAGCACTCCTCAGCAAATGCAAAACAACTGAAATCATAACAAACAGTCTCTCAGACCATAGTGCAATCAAGTTGGAACTCAGAATTCAGGAAATAACTCAGAACCGCAGAGCTTCATGGAAACTGAACAACTGGCTCTTGAATGTTGATTGGATAAACAATGAAATGAAGGCAGAAATAAAGAAGTTCTTTGAAACCAATGAAAATGAAGACACAATGTACCAGAATCTCTGGGACGCTTTTAAAGCAGTCTGTAGAGGAAAATATATAGCAATAAGTGCCCACATGAGAAGAGTGGAGAGATCCAAAATTGACACCCTATCGTCAAAATTGAAAGAGCTAGAGGATTAAGATCACAAAAGCTCAAAACCTAGCTGAAGACAAGAAATAACTAAGATCAGAGCAGAAATGAAGGAGATAGAGACAAGAAAAACCCTTCAAAAAATGAATAAATCTAAGAGCTGGTTTTTTGAAAAGATCAACAAAATAGACAGACCACTAGCCAGACTGATAAAAAAGAAAAGAGAGAACAACCAAACAGATGCAATAAAAAATGATAATGAAAAAATCACCACAGATTCCACAGAAATTCAAACCATCATCATAGAATACTACAAACAACTCTATGCACATAAACTAGTAAATCAGGAAGAAATGGATAAATTCCTGGACGCCTGTGTCCTCCCAAGCCTAAACCAGGAGGAAGCCGAAACTATGAATAGACCAATAACAAGGTCTGAAGTTGAGGCAGCAATTAAGAGCCTACCACACAAAAAAAGCCCAGGTCCAGATGGGTTCACAGCCGAATTCTACCAGACACACAAAGAGGATCTGATACCATTCCTCCTGAAACTATTACAAATAATCCAAAAAGAGGGAACCCTTCCCAAATCATTTTATGAGACCAACATCATCCTGATACCAAAACCCGGCAGAGACTCAACAAGAAAAAAAAAACTTCAGGCCAATATCCATGATGAACATAGATGCAAAAATCTTCAATAAAATACTGGCAAACCGATTGCAACAACACATTAAAAAACTTATCCATCATGATCAAGTAGGATTCATCCCGGGGATGCAAGGCTGGTTCAACATACACAAGTCTATAAATGTAATTCACCACATAAACAGAAGCAAAAACAAAAACTACATGATTATCTCAATTGACGCAGAGAAGGCATTTGACAAAATTCAACAGCCCTTTATGCTAAAAACCCTCAATAAACTTGGTATTGATGGAACATATCTCAAAGTAATAAAAGCTATTTATGACAAACCAACAGCCAATATCATACTGAATGGGCAAAAACTGGAAGCATTCCCTTTGAAATCTGGCACTAGAAAAGGATACCCTCTCTCACCGCTCCTATTCAACATAGTACTGGAAGTTCTAGCCAGAGCAATCAGGCAAGAAAAAGAAATAAAGGGTATTCAAATAGGAAACGTGGAAGCCAAATTGTCTCTATTTGCAGACGACATGATAGTATACCTAGAAGATGCCATCACCTCAGCCCAAAAGCTCCTGCAACTGATAAACAACTTCAGCAAAGTCTCAGGATATAAAATCAATGTTCAAAAATCACAAGCATTCCTATACACCAATAACAGACTTAAAGAGAACCAAATCAAGAACGAACTGCCATTCACAATTGCTACAAAGAAAATAAAATACCTAGCAATACAACTCACAAGGAATGTAAGGGACCTCTTTAAGGAAAACTACAAACAACTGCTCAACGAAATAAGAGAGGACACAAACAGATGGAGAAACATTCCATGTTCGTGGTTAGGAAGAATCAATATCGTGAAAATGTCTATACTGCCCAAAGTAATTTACACAATCAATGCTATCCCCATCAAACTACCATTGAATTTCTTCACAGAACTGGAAAAAACCACCATGAATTTCATATGGAACCAAAAAGGAGCCCGCATAGCCAAGTAAATTCTAAGCAAAAAGAACACAGTGGGAGACATCACACTACCAGACTTCAAACTATACTACAAGGCTACAGTATTCAAAACAGCATGGTACTGGTACCAAAACAGAGATATAGACCAATGGAACAGAACAGAAGCATCGGAGGCAACACAACCTATCTACGGCCATATTATCTTTGATAAACCAGACAAAAACAAGCAATGGGGACAGGATTCCCTATTTAATAAATGGTGTTGGGAAAACTGGCTAGCCATGTGCAGAAAGCAGAATCTGGACCCCTTCCTGACAACTTACACTAAAATTAACTCCAGATGGATTAAAGACTTAAAGACCTGACACCATAAAAACCCTAGAAGAAAATCTAGGCAAAACCATTCAGGACGTAGGAGTAGGCAAGGACTTCATGAATAAAACACCAAAAGCATTGGCAACAAAAGCCAAAATAGACAAATGGGACCTAATCAAACTCCACAGCTTCTGCACAGCAAAAGAAACAGTCACTAGAGTGAATCGGCAACCATCAGAATGGGAAAAAATCTTTGCAGTTTACACATCAGACAAAGGGCTGATATCCAGAATTTACAAAGAACTCAAACAGATTTACAGGAAAAAACCAAACAAGCCCATTCAAAAATGGGCAAAGGATATAAACAGACACTTTACAAAAGAAGACATACATGAGGCCAACAAACATATGAAAAAATGCTCATCATCATTGGTCATTAGAGAGATGCAAATCAAAACCACATTGAGATACCATCTCACGCCATTTAGAATGGCAATCTTTAACATATCTGGAGACAGCAGATGCTGGAGAGGATGTGGAGAAATAGGAACACTCTTACACTATTGGTGGGAGTGTAAATTAGTTCAACCATTGTGGAAGACAGTGTGGCGATTCCTCAGGTACCTAGAAATAGAAATTCCATTTGACCCAGCAATCCCATTTCTGGGTATATATCCAAAGGGCTATAAATCATTCTACTATAAGGACACATGCACAGTAATGTTCATTGCAGCACTGTTTACAATAGCAAAGAACTGGAACCAATCCAAATGCCCAACGATGATAGACTGGACTGGGAAAATGTGGCACATATACATCATGGAATATTATGCAGCAATCAAAAATGATGAGTTTGTGTCCTTTGTAAGGACATGGATGAATCTGGAGAACATCATTCTCAGCAAACTGACACAAGAACAGAAAAAGAAATACCGCATATACTCACTCATAGGCGGGTGAGAAAAATGAAAACACATGGACACAGAGAGGCGGTCTACTATACACTGGGGTCTATTGGAGGGAATGGGGGAGGGACATCGGGGGGGGCTGGGGAGGGATAGCCTGGGGATGAATGCCAAGTGTGGGTGAAGGGGAGGAAAGCAGCAAAACACACTGCCATGTGTGTACCTATGCAACTATCTTGCATGTTCTGCACATGTACCCCAAAACGTACAATGCAATAAAAATTAAAAAATGATATAGCATTGACAAAGGCATTTATTATTTTATGGTTTGGTTATCTGTAAAAAGTTTTTTTTTTTTTTTTTTTTTTGATGCGAGAGTAACAGCTGGGTCAGAGAGAGACAGTAAACCTAGGAGGTTGCAGAGTGCAGTAGAAAGAGCCCTGTGTGGAGCTGAGGGAACAGGAACTTCAGTCTTGCTTTCCTGATGATTAGGAACTTTGTGCAAGGTACTCCTTTGCTAGATAGACAAAGGGAAAGATGAACCACGCTTCTAAGGTCACTGCCAGCTCTGACATTTCATGATTCTATGAGGTCCCATTCTTTTGATGTCTGTTTTCAAAGAGCAAATCCTTCAAACATAGTTATTTTGGTAGTATCTTCTTTGAGAAGGCACAAGTACATTTGTAACAATTATCTTTTCTTTATGCAGATGTTTGGTCATGTCAGGACCTTTAATTGGAGGTTTGGGGTCTTTTTCTGCGCAATTGGGAACCAATAGACCTCCCAATTTCTGTATTTTGCCCAAAATTTATTTTCTCTATCTCTAAAATACACTCACCAATTTTAATAAAATTATATTAATAAATATCAAGCCACCAGTAAGGAAAGGGAAAATCATACAAAAGCAGAAACATTAGCTCCCAGATTTTCTAGTAGAAAATACATAATAGAAAAGTACCAATATCTCTTGCCTAAGCAATCATCACTTTTGCAGGTAGTAAAGCCATGAAATGGTAAACATCTTTGGCTATAGTAACTCTACCATAATGGAAGGAGAAGCATATAAGGACTAGGGGGTCCATGCCTGCCGTTCAGCATCTAAGTCTATGTGCAGAGACTACTAATATCAAGCATAAGTCACACAAATGGCAGGAAGGACACACAAAGGCTTGTAGTTCTGATGGAACTCTCCTCATGATAACTGCCAACACTGCTTAAAATAGAAATGGACACTGAGATCCAGGTGTAGTGTTTTTGTTGGGCCCTCAGTTATTGAAATGTGGCTTTTGTACACATGAAGAAAGCCTACCCTATATACTCTTCTGGCAGACAGTGTATGGGGAGGAGAAGGTGAGAAACAAGCTAGAAAGAAAAGAGGTGCACAAAATAGTTCCTCCTTGGGATGGTCTAGTACAAAGAAGAAAAAGCAGTGAACTGAAATTTCATTAAGCCTTGTGGCCAATTGCCCCCTCCACTCACCCCCAAGGCTTTGTTAGGTTGGGCATGAAGGAAGATGGGAGAGTCTGTCTAATGATAAACATATAGAAAGGGAGAAAAGCTATTAACTTTCTAATAAAATAGCGTTATTTCCTAAACGAATCACAAAGCAAAGGAAGATTCAAGGTCAAAAAGAAAAAAAAATGTAGATTTTTTTTTTCAGTTGATAAGTTATTTCACTTTCATATTCCTTTTCTTCGACTTTTAAGGTCAGGTGTACATGTGCCAGATATGCAGATCCGTTACATAGGTAAACATGTGCCATGGTGGTTTGCTGCACAGGTCATGCCATCACCTAGGTATTATGCCCAGCATCAGTTGCCTATTCTTCCTGATGCTCTCCATCCCCCAGTTCCCCAACAGGCTCCAGTCTGGGTTGTTCCTCCCAGTGTGCCCATGTGTTCTCATCATTCGCCTCCCACTTACAAGTGAGAACATGCAGTGTTTGGTTTTCTCATTCTGCATTAATTTGCTATGGATAATGACTTCATGCTCCATCCATGTCCGTGCAGAGGACGTGATCTTGTTTCCGTTTAATGGCTACATAGTATTCCATGGTGCATATGAATCACATTTTCTTCATCCAGTGTATCATTGATGGACATTTAGTTTGATTCCACATTTTTGCTATTATGAACATTGATGCAATGAATATGCAGGTGCATGTATATTTATAATTTTTATTTCTTTGGGTATATACCTAGTAATGGGATTGCTGGGTCAAATGGTATGTCTGCCTCTTGGTCTTTGAGGAGTCATCACACTATCTTCCACAATGGTTGAACTAATTTACACTTTCACCAACAGTGTAAAAGCATTCCTTTTTCTCTTCCTTGCCAGCATCTGTTGTTTTTTGACTTTTTAATAATCTCTATTCTGAGTGGTGTCAGATGGTATCTCATTGTGGTTTTGATTTGCATTTCTCTAATAATCAGTGATGTTAAGATTATTTTCATGCTTGTTGGCTGCATGTATGTCTTCTCTTGGGAAGGTCTGTACAAGTCCTTTGCCTGCTTTTTAATAGCTTTTTTTTTTCTTGTAAATTTGTTTAAGTTCCTTGTAGACTGGATATTAGGCCTTTGTCAGATGGGCAGATTACAAAAATTTTCTCCTGTTCTGTAGGTTGTCTGTGCCCTCTGATGGTAGTTTCTTTTGCTTTGCAGAAGCTTTTTAGTTTAATTAAATCCCATTGGTCAATTTCTGCTTTTGTCACAATTGCTTTTGGCATTTTTCTCATGAAAGTTTTGCCCCTGCCTATGTCCTCAATGGCATTGCCTTCATTTTCTTCTAGAGTTTATAAAATTTTGGGTTTTACATTGAAGCGATTAATCCATCATGAGTTAATTTTTATTTAAGGTACAGTTTCAATTTTCTGCTTATGGCTACCTATTTCTCCCAGCACCATTTATGAAATAGGGAATCTTTTTCTCATTTTTTGTGTCAGATTTGTCAAAGATCATATGGTTGCAGGTGTAAGGTCTTACTTCTGAGTTCTCTATTCTGTTCCATTGGTGTATATGTCTCTTCTTGTACCAGTACCATGCTGTTTTGGTTTCTGTAGCTTTGTAATATAGTATGAAGTCAGTTAGAATGATATCTACAACTTTGTTCTTTAGGCTTAGGATTTTCTTGGTTATTCCAGCTCTATTTTGGTCCCATATGAATTTTAAAATAGTTTCTTCTACTTCTGTGAAGAATGTTTATGAGAGTTTAATAGGTATAGCATAGAATCTATAAATTTCTTTGGGCAGCATACCCATTTTCACAATATTGATTCTATTTATGAGCCTGGAATGTTTTTCCATTTGTTTGTGTTCTCTCTGATTTTTTGAGCAGTGGTTTATAGTTCTCCTTGAAGAGGTCCTTCATGTCCCTTGTTAGCTGTATTTCTAGGTATTTTAGTCTCTTGGTTGCAATCATGAATGGAAGTTCATTCATAATTTGACTCGTTGCTTGCCTGTTAGTGTATGGAAATGCTAGTGATTTTTGAACACTGATTTTGTATACTGACAGACACTTTGCTGAAGTTCGTTTTCAGCTTAAGAAGCTTTTGGGCTTAGATGATGGAGGTTTCTAGATATAGGATTATGTCATGTGCAGACAAAAATAATTCAACTTTCTCTCTTCCTATTTGAATACACTTTGTTTCTTTCTCTTGCTTGATTTCCCTGGCCAGAACTTTTAATACCATGTTGAATAAAAGTGGTGAGAAAAGGCATCTTTGTCTTCTGCCAGTTTTCAAGGGGAATGCTTTCAGCTTTTGCCCCATTCAGTACAACTTTGGCTGTGGGTTTGTAATATAAGGCTTGCATTATTTTGAGGTATGATCCTTCAATATATTATTCTATTGAGAATTTTTATCATAAAGGATTGTTTAATATTATTGAAGGCCTTTTCTGCATCTATTGAGATAATCATGTGGTTTTTGTCTCTAGTTCTGTTCATGTAATGAATCACATTTATTGATTTGTATATGTTGAATCAACCTTGCATCTTGGGATGAAGCTAACTTGATTGTGGTGGATAAGCTTTTTGATGTGCTGCTGGATTCTGTGTGCCAGTATTTTATTGAGAATTTTTGCATGGATGTTCATCAAGGATATTGGCCTGAACTTTTCTTCTTTTTTTGTTGTATCTCTGTCAAATTTTGGTACTAGGATTATGCTGGCCTCATAGAATGAGTCAGGAAGGAGTCCCTCCTTTTCAATACTTTCAGCAGAAATGGTACCAGCTCTTCTTTGTACCTCTGTTAGAATTTAGCTGTGTATCCTCTTTGGTCCTGGGCCTTTTTTGGTTGGTATGCTATTTATTACTGCCTCAATTTCAGAATTCATTTTTGGCCCATTCAGGAATTCAGTTTCTTCCTGTTTCATACTTGAGAGGGTGTATGTGTCCAGAAATGTATGTTTCTTCTAGATTTTCTAGCTTATGGTCATAGAGGTGTTTATTATATTCTCTTTGTTGTTTTTATTTTGGTGGAATCAGTTGCAATATCCCTCTTATCATTTTTAATTTTATTTGATTCTTCTCTTTTATTCTTTATTAGTCTAGCTAGCATTTTGTATATTTTATTATTTTTTTTAAATCTCCTAGATTTGTTGAACTTTTGAGTGGTTTATTGTGTCTCTATCTCCTTTAGTTCATCTCAGATCCCAGTTATTTCTTGTCTTCTGGTAGCCTTTGGGTGTATTTGCTATTAGTTGTATTTGCTATTAGTTATATTTGCTATTAGTTCTTTTAGTTGAGGTGTTTGGTTGTGAACTTCAGATCTTACTAGCTTTTTAATGTGGGCATTTAGTGCTCTTAATTTCCGTCTTAACACTCCTTTAGCTGCATCCCGGAGATTTTGGTACATTGTCTCTGTGTAGTCATTTAAGTTTCATATAACTTCTTGATTTCTGCCTTAATTTTATTATTTACCCAAGAGTCATTCAGGAGCAGGGTGTTCAACTTCCATGCAGTTGTGAGGTTTTGAGTAAATTTCTTAATCTTGAGTTCTGATTTGAATTGTGCTGTGGTCTGAGAGACTGTTATGATTTCACTCTTTTTGCATTTGGTGAGGAATCCTTTACTTCCAATTTTGTGATCAACTTTATAGTAGGTGCCGTGTGTCAATGAGAGTATATATTCTGTTGTTTTGGGGAGGAAGGTTCTGTAGATAGCTATCAGGTTTGCTTGGTCCAGAGCTGAGTTCCAGTTCTCAATGTTTTGTTAATTTTCTGTCTCAATGGTTTGTCTAATATTGTTAGTAGGGTGTTAAAATCTCCCACTATTTTTGTGTGGGAGTCTAAGCCTCTGTATGTCATAAAGCCTCTAAGACCTTGCTTTATGAATCTGTGTGCTCCTGTATTGGGTGCATATATATTTAGAATAGTTAGCTCCTCTTGTTGAATTGACTGCTTTAACATTATGTAATGCCCTTGCCTTTTTAAAATCTTTTTTGTTTAAATTCTGTTTTGTTAGAAAGTAGGATTTCAGTCCTACCATTTTCTTGGTAAATTTTCCTCCATTCCTTTACTTTGACCTTATGTGTGTCTTTCAATGTGAGATCAGTCCCTTGAAGACAGAATACCTATGAGTCTTGTCTCTTTATCTAGCTTGCCATTCTGTGTCTAAATGCTCATTCGAGCATTTAGCCCATTTACATTTAAGGTTAGTATTGTTAGGTTTGAATTTGATCCTGTTATCATGATGTTAGCCGGTTATTTTGCAGACTTCTTTATGTGGTTGCTTCCGTGTCACCATTCTGTGTACTTCAGTGTGTTTTTGTCATAGCTGTCTATGGTTTTTCCTTTCCATATTTAGTGCTTCCTTCAGGAGTTCTTGCAAGGCAGGTCTTTCAGTGACAAATTCCATTGGCATTTGCTTTCTGAAAGAATTTTATTTCTCCTTTGCTTATGATGCTTAGTTTGGCTGGATGTGAGATTCTGGGTTGGAAGTTTTTTTCTGTAAGAATTCTGAATACGGGCTGCCATTCTCTTCTGGCTTGTAGGGTTTCCACTGAGAGTTCTGATATTATTCTGATGGACTTCTCTGTGTAGGTGAACTGGCCTTTCTCTTTGGCTGCCCTTACCAATTTTTCTTTCATTATCACCCTGGCAAATGTGATGATTATATGTCTCCCTTCTTGTGGAGTATCTTGCTGGGGTTCTCTGCATTTTCTGAATTTGTGTGTTGGCCTGCCTTGCTAAATTAGAGGAATTCTCCTGTATGATATCCTGAAGTATGTTTTCTAACTTGGTTCCATTCGCCCTGTCTCTTTCAGGTACCCCAATCAATCATAGGTTCAGTTTCTTTATATAATCCCCTAGTTCTCAGAGGTTTTGTTCATTCTTTTTTATTTTTTATTTTTCTTCATTTGTGTCTATCTGCCTTATATCTGAAAGATATATTTCCAGTTCTGAGATTATTTCCTCCAGTTGGTCTATTCTGCTATTGATACTTGTGATTGCACTGTGAAGTTCTTGTTTTGTATTTTTCAGCTCCATCAATTCAGTCATGTTTCCGTCTAAATTAGCTATTCTGGCTACTACCAGCTCCTGTATTTTTTCTATTATGATTTTTGGCTGCTTTGCATTAGGTTACAACATACTACTTTAGTTTAGCAATGTTTGTTATTACCCACCTTCTGAAACCTAATTTATGTCAATTCAGCCATCTCACCCACAGCCAAGTTGTGTGCCCTTGCTGGAGAGGTATTGTGGTCATTTGGAGGAGATGAGGCACTCTGGCTTATTGAGTTTTCAGCATTCTTGCATTGATTTTTTTTCTCATCTTTTTGGGCTTATCTACTTGTGATCTTTGAGGTTGCTGACCGTTGAATGCTTTTTGAGGAGTCTTTTTTTGTAGAAGTTGATGTTGTTGTTCTTTTCTGTTGTTGTTCATCTTTAATCAGTCTGGCTACTCTTTTGTAAGGCTGCTGCAGTTTGCTATGGGTCTGCTTCAGACCCTAGTTGCCTTCCTTTTTTCCCCTACATGGAGGTATCACCAGTGAAGGCTGTGAAACAGCAAAAATAGCAGCCTACTCCTTCCTCTGGCAGCTCTATCCAATAGGGGCACTGACTTGTGGACAGCCCAAAAGCACCTGTATGAGACGGCTGAAGACCCCAGCTGGGAAGTCTCACCTAGTCATGAGGAATGGAATCAGGGACCTACACAAAGAAGCAGTCTGTCTGGCTGTCCTTTGGTAAAGCAAGTTCACTGTACTGGGGAGGACCTTGCCTTTTCTGGACTGTTTATATTCTCCAAAGTCCACCAGGATGGAATGGGTGAGCCTACCAAACCACTGACATGTGGCTGCCCATTTCCCAGAAGCTTCATCCCTGGGAGAGATCAGAGCTCTGTCTGTAGAACCCTTGCTGGAGTGCCTGAAACCATAACAGGGAGGCCTCACCCAGTAAGGAGAAAAGAAATGGTCTGGTGACAATCTGGCAAGGCAGCTGTGCTGTGCTGTGCTGTGGGGGCCTCTCCTTGTCTAGATCACCTGTATTCTTCACAACCTGCAGGCTGAAAAAAACTGAGCCTACTGAGCTACAGAGATAATGGCTGCCGCCCCCCGCAGAAATTCTTTCCAGACTCAGGCAGACTCCAGCCTGCTGCCACTGTCCAGCTGAAACTCCAAGACTATGGTTCTCAATCTACAAGGCACTGTGGAATTGGGGCTCGCAGAACAATGCCACTTGGCTCCCTAGACTCAGGCCCCTTCCTAGGGACATGCATGGAAGAATTTCTCACCTTGCCGAGCGTCCTGGGGCTGGAGTCTGCCTGGAGTATTTAAAACTCTGTGTGTGCCTGGGGGGCCGCTCTGCTGAGACTCCACAGAGCTCTGTGAATTGGACCCAAGGCCCTGGTGGCATGAGCTCACGAGAGGAAAATCCTCGAGTTGCAAACTGTGGGAGAAGTGTGGTTTCCTGGGTGGGATCACACTATCACTTACCACTTCCCTTGGCTGGGAGTGGGGGTTCCCTTAGCTCCATGCCATAACTGGTTGGGCCGTCGCCCCACCCTGCTTCTCTTTGCTCTTCATTAGTCCAGCTGTTTGCCAAGTCAGTCCCAATGTGAGAATCCAGATATCTCGGTTGAAGTTGCCGAATTCGATCACTCCTTTCATTCCTCTCTGTGAGTTCCAGGAACTGAAGTTACTTTCAACAGGACATTTTGGCTCCTCCCTCTGGGGTCAAGATGTTTTAATGGGACAAAACTGAATGAACCGAAAAACCCCTTAGTTTCTTGGTTGGTCTATTAAATAACATTCTACCAGGGGGTTCTATTCATCTATTACAAAGTTTTTAAAATAAATATAGTAGCCCAAATCTGGTGGAAAAGCATCATCAGGCTCATTATTAGGCTTACTCTGATCAAAAAGATCAGTTCTTATAATTTCTTATATCCCAGAATTGGATCCCTGTCTCATTTGCCTCTTCTTATTGATACTCTAGTTCCTTAGATTTTGGAATATTGACTTTTGATGTAATGGAAAATGCAACATACAAAGACTAAGAGGCAAAGGCCTTTATTCAATAACCCAGCTGAAATACAGATTGAACAATGTAAATAATAAAAGCAGCTAGTCTTCACAAACTGCTCCTAGGCCTCTCCAGTGCTGACCTCTGATTCCTATTGCTTTACTCCTCAGAATTTTT
The DNA here is from genome assembly GCA_031835075.1 of Saguinus oedipus. NCBI lineage: Eukaryota > Metazoa > Chordata > Mammalia > Primates > Cebidae > Saguinus > Saguinus oedipus. The sequence goes on along the minus strand of CM063191.1, from coordinate 76,157,224 downwards.
GCTTACATGTCTTAACTTCCACTATCTACTGTAGCGTCTTTCTAAATCCAATGTCCTGCCCCAGCAAGTGGGTCCATCAAAGAGAAGAATCTGAAAATACTTCAAGAAAAAAATATAAGGTACTCTTTCTTTGATTAATAGATGTCACAATAGTAATCTATCACTGATCCCATAACACCAGTTCTTACTCTGGTTACCAGTTGAATATCAGCCCATGAAGAGCCATGAAATTCATAGTGAAAGGATCATATTTGCTTACAGAAAGAGCCTTTTAAACTGGACTCTATAGTCGCGGCTTCTACTAGCAGGCCCTAGTCATGTGCTTCTAAATTTATGAATTTGTACAAAGATCCTATCTCAATATGAATATTTTTAAATCTCTACTTAAAGAGATTGTATCAGCTTTGACAATACCCATTTTGAATAAGAATGCTCTTATGCCAGGCTGGATAATCTGCTTTAGAGAAATCATTCTGAATCCTTAGCTTGGTCCCCACTCTATTCCTTGTTACTAAACCTGTTTTTTCCACTTTACTCCTCTTAGAAGTAAGGGAGGAGATTCCACATTAAGGTAATTAATTTTAGCCATGAATAAGAGCAAAATTTTCTTTCCTGGGTTATGAAATTAAACAGAAGCAGAATAGCAGAAGCTGTTACCAGTGTTATCTGCAGATGGTTATAATGTTGCTACTTTAAGAAACACTCTTGGCTGAGCGTGGTGGCTCATGCCTGTAATCCCAGCACTTTGAGAGGCCAAGGTGGGCGGATCACCTGAGGTCAGGAGTTCGAGACCAGACCTACCAACATGGAGAAACCCTGTCACTACTAAAAATACAAAATTAGCCGGGCATGGTGTTGTATGCCTGTAATCTCAGCTACTTGGGAGACTGAGGCAGGAGTACCGCTTGAACCTGGGAGGCAGAGGGAGCCTGAGTAACAAGAGCAAAACTTCGTCTCAAAAACAAAAACAAACACTCTTCATAGTTTCTGAATTTAAAGCTAAATTGAACATTTTGTGTGTGTTTTTTTAATTATTTTGGCTGTAATCGGTAAAGCATAATATTTTCTTTCAAGGAAAAAAACAAAACAAAACAAAGAAAAACTGGACCACTGGACCAAAGTTTCCTTTTGTTAAAAGGTTTTTCTAAAACAATTTAAGGAGAGGTAACCAAATGTTAGTAAATGGATACAAAAGTACAGCTAGATAGAAGGGATATACTCTAGTGTTCTACAGCACTATAGGGTGACTATATCAACAATTTATTGTATATTTTCAAATCTCCAGAAGAGTGACTTATGAATACTCCCAACACACACGTAGACACAAACACAAGGTAATGTTTCAGGTGAGGAATATGTTAATTTCCTTGGTATAATCTTTGTACATTGTATACTAAATTATTACTCTGTATCCCATAAATATGTGCAATTATTGTGTATCAATTTAATAAAAAAAGCAATAAAAGCATAAAAGAATAATTTTCTTGCAATACCTAAAATATAGATCTTGATTTTAAATAATTTCATCTGTTAAATATCATAGTCAATTTGTGACTCAAAAAAAATAAGAAAACAATAATTTTAAAAATAAACTGCAGAGTTTACTATGGAGGATTCGTATCACTAACATTGTTGAAAATTAGAGCAAAAATTTAGTAATTTGTCACTTTGTTAACTATAAATCTAAAATAGTTATATATTTTTTTCTGAAACCAAAACAACTATATTTCTTTATTCATCCATCTGAATCTGTATTTCTTGTAGCACTACTTGTAAGCAAAGAAGTGCCAAAACTACCTACAAATTGAAGAACCAAAGCTATTTTATATTACTTAAAACAAGCATTGTTATAATGAAAGTGACTCATAAACAAAATGTAAAGATCTAAAACTGAAGCCTAAAATAATAATTTCTGGAGAGTTTCTCTGCTTAAAATGTCCCAAAGTTGCAACAGTTTACTAATATGACTTCATATAATTTCATTAGAGATAATGTTTCTATAATTATTTCTCCTCTTTTTTTCTTTCCTTCTCTTTCTTCCTTTTTTCTCCCCCCCCCCTTTTTTTTTAAATAGAAGGTCTAGCTCTGTCTGCAGCCTCTGCTTCCTGGGTTCAAGCAATTCTCCTGCCTCCACCTCCCTAGTAACTGAGATTACAGGTGTCTGCCACCTTGCCTGGCTAATTTTTGTATTTTTAGTAGAGATGGAGTTTCACCATGTTGGCCAGGCTGGTCTCCAACTCCTGATCTCAGGTGATTCACCCTCCTCAGCCTCCCAAAGTGTTGGGATTACAGGAGTGAACCACTGTGCCCGGCCACCTTCTGCTTCTTTGTTCTTCTCTCCTTCTTCTTTTTCCTCTTCCTCTTGCTGGCAAGAACTATAAGTGGATTGTTAGTTGCCTCACATGTATTCCCCTTCTTCTTCCAGGCTACAAGAAACACAATTTTGTGTACCCTACAAAACCTGGTATTTCCTCAGACGTAAGAATGGCTTTTGAATAAGCTAAGCCAATCATGGGACTTCCATTCCCTTTGCTAATAATTGATTTAAGAATGAACATATGGGCCAACAAGACACCAAAGAAAATCTGCTAAGAAACTTCTGAGAAAGATCCCAAAGTTTGAGGTTACTCTAGATTATCTCAAAGATCAAGACAGAGACAAGGAAAACTAACTGGGTCCTCATTCCAAGATATAATTGGTTATACTCTTTATTAATTCAGCAAGGCTGAAGTTGTCTCAATTTACTCAAACCAAGGAACACTGTCTTGACCACTGAGGCTACGTGTAGCTGTGTTGTAATTAAAAAGAAAGCATCCTCATGACTATACATGGGATCTCTCTTACAAATTCATGGTGTTGGCATTGGTTTACATGAAATGCCTCAGTAAGATGGAAGCCTTAAATGGCAATCACTATAAGGTCACGTTTTCAGACTGCTACTGATAATATATAATACTGGTAATGAAAGGCCAGGTACACCTGTTATATACTGAAGCAGCCTGGTGTGGTGGATAGAAAACTGAACTTAGAGGTAAGAGATCTGCTTTCTGAACCAAGCTCTGCTACCTTTCAGTTGTGTGACTGTGGGCAACTCTTAACCCCTTAGAATCTCAGTTTCTTCATCTGTCAATAGGAGCTAATGAACTCTACCCAGATGGATATAGAGGTCTTATGTGATCAAATTAAATAAGGAGTGTAAAATGAATGCCATTCTATGTAGATTGAACAAATAATTTTATTGCAGAATATTTTAAACATCTTTGGGTAGATAGTATCCTTCAGGTTTCTGTATTTTCTATATAGCAAAGACTTGGGCACATAAAAAAAGCTCAATGAAGATTTGGTGATTGGGAGATTAAAATAATGAAATAGCATAAGCAGAATAAATAGTTTCCCCTTAATTTTCCACTTGTTTTTCTCCTTGTTTCTTCCTAGAGATAAACAATTGCTAATAACTAATGGGTTCAATTTAATTCAAAAATTATATTGAGTCTCCTCTTTGTAACAGGCAATGGTCTAAGAATTGCCAAGGATGAAAAGATGAGTTAGACAGGGGCTAATAGAGGTAAGAGATAAATATATAGAGAATAAATTATAGAACAAGGCATTATTTAAAATAGCATCAACATATAAACCTATTGCATTATTTATTAGCAAAAGTGAGTTCCAGAATCTCTGCAGTCACTGCAAAAGCACCAGACCTCAATTTGTCTCTTAGAAATGGTTCTGCAGACACATGGACCAATGGAACAGAATAGAGAACCTAGAAATAGGATTATACAGCGACAGTCGTCTGATATTTGACAAACATGAAAAAAAAAAGCAATGGGGAAAAGTATTCCCTATTTAAAAAATGGTGCTGGGAGAAATGGTTAGCCATATGCAGAAACCTTAAACTGGGTCCCTTCCTTACACCATATACAGAAATCAACCCCAGATAAAAACTCTAGAAGGAAACCTAGGCAATGTGTTTCAGGACATAGGCATGGGAAAATATTTCATAAGAAAAATGCTAAAAGCAAGTGCAACAAAGTAAATATTGATAAATATGATCTAATTAAACTAAAAAGCTTCTGCAAAGTTAAAGAAAGTATAATCAGAGTGAACAGACATTCTACAGAATGGAAGAAACATTTTGCAATCTATTTGCCTGACAAACATCTGACATCCAGAGTCTATAAGGAACTTAAACAAATTTACAAGAATAAAATAAACAATCCCATTAAAAAGGGGTAAATGACACAAACAGACACTTCTCAAAAGAAGACATACATGCATCCAATAGACATATGAAAAAAAGCTCACCATCACTGATCATTAGAGAAATATAAATCAAAACCACAATGAGATACCATCTCACACCAATCAGAATGGCTATTGTTAAAAAGTCAAGAAACAGGTTGGGCGTGGTGACTCACGCCTGTAATCCCAGCACTTTGGGAGGTCGAGGAGGGTGGATCACAAGGTCAAGAGATCGAGACCATCCTGGTCAACATGGTGAAACCCCATCTCTACTAAAAATACAAAAATTAGCCAGGCATGGTGGCGCACACCTGTAGTCCCAGCTACTCGGGAGGCTGAGGCAGAACTGCTTGAACCTGGGAGGCGGAGGTTGTGGTGAGCAGAGATTGTGCCACTGCACTCCAGCCTGGGTAACAAGAGTGAAACTCTATCTCAAAAAAAAAAAAAAAGTCAAGAAACAGCAGATACTGGCGAGATTGTGAAGGAAAAGGAATGCTTTCACACTGTTGATCAGACTGTAAATTAGTTTAACTATTGTGGAAGACAGTGTGATGATTCCTCAAAGAATTAGAGACAGAAATACTATTTGACCCAGCAATCCCATTACTGGGTATATTCCCAAAGAAATATGAATCATTCTGTTATAAAGATACATGCATGTGTATGTTCATTGCAGCACTATTCACAGTAGCAAAGTCATAGTGCCCATAAATGATAGACTGGATAAAGAAAATGTGGTACATATACACCATGAGATACTATGCAGCCATAAAAAGGAACAAGATCATGACCTTTGCAGGGACATAGATGGAACCGAAGGCCATTATCCTCAGTAAACTAATGCAGGAATTAAAAAACAAATATGACATGTTCTCACTTGTAAGTGGGAGCTAAATAATTAGACCATATGTACACATGGGAGGAGGGCAACACACATTGAGACCTGTTAGAGGGTGGGGTGTTGGAGAAGGGAGAGGATCAGAAAGAATAGCTAATGGATGCTCAGCTTAATACTTGGATAGTGGGGAGATATGTGCAGCAAACCACCATGGCTTAAGTTTACTTATGTAACGAACCTGCACATGTACCCTTAAAATAAAAGTTGAAAATTAAAAAAAAATGGTTCTGTCCATTTTTCGTCAGGAAAGCAAGTCAGAACTGCAAACTCCACAGATGCCCTCACAAATGCAAAACACAAAAATGAAGATGATACTAGTAAGGACTAAGGACACATTATTATTATTATTATTATTATTATTATTATTATTTAGTTTAAGGTGCAATCTGTAACGGGAAGAACTTTACTATCCTATGCTACGTACCTTCAATACAAAGTTCAATAGATGTGACTTGGAGGGTTCCAGTTAAAATCTCTTTGGATGCTCAATATAGTGATGTGATTTAGAGGAACTAGACTTAAGAGAATATGCTCATTAAAACACAAACACAAACACACACACTCAAACAGAAAGATGGAGAGATTTACACAGTGAGAGACAAAGACACAGAACAAATTGTGTGCATAGTTGCTTTTGTGGAAGAATTTTTTGGTTACTTTGAATTTCCCATATGGACATATAAACAATTATAGTTAACTTTATTTTGAGTTGTTGGGAAGATATTTGTAGTGCATTTGAAATGAGATTTACAATTCTAATGATTTTCTTGCAGAGGTATATTTGGAAAATATTGCTGTATAGGTGGCAGAATCATACTTTGCTCATAGTCTCAGCTCATTGATCATAATATTTGTCAAATATTCTTGTAATCAACCAATATATCCTCTTCCTAGTTTCTTCAAAATTTCATAGAATGTATTTTTCTCCTAAGTGAATTGATTTCTTGGGTCACTCCTAAGTAATACATGCATTTTTCTTATGTGTGTAAGCCTCCTTGTTGTTCAGTAGCAACTCTTGGCATTAATTGAGAATTGATTTATTCTCAGGCTTTTCATAAATAAACTACCGAGTAAGATTCCAATGCCACATGACTAAAAGTTTCAACCCAAAAAGAGTGCCAAAGGGAAACTGAATGAGGATACACCAGGGTGAGATACCTAAGAGCTGCCTTGCAATGTTTACAAGAGTGCAGAAGTAAGCCTTTAGCAGTCTAAGTAAAGAGGTCTATTAAAGCATAAAGGTCAAGCAGCAACATGTCAGCGGGGGAGGAAAAAATTCTCCTTATTAAAAAAACTGTTGGCGTTTGTATCATTACCTATTTCCATTGATAAATGCTATTATTCTAAACTGCTCTATTTAGTAGTGTCTTTTAAATTATAAATCCACATGACAAATGTGAGGAAAAAAGGCATTTGCTCTGTTAGTTACAACATAAATAGATCATGGGAGAAGACACCCTTTCTTCCCAAGCTGTGCGGACAACGTTTTTTGTAGGATTCTTTTCTATAACGTGGAGACATTAAAATTTAAGCTGCTAAAACAAAAGTTAAAATTCTGAGAGGATAATTCCCTTAACTTGAAAATCAGGAAGTATACTGATGTATTGATGAAAACCAGCATAAAAACTGTCACATACTACAGTGTTTATTTATGCAGAACCTCCCTTTTTGCATTAGCACAGAAACTGGCAACCACACTGAGGTATAAACAGTATCTTTTGTGCACCTTGGGTTTGAAATGGGAGATTCTTAAGCAGGATTTTCCAGTCATGATCTGATGTTATTTTTTTGGAAATAATAATAAGCCGCCAAGTATGTGCTGTCGACTTGACTATAAATTTAGAGCATTCCTTTGTTGTGTATGCCTTCCTGGCTTCTATATTATCAAGATGCCATTATACTTTAGAATAGTTGGAGGCTTTGTGATATGAATATATTATAGTTAGTTTCAAATAAAAATAGTAAAATTAAAATAAAAAACAAAACTGCAAAACAAGAACAATCAAGGTAAATGATGAACCATAAACAACTTTGGATTTTATGTTATTTAAGACTAAACTAGGAACCACAATTGTGGTTCAATTATGTTGAACCACAAACAAAACTAAACATGAAGGTAAAAAGAATATTTGGTTTAAAAATCATATATAAAAAATGAAAGTCCTTGTGCTTTTACTGAGTGGGAATCTAACTCTGAAGCCATCACAAGGACAGCTTTCTATCACTTGATGCTATAGTACAGAGCAACTGAACCACTGGGTATTCGCAAAAGCGTTAGTGGCACTAGAATTGAGTGTCTCACTTGTATTTTATAGGCGGATGTTGAACAATGAGAACATGTGGACACAGGGAGGGAAGCATCACACATTGGGGTGTGTTGCAGGGGCTAGAGGAGGGACAATGTGGGGGGAGGGTGGGGACGGATAACGTGGGGAGAAATGCCAGGTTGGGGTGATGGAGGGATGGAGGCAGCAAACCATCTTGCCATGTATGTACTTATGCAACAATCCTGCATGATCTGCACATGTATCCCAGAAACTAAAGTACAATAAAAAAAAAAAAAGAAATAGAAGTCCTATTTCTCAAAAGACCTTTCAGATACCAATTCACAATGCTACTTTAAAAATCCCAAAGATAGTCTGTAATAAGAAATTTTTCACAATTTAGAATGGTGCATTGAAAGTGCAAACAGTTTTATCTGATTTTCTGAGTTGTTCTATGTGACAAAAAAGCAAAGTGATTTTTATAAATTAGGGTGGCACACAGCTTCTCAACCTTGAGTATATAACCACATCATTGTGATAGGATGATGGAATTTTTCCTTATATTTAACAAAATATTGCATCCTCATATTATCATAGCTCACTCAGCCCACAGAGAAAACATTAAATGGACTGGAGAAACAATAATGTATTCCAGAAAGCAAATACCATCTATTATCTTCACTGGGTAGCATTAGCTCTGCTCCCAGGGTGGAGCTGTTTGTACAGAGAAAGAGTGGACCTAGAAAATAGCCTGGCTCTTTAAAAATCTAAACCAAACGCTTGGAATTATATCCAGAAACAGATGGCTGGCCAGCTCTCTGTGTAGCTGCTTCACTGTTGAGAGAGGCAACTGGAGACCTCAGAAAAAATATGCTTTAGGATCAGTAGCCTATAGTCATGGGTAGGCTAGGAAAGTCTTAAGAAGGTTTCAAACGTGGTTTTTACTGAATAAAATTCTAAGCAGGAATTTCTGTTTGCAATATGGGGAGGAGCTTCATGCTTCATTGCCCTAGACAACATTCTGATTATTTTTTCCTGGTTTAAAACCAGCTCTCTTCTTGATTTTCCCATTTCTGTTAGTGGCAGTAAGACAATATAGTGGCTAAGAATATAAATACTGACCACCTGGGTTAGAATTTGACCTTAAGGAAGTTACCTAACCTCTTGGAAATTCCGTTTATCAATGAAATGGAGTATATAATAATACTTCACAGAGTTGTGGTAAACATTAACTGACATAATCAATTTAAAAGGCTTAGCACAGGAATCTGGCATTTAGTGTATTCAACAAAGGTTTAGTACTATTATTAAGAGCACCACCATTTTCTCAGTCTGGAATTCCCATTCATTCAAAACAAAATCATTTTTTCTAATGTTTCTCCTTCATATGATTTCTTCCAGCACCAGGCCTTGTAAAGAATGGCTCCTAAACTTCTTTGGAAGTTGTCCTTTTGTTTTCAGTATCTGAATTACCAAAATAGTTCCCTGTTTGTCACCAGGAATATAAAAGAACATCCCAATTGGTTTCCCAATATATCTGCTGTCAGATTAATCTTCCTAAATAAAATGCTGCACGTGAAGCCATTGCAAACGTGCTATTGACTTAAATGTTCCTAGTAGTGTTGGCTGTGGGTGGACCTACTCTGATGGTTTACAGAATTCTTATATCCTACTCCACAGCATAAGCCCAGTATTCCCGCTACAAAAACTGGAGAACCCACGACAAGTATGTCATTGCTATTGTTATACTAATGATGTGCTTTGTAAGGGCAAGAGCATATCTGCTTTGCTCACCATTGTATTCCTATGCCAATCACACCACGAGGCACATAGTAGATCCTCAGTAAATATTTTATTAATGAATACATGAGTTAATGAGTGAAATGATATTATAGATACTCTTATTGCTTTAGCTTTGTGTGATTACATTTGTGGTAATTTCATAAGATCATTCAAAGAAAGTTGACATCATTGCTTGGCATTCAATTACATGCCATGTTCCATTCAGACCAAGTTATGATAATTTAGTCATCATTTGGCATGTGAGAACAGGGAAGTCATTTATAAACTTGAATGGTATGCATTCAGATATGATTAACAATGTGAGCTAGAATCAGCGTAGCAGCCAGAGCCTCATTTTCCAAAGACAAGAAAGTGAGATAAATTAAGTCTAGGAAAAAAGAAGTTGTTGCTGGGAAGGAGAGAATACAAGAAAGATCCTAGCCAATGAGAACCACTTTTTTTTAGCAGATGGAAATGTGTTAACTACTGATTTCAACCCTAGGAGCAAGTGGCAGCTTATATTTTGCAATTCTAAAAAACATTCAGGAACTATTTAACCTTCCTGGAATGGATACAAACAATGGCTGTTGTTGCTATTCTACGATCCTAACACAAGTATTCCTTATATATTGAGAAGGAAATTGTGGTATCTGACAACTTGAGACTGTGCCTGCTTCACATATACCCAACCGTAGTAAAGACTCCTTCCTAAAAGACGATGCAGTGCTAACAAACATGAGATGGTCAAATTCTTCAAAATCCAAAAGAGAAGCTAGATGTCCATTTATGTGACTATTCTTAGAAGTTTGACTTTTTCCAGTAAGACCTACATTCAGGTACTGCAGGATTTTAAGCAGTTTTAGAATGTTAAGAATGGTTGAAGAATTAAAAAATAATAATGATGTAAACAGTGCTGCAATGAACATTCGTGTGCATGTGTCCTTATAGTAGAATGATTTATAGTCCTTTGGATATATACCCAGTATAGACACAGAGAGGCAGTCTACTATACACTGGGGTCTATTGGGGGGAATGGGGGAGGGACAGTGGGGGGGGCTGGGGAGGGATAGCCTGGGGTGAAGGGGAGGAAGGCAGCAAAACACACTGCCATGTGTGTACCTATGCAACTAACTTGCACGTTCTGCACATGTACCCCAAAACCTATAATGCAATAAAAATTTAATAATAATAATAATAATAATAATAATGATTCTTATAAGCTTGAAACATGGGTAAGTTACAGAATAAAATAAAAATCCCAGGATAACAAAACATTTCACTCCCTATCCTTTTCATAATAATTTAAAATGTATTTCCTCTTGCATTATACCAAATAATCCTCAAAGCAGCAGTACACAAATGAAGAAACTGATGCCTCAGAAGATGAGGTGACTTGCTCAATATTATATATCCAGCCATTGTGTTCATCTGAAAAAAATGAAAATAAACCCTTCTCCATCTGCCTGACAACACTTCAGGGAAGATACACTAAGAAAATATATTACTATCCACACAAAACCTTGCACTTGCTAAGTAAATGTGTAAAAGCAACCATTTGTTCAGCCATCTGTGTGGTGTGGGTCACAGAGGCAGACTAGCCAGACCATGGTGGAGATGTCAAAAAGTGATTGCAAACAGAAGGCAATTGTAAAGAGAAACATTCTAGGAAGGTAAGAATTCCTCAGCTTACACTAATGGTTGCCTGATAAATATTAAATTATAATGGCCAATCTTGAGCAATAATAAGTGAAAGAACATAGGATGCTAATATTTCTAAGCAAACTCAAATATCCTGCTTTTTAAGATTCTGGTCCTAAGTAAGGCACAGGCTCCCCACTGTTCCCCTCCATCCACTTTCCCATCTGTGGCCTATCCAAGAAAATGAATGCTGTCTTCACAAAGTTCCCACAGTGGAAACAGGTGACAGGCTTCTGAGTCCAGGAAACATCAGTGGGAAAAAACTTCAAACTGGAATTTTTCAGATGGAGGAGTGATGACTCTACATATTCAAGTCCTTTTGTTAGGCAGATGAGCAGAGGGCACATTTTGTAGCAAAATCTGTTTCTTTTTGTTTGTTTGTTTTGTTGGATGTTGTTTTGGTAAATGCTACTGCCTTCACACAACAGACCGGTCTTCTGCAAAGAGACTATAAACCCTCTACCACTGCTACCCCAGTCACCAACCTCCAAAGCCTGAATTTTACTTGGTGAGGGTCTCTATCAGTATCACTAACCTGGAAAAACTGTGAAGAAATAGCTTGATTATACTGGCTGCACATGTAAATGTTCCAAGAATAATTTCTAACTCATCTCCTTTGAAGTTATTGTTTTTCCCCCCATTAGATAGATCGGTATTAGCATCTGGCTAAATTTTATATCCTCCACCTTCCTGAACACATAAGTACTCTCTCTCTCTCTCTCTCTCTCTCTCTCTCTCTCTCTCTCTCTCTCTCTCTCTCTCACACACACACACACACACACACACACACACAAATACACACACGTTTGTTTTTTACCTTGCAGGTTTCGCAGCTGGTGGGTGAACAGAAACAGTCTCTGGGTTGAGACTTCACCCTGGTTTCCCTGACCTGGAAGAGTGAAAAATCTAGATTATTTCAGGAATTCATTATAAATTTTCTACCCTTCTCTGTCTCATCATGTCTTATCTACAAAATGGGGTGTTGGGGAAGCAGGAGCCCTGTCTTTCTGATCTAACATTGCCTTATGTTGAGATATTAAAATCGCAAAACACAAGCAAGCAAATTTAAAACAATTTGTTGAGAGAATGAACCAAGTAACTATAAACAGGCTTCTAGGTGCTCTTAAATGGAAAATATTACTATCAAGGTACAGAACCTTTGCAGAACAGTGCTTTTGAGGCTTTGGGTGGGTCCAGAGCTGAGGAAGTTTGAGTTACTGCCAAGCTACAGTCCCAGGCCCTGCGGGGAGTCAGGTCCAAGTTTGGAAAAACAGTCAGAGTCAGGGGCTATTGTGGCCTGGACAGAGGCAGAAAGACACGACACAGCAGGCTTCCTTCCTGTCTTGCTCTTATCTGAAGTTGCAGAGAGTGGGTGGGAGTATGCCTGGGGTGCAGGTGAGGCACGTTTAGCCTGAGCCGGCCAAGGGCTCCGCTTCCCCTCCTCTTCCCCCAGTGGCAAATCCGCCCCACCCCGCAAACCCCCAACTCAGGCACTTGGGCCCCTTTCGGGCCCCCTCTCGCTCCTTCCTTTAGGCACCTCCCTGGGCCCGCCCACGGTCTCCCACCCAGTTTGGGACTGCGTCATAAGTATCCCAGACCTCGGCTTGCGGCAGTGTTAGACTGAAGATAAAGTAAGTGCTGCTTGGGCTAGCGCGATCTCCTCTTGTAATCTGCAGCCCAGGACGCTGATTCCAGCAGTGCCCTGCTGCGCAGCCCGAAGATTCACTATGGTGAAAATCGCCTTCAATACCCCCACCGCGGTGCAAAAGGAGGAGGCCCGGCAAGACGTGGAGGCCCTCCTGAGCCGCACCGTCAGAACTCAGATACTGACCGGCAAGGTAGCTGTCCCGGGGCGGGATGGGGGAGGGGTGGGCGAAGGAAAAGGGCTGGTAGCAGAGGACAAAACGAAGCTTCCCCCGGAGGGCCCCTGTTGCCCCTCTTGCGCTGTCTCTGGGGTTTACCCGGTCGCCTCGGTTCAGTCTCGTCGCGCCACCTTCTGCTTACCGCACCCTATGTCATTCTGCATCCCCGCGTGTTGTGCAATGTTCCGTTTGTTCCAGCCCACACCACCTATCCTGGAGGGAGATTAGAGAGAGTTTGAGGAGATGCCCTGGGACTCTTTGTCATTGTCTCGGGGAACGGGTAGTGGCTTGGGGATCAAGGAGGGACTTGTCGACCAGTCCCCACCCCCAGGGGCGCACATACTCTCCCCAGGGACGGAGGGGACACAGAGGAGTGAGCAAGATTAGGAGATTAACATTTTCTTTCTTCTTGGTGTGCATGAAGTTCTAAGACAATAAATCTTTCTATGATTTCCGAGTTTTCGTGGAGGTGGGATGAGGAGCAAAGGGCACTTTTAACTCCAAGCAGTATGAGTTGAGGCAAGTGGTCTGCTTGAGCGCGAGAATATTTTCAGTTTCTGTCTGGGCATAGGTGGCGTTAAACATTAGGTAAAGGAACTGTCAAAATAGAGGTGGGTCTGGGTCTTAATGCCAGTTTCGGGTGTTCACTGTGCCCTTTTACTGCAAGAGCGTTGTATGTTTTTAGAGTGGTATTTCCTAAAGAAAACACTCTTCTGTAAAAATAAATTTGGGGATACTTTTTATTATTTTTAATTTTTTTTCTTGTTGAACAATATCCCCTTCCCTCTATATAGAGATCTGAAGCAGGTCCAATGTTGTAATTTAAACTACTAGATTTGCCAGGAACTGGGGAAGCTCTCCCCCAAAATGTTATCCATTATTGATTTAGTCCTATTTCTGTTTTTTAAAACACCTACTATGTTTTCAGAGTTTGTATACTACTCCTCGTTTTCTTCAGTATAATCTCAATTTTAAACGGCAATACTATTTTCTTCGTGTTCTGTGAAATCTGCAAGTGTTGGAGCTTGCAGATCTGTCCTAACTTGTCATGTTCTCTATACAGTTTTAACTTTTGTGTTCAAAGTGGCGACATAAAAAATCCTTTGAGTTAAATGGGAATCCATGTAGTAAAAGTTGATTGTGCACACAATTTGAAATGTTAATGTGCTTATCCAGAGTTTTATTATGGAAACTTTCCATATCAAACCCTGCAATAAAACTAGCTTTTGTGTATTATACGTTTTAGAGCTCAAAAGTATCACCCTCTTGCATTGTTAAGGTTTTGATTAAATGACAGAAGTCAAATATGTAATTGTTCTCCTGCTTGGTTTGCACATAAAACATGTTCAGAATTTTCGGGGGAGTCTAATTAGAGGCCAGTAGTTAAATATAGCCACACAGTAATCCTTTTTTTTTTTTCCCTGACGGCCAAGCACTTCATGACTTGTAGATAGATTCAGTTAATATGCAAGTAATACTGCCAGGACTGTGGCGAGATGACGAATAAACAAAACTGAGCATTAGCACTTTGATTATACTTTGCTGTTAAATTTGGGGGAAAACTTAACAGGATCCTTACCTGGTCACTATAGGACACTGATAATAACACTTGACATACTGTATTGTAATACATTGATCAGCTAGCCCATTAGAGGTTGAGCATGACAAATATAATGTCAGACATATTGTACAATGACTTCAAAAGAGTTCAAAGAGAAATTAGCTATGATAATTGATGGTTTGCACCAACCTGAATTCCAATAAATGTAAATGAAAACAAAAAATTCTTATTTCTAGCATGTATAGATATCTTACGAAATTGAAATTTTAATATTTAGGCATTGCTTAATAATAAACTTCCTGAATTATTGAAAGAATAAATGAAATTACAGTGCAAACTGTTCTTATGTCTCAGTAGCAAGAAAAAATAAATTTATTTCTCAGAATTTCAAATTAAGTGACTTATGAGCAAGTTACTTCATCTTTCTGAAACTCATTTTAATCATCTAAAATAGATTTTTTAAGTCTCCAGTTCTAAATTATTGTACCATAATTCCAAATCAAAATGTACAGTTCTATCTTTGTAGTGCTAATCTTAGTGTAGGTTTTTTAATAAAAATAATTAAAAGTTTCTGAAAATTACTGGGACACAGAAAAGTCTTCTAGGTTTATAGAGTACTAATCAATGGAGGGTTTGAACTTAAATAAATTTAGCTAAGAATATGGGAATCTCAAACTTCTTTGACCTTCAAATAAATATATTTTTGGAAAAAAGCATTTATCAAATGATTGTCTGTCCTTTTATGTTCTGCATTAACTTGAAATCCATGCATTTATTTTCACCAAATAAATTTAAGGCTAGTTAGCTCTGATCAACATTATAGTAGTTGTCCTGAAAAAGAGCTAATGACCTAAATAATTTTTTTTCTTTTTCTTTTTTTTCTTTTACTCTTTTCTTTTTTTTTTTTTTAATTTTTATTGCATTATAGGTTTTGGGGTACATGTGCAGAACGTGCAAGATAGTTGCATAGGTACACACATGGCAGTGTGTTTTGCTGCCTTCCTCCCCTTCACCCACACTTGGTACCTAAATAATTAAAACAATTCGATTTACACACACATTTGAATGATTTACCCTTTAATGATCAAGACCAGGCCTAGAGTTGCTTACTTTATTTACTCAATCCTTGAATAATATTGCTGCTTAGGATGTATTTTGTCATGCAAAAATGGGATTGGAAAGATTGTAGTCCACTGCCCTGGGAAGGGCACAATCAGTTGCTTGTTTGCTTTGAATCTTCCTTGTTTCAATTAGGAAGCAAATTATTAATTTAACAGAATATTGCAGTCACTGTAACACAGATAACTTTCATGTCTAGCTATTGCAAATGCTACACTTAAAAATCGAATGTTTCTCCCAGGACTTGGAAAATATTTTATTCATGCAATACACAGTTATAGAATATTGATAGATATTAAGAAACTTTTGTCAATTAAATTAGGAACATTAAATTTATATCTCTCCCTTCAATATTTTAATTTCTAAAATATCGAGAAAATGGTATATACCTTATAGAACTCCTTTATTTAAAACCTAATTTTAAGAAAACAGCTTTTTGAAAGTCATTTAATAAATTAATCAAAGGATACTAATTCTCTTTTAAGTTGACAGACTGATTTGAATAAAATAGCGAAGAGAAAGAACCATATTCCAGAAAGTTAATGATTATGTCTGTGTACTAGTTCAAAAAGTAATAACTACTTACATTTATTGAGTATAATTTTTAGAGATCAGCTCTACCACATTGTGCTATATTATGCACTTAAAAATGTGTTAAGCATCAATGTCGTGTTAAGTGTTCTTAGCACAATATAAAAGAATATGACATTGAATAAATAAATGGTAGTTTTAATTTGATTCTTTTTTTTAATTTTTATTGCATTATAGGTTTTGGGGTACATGTGCAGAACGTGCAAGATAGTTGCATAGGTACACACATGGCAGTGTGTTTTGCTGCCTTCCTCCCGTTCACCCACACTTGGCATTCATCCCCAGGCTATCCCTCTCCAGCCCCCCCCCCACTGTCCCTCCCCCATTCCCCCCAATAGACCCCAGTGTGTAGTAGACCCCCTCTCTGTGTCCATGATTCTTGATGCATGTATTTTGAAATGATTTCACATCTATATTTGGGTTTAGAAATTCCAAATGGAAGGTTAATGTAATTGGAGACTTTTTTTACATCTATTAGATTCAGAAATTGTCTTGAAATAAAGTTAGACTAAAATTAAAATGAGTTAACATTTTAAAAAATATCTTGGGTTTCAAGGGAGGTAAATTGTACACAAATTCAACTACTTGTCTGAAAGTACAATCTGGTTTTGTTTTTGATTTTGCTTTTTAATAAATAGGAGCTCCGAGTTGCCACCCAGGAAAAAGAGGGCTCCTCTGGGAGATGTATGCTTACTCTCTTAGGCCTTTCATTCATCTTGGCAGGACTTATTGTTGGTGGAGCCTGCATTTACAAGTACTTCATGCCCAAGGTAATAATAATTATAATTACTGTACTTTGGATTATTACTTGCTAGACATTTAGCAGCAACTTAAAAAATTATGTAGTGGTGACTGGAGAAAAGAAGATTTAAGGAAAGATTTCAAGTTCTTTCAGTTAATAAAATTTATTTGTCTTCATGATGATAGCTATAGTCAACAAGCCTCTGCTTGACACATAGTAAAATGAGTTGATATGAGTGGAAAAAACCATTCAAATGTCACGTTAATGAGTATTAGAAGGTTGTAATTTCCCCTTTTTGTCTTTTAGAGCACCATTTACCGTGGAGAGATGTGCTTCTTTGATTCTGAGGATCCTGCAAATTCCCTTCGTGGAGGAGAGCCTAACTTCCTGCCTGTGACTGAGGAGGCTGACATTCGTGAAGATGACAACATTGCAATCATTGATGTGCCTGTCCCCAGTTTCTCTGATAGTGACCCTGCAGCGATTATTCATGACTTTGAAAAGGTAGGTTTCTGATTTTTATAAGTGTTCCAGGATTTTCTCTCTCTCTCTTTTTTTACTTCGTTGGTAGATATTAAATTTATTCATGAATGCACATGTTTTTGAGGCAAAGCCTTTCCATTCTTTTGTTGATGAATACACATTAGTTGATTTTGAAAGGATGTAGCTACTTGATCAAGTGGTAGTTGGAAAATGTGCAATGTTAATGCATTCTATGTCTTACCTATTTTTCTCTATCTAACAGGGAATGACTGCTTACCTGGACTTGTTGCTGGGGAACTGCTATCTGATGCCCCTCAATACCTCTATTGTTATGCCTCCAAAAAATCTGGTAGAGCTTTTTGGCAAACTGGCGGTATGTATTTAGGAGTTCAAATTTTTACACAAGCATTTACAACTATTTTTGTTTCCTTTTTTTTTAAAGAAAATAATGAGTTTGGCAAAACATTTCATTTTATTGAAGTAAGTTTCAAATAAAAAAATATTGTGACCCTAAAACTGCTGTAAAAATAAAGATTATTTTTATAGTCATTATCTGGAATAGGAAAGGATTTAAGAATTTAAAAATTTGGGCAAATGACATGAACAGACACTTTTCAAAAGAAGACATACATGTGGGCAACACACATGAACAAGAGCTGAATGTCACTGATCATTAGATAAATGCAAATCAAAACCACAATGAGATACCATCTCACACCAGTCAGAACGGCTATTATTAAAAAGTCAAAAAATAATAGATGCTGGTGAGGTTGTGAAGAAAATGGAATGCTTATACACTGTTGGTGGGAGTGTAAATTAGTTCAGCCATTATGGAAGATACTATAGCGATTCCTCAGATCTAAAGACAGAAACACTATTCGACCCAGCAATCACATTCTGGGTATATGCCCAAAGAAATATAAATCATTTTATTATAAAGAAGCATGCACAAATATGTTCAATGTAGCACTATTTATAATAGCAAAGACATGGAATCAACCTAAATGACCGTCAATGATAGACTGGATAAAGAAAATGTGATACTTATACATCATGGGATACTATGCAGTCATTAATAATAAAAACAATATCATTTATTTGCAGAGACATGGAGGTCATTATCCTTAGCAAACTAACACAGGAACGGAAAACTGAATACCATATGTTCTCACTTAAAAGTGGGAGCTAAATGAAAAGAATACATGGTCACGTAGAGGGGAACAACACACACTGGGGCCTTTCAGAGGGTGGAAGATGGGAGAAGAGAGAGAATCAGGAAAAATAACTAATGGATACTAGGTTTAATACCTGGATGATGAAATAATCTGTACAACAAACCCCATGGCACAAGTTTACTTAATGTAACAAACCTGCACTTGTACTTCTGAACTCTTTAAAACTTTTTTTCTGAAGTTAAAAAGGAAAAAGAATTTCTCATTTCAATCCTTGTTTTTCGCTTTTAGAGTGGCAGATATCTGCCTCAAACTTACGTGGTTCATGAAGACCTAGTTGCTGTGGAGGAAATTCGTGATGTTAGTAACCTTGGCATCTTTATTTACCAACTTTGCAACAATAGAAAGTCCTTCCGCCTTCGTCGCAGAGACCTCTTGCTGGGTAAGTAACA
Organism: Saguinus oedipus; assembly: GCA_031835075.1. Lineage (NCBI taxonomy): Eukaryota > Metazoa > Chordata > Mammalia > Primates > Cebidae > Saguinus > Saguinus oedipus. The sequence continues at coordinate 76,138,358 of CM063191.1, read as the reverse complement.
TATTCCTTCCTTCACCCTGTGCTACACAGTGGAGGAAAGTGGAAGTGGAATACAAGAGAAAGTGGGAAATAAGTCTAGATATATTTTCATTTTCACAAAAATTTCAAAAGCTACTTTTTTGTGCATTTCCTTACAGGTTTCAACAAACGTGCCATTGATAAATGCTGGAAGATTAGACACTTCCCCAATGAATTTATTGTTGAGACCAAGATCTGTCAAGAGTGAGAGGCCACAAATAGAATGCTCTTGGTAAAAAAACGTCAGAGATTGATAATATGACTTTAACGTGAAAGTTTGTGGATACTCAAGATATTCACTTATGCATTTACTCTACTGCTTATGCTTTTTAAAAGGATAAAAAAAAACTACTAACCACTGCAACCTCTTGTCAAATTTTAGTTTAATTTTCGTTGCTTGTTGTTTGAAACTGAAATTACATGGTTTTCATTTTTTTTCTTTGAATTTATAGGGTTTAGATTCCTGAAGGCAGCAGCAATATGTCAGCTAATGTCCTGACAATAAATTTCATCCTCTGGTTTTTTGTTTGTTTGTTTGTTTTCTCTTAAGGAAGCTCTTTACTCATGGTGGAGCAATTTTAAAATTTGAATTATTTAAAGTTGTTTTTGAACTTTCTGTGTAAAACATATTAGATCTCTTAACATTGTCAGTTTGTTTTGTTTTTCATTTTCTACAACTTTCTTGAATTTAGAAATTACATCTTTGCAGTTTTGTTAGGAGCTCTGAAATTAACCTGACTTACATGTAAACAATTTTCTTGAGACAGTCATTTTTAACTAATGCAGTGATTCTTTCCCACTAAGATCTATATCGTGGAATTATACACAGAACTGTGTAGGTGCTGAATGCTGTAAGGAGTTAGGTTGTATGAATTCTACAACCGTATAATAAATTTTACTTTATACAACCACTCTTTCCTATATTTCATCACTTGAGATATATTCATTGTGAATAGTTAATATTACATATTTAGCTTTTGGTGTACCTATAACAGATCTAAAATTATGAACCCAACTTTGCCCCCATTCTCACTGACACATTTTTATATTTTATAGTTTCATATTTTACTCCCTTTTTGATAGTATGTTAGTTACTCTTTTATAAACATCCCATAATTGGCTTATCATGTAAATTCAACTGCTTATTTAGAGGCTTCAGGCCGATAGCACTTTAAAATCTTTTAAAGTGTTTTATTTTTCATAGAAAGTAAACAGATATACAAATCTGTAAGAGATCACTAAAGACTAACTTTGAATAAGATACTGATACCTTTTAAAAACTTCAAATGACCTGATCATTACTCATGTATATAAGAGTCTAAACTTCATACCAAGAGGGCAAGAGTACTATAAACTCTTTCCCTTGTGTTAGGTGAAAAATTGCTCCTGATATCCATGATTATCTGCTGCTACCGACTATGGGTTAATTTCAGTAGCCAAAACTACTTAGTCAAATCCTACTATCATTATTTTTTAGTGAAACAACTTAAACATTTAAGAATTTAGAAATAAAGCAATGGCACGAAGAATAAAGCATACAGAAGGAAAAATGCAATGTTTAGAAGATAATAACAGTAATTGATAAATTCAAGAACTGGCTCTTTATAAAGAAGAATATGTAGAAAGAGTTTGATAAAATTTAACGCTCATTGCTTTTCTTAAAATATGTATAGAAATTTAGGGAAAAGGAAATACATTATTTCCAAATTTACCTTAAATAGCATCACAACTAATGGTACAACACAGGAGAGGATGTTGGCTGTTGAAGCTATTCAGTATTGTTCCAGACATTCTGGCCAATGCAATAATATGTAAAACAAATAAAAATAAAATTTTTTAATGAGGGCTAAAATTATGTCTATTACTAGATGAGATTTTTACCGTATAAGATATGAGTAGAATGCTCTAAACTTTAAAAATTAATAAGAAGATGCAGTATGATATAAACAAAAGCCAATGACTTTCCTTTATACCACAAACAACCAATTAAAGGGAAATACCACTAGGTAAAAAATATTCTACTCACAATAGCAACAGGGACATAAAGTAGCACCAACAAGAAATTTATGGAACTATAAAGAAAACCATAAAACTTAATTAAGCGATACAAAATAAAAGTTAAGTAAATAGAGAAAAGAGTAAGAACATTACAAATAGATAAATTCTTCCCCAGTTAAATTTCTTGTTTTAAGCAATTTCAATTAAAATCCCCAAATAATTTATTTTGGAATTTAGCAAAATTATTTGAAGGTTCATCTGGAAGCATAAATAAGTTAGAATAGCTAAAGAAAAAAAATGAGAAAAGAGTAACTGGGGACACGTTGTTTTACATGAACAATTATTGAACCACAACCAAATTCACAATAATTTTAAAGGTAACTTTCACACGTGATAGAAAATTACAATGCCAAGAAGGAGATTCTAGTGTGTAAAAGAATAGTATCCTAATGGAAGCTCCATGGAGTAAGATAAATTGTGCATCAAATAGTGCCACCAAATGTGGCTAAATAAAAACAAACAAAAAAGTCCTAATGGCCATAGTGTAAAATAGCGTAAGGGTAACAGCCCTCCAAATGCAGCATATCCTAATGTTTCACTACAAACGAATATTTTTTAAAAGAGAAAAACTTTTAAAAATGCTAAAAGTGTAACTGAATGATAACCTGATGCTGGTGTTCATGAGTAATTGATATGTGATATAGAACAGCTCTCTGATTATTTGTCCACAAACTCAGAGCCCCTAATCTGTCACTCATAAAAGTGGGCAGTCATACATCTAAGAATTGCATCAAGCAGTTTTGGGTTTTATAACTTATGCCACCTTTCCATTCTATCCATTCACTCACCCCCACATGAATATTCATTCACTCATTTATTATTTGTCAGGAATGAGAATGGATAAGTTGTGAGCAAAACAGACATAGACCCTGCCACTATTAAACATATAGTCTCCTGGGGGGTAAAAGACTTTTTTAAATAATTCAGCTACTTTATTATAAAGAATTATCGAATGCTTATGTGAGTTTATAATGGCAGGATCCTAGACTATTAATTAAGTCTCAACTTACTATGAAATTTGAGCTGAAACCGGAACTATGTATAGCATAAATCAGATAAATTTCAGGCAGAAGTAATTGTAAGCTAAGTCCCTGAGGCAAGAAGAAATGTGGTTGTTGGGAAAAGCAAAATAAAAAGGGGCCTGAGCACATTGAGTAAAAAGAATTATATGAAAATTAGTTGGAAAATTAGGGAGAGTCCAGATAATGTAGAACCCTGCAGGCTATGTAAAAACAAACAAACAAACAAAAACCTTTTGTCTTTGTACTTAAAGTAAATGAGACATTTGAAGGGTTTTATGTAGGGCCATGGATGGGAGTAGATTGGTATTTTTAAAAGATAACTTTGACTGCAGTGAGAAAACTATATTACAGAAAGACAAAAGGGAAAATAGTAAAGCCAATTAGGCCATTCCGGTAGTCCAAGCAAGAAATGATAATGGATTGGATGAGGAAAGTATCAATAATAAAATAAAGAAGTAGAGGAAATTAAGATACATTTTTTGGCATAAAAGTGATTGAAAATAATTACAAATTGCGTATTTAAGATGAGGCATATCAAGGAATGTTGTCATGGTGAGTCCCAGGTTTCTGGCTTACATCCTTGGATGAAAAATAGTAAGACTTGGCCCTGCAGATCTCAAAATTTACTTGGGTTAAATAGTGGAAAATTGATGTTTGATGTGCCATTCAGAGTTTCAGCAGTAAACAGATGACACTCTCAAACAGGATAATGAGATTAATAAAGTGACAAAGTATAAAGTGTAAAATGAGTTAATAAAAAATAAGTCTTAGTGAAGCTCACTAGAATTAACAATATTGGTGAACCTTCATGACCTCTGTCCTTGAAGAGGCAAGGGGAAATAATAAATCACAGAACTTGGAGAGACTAGCTATAGGTGAAGACTTTCCCTGACAGGAGCTGCAGGCTTTGGTAGAGGGATACAATCACCTTGTCTTTTAATTTCCTGTTGATGTCTCCCATTGACCAAACTCAACTAGAAGCCATAAGAATAGGAATGCCTTGATGCAACCTACAAAGGTCAGACACCTGGGTACAAGCACAACAGATGAGTGAAGAGTGGCTCTAGAGAACCTGACTGAGAATATCCAGCATAAACCACTCACTTTTCTCCACAACATTCTCTCTTTTTGCTTATCCAGATAAAATATTCATGTCCCTAGCATAGAGAACACACAAATTCTCATTAGCTACCATTCAATTGCAAGATGACGTCAATTATACATTTCTACTGAAAACTAAAATGTGAGCCACCACCATTACTCTTTATATAAAGGCTGTAACAATGGGGAAAGGGGGAAAAAGCGAAGTAAAGCATAGTTGCTTCAGTACTTGATTTCTAGCTGTTAAGGAGTCCTAAGTTGGTCATCTTAATTTTCTTCTTACACAACCAATTCATTATCTTCCTTTGCCATCTGTAGCATCTTGTCTTGATGGGTTTTGTTTTTACCTGGTGGAATAATTCAAATCTTTCTCACTGCAGGGTCTGAGTCATTGGCAATCTTGTATTTGTTGTAGTTTTTCATTGTTAATGGCCATTTGGCCAGGAAGGAGGAAAGGCACCTGAGTGAATCTTTTGAGTTCCAGTAATAGTTTTTCTTGGTTCCACTGTTTAGTAGCAACACAGTTTTCCCTTGATAATTATAATCAATCACCTCATCAAGTACAGTGATTATTTCTCTGTTTGTTGGTTTGTGGAGAGCCCCACATGGCTAAGAATCAGTCTCAGGATCCAATTTAATGGAACCATGACTCCATTTCCTGGTGAAAGTACTCCATCCCTGAGCAGTAAGACTTCCAAACCCACTGTATTTGTTCTTGCACTGCTGTAAAGAAGTACCCGATACTTGGTAATTTATAAAGAAAAGAGGTTTAATTAACTCAGAGTTCTGCAGGCTTAACAAGAAGCATGGCTTGGAGGCCTCAAGAAACTTACAACCATAGCATAAGGCAAAGGGGAATCTAGCATGTCTTACCATGGCAGAGCAGGAGAGAGGGGAGAGGGAAGAAGGGAGAGGGGAGAGGGAAGTGCCACACACTTTAAAACCTCAGATCTCATGAGAAGGCATTAACTTGACAAGGGTATTATCTGCCTCCACAATTCAATCATGTCCCACACCAGGCCGTTCCTCCAATTTGACATGAGATTTGGTCAAGGAAACAAACCCAAACCATAACATTCCATTCCTGGGCCCTCTCAAATTTCATGTCCTTCTCACATTTCAAAACCAATTATGCTATCCTGACAATCCCCCAAAATCCCTTAATAATTCCAGTATTAACTCAAAAGTCCAAGTCCAGAGTCTCATCTGAGACAAGGCAAGTCCTTTCCACCTATGAGCCTGTAAAATCAAAGCAAGTTAGTTACTTCCAAGATGCAATGAGGATACATTCATTGTGTAAATGCTCCCATTCTAAAAGGGAGAAATTGGCAAAAACAAAGGGGCTACAGGCCCCATGCAATTCTGAAACCCAGGAGGGCAGTGATTAAGTCTTAAAATTCCAAAATAAACTCCTTTGACTCCATGTTTTACCTGTAGGGCATGCTGATGTAAGGGTTAGGCTCCCCGGGACATGGGCAGCCCCATCTCTGTGGTTCTTCAGAGTAGAGACCCCATGGCTGCTTTCATGGGATGGCATTGAGTGCCTGCGACTTTTTCAGGCTCATGTTGCAAGCCGTTGGTGAATCTACCATTCTGGATTCTGAAGGACAATGTCTCTCTTCTCACAGTTCCACTAGGCAGTGCCTCAGTGGGGACTCTGCATGGGGGATCCAATCCCATATTTCTCCTCTGCAGTGCCCTAGTAGAGGTTCTGCCTAAGGGCTCTGCCACTGCAGCAGAATTCTGCCTGGACATCCAGATATTTCCTCACATCCTCTGAAATCTAAGCAAAGATTTCCAAAGCTCAGCTCTTGTCTTCTGCACATCTGCAGGCTCAACACTACATGAAAGCCATCAAGGCTTGGAGCTAGCGCCCTCTGAGGCAATGATCTGAGCTGTACCTTGGCCCCTTTTAGCCACAGCTGAAGCTGGAGCAGCTAGGATGCAGAGAACCATGTCTGAGGCTGCACAGAGCAAGAGGGCCCTGGGCCCAGTCAATGAAACCACTTTTCCCTCCTAGGCCTCTGAGCCTATGATGGGACTGGTGGCTGCCAAGGTCTCTGATGCGCCCTGGAGACATTTTCCTCATTGGCTTGGCTATTAACATTCAGCTCCTGTTTATTTATGCAAATTTCTGCAGCCAGTTTGAATTTCTCCCCAGAAAATGGGTTGTTCTTTTCTATCACATGGTCAGGCTGCACATTTTCCAAATTTTTATGCTCTGATTCCCTTTTAAACATAAGTTCCAATTTCAGATCATCTCTTTCTTCAATCATATGAGTGTACATTTTGGAAACAGCAAGGTCATATTTTGAATGTTTTGCTGCTTAGAAACTTATTCTGCCAGATACCCTAAATCATCTCTCCCATATTCTATGTTCCGCACATCTCTAGGGCAGAGGCAGGATGCTGCCAGTCTCTTTGCTGAAGTATAGCAAGACTGACATTTACTCCAGCTCTGAGTAAGTTCCTCATCTCTACCTGAGACTGCCTCAACATGGACTTCATCGTCTATATCACTATCAGCATTTTGATCACAACTATTCAACAAATCTCTAGGACGTTCTAAACTTTCTCATATCTTCCTTTTTCTAAGCCCTCCAAATTGTTCCAACCTCTGCCCGTTACCCAGTTCCAAAGTTGCTTCTACATTTTCAAGTATCTTTATAGCAATGCCCCACTCTTCTGGTGCCAATTTTCTATATTGGTCCATTTTCACACTGCTATGAAGAACTACCTGAGACCAGGTAATTTATGAAGAAAAGAGTTTTAATGGACTAACAGTTCCACAGGATTAACAGGATGCATGGCCGTGAGGCCTCAGGAAACTTAACAATTATGGTGAAAAGTGAAGTGGAAGATAGCACATCTAACCATGGCAGAGCAGAGAGAGAGTGAGAGTAAAGGGGGAAGTGCCACACACTTTTAAACCATCAGATCTTATAAGATCTCATGCACTATCATGAGAACAGCAAGGGGGAAATTTGCTCCCATGATCCAATCACTTTCCAACAGGCCCCTCCTCCAATTAGACATGAGATTTGGGCAAGGACACAAATCCAAGCTGCGCAAGCCACCAAAATCAAGACTGAGGAAACAGAAAGAAAAAATTTCTTCAGAGCACTGCTAGATATTATCATATAATAATAATATAAAGGGGACACTCTCACCTCTCTTTATGGGGGAAAGAACAAAATTGACTGCTGCTTTAAAGTTTGACCTGAAGGGTAGCACCTCAATCTTACAGATTTGCTGTCTCTCAACTGGAACAATAATTAAATCCTTTTAGGATATCATTCCACATAACAAGTTTTATGGATTCAAAGCATGTTAAGACTATTTTTATGACATGCAGTTTGGGTTGCATGTCAGTTTGTGTCCCATGGTCAAGGAATTTAGTTTTTACTAGGCCTGTTAGAAAGATGGAAATAGGCCGGGCTAGGTGGCTCAAGCCTGTAATCCCAGCACTTTGGGAGGCCGAGGCGGGTGGATCACGAGGTCAAGAGATCGAGACCAGCCTGGTCAACATGGTGAAACCCCGTCTCTACCAAAAATACAAAAAATTAGCTGGGCATGGTGGCGCACGCCTGTAGTCCCAGCTACTCAGGAGGCTGAGGCAGGAGAATTGCCTGAACCCAGGAGGCAGAGGTTGCGGTGAGCCGAGATCACGCCATTGCACTCCAGCCTGGGTAACAAGAACGACACTCTCAAAAGAAAAAAGAAAAAGAAAGAAAGAAAGATGGAAATAATATTTCAATTTGGAAATAGTTATTAGAAGAAGAGGGCACGACCTTACTTCATAAGCTGAAGTATTGGTGCTATAATTATCCTACATCAACTTTGTTTTTTATAGAAATTTCCAATGCTATTGTGTCTGATGGGTTTAGGCACAAATGGCAGAGCAACTTACACTGGAGCTGAGATCTAATGTAGGTGTTTTCTTACTCTAGACCATACCCAAGAGTTACAACCTTATGGGTTACCTGGTAAATTAGTTGGAGCAGCAAACGCAAGTGTGGTATGTGCTGCTTCCAACATCCCAGAAATTCTGCCAAGTTTTTTTTTTTTTAATCTATTTCTTCATAACAGACAGCACAAGAGGCAATAAATGTTTCTCACTTTAGAAGGAATATACTGACAGGCCCAGACCACTGGACTCTTAACACAAAGATGTGACAGGACCTCTAAATATGGATGTATCTTAGTAAAGCATTTATAATACTTGTTTCTTATTTGTCAATTCTACTTAGCATAATGTAATGAATACAATAGACCAGTACGATGTTTTTTGGGGGGATATCAACATAATTTGTGTTTCTTTTGGCCAAATTATAAAAGAGAAGAAAAAATTATGTCCCTCTAATATAGGAATGTAAAGCCACACAAAGGCAAACTTATTATTATTATCATTATTTTTCCTGATAGAAATGAAAGAGGAAGAAGTTGTGTGTTATGTAAATGGCTACATATTAACTGCCAAGAGTAGTGTTTATTTGCTTTAATAAAGATACCACATTCAGAACTAGAGCTGGAATTTACTTTTTGACTCAATTAAGTTTGTAATAATCCATAGTAATTTTCCAAAACACATCTGGCCTTTACCCTAGCCGAATAAAATTAAATGTCAATATAGCAAAAACAACATTTTTGGATTATTGAGGCATCTGATGATAGTAATAACCTCTGCAATTCCTTTCTCTTTTGGTTTACCATCTCGGCAGGGAGTAAGGAGAGTTGTAGTGACTCTCATAATATCCCCAACTCATGGACCGTGAAACCAGTATAAGAATTATTCCAGTTGCTGAATATGTATTTTCCCACTACACATTTTGTAACTGAGGAATAAAATATAACATTAATCTGCAGTGTAAATTCTCCCACAGGGAGACAGGCTTGGGCTATGACTTATTTTATCTTCTCACCTTGATAACATCACACTCTGACTTGTAGACTATGGTAAAATTCTGGGTCCTCAAGATTCAGTATCAGTTCAAGGCTAATGTCTAATAGCTTCAAAAAATATGGACATTTCCTCTTTATCCAGTCATACTGGTAAATGAATTTGGATTCCTCTGGACAAATATTGGGTAAATACTAAAAGTGTGCAACTGTGGCTCCATTTCAGAATTATTTATAAAAGGCTTCCAACCTCCTTCAATCAAGGGTCTCCAATTCTGTGAACATTCTTGGGCATGGAAACTGAGTTTAAGGCTGCAAATCCCATGGTGGTCACTCAAGTTAGTTTTCTGTACTTCAACGTTTTCTGTTTAAATATGCCAAACAGCAACTTAATAGATTGTTTAATTTATGCCTAACAGTGTCCTGATTAGTTAGCCATTACCAGAAACTCTTGAAAGACAAAATACTTTGATTAGTTCTTCAACATTTGGCTTTATTTAATATATCAGTTGCTTTCACCTTGTGCCTAGGCTTGATCAGTTCAGTACTCGTTGTTCTCAATGTTGTGGAGAGGGATATGATAAAAAGGTTGAAACAGAATATGTCCATTTCAACATTTCCATCTCACCGAGTCTTTAAAATCCTTTCCATACAGTATGCCAGGGAAGTTCTCGCATTTCATTAAACATAAACCACTGTTACATAAAAGTTTCAATTTATTCAATCTAGCAGATAATTATCACCATTCTTCGGTGCTCAAAGCAACCTATTTCAACTTAAAATCTAAATGAATGCATGTACATTATTTAACTAGGCCTGATCAATGTTTATATTCCTTCCTCACTGGTCTAATCATTATAATACATTCTCACATATGATCCCAATATTTCTGATGGTGCATATTGTCAAAGCCACACATTCTTTTATCAAAAGAACATGCCAATTTTTTTTCATGGGGAATATAAGCTCTATATATGATATGGTTTGGATCTGTGTCCCACTCAAATCTCATCTCAAATTGTAATCCCTGCGTGTCAAGGGAAGGACCTGTACTCCCCAGGGATTGTCAGGAAGCTATTTAATCATGGTAGCAGTTTCCCCCATTCTGTTTTCATGATAGTGAGTAAGTTCTCACAAGATCTAATGGTGTTACAATCACCTGGCATTTCCTGTGCTTGCACTTCTCTCTCCTACTGTACTGTGAAAAAGTTGCCTGCTTTTCCTTCTACTTCTGCCATGATTGTAAGTTTCCTGAGGCTTCTCTGACCATACAGAACTGTGAATCAGTTAAACCTCTTTCCTTTATAAATTATCACATCTCAGGTATTTCTTTATAGCAGTGAGAAAATGGATTAATAGAATATGTAACACCAAAAGTGTTATATCTTAATTAATCCATGTCCATTTGTGCTTCTGTAAAAATACCAGCCTGGGCAATAATAATAATAATAAAAACAAAAATTTATGTTTATATTACAGTTTGGGAAACTGGAAAGTTCAAGTCCAAGGTGCCAGCAGGTTAAGTGAAGGTCAGATTTTCACTTCCAAGGAGTCTTGTTGCTGCATCATTGGGAGGGGAAGAATGCCGTGTCCTTACATGGCAGAAGAAATGGAAGGGGCACAGTCACTCCTTGAGCTCTTTCATAAGCCCATTCAAGAGGGCTCTGTCATCACTACTTAATCATCCCCTAAATGCCTTACCTCTTAATACTACTGCATTTCTAATTACATTTCAACACATGAATTTTGTGGGGACATTTCATATCATAGCAACCCACTTGGAAGAGCATAAGAGAAAATTTGAATATGTTTAAATATTGTCAGAAAGAGACCATTAGAGAAGCAAAGGTTTAAGATACAAGAGAGATGAGGACATTAGTGGAGCTAGGTTTTTGAGAAAGGGGTAGGAAAAAGAGTAAAAAAGCACAACTAAAAAGATAATTCTGTCTGGGCACAGTGACTCACACCTGTAACACCAGGACTTTGGGAGGTTAAGATGTGCGGATCACCTGAGGTCAGGAGTTCAAGACCACCCTGGGTAACATAGCAAAACCCTGTCTCCACTAAATATAAAATAATTAGCCGGGAGTGGTGGCAGGAACCTGTAATCCCAGTTATTTGGGAGGCTGAGACAGGAAAATCGCTTGAACCCGGGAGGCGGAGGTTGCAGTGAGCTGAGATCGCGCCACTGCACTGGGTGGCAGAGTAAGACTTTGCCTCAAAAAAAAAAAATATAATCCTTAAATAGGAAGAGGGAGTTGGTTCTCTTCCATTCTATTAAAAGAGAAAAAAATAGGAAATTAACAGTTTGACTTTTACTTAGGAAGTTCAGGATAATTTATTTTATATCTCAAAGTCCAGGAAAATAAGGTTTCGAATGTGATCATGAGAATAGATGACTGAAGTGGAGAGGAAGTAAAGGTGATGGTGATGAGAAAATCAATAACCAAGAGACCAGTTGATTGGATGTGTTTTTCACATGGATATTGATAGAATAATGACAGTACCTGAGATAGAAAACTAAATGAAGCAAGTGTCAAGTTTTTCAATAAATGATGGAGAAATAGAAGTGACTAGGTAAGTAAATTTTGACAACAAAGACTGAGGGTAAATTAAGAGTCTATGAGCACCCAAAGAAAAAGAGTTTTTATTAGATGAGTAATGATAGTCTGAAAATATCTCTGGTGAGATATGAGGAATGGTAGTCACTAAAATCAGGAAGAAGAGAGGGATTAATGTTTCTATTCAATGCAGTAATACTTGCAAATCATTTTCTATGCAGAAAATCCGGGATAATTGACTGACAAAGTATTAAAATCAATATAATAACTGAGTAGAATGTTTGGGTGAAACATGTAAAATTCATTTTAAGCCTGCATAGATAGAATTTATCAATACCAAGATAATTTTGAAATAAGATTACAAGAGATTTGTCTTGTTCTGTAAAGTTTTATTCCTGAAGTTTTTCTAATTGAAACAAAACGTTTTGGACTTGGAAAGGAATGGAGAGTCCAGTTGATATATACATATGTTTGCATATGTGTGTCTATATAGTAGTATAATATGGCATCAGTAACTAATATAAGCATAACACAAAAAAGCATGTGATGTCAGGGAATGATGAGCTAATTAATAAAGGTTTCTGGAAAAATTTGCTATCCATTTGGAAAGATTAGATTATTTTGTTGTTTTATTTTTTTATTTTTTCAACTTTTATTTTTATTTAAAAAATATTATGCTTCAATAGATTTGGGGAACAGGTGTTTTTTGGTTACATGGATAAAGTTCTTTAGTGGTGATTTCTGAGATTTTGGTACACCATTCGCCCATGTAGTGTACATGGTACCCAATGTGTAGTCTTTTATCCTTCAGCCTTCTCCTGCAGTTTCTCCTGAGTCCTCCGAATCCAATATATCATTCTTATGCCTTTGTGTCTTCACTGCTTAGCTCTCACTTATAAGTGGGAACATATGATATTTGTTTTTCTATCCCTGAGTTATCTCACTTAGAATGATGGTCTCCAACTCCATCCAGGTTGCTGTGAATGCCATTATTTTGTTCCTTTTTGTTGCTGAGTAGTATTTCGTGTGTGTGTGTGTGTGTGTATGTGTGTGTGTGTATGTGTGTATATATATGTATATATATGTGTGTGTGTATATATATACGTATATATGTGTGCATATATATGTGTGTGTGTATATATATATATTGCAAAAATATGGAACCAGCCTAATGCCCACCAATCAAGGAATGGATAAAGATAATTTATATATATATATATGTGTGTGTGTGTATATATATATGTATACATATATATATACACACACACACATATATATATATATAAATTATCTTTATCCATTCCTTGATTGGTGGGCATTAGGCTGGTTCCATATTTTTGCAATTGTGAATATTGCTGCTGTAAACATGTGAGTGCAAGTGTCATTTTCATACGACCTCTTTTCCTCTGGGTATACACCCAGTAGTAGGATTGCTGAATCAAAGGGTAGTTCTACTTACAGTTTTTTAAGGATGCTCTATACTGTTTTCCATAGAGGTTGTATTAGTGTACATTCCTAGCAGCAACGTAAGTGTGTTCCTTTTTCACAATATACATGACAACATAATTTAAGAAAAATTTTCATTTATGGCCATTCTTGCAGAAGTAAGTTGATATTTCACTGTGGTTTTCACTTGCATTTCCTTGATACTTAGTGATGTTGAGCATTTTTCATGTTTGTTGGACATTTGTATATCTTCTCTAGAGAACTGTCTATTCATGTACTTTGCCCAATTTTGATGGGATTATTGTTGTTGTTTTGTTTTTTTCTGTAAATTTGTTTGAGCCCTTTGTAGATTCTGGATTTTAGTCCTTTGTTGGATGCATAATTTGCAAATATTTTCTCCCATTCTGTGGGTTGTCTGTTAACTCTGCTGACGATTTCTTTTGCTGTGCAGAAGTTTTTTTTTAGTTTAAGTAAGTCCCATCTATCTATTTTTGCTTTTGTTGCATTTGCTTTTGGGTTGTTGGTCATAAACTCGTTGCCTAAGTCTATGTCTAAAAGTTTTTCCGATGTTATCTTCTACAATTTTTATAGTTTCAGGTCTTAGATTTAAGTCTTTGTTCCATCTTGAATCTATTTCTTTATAAGGTAAGCAGTGAGGATGCAGTTTCATTCTTCTACATGTAGCTTGCCAATTATCCCCAGCACCATTTGTTGAATAGGGTCCCATTTCACGTTTTTGTATACTTTGTGACAGATCAGTTGACTGCATTTGGCTTTATTTCTGGGTTCTCTACTCTGTTCCATTGGCCTACCTTCCTATTTTTATACCAGTACCATACTGTTTTGTTGACTAAAGCATTGTGGTATAGTTTGAAGTAGGATTATTTGATGCCCCAGATTTGTTCTTTTTGCTTGTTCTTGATTTGTCTATGCAGGGTCTTTTCTTTTTTGGTTCCACATAAATTTTATAATTGTTTATGTCAAGTTCTGTGAAGAATGATGATGGTACTTAGATGGGAATTGCATTGAATCCGTAGATTGCTTTTGGTAGTATGGTAATTTTCACAGTATTCATTCTACCCATCCATGAGCATAGAATATGTTTCCATTTGTTTGTGTCACTAATAATTTCTTGCAGGAGTGTTTTGTAGTTTTCCTTGTAGAGATATTTCACGTCTTTGGTTAAGTATATTCCTAAGTATTTTATTTATTTGCAGCTGTCATAAAAAAAGGTTGAGTTTTTTATTTGATTCTCAGATTTTTCGCTGTTGGCGTTCATCTGTCCTACTGATTTGTGTACATTGATTTTGTATCTTAAAACGTTATTAAATTTATTTATCAGATCTAGGAGCTTTTTGGATGAGTCTTTAGGGTTTTGTAGGTATGTGGTCATATCATCAGCAAACAGCAACACTTTGACTTCCACTTTGCTATTTGAATGCCCTTTATTTCTTTCTTTTGCTCTGGCTAAGCCTTCCAGTATTATATTGAATAGAAGTGGTGGAAGTGGGCATTCTTATCTTGTTCCATTTCTAGGGGAGAATGCTTTCAAATTTTCCCTATTAAGTATAACGCTGCCTATGCGTCATAGATGGCTTTATTATCCTGAGGTATGTCCCTTCTATGCTAATTTTGCTGAGAGTTTTAATCATAAGGGGATGCTGGATTTTGTCAGCTGCTTTTTCTGCAACTACTGAGATGATCATATGATTTTTGTTTCTAATTCTGTTTTTGTGATATATCACATTTATTGACTTGCATGTGGTAAACCATCCCTGCATCCCTGGTATGAAACCCATTTAATCATTCTCGATTATTTTTTTGATATGCCATTGGATTTGGTTAGCTAGTATTTTGTTGAAGATTTTTGCATTTATGTTCATCAGGGATATTGTTCTGTAGTTTTCTTTTTACCTTATGTTCTTTCCACAGTTATTACTTCAAATAAGTTTTCCAAATTTTTAGATTTATTTTTATTCTTTTTTAAAATGTATTTATTATATTTTAAGTTCTGGTGTCCATGTGCAGATCATGCAGGTTTGTTACATAGGTATACATGTGCCATGGTGGTGGTTTGCTGCATCCATAGCCCCATCATCTACATTAAGTATTTCTCTTAATGCTATCTCTCCCCAATCCCCCCACACCCTGCTATTTCACCCCTAGACCCCCACCCTCCAGGCCCCAGTGTGTGATGTTCCCCTCCCTGTGTCCATGTGTTCTCATTGTTCATCTCCTGTGATGATCCCAGATGCCTGGGAATCACCTGTGGGGGCTGAAGAACAGCAAAGATTGCTGTCTGTTTCTTCCTTCCTCTGGTAGCTTCATCCCAAAAGCATACCTGCTGGATGTCAGTCAGAGATCTCCTGTATGACGTGTCTCCCAGTTGGGATCCACAAGGGGTCAGGGAGCCACCTGAGGAGGCAGCCAGTCCCTTAATGGAGCTCAAGGACTGTACTGGGAGATCCATTGCTCTCTTCATGGCTGTTGAGCCGGGACATTAAAGTCTGCTGAAGTGAAAGCCACAACTACCCCTTTTCCCAGGTGCTCTGTCCCAGGAAGTTAGGGGCTTTGTAAGCCCCTTACAGGCTACTGTCTTTTTGTTCAGAGATGCCCTGCCCAGCAAGAAGGGAATCTACTTGACAGTCTGCCTAAAGAGGCCTTGCTGAGCTGCCATGCTGGGCTCCACTCAGTTGCTGTGTAAACTTCCCAGTGGCTTTGTTTACACAGGCAACGTTGAAACTGCCTGCCCAAGACTCAGCATAAAGATTTCTATTTATTCTTGGGCATAACAATTATTCATAAGTTTGGCCATTGAACATATTTTCAAATTTCTTGGTAGCTTTAGTTCATTTATACAATTTTTAAATTTGTCTTTGTCTGATTGGGTTTATTTAAAATCCTTGTATTCAAGCCCTGAAGTTTTTTTCTTCTACTTGTTTTAGTTTATGGCTAAAACTTTCTAATGCATTTTGTATTTCTCTAAATGTGTCTTTTATTTCCAAAAGTTATGACTGTTTTTGTGTTACGATATTTATTTTTCTGGAGAACTTTTCATCCATATCTTGTATTGCTTTTTAAAATTCATTTAAGTTGTTTTTCACCTTTCTCTGGTGTTTCTTGGAGTGACTTAATAATCAACATTCTGAATTCTTTATCTGGCAATTTAGAAATTTCTTATTAGTTTTGATTCATTTCTGGAAAACTAAGATAATCTTTCGGAGTTGTTATAGAACCCTGTTTTGTCATATTACCAGAACCACTTTTCTGGTTACTTTACACTTGGGTAGACTATTTCAGTGGAAATGTCTGGAACTCAAGGCCAGCTGTTCAGATTCTTTTGTTCCATGGGGTGATCCATGGATATGTGCTCTCCTCCTTCCCCTAGGGATGGGGCTTCCTGAGAGCTGAATTGCAGTGATAGTTATTGCTATTCTGGTTCAAGCCATCCAGCTGGGCTACCAGGCTTTGGGCTAGTGCTAGACAATGTCTGCAGAAAGTCCTGTGGTGTGATTCATCTTAAAGTCTTCCAGCCATGGATACCGGCATCTGTTCTGGTGGAGGTGGCAGAGGAATGAAGTAAACTCTGTGAGAGTCTTTGGTTGTAGATATATTTAGTGTGCTTTCTTTCTCAAATGATAGTTATGAAAGCAGTGAAGTTGTCCCTTCTACAGAAGCAGGATCTCTGGTTATCACAAATGTTGCAGGCAATGAAATTAGTGGTTGTTTCATCCTTCCTTGCAGCTGGGTTATTTTGTCATGAGTTGCTGTAATGGCATGAGTTGGTTGGCCTTCAGCCAGGAAGTGGTGCTTTCAAGAGAGCAACAACTGCCATAGTAGTAGGGGGATCTAAGCTTGCCCTAAGTTGGCCAGAATAAGTAATCTGGTTTCCTACGCAGGGCCATAAAGCTCCCAAGAATTTCTGTCTTTTGTGTTTAGCTATTAGGATGGGTAGAGAAATACCTTCACATGGGAGCAGGTTTAGCTGTGTCTGGGCTCAGACTCTCCTTGGGAGGGGCTAGTGGCACCCACTTTGGGGGATGGGTTGTGGTTCTTGGGTCAATGGGGTTATAATATGAAGGGGATTATGGCTGCCTTTACCATGCCTTGTATTTCATCAGGAAAGTGGGGTATAGCCTGTAGCAAGAGGCTTCACCCAGTTCCCACACAGTTGGTGAGGCCAGTCTTCCTCCCACAGTGTCCTGCTCAGAACTTACCCCAGGCTGTACACTTCCCCATTGAGAAAGCAAGCACAGTTGTCAGGCCTTGCCCCTCCCTGTCTGCCCACATTGTCAGTGGCAGCTTCTGTGTTTGTATATGCAGCAGTTCATGTTCAACCCCCAAATTTTGAAATTTGCAGTGGCATGCCACTTCTCTCAAAGGATCTGTGAATTCCTTTGGTTTTCCTGTTACATTCCTGCAGTAGTTCTTGGAGCAGAAATTCATGGTGTGAATCTCCACATGCTGTTCTCTCTGTCCAAGTGAGAGCTGCACATTAGCCCTCTTATCTACTATCTTCCTCCCTATCTCTACTCTAATTTTTAAGCTTTGTTGTGAGGTGGGGTTGGAACAGAACATTATATACTCTAGCGTTGATTTTGGCCCATTCTAGAGACAAACTCTGAGTAATCTATCTGAAAAGCAAGGTTCTAGTCTAAGCTAACACCCTTAGCAAAGCATTCTTCCAGGGACATTGGTGGCACAAATGTAAAAAAAAGTAAGTATAGTAGGCACAGTGACTCATACCTGTAATTCCAGCTTATTTGGAAGCCAAGGCAGGAGGATTGCTTGAGCCTAGGAGATCCAGGCTGCAGTGAGCTGTGATTGTGCCACTGAACTCCAGCCTGGAGACAGTGTGAGACCCTGTGTCCAAAACAAAAAGTAAAAATGGAGCAAGGAAAACAAATTTTGAAAAATATGATATAACCTTAGAATAAGAATAAGGCTCTTTAAGCAAAGAAAGTGAAAAACAACTAGGAAAAATGTAATAATAATATATTTTCCTATATCAATTTTTTTTTAAAAGCATAGTTCTCAATAACTGCTGACAGTACGGAGGAAGATATTTATAATGCATACAACTGATGAGACATCCACATTTAAAAAAAATTTTCCACATATAAGAAAATTGAACAAATAATAAGAAAATGCAAGTCACAAAACTGTAAGAGGAAATATATCTGGTAAATAAACCAATGAAACAATGCTCAAATCTCTTTAGTACTCAAGGAGATGCAAATTAAGCAAGGTGAAATATAGGCATTATTTGCGACTCAGTAATTTTTCTACTTGTTTCTGTCTCTGGAAAACACTTACATGGTCAAAGAAGAATACACTGAATGCTTATTGGAGCATTGTTTATAGGAGTGAAAAACTGGAACAAAGCAGATGCTTATAAATACTAATAGTTGACACTTACTGCATGATTCCCATGTGGCACGTACTATTCTAAAGGTTTTACATGTTCTACTACATTTAGTCTCCACGTCAGTCATATGAAAAAAGTATTATTATTTGCATTTTTTTGATAAAAATGAGTCACAAGAAGATGTCCTGAAAATCCAACTATAGAGCTAGTGTTCTTAACCACTGTGATACTATATAGTAAATTGGCTAAATAGTCTACAGTATATTCACTATGACTTATAAGTGGCAGTTAAAAAAATATGGTTCAGTAAAGTGTAATCTCTAAGATGTAGGTTTTTGATGAGCTAGATCTTAGTATAAAAATCTCCAAGATATATTGCAGTACGAAGAAGACATTGCAGTAAAATATCTAGTATACTAACATTTATTTGTTAATTCCCTGTACATATTCTATATTTTTTTTCACATACATGGAAATGTGTGAAGAGCACACAGGAAAATATCTAAAAGGAGGAAGGAGAAGGCAGTGGACAGACATTAGGAGTGGGTACATGTATCCAAAGAATTTCAGCTTTACCTGTAAGTATTAACTTTTATCAATTAATATATTTAAAGGAGAATTAAAGACAGGTTTTCAGTTCAGCATTGTAAGATGCCTGAAGGCCATCATTAGGCCCTAAGAACAAGTAAACCAAAAAATCAGAAAAATTAAAAAATATTTTTAGATCCATAAGAAGTGAGGTAACAGGGAAAGCCACTGCTCCCCAAACTGGGGAGACAGACAGAAAAATCCATAAAAGAAATCAAAGCAGGAACCTCTGTGGAAACCAACGCCAGGGTAAGAAAACCTAAACTGTAAATGATACATTGTTTGGGGTTCGATGTGGACTAGTGTTTGCGATAAAAACTCCAGGTGAGCCCAGTCATCAGAAAGCTCCCACACTTTTGTGAAGTTTACTTCCTGGATTTATTATACCAGACTCCACAGTGAATATCAGAGAAAACTATCCTCATGCTTCCAGCAGAAAAAGGAAGAAATGAACCATTTTGAAATGTATAAGTAAAATTTGTTTTTATTAAAAAGCTCTGCCCTCAGGAGAAACTAACCTGCTGGGCTTTTTTTTTCACAGCCTAACAAACCTGGGAAAGAAAAAGATTCAATTCCAGCCCTCCTTCCATGCTGGAAAAGAAAAAGATGTTTAATCTAAACCACTCTAGTCATCATAAGTGTGGTAGTGGCATATTGAGAAGCACTTGCGATATTCACTCTCCAGAGGTACAAGCTCACTAAAAATCTGAAACGTAATCATACAACTGTAGAACTATTTCTCATCCCTATGCACACTATATTACCACATTGCTAAAGGCCTATTTAGAGAAGTTCTTTTTACCCAGGACATCATGACTGTGTATCAAGAAAAGAACTTGAAACCATCCCAAATGCCAATGGTAGACTGGATAAAAAAAAATGTGGCACATACACACCATGGAATCCTATGCAGCCATAAAAAAGGATGATTTTATGTGCTTTGCAGGGACATAGATGAAGCTGGAAACCATTTCGCAGCAAACTAACACAGGGACAGAAAACCAAACATCTCATGTTCTTACTCATAAGTGAGAGTTGAACAATGAGAACAAATGGACACAAGGAAGAGAACATCGCACACTAGGACCTTCCAAGGGTTGGAAGGCTAGGGGAGGGATAGTGTTAGGAGAAATACCTAATGCAGATGATAGGTTGATGGGTGCAGCAAACCACCATGCCACATGTATACCTATGTAACAAACCTACATGTTCTGCACATGTATCCCAGAACGTAAAGTATAATAATAATAAAAAAGAAGAGAATTATAAGACACAGTAAAAGAAAACAAAATACAGTTTGAGAAAACACATCAAGCATCAGAATTAGATTCAGTTATGGCAGGGATGTTAGAATTATTAAAGAAATTTAAATAAATGATGACCAATAATCTAAAGACTCTAATGGGTAAAGTAGACAGCATGCAAGAATAGTTGGACATTATAATTAGATATGAAATTATAAGAAACTAAAAGTAATGTAAGAGATGTTAAAAACTAAAACAAAGAATGCCTCTCATGTGCTTAGTAGTGCATTAACACAGCTAAGGCAAGCATCTTTGCGATTGAGGATACCTCAATAGAAACTTCAAAAACATAAGAAAAAAAAGAAAGACCAAAACTGAACAAAATATTAAAGAACTGTGGGATAACTACAAGAAGTGTACCATATATTTAATGGCAGTACCAGAAGTACAAGAAGAAACAAAAGTAATATTTGAAACAATGAAGACTGAGAATTTTCCCCAAATTAATGTCAGACACCAAACCACAGATCCTGGAAGCTGAGAACAAACCAAATAGGATATAGTTAAAATAGATAGATAGATAGATAGATAGATAGATAGATAGATAGATAGATAGATAGATGATAGATAGATGAATAAAACAAAAACAAATTAAACCTAGGCATATTATACACAAACCACAAAAATTAGAGATAAAGAAAAATTCCTGAAAAGAGTTAGAAGAAAAAAACCTTCTCTACAATAAAGACAATTTTTTCTTATTATACTTTATGTTCTGGGGCACATGCGCAAAACGTGAAGATTTGTTACATAGTTATACATGTGCCATGGTGCTTTGCTGCATCCATCACTCCATCATCTACATTAGGTATTTCTCCTAATGCTATCCCTCCCCCAACCCCCGACCCCTCAACAGGCCCTGGTGTGTGATGTTCTCTTCCCAGTGTCCATGTATTCTCATTGTTTATCTCCCACTTATGAGTGAGAACATGTGGTGTTTGTTTTTCTGTTCTTGTGTTACTTTGCTGAAAATGTTGATTTCCAGCTTCATCCATGTCCCTGCAAGGGACATGAGCTCATCCTTTTTTATAGCTATGTAGTATTCCATGGTGTATATGTGCCACATTTTCTTTATCCAGTCTGTCATTGATGGGCATTTAAGTTGGTGCCAAGTCTTTGCTATTGTGAACAGTGCCACAATAAACATATGTCTTTATAATAGAATAATTTATAATCATTTGGGTATATACCCATGAATGGGATTGCTAGGTCAGTGGTATTTCTATTTCTAGATCCTTGAGGAATCACCACTCTGTCTTCCATAGTCATTGAACTAGTTTATACTCGCATCAACAGTGTAAAAGTGTTCCCACTTCTCCACATCCTCTTTAGTATCTGTTGTTTCCTGACTTTTTAATGATTGCCATTCTAACTGGTGTGAGATGGTATTTCATTATGGTTTTCATGTACATTTCTCTAATGACCAGTGATGATATATTTTTTTATATGTCTGTTGGCTGCATAAATGCCTCCTTTAAAGAAGTGTCTGTTCATATCTTTTGCCCACTTTTGTGATGGGGTTGTTTGTTTTTTTCTTGTAGATTTGTAGAAGTTCTTTGTAGATTCTGGATGTTAGCTCTTTGTCATATGGATAGATTGCAAAAATTTTCTCCTATTCTGTATGTTTCCTGTTCAATCTAATAATAGTTTCTTTTATGTGCAGAAGCTCATTGTTTTAATTAGATCACATTTGTCTATTTTGGCTTTTGTTGCTATTGCTTTTGGTGTTTTAGTCATGAAATTCTTGCCCATGCCTACGCCCTGAATGGTATTGCCTAGGTTTTCTTCTAGAACTTTTATGGTTTTAGGTCATACATTTAAACCTTTAATCCATCTGGAGTTAATTATTGTATAAGGTGTAAGGAAGAAATCCAGTTTCAGCTTACTGCATATAGCTAGCCAGTTTTCCCAACACCATTTATTAAATAGGGAATCCTTTCCCTATTGCTTGTTTTTGTCATGTTTGTCAAAGATTAGATAGTTGTAGATGTGTCACATTACTTCTGAAGCCTCTGTTGTTTTCCATTGGTCTCTGTCTTGGATTTGGTACCATTATCATACCGTTTTGACTACTGTAGCCTTGTAGTATAGTTTGAAGTCAGATAGCTTGATGCCTCCAGCTTCTTTTTTTTTTTTTTTGCTTAGTATTGTCTTGGCTATGTGGACTCTTTTTTGATCCACATGAAATTTAAGGTGGTTTTTCCCAATTCTGTGAAGAAAGTCAGTGGTAGCTTCATGTGGATAGCATTGAAGAATCTATAAAATACTTTGGGCAATATGGCCATTTTCACGATATTGATTCTTCCTAACCATGAGCATGGACTGTTTTTCCATCCGTTTGTGTCTTCTCTTACTTACTTGAGCAGTGGCTTGTAGTTCTCCTTGAAGAGTTCCTTCAGATTCCTCGTTAGTTATATTCCTAGGTATTTTATTCTCTTTGTAGCTATTGTGAATGGGAGTTCATTCATGCTTTGGCTCTCTGTCTGTTATTGGTGTATAAGAATGCTTGTGACTTTTGCACATTGATTTTGTATCCTGAGACTTTGCTGAAGTTGCTTATCAGCTTAAGGAGATTTTGGGCTGAGATGATGGGGTCTTCTAAATATACAATCATGTTGTCTGCAAATAGAGACAATTTGACTTCCTCTTTTCCTAATTGAATATGCTTTATTTCTTTTTCTTGCACAATCGCGCTGGCCAGAACATCATATACTATGTTGAGTAGAAGTGGTGAGAGGGCATCCTTGTCTTGTGCCAGTTTTCAAAAAGAATGCTTCCAGCTTTTGTCCCTTCAGTATGACATTGGCTGTGGGTTTGTCATAAATAGGTTTTATTGCTTTGAGATACGTTCCATCAACACAGTTTATTGACAGATTTTAGCATAAAGGCCTGTTGAATTTTTTGAAGGTCTTTTTTGCATCTATTGAGATAATCATGTGGTTTTTGTCTTTGATTCTGTTTATGTGTTGGATTACATATATTGATTTGTGTATGTGGCACCAGCCTTGTATCCAAGGGATGAAGCCAACTTGATCATGATGGATAAGCTTTCTGATGTGCTGTTGGATTCAGTTTGCCAGAATTTTATTGAGATTGTTTGCGTCAATGTTCATCAAAGATATTGGCCTGAAATTTTCTTTTTTAGTTGTGTCTCTGCTGTGTTTTGGTATCAGGAGGAATCTGGCCTCATAAAATGAGTTAGGGAGGAGTCCCTCTTTACTGTTTAGAATAGTTTCATAAGGAAGGGTACCAGATCCTCTTTGTACCTCTGGTAGAATTTTGCTGTGAAGCAGTCTGGTCCTGGACTCTTTTTGTTTGCTAGGACATTAATGGCTGCCTGAATTTCAGACTTTGTTTCTGGTCTATTCAGGGATTCGGCTTCTTCCTGGTTTAGTTTTGGGAGAGTGTAAGTGTCCAGAAATTTATCAATTTCTTCTAGATTTTCTTGTTTATTTGCATAGAGGTGTTTATAATATTCTCTGATGGTATTTTGTATTTTTGTGGGATTGATGGTAATATCCCCTTTATTATTTTTTATTGCATCTATTTGATTCTTCTCTATTTTCTTGTTTATTAGTTTGACTAGTGATCTATTCTTTTTTTATCTTTTCAGAAAACCATCTCCTGGATTCGTTCATTTTTTGAAGGGTTTTTTGTATCTATCTCTTTCAGTTCTGCTCTGATCTTAGTTTTTTGTTTTTTTTTTTTTTCTTGTCTTCTGATATCTTTTGAATTGGTTTGTTCTTGCTCCTCTAATTCTTTTAATTGTGTCATTAAGGTGTCAATTTTAGGTCTTTCCTTGATTCTCTTGTGGGCATTTAGTGCTATAAATTTCTCTCTGTTTACCGGTTTAAATGTGTCCCAGAGGTCCTGGTATGTTGTGTCATCATTCTCCTTGGTTTCAAAACACATCTTTATATCTGTCTTCATTTTGTTGTTTATCCAGTAGTCATTCAGGAGCAAGTTGTTCAGTTTCCATGTAGTTGTGCAGTTTTGAGTGAGTTTCTTAATGCTGAGTCCTAATTTGATTGCACTGTGATCTGAGAGACTGTTATGATTTCTGTCCTTTTGCACTTCCTGAGAAATGTTTTAGTTCCAATTATGTGGTCAACGTTAGGATAAGTGTGATGTGGTGCTGAGAAGAATCTATATTCTGTGCATTCGGGGTGGATAGTTCTGGAGATGTCTAAAAATCCCCTGCTTTACTTTGCTTTCTATTTCTTTTAGGTTTGCTTGGTCCAGGGCTGATTTCAAGTCCTGGTTATCCTTATTAATTTTCTGTTTTGTTGATCTGTCTAATATTGACAGTGGGCTGTTAAAGTCACCTACTATTATTGTGTGAGTCTAAGTCTTTTTGTAAGTCTCTAAGAACCTGCTTTATGAATCTGGGTGCTCCTGTATTGGGTGCATAGCTATTTGGGATGGTTAGCTCTTCTTGTTGCACTGATGCCTTTTCCATTATGTAATGCCCCTCTTTGTCTCTTTTGAAATTTGTTAGCTTAAAGTCTGTTTTATTAGAGACTAGCATTGCAACCCCTGCTTTTTTTTTCTTTCCATTTGCTTGGTAAATCTTCCTCCATCCCTTTATTTTGAGCTTATGTCTGTCTTTGTACATGAGATGGGTCTTCTGAATACAGCACAGCAATGGGCCTTGACTTGTTATCCAAATTGCCACTCTGTTTCTTTCAATTGGGGCATTTAGCCCATTTACATTTAAGGTTAATATTTTTATGTGTGAATTTGATCCTGCCATTATGATGCTAGCTAGTTATTTTGCCCATTAGTTGATGCAGTTTGTTCAGTGTCGATAGTCTTTACTATTTGGTATTTTTTTGCAGTGACTGGTACCAGTTGTTCCTACCATGTTTAATGCTTCCTTCGGGAGCTTTTGTAAGGCAGACCTGATGGTGACAAAATATCTCTACAGTTGCTGTCTGTAAAGAATTTTTTTTCTCCTTCACTCATGAAGGAAATTCATGTTTGGCTGAATATGAAATTCTGGGTTTAAAATTCTTTTCTTTAAGAATGTTGAATATTTGTCTCCCTACTCTTCCAGCTTGTAGGGTTTCTGCAGAGAGATCCACTGTGAATCTGATAGGTTTCCCTTTGTGGGTAACGCAACATTTCTCTCTGGCAAACCTTAACATTTTTTTCTTTATGTCAATCCTGGTGAGTCTGATGATTCTGTGTATCAGGGTTGCTTTTCTCAAGGAGTATCTTTGTGGTGTTCTCTGTATTTCCTGATTTTGAAAAGTTGACCTGCCTTGCTAGGTTGGGGAAGTTCTTCTGGATAATATCCTGAAGAGTTTTTTCCAACTTCATTTCATCCTCCCCATCACTTTCAGGTACACCAATCAAATGTAGATTCTCCCCATCACTTTCAGGTATGTCAATCAAACGTAGATTACGTCTTTTAACGTAATCCCATATTTCTTGGAGGCATTTCTTTCCACTTTTTTTTCTCTAATCATGTCTTCTTGCTTTATTTCATTTTGTTGATCTTCAATGTCTGATATCCTTTCTTCTGGTGGATTGATTCAGCTATTGAAACTTGTGTATGCTTCACAAAGTCCTTGTGCTGTGTTTTTCAGTTCCATCAGGTTGTTTATGTTCTTCTCTAGACCAGTTATTCTAGTTAGCATTTTTGTCTAACCTTTTCTCAAAGTCTTAGCTTTCTTGCATTGGTTTAGAACATGCTCCTTTACCTCAGAAAAGTTTGTTATTACCCACCTTCTGAAGCCTGCTTCTGTCAATTAGTCAAACTCCTTCTCTGTCCAGTTTTGTCCCCTTGCTGGTGAGGAGTTGTGATCCCTTGGAGAAGACGTATTCTGTTTTTTGGAGTTTTTAGCCTTTTGTCACTGATTTCTTCATACCTTTGTGGATTTATCTAACTTTGGTCTTTGTAGTTGGTGACCTTTGGAATGGATCTCTGAGTGGACATCCTTTTGGTTGATGTTGAGATTATTTCTTTCTGTTTGTTAGTTTTTCTTCTAATAGGCCCTTTTGCTACAGGTCTGTTGGAGTCTGCTGAAGGTCCACTACAGACCCTGCTTACCTAGGAATCAGTAGTGGGGGCTGCAGAACAGCAAATATTGCTGCCTGTTTCTTTTTCTGGTAGCTTCATTTCGGAAGGGTACCTGCCTGATGCCAGCCAGGGCTCTCCTGTATGAGGTGTCAATCAGCCTCTCCTGGGAGGTGTCTCCCAGTCAGAGTACATGGGGCTCAGGGAGCAATGTGAGGACTTTGTGCTGGGAGATCCACTGCTCTTTTCAGAGCTGCCAGGCATGGACATTTAAGTCTGCTGATGCTGTAGCCACAACAGCCCCTTTTCCCAGCTGCTCCTGTCCCAGGAAGGTGGAGTCTTTATTTGTAAGTCCCTGATGGGCTACTGCCTTTTTTTTTCAGAGATGCCCTGCCCAGTGAGGAGGGAGTCTAGTGACACAGTCTGCCTGTAGAGGCCTTTCTGAGCTAATGTGGGCTCTGCCCAGTTTGAACTTCCCAGCGACTTTGTTTACATATTAAGTTAAAACTGCCTACTGAAGCTTCAGCAATGGTGGATGCTCCTCCTACCACCATGCTCAAACATCTCAGGTCGAACTCAGACTGCTGTGCTAGCTACAAGAATTTCAAGCCAGTGGATGTTAGCTTGCTGGTTTTCTTAGGGGTGGGACCCACCAACCCAGATTACTTGGCTCCCTGGCCTCAGTCTCCTTTCCAGGGGAGTGAACATTTCTGTCTTGCTGGCATTCCAGAAGCCACTGGGGTATGAAAAAATAAAATGCTGCAGCTAGCTCAGTGTCTTCCCAAATGGCTGCACAGGGCCCTCGTGTTGTAGGCACCAGAGCGAATCTCCTGGTCTGTGGGTTGTGAAGATTGTGGGAAAAGTGCCGTGTCCTGGCTGGAGTGCAGGGGACAGTCCCTAATGGCTTCCCTTGGCTAGAAGACAGAGTTTGCCAGCCCATTGCACTTCTTGGGCGAGGCAATGACCCATCCTGCTTCAGCTCACCCTCCTTGGGCTGCACCCACTGTCCAACCAGTCCCAATGATATGAACGAGGTACCTCAGTTGGAAGTGCAGAGATCACCTGTCTTCTGCATCAATCTGACTGGGAGCTGCACACCAGAGCTGTTTCTATTTGGCCATCTTGCCAGCAATCAAGACAAAAATTTTGTCAGACTTATCCTCAGAAATCATGCAAGTAAGAAGAGAATGGAGTTAAATATTTAAAGTGTTGAGAGAAAATAACAACTAATCTATAATCCTATACCTAGAAAAATTATCTTTCAAAAGTGAAGAAGAGATAAAGACTATCCCAAATGAACAAGCATTGAGGAGATTTGCTGCTGGTAGACGTGTTTTACAAGAAATGTTACAAATTATTTATAGAGAAAAAGAAACATGTCAGAAACAGAAAAAAGAGCAACAGATAAGGGATAAATGAAGGTAAAATAAAAGCTTTTATTTTTCTTATTTTTTGGTATCTGCCTGGATTCAATATGTTTCTTATTCTTAACTGATTTAAGATAACAATTTGTTCAAAATAATAATAATATGACATTATGTATGTGTTTCTACATATATATGTACATATGTATATATACTTATGTATAAGTGAAATAAACAACAGCAATTATACAAGAAATGGAACGGAGCAATCAGGTTATTTTTACTATTATAAGGTACCCATACTACCCATGAGTAGTATAGTGTTATTTAAAAGTTGACTTACAGTAGTTATAAATGTATTTTTGCAACTCTAGACCAACCACTTTAAAATGTGTAAAAATGTATGACTAATATGCTGAGAAAGGAGAGAAAATAAAATCATGTAAGATGCTCAATGTAAACCACAAAAGGCAAAAAACATATTATAGAAAAATAAACAGAAAGATCAAAGGTAAAGAAATAGAAACTAGTAACAAATGATGTAGACATTAATACAACTATACCAATTATAATTTGGTACATCAGTGTTCTAAATGCACCAATTAAAAGACAGAGATTGTCAGGGTTTGTAATAAAATTAGACTCAAGTACGTTATCTACTGCTTTAAATATGAAAACAATGTTAGCACTAATTGAAAGAAAGTAAGAGTAAGGAGTGACATCAGCAATATACCAGAATAGAAGGTTCCATAGAAACAACAATTTTGGCAAAGACTCACAGGTTAGAATATTTTGTGGAATCCCTGGAGTCTAGCTGAGGTTCCAGCACTCCAGCGGATAAATTCCCCAAGAGTAGATGCATTGAAGAGGGTAAAAAAAAAGATGTTTCACTTTGCTTACATCACCCCTATCCAAAGGCAACACAATGTGGTGCTGACAGATCCCCTGAGCCTATGATTTCTCCCACAGAGGGAAGAAAAATTAAAGTGAGCATCTAGTTTTCACAGTCTTGTAGGATGTGGCCCAGGAGGCCTACTTCTGTCTCACTTCATGCAGCCCAGAACATGTAGAGGATTGACAAATCATCAGGGGAAGCTTGAAGCAGAGGGAAAGGGAGGGAGCACACACCAACCAGTACATATGCAGCTAGCTAGAGATTCTGATAACTAGTTCATTGACTCCACCAATATACTCACACAAGAAGCCTGCAGAACAACTCACTTGAGGACATTCCAACTGCCTGATGCGTGCCTTCAGCACCCCTTCACCCATTGATGGCACCCTTCATATCCCTGTAAGCAGCATGCACAAGTTCCCAGAGAAGGCACACAAGTTTGAAAAACAGATGCATAACTTAGAAGCTGACTCAACTTTGCTGGTTTTAGAGACGGTGCCACAGCCTCAAACACTTCAGGGCACTGCCATAGGTAAACATATAATAGAGGCTTTCAGCACCAAGCCTGAATTTGTGGGACCAAGAAAAGGCATACAATCGCAAAACTGCTTCCCAAAGAGAGAACAAGAGAAGTGGATCAAGCAAACTTTTGTAAATTTCTGAAAGCTCTCCAAAATTTCTAGAAGGGCTCCCTGGTGAAGGAGATTCTGTCCCAAAGCCAGTCAGTGAAGACTGGAGAATGTGACAATTTATTCAGCTATAAGACAGCAATGCAAATCTTCAAGTAACATAAATAATCCAGAAAATATGATTGTCCATGGAACAACAACAAATAGAATAACAAAGTGTGAATAAATCCTGTTGAACTTATGGAAAACTATCAAACACACACACACACACACACACACACACACACACACACACACACATGTCTCAGAATGATCAGAGAAAAATAAAGAAGAGAAATCTTAATAAATAATGACAAAACTTCCAAAATCCAGAAGGAAGAAAAAATATCCAGAAAGAATATCCAGATCTATGAACATGAAGAAAGTTAAAATAGTTTGAGCATGAAGAGGTCTTCACTGAGAAACAGTATAAACTGATAATCAAAAGTAAAACACAGAGCTTGAATGCTGCAAGAGAAAAGCAACTTGTCACAAATGAGGGAATCTCCACAAGGTTATCAGTTTGTCACTAGAAATCTTTCAGTCAAGGAGAGAGTAAAATTATATATCCAAATTGCTGAAAGGCAACCTCTCTATTATGAATATTATGCCTGGCAAAGCTACCCTTCAGAAATAAAAGAACAACAAAGTCAGAAGCTGAGGGAATTCAGAACTACTAGACCTACAATAAAAAAATGTAAAGAGAGTTATTCAAGTTGAAAAAGGGGATGCTAATCAGCCACATGTAAAAACATAAAGGTATTATATGCAGAATAATAAAACTGGACCTCTAAGTAGCACCACATACAAGAATGAACTCAAGATGAAATAAGACTTAAACAGAAGACTTCAAACTATAAAAATCTTAGAAGAGGATCTAGAAAATATCATTCTGGAAGTGAAACCTAATTAACCTAAAGAGCTTTTGTACAGCAAAGAAACAGAGTGAACAGACAACCTATAGAATGGGAGAAAATATTTGCAAACTATATCTAACAAAGGACTAATATTAAGAATATATAGGGGAAAAATCTCAATCAACAAGTTGACAAAGACATGAGTATGCCCTTCTCAAAAGACACATAAGAAGCCAACATATATACAAAAATGCTCAACATCACTCATCAATGGAGAAATGCAAATCGAAACCACAATGAGATACTTTTTGACATTAGTCAGAATGGCTAGTATTAAAAACTCAAAAAAATGGCAGATGCTGGTGAGGCTGTAAAGAAAAGGGAAAACATACACACTGTTCCTGAGAATGTAAACTAGTTCAGCCACTAGGGAGAGCAGTTAGGAGATTTCTCAATGAACTAAAAATAGAATCATCATTGATCCACCAATCTGTTTACATGTATATGTGAAAAGGAAAAAAAATATTCTACCCAAATTATTCACATTAACTTATATGTTCATTGCAGTACTATTTACAATAGCAGTAACATGGAATTAACCTATATACCCACCAACAATGAATAGAAGAAATAAAATATGGTTTGCAAACACCATGGAATACTATGCTGTCACAAAACCAAATGACATCATGTCTTTTGCAGTAACATGGATGTAGCTGGAGGCCATTATTCTAAGCAAATAAATACAGAAACAAAAAGTCACATATTGCATGCTCTTATTTATAAGTGAGAGCTAAATCTTGGGTAAACATGATTATAAACATGGGGAAAATAGATACTATAGACTCCAAAAGATGAAGGGAAGGAGGGGAACAAGGGAAGAAAAACATGTTATTTATGCTTATTATCTGGGTAGCAGGATCAACAGAGGCCTAAATCTCGGCATCAAACAGCAAACCCTTTTACTAAACCTGCACATGTAACCCTTGGATTTAAAATAAAAATAAATTCAATTGTTTTAATTTTTAACTCCTACAAATAAGTGAGAACATGCGAATTTTATCTTTCTGTGCTGGACTTATTTAACATAATATAATGACCTCCAGTTTCATCCAAGTTGCTGCAAATGTCATGAGCTCCAAGATCTCATTCATCTTTATGGTTGAATAGTACTCCATTGTGTATACATACCACATTTATTTATCCATTCATCTGTTGAAGGAAACTTAGGCTGCTTCCAAATCTTGACTATTGTGAGTAGTGCTGCCATAAACATGGGAGTGTGGCTATCTCTTTGATATACTGATTTCCTTTCTTTTGAGTCTATACATAATGATGTTGCTGAATCATATGGTAGCTCTTTTTAATTTTAATGTTTTATTTATTTGTTTATTTTTATTTATATTTTTTATTTTAATTTTTGTGGGTACATAGTAGGTGTATATATTTAGTGGGTACATGAAAGATTTTGGTATAGGCATGCAGTGCATAAAAATCACATCATGGAAAATGGGATATATATACCCTCAAGTATTTATTCTTTGTGTAATAATCAATCCAATTATACTCTTTCAGTTATTTTAAAATATATCATTATTTTATTATTGACTATAGTCACCCTGTTGTGCTATCAAATACCAGGTCTTATTTATTCTAATTTTTTTGTACTCATTAATCAGCCCCACATGAAGAGCACTCCATTGTGTATAAGTAACACATTTTCTTTACTAATTTACCTTTTGATTGACATTTAGGTTGTTTCCAGATCTTGGCTATTTTTAACAGTGCTGCAACAAACACGAAAGTGAAGATATCTCTTTGATAAACCGATTTTTATTTTGGGAAAAAGAAAGTCCCCACCCAACAGTGGGACTATGGAATCATATGTTAGTTCTCTTTTTAGTTTTTTAAGGAACATCCAAATTGTTCTGCACAGTGGTTGTACTAATTTATGTTCTTATGAACAGTGTATATAAGGGTTCCATTTTCTCTATGTCCTGGTTACCTGAGACTGGGAAAAGTAGTGGAGGGACTGAGATGGAGAAGGAGGTATGTTTAGATGGTACAAAAATAGTTAAAGGAATAAAAAAGATCTAGTTCTTTATAGCACAATGGGATGATTTGAGTCAATGATAATTTAACTGTACATTTCAAAATAACTAAACGTGTATAATTGAACTGTTTGTAACACAAAGAATAAATACTTGAGTTAATGGAAACCTCACTTACCTTGATGTGATTAATAGATATTCTATGCCTGCAGCAAAATATTCCATATATTCTATAAATGCACATATATATATATATATATACCCACTATGTACCCATATGAATTAAAATTTGAAAATTAAAATATAAAACATAATAAAAATAAAAATTAAAAGTATTAATTGATAGAAAACATAGGAACACATAAAACTTGCTGGTAAAGGTAAGTATATAGCCAAATTTAGAATACACTAATACTGTAATGGTGGGACATAAATCACTTTAAACCTTAGCATAAAAGTTAAAAGGTGAAAATATTAAAAAAAGAGCCAAATCAGCCAGGCACAGTTGCTCATGCCTGTAATCCTAGTACTTTGGGAGGCCAAAGTGGGTGGATCACCTGAGGTCAGGAGTTCAAGAACAGCCTGGCCATTATGGTGAAATCCCATCTTTATAAAGAAAAAAAAAAGAGCCAAAGCTACAATAAGTTATTAATGGATAAACAATAAAGTGATAGACATTTACACCTCAATTATGAAATGTTGGGAAGGGTGACAAAAGTATTCCTTTTTGTAAATAATCAAAATTAAGTTGCTATCAGTTTAAAACAGAATGTCATAACCATAAGATGCTTTATGCAAGTCTCATGTTAATCAGAAGCAAAACACCTATATTTGATTTATAAAAGAAAAAAGAAAGAAATCAAAGCATATCACTACAAATCAGAAATTAAAACAGCAGATGAAGGAGGAAACAAAGCATTGCAAACCAATCAGTAACAATGAACAAAACAGCATTAGTAAGTCCTTGTGTATCAACAATGACCTTAAGTGTAAATTGTTTAAATTATCCAGTGGATACATGTAAAGTGGCCAAACTAATAAAAGAAAAACAAAAGCAAGATTCAACCATTTGTTGCCCACAAGAAACTCAGTTTAGGTTTAAGGACACATATAGGCTAAAACTGATGAGATAAAATACAATATCCCATGCAAATTGCAACTGAAAGAGAGCAGGAGTGACTATATTTCTAATAGACAAAATAGACTTTTGTCAGAAGAAAGTAAGAATGTCACTATACAAAGAAAAAGGGGTCAATTCATAAATAGAATATTATAATTATAAGTACAAATGTATTCAATGTTGGAGCAGCTAAATATATAAAGTAAATATTAACAGAACTGAAGGAGGAAATACACAGCAATACGATTACTGTAGGGGACTTTAATACCCCACTTTCAATTATAGATAAATCACTCAAAAGTAAATCAATCAGAAAACACATAATTTTAACATCAGTATAGAACAAATGGATCTAACAGATGTATATAGACCCTTCCATCCAACAGTAGCAGAATACAAATTCTTCACAAGTATATATGGAACATTTTCCAGATTAGACCATATGTTAGGCCACAGTAGTAGTCCTAACAAATGTGAAACAGTGAAAATCATATCAAGTATCATTTCTAACCACAATGATATGAAATTAGAAATCAATAACAAAAAGAAAACTGGGAAACTCACAAATAAGTGTAAATTAAACAACATACTAACAAACAACCAATGGGTTAAAGAAAAATTTCAAGCGTAATAAAATAATATCTTGATGAAGCAGGAGAATAGGGAAATTGAGACAGGAGAATTCAGAAAATGAGGCAGAATAGCAAAGGGAATTAAAACTTGGATAAACGGCAGCATAAGGGAAAGCAGAGAGCAGAAGCAAGTTGAAGGGGCAGGGGAGCAAGAAGCAAGATAAGAGGCAGAAGTCAAACAGTCAAAACAAAAAGTAAAATAGAGCAATGAGCAAGGGCCCCATGGCCAATAGTATCAAGACCAAACCAGTAAGGGGCAGCTCTTCAGGGATAGTCATGCACATTAAAAAGTATTCTTAACATAACCCTGTGTAATATCAGCTCATTAAAGCTCACATCTATGGACTTCGTATCACGTGTATATGTAAAATTATGGGATGGAGGCAATATGCAAAGTCAAAGTAACTAAGTAACGCATCTATCAGTCAAAAAAGGCTGACACTGGCTAGAGATTAGTCAGCTCTTGGGAAGAGAAGAAAAAGAAAACACGTAAAAAGACCCAAAGTACATTAAACTAATGCTGATCTAATCTCACAGGGGCCAGTCCATTCTCCCCCTCCAAGAGTGTATTATTATGCTTAATAAATTTTTTTTGCTGCTTTTTTTTCCTTTTTCTTTCTTTTTATTTCTGCTATCTGTGTGAGCCTCATCCAGTTCTTTGTTCAGGACACCAAGAGCTTAGAACTGTGAGACACTCTTCAGTAACACTTGGACAAGTTAAAATGAAAATACAACATACCAAACTATGGGATGCAGCAAAGGGAGTTATCAGCAGGAAGTTTTCAGTAATAAATGGCTACATTAAGAAAATAGAAAAATCTAAAATTTTTAAAAATCACTTTACAATGCCAGGAAATCAAAAAAGATGAGCAACTAGTACACAAAGTAAGCATAAGGAAATAATAAAGAGGAAAGAAGCAAATTAAATAAAGACTAGAAAAATAGAAAATATTCACAAAATTAAGACTAGTTTTTTTAAAAAGATAAAGAACTTTAGCTACAGTAAAAGGGGAGTAAAAAGATATAAACAAATAAAATTACAAATAAAAGAGGAAGAATTACTACTGATATCAGAGAAACATGATGGATCATGAGACTACTATGAACAATTATATATCAAGAAATTGGATAACCTAGAAGTGGATGCATCCTAGACATAAAATCTAGTATAACTGAACCCCAAGGAAATAAAAAAATCTGAATAGACTGATAACAGGAAAGGAGATTAAATCAGTTATCAAAAATCTCCTGACAAAAAAGTTTAGAGCTAGATGAGTTCACTGGGGAATTCTATCCAAACTTGAAAAATTTTGTGCAATTCTAAAGGTATTCTAAAATTTTGAGAGAAAGTAACCTTTTAAAATTCATTCTATGTGGCCAACTTTACCCTGATACCAAAACCAGACAATATAAGAAGAAAAGTACAATCCACTATTCCTTATGTACATAGATATGAACATCCTCAACAAAATACTAGCTACCAATAGGTAGTTTTTCAATCTTCAGGCACCTCATTCACTCTCTCATCTAGTAGTCCCCAGAGCCTATTGTTCCCATCTTTTTATTAATGTGTACTCAATGTTTAGCTCCTACTTTTAAGTGAGAACATTCAGAATTCAGTTTTCTTCTCCTCTGTTAATTTACTTAAGATAATGAGCAATTATCTTCACAGCCCCATGACCAGGAGATGCCCTTCAGTGCCTACACCACCAGGCCTCTAGGTTTCAACCATAAAACTGGGCAGCTGTTTGGGCAGACACTGAGCTAGATGCAGAATTGTTTTCATACCCCAGTGGTGACTGGAATGCCAGTGAGACAGAACCATTCACTCTCCTGGAAAGGAGCTGAAGCCAAAGAGTCAAGTGATCTAGTTAGCAGACCCCACCCCTATGGAACCCAGCAAGCTAAGATCCAATGACTTGAAATTCTCACTGGAGGCACAGCAGTCTGAAATCGACCTGGGACACTGGAACTTGGTTGGGGAAGGGGCATCTGCCATTGCTGAGGCTTGAGTAGATGGTTTTCCCCTCACAATGTAAACAAAACCACTGGGAAGTTCAAACTGGGTGGAGCCCACTGTAGCTAGGAAAAGCTGCTGTAGCCAGATTGCCCTTCTAGATTACTTCTCTCTGGGTAGGCATCTGTAAAAAAGGCAGCATTCTGAGTCAGGGGCTTATAGGTAAAATTCCCATCTCTCTAGGACAGAGCAGGTAGGGAGAAAAGGTGGCTATGGGTGCAGCCTCAGTAGATGGAGATGTTGCTGCCTGCTGGCTGAGGAGAGCAGCAGATTTTCCAGCAAAGCATTTGAGCTCTGCTAAGGAACAGACTGCCTCCTCAAGTGGGTCCGTGACACCCATGACTGGCAGACACATCCCAGCAGGGGTCAAGAGACACCTCATACAGGAGACCTGTGACTGGCACCTGTTGGGTGCCCCTCTAGCGTGAAGCTTCCAGAAGAAGAAACAGGCATTTTTGGCTGTTCTGCAGACTCTGTTGATTTCCAGGCAAACAGGATCTGGAGCAGACTTCCAGCTAACTCTAGCAGACCTACAGCAGAGGAGCCTGACTGTTAGAAGGAAAATTAACAAACAGAAAGTAATAGCATCAGCATCAACAAAAGGACATCCACAAAAAAAATCACATCTGAAGATCACCAAATTCAAAGACCAAAGGTAGATAAATCCACAAAGATGAGGGAAAACCAGAACAACAACAACAACAACAACAAAAAAAAAAAAAACTGAAAATTCCAGAAACCAGAAAGCTTCTTCTCCTCCAAAGGATTACAACTTCTCACCAGCAATTGTTCCCTAAAAATACTGGATGGAGAATGAGTTTGATAAATTGACAGAATCAGGCTTCAGAAGGTGAATAATAACAAACTCCTCTGAGCTAAGGGAGCATGTTCCAATTCAATGCAAGAAAGCTAGGAACCTTAAAAATATGTTGGAGGAATTGCTAACTAGAATAACCAGTTTAGCAAAGAACATAAATGACCTGATGGAGCTGAAAAACACAGCACAAGAACTTCATGAAGCATACACATTATCAATAGCTGAATCTATCAAGCAGAAGAAAGGATATCAGAGATTTAACATCAACTTTCTGAAATAAAGTGATAAGACAACATTAGAGAAAAAAATAATTAAATGGAATAATCAAAGCCTCCAAGAAATATGAGATTATATGAAAAGACTAAACCTATGTTTGATTGGTGTACCTGAAACTGATGGGGAGAATGGAACAAAGCTGGAAAACATTCTTGAGGATATTATCCAGGAGGACTTCCCCAACACAAAAAGAAAGGCCAGCATTCAAATTCAGGAAATTCAGAGAACACTACTAAGATACTCCTTGAGAAGAGCAACCCCAAGACAAAATCATCAGATTCACCAAGGTTGAACTGAAGGGAAAAATGTTAAGGGCAGCCAGAGAGAAAGGTCGGGTAATCCAAAAAGGGAAGCCTGTCATACTCATAGTGCATCTCTCTGCAGAAACCCTGCAAACCAGAACAAGGTAGGGGGCAAATATTCATCATTCTTAAAGGAAAGAATTTTCATTCAAGAATTTCATAACAAACCAAACTAAGCTTTATAAGTAAAGGAAAAATAAAATCCTTTAAAGACAAACAAATGCTGAGAGATTTTGCAACTACCAGGCCTGCCTTACAGATTGCCTGAAGGAAGCACTAAACATGGAAAGGAAAAACTAGTACCAGTGACTGCAAAAACGTACCAAATTGTAAAGGGCATTGATGCTACGAAGAAACTACATCAACTAGCAGATAAAATAGCCAGCTAGCATCATAAAGACAGGATCAAATTCACATATAAGAATATTGACCTTATATGTAAAAGGGCTAAATGCCCCAATTAAAAGACACAGACTGGCAAATTGGATAAAGAGTCAAGACCTGTTGGTGTGCTGTATTCAGGAGACCCATCTCACATCCAAAGACATATGCTCAAAGTAAAAGGATGGAGGAAGATTTACCAAGCAAATTGAAAGAAAAAAAGAAAAAGAAGAAAAAAAATCTGTGGTTGCAATATTAGCCTCTGATAAAAAAGACTTTAAACCAACAAAGATCAGAAGACAAAGAAGGGCATTACATCATGGTAAAGGGATCAATGTAAAAAGAAGACCTAACTATGTAAGTATATATGCAACCAATACAGGAGCGCCCAGATTCATAAAGCAAGTTCTTAGAGACCTACAAAGTGACGTAGACTCACATGCAATAATAGAATCAGCAGAATATACTTTCTTCTTAGCACTATATCACACTTATACTAAAATTGACCACAAAAGTGAAAGTAAAACAATTCTCAGCAAATGTGAAAGAATGGAAATCGTAACAGTCTCTCAGGCCACAGTGCAAATCAAATTAGAACTCAGGATTAAGAAACTCATTTAATACCACACAACTACATGAAAACTAAACAACTGTTCCCTCATTACTACTGAGTAAATAATAAAATTAAGGGAGAAATAAATATGTTTTTTGAAACCAGTGGGAACAAAGACAAAATATACCAGAATCCCTGGGACCAAATCCCTGAATAGATCAATAACAAGTTCTGAAATTGAGGCAGTAATTAATAGGCTACCAACCAAAAAGAAAAAAAAAAAAAAAAAAAGCCCAGGACCAGATGGAATCATAGCCAAATTCTACCAGTGAGGAGCTGGTACTATTCTTTCTCAAACTATTCTAAACAATAGAAAAAGAGGAATCCTCCCTAATTCACTTTATGAGGCCAGCATCATCGTGATACCAAAACCTGGCAGAGACATAACAAAACAAGAAAATTTCAGGCCAATATCCCTGATGAACATTGACACAAGAATCTGCAATAAAATACCAGCAAACAAAATTCAGCAGCACATAAAAAAGCTTATCCACCATGATCAAGTCAGCTTCATTCCTGGGATGCAAAGCTGGTTCAACATGTGCAAATCAATAAATGTAATTCATCATATAAACATAACCAAATGCAAAAAACACATAATTATTTCAATAGATGCAGAAAAGGCCTTCGATAATATTCAGCACTCCTTCATGCTAAAAACATTGGATTAACTAGGTGTTGATGGAATGTATTTCAAGATAGTAAGAGCTATTTATGAAAAACCCACAGCCAAGATTATACTGAATGGGCAAAAACTGGAAGCATTCCCTTGAAAACTGGCAGAAGACAAGGATGCCCTCTCTCTCACTCGTATTCAACATAGTATTGGAAGTTCTGGCCAGGGCAATTAGGCAAGAGAAAAAAATAAAGGGTATTAAAATAGAAAGAGAGGAGGTCAAACTGTCTGATTGCAGATGACATGATTGTATATTTAGAAAACCCCATCATCTCAGTCCAAATCTCCTTAAGCCCATAAGCAACTTGGGTGAAGTCTCAGGACAGAAAATCATATGCAAAACCACAAGAACTTCTGTACACAAATAATAGGCTAACAGAGAACCAAATCATGAGTGACCTTCCATTAACAATTGCTACAAAGTGAATAAAATGCCTAGAAATACAACTTACAAGGGATGTGAAAGACCTCTTCAAGGAGTACTACAAACCAGTGGTCAAGGGAATAAAAGAGGACACAAACAGATGGAAAATCATTCCATGCTCATTGACAGGGGGAATCAATATCATGCAAATGGCTATACTACCCAAAGGAATTTATAGATTCCATACTATCCCCTTCAAGCTACCATTGACTTTCTTCACTGAATTAGCAAAAACTACTTTAAATATCATAAGAAATCAAGAATGAGCCCATATAGCCAAGACATTCCTAAATAAGTAAATCAATGCTGGAGGCATCACTCTACCTGACTTCAAACTATATTTCAAGGCTATAGTAACCAAGACAGCATGGTAGTGGTAGCAAAACATATATATATAGAGAGAGACAAATAGAACAGAACAGGGGCCTCAGAAATAGCACCATACATCTACAACCATCTGATCTTTCAAAAACCTGACAAAAACAAGCAATGGGGAAAGGATATCCTACTTAATAAATGGTGTTGGGAAAACTGGCTAGCTGTATGCAGAAAATTAAAACTGGCCCCCTTCCTTACAACTTACACAAAATTAACTGAAGAGCGATTAAAGATGTAAATGTAAGACCAAAAACCATAAAAACACTCGAAGAAAACCTAGGCAATACCATTTTGGACATAGGCATGGCAAAGGCTTCATGACTAAAACATCAAAAACAATGACAACAAATGCCAAAATTGACAAATGGAATCTAGTTAAACTAAAGAGCTTCTGCACAGCATGAGAAACTGTCATCAGAGTGAACATGCAACCTACAGAATGGGAGAAAATTTTTGTGATCTATCTGTCTGACAAAAAGCTAATATCAAGAATCTACAAAGAACTTAAACAAATTTACAAGAAAAAATCAAACAACCCAGTCAAAAATTGGGTGAAGGATATGGTCAGACATGTCTCAAAGAAAGACATTTATGCAGCCAACAAACATGAGAAAAAGCATATCATCACGGATAATTAGAGAAACGCAAATCAAAACCACAATGAGATACCATCTCATGCTAGTTAGAATGGTGATCATTAAAAAGTCAGGAAATAACAAATGCTGGAGAGGATGTGGAGAAATAGGAACACTCATACACTTGATAGGAGTGTAAATAAGTTCAATCATTGTGGAAGACAGTGTGATGACTTCTCAAGGATCTAGAAATAGAAATTCAATTTGACCCAGAAATCCCATTACTGAGTGTATACCCAAAGAATTATAAATCATTCTACTATAAAGACACATGCACATGTATGTTCATTGCAGCTCTGTGTACAATAGCAAAGTCCTGGAACCAACCTAAATGCCCATCAATGATAGACTGGACAAAGAAAATGTAGTACATATACACCACAGAATACTATGCAGCCATAAAAAACAATGACTTTGGGGGATTTCCAAGATGGCACCATAGAAACAACTCAGGATTCCAGCTCTCAGTGAAGGCGCAGAGGGTGAGTCCTAGCCGCATTCTCAGATGGACCTTTGTTGCCCACAGAACAGAGAAATTCCCAGGTGTAGGAGAGACATGGGACACCAGCACAGCCAGTGTTTTGGCTCGCACAGCCGGTTCGGCTGGTGCTGCAGTGCAGCAGCACCCGGGACAAAACTCACTGGTCTGGGTGCCCTGTTAAACAGGCAATCTGAGATTTGGAAGGGCAGATTGACATGTCCATCTGACTAAACGGGACTTGGACAATGAGCCAGACCAGGAGATTCCTGGGAAGCGTGATTTGAGCCGGTGCAGTGGGCAGTGGCACGGGAGATCACATGGATCCCAGTGTCCTATCAGCAGACTACTGGGGCACCAGTGAGAGAGTCAACCATTCAAATTGGGGAAAAAAAGAGAGAGACAGAGAGAGGATGAACTCTGAGGCAGGGAGCCAGGGGATCGGGTTCGGTGGGTCCCACCATCACAGGGACAAGCAGGGCGGCGATTGGAGGCACTTGGGGTTGAGAGTTTTGCTGTGGGCTCAGCTGAATCCAGGGCGGTGCAGCCCGGTGGGGGAGGGGCATCTGCCACTATGGACGCAATCCACTTCTACTGAGGTACACGCCCAGTGCTGACACAGCCTCCCATTGCCGAGGCAACCTGCCATAACAGAGAGACTCCGCCAGCAGGGCAGAGCACACCACAGTAGAACAGAGCCCCATGGCAGCAGGGTGGACCTGTGCTAGCAGGGCGGAGCCTTGGCAGGCAAGTAGTGAATAGACTAACTCCTAGCTGGGCAGAACATTGCAACAGATACTCATAAAGAAAGCCCCAACTCCCTGAGACAGAGCATCTGAGGGGAAAAGAAAAGGGGGGGTTTATAAGTTCTGCTGCAGAAGACCGTAACACAGGTGCCCAACAACCCTGAATGAACAACGGAGCTCACAGCACAGCACTGGAGCCCCTATAAAGTACAGACCATCTCCTCAACCAGCTCCCTGACCCCTGTATATCCAAAGAGTCACCTCAAAAAAGGACTAATCAGACTGACAATTGGCGGGCATCATTCTGGGACAAAGATAGCAGAAGAAACTGATAGCATCCCTCACTGTTCCGTAGCTGCTACAGGTGTACCCCAGAGAAGCAGGGCCTGGAGTGGACCTCATCACTTGTAAAGCAGAGGGGCTAGATCATTAGAAGAAAAACTAAGTAACATAAATACTTCATCATCAACAATCTGGGTGTCCACTCAGAGACTCAATGGAAAAATCAGCAACTACTAAGATGACAGGTGGATAAATCCATAAAGATGGGAAGAAAACAGTGCAAAAAGGAGGAAAACACCCGAAACCAAAACACCTCACCTCCTACAAAGGACCAAAACTCCTCATCAGCAAGGGAACAAAGCTAAACGGAGAATAAGTGTGACGAAATGATAGAATCAGACTTCAGAAGGTGGACAATGAGAAACTTCAGTGAGCTAAACGAACATGTTCTAAATCAATGCAAAGAAGCTAAGAACCTTGAAAAAAGATCTGAAAAAAGATTCGAGGAATGGATAACAAGAATGGACAACTTAGAGAGGAATATGAATGAATTGAAGGAGCTGAAAAACGCAACACGAGAACTTCGTGAAGCATGCACAAGTTTCAACAGCCGAATTGACCAAGCAGAAGAAAGAATATCAGAAGTCAAAGATCAATTCAATGAAATAAAACGAGAAGCCAAGATTAGAGAAAAAAGCACAAAAAGGAATGAACAAAATCTCCAAGAAATGTGGGACTATGTGAAGAGACCCAACCTACGTTTGATAGGGGTACCAGAATGTGATGAAGAGAAGGAATCCGAGCTAAAAAATACTCTTCAGGATATTAACCAGGAAAATTTCCCCAACCTAGCAAGGCAGGCCAATACTCAACTCCAAGAAATACAGAGAATACCACAAAAATACTCCGCAAGAAGAGCAACCCCAAGGCACATAATCGTCAGATTCACCAGGGCTGACATGAAGGAGAAAATACTAAAAGCAGCCAGAGAGAAAGGTCGGGTCACCCACAAAGGGAAGCCCATCAGACTCACAGCAGATCTCTTGGCAGAGACTCTACAAGCCAGAAGAGAGTGGGGGCCAATATTCAACATCCTTAAAGAAAAGAACTTTCAACCCAGAATTTCATATCTGGCCAAACGGAGCTTCATAAGTGAAGGAAAAATAAAATCATTTTGAAACAAGCAAGTACTTAGAGATTTTGTCACCACTAGGCCTGCTTTACAAGAGCTCCTGAAAGAGGCACTACACATAGAAAGAAACAACCAGTACCAGCCATCCTAAAAGCATACCAAATGCTAAAGAGCATCAACAAAATGAAGAATCTACATGAACCAATGGGCAAAACAGCCAGCTAGCATCAAAATGGCAGTATCAAATTCACACATAACAATATTAACCCTAAATGTCAATGGGCTAAATGCACCAATCAAAAGAAACAGACCGGCAAATTGGATAAAAAACTAAAACCCATCAGTGTGCTGTATCCAGGAAAACCATCTCACAGAAAAGTATACAAAAAGGCTCAAAATAAAGGCATGGAGGAAGATTTACCAAGCAAATGGAGAGCAAACAAAAAAAAGCAGAAGTTGCAATTCTCGTCTCTGATAAAATAGACTTTACAGCAACAAAGATCCAAAGAGACAAAGAAGGTCATTACATAATGGTAAAACGATTGATACAACAAGAAGAGATAACAATCCTAAATATATATGGACCCAATGCAGGAGCACCCAGATATATAAGGCAAGTTCTTAATGACTTACAAAGAGACTTAGACTCCCACAAAATAATAGTGGGAGACTTTAACACTTTACTGTTAATATTAGACAGATCAACCAGAAAGAAAATTAACAAGGATATCCAGGACTTAAACTCTGACCTGGAACAAGCAAACCTGATAGACATTTACAGAACTCTGCACCCCAATTCCACAGAATATACATTCTTCTCAGCACCACTTCACACCTACTCCAAAATTGACCACATAATTGGAAGTAAAGCACTCCTCAGCAAATGCAAAACAACTGAAATCATAACAAACAGTCTCTCAGACCATAGTGCAATCAAGTTAGAACTCAGAATTCAGAAACTAACTCAGCACCGCACAGCTTCATGGAAACTGAACCACTGACTCTTGAATCTTGATTGGATAAACAATGAAATGAAGGCAGAAATAAAGAAATTCTTCAAAACCAATGAGAATGAAGACACAACATACCAGAATCTCTGGGACACATTTAAAGCAGTCTCTAGAGGAAAATATATGGCAATAAGTGCCCACATGAGAAGAGTGAAGAGATCCAAAATTGACACCCTGTCATCAAAATTGAAAGAGCTAGAGGAGCAAGATCAAAAAAGCTCAAAACCTAGCCGAAGACAAGAAATAACTAAGATCAGAGCAGAACTGAAGGAGATAGAGACAAGAAAAACCCTGCAAAAAATCAATAAATCCAAGAGCTAGTTTTTCAAAAAGATCAACAAAATAGACAGACCACTAGCCAGACTGATAAAAAAGAAAAGGGAGAACAACCAAATAGATGCAATAAATAATGATAATGGGGAAATCACCACAGATCCACAGAAATTCAAACCGTCATCAGAGAATACTACAAACAACTCTATGCACATAAACTAGTAAATCAGGAAGAAATGGATAAATTCCTGGACGCCTGTGTCCTCCCAAGCCTAAACCAGGAGGAAGCTGAAACTATGAATAGACCAATAACAAGGTCTGAAGTTGAGGCAGCAATTAAGAGCCTGCCACACAAAAAAGTGCAGGTCCAGATGGGTTCACAGCCGAATTCTACCAGACACACAAAGAGGATCTGGTACCATTCCTTCTGAAACTATTCCAAATAATTCAGAAAGAGAAAACTCTTCCCAAATCATTTTATGAGACCAACATCA
Source organism: Saguinus oedipus (assembly GCA_031835075.1). Classification (NCBI taxonomy): domain Eukaryota; kingdom Metazoa; phylum Chordata; class Mammalia; order Primates; family Cebidae; genus Saguinus; species Saguinus oedipus. Next base: position 76,093,451 of record CM063191.1, on the reverse strand, counting down.
TCCTGATACCAAAAGCAGGCAGAGACTCAACAAGAAAAGAAAACTTCAGGCCAATATTCATGATAAACATAGATGCAAAAATCTTCAATAAAATACTGGCAAACCGATTGCAACAGCACATTAAAAAACTTATTCATCATGATCAAGTAGGATTCATCCCGGGGATGCAAGGCTGGTTCAACATACGCAAGTGTATAAATGTAATTCACCACATAAACAGAAGCAAAAACAAAAACCACATGATTATCTCAATTGATGCAGAGAAGGCATTTAACAAAATTCAACAGCCCTTTATGCTAAAAACCCTCAATAAACTTGGTACTGATGGAACATATCTCAAAGTAATAAAAGCTATTTACAGCAAACCAACAGCCAATATCATACTTAATGGGCAAAAACTGGAAGCATTCCCTTTGAAATCCAGCAAGACAAGGATGCCCTCTCTCACCACTTCTATTCAACATGGTACTGGAAGTTCTAGCCAGAGCAATCAGGCAAGAAAAAGAAATAAAGAGTATTTAAATAGGAAAGGTGGAAGCCAAATTGTCTCTATTTGCAGATGACATGATAGTATACCTAGAAGACCCCACCGTCTCAGCCCAAAATCTCCTGAAACTGATAAGCAACTTCAGCAAAGTCTCAGAATATAAAATCAATGTGCAAAAATTACAAGCATTCCTATACACCAATAACAGACTAAAAGAGAACCAAATCAAGAACGAACTGCCATTCACAATTGCTACAAAGAAAATAAAATACCTAGGAATACAACTCACTAGGAATGTAAGGGACCTCTTTAAGGAAAACTACAAACCACTGCTCAACGAAATAAGAGAGGACACAAACAGATGGAGAAACATTCCATGTTCGTGGTTAGGAAGAATCAATATCATGATAATGGCTATACTGCCCAAAGTAATTTACACAATCAATGCTATCCCCATCAAACTACCATTGAATTTCTTCACAGATCCGAAAAAAAACACCATGAACTTCATATGGAAACAAATGAGAGCCAGTATAGCCAAGTAAATTCTAAGCAAAAAGAACACAGTGGGAGGCATCACACTACCAGACTTCAAACTATACTACAAGGCTACAGTAATCAAAACAGTATGGTACTGGTACCAAAACAGCGATATAGACCAGTGGAACAGAACAGAGGCATCGGAGGAAACACAACATATCTACAACCATATCATCTTTGATAAACCAGACAAAAACAAGCAATGGGGAAAGATTCCCTGTTTAATAAATGGTGTTGGGAAAACTGGCTAGCCATGTGCAGAAAGCAGAAACTGGACCCCTTCCTAACACCTTACATTAAAATTAACTCCAGATGGATTAAAGACTTAAACATAAGACCTGACACCATAAAAACCATAGAAGAAAATCTAGGCAAAACCATTCAGGACATAGCAGTAGGCAAGGACTTCATGACCAAAACACCAAAAGCATTGGCAACAAAAGTCAAAATAGACAAATGGGACCTAATCAAACTCCACATGTTTCTCACGGCAAAAGAAACAGTCACTAGAGTAAATTGGAAACCATCAGAATGGGAAAAAGTCTTTGCAGTTTACCCATCTGACAAAGGGCTGATATCCAGAATTTACAAAGAACTCAAACAGATTTACAGGAAAAAAACAAACAAGCCCATTCAAAAGTGGGCAAAGGATATGAACAGACACTTTACAAAAGAAGACATACATGAGGCCAACAAACACATGAAAAAATGCTCATCATCACTGGTCATTAGAGAGATGCAAATCAAAACCACATTGAGATACCATCTCATGCCAGTTAGAATGGCGATCATTAAAAAATCTGGAGACAGCAGATGCTGGAGAGGATGTGGAGAAATAAGAACACTCTTACACTGTTGGTGGGAGTGTAAATTAGTTCAAGCGTTGTGGAAGAAAGTGTGGCGGTTCCTCAAGGACCTAGAAATAGAAATTCCATTTGACCCAGCAATTCCATTATTGGGTATATATCCAAAGGAGTATACATCGTTTTACTATAAGGACACATGCACATGAATGTTCGTTGCAGCACTGTTTACGATAGAAAGACCTGGAACCAACCCTAGTGTCCATCGATGATAGACTGGACTGGGAAAATGTGGCACATATACACCATGGAATATTATGCAGCAATAAAAAATGATGAGTTTGTGTCCTTTGTAAGGACATGGATGAATCTGGAGAACATCATTCTCAGCAAACTGACACAAGAACAGAAAAGGAAATACCGCATATTCTCACTCATAGGCGGGTGAGAAAAATGAGAACACGTGGACACAGGGAGGGGGTCTACTACACACATGGGTCTATTGGGGGAAATGGAGGAGGATCAGCGGGGGGGGATCTGGGGAGGGATAGCCTGGGGATAAATGCCAAGTGTGGGTGAAGGGGAGGAAGGCAGCAAAACACAATGCCATGTATGTACCTATGCAACTATCTTGCACGTTCTGCACATGTACCCCAAAACCTATAATGCAATAAAAATTTAAAATTTAAAAAAAAATCAATGACTTTGTGTCCTTTGTAGGGACTTGGATGAATCTGGAAACTGTCATTCTCAGCAAACTGACACAAGAATAGAAAACCAAACACTGCATGTTCTCACTCAGAGGAGGGTGTTGAACAATGAAAACTCGTGGACTCTGGGAGAGGAGCGTCCCACACTGGGGCAATTGGGGGTGGTAGGGGAGGGTGGGGAGGGATAACATGGGGAGAAATGCCAGATATAGTATACACCTAAAGTAAAATTATAAAAAAAAGAAATAAAAACATCAGTAATAAAAAAAAGAAAATAAACATCATGGAGATTTCTTAAAGAGCTAAAAGCAGAATTGCAATTTGATCCAGCAATCTCACTACTGGGTGATTACTCAAAGGAAAAGAAGTGACTATGTGAAAAAGAAATATGCACATGTATGTTTATAGCAAAACAATTCACAATGGCAAATATGTGAAACTAACTTAAGTTCACATCAACCAATGAGTGGATAAAGAAAATAGGATTATATATACACCATAGACTACTACTCAGTTATAAAAATAAACAAAATAATGTCTTTCCAGCTACTTAAATAGAGGTGGAGGTTGTCAGTCTAAGTAATGTAAGGTAGGAATGAAAAACCAAATACTGTATGTGGCCACTTATAAGTCTGAGCTAAGTTTGAGGACATTAAGACATACAGAGAGATGTAATCAACTTTGGGAACTCAGGTGGAGATGCTAGGAAAGGCGAGGAGTAAAAGACTATATATTGGGTACATTGTACATTGCCTTCATGATTGGTGCATCATAATTTCAGAATTCATCCCTAAAGAACTCATTCATACTTTGGGAGGCCGAGGCAGGCGGATCACGAGGTCAGGAGATCGAAACCATCCTGGCCAACATGATGAAACCCCATCTCCACTAAAAATACAAAAATGATAGCTGGGTGTGGTGGTGCATGCCTGTAGTACAGCTACTGGGGAGGCTGAGGCAGGAGAATTGTTTGAACCCAGGAGCCAGAGATTGCAGTGAGCCGAGATTGTGCCACTGCACTACAGCCTGAGCAACAGTGCGAGTCTCCATCTCAAAAAAAAAAAAAAACAATTCATTCATGTAACAAAAAAACACCTGTACCCCCAAAACCTATTGAAATAAATAAATAAAAGCAATAAAAAGAATATAATTTTTAAGAAGAGAAAAAAATAGAGGAATTAACAAAAGCTTTAAGATATAAGAGATTATGTAGAGATCAAGTCTACCTCTAATTGGTGTCCCTGTAAGAGATCAAGAGAATGTAACAAACTTGGAAAACTTATTTCAAGTTTATATCCCTGAGAACTTCCCCAATATTGCTAGAGAGGTCAACATTAAAATTCAGGAAATGCTGACAACTCCAGTAAGATATTTTCTTTTTTTCTTTTCTTTTTTTTCTTCAATATTTCTAGCTGATTTTAATATTGAAGATATTTTCTAAGAAAATCATTCCCAAGATGCATAATCATCAGATTCTCCAAGGTCAAATGAAAGAAAAAATGTTAAAGGCAACTAGAGAAAAATGACAGGTCACTTACTAAGAGAACAACATGAGGCAAGAAGTAGAACCCCCTGCACAAACTCTAAAAGCCAGGGAGATTAGGGGCCAATATTTAACATTCTTAAAGAAATTCCAACGAACAATTTCAAACAAACTAAGCTTCATAATTGAGGAAGACATAAGATATTTTCCAGACAAGCAAATGCCGATGAAATCCATCACCACCAGACCTGCCTCTTAAGAGCTCCTGTAGGAAGCATTAAATACTGAAAGGGAAGATCTTTACCAGCCATTTCAAAAACACACTTAAGAACACAAACCAGTGACACTATAAAGCAACCATACAAACGTCTGCATAATAACCAGCTAACATCATGATGATAGGAACAAATCTACACAAATTTTATGAACTTTGAATATAAATGAGTGAAATTCTCCAATTAAAAGGCACAGGATTACAAGCTGATTAAAGAACCAAGACCTACTGGTATGTTGTATTATTCCATTTTCACACTGCTATACATACCCAAGGCTGGATAATTTATAACAAAATAAGCTTTAATTGACTCCCAGTTCCACATGGCTGTGGGGGCCTTAGTAAACCTACAACCATGGCAGAAAGCAAAGAAGCCACCTTCTTTGCAAAGTGGCAGAAGAGAGAAGAAGAGAAGAACAAAGAGCAAATGAGGAAGAGCCCCTCAGAAAACCATCAGATCTTGTGAGAATTCACTCATTATCATGAGAACAGCATGAGGAAAACCTCCCCAGTGATCCAATCACCTCCAACCAGATCACTCCCTTGATGAGTGTAGATTATCCCTCCAAGATAGAACATATCTTAGGCCACAAAACAAGTCTTAATTTTTTTTTTAATTTTAAATTATATGTAGTATGATTTTCACTCACAAGATAACTAGAAATCAATAAGAGAAGGAATACTAGAAAATTCACAAGTATGTGAAAATTAAACAACACACTAAAATACCAATTGATAAAATTAGAAATTACAAAGAAAATTTTAAAATAATTAAGATAAATTAAAACAAAAACAAAACCACTAAAATGTATGAGATGTAGTAAAAGTAGTAATAAATGCAAAATTTAATGCAGTAATGGCTATATTCTAATGCAAGAAAGATCTCTATTCTGTAACAACTTTACACCTTAAGAAACTAGGAAAAGAAGAGCAAATGTTCAAATGTATTGGAAGAGATAAACAATAAAAATAGAGTAAAGATAAATAAACAATAGAGGAACATTGGAGACCTATTTGAAGGTGGCCAGCTAGATGCAGCCAGGAAGTGCCACTCCCACAGAGACTGGGATTTCATCTAATGTACATCATTTGAATAGATCTCCAGAAGTAATATGCTCAATGTGGATGGATAAAATATGCAGATGCCAAGGGCACATATGAAGAAATCTGGGAAGCCTGAATAAGGTTCCTGAATGCTAGGGCTCATTCCTGGCCCTGAATGGCACCTAGGAAAGGGTTGAATGAAGTGACTGAGGGAATTCCCACTCTTGCCGTGGTCATCTAGTATCCTAGCTCCAGAGGACCCCCCAATATCCACAGACATTTTAGCTGGCAGGGGGATCTCCTCAGAAATTAGACAGAGATGAACCAGCAGTAGGCACAGAGCCAGAGACCTTTGGGCATGGAAGAGCTCTAGCTGAGCCCAGCAATAAGTGCTGACCCCCCAGGGATGCTTGTCTCCCTCTGAGAGGCTCCAGCTCAAGCTAACTGTTAGGGAGAAATAAGGGAATGCTTTTCCCTGGGACTGAGACACATCTGAACTGCAGGCCTACCAGGACCTTCCAGCACTTCTGCCTGACCACTCCACAGGTGGGTGTACACAGTGCAGTCTCTGCTGCCCATTCTGGGTGCTTTGCTCCACCTGATTTTGTTCCAGCCATCTGGGAGTCTTTCAGATCCCCAACACACCCAGAACTCATACATGAGGGTTGGGAGGAAGAAACCATAAGCAGGTCCTGGAAACCCAGGGCAGCAGCTGGTGGCTCAGGAGTGCCAAGACAGGAATCTGTGTCCAGCACTTGAGCAGAGTATGTGCCCACACTCTCAGAAAAATGAGAGTGCTTATTTGCACAGGTTCACAGGCTGACCTGAGACTTTGGGATTCCTCCCTCCACATTGCTGGTCTGGTCAGAGTGTAGCCTATTTCTCTACCAAATCTCTCTGCAAGGGCACCCCATGGCCCTGAAGAACTAACAACAGCAACAACAACAAAATTGTGGGTACAGTGCCAGTGATCAGAGGTGGCTTCCTCAAGGCCTAAGAGCAGAACTGGTGAGGAGGTCACTTCTATTCATCTCACACCACAGAATACAACTGCAAATGCAAGGATACGCAAATGAGCTATGTGGCTGAGTAAGAGCCTATCTACTGCCAACTGTTCACAAGCACCATTTACTGGATCACTGCCCAAACTACAACACTTAAAATGTTTACTAATTCTCCCCTCTGTAAAACCAAAAGCAAAAATTTGACCACAAACAAAGACCCTATACAGAACTTTAATTGTCTGAAAACTTCCAGAAATGAAGCCACTGACTATACTCTCATTTACACCAAAATTAAATTAAAGGAATGACAACATTCCCTGATGAGATAAAATCAGCACAAGATCACGGGCAATTAAAAATCCAATATGTCCTCTTACCTCCAAACAAGCCCACGCACTCTGCAGCAATGTTTCTTAACCAGTGTGAAATGTCTGAAACAACTGACATGAAATTCAAAATCTGTATGGCAAGGAAGCTCATCAAGATAGAGGAGAAAGTTGAAACTCAATCCAAGGACACCAAGCAATAGAGTAAAATGATTCAAGAGCTGAAAGACAAGATAGCTATTCTAAGAAATAACAAAACTGAACTTGAGCTGAAATTTTACAAGAATTTTGCAGTAAACCTGGATTTATTAAGAGCAGAACAAACCAAGTTGAGGAATGAATCTCAGAGCTCAAAGACAAGTTATTTGAATCAACTCAGTCAGCCAAATAATTTTTTTAAAATTAAGAAAAATGAGAAAAACTTCCAAAAACTACAGGCATATGTCCAAATCCACAACTTATCAACATTCCTGAGAGAGGAGGAGAAAGTATAAGGCATTTGGGAAATATATTTCAGGATAAGGTCCATGAAACTTCATTATCTCACTAAAGAGGCTGATAAATCCAAGAATTACAAAAAGCCCTATGCAGTATGACCCTTCCTATGGCAATGCAAAAAAGAAATTTTAAAGAAAGCTAGAGAGCAGGGGAAGGTCACTTACAGAGGGAACCCAGTAAACACAGACTAGCAGTAAACTTCTTTGCAGAAATATTATGTTCGTAATACTACGCTTGTAGAAAAAAACAAAGGCATATTTTCAGTATCATTAAAAGGAAGAAATTCCAGGAAATAATTTTATATCTCCACAAACTAAGCTTTTTAGGTAAACGAGAAATAAAAGTCCCCTCAGACAGAAAATGCCAAAGGAATACATTTCAACTAGATTATTCTTACAAGAGATCCTTCAGGGAGTGCTAAACATAGAATAACAGGAATGACACCTGCTACCACAAAAGCACAGTTCTGCATATGTATAGTTCAAAGTACTGTGAAGCAACTATGCAATCAAATCTACATAACAGACAGCTAACCACATAATGAAAGAATTAAAATTATGGTTATTAATACTAACCTTTAATATAAATGCACTAAACAACCAACTTGAAAGAGACTGAGTGGCATGCTGGATAAAAATAAAAGACCCAACCCTCTGTTGTACTCAAGAGACACATTTTACAAGTAACAACACCCATGGGCTCAAAGTAAAAGGGTGAAGTAAGATCTACCAATGGAAAACAAAAAGGACAGGAGTCATTATTTTTATGTCAGATAAAACAGATTTAAAATTAATAAAATGAAAAAGGGCAATGAGGGGCATTACATAACAGAAAAGGGTGCAATCAAACAAGAAGTCTTTACTACCTTAAATATATACACATCAAACATTGGAGCACCCAGATTCATAAAATAATTTCTTATGGGCTTACAAAATGCTTAGACAATTATGCAATAATAATACTAGACTCCAACACCCCACTGACAGCATTAGACAGATTACTGAGATAGATAATTAACAAGAAATTCTTGACTTAAACTTGACACTTGATCTAATAAAAATGTTACCAGTTGAAGGTATCTGACTTACCAATAGCAAATTAGTATAGGTCTACAGCAACCTCAGTTCTTGTCTCCTCAGAAGAAATAATTTGACTGAGGAGCATAAGGAAGAAAAAGAAAACAAGGCCAGTTTCAGAGCAGGAGTAGAAGTTTATTAAAAAGGTTTAGCACAGGAAAGAAAGAAAAGTGCACTTAGAAGAGATCCAAGTGGGCAACTTCAAGAAACAGTGCAGTGTTTATCCTTGATCATAGGACTTTATATGCTGGCCCCTTTCAAATTATTCTTCCCTTAGGGTGGATTGCCTACATCCACAATACCCATCTTACACTTGGGATGTGGGCACATGCAGTACACATGCCCATCTGAGGCTTTTCTTTGCTTTTCTGGTGGAGTGGTGGAGTGTCCCCAGAAGGTCATACTCCATCATTTTGTCTCTTAATGCACATGCTCAGGCTCACTCATTCAATACATGAGATTATTAGAAGCCTCTCTTTGCTTCTTCCTGGCACCTGCATTCAATTAACACTTTAATGTTAACAGCTATGGACCATTAGGAGATTTTTCTCTCCCTGAGGCTTGCTGTCAGTTATCATTTTTAGAGAGGAAATGGGATAATTTTTAAACTATCACCTGATTACTCAACATTCCTGGTGGGTGAGGGGTAGGGGAACCCTTCTCCTGCCACTCTCATGCCTGTCTATCTGTAACAAACATATACAGTACACTCCACCAAACAACCTTAGAATATGAATTTTTCTCATACACTCATGGAATGTATTCTAAAATCAACTACATGCTTGTTTATAAAACAGGTCTCAGTGTATTCAAGTACGGTCTCAAACAGCAGTGTAATAAAAATGGAAACCAATATAGAAGAGATCTCAAAACTACAAGAATCCATGGAAATGAAACAACTTATTCTTGAATAAAACCTAGGTGAATAATGAAATTAAGGCAGAAATCAAAATATTCCTTAAAATTATTGAAAGTAGAGAAATAACTACCCAAAATCTATGGGGTGAACTGAACACAGTGGTAAGAGGAAATTTTGTAGCCCTAAATGCCTTCATCAATAAGATAAAAAGATCCCAAATTAACTATCTTTGAACCTAATGAAACCGGAAAAAACAAACCCAAAACATAAGCCAACAGAACAAAATGAAAACTCAAATTAGAGAAGAAATTAATGAAATGAAGATGCAAAAATCCATATAAAAGATCAACAAAACCAATAGTTGCAAATTTGAAAAAAATGAATAACATTGACAGACTGATAGCTAAACAAAGAAGAAGATCCAAATAAACACAGTCAGAAAGGACAAATATGATATTATAGCTGATATCCCAGAAATAAAAAAAAATCCTCAGATGCTACCATCAACAATGCTATGCACACAGATTAGAAAATCTGGAGGAAATAAATAAATACTTTGAAGCATACAATCTCACAAGGTTGAATCAGAAAGACATTTAAATCCTCAATAGATAATAACTAAAATTTGAAATTGAATCAGTAATGAAGAAACTACCAACCAAAAAAATCCTGCACCAGATGGATTCACAGCCAGATTTTACCAGATATATAAAGAAAAATTGAGCTGGGTGTGTTGGCTCACACCTATAATACCAGCACTTTGAAAGGCCAAGGCAGGTGGATTGCTTGAGGTCAGGAGTTTGAGACCAGCCTGGCCAACATGGTGAAATCATGTCTCTACTAAAAATACAAAAAAAAAAATTAGCTGGGCATAGTGGCACATGCCTGTACTCCTAGCTACTCAGGAGGCTGAGGCAGGAGAATTGATTGATCCTGGGAGTTGGAGGTGGCAGGGAGCTGAGATCGTGCCATTGCACTACAGCATGGGAGACAGAGAGAGATTCCATCACCACCCCCACCCCCCAAAAAAATAATGATACTAATCTTACTAAAATAATTCCAAAAAAAGTAGGGAGGAAGATCACCTTCCGAACTCATTTTAGCAAGCAAGTATAAGGCTAATACCAACATGTGGTAGAGAAACAACAACAATAACAAAAACTTAAGGTCAATACCACTCATGAACATAAACACAAAAGTCTTCAACAGAATATTATCAAACCAAATTCAACATACACAAATAAAGTGATTTATGACATAAAGAGAATTAAATTAAAAAACAGGTGGTCATCTCAATAGATGTAGAAAAGGTTTTTGATAAAATTTTACATCCGTTCATGATAAAATCCCTCAACAGACTAAGCATTGAAGGAATATACCTCAAAATCATAAGAGCCATTAAAGACAAATCCAGAGTCAACATTATACTGAATGGGCAAAAGCTCAAACCATTCCCCTAGAGAAACGGAACCAGACAAGAATGCCTAATCTCACCACTCATTTAACTTAGTACTGGAAGTCCTAGTCAGGACAATCAGGCAAGATAAATAAGCAAAATACATTCAAATAGAAATAGAAGCAGTCAAACTACCATTCTTTATGGTTAATATAATTCAATACAAGGAAAATACTAAAAACTCTACCAAGGAGCCCCTAGAACTGATAAACAACTTTAGTAAAGTTTTGGGATAGGATATCAATGTACAAAAATCAGTAGCATTTTTATATACAAAATAAAAATGTTCAGGCTGAGAGTTAAATCAGAAAGCCAATCCCATTTACAATAGCAACAAGGGAAATGTAATACCTAGGAATACAGCTAACCAAGGAGGTAAAAAAAACCTGTACATGTAGAATGACAAAACACTGCTAAAATAAACCATATAATGCAAATAAATGAAAAAGCATTTGTTGCTTATAATTGGAAATATCAGTATTTTACAAATGACCATACTGCCCAAATCAATTTAAAGATTCAATGATATTTCTATTAATATACCAATATTATTCTTCACAAAATTAGAAAAGGGTATTCTAAAATTTATATACAACCAAAAAAAGAGCATGAATAGACAAAACAATTATAAGCTAAATTACAAAACTGGAGGCATTGGACTATCTGATTTTAAATAATACTGTAAAGTCACAGTAAACAAAACAACTTGGTACTAGCAAAATAAAACAGACATATAGACCAATGAAACCGAATAGAAAACTGAAAAATAAAGCCATAAACCTAACACCATCTGATCGTCAACAAAACCAACCAAAACAAGCAACGGGGAAAAAACTTTCTATTCAGTAAATTGTGCTTGAATAACTGGATAGCCATATGCTGAATATTGAGCCTGAACTCTTGCTTTATTCCCAGATACAAAAATTAACTGAAAATGGATTAAAGACTTAAATATAAGGCTGAAAACTGTAGAAATTCAAGAAGAAAACCTAGGAAATATTATTCTGGACATGAGACTTGGCAAAGATTTGATGATAAAGATGCCAAAAATAATTATTTAAAAAAATGACATGTATGACCTAATTAAACTAAAGAGCATCTGCACAGCAAAAGAAACTATCAACAGAGCAAAAAAGACAACATACAGAATGAAAGAAGATATTCACAAACTATGCATTTGACAAAAGCTTAATATCCAGAACCTATAGAGAACATAAATCAACAAGCTAAAAACAAATAACCCCACTAAAAATTGGGCAAAGTACACAAACAGATACTTCTCAAAAGAAGACATACATGGGGCCAACAAACACATAACCAATGATCTTTATTTCTAATCATCAGAGAAATATAAATTAAAAGTATAATGAGATGCCATCTTACATCAGTCACAACGGGTATTATTAAAAAGTCAAAAATAACAGATGCAGATGACGTTGTGGAGAAAATAGAACACTTATACACTGTTGGTGGAAACCATTTTAGAGATTTTTCAAAGAACTTAGAACTATCATTTGACCTAGTGATGTCATTACTGGGTGCACACCCAAATAAATATGAGTCATTCTACTGTAAGGACACAGGTGCACATATGTCAATCACAGTACTATTCACAATAGCAAAGACATGGAATCAACCCAGATGTCCAACAGTGGGCTGAATAAAGAAAATATGGTTACAGGAGGGGAGAAGATGGCACTTTAGGACCAACTCAGGATTGCAGATCCCAGTGAAAACACAGAGGGTAAGTGGATGCCGCATTTTCAGAGGCATCTTTATTGCCCACAGACTAGGAGATTCCCAGGTGTAGGAGACCCATGGGCTGCCAGCGTGGCTGTTTGGGCCAGGGCCACAGTGCAGCGGCACTTTGTACAAAATATACTGGTCTGGTTGCCCTGTTAAACTGGCAATTTGAGATTTGGGAAGGCAGATTAGCACATTCATCTGATTAAATGGGACTTTAATGGAAAGCCAGGCCAGCAGATACCTGGGCAGCAATGTTGTTCCAGCTGGCGCAGTGGTTCGCTGCATGGGAAATCACACAGATCCCGGTGCCCTTTCAGCAGGCAACTGGAACACCTGGGAGAGAGTCAACCGTTCAACTTAAAAAAAAGGGGCTCTGAGACAGGGATCCAGGTGATCAGGCTCAATGGGTCCCACCCCCACAAAAACAAACAAAACAGTAATTGGAAATGCTCAGGGTTAAGAGTTTCACGGCAAGCACAGCTGAACCCACGATGGTGCAGCTCAGTGGGGGAGGGGCATCCACCATTACCGAGGCACTCAACCCCTACGAAGGTACTCTGCCATTGCTGATGCAGCCTGCCATTGCCGAGGCAATCCGCCATAACAGACAGAATCCGCCACTACAGAGGTGGGCCACCATCACCATGGCAGCTCTAACCACACCCATATAAACAGGACTACAGGGAATTAAACTCGGCAGCAGGGCAGAGCCCATGACAGCAGGGCGGAGCCCATGGCAGCAGGGCAAAGGCCATGGCAACACGGTGGAGCCAACAGCAACAGGGCGGAGCCCATGGCAGCTCAGCATAGCCACTACAGGCAGACAGTGATTAGACTACCTCCTAGCTGGGCAGGACAGTGCAATGGATACTCATAAATAAAGCCCTAACTCCCCAGGACAGAGCACCCGAGGAAAAAAAGGGGGCTTTATGACATCTGCTGCAGCAGACTTCAACGTACCTGCCTAGCAGCCTTGAATGAACAACGGAGCTCACAGCTCAGCATTTGAGCTCCTATAAAGTAGAGACTGTCTCCTCAAGTATAAAGTACAGATAGTCTCCTCAAGCAGCTCCCTGACCCCTGTATATCCAAAGAGTCACCTCACAATGGACAGATCAGACTGACACTTGGTGGGCATCATTCAGGGACAAAGATAGCAGAAAAAGAAACTGGTAGCAACCCTCATGGTTCCACAGCTGCTACAGGTGTACCCCAGGCAAGCAGGGCCTGGTGAAGACCTCAGCAGTCCTACAGCAGAGGAGCCAGAATGTTAGAAGAAAAATTAAGAAACAGAAATACTTCATCATCAACAATCTGGACATCCACTCAGAGACTCAATCAAAAATTAGCAACTACTCAGAAGACAGGTGGATAAATCCACAAAGATGGGAAGAAACCAGCACAAAAAAGAGGAAAACACCTGAAATCAGAACACCTCACCTCTTACAAGGGACGACAACTCATCACCAGCAAGGGAACAAAGCTGGACAGAGAATGAGTGTGATGAAATGACAGAATCAGACTTCAGAAGGTGGGTAATGAAAACCTTCTGTGAGCTAAAATAACATGTTCTATCTCAATGCAAAAAAACTAAGAACCTTGACAAAAGACTTGAGGAAATGATAAAAAGAATGGACAACTTAGAGAGGAATATGAGTGAATTGAAGGAGCTAAAAAACACAACACGAGAACTTCGTGAAGCATGCACAAGTTTCAACAGCTGAATTGACCAAGCAGAAGAAAGGATATCAGAAGTGGAAGATCAACTCAATGAAATAAAATGAGAAGCCAAGATTAGAGAAAAAAGCACAAAAAGAAATGAACAAAGTCTCCAAGAAATGGGGGAATATGTGAAGAGACTTAATCTACATTTGATAGGTGTACCTGAATTTGATGAAGAGAACAAATCAAAGCTGGAAAATACTCTTCAGGATATTATCCAGGAAAATTTCCCCAACGTAGCAAGGCAGGCCAGTATTCAAGTCCAGGAAATACAGAGAACACCACAAAGATATTCTGCAAGAAGAGCAACTCCAAGGCACATAATCATCAGATTCACCAGGGTTGAAATGAAGGAGAAAATGCTAAGGGCAGCCAGAGAGAAAGGTTGGGTCACCCACAAAGAGAAGCCCATCAGACTCACAGCAGATCTCTTAGCAGAAACACTACGAGCCAGAAGAGAGTGGGGGCCAATATTAAACATCCTTAAAGAAAAGAACTTTTAACCCAGAATTTCATATCCAGCCAAACTGAGCTTCATAAGTGAAGAAAAAATAAAATTCTTTGCAAACAAGGAAGTACTCAGAGATTTTGTCACAACCAGGCCTGCATTACAAGAGCTCCTGAAAGAGGCACTACACATAGAAAGGAACAACCCCAAATGCCCAACGATGATAGACTGGACTGGGAAAATGTGGCACATATACACCATGGAATATTATGCAGCAATCAAAAATGATGAGTTTGTGTCCTTTGTAGGGACATGGATGAATCTGGAGAACATCATTCTCAGCAAACTGACACAAGAACAGAAAAAGAAATACCGCATATACTCACTCATAGGTGGGTGAGAAAAATGAGAACACGTGGACACAGAGAGGCGGTCTACTATACACTGGGGACTGTTGGGGGGAATGGGGGAGGGACAGCAGGGGCGGGCTGGGGGGGATAGCCTGGGGATGAATACCAAGTGTGGGTGAAGGGGAGGAAAGCAGCAAAGCACACTGCCATGTGTGTACCTATGCAACTATCTTGCTCGTTCTGCACATGTACCCCCAAACCTATAATGCAATAAAAATTTAAAAAAAAAAAAAAAAAAAAAAAAAAAAAAAAAAGAAAGGAACAACCAGTACCAGCCATTCCAAAAACATACCAAATGCTAAAGAGCATCAACAAAATGAAGAATCTGCATCAACTAATGGGCAAAACAGCCAGCTAGCATCAAAATGGCAGTATCAAATTCACACATAACAATACTAACCCTAAATGTAAATGGGCTAAATGCACCAATCAAAACACACAGACTGGCAAATTGGATAAAAAGCCAAAACCGTTTGTTCTGTTGTATCCAGGAAACCCATCTCACATGCAAGGATACACAAAGGCTCAAAATAAAGGGATGGAGGAAGATTTACCAAGCAAATGGAGAGCAAAAAAATGCAGGAGTTGCAATTCTCATCTCTGATAAAATAGACTTTAAAGCAACAAAGATCAAAAGTGACAAAAAAGGACATTACATAATGGTAAAAGGATCAATACAACAAGAAGAGCTAGCGATCCTAAATATATACGGACCCAATGCAGGAGCACCCAGATATATAAGGCAAGTTCTTAATGACTTACAAAGAGACTTAGACTCCCACAAAATAGTACTGGGAGACTTTAACACTCCACTGTCAATATTAGACAGATCAATCAGACAGAAAATTAACAAGGATATCCAGGACTTGAACTCACACCTGGAACAAGCAAGCCTGATAGACATTTACAGAACTCTCCACCCCAATTCCACAGAATATACATTCTTCTCACCACCACATCACACCTACTCTAAAATTGACCACATAATTGGAAGTAAAGCACTCCTCAGCAAATGCAAAACAACTGAAATCATAACAAACAGTCTCTCAGACCATAGTGCAATCAAGTTGGAACTCAGAATTCAGAAAATAACTCAGAACTGCACAGCTTTTCTTTGTGGAAACTGAACAACTGGCTCTTGAATGTTGATTGGGTAAACAATGAAATGAAGGCAGAAATAAAGAAGTTCTTGGAAACCAATGAGAATGAAGACATAACATACCAGAATCTCTGGGACACATTTAAAGCAGTCTCTAGAGGAAAATATATAGCAATAAGTACCAACATGAGAAGAGTAGAGACATCCAAAATTGACACCCTATCATCAAAATTGAAAGAGCTAGAGGAGCAAGATCAAGAAAACTCAAAACCTAGCCGAAGACAAGAAATAACTAAGATCAGAGCAGAACTGAAGGAAGTAGAGACACGAAAAACCCTTCAAAAAATTAATAAATCCAAAAGCTGGTTTTTTGAATACATCAACAAAATAGACCACTAGCCAGATTGATAAAAAAAAAGAAAAGAGAGAATAACCAAATAGATGCAACAAAAAAGATAAAGGGGAAATCACCACAGATTCCACAGAAATTCAAACCATCATCAGAGAATACTACAAACAACTCTATGCACATAAACTAGTAAACCAGGAAGAAATGGATAAATTCCTGGACGCCTGTGTCCTTCCAAGCCTAAACCAGGAGGAAGCCAAAACTATGAACAGACAAATAACAGGGTCTGAAGTTGAGGCAGCAATTGAAAGCCTACAACAACAAAAAAAGCCCAGGTCCAGATGGGTTCAGAGCCAAATCCTACCAGACACACAAAGAGGAACTGTTACCATTCCTTCTGAAACTATTCCAAATAATTCAAAAAGAGGAAATCCTTCCCAAATCATTTTATGAGACCAACATCATCCTGATACGAAAACCCAGAAGAGACTCAATAAGAAAAGAAAACTTCAGGCCAATATCCATGATGAACATAGATGTAAAAATCTATTTTTTTTTTAATTTTTATTGCATTTTAGGTTTTGGGGTACATGTGCAGAACATGCAAGATAGTTGCATAGCTACACACATGGCAGTGTGTTTTGCTGCCTTCCTCCCCTTCACCCACCTTTGGCATTTCTCCCCATGCTATCCCTTCCCAGCTCCCCCCCACTGTCCCTCCCCTATTCCCCCCAATAGACCCTAGTGTGTAGTACCCCCCTCCCTGTGTCCATGTGTTCTCATTTTTCTCACCTGCCTATGAGTGGAATATGTGGTATTTCCTTTTCTGTTCAGGACATAGGAGTAGGCAAGGACTTCATGACCAAAACACCAAAAGCATTGGCAACAAAAGCCAAAATAGACACATGGGACCTAATCAAACTCCACACATTTTGTACAGCAAAAGAAACAGTCACTAGAGTGAATCGGCAACCAACCGAATGGAAAAAAATCTTTGCAGTTTGCCCATCTGACAAAGGACTGATATCCAGAATTTACAAAGAACTCAAACAGGTCTACAGGAAAAAAACAAACAAGCCCATTTAAAAATGGGCAAAGGATATGAACAGACAATTTACAAAAGAAGACATACATGAGGCAAAAATCTTTAATAAAATTACTGGCAAGCCGATTGCAACAGCACATGAAAAAGCTTATCCAGCATGATCAACTAGGATTCATCCCGGGGATGCAAGGCTGGTTCAACATACGCAAGTCTATAAAGGTTATTCTACAGCCCTTTATGCTAAAAACCCTCAATAAACTCGGTATTGATGAGACCTATCTCAAAATAATAAAAGCTATTTATGACAAACCAACAGCCAATATCATACTGAATGGGCAAGAACTGGAAGCATTCCCTTTAAAATCTGGCACTAGACAAGGATGCCCTCTCTCACCATTCCTATTCAATATAATACTGGAAGTTCTAGCCAGAGAAATCAGGCAAGAAATAGAAATAAAGGGTATTGAAATAGAAGAGGAGAAAGTCAAATTGTCTCTATTTGCAGATGACATGATTGTTTATCTAGAAGACCCCATTGTCTCAGCCACAAAACTCCTGAAACTGATAAGCAACTTCAGCAAAGTCTCAGGATACAAAATCAATGTGCAAAACTCACAAGCATTCCTTTACACCAATAACAGACTGAAAACGAGCCAAATCATGAACGAACTGCCATTCACAATTGCTACAAAGAGAATAAAATACCTAGGAATACAATTAACAAGGAACATAAAGGACCTCTTCAAGGAGAAATGCAAACCACTGCTCAATGAAATAAGAGAGGACACAAACAGATGGAGAAATATTCCATGTTCATGGTTAGGAAGAATCAGTATTGTGAAAATGGCCATACTGCCTAAAGTAATTTACATACTCAACGCTATCCCCATCAAGTTACCAATGACCTTCACATAACTGAAAAAAACCACCTTACACTTCATATGGAACCAAAAGAGACCCGCATAGCCAAGTCAATTATAAGCAAAAAAACACAGCAGGAGGCATCACACTACTGGACTTCAAACTATACTACAAGGCTACCGTAATCAAAACATCATGGTACTTGTACCAAAACAGAGACATAGACCAATGGAACCGAACAGAGGCATCAAATGCAACACAACATATCTACTACCATATAATCTTTGATAAACCTGACAAAAACAAGCAATGTGCAGAAAGCAGAAACTGGACCCCTTCCTGACACCTTACAAAAAAATTAACTCCAGATGAATTGAAGCCTTAAACATAAGACCTGGCACCATAAAAACCCTAGAAGAAAATCTAGGCAAAACCATTCAGGACATAGGAGTAGGCAAGGACTTCATGACCGAAACACCAAAAGCATTGGCAACAAAAGCCAAAATAGACAAATGGGACCTAATCAAACTCCACAGCTTCTGCATAGCAAAAGAAACAGTCATTAGAGTAAATCGGCAACCAAAAGAATGGGAAAAAAAATTTGCAGTTTATCCATCTGACAAAGGGCTGATATCCAGAATTTACAAAGAACTAAAACAGATTTACAAGAAAAAAGCAAACAAGCCCATTCAAAAATGGGCAAAGGATATGAACAGACACTTTACAAAAGAAGACATACATGAGGCCAACAAACACATGAAAAAATGCTCATCATCACTGGTCATCAGAGAAATGCAGATCAAAACTACATTGAGATACCATCTCACGCCAGTTACAATGGCAATCATTAAAACATCTGGGGACTGCAGATGCTGGAGAGGATGTGGAGAAATAGTAACACTTTTACACTGTTGGTGGGACTGCAAATTAGTTCAACCATTGTGGAAGACAGTGTGGAGATTCCTCAAGAACCTAGAAATAGAAATTCCATTTGACCCAGCAATCCCATTACTGGGTATGTATCCAAAGGACTATAAGTCATTCTACTGTAAGGACACAAGCACACGAATGTTCATTGCAGCAATGTTTACAATAGCAAAGACCTGGAACCAACCCAAATGCCCATATATGATAGACTGAACTGGAAAAATGTGGCACATATACACCATGGAATATTATGCAGCAATCAAAAACGATGAGTTCATGTCCTTTGTAGGGACATGGATGAACCTGGAGAAAGTCATCCTCAGCAAACTGACACAAGAACAGAAAATGAAATACCTCATGTTCTCACTCATAGGCGGGTGATGAACAATGAGAACTGATGGACACAGGGAGGGGAGCATTACACACTGGGGTCTATTAGGGGAAATAGGGGAGGGACAGCGGGCAGGGGGAGCTGGGGAGGGATAGCATGGGGAGAAATGCCATATGTAGGTGAAGGGGAGGAAGACAGCAAATCACACTGCCACATGTGTACCTATGCAACTATCTTGCATGTTCTGCACATATACCCCAAAACCTAAAATGCAATAAAATAAAAGAAAGTATGGTATGTTGGAATACTGTACAGCCATAAAATAGAAAAAAATCATGTCTTTTAAAGCAACGTGGATGCAGTAGTAGGTCATTATCTTAAGCAATTTTACACAGGAGAAATATGACATGTTTTAACTTGTAAGTGGTAAGTGGGAGCTAAGCATTGAGTATAGATAGACCAGACAGACACAAGGAAGGAAACAACATATACCAGGGTCTACTTAAATGTGAAGTATGGGAGGAGGGGCAGAATTGTCAAACTGACTATTACTATGCTTATTACCTTGGTAAAAGAATATTCTGTGTGCTGAAGTTCCATAACATGCAATTTACCCATATAACAAAACGGCACATGTACCCTGTGAACCTAAAATTAAAATTGGAAACAAAAATAAAAAAATTAAATTGTGAGCTGATATTGTTTGTCTCTATGTCCCACCCACCTCTCACCTTGAATTGTAATAATCCCTTCTTGTCATGGAAAGAACCTGGTGGAAAGTAATTGAATCATGGGGGAGGAATTTTCTCATGCTGTTCTCATGCTAGTGATTAGAGAGACAGAATAATGACAGGGTCACTGCTCCTGATTTTAGAAAAATAGAAAAATGACAAGAGAATACTATGCATAATTCCATTCCAAAAAAATAAAAATGGGAATAAATATTTTCAAGAAACGTGCACTCTATCAATAATGACTCAGGAAGAAATAAGAAAGTGTCTGAATACACCTGAGAAAAGTAAAGCAATTGATCAAAATCCCTCAACAAAAACAACAACAAAAAACTAAGGCACAAATGATTTCACTGGAAAATCAATGCAACATTTAAATAATTAACACTAATATTTATCAAAGAAATTTAAGAGGAGGGAACACTTAGAGCCTCATTTTATGAGGCCATTATTACGCTGAAAACAAACCAGACAACATCACAAAGAAAAAATTACTACAGACCAGTATTCATTGTGAATATTAATACAAAAACAGTTCAACAAAACATTAGCAAACTGAGATTCTCTGTTAAAAGAAAACATAGTGAAAATATTTTTGACAGATTTGTAATCATGTATTGGATATGACAAAGGTAGCAAGAGAAACTAGATAAACTTGATTTCATCCAAATCAAAAACTTATTTCCATCAAAAGGCATTATTCTTTAGTTGTGAAAAGGCAATCTATAGAATGTGAGAAAATACTTGCAAATGATATATTTTATAAGACATTAATCTCCAAAATATTCAAAGAACTCCTGCAACACAACAAAAAATAAATGAATAAAGCAACTCAATTCAAAAATTGATGAAAACTCTGAGTAGTCATTTTTAAAGAAGGTATACAAATGGCCCATAAGCATGTGGAAATATTTTTATTATCAGTAGCCACAGCAGGACTGCAAATAAAAACAATAAAAGATCACTTAGGAAGGTGAAAATTAACTATTGTTGGCAATAATTTGGAGAAGTTGAAACACTTCAGATTTCTGCTAGAATGTAAAATATTATAGAAACTGTGTAAAATTATTACTTTCTGAAAGTGATAAAGACATAATTACTATATAATGTTTAAGTTACACACCTTAAGTATATAACACACAAAATAATGCAAAGCAGGAACTAAAACAGATATATACAGGGTAATGTTTGTAGCGGTTTGTTTTACAATAGCCGAAAGGAGGAAACAACCTGTATTTCTATGAAAAGATGAATTGATAAAACACTCATGGTATATACACACAATGGTGTACATACACAATAGAGATATACATACAATGGAATATTATTCAGCCTTTGAAATAATGACATTCTAAAATATGGTTCAACATAGATTAACCTTGGAAACATTATGCTTAGTTAAATAAGCCAGAGACAAAATGACAAATATTAAATTATTTTACACATATAATGCACCTATAATAAGCAAACTTATATAGCCAGAAAGTAGATTAGCAGTTAGTATAAGATATGACAAGGGAGAGTGGAAAGTCATTGTTTAATGGTTACACAGCCCTTTGATTAGGATGGAGAAAAAGTTCTGAAAATTATTAGTGGTATAGATTGTATGATATTTTGAATGCATTTAATGCTACTGAATTATGCACTTAAAATAGGTAAAATGAAAAATTTTATGTTGTACATATTTTACCAAAATATTTTTTAAATTAAGGCAATCAGGAAATTGTGAACACAATATTTGGTGGTATTAATAACTTCTAGGATCAAAGTATGGGTGAAGCAAGATGGCTGCTATGGTTTCATGGTGTCTTCTCCTAAATATCATCTTGAATTGTGACTTCCATGATTGCCCTGTGTTTTGGGAGGACCCCAGTGGGAGGTGATTGAATTATGGGGGAGGTCTTTCTTACACTGTTCTTGTGATAGTGAATGAGTCTCACGAGTTCCAGTGGTTTAAAAAATGGTAGTTTCCTTGCACATGCTCTCGTTTTGCCTGTTGCCATCCACATAAGAGGCAACTTGGTCCTCCTTGCCTTCTGCCTTAATTGTGAGGCCTCCCCAGCCATGTGGAATTGTAAATCCAATAAACCTCTTTCTTTTGTAAATTGCCCAGTCTTGTGTATGTCTTTATCAGCGGTGTTAAAATGTACTAATACAATGGCCAAATAGAAAGCTGCACTGATAATTGCATCTCCATAAAGAAACCAATTTAGCAACTACTTACAAAAACAAAACCAAAAAAAAAAAAAAACCCCTTTGTAAAAGCCAAAAATTAGATGAGCAGGCAAAGTACCTGGTTTTAAGTTCATGTCACTGACAGAGACACCAAAGAGGGTAGAAAAGACAGTCTTAAATAACTGATGCCACCCCTCCCCCATACCATGGAAGCAATCACATGATGCAGACAGATATTCTGTTGGGTTGATTGGGGGAGGGAGAGTGCAGTAATTGTAATAAATTGAATTGAACTCAGTACTACTGAACTTAGCTGACAGGCATGCATGGAGGGAGTATTTAAACCAGTCCTAGTCAGAGGAGACTCACCCATCCCAGCAGTCAGAACTTGAGTTCCACCAAACTTTGCCACCACAGACTAACATCCTTTGGGACCCAAAATAGACTTGAAAAGCAATCTAGCCCACAAGGACTGCAACTCCTAGGTGAGTCCAAGTACTTAACTGGTTTCAGGGTTAGTGGGCTTGTGGGCATGTGACCTACTGAGTCACCAGCCAGGGAAGCTGAGAAAGTGCTTGTGTCAACCCTCCATCAACTCCAGGCGGCACAGATCACAGCTTCGAAAAAGAGTCCCTAATTCTACTTTAGGAGAGAAAAGGGAGGAATACAAATGACTTTGTCTTTCATGTTAGACACCAGTTCAGCCACAGGATAGGGCACCAGTGAGGTTCATGTGGCCCCCTTTCCAGGACCTAGCTCACAGATCACATTTCAAGAAACACTTGGCCAGAAGAGAAACCACTGCCTTGAAAGGAAAAATCCAGCTCTGGCATGAAGCATCACATGCTGACTAAAGAGCCCTTGGGCCCTGAAAACCAGTAGTGGTAACCAAGTAGTATGCCATGAGCCTTGGTAAAGACTCTAAGACATGCTGGCTTCAGATAAGACTCCACATTCCCAGGTGTGGCAGCTATGGGGAGATACTCTTTTTGTTTCAGAAAAGTGGAAGAAAGAGTAAAGGAGACTTTGACTTAAAATTTAGGCAGTAGCTTGACCACTGTGTGGTAGAGCACCAAATAAGATTTTGGGCTCTCCATATAGAGGTCTTGGCTCTTGGATGGAATTTCTGGATATTTCCTGGTCCAGAGGGGAGTCTACTGACCAGAAAAGTAAGTTTCAAGCCAGGTAGCATCCACCAAAAGTTAACTGAACAACCACTGGTCCTTAAGAAAACATTGGCAGTATAGACTGGACTGGGAAAATGTAGCACATATACACTATGGAGTATTATGCAGCAATAAAAAATGATGAGTTCATATCCTTTGTAGGGACATGGATGAATCTGGAGAACATCATTCTCAGCAAAGTGACACAAGAACAGAAAATGAAATACTGCATATTCTCACTCATAGGCGGGTGATGAAAAGTGAGAACACATGGACAGGGGGAAGGGGGTACTACACACTGGGCTCTATTGGGGGGAATAGGGGAGGAACAGTGTGGGGGGGGAGCTGGGGAGAAATAGCCTGGGGAGAAATGCCAAATTTGGGTGAAGGGGAGGAAGGCAGCAAAACACACTGCCATGTGTGTACCTATGCAACTATCTTGCATGTTCTGCACATGTACCCCAAAACCTAAAATGCAATAAAAAAAAAGAAAACATTGGCAGTAAACTGGCCATACTCCCCCTTTGACTGTGGTGGTGATGGTCATGGGATGAGGCTCCTCTGCCTGTGGAAAGAGGAAGAGACATTGGGTAGGTCTGAATTCTGTGGTTTGATTGCCATCTAAGTCACAACAAAATAGAGCACCAAATAGACTTTAAGGACTTTGACTCCACTCCTCCACTTTCTGGCTCCTAGACAAACCTCTGGATTCATTCAGGGTATATGGAAACCTGCTGCCCTCAAGGGAAGAACATAAGCCTTCCTGGCTTCACCACAGGCTGATTGTGGAGTCCCAAAGCCTTGTGCAAATATGGGCACCAGTCTAGTTGTAGTTATGATGGGCCTTGGGTAAGATCTAGTACTCTGCTGGCTTCTGGTATGACAAAGAACAGTCACAATTGTGGTGGCCACAGGGCTATATTCTTAATTTTAATCTTGATTCATTTTTAACCCAATGTTCATTCAGAAGCAAGTTATGTAATTTCCATGTGTTTGCATGGTTTTGTAGGTTCCTTTTGGAGTTGATTTCAAGTTTTATTCCACTGCAGTCTTAATATAATTTCAATTTTCTTAAATTTATTAAGGCTCATATTGTTACTTTTCTGTATTATTTTGCTGGACATCCTCTCACCTATGTGTGCAGACAGGAAGCAAAGATATATATGAATGGAACATGAAACACCCATTTTTAAAGGAAGTAAGTTATAGATATGCAGGGGAGGTTGTCAAATTATCTGGATCCAAATCCCAGTACCATGAGTTACTAGCTGCATGACTTTGGCACTTTTTTTCTGTACTATAAAATGGAATTAATAAAAGTATCTGCCTGATATGATAATAAAAAAGTTAAATGAAATAATGCATATAAAGCTCATGGCCTATATTAAGCACTCAAAACATAATAGCTATTACTACTGTATTTTCACTGGCATTGTATTTTGCTATTTATCAATTGATGGATAAAAAAACTTCCCATTGCAATTTCTATCCCTCCAATTTCTGGATTATTATTTGTCTGTTTTTATACCTGTATGTTTTTCATTCCAATCATTTATTTAATTTTATGAGTCAAGTCATGTTTTTCTTGTTGAATAAGTAACTACTGAAAAAAAATAAGAAACTAGTGAGGCTATTCTAGTTTTTTCTTCTTTTTCTTTTTTTAGAAGAAAGTGCAAGAACCACCTCGAGTTATTCAAATTCAGAACTTTCAAGACTGCTCCAATGCTGAGTTGGGGAAAGACCCAAAATCAAGCCTTAAGAAACTTGAACAATCTTTTTTCAGTTTTGACTATTAGACTTATGCTAGAGTTGATAAATGAACTGGATGGTGCAGCCTTTTGGGAAACAGGATAGCAGTTCTTGGAAAAGTTAAACATAAAGCTACCATACGACCCAAAAATTCCACTCTTAGTATCTACCCAATGGAAATAAAAACATATATTTGTACAAAAATTTTCATAGCATTATGCATAGTAGACCACAAACGAAAACAACACAAATTTTCATGAGTTGATTATTGAAATAAACAAATTTGGTATAAGTAAAAAATATATCACCCTGATTTTCAGTTAAACCCTTTGAGTATGCCATTTACATTTTCTTTGGATGTTGATTGTTAGAGTAGGTTAAGAGCTGTGCACAATAGTCTCTTATTATTTATTTATTTATTTATTTATTTATTTATTTATTTATTTATATTGCATTTTCAGTTTTGGGTACATATGCAGAACATGCAAGATAGTTGCATAGGTACACACATGGCAGTGTGATTTGCTGCCTTCCTCGCCTTCACCCACATCTGGCATTTCTCCCCGTGCTATCCCTCCCCACCTCCCCCCAACTATCCCTCCCCTACTCCCCCCAATAGACCCCAGTGTGTAGTGCTTCCCTCCCTGTGTCCATGTGTTCTCATTGTTGATCACCTGCCTATGAGTGAGAACATGAGGTATTTCATTTTCTGTTCTTGTGTCAGTTTGCTGAGAATGATGTTCCCCAGATTCATCCATGTCCCTACGAAGGACAGGAACTCATTGTTTTTGATTGCTGCATAATATTCCATGGTATATATGTGCCACATTTTCCCAGACCAGTCTATCATCGATGGGCATTTGGGTTGGTTCCAGGTCTTTGCTATTGTAAACAGTGCTGCAATGAACATTCGTGTGCATGTGTCCTTACAGAAGAACGATTTATATATAGTTCTTTGGATATATAATTAGTAATGGGATTGCTAGGTCACATGGAATTTCTATTTCTAGGTCCTTGAGGAATCGCCACACTGTCTTCCACAATGGTTGAACTAATTGACACTCCCACCAGCAGTGTAAAAGTGTTGCTATTTCTCCACATCCTCTTCAGCATCTGCGGTCTCCAGATGTTTTAATGATTGCCATTCTAACTGGCGTGAGATGGTATCTCAATGTAGTTTTGATCTGCATTTCTCTTTGACCAGTGATGATGAGCATTTTTTCATGTGTTTGTTGGCCTCATGTATGTCTTCTTTTGTAAAGTGTCTGTTCATATCCTTTGCCAATTTTTGAATGGGCTTGTTTGTTTTCTTCTTGTAAATCTGTTTTAGTTCTTTGTAAATTCTGGATATCAGCCCTTTGTCAGATGGGTAAACTGCAAAATTTTTTTCCCATTCTCTTGGTTGCCGATTCACTCTAATGACTGTTTCTTTTGCAGTGCAGAAGCTGTGGAGTTTGATTAGGTCCCATTTGTCTATTTTGGCTTTTGTTGCCAATGCTTTTGGTGTTTTGGTCATGAAGTCCTTGCCTACTCCTATGTCCTGAATGGTTTTGCCTAGATTTTCTTCTAGGGTTTTTATGGTGCCAGGTCTTATGTTTAAGTCTTTAATCCATCTGGAGTTAATTTTAGTGTAAGGTGTCAGGAAGGGGTCCAGTTTCTGCTTTCTGCACATGGCTAGGCAGTTTTCCCAACACCATTTATTAAACAGGGAATTCTTTCCCCATTGCTTCTTTTTGTTAGGTTTATCAAAGATTGTATTGGTTGTAGATATGTTGTATTTTCTCTGATGCCTCTATTCTGTTCCATTGTTCTATATCTCTGTTTTGGTACCAGTACCATGCTGTTTTGATTACTGTAGCCTTGTAGTATAGTTTGAACTCTGGTAGTGTGATGCCTCCTGCTGTGTTCTTTTTGGTTAGAATTGACTTGGCTATGTGGGCTCTCTTTTGGTTCTATATGAAGTGTAAGGTGGTTTTTTCCAGTTCTGTGAAGAAGGTCATTGGTAGCTTGATGGGGATAGCATTGAGTCTGTAAATTACTTTAGGCAGTATGACCATTTTCACAATATTGATTCTTCCTAACCATGAACATGGAATGTTTCTCCATCTGTTTGTACCCTCTCTTATTTCGTTGAGCAGTGGTTTGTAGTTCTCCTTGAAGAGGTCCTTTACGTTCCTTGTTAGTTGAATTCCTAGGTATTTTATTCCCTTTGAAGCAAATGTGAATGGCAGTTCATTCTTGATTTGGCTCTCTTTCAGTCTGTTATTGGTGTAAAGAAATGCTTGTGATTTTTGCACATTAATTTTGTATCCTGAGACTTTGCTAATATTGCTTATCAATTTCAGGAGTTTTGGGGCTGAGACGATGGAATCTTTTAGATATACAATCATGTCATCTGCAAATAGAGACAATTTGACTTCCTCCTTTTTTATTTGAATACCCTTTATTTCTTATTCTTGCCTGATTGCTCTGGCTAGAACTTTCAGTACTATATTGAATAGGAGTGGTGAGAGAGGGCATCCTTGTCTAGTGCCAGATTTCAAAGGGAATGCTTCCAGTTTTTGCCCATTCAGTATGATATTGGCTGTTGTTTTGTCATAAATAGCTTTTATTATTTTGAGATACGTCCCATCAATACCGAGTTTATTGAGGGTTTTTAGCATAAAGGGCTGTTGAATTTTGTCAAAGGCCTTCTCTGTGTCAATTGAGATAATCATGTTGTTTTTGTTTTTGGTTCTGTTTAGGTGGTGAATTATGTTTATAGACTTGTGTATGTTGAACCAGCCTTGCATCGCTGGGATGAATCCTACTTGATCATGGTGGATAAGCTTTTTGATGGGCTGTTGCATTCGGCTTGCCAGTATTTTATTGATGATTTTTTCGTCTATGTTCATCATGGATATTGGCCTGAAGTTTTCTTTTCTTGTTGTCTCTGCCAGGTTTTGGTATCAGGATGATGTTGGTTTCATAACATGATTTGGGAAGTATTCTCTCCTTTTGGATTATTTGGAATAGTTTCAGAAGGAATGGTAACAGTTCCTCTTTGTGTGTCTGGTAGTATTTGTCTGTCAACCCATCAGAACCTGGGCTTTTTTTGTGAGGTAGGCTCTTAATTGATGCCTCAACTTCAGACCTTGTTATTGGTCTATTCATAGTTTTGGCTTCCTCCTGGTTTAGGCTTGGGAGGACACAGGTGTCCAGGAATTTATCCAGTTCTTCCAGGTTTACTAATTTTTGTACATAGAGTTGTTTGTAGTATTCTCTGATGATGGTTTAAATTTCTGTGGAATCTGTGGTGCCTTCCCCATTATCGTTTTTTATTGCATCTATTGGGTTGTTCTCTCTTTTCTTTTTTATCAGTCTGGCTAGTGGTCTGTCTAGTTTGTTGATCTTTTCAAAAAAAACCAGCTCTTAGATTTATTGATTTTTTGAAGGGTTTTTCATGTCTCTATCTCCTTCAGTTCTGCTCTGATCTTAGTTATTTCTTGTCTTCTGCTAGGTTTTGAGTTTTTTTGATCTTGCTCCTGTAGCTCTTTCAATTTTGACAATAGGGTGTCAATTTTGGATGTCTCCACTCTTCTCATGTGGGTACTTATTGCTATATATTTTCCTCTAGAGACTGCTTTAAATGTGTCCCAGAGATTCTGATATGTTGTGTCTTCGTTCTCGTTGGTTTTGAAGAACTTCTTTATTTCTGCCTTCATTTCATTGTTTATCCAGTCAACATTCAAGAGCCAGTTGCTCAGTTTCCATGAAGCTGTGCGGTTCTGAATTCATTTCTGAATTCTGAGTCCTATCTTGATTGCACTATGGTCTGAGAGACTGTTTGTTATGATTTCCGTTGTTTTGCATTTGCTGAGGAGTGCTTTACTTCCAATTATGTGGTCAATTTTGGAGCAGGTGTGATGTGGTGCTGAGAAGAATGTATATTGTGGAATTGGGGTGGAGAGTTCTGTAAATGTCTATCAGGTTTGCTTGTTCCAGGTGTGAGTTCAAGTCCTGGATATCTTTGTTAATTTTATCTCTGGTTGATCTGTCTAATATTGACAGTGGAGTGTTAAAGTCTCCCACTATTATTTTGTGGGAGTCTAAGTCTCTTTGTAAGTCATTAAGAACTTGCCTTATATATCTGGGTGCTCTTGTATTGGGTCCACATATATTTAGGATCATTAGCTCTTCTTGTTTTATCGATCCTTTTACCATTATGAAATGTCCTTCTTTGTCTCTTCTGATCTTTGTTGTTTTATAGTCTGTTTTATCAGAGACGAGAATTGCAACTCTTGCTTTTTTTTTGCTCCCATTTGCTTGGTAAATCTTTCTCCATCCTTTTATTTTGAGCCTTTTTGTGTCCTTTCTTGTGAGATGGGTTTCCTAGGTACAGCACAGTGACGGGTTTTGGCTTTTTATCCAGTTTGCCAGTCTGTGTCTTTTTATTGGTGCATTCAGCCCATTTACATTTAGGGTTAATATTGTTATGTGTGAATTTGATACTGCCGTTTTGATGCTAGCTGGCTGTTTTGCCCATTAGTTGATGCAGATTCTTCATTTTGTTGATGCAGATTCTTCATTTTGTTGATGCTCTTTAGCATTTGGTATGTTTTTGGAATGGCTGGTACTGGTTGTTTCTTTCTATGTGTAGTGCCTCTTTCAGGAGCTCTTGTAATGTAGGCCTGGTTGTGACAAAATCTCTGAGTGCTTGCTTGTTCACAAAGAATTTTATTTTTCCTTCACTTTTGAAGCTCAGTTTGGCTGAATATGAAATTCTGGGTTGAAAATTCTTTTCTTTAAGGATGTTGAATATTGGCCTCCACTCTCTTCTGGCTTGTAGAGTCTCTGCTGAGAGATCTGCTGTGAGTCTGATGGGCTTCCCTTTGTGGGTGACCCGACCTTTCTCTCTGGCTGCCCTTAGCATTTTCTTCTTCATTTCAACCCTGGTGAATCGGATGATTATGTGCCTTGGGGTTGCTCTTCTTGCAGAATATCTTTGTGGTGTTCTCTGTATTTCCTGGACTTGAATATTGGCCTGCCTTGCTAGGTTGGAGAAATTTTCCTGGATAATACCCTGAAGAGTATTTTCCAGCTTGGATTCATTCTCTTTGTCACATTCAAGAACACCTGTCGAATGTAGATTAGGTCTCTTCACATAGTCCCACATTTCTTGGGGACTTTGTTCATTCCTTTTTGCTCTTTTTTATCTTATCTTGCCTTTTCATTTTATTTCATTGAGTTGATCTTCGACTTCTGATATCCTTTCTTCTGCTTGGTCAATTCGGCTGTTGAAACTTGGGCATGCTTCACAAAGTTTCATGTTGTGTTTTTCAGCTCCATCAATTCACTCATATTTCTCTGAACATTGTCCATTATTGTTATTATTTCCTCAAATCTTTTTTCAAGGTTCTTAGTTTCTTTGCATTGAGTTAAACATGTTCTTTTAGCTCATGGAAGTTTTTCATTACCCACCTTCTGAAGTCTGATTCTGTCATTTCATCACACTCATTCTCAGTCCAGCTTTGTTCTCTTGCTGGTGAGGAGTTTTGTTCCTTTGTAGGAGGCGAGGTGTTCTGGTTTTGGGTGTTTTCCTCCTTTTTGTGCTGGTTTCTTCCCATCTTTGTGGATTTATCCACCTGTCATCTGAGTAGTTGCTGATTTTCTGATTGGGTCTCTGAGTGGACATGTGGATGGTTGATGATGAAGTATTTCCGTTTCTTAGTTTTCCTTCTAACAGTCTGGCCCCTCTGCTGTAGGACTGCTGAGGTCCACTCCAGGCCCTGCATGCCTGGGGAACACCTGTGGCAGCTGCAGAACAGTGAGGGTTTCTACCAGTTTCTTCTTCTGCTATCTTTGTCCCAGAATGATGCCCACCAAATATTAGTCTGATCAGTCCTTTGTGAGTTGACTCTTTGGATATACGGGGGTCAGGGAGCTGCTTAAGGAAACAGTCTGTACTTTATAGGAGCTCAAGTGCTGAGCTGTGAGCTTCATTGTTCATTCACAGCTGTGAGGTGGGTACGTTTAAGTCTGCTGCAGCAAAACTCATAAAACCCCCTTTTTTCCTCAGGTGCTATGTCCCAGGGAGTTAGAGCTGTATTTATGAGTATCCGTTGCACTGTCCTGCCCAGCAAGGAGGCAGTCTAGTCACTGCCTGCCTGCAGAGGCTATACTGGGCTGCTCTGGGACAAGAGAGGCCCGAGTTCACGGGAGCGTACCCACAGGCCCCGTCCAGGCAGGTCAGCAGCTGCGGAATTTATCTGTATCCCCCATATCCAGGCTGCCTCGTGAATCTGCAAGAGCCCTGATCCCCATTTACTGTCGGGAGTGCGTCGTATTGTCCCTGTGACTGATTCCCATTCTCCCTGCGTGTATTTGTTTATTTGGGTCTGGAGAAGTCTGAGGTGAAGCTATAGGAATCATTTTAATACAGTTAAGCACCACCATGTAAAAAAAACAAACAAACAAACAAAAAGGCTGTGAAGAAAGCCAGAGTGGTTAAAGCTGAGTGCCAGGCAGGGTGCAGACTAGAAAAATAGGGGCCTGATCATGTGGAGACTTGCAGTACATATTAGAGCTTGGCATTTATCCTAAGGGTGGGAGGTTGTGACAGAAACATTTTAATTAAGATTGGCACCATTATCAGATTGCATTTTGAAACTACAGCCCTGACTACGCTGTGGAGAGCAGGTTGGAAGTGGGAGAAGTCGAAGGTGGTGGAGAAATCAATACTGGAAGTCTTTGTGTGCAGGAGAGCAAGACTGCAATGCTTTGGCTGGAAGGTTTTTGTATCACCTGCTTGTTGAATTGCCATGGATCAACAATTTCTCAATTAGAAGAAGACAAACAAGAAGATAAAGTATTTGGTAACTGTAAAGTTTTAAGCAGGAGCTCAGGAAGATTTTGAGAACATCTGGTTAGAATGTATTTCTTTTTAGAGTCTTGGCTGCCTTGGTTATTTCGCTGTTCCTTAGCATCTCACTAGAAGAGGGAAGAAAAAGAAGAGGAAGTGAAATTAAGCAATCAACTTTGTTACTTGTTAACAAAAGGTGGCAAGGAGGTTGAGTACCAGTTACAAAGAAACAACAAGAGTTTGCTTCTCAATCCCTTCTGTAAAAGCCCAATTGGGCCAGGCGCGGTGGCTCATGCCTGTAATCCCAGCACTTCGGGAGCCGAAGCGGACGGATCACGAGGGATAAACAGTAGATATGGCTTCGGAGCCTGGACTGTCCTTTGTTGGAGGGCACGATGCACCATAGATTTTTATTTCCACGAGACAGACTCCAGAGGTTTGCTGCCTTCCAGACAACAGCTGGCACCGGGCAGAGGCACGGCCTATGGCCTAAGCTGCTGGCGACTGCCTCACGCTTGGCGGTGCCTCCCAGGCTGCGCGGGGCAGCCCCGCACCCTGGGCTTCCCGTTCCGAGTAGGAGCGGACGCTGTTCTTCTCTGGAGGGCCCACGGCTGGCTGTTCCTCCTTATATTTGGGGAGAGAGGAGCTGGTTTGAAGGAAAGGAGGGATTAAGTTTGTAAAAGCGTTGGCTCCTCCTTTCAACTCTGGTGCCTAAAGGGTGAGCTTATAGCCAAATAAAAACGGAGAGAAATGACAAAAAAAAAAAAAAAAAAAAAAAGCGCGAGGCAGCCCTGCTGCCATGGGCTCTGTCCTGCTGCTGTGTATAATTTCCTGCAGTCCTGTTAATATGGGTGTGGTTAGAACTGCTGTGGTGATGGTGGCCCATCTCTGTAATGGCAGACTCTCTCTGTTATGGTGGGTTGCCTCGGCAATGGCAGGCTGTGTCAGCAATGGCAGAGTATCTCTGTAGGGGTGGAGTGCCTTGGTGATGGCGGACGCCCCTCCCCCATCCAGCTGCACCATCCTGGGTTCAGCTGTGCTTGCCATGAAACTCTCAACCCTGAGCTTTTCCAATTGCAGATTGTTTGTTTGTTTTTGTGGGGGTGGGACCCGCCAAACATGATCACGTGGCTCCCCGCCTCAGAGCCCCCCCCTTTTTTTTAAGTTGAATGGTTGACTCCAGTCACCTGCTGAAAGGGTGCCAGGATCTGTGTGATGTCTCGTGTGGCACCCCACTGCGCCGGCTGAAACAACGTCACTGCCCGGGAATCTCTTGGCCTGGCTTTATGTTTAAGTCCCATTTAATCGGATGAATGTGCTAATTTGCCTTCCCAGATCTTCAATTGCCAGTTTAACAGGGAAACCAGACCAGTGTATTTTGTACAGAGTGATGCTGCGCTGTGGTGCCGGCCAAAACAGCCATTCTGACTGAAACAGCCGTGCCAGCCAAAACAGCCATGCTGGTGACCCGTGGGGCTCCTACACCTGGGAATCTCCTAGTCTGTGGGCACTAACCCTCTGTGCTTTCACTGGGAGCTGCAATCCTGAGTTGCTCCTACAGTGCCATCTTCTCTTCTCACCAGTCTCTTATAATTTAAACAATTGTTTTTATTTCTGATTAAATTACACTTCTTACTCCTATAATTTATGTTGTATCTACTATTATTTAATATAAGTATCATTAATTACGTCCTCAATTCCTTTGATATATATATAGGCTTATTCAGATTACGTATATTTTTTGGTGTGAGACATGGCAGATTGTGTCTTTCAAGGACTTTGTCCGTTTCGTGAAGATTATCAATTTTGTATGCATAGAGCTGTTTAAAATATTCCTTCTGAATATAAATTGTTTTCTTCCTTTCTTTTTTTCTTTCTTTTCTTTCTCCTTCCTTCTTTCCTTCTTTTCTTTTCTTTCTTTCTTTTCTCCTTCCCTCTCTCCTTCCTTTCTCCTTCCCTCTCTCCTTCCTTCCTTTCTTCTTTGTTTGTTTGTTTGTTTGTTTGTTTGTTTGTTTGTTTCTGACACATTCTCACTTCACCACCCAGGTAGGAGTGCAGCAGTGCAATCTCAGCTCACTGTAACCTCCTCTTCCCGGGTGCAAGGGATTCTTGTGCCTCAGCCACCAAAGTAGCTGGGATTATTGGTGCATGCCACCACACATGGCTAATTTTTCTTGTGTTTTTAGTAAAGACAAGGTTTCACCATGTGAGCTAGGCTGGTCTTGATCTCATGACCTCAAGGGATCCTCCCACCTCAGTCTTCTAATATACTGGGATTACAGGCATAAGCTTCCTCCCCTTTAGAATGTATATTGTTCTACCAAAAAGACAAATGCACTCATATATTCATTGCAGCACTATTCACAATAGCAAAAATATAACCTAGAAGCCCATCAACAGTGGGCTCAGTAAAGAAACTGTAGTAAGGTAACGCCTGGGGAGAACCAGGAAGGGACATTTATTTTGAGGCAGTCCTGAGATAGGATCATGAAGGAAGAGGTGAAGGAAATTCCTGTAAGAGTGGCATTGAGTTGTTGCCCTCTGATCCCCAAAGAGATTAGTGAGGGCTGCCAGATGTGCTTTTTCTTTGTGCCCAGAGAGTCTCAGGTGGTGGGTGGTACTGATAAATTCTTCAACTATGATTTTGTGTTTGATACCTGTAATGAACAGGAAAAAGTCTTCAATACAACAGTAGCATCACTCATATAAGATGTATTTAAAAGACACAATAGGTCCTGGCCTATGAGCAGACTTGCTCTGGAAAAAAAAACCTATTCAACAGGAGGTGGATACACTGCAGAGCAAGAGAATGAACCAACAGTTGGGGTTATTCTTAGGGTAATACAATCGCTCTTCAAAGAAATTGATAAATAAAGTTAATTTACTCTGAAAGTCTCTTACTTAGAGATTTACAGTAAAAAATTTTGAATATTCGACGCCCATCTCATGAGAAAGCTCAAATAAATAAGTGGGAAGATCCTAAGGAAGACATAAAGATTGTGGGACTCACTGAGAAGACAGTTTTAGTTGCCTTGGATATTGTTTCCTATTTCGAGCAGGGCAACAACTCTAGGAATATGGCCTCCACAGCTCTGAACTCCCAGTCAGCTCAATCTCATGCCGTCTTTACAATCTCCATAGAGCAAAGAAAGAAAAGTGACAAAAATAGCAACTTTCACTCTAAACTGCATCTCGTAGACCTCACTGGATCAGAAAGAGAGAAGAAAACCAAGGCTGAAGGGGATCATCTAAAAAAGGGAAATAATATTAACTGAGACCTCCTATACTTGGAAAATGTAATCAGTGCTCTTGTAGATGACAAAAAAGGTGACTTTGGGTCCTACAGAGATTTCAAGTTTACTCAATTGCTTCAAGATTCACTGGAAAATAATAGCCATACTTTTATAATAGCCTGTGTGAGTCCCGTTGACTCCAATCTAGAGGAAACATTAAATACCCTTTGCTGTGCTGACAGAGGAAGATAAAACAAGACGAAACCTATTGCTAATATTGATCCCCAGATAGCTGAAGAAACCTATTGCTAATATTGATCCCCAGATAGCAATCCCCAGATAGCAATCCCCAGATTGCTAATATTGATCCCCAGATAATTGCTTAAATATAAAGCAACAGGGTACAATAGCTACAAGTCTTGTTGCTACGAGGCCATGGAGGTAATCTGCCTGGATCTATAAATGTGGAACCATCAGAGAATCTACAATCACGATGCAGAAGAGTCAGTCCCCACTAGAGGAGAATGAGAAATCAAGTCGTGGTCTCAGCAAGGCAGCTGGCCAGACAGCTCAAATATTGGAGAGAATCATTTTGACAAACAAAGCAAATGAACAAATGAACTCCAAGCTAGAAGAGCTCAGGCAGCATGCAGACTGCAAACTGGATCCCCAAAAGCTAGTGAAGGCTGTATAAGATCAAGAACTGAAAGAAAATGTATAGATAATTTGTAACCTGCAGCAGTTGATTACCCAGTTACTGGATAAAACTGTTGCTTACATGGCTGCAGTCATTGATACTGCAGTGGAACAAGCAGCTCAAGAGGAAACCAGTTCAGAGATGAGCAGGTCTTCTGACACTTTTACCACTCAGCAAGCTCTCCATCAAGCTCAGATGTCTAAGGGGGTGGTTGAGTTGAATAAAGCCCTTTTACTGAAAGAGGCCCTAAATAGGAAGATGACTCAGAATGACAGCCAACTACAGCCCATTCAGTTCCAACACCAGCATAAGTTAAAAATCTAGAATGGAAGTCATCGATCTGCAAAAGGAAAAGAAAGAATTGGTTCTTGAACTTCAGTCAGCAAAGAAGGGTGTCAACCAAGCCAAAGTGAGTGAGTGCCACTGCAAATGTCTCCAGGAGCTGGAGGGTCAAATAGATGATCTGAAGGAAAAACTGAATGAGTAGTCCAAATTTCTGAAACTAAAGGAATCCACAGAATGTACTGTCTCCAAGCAGAATCAGGAGATATGGATGATGAAAAACCAGCAGGTACAGTTAATGTGTCAAATGAAAGAGGATGCTGATAAGTTTAGACAGTGGAAGCAGAAAAAAGACAAGTCATACAGTTAAAGCACACACACACACACACACACACACACACACACACACGACTGTAAGAGGCAAAATGAGCTGCTCAAACTTGAATAAACTTTCAGAAACAATCCAATGTGCCCAGATGTAAAACTGAAGAGGTAGCAGCTGCCAACAAGTGTCTCAGAAATGCTCTCCAGAAACTACAGAAAGTTGCAGATAAGCAGAAAGAGACTCAGAGCCGTGGAATGGAAGGCATTGCAGCTTGAGTGAAGAAATGGCTTGGAAACAAAATTGAGGTTATGGTCAGTACTAAGGAAGCCAAATGCCACCTGAATGGCCTCCTTGAAGATGGAAAGATCCTGGCTCAGGTTGTGGCTCAACTCAAAGAGAAAAAGGAACCTCCTAAACTCTGGATTCATACATTCTCCCTTACTGAAGTGTGTGGTCAATTTTGGAGTCAGATTATATTACAAAGCATATTGAAACCCTAGAGACTGAACTGGAACTCAGGAGTTCTCAGACTGCTGACCTACAGCAGAAGCTGCTGAATACAGAAAGTGAAGACTAGCCAAAACAACGCTGGGAGAATATTGTCACCATTCTGGAAGCAAAATGTGCTCTAAAATATTTTATTGAAGAGCTGGTCTCCTCCAAAATACAGATCAGCAAATTTGAAAGCAGCCTGAAACAGAGAAAAGCCAGCTATGCTGACATGCAGAAGATGCTGTTTAAGGAACAAAACCATTTTGCTGAGACAGAGTTACAAGCTGAGCTGGTCAGAATAGCACAAAGAGAAGGTACTGTACCTTCTTGGCCAGCTGCACCAAAACCAAATGGCAGAGAAGCAGTTTGAGGAATCTGTCAGTGAAAAGTAACAGCAGCTGCTGAGGACACTGAAGTGTCAGGATGAAGAACTTGAGAAGATGTGAGAAGTGTGTGAGCAAAATCAGCAGCTTCTCCAAGAGAATAAAATCACCGAGCAGGAACTGACCCTCCCCCAGGTAGCCAGCCGAAAGAAACATCTTCCTAAGGATACCCTTCTATCTTCAGACTCTTCTTTTCAATATGTCCCACCTAAGCCAAAACCTTCTCATGTTAAAGTTCCTGGAGCAAAGCATGGGCATCAAGGATCTAAAATATTGTTTAGAGCAATCTGTGAATGAGCATAAGGATGGTGATAGTGATGGTGATGAGGGGGATGATGAGGAATGGAAGCCAACAAAATTAGTTAAGATGTCCAGGAAGAACATCCAAGGGTGTTCCTGCAAGGGATGGTATGGGAACAAGCAGTGTCAGTGCAGGAAGCAAAATTCAGACTGTGGTGTGGACTGTAGCTGTGACCCCACAAAGTGTTGGAACCACCAGCAAGGCAAGAATATCTTGGGCACTGTTGAATGGACTCAGGATTCTGAAGGCTCCTTCAAACTGGAGGATCCTACCAAGGTGGCCCCAGGATTGAGCTTCTTTAACCCTGTCTGTGCCACTCCGAATAGCAAGATCCTGAAAGAGATGTGTGACGTGTAGCAGGTGCTGTCAAGGAAGACTGCTCCAGCTTCCCCACTCCCTCTTGACCTCCCAGAGTTGAAACATGTAGCAACAGAATATCAAGAAAATAAAGCTCCAGGAAAGAAAAAGAAATAAGGAGTGGCCAGCAACACCAGCTTCTTCTCTGGCTGCTTCCCTACGAAACAAGAGGCCCACTGAAGTTGGAGGCATCATCTCCACCCCTGGTTTGGCTTGGGAAACACTTTCAGGTTGCAGCCAGAAGGGGTTTTTTAAATGACTTTCCTGGATTTCACGTTTCTTACTGTTGAAAAAATATATAATTACTGACAAGAAGGTAACCTTTATTGGATGTTGGCCCTCAGCCTCCAGGTCCAGACTACAACTGTCTGTTCTCTAAAAAGGCGTTAAGCCACCTAACGAAGAGAGAGCCAACTGATGTTCCTAATGACTCATCAGGAACCAGTCATCAAGTTGTTTCTTATTTGTAAGCAGTTCAAGCTATCTCCTGAGCGGATGCGGCCAAGGCTTTCTTATCTTTTGGGTGTCTCTGCTTAACTGTTTAACAGAGGAGCCTGGCCTAAAATGGAGGCCTGGCTCAGAACTTTGACTCCAACTCAGTAATGCGGTTGTAATCTTTCCTTACCTGACCTTCTCTAAATTTAAGTGCTTCGATAGTACTATCAACTGTCTGCCATGTTTTTGAAGTAAACGAATTATTATTCTTTATTATACTTTAAGTTCTGGGATACATGTGCAGAATGTGGAGGTTTGTTACATAGGTATATAGGTGCCACAGAGGTTTGCTGCACTCATCAATCAGTCATCTACGTTAATTATTTCTCCTAATGCTATACTTCCCGTAGCCCCCAACCCCTGACAGGCCCTGGTGTGTGATGTTTCCCTCCCTTTGCCCATGTGTCCTCATTGTTCAACTCCCACTTATGAGTGAGAACATGTTGTGTTTGGTTTTCTGTTCCTATGTTAGTTTGCTGAGAATGATGGTTTCCAGCTTCATCCATGTCCCTGAAAAGGACAGGAACTCATCCTTTTTTATGGCTGCATAGTATTCCATCGTGTATATGGGCCACATTTTCTTCATCCAGTCAATCACTGATGGGCATTTGGGTTGGCTTCAAGTCTTTTCTATTGTGAACAGTGCTGCAATAAACATATTTGTGTATCTGTCCTTATAGTAGAATGATTTATACTCCTTTGGGTATATCCCCAGTAATGGGATTGCTGGGACAAATGGTATTTCTGGTTCTAGTTCCTTGAGGAATCACCACACTGTCTTCCACAATGGTTGAACTAATTTATACTCACACCAACAGTGTAACAGTGCTCCTATTTCTCCATATCCTCTCCAGCATCTGACTTTTTAATGATCGCCATTCTAAACGGTATGAGATGGTATCTCATTATGATTTTGATTTGTGTTTCTCTAATTATCAGTGGCGGTATGCTTTTTCTCATGTTTGTTGGCTGCATAAATGTCTTCCTTTGAGACATGTCTGTCCATATCCTTCACCCAATTTTTAATGGGGTTGTTTGATTTTTTTTCTTGTAAATTTGTTTAAATTATTTGTAGATTCTTGATATCAGCTTTTTGTCAGACAGATAGATCACAAAATTTTTCTCCCATTCTGTAGGTTGCCTGTTCACTCTGATGATAGTTTCTCATGCTGTGCAGAAGCTCTTTAGTTTAACTAGATTCCATTTCTCAATTTTGGCATTTGTTGCCATTGTTTTTGATGTTTAAGTCGTGAAGTCTTTGTCCGTGCCTGTGTCCTAAATAGTATTACCTAATGGTGTATATGTACCACATTTTCTTTGTCCAATCTATCATTGATGGGCATTTAGGTTACTTCCAGGACTTTGCTATTGTACACAGGGCTGCAGTGAGCATATGTGTGCATGTGTCTTTATAGTAGAAAGATTTATAGTTCTTTGGGTACATACCCAGTAATGGGATTTCTGGGTCAAATGGAATTTCTATTTCTAGATCCTTGAGAAATTGCCACACTGTCTTCCACAATGGTTGAACTAATTTACACTCCCACCAACAGTGTAAAAGTGGTCCTATTTCTCCACATCCTCTCCATCATCTGTTATTTCTTTATATACATAAAGATGCAGAAGTGTTTTTAAGGATCCAGGACTAGAAATACCATTTGACCCAGCAATCCCATTACTGTGTACATACCCAAAGGATTATAAATTATGCTATTATAAAGACACATGCACACATATATTCATTGCAGCACTGTTCTCAATAGCAAAGACTTGCAACCAACCCAAATTCCCATCAATGATAGACTGGATAAAGAAAATGTAGCACATATACAGCATGGAATACTATGAAGCCATAAAAAGGGGATGAGTACATGTCCTTTGCAGGGACATGGATGAATCTGGAAACCTTCATTCTCAGCAAACTGACACAAGAACAGAAAACCAAACACCACATGTTCTCACTCATAAGTGGGTGTTGAACAATGAGAACACAGGGACACAAGGAGAGGAACATCAGACACTGGGGCCTGTTGGGTGTTAGGGGGCTAGGGGAGGGATAGCAAGGGGTAGGAAGATAGGGGAGGGTGAGCATTAGGAGAAATACCTAATGTAGATGACAGGGTGATGGATGCAGCAAACCACCAAGGCACACGTATACCTGTGTAACAAACCTGCATATTCTGCACATGTACCCCAAAACTTAAAGTATAATAAAAATAGTACTTAAATAATTGTGGTCTTTTAATAATTGTTGTAATGGGAAAATGTTAGAGCTTTGAATATGATAATTCTGATATAATTTAAAAACAATTTCACACCAAATAGTTTAGTATAACTGCTAGTAAGTAAAAAAAAAAAGTTCAATATAAAATGCATGTTAGATTTTCTGTTCTAAATATATGTTAGATTTTCTGTATGGGAAATGGCTTTAGAGAGCTGGGTCACAGATTGAGAAGTTATAGCTGGTTCTAAAAATATAAACATAAATAAGGCTTTTTTTCATTGGCAAAGTAGTGGTAACATTTAAAGAAACATAACTTTTGATATTTGGAACTAATGGAATTAGAATATGATTACTTTGGTCTATTGCTAACTATCCTTCCATAATTATTGGTCAGTGTTCAAAATAATTAGCACTTCCATCAGATAGCAATTATGGTCAAGAAGAAAAGAGTAACTTTTTATGACACAGAAATTCCTATCTGTAAATAAAAAATAAGGCAACCATCTGGGTATTTCTAAACACACAAACATCATCTAAGCAAAACATACAAATAATATGATCTAAACAAAGATCTTTAGTATTTATGCTTTTCATTGAGTTGATTTTTCATTTCATAGAATATGTGTTCTGTCTGTCCCACGTGTTAAAAATTGGACTCATGAGATACTTCCTATTCCCTCAGATTCCTGATCTTACTTCTTTTATATTTCTGGTCTCATTCACTATCAAAGTTCAATCTACCACTCACTATTCTCAATTCCAACTCAAAAATAATCTTCATATCTTCTTAACTAAAGTTATCTGAATCTTGGAACTCCTCATTTCTTACCTTGACTTTTTCAAGAAACTTATAACTGATCTTTCTGCCTGTGATATTCATTTTTTCCAAATTGCCTTTCACACTTTCAGGAGACATATTTGCAAGCCCATATTTGATCATCAAATATTATTTTGTATATTATCCTATTTCATTTATGTAATATTATATTGATGTCACTGATTTTTATTTATCTTTCTCACTAGACTCCCAGCTCTTTAAAGGTACCAAGATCACAAATTATTTGCAATTGTGTCTCTAGTGCCTGGCTCTTATTAGGCTCTAAATTGTTTTTCTATGAATGAATGAACAGGCAATATATTTCATACCACCAAGACTTTGCATGAAGTATTCCCACTCCTGCAAAGCTTTCTCCCTCTTACCGTGCCTCTTTCTCCCTATTTCACTATAACAAAGCTTCTTCTCACCTCAGGGCATTTGACACTCTCTTCCCTTCTGTGATGGTCTTACCCTCAATCGCCATCTCTTTAATTTACCTAGATCTTTAAAATTCTTAAAATATAATTTTAAATGTCATTTCTTCATTTAAGACTTCCCTGACTACCCAGTCCACAAACCCCTGCCTCACCAAAATAGTCTTTCTCACAATAACTTGTTTTAATTTAAAGATAAATTACTACAATTTTTGATTTAATTATTTATGTTTAATTTTTAGAATTAAAAAATTACTGTATTACCACAGTATATTGTAAGCTCCATAAGAGCAGGAGTCATGGTTTGTTCACTACTGTATCATCACTCAGAACACTACCTGACTCATAGTAAGCACTCAAAAATGTTTTCAATAATAAATATATGCATGATAGAACAAATGAATAAAAGCAATTCTAGCCTCTTGACCAATGGTTTATAGGTCTCAGCTTAATCTACTAAAACTGTTAAATATACCTTAGGCCATTTTTTTGTCTAAGGAAATATCACACCCCTACAAATTAGTAAGTTGGTACTTTTCTAGCTTCTTGCTTTCTGATCAGTTTCTCTTTTTTTTTTTTGTTACAGTTGTGAACCCTGGAAAACAAGATGGAGGGTGGCCTGCATTTGTCTGAAGTAATGAAAGATGCTAAAGAGAACATAAATGAAATGATGTAGATTATCTAAGGAAAAGGAATAGGGCATCAACTTAGATGACTGGAAAGTAGAATTTCTTGAAAAGCGTGTCACAGAGCAGGAAGGAGATAGGTGCATGGCACTCATGTAGTCTGACTCCACTGGTAAGCTAAATGGAAGAACTATTCTAGAGAAAGCAATGGATATCTCTAAAATAGGTCACCTGCTCTTTATGCCTAAACACATGAATGTCAGTCATAGAAACACTTGCTTCTTCACAGTCATCAGTGATCAATTTAAAATAAAATCTGTTCACATTTGTCTCTTTTCAAACAAAAATAAATATTTTATCCTCTGTCATAGTTTCCAATGTGCATAAAAGTGTACAGTATCTGAGAACTTTTTCTACTATTTTAACAGCAAGGGCAAGATTGTAGCTGGAATACATACTAAAGGTCAATTTGACACAAACAGGGCAGATGCATAGCAGGGAATTACTGAATTTCATGCTGCATTTCATTGTAATTTATTATTTTGACAGTAATTTTTAATTTTCTGCTGGCACTCTCTGTTTAAAGGTGTTCTAGAAATTCAAATTAATTTTGCCAAACTTTTGGTGAATGATTCGATTGGCTCCACTGCAAAATCCAACCAGGAGGTGGCTCCTTTAGCAAATAAAAACAGCATTCAGGAAATAAACACTATTCTTTTATGATGACTTTAAGATTTGCTTTTATGAATGTATTTTATACAAATCAAATATGCAGGCAAAAGTGCCAGTTTTATTGTGAATTTGAAAACCAGACAGCAAAGAATGCTTGGACATGGAAATCCTATCTATCTGATAGAAGAGGCCAGGGGCTAGTTACTTTGGCTAGTTGAGTGTTTTGTTTAACTAACAAGTTTTATTTTCCAGTCAACTAGCTTTCACTCCTAAAAGATCCAACAGCAAGAGAACTTGGGACTTCAGGGATAATGGTGGGTGAGCCCAGTCTTGTGAGAAACACTGAAGTAGGTCAGACGCTTCTGTATATCTAGTACTTAAGCCCTAAATGGGGGAACGAACCACAATACAAGCATTCTAACAGTATGAAGAAAGAAAAGACAGTGACTACTAAAATGAGACTACTTTTTCAAGAATTACAGTTTGTAAAATTACCTTAATTACATGGTAATACAATGCAATTCTTAAGA
Source organism: Saguinus oedipus (assembly GCA_031835075.1). Taxonomy (NCBI): domain Eukaryota; kingdom Metazoa; phylum Chordata; class Mammalia; order Primates; family Cebidae; genus Saguinus; species Saguinus oedipus. The sequence goes on along the minus strand of CM063191.1, from coordinate 76,049,423 downwards.
GTCTAATTTTAGATATAGGAATCAAGAAGAGAGAAATTGTCATGTGAAATTAAAATTTCAAAAAGTTCTTCTTAAGTGGATAAGATTTGTGATGGGCCTGAAGTAACAGGGGTGAGAATTACTTGGACAAGTTGCAAGTAGAGAGGATGACATTTTGTTAGAAAACCCGCTTGTGCAACATTTTGAGAAATGGAAAGAAAACCATCATGAGCTGGTAATAGAGAAAGATGAGAGATAAAAGATGAGAAGTTTTCAGAGACCATCTATCTCTGAACAGAAAATCACATACTAATTTTAAAGTACAGACTACTCTCTGGGAGCCACACACATTCATCTCTGCCTGTACCCTTGAGAAGTATGTCCAGAGCCACTCACACCTGATGCTGATGTGCATTATGCGACAGAAGCAAACGGAATTTCTCATTTTGGAATTCAACAGAACAGTCATGAATGCTGTCATGAGCTCAAGATACATCTTTCAAGTGAGTGAGCTTGCCATCAGAAAGACAGTAGTTGCTGTTTGAGAGAAAAAAAAAAGATCACTTTTTCTCCAGCCCTTTTCTCCTGCCCTGTATTTTTCACTTTCTCCTTTTCTCAGCCAAAGTAAAAACACTGTTTACAATAACAAAGACTGGGAACCAACCCAAATGCCCATCAATGATAGACTGGGCGGGGAAAATGCAGCACATATACAACATGGAATACTATGCAGCCATAAAAAACGATGAGTTCATGTCCTTTGTAGGGACATGGATGAACCCGGAAACCATCATTCTCAGCCAACTGACACAAGAACAGAGAATCAAACACTGCATGTTCTCACTCATAGGCAGGTGTTGAACATTGAGAACACATGGACACAGGGAGGGGATCATCACACACTGGGGTCTCTGGGGGGAACTAGGGGAGGGACAGCAGGGGATGGGGAGTTGGGTAGGGATAACATGGGGAGAAATGCCAGATATACGTGAAGGGGAGGAAGGCAGCAAACCACATTGCCATGTATGTACCTATGCAACAATCTTGCATGTTCTTCACATGTACCCCAGAAGCTAAAACTCAATTATATATACATACATACATACATATATATATATGTAAAAAACAAAGAACACTAAATTTATTTAGATATATATTGACATGGTAGATCTCTAGGTGAAAGCAGCAAATGTTTCACTGGTCTAAAAAAATGAAACACAGAGTATAAACTGTGAAGGGCAACCTGTTTAGCTTCTCTGCTATAAGGCACCCAGTTAATGGGATGGATTTTGAATTTTTATATAGTAGTTATTTATTTTAAAATCACCTAGATGTTTTAGCAGAAAGCTTCTTATTTCTTATTTTCATAAGGTTTTCTTACACAGGCTTGTTCCCTGTTTGAGTGAGACTTTTATCACATTTCAACTTTCAAAGTTACCTTTTCTTTTTTGGAATAATTCTCAAATTTCAAAATGAAAACCTTAAAGAAAAAAAATATTCAGCATGGATCTGTAACCGAATTTCTTTCATAAGACCTGTGTTTTCCACCAGTCAGATATGAATTATTGCATAATGCTTCATGACTTAATTATGATGGATAAGGCAATGAGAAAGCCTGAAACCAGAAGGCAGTTCAGAAACAATAGCCATGACTTACCCCATTGGGTGAGGGGTCAGAAGAGGGCGCCACAGACTTTAGAGCATTTCTGTCAAGCTGGTGCTAACCTTTTAAGTAGGAAGGCAGTCAGAATGATGAAACCACATTTTTATTGTTTTAAAATAATTATTGACTGTTTCTGTGTTAGGCAGTTACAGGAAACGTTTCCTCATAAGATGGAAATAATCATGCTTGAAACTTATTTTACTATTTTTAAAGTTTCTACCTCTAACTAGCAATCTCAATGCAGTTAGTGTTTAAAGATGGGAGGTTCTAATCTTTTTTCTGTGCCTAGCTAATAGAGAAATACAAAATAAAAATTCTCAAACTTAATCATTTTTGTTATTTTAACCCAGAATATCTGAGATTAATGGTGTCTTACACATTGCATCTAACTCTCTTATTTGACATCATGAGAAACTGAGCCCCTGAGGAGCTGCACATTGGATGTTGATAGAGTTGTGACACTTTTTCAAAGAGTAACTAGCAAATCCAGTAATAATTTATGTCAATGATGGCAATATATAGAGGAATTTTCCTCATCTGTGAGTGATTCTTAATCAAACCTTTATGGATGAAATGGTATGTACATAGAATTGTTTTAAAATACTTCAGTAAAAAGTGGGAGGAAGGACAAGTAAATACTACAAGATTTGAAACCTGTTCTTAATCATTGAAATGGGGTTACCGTTCATTACACCATTCTCTTTATTTTTGTATATGTTCAAATATTTCTATAATAAAAAATATTTTTCTATTTATTCTTTTCTCTTTTGGAGGTCTTGCTTTGTCACCCAGGCCGGAGTGCAGTGTTGCTGTCTCAGCTCGCTTACTGCAAACTACATCTTCTGGGCTAAAGCAATCCTCCCACCTTAGCCTTCTGAGTAGGTGGGACTAGAGATATGTGCCACCATGCCTGGCTAATTTAATTTGTGTGTGTGTGTGTGTGTGTGTGTGCATGTGTGTGTAAAGATGAGTTCTCACTATATTGCCCAGACTGGTCTTGAACTCCTGGGTTCAAGTGATCCTCATACCTAGGCCTCCTGGAATGCTAGGATTACAGATGTGGGTCACAGCTTCCGGCATAAAGAGCATTTTCTAAAAGTAATGTGTGTTAGGGGAAAGGATATGTAACAGGAAATTAAACCATAATGTATAGATCATGTATAATCTATGGATTTTAAATATCCATGATTATGACCATAATAAATATTTTTAAAATAAAAGATGTCTTAATACCAATAAAAGTTTTATAAATAGGCAATGCTAAAGAAAGTGTGCTTTTGCACAAAACTGTACACTGGCATGTGCTAACATGAGGGCTTTTGTTTTCAGGAGAAATATGATTAAGTTCACACTTTGGAAACTATAACTTTATTATTTGCACTGTATTGTATCTGTAGATTCCTTCAATTTTATCTAGAAATATAAGCATATATGGGGTGGATGTGTACGTTTATAAATACAGGGAGCAGGTGGGATACTTCTCAATATAGTTTGATTATGTAGCAACTGATTTGGGAGTGTGTTTCTAAAACAATTTTAGTATCATCTGTGAGTAAAAAATTTTTGAGATGAACCAATCACCAGGAAACAATTCTTTTATGGTCCTACACACATCTAAATACGCAGACATAGAATGCTAATAGGTCATCAAAAAGAACTAGGGGAGCATCAGTTAAATCGGTTCAGGAAGGGAATTTGAGACCCTGGCTACAAAAAAAAAATATGCTGGATTTTACTGGAAAAAGAGGATATCTTTTAAAAAAACTGCGAACAAAGACCATATGAGCCTTCTGGTTTTATAACACAGATGACAATTAATAATTTTTGTAGCAAAAAGCTAACAATGTACAGACACAGTCCCTCCTCCTAATTAACAAATTAATAAGCAAAAAAACTCTGAAAGCTTAAAATTTAGGGGTTGGAGAGGATCATACTGTCCAAATCATTTTTTTCCAACTGTTTCTCTATGATCTTTCTGCTTCAGAAGACTAGATAGGAGAGTGATCAAGAACTGCTTTCACTTCATGAAATGCAATGAATGTCTCACTTTCCACTCCAATACATTAGCATTGTTTTTATATTACTACAAAGGTAGCTAGGTTTTGGTACTTTACCCTGAATTTTTGTTTCATTTTTCAAATTGAATTCATATTTATGTTTCTTGGTATGCAAGGAGCAATTTACCAAGAAAGGCATCAGGTCTGTGGTACACTAACCATTTGCAAACAATACTTCTTCCTATAAAGGCTTGCTCTCTCTTTTTGAAGGAAATTTTTAGACAAACAATGTTTTGAGAAAGAAATTCAGATGTCGGAGAGAAAAGATCATAAGAGCAGGGGCTTTAAGAAACCTGGCTTGTGCGTGTGATTTACACATTTTGAAAAGTATTACTATAAATGAAGCAAAGTCAATAGAAGATGTAACAATATCAGATGTGAGTTACAGTTGAGTTACCCACTTGGGAGTCAGTTTTAGATTGGAGCTGATATGAGGGAAAAGGGCCAAAACATGAAATCTTGGCTATGCAAAAGCTGAAATAAGATTGATGGATTTAGAAATTGAATTTTACTTGGAATAAATGCTTACCTTAATTTCCTTTATGGACCACTGCAATTTTGGTTTAAAAGAAATGATAATCACTTAAAAATTATTCTGTAATTTTGAGAGTACAAAAAGTACAAGTAGGAAGGAGGTGTCATGTGGGAAATGAGAGAAAGAGGGGAAAACTGATGTCCATAAAGAATATGGTACTTAGAAATAGAATTATATTGGTAGTCGGGAGACCTATATTTTAACCACAGTACTGATATTAACTTTGTAAGTTACTGTAAGAAATTTCCTTTTCTTACTGGGCCTTTGTTCCCTCATGCAATCATTTAAAATGATTACACTAAATGGTATAACCCTTTATAATTCTGCAATTCAAGTTAAAGTTGTTTGGAATCATCTATTGCAAATTTGTTAGGTTTTGACTAATGTTCATTTATAATTTACAGCAACTAATAAAACTGACCCATTAGTATAAATTTTAATTGGAGTTTTCCATTCTAATCATGTTAATGCTAAATGAAGGTTATACTTGGTCTTGAAGCATTATGCTGAGCACAACTCACTGCCTACAGCTGGAGATAAAAGTGGAGGAGGTATACATGATTGGGCTGACTCTTCACCAAATCCAGAAAAACACAACTTGGAAATGGCTGATTTGGAGTAATCTCCGGCATTAGTTTTTTTCTTCTATGTTCTAAACTTTTCCTAGGTTACTACAGTTTCCAGTTAAACCTGATGTTCCTGTCCTACTTGGCTGTTACGCTGTCTCTTTCATAGATCCCTGAGATTTACGCAACTGTTAGGAATGTGATCAGTTTTTAGATATCTCTTCTGCCTATAGAGATTATTGGCTTTGCACATCTGAATTCATCTATATCTAGACTCTTTTCCTCATCCAACTCTGTTCACATCTTGTCCTAAATTTTGGTTCCTCTCTTTAACTCACTATTACAACTTACATCAACACCTCCCATAACTGGCAGTACAGGTTCAAATATGCCACTAAATTTAAGGAAATGAAAGGAAAAATTATATGCCAATCTACTAAGCCTCAAGCAGTAGTCTTCCCCACCTGCTTTTTTTTATTTTAAAGCCACTAATGCATGACTTGTCTCCGTGAACTATATAGTAGTATGGTGCACAAATAATTGCAGTTTCACCATTAAAAATAACAGCAAAAACCACAAATACTTTTGCACCAACCCAATAAAAAAGAGTGTCTTTCTCACATAGTGAAACGTTCTTGTGACCACATCAATCTCATTTTTGCCAGGTCTTGCTGTGTGATTCCTGAAAAAAATCTACCCTTTCTGAGAAATAGAAGTTCTTTTCTATATATTCTAAGGACACAAACCAAATTTAGACCTGATCCCATCTGCCACAATTTGTATATGAGACTATTTAGGAGGTTTTTGGACAACAATTTTATTTCAATAATTAACATTATGATTTATGATGTAATCAATGTTTTTTTAGTAGAGATGGGGTTTCTCCATGTTGGCCAGGCTGGTCTTTAATTCCCGATCTCAAGTGATCTCCCCACCTCAGCCTCTCAAAGTACTGAGATTATAGGTGTGAGCCACTGCACCTGGCCCTAGCACCTATAATTGTATTTACTTCTTAAGTTTCACACAGTCTAGGAAGCTGGCAGAGTAGGTACTATTATCTTTATTTTGGAGAAAACAAAATTGAGAACTCACCAGAGAGGTACTTCTGGTTTTTATATTTTACATTAGAAGCAGAGTAGGCAGCATAACTCTAGAGCCAAAACATTTTGGCATCTTATGGGATCCTAGGTTCTATCTGGACTAGTTTGTCACTGGAAGTAGCAGTAGAAAGGGTTTTAGAGAATAAGACAAAAGGTACAGATAAGAGTCCTGAGCACTTTGTTCAATGTTCATCTATATCTTGAAAAGTATGCACAGTCTCATTCTCCCAACCTAACCTGAGAACTGAACACCTCTGGAAGAAACTTTTCTGCTGCCCTGGTGTAAACTGGTAGAGGGAATCCATCTGAGGTTTATATATGCAAACCTTTTGACCTACCTAGTTTGAGAATATGACTAAATAGATCATTGCACATTGTTTTGTTTTAAGATGATGAAATCTCAGATTTTCACTTTCAGTAACATTTAACATGGTAATAAATTCCTTCTAAACATTGATAAAGCCAGAAGAACTAAAAACACTATTTACTCAGCTATCCTTTTATCTCTGATCAAAACAGATTATAGCATATCAATGGGAACCAAAGGAGAAAGAAGACTAGGCAAGAATTAGAGATTTAGGAATCATCAGTATAGAGGTAGTAGTTGCAATCATAAAAGTAAATGTACCTGGTGTGAACAGGCAGCATAAAAAGAACAATAATTGCCTGGGAAGTGGTATGGTGAAGAACAATATTTAAGCACTGAGCAGAGGGAGAGTTGACCCAGAAAGAGAGAACAAAAGGAAATAGACAAAAGGTAGCAAGATCAGGATGGCTACTTAATAAAACTCAGGAGGCAAAGCTCCAAAAAGTGGTGATGAACAGTGTAAACCACTTTAAAAAGGTCAAGAATGATGATGATTTGAGGAAACATTACATTATATATTAATTGAGAAGACACTCATGACCTTCAAGTGAGTATTTTCATTAGAAAATGTGGAAGCCAAGTTTTAAGAGATAGAATAAGATATGGATGTAGTAGGTGAAAGTTATTTATAGATGTTTGGGTGTGAAAAAGATATAACAAAATTATGATAATTTAAGTGGAAAAGAATTTCACTATGTTTAATAATTTATAAATATTTCTTACCTTAGAAATCAAAACAGATGATAGTTTGATGAGGCAACATGGTAAATGTAATTTACATCTGTCTGTTATTAAGTGAATAAACAAAAGCACCTAAGTCTGTGCTTTTTGCATTTAGTTAGGGGAAAAGAGACATGAGCATTGGCACCTTAGGGTGGCATATGATTATATATAACAATAGTCTTCCTTTCATTTCCCACTAAGACTGAGTAGTGCCACCCACACTGTTCCTTTACTCTGTGAACATCTTTTCACAGTTCTGATGGTACCATTATTTAAAACCTTCTGAATGTTCTAGCTATTTCTGTCACCTCTTGAAGACTCCCGATTTGCCTCTGTTTACAAGTTTTAGTCAAAACAGGAGGTTAAGTGAAATAAATTAGTGCTGATGTGACTAATCAACAGTCTAGAAATAAAAATAGTCATTTCCAATTTGGTCCTAGTATCTTAAATTTCATTATAAATCCATGACTTTGCATGTGAATACATATAGTGTTTATACCTTTTTTTTCCTTTTCTTTTCTTTTCTTTCTTTTTTTGCACGGCAGCTTGTCTCTGCAGTGTTCAGTGATGAGGATCTCAAAATAACCACCAGTTCATATGAGGACCTAGAGAAAGTCTAACTAACACTGTTTCTCCCCTATCACACCTTCTCTTTCCTCCTCCTTGTATTTCCCTGACTTCTGTGGGAGGGGCTTAATTCCTTAGTTGAATCACAGTCTTTCAATGTCTTCCAGTTCCAATTTCTCTTTAAGTGTGATTGAAATCTGAATTCATGCAATCGCCAACCTGGGGTGAAACATGTCCATGGACTGGGCGCATGATCAGGTAATATTTCATAGGCAGCAATGAGTAACATCCAAGAATGTGAAGCATTCATGAGAAGCCTAAATTCAACTTAGCTTGAGTTTATTAAGTGGAGCCTTCAGGGATTTCATGTTTCTTCTCATTAGAAAAGTATTTATGTTTCAAATCACTAGCAATCCCCAAATGCAACTTATTGGCACCTGTTTGTTGAAATTCATTTCTTATTCAAAGAACTCTATACTTTCATTTCATCCTCAAACTCCCCATCAGCTGTAAGCCTCTGATCTTTCATTTTAATATTTCCAGTAATTCTGCTTCATGTGTAGATAGTTGGTGATGTATTTTAAGTGGTAATATTGAGGATAAAATAACTTTTGTGTTATTGCTAAGACAATCATAATCTTATTACATTTTTAGGCCATTCAAAATCTCATGCTGCCACATCAGAAAATGTGATTACTATTTTCCACAGGAAATAGTCTAAACACTTTATATGGGAAATTTAGTTCCTCAATATGTACCCTTATATCCACTTTCACAGTTTACTTATCCTGAAGACAAAACTCCTTGCTGACTGTCAATCTCTTATATCTGCTCAACAAGAATCATAGCTCAGCTACCAGGCCCTTAGCACCTATATACAAGCCCAAGACTGCAACCAGAAGAAATAATAAAAGAACTCTGCCTTAGAATCAGAGATATTTCTTTGTCCCCTACACTGAAGCAATGGACCAATTTTATTGACTTAGATGTGCCTATTATCAAGTTTTTGTTTAACTGATATTTAGGTCATACCATCTTTCAAAATTATTCCTGGTTTCTTGTCCCTTAGCCACCATCTAAATCCTGTCAATAGATAAAGGAAGGAAAGCCTCAGTAGTTTGTGAAAATTTCTCCTTGCAATTAAATAAAATGACATAAGCAAGAAATGATAAATAATAAAGTTGGCTTACAGACAAGGCCAACTTATTCTAACTACTTTGTGTATTTCATCTGTAATTAAGATGAGTGAGAGGACTACCATAGTTGCCTATCTTCAGACAGTTTTAGTTTTTTTGTTTCATCTGTTTTGCTATTGTATTTGTATAGGTGAGTACTCAAAGGAAAACACTGCTGTGCGTAGTTCACACGTTTCCAATACCAAAGTCTACTCAGTGAGAATGACAACATTAAACTTCTCTCAAAGAAGAATCTGAGGAAAGTTGACAACATTTTGCTTATCAAAGATTTTACTAACAAATGGAAATATATGTCCATTTGTGGAAATTCAACTAGCTGGGGAAAGATTCCTTGAGCACAACAGAATAAGGAACAAACTGGCTACATAAATAGTGCTTTAATCTGTCTACACCAAATGGTAATCCACCAACTAGATTATCTGTGAATACAAACATTACAATTAAAACCCAGTTCCAGCAAATTAGAACAGAAGGTCATGGATGTCAAGTTCTCTCCATGAGCAAGGAAATAATAACCAAGGGAAAATGAATCTTGAATACTTGGATAAAATAATATTCTCAAAAATTATTTGAAGCATACTTTTCCTCTGTTTAAGAAAATTCAATCCAAAGCAACATCTGGATCATGCATTATTTTAACAAAGGCTAGGCAAGAGGAGGAGTCTCTGCTGAGTTCATTACAAAAGGTTCATTGTCTCATCAAATAGCAATTACTTTTAAAACCACCCAACCAAAAATATTCCGACCATGTAAATTCCCACCCACACACTCGCTGACATAGAACAGCATCTCACAAAAATATCTAAACACTTAGAAGAAGAAAAGAGTGGGAGTGGGTCAACATCCACTTTTTTTCTACTGGACTCAGAGACTTTCTTTACGTTTGCTAATTACAGTGGTTAAGAACACAGACTTTGGTACCAGACTGAGGTCAAAATATGTCTCGACTCTCTTAGCAGTGTGACTTTTGGCAAGTCATTCAACATCTCCGTGCCTCAGTTTCCTCATCTGTAAAATGTCATAATAATAGAAGCTAACTGATAGAGTTGTTGTGATGATTCCATAAATTGAAATAAGTGTTTGTTATCATTTTAAGGCATGTAATTCCTCACCATGTACTCTTTATGACTGGGTTTCATCTAAGTCAAGCTTATTTGTCTGGTTGGTTACATTGAACTTCAAAGCAATCCCTAATATAAGGAACTTTGTATACATGCTGCGTTCAAGTGGGATATGTAGACACTATCGTGTTTTGTGTAGTGGGTACACAAATCCCTCATATAGGATTATATGTGTTTGTGTGTGTGTGTGTGTGTGTGTGTGTGTGTGTGTGTGTGTTCATACTTTTTTGGCATGGCTATATCTGAAATTCCTAGGCCAATTGACAAGTGCATTATTCTTTTTCACAAGAGTAAATTTTTAAGATAATGATTTTCCTTTATTTTTTTGTATGGAAACTTCTACTACATTGTTAGTTTCCTAGATTCTCAGCAGGCAAGTGATTTTAAATTTAATTTAATTCAATTATATTCTTTAACTGTTGTTGGTTCAAGTTCAAAATTAAAGCACAGCTTTGTGGGCTGTGAATTTCATTAACTTAAGTTCTAGGTTTCTTTCAGTGCCCACACAGACTCCCACACTCTATCGCCTTCCCCTCTGAGTCCCCAGGGACCTACAGCTCTGTTTCAAGAAGGAAAAAAAAAGCCTTGTGCTTTCATTTTACCTTTGTGAAACAGCCAACTACAAGCCACTATTGCCCCACACCCACCCCCAAAAGCCAAGGATGAAAAAAAAAATCACTCCTCTTTTTTATATCTGCTTTTGCCTTGTTTCATATGGATCAAACTGTTTTTGTTTAACTTTGAAACTCCTAATGTTGCAGTACTATTTGTTGAACTGCTCCCACCCCTCTGTTCTGTTGCACACAGACAGGAAGGTAGATAAGCAATGCCTGTTAGACACATGGTAAAACAGTTCACAGCTGCTGAAGCCAAAGCCTGCATTCTTGTTTAAATGTGGTTAAGCTGGGAAACTGAAGTGTGGGTGTCTATGGAAACAGTCGCTCAAGAGATTACAAGATGAGACATAGAGAAACCAAGTTGTAAAGGGGATGTGCTAATTCCAGCCTCCTCCTCCACTTTGTGCTTATCAAGTGGCAATACAGACTAACAAGGCCACCTTCAAATTTTCCTTCAAACACACTTAGCTTCTGTGTTACTGCTTTTCCCTTAGTGGAATAGTTTAGTTCTGAGTGCTCAGGGCTATAAGAAGATTTTACTGACTGCAGGCTCCAGAAACCTACCTCTCTCCAGAAAGACACAATCCCTTTGGCCATCATCCTTTATAAGCATTGACTCCAAACTGATTTGGTGGTGCAAGGAGCCTTCTACATTGTAGAATAGAAAGAGCATTAGTGTTACAGTTAAGAATTTCTTCTCAAGTCCTAATTTAGCCAATCATTAGCAGTAGCTACGGGAGTTACACAGATCATGGGAGTCAGACTGCCTGGGATCTTAATCCCATGTCTGCAAATTAATAGTTATATAACCTTAGGCAAATTACTTAACCTATATTTTACCTTAATATTTTAATCTATCTATCTATCTATCTATCTATCTATCTATCTATCTATCTATCTATAATGGAGTGTATATGTATACACGCATATATATATGAATATATTATGGAGTGTATATGTGTGTATATACATATACACTCCATTATATATATATATATATATATATATAATTAAACATTCTATGCCTGTATCAAACTTTTACAAAGGCGTATAATGTTTAATAATCACAGGGTAAATGGGGTATACATCACCTCAAGCATTTATTCTTTGTTTAACAAACAATCTAATTTTAATCTTTTAGTCATTTTGAAGTGTATCAGTAAGTTATTATTGACTGTAACCACCCTATTGTAATATAAAATGCTAGATCTTATTTATTCTTTCTAATTCTGTATGCATTAATCATCCCCACTCCCCGCCATCACACCCAACCTCTCACTATCCATACTAGACTCTGGTAACCATCTTTCCAATTTCTATCTCTATTAGTTCAATTATTGTAAATTTTAGCTTCTACAAATAAGTGAGAACATATAATGTTTGTCTTTCTGTGCCTGCTTTATTTCATGTAATATAATGATCTGCAATCTCATCCATGTTGTTGTAAAATGACAGAATCTCATTCTCTTTTGTAGATGAAGAGTACTCCATTTGTGTATATATACCATATTTTCTTTATCTATTTGTGTGCTGATGAGCACAGGTTTGATTCCACATCTTGGCTATTGTGAACAGTGCTGCAACAAACACAGGAGTGCAAATAGTTTTGTTATATTGATTTCTTTTTTTTTCAGCAACATACCTAGCAGTGGAATTATTGAATCACATGTTAGCTGTAGTTTTGGTTTTTTTGAGGAATCTCCGAACTGATCTTCATAGTGAGTGTACTAATTTACATTCCCACCACCAGTGTTCAAGTATTCCCTGTTCTCCACATTCTCACCAGCATATGTTATTTCCTGTGCTTTGGATAAAAGCCATTTTAACTGGGGTGAGATGATATCTCACTGTAGCTGTAATTTACATTTCTCTGATGATCAATAATGTTAAGCACCTAGTCATGTATTTGTTTGCTATTTGTATGTCTTTTGAGAAATATCTACTCAAATCTTTAGACCAATTTTTAATTGGATTATTAGTCTTTTTCCTATAGAGTTGTTTGAGCTTGTCATATATTCTGGTTATTAATCTCTTGCCGGATGTATAGTTTACAAATATTTTCTACTGTTCTGTGGGTTGTCTCCTCACTTTATTGATCGTTTCCTTTTTCAGGCAGAAACATTTTAATTGACATGATAGCATTTTTTCATTGTTTCTTCTATTGCTTGTACATGTAGGGTATTACTCAAGAAATGTTTGCCCAGTTTAAAATCCTGGAGAGTTTCCTCAATGTTTTTAGTAGTTTCACAGTTTGAGGTCTTATATTTAAGTCTTTAACCAATTTTGATTTGGGTTTTGCATAAGGTGAAAGGTAGGGTTTTTAATTCATTCTTCTGGATATGAATATCAGTTTTACCAGGACAATTTATTGGAGACTGTCCTTTCCCAATGTATTATATGTGCTTGGAACCCTTGTTGAAAATGAGTTCACTGTAGGTGTATACATTTGTTTCTGGGTTCTCTATTTTGTGTTATCATTTCTTTTCTGTTCTTTTTATAGTACAATGCTGGTTTAGTTACTGTAGCTCTAGAGTATAATTTTGAGTCAAGTAATGTGATTCTTTTAGTTTTGTTCTTTTTGCCAAGGATAGTTTTGGTTATTCTAAATATTTTGTGAATCCATATAAATTTGGGTATTATTTTCTCTATTTCTGTGAAGAATATCATTGATATTTTCAAGGAAATTTTATTGAATAAGTAGATTGCTTTGGGTAGTATGCACAGTTAAACAATACTGATTTTTTTCAGATTTTCAAAATAGCCTTTATTTTTAAAGTTAATATGTGCATTATAAGAAACTAAAAAACACAAGAAGCAAAGAAAAAAGTTATTCACATTCACCAGCAGTTTACAATTTGCCATGTCTTTCTAGGTCCTGTGTATATATAGATACAACATTCGATTTTATGGGATTGAGGTTCTATAGCATGTGCCATGCTTTTTCACACATCATGAATACTTACCAATTCAAAATTTCAGACCAGGCGTGGCGGCTCACACTTGTAATGCCAGTACTTTGGAAGGCCAAGGCAAGCAGATTACTTGAGGTCAGGAGTTCGAGACCAGCCTGTCCAACATGATGAATCTCCATCTCTACTAAAAATGAAAAAATCAGCCAGGCATGGTGGTGCATGCCTGTAATCCCAGCTACTCAGGAGGCTGAGGCAGGAGAATTGCTTGAACCCAGGAGGTGGAGGTTGTGTTGAGCCAAGATTGCACCACTGCACTTCTTGTTCATTAACTTTCATTCTTTTCAGACTAAAGAACCCCCTTTAGCATTTCTTGTAAGACAGGCCTGGTGCTTATAAAATCCCTAAGATTTTGTTTATCTGAAAAAGTCTTTCTCTTTTATGTTTGATGGATATTTTTGCTGGATGTGATATTCTGGGATAAAAGTGTTTTCCCTTCAGCATTTTTTATATGTCATGGCACTCTCCAGGCTTGTAAGAGTTCCACTGATAAATTTGCTGCCAGATGTATTGGAGTGTCTTTAAATGTTACTTGTTCTTCTTTCTTGCTCTTTTTAGAATCCTTTCCTTATACTTGACTTTTGGAAGCTTGATTATTAGTTGTGTCCAGTTAGTCTTATTTGGGTTAAATCAGCTTGGTGTTCTGTAACCTACTTATACTTTAATACTGATATCTTTCTCTAAGCTTGTAATGTTCTCTTTTATTATCTTTTTGAATTAACTTTCTACCCAGATCTCTCTCCCCACTTTATGACCAATAACTCTTAGATTCTCCATTTGAAGCTAACTTCTAGATCTTATATACATGCTTCTCTTTTTTTTATTTCATTTTCCTTTGTCTTCTCTATTTTTTTTCGAATAGCCTGTCTTTGAGCTTCTAAATTCTTTCTTCTGCTTGATTAGTTCTTCTGTTCAGAGTCCCTGATGCATGTTCAGTTTGTCAACTAAATATTTTAGCTCAAGAATTCCTGCTTGATCTTTAAAATTATTTCAATTTTTTTATCTGACAGGATTCTGAATTCTTTCTCTGTGTTATATGAAATACTATTGAACTTCTTCAAAACTATTATGAATTCTCTATTGGAAAGACCATAAATCTCTGTCACTCCAGAATTGGTCACAGTGCCTTATTTAGTTTTTTTGATAAGTTCACATTTTTCTGTGTAATCCTGATGCTTGCAGATGTTTGTCAGTGTCTAGGTGTTGAAGAGTTAGGTATTTAAAGTAATCTTCACATTCTTGACTTGTTTATACCCATTCTTTTTGAGAAGGTTTTCCAAGTATACAAAGAGAATTGACTGTTGTCATCTAAGCCTTTGGCTACTGAAGCCATATGTGTACTGGGGGCACTTCAATCCCAGTAATGCTGTGACTTTTGTAGACTCATAGACCTACCTTCCTGGTGGTCTTGCGTAAGACCTTGGAGAATTTTCTGAATTGCAAAGCATTGTCTCTTATTCTTTTCCCTTACTTTTTCCCAAACAAGTGGAGTATCTCTCTCTCTCCATGCTGAGCCACCTGTAAGGGGGGCTTGTCGGGTGACACAACAGTGCTGAGTCACACCTTAAGCTAACACAGTACAGGGTCTCACCCACAGCCTGTAGCAACTATTGCCTGGCTATTGTTAATGTATATTCAAGACTGAAAGCTCTTTAGTCAGCAGGTGGTGAATTCTGCCAAGAACAGGTCCATCAGAATCTGAACAACATAGTATCATTATTATTTTAAACAACAAAATGTATTTACTCAACATATAATGAAATAATATTTATTCATTTATCCATGCAACCGTTTATCCACCTATCCATTTATTGGTCCATCCATTCATTTAAATGTAGCCTACCAGCCAGCCAGTATTTATCTAAACATTGTTGAATTTAACCTTAAATAAAAGTTATTGCATGAGTTTATCCATCAATGTTGTTGACCACAGACATGTTTTATAGGTTGTGATAATTTTAATCACCCAGGTGCTTGCATATATTTAAATATTAAGAGTTACCTAGGGCCGAGCAAGAGGGCTGTATAAAAGCCTATACCACTCATCCCCTACAAACAGGAAAACCAAATTTTAATAACTAACTACATACAAAAAAAGCTCATCACAAAAATTAAAAAAACAGATGAGCACATAGAGTAGTTGGGCTTTACTTCATATCACTGAAAGAGGCACTGAAGAGAGTAGGCAGTCAATCTTGAATTGCCAATGCCACCCTTTACCCAAGCCCTGGCAGGTGCCACATGGCAAAAAAGAATCTGCTTTTGTGGGAAAGAAAGAGCAGCAACTAGGGTACTTTATATTAAATTCAGTGCTACCCTGTCGCTGCAGAGAGAAAACCTGTGCTGGGCTCAGCTGGCACCCACGCACATAAGGTACATTTTGACTAACCCTAGCCAGAGGAGAATCACCCATCTCAGCGGTCAGAAGCTGAATTTCTTGGCAGGTCTCTTCACCACAGGACAAAGTGCTCTGGAATCCTAAGTAAACTTGAAAGGCAATTTAGGACACAAGGGTGGCAATTACTGGGCAACTAATAGCTCTGAGCTGGGCTCAGAGCCAGTGGACTAGGGTGGCATGTGACCTACAGAGACAGCAGATGGGGATGGCTAAGGCAGTGCTTGAGCCACACATTTCTGACCATGTGCAATGTTTCTGGCAGCAACGAAAGTAATTCCTTCTTTCTGCTTGAGGAAAGGACAGGGAAGAGTAAAGAGGAAGGGTAAAGAGGACTTTGTCTTGGATCCTGGATATCAGCTCAGCAACAATAGGATAGGGCAGTGGGCAGAGTTAAGAGGTGTTCCTTCCAGGACCTAGTTCCTGGATGACATTTCTAGACACACCCTTGGCCAGAGGAGTGGAACCCACAACCTTGATGGGAAGGGCCAAGTTGTGGCAAGATTCATTAACTTCTGATTAAAGAACTCTTGGGTCATGAATAACCAACAGCAATACACAGATACTATATGGACCTACCTGGGGCCAGATAGCACTCTGTGGGCCTTGGGACATGCTTGCTTCAGGTGTGACTCAGCACATTCC
This sequence comes from Saguinus oedipus, assembly GCA_031835075.1. Lineage (NCBI taxonomy): Eukaryota > Metazoa > Chordata > Mammalia > Primates > Cebidae > Saguinus > Saguinus oedipus. The sequence continues at coordinate 76,032,923 of CM063191.1, read as the reverse complement.
CAGCTGTGGTAACTGCAGTGAAAGTCTCCTTCTTTTTGAAATAGCAGAGATAAAAGTGATGGAGACTTTGTCTTCCACCTTAGGTTCCTGTTCAGCCATAGAAGGTAAAGAATTAAGTGGGAGCTTGGCATTCCTGAGTCCAGGCCTAGACTCTTTCACAGGATATCTGGACCTCCCCTTGGTCACAGGGAAGCACACTGCCCTTAAAGGTGAGTCCCAGGCCAGGCAACATTCATTATAAACAGATTGAAAAGCTCTTGGGCCGCATCACTGGTGGCCTGGGAGAAACCCCCATTAGCTGGTGGTGGCAGTGGCCACAGAGAGATAGAGACTCCTTTGCCTGTGGAAATGGGTGAGTAAAGTGGGAAGGACTTTGTCTTGGGTTTGACGAACAACTCAGCCACAGTAGAATGGCACAACAGGTAAACTTCTAATGTTTTTGACTCCAATCTTTAGCTCCCAGACACCATCTCTGGACCCACTCAGGGCCTGGGGGAACTCACTGCTCTAAAGAGAGAGACACAAACATGGGTGGCTTTGCCACCTGCTAACTGTAGAGCCCTGCAATCTTGAATGAATATATGTAGTAGACAGGTAGTAGTTACAGTGATCCTTGGGCAAGATCCAGTGAAGTGTTGGCTTTAGGTCTGAACCAGCAGAGTCCCAGTGTTGCTGGGCACATGGATGCTTTTATCCCCCCACCCACATTTTCATGCAGCTCAAGCACAGAGAGACTCCATTATTTGGAAGAAAGTAAGGAAAAGGTACAAGAGTCTTGGCCTGGCAATCCAAAGAATTCTTCTGGATCTTATCCAAAACCACCAAGGTTGCATGGCTATGATTCTTGATATGATTTGGTTGTGTCCCCATCCAAACCTCATCTTACGTTGTAATTCCCAAAATCGTCATATGTCGTGTGAGGGGCCAGGTGGAAATAATTGAGTTATGGGGGAAATTTTCCACATCCTGTTCTTGTGATATTAAGTTACTTCTCATGAGATCTAATGGTTTTATAAAGGGCTTCCTACTTCCCTGGGCACTTATTCTTTCCCCTGTCATCCTATGAAGAGGTGCCTTTCACTGTAATTATAAATCTTCTGAGACTTCCCCAGCCATATATAACTGTGAGTCAATTAAAGGTCTTTCCTTTATAAATTACCCAGTCTTGAGTATGTCCTTACAGCAGTGTGAGAAGAGACTAATACAGTAACTTGTTATCACATAGAGTCGGGTACTGCTATAAGGATACAAATCATGCAGAAGCAATTTTGAAACTGGGTAACAAGCCCAAGTTTTAAGAGTTTAGAGGACTCAGAAGAAGACAGAAAGATGTGGGGAAGTTTGAAACTTCCTAGAGATTTGTAAAATGGCTTTGACTAAAATGCTGATAGTGATATAAAAAATGAAGTCTCGGCTGAAGTGGTCTCAGATGGAGATGAGGAACTTGTTGGGAACAGAAACAAAAGTGACTCTTGTTATGCTTTAGCAAAGATACTGGCAGCATTTTTCCCCTTCACCACCTCTTTCCTAGAGATCCTTGGAACTTTGAACTTGAAAGAAATGATTTAGGCTATCTGGCAAAAGAAGTTTTAAAGCAGCAAAGCATTCAACAGAAAGCAGAACATAAAAGTTTAGAAAATTTGCAGGCTGATGATGTGATAGAAAATCAAAACCCACTTTCTGGTGAGAAATGCAAGCCTGCTGCAGAAATGTACGTAAGTAACAAGGAGCTGAATGTTAATCACCAAGACAATGGTAAAAAGATCTCCAGGAAATTTCAGAGACCTTTACATAAGCCCCTCAAATGATAGGCCCAGAAGCCTAGGAGAAAGAATGGTTTCATGAACCAGGTCCAAGACCACCCAACTCTCTGCAGCCTTGGGACATGGTGCCCTGCATCCCAGCTGCTTCATTTCCAGCTGTGGCTAAAAGTGGCCAAGGTACAGCTCAGGCAATCACTTCAGAATGTGCAAGCCCCAATGCTTGGCTACTACATGGTATTGGGCCCGTTGATGCACAGAACACAAAAATTGGGGTTTGGGAACCTCCACCTGGATATCAGAGGATGTATGGAAATGCCTGGATGTCCAGAAGAGATCTGCTGCAGGGGTGTATCCCTCATAGAAAACCTCTTATAGGGCAGTATAGAAGGGAAATTTGAAGTTGGCTCCCTCACAGTCTCCACTTTGGCACTGCCCAGTGGAACTGTGAGAAGAAGGCCTCCATCCTCCAGACCCCAGAATTGCACAGTCTACCAAAAGCTTACACCGTGCACCTGGAAAAGCAACAGACACGCAGTGCCCACTGTGAAGGCATCTAGGACAGTAGGTTGTACCCTGCAAAGCCACAGGGACAAAGCTTCCCAAGGCCTTGAGAGCCCACTACTTACATCAGCATGACCTTGATGTGAGACATGGAGTCAGATAAATTCATTTTAAAACTTTAAGGTTTAATAAATGCTCTATTGGATTTCAGACAAGCATGGGGCCTGTAGCCCCTTTGTTTTGGCCAATTTCTCCAATTTGGAATGGCTGTACTTACCCAAAGCCTATAACCTCATTGCATCTAGGAAGTAACTAACTTGCTTGTGATTTTACAGCCCCATAAGCAGAAGGGACTTGCCTTCTCTCAGATGACACTTTGTACTTGAACTTTTTAGTTCATGTCAAAATGAGTTAAGATTTCAGGGGACTGTTGGAAGGGCATTATTGTGTTTTAAATTGTGAGGACATGAGATTTAGGAAGGACTGGGGATAGAATAATATGGTTTGACTGTGTTCCCAATCAAATCTCATTTTGAATTGTAGTTCTCATAATTCCTACATGTCATGGGAGGGACCAGGTGGAAATAATTAAATCATGGGGGTGGTTTCTTCCATCCTGTTCTCATGATAGTGAGTTAGTTCTCATGAGATCTGATGGTTTTATAAGGGGCTTCCCCTTTCACAGGGCATTCATTCTCTCCCCTTTTGTCCAGTGAAGAGGTGCCTTCTGCAATAATTGTAAGTTTTCTGAGGCTTTGCAGCACATGAGGAACTGTGAATCTATTAAAGTCTTTCTTTTATACATTTACCCAGTCCCAGGTATTTCTACATAGCAGCATGAGACTGGAATAATTTAAGTCTGCAAGAGCCACAACATTATTGGGCTTGGGACCCTTGTATCTTCAAATATCTGAAAAGCCTTCCCAGGAAGGACAGTAACAAAAATTTCCAGACTGCAAAAAAATACAAAAAAAAAAAAAATCAATATTCCAATATAAAAATGTTACAGAATACCAGGAAGATTTAACCAAAGGAGACTACCTCAAGACACTTAACAGTCAAACTTCCAAACATCAGTGATAAGGAAAAGATTTCAAAGAGAGTGAGAGAAAAGAAAAAATATTACACAATGGAGCACCAATATACTTGGTAGCAAACTTTTCATTGGAGACCTTACATTCCTAGAGAGAGTGACATGACATATTTAAATTATGGAAAGAAACAAAATTATCCTAAAATAGTATACCTTGTGAAAACGACCTTCAAGAATGAAAGATAAATAAAGATGTTCCTAGCAAAGCAAAAGCTTCGGCCTTTTGTCAGCACCAGACCTATCCTATAAGAAATGTTAAAGGGAATTCTTTAATCAGAAAGAAAAGGATGTAACTAAGCAATAAAAAATCATCTGAAGGTGCAAAACTCACCAGTAATAGCACATGGGAAAACACAGAATATTATAACACTTTAATAATGATGTGCAAACTACTCTAAAGTAGAAAAGCTAAACAATTCATCATTCAAAATAATTACATGATACAGCTTTTTACAAAAAAACTAATCAATGAACTAACCAAAAATGATAATTACATAACAATGTCATATAAGTAGAAACAACAAAAGTTAAAAAGCAGGAAGACAAAGTGTAGAATTTTATTCATTTTCTTTTTGTTTTTGTTTATTTTATTTTATTTTTGCAAACAGTAATTATCAGCTCAATATAATGGGTTAGAACATAGTATTTACAAATATCACAGTAACCACAAATCAAAAAGTATACAATAGATATGCAATAAATAAAAATTTAAAAAAATAAATTATAATATCAGATAAAGTCACCTTTAATTAAAGGAAGACAGGAAGAAAAGAGAAAAGGAAATACCTCAAAACTACCAGAAAACAAATAACAAAATGGCAGGAGTAAGCCCTTACTTATTAATAATAACATTTAATGGACATCCACCCAAGTCTTCCATCAAAAGACATAGAGTAGTTGAATGAATACAAAAGCAAGACCCGATGATGTGTTGCTTACAGAAAATATACTTCATCTGTGGAAATACACATAGACTGAACATGAAGAAATGGAAAAATATTTTTCATGCAACCTGAAACAAAAAAGAACAGGAGTAGCTATACTTACATCAGACAAAATAGGTTTTAAGATAAAAACTGTAAAAAACAGTAATTTTTTAAAAAGTCATTTCATTAAGAATATATAACAATTTTACATATATATGCACCAAACACTGGACCACCTAGATATATTTAGCAAGTATTATTATAGCAAATGAGAGAGATAAACCCCAATAAAATAATTACTGGAAATTTCAACACCACACTTTGATCAAGATCCTCCCAACAGAAAATCAACTAATAAACATCAGACTTAATTTGTACTATAGAACAAATGGACCTTGCTGATATTTACAGAATATTTCATTCAAGGGATCTAGAATACACATTTATTTCATCAAGAAATGGATAATTATCAAGAATAGACCATATATTAGGTCCTGAAACAATTCTTAAAACATTTAAACTTATTAAAATAATAACAAAGATCTTTGTGACCACCATAGAATGACACAATTAATAACAAAAGAAATTTTGGAAACTATACAAATGCATGGAAATTTTTTAAAATGCTCCTGAATACCCGTGGGCCAATGAAAAAAATAAGAAGAATATTGAAAAAGTTGTTGAAACTAAGAATAATAAAAACACAACATACCAAAATCTAGAGGACATGGCAAAGGCAGTACTAATAGGTAAATTTATAGCTTTAACTGTCTGCACCCCAGTCCCCCCCAAAAAGAAACAAAATAATGTAAAACAAAATTTAATGGTGCATCTTAATGAACTAGAAATCAAGAAAAAAATCAATTCTAACATTAGAAAAAAATGTATAATAAATATCAGAGAGAGATAAATAAAATTAAAATGAAGGAAACAATACAAAAGCTCAAAGACATAAAACTTTTTTAAAAAATAAAATTGACCAAACTTTAGCCTGACTAAATAAGAAAGTGAGAAGAACCAAATAATGAAATCAGAAGTGAAGTAGGATACATTACAAATGAAACTATAGAATTTCAAAAAATCATTAGTGGCTAGTCTGAACAAATGTATGCAAATAAATTGGAAAATATAGAGAAAAGTGAATAATTCTTAGACACACACAACCTACCTGGACTGAGCCAAGAAGAAATCCAAAACATAAACAAACCAATAACAAATAACAAAATTGAAACAACAATAAAAAGCCTCCCAGTAAAAAAAAAGTCTAGGGATCCAATGTTTTCCTGTTGAATTTTACTAAACAAGAAAAACAAACAAACAAAATAAAAACACTGCATCTGTTGTTGCCTGTTTTTTGGATATAAACAATTACAACTTGGATGACATGACATCTTGTTGTAGTTTTAATTTGCATTCCCCTGACTTTCATTGATGTTGAGCACATTTTCATGTACCTGATTACCATTTGTATGTCTTGTTTTTGAAAATGTCTATTCAGATATCTTGCCCATTTTGTAAATGGATCATTAGATGTTTTCTTATAAAGTTGATTGAGCTCCTTATATATTTCAGTTATTAATTCCTTCTTAGATTGGTGGTTTGCACAGATGCTTCCATTCTGTGCAAATGTCATTTTTTGATGATTGTTTCCTTTGTTGTGCAGAAGCCTTTTCAACTATTTGTGATCTCATTTGTCCAGTTTTGTGGGTTTGTTGTTGCCTGTGCCTGTGGAGTATTGCACAAGAGAATTTACCCAGACCAATGTCCTGGAGAGTTTCCTTAATGTATTTGTGTAGTGGTTTTATAGGCAGAAGTCTTAAATGCAATTCTTTAATGCATTTCAATTTGGCTTGTATACGGCAAAAGATGGAGATCTACTTTTATTCTTCTGCATTTGGATTTCTAGTTTTCCCAGCACCATTTCTTGAAGAGAATATCTTTTCCCAAGTGTATCCTCTTGACTTCTTAGTCAAAAATGAGTTATCTGTAGATGTGTGAATTTGTCTCTGGGTTCTCCATTCTGTTTCACTGATCCCTGTGTTTGGTTTTATGTGAGTAACATGTTATATAACACCTCTACACAAATACACTACAAAATCTAGAAGAAACAGACAAATTCCTGAACACATACACCTTCCCAAGACTAAAAAAGGAAGAAGTCAAATTCCTAAAAAGACCATTAAAAAGATATGAAAGTGAGGCAGTAATTAATAGACTACCAACCAAAACAAGTCCAGGCTCAGATAGATTCATAGCCAAATTCTACCAGAAGTACAAAAAGGAGATGGTACCATTACTTCTGTAACTATTTTAAATAATAGAAAATGAAAGAATTCTTTCTAACTCATTTTATGAGACCAGCATCATCATGATAACAAAACCTGACAGAGACACAACAAAAAAAAAGAGAATTTCAAGCCACTATTCCTGATGAACATTAATGCAAAAACCCTCAAACTGAATCTAGCAGCACATCAAAAAGTTTATCCACCATGATCAAGTTGGCTTTACTGTGGGATGCAAGGCTGGTTCAATATGAGTAAATCAATAAACTGTAATCCATCGCACAAACAGAACCAGTGACAAAAACCACATGATTATCCCAGTAGATGCAGAAAAGGCCTTCAACAAAATTCAATGGCCCTTCATGCTAAAAACTTTCAGTAAACTAGGTATTGATGTAACTCATCTCAAAATAATAAGAGCTATTTATGACAAACCCACAGCCAATATCATAGTCTTTGAATAGGCAAAGACTAGAAGCATTCCCTTTGAAAACTGACACATAACAAGGATGCCATCTCTCACCACTCCTATACATAATAGTATTTGAAGTTCTGGCCAGGACAATCAGGCAAGATTTAAAAAAAAAAAAGGATATTCAGTTAGGAAAAGAGGAAGTTAAATTGTCTCTGTTTCCAGATGACATGATTGTATGTTTACAAAACACTATTGTCAACAAGAAAAGAAAACTTCAGGCCAATATATATGATGAACATAAATGCAAAAATCTTCAATAAAATACTGGCAAATAGATTGCAAAAGCACATTAAAAAACTTATCCATCATGATCAAGTAGGATTCATCCTGGGGATGCAAGCCTGGTTCATCATACACAAGTCTATAAATGTAATTCACCACATAAACAGAAGCAAAAACAAAAACCACATGATTATCTCAATTGATGCAGAGAAGGCATTTGACAAAATTCAACAGCCCTTATGCCAAAAACCATCATTAAACTCGGTATTGATGGAACATATCTCAAAGTAATAAAAGCTATTTACAACAAAACAACAGCCAGTATCATACTGAATGGGAAAAAACTGGAAGCAGTCCCCTTGAAATTTGGCACTAGACAAGGATGCTCTCTCACACCACTCCTATTCAATATAGTACTGGAAGTTCTAGCCAGAGCAATCAGGCAAGAAAAAGAAATAAAGGGTATTAGAATAGGAAAGGTGAAAGCCAAATTATCTCTATTTGCAGACGACATGATAGTATACCTAGAAGACCCCATCGTTTCAGCCAAAGAACTCCTGAAACTGATAAGCAACTTCAACAAAGTATCAGGATATAAAATCAATGTGCAAACATCACAAGCATTCCTATACACCAATAACAGACTTAAAGAGAACCAAATCAAGAATGAACTGCCATTCACAATTGCTACAAAGAGAATAAAATACCTAAGAATACAACTTGCAAGAAACGTAAGGGATCTCTTCAAGGAGAACTACAAACCACTGCTCAAGGAAATAAGAGAGGACACAAACAGATGGAGAAACATTCCATGTTCATGGTTAGGAAGAATCAATAACGTGAAAATGGCTATACCACCCAAAGTAATTTACAGAATCAATGCAATCCCCATCAAGCTACCATTGAATTTCTTCACAGAAATGGAAAAAAACACCATGAACTTTATATGGAACCAAAAGAGAGCCCACATAGCCAAGACAATTCTAAGCAAAAAGAACACAGCCGGAGGCATCACACTACCAGACTTCAAACTATACTACAAGGCTACAGTAATCAAAACAGCATGGTACTGGTACCAAAACAGAGATATAGACCAATGGAACAGAACAGAGTCATTAGAGGCAACACAACATATCTACAACCCTATAATCTTTGATAAACCAGACAAAAACAAGCAATGGGGAAAGGATTCCCTGTTTAATAAATGGTGTTGGAAAAACTGGTTAGCCATGTGCAGAAAGCAGAGACTGGACCCCTTCCTGACACCTTACACTAAAATTAACTTCAGATGGATTAAAGACTTAAACATAAGACCTGGCACCATAAAAACCCTAGAAGAAAATCTAGGCAAAACCATTCAGGACATAGGAGTAGGCAAGAACTTCATGAACAAAACACCAAAAGCATTGGCAACAAAAGCCAAAATAGACAAATGGGACCTAATCAAACTCCACAGCTTCTGCACGGCAAAAGAAACAGTCACTAGAGTGAATCGGCAACCAGCGGAATGGGAAAAAATCTTTGCAGTTTACACATCTGACAAAGGGCTGATATCCAGAATTTACAAAGAACTCAAACAGATTTACAGGAAACAAACAAGCCCATTCAAAAATGGGCAAAGGATATGAACAGACACTTTACAAAAGAAGATATACATGAGGCCAACAAACATATGAAAAAATGCTCATCATCACTGGTCATTAGAGAGATGCAAATAAAAACCACCTTGAGATACCATCTGACACCAGTTAGAATGGCGATCATTAAAAAATATGGAGACAACAGATGCTGGAGAGGATGTGGAGAAATAAAAACACTCTTACACTGTTGGTGGGAGTGTAAATTAGTTCAACCATTGTGGAAGACAGTGTGGCGATTCCTCAAGGACCTGGAAATAGAAATTCCATTTGACCCAGCAATCCCATTACTGGGTATATATCCAAAGGACTATAAATCCTTCTACTATAAGGACATATGCACACAAATGTTCAGTGCAGCACTGTTTACAATAGCAAAGACCTAGAACCAACCCAAATGCCCATCGATGATAGACTGGACTGGGAAAATGTGGCACATATACACCATGGAATATTATGCAGCAATCAAAAATGATGAGTTTGTGTCCTTTGTAAGGACATGGATGAATCTGGAGAACATCATTCTCAGAAAACTGACACAAGAACAGAAAACAAAATACCACATATTCTCACTCATAGGCAGGTGAGAAAAATGAGAACACATGGACAAAGGGAAGGGGGTACTACACACTGGGGTCTATTGGGGGGAATAGGGGAGAGACAGCCGGGGGGAGCTGGGGAGGGACAGCCTGGGGATAAATGCCAAATGTGGGTGAAGGGGAGGAAGGCAGCAAAACACACTGCCATGTGTGTACCTATGCAACTATCTTGCACGTTTTGCACAGGTACCCCAAAACTTAAAATATAATAAAAATTTAAAAAAAAAAACCTTATTGTCTCAGTCCGAAATCTCCTTAAGTAGATAAGCAACTTCAACGAAGTCCAGGATACAAAATCAATGTGTAAAAATCTCAAGCATTCCTATACACCAATAACAGATAAACAGAAAGCCAAATAATGAATGAACTCCCATTGACAATTGCTACAAAGAGAATAAAATGCCTAGGAATGCAATTTACAATGGATGTGAAGGACCTCTTAAGGAGAATGACAAAACACGGTCAAAGAAATAAGAAAGGATATGAACAAAAAAAAAAAAAAACACCCCATGCTTGTGGATAGGAAGAAGCAATATCATGACAATCGTCAGAGTGCCCAAAGTAATTTATAGATTCAATGCTATTCCTATCAAGCTGCCACTAATTTTCTTCACAGAATTGGAAAAAAAGCTACTTTAAATTTTATATGGAACCAAAAAAGGTCTGCATAGCCAAGACAATCCTAAGCAAAAAGAACAAAGCTGGAGACATCATGCTACCTGACTTCAAACTATACTACAGGGCTACAGTAAGCAAAATAGCATAGTACTGGTATGAAAACAGATAGACCAATGGAATGGAACAGAGGCCCCAGAAATAACACCACACATCTACAACCATCTGATGTTTTAAAAACCTTACAAAAACAAGCAATAGAGAAAAGATTTTCTATTTAACAAATCGTGTTGGAAAAAGTGGCTAGCCATATGCAGAAAGCTGAAACTGGATCTCTCCCTTATGCCTCATACAAAAATTAACTCAAGATTGATTGAAGACATAAACACAAGAACTAAAACTATAAAAACTGTAGATGAAAATCTAGGCAATATCATTGAGGACATAGGCCTGGGCAAAGAATTCACGACTAAAACACCAAAACAATGGCTACAAAAGCCAAAATAGACAAATGGGATCTAATTAAACTAAAGAGCTTCTGCAAAGCAAAAGAAACTATCATCAGATTGAATATGCAATGTACAAAATGGGAGAAAATTTTTGCAATCTATTCATCTGACAAAGGGCTAATATCCAGAATCTACAAGGAACTTAAACAAATTTACAAAAAAAAAAAAAAATCAAAAAGTGGGCAAAGAATATAAACAGACACTTCTCAAAAGAAGACATGTATGCAGCCAATAAACATATGAAAAAAGCACATTATTGCTGGTCATTAGAGAAATGCAGATCAAAATCACAAGCCAGTTAGAATGGCAATCATTAAAATGTCAGGAAATAACAGATGCTGGAGAGGATGTGGAGAAAAAGGGACGCTTCTACACTGTTGGTGGGAATGTAAATTAGTTCGGCCATTGTGGAAGACAGTACGGCAGTTTCTCAGGGATCTAGAACTAAAAATACCATTTGACCAAGCCATCCTATTATTGGGTATATACCCAAAGGATTATAAATCATTCTACTATAAAGACACATGCACTCATATGTTTATTGCAGAACTGTTCACAACAGCAGACTTGGAACCAACTCAAATGCCTATCACTGATAGACTAGATAAAGAAAATGTGGCACATATACACCATGGAATACTATGCAGCCATAAAAAGATGAGTTCATGTCCTTTGCAAGGACATGAATGAAGGTGGAAACCACATTTCCAGCAAATTAACAGAGGAACAGAAAACTAAAGATCACGTGTTCTCACTCATAGTGGGAGTTGAACAATAAGAACACATGGACACAAGGATGGGAACATCACATACCAGGGCCTGACAGGTGTTGGGGTTTAGGAAAGGGATAGCATTAGGAGAAATACCTAATTTAGATAACACATTGATTGATGCAGCAAACCATCATGGCACATGTATACATATGTAACAAAAATGCACATTCTTCATATGGACCCCAGAACTTAAAGTATATATATATATATATATATATATATATATATATATATATATATATACTGGAATACATACATACAGATAGATAGATAGATAGATAGATAGATAGATAGATAGATAGATAGATAGATACATAGATACATAGATACATAGATACATAGATACATAGATATATAGATACATAGATACATAGATAGATATAGATAGATAGATAATATCTGCACTCCTAAGTAGCCAAGATTTGTAATGAACCTGAGTGTCTATCAGCAGATGAATGGAAAAAGAAAGTGTGTCAACTTCTGCATGGCAAAAGAAACAGTCACTAGAGTGAATCAGCAACCATCAGAATGGGAAAAAATTGTTGCAGTTTACCCATCTGACAAAGAGCTGATATCCAGAATTTACAAAGAACTAAAACAGATTTACAAGAAAAAACAAACAGGCCCATTCAAAAATGGGCAAAGGATATAAACAGACATTTTACAAAAGAAGACATACATGAGGCCAACAAACATATGAAAAAATGCTCATCATCACTGGTCATCAGAGAAATGCAAATCAAAACTACATTGAGATACCATCTCACGCCAGTTAGAATGGCGATCATTAAAAAATCTGGAGACAACAGATGCTGGAGAGGATGTGGAGAAATAGGAACACTTTACACTGTTGGTGGGAGTGTAAACTAGTTCAACCATTGTGGAAGACAGTGTGGTGATTCCTCAAGGACCTAGAAATAGAAATTCCATTTGACCCAGCAATCCCATTACTGGGTATATATCCAAAGGACTATAAATCATTCTACTATAAGGACACATGCACATGAATGTTCATTGCAGCACTGTTTACAATAGCAAAGACCTGGAACCAACCCAAATGCCCATCGATGATAGACTGGACTGGGAAAATGTGGCACATATACACCATGGAATATTATGCAACAATCAAAAAGGATGAGTTCGTGTCCTTTGTAGAAACATGGATGAATCTGGAGAACATCATTATCAGCAAACTGACACAAGAATAGAAAATGAAATACCACATATTCTCACTCATAGGCGGGTGATGAACAATGAGAACACATGGACACAGGGAGAAGAGCACTACACGCTTTGGTCTATTGGGGGGAATAGGGGAGGGACAAGGGGTGGTGGGAGCTGGGGAGGGATAGCATGGAGAGAAATGCCAGATGAGGTTGAAGGGGAGGAAGACAGCAAATCACACTGCCACTTGTGTACCTATGCAACTATCTTGCATGTTCTGCACCCCAAAACCTAAAATGCAATAATAAATAAATAAATAAAAGAAAATGTGATACACATACAAAATAGAGTACTATTCAGCTATAATAAGATATGAAATTCTTCCATTTGCAACAGCATGGATAGAAGAGGAGTCTATTATTTTAAGTGAAATAAGTGAGACAGAAAGACAAACTTTGCCTGTTGTCACTTATTTAAGAAAAAAATTTAAACGTATCCATGGGGACAGAGAGTAGAAGGATGGTTAACAGAGGCTATGAAGGGTATTGGCAGTTTGGGGGTAAAGTTGTGTGGGTTAAAGTACAAAGAATATTTAGAAAGAATAAATAAGACCTAGTATTTCCTAGCACAACTGATTAACTATAGGTAAAAATAACTTAATTGAAAATTGTTAAATAACTAAGAAAGTGAAATTGGATTGCTTTTGAAACAAAAAATTAATGCTTCAGGTGATGCATTTACCTGTATATCTCATTTACTCTGATGTGATTAATATGCATTGCATACCTGGATCAAAATATTTCATGTAACCTGTAAATATACATAGCCACTGTTGACCTGCAAAAATTAAAAATAAAAGAGAAAAAGAAACAAGAAATATATATATATGTAAAATTATCTGTAGTTGCAAATGACACGATACTATATGTAGAAAAAACAATTATCAGAAATAATAAAGTTATAGAATAGAAAATTAGCATACAAAAGTTATCAGCACATTTTTTTAATTTTTTTAAATTTTTATTGCATTATGGGTTTTGGGGTACATGTGCAGAGTGTGCAAGATAGTTGCATAGGTACACATATGTCAGTCTGTTTTGCTGCCTTCCTCCCCTTCACCCACACTTGGCATTTATCCCCAGGCTATCCCTCCCCAGCCCCCCCCACTGTCCCTCCCCCCTTCCCCCAATAGATTCCAGTGTGTAGTAGACCCCCTCCCTGTGTCCATGTGTTCTCATTTTTCTCACCCACCTATGAGTAAGAATATGCAGTATTTCTTTTTCTGTTCTTGTGTCAGTTTGCTGAGAATGATGTTCTCCAGATTCATCCATGTCCTTACAAAGGACACAAACTCATCATTTTTGATTGCTGCATAATATTCCATGGTGTATATGTGCCACATTTTCCCAGTCCAGTCTATCATCGATGGGCATTTGGGTTGGTTCCAGGTCTTTGCTATTGTAAACAGTGCTGCAATGAACATTCGTGTGCATGTGTCCTTATAGTAGAACGATTTATAGTCCTTTGGATATATACCCAGTAATGGGATTGCTGGGTCAAATGGAATTTCTATTTCCAGGTCCTTGAGGAATCACCACACTGTCTTCCACAATGGTTGAAATAATTTACACTCCCACCAACAGTGTAAGAGCATTTCTGTTTCTCCACATCCTCTCCAGCATCTGCTGTCTCCAGATTTTTTAATGATCGCCATTCTAACTGGCGTGAGATGGTATCTCAATGTGGTTTTGATTTGCATCTCTCTAATGACCAATGATGATGAGCATTTTTTCATATGTTTGTTGGCCTCATGTATGTCTTCTTTTGTAAAGTGTCTGTTCATATCCTTTGCCCATTTTTGAATGGGCTTGTTTGTTTCCTGTAAATCTGTTTGAGTTCTTTGTAAATTCTGGATATCAGCCCTTTTTCAGATGTGTAAACTGCAAAGATTTCTTTCCATTCTGATGGTTGCCGATTCACTCTAGTGACTGTTTCTTTTGCCGTGCAGAAGCTGTGGAGTTTGATTAGGTCCCATTTGTCTATTTTGGCTTTTGTTGCCAATGCTTTTCATGTTTTGTTCATGAAGTCCTTGCCTATTCCTATGTCCTGAATGGTTTTGCCTAGATTTTCTTCTGGGTTTTTATGGTGTCAGGTCTTATGTTTAAGTCTTTAATCCATCTGGAGTTAATTTTAGTGTAAGGTGTCAGAAAGAGGTCCAGTTTCTGCTTTCTGCACATGGCTAGCCAGTTTGCCCAACACCATTTGTTAAACAGGGAATCCTTTCCCCATTGGTTGTTTTTGTCTGGTTTATCAAAGATTATATGGTTGTAGATATGTTGTGTTGCCTCCGATGTCTCTGTTCTGTTCCATTGGTCTATATCTCTGTTTTCGTACCAGTACCATGCTGTTTTGATTACTGTAGCCTTGTAGTAGAGTGTGAAGTCTGGTAGTGTGATGCCTCCCGCTGTGTTCTTTTTGCTTAGAATTGACTTGGCTATGCAGGCTCACTTTTGGTTCTATATAAAGTTCATGGTGTTTTTTTCCAGTTCTGTGAAGAAATTCAATGGTAGCTTGATGGGGATAGAATTGATTGTGTAAATTACTTTGGGCAGTATAGCCATTTTCACGATATTGATTCTTCCTAACCACGAACATGGAATGTTTCTCCATCTGTTTGTGTCCTCTCTTATTTCATTGAGCAGTGATTTGTAGTTTTCCTTAAAGAGGTCCCTTACATTCCTTGTGATTTGTATTCCTAGGTATTTTATTTTCTTTGTAGCAATTGTGAATGGCAGTTCATTCTTGATTTGGTTCTCTTTAAGTCTGTTATTGGTGTATAGGAATGCTTGTGATTTTTGCACATTGACTTTATATCCTGAGACTTTACTGAAGTTGCTTATCAGTTTCAGGAGCTTTTGGGCTGAGGTGATGGGGTCTTCTAGGTATACTATCATGTCCTCTGCAAATAGAGACAATTTGGCTTCCACCTTTCCTATTTGAATACTCTTTATTTTTTTTTTTCTTGCCTGATTGCTCTGGCTAGAACTTCCAGTACTATGTTGAATAGTAGTGGTGAGAGAGGGCATCCTTGTCTGGTGCCAGATTTCAAAGGGAATGCTTCCAGTTTTTGCCCATTAAGTATGACATTGGCTGTTGGTTTGTCGTAAATAGCTTTTATTACTTTGAGATATGTTCCATCAATACCAAGTTTATTGAGGGTTTTTAGCATAAAGTGCTGTTGAATTTTGTCAAATGCCTTCTCTGCATCAATTGAGATAATCATGTGGTTTTTGTTTTTGCTTCTGTTTATGTGGTGAATTACATTTATAGACTTGAGTATGTTGAACGAGCCTTGCATCCCCGGGATGAATCCTACTTGATAATGATGAATAAGTTTTTTAATGTGCTGTTGCAATCGGTTTGCCAGTATTTTATTGAAGATTTTTCATCTATGTTTATCATGGATATTGGCCCGAAGTTTTCTTTTCTTGTTGTGTCTCTGCTGGGTTTTGGTATCAGGATGATGTTGGTCTCATAAAATGATTTGGGAAGGGTTCCCTCTTTTTGAATTACTTGGAGTAGTTTCAGAAGAAATGGCACTATATCCTCTTTGTGTGTCTGATAGCATTCGGCTGTGAACCCATCTGGACCTGGGCTTTTTTGTGTGTGGTAGGCTCTTAATTGCTGCCTCAACTTCAGATATTGTTATTGGCCTATTCATAGTTTCAGCTTTCTCCTGATTTAGGCTTGAAAGAACACAGGCGTCCAGGAATTTATCCATTTCTTCCTGGTTTACTAGTTTATGTGCATCGAGTTGTTTGTAGTATTCTCTGATGATGGTTTAAATTTCTGTGGAATCTGTGGTGATTTCTCCTTTATCATTTTTTATTGCATGTATTTGGTTGTTCTCTATCTTCTTTTTTATCAGTCTGGATAGGAGTCTGTCTATTTTGTTGATCTTTTCAAAAAACCAGCTCTTGGATTTATTGATTTTGTGAAGGGCTTTTCTTGTCTCTATCTCCTTCATTTCTGCTCTGATCTTAGTTATTTCTTGTCTTCAGCTAGGTTTTGAGCTTTTTTGATCTTGCTCCTCTAGCTCTTTCAATTTTGACGATAGGGTGTCAATTTTGGATCTCTCCACTCTTCTCATGTGGGCACTTATTGCTATATATTTTCCTCTACAGACTGCTTTAAATGTGTCCCAGAGATTATGGTACATTGTGTCTTCATTTTAGTTGGTTTCAAAGAACTTCTTTGTTTCTGCCTTCATTTCATTGTTTATCCAATCAACATTCAAGAGCCAGTTGTTCAGTTTCCATGAAGCTGTGGGGTTCTGAGATATTTTCTGAATTCTGAGTTCCAACTTGATTGCACTATGGTCTGAGAGACTGTTTCTTATGATTTCAGTTGTTTTGCATTTGCTGAGGAGTGCCTTACTTCCAATTATGTGGTCAATTTTGGAGTAGGTGTGATGTGGTGCTGAGAAGAATGTATATTCTGTGGATTTGGGGTGGAGAGTTCTGTAAATGTCTATCAGGTTTGCTTGTTCCAGGTCTGAGTTCAAGTCCCAGATATCCTTGTTAATTTTCTGTCTGATTGATCTGTCTGATATTGACAGTGGAGTGATAAGTCTCCCACTATTATTGTGTGGGAGTCTAAGTCTCTTTGCCAGTCATTAAGAACTTGCCTTATATATCTGGGTGTTCCTGCATTGGGTCCATATATATTTAGAATCATTAGATCTTCTTGTTGTATCGATCCTTTTACCATTATGTAATGATCTTCTTTGTCCCTTTTGATCTTTGTTGCTTTAAAGTTTATTTTATCAGAGATGAGAATTGCAACTCCTGCTTTTTTTTGCTCTCCATTTGCTTGGTAAATCTTCCTCCATGCCTTTATTTTGAGCCTTTGTGTATCCTTGCATGTGAGGTGGGCTTCCTGGATACAGTACACTGACGGGTTTTGGCTTTTTATCCAATTTGCCAGTCTGTGTCTTTTGATTGGTGCATTTAGCCCATTTACATTCAGGGTTAATATTGTTATGTGTGAATTTGATACTGCCATTTTGATGCTAGCTGGCTGTTTTGCCCATTGGTTTATGTAGATTCTTCATTTTGTTGATGGTCTTTAGTATTTGGTATGCTTTTAGGATGGCTGGAACTGGTTGTTTCTTTCTATGTGTAGTGCCTCTTTCAGGAGCTCTTGTAAAGCAGGCCTGGTGGTGACAAAATCTCTGAGTACTTGCTTGTTCATGAAGGATTTTATTTTTCCTTCACTTGTGAAGCTCAGTTTGGCTGGATATGAAATTCTGGGTTAAAAGTTCTTTTCTTTAAGGATGTTGAATATTGGCCCTCACTCTCTTCTGGCTTGTAGAGTCTCTGCCGAGAGATCTGCTGTGAGTCTGATGGGCTTCCCTTTGTGGGTGACCCGACCTTTCTCTCTGGCTGCCCTTAGTATTTTCTCCTTTATTTCAACCCTGGTGAATCTGACGATTATGTGCCTTGGGGTTGCTCTTCTTGCGGAGTATCTTTGTGGTGTTCTTTGTATTTCCTGGAGTTGAGTATTGACCTGTCTTGCTAGGTTGGGGAAATTTTCCTGGATAATATCTTGAAGAGTGTTTTCCAGCTTGGATTCCTTCTCTACATCACATTCTGGTACACCTATCAAACGTAGGTTGGGTCTCTTCACATAGTCCCACATTTCTTGGAGATTTTGTTCATTCCTTTTTGTGCTTTTTTTTTTTTTTGATCTTGGTTTCTCATTTTATTTCATTGAGTTGATCTTCGACTTCTGATATTCTTTCTTCTGCTTGGTCAATTCGGCTGTTGAAACTTGTGCATGCTTCATGAAGTTCTCGTGTTGTGTTTTTCAGCTCCTTCAATTCATTCATATTCCTCTCTACATTGTCCATTCTTGTTATCATTTCCTCAAATCTTTTTTCGTATCTTTTTTCAACGTTCTTAGTTTCTTTTCACTGACTTAGAACATGTTTATTTAGCTCACTGAAATTTCTCATGATCCACTTTCTGAAGTCTGATTCCATCATTTCGTCACACTCATTCTCCGTCCAGCTTTGTTCCCTTGCTGGTGACGAGTTTTGGTCCTTTGTAGTAGGTGAAGTGTTTTGGTTTCGGGTATTTTCCTCCTTTTTGAGCTGGTTTCTTCCCATCTTTATGGATTTATCCACCTGTCGTCTTAGCAGTTGCTAATTTTTCTATTGGGAGGATGTGTTTATGTCTGCTGCAATAGAACTCATAAAACACCCCCGTTTTTTCCCACTTAGATGCTCTGTCTCAGGGAGTTGGGGCTTTCTTTATGAATATCTGTTGCACAGTCCTGCCCAGCTAGGTTGCAGTCTATTTACTATTTTCCTGCCAGGGCTCCGCCCTGCTAGCACGGGTCCGCCCTGTTGCTGGGGGGCTCCCTTCTGCTGTGGCTTGCTCTGCCCTGCTGTGGCTTGCTCCGCCCTCCTGGCGGAGTCTCTCTGTTATGGCAGGTTGCCTCAGCAACAGTAAGCTGTGTCAGCCCTGGGTGGTAATTCAGTAGGGGCGGATTGCATCAGTAGTGGCGGACGCCCCTCCTGCATCGGGCTGCACCATCCTAGATGCTGGCAGCAAAACTCTCAGCCCCGAGTGCCTCCAATCGCCACCCTGCTCGCCCCTGTCAGGGTGGGACCCACTGAGCCGGATCACCCAGCTCCCTGCCTCAGAGTCCGTCCTCTCTCTCTCTCTCTTCCTCTCCCCAAGCTGAATGTTTGACTGTCTCACTGGTGCCCCAGTAGCCTGCTGATAGGGCACTGGGATCCATGCGATCTCCCATGCTGCTGCCCACTGCACTGGCTCAGATCACGATTTCCAGGAATTTCCTGGTCTGGCTCATTGTCCAAGTCCCATTCAATCAGAGGGATATGCCAATCTGCCCTTCCAAATCTCAGATTGCCGGTTTAACAGGGCACCCGGACCAGTGAGTTTTGTGCTCGGTGCCGCTGCACTGCGGAACCAGCCGAAGCGGCTGCATGAGCCGGCTGTGCTAGCATCCCATGTCTCTCCCACACCTGGGACTTTCAACGTTCTGTTGGCAAAAAAGATCTGTCCGAGAATGCAGCTAGAACTCACCCTCTGCACCTTCAGTGAGAGCTGCAATCTGGAGTCGCCTCTATGACGCCATCTTGGACTATCAGCACTTTTATACACAAATAAGAAACTAACTGAAAAAGAAATTTTAAAAAATCTCATTTATAGTAGCATCATACAATTATCTAGGAATAAATTTAACCAAGATAATATTTTCAGGTTTTGATTGTTATGAATAATGTTAAATTGAACATTTATGTACAGGTTTTTATTTAGGTATGTACTTTTACTTCTCTTTGGCAAATATCTAGGAGTAAAATACCTGGGTCATATGGTAAGTCTATGTTAAAGTCTCTGTTTTTATATTTTCTATTTTAATTATTCTTGCTCTAACCTTTATTATTATTTGATTTTTTTTCCATTTTAAATATGAAGTATTACAGCTATGATGTCCTTCCTCCCTTCCTTTCTTCTCTCCTTGTTTTCCTCCCTCCCTCTCTCCCTCCCTCCTACCTTCCTTTCTTCCTTTCTTCCTTCCTTTTTTCCCTCCTTCTCATCTTTCTTCCCACATTCTTTTCCACCTTCCTTTCTGTCTTTCCTTCTTCTTTTCTTTCAGACAGCATCTTGCTCTGTCACCCAGACTGGAATGCAGTGGTGCAATAGCAGCTCACTACAGACTAGACGTCCCAGGCTCAAACAATCTTCGTGCCTCAGCCTCCTGAGTAGCTGGAAATACGAGCACACAGTACCAAGCCTTGAACTTTTTTTTTGTATGTTAGGTTTCTCTGTGTTCCCAAGGCTGGTCTTGAACTCCTGAGCTCAAGTGATCCTCCTGCTTCCACCTTCCAAAGCGCTGGGATTAGAGGCATAAGCTAGCACTCTCAGCACTTCTATAATTTCATAGCACTATTTTATCTGCATTCTGTAAGTTTTACATTTTCTGTTTGTTTTTATTTTAAAGTATTTTCAAATTTTCCTTGTGATTTCTTTATTTACTCATTGATTATTTAGTGATAGATTGTTTAATTTCCACATATCTCTGATTTTTCTAATTTTGCCTGTTACTAATTTCTATTTTAATTGCGTTGTGGTTGTGGAACATTATTCGTGTGATTTCAAAACTTTTAATTTTATTAAAACATTTTAGTGATGAAACAAACATGTAGTTACTTCTGGAGAAAGTTTCAAGACTCTTGAGAAGAAGATATATTTGCCTATTGTTGGATACAAACTTCTATAGATGTTGATAGTGGTTTACAGAACTGTTCATCTTCTAGTTCTTAGCTGATATTTTGTCTAGTTCTCTTCATTATAAAATATGAGATACTGGAATCTCCAACTATTATTATTAAATTGTCTATTTATTCCTTCAATTCTCTCAGTTGTTTTATGTATAATTGCATTCTGTTTTCAAGTACATATTTGTCTATAATTGTTATATCTTCTTAAGAGATTGCCTCTCTTATAATTTCAAAATGACCTTTATTTTTTCTAGTAAGAATTTTTGTCTTAAAGTCTATTTTGCCTGATACAACTGTAGCTAGCCCAGCTTTGTTTTTGTTATGGTTTGCATAGTATCATTTTGCATATATTTTATCCTTTTGGTCTTTTGGCTTTCTTGGTTTCTGATGATAAATTACCTAGCAGTATTACTGAAGAATTTTTGTATATGATGAGTCATTTATCTCTTGCTGTTTTCAAGGCTATCTTCTTGACTTTGGCTTTTGTTAAGTTTATTATTATTTTTCCCAGTGGTGGTCCCTTTGAATTCATATGACTTGGAGCTTATTGAGCTTCTTAAATATGTTGTGACATGTCTTCAACACTCAGGAAGGCAGTTTACACCTCTGCTTTAGCCTTTACTTTCTTCTTTCCATAGTTTAAGCATACATAAAACCCTGGGCATGTTCATAGGCCTGAATATGTATATGAATATCTAATTTCTGACAAGTACATCCAAATTATTCAAAGCACTCTTTAGATATCTTTATTTCACAGGTTTTTCTTTTACATTTTTTGTTCATCTTGCTGATTGCCCCAACTGTTATCTCTGCCTTGGGTAGCTGAAATTTTAAACAATTGCCACTGATTGTTTTCAACAGAAGACACCAGAAAAGCCTGTCTACCCTGTGAGCTCTGAATCAAGTTAAATAAAGGCACTGCTTGTGAATGGATCATTTTTATTTATTTCTGCTAAGATCAATAAAATGACAGAACCACAATTTGTATTTGGATAATCTATATAAAATCAGAGATGGTCAGACTTATAGGGACCTTAAGATTGTTCATTCCACTGCCCTCATGTTACAGATGATAAAACAGGTCCAGGGAAGAAAAAGAGCTTTCACAAGACCATCTTTTAAAATGGTAACAAAAATACTGGGTAGCCTTTTTGCCTCTAAGATGAAAAATACTGTGGTTCCCAGTATTTAATTTTCATAATCAAAATCTACTCTGTCCAAAATCTATCTACTGGTGTGGTACATGTGCTTTCTGTAAAATGAAACTTTTAACTACCCACAGTATCTGGGACTCAGTTGGAGTTCCAGCTCTTATGCCTTTTTACCTCAGTTTCTGGATGGCAATATAACATAGCTCACAGGTCATGTTTATGCTCTGATAAGTGGCTTCAAGACCCAGGTGAACATACACAGGGTTTGCATGCTTTTCTAGCTCAAATAATTGTGAAACAATGGATTATGAGGCATAAACAAGAGAGCCAAATAGCCACATTTAGGATTACATGGTTTACTAAGGGCATAAAAGGCAACAGATACTGTTGAGTGAGTTAGGAATATGAACACTGAGGAGGAATAACCTAAAAGTCCTGGCATTCTAAGGGTCTCTTGGCCTGTGGGAAAATCTGAAAGAAGCCAGGCTTAAAATCAGGGCTACCCGCTCTAGCTCCTTTATGTCCTTCCCATCATAAAAAAAGGGGGGCCTCATAAACCCCATTACTCTAAGGGATGGAGAAAAATGTGTTTCTCTTTTGAGTGACTGACATTTGCAAAGAGACCACTGGGCCAGGACAAGAGGTAATTCAATGAAATGGCTCCCCAAAGCAAATTTTAGGCATTAGTGAGTGAGATGTTTGGAGGAAAGATTTCTTTTGTTTTTTAACTGTACTTTAGATTCTGGAGTACATGTGCAGATCATGCAAGCTTGTTACATAGGTACATTCATGGCAAGGTGGTTTGGTGCCACCATCCCCCCATTACCTATACCTGACATTTCTCCCCATGTTATCCCTCCCCTACCCTCCCTACCATTATCCCTCTCATAACCAATCCCAACAGACCCCAATGTGTGATTCTCCCCTCTTTGTGTCCAATTCCCATTCTTCAACACCCGCCTATGAGTGAGAACATGTGGTGTTTGATTTTCTGTTCTTGTGTCAGTTTGCTGAGAATTATAGTTTCCAGGTTCATCCGTGTCCCTATGAAGGACACAAACTCTTTGTTTCTTATGGCTGTGTAGTATTCCATGGTGTATACGTGCCACAATTTCTTTGTCCAGTCTATCATTGATGGTATTTGGGTTGGTTCCAAGTCTTTCCTATTGTAAACAGTGCCACAATGACATACATGTGCATGTGTCATTTTTTTATTTATTTTTATTGCATTATAGGTTTTGGGGTACATGTGCAGAACGTGCAAGATAGTTGCATAGGTACACACATGACAGTGTGTTCTGCTGCCTTCCTCCCCTTCACCCACACTTAGCATTCATCCCCAGGCTATCCCTCCCCAGCCCGCCCCCCCGCTGTCCCTCCCCCATTTCCCCCAACAGTCCCCAGTGTATAGGAGACCGCCTCTCTGTGTCCATGTGTTCTCATTTTTCTCACCCACCTATGAGTGAGTATATGCGGTATTTCTTTTTCTGTTCTTGTGTCAGTTTGCTGAGAAAGATGTTCTCCAGATTCATCCATGTCCCTACAAAGGACACAAACTCATCATTTTTGATTGTTGCATAATATTCCATGGTGTATATGTGCCACATTTTCCCAGTCCAGTCTATCATCGATGGGCATTTGGGTTGGTTCCAGGTCTTTGCTATTGTAAACAGTGCTGCAATGAACATTCGTGTGCATGTGTCCTTATAGTAGAACGATTCACAGTCTTTTGGATAGATACCCAGTAATGGGATTGCTGGGTCAAATGGAATTTCTATTACTAGGTCCCTGAGGAATCGCCACACAGCCTTCCACAATGGTTGAACTAATTTACACTCCCACCAACAGTGTAAGAGTGTTCTTATTTCTCCACATCCTCTCCAGCATCAGCTGTCTCCAGATTTTTTAAAGATCACCATTCTAACTGGTGTGAGATGATATCTAAATGTGGTTTTGATTTGCATCTCTCTAATGACCAATGATGATGAGCACCTTTTCATATGTTTGTTGGCCTCATGTATGTCTTCTTTTGTAAAGTTTCTGTTCATATCCTTTGCCCATTTTTGAATGGGCTTGTTTGTTTTTTTTCTGTAAATCTGTTTGAGTTCTTTGTAAACTTTGGATATCAGCCCTTTGTCAGATGTGTAAACTGCAAAGATTTTTTTCCCATTCTGATGGTTGCCGATTCACTCTAGTGACTGATTCTTTTGCTGTGCAGAAGCTGTGGAGTTTGATTAGGTCCCATTTGTCTATTTTGGCTTTTGTTGCCAATGCTTTTGGTGTTTTGTTCATGAAGTCCTTGCCTACTCCTATGTCCTGAATGGTTTTGCCTAGATTTTCTTCTAGGGTTTTTATAGTGTCAGGTCTTACGTTTAAGTCTTTAATCCATCTGGAGTTAATTTTAGTGTAAGGTGTCAGAAAGGGGTCCAGTTTCTGCTTTCTGCACATGCCTAGCCAGTTTTCCCAACACCATTTATTAAAAAGGGAGTCCTTTCCCCATTGCCTGTTTTTGTCTGGTTTATCAAAGATAATATGGTCGTAGATATGTTGTGTTGCCTCCGATGCTTCTGTTCTGTTCCATTGGTCTATATCTCTATTTTGGTACCAGTACCATGCTGTTTTGATTACTGTAGCCTTGTAGTATAGTTTGAAGTCTGGTAGCGTGATGCCTCCCGCTGTGTTCTTTTTGCTTAGAATTGACTTGGCTATGCGGGCTCTTTTTTGGTTCCATATGAAATTCATGGTGGATTTTTCCAGTTCTGTGAAGAAATTCAATGGTAGTTTGATGGGAATAGAATTGATTGTGTAAATGACTTTGGGCAGTATAGCCACTTTCACGATATTGATTCTTCCTAACCACGAACATGGAATGTTTCTCCATCTGTTTGTGTCCTCTCTTATTTCGTTGAGCAGTTGTTTGTAGTTTTCCTTAAAGAGGTCCCTTACATTCCTAGTGAGTTGTATTCCTAGGTATTTTATTTTCTTTGTAGCAATTGTGAATGGCAGTTCGTTCTTAATTCGGTTCTCTTTAAGTCTGTTATTGGTGTATAGGAATGCTTGTGATTTTTGAACATTGATTTTATATCCTGAGACTTTGCTGAAGTTGCTTATCAGTTGCAGGAGCTTTTGGGCTGAGGTGATGGGGTCTTCCAGGTATACAATCATGTCGTCTGCAAATAGAGAAAATTTGGCTTCCACTTTTTCTATTTGTATACCCTTTATTTCTTTTTCTTGCCTGATTGCTCTGGCTAGAACTTCCAGTACTATGTTGAATAGAAGTGGTGAGAGAGGGCATCCTTGTCTAGTGCCGGATTTCAAAGGGAATGCTTCCAGTTTTAACCCATTAAGTATAATATTGGCTGTTGGTTTGTCATAAATAGCTTTTATTACTTTGAGATGTGTTCCATCAATACCAAATTTATTGAGGGTTTTTAGCATAAAGGGCTGTTGAATTTTGTCAAATGCCTTCTCTGCGTCAATTGAGATAATCATGTGGTTTTTGTTTTTGCCTCTGTTTATGTGGTGAATTACATTTATAGACTTCCGTATGTTGAACCAGCCTTGCATCCCTGGGAAGAATCCTACTTGATTATGGTGGATAAGTTTTTTAATGTGCTGATGCAATCGATTTGCCAGTATTTTATTGAAGATTTTTGCCTCTATGTTCATCATGGATATTGGCCTGAAGTTTTCTTTTCTTGTTGAGTCTCTGCCAGGTTTTGGTATCAGGATGATGTTGGTCTCATAAAATGATTTGGGAACGGTTCCCTCTTTTTGGATTATTTGGAATAGTTTCAGAAGGAATGGTACCAGATCCTCTTTGTGTGTCTGGTAGAATTCAGCTGTGAACCCATCTGGACCTGGGCTTTTTTTGTGTGGTAGGCTCTTAATTGCTGCCTCAAATTCTGACCTTGTTATTGGTCTATTCATAGTTTCAGCTTCCTCCTGGTTTAGGCTTGGGAGGACACAGGCGTCCAGGAATTTATCCATTTCTTCCTGATTTACTAGTTTGTGTGCATCGAGTTGTTTGTAGTATTCTCTGATGATGGTTTGAATTTCTGTGGAATCTGTGGTGATTTCCCCTTTATCGTTTTTTATTGAATCTATTTGGTTGTTCTCTACTTTCTTTTTTATCAGTCTGGCTAGTGGTCTGTCTATTTTGTTGATCTTTTCGAAAAACCAGCTCTTGGATTTATTGATCTTTTAAGTGTTTTTCTTGTCTCTATCTCCTTCAGTTCTGCTCTGATCTTAGTTATTTCTTGTCTTCAGCTAGGTTTTGAGCTTTTTTGATCTTGCTCCTCTAGCTCTTTCAATTTTGACCATAGGGTGTGAATTTTGGATCTCTCCACTCTTCTCATGTGGGCACTTATTGCTATATATTTTCCTTTACAGAGTGCTTTAAATGTGTCCCAGAGATTCTGGTACGTTGTGTCTTCATTCTCGTTGGTTTCAAAGAACTTCTTTATTTCTGCCTTCATTTCTTTGTTTATCCAATCAACATTCAAGAGCCAGTTGTTCAGTTTCCATGAAGCTGTGGGGTTCTGAGTTATTTTCTGAATTCTGAGTTCCAACTTGATTGCACTATGGTCTGAGAGACTGTTTGTTATGATTTCCGTTGTTTTGCATTTGCTGAGGAGTGCTTTACTTCCAATTATGTGGTCAGTTTTGGAGTAGGTGTGATGTGGTGCTGAGAAGAATGTATATTCTGTGGATTTGGGGTGGAGAGTTCTGTAAATGTCTATCAGGTTTGCTTGTTCCATGTCTGAGTTCAAGTCCTGTATATCCTTGTTAATTTTCTGTCTGGTTGATCTGTCTGCTATTGACAGTGGAGTGTTAAAATCTCCCACTATTATTGTGTGGGAGTCTAAGTCTCTTTGTAAGTCATTAAGAACTTGCCTTATATATCTGGGTGCTCCTACATTGGGTCCATATATATTTAGAATCGTTAGCTCTTCTTGTTGTATCGATCCTTTTACCATCATGTAATGACCTTCTTTGTTTCTTTCGATCTTTGTTGCTTTAAAGTCTATTTTATCAGAGATGAGAATTGCAACTCCTGCTTTTTTTTTTGCTCTCCATTTGCTTAGTAAATCTTCCTCCATCCTTTTATTTTGAGCCTTTGTGTATCTTTGCGTGTGAGGTGGGTTTCCTGGATACAGCACACTGATGGGTTTTGGTTTTTTATCCAATTTGCCAGTCTGTGTCTTTTGATTGGTGCATTTAGCCCATTTACATTCAGGGTTAATATTGTTATGTGTGAATTTGATACTGCCATTTTGATGCTAGCTGGCTGTTTTGCCCGTTGGTTCATGTACATTCTTCATTTTACTGATGGACTTTAGCATTTGGTATGCTTTTAGGATGGCTGGAACTGGTTGTTTCTTTCTATGTGTAGTGCCTCTTTCAGGAGCTCTTGTAAAGCAGGCCTGGTGGTGACAAAATCTCTGAGTACTTGCTTGTTCATAAAGGATTTTATTTTTCCTTCACTTATGAAGCTCAGTTTGGCTGGATATGAAATTCTGGGTTGAAAGCTCTTTTCTTTAAGGATGTTGAATATTGGCCCCCACTCTCTTCTGGCTTGTAGAGTCTCTGCCAAGAGATCTGCTGTGAGTCTGATGGGCTTCCCTTTGTGGGTGACCCGACCTTTCTCTCTGGCTGCCCTTAGTATTTTCTCCTTCATTTCTACCCTGGTGAATCTGACGATTATGTGCCTTGGGGTTGCTCTTCTTGTGGAGTATCTTTGTGGTGTTTTCTGTATTTTCTGGAGTTGAGTATTGACCTGTCTTGCTAGGTTGGGGAAATTTTCCTGGATAATATCCTTAAGAGTGTTTTCCAGCTTGGATTCATTCTGTTCGTCACATTCTGATACACCCATCAAATGTAGGTTGGGTCTCTTCACATAGTCCCACATTTCTTGGAGATTTTGTTCATTCCTTTTTGTACTTTTTCCTTTCATCTTGGTTTCTCATTTTATTTCATTGAGTTGATCTTCAACTTCTGATATTCTTTCTTCTGCTTGGTCAATTCGGCTGTTGAATCTTGTGCATGCTTCACGAAGTTCTCGTGTTGTGTTTTTCAGCTCCTTCATTTCATTCATATTCCTCTCTAAGTTGTCCATTCTTGTTATCAATTCCTCGAATCTTTTTTCAAATATTTTTTCAAGGTTCTTAGTTTCTTTGCACTGGTTTAGTACATGTTCCTTTAGCTCACTGAAGTTCTCATTATCCACTTTCTGAAGTCTGATTCCGTCATTTCGTCACATTCATTCTCTGTCCAGTTTTGTTCCCTTGCTGGTGAGGAGTTTTGGTCCTTTTTTGGAGGTGAGGTATTTTGGTTTCGGGTGCTTTCCTCCTTTTTGCACTGGTTTCTTCCCATCTTTATGGATTTATCCGCCTGTCGTCTTAGTAGTTGCTGATTTTTTAACTGGGTCTCTGTGTGGACGCTGAGATTGTTGATGATGAAGTATTTCTGTTACTTAGTTTTCCCTCTAATGGTCTATCCCCTCTGCTGTATGAGTGCTGAGGTCCACTCCAGACCCTGCTTGTCTGGGGTATACCTGCAGCAGCTGCAGAACAGTGAGGATGATACCAGTTTCTTCTTCTGCTGTCCTTGTTCCAGAATAATGCCAGCCAAATGTCAGTCTGATTAGTCCTTTTCTGGGGTGACTCCTTGGATATACAGGGGTCAGGGAGCTGCTTGAGGAGACAGTCTGTGCTTTATAGGAGCTCCAGTGCTGAGCTGTGAGCTCCGTTGTTCATTCAGGGTTGTTGGGAGGTTGTTTATATCTGCTGCAATAGAACTCATAAAACACCACCCTTTTTTTCCCCCCTTAGATGCTCTGTCTCAGGGAGTTGGGGTTTTCTTTATGAGTATCTGTTGCACTGTCGTGCCCCACTAGGCGGTAGTCTATTCACTATTTGCCTGCCGGTGCTCTGACCTGCTAGCGTGGGTCTGCTCTGTTGCTGCTGGGCTCCCTTCTGCTGTGGAGTGCTCCGGGCTCCTGGCAGAGACTCTCTGTTATGGCCGGTTGCCTCAGCAATGGCGGGCTGCGTCAGTCCTGGGCAGTACTTCAGTGGGGGTGGACTGCATCAGCAATGGTGGACACCCCTCCCTCACCGGGCTGCACCATCCTAGATGCCGGCAGCAAAACTCTCAGCCCCAAGCACCTCCAGTTGCCGTGAGCATGGGACCCGCCGAGCCCAATCACCCAGCTCCCTGCGTCAGAGTCCGTCCTCTCTCTCTCTCTCTTCCTCTCCCCAAGCTGAAAGGTCGACTCTCTTACTGGCACCCCTGTAGGCTGCTGATAGCGCACTGGGATCCATGCAATCTCCCGTGCCGCTGCCCACTACCCCAGCTCAGATCAAGCTTCCCAGGAAACTCCTGGTCTGGCTTATTGTCCAAGTCCCGTTCAATCAGATGAACATGCCAATCTGCCCTTCCAAATCTCAGATTGCCGGTTTAACAGGGCACCAGGACCGGTGAGTTCCGTGCCAGGTCCCGCCGCAGCCCTAGCCAAAGAGGCAGCGGGAGCCAGCTGCATTAGCCAGGTGCGCTAGCGTCCCTTGTCTCTCCCACACCTGGGACTTTCAACACTCTGTGGGCATAAAAGGAACATCTGAGAATGTGGCTAGGACTCACCCTCTGTGCTTTCACTGAGAGCTGCAATCCTGAGTCACCTCTATGACGCCATCTTGCCTCCTCCCCCCTGCATGTGTCTTTATAATAGAATAATTTATAGTCCTTTGGGTATATACCCAACAATGAGATTGCTGAGTCAAATGGAATTTCTATTTCTAGGTCCTTGAGGAATCGCCACATTGTCTTCCACAATGGTTGAACTAATCCTATCACCAGTGTAAAAGTGATCCTATTTCTCCACATCCTCTGCAGCATGTGTTGTCCACATTTTTCAATGATTGCCATTCTAACTGGTGTGAGATGGTATCTCAATGTGGTTTTGATTTGCATTTCTCTAATGACCAGTGATGATGAGCATTTTTTCAAGTTTGTTGGCTTCATATAAGTCTTCTTTTGAAAAGTGTCTGTTCATATCATTTGCCCACTTTTAAATTTTTTTTTTTTTTTTTTTTTTTTTTTTAGAAATCTGTTTTAGTCCTTTGTAGATTCTGGATATTAATTAGCCCTTTGTCAGATGGGTAATTGCAAAAATTTTTTTTTATTCTGTTGATTGCCAGTTCACTATAATGATTGTTTCTTTTGCTGTACAGAATCTCTGAAGTTTAATTAGATCCCATTTGTCTATTTTGGCTTTTGTTGCCATTGCTTTTGGTGTTTTAGTCATGAAGTCCTTGCCCATGCCTGTGTCCTGAATGGTTTTGCCTAGGCTTTCTTCTAGGATTTTTATGGTGTTAGGTCTTATGTTTAAGTCCTTAATCCATCTGGAGTTAATTTTAATGTAAGGTGTCAGGAAGGAGTCCAGTATCTGCTTTCTGCACATTGCTAGCCAATTTTCCCAACAATTTTATTAAACAGGGGATCCTTTTCCCATTGCTTTTTTTGGTCAGGTTTGTCAAAGATCAGATGACTGTAGATGTGTGGTGTTGCTCTGGAGGCCTTTGTTCTGTTCCATTGGTCTATGTCTCTGTTTTGGTACCAGAACCATGCTGTTTTGATTATTGTTGTCTTGTAGTGTAGCTTGAAGTCCAGCAGTGTGATGTTGCCAGCTTTGTTCTTTTTGCTTAGGATTGTTTTGGCTATGTGGGCTCTCTTTTAGTTTCATAAGAAGTTCAGAGTGGTTTTTCCCAGTTCTGTGAAGAACGTCATTGGTAGTTTGATGGGGATAGAGTTAAATCTGTAAATTATTTTGGGCATTATGGCTATTTTCACAATATTGTTTCTTTCTAACCACGAACATGGAATATTTTTCCATCTGTTTGTATCTTCTCTTATTTCTTTGAGCAGTAATTTGTAGTTCTCCTTGAAGAGGTCCTTTACCTCCTTTGTTAGTTGTATTCCTAGGTATTTTATTCTTCTTGTAGCAATTGTGAATGGGAGTTCGCTCTTGACTTGGCTCTCTGTTTGTCTGTTATTGGTATATAGGAATGCTTGTGATTTCTGCACGTTGATTTTGTATCCTGAGACTCTGCTGAAGTTACTTTTCAGCTTAAGGGGAGTTTGGGCTGAGGCAAGGGATTCTTCTAAATATACAATCCTGTCATCTGTACATAGAGACAATTTGACTTCCTCCTTTCCTAATTGAATATCCTTTATTTCTTCTTCTTGCCTGATTGCTCTGGCTAGAACTTCCAATGCTATATTGAATAAGAGTTGAGAGAGAGGGCATCCTTGTCTAGTGCCAGATTTTCGAGGAAATGCTTGCAGTTTTTGCCCCTTCAGTATGACATTGACTGTGGATTTGTCATAAATAGCTTTTATTATTTTGTGATAGGTTCCACTCATACCTAGTTTATTGAGAGTTTTTAGCATAAAGGGCTGTTGAATTTTGTCAAAGACCTTCTCATCATCTATTAAGATAATCATGTGTTTTTTGTCTTTGGTTCTATTTATGTGGTGTATTACATTTATGAACTTGTGTACATTCGAGGAGAGACAAAAGACTGCTTTGTTTAGTGTAAACTCCAAAGTCAGTATTCTCTAGGAAGGAGAGATAAAGTCATGCTTACAATTCTGTCTTCTTTTCCCCTTACCATTTCACTCTCCACTCCTTCTGCCATCTCTACCACAGCTGCTGAGTTAATATCAGACAATAAAGCCCTCTTGTCTGGGGATTATAATAATGCAAGCACAGTGTAGGTTGATAAAAATGTTTACCATCAACACCAGCACATGGGAAAAGGGTTTCTGGGTGATTTGTGCTAAATCAAAGAGTTTTCTTCTTTTAGTTTTCTGTAGAATTAAACAAAACAAAACATGTTTAATTGCTCTTTTTATTATACTTTCAGATTTTTGTGATCAGTTTCTCATTCATATATACTCAGAAAGTGCATAGAAAAATTAACTATTTAATTTTTCTATTAATTAAAATTAATGAAAAATTATTTAATTCTATTAATTAAACTTAATGAAAAAATAATTATTTGATTCTTCTATTATTAAATATTTAATCTATGAAAAAAGGTGCTATTTAAAGAAACACAAAGATACATTTGTAATAGTGATGTAACTCTTCTTGCCTCTTATTTAACTAATTGCCAAGAAAATGATCAGCTATTAGAATTAACTATTCAAATTGAAATCTATAGGGGCACATGATGGGCATATATTTCTGCTTAAATAGTTGCTTGACTCATTATACCCTGGTAACTTGGTATTTCTGTGATAATCCTATGAGTTGTAAGTATTTTATTTTTCAAAGTGGGTGTAGTTAAAGTGTTTATAGCTTTTTTTGATTTTGTTTTCCAATTTGACAAAAATATTAGAATTCTCACACTATGGAGAAACAAAAAAGTGAGCATATGTTTTTCAATGTAAATATAAAGAGAGAATTGGGCCATTCAGAAAATGATCTATGTAATACTGATTAGTGACTAAAATCTATTATCTGACTATCTTTCCTGTTAGAAATGCCATAATGTAAATTCCACAAAGACAAGGTTCTGATTTGAGTGTCTTGTTTACCTCTGTAGCCTCACTATCTAGAGCACTGTTAGACTGAGAACAGCTGTGCCCTCAATAAATATTTATTGAAGGAGTATTGAAGAAATAGGCATTTTAGGATGTAGAGAAGATTTTTAAACAGGAATATGATCAGGTGGCTGGCAAGATGACCAAATAGGAAGAGCTCTTGTCTGAAGGTCCCAGAGATATCAAAGCAGAAGGCAGGTGATTTTTTGCACTTTCAACTTAGGTACCATATTCATCTCGTTAGGACTGGTTAGACAGTGGGTGCAGCATAAAATAAAACCCTTGAGAAAAGGTTAAAGGAATTGTTAACTAGAATAAACAGTTTGGAGAAAAATATAAATGAACTGTTGAAGCTGAAAAACACAGCACAAGAACTTCATAAAGCATACACAAATATCAATAGCTAAATTGATCAAGTGAAAGAAAGAATATCATAGATTGAAGATCAAGTTAGTGAAATGAACCATAAAGACAACATTAGAAAGAAAAGAATAAAAAGGAACAAACAAAGCCTCCAATAAATGTGGGTCTTTGTGAAAAGACCAAACCTACATTTGATTGGTATACCTGAAAGTGATGGGGAGAATGGAACCAAGTTGGAAAACACTCTTCAGGATACTATCCAGAAGAACTTCTCCAACCTAGCAAGACAGACCAACATTCAAATTCAGGAAATACAGAGAACACCACAAAGATACACTTTGAGAAGAGAAACTCCAAGAAACATGATCAACAGATTCATCAAGGTTGAAATGAAGAAAAAAAATGTTAAGGGCAGCCAGAGAAAAAGGTCGGGTTACCAACAAGGGAAGCCCATCAGAATAACATTGGATCTCTCTGCAAAAAGCCTAAATGGGTGTTGAACAATGAGAACACACAGACACAGGGAGGGAAACATCACACTCCAGGGCCTGGGGGTGAAGGGCTAGGGAAGGATAGCAGGGGGTGGGAGCATTGGGGAGGGATAGCATTAGGAGAAACACCTAATGTTGATGATGGGACAATGGATACAGAAAACCACCACCATGGCATGTGTATACACATGTAACTAACCTGCATGATCCGCAAAGGTACCCCAAAACTTTAAGTATAGTAATATATATATATATGGACTACAAAAAAAATAAAAAATAAATTCAGAAGCCTGCTTTCTACATTCACCAAAAAATAACCTGTACATAATTTCTAATTTGTCAAACACAGGTTAAAAAAAAGCCTGGGGGTCAATATTCAACATTCTTAAAGAAAAAACTTTCAACCCAGAATTTTATATCAAGCCAAAGTAAGCTTCATAAGCAAAAGAGAAATAAAATCCTGTACAGACAAGTAAATACTGAAAGATTTTGTCACCACCAGGCCTGTCTTGCAGGAGCTCCTGAAGGAAGTGTTAAATGTGGAAAGGAAAAACCAGGACCAGCCACTACAAAAGCATAGCAAATTATAAAAGCTATCAACACTATAATTGCATCAACTAATGGGCGAAATAACCACCTAGCATCATAATGACAGGATCAAATTCACACATAGCAATATTAACCTTAAATGTATATTGATTAAATGCCTCAATTAAAAGACACAGACTGGCAAATTGGATAAAGATTCAAGACCCATTGGTGTGCTGTATTCAGGAAACCCATCTCATGTGCAAAGACACACATAGGCTCAAAATAAAGAGATGGAGAAAGATTTACCAAGTAAATTGAAAGCAAAAAGAAAAAAAAGAAAGAAAGAAAAGAAAAACACAAAAAACAGAGGTTGCAATCCTAAGTCTCTGATAAACTCTTTAAACCAAAAAAGAAAAAAGACAAGGGAATTACATAAAGATAACAAGATCAATGCAAAAGGAAGGGCTATTTCTCCTAAATATAAATGCACCCAATACAGGAGCACCCAGATTCACAAAGCAAGTTCTTAGAGACTTACAAAGAGACATAGACTCCCACACAATAATAGTGGGAGACTTTAACACCCCACTGTCAACATTAGACAGATTAACAAGACAGAAAATTAACGAGGATATTCAGGACTTGAATTCAGCTCTCAACCAAGCAGATCTAATAGACATCCACAGAACTCTCCACACACAATCAACAGAATATATATTCTTCTCAGCACCCCATCACACCTATTTTAAAATTAACCACATAATTGGAAGTAAAACACTCCTCAGCAAATGCAAAAGAATGGAAATGATAGCAAAATCTCTCAGACCACAGCACAATGAAATTAGAACTCAGGATTAAGAAACTCACTCAAAACCTCACAACTACATGGAAACTGAACAACTTGCTTCTGAATGACTACTGGGTAAATAACAAAATTAATGCAGAAATAAATAAGTTCTTTGTATCCAATGAGAACAAAGACACAACATACCAAAATCTCTGGGACACATTAAAAGCAGTGTTTAGAGGAAAATTTATAGCACTAAGTGCCCACAGAAGAAAGTGTGAAAGATGCAAAATCAGCACCTTAATATCAAGCTTAAAAGAACTAGAGAAGCAAGAGAAAACAAATTCAAAAGCCAGCAGAAGAAAAGAAATAAATAAGATCAGAGAAGAACTGAAGGAGATAGAGACACAAAAAAAATCCTTCAAGAAATCCATGAATCCAGGAGGTGGTGTTTTGAAAAGATTAAAAAAGTAGACAGACCACCAGCCAGACTAATAAAAAGGAAAAGAGAGAATAATAAAATAGACACAATAAAATAATGATGAAGGGGATATTACCACTGATCCTACAGAAATACAAAGTACCATCAGAGAATAATATAAACACCTCTATGCTAATAAACTAGAAAATCTAGGAGAAATTGATAAATTCCTGGACACATACACCCTCCCAAGATTAAACCAGAAAGAACTACAATCCATAAATAGACCAACAACAACTTCTGAAATTGAGGCAGTAAATTAATAGCCCAACAACCAAAAATATAAGAAAAAGCACATGATTATTTCAAAAGATGCAGAAAAGACCTTTGATAAAATTCAACACCTTTTATGGTAAAAACTCAATAAACTAGGTATTGATGGAATGTACCTCAAAATAATGAGAGCACACAGGTAACTCTTTGTAGCCTCAGAGCATTTTCATAAAGGGTAGAGGAATAGTTTTATACTAGGAAACATATTTCAAAGTGCTCTAATGGGAAGATAGCCCAAATCAGGAGCCTCCCAAAATTGTGATTATATATTCCTATTAGTTAAAAACACTAGAACACTTTGCATGCTTCCTTACTGCCAGAAATGGGCCAACTTTGTACCAACACATGTGGGTGATTGGCCAGAATTAACTTGGCAGACTCAAAATAACATTCTCCATATATAAATGTGTTTAATAGTGATGCTGTGCACTTCATGGGGGAAGATGGAGAAGGACAACTACTAACATCTCTGAACCTCTATCATCACTAACTTAGTCTTAGTCCTTAACCAGCAAATGCTCTTCAGCAGAACAAAAGACCTGAAGTTACCAGACCCACAATGTTAGATGTTAGTGCTCACTAAATATTCAATATGTTTTTCTATATTTCTCAGCCTGCCTTCTTACTATATTGGGCTATGTGACTAGTTCTGGCTAATTTATTCTGAATGGGATTGAAGGATTTTAATGCTGGGCTGAGGCAGGTAAGAACCAATGTGCCTACTTAATCTTCTTCCTCCTCCTTCCATGGTAAATTTGGAGGTCACATGTTCCAGATGGCACAGCTATATAAGAGCTCATGAGGCTGGGCTCCTGATTCTGTATGGAGAATTTTACCACTTACCACCAATGTCAACCTGCATTAGCCACTTAATGTGGAAACAAATATTACAGTGTTAGCATATTCACCATACTTAGAGGGCAGTTTACATTCATCTGTTGTTATTTAATGTTGCCCCTGAAAAACGTCCTTCTGCTTAAAAGACCTCTCACATGTATATAACATGTATAACATGTATATAGCCTATCACATGTATATAACATTAGAGACTCTCCTTAGATATTTAATTTAGGCATTGCTTTATGTAGTTCATAATGCATTAACTGTATTCATTTATCTCATTAACCCATAAGCTACTAACATGTATCTATGAAACATAAGGACCCTGAGGAAAGCAGAGCTAGGAAAAACAAGCTATATTTTTATTGTTATACTTTAAGTTCTAGGGTACATGTGCAGATCTTGCAGGATTGTAACATAGGTATACACATGCCATGGTGGTTTATGGCCTCCATCCCCCCATCACCTACAATAGTTATTTATTCCAATGTTACCCCTCCCCAATCTCCCCACCCCCTGCAATCGCTGCACTGGCACCCCACCACCAACAGACCACAGTGTGTGATGTTTCCCTCCCTGTGTCCATGTGTTCTCATTGTTCAACACCCACCTATGAGTGAGAACATGTTGTGTTTGGTTTTCTGTTCTTGGGTCAGTTTGCTGAGAATAATGGTTTCCAGATTCATTCATGTCCCTGCAAAGGACATTAACTCCTCCTTTTTTATGGATGCATAGTATTCAATGGTTTATACGTGCCACATTTTCTTTATTAAGTCTATTATTGATGGGCATTTGGGTTGGATCCAGGGCTTTGCTATTGTAAACAGTGCTGAAATAAACATACATGTGCATGTGTCTTTATAATAAAATTATTTACTATCCTTTGAGTACATACCCAGTAATGGGACCACTGGGTCAAATGGCATATCTATTTCTAGATCCTTGAGGAATTGCCACACTGTCTTCCACAATGGGTGAACTAATTTATATTTCTACCAACAGTGTAAAAGCATTCCTATTTCTTCACATCCTCTCCAGTGTCAGTTGTGTCCAGTTTTTTTTAATGATTGCCATTATAA
Source organism: Saguinus oedipus (assembly GCA_031835075.1). Lineage (NCBI taxonomy): Eukaryota > Metazoa > Chordata > Mammalia > Primates > Cebidae > Saguinus > Saguinus oedipus. The sequence goes on along the minus strand of CM063191.1, from coordinate 75,995,446 downwards.
CTGGCATGAGATGGTATCTCAACATGGTTTTGATTTGCATTTCTCTAATGACCAGTGATGATAAGCACTTTTTCATATGTTTATTGGCTGCATAAATGTCCTCTTCTGAAAAGTGTCTGTTCATATTGCTCACCCACTTTTTGATAGAATTGTTTGTTTGTTTTTCCTATACATTTGTTTAAGTTCTTTGTATATTCTGGATATTAGCCCTTGTCAGATGGGTAACTTGCAAAAATTTTTCCAATTCTGTTGGTTGCCAATACACTGTAATGGTTGTTTCTTTTGCTGTGCAGAAGCCACTAAGCTTAATTAGATCTCATTTGTCTATTTTGGCTTTTGTTATCATTGCTTTTGGTGTTTGAGTCATGATGTCCTTGCCTATGCCTATGGCCTGAATGGTATTGCCTAGGTTTTCTTCTGGGGTTTTAATGGTGTTAGGGCTTATGTTTCAGTCTTTAATCCATCTGGAGTTAATTTTAGTGTAAGGTTTCAAGAAGGGGTCCAGTTTCTGCTTTTTTCACATGGCTAGCCAGTTTTCCCAACAACATTTATTAAACAGGAAATCTTTTCCCCGTTGTTTGTTTTTGCCAGGATTGTCAAAGATCAGATGGTTGTAGATGTGTGGTGTTACTTCCAAGGCCTCTGTTCTGTTCCACTGGTCTATATCTCTGTTTTGATACCAGTTCCATGCTGTTTTGATTACTGTAGGCTTGTAGTATACTTTGAAGTCAGGTAGCATGATGCCTCCATCTTTGTCCTTTTTGATGATGATTGTCTTGGCTATGCAGGCTCTCTTTTGGTTCAAATAAGGCTTAAGGTGGGTTTTTTTCCAGTTCTGTGAAGAAGATTGATGGTAGCTTGATGGAGATAGCATTTAATTTATAAATTACATTAGGCAGTATGACCATTTTTACAACACCGATTCTTCCTATTCATGAGCATAGAATGTTTTTCCATCTGTTTGTGTCCTCTCATTTCCTTGAGCAATGGTTTGTAGTTCTTTTTGAAGAGGTCCTTTACCTCCTTTGTTAGTTGAATTCCTATGTATTTTATTCTCTTTGTGGCAATTGTGAATAAGAATGTTCTCATGATTTGGCTCTGTTTGTCTTTTATTGGTGTATAGGAATGCTTGTGATTATTGCACACTGATTTTGTTTCCTGAGGCTGCTGAAGTTGCTTATCGTCTTAAGGAGATTTTGTGCTGAGGTGATGGGGTCTTCTAAATATACAATAATTTCTTCAGCAAATAGAGAAAATTTGACTGCCTCTTTTCCTAATTGAATACCATTTATGTTTTTTCTTGCTTGATTGCTCTGGCTAAAACCTTCAATACTATGTTGAATTGGAATGGTGAGAGTGGGCACCCTTGTCCAGTGGCAGATTTCAAAGGGAATGCTTCCAGTTTTGGTCCATTCAGTATGATATTGGCTGTGAGGGCTTCATGAAAACTGAAAAACTGGCTCTTGAATGTTGACTGGATAAACAATGAAATGAAGGCAAAAATAAAGAAGTTTTTCAAAACCAATGAGAATGAACACATAACATACCAGAATCTCTGGGACACATTTAAAGCAGTCTCCAGAGGAAAATATACAGCAATAAGTGCCCACATGAGAAGAGTGGAGAGATCCAAAATTGAAACCCTATTGTCAAAATTGAAAGAGCTAGAGGAGCAAGATCAAAAAAACTCAAAACCTAGCAGAAGACAAGAAATAACTAAGAGCAGAGCAGAAATGAAGAAAACAGAGACACGAAAAACCCTTCAAAAAATCAGTAAATCCAAGAGCCGGTTTCTTGAAAAGATCAACAAAATAGACAGACCACCAGCCAGACTGATAAAAAAAGAAAAGAGAGAACAACCAAATAGATGCAATAGAAAATGATAAAGAGGAAATCACCACAGATTCCACAGAAATTTAAACCATCATCAGAGAATACTATAAACAACTCTATGCACATAAACTAGTAAACCTGGAAGAAATGGATAAATTCCTAGACAACTGTGTCCTCCCAAGCCTAAACCAGGAGGAAGCCAAAACTCTGAATAGACCAATAACAAGGTCTGAAGTCGAGGCAGAAAATAAGAGCCTACCTCACAAAAAAAAAGCCCAGGTCCAGATGGGTTCACAGCCGAATTCTACCAGACACACAAAGAGGAGCTGGTACAATTTCTTCTAAAACTATTCCAAATAATCCAAAAAGAGAGAATACTTCCCAAACGATTTTATGAGACCAACATCATCCTGATACCAAAACCCGGCAGAGACTCAACAAGAAAAGAAAACTTCAGGCCAATAGCCATGATGAACATAGATGAAAAAAACTTCAATAAAATACTAGCAAGCTGATTGCAGCAGCACATTAAAAAGCTTATCCATCATGATCAAGTAGGATTCATCCCGGGGATGCAAGGCTGGTTCAACATATGTAAGTCTATAAACGTCATTCACCACATAAACAGAACCAAAAACAATAACCACATGATTATCTCAATTGACACAGAGAAGGCATATGACAAAATTCAACAGCTCTTTATGCTAAAAACCCTCAATAAACTCGGTATTGATGGAACGTATCTCAAAGTAATAAAAGCTATTTACAACAAAACAACAGCCAATAACATACTGAATGGGAAAAAACTGGAAGCATTCCCTTTGAAATTCAGCACTAGACAAGGATACCCTCTCTCACCACTCCTATTCAATATAGTACTGGAAGTTCTAGCCAGAGCAATCAGGCAAAAAAAGAAAAGAAAGAAAGAAAGAAAGAAAGGGTATTCAAATAGGAATGGTGGAAGCCAAATTGTCTCTATTTGCAGACAAGATAATAGTATACCTAAAAGACCCCATCATCTCAGCACAAAAACTCCTGAAACTGATAAGCAACTTCAGCAAAGTCTCAGGATATAAAATCAATGTGCAACAATCACAAGCATTCCTATACACCAATAACAGACTTAAAGAGAACCAAAACAAGAACGAACTGCCATTCACAATTGCTACAAAGAGAATAAAATACCTAGGAATACAACTTACAAGAAATGTAAGGGACCTCTTCAGGGAAAACTACAAACCACTGCTCGATAAAATAAGAGAGGACACAAACAGATGGAGAAACATTCCATGTACATTGTTAGGAAGAATCAATATTGTGAAAATGGCTATACTGCCCAAAGTAATTTACACAATCAATGCTATCCCCCTCAAGTTACCATTGAATTTCTTCACAGAACTGGAGAAAACCACCATGAACTTCATATGGAACCAAAAGAGAGCCCGCATAGCCAAGTCAATTCTAAGCAAAAAGAACACAGCAGGAGGCATCACACTACGGGACTTCAAACTATACTACAAGGCTACAGTAATCAAAACAGCATGGTACTGGTACCAAAACAGAGATATAGACCAATGGAACAGAACAGAGGCATCAGAGGCAACAAAACATATCTACAATCATACAATCTTTGATAATCCTGACAAAAACAAGCAATGGGGAAAGGATTCCCTGTTGAATAAATGGTGTTGAGAGAACTGGCTAGCCTTGTGCAGAAAGCAGAAACTGGACCCCTTCCTGACACCATACACTAAAATTAACTCCAGATGGATTAAAGACTTAAACATAAGACCTGGCACCATAAAAACCCTAGAAGAAAATCTAGGCAAAACCATTCAGGACATGAGTAGGCAAGGACTTCATCACCAAAACACCAAAAGCATTGGCAACAAAAGTCAAAATAGACAAATGGGACCTAATCAAACTCCACAGCTTCTGCACAGCAAAAGAAACAGTCACTAGAGTGAATCGGCAACTAACAGAATGGGAAAAAATCTTTGCAGTTTACCCATTTGACAAAGGGCTGATATCCAGAATTTACAAAGAACTCAAACAGATTTACAGGAAAAAAAAACAAACAAGTCCATTTAAAAATGGGCAAAAATATGAACAGACACTTTACAAAAGAAGACATACATGAGGCCAACAAATATATGAAAAAATGCTCATCATCACTGGTCATTAGTGAGATGCAAATCAAAACCACATTGAGATACCATCTCACACCAGTTAGAATGGCGATTATTAAAAAATCTGGAGACAACAGATGCTGGAGAGGATGTGGAGAAATAGGAACACTCTTGTACTGTTGGTGAAAGTGTAAATTAGTTCAACCATTGTGGAAGACAGTGTGGCAATTCCTCAAGGCCTTAGAAATAGAAATTCCATTTGACCCAGCAATCCCATTACTGGGTATATATTCAAAAGACTATAAATCGTTCTACTATAAGGACACATGCACACGAATGTTCATTGCAGCACTGTTTACAATAGCAAAAACCTGGAACCAACCCAAATGTCCATTGATGATAGACTGGACTAAGTAAATGTGGCACATATACATCATGGAATATTATTCAGCAATCAAAAATGATGAGTTTATGTCCTTTTTAAGGACATGGATGAATCTGGAGAACGTCTTCTCAGCAAACTGACACAAGAACAGAAAATGAAATACCACATATTCTCACTCATAGGCGGGTGAGGAAAAATGAGAACACATGGACACAGGGAAGGGAGTACTACACACTGGGGTCTATTGGGGTGAATAGGGGAGGGAAAGTGGGGCAGGGAAGCTGGGGAGGGATAGCCTGGGGAGAAATGACAAATGTGGGTGAAGGGTAGGAAGGCAGCAAAACACACTGCTATGTGTGCTATGTGTGTACCTATGCAATTATCTTGCACATTCTGCACATGTACCCCAAAACCTAAAATGCAATGAAAAAAAAATTGGCTGTGAAGTTTTTGTAAATAGCTTTTATTATTTTGCAACAGGTTCCATTGATACCTAGTTTATTGGGAGTTTTTAGCATAAAGGGCTGCTGAATTTTGTTGAAGGCCTTTTCTGCATCTATTGAGATAATCATGTGGGTTTTTTTTTTTTTTTTTTTTTTTATTTATTTATTTTTATTGCATTATAGGTTTGGGGGTACATGTGCAGAACGAGCAAGATAGTTGCATAGGTACACACATGGCAGTGTGCTTTGCTGCTTTCCTCCCCTTCACCCACACTTGGTATTCATCCCCAGGCTATCCCCCCCAGCCCCCCCTGCTGTCCCTCCCCCATTCCCCCCAACAGTCCCCAGTGTATAGTAGACTGCCTCTCTGTGTCCACATGTTCTCATTTTTCTCACCCACCTATGAGCGAGTATATGCGGTATTTCTTTTTCTGTTCTTGTGTCAGTTTGCTGAGAATGATGTTCTCCAGATTCATCCATGTCCCTACAAAGGACACAAACTCATCATTTTTGATTGCTGCATAATATTCCATGGTGTATATGTGCCACATTTTCCCAGTCCAGTCTATCATCATTGGGCATTTGGGTTGGTTCCAGGTCTTTGCTATTGTAAACAGTGCTGCAATGAACATTCGTGTGCATGTGTCCTTATAGTAGGACGATTTATAATCCTTTGGATAGATACCCAGTAATGGGATTGCTGGGTCAAATGGAATTTCTATTTCTAGGTCCCTGAGGAATCGCCACACTGTCTTCCACAATGGTTGAACTAATTTACACTCCCACCAACAGTGTAAGAGTGTTCCTATTTCTCCACATCCTCTCCAGCATCTGCTGTCTCCAGATTTTTTAATGATCGCCATTCTAACTGGTGTGAGATGGTATCTCAATGTGGTTTTGATTTGCATCTCTCTAATGACCAATGACGATGAGCACTTTTTCATATGTTTGCTGGCCTCATGTATGTCTGCTTTCGTAAAGTTTCTATTCATATCCTTTGCCCATTTTTGAATGGGCTTGTTTGTTTTTTTCCTGTAAATCTGTTTGAGTTCTTTGTAAATTCTGGATATCAGCCCTTTGTCGGATGCGTAAACTGCAAAGATTTTTTCCCATTCTGATGGTTGCCGATTCACTCTAGTGACTGTTTGTTTTGCTGTGCAGAAGCTGTGGAGTTTGATTAGGTCCCATTTGTCTATTTTGGCTTTTGTTGCCAATGCTTTGGGAGTTTTGTTCATGAAGTCCTTGCCTACTCCTATGTCCTGAATGGTTTTGCCTAGATTTTCTTCTAGGGTTTTTATGGTGTCGGGTCTTACGTTTAAGTCTTTAATCCATCTGGAGTTAATTTTAGTGTAAGGTGTCAGGAAGGGGTCCAATTTCTGCTTTCTGCACATGGCTAGCCAGTTTTCCCAACACCATTTATTAAATAGGGAATCCTTTCCCCATTGCCTGTTTTTGTCTGGTTTATCAAAGATAATATGGTTGTAGATGTGTTGTGTTGCCTCCGATGCCTCTGTTCTGTTCCATTGGTCTATATCTCTGTTTTGGTACCAGTACCATGCTGTTTTGATTACTGTAGCCTTGTAGTATAGTTTGAAGTCTGGTAGCGTGATGCCTCCCGCTGTGTTCTTTTTGCTTAGAATTGACTTGGCTATGCGGGCTCTTTTTTGGTTCCATATGAAATTCATGGTGGTTTTTTCCAGTTCTGTGAAGAAATTCAATGGTAGTTTGATGGGGATAGCATTGATTGTGTAAATTACTTTGGGCAGTATAGCCATTTTCACGATATTGATTCTTCCTAACCACGAACATGGAATGTTTCTCCATCTGTTTGTGTCCTCTCTTATTTCATTGAGCAGTTGTTTGTAGTTTTCCTTAAAGAGGTCCCTTACATTCCTAGTGAGTTGTATTCCTAGGTATTTTATTTTCTTTGTAGCAATTGTGAATGGCAGTTCATTCTTGATTTGGTTCTCTTTAAGTCTGTTATTGGTGTATAGGAATGCTTGTGATTTTTGCACATTGATTTTATATCCTGAGACTTTGCTGAAGTTGCTTATCAGTTGCAGGAGCTTTTGGGCTGAGGTGATGGGGTCTTCTAGGTATACTATCATGTCGTCTGCAAATAGAGACAATTTGGCTTCCACCTTTCCTATTTGAATACCCTTTATTTCTTTTTCTTGCCTGATTGCTCTGGCTAGAACTTCCAGTACTATGTTGAATAGAAGTGGTGAGAGAGGGCATCCTTGTCTAGTGCCAGATTTCAAAGGGAATGCTTCCAGTTTTTGCCCATTAAGTATGATATTGGCTGTTGGTTTGTCATAAATAGCTTTTATTACTTTGAGATATGTTCCATCAATACCAAGTTTATTGAGGGTTTTTAGCATAAAGGGCTGTTGAATTTTGTCAAATGCCTTCTCTGCATCAATTGAGATAATCATGTGGTTTTTGTTTTTGGTTCTGTTTATGTGGTGAATTACATTTATAGACTTGCGTATGTTGAACCAGCCTTGCATCCCCGGGATAAATCCTACTTGATCATGATGGATAAGTTTTTTAATGTGCTGTTGCAATCGGTTTGCCAGTATTTTATTGAAGATTTTTGCATCTATGTTCATCATGGATATTGGCCTGAAGTTTTCTTTTCTTGTTGAGTCTCTGCCAGGTTTTGGTATCAGGATGATGTTGGTCTCATAAAATGATTTGGGAAGGGTTCCCTCTTTTTGGATTATTTGGAATAGTTTCAGAAGGAATGGTACCAGATCCTCTTTGTGTGTCTGGTAGAATTCGGCTGTGAACCCATCTGGACCTGGGCTTTTTTTGTGTGGTAGGCTCTTAATTGCTGCCTCAACTTCAGACCTTGTTATTGGTCTATTCATAGTTTCGGCTTCCTCCTGGTTTAGGCTTGGGAGGACACAGGCGTCCAGGAATTTATCCATTTCTTCCTGATTTACTGGTTTATGTGCATACAGTTGTTTGTAGTATTCTCTGATGATGGTTTGAATTTCTGTGGAATCTGTGGTGATTTCCCCTTTATCGTTTTTTATTGCATCTATTTGGTTGTTCTCTCTCTTCTTTTTTATCAGTCTGGCTAGTGGTCTGTCTATTTTGTTGATCTTTTCGAAAAACCAGCTCTTAGATTTATTGATTTTTTGAAGGGTTTTTCTTGTCTCTATCTCCTTCAGTTCTGCTCTGATCTTAGTTATTTCTTGTCTTCGGCTAGGTTTTGAGCTTTTTTGATCTTGCTCCTCTAGCTCTTTCAATTTTGACGATAGGGTGTCAATTTTGGATCTCTCCACTCTTCTCATGTGGGCACTTATTGCTATATATTTTCCTCTACAGACTGCTTTAAATGTGTCCCAGAGATTCTGGTACGTTGTGTCTTCATTCTCATTGGTTTCAAAGAACTTCTTTATTTCTGCCTTCATTTCATTGTTTATCCAATCAACATTCAAGAGCCAATTGTTCAGTTTCCATGAAGCTGTGCGGTTCTGAGTTATTTTCTGAATTCTGAGTTCCAACTTGATTGCACTATGGTCTGAGAGACTGTTTGTTATGATTTCAGTTGTTTTGCATTTGCTGAGGAGTGCTTTACTTCCAATTATGTGGTCAATTTTGGAGTAGGTGTGATGTGGTGCTGAGAAGAATGTATATTCTGTGGATTTGGGGTGGAGAGTTCTGTAAATGTCTATCAGGTTTGCTTGTTCCAGGTCTGAGTTCAAGTCCTGGATATCCTTGTTAATTTTCTGTCTGGTTGATCTGTCTGCTATTGACAGTGGAGTGTTAAAGTCTCCCACTATTATTGTGTGGGAGTCTAAGTCCCTTTGTAAGTCATTAAGAACTTGCCTTATATAACTGGGTGCTCCTACATTGGGTCCATATATATTTAGAATCGTTATCTCTTCTTGTTGTATCGATCCTTTTACCATTATGTAATGACCTTCTTTGTCCCTTTTGATCTTTGTTACTTTAAAGTCTATTTTATCAGAGATGAGAATTGCAACTCCTGCTTTTTTTTGCTCTCCATTTGCTTGGTAAATCTTCCTCCATCCCTTTATTTTGAGCCTTTGTGTATCTTTGCATGTGAGGTGGGTTTCCTGGATACAGCACACCGATGGGTTTTGGTTTTTTATCCAATTTGCCAGTCTGTGTCTTTTGATTGGTGCATTTAGCCCATTTACATTCAGGGTTAATATTGTTATGTGTGAATTTGATACTGCCATTTTGATGCTAGCTGGCTGTTTTGCCCGTTGGTTCATGTACATTCTTCATTTTGTTGATGGTCTTTAGCATTTGGTATGCTTTTAGAATGGCTGGAACTGGTTGTTTCTTTCTATGTGTAGTGCCTCTTTCAGGAGCTCTTGTAAAGCAGGCCTAGTGGTGACAAAATCTCTGAGTACTTGCTTGTTCGTGAAGGATTTTATTTTTCCTTCACTTATGAAGCTCAGTTTCGCTGGATATGAAATTCTGGGTTGAAAGCTCTTTTCTTTAAGGATGTTGAATATTGGCCCCCACTCTCTTCTGGCTTGTAGAGTCTCTGCCGAGAGATCTGCTGTGAGTCTGATGGGCTTCCCTTTGTGGGTGACCCGACCTTTCTCTCTGGCTGCCCTTAGTATTTTCTCCTTTGTTTCAACCCTGGTGAATCTGACGATTATGTGCCTTGGGGTTGCTCTTCTTGCAGAGTATCTTTGTGGTGTTCTCTGTATTTCCTGGAGTTGAGTATTGACCTGTCTTGCTAGGTTGGGGAAATTTTCCTGGATAATATCCTGAAGAGTGTTTTCCAGCTTGGATTCATTCTCTTCGTCACTTTCTGGTACACCTATCAAACGTAGGTTGGGTCTCTTCACATAGTCCCACATTTCTTGGAGATTTTGTTCATTCCTTTTTGTGCTTTTTTCTTTAATCTTGGTTTCTCGTTTTATTTCATTGAGTTGATCTTCAACTTCTGATATTCTTTCTTCTGCTTGGTCAATTCGGCTGTTGATACTTGTGCATGCTTCGCGAAGTTCTCGTGTTGAGTTTTTCAGCTCCTTCAATTCATTCATATTCCTCTCTAAGTTGTCCATTCTCGTTATCAATTCCTCGAATCTTTTTTCAAATCTTTTTTCAAGGTTCTTAGTTTCTTTGCACTGGTTTAGAACATGTTCCTTTAGCTCACTGAAGTTTCTCATTATCCACTTTCTGAAGTCTGATTCCGTCATTTCGTCACATTCATTCTCCGTCCAGCTTTGTTCCCTTGCTGGTGAGGAGTTTTGGTCCTTTTTTGGAGGTGAGGTGTTTTGGTTTCGGGTGCTTTCCTCCTTTTTGCGCTGGTTTCTTCCCATCTTTATGGATTTATCCGCCTGTTGTCTTAGTAGTGGCTGATTTTTCAATTGGGTCTCTGTGTGGACGCTGAGATTGTTGATGATGAAGTATTTCTGTTACTTAGTTTTCCCTCTAATGATCTATCCTCTCTGCTGTATGAGTGCTGAGGTCCACTCCAGGCCCTGCTTGTCTGGGGTATACCTGCAGCAGCCTCTGCGCCTTCACCGAGAGCTGCAATCCTGAGTCACCTCTACGACGCCATCTTGCCTCCCTCCTGTGGGTTTTTTTTTTTGGTTCAGTTTATGTGATGGTTTACATTTATACATTTTCATTGTTAAACCAGCCTTGCATACCCAGGATGACACTTACTTGATCATGATGGGTAAGTGTTTTGATGTGCTGTTGCGTTCAGTTTGCCAGTATTTTACTGAATATTTTTGCATTGATGTTCATCATGGACATTGACTTGAAGTGTTTTTTAGTGGTGTCTCTGCCAGGTTTTGGTATCAGGATGATGCTGGTCTCATAACATGAGTTAGAAAAATCTGCCTCTTTTTGTATTGTTAGGAAAAGTTTCAGAAGAATTGGTACCAGCTTATCTTTATATATGTGTTAGAATTTGGCTGTGAACCAGTCTGGACCTGAACTTTTTTTGGTTGGTAGGCTATTAATTGCTGCCTCTACTTCAGACTTTGATATTGGTCTATTCAGGGATTCAACTTCTTCCTTTTTTTCATCTTCAGAAGGTGTAAGTGTTCAGGAATTTAGCCATTTCTTCTAGATTTACTGGTTTATGTGCATAGAGTTGTTTGTAGTAATCTCTGATGGTGGTTTGTACTTCTGTGGAATTGGTGGTAATATCCCCTTTATCATTTTTTATTGCATCTGTTTGATTCCTCTCTTTTGTCTTTTTTATTAGTTTGGCTAGTGATCTATCTATTTTGTTGACCTTTTCAAAAAAAAATTTACTGATTTTTTAAGGGTTTTGTTATGTCTCTATCTCTTTCAGTTCTGCTCTAATCTCAGCTATTTCTTGTCTTCAGTTATCTTTCAAATTTGTTTGATCTTGCTCCTCTAGTTTTTTAAATTGTGATAATAGGGTATCAATTTTAGATCTTTCCTCACTTCTCATGTGGGCATTTAGTGCTATAATTTCCCTCTAGACACTGCTTTAAATGTGTCCCAGAGATTCTGGTATGTTATGTCTTAATTCTCATTGGTTTCAAATAACATCTTTATTTCTTTCTTCATTTCATTATTTATCCCATAGTCATTCAGGAGCAGGTTGTTCAGTTTCCATGAAGTTATGCAGTTCTGAGTTAGTTTCTTAATCCTGAGTTCTAGTTTGATTGCACTGTTGTCTGAGAGACTGTTTGTTATGATTTCCATTCTTTTGCATTTGCTGAAGGGTGATTTACTTCCAATTATGTGGTCAATTTTAGAGTAAGGGTGATGTGGTGCTGAGAAGAATGTATATTCTGTGGATTGGGAGTGGAGAGTTCTGTAGATGTCTATTAGGTCCACTTGGTTCAGATCTGTGTTCAAGTCCTGGATATCCTTGTTAATTTTCTGTCTCATTGATCTGTCTAATATTGATAGTGGAGTGTTAAAGTCTCCTACAATTATTTTGTGGGAGTGTAAGTCTCTTTGTAGGTCTTTATGAACTTGTTTTATGTATCTGGGTGCTCCTGTATTGGGTACACATATATTTAGAATAGTTAGCTCTTCTCGTTGTATTGATCCTTTTACCATTATGTAATGCCCTTCTTTGTCTCTTTTGATCTTTGTTGGTTTAAAGTCTGTTTTATCAGAAAGTAGAATTGCAACCCCTGCTATTTTTTTTTTTTTTTTTTTTTGCTCTCCATTTGCTTTGTAAATTTTCTTCTATTCCTTTATATTGAGTCCGTGTGTGTCTTTGCACGTGAGATGGGTCTCCAGAATACAGCACACCACTGGGTCTTTACGTTTTATCCAATTTCACATTTTGTGTCTTTTGATTGGGTCATTTAGTCCATTTTTATTAAAGGTTAATGTTGTTACATGTGAATTTGACCCTGCCATTTTGATACTAGCTGGTTGTTTTGCCTGTTAGTTGTTGCCATTTATTCATAGTGTCAACAGTCTTTACCATTTGGCATATTTTTGTAGTGGCTGGTACTTGTTGTACCTTTTAATGTTTAGTGCTTCCTTCATGAGCTCTTGCAAGGCAGGCCTGGTGGTGATGAAATCTCTCAGCAATTGCTTTTCAGTAAAGTATTTTATTTCTCCTTCACTTATGAAGCTTAGTTTGCCTGGATATGAAATTCTGGGTTGAAAGTTCTTTTCTTTAAGAATGTTCAATATTTGCCCACACTCTTCTGGCTTGTAGAGTTTCTGCTGAGAAATCTGCTGTGAGTCTGATGGGCTTTCCTTTATGGGTACCCAACCTTTCTCTCTGGCTGTCCTTAGCATTTTTTTTTTTTTTCATTTCAATGCTGGTGAATCTGATAATTATTTGCCTTGGGGTTACTCTTCCTGAGGAATATCTTTGTGGTGCTCTCTGTATTTCCTAAACTTGAATGTTGGCCTGACTTGCTAGGTTGGGGAAGTTCTCCTGGATAATATCCTGAAGAGTGTTTTCCAAATTGGATTCATTCTCCCCGTTACATTCAGGTATATCAGTCAAACTTAGATTAGGTCTTTTTATGTAATCCCATATTTCTTGGCAGCTTTGTTTATTTCTTTTTACTTTTTTTCTATATTTTTTCCTTCTCATTTTATTTCATTGAGTTGATCTTCAATCTCTGATATTGTTTCTTCTGCTTGATTGGTTCAGCTATTGAAACATGTGTATGCTTCATGAAGTTCTCATGCTGTGTTTTTCAGCTCCATCAAGTCATTTATGTTCTTCTCTAAGCTTGTTATTCTTGTTAGCATTTCGTCTATTCAGGGTTCTTAGTTTCTTTGCATTGGGTTTGAACATGTTCCATTAGCTCAGAGAGGTTTTTTATTACCCACCTTCTGAAGCCTGCTTTGTCAATTTATCAAACTCATTCTCCATCCAGTTTTGTTTCCTTGATGGTGTGGAGTTGTGATTCCTTGGAGGAGGAGAGGCATTCTGATTTTTGCTGATTGTATTGTTTTTGTGCTGGTTTCTTCCCATCTTCATGGATTTGTCTACCTTTTGTTTTTGAAGTTGGTGACTTTTGGATAGGGTCTCTGAGTTGACATCCTTTCTGTTGATGTTGAGGGTATTTCTTTCTGTTTTTTAGTTTTCCTTCTAACAGTCAGGCCCATCTGCTTCAGGACTGCTAAAGGTCCACTCCAGACCCTGCTTGCCTGGAAATCACTTGTGGGGGCTGCAGAACAGCAAGGATTGCTGCCTGGTTTTTCCTCTGGTAGCTTCATCCCAGAAGGGTCCCCACCAGATGTCAACCAGAGCTCTCTTGTATGAGATCTGTTTTGGGATATATGAGGGTCAGTGAGCCACTTGAGGAGGGTGTCTGTTCCTTATCAGAGCTCAGGCACTGAGTGCTGTGCTGAGAGCTCTGCTGCTCCCTTCAGAGCTGCTGGGAAGGGACATTTAAATCTGCTGCAGTGGAACTCACAACCACCCCTTTTCTCAGGTGCTCTGCCCTGGGAAGCTTGGGCTTTATTTATAAGTCCCTGACATGATGCTGCCTTTTTTCAGAGATACCCTGACCAGCACGGAGGGAGTCTGGTTACAGTCTACCTATAGAGGCACTGCTGAGCTGCTGCAGACACAATTCAGCTGTTGTGTAAACTTCCTTGAGCTTGTGTTTACACAAGTAAGGTTAGAACTGCCTCAGCAATGGTGGACGTCCATCCCCCCACTGAGCTAGACTGTCCCAGATTGAGCTTAAACTTTTGTGCTTACTGCTGCTAAACTCTCAAGCCAGAGGATTTCAGTTTGCTGGTCTTTGTGGGGATGGGACCTGCTGAGCCAGATCACTTGGCTCTCTACCTTCACCTCCCCTTATTTCAGGAGAGTGGGAGGCTCTGACTCACAGGCATTCCAGGTGTCATCTAAACGGCCACCCAGATTTGTGCTGAAAACCTGCAGTGCCAGCTGAAATGGCTCTGCAGTTCTGTGCTGAAAACCCATGACACTTGTCGGCCTGGCAGAAATCTCCTGGTCTGTGGGCTACAAAGACCATGGGAGAAGTGCAGAATCTAAACCAGAGTGTTGGAGTGGCTAGAAAAGTTCCTGATAGCCTTTGTTGGGTAGGATGAGGGTCCTCTGGCCAGTTACACTTTCCAGGTGAGGCAGCACCCCACCCTCTGTCTGTTTGCCCTCCTTGGACTATATCCACTGTTCAACCAGTCCCATTGAGACAAACCTTGTACTCAGTTGGAAATATGAAGATCACTCACCCTCTGTGTTTCTCTCACTGGAAACTGCACTCTGGAGCTGTTCTTATTAGGTTTTCTTGGAAGACCCCTGAATAAGCAAGTTTTGTTGAAAGATTATGTGAATAGAAACCCTAAATATGGTGTAAGATAGACCTGTAGTGGGTAAGGGTAGGACATTAGGAGGCTGTAGATGTTCTGTGGGCAGTATGAGGAGGAACAGTTACTGAAAATGAAGGCAAGAGTTGGACTGTACAGTGTGCATTGGCAGGGGTCCTCATTTCCCTTTTTCAAATTTCTTTTTCCTTGACACTGGCTTACTTCCTTTTTAACTTCATAGGTGATTGCAATAACTCCAAGGAAAATACTTGGTCTGGGTAGGGCTTGGGTTCTCCTTTACATGTCCTAAAAGTCATGAATTTCATGACAGAGAAGGGGTCACCTTCTCTGGCTATCATAGGGCTATCAAAGCATAAGTACAATAATGTAGGACCTAATCTTCTGTCAGGAAAGAAATGGTAAATATGTGAACTAAAATGCAGACATGTAGGTTTTATTTCTCATTTTAACATGAGTAAAAATTTTCAAAAGCAACACAAAACAGGCTTTGTAGGAATAATCAGAAAGTCTGACATCTATAAATTATCTGTGGAGTAGTCAGTGATGATAGTGGTGAAGTGTGTTTTCTCTGTAATAAAGAAATTCTAGCATGAAACTTGGGATGCCAAAGAGGAGATGAATTTGAATCTGAAGCTGTAGATACCAGTGACTCCTCAAAGAGTTTGCTGGCCCCGACTAGCCAAGCCAATAAATGAAAATTTTTGTTTTGTGTGTTTGCAGCAATGGGATTCTATTTTTTGCAGTTTTTTTAAATAGATCTTGTGAGTTAACTACTTTTAGTGGTGGCAGGTATCATCCACAGGGTTAAGTCTCCAGCTAGGCATAAACACTTTTCCCAGTCTGCCTCCAGCTGACCACACTTTCCTCATCTGCATTCACTTCTCTCTGGATCTAAAACTTAAGCCACACAAGATACTCATGGTTCCTTTAATATAGGATTTGAGTATCTTCTATTAATTACTCCAGCTCTAATCTCTACTCTTCTCTGACCTATTTTGTGCCACCAACAGATCGACCTTTATAGAATATAGTGAGGAGTTCCTTTGACCTTAGCTTTCTATTGGCTTTAGCCAATGGGAAGAACCAGCAACAGATAAGAGGGAGAAAGAACAGTAAGTTTAGGACATATATTTTCTGAGATCTATTTTCATTAGTTAGCTGTTGCTATGTAGCAAACTACTCCAAAACTCAGATTAAAATGCATTTATTTGTTATTGCTCATATAATTGCACATAAATGTGATTCAGCTTATCTGGGCTGAGTAAGGGAGTGACTTTGTTTCTGACTGAAAATTTATAATTCATTAACAGAGGAGGTTCAGGTCCATGTTTGTCTCCTTTTCTTGGATCAGCAAACCAGACTTGTCGGGGCATGTTTTTCCCATTCTAATATCAGAAATACAAGAGAGCATGTTCAATCATGAAAGTGTGTTTATAAATTTCTTTTTGTTTTTCTTTATTTTTAATTTTTGTGAATATATAGTAGGTGCATATATTTATGGGGTACATGAGACATTTTGATACAGGCAGGCAATGTGAAATAAGCACATCATGGAGAATAGGTTGTCCATCATTCCAAGCATTTATTCTTTGTATTGCAAAAAATCCAATTACACTCTTAGTTATTTTAAAATGTACCATTATTACTGACCACAGTCATATTGTTGTGCTTTCAAATAGTAGGTCTTATTCATTCTTTCCAAATATTCTCTTTGTATCTGTTAACCACCCCAACCTCCCTTCTAGTCTCATGTTACCCTTCCCAACCACAAATAACCATCTTTCTAAACCCCATGTTCTTGAACTTAATTGTTTTAATTTTTATATATCACAAACAAGTGAGAACACATGATGCTTGTCTTTCTGTACTTGGCTTATTTCACTTAACATAATCATCTCCAGTTCCATTCATGTTATTGCAAATGGCAAGATCTTTTTTTATGGATGAATAGCACTCTGTTGTATATATGCATCACATTTTCTTTATCCATTAATCTGCTGATGGACATTTAGATTGCTTCCATACCTTAGTGATTGTGAATGGTGCTGCAACAAACATGGGAGTGCAGACATTTATTTTATATATTGATTTCAATTTTGCAGCAGTGAGATCGTTGGGTTGTATAGTAGCTCTATTTTTACTTTTCTGAGAAACCTCTAAACGGTTGTTGATTATAGTTGTAACTAATTTGCATTCCCAGCAAAAGCATAGGAGAGTTCCCTTTTCTCTACATTCTCGCCAGCATTTTTTACAGTTTTCTTTTGAATATAAGCCATTTGACATGTGGTGAGACATCTCACTGTAGTTTTGATTTACATTTCTCTGATGATCAATGATGTTGAGCACCTTTTTATATGCTTGCTTGCCATTTATGCTTCTTCTTTTGAGAAACACCTATTCAGATCTTTTGCCCATTTTTTAAATAAGATTATTAGATTTTTTTCCTATAGAGTTGTTTGAGCTCCTCATATATATGGGTTAGTAATCCCATGTCAGATGCATAGTTGGTGAATATTTTCTCGAATTCTGTGAATTCTTTCTTCACTTTGTTGAGTGTTTATTTTTGCTGTGCAGAGGCTTTTTAACTTGACATGATCTAATTTCTCCATTTTTGCTTTGGTTGCCAGTGTTTGTGGGGTATTTTTGCTCAGACCAATGTCTAGGAGATTTTGCCCAATGCTTTCTTGCAGTAGTTTCATAGTTTGAGGACTTAGATTTAAGTCTTCAATACATTTCCACTTGACTTATTACATGGAGAGATATAGAGGTCTAGTTTCATTCTTCTACATGTGGATATTTAGTTTTTCTAGCACTATCTATTAAAGAGACTGTCTATTCCCCAGCATATGTTCTTGGCACCTGGGATGAAAATGAGTTCACTGTAAGTGTGTGGTTTTTTCAGTTCTCTGTTCTATTTTATGGGTAAATGTGTCTATTTTATGCCAGTACTGTGTGTTTTGTTTACTGTAATTCTGTAGTATAATTTGAAATCCAGTAATGTGATTTCTCCAACTTTCTTCGTTTTACATAGGATAGCTCTGGCCCTACTGGGTCTTTTGTGGTTCCACATTAATTGTAGGATTCTTTTTTCTATTTCTGTGAAGAATGTCATTGGTATTTTTATAGGGATTGCATTAAACCTGTTGATTGCTTTTGGTAGTATGGGCATTTTAGCACTATTGATTCTTTCAATCCATGAACATGAAATATGCTTTCACTTTTTGGTGCCCTCTATAATTTCTTTTATCAGTATTTGGTAGTTTCCACTTCTTTGGTTAAATTAGGTTCAATTTATTTATTTTTTGTTGCTTTTATAAATAGAATTATCAGATTGCTGAATGTTGGCATACAGAAATGATACTGATTGTTGTACTTTAAGTTTGTAACCTGCAACTTCACTAAATTAGTTTATCCTATCTAATAGTTTTTTTCACTAAGTCTTTAGGTTTTCCCAAATGTAAAATTATACCAACTACAAACAAGGATAATTTGATTTCTTCCACTCCAATTTGGATGCCCTTTATTTCTTTCTCTGGTCTGATTGCTCTTACTAGAAATTCCAGAAGTATGTTACATAAAAGTGGTGAAAGTGAGTAACTTTGTTATATTCAAAATCTTAGAAGAAATGCTTTCCCTTTTTCCCCATTTGGTAAAATACTGGCTGTTAGTCAGTTGTATTTGGTTTTTGTTATGCTGAGGTATGTTCATTCTATACCAAGTTTTTAAACTCATAGGTGGGTGAGAAAAATGAGAACACATGGACACAGAGAGGCGGTCCACTATACACTGGGGACTGTTGGGGGAAATGGGGGAGGGACAGCGGGGGGGGCTGGGGGGGAATAGCTTGGGGATGAATACCAAGTGTGGGTGAAGGGGAGGAAGGCAGCAAAACACACTGCCATGTGTGTACCTATGCAACTATCTTGCACGTTCTGCACATGTACCCCAAAACCTATAATGCAATAAAAATTTAAAAAAATATGTTGAATTTTATTAAAAGATTTTATAGCATTAATAGAAAAGATCATATAATTTTTATTCTTTATTTTCTTAATATGATGCATCACATTGATTGATTAGTGAATATTTAACTATCCTTGCATCCCAGAAATAGATGTCACTTGGTCATGATGACTGATCTTTCTAATGTATTGTAGAATTAGGTTCACTTGTATTTTTTGAAGACTTTTTGCATCGATATTTATCTGAGATATTGACCTGGAGTTTCCTTTTTTAAAAAAAATGTACCTTTGTGTGGTTTGGGAATCAGGATCATACTGCCCTCGTAGAATGTATTTGGGAGTATTCTTCTCTATTTTTCAGAAAAGTATAAGATTAAAATTGGTTGTTTAAATATGTAGTAGAATTCAGCAGTGAAGTCAACAGATTCCTCTCTTTACTGAGAAACATTTTATTATGGCTTCAATATCACTATTTGCTATTGATATGTTCAGGTTTTAAAATTCTCATTAGTTCAATCTGTATAGGTTGTATATGTCTAGGAATTTGTCCAAATCTTCTAGATTTTCCAAAGTATTGGCATACAGTTACTTATAGTAGTCAGTAATGATTCTTTGAATTTCTGCAGTATCAGATTAATAACTTTTTTTTAACTCTGATTCTCTCTCCTTAGCCTGACTAAAGGTTCATCAATTTTATATAAGTTTCTAGAAAAACAACTTTTTGTTTTATTGATTTTGTGTTGTTTTCTTCATTGTGTTTTTTATTTCTGCTCTGATCTCTCTGATTTTCATTTTCTTTTTTCTTATACTAATTTTCGGTTTTGTTTGCTCTTGCATTTCTAGTTCTCTAAGATGCATCATTACATTGTTTGAAGTGTTTCTTCCTTTTTGATATAGGCAATTATAACTATAATCTTCCCTCTTAGCTCTGCTTTTGCTGTATCCTATAGGTTTTGGTATGTTGCGTTTCCATTATTCTCTCAATAAATTTTAATTTTCTTCCTAATTTCTTTATTGCCCCACACTGGGAATTCAGGAGTATATTGTTTAGTATTCATTTATTTATATAGTTTCAAAAATTATCCTTGTTATTGATTTCTAGTTTTATTCCATTGTGGTCAGAGAAGATGCTTGATATTATTTCAATATTTTTGCAGGTTTCAAGACTTCTTTTTGTGACTTAACATATATTCCATAAAGACCTGACACCATAAAAACCCTAGAAGAAAATCTAGGCAAAACCGTTCAGGACATAGGAGTAGGCAAGGACTTCATGAACAAAACACCAAAAGCATTGGCAACAAAAGCCAAAATAGACAAATGGGACCTAATCAAACTCCACAGCTTCTGCACGGCAAAAGAAACAGTCACTAGAGTGAATCGACAACCATCAGAATGGGAAAAAATCTTTGCAGTTTACGCATCAGACAAAGGGCTGATATCCAGAATTTACAAAGAACTCAAACAGATTTACAGAAAAAAAACAAACAAGCCCATTCAAAAATGGGCAAAGGATATGAACAAACACTTTACAAAAGAAGACATACATGAGGCCAACAAACATATGAAAAAGTGATCATCATCATTGGTCATTAGAGAGATGCAAATCAAAACCACATTGAGATATCATCTCACACCAGTTAGAATGGCGATCATTAAAAAATCTGGAGACAGCAGATGCTGGAGAGGATGTGGAGAAATAGGAACACTCTTACACTGTTGGTGGGAGTGTAAATTAGTTCAACCATTGTGGAAGACAGTGTGGCGATTCCTCAGGGACCTAGAAATAGAAATTCCATTTGACCCAGCAATCCCATTACTGGGTATCTATCCAAAAGACTGTGAATCGTTCTACTATAAGGACACATGCACACGAATGTTCATTGCAGCACTGTTTACAATAGCAAAGACCTGGAACCAACCCAAATGCCCATCGATGATAGACTGGACTGGGAAAATGTGGCACATATACACCATGGAATATTATGCAGCAATCAGAAATGATGAGTTTGTGTCCTTTGTAGGGACATGGATGAATCTGGAGAACATCATTCTCAGCAAACTGACACAAGAACAGAAAAAGAAATACCGCATATACTCACTCATAGGCGGGTGAGAAAAATGAGAACACAGGGACACAGAGAGGCGGTCTACTATACACTGGGGACTGTTGGGGGAAATGGGGGAGGGACAGCGGGGGGGGGCTGGGGGGGATAGCCTGGGGATGAATACCAAGTGTGGGTGAGGGGGAGGAAGGCAGCAAAACACACTGCCATGTGTGTACCTATGCAACTATCTTGCACGTTCTGCACATGTACCCCAAAACCTATAATGCAATAAAAATTTAAAAAAAAGAAAAAGAAAAAAAAAAAAAGAATAAATCTTGTGCTAAGAAAAATAATGTGCATACTACAACTATTGGATGAGATAGTCTGTTAATAGCTGATAAATCCATTTGGTCCATAATGTAGATTATGTCTAATTTTTTTATTGCATTTTAGGGTTTGGGGTACATGTGCCGAACGTGCAAGATAGTTGCATAGGTACACACATGGCAGTGTGTTTTTCTCCCTTCCTCCCCTTCACCCACATTTGGCATTTCTCCCCAGGCTATCCCTCCCCAGCTCCCCCCCGCTGTCCCTCCCCTATTCCCCCCAATAGACACCAGTGTGTAGTACCCCCTCCCTGTGTCCATGTTTTCTCATTTTTCTCACCCACCTATGAGTGAGAATATGTGGTATTTCCTTTTCTGTTCTTGTGTCAGTTTGCTGAGAATGATGTTCTCCAGATTCATCCATGTCCTTCCTTACAAAGGACACAAACTCATCATTTTTTATTGCTGCATAATATTCCATGGTATATATGTGCCACATTTTCCCAGTCCAGTCTATCATCGATGGGCATTTGTGTTGGTTCCAGGTCTTTGCTATTGTAAACAATGCTGCAATGAACATTCTTGTGCATGTGTCCTTATAGTAGAATGGTTTATAGTCCTTTGCATATATACCCAGTAATGGGATTGCTGGGTCAAATGGAATTTCTATTTCTAGGTCCTTGATTTTTTTGTTGATTTTTGTCTGGATGGTCTGTCCAATGCTGAAAGTGAAATATTGAGGTTTTCAGCTATTATTGTGTTGAGGTTTCTCTCTCTTAATCTCTAATAATGTTTGTTTTACATATATGAGTACTTCAGTGTTGGGTGCATGTGCATTTTAAGTTGTTATATCCTTTTCCTGAATTGACCCTTTTATCATGTTATAGTGTCCTTCCTTGTCTCTTCTTAGAGTTATTGTTGTAAAATCTATTTTATCTCATAGAAATATAGCTACTTATGATTTTTTTTGTTTCTGTTGGTATGGAATATATTTTTCCATACTTTTATTTTTGGTCTATGTGTGTCTTTTTAGATGAACTGTGTTTCTTACAGGCAATAAGCATATAAATGGGTCTTGATTTTTCATTCATTCAGCCATCTTATGTCTTTTGATTGGAGAGTTTAGTCTATTTACATTTATCATTTTTATTGATATTGTTTTTATTGACTTGTGCCATTGTGTTAATTTTTTTCTGGTTGTTTTGTGTTCTGCTACTCCTTCTTTCTTTTATTCCTATCTTCCTTTAGTGAAGGTGAATTTCTTTAGTAATATAATTTAATACTTTGCTTCTTATTTTTTTGTGTATCCATTATCTGCTGTTTTGTTTTGAGTTACCATGAGGCTACTCAGGAGTTTTCAAGCTTCTTTATCACATTTGTTAATACTCCATTGATCAAAATAAGTCACTTGTCTGAGCCCAAAGTGAAGGGGCAGGAAAACATTGTGTAGCTTTAGTGCAAGCATTTGAGAAATTAAAAGTAAAGGAGGTTGCGGTGAGCCAAGATGAAGCCATTGAACTCCAGCCTGGGTAACAAGAGTGAAACTCTGTCTCAAAAAAAAAAAAAAAGAATTTAAATACATGGTGAGATGAATCATTGGAGCTGAGAACACACTTACTTCACTCTCTCTGAAATTGCTCTTGAACTCTTGCTTCTCTAGTTCTTTTAATTGTGACAATGGGGTGTCAATTTAGATCTTTTCTGCTTTCTCCTGTGGGCATTTAGTGCTATAAATTTCCCTCTACACACTGCATTAGCTGCATCCCAGAGATTCTGGTATGTTGTGTCTTTGTTCTCATTGGTTCCAAATAACTTATTTATTTCTCCCTTAATTTAATTATTTACCCAGTAGTCATTCAGAAGCAGGTTGTTCAGTTTTGATGTAATTGTGCAATTTTGAGTGAGTTTCTTAATCTTGAGTTCTAATTTGATTGCACTGTGGTCTGAGAGACTGTTTGCTATGACTTCCATTCTTTTACGTTTGCTGAGGAGTCTTTTGCTTCCAATTATGTGGTCAATTTTAGAATAAGAATAATGTAATGCTGAGAAGAATGTATATTCTGTTGATTTGGGTTGAAGAGTTCCATAGATGTCTATTAGGTTTACTTGGTTGAAAGCTGAGTTCAAGTTCCAAATATCCTTGTTAATTTTCTGTCTCATTGATCTGTCTAATAATGACAATGGGGTGTTAAAGTGTTCCATTATTATTGTGTGTGAGTCTAAGACTCTTTGTAGTCTCTAAGAACTTGCTTTATGAATCTGAGTGCTCCTGTATTGAGTTCATATTTATTTAGAATAGTTAGGTCTTCTTGTTACATTGAACCCTTTAGCAGAATGTTTTTTTTTTTACCTTCCATTTGCTTGGTAAATATTCCTCCATCCCTTTATTTTGAGCCTCTGTGTGTCTTTGCACATGAGACAGGTCTTCTGAATACAGCACACCAATGGGTTTTGACTCTTTATCCAATTTTCCAGAGAATTTTTTAATATGTTTGTTGGCCACATATATGTCTTCTTCTGAGAATTATCTGTTCATTTTATTCACCATTTTTTTGACAGCATTGTTTACTTCTTGTGAATTTTTAAATTTCCTTGTAGATTCTGGATATCAGACCTTTGTCAGATGGGCAGATTGCAAAAATTTTATCTCATACTGTAGGTTGCTTGTTCACTCTGATTCTATTTTCTTTTGCTGTTCAGAAGCTCTTTAGTTTAATTAAATCCCATTTGTCAATTGTAGGTTGTGCTGCATTTTCATCTTTGCCAATGCCTGTGTCTTGAATGGTATTGTCTAGGTTTTCTTCTAGGGATTTTATGGTTTGGGGTTTTACATTGAAGTCTTTAAACCATTTGAGTTAATTTTTATAAGGTGTAAGGAAGGAATCTAGTTTACTTTTCTGAGTATGTCTATAATCTCATTCCAGTCAAAATGGTGATTATAAAAAGTCAGGAAACAGGGCTTGGTGCACTGGATCCCAGTACTTTCAGTGGCCAACCTGGGTGAATTGTTTAAGGTCAGGTGTTTGAGACCAGCATGGTGAAACCCTGTCTTTACTAAAAATGCAAAACATTATCCAGGAGTGGTGATGCATGACTGTAATCCCAGCCACTTGAAAGACTGAGGCAGGAGAATTGCTTGAACCCAGGAGGTGGAAGGTGCAGTGAGCCAAGATTGTACCACTGCACTTGAGCCTGAGAAACAGAGTGAGACTCCCTTTTTAATAAAAATGAAGGTCAGAAAACAATAGGTGCTGGTGAGGCTGTAGATAAATAGGAAAGTTTTACACTATTGGTGGGAATATAAATTAGTTCAACCATTGTGGAAGACAGTGTGGTAATTCCTCAAGGATCTATAATCAGAACTACCATTTGACCTAGCAATCTCATTACTGAGTATGTACCCAAAGTAATATAAATCACTCTGATATAAAGACATATGCACACGTGTGTTTATTGTAGCACTATTTACAATAGCAAAGACATGGAACAAACCAAATGCCCATCAATTATCGAATAGATAAAGAAAATGATTTACATATACAACATGGAATACTATGCAACCATAGTATTGATTATAGCTTTTGCAGAGACATGGATGAAGCTGGAAGCCATCATCCTCAGCAAATGAATACAGAAATAGAAAACCAAACAATGCATGTTCTCACTCATAAGTGGGAGTTGAACAATAAGAACAAATGGGCACAGGGAGGGAAACAACATACACGGAGGCCTGTTGCAGGATGGAGGGAAAGGGGAGGGAGAGCATTAAGACAAATACTTAATGAATGTGGGGCTTAAAACCTAGATGGTGGGTTGACAGGAGAAGCAAACCACCATGGCACATGTATACCTATGTAACAATCTTGTACATTCTGCACATGCATCCTGAAACTTAAAGTAAAATAATAAAGAAATAAATACATATTTTAAAATAAATAAATAAATAAAATGATGGAAAAAGGCATCCCACAGGAATTATAAAGTGAGCTGCTGTAGCTATACCAATAGTAGTAAAAATAGACTAAGTAACAAACAGTTACAAGAGAGAAAGAAGAACACTGTATATTAATAAAAGATTAATTTACCAACAGATATAATAATTATAAACAAATATTCACCAAACATAAGAATTCTGAAACATACAAATCAAACTTTGACAAAATTGAGGGGGAAAATAACAAGTTATACAATAATAGCTGAAGGCTTGAATGTCACACTTTCAATAACAGATATAATATCCAGGCAGAAGATCAATAAGGAAATAAACAATTTGAACAATATTATAAACTCACCATAGCTAACAGATATATACAGAACACTTCACCCCACAAAAGCAGAATACACAATTTTCTGAAGTGAACATTTTTTCTGAAGTGAACATAGAACATTCTCCCAGTTTAGAACATACATTAGGCCACAATATAAGGCTTAGTAATTTAAAAAATACTACAATACATCAAATATTCTTACTAATTACTATAGAATCGATGTAGAAATTAATAACAGAATATGAAGGCTAGAAAATTCAAAATTATGAGAATCATAATGACTCACATAATGAATCAAAGAATAAATAATGAATCAAAGAATAAATAACATAGAAAATTAGAATATATTTTGGGACAAATGAAAACAAAAACACAATATATCAAAACATTTGGGATTCAGAAAGAGCAGTGTTAAGAGCTTTAAATCCATACGTTATAAAAGAAGAAAGTTATCAACCAATGATCTTACTGTAGACATTAAGAAAGTAGAAATAGAAGAATAAACCAAATTTCAACCTAGAAGAGAGAATGAAATAATAAAGATCAGAGAAGAGTTAAATGAAAGAGAATAGAAAAACAACAAAGAAAAATTGTGAAACAAAGCTGGTTGTTAAAGAATTTCAACAAAATGAATAAGGCTTTAGGTATATTGACTAACAAAAAAAAAAGAGAAAATACAAAAAAGTAAAATCAGAAATTAAAATGGTGACACTGCAACCAATTTTACAGAAATAAAATGGACTATAAGAGATTAGTATGAACAATTATAAATCGACAAGTTTGAAAACCTAGGTAAAAATTCCAAATGTCTAAAGCACACAACCTACCAAGAATAAATTATGAGGAAATAGATAATCTGAATAGGCCTATAGCTATTACAGAGATTGAGTCCATAATCAAACACCTCACAACAAAAGAAATTCCTGGACCATATAGCTTTACTGATAAATTGTACCAAATGTTTAAAGAATTTACACAAATTTTTATGAAACCCTTCCAAAAAGTAGAAGAGGGAATATCCCTAACTCATTATGTGAGGCCAGCATTAACTTGATACCAAAGCCAGACAAAGTAACCATAAAACTGAAAACTACCAAAAAATAATCTTTATGAATATAGATGTAAAATTATGTAACAAAATACTAGCAAAACATACTCAGCAACATATTAAGAAGATTATACACTACAAAGTAGTAGGATTTATTTTTATATGGCAAGAACAGTTCAACACACAATAGTCGATCTTTTTAACCAAATGATCTACAGATTCAATTAAATCCCTATAAAAATTCCAATGGCATTTTCTGCAGAAATGAAAAAATCTGTGCTAAAATTTGTATGCAATCTGGAGAGATCCAAATAGCCACAACAATCTTGATAAAGAAGAACAAATCTGGAAATCTCACACTTTCTGATTTGAAAAAAAATTACAAAACTACAGTACTCAAAACAGTGTGGTACTGGGATAAAGACAGACAAATAGCCTATATTAGAAAGCTTAGGAATAAACTCTCATGTATATAATCAAATAATTTTAGGAAAAGGTGGAAAGAACACTCAGTGGGGAAAAAACAGCTCTTCAACAAATGGCTTTAGGAAAACTGGATATGTACACACAAAAGAGTGAATTTGGTTCCTGATCTTATATAATATTAATATGTAAGAATTAATCCTAAATTGATTAAAGGCCATAACATGAAACACAAAACAATAAAGCTCTAAGAAGAAAACAATAGAGAAGCTTTATGACATTAGATCTGGCAATGATTTCTTGCCATGACATGGAAGATGAGACTGTATCAATACTAAAAACTTCTCTGCATTGAAGGACACATTTAACAAAGTGAAAAGGCAAGCTATAGAATGATAAAACATTTTTAAATCATGTCTGATAAGGGGTTAGCATACAGAATATATCAAGAATTTCTATAATTCAACAGCAACACAAAACTTGATTTAAAAATGGGCATAAGACTTTAATGTCTGATACACAAATGGCCAAAAAGCATACAAA
Organism: Saguinus oedipus; assembly: GCA_031835075.1. Classification (NCBI taxonomy): domain Eukaryota; kingdom Metazoa; phylum Chordata; class Mammalia; order Primates; family Cebidae; genus Saguinus; species Saguinus oedipus. Next base: position 75,968,270 of record CM063191.1, on the reverse strand, counting down.
AATATGCTCAACATTACTAATCATCAGATCGTACAAATCAAAACCACAGTGAGATATTACTTTACATCCCTTAGAATTGCTACTATCAACAAAACAAAAATAGCAAGTGTTGGTGTGGATGCAAACAAATTGGAACCCTTTTGCACTGTTGGTAAGATTATATAATAGTGCAATTGCTACCAAAAGAATAAAATACCTAGGAAGAAAACTTACAGGGAACGTAAGGTACCTCTTCAAGGAAAACTACAAAACACTGCTCAACGAAATAAGAAAGGACACAAACAGATGGAGAAACATTCCATGTTAGTGGTTAGGAAGAATCAATATCATGAAAATGGCCATACTGCCCAAAGTAATTTACAGACTCAATGCAATCCCCATCAAGCTACCATTGACTTTCTTCACAGAACTGGAAAAAACCACCTTGAACTTCATATGGAACCAAAAGAGAGCCCACATAGCCAAGTCAATTCTAAGCAAAAAGAACACAGCAGGAGGCATCACACTACCAGACTTCCAACTACACTACAAGGCTACAGTAAACAAAACAGCATGGTACTGGTACCAAAACAGAGATATAGACCAATGGAACAGAACAGAAGCATCGGAGGCAACACAACATATCTACAACCATACAATCTTTGATAAACCTGACAAAAACAAGCAATGGGGAAAGGATTCCCTGTTTAATAAATGGTGCTGGGAAAACTGGCTAGCATTGTGCAGAAAGCAGAAACTGGACCCCTTCCTGACACCTTACACTAAAATTAACTCCAGATGGATTAAAGACTTAAACATAAGACCTGGCATCATAAAAACCCTAGAAGAAAATCTAGGCAAAACCATTCAGGACATAGGAGTAGGCAAGGACTTCATGACCAAAACACCAAAGCATTGGCAACAAAAGCCAAAATAGACAAATGGGACCTAATCAAACTCCACAGCTTCTGCATGGCAAAAGAAACAGTCATTAGAGTAAATCGGCAACCAAAAGAATGGGAAAAAAGTTTTGCAGTTTATCCATCTGATAAAGGGCTGATATCCAGAATTTACGAAGAACTAAAACAGATTTACAAAAAGAAAACAAACAAGCCCATTCAAAAATGGGCAAAGGATATGAACAGACACTTTACAAAAGAAGACATACATGAGGCCAATAAACATATGAAAAAATGCTCATCATCACTGGTCATTAGAGAGATGCAAATCAAAACTACATTGAGATACCATCTCACGCCAGTTAGAATGGTGATCATTAAAAAATCTGGAGACAGCAGATGCTGGAGAGGATGTGGAGAAATAGGAACACTTTTACACTGCTGGTGGGAGTGTAAATCAGTTCAACCATTGTAGAAGACAGTGTGGCGATTCCTCAAGGACCTAGAAATAGAAATTCCATTTGACCCAGCAATCCCATTACTTGGTATATATCCAAAGGAATATAAATTGGCCTACCATAAGGACACATGCACAGGAATGTTCATTGCAGCACTGTTTACAATAGCAAAGACCTGGAACCAACACAAATGCCCATCGATGATAGACTGAACTGGGAAAGTGTAGGACATATATACCATGGAATATTATGCAGCAATCAAAAATGATGAGTTCGTGTCCTTTGTAGGGACATGGATGAATCTGGAGAACATCATTCTCAGCAAACTGACACAAGAACAGAAAAGGAAATACCACATATTCTCACTCATAGGCGGGTGAGAAAAATGAGAACACATGGACACAGGGAGGGGGGTACTACACACTGGGGTCTATTTGGGGGACTAGGGGAGGGACAGTGGGAGGCGGATCTGGGGAGGGATAGCCTGGGCAGAAATGCCAAATGTGGGTGAAGGGGAGGAAGGCAGTAAAACACGCTGCCATGTGTGTACCTATGCAACTATCTTGCATGTTCTACACATGTACCCCAAAACCTAAAATGCAATAAAATAAATAAATAAATAAATAAAGACAACCAGTTTAAAAAAAAAAAAAAGAAAAGCAGCATGGAAATTTCTCAAAAGCAATTCATAAAAAATTACCCTAATATTCAATAATCCCCTTTTTCAGTATTTATCCATTTTAAGTGCATATTGCATATATATGAAAGAGGTTATTTTCACAGCCATATTTTTCACAATACTTAAAAGGTTGAAGCGGCCCAAATGTCCATTGGTAGATGAATGGATAAACAAAATTTGATAACCATACAATTGAGCCTTTTAATGAAAGAAAATTCTGTTACATGCTATGATATAGATGAATTTTGAGGAATTATGCTAAGAAAAATAAGCCAATTACAAAAATTAATGTCTAAATCCATGTACATGAGGTATCTAAAGTAATTGAAGTCATGGAAAGAGAAAGTTGATGGTGGTTACCAAGGACTGGGGGAAGGGAGAAATAGAGTTGTTGTTCAACAGCTATAGAGTGTTAGTTCTAGAAAATGAAAATATTCTTGAGATGTGTTACTCAATAATGTGAATATACTTAACACTCCTGAATTTTACATTTAAAATTATAAATTTTATGTTTTTACCCATAATTATATTTGTATAAATATAAATTGTTTTTATTATGTACCACATTAACAGAATAAAGGAAAAAATCATATGATAATCACAATTGACGCAAATATATATATTTGGCAAAAGTAACCAGACTGCTATTATTAAAACACTCAACTAATTAGTATTGGAAGGAGACTATCTGAAAATGATAACAGCTCTGCATAAAAATACCACAACTAGCAACATGCTCAGTGTTGAAAGATTGAAAATCTTTGTTCTAAAATCAGGATTAAGCATGCATGCTTTCACCACTTCTATTTAACATAGTACTAAAAAGCCTAGCCCAAGCAATTAGGCAAATAAATTTAAAAAAAAAGCATGAAATGTGTAATGAAAGAAGTAAAATATTATTGCTCACAGATAGCATCATTTTATACATAAAAACCCTAAGTATTCCACAAAACCTTAAAACTGTTTGAACTAATAAATTGAACCATAGTGGCAAAATCAGCACACAAAAATTAGTTTTGCTTCTCTACATTGGCAATAAAACATCCAAAAAGCAAATTAAGAACAATTCTTTTTATAGTAGCATTGAAAATAAACATTATTTAGTAATAAACCTAATCAAGGAGGCAAAAGGCTTGCACACTGAAAAAAGCACTGGTGCGAGAAGTAAAAATTACACAAATAAATGTGTAGATATTTGGCATTCACTGATTGAAAGACAACATTGTTGTCTGTAATACTAGCAAAGTAATCTACTGATTCAATTTGATCCCCATTAAAATTATGTATTTTGTAGAATAAAAAAAATCAAATAGATGAAACAAATACCTTAATGTAAGAGCTAAAACTATAAAAACCATTAGAAGAAAACAAGAAGTAAAGAGTCACAGCATTGGACTTGGCATTGATTTCTTGGATCTGACACCAAAAGTCCAGGCAACAAAATAAAAATATGCATACAGTTTATTTTTTAAAAATTTAAAAATTTGTGCATCTAAAGACACTATCAATAAAGTGAAAAGGCCACCCATAGAATGGGAGAAAAATATTTGTATTACATATGTCTGTTAAAACATTAATTTCCACAATATATTAAGAACTTCTACAATTCTGTAGCAGCAACAAAAACCCAATTAAAAATGAGGGAGGGCATTGACTAAACACTTCTCCAAAGAAGATATACAAAGCCTATAAGAACATTGAAAGATGGTGTCAACATCAGTAATCATTGGGGAAATGTCAGTCAAAATCACAATGAGATGTCTCTTTAAAACCATTAGTATGGGGACTATGAAAAAAGAATTGGAAAATAACAACAGTTGGAAAGGTTGTGGAGAATTTGGCACCCTTGGGCATTGCTTGTGAAAATGTAAATGGTACAGCCATTTTTAAAAAACTGTACTGTGTTTCCTCAGAAAATTAAAAATAGAATTATTGTATCAAGTCCATTTCTGAGTATGTACCCAAAATAATTGAAAATGGTGACTCAAACAAATATATATTTATCAATGTTCATAGCAGCATTATTCTCAATGGCCAAAAGATGGAAATATCCCAAATGTCCACTGACAGATGAAGAAATAAACAAATTATGGTCTATACATGAAATGGAATATTATTCAGCCTTAGAAAGGAGTGAAATTTTGATACATGCTACCATATAGATGAACTTTGGAAATATTGTGCTAAGCCAAACACAAGAGGATAAATATTGTGTGATTCCACTTACATGCGGTACCTAAATGGACAAATTCATAGAAGCAGAAAACAGAATTATGATTACCAGTGGCTGACGTAAGGAGGGTATGGAGAATTATTTTATGCATAAAATTTCAGTTTGGAATGATGAAAAAGTTCTGGACCTGTACAGTGGTAGTGGTTGCACAACAATATTAATGTACATCATACCATTGAATTGTACACTTTAATATAGTTAAAACAGTAAGATACATGTTATAAATATTTTATCACAATAAAAAAATTTGTTTTTTACTTTTATTATTATTTGTGTTGGCTCACTCCTGTAATCCTAGCACTGTGGAAGTCCAAGGTGGGTGGATTACCTGAGGTCAGGAGTTCAAGAGCAGCCTGAACAATATGGTGAAATTCCCTTTCTGCTAAAAATACAAAAATTAGCTGGGCATGGTGGCAGGTGCCTGTAGTAGCAGCTACTTGGGTCACTGAGACAGGAGAATGGCTTGAACCTGGGAGGCAGAGGCTGCAGTGAGCCAAGATCACGCCACTGAACTCCAGCCTGGGCACCAGAGTGAAACTCAATCTCAGTAAATTAATACATACATACATACATACATACATACATACATACATACATACATACCGTGACTAGAAATGAATAAAAGTAATAGCAATTTTAGAATAAAATTTATTTTTACCTTAAAATATAAATGCATATATAAATATATAAATCTAAATGTAGTCTTCTCTTGTTATCCATGGAGAACCAGTTCCAGGACTTCCGCACAATGCCAAAAAACAAGGATACTTAAGTGCCCTATATAAGATGGCATAGTATTTCATACAAACTACACACATATTTCCATATATTTTGAATCATCTCCATATACTTGCAGTATCCATTATAATGTAAATACTATGTAAAATAGTTAACTGTATTTTTATTTGTCTTAATTTTTATTGTTATATCATTATTTTTTATTGCTTTTTTCCTCAAATATGTTCAACCCATGGTTGATTGAAACCAAGGATGCAGAAACCACAGATACAGAAGGTCGAATGTATAGTTAAATTTGACGATGTGCAAATTAGATGGTAAGCTCCCAGTACCTAACTAGTACTTGCCATTAACTGATGCTCAAAAAATATTTGTTTATGGATGAATGAAAAATACATGAAATAGTGACAGAAAAACCAGATTAACATGTGCTGAGAAGTAAATGCAATGTAAAGAAACAGAGACAGCCTTATTAAGCAAACGCTGTAGTTATTATCTTCACATCCTGTTGCCTAACACAAAGGATGTTACATGGTACTTAATATTTAACTATTTGAGTAATTAACTAGTAAGAATAGTGGACATAAACAACTTTTTCTATCCTAGTTAATGTTGAACATAATGTAGTTTATCATAAATATGAAGTCTATTGCTTTGTTTTATATTTAAGTGTCAATTAACAATAGTGATACATTCTGAGAAATGCATCCTTTGCAAATGTCATCTTTGTGAGAACACTGTAGACTGTACTTACACAAACCTAGATGGTATAGCATACTACACACTACACATCTAGGTTATATGATATAACCTATTGTTCTTAGACTATAAATCTGTACAACAGGTGACTGACAATACTGAATATTGTGGGCAATTGTAACACCACAGTAACTATTTGTGTATCTAAACATATTTAAACTTAGAAAGATGAAGTAAGAATATTATAATCTTATGGTACCACTATTTCCTATGTGGTAAGTCATTGATCAAAACTTTGTTATATCGCACATGACTGCATTTTCATAGCCAGAAAAAGAGAAAAAAGCATAACTCTTCAAATGATATACATTGTCTATTATATTACTACAAATTCTTTTTTAAATATTTATATTTCTCTAGCAGTTTTAATGATCCTCACTTTGCCTCTAGTCTCCCAAACACGCATTTCTGTCCCCATCTTTTGCACACACCCATTTTAGAGGAATCTGCTTAGTCATTCCCAGAGGTCTCTCTAACTGAAAATCTAAAATACAGCCAGTGACACAGGTTGTGATGAGGTTAACCAGCAGACAAGAAAACTGAAAAGGGCTTAAGCCTCGGTCTCATCCTATTCTGACTATATTGCTTTCCCACACCTTTCTTTAGGTATGAACTACCTCATCATACTGCTAAGTAAAATTGAAATTATCTTTTCAGAGCTATTACATACAAACTACTGATTTGGGGTAAACTATCTCATTAGATGATTTGTTAGCAAATGATCACCATGTTCAACTCAGAGGCTGAACTGAGCACTGGCAGAGGTAGTGGTGAGAAATTCCCTGTCCCCACCAGGTCAGGTTCAGGCCTCAAACCCTGTAATATGGTAGGTAATATGAGGAAAAACTGAAGTATTTTGTAATTACTAAGAAATACGGCATTAGAATTATAGTTGGTAAAGAAAAAACTAGACTGTTAATTAATTTCTATTTTAAATCCAGCATTGACTGGATTTTTTTTATTATGATTTTTATGTGCTTCTGGCTAGGCCCCATAGGAATAATAACCAGGCTGGATGGATTGGTAAGGAAGAAATTAATTTCTCTCCTGGAAAATACCTTTGAGAAAGCCAATTCTCTCTTTCTGTTTGTGCTTCTGTATAATATTGGTAGGTAAATCATGATGATTTTCGTAGGCTGATTCCCCAGATACAATTTTGGCTCAGGCTCAAGCTTTAATGAAATCGTGCTTAGATAGTTTTGAAATACAAACACATGTGACAGCTTAAAACCAAGACACATGACTAATTTTCATTGAGGGAATAATATGTTTTTAAGGTATACAAAAGTCAAGTATGCTCCTCTTTTGTAAGACTAGCATTTTCATCTGAGCTGTGCCTATTGCAAAAAAAAAAAAATCAAATTTTGTTTCTTAGACAGCACTGAATCAACTGGTAGAATTTAAACTACTAGTTACTGGTTAAACTATCAGTTTCATCATATTTGTTTCATCCATTGACTTCAGTAATCTACTGGCAATGACATGATCAAACAACTCTTAATTTTTGCTTTCTGTGTTAGAAAGACTACTTACCTAAGAAAGAATACAGAAGTTGATTTATAACAACTTCTCTGCTGGTTTTAACAGACATGTGAATGGGGATGTTCTTGCTATTCTTAAGTCCTTTTTAATTGACAGTCAAATATGATATATAGTATATTGAGATTTCCTTTCTGTGACACCAATTCTCTAACAGCAACTGTATGCCCTATAATTCAACTGAATTCTGACACTACCCCCGAATTAATACAGACCCCACAGGGGCAAGTCCTTCACAAGACCACTACCACCTCAGATGCTAGCTGCAAGTTTCAGATGTGCCCAAACCAATTACACTCCTCCTTGGTTACAAATCTGGGGCTTTCTGTAACCTCCTTGGGTTACATAATTCACTAAAATTACTCAGAGCACTTGAAAGTGCTATGCTTGCGATTACCATTTTATTATGAATGATAAAATGAACAGCCAGATGTAGAGCTATATAGGCAAGGTCTGGAAGGACCTTAGTCCAGGAGATGCTGTGTCAGTGGAGACATAGTGTGCCAACCTCCTGGTATATTAATATGTTCACCAACCAGGAAGCCCCTCTAGCCTTGATGTCCACCATTTTATCTGGGTTTTATTAGGTAGGCATGAGTGATTAAATGATTGGACATGTGATTGAACTCAATCTCCAGCCTATCTCCCCGCCTGCCAGGAGGTTGAACTAACTCTCTAATCATGTGGTTAGACTTTCTGGTGACTAGCCCCCATCCGGAAGCTACCTAGCTGCCCTCTTTTTCTTGAGTTCCTCTTTAGCATAACAAATACACTGCTATCATTCAGGAAATTCAAGGAGTTTTTTAACTTATATACAGAGAACTCTGAGCAAAGACCAGACATATTCTTTATTATACCACACAAACACAAGGAGGCACATATAACACAAAAAAGTTTAACATATTTCTTCTTAGATATGCTTTTGATGACACCTGAACATTTTGTAAGACCTTAGGTTAGCATCATGAATCTGAACTGTTATTTTATACTATAAACCATAAACTATCAATTGACATAGCATTTCATGCAAAGAATGCTGGATAACAGAATTCAACTTATTTAGATTTATTATCTATATATGTATTCAACATACATTTTTTTGTATGTTTACTATGTGGCAAGTAGTGAGCTAGGCATTGCAGACACAAAATGAACAAATCTAATATTCAAGTGGGGCAGACATACAATAAACACATTTTTAAAATAATTACAAACTAGGAGTCATGAGGGAAAAATTCAAGCTAACATACTAGAAATGAACTTATGTCTCTAGGGGTGGGGACCCTTTTAGCTAGGGTGGTCAACTTTGAGAAAGAAGGACTTTTAAAGCCAAAGGAAGAGACAAGACAGCTATTGGAAGAACATTCTAGGCAGAGGGAACAGTTACTGCAAAGCACTTTTGAAGTGATTTTAATTCCTTTGAGTAATTAAGTTTGTAGGAAAGGCTATGCTTATATCTGAGTTGACTCATAGGTCAGAGGTGTGTTGCTTCCTCTCTGGGAACAGAGCAAAGAAAGCATGGGCGGGACACTGACCAATGAGGTTATTCCACATATCTTCCTCTTTGATGTCCCATCTTGCTGATGTTAAACCTTGTTCATACACTGCCAGAGCACCACTATCATAACATTTTCTAGCAGCTACTGCTTTGTTTTACTGTAAATATAGGTAACATTGGATGGTTTGGATATCCCAATGGGGAAGAAAAGGTGTGGCTTTATTAGAGGAAAGCAGTGGTTTGAAAAAATGGAATGAACATGCAAAGATCTACTGAAGTTTGTAGTTTAGATGGCATTTTATTTTATTTTATTTTATTTATTTATTTATTTATTTTTTTAATTTTTATTGCATTATAGGTTTTGGGGTACATGTGCAGAACGTGCAAGATAGTTGCATAGGTACACACATGGCAGTGTGTTTTGCTGCCTTCCTCCCCCTCACCCACACTTGGTATTCATCCCCAGGCTATCCCCCCCAGCCCCCCCCCCCCGCTGTCCCTCCCCCGTTTCCCCCAACAGTCTTTTTAAGGCAGATTACATTGCTGGTGCCTTTAGTATACCTAGAATGATAGGGACACAGTGTGTCCCCATATTTAGTTTTCATTTCTTCCATAATAAAGTAATATCTAATAGCATATGGCCACCTGAATAATGACTATAATTTCTAGCCTCCTTTGCAGCTTGGCAGGGCCACATAGCTGATTTTTAGCCAGTGGCTTACAAGCAGAAATAATATTCACAATTTCTGGTCATCCACTTAAAGGGAAGAGGCATCCCTCCTCTACCCCATTTATCAATCATACTAGCTACAGTGTAAATGTGATAAGATATGATTAAAAGAAAACCTTACACAAATTACATCTATCAGAGTTTGAGCAAAGAGTAATCTGTGAATTGGACAGCACCCAGAAACAGAAGAGATTTAGGGAGCTTTGCTTTAGTAGTGTGAGTAGTAGGCTTTTATAGGTTGAATGTGAAAGCAAAGTAAATAAATCACTTTGATTGGCCCTAGATAGGAATTTGCTTTATTTGGGTTGAAAGTCCCTAAAGGGTTTTGGCAGTTTCTGATTGGTTAAGTTTGTTTCATTTTGTTGTTACATTAGGCTTCACTTTGCTTATGTAGGAGCCCAAGGCACTAGAGCCATTTCTACATAAGGACCTCCCATTTATTTATTTATTTGTCTATCTATCTATCTATCTATTTATTTATTTATTTTAATTTTTAAAAATATTTTTAGGTAGCCAGGTGCAATGGCTCACAGCTGTAATCTCAGCACTTTGGGAGGCCAAGGCAGGCAGATCATGAGATCAAGAGATCGAGACCATCCTGGCCAACAGAATGAAACCTCGTCTCTACTAAAAATACAAAAATTAGCTAGGCATGGTGCTGCACAATTGTAGTCACAGCTACTCGAGAGGCTAAGGGAGGAGAATCGCTTGAAACTGGGAGGCAGAGGTTGCAGTGAGCCGAGATCATGCCACTGCACTCCAGCCTGGTGACAGAGCAAGACTCTGTCTCAAAAAATATATATCAAATGGCAAACAGTCATATGAAAAGGTCCTCAACATTATTAAACGTTCAGAAAAATGCAAATCAAAACCATGATGAGGTATTATCTCACCCCAGTTAAAATGACTTGTTTTTTTTTTTTTTAATTTTTATTGCATTATAGGTTTTGGGGTACATGTGCAGAACGTGCAAGATAGTTGCATAGGTACACACATGGCAGTGTGCTTTGCTGCCTTCCTCCCCCTCACCCACACTTGGTATTCATCCCCAGGCTATCCCCCCCAGCCCCCCCCGCTGTCCCTCCCCCATTTCCCCCAACAGTCCCCAGTGTATAGTAGACCGCCTCTCTGTGTCCATGTGTTCTCATTTTTCTCACCCGCCTATGAGTGAGTATATGCGGTATTTCTTTTTCTGTTCTTGTGTCAGGTTGCTGAGAATGATGTTCTCCAGATTCATCCATGTCCCTACAAAGGACACAAACTCATCATTTCTGATTGCTGCATAATATTCCATGGTGTATATGTGCCACATTTACCCAGTCCAGTCTATCATCGATGGGCATTTGGGTTGGTTCCAGGTCTTTGCTATTGTAAACAGTGCTGCAATGAACATTCGTGTGCATGTGTCCTTATAGTAGAACGATTCACAGTCTTTTGGATAGATACCCAGTAATGGGATTGCTGGGTCAAATGGAATTTCTATTTCTAGGTCCCTGAGGAATCGCCACACTGTCTTCCACAATGGTTGAACTAATTTACACTCCCACCAACAGTGTAAGAGTGTTCCTATTTCTCCACATCCTCTCCAGCATCTGCTGTCTCCAGATTTTTTAATGATCGCCATTCTAACTGGTGTGAGATGATATCTCAATGTGGTTTTGATTTGCATCTCTCTAATGACCAATGATGATGAGCACTTTTTCATATGTTTGTTGGCCTCATGTATGTCTTCTTTTGTAAAGTGTCTGTTCATATCCTTTGCCCATTTTTGAATGGGCTTGTTTGTTTTTTTTCTGTAAATCTGTTTGAGTTCTTTGTAAATTCTGGATATTAGCCCTTTGTCCGATGCGTAAACTGCAAAGATTTTTTCCCATTCTGACGGTTGTCGATTCACTCTAGTGACTGTTTCTTTTGCCATGCAGAAGCTGTGGAGTTTGATTAGGTCCCATTTGTCTATTTTGGCTTTTGTTGCCAATGCTTTTGGTGTTTTGTTCATGAAGTCCTTGCCTACTCCTATGTCCTGAACGGTTTTGCCTAGATTTTCTTCTAGGGTTTTTATGGTGTCAGGTCTTATGTTTAAGTCTTTAATCCATCTGGAGTTAATTTTAGTGTAAGGTGTCAGAAAGGGGTCCAGTTTCTGCTTTCTGCACATGGCTAGCCAGTTTTCCCAACACCACTTATTAAATAGGGAATCCTTTCCCCATTGCCTGTTTTTGTCTGGTTTATCAAAGATGATATGGTTGTAGATATGTTGTGTTGCCTCCGATGTTTCTGTTCTGTTCCATTGGTCTATATCTCTGTTTTGGTACCAGTACCATGCTGTTTTGATTACTGTAGCCTTGTAGTATAGTTTGAAGTCTGGTAGCGTGATGCCTCCCTCTGTGTTCTTTTTGCTTAGAATTGACTTGGCTATGCGGGCTCTTTTTTGGTTCCATATGAAATTCATGGTGGTTTTTTCCAGTTCTATGAAGAAATTCAATGGTAGTTTGATGGGGATAGCATTGAATGTGTAAATTACTTTGGGCAGTATAGCCATTTTCACAATATTGACTTGTTTTTCTAAAAGACTGGCAAGAACAAATGCTAGCAAGGATGTGGAGAAAAAGGAGCCCTCTACACTGTTTGTGGGAATATTTGTAGGTACATAGTAGGTGTATGTTTTTATGTGATACATGTGATGTTTTGATACAGGTATGGTATGTGAAATAAGCACATCATGGAGAATGGGGTTTCCATCTCCCTGAGCATTTATCCTTTGAGATACAAACAATCCAATCATACTACTCAAGTTAATTTAAAATGTACAATTAAGTTATTGTTGACTATAATCAACCTGTTGTGCTATGAAATAGTAGGTCTTATTCATTCTTTCTATTTTTTTGTACCCATTAATCATCCCACCTCCCCAAGACTACCCCCATTACACTTCCCTGCCTCTAGTAACCATCCTTCTACTCGCAATGTCTATGTGCTCAATTGTTTTGATTTTTAGATCCCACAAGTGAGAACATATGATGTTTGACTTTCTGTACCTGGCTTATTTCACTTACTATAATGATCTCCAGTTGCATCCATGTTGTTGCAAATGACAGAATCACATTCTTTTTTATGCTGAATATTACTCTATTGTGTTTATGTAACACATTTTCATTATCCATGTACCTGTTGATGGACACTTAGGTTGTTTCCAAATCTTAGGTATTGTAAATGGTGCTGCAACAAACATAGAAGTACAGATATCTATTTGACAAATTGCTTTCCTTTCTTTTGGATATAAACCTAGCAGCGGGATTGCTGGATTTTATGGTAGCTCAATTTTTACTTTATTGAGGAACCTCCGAACTCTTCTCCATAGTGGTTGTACTAACTTGTATTCCCACCAACAGTGTACAAGGGTTCCACATCCATTTCTCCACATCCTTGCTAGCATTTGTTATTGTCAGCCTTTTAGAAAAAAAAGTCATTTTAACTAGGGTGAGATAATATCTCAACATAGTTTTGATTTGCATTTATCTGAACATTCAATAATGTTGAGGAACTTTTCATATGACTGTTTGCAAATTGTATGTCTTCTTTTGAGAAATGTCTATTCAAAATTTTTGCCCATTTTTGAATCAGATTATTAGATATTTTCCTATAAAGTTGTTTGAGCTTCTTATATATTATGGTTATTAATCTCTTGTCAGATGGGTAGTTTGCAAATATTTTCTTTCATTCTTTGAGTTGTCTGTTGACTTTGATGATTGTATCCCTTGCTGTACAGAAGTTTTTTAACTGGATGCCATTAATTTTTTAAACAATATATTTCAACATTGAGATTAGAGGAACACCCAAGAAATGTTGGTGTTACAATATAGAAGTCTAGGTCCAAAACATCTTGCAACGAAAAGCCACCATGCTGGCTAATACTTTCCATGAAAGAGAAATACATTTGTATGTAATTTAAGCTACATTTCTGTTAACCACAGTTGAACCCATAGCCTAACTAATCTATTCTTATCAGAAGAAATTGAAAGGCAGAAAATATGGAATTCTTGAGGAAACTTTACAGAAGTCTACCCACCTAGCTAGGAGCAGTATTCACAGGGTTCACATAACTATGACATAAGCTTCAGAAACATTTAGAATGCATATTTACATAGATGCATTCTAATACTACTATATGAGTATGGTTTAGTGGACTATTTTTGTCTACAATGTAGAAGTGTAGTATGTTAGCATTGGTATTTTTATATTCAGTGGAGCTGATTGTACTGGATTCCTTCTCATGGGAGCCATAATTTGGACCAATGAGCCCCTGAACTGAATTCAACGTTACTCTTCATTACATTTCTGAAGCAGAAGAAACACCTACCTAAAGAAAACAGGCTCGAGTTAATAAATGTTATTATCTGAGTTGAAACTTGTTCAGATTAATCAAAGGGAAATTCTTGTACTTTTTGGAATTTAGTGTTCGATGTCATTACTGAAAACATCTATAATCAGTTTTTATTCCTCAGCACCTTTTGATCATACATTAATCAGTTCATTTAAATGATACTGTGACTTACTACAGTATTCATAGATTAAATTATATAATGGAAATGCACTTTAATATAATCTGGAGTAAGGGATTGGATGCAGACATACAAGAAAAAAAACTGGGCCATGTGTTGATATTGGTTGAAGTTAAATAATGGGCATTCATTATACTCATTGTTCGGCTTTTGAGTATGTTTTAGGTTTTTCATAGTAAAAAAGTTTACCAAGTCACTTTTTTCATGGTATCATCTCCTTATATGCATTTTAGTAAAAAAGTTAAGCTTGTTTAATAGCAGAGGGCAGTAATGTGATTTTAGGACATTTTTAAACTGTTATGTGATTTACGTTATGCAAAGATGGTGTGGGTAATTTATAGTGTGACTACTTCCTCAATGCTTCCACGCTAGTGCCATAACTTGAACCATCATTTCTTCAAACTCTTTTTGTTCATTTTTGTCCTCTTATTGGAGTAGCATTTTAAAAGATAATGAATGTTACCAGTCTTCTTACAAGTTGTAGATTCTCAGCATTGTTTAGAAAAGTATGAACAATCTCACTATTATGGGCCAGAATCAAACTTGAAGAGCTCCTGCAATAAAAATAGATGCTGGGTTCAGAAGGGCAGGCCTAATGACAGCCTTCCCTGTGGAGCAATTGTTCTATTATTCTTTGAAGAGATACAAGAAGGCAATGGAAGGTTTTGGATAGGGCTATGCCTATAGCTGAATCAGAAGGTATGCATTGCAGTAAGAAGTAGATGAAGATAATTATTCAACAAACAATAGAAAAAAATATAGTATTGGCATATTTCTATTACTTGAATTATTTGGCTGAATTAGTGGTTAACGCTGAAGAAGTTCTGAAGAAGAGGAAACGGCCTGTGAAGTTTAGTAAAATTGCAGTTCACTCTCCCCCTCCCCATACCACATCCTTTAATAACTGATAAATAAGCAAGTGAAATAGCCACATTTGCTTGAGAGTTTATCTCTTACTCCATCCTCTCCTACCTCCACCACTCCATCAAAATATGTTGGTAAAGATGGTGAAGTTGTTTATGGATGGTCTTCAGGAGGGAACAGAAAATGTCTCTATGAGATTTGAGGGCATCTAAAGCATGGGGCATGTCGTATTTATATCCCATTATTTTATTCCGGTTTACCAAAGCATCAAAAATTCTTCCTTTGGAAACCCTTCACCACTTCCTAGGAAAATATTTTTGCAACAGCCAAAATATGTAATTCCTAAAAATTTGGTTATGATAGAAGATATTTGGGGTCCTGAATGTACTAGGGATATGGGTGAGATGAGGAGGGAGTTACTGAAATAGAAGAAAGAGAGCCAGGCTGAAGGAAGAGTCAGAGACAATTTTTCTGACCTCACACTTTGTTGTTGTTGTTGAAGTAGATTCGTTTTGAGAAGAGTAGAGAGGGATAGTAGAGGATGAATTCCCCCCACCCCAACAATCTAGAGAAAAAATCAAACTGCCACATCTTAACAACCCTTAAGACTAAGAAAACATTCTCTCTGTCCCATCATTACAAGAATAGAGCTTTAAGTAGTTCCAATAAACTTGGTACACAGTGAGGATTGGGAATAATTTTTAGCAGAATATAAATAATAAAATATCTATAGATGAAGTGGGTGGCAAGAGTGGGGTAAAGCTGGGGGTGTGGCTTATCTTTCCTTTTGTGAATAGAGTGAACCTAAGAGAGAAAAAGGGAGAATAGAGTCTTAAAGGACTTTTATTCATGCATGTGAGGACACACAAAAATGCTCAAGTCTATCAGTGTGTTGAAAGACGTGACTAAGTACACATTAACTTCTGAAGGCAGAAAATTTCTATGTAATTACAAAGACAATCTTTATTATTAAAATGAATATTATAAGTTATAGCCATAAATAAATTCCAAGTGCAACATTTTCACAGTATCTTGGGAGTAAAACCAAAAGGTGACATAAAATGCAAGTTGCGCAAGAGTTCCACAGATGCACCCTCTCAGACCAAGGCGGCTTGGTCTGTTGCTCCTGGGGCAGATGGCTTCTCTTTGTGGAATTACCCGTTAATAGAATTGGCTGATTAACTGAGTAACAATGAAAACATATAAACCATTTGAACATAATAATAACAACAATAATAATGACAATATTATCACACAGAAATCACTACAACTTTAAATTTTTTCTTATTGGAATAATTATGTATGGATTTGGGAATCAAAATTCAACAACTTCATATATAGGAGATGTAGCATTATTTATCTTTAAGTATATATTAGTATGTTTGAGGGTGTTTACTTTTTGCACCACAATTTCATGGAAGCCAGAGAGTGATAAATGAGAAGTCTGGAGAAAAGATTCTCCATAAAATGAGAAGCTCAGAGAGGAGGCTGCTGTCTGGATAGTAGCTGCAGCCATACTCCTAAATTAGGAAGCTACTAATTTAGGCTTCCACTGAGAATCAGGCCCAAAGTAGGAAAGGAGAGAGGTAAAATGAAAAGAAGACTAGCAGACATCTGAGGAACTGATAGCCATGTTCATGGATACATTTCTTAATTTCTTAAAAGTTAGCATTTTCATTATGGTAAGCAAAGTAGGTGTTTGCTTACTATATGCAATATGAAAGGCAGTGTTGTAGGACCCACTTTCTTCAGAATATCTTTCCCTCCAGTCTGTCTGCTTCAATATGTATTAGCCCTCCATTGAAAGTCACCACTTTGGTTTAATGCCTAGTCTAAAGGCATGGAATTCAGATATTCATGGGTAAATTAATATTAACCTAATGTTAGCTGTTAGCACCATGGCATGAATTAATTGATCAGGCTGCTGTCTGGGAGAGCAAGGGAATAAAGCAGAAGACAAAACTTATCCGTGGTGTAGGGGTGAATAAAGTAAATCAGAGCACTGAATGCAAACTTAGATGGGCAGGCCTGGGGCAAAAGTGTGCCCTTATCTAAGCAGCATAAGAACACTTAAAACTTGTCCTTTTTTTGGAATGATGTAAATGGGCTGCCTAACAAATGGGCCCTACCCTCAACCATTCCTTTTGTTGGTCCATTTTCAGGTCAATTGTCTCCTGAAAATATTTCCCTTCCTCTTTAAAAAAAATGTAGTCAAAGTGAAATCAATATGTTAATAAAATCAAATCATCTTCCAAAGTGACCTTAAGAAGTGTAATTCATGCTAATCTAGAAAATAGTAAGCACACATAGTATAGATAAGACTCTCACATTACAAGTACCCACAGTTATTTCAAAATTCCACAAAGTTATTACTTGCAATCCCATTACCACTTTATAGTCAAACAAAAGACACTTTAAAGCAAAGAGACAAGACACAGTTATAGTAAACCTTTTTAAAATACAATTTAACACTTATTGAAAACATATTTAATACATCAAAACATATACCTTACAATGAATAGTTAGGAGACACATAGATACACTATTGCTAGCAGCACAAAGTCAGTTTTCTAATAAGGCATTATCTTAATAACAATGTATGTGTAAAATCAACACTTGTCCAAAGAAAACTTTAGAAAACTTTCCATCAGTCTTACATGTTAGAATTCATATTTATGTCACCAATGTTCCCCCTAACGTATTAGTATCATAACTGTATGCCTAAAACAACCCCTTTTCTCTAAATATGATAAAGTCTTTTATAGGGTTTCACACTCCTTCTGTGAGACATAGAAGGTATCTTCATTATATAGCACACAGATTTTAAGTAGAACTTTCTTAAAGTTAGAGCTTTTTGATAAAACATATTTCAAAATATTCTAATACTTACAACCTAAGGTTTAATTATGAGTAATATCCTGGGTCTGTTTCCCACACAGTAGTACAAAACAGGAAGGAGGCAAGTCATTGGCCATTGGTTGCCCAAGTTTGACCAAATTAATCTTCTATACATTTTTCGTATGGTGAAATAATTGCCTTTCCCAGCTGCTAAGGGATAGGATTTGGAGGCTTTAGAATGGTATGGCTTGGGCAAAGCTAGACCAAAGCAATCAACGTGGATTTTAAGGTCCAGGTGACTGACTGTAATGTGTGTGCAATGATGAGTCACAGAGACTTATTCTGGCTTGTGTAGATGACTTGGCAGTCTAAGCTAAGTGTCCTTACCTTACAGTAAGAGATACAATGTGATGAGAATTTTAAAAGAATTACTCAACTTTGCTTCATCTTTTCACTCTGGCCTAAGTTTAGTGATTTGTTAGTGCACTACTTCTTCCATAGGCTCAGAAAGTGCAGGAACCTGTCAACATTAGCTGAATGTCACTCTAGAAGCATGATAAAAACTTCCTCTACTAGGCAGATCCATACATCTACAGAAGTGTTCTTTAGAAAAGTTATAAAGGAGCTAGAACAGTGATTGTCACCTTTCTGCTTTCTTCTTTCTCCAAGGCCTAGAGGCCATTTGAGTCACCTTGAATGGACTTTGACAAACTACCTTCCCTAGGTAGATGCAACATGGCATCTTTTACAGTCACAGAGGGTTATGATACGTAAATATGTGTATTGTTCTTAGTTTGAATATAACAGAGGCCTGAGTTTGGATTTTCGTTGTATGAACAGGTGTGACAAATGATATTTCATGTTGACACAAAAATGAAAAAAATAGCTATTTTAGTCTTCAAACTTTGAAATGTAATCACACTTGAGAGATAAAAATATTATGTTTATAACATTTTCTTTAAACAGGGTAATACATCATCTGTCCTACTAAAATATGACCAAATGTATGAAAATGGCATGTATACTGTGATTGTTGATATAAAAAACACCTAGATTTCCTCTGCATATAAGGACTCAGTATCTGTTGAAACAAAACTAAATGCTTATGGTAGCTCCAAGCTAATATTTTTGTGTGTGTCTAAGGTTTATAGGTAGAACTACTGACTACAATTGAGAGCATATGTGTTTAGGATGTCACAGAAATTTGATATTTTAAGATTTACAGACTTGATGAAAAATTACTACATGCACATGTCAACATCAATAATGGTGGCTCATAATGTTCCAGATAGGTCCTGCTTTGAAGATGTAAATTCCCCATAGCAGTAAGATAGAGCAGAACTGAAAAGCTGTGTTTTTTTTTCATGTGTGAGTTCTTCCCTGTGGCTTGGGTATTGCGGATATGTTCTGATGTACTTGCATGTCAGGCCACATTCAGTTTGTTTTTTCTTTCTTTTTTTAGCATAATTCAGTTGTCACAATAGAAGTTGTATGGTTACTCACAAAGGATTTTGCATGGAGTTGGATACTGTCATGCAAATCTTGTCTTGAAAGCCGTCTTCGGAACTCATTAGTGGAAAAGTAGTATATGACTGGGTCAAGACAGGAATTCAGACTAGCAAGACACAATGCCACAGAATGAAATATTAGAATCACCCTTCTGGCTAGGCAGCTTTTAATTTCATTGGACTTCACCAGGAAATCTAAAGGAAAACTAAAATGATAAGGTGCAAAGCAAATTAAGAATACCCCTGCACAGGTTAGAATCATCTTCAAGGCTTTCTGTTTCTCTCCAAGATCTTGGGCCATGGGATATTTATCTTGCAGTGATAAAACCGTCTTCCAGGTACAATATAGGACAATCAGAAGTGGAGTTATAAACCCAATCAGCTCACCAATGGTCATCATAGCAATGGACTGGGCTAGGTTGACATTTCTGGTAGGAAGATCCACAAAGCATTTGGTCCTATTGCCAGGGGTGTCATCACTGGTTCTGAGGAGGGGGAAGAGTATACAGGCAAGGCAGATGATCAGCCAGCCAGCAATGCTGATGTACAGGTCATATTTCTGTTTGCAGTCATGGAAGCGAAACGGATACATGAGAAACCAAAATCGTCGCACACTGATGCAGACTAAGAAGTAGATGCTTGCATACATGTTGACATACTTCAGGTAGAAACAGAACATGCAGAGACCAGGCCCAAATGGCCAGTCATGATTCAAGTAGTAAAAGATCCTCAGTGGCAAGGAAAGAACTTGTAGTAAGTCAGCAATGGCTAAGTTTATCATAAATATCACAGCTCGTTTGGTTTCTTTCATATAACCATAGAATACCCACAAGGCCAATATATTCCCTATAAGACCTGGCACAAGAATGACAGTGTATGTCACTGCATAAATAAAGTACCGAAAATCTGTATTATCTCCATCTGTCCCAGTACACGTGTAATTAGCAGGCATGATTCTCTCTAGAGAAACTATCTTTGCCTTATGGTGGTTCAAAATCTAAATTCACAATCAACTGCTGCTCCTTCTAAACGATTGATTGCCAGAGGGTTGAAGATACCAAGTATAAAATAACCTTCCTTCTTTTACCACATCTGTCTGGGTCTCTACATATGATTTGGGGATTTTTCAAAGAACTATCTGCATATTTGCTTTGGATTTGTCTATAGTAACTATATGGAAGTCTAGTGTACAAGCACAGATGACAAGCTGCTACAATTTCCCCTCTTGTTTATTATAAGGTTCCCTGGGACATCATGAGAGCTGATTCTCTCCCATTTGGATCAAGAATGTGTCATATAGTAGTTCCTCAAATTCCTATATGTTGATAGCCTTCTCTTTACTGGTGTCTGGCAGGCCGTTTTTCTTTTTTTGGCTCACATAGAAGAAATGTTTGCTTTAGTGCACAATGAGTCTGCCACTCTTCAGGGATGACAGATCAGCTTTCTGGGACTTTTTCAGCTATATGTCAAAAGCTAAAAAGTAGGAAACAAAGGCAGACCTGCAAGCAAAAGAAAATAAGTCAATTATTTCCTGGCTCAGCTTTGAAAAAGAAAAGAAACCTATGTACAGAAAAATATTCTAGTTTGAGTGAAAAATTCTTACGTAAGGGAAGGGTATATGCTGCAATTTCTACAAGGCACTTTATAATCACAGAAAAACATAGCATGAAAGAACATGAGAAGTAATCTAGCCCCTTATTACTCAAAATCCATGAATGAATGACACTTGGGAGCTTGTTACAAATTCAAAATCTCAGGCATCACCCTGGACCTGATGCATCAAGATCTACCTTTTAAAAATGAACTCAGATGATTCTTCTGCATATTAACATTTGAGAAGCTCTGATTTGGACTACTGCTTTACTAACTTTACTGACTGTCAGAATCATCTGGGGAAGGTTAAAGAATAAAATAAAAGCTTCTGGGTGTTTCCTCCAGAGATTTTGATTTGTTACTCGTGGGGTACAGTATGCAATTTGTATCTTTTCAAAGCTCTCCATTTGGTTTTGATATAGCGAGCCCAGCATTTGTCCTTGAACCATCATTTGAGGGCCACTGCTTTGATCCAAATCATGCCTATGTATCTAAAAATAAGCAACAACCAGATTATCTTTAAATAATTCCGTTTACACGAGTCATGTAGTCACCTCTTAATTATCTGAGAAAACAGACTGTAGCAACAGAGCAGAGAATCAAAATCCATAGAAAGTTGACTCAGCTGGGTCTATGTCCCTTGTTCTGAGGTAAATAAATTTTAACTTAAGGACCTGGATAGTTGCCTCAAGGCTGCTGAAATCTAGGAGGACTTAACTAACTTTAAAGATATGTGTGAGAAGAACAAAAGTGAAATGGGAATTACGAAACATCCTGCTTTGAATGATAATGTGGTTTGAAGTGTGCTTCATCGAGCCCTTTTACCTCAATTTCATGGTAAATAAAACAGCATGTTTTATTCAAGATATGATGTTTACTTTACTTAAAAGCCTTGATGAGTGATACACATTATGCCTTTGGATTGAAGAAATTAATACTTGAGATTTCTCAGATAAGGTAGATGTAGAAAGATGGTGTTGTAAAACACAGTGAAGCACAACTGTAAACAATACGACTTTTCTTCGAGACTGTCCCTTCACAAGAAAGAATCCACATATTAACAGGGAATAAAACAGATTCCAATTTTAAATGAGACACTTATTAGAAGGACATGCCAGACTCCTTAGGCAGATTTTTTTTTTTTTTGCTTCAGTACACTATACTGCCTCAATTGTGTTTACGTTCTGGTACAAGGAAAAAGGAAGAGAGAAAGGGAATTGATTGCCTGAATTCAGCATGCTAATTTTTTAGCCATATATAAGTGAAAAACTATTTCATATGGAGTTCTTAGGGGAAATTATTATTTTTTTTAATGAATATGTATACGTTCATTCAATTCTGAAGCTTTACTGAGTTTTACTTACGTTTCAAGAGTATTTTTCAGCAATATTAGGTCTCTGGTTGCTTGTCTAGGTGAAGTCTGGTTCAAATGAATATTAGAAATAGCTTTTTGTGTCATTTTGCTGAGAAATACTATACACAAGCTGCTTTTATCTATGAAGATATTAGTTGATAGCACCTTAAAACTCCCCCACGAAAATATACATCTGGGTTCTAATTAAATAAAGTGAATGATCAAAAATACTAGATTATCAAATTACTTAATTCCTTTTTTTGGTGTTGTCTTTAAGAGACAGAGTCTTGCTCTGTCTCCTAGGCTCTAGTGCAGTAACATGATCCTAACTCACTACAGCCTTTAACTCTTGGGCTCAAGCAATCCTCTCACCTCAGCTTCCCAAGTAGCTGAGATGACAGGCACACACTACTGTGTGAGCTAATTTAGAAAAAACTGTAGAGATGGGAGTGTTGCTTTGTTGCCCAAAATGCTCTCCAACTCCTGGCTTTAAAAGCTCCTTCTGCCTCAGCATCCCAAAGTTTTGGGATTCTGTGCAGCTTAAATTGCCTATTTCTAATGGTGGTCTTTGAGACATACTAGAAACCATACCATCACAGGTAATAAGCTACCACTATCTAAAATTTCAACTTTATATTAGTATTTCAGTTAGGTGCACACGTTAGTAAGCCCAGAAAAAGTAGAGCTCGTGCTGCAAGTGACTGCAAATGACGTCAAACTGAAAAGCTGTGTGCATGTATACCAGAGGCAATTTTACCATTTTGACACATGTGTAATCACCAGTTCTGGATAGAAGAGAACAGAACAATTTCTTCCTGATTCTGATCAGCACACAAGCAAATCTCAGGGCTTTGTTTTTATTTTTGAAAAATTTCAAAGTAATAAAATGCTTCAAAAAATATTTCCTTGGTTAGTTCTCCTAGAAAATTCACCAGTTTTGCCTTACTGAGTATTCTATCACTTTAAAAAAATAATAATTTTAAAAAGAGGTGCTCCTGGATGTCACTTCCAACAAGCCTCCAAATTTATCTTAGCTTCGACATCTTCTATGAGTTCCCTCATATATCAATTTCACAAAGAGAGGAAACACATATGTGCAGACAGACAATGCAGTTATTGTGAACATTGCCTTTCTGCCAGGAAGTTATTTTACTTAGCTAAGTCTAAACTTCTCTACTGAGATCTGAAAGCCATTTCCTCTTTATCAGACTGTGTTCTGTCTCTGCTCTGAGAAGTACTCTTTTAATTACTTGGAGACTGCAAAAAGTTGTCACTCAGCCTCACATCACCAGTCACATTGCCTTTTCTCAGATATCTTAATTTGCGATCATTTCATATTCTAGAGAATAGGGCAGACCAATTGTTATTGAAGACCCCACAGGCTATTCAACCTGTACTGAAATTAACAAGACTTTTAGCTACTATTTGCTTCCCTGCCCCTCCCATCCATTTGAAGAAAAGAAGACTCCTTATTCTTACACTGCGTTTACCTTTTAGGATCTATTTATATTCTTCTCCTTTTACTTAGTCTGGGTTTCCCAAAATTTGGCACCTAGGCTAACTGGAGTGCTTATTAAAAATGCATGTTCCCAGATGGACAACTGAATCTTATTTGTCAAAGAGTGGAGCCAAAGGATTGACATTTTAATAAGCTTCGCAGATAACCAAATCGGAGAGCCTTAAAATATGAAAATCTTTATTGAGTGATAAATTAAAGGGCAATACCAAAACCAATTCAGTCATTTTATTAAGCTGCATAACCAAACTGAAGTTTCTGCAGGAAATCACTGTGTTTTCCTATCTTCGTTGCCAGTGTTTTTGATTTTTTGTCTACTTATATTGTTCTATCCCATCTTTAACTGTTGAAATCCTGCCTGTCCTCCAAGGCCCTATCTTAAAATGCTGCTTTCTTCATGAGGCTTTTTGATTTCTTGCCTAGTTGTGATCATACCTACCTGTGAACTCCCAAAGCAGTTTATTTGTATCAGAATGTGTCTCTTTCTTATTCATTCCACAAAATTATAAGCAACTTGCCAGCAAATACAGTGTTTTGATGACCATTATAATCTTCGATCTCCAAAGTACAGTTACTTTGCATGTAGAAGAAACTCAATTAGATGCAATTAAGTTTAGGTCTAAGTTTAGATTTAAATCAGAGCCTAATGTAATGAGAGTATCCCTTTAGGCCAGGCATGGGGGCTCACGCCTGTAATCCCAGCACTTTGAGAGGTCAAGGTGGGCGGGTCACGAGGTCAGGAGATTGAGCCTATCCTGGCCAACATGGAGAAACCCCATCTCTACTAAAAATACAAAAATTAGCTAGGTGTGGTGGCAAGTGCCTGTAATCCCAGCTACTCCGGAGGCTGAGGCAGGAGAATAGCTTGAACCCAGGAGGCAGAGGTTGCAGTGAGCTGAGATCACGCCACTGCACTGCAGCCTGGTGACAGAGCAAGACTCTGTCTCAAAAGAAAAAAAGATCCCTTTAAGTCTATAAATACTATTACCTTTTGCAATTTGTATACAGCTTCATTTTGTTGACTACTGTTTAACTTGTAATTGATAGTAGTTCTCAAACCTTGTTTATCTATACATGGTTAAAAGACTAGTGAAAATATTAAATCACTTTTGATGGATACTATACGACACTGAGAAGACAGTTTAGGATTACATGTAGTCAAAGCTCTAGGTGTGTGTACTCCAACTCTTAAAAGACAAGTCACAATTTTACAAAGTTCCATTTCACACATTAAATTTCAAATATTTCCACTTAGTAGAAGTGATGAGAAGATCACAAGTTAGTATGTTACAGTGAGAAAGCTGTATGTTTCCTGTTCTCGGTGCTGACAGTGCTGTGGGGATTTTCCTCAGCTTTTCTGAATGTTCACTTTGTGCCTTGGAGGAAACATGAACATTTGGACAAGAAACAAGATTTTTAGAGGAAAGTTATGGGCTTCCGAGCTTACATAAAATAAACTGAAGTCCAAGATAATTGGATCCTTCTGGCCCTTTTCACTTTTTTGCAGTCCTTCTCTGTCAGTGTTCTCCTTGAGAGTGTGCCGTATCCACTACTCCACACGATTAATAGCCTGTGAAAGGGGAGGAGTAAACCAACCTTATGGGGTCTGGTAGAAAGAAAGACCAAGTGTGGAACGGAAAATAAAACCAGTTTTCAAAGCCTCACTCCAGGTTATGCCAGAATTTTTGGTATAAGTGGCTGCCCTATATGGTGTGATTTTAAAGGACCAAAAATCCTTGTTTTAAGAAGAAGGAAGGAAAATATTCTTTCCCACTTGGCTTAGGCCCAATTTCCTTTTTCTTGAGGTTAAGACTTTTGTCCTATAGAGTTTATGCTGCAAATGCCAGACTTCCACCTTTAAAGATGGAGCCCAGAAACTTAAACCTGGCAAGCTTTCCCTGGAAATGTCAGTACTTTAAACAAACTCAGAATTTCTGGAGCATGTATAATAGATCCCAGAGTTTTGCATCCTTGGCCTTTAAGCTCAGTTATTATGTCAGATTTTCCTTCTTCCTTCTTTTCTTTTTTTTTTTTTTTTTTTTTTTTTGGTCTTAGTGCTTAATTTTATTCCTCTACGGTTACTTGCGCCTTGCTTATATTTGGGAACCATTTTCTTCAGAATACATTGTCCAAAATGTATAGCATTTTTATTTTAAAGAACAACAAAAATGCAGAAGCATCTAAGCAGACATTAGGGTTTTCAGTAACATTAGAAAGAATCATAATGAAAAATGATTTAAAATTTAAAAATGTAAATGTTAAAATACAAGGGACAAAAATGAATTTTTTGCCTCTCAGTAGTTACTCTCAAAAAATGCACATGGAGCTTTCGGTAATTACACAAAAAAATGCCCATAAAACACTTTATGTCTCAATAACTACACAATTAATTTACAATATGGGTATCTCCTTCTTATATTTTAAATGACAGTCACTAGATTCTGTCCTTAGATTAAGTTCTGAGGGAGGTATGGGTGAGAGGTGCAAAACATTGACCACTATTATCCCAGATGATTGAACCTAAGTCTCCCCTAGTGGCACAGTTTTATCTTTTGCTAGACTTTTATTAATTTTCTGGATCTTGGTAGACTGTTTCCTCTGTTACTCCTACTAAACAGAATTCTGGTTCACTATTTCTCAATTTTCTACCACTTTTCCTATGCTTTTAGAGTGGATATCATCAATTAGGCAAGACTTTGGAAGAGTTTACTTTATCCCTCTATTCAGAAAATAAGCCTCAGTAGTCACTGAACAGTGACAACATGCAAAGAACCAGTATGATGGTCCTATATTTCTCCTGACAGTGGCATAACCCTCCTGATTAGTAGAAGCAAACCAAGCATTTTGGCAACTTGTGGCTCTCAGAAACATCCTTCTGGTTAGTGATACTGGAGTGTCATTTAAAATAAAGATGGCTGGACTCTTTAAATAATCTTCCACCAGTGATGACAACTCTGTGTCTGGCACAAGCCACTTGGCTTTGGTGGAAGAAGAGGATGACACGTAATTTCTAATGCATCTCCCACAAGATCTTTTTATTTTTTATTTTTTGTAAGCTTATACATTTGAGAACAGATCTATAATTGTAAAATGTTAGAGTAGTAGGTGGTACCCTGAAACCATCTCCCAAGGAAGGTAAAGGGGTGTGGTTGGGGGGATTCCTAGGTTAACCTTAAAGACTTGTGGCAAATCTATTGTACCCATGATCCAAGTACCCAGATAATGACATATTCATTTGAAGCTCACTCTACTCCAAGTCTATAATAAGGATGCTCCAAGTATGAAATATCAAACATCAAATAAAAATGTAGGTCCTCATCAGAAGTGTTGTTACATTTTTCTCAGATGGCATCATATATATTGATTGAAAGAAAGTAGTGAAAATTAAGTGGGACTGTCTCATATGGCTCCCTCTCTTCTTCTCAGAGTAATGTTTTAGGTACTAGATTCAAAAAGACGCATCCATTTTGCTCTCCAGTATGACATGTATAAATTGTCCTGAAGGATAGCAGACTTCATCCAAGTCTTGCGTGAGATCATATAAGGCCTGAAATCATATGAGACCTTAATGCATGGATAATATTTGAATGGAATGTTACATATTTGTGTTCACTGTATAATATTCTGTTACTAAATAATTTTCAGTAATTTACATTATTTGCAATATTTGGTTCACTTTTGGTGACTCCTTATTTCATAGGGTAAAAAGTAATACAATTTGATATTGGGATCTAATGAAGGAAAACTGGCAGGTCAATGTTGTCTGCTTTTGTTTTTTGACTTTAAAAACAGAAATATATTATCCCTTCTTTTCTTGTAGTCTACAGTTTGAGGTACAAGCATCTAAGAAACTGAGAAAAATTCCTTCTTCTCAATGTTTTCCAGATGCTCCTGCAGAAAGAATATGGGCTTCTGTTCTGGGTTAACTCACAGGACACAGTGTTGTCTCCTACCTAAAATTAATAGACAAGTAAATATCCGGCTGACAAAAGTAAACATTCTGTACCTTTCAGCATAATATCAGTAATACTTAGCAGTATTTCAGAAGGTAAAAACAAATTCATGTTTTATCCGTGTTTTTAAAATTTTGACATGAGCAATCACCCTACTTCCTTTTTGAATATGTTAAATAGCAAGACTTTCTTATTTTAGACTGACATATTTCTGCAGTTGCCTTTATCAGATCCAGGCTGAACAATCTCATTAAGTTGTGTAAAATTGTTCAAGTGTCCACACTGCAATGGCCTACAAAGCCTAACATTCTAAGCCTTGTTCTGCCTTCCAGCCTGATTTATGATTATACCCTTTCAAATACCCTAGGCTTCCACCATGCCACACTGCTCTAGCATACAACATGTTACCTGAATGTCCCTGTCTTTGACTTAAACTTGAACATCCTTATTTTCCAGGCTCCCAGCCTCACTTTCTCACCTTGATGGGTGGGAAATTTCCTAACAGGAGAATTTTGATTATCTAATTTCCTCCCATAAATCTTCCTGGAATCATTCACATTGGAATTGGCTCTTCGTCCTTTAAATTCCCATAGCATGTTGCATGTACCTGTACCATAGTCTGATATGGTTCAACCTGTCTGATGATAGATTGTTATCTACACAAACACTAGATTGTAATCTCTTTGAGGGTAGGGACACTGTCCTATTAACTTGTGCATTCCTCACAATAGTTAGAATAGACCCTTACTAAATGTCCATTAGTAGATCTTTAAGAAACACTTGTTAAACAGATACTATACCTTCCTTGTATGTTTACAGAACCATTATTTTAAATTGTCAAATTCTGTATAACTTTTTCAGTATAGCATTTAAAGCCCATTCAAGTTATAAAATCTAAAGGCATATTTAGTAATTTTTAGCTAATGTTTTATTTATTGTCATTGGCTACAGAAAAACATTTGAAAATTCCAAAGCCACTTTTTAAAATCTTTTGTTTTAACTAGTAATTACATTTAGATTTTTTTTTTCTTTGCATGCTGTCTCTCTTCTCCCCTCAAGCCTATCTGCCAGAAAATTTGTTCTTCCTTATTGGTCACCTGCCAATGGATAAAAATAAGTGCTTTGAACACTGTTCCAGTTAACTGATTAGGATTTCCTACATGGTTTCTCCCAAATAATCACAATGTGCTCACTTATGTGTTTGCAAAACAAACTGAAATAAGTTTAGTAAAAAGCAAAATAAACCACTTCCTTTGCAGGAACAATGACCCCTGTAGCTTCATGTCCTAACCTTTAAAAAAATCATCCAACTAGAAAATTACGATCTTTGTCTGCAATCCATGAGCTAAAGTACACAATTCAAAACACAGTCACTGACTCATTTAAAAAAATAGGGACACTTTTACAGTGTTGGTGGGAGTGTAAACTAGTTCAGCTATTATGGAAGACAGTGTAACACTTCCTCAAGGACCTAGAAATGGAAATTCCATTTGACCCAGCAATCTCATTACTGAGTATATACCCAAAGGATTATAAATCATTCTATTATAAAGACACATGCACACATATGTTAATAGCGGCACTGTTTACAATAGCAAAGACCTGGAACCAACCCAAATGCCCATCGACGATAGACTGGATTGGAAAACTGTGGCACATATACACCATGGAATACTATGCAGCCACAAAAATGATGAGTTTGTGGAGACTTGCTTCCAAGATGGCGTCGTAGAGGCAACTCAGGATTGCAGCTCTCAGTGAAGGTGCAGAGGGTGAGTTTTAGCCGCATTCTCGGACGAACATTTTTTTTTTTTTAATTTTTTAAATTTTTATTGCATTATAGGTTTTGGGGTACATGTGCAGAGTGTGCAAGATAGTTGCATAGGTACACACATGGCAGTGTTCTTTGCTGCCTTCCTCCCCTTCACCCACACTTGGCATTTATCCCCAGGCTATCCCTCCCCAGGCCCCCCACTGTCCCTCCCCCTTCCCCCCAATAGACCCCAGTGTGTAGTAGACCCCCTCCCTGTGTCCATGCGTTCTCATTTTTCTCACCCGCCTATGAGTGAGAATATGCGGTATTTCTTTTTCTGTTCTTGTGTCAGTTTGCTGAGGATGATGTTCTCCAGATTCATCCATGTCCTTACAAAGGACACAAACTCATCATTTTTGATTGCTGCATAATATTCCATGGTGTATATGTGCCACATTTTCCCAGTCCAGTCTATCATCGATGGGCATTTGGGTTGGTTCCAGGTCTTTGCTATTGTAAACAGTGCTGCAATGAACATTCGTGTGCATGTGTCCTTATAGTAGAACGATTTATAGTCCTTTGGATATATACCCAGTAATGGGATTGCTGGGTCAAATGGAATTTCTATTTCTAGGTCCTTGAGGAATCACCACACTGTCTTCCACAATGGTTGAAATAATTTACACTCCCACCAACAGTGTAAGAGTGTTCCTCTTTCTCCACATCCTCTCCAGCATCTGCTGTCTCCAGATTTTTTAATGATCGCCATTCTAACTGGCGTGAGATGGTATCTCAATGTGGTTTTGATTTGCATCTCTCTAATGACCAATGATGATGAGCATTTTTTCATGTGTTTGTTGGCCTCATGTATGTCTTCTTTTGTAAAGTGTCTGTTCATATCCTTTGCCCATTTTTGAATGGGCTTGTTTGTTTTTTCCTGTAAATCTGTTTGAGTTCTTTGTAAATTCTGGATATCAGCCCTTTGTCAGATGCGTAAACTGCAAAGATTTTTTCCCATTCTGATGGTTGCCAATTCACTCTAGTGACTGTTTCTTTTGCCGTGCAGAAGCTGTGGAGTTTGATTAGGTCCCATTTGTCTATTTTGGCTTTTGTTGCCAATGCTTTTGGTGTTTTGGTCATGAAGTCCTTGCCTACTCCTATGTCCTGAATGGTTTTGCCTAGATTTTCTTCTAGGGTTTTTATGGTGTCAGACGGACCTTTTTTGCCCACAGAACGTTGAAAGTCCCAGGTGTGGGAGAGACACGGGATGCTAGCGCAGCCAGCTTGCACAGTCGGTTCAGCCGGGCCGGCGCCACAGTGCAGCAGCACGTGGCACAAAACTCACTGGTCTGGGTGCCCTGTTAAACCAGCAATCTGAGATTTGGAAGGGCAGATTGGCATGTCCATCTGATTGAATAGGACTTGGACAATGAGCCAGACCAGGAGATTTCTGAGAAACGTGATCTGAGCCAGTGCATTGGGCAGCGGCATGGGAGATTGCACGGATCCCAGTGCCCTATCAGAAGGCTGCTGGGGCGCCAGTGAGAGACTCGACCTTTCAGCTTGGGGAGAGGAAGAGAGAGAGAGAGAGGACAGACTCTGAGGCAGGGAGCTGGGTTATCGGGCTCGGCGGGTCCCACCCTCACGGGGATAAGCAGGATGGCGATTGGAGGCACTCGGGGCTGAGAGTTTTGCTGCCGGCATTTAGGATGGTGCAGCCTGGTGGGGGAGGGGCGTCCGCCACTACGGACGCAAATCGCCCCTACTGAAGTACCACTCAGGGCTGACGCAGCCTGCCGTTGACAAGGCAACCTGCCATACCAGAGAGACTCCGCCACGAGGGCGGAGCACGCCACAGCAGAATGGAGCCCCATGGCAACAGGGCGGACCCGCACTAGCAGGGTGGAACCCCGGCAGGCAAATAGTGAATAGACTGCCTCCTAGCTGGGCAGGACAGTGCAACAGATACTCATAAAGAAAGCCCCAAATCCCTGAGACAGAGCATCTAAGGGGAAAAAAGGGGGGGGTTTATGAGTTCTGTTGCAGCAGACATAAACATATCCTCCCAACATCACTGAATGAACAACGGAGCTCAGAGCTCAGCACTGGAGCTCCTATAAAGCACAGACCATCTCCTCAAGCAGCTCCCTGACCCCTGTATATCCAAAGAGTCACCCCAAAAAAGGACTAATCAGACTGACATTTGGCAGGCATCATTCTGGAACAAAGATAGCAGAAGAAGAAACTGGTAGCATCCCTCACTGTTCTGCAGCTGCTACAGGTGAACCCCAGACAAGCAGGGCCTGTAGTGGACCTCAGCACTCGTACAGCAGAGGGGCTAGACCATTAGAAGGAAAACAAAGTAACAGAAATACTTCATCATCAACAATCTGGGCATCCACTCAGAGACCCAATTGAAAAATCAGCAACTACTAAGACGACAGGTGGATAAATCCATAAAGATGGGAAGAAACCAGTGCAAAAAGGAGGAAAACACCCGAAACCAAAACACCTCACCTCCTACAAGGGACCAAAACTCCTCACCAGCAAGGGAGCAAAGCTGGACGGATAATGAGTGTGACGAAATGACGGAATCAGACTTCAGAAAGTGGATAATGAGAAACTTCAGTGAGCTAAAAGAACATGTTCTAAATCAGTGCAAAGAAACTAAGAACCTTGAAAAAAGATTTGAAAAAAGATTCGAGGAAATGACAACAAGAATGGACAACTTAGACAGGAATATGAATGAATTGAAGGAGCTAAAAAACACAACATGAGAACTTGGTGAAGCATGCACAAGTTTCAACAGCCGAATTGACCAAGCAGAAGAAAGAATATCAGCAGTCGAAGATCAACTCAGTGAAATAAAACGAGAAACCAAGATTAAAGAAAAAAGTGAAAAAAGGAATGAACAAAATCTCAAAGAAATGTGGGACTATGTGAAGAGACACAACCTACATTTGATATGTGTACCAGAATGTGATGAAGAGAATGAATCCAAGCTGGAAAATACTCTTCAGGATATTATCCAGGAAAATTTCCCCAACCTAGCAAGACAGGTCAATACTCAACTCCAGGAAATACAGAGAATGCCACAAATATACTCCGCAAGAAGAGCAACCCCAAGGCACATAATCGTCAGATTCACCAGGGTTGAAAAGAAGGAGAAAATACTAAGGGCAGCCAGAGAGAAAGGTCGGGTCACCCACAAAGGGAAGCCCATCAGACTCACAGCAGATCTCTCAGCAGAGACTCTACAAGCCAGAAGAGAGTGGGGGCCAATATTCAACATCCTTAAAGAAAAGAATTTAAACCCAGAATTTCATATCCAACCAATCTGAGCTTCATAAGTGAAGGAAAAATAAAATCCTTCATGAACAAGCAAGTACTCAGACATTTTGTCACCGCTAGGCCTGCTTTACAAGAGCTCCTGAAAGACGCACTACACATAGAAAGAAACAACCAGTTCCAGCCATCCTAAAAGCATACCAAATGCTAAAGAGCATCAACAAAATGAAGAACCTACATGAACCAATGGGCAAAACAGCCAACTAGCATCAAAATGGCAGTATCAAATTCACACATAACAATATAAACCCTAAATGTAAATGGGCTAAATGCACCAATAAAAAGACACAGACTGGCAAATTGGATAAAAAAACCAAAACCCATCGGTGTGCTGTATCCAGGAAACCCACCTCACATACAAGGATACACAAAGTCTCAAAATAAAGGGATGGAGGAAGATTTACCAAGGAAATGGAGAGCAAAAAAAAGCAGGAGTTGCAATTCTCGTCTCTGATAAAATAGACTTTAAAGCAACAAAGATTAAAAGGGACAAAGAAGGTCATTACATAATGGTAAAAGGATCAATACAACAAGAAGAGTTAACGATCCTAAATATATATGGACCCAATTCAGGAGCACCCAGATATATAAGGCAAGTTCTTAATGACTTACAAGGAGACTTAGACTCCCACACAATAATAGTGGGAGACGTTAACATTCCACTGTCAATATCAGACAGATCAACCAGACAGAAAATTAACAAGGATATACAGGACTTGAACTCAGACATGGAACAAGCAAACCTGATAGACATTTACAGAACTCTCCACCCCAAATCCACAGAATATACATTCTTCTCAGCACCACATCACACCTACTCCAAAATTGACCACATAATTGGAAGTAAAGCACTCCTCGGCAAATGCAAAACAACTGAAATCATAACAAACAGTCTCTCAGACCATAGTGCAATCAAGTTGGAACTCAGAATTCAGAAAATAACTCAGAACCGCACAGCTTCATGGAAACTGAACAACTGGCTCTTGAATGTTGACTGGATAAACAATGAAATGAAGGCAAAAATAAAGAAGTTCTTCAAAACCAACGAGAACGAAGACACAACGTACCATAATCTCTGGGACACATTTAAAGCAGTCTGTAGAGGAAAATATATAGCAATAAGTGCCCACATGAAAAGAGTGGAGAGATCCAAAATTGACACCCTATTGTCAAAATTGAAAGAGCTAGAGGAGCAAGATCAAAAATGCTCAAAACCTAGCCGAAGACAAGAAATAACTAAGATCAGAGCAGAACTGAAGGAGATAGAGACAAGAAAAACCCTTCAAAAAATCAATAAATCCATGAGCTGATTTTTCGAAAAGATCAACAAAATAGACAGACCATTAGCCAGACTGATAAAAAAGAAAAGAGAGAACAACCAAATAGATGCAATAAAAAAACGATAAAGGGGAAATCACCACAGATTCCATAGAAATTCAAACCATCATCAGAGAATACTACAAGCAACTCTATGCACATAAACTAGTAAACCAGGAAGAAATGGATAAATTCCTGGACGCCTGTGTCCTCCCAAGCCTAAACCAGGAGGAAGCCGAAACTATGAATAGACCAATAACAAGGTCTGAAGTTGAGGCAGCAATTAAGACCCTACCACACAAAAAAAGCCCAGGTCCAGATGGGTTCACAGCCGAATTCTACCAGACACACAAAGAGGATCTGGTACCATTCCTTCTGAAACTATTCCAAATAATTCAAAAAGAGGGAACCCTTCCCAAATCATTTTATGAGCCCAACATCATCCTGATAACAAATCCCGGCAGAGACTCAACAAGAAAAGATATCTTCAGGCCAATATCCATGATGAACATAGATGCAAAAATCTTCAATAAAATACTGGCAAACCGATTGCAACAGCACATCAAAAAGCTTATCCATCATGATCAAGTAGGATTCAACCCTGGGATGCAAGGCTGGTTCAACATATGCAGGTCTATAAACATAATTCACCACATAAACAGAAGCAAAAACAAAAACCACATGATTATCTCAATTGACACAGAGAAGGCATTTGACAAAATTCAACAGCCCTTTATGCTAAAAACCCTCAATAAACTTGGTATTGATGGAACATATCTCAAAGTAATAAAAGCTATTTACAACAAACCAACAGCCGATATCATACTGAATGGGCAAAAACTGGAAGCATTCCCTTTGAAATCTGGCACTAGACAAGGATACCCTCTCTCACCACTCCTATTCAACATAGTACTGGAAGTTCTAGCCAGAGCAATCAGGCAAGACAAAGAAATAAAGGGTATACAAATAGGAAAGGTGGAAGCCAAATTGTCTCTATTTGCAGACAACATGATAGTATACTTAGAAGACCCCATCACCTCAGCCCTAAAGCTCCTGAAACTGATAAGCAACTTCAGCAAAGTCTCAGGATATAAAATCAATGTGCAAAAATCACAAGCATTCCTATACACCAATAACAGACTTAAAGAGAAACAAATCAAGAACGAACTGCCATTCACAATTGCTACAAAGAACATAAAATACCTAGGAATACAACTCACAAGGAACGTAAGGGACCTCTTTAAGGAAAACTACAAACCACTGCTCAACGAAATAAGAGAGGACACAAACAGATGGAGAAACATTCCATGTTCGTGGTTAGGAAGAATCAATATTGTGAAAATGGCTATACTTCCCAAAGTAATTTACACAATCAATGCTATCCCCATCAAACTACCATTGAATTTCTTCACAGAACTGGATAAAACCACCATGAACTTCATATGGAACCAGAAGAGAGCCCACATAGCCAAGTCAATTCTAAGCAAAAAGAACACAGCGGGAGGCATCACACTACCAGATTTCAAACTATACTACTAGGCTACAATGATCAAAACAGCATGGTACTGGTACCAAAACAGAGATATAGACCAATGGAACAGAACAGAGGCATCGGAGGCAACACAACATATCTACAACCATATAATCTTTGATAAACCAGACAAAAACAAGCAATGGGGAAAGGATTCCCTGTTTAATAAATGGTGTTGGGAAAACTGACTAGCTATGTGCACAAAGCAGAAACTGGACCCCTTCCTGACACCTTACACTAAAATTAACTCCAGATGGAGTAAAGACTTAAACATAAGACCTGACACCATAAAAACCCTAGAAGAAAATCTAGGCAAAACCATTCAGGACATAGGAGTAGGCAAGGACTTCATGACCAAAACATCAAAAGGATTGGCAACAAAAGCCAAAATAGACAAATGGGACCTAATCAAACTCCACAGCTTCTGCACGGCAAAAGAAACAGTCACTAGAGTGAATTGGCAACCATCAGAATGGGAAAAAATGTTTGCACTTTACGCATCTGACAAAGGGCTGATATCCAGAATTTACAAAGAACTCAAACAGATTTACAGAAAAAAAAAAACAAACAAGCCCATTCAAAAATGGGCAAAGGATATGAACGGACACTTTACAAAAGAAGACATACATGAGGCCAACAAACACATGAAAAAATGCTCATCATCACTGGTCATTAGAGAGATGCAAATCAAAACCACATTGAGATACCATCTCACGCCAGTTAGAATGGCGATCATTAAAAAATCTGGAGACAGCAGATGCTGGAGAGGATGTGGAGAAAGAG
Organism: Saguinus oedipus; assembly: GCA_031835075.1. Taxonomy (NCBI): domain Eukaryota; kingdom Metazoa; phylum Chordata; class Mammalia; order Primates; family Cebidae; genus Saguinus; species Saguinus oedipus. The sequence continues at coordinate 75,931,844 of CM063191.1, read as the reverse complement.
GAACACTCTTACACTGTTGGTGGGAGTGTAAATTAGTTCAACCATTGTGGAAGACAGTGTGGCAATTCCTCAAGGACCTAGAAATAGAAATTCCATTTGACCCAGCAATCCCATTACTGGGTATATATCCAAAGGACTATAAATCGTTCTACTATAAGGACACATGCACACGAATGGTCGTTGCAGCACTGTTTACAATAGCAAAGACCTGGAACCAACCCAAATGCCCATCGATGATAGACTGGACTGGGAAAATGTGGCACATATACACCATGGAATATTGTGCAGCAATCAAAAATGATGAGTTTGTGTCCTTTTAAGGACATGGATGAATCTGGAGAACATCATTCTCAGCAAACTGACACAAGAACAGAAAAAGAAATACCGCATATTCTCACTCATAGGCGGGTGAGAAAAATGAGAACACATGGACACAGGGAGGGGTCTACTACACACTGGGGTCTATTGGGGGGAATGGGGGAGGGACAGCATGGGGGGGGCTGGGGAGGGATAGCCTGGGGATAAATGCCAAGTGTGGGTGAAGGGGAGGAAGGCAACAAAACACACTGCCATGTGTGTACCTATGCAACTATCTTGCACGTTCTGCACATGTACCCCAAAACCTATAATGCAATAAAAATTTTTAATTTTTTTTTAAAAAAATGATGGGTTTGTGTCCTTTGTAGGGACCTGGATGAATCTGGAAACCATCATTTTCAGCAAACTGACACAAGAACAGAAAATGAAACACCACATGTTCTCACTCATAGGTGGTTGTTGAACAATGAGAACACATAGACACAGGGAGGGGTGCATCACACACTGGGGTCTGTTGGGAGGGGCCAAGGGAGGGACAGTGAGGGGATGGATAGGCCGGATAGGGATAACATGGGGAGAAATGGCAGATGTAGGTGATGGGGGTATGGAGGCAACAAACCACATTGCCATGTGTGTACCCTATACAACAATCCTGCATGATCTGCACATGTGCCCCAGAACCTAAAGTACAATAAGAAAACATCTCAACTCTTGTGGAGATACGTTTATGCAGCCACATTTTATTACGATCAAAGAAAGTAAAAACAAAAGCAAGTCAGGTTAAAAAAAGCATCACCTCCTCTCCACACATGTGCACCAAAATGGAGTAGAGCACACTTCTTTGTGGCAATGTGGTGCTATTTTTACTTTCCCTACCACAGCCTGCTGCCTTCATATGGCAGGAAATGACAGGCCCCTGCTCACCATAGGTAGGAGACTTGGCAAGTACCTAAAAATATGTTGAACAGGCACTGGCCGCCAAAACCTGCTGTTGAGAAAAGATAATTTTTTATTAAATTTACCTGCTGGTTTGCTCACTTTTATTTTTTCCACAGGCTAATTGCTTAATGCCTAAGTCATTATTCACTCAGAGAGTAAGGCTAGACTCCTAAATATCAGTGGCCCTATGGAATTAATTAGGGCTAGAGTGAGGTTATATGTAAGTTAAGCATTAGCTTGTTATTTATTTGTTTCTAACTTCCTTCCCTTAAATGTATGGTGTGAAAATCTAAATAAAGCATTTCTAAGCCATAAGTGATAACTATAAATAAAATAATTTTTAATAATATTATTTATAATATTTGGTTAGTTTTGATGATTTTATTTCATTAGAGTGAAAACTAAGCAACTAGCCACTTCTTGAGATAGATTTAAATCAAGTTCAATGTATTTTTTGCATGTTTCCTTTGTAAAATTTAAACAGGTGTTAGGGTAATGATATTCACCTCTAAGTCATGGCTAACAGCTTGAGTTCAGATGCCCCTTCACTGTACCTACCAACATAAGTATATATCAGGTGCAAAGAGATTAGAACATAGCTGATAGTTTGGAAAGCCAGTTGTTTGTGTCAGTGACTATGTCAGTGACAGTTTAATTACAAACTTGCAATTTCTGGTTGTTTTTATTTTAAGATGACCATCAGGTGGTTATGTACTTTCATCATTTGTTCTGTGATATGCCTCTAGTCTACTTATCTACTTAGGTATCTATTTATCTGTCATTTCGACAAGCTTTTCCAGATGGGATCAAGGAAGGTTAAAACAAATAGCTAGCAATCTTATGTGGAAATTTATCTAAAACTGAGACACTTCTATTTCCCTGCCCTTCTTAATATTGGAAACATCACTGATGCCACAAATAGTGCCATGTTTCAACACTGAAGTATTCTTTAATTCCTCCCTTCTCTCTTCTCGGTCTTCTATTTAGGCTTCTATTGAGTTTGTCTGACCTCTATAATATTATTCTGATTTAACTTGTGTTTTGCCTATTTTCTTGCTCTATTTACCTGAATTATTTAACTCTCAAAAGCTCTGTAGGTACACTATCATCATATTCTGTATATTACACCAAGGTATACATCTTTATGAAATGTCTTTTGCTTGAAAGGATGAGCGGTAATCTTCATTTGGAGCCTCTAAATCTGAGAAAAGTTACACAAGTAACACATCTTACACACCACACACACATAGTACTTTCTATACTTCATCAGTGAGTCGAACCCTTCAGGTCATGAGATTCTCCATAATAATAAAGTTTCTTTTTAAAATAATAAATTTATCAAAAAAGCAGAAATCCAAATGAATTTGTCTCTCCTACTTTATCACTTTGAAGGGCTACATGCATATTTCAATTTTTGGAATTCTCTTTTAGAATTATACTCGGAACATGCATCATGTTCTTTAGAATAATTTTACTGGTAACAAATCTTTGTTTTTTTTACTGGTAGGTAAATTATTGTAAACAATCAAAAGCCATTCATAGGCAGTCTGAACAGTGAAGTTAAAGATTAACTAGAAAAGTGTCATTTTTACTCACAAGCATGGTATGATCACACTGCTTAAAGACTCATTTTTCTTGATCAGCTCAAACCAATTCCAAAGACAGTTTCAAAATGTATGAGAATATTTGGTGAAACACAGCGTCATTAAGATAAGTATATAGCTTTGTGAGTTCACCTTCAAAATGATGACATTTATTTGAAAATATAAGTTGTAGTCTTTACTTAAATTAGTCATAGACAGAGTGAGAGGTCTTGAATTCTTGTTCTACCTCTGCAATTGAATGCCTGTGTGACCCTAAGAGAATCACTTAATTTCTCTGGTCCCCATTTCTTCTCTAAAATAAGCATATTAAGCCACATAACTTTTAAAGGGAATTTTAGATTTTGTCATTTTACTTCTGGGTTTTAAATGGCCTTTGTTCTCCACACCATATACATTTATTCATATGTATGGATATATAATATTACATAATATCCAAATATTTAATAAATAATAAGGCGTCACTTATAGTAAGCAAGAAGAGCAGGGACTCTGGAGCCATTCTTACTGGGTTCAAACACTCTCTCTGCCGTTTCTTGGCTGTGAGGCTTTGGGCAAGTTATTTAAACATTTCTGTGCCTCAGTTGCCTCATCTGTTAAGTGAGATGATAATAGTACCTACCTCTATGAATATTTAAGAAGTTAATATGTATAAAGATCTACAGTATGTACTATATAAATATATAAAATAAAATAAACAAATCCTTAGCATTTTATGCAGTGGAGATAACTATGCATACACAAATGTTGTGGCCAAAGACTGAATGCTGACTAATGTATCTAGGAAAAAAATAATTCAATAAAATTTCATGGATATCTTTATGCATCTATGAATAAAATTTTGCTATTTTTGTGTTTTTTGTTTCTTGGTAGTAGTAGTGGTTGGGTCTGTCTTTTATTCTCCCTCTGTCACTAGAAATCATACCTTGATAATGGATTTTCATGTCTATTAATAAATTAAAATGCACTTGAATTTCCCCTTCAGTGAATTTGAATTTTGTATCATAACAGGATTGCAAAGATGAACCAGCACTTTCACCTGTTAATATCTCCAGCAGAGATATAATACTTCATTTTAGACAATAGATGATTACTGTTTTGTATTTTTAGTCGTTTTAATTTTTTGTGGGTACATAGTAGGCACACAAATTTGTGGGATGCATGAGATATTTTGATACAGGCATGCAATGTGAAATAAGCACATCATGGAGAATGGAGTTTCCATCCCATTGAGCATTTATCCTTCAAGTTACAAACAATCCAATTGCAGTTTTTACATTATTTTATAATGTACAATTAAATTATTGACCATAATCACTCTGATGTGCTATAAAATAGTAGGTCTTATTCATTCTTTTTAAGTGTTTTTTTTGTATTCATTAACTATTGACAATAGAAATGTGCCACTGTCTGTGTAGGCTAGCTTACTTAACATGAATCACTAAAATATGAATGTCACAAACAATATACCTCAGTGGGTGCCTAATTCTTTATCCCTGTCTCACTGAGCTTTCGACTGTACTCATCCTGATTACATCAGGTGGAAAGGCTCACGTGGTCTTGAACAGAGGTTCATTTCCCTTTTACGAGAAAGTCTCACTAGAAAGAAAGAATGGGGTGGCCTAAAACTTATAACAAAAAAAGAACTAACATGGGGTGGCTTTAATTTGGCTTCCAGATAAGCATAAACCCGTATAGTAGTTTGGTGAAAAAGCAATTGTGGGTTTTGCCATTACTTATATTAATTACAAAGACCACTATTATTTTTGCATCAAACTGATATTAAATACTTGGGTTAAACTTGAAGGGGATATGTGCACTACAGAAGTTGTATTAGTTGTTAGAACTCTGACCTCTTGGTCAAAAGTACAACATAATGCTAGAATGGTTGCGGCGTTTTTTTCCCCATGTTTAAGTGAACTGTGCGTTTTGTTCATGATTTTTCAAACTAGGCTTAAGCAGTAGACATGTTCCCTTACAATGATTAGATATCAAGATTTGTGCTTGGGCAACACATTTCTTCTAAGAACAGGCATCCAGACAAAGAACCAAAAAGCAAACAGAATAAACATTCCCTGCTCTGAAATCTGCATCTTTCAAATCTGCACCAACCTGATTCTTACCAATCAATAAATAGAAATTTGCCAAACATTCAAGTGATTCACCTACACCTACTGTAATTTTTTCTTTACCACAAACAGCATCTCCTTTCTCAAGATATACATTTATTACCCTAATTTATGCATGTAGAGTAGTCAGTGCATGCTGGGTGAGATCATATTGTATAAAAGTTTAATATTGAAAGCATTTAATTAATCTGTGCATAGACTTACTTTCAAAATGGGAATAAAGGCTGGGTACCCTAGTTTCCCACATCCCCTTTTGAAGCCTAAAATGTAGGTCAAACAGCCCATAAAAATTAGAGCCAGGGCTAGAGTTAGATGAGTTAGGCACTCACTTGGACAAAATTTAAGGAGTTGAAAAACAACTCAGTAATGAAGAGAAATAAAATTTCAATGCAATATTTTTGAAATTGAAATGAAATATTCACAGTAAACAAAATGTCAAGATAGTAAATAAAGACAGGATCAGCATGACTGATTTTTTCTTTGTCTCAGGCAAAAAGGACTCAGCAGAGCACTATTGAAGACAATGTTACATTTTATAAAATACTTCAGAAAGTATAGCTTTTCATGTTCTGTAATATTGTGCATCTTGATTGCTAGAATCAGGCTATTGCTTGGTAATTTATCAAGCACACCAGCAAATGTGCAACAAGTGGCTAGCAAAGACTCTCATCTGTCCAGGACCCACAGAATTAAACAGTATTGTTTTTAGGAAAGAGGCCCAAATAGAAGTCAAGACCATATTTGACTACCTGCTGTTTTCTTCAGTGCTGTTGAAACTTCTTAATCAGAGCAATAGGGTCTCCAGAGGAAGCAGTGGAGAATCTGGCTTGATTAATTCATTCATGCCTTAAAAACATAGAAAAGCAGTGGTCAGGTGCAGCATGGAGAAGATGCTCAGAGAGGACTGGAATATTTCAAGAAGTGGATACTGAGATCCCAAAACCAATTACCACAGGATAAGGAGAGTACAGACAGTTACACTTAGCCATTAGTGGTAGCAAAGTAGAGTGAGTGAGAATCCCTTTACCATCTGACAACTCTTTGACAAGGCAGCTTTTGGAAAGAGTGAGAGAAAGTAGGAATGTCAGTGGAAGGGTTTATGTGTCAGTCTCTGGTCCCAAGGAGCCCTTAACTAGGGTTAACTATGTTAGAAAAATCCCACAGCCTCTAGTTAAACTCACAATACAGTTGAAGGGTAAAAAGTGTCTTTTTCAGTTAGTATCTTTTCTAAATAGTTGCCATGATCACAACTGTTTCATGGATTATTAAATACCTATAGAGGGAGGGCAGGGAATGAAATACAAAGAATACATTTTTTACTTGGTAGAATGAATTAAAGGAACACAGAGGAGTACAGCCTTAGGTGGGTAACATGGTAGGATTACCTGAGATGCCAGATCATAAGTGTTTGCAAAGGATTCCACAAAGGGAAGGAGAAGGTAGGAAAGATAGAGGGAAGGCAACCAATGCAATATCTTCCACCTACACACAAATTTGCTTCAAGCTAATCTTCTTAACAAAATCATTTTTATCTGGAATGATAGCTTTTGGGGGAATCCTTTGAAAGAGACCTGTGTTCTAGTGCCAGCTTCAGTTGAGTAATCTTGGACTACTTGTTTTGCTTCTCTCTCTCTTTTTATTTCTTCCTCATGTAAAATGAATAAAATAATAATGCCTACTCCTGGGGAACATGGTTAAGATTACATGAGATACCATAAGTAAAAACCAATAAGACAGCACTTGGCTCATAACAAATGCTCAGTAAATACTATTTATCTTTTTCTTGTTTCCTCTAGCACCTAGTAAATAGGGTTCCAGACACATTAAAACTCCATAATAAATCCTTTCAGAAAGACCTGAGGAGGAAAATATAATGATCAAGATTAAATACACAGTAACATTCTTTTTAAATTATTTTTGTCTTTGAGAGAGGATAACATAGTGGGAGAAACAGACTAAGTAGAAGAGTAACCAAAAGGCATGTCCAGAAGCCCAAGAATTCAAAGCAGTTTGTCATGGGGGCTAGGAGAGAAAACCTAGGTAGTAAGTTACAAAGTGACAGTTATATTCCTTGCTGGTATGTTGTTTGCGAAGACAGAACCAGAACAGCCCAAGCACCACTATAGTGTGTCAGATATGTGAGGACAAACTAGAGTAATAGTCTGCAGGGACAGAGTTTAGTGACTGAGCAGGGTTACAGATTAATCATAAACACTAGCCAAAGTTAACTGACTAGAAGCAGATTCTATTGAAATAGTGAACATTCTTAGGCACTTTTAAATTTTTAATCATTTAATTTATTACACTTTATGGACAGTAGTCAGGTAACATATCAAAGAATGGATTTTGGTTTAAAGAGTCACTTCATCTTTTTTTTCCAGAATAGACATTTACTTCAAAACTATTCTGCTTTACTTACAAGCTTTTTCAACTCCCAAGACAGGTCATTTAGGCTGAGAGAAACAGAGTGTATGGAAAAAAGCCCTAGTCAGAGACATATGACACCTACTTTATAGTCTTGGCCTTATCACTAACTAATGGTGTGACCTTGGGTATGTCCCTTCTATCTCTTAACCTCCGTATTTTATCTGTGGAATGAGGGAGTGACTAGATTATCTCTAAGGTTACTTTTAGCACTGACAAGTCTAGTAGAGTTTGATTAGGCAGATAGGCCCAATTCTCGATAAATATTGGAGGAGATGTGAAGAAACCCTGTGTTCTTCCTCCCAGCGTATTCTCCTTCAGGCCTGACTGAATCCTCATACCACAACTTTAATTGCCTGGGCCCCATATCGAATCCAAGACCCATAGTCTTAAGCAGACTTTTCTAGTTAGCACAGATTTGTTCCTCTCACAAACTACTCCCGATCAAAATGTCCCGTATAGCCATGTTTCTACTTTTATGCTTAGAACCATTAAGATGTGATAAGTGGATTTAAGCTAATGCATTAATGAGCGAGAACTAGAAGATAGTATCCAGGACCTTCACAGGGAGTGTGCAGGATTTTCCTAGCAGCCTTTCTGAAACAAAAACATGGGGACTATTGCAGATCTAGACCAAAAGGAGCATAGTAGCACGAAAGACGAGTAGGGGAGAGGTTATAGTCGGCTTGAATCCTTCATATCATACACTGGAGCCCTCTCAACAGCCAATATATGGAGTAACTCAACAAGTTCAATCAGCAGATATTTACTGAGCACCTTGGTTAGCATGCCATATACATTGATAAGTTCAATGGTAATGTAGATAATGATTAATGAGCCTCATAATAATTTATCATTTTCTGGAAGAGCTGATCTAGCATTTTAAATAAAAATTAGACTCTATTAATCTTGATTAAACCTTTGCTAATTTTGTATTAATCTCTTTAAATGCTTTGCTTTTTACAAACAAGGTAACTGAGGCCCAAAGGAAAGAAATAAGACTCATCCTGATTTATATAACAAGTTAATGGCACAATCGGAACTAGAACCTAAGTATTAGTTTAAACGGCTTTTGTTCATTTTTTCACATCACACTTCCTCCCTTCTATACATTGTATATTATGTGTGTAGCTGTTTCTCTTTCCATCATGTGGTCAGACCATCTAAAAGTAAGATTTATGTTGTGAAGAACTGTCAATTTTTTACATCAAACACCAGTGTGCAAATCACCAGAAACAAGTTGTCGCTTTGTTTTTTTTTTATTTTACAATGGTGTAGAAACCCATACTCTTAACTATATGCAGAAAAAACCACAACCTATTCCTGTCCATTCCCCATATCTCTCTCTAACTCTACCTTGCCCCAGACAGAAATACAGATGTTATTTTTACATTGAGTTCATTTATTTCTTCTGGCATCCAAGACTGGAAAAAAAGTGACTAAAATGAGAGAAATGCTATTTTTCCTCTTTGGCCCATTTTCTGCTTCTCCAGTTTGCTAAACTATCAAACTAGGACAAAAGAATGAAGTGATGAGACATGCAGTACCTTGCTGTAAATCACATCATCATGCTAGATATCACAGAAGATTAAAAGAAATGAGACATGACCCCTTCCCTGGAAAACCTGGCAGAAGTGAAACAAGAGAAAAAAAAAAGAGATGTGTAAAATCAATTATTAAATTGGGCAGGTCAAATGCTAAGCTCTATAGAAGGCTGCTATATATTTAGGGTAGAAACCCACAACAGACCTTAAAGTGTTTGGACTACACCATACGGCATTTCTAAAAACAGTGATTCACTGATCCATAAAAGTTGTACCTCTCTTTCTCATTTATTCAGCTGCAAGCCTTAGAACTATTTTGCTCCTCATAAGCATTTCAAGCTGCAAGCTTAACCAAGCATAACGCTGACATGTGCCACGGGAAATTTGTCAGATGAAAGGCAAATGCAATTCAATATTCCCAGTGTGATTTCAATCCAGTAGCACAAGGTATTTTGCCAATTGTACGGAGGAGCTCTGGCAAAAGAAATATAGAGTACCTGTTCAATATCCGCATGGTGATCCATACCCTTATGAGAGAAGTGTCCTCAATTATACCATTTTCAGAAATAGAGAAACTGAAAAATGAAAGAGCTTAGTATCTTGTTCAGGTTTATACATCTAGTCAGCCCCAAAGTAGCATGACTTCAAGCTTGTGATTGGTGCCTGCTGAAAGCATAATTTAGCACAGAGTTTAGTAATTGATGTCCCAAGATTCTTCCTCTATTTCCTCTTGGATAGGGAGCACAGACAGAGGAGGTGAGTCTGTAGAGAGGAGGAGAATGTGGTGGGAAAATAATTAGCATTATCAGCAGACAGACTGACCTAAGACTTTGTTACTGTGTTTTTGTTCTTTTAACTCAAGATTCGATAACTGACTGGATCAGATGGTTACCACACTGAGCTCCTAAACTTAAGTATGTGATTAGATTCCAGTTAATTCTCTCTGTATTGTAGCCATAGAGTATTCTCTGAACCAAGAACAGATATCCTATAACGCCAAGTCCTTGATCTTAAGGAAAAAGCTTACTCACAAATATAAAAATAGCTCTATTCTCTTTTCTGATGGTTGATGTGTAAACTTGATTTTATGCATGAAGGATCCCATGTTTCTCCCAAGTTCTAATGCCTTATAGCCAATATAGAATGCACTAAGAAGCCAGCAAAAAAGTTAACACATAAATTAATGTATGCTCCAGACCTGTTTAGGAGAGTCTCTGTGTACAATTTTCTGAACCCTTTCCTTTTGTTGATTTTTAACTTGCATCTAAAACCACAAGTTTTGTTCTAATCTCTAACAGAGCCTTATATCTGGAGTTCAGAACCTTTGCTCTTAAACCTTAGCATGTCATAGATTAGATTCTGTATATGAAAGCAAAAGTTCTAATATGATTTTCTTTTTACGTTATGTCAGCTTAAGTGTAGATGGATGGTGATTCTGTTTAAGGCAAAAAGTTCCTTGAAGTAACATGCCTTCTTCCTAAATCTCTTTTGTATAATCAGATTTAATATGTGCTAGCTTATTCTCCTCAAGTAAACAAGCTCTAAGAGGGCAGAGGTTATATTTTGTAAAAATAGTAAACACATCATAAAGACTGGTTGAAGATAACTAAAGCATTTAAGTTTTGCTTTTTATAATTCTGTTTTATTAATTGTATTCCCTATTCCCCACTTCCTTTTCCTTGTTCACCTAACCTAAATCCAATTGAAGGACATTCTGCTTTGAAATGAGTACATCTTGATTTCTTCTATTACCAACTCTCTTGATTCTCAAGTGGAAAGGGACAAGATAGTCAATTATAGCTTTATCTTATAGAGACAGCATAATATATAAAAGAGCTTTGACAATCAACAGAACTGGGTTTGAAATTCAACCAAGAAAGATATGTTTATTGCATAGATTATGGTGGTGGTTTCCCAGGTATATATTTATCTCCAAACTTGCTAAGTTATATATATTAAATATACCCATCTTTTTGTATGTTAATCATACTTCAATAAAGTGGTGTTGAAAAAACAGTTGTATATCATTGGGAAAGGTATGTAATTTCTTGAACATTAATTTCTTAATCTGTAAAATGGCTAAAATAAATTTACATTTATTTATTGCTTAAATAAATAAATAATGTACTTTTATTGTTGTCAAAATGATGTAAGGCGTCTTGCCCCATCCTTAGTATATTTTAAGCATACAATTTAAATATATATATTATTTTTGATGATAGAACACTAAAAATAAAAGAGCCAGTGGTAGATAAGCTCGAAAAACCTGTTAAATCTTAGATTCTGAGTAGCTGCTTAGATGTTTTATAGCTTTTTCTAGAGTTATTACTACAAATGTACTTGATTTAGAATAGAATATAAGCTCCACAACATATCAAGATGGTCTGAATCTGATGTTGACCACTTAGTTCATGGTGCAACTTTAGACCTGCTTTGCAACTCATGTGTGGAGCTGTGAGAAGGCTCTGAGAACTAAAAGTAAGTCCAAAATCCAAAATCATATTAGAAAACTATTATTTTTCCTTTGCCAAAGAAACTAGACTGAACTCCCAGTGATGTGGGAATAGAACAAAGCCAAAGGCTCAGTATTATCCAGGAAGAAAATAAAATCAGTATGGTTATGAGTGAGATTGAGCAAATTGAACCTAATTTTCATTCTAAAATAAATTATTACAATCCAAAAATTATTTGTCACCCAAGAAAAGGTTATATGAAATTAAATCTTTGTTTTGAAAACAAATTTTTACATATGAAACCAAATCAATTCTATATTTTCAACTAATGTGCTGAAATTTTGCAGAAAAATATAAAGAACTGATCACCACTTCTTCGAAGTATTTCATGTTATTTTACTCAATATGACAAGTAGGTTAATGCATGCAAATGTTAAATAGGTTAAATTTAAAATTTCAAAGCAAAAGTCTTTAGAGGGGAATATATTAGGGTGATTTACTATCAATTTTCATTTCTATTTTGTGTCCAAAATTTTTCCAGTAAGTATCCAGGTGTGTCACTAAATGAAAATTATGGGTAGAAGACTGCATCTGGATGTATTGTATTCAAGCAGCCCACATGCAGAGTTTCCATAGCATTTGAGGAGGGGCCATCATGATTAACCATCATGCCCATATTCTTCATATATTGATTTAGCCTGTTGTTTTATTCTGACCATTCATGTTTGGCCCATGTCCCAGTCAAGGAAAAATTTATAACCTGGGGTGATCAACTTTAATATGTTTTCTCTATTGGACTATGTCACAGAGATTTTCAAATGTAATTATTCCCAGAGGTCAGCTAGTTTTAAATTTTCTGAGTAATTTTTCCCCTGGAAAAGACACAAACACACACAAAGATAATATTTCATAATGTGAAACTCTTAAAGCTGTAACTTAGAACTAAAGCAGTCATTAACAAATAATTATACATCAAATATAATCCAGGTTATAGTCTCTATTCTGAAAAGCAGCCCTTTTCTCTCTGCAAATTGCAGAATGTACTCAGAGTGTTTGCTTAACCAAATTTCATGCCAAAAAAAAACTGAGGGAGGTTTAATCTGATCTCCATGGTCAAAAGAGCCCTTCAGCAAGATATCAGAGCCAAACTGGGTATCCCTAAATCCAATATATGATCACTTACTCAGAATAAATTGGGCCCCAAATCTGCCTTCCCTAAATAATCCAGATGGATTATTTAGACCAGCCACTTTACAATCTAATCTGTTTTATTCACAGTCTGCTTCAGCTAGGTAGAATTTTCTTTTTAACCCTAATAAGCTTTTAGAAATCGTAGCATTTCAGAGAGAAAGGCATTACCATACCAGATTCCTTGAAATGCACTGTGACTTTTTTTGGATACAAAATTCTTCTCTACGGTCAGTAGTTCCTCCTCAGAGACACTAATTCTAGGCCAAATTACTGAACTTTCCTTTGTTAAATTGAGTTAGTTTTAGGAAGTATTGCAACATTAGTACTACCTAGTTTTAACCCTAACTTTTTTAGAAGAGAGACCAATCAATAGGTACATTTATAAGTCGAACATATAAAAATAAAGGGGAAAAAAGGTAAAAATAAAAACAGATCCCAATCAAAACTGGACCAAAGAATATAGAAGCAGAACACTATTGCCATAAGGATGCGGGGGAACAAGTTAAAGAAATATGTCTTTAGAAAATTAAATGAGTAAGTCTTTCTGTATCTAAATTACTAGAGGCCAGGAAAGTATAGATTAAAATAAAATGTAAATTTAAAAAAATAGACTCTGTAGGGTTTTTCTTCTCATAATATACTTTGCTGATAGTATTTAATTGTAAAAACATATCTGAGAAATAATAAATCTATCTATATTCTACATGTTATTCATTTCTCAACACACCATTTGGTCTGACACTTCAAATGGAGTAGATACCAAAAATAACACACTTTTAGTTTTAAATAAGTAACTTATGAGTCATCAGTATTACCTAAAAAAGATTAAATACTTTGAACAGTAAATTATTTCATCACTGTTATCCTGTGCTTATATTGTAAGAATCATTTTATCATATAGAAATATGTCATTGGGTCAAGTTCAGGGTCTCATGCCTGTAGTCCCAGCTCTTTGAGAGGCCAAGGTCAGGAGATTGCTTAAGGTCAGGAGTTCCAGGCGAGCCTGGGCAACATAGAGAAACCCTGTCTCCACAAAAAAGTACAAAAATTAGCCTTGTGTGGTAGTATGTGACTACAGTCCCAGCCCCTTGGGAGGCTGAGGTAGGAGAGTCATCTGAGCCCGAGGAGGTCAAGTCTGCAGTGAGCTATACTCATGGCACTGCATTTCAGTCTAGGCAACAGGGTGAGACCCTGTCTCAAAAAAAAGTCATCGATGTATAAGAAATATCTGGTAACATGTGATTAGCTTATAAGAAATACTTGAATCTGTTCTGCCAAGTAAACTGAAAAAACATTTAGCTAAATAATAATAACAATGTTAAAGCCTTTCATGTGTTTCTAAGAATGTAGAGAAAACCTTATTTTTTTCCCTAAGTAGTGTGACATTTTGCAAAAGCTTTTTGAAGAAGCAAATATATGTCAGAAAGTAGGAAAGGAGTTGATGGGTTTTTTTGACTTGGTGACAGATATTGGCATTTATTTTAGGTTTCCAGTGACATAAAATTATGCTATCCAAGATGCAACTGAGTCTGAATTGGCAGCCCTTCCTCCCACAGTGGGCACAAGTCATGCTTCTGCATTACCCTCATAACTGATCCTGGTAGTGGTTCAAATTGTAGTTTCCTCACTAGATAACTAAATTTAGTGAACTTCTTGACCAATAACCAAGTTTCCAGAGTCTATACAGATTTGATTTGAGCTAATATCTTGCATATCTGATTATTTGTTAGGAACTCTGTCTGCATCTTGTTCCCTAGCTGCTGCTAATGCAGTTGTTGCTGCAAAGAAAAGTGATGCCTCTGGAGCATACTCTTTGTTTATCTTCCAAAGACTATACCAGAAGAAACCACTTTAATTTTCAAATATCAGATAGCACTTAGTTATATGACAAGCAGTAATAGTCAATCCACTAATTACTGTATCTTTTTCAGGATTCACATACTACCACTTACTGTACATATTTATCTTCCTCACACTCTAACCTTAATTGATCTACCACATATGCCTGTTTATGTCAGACAGAAACCCTAAAATCTTGACTCCTTTCTCAAATCTGGAATCTTCTAGACCTCAGGACCTACTAAATATTCCCTCTTGTCTAATGAATTGGCCATAATGTTGCTCTGATATTCAATACAGCACATAAGCATCCAACATATGTCCTGGTCTGTGTTAATCTTGTATTACAGCATGTAGTATCAATTTGCATTTTGGATTTTTTTTTAATAAGCACAGTAGGAAAAACTCTTTCCTATTCTTGGAAGGAAACAGTGGTAAAGCCCAGAAACTCAAGGCCTGTTACAATATTAGGGCCCTTAGGAGAAGCCTGAAGTATGCCCTGCTATTGAGAGATCCTTGAATGCTCTCAACATGAAATCTTTTAGTGTTTCCCAATGAATAATTCATATCTTTTAATCCACAAACCTTGATAGTCAGCAAGGAGAAATGAACAGAGCACTGGACAAAGTATGAAAAAGCCTGAATTCTACCTTTGTCTCTGTCACACACAGAGGTACTTGACCCAGTCACTTCACCACTGTGAGTCTCAATTTTTCCAACTGCACAATGTATGCTATGAATCTACTTTATTTCCCAAAGTACAAAAATCTTAGATGTTTGCCATTGCTCTGAAGTGACAAGAGTTGAAACTGTTTCTGATAATTTCTTTTTCTCGGACGTGGGATCTAGAGACTGATTCTTCAGACCTATAGCATAGAAAGAAGACTTTAGGGGGATCAATGTAATGGGCAGTGGAAGGGGGACCTTCTGTGCCCCCCTTTTATCAGGATTGGGTAGAGATCAGGAAAAGGAGTTTACTTCCCCTTCTGGTTCTGTGTAGCTGATTGTGCCAAAAGTATCTATGAGTGGAATGTTTTTTTGTCCTCTTCATTTTGGTTACCTAGCACAAAGGGGGATCATGAAGTGCATTCATTCCTAGGGCTCTTCAGGTGAAATTCAGTGAGATATTAGGAGCAATTTATTACCCACTTTGTGTTTATTAATCTTTACATTATTCAGCATAATATTAAACTGGCCCCAACAAAATAGATACACTAGGTGGTTCCTGTCTCATAAAAATATTACAAACATATAGCAAAGCAGAGCAGTACATGTATTCACAACTGCAAAGCACATTATCTGTAACTAAAAGTATATCCTCCTTGGATACAAACTTTTTGGCATATTCAAATGTTTGCCAGTGTGACTGGTATAATCTTGCCCTGAGTGGAAGAACTTTAATCCTCTCTATAAGTTCAATGTTTTTTTGTTTTTATACCTGATATGTACAGAAGCTAAAAGAAAAATAAAATACTCCTTGCTGAATGACCCAAAGCTCTCTAAAGCATATAGCTCTGCTTATTGAATAAAATTATCACTTTTTCTTTTATGGAAAATTTAGAACAGTATAAAATAAAGTCCATATACATTACTGTTGAGAGTAGAGGAAAGAACAGGAAAGTTATTTGAGATTTAATATTGGGTCATGTTGTACCACATCCCTCCTCATTTCCATCTCTCTCTCAAGTAGGAATTCATGACTTTGTTTCTTTTAGTCTCTGAATGCAGCTCCTAGCAGTTACACATGATTGATAGTGTCATTATATGGTTTAAAGTCAAAAGGCACCATCCTAAACATTTTCTCTTTGAGCACAAAAAAGAAACAACAAGCAAACAAGGATAATTGCACTTACATTTTTTCAAAATAAGTCAATTTTGAGTATCAAGAAATGTAAATTAAATTCAAAATCATTTTAACCATTGTTGATTTTTTTAATATGCTGATTACTTACTAACGCAGGTAGAGCTTATCTATGAAAAACAGACCAACTATGACTGTTATGTTGCTTATTTTCCTTTTCTCTCATTATAAACAAGTTTTCTTAAACGTGTTTGAAAACAGAATGTTTATATCTATCATTAATTACAACAATTAACTTTTACAGTGAAAATAAGTAGCTTACATAAGCTTATAGGAACATGCATATATATTAGCTAAGGTCCTGAAATATTATAGCTTTCATTTTTTAAATAATAGCTCATTTTGAAAAGGACACAAAGTTAACCAGTTCAGTTATGCAGAAGATAAACATAGCACTCCCAAAGAGTAATAGCAACAAGTAGATAAAAATTATCCTGCATCTTCATGTAAGCAACTCTACTTAATATAAAACAGGTTAAATTGCAAATGTTCACAGGAATGTTTTGTTCAGTATCAATTGAGCTAATCACATTACTAAAAATCTCTCCATGTCAAACATATTTTCCAAAGTTTAAAGTTGCCTCCCTCCTCCGGCAGCCCACCACACAATTATTTTTGTTTGTGCAAATACCAAAAAAATAACATTTAAGGATGGTACAAGTTCATTATATCCATAAATGTCCTTAGACTTGACAAGTTGTACAGATCTTGCGTGAAGAGTCCAGTTCTAGATATTAAGGGAAAAATGCACAGATGAGAGCTAATGGTGCATAAATATTTAGAACCTACCATTTCAGTTTCTTTCTGTTTTCTTCAGAGATCTCCAAAGAATTCATGTGACGGCCACTCCAACAAGGATGCTGCTGATCTGTGCATCAGTTTAGGCTCCTGTTCTGGAAATGATCAATCCAATTCTCCTTCACTAGCAAAAGAAAAAAAAGAATGAGGAAGAAAAAGAGAAAGAAAAAGAAAAGAGAAAAGGAGAGAAAGAGAAAAGGAGAGAAAGAGGAAAGGAAAGGAAAGGAAAGGAAAGGAAAGGAAAGGAAAGGAAAGGAAAGGAAAGGAAAGGAAAGGAAAGGAAAGGAAAGGAAAGGAAGGGAAGGGAAAGGAAGGGAAGGGAAGGAAGGGAAAGGAAGGGAAGAGAAAGGAAAGAGGAAAGGAAAGGAAAGGAAAGGAAGGGAGGCAGGAGAGATGGAGGGAAGGAAGAAAATAAATAAAAGTAAAAATAATACAAAATAAAAGAAAGCCAAAAGGAAAATTATAAAAACAAAAGAAAAAAATTTATCAGAAATATCTAACCACTCTCATGTTGAAAAACATAGTAGTAAGATGTCAGAGTGAATTATGCAAGCCCTCTCAATTTACACTGAACCTTTCCGTTATCCAGGGGGCAGCCAGCGTGCTCTTTTGCTTTCATTCTCTCCACCCCCCGCCCACCCCTGTTAACGATGCAGGGCTACATTACAGGCTGTATGTAGAGCCTGCAAAGCTTCACACTTAGGAAAATAAATTCTCTTTTCTATTTCTAGGGCCACAGTGCATTGTCTTCTGTGGTTTCACTCAGCTTTGAGTTCGTGATAACACACAGCCTATTTGTCTATGGAGTCGTTCGCTGAAGCTAGGATCCCTCGAGTTGCTTCCATAGACAGTGGACCACTACAACCTTAGGGTGATCCTTTCTCACAGCCTCTCACTTGTGTTCACTTACCAAAGTGAACATTCTCAAGAATGTTCCCTAGAAAGCTCCCAGTAGAAGAGGTCAAGGTGAGCATGATCTTTGCCTAGGGCATTCTTGAATACACAAACCTCTAAAATTCTGACATTGAATTAAATACCCCACTCCTTAAGAGGAATTTGGAGCTATAATCCACTTTCCACTTCCAGTCTACTCATTTCCCATTGCCCTCAGGGTCCCTCTTACCAAGAAGTGCAGGTAAAGCCCCCATTTCCTCTCCAGTGGTTAGGCAGGATCCCATGAAAAGAAGTTGGTTTTCTGTAGCCCAGACCCCACTGCCACAGGCTCTTGAAGATTGTGTTCCAAGGAGCCCCAGAGTTATAGACACTTGAGACCAGTGCCACACTGTATTAGGCACCTAATGTCCCCCTCCCCCACTCTCCCAAAGATAGATGAACAGGAAGCAGCTGGAGGTAATACCCATGACTTGGGTAATACCTCTAGATCAAAGTAAAGGGACTTTTCACATAAGCCATGGAAGAAAAAATTATGTTATTGCAGGTTCAGCCTTGTGCCAAGACATATCTGTGTGGTATGTTATAGGGAATACCTGGAGGGCTCTTCACCTCAAAATATCACCTCCACTATGCCTGAAACACAAGTCCTGTAGGGGCAAGAATTCCTTTCTTCCTGAAGTCTTGATTTAGAAATTCTCATTCTCCCAGAAAAATACTTATTTGAAAACCTTGGTGTGAATGAGTTTAGAACTGTAAAAGTAAGAGTATATGTGAGAACAGAATATAAAGGAAAATTGAAGAGATCCAAGGATAGGAAAACTGAACTGCTAAAAGCAAAATAACGACTTTGTCATAAGCTAACTTTAGTGAGAATCGCCTTGAGGAACTGGAGAAAAATATAAGAGAAAAAAGAGGTTTTGGTGTTTTTGTTTTGTTTTGTTTTTAGAGACAGATTCTTGCTCTGTTGCCCAGGCTGAAGTGCAATAGCCCAATCTTGTCTCACTGCAACCTCTGTCTCCTGGGTTCAAGCAATTCTCATGCCTCAGCCATCTGAGTAGCTTGGGGTTACAGGCATACATCATCACGTCCAGCTAATTTTTGTATTTTTAGTAGAGATAAGTTTTTACCATGTTGACCAGGCTGGTGTTGAACTCCTGGCCTCAAGTGATCCACCCGTCTTAGCCTCCCAAAGGGCTGGGATTACAAGCATGAGCCACTGAGCCCAACCCAAGAGTAAACTAATCTAAATGTGTATTAGACCAGACATACTGACAACAGACAGAAATATATTGCACTGGCATTTTCTTTTGATTCTGTGTTTTGGGGTCTGGAAGATGATGTGGATAATATTATGTTTGTTTGTTTAGAGAAATATTTTTTCTACTGGCTTGAGTGTGTCTAGAGTTCATTGTGATGCCCTCTTTTCTCACACAGTCTCAGCTTCATTCAGCAAACATATACTAAATAACTCCTAAGGGTAGAGCAGTGGATCAAATTCAACTGAGGAGGTAAGAATAAAGGACAGAGTGGCAGAGGCCTGATGGCAAATGAAAGGATGCCATGTCCCAGCAACTCTTTAAAATCCAATTAAGCAGATAAGACATATATATACTGCAATAATATATATAGTGCAATAATACATATAATGCAAATATGTATAATGCAGTTGCCCCAAATATAAGGCAACATGAATGTAATAAGGGCCCAAGAATGTCATATCTAGTGCTGCAACATTTCAGAGAAGGCAAGGATCTCAGAAAGCTAGAGTAATGGGTACAATACTATTATAGAAGTCAGGCAAGTCTTCCAGGAGGAGAAGGGTTTGGGCTGGGCCTATTAGGAACCACAACATTTTAGTAAGTAAAGAATAGAAATATTATTTGGATTTCTGAAAACTCATAGCTCTTGCCACTTTTTACTGCCTCAACTCTTGATATCCTCACTTTCCACCTGCTTGCTTCCACCAAATAAGCTTTGGGTGTAGGCATATCTTTCTCCTTTTGTAGAACAAACATCTTTTGAATTTTCAGCCTCAGATAGAACTCTTATGAGCCAAACTTCCTGTGTTTTCAAATAAAACACCCAGTGGTGAAATTCCCTGAGTAACACTGCTCTTATCTTTTCTATTTAGGTCAAGAAACTTGAGGCTGACTAGAACCAAAGAAAACAATCCTATAGGAACTTCTGAACTTTCACTCCCAATTGGTCCAATAATAGCATATCAGAGCTGAGGGGGATATGAGTGATGGTATAGTCTAAGCTCTCATTTTAAAGATGAAGAAAGTAAGAAAGAAGGAACCTGGTTCAAGACTCACAGTTAATTAATGATAAAGTTTGGATCTGAAACATGGTTTTTTGACTCTTAAGACAATATTTTTACCAAAATAATTTCCATATGTCCAATGTCTCATGGCACCTATGAAATAGGTGATTTATTTGTAGTTACATTATCTGTAGCAAGGGTTTCTCTTGTTTAGTTACAGAGGCAAGGTCAAATATTAAACTGACTCAAAAACTGCAATTCATGGCTCTGCCTACATATACATACATACATACATACATATATATATATATATATATATATATATATATATATATGATCTAGAAAAAGAAAAAAGAAAAAGGTCAAGCCTTCTTAAATTAAGAATAGAGACACAGATCATTCTTTTATTCTTTCCCTATAGAGCAACTCTGAAATATAAAATATATTAAAGTGGAAGCAAAGTAAAAGTTTCAGCTCTTAATATAGGTTTGAGGAGATAATTTCCTTTATAATGAATGTTTCATTATTATTTAATGTTTACCTTGTGATTCTAAAACTACTAGGTCTCAAGTTGGCTTCTTTGTCATACTGTAAATAAAAGATTACATGGAATAGTATAGATTATGATTAATGTAGTTTTTCTAAATGTATTCATACCGTCAGGTCTACGGTTTTAAATACAAGGGATCCTCCCGTTCCAATGATTTTTAATATTTTTAATAGTTAATGATTTAATTGTGACTAAAATTTATTTAGCATTCTATAATATGTAAAGTGCATTATGTCTGGCCATGCACGTGCACAGAATTAACTCATCAACATCAATAAAATATAAAGTGCTAAAATTAAAAGATTAAAAGACATTTTAAAAATCAGTTATTCAAATTATTTGGGGTGGGAGTTATTAGTTAGAGTACTAATCATATTAATTCCTTGTTTAAGTAAAATATTCTTTTGTGGATGACAAAGGTATTTTATGGCCTGAGAGTTGGCAATGTGCCAGGCATTGCTTTTTATATGAATGTGTTTTACAATCATTATTTTATTTATTCATCAAGACAACTCTATATTTTAGGTATAATGTTGATCTCATTTTATAGTAGAAAAAACAGGCTCAGAGATGTTAAGTAACTTTCCCCAAGTTACACTGCTTCGATAATCAATAAAATGCTCAGTATGGATTTGGTGTTTTGAAATTAAGGTGTTTTAAAGCCAAAGAATGTTACTGCCGATTCTCACGTTATAATGGTACCTTTGGTAAAGTATAATACTGCAACTGAATTTTATTAATTATTATTTTTTTAAATCAGAAAATAAAAGAAGAACTTATTAATATAAATTCAGGGAATGCACAGCACTAATGGAAAAATCCCTAGTCTTGATGGTGTTATGGCAGCATTAGGGAGATCCTGTATTTTTAAGTACCACAATTTCAAGCAGTTATAGGGTCGACCACTTGCTGAACTCCTTCCTACCTTGCCAGAGTTTTCAGTTCTATCTGCTACCAGTATGTTTTGTTTGTCCTCGGGAGATAGTCTCTGAACTGATTACGGAAAATGGTGGGAAACAGCATTCACTTTGCAGAAATACACGGAGTCTAGGAACAAAGTGAAGTGGAATGGGTGGAAAGTAGTTTCTATACAAAATAAAATGCTCCAGTGTCAAATGCAAAATGCCACTTTACTCAAGATCATGATTCTTTGCAAAACCAATGTAGTAAATTTTAACTTGCTAATTGAATTTCTATTCTTTAAGCATAAGATAAAGGAAGAAATAAATGGTTCAAAACGTAGTGCCCAAAATAAAAATTAATGATGTGACCATATGTTAGGGCAAGTTTGCGGCCTGAAAGGAACCTAATTTGTTATTGGAAAAATGTCCAGAATACAGTATACTAAAAATTATAGTTTAGATGTGAATGAACAGTGGATTTTCCAATCAGATGTAGTACTCAGGGGAATCGAGCAAAAGAGTGTTGTTTGGATTTACATACTAAGACAAGAATCCAAACCAGGAGTGGTTTTATTTTTGCTGATTTTTTTAAGCCCTTATAATTAGCAACAAGCAAAACTTGGTGATAGGAGAGTCAGCTAGGGCCCACAAAAGTCAGTTTATACAGCCTGCATTCATGTATGCACATGTGGGCAAAGCCCTATAGAGAAAGAAACACTCTTATGAATAGACAGAGTGGAAGGTCACCTATCACACACAATAAAATAATCAATGAAAGTGTTATAATTCACAAAAACCCACTCACATACCTGCTAATGGTTTGAAAAACTAATATTTAAAGTGTGTTCTTATTGGCTATTCCCCTTCTGTGCCCTTTTTACAGAAGCAAACTCTATGGGAAAGGGTAAATGTGTAGCCTCAAATTCCCCATTAGGGTTTTATTTTATTAGGAATTAGTGTAACCTTATCAGGTAAATCTACTCTCATAGAGACCCTGGCAATTTCAGTACAATTAACGAGAAAGGAATATTAAAGAGCAATGAGAAGAGTATGGGGGAGTATTTACCACACAACTTTGCCTTAAGCCAAACCTGCTGACCACATTAGAGACTTGTGGAATATTGGAAGCAAAAGGATTCTTAGACATCTTACTGGGCATAGGTTTTCACTGGTGAGTCATGCATAGACTTCAGATGGTGCTTGAATCGCAGAAAGCATTTATGAAATCTGTTTGCACTCTTATGTGCATTTTTCTTAAGAGAAAGTTCATAGTTTTAATCATATTCTTAAAGGAGTCTGGGACAAAAAACATGCTAAGAATCAGTGGACTAAGGAACGTTGCTACCTCAGACTCTCTGCTATCAGGAAGTGCAATCCGGCAGGAAGGGCCCAGCATAAGGGTTTTCAGATAGTAATTCCCCAAATGGTTACACGCCATTGATCTGTCCAACTTCCTCATTTTATAGGTGATGAAATCAAAGCCCGGAGAGTTACAAACCTTGTCCAAATATGGTATAATCAGAGTTAGTTCAGTGTTAATTATTTTGAGAGATGATATCTCATATGTACATCGTTCTATTATCCTTGATATTTCTTCTCAGTCACTGTAGGTGCTAAAGTGAGTACTACTTGTTTTGGATACAGGTTATACTGGTACTTTCAGATCTGAGTAAAGGCAAGAGAGGAAGGGCGATAGAAAAAGAAAGAAAATATTGATTACATGGGTTGCATCCATGATATTTAATGTAATTTTAAAGCACAGGGCTTTTGTTAAGCTTAAAATAAAATTAAATTGTACAAAAACGTTTGAGTGTGTGTGCATAAGTGTGTGAGAGAGAAATTTTGTGTATGTATTTTATTAAAAAAAATTATATTGCTATCATAACCTTCCTAATAGCCCATGACCTCAAAAAAGTCAGAAATTATTGAACTTATTTTAAGATAACTAAGGCCCAGAGAGAAGAGACCTGTTTGTGTTTCTAGAGCTTGGAAGTGGAAAGGCCAAGACTAGAACCCAATCTCTCAAATTTGCTTTGATGCTATTTATGTTGTCCCGAACAGTCTCTTTCTTCACTACCATATCTCCCTATATAATATACATTTTGGTTTTTCCTCTGATCAGATGTCCTCAAGACTACAAACACCATAGACAAAATACAGAAAGGAGTTTTTAAATAATGAAGGAATATTTAAAAAGGGCTTATTTGAAAAGCCCTTTCTAAATTAGCTGGACGTGGTGGTGTGCTCCTCTAATCCCAGCAACTCAGGAGGCTGAGGCTAGAGAATTTCTTGAACCTGAGAGGTAGAGGTTGCAGTAAGCTGAGAATACATCATTGCACTTCAGCCTGTGTGGCTGAACGAGATTCCATCTCAAAAAATAATAATAATAATAATGGCAGATCAAAGATGGCCAAATAGGAACAGTGCTGAAGTGCAGCTCCCAGTGGGAACAGTGCAGAGAATGAGTGATCACTGCATTTCCAAATGAGTTTTTACTGCCCGCAGACCAGGAGATTTCCTGGCAGAAAAGCGCCATGAGTTTCCAGCATGGCTGTTTCAACTGGCACCATAGATTTACACAGAAAAACCCACACAAATCTGGGCAGCCATTTCAACTGGTACCTGGAATGCCTGGGAGACAGAGCCGCCCATTCAACTGAAAAAGAGGGGGCTGAAACAGGGAGCCCAGTGATCTGGTATGGTGGGTCCCATCCAGCAATCTGAAATGCTCTGGACTGAGAGTTTCACAGCAAGTGCAACTGGACCCAAGACAGTCAAGCCTGGTGGGGGAAAGGGTGTCCACCATTACTGAGGCGGTCTGCCACTACTGAGGCAGTTTGGAAATGGCAACTTGATGGAGCTGAAAAACACAGCATGAGAACTTTGCAAAGCATGTATAAGTCTCAATAGCTAAATCGACCAAGCAGAAGAAAGAATATCAGAGATTGAAGATCAATTCAATGAAATAAAATGAGAAGGCAAGATTACAGAAAAAAAAGAGTGAAAAAAAATTAACAAAGCCTCCAAGAAGTATGGGATTATGTGAAAAGACCTAATATACATTTGATAGGTGTAACCTGATTGTGATGGAAAGAATGAATCCAAGCTGGAAAACACTTTTCAGGATATTATCCAGAAGAACTACCCCAACCTCGCAAGGCCAACATTCAAGTCCAGGAAATACAGAGAACACCACAAAGATATTCCTCAAGAAGAGCAACCCCAAGGCACATAATGGTCAGATTCACCAGGGTTGAAATGAGGAAAAAATGCTAAGGGCAGCCAGAGAGAAAGGTCAAATTACCCCCAAAAGGAAGTCCATCAGAATCAAAGCAGATCTCTCCTCAGAAACCCTACAAGCCAGAAGAGAGTGGGGGACAGTATTCAACATCCTTAAACAAAAGAACATACAACCTAGAATTTTGTATCCAGCCAAACTAAGCTTCATAAGTGAATGAGAAATAAAATCCTTTATGGACAAGCAACTGCTGAGAGATTTCATCACCACCAGGCCTGCCTTACAAGAGCTCCTGAAAGAAGCACTAAACATGTAAAGGAACAACCAGTACAAGCCACTCCAAAAACATACCAAATGGTAAAGACCATCAACACAATGAAGAGACTGCATCAATTAATGGGTGAAACAACCAGCTAGCATCAAAATGGCAGGATCAAATTCAAATATAACAATATTAACCTTAAAAACAAATTAGCTAAATGCCCCAATCAAAAGACACAGTCTGGCAAATTGGATAAAACGTCACAATCC
Organism: Saguinus oedipus; assembly: GCA_031835075.1. Lineage (NCBI taxonomy): Eukaryota > Metazoa > Chordata > Mammalia > Primates > Cebidae > Saguinus > Saguinus oedipus. The sequence continues at coordinate 75,906,369 of CM063191.1, read as the reverse complement.
ATCAGTGTGCTATATTCAGGAAACCCATGTCACATGCAAGGACACACATAGGCTCAAAATAAAGGGAGGGAGGAAAATTTACAAGCATATGGAGAACAAAAACAAAAGCAGGAGTTGCAATCCTAGTCTCTGATAAAATGTACTTTAAACCAACAAAGATCAAAAGAGACAAAGAAGGGCATTACATAGTGGTAAAAGGATCAATGCAACAAGAAGAGGTAAGGATCCTAAATATATATACACCCAATACAGGAGCACCCAGATACATAAAGCAAGTTCTTAATGACCTACAAAGAGACTTAGACTCCCAAACAATAATAGTGGGAGACTTTAACACTCCACTGTCAATATTAGACAGATCAATGAGACAGAAAATTAACAAGGATATCCAGGAAGTGAACTCATATCTGGACCAAGTGGATCTAATAGACAGCTACCAAACTCTTTACCCCAAATCCACAGAATATTCATTCTTCTCAGCACCACATCACACCTACTCCAAAATTGGCCACATAATTGGAAGTAAATCAATCCTCAGCAAATGCAAAAGAAGGGAAATCATAACAAACAGTCTCTCAGACCACAGTGCAATCAAATTAGAACTCAGGATTAAGAAACTAACTCAGAACTGCATAACTTCATGGAAACTGAACAACTGGCTCCTGAATATCAACTGGATAAACAATGAAATGAAGTTAGAAATAAAGATGTTCTTCAAAACCAATGAGAATAAAGACACAACATACCAGAATCTCTGGGACACATTTAAAACAGTATCTAGAGGGAAATTTATGCAATAAATGCTCATATGAGAAGTGAGGAAAGATCTAAAATTGACACCCTATCATCAAAATTGGAAGAGCTAGAGGAGCAAGATAAAAGCAATTCAACATCTAGCAGAAGGCAAGAAATAACTAAGATCAGAGCAGAACTGAAGGAGATAGAGACCAAAAAAAAAACCTTCAAAAAATCAATAAATACAGGAGCTGATTTTTTAAAAAGATCAGCAAAATAGACCACTAGCCAGATTAATAAAAAAGAAAATAGACAACAATGAAATAGATGCAATTAAAAACTATAAAGGGGATATCACCACTGATTCCACAGAAATACACACTACCATTAGAGATTACTACAAACAATGCTATGCATATAAACCTGTAAACCTGGAAGAAATTGACAAATTCCTGGGCAGTTGCACCCTCCCAAGCCTAAACCAGGAAGAAGTTGAAACTCGAATAGACCAATAACAAGGGCCGATGACGAGGCAGAAATTAGCAGTCTACCAACCAATAAAGCCCAGGTCCAGATGGGTTCAAAGCAGAATTCTACCAGACATAGAAAGAGGAGCTGGTACCAATCCTTCTGAAACTGTTCAAAACAATACAAAAAGAGGGAATCCTTTCCAAATCATTTTATGAGACCAACATCATCCTGATACCAAAACCTGGCAGAGACTCAGTGAAAAAGGAAACCTTTAGGCCAATATCCATGATGAACATAGACACAAAAATCTTCAAAATACTGGTAAACCGACTGCAGCACATCAAAAAGTTTACCCATCACGATCAAGTAGGCTTCATCCTGGGGATGCAAGGCTGGTCCAACATACACAAGTCTATAAAGGTAATCCACCACATAAACAGAACCAAAGACAAAAACCACATGATTATCTCAATAGATAAAGAGAAGGCCTTCACAAAATTCAACAGTCCTTTATTCCAAAAACTCTCAATAAACTAGGTATGGATGGAACGTATCTCAAAATTATAAAAGCTATTTATGACAAATCCACAGCCAATATTATACTGAATGGGCTAAAACTGAAAGCATTCCCTTTGAAATCTGGCACTAGACAAGGATGCCCTCTCTCACCACTCCTATTCTATATAGTACTGGAAGTTCTAACCAGAGCAATCAAGCAAGAAAAAGAAATAAAGTGTATTCAATTAGGAAAGGAGGAAGTCAAATTGTCTCTATTTGCAGATGACATGGTTGTATATTTAGAAGACCCCATCATCGTAGCCCCAAATCTCCTTAAACTGATAAACAACTTGTTCAATGTGCAGAAATCACAATCATTCCTATATACCAATAACAGACTAACAGAGAGCCAAATCAAGAGTGAACTGCCATTCACAATTGCTGCAAAGAGAATAAAATACCTAGGAATACAACTAACAAAGGATGTAAAGGACCTCTTCAAGAAGAACTACAAACCACTGCTCAGCAAAATAAGAGAGGACACAAACAGATGGAGAAATATTCCATGCCTGTGCTTAGGAAGAATTAATATCCTGAAAATGGCCATACTGCCCAAAGCAATTTATAGATTCAATGCTATCCCCATCAAGCTACCAATGATCCTCTTCACAGAACTGAAACAAAAACCACCTTAAACTTCATATGGAACAAAAAGAGAGACCACAGAGACAAGACAATCCTAAGCAAAAACAGCAAAGCTGAAGGCATCATGCTACCTGACTTCAAACTATATTCCAAGGCTACAGTAATCAAAACAGCATGGTACTGGTACCAAAACAGAGATATAGATCAATAGAACAGAGCAGAGGCCTTGGAGGCAATGCCACACATCTACAACCATCTGATCTTTAACAAACCTGTCAAAAACAAGCAATGGGGAAAGGTGTTTAATAAATGGTGTTGGGAAAACTGGCTAGCCATGTGCAGAAGGCTGAAACTGGACCCCTTCCTGACACCTTACACTAAAATTAACTCCAGAAAGATTAAAGATTTAAACATAAGTTCTAACAACATAAAAACCCTAGAAGAAAACCTAGGCAAAGCCATTCAGGACGTAGGCATAGGCAAAGACTTCATGACTAAAACACCAAAAGCATTGGCAACATAAGCCAAAATAGACAAATGGGATCTAATTAAACTCCAGAGCTTCTTTATAGCAAAAGAAACAATCATTAGAGTCAACAGGCAACCAACAGAATGTGAAACAATTTTTGCAATCTACCTGACTGACAAAGGGTTAATATCCAGAATCTACAAAGAACTGAAACAGATTTACAAGAAAAAACAAATAAACCCACTCAAATGTGGGCGAAGGATATGAAAAGACATTTTTCAAAAGAAGTCATATTTGAGGCCAACAAACATACAAAAAATGCTAGTCATCACTGGTCATTAGAGAAATGCAAATCAAAACCACATTGAGATACCACTTCACACCAGTTAGAATGGTGATCATTAAAAAATCTGGGGACAACAAATGCTGGAGAGGATGTGGAGAAATAGGAATATTTTTACACTGTTGGTGGGAGTGTAAATTAGTTCAACCATGGTGGAAGACAGTGTGGCGATTCCTCAAGGATCTAAATATAGAAATACCATTTTACCCAGGAATTCCATTACTGGATATATACCCAAAGAGTATAAATCTTTCTATTATAAAGACACATGCACACATATGTTCATTGCAGCACTATTCACAATAGCAAAAACCTGGAACCAACCCAAATGTCCATCAACGATAGACTGGACAAGGCAAATGTGGCCCATATACACCATGGAATACCATGCAGCCATAAAAAACAATGAGTTTGCGTCCATTGTCAGGACATGGATGAATCTGGAAACCATCATTCTCAGCAGACTGATGCAATGTGAACCACATGTTCTCATTCATAAACAAGTGTTGAATAGTGAGAACACATGGAGACAGGGAGGAGAGCATCACACTGGGTTCCGTTGAGGGGCTAGGGAAGGGACAGTGGGGGTGAGGATGTGGGGGAGGGATAACATGGGAAGAAATGCCAGATACAAGTGACGAGGGTATGGAGGCAGCAAACCACATTGCCGTGGATATACCTTTGCAACAATCCTGCATGATATGTACATGTACCCCAGAACCTAAAGTACAATTAGAAAAAATTCTGGCAAAAATAAAATAAAATAAAATAAAATAGCAATAATAATGAAATAAATAAATAATGAAAAAAATAAATTAAATAAAATAAAAAGCCCTTTCTGTTGTTAGTGATTAGTGTCTCTAGCCCTTTCTGTGCAAGGAAGTCTTCTGAGCTCTAAATCATTCAGCTGACATAGTTTTAAATGACTCTAACCACCATGGCTGGGGTAAAAGTTTTAAGCTACATAGGTTAGGCTTTTAGTTATAGACACTCTAAAATGAACTGTACTTAACTTAGACAGAAAATGATTAATTAAAGATTATTGGATAAATCACTGAATCTCTAAGAAAGACAAAGACCCAAGCTTAAATGCCACACAGACAGGTACAACTGAGCCATGGTCATTGCCTAGTCATACTGTGAGAGTATTCTAGCAACAACACTAGTGTGGTCAACATCCACCACTCAATACTTATGACATTAGAGAATGGATTTGACAGTTTTCCCAGATTCTCTAAAGGAATGAAATGCCTCAGTCATTTTTCTGCCTTGTACTCTAGCTCTGACATAAAGGGGCAGAGGTCAGTAGATTTTGAAGATACTTTTTTGGGGGGACATATGAAGGTGATGTCTTTTATAGGTATAGTCTCCATGTATTACTTTAAAATACAGTAGAAAAATCAAGAATGATCAGGAAGGACCTTGGGTTGAAGAATTGGGCTAAGTTGGTTCTATTGCTCCCTTCTAATCTCAGGGGCTTACTGAAGCTCCTTTTTCTAGGGGAAAAGCAAACTAATTTGAAACTATCTATCAGAGTAAAATAATCACACCCCAAATAGCTATTTATATTTCAAGTTTTATGTGCCACATTACCAGTCTCCATCTTTGAAATCTGGAACGCACCTACATGTTTCAAGCACATTTTCCCAGTGTTTATGCTTTGGAAATTATACTCAGCAAGAGATGATATCTTTGATGTTTACCTGCCTTCTAATTTTTATTAGATCAAAGCTACTTGAAACCATTTATCAACATTTATTTGCAATTACCATTTTACCTCTGCTTGCCATCACCTATTAAACAAAGGTCACATCTAGAGACCTAGATAGAGCACCAATTCCATTTTTTTCTGTTAGCCCAACAAGATGCTAGTCATACAGTAGTAACTAAGATGCTCCCCTTACCCTATGTAGGAAATAGTTCATGGTTTTCCATCACAAAAGGCCATACTTTCTGTCAAGTTATTAATCAGCTATTCAACAGAGGAGCTCCATCTGCCTCTTTCTGGAGCTTCCTCATATATCCGTCTCATTACTGTTCTTTTTGTTTTGTTTTCCATGTGTCTTCTGTGAGAGAAAAAAACAGCAGGCACTCTAATTCACAGGGATTATTATTTCATTGACCCAGTCATCCTTTGTTCCTCCCCAGATTTCAGTCAGGACTCTTTCATATGCAAGTGAGTGAAATCCTATTCAAATTGCATTTATCAAAAAGAAAACAATGTGTTAGCTCATCTACCTAAGAATTCCAGAATTTGACGCATTGCTGAATTCAGTTGCTCAAACAATAAAAGCAGAAGTATATTTTTTGTCATATCTTGTCTCTTATTTCCTCTGTCAAATAACCCTATGAGAGAGAGAGCAGATTACTACACTCTTTTTACACATATAGAAAATGAAGCACAAAGCACTGAAATATTTAGAGGATTGTTCAAGGTTGCATAGCTAAGTAAGGTATGTATTAGATATCCCATCCTTTTAGACCGACATTTTATTCCAGTTGTTGCTGGAGCAACCAACTGTGTGCAGATATAAGCTGACAACACTACGCCTCAGATACACCATGTGTCTCACATTTTGCCTCTGTATTTCTCTGTGCTACATGAAAGATCTACCAGCGAAGTTGAAACTGTGATGGAGCTTTAGTAAGTTGTATCATTGCAGATCCAGTAGGACGTTAACAAGGGCTGCCTACAATAAAATGGACTTTAAATAGAAAAAAGTCTTGCTTGACTCCCATATTAAAAAAAAGTGAACTATCATTTAAAGAACAGAAGAGATGTGGATAAGCAGTAAGCAATATCACATGTAGAAAAGATTGAGGATTTAGAGTTGATGGTTTGCTCAAGCTCAGTGAAAAATGATCAATAGCCACCAAAACCCACAAAAAATAAATATTACCTTAGTGTGTATTAATGAAAGTAAACTGTCTAGAACAATGGAGGTAATAGTATATTCTACTGTGAGATTGTCAGACCACTCCTAAAATAGCTTATGAAGTTCAGGTAGCTACACTTTAGGAGAGAATGCGATAAGAAGGCATCAAAAGTGGTTAAAAAAAAGTCTTTACAAAATAAAATAGTTAAAAAAACAGAGGATGTTTAGTGTGTAGAAGAGAAGAATATGTAAGTTTTGAAAGGAGCATATCATAATTACCATTAAATAGTTCAGTGTCTGTTAGACAAAATAATATCTTCTTGAGTAAGTACTATGAACCAGCTATGGAGCCAAGTCCCTTGATGTGGGCAGATTTATCAACACAATCCTAAAGGGAAGAATTCGAAGTGTGGATACAAACTCCCAAAAAACATATACTCACTGAATGTAAGAGAGACCATTCAAATTATTGTTTTTGTCAAAAGCTATTAATAGCTAGGACAGTACAGGCAAGCAAATAATTTTCCTTCTCATGAACATATGAAAACAGAAGTTAGGGGTATTCATGATTGAGATTGCTATGGACTGAATTGTGTGTCCCTCCCCTAAATTCATTATGTTGAAATACTAACCCACAACGTGACTATGTTTGGAGGTGGGGCCTTAGAGTATGTGATAAAAGTTAAATGAGATCATGAGTGAGGTCCTAATGTGAGACAGCTGGTGGCCTTATAATAAAAGGAAGAAGCACCAGAGCTTGCTTGCCTGCTCTCTGTCATTTGCTTTCTCTCTCTCCTCTTCTCTCTCTCTCTCTCTCTCTCTCTCTCTCTCTCTCTCTCTTATCATAATAACATGGTAAGAAGGTAACCATCTGCTGGTATTTTCTTATGGCAGCCTGAGCAGACTAAAATAGAAATATTGTGGAAGGTATTTAAGTAAAGAAAGAAAATATAGCCTATACCAAATTCTCAAAATGTTTGAAAAACTCTGGGGGTTTCAGAAAGACAGGACTCCAGGCCATCAACTCAATGGATTTCACATTAATATGTGTTACACATATTTTTTATGTAAAATTTCATTTAAATAAATAATTTGAATAATTTTTAAATGACAAAAAAATAGTTGAATTTATTAATCTTTTTTATCCTTTCCAAACCTGAAATCATATGATCATGTAGCACAATGGTTAAAATTAAAGTCTCTAGAGTTCTATTTGGATTCTAAACTTGGTTCTACTACTCATTAGCTCTTTGCTCTTAGACAAGCAATTAAACACCTCAGTGCCTTATTGTCCTCATTTGTAAAATGTGGATAATATAGAACCTACTTTAAGGGGATGTCATGAATTATAAATGAGTTAATATAAACAAAGCACTTAGCAAACTTTTAATACATGTTAGCAATTATTAATGTTATTATGTCAAAAACCACCATATTAGTGTGTAGGAAGTTACAAATTCACTCTGACTGTGATTACACAGTTTCTCATTCTTCAGGCATCCATCACTAGTATAATCTTTTTGCTACCATATACAGGGATCTCATCACCTTCGTTCTAATAAGGACAAGACATGTATTCCAGTAGCACATGACTGTGAGTGATTCTAATGCTGGATGTATTGTTATCGGAAAAAAAGTAAGAAAATCTACTTTGCTTCACTCTCTTTCTATATTTGTGTATATTCAACGGTGTGATATGTCTTATAAAGGACTAAATAATTACCTTCTCTAAACCATTGTGCTATCCCTGACTGTTATTCTTTCCTGTCCCATGAACTGGAATTCTACTAATTAGGTGAAGAACTGGTAAATTATGTTACACAGGCCAAATCTTTCCTTTATATGTCATAAACAATCTGTTTAGAGTATACTATTCAATTAATTATATTTACAATATTTACAGAGTTATGCAACTATCACAATAATGAAATTTTGGAAAATGCACAGAATGCTAAAAATAAACTATAAGTAGTCACTCCCTATTCCCCTTACCTCCCCACTCCTGGACAACAGCTAATCTCTTCTCTGCCTTTATAGATTTTTTTCCATTGTGAACATTTCATATAAATAGAACCATACTCTGTTTTACCTTTCTGTGACTGAATTATTTCACTTTCGAAATATTTTCAAGGTTCATCCACATTGTATCATATATCTGGACTTTGATATTTTTGTTGCCTAATAACATTCCATTCTGTGGATAAACCATATTTTGTTAAATCATTTGTCATTGTATGGACATTTGGATTATTTCTTCTTCTGAATTATTATGAATAAAGCTGCTGTGTTAGGCCATTTTTGCATTGCTGTAAATACCTGCGACTGGGTTATTTATAAAGAAAAGAGATTTCTTGGGATCATGGTTCCCCAGACATTACAAGAAGCATGGTGCCAGCATCTGCTTCTGGTGAGGGCCTCCAAAAGTTTATAATCATGGCAAAAGGTGAAGGGGAAGCAGGTTTCTCATATGGAAATAATAAGAGCTAGGCAGGGGGAGGTGCCACAAACTTAAACAAGCAAATCCCGAGGGAACTCAGTTATAACCTAGGAGATGGTGCTAAGCCACTCATGAGGGGTACACCCCCATTATCCAAACACCTCACATCAACCTCCACCTCTAACACTGGGAATTACATTTCAACATGAGATTTGTGGGGGACAAATATCCAAACCATATAATTCCGCTTCTGGCCTCCCAAATCTAATGTCCTTCTCACATTGCAAAATACAACAATCCTTTACCAACAGTGCCCCAAAGTTGTAACATGTTCTGATGTCAAGTATAAAGATCTAAGTCTCATCTGAGAATCATCCACTTCCACCTATGAGCCTGTAAAATCAAGACTACTGTTTTTTTTTTTACTTTCAAGACACAATGGTGATACTGCCATTGAATAAACATTTTCTTATGAAAACGGAAAAATCAGCCTAAAGAAAGGGGCAATGATTATTTGTAGATTCTAGATATTAGCCCTTTGTCAGATGGGTAGCTTGCAAAAGAATTTTCCCATTCTGTTGGTTGCTGGTTCACTCTAATGATTGTTTCTTTTGCTGTGCAGAAACTCTTAAGTTTGATTAGATTCCATTTGTCTATTTTGGCTTTCGTTGCCATTGCTTTTGGTGTTTTAGTCATGAAGTCCTTGCCTATGCCTATGTCCTGAATTGCTTTGCCTAGATTTTCCTCTAGGGTTTTTATGGTGTTAGGTCTTACGTTTAAATCTTTAATTGATCTGGAGTTAATTTTAGTATAAGGTGTCAGGAAGGGGTCCAGTTTCAGCATTCTACACATGGCTAGCCAGTTTTTCCAACACCATTTATTAAACAGGGAATTATTTCCCCATTGCTTGTTTTTGTCAGGTTTGTCAAAGATCAGATGGTTGTAGATGTGTGGCATTACTTCTGGGACCTCTATTCTGTTCCATTGGTCTATATCACAAACATATGAAAAAAATGCTCATCATCACTGGTCATTAGAGAAATGCAAATCAAAACTACATTGAGATACCACCTCATGTCAGTTAGAATGGCGATCAGTAAAAAATCTGGAGACAGCAGATGCTGGAGAGGATGTGGAGAAATAGGAACACTTTTACACTGTTGGTGGCAGTGTAAATTAGTTCAACTATTGTGGAAGACAGTGTGGCGATTCCTCAAGGATATAGAAATAGAAATAACATTTGACTCAGCAATCCCATTACTGGTTATATACCCAAAGGATTATAAATTATTCTATTATAAAGACACATGAACACCTATGTTCATTGTGGCACTGTTTACAATTACGAAGACCTGGAATCAACCCAAATGTCCACCAATGATTGACTGGATAAAGAAAATGTGGCACATATACACCATGGAATACTATGAAGCCATAAAAAAGGATGAGTTCAGACTGGGCGTGGTGGCTCAAGCCTGTAATCCCAGCACTTTGGGAGGCTGAGGCGGGTGGATCACGAGGTCAAAAGATCAAGACCATCCTTGTCAACATGGTGAAACCCCGTCTCTACTAAAAATACAAAAAATTAGCTGGACATGGTAGCGCGTGCCTGTAATCCCAGCTACTCAGGAGGCTGAGGCAGGAGAATTGCCTGAACCCGGGAGGCGGAGGTTGTGGTGAGCCGAGATCGCGCCATTGCACTCCAGCCTGGGTAACAAGAGTGAAACTCCGTCTAAAAAAAAAAAAAAAAAAAAAAAGGATGAGTTCATGTCCTTTACAGGGACATGGATGAATCTGGAAACCATTATTCTTGGCAAATTGATCCAAGAACAGAAAACCAAACACCGTATGTTCTCACTTATAGGGTGGTGTTGAACAGTGAGAACACATGGACAAAGGGAGGGGAACATCACACAATGGGGTGTGTTGGGGAGTGGGGGGCTAGGGCAGGGATAGTAGGGAGTGGGTAGATTGCTCCTAAACCCAGCAAGACAGTCATTAAATCCTAAAGCTCCAACATAATCCTTGACTCTATGTCCCACATGTAGGGCACACCGGTACAAGTGGTGGGCTCCCAAGGCCTTGGGCAACTTCACTTCTGTAGTTTTGGAGACTGCATCCCTTGTTAGAGTTGAGTGTCTGTGGCTTTTAGAGGCAGAGAGTGTAGGCTGCTGGTGAGTCTACCATTCTGGGGTCTGCAGGACAGTTATCCCCTTCCTACAGCTTAACTAGGTAGTGCCCTGGTGGGTACTCTCTGTGGGTGCTCTAGCCTCAGATTTACCTCCAATCTGTGAGAGCACAAGGGCTGCAGCCTGCAAAGCTACAGAGGTCAAGCTGCCCAAGGCCTTGGGAACCCACCCCTTGCATCAGTGTGTCCTAGATGTGGTGGACATGGAGTCAAGGATTATGTTGGAGCTTTAAGATTTAATCACTGTCACACTTGATTGGGTTTAGTATCTCTTCATTGCTCCACCTCTGTGGCAGGTTTCTGCCTGAGCAACCAGGCTTTCTGATATATTCTCTGAAATATAGGGGGAAGACACCAAGCTTTCTTCATACTTGCATTCTGAGCATCTGCAGACTTAACAGTACGTGGAAGCCACTAAAGGTTATGGCTGTGCCCTCCAAAGCAGCATGCTAAGCTGTACCTTGGGCACTTTGAACTGTGGCTGGAGCTGGAGCAGCAGGGATACAAAGTGCAGCCTCCTGAGGTGGTGCCCATGCCTGTTCCACAAAATGATTCCTTTCTCCTAGATCTCTGGGTCTGTGATGGGAGGAGTATGCTCACAGATCTCTGAAATGCATTTGAGGCCCTTATCCCATTGTCTTGGCTCCTCTTTTTGTCATGCTAATCTCTCTAGCAAGTGGTTGCTCCACAGCCTGCTTAGACTCTTCTCCTGAAAACAGGCTTTTTTTTTTTTCCTACCACATAGCTAGACTACAAATGTTCCAAACTTTTATGCTCTGTTTCCCTGTTAAATATAAGCTACTAATTTAGGTCATTTTTTTGCTCCAACCATGAGCTTAGACTGTTACAAGCAGTTAGGTAACATATTGAAAATTTTGCTGTTTAGAAATTTATTCCACTGGACACCCTAATTCATCATTCCTAAGTTCAAATTTCCACAGATCGATAGGGTATGGACAACAGTACAGCCAAAGTCTTTGCTAAGGCATAATAAAGATGATCTTTGTTCTAATTCCTAATAAGTTTCTCATTTCCATCTGAGACCTCATCAGCTTTGACTTCACTGTCCATTGACTGTCAGCATTTTGATTACAACCATTTGACCAATCTCTAAGATGTCCCAAACTTTCCCTCAGCTTTCTGTATTCTTCTGAGCCCTCTTCCAGCTGCAGCTTATGACGCAGTTCCAAAGCCACTTCCACATTTTCAGTTATCTTCATAGCAGCATTTCATTCCTGGTACCAATTTTCTGTGTCAGGCCACTTTTGTGTTTCTATAAAGAGATACTATAGACTGGGTAATTTATAAAGAAAAGGGGTTACATTGGCTCATGGTTCTCCAGATAATGAGAAGTATGGTGCCAGCATCTGCTTCTGGTGAGGGCATCAGGAAGCTTACAAGTTTGGGGGAAGCCAAAGGGGGAGCAGGCATCTCTTATAGTGAGAGCAGGAGCAAGAGGGAGAGGGTGGAGAGGTACCACACACTTTTAAACAACCAGACCTTGAGTGAACTCATTCATCACCAAGAGGATGGCACTAAATCATTTATAAGGGGTACATCCCCATGATCCAAACATCTCCCACAAGGCCCCACCTCCAACACTGGAAACTATATTTTACCATGAGATTTTAAGGGGACAAATATCCAAGCCATGTCATGTTATAAACATTTATTTTTGTATGAGTTTTTACATGACTGTAAGTTTTCAGTCACTAAAATTTTCTCAGAAATATTTCCTTAGGTGATTTCATCATTGTGCAAAACTCATAATGTGTACCTACACAAACCTGGATGGTATATCTTACTACACAACTAACCTATATGGCATAATCTATTGCTCTTAGGCTGCAAACTGTACAGCATGTTACTGTACTCAAAACTGTAGGCAATTACAATGCAATGGGGAGTATCTGAAAAGATACAGTAAAAATATAGTATAAAGGATGGCATACCTCTATAGGGCACTTACCACTCATAGAACTTAAAGGGGTACAAGTTGCTCTGGGTGAGTCAGTAAGTGGTAAGTGAATGTGAAGGCCTAGGGAGTTATCATACACTACTACAATTTATAGAAACTGAATATTTAGGCTACTCTAAATTTTTTAAAAATATTTTTTCTTAAATAAGTTAACCTTAGCTTACTGTAACTTTTTACTTTACAGACATTTTAATTTTTAAACATTTTGACTGTTTTGTAATAACACTTAAAACACAGACACTTTGTAGAGCTAAACAAAAGTATTTATTTATATCCTTTGTCTATAGGCTTTTTTTCTGTTCTTGTTGTTTTTTTTTTTTTTAGTTTTCAAAATTTTATTAAAAACTAAAGTCACAAACATGCACATTAGCCTAGACCTCCAAAGGGTCAAGATCATCAATATCATTGTCTTCCACCTCCACCTCCTGTCCCACTGGAAAGTCTTTAGGGACAATAACACACATGGAGCTGTCATTTCCTACTATAACAATGCCTTCGTCTGGAATGCTTCCTAAAGTACCTGCCTGAAGCTGTTTTGCAGTTAGTCATTTTTATAAGTAGAAGTATATGCTAAAATACAGTATATGTGCCCTAAAATAAATATCATACATAAATCATAAAATAGACATTTGTTACAATTATAAAATATTATGTACTTTACATATATGTATGTGTTATACTTCTACATGACTGGCAGAGCAGTAGGTTTGTTTACACTATCATCACTGAGAACATATGAGTAATGCATTGCACTATGATGTTATGATGCCTTTAATGTCACCAGGTGATATGATATGAATTTTCAGCTCTATTATAATCTTATGAGAATACATTCATATATGTTGTCTATTGTTGGCTGAAATATTATTATGTGGTTCATGACTGTCTATAAAAAAGTGGAATTGTTGGATCCTATGTGTTAAACCTTGTGTTTAACCTCTCGATGAATAGACAGACTGTTTGCCACAGTAGCTGCACCATTAAACAATCCCATCAGTAATATATAAGGCTTCCAATCACTTCATATCCTTATTAACACTTGATATTGTCACTCTTTTGCATTATAGTCATCCTAATGAGGGAGAACTGGTATCTTCTTATGTCTACATTTGCATTTTCCCCAGTGACTAGTAATCCTGAGCAGTAAATTGTCTTGACCATAGATGTATGGATTATGTCAAAACTCTTGAACCTATTTCATTGACTAATATGTCTATTCCTATGCTAGTGACACACTGTCTTGATGACTACTGCTTTCTATTAAGTTTTGAAACCCGGAATTGTGAGTTCTCCAAATTCATTCTTCATTTGCAAGATTATGGATAACTTTTCTTTATTTAACTTACCTTTAATTTTTTTCATAGTTTGCAGTTTTCAAAGAACTTCTTTGATAAATTTGTATTTCTTTGATAAATTTATTCCTAAATTTCTCATTTTAAACTTTTTATAATTTATTTATATTGTATATATTGTACATAAATTATTATTAATGAAATTATATTCTTAACTTCATTTCCAGGTTGTTCATTGCTAAGCATAGAAGTATAATTGACTTTTGTATCTTAAACTCATATGAAGCAATCTTGCTGAATTGGTTTCTTAGTTCAAACTATTAGAAGTACTTTTTTTCGTATGTTAGTAAAATGTTTATTTTATTATTATTTTTTTAAATTTTTATTGCATTTTAGGTTTTGGGGTACATGTGCAGAACGTCCAAGATAGTTGCATAGGTACACACATGGCAGTGTGTTTTGCTGCCTTCCTCCCCTTAACCCACATTTGGCATTTCTCCCCAGGCTATCCCTCCCCAGCTCCCCCCCGCTGTCCCTCCCCTATTCCCCCCAATAGACCCCAGTGTGTAGTACCCCCTTCCCTGTGTCCATGTGTTCTCATTTTTCTCACCCGCCTATGAGTGAGAATATGTGGTATTTCCTTTTCTGTTCTTGTGTCAGTTTGCTGAGAATGATGTTCTCCAGATTCATCCATGTCCTTACAAAGGACATAAACTCGTCATTTTTGATTGCTGCATAATATTCCATGGTGTATATGTGCCACATTTTCCCAGTCCAGTCTATCATCGATGGGCATTTGGGTTGGTTCCAGGTCTTTGCTATTGTTAACAGTGCTGCATTGAACATTCGTGTGCATGTGTCCTTATAGTAGAACGATTTATAGTCCTTTGGATATATACCCAGTAATGGGATTGCTGGGTCAAATGGAATTTCTATTTCTAGGTCCTTGAGGAATCGCCACACTGTCTTCCACAATGGTTGAACTAATCTACACTCCCACCAACAGTGTAAGAGTGTTCCTATTTCTCCACATCCTCTCCAGCATCTGCTGTCTCCAGATTTTTTAATGATCGCCATTCTAACCGGCGTGAGATAGTATCTCAATGTGGTTTTGATTTGCATCTCTCTACTGACCAGTGATGATGAGCATTTTTTCATGTGTTTGTTGGCCTCATGTATGTATGTTTATTTTTTTTTTAATTTATTTATTGTACTTTAGGTTCTGGGGTACATGAGCAGATCATTCAGGATTGTTGCAATAGATACACACGTGGCAGTGTGGTTTGCTGCGTAGAAGTATTATTAGCTCTAGTAATTTGTAGTAGTTTCCTTTTCATTGTATAAGTTTTGTCAATTGTGAATACAATTTTTTAATTTTTTTAACTTTTAGATTTGGGGGTACATGTGAAGTTTCATTACATAGGTAAACACATGTCATGGAGGTTTGTTGTACATGTTATTTCACACAGGTATTAAGCTCAGTACCTAATAGTTATTTTATTGGCTCCTCTCCTTCCCCCAACTCTCAAGTAGACCCCAGTGTCTTTTGTTTCCTTCATTGTGTTCATAAGTTCTTATCATTTAGCTTCCAATTATAAGTGAGAACACTCAGTACTTGATTTTCTGTTTCTGCATGATTTTGCTAAGGATAATAGCCTCCAGATCCATCCATGTTCCCACAAAAGACATGGTCTCATTATTTTTTTATGGCTGCATAGTATTTCATGGTGTATATGTACCACATTTTCTTTCTCCAATTAAAATATATGCAATCATGCTGTCATTTTTTCTTATTCACATAAGTGTCTTTATTTAAGTTCTTTGGTTTTATATGGGGATTTGAATTATAGTCTAATATTACTTTCCTTCAGCCTGAAGAACTTTGCTTAGTATTTTTTGCAACACATATCTGCCAGCAAGAAAATACCTGCTTTAGTTTTCCTGGCAATGTTCTTAATTTCTTTCTTATATTTGAATGATATTATTGTTGGATACATAATTTCTCACTGATAGTTTTTATCCTATCTCTCAGCATCTTGACTTTATCACCTCATTGTCTCATGGCTTGTATTGTTCCCGTGAAGTTCATTTTTAATTTTATTGTGGCTTCTTGAACGTGAGTGATTGTTTTTCTCTTACTGCTTTCCTTATTTTCTCTTTACTTTTGGCTTTCAACATTTTGACCATGATGTGACTGGTTAAGGACTTCTTTCTTTTCATCAAACTTGGAATTTACTGAATTTCTTGGATTTGAAGATTAGTTTTTTTTTTTATCACATTGGTAAAGTTTACAGTCTCATTTTTTAAATATTTTTTTCTTCACATGTACTTTTTACTTTCCCTTTAGTATTTGCATTATGTATATATTTCTCTGCTTCATTATGCCCTACTTTTCTCTGAGGCTCTATTTTTCATTATTCTTTTTTCTTCCTCTTCTTCAGATTGCATAATTACTATTGATCTATCTTAAAGTTCACAGATTCTTTGAGAACAAAATGCATTCTTGAGCCCCTCTAGTAAATTCTTTTCTCTGTTTATGTTAGTTTTCATGCTCAGATGTTTCATTTTTATAATTTTTTTATTATTTCTTCATTAATACAACATTTTCATGTCTTCATTTAATGTATTCAACATAGTTTCTTTAAGTTCTTTGCACATATTTATAATAGCTGCTTTGATGTCTTTGCTAAGTCAAAAACCTAAGTGCTCTCCAAGATTCTTTCTAATACTTGTTTATTTCCTGTGTATATGTCACATTTTCCCATTTCTCTACATATTTTGAATTTTCTGTGGAAAACTAAAAAAAAAATAATAGTTTGTAGAGACTCTGGATACTGAGGCCCTTTTATTTCTGGGATGGGCTGCTTTTTCTATTTGCTTGACCACTCATTATTTTGTTTAGTGACTTGGTTGCACTGTTTCTGTGATGTCTATTTTTCCTGCAGTGTCTGGTGTCCCTCCTCAGATTCCTCCCCTTCTGTTTTGCATAATTTAGACTGGGTTCCCTGGTTCAGAATAAACCACTTATCTTTGTACTTAAGCCTGTTGAGCCAGTTAGATTTTCACTCCATACCAATGTGTATGCATGTCTTGGAGATTGCTTCTATAATTCAGGGAATTTGCATTTGTTTTACTTTCAATCTGCAGTAAATAGTTTAGAAAATCCTTCCATGGCCACCCCTGAGAGAAATTCCCTCTCTTGTTAGAATTGTGGGCACATGCAGTCTTCCAGACCACCAGAGTTGATTGTGATCCTATTTTTATGTCTATATTCTTAGTAGTCACCATGAAGTGATACAGTAGTAACCACAGAATAGTTTATTATTCAGTTAGTGTTTGGCCAGAGGTTGTGCTTAAGCACCTTGAGTCAGTAAACTTTCACTTTCTACTGATTGTTTTGTGTGTGGCTTGAGGAATGTTTTCAAGTTTGCCTATATCCTGCTCTGATGCTGATATGGTTTGGCTCTGTCTTCCCACCAAAATCTCATCTCAAATCATATTCCCAATGTGTCAAGGAAGGCAGATAATTGAATAATGGGGGCAGTTTCCCCCATGGTGCTTTCCAGATGGTGAGTTAATTCTCATGAGATCTGATGGTTTTATAAGGAACTCTTCCTTCTTTGCTCTCTCTTCTCTCTCTACCGCTGCCTTGTGAAGAAGAAGAAGGTGCCTGCTTCTGTTTTCCCTTCCACCATGATTGTAAGTTTCCTGAGGCCTCCCCAGGGATGTGGAACTATGAGTCAATTAAACCTCTTTTCTTTATAAATTATGAGTCTCAGGGAGTTCTTTATAGCAGTGTGAAAATGGATTAATACAGTAAAGTGGAAATGTATTAATACAGTACATTGGAACCCTGGAGATTGAGATAGTGCTATAAAGACAACCTGAAAATGTGAAAGCAACTTTGGAACTGGGTAAGAGGTGGAGGCTGGAACAGTTTGGAGGGCTCAGAAGAAGACAGGAAGAGGTGGTAAAGTTTGGATCTTCCTGGAGACTTTTTGAATGGGTTGAACCAAAATGCTGATAATTATGTGGACAATGAAGTCCAGGCTGAGGCAGTCTCATATAGGGATGAGGAACTTCTTGGGAATTTAAGTAAAAGTCACTCTTGTTAAGCTTTAGCCAAGGGACTGGTGGCATTTTACCCCTGACCTAGAGATCTGTGTAACTTTGAACTTCAGAGAGATGAACTGAAATAGGAGCTTATTTTTTATTGCATTTTAGGTTTTGGGGTACATGTGCAGAACATGCAAGATAGTTGCATAGGTACACACATGGCAGTGTGATTTGCTGTCTTCCTCCCTTTCACTCACATCTGGCATTTCTCCCCATGCTATCCCTCCCCAGCTCCCCCTCCCCGCTGTCCCTCCCCTATTCCCCTCAAGAGACCCCAGTGTGTAATGATCCCTCCCTGTGTCCATGTGTTCTCATTGTTCATCACCCACCTATGAGTGAGAATATGCGGTATTTCATTTTCTGTTCTTGTGTCAGTTTGCTGAGAATGATGTTCTCCAGATTCATCCATGTCCCTACAAAGGACATGAACTCATCATTTTTGATCCCAGTCCAGTCTATCATCGATGGGCGTTTGGGCTGGTTCCAGGTCTTTGCTATTGTAAACAGTGCTGCAATGAACATTCGTGTGCATGTGTCCTTATAGTAGAATGATTTATTGTCCTTTGGACATATACCCAGTAATGGGATTGCTGGGTCAAAATTATTTTTAAAAGGGAAGCTGAGCATAAAAGTTTGGAAAATTTGCAGCCAGACTATGCAATAGAAAAGAAGATAAAACATTTTAGGGCGGAAGAAATTCAAGCATGCTGCAGAAATTTTCAGAAGTAATGAAGAGCCAAATGATAATCTTCAAGACAAGGAGGAAAGGGTCTCCAGGGCATGTCAGAGATCTTCGCAGCAGCCCTTCCCATTACAGGCCTGAGGCAGAAATGGTTTCATGGGCCAGACCAGGGCCTTGCTACTTTGTGCAATCTCGGGACTTGGTGCCCTGCATCCTAGCCACGGCTAAAAGGGGTTGATATACATCTCAGGCCATTGTTTCAGAGGTTCAGCCTCAAGACTTGGTGCCCTCTGTCTTAGCTGCTCCAGCTCCAGCCATGGCTAAAAGGGACTAAGGTACAGCTCAGACTGTTATTTCAGAGGGTGCTAGCCTTGGTGGCTTCCACATGGGTGCACGTCAGTCAAAAACTGAGGTTTGGGAACCTCCACTGAGATTTCAGATGGTGTATGGAAATGCCTGGATGTCCAGGCAGAAGTCTGCTTTAGGGGTAAAGTCCTCATGGAGAACCCTGCTAGGGCAGTGTGGAAGGGAAATGTGGTGAACCTCCACACAGAGTCTCTACAGAGGAAATACCTAGTGGAGCTGTGAGAAGAGGACCAACATCCTCCAGACACCAGAATGGTAGATCCACAAAGAGCTTACACTGTGTACCTGTGAAAGCTGCTTGGAACAGGGGGCTGTACTCAGCAAAACCAGGGGCCGAGCTGCCCAAGACCATGAGAGCCCAATGCTTGCATCAGCATGACCTGGATGTGAAACATGGACTCAAAGAAAACAATTTCAGAGCTTTAAGACTTAATGACTGCCTACTGGGTTTTGGAATTGCTTTGGGCCTGTACTGTGGCCCCTTTGTTTTTGCCAATTTCTCCCATTTGGAATGGAAACATTTACCCAATACCGGTACCTCCATTGTATCTTGTAAGTAATTAACTTGCTTTTGATTTTACAGGCTTATAGGCAGACGGGACTTGATGGTCTCAGAGAAGACTTTGGACTGAGAACTTTTGAGTTAACGCTAAATGAGTTAATAATTTGGGGAACTGTTTAGAAGGCATGATTGGTTTAGAAATGTTAGGATATAAGATTTGGGAGGGGACAGGGTCAGAATGACCTGGTTTGTCTCTGGGTCACCACCCAAATCTCATCTTTTTTTAAATTTTACTTTAAGTTCTGGGGTACATGTGCTGATCTTGCAGGATTGTTGAATAGATACACACATGCCATGGTGGTTTGCTGTCTGCATCCTCCCATCATCTACATCAGGCATTTATCCCAATGTTATCTCTCCCCAACCCCTGCTGTCCCTCTCCTAGCCCCCCAACCCCCAACAAACCCCAGTGTGTGACGTTTCCCTCCCTTTGCTCATGTGTTCTCATTGTTCAACACTTGCCTATGAGTGAGATCATGCAGTATTTGGCTTTCTGTTCTTGTGTCAGTTTTCTAAGAATGATGGTTTCCAGATTCATCCACGTTTCTACAAAGGACAGTAACTTATCCTTCTTTATGGCTGCATAGTATTCCATGGTGTATATGGGCCAAATTTTTTTTTGTCCATTCTATCATTGATGGGCATTTAGGTTGGTTCCAGGTCTTTGCTATTGTAAACAGTGCTGCAATGAACATACATGTGCATGTGTCTTTATAATAGAAAGATTTATAATCCCTTGGGTGTATACTCAGTAATGGGATTGCTGGGTCAAATGGTATTTCTATTTCTAGATCCTTGAAGAATTCGTCACACTGTCTTCCACAATGATTGAACTAATTTACACTCCCACCAACAATGTAAATGAGTTCCTATTTCTCCAGATTCTCTCCAGCATCTGTTGTCTCCAGATTTTTTGATGATTGCCATTCTAACTGGTGTGACGTGGTATCTCAATGTGGTTTTGATTTGCATTTCTCTAATGACCAGTGATGATGAGCATTTTTCCATATGTTTGCTGGCCTCATAAATGTCTTCTTTTGAAAAGTGTCTGTTCATATCTTTCACCCACTTTTGAATTAGTTTGTTTGTCTTTTTCTTGTAGATCCATTTTAGTTCTTTGTAGATTCTGAATATTAGCCCTTTGTCAGATGGGCAGATTGCAAAAAAATTTTCCCCTTCCGTTCATTGCCTGTTCACTCTGATGATTGTTTCTTTTGCTGTGCAGAAACTTAAATCTCATCTTAAATTGTAATCCCACTTGTTGCTGGAGGGACATGTGATCTCCATGTGTTGAGGGACGGAGGTGATTGAATCATAGGGGTCATTTTCCCCATGCTGTTATTGTGGTAATGAGTTAGTTTTCACGAAATCTGATCATTTTATAAGAGGATCTTCCCCATTCACTTTCTCTTCTCTCTCTCTAGCCACCTTGTGCCTGCTTCTGCTTCCATTTTCTCTTCTGCCATGATTGTCTCCCAGAGGCCTCCCCAGCCATGTGGAACTGTAAGTTAATTAATCCTCTTTCCTTTATAAATTACCCAGCCTCAAGGAAGTTCTTTATATCAGTGTGAAAACAGACTAATACAGATGTTTTGTGAGTCGTACATGCACTCAGTCTTTCCAACTCCCATAGTTTACTGTGATCCCAGAGGGCTCTCCTTGGATGTCTCTTTCCCTAGTTATTTGTATTAAACCCCTGGATGCTTTGTTGTTTTGCTTATATCAGAGCTATGAGCTGCTTCATAATTTGTACTTGCCAAATCTCATTTTTGACAGAGCGATTAGACCTGGAGTTCTTCACTCTCTGTTCCAAAAATGTAGGTTCCCTCAGGCAGAGCTGTTTTAACGGCCTGCCTTTTTCAATGGGCAGATCTTCTGTGCCATTGCACAGAAGCTGAGCATGGAAAGAACAGTCTGTCTATTGTGAAGTGACACTACTGTTCTACCAGTAGGTGCTGGGGTGGAGAAATATGGTAGCTCTGGATTTTCTCAGTTTTCTTCTTCCAGCATGGAACATTTGTCCCATGAGAAAACTGGGGTAGGACCAATCAGGTTGCAGTATCATTTGTCATTACTGGGGCAAAGTCCTAGCTCTATGAGTGGGAGTTGGGTGAAAGGAAAAACTCACAGCCCTCTCAGTCACATAAGGCCTAAGCGACATGGCTCTATGGCCTAAAATAAGCCTATCTCCAGCACCCCTCATGGTAGAGCTGGTGAAAAAAAGGGAGTTGTTATTTTCTTGGCCACACTTGCCCAAGCAGAAAACCTGGAGTTAATTTTCCAAGACATGAAGCTGAGGAAGGCCAGGAATGGGAGCAATGCATACCTCAAATGCCTCTGACCCTTATTGCCAAGATTCAGTAGATTTTTTGGAATAATTGTGTCACTGATTTCTGTGTAGTACTTAGATCAATTTTCAGAATATTTAAATGGTTGTTTTCTATAATTTTCATCAGCTAAATGATTTTTACTCTGGGAAAGAGGGTTTTCTGAGCTCCTCACACTGCTTGCCTGTTTTAATAAATAAAATTTTATTGTAATACAGCTATACTTATTCATGTATGTATTGTCTATGTTATTTGTGCTCAATGACAGAGTCAAGTAGCTGCAGAAGTGATCATATAGCCTTCAAAACTTAAAATATTTACTCCTGGACCCTTTACACACACAGTTTGTCAGCCTCTGCCTTAAATAGACATTCCTTTGTTTTAATAAGCCTTATTGAACACTTATTTCATGTCATTTTAATAATTTTAAAATAAAAATAATATGAATATTGTTTAAAGATGCAAAAATATCTCAGAGGGCTATGTGGGTATAGCAGGGTTGATCAGTGCTCCAAACTATGTTATAAATTAGTATAATCAGCTGATCTAACAGAATAGAAATTTCATTTGGATGCTGATAGCTATTACCTGAGAAGTAAATAAGGATTCTTGAGATTTTTAAAGGAAGACAGGCTTCAGTAGAAGACTGATGAAGGAAATCATGACTATGGAGAAGGTAAGGTGAAAATATAAAGTGTCAAAGAACTGATGGAAGATAGGATTCACTGGAGTGTTAAAGGATATTGGGAGGTACCTGTACCTAAGATCCCTTGATAAACTTTAAATCACTCTTTCTTGTGGACCTCCATATTGTCAACCTAGTGTTTCCTGCCTTGAGGCAATTTAGAAGAAAAATAAATGCTTTTAAGGATCTAACTGGTAAAATAGCAAACACTGCAGAAGCAGATGTTTATTAGATTTTGGGAAGGTATTCCCCACCCAAGACCTAGTCCTCTCTGCCTTGAAGCTCTAGACCCACAGTTGTGTATGTTTCCCATGCTCAGCTCACTGTTCCCAGGATGAATACAGCTTTCAAAAATTTTGCCCCAAAGCTGTGAAATTACAAGCATGGTTTTGTAACTGTTCTGTTATTTCTCAGCTATGCCCTGCTGTTTCACTTGTTATCCCAAGCCCTCTTACCCTCCTCTTAGACAGTTGTACTGTAACCATAGTTAAATCTCCTGTGCACTCAGGCATACCTATGTCATTCTCTTTTCAGGCTTTCTGGGAAACTAGAGAAGCATATTTTTTGGATAGCTGAAATTACAGTAACATCTTCCACTGCACTTTCCCTTTAACTGTGCAGTGCCTCTACTCAGACTGCTATTTTCTTGCTACAAAGATATAGCTATCTTTAAAGCAGGGTGAAATAGAAATAATTACAGACAAGAAGTGCTGACCTGGGACAACAGCTCTCTCACTAACTTATTGTGTAACCTATTACGCCTCCCTCCATCCATTTAGGCCTCTTTCTTCCTCCATAAAAAGATGTCAGATTAGATGACCTCTGAGGTCACTTCCAACTCCACAAATTTCTGAAGTCTACTAAATCTTTAATTTTTTTTTTCCAGTGGCATCCTCTAGGTTGGTTTTGTTTAGAAGAGCATTCCACCTAGGGACAATTTTTTGCAGTGGCATATAGAGAGCCTAAAGCATACATTTCCCATGCTCCACTCCTGTCACCCACATTGGGCCACAACCTCAGCAAATTTGGCCCCAGTGCTGCAAAATTCCACTGTTGATGCATAACCCTACATTTCTCCCACAGCTGTAAACTTCTCCCTTTCTCTACTTTTGCAAGTCTTCATAAACCCTCCCATTACACTTCAGGATTTCCCTTCTGGGCCATAAACACCTAATATACAGTTTCAGATCAGCACTTTCCTAGTTAAACTGTACAGTCAGAATTACTTTAAAGCGAAGCATGTAATTTAGGGTCTTGCCTCTCCAGCTCCTGTAGAAATGCTAGATACAATTAGTTCTAATGCAAATCTCTTTTAAGATAGTATGTAAAAGGCTAAGCCTAATGGTTAATTGTCTCATATATGCCACTTATTTAATTCTTAAGTTGAATAAATATATGAGATTCTCTGGATATTTTTGTTCATCTGTCAAATAGAGATAAGACCTGCTTTACTCAGCCCATAGAATTGTTGTGGGTGCTCACGTTAGTTAATGATATAAATGCAATTTGCAAAGTACTCATACTATATTCTGCATATAGTAAATGTGTTCAACATGATTATCAATAGTGATAAAATGAATTGTTGTCGTTGTTTAAAATATTTTAAAGGGACTATTGTAATGCCTAGTGGCTGTGCTAACCTACACACAAATTGGGAAGAGAAAAGAAGGAATTGTTTTTATCTGGAGAAGCTGACCAATTTATCAATACAAAGAAAGGGTTTATCTTGGGATTGCCACATACTCTCACATTGAAAAATGAGAGGAAACTTTGATCCTCAGAAACATAAATTTCGAATTATCAATCTCTCTAATATAGAGCACTTTCAGAACCACCGAGGTCTGTGGCCAAGGTTACCAAAAAGGCCCCCCAACAAATTTCTCTTCAATCTCCATTAAGTATTGGAAATATCCGTATGAAGACTTTCTGTGTATGTGTGTGTATTTATGCATACACACATATATGCACACACCCAAGCACACATTTGTGCTTTTTCTTAAGCCTTGATCCTAAGTTAAATAAAACAGGAAACCTTACACATAATACATATTAAACAGAGATTTGTTGAGTATGTTAAAATTATAGTTTTTTACAGCGGGCAAGCTGTTTTCATTCATTAGCATCTTAAGGAAGAGATGTAGCTGAGGTCAGGGAAGTAGTGGAATAATAGTTTAATTGGGGGAGGAAAAAAGAGATAATAATATAAAATTTTGGGATAATTTTGCATGGTTTTCTCTAGGACTGAATCAGAACAGACACCTAGCTACAGCTTTCTGAAATCAGGCTTCTAGTTACTGAGAATACACCTTACCCAAAATGCTAGGTTTTGTGAAACCTGGAGAAAGTAGAATTGATATACAACCTTATGTTCTGGTTTGTTGCCTTTTGTTTGGGGGAGTAGGGTGGGAGAGTGAAGCTCAGAGAAAAGACTTTGTATTTATTTCACTAAACTTTCCGTCCAGTCTTATGATGGCTCATTGAGGGAAATGGAATTTCTATCAGGGTAACTGTAACCATTAGGATAATTTTTCTTGGATTTCTAAAATCAAATTAATTGAGGAAAGTGAATTTTCATGGAATTTACTTGGTTTCTCTTTGTTATGCAGACATAAAATTTCTCTTTGAGACACTACACTTAAAATATCAAGCTTTAAAACTTATATTTAAGGCACTTAGTGGATTTTAAACTCTGGCCTAACCTCTCATATTCTCTCTTGGAGAGCTCAGCTGATTGATTGTTCAGAGTTATCTAATTGCAGGCTTGAATGTCTGGGAAATAGAATTTGAAACATTGCAACTTCTCAAACGGCAATCAGGTCTCTCTGAGTGCTCAGTCTATTGCTAATTTTAAAATTAAAGAGATGATTGTTTCTGCATTTAAATCTGTCTGTTAGGGTTGAAGATTGTTTAGTGGAGTGCTTTGGCTGTGATTGAGGAAGAGAGTGATATAACTACAGGTGGTGATGAGTGCTGTAAATAATATTTTCAAGGAGTTCCACATCTAGGATTAAGGTATATAAAGTTGAATTCATTGCTTTGAAGAAAATGGTAAATTTTGTTCAGTTTTGTGTGGGTTTGTGACTATATTTGAACCTAAGTTGAGCCTGGTTCAACAGACATTTTGGCTTAGAAGATAGCATTTTAAATTATTTATTTATTTGTTTGTTAAGGTTATTTCTTTAGATTCATAGGGTGTATACAAGATAAAGCAAGAGCTGTGGGTAGAAAACAGTTCCAGAGAGGGCATGCTCAACATACCGGCCAACTAGTTCTAATAGGAATACAGAAATAGTCTATGAAATGGAGAAAGATATGCTTTTTCTGCCCATCCAAACGTAACTGTCCTTTATCCTTCAGTGTTCCTTTCAAATTTTCACTGAGGCAACATATATCAATCCCCTGGGTCTTGGGACTGTCTATCCTCATTTGGAGTGTTTGTAGTAAGTAAGGACTGTGGCTTTCCAAAGAAGCCACAGTCCTGCATGAAGTCATTTAGAGATTTTTGGTCAACTAAATGGATGAGCAAAGTAATGAGGCCTTAGAAATGCGTGAAAAGCAAGGAGAAGGCCCTTGTGGGGTGACAGGCCCTAAAGAGCGTGAAACATGTTTATCCCAAGGGTCTGCATGTTTTAAGCTTTCATGTATATAGCGGGGATTTGTTTTGCCCTTGCTGTTCTCTTTATCCACTCTATAAAAAGTAGTGTCAAAGCCTCACTTTGAATAGGGCAGTTTGGCCTATTAGGATAGTCTTGAGTGATCTGGATTATTTTTTCATCATGCTATGGCTCTTTGGTAAATTAATTACCCAGCAAATTCCAAAACCAAAATTTTTCTCTGTTAACAGCTAAATACTAATGAGTTTTCAGTGACTGATCTCACATACGTGCTTTGATTGTACTAGTTATTTTTGTGGGGGATTTTTGCTTTAAACCTAGCATAGGGGATTTTTTCTTTAAACCTAGGGAAGTGATGTTATATCCTGTTTTTGCAGTGGTTTGTTAATAGTAACCAAAGTTAACTGCTCAGCTGAGTAATTATTTTGTAATGTGAAACAAGTAAAGTAATTGATTCAAAACTTCTTCCATATGTTGCCACTAACTTAATTATGAGGGTTGAATAACACAAGCCATCCTGAAGACAAGAGCCTTGGAATAATACAAAAGAAAATATTTCTGTGCTTGCCACTATTCAGGAAGTGGCTATCTTACAACTGCACTAACAATAGCGCAATGGCAATAATTATTTAATGACCACACTGATCTGAGTGCCAGAAGGAAATCTCTGCCTGAAAATAATTATGAGGCTATTCTAAATATCTTAGAGTATTATTAGATTAATCAATTACGTTTTTATCAATAACTGAAGTGCATATTAACACCAGTAATAGCTCCATTTTTTGACCATTTACTTTCTATGTATTGGTTACTATGCTTGATACTTCGTATGTATGTCATTCAATCTGTAAGGTGGATATTATGTTATCATCATCTTTTTTAAATCAAGAAGACAGACTCGACAATGTTATTTGCCTAAGATCACAAAGTGAATAAAGATAGCAACAGTTCCCTTGCCCTTAAAAATTATGTTATACTCCCAGTCCTACATGTAAAATTAAGCACAGAACAAGTGTCCTGCTCCCCAGTACTTTTCAAGCTAGTGAGAAATGATTCCCAGTCAGAAACCTTTCAGAGAGAATATAATAAGTACTCAATTGTGGGGCTCTATTTTTGAGCATCTAGCACCTGGACATTCAAATAATCAAACTCAGACCAAGACACATCTCAAAATCATGTGAATGGAATTTGAGCTGCTTTAACTGCACTGAAAAGTTGCCTCGGTGTAGCAGAGGCAAGGAGGAAAGCCACTAACATTTATTTCAAATTTAATTTCAAACTAAATTTCATTTCAAACTAAAGTGACCTGTTTTAGAAGTATTTCGCAATAGAATAAATTTAAATTTAGATTAGTTAATTTGCCCAGAAATCCTAGCGTAAAGTGATGAATCTAAAATTTGGGCCCTCATGTATCTGGTTCCAAAACCCAGACAAAAGATATTTTATAGCAAAAGAGCATACACATGGAGCCTCAGTCTTCCCATAAGTAAAAGTGACATGATAATAATACCAACCACCTTATAGTTTTTAAAAATTTGAATCTCAGAATTGGAATATTATTGCCTATTCAACATTTTTTAATGGTTACACACCATTATGAATGCATTCAAAACCACTAAATTATACACTTAAAATGTGTAAGATGGTAAATTTTGTTATGTGTATTTTACCACACAAAAAATAATAAACTAGAAGAAAACACAATTAACAAATAAATTTTGTTAATGAAGAGGTGGTATTATTGGAAACTCGGAAACATTTACATCGGAAAAATCACAATGTACACATCTCAAATTTTTTATATTCTCACAAAAAGTTTTACTAGAGAAACACACATAGTGAATATATATTTTCTAGGGAAAGAGAGTTTTTGAAATAGTAGTCCAGCATTCAACTCAAATATTTGGAAAATAGCAATTAAATCCATAATGAAAAAGCAATAAAAGAGCAAAAACTAATACTATAGTTAAAATGAAAAAGAAAGCATAAAAATAAATTCAACTTGACTGTGGTAAAAAAAAGAAGGACTGACTATTTTAAAATATTTATAAGCTGAAATTCATGTTGAGTGCATTCATGGAAAAGGGAAAAGCTGGAAATAAACAAATAACAGAACCAAAATGGGTTATTAATAATAGACTAGAGACTGGATATAATATTTAATAATATGACTAATTAATTGTAAGCTCAAAGTACACAAAACTCAGATCCAAAGGATATAGTCCAGTTTGTGGAGGGAATAGACTCGATGAGGAATTATAGATTTTTTTTGAACACTTCATAATTTATTTAGCTTGGATTTTTTCAACCATATCCCTCCAACACGAAAAGCATGTGTAATGGATGCTTGTTTTTTTAATTTTACTTTATGTTCGAGGATACATGTGCAGAGCGTGCAGTTTTGTTACATGTATATACATGTGCCATGGTTGTTTGCTGCACCTATTAACCCATCATCAAGGTTTTAAGCCCAGCATGCATTAGATATTTGTCCTAATGCTCTCCCTCCTCTTGACCCCCACCCCCTGACAGGACCCAATATGTGATGCTCCCCTCCCTGTGTCCATGTGTACTTATTGTTCAACTCCCACTTAGGAGTGAGAAAGAACATGTGGTGTTTGGTTTTCTGTTCCTGTGTTAGTTTGCTGAGAATAATGGCTTCCAGCTTCATCCATGTCCCGACAAAGGACATGAACTCATTCTTTTTTTATGGCTGCATAGTATTCCATGGTGTATATGTGCCACATTTTCTTTAGCCAGTCTATCATTAGTGGGCATTTGGGTTGGTTCCAAGTCTTTACTATTGTAAATAGTGCTGAAATAAACACATGAGTGCATGTGTGTTTATAGTAGAACAATTCACAGTCCTTTGGATATATACCCACCAATGGGATTGCTGGGTCAAATGGAATTTCTGGTTTCAGATCCTTGAGGAATCGCCACACTGTCTTCCACAATGGTTGAACTAACTTATACTCCCACCAACAATGTAAAAGCACTTCTGTTTCTCCATGGCCTCACCAGTTCAACAATTTTTCTACCCTTTATTCAAAAGTGTTACATGAAGTAAATTAAATGATGAATGAAAAATGTCTGAAATATATTAGACAATTGATAAATGAAAGCTTTTGTCCTTTTATTAATGCAATGTATTGGGAAGAAAATTTACAATGATGCATTTATTTTGAAGCATTTGAATCTTGATACCTTTTAAAACACTGAAACTGAAAGAGCTCAAATAAATCTTAGGAGTATTCTTGGTTACATATGTGCAGAGATGCAAATAATTTTTTTCCAGATAAAATTTCTAACAGAAAAATGAACCAATCAAGCCTTAATTTAACAAAAGTAAACTCCCTTGCAAACTGATACTTTCAACAGTGCTTATTTTCATTACATTGCATTAGTTATTTATAATAGTACTTACTGTCTTATAACATAAGTGTTTTACAACAGACAACATACCAAGACTGACACTTAAACCATAGGTAGGATGGGACTTGCATAATCCTGTTCATGAGTTCTTGGTAACAGTGAGACACAGTACTCCCCACCCCCAAAGGTAGTGTGCTTTGGTTCCAGAGAACAAAAGGAATTATCTACAAATCCTCTTAATTGGCACTGTTTCATAAGACATAGAGATGCACCACTGGTGCTAGACACAAGATAATAAAATAAATCATCTGAGTATTGCCTAAAATGTAAAATAGGTGTGACATAACCTCAGAAAAAAAGTAAATTGAATCACAAAATCAGGAAAGTATATCCTTCTAAATTTTCTTTTATATTTTTCTGATTATGTCAAAGGTAAGTCTCTCCTATACTATTGAAATCAAGCTAGTATTATTTTAAAATTTTGTGTAACAAGATTAAAATGTTATTTATAATCCCCAGGGTAAGTACTACAAAAATGAAAATAAAATAAAAATACAAAAAAAAAAATGGAAGGGGAAAATAAGAAGGCAGTCAAATAGTCCGCTAGAAAAATGCAATCACAGAAATACAATTTTTAGAGAAAAAAAATGATTTTAAGAGAACACTATACTATGAGTACTTGGACACCAATGAATTTGATAACCTAGATAAAACAAATGTTTAAAAACACACAAACTACCAAAACGAATCCAAGAAGAAATAGAAAATAAACCTATAATGAGTAAAGAAGTAAAATCATTAATCAAAAATTCTGGAAAAGAAAGCAGAGAGGAGAGGAGAAGAGAGGGAAGGAAGAGGGAAAAGAAAAGGAAAGGAGATAGTTTTACTTGTGAATTCTAACAAGTTTTTATGGTTTTTGTTTTTTTTTTTTTTTTGAGATGGAGTCATTGCATCCATTCACCCAGGCTGGAGTGCAATGGCGCAATCCTGGCTCACTGCAACCTCCACCTCCTGGGTTCAAGTGATTCTCCTGCCTCAGCCTCCTGAGTAGCTGGGATTACAGGCACCCACCATCACGCCCAGCTGATATTTTGCATTTTTAGTACAGATGGAGTCTCTCCATGTTGGTCAGGCTGGTCTTGAACTCCCAATCTCAGGTGATCCACCCGCCTCGGCCTCCCAATGTGCTGGGATTACAGGCCTGAGACACTGTGCCCAGCCCTAACAAGTTTTTTAAAAAGAATGAACACCAATGCTTCTCAACCTCTTCCAAAAAATAAAAGTGCAAAAACAAAATACTTCCTAACTCATTCTATGAGGTCATCACCATGTGGATTAAAAAAACAGATACAGAAATCACAAGAAAATTATAGACAAATATCTTTTTGTTTCCTTTGCTATAAGTGCAAAAATCTTTAACCAAATTCTAATGAATTGAATCTACTAACATTTTCAAATAATTATATGTCCTGACCAGTCAAATTTATTCCAGGAATGCAAGATTTGTTCAACATATGAAAATCAATTGATGTAATATAGCATATTAACAGCATGAAGGGGAAAAACAAAGCATGATCATAACAAAGTGAGAAATAGCATTTGGGAAAACCCAGCACTCTTTCATGACAAAAACACTCAACAAATTAGCACTAGAATGGTAGTTCTTCAACGTGAAAAAGGATGTTTATAAACAAAAAAGCTAACATTATGTTAAATGGTTAAAAACTGAAAGTTTTCCTACCAAGATAGGAAACAAGACCAGTATGCCTGCTTTCATCATTTCTGTGCAGCTTTGTATTTGAAGCTTTAATTAGAGAAATTAGGCAAGAAAAAAGAAATAAAATACACCCAAATTAGAAAGGATTATATAAAATTATATTTATTCTCACATGACTTGATCTTACATGTAAAAACCCTTGAAGAATCTACAAGGAAACTGATTAGAGCTAACAAACAAGCAATGTTTCAGGATACAAGATCAACATGACAAACTGACATGACAAAGTCAGTTGAAATTCTACACAACAGCAATGAACAATCTAAAAATGAAATTTAAAATAAATTCATTTACATGATCGTTAAAAAATACCTAGTACGAAGCAAGATTAAACTTTAAACATAACAACCAATTTGTCACCACATTATGTAATAAATTAATTTAGATTAATAACAGGACCTTAACAGCATGAGAGACAGTTTCCAAGCAACCCTCCCCATCTACC
Organism: Saguinus oedipus; assembly: GCA_031835075.1. Classification (NCBI taxonomy): domain Eukaryota; kingdom Metazoa; phylum Chordata; class Mammalia; order Primates; family Cebidae; genus Saguinus; species Saguinus oedipus. The sequence continues at coordinate 75,874,488 of CM063191.1, read as the reverse complement.
CTGCCCTGTAATTCATTCCTCAAATGACAACCTCTCTATAACTCTGAGAGTGCTGACCTATATTAAAATGGAAATATCTCAATTACGAGAACAGAAGGGAGTGTTATGAAAGAAAAACATTACCTACTAGGGTATTTTGCAGACACAAATCCTGCCTTTACTTTGGAAAACTTCCAAAAAAAAGGAATTGCTTCTGTTCTTTTTTAAGACAAGTTTTCGTATACATTTATAGGGTACAAGTGTAATTTTGTTTCATAATTAGACTGCATAGTGGTGAAGTCTGGTCTTTTAGGATATCCAACACCCAGATAATGCACATTGAATCTATTAAGTAATTTCCCGTCATCCATCCCTGTCCCAAACTTCTGAGTCTCCATTTTCTATTATTCCACACTCTATGTCCATGTGTACACATTGTGTAACTTCCACTTATAAGTGAAAACGCGGTACTTTTCTGTGTCTGAGTTGTGCTTAAGGTGATGGCCTTCATTTTCATCCACATTGTTGCAAAAAATATGATATCATTCTGTTTTAAGACTGAATAGTATTACTGTGTGTGTGTGTGTGTGTGTATACACCACATTTTATCCAATTATCTGTTGATGGACACTTAGGTTGGTCCTACACCTTTGCTATTGTGAATAATGCTGTGATAAGCATGAGTGCAGACATAATTTTGGCATAGTAATTTTTTTTCCTTTGGGTGGACACTAAGTAGAGGGATTGCTGGATTAAATAGAATTTCTCTTGATTTTTGTGTTTTTTTTTAATTTTTATTGCATTATAGGTTTTGGGGTACATGTGCAGAACGTGCAAGATAGTTGCATAGGTACACACATGGCAGTGTGTTTTGCTGCCTTCCTCCCATTCACCCACACTTGGCATTCATCCCCAGGCTATCTCCCCCAGCCCCCCCCCGCTGTCCCTCCCCCATTTCCCCCAACAGTCCCCAGTGTATAGTAGACCGCCTCTCTGTGTCCATGTGTTCTCATTTTTCTCACCCACCTATGAGTGAGTATATGCAGTATTTCTTTTTCTGTTCTTGTGTCAGTTTGCTGAGAATGATCTCTTGTTAATTCTTTGAGAAAATTCGACATTGTTTTCATGGAGGTTGTACTAACTTACATTCCCACCAGCAGTGTGTGAGAGTTCTCTTTTTCTCCACATTTTTGCCAATATCGGTTTTCTTTTTTATGATAGCCATTATGACTCATGTAAGATTATATTTAATTATGGTTTTAATTGGCATTTCTCTGATGATTAGTGATGTTGAACACTTTTTCAAATGCTTGTTGGCCATTTTTATGTCGCCTTGCCCTTAATAGAGGCAACTGTCTGTTGCAGGAATCAGATTAGGCTGTATCTCTTATGGGTCATGATATCTGTGTTTTCCATCGTGACAGTTGACTGTGAATCTTGCATTTGTTGGCTCCAGACCTCTCAAATATGTATTTCCCACCTCTCGAGTGTGTAAATATTAATAGTTACATTGTCCATCAGAGAGAGGCTTTAATAAGAGACATTTTTTAAACATTTATTTTAAGTTCAGGGGTACATGTTCAGGTTTGTTACATAGGTAAACTTGTGTCATAGGTGTTTGTTGTACAGATTATTTCATCACTCAGGTATTAAGCCTAGTACGCATTAGTTACTTTTTCCCGAAGGCCCTCTTTTGTATTATTCCCTTCTATGTGTTCATGTGTTCTCATCATTTAGCTCTCACCTACAAGTGAGAATATGTAGTATTTGGTTTTCTATTCCTGCAGTAGTGTGCTAAGGATAATGGACTCCATCTTCATCCAGGACCCTGCAAACGACATGATCTCATTCTTTTTAATTGGTGCATAGTATTCCATGGAGCATATGTACCATATTTTCTTTACCAGCCTATCATTGATAGGCATTACAGTTGATTCCATGTCTTTTATCACTGTATTCAAGTAATTACTTTTCTTTCAAGTGTGCCTTTGAGTGTGAAGTGTAAATAAATAGTACAAGCTTGTAGTTCTTCTGAAACAACTCACTGGCATTGCAATCCCTTTGCCATTTGTCATAACTGAAAATAATAGATGAGGCTAGGCCACAATGTTCTTAACCTAAATCCTTAGCTAATTTATTCATTTTGTTAGAAACTTAAAGAAGTTTCTGCTTTCTAATGAAAGCTTAGAACACTCTTCCTGGGTAAGAAGCTGACCTATGAAGCAGAATAGATATTTGGAATTTATGAATTCATTGGTAAGTTTTCAGAGGACCTAGACACTGAGTATGCACAAAAATATAGCACTTACACTGTTAAGGAATAAAGTGTCCTTTCTAGAACCAGTTTCTTTTTGGAAATGGTCATTCATACCGGGGACACACACCACTAAAGATGCACTGTAGAGGTGGAATTATCACCATAAATGTGCCCTTCATCTTTTCTTCTGTCTTATAAATGTAATACATGTTGACTGATTGAATCATTCATCCAACTAACATTGAGCATCTTATATGTTCCATGAATGGTGTTAAACATTCCCCAGTGCTAAGTGGTGAGCAAGAGGGACATCATCCTTATCCTCAAGGAGCTTACAGTTCAGTGTAAAATAGCAAAACAAAATAGTATTTTTGATTGAAATGACAAATTATTCAAATGGTATGTAGGAAGAATACAGTTTTCTGTGAGGGACTAGTGTAAAAAAGGGAATCAAGGAAAGCCTCTGTGTTTATATCACTTTGAAATTGACAATGAGAATAACAATAAATTAATCATGTGAGAACTTGCAGGAAGAACATACCAGGAAGCAGAAGAATAAGTACAAGGGCTTTGAGGTGAAAGTGGGCTTTAGGAATTTAAAGAATTGCTGAAGTAGACTGGGCCAGGAAGAAGGGGTGATAGAAAACAAGTTCCTGGAGGTAGTCTTATGCCAAATAATGATGAAGAGTCTTGACTGCAGTAAAGAGTTTGGCTTGTGTTATAAGTGTGATAGGAATCAACTGGTGGCTTCTAAGCAACAGATTCACATTATCTCATACATACTTATAGAAAAAGATATTCTAAGATCTCTATGATGAATGTATTTCGAGGGTCAACAGTGGAATGAGAAGTTCATAAGTGGGTTATTGTGAAAAAAAAATCGGAAACTGTATAAGAGCACAGAAATTATTTTTGTCCTGAGTTAATTACTATTATAATTCTGGTGTGTTTTCTTCCCATTATTTTTATAAAAAATGAAATTGTAATGTACACATTGATTTGCAACCTAACTTTTGATTAGTGTTTTGAAACCAGTTTCAACAGAACTTTCTGGAAAGAGAAGAAAGAGAAGGCAGGCATTTCTTACTTCTCAGTTTGAAGGAACGTTATTCTGTTCCCTGTTTGTTCCTCCTTAGCACTGCGCCAGCCAGGGTACTGTTTCTTATGGTCTACATGGATCCAGATAAGCAGAGGATGAATGAGAGGGCCTGGCTGCAGTGTTAGCAAGTTTAAAACAGATCATTCTTTAATCTATGCTACTTTGAATCTGAACCTTCTGTAGCCCTCACTCCTCTACCCTGAGACTTCAGTACCTTACTGTTTTCCCACCTCACACACTTGCATCAGAGTGCCTGCAGTTTGCTGAGAAAGTCTGCTGTTCTGTTTTGAAGCCACTGCATGGCAGAAATATAAAGTCCCATCTTTGGCAGAAAAGTAAATGGAGGTCCAGAAAGGGCTAATAATTTGTGTCACATTCCAGGAAATAATCAGAAGAGTGTAGACTAAATCTCAGGTATCTTAGCTCCCAGGCTAGTGCTCTTTTTTCCACAGTAGCAGCACTTTCTCTCATAATTATCAGCAAATTCAGCCTCCAGCACATCTATAATAGATTCAGGGCCAGAGCAGAAACAGAAACAGGGCAGAACACAGTCCTGGAACACTGAAAACAATTTGAGTTCTCATTAGAATAATTATGACCATTTTGCTGGTTCAGGACAGCTTTGAGCTTGAGCTTAAAGTTACTGTGTGGGGAGCTTTGGTAAACTGATTTCTTTTATCACTTTATTGCTTACTTTTTCAAGTGACTGTGACTTTCCTTCCTTCTTCTCTTCCTTTCTTTCCCCCTTCCTTTCTTCCTTTCTCTCTCTCTTTCTTTCTCTCTTTCTCTCTCTTTTTTTTTCTCTCTCTCTTTCTTGTTTTTAAAACTGATTCATGCCAGCTCTCTGTCTTTGGCCACCAAGTTCAATTTGCGTGTTAAATATCACATTTATAAACTGAGTCAAACCAAGAAATGAATAATAAATATGAAGACAAAACGGTAAAAAGTTCAGAAATTTAGATGAGAGAAAGTTCCAATTCTCATGGAAATAGTTGTCTCACCCAGGGCTTATTTATATATGACTAAGATGAAATGTGTCCATGAATCAGCATCTATTATTAGATATTGATAATTCAGTTCATATGCATAGGAATGATGAGCCTGCATGTGGTGGCAGTGAGCTCATATATATATTTTTAAATGCTTACAGTTTGCTCTTATGTTTCTATTCATTCTGAGCCACAGCTAAACATCCCTTCTGACATGTTTTATTTCATTTCTTTTTTCTTATGTAGCTCTTTAACTTGAATTGGTAGGCTGGTATGGAGATAAGAATATCAAGGGGAGGAAGTTATTCCATGTTCTTTCACCATTTTAATATACAAAACTGCAAAACTAACTACAGATGGATGAAATTAAGTATTAGAATCACATAAAAGAGTGCAATATAGGCCTGGCGTGCTGGCTTGTGCCTGTAATCCCAGCAATTTAGGAGGCCTAGGCAGGTAAATCACTTGAGGCTAGGAGTTCGAGACCAGCCTGGCCAACATGGTGAAACCCCATCTCTACTAAAAATACAAAAAATAGCTGGGTGTGGTAGTGGATGCCTGTAATCCCAGCCACTCAAGAGGCTGAGTCAGGAGAATCGCTTTAACTCTGGAGGCAAAGGTTGCAGTGAGCTGAGATCAAGTCACTTGCACTACAGCCTGGGCAACAGAGTGAAAGACTGTCTCAAAAAAAAAAAAGAGTAAAATAGAAAAACCTGTTCCTTACTAATACCAATTACAGATGACATAGATTGACATCATTAAGATATCTTGCACACCTAAGTTCCATATGTTGTACTAAGAGTTTTCATGTATATTTTGTCTTCATTATCATGACAGCCTCGCAAAGCATATTTAGCTTCAGTTCCCAATAAGGAAACAAAACTTTTGAAAGATCAAGTAAATTCAAAGTCAACCAAAGTTAAATAGTTAATGATGAACCTGACATTTAAAATGGGAGTTGCCAAACTCTTATGTCTACAGCCTTCTTTGGGACTGCATTGGTAGGAAAATATAGAAATAAACAATTCCTCATTGTTGGAACATAAAGTTAATAGTGAAAAACGACAATCAATTTGTTTGACAGAGTTAGGTTTGATTAATCTCATTCTGTCTTCATATTTTTATCTTGATTTGACTCAGTTTATAAATTCGATGTCTAGCTAACATACAAAATTGGACTTGGTGGCCAAAAACAGAGAGCTGGTATGAGTCAAGTTTAAGAACAAAAGGAAAGAAAGAGGGAGGGAGGGAGGGAAAGAAGGAAGGAAGGAGAGAGAAAGGGGAAAAGGAAAGAAAGAAAGAAGAAAAAGGAAAGGAAGAAAAGAAAGAAAGAGAGAAAAAAAAAGAGAGAGAGAAGGAGGGAGGCAGGAAGGAAAGGAGGGTGGAAAAGAAAGAGAACTGATCTAGTGTGAAGTTTGGGGATTGCATCTTGTTAGCATAGTAATTATTGTGCCATATCTTGCTCATGCAAAATATTCTGGCACAAATGATATTAAAAAAAAATTAGAACCCTACAAATTAGTCTCATTAGAATGTTAGAATTAAAAGGAGCTTAGAAATCATGTAGTACATCATCATGGTTTTGAAAATAAGTAAACCAAGACCCAGAGAGGGACTGTGACTTACCCAAGGTTTCACAGAGAGTATTTGCCACATTCTGCTTTAGAATGTTGGTATAGATATACTAGAGATTACCTAATTTTGCTACCTGAAGCATTGTTATGATTTAAACTAATGGAAGTTGAATAATTATCAAGGAAATATATAAAGTAGTTAAAGTCCTACAAAATAAATCTACCAATCAATAATTATTTGTATACTTCTGCTAAACTATGTTGTGAGGAAAAGAGATGAATATGATTCAGTCCTTGCCTCTAGGAAACTCAGTTTTGTAATAAAAAAAAAACAACATATGTAAAAATTAAATATACAACCCAAAAGGCAACACAAGGTAGTGGGAAGAGAATAAGAATGGGAATCAGGATATCTGTGTCTGAGTCCCCGTTCTAACACAACTTATTGTGGAATTACTAACTATGTCATTCTGGCAATGCTTTGGCTCTGTTTCCTTCCCTGAAATAAGGGGATTTGATTATTGCTATGTCAAGGAATGGTATGGGAGGGTAGTAGCTCTCCCTGTCTTCATCAGGTCCTGCTGCTTAATGAGGATAATGTCAACACATATCTAACATCAACAAATACATAATTATATTCAATATATATTTTACATAATATTATATAAAATATTTGATATCACCAAGCAGCATTTTCTTAATACTGCCAATGCAGTATCAAGTCAGATCTTCTAAGGAACTCCCTACACTTCCCCGACTCTTTTAAACTAAATCTCTGCCCTTAACCTTTTGTTATATAGAGACAATTTCTAAGAGTCCTTCCAAATTTAGATTCTAAGCCAGTTACGCTAGGTATGATCAGTGTGGCACTGCCAGTGGTGTTATAGGAGAACAACAACAACAAAAAGAATCATCACCAAGAGTAATGGGAATAGGGAAACATCTCTAAATTTTATTGGATCTATGGTAAAGATGTTGGGTTTTAAATAGGTTGAGGAGCAGTGAGTACATTCTGCGAAGAAGTGTCAGGGGTCACAGAGATGGAAAAAAAACAGATGCCTAGAGAAGAGTGAAAAATCTAATTTGGCTGAAATAGAAAAATGAATGTAAGTGGTGGCTTGGTAAAGTAATCTGGGGTTAGACAAATTGCCAGGCCAAGTACTGTGTTACTCTGTTTTTTTGTTGGTTGGTTGGTTGGTTGTTTTGTTTTGTTTTGTTTTTGCCATTTTCATTGGATGCCAAAGGAGGCATACTAAGCTAAGGAAATAAAAGGTGATACTAAATGCCATTTGAAGCCACATGCAATCAGCCTATAAACTACCATACCAATAACCAATAAAAATGTTAAGTTTTCATTTTATGCTTTTTCCCATTCTGGCCCTAGGCTGTATGTGGTCCTTTTGTGGCCTTCTCTTTTCTCTCATAGTTGTTCTTCTATTAGCCCAAATTCACAAACGTTGGGGCCTAGAATGTAATTAGCACAGTTACTTTCTTGTTGTGCCTAGGTGAGACAAACCCACAAAAGTCCAGTGAGGGCCTAACCAGGGAGCTACCACCAACGAAGGGGAAAAATGATCCAGAAGAGAGAGAGTGATCTTACAATGGTGAGCTAGAACCTCTGAATGGCAACCTGGAGTAGATGCAAGAACAGTAACAGGTCATGGCTAATAAAAGAAATACAGAAAGGTGGTACTGTAAACAACTTGGATGGAATTCACAGAGGTCTCGATTTTATCAACACTTTACTGAATTCACTGGGAATAAAAGAAAGAACTGGGAGCATAGATTAAAGAGGGAAAGAATAACTTACACTGTAACATATTGTCTTTATTCTGCACCCATCCCTTAATACACCACTTTCCTATGAATAAAAGAGTGCATAAATTATTTTGTATTAATAGCAACAACTACAATCAAACCAAAAAACAAACAACCATCCTGAAACATCTTTAAAGCACAGCTTACAAACACATTTTACATAACTACAAAAGTCAGAGTCTACTGTAGTATGATTACTTAGTAAACTGAGAGCCAGTCAGACATTGGTCTTATTTATTCAACAAATTCAATGAATAGGGCAAAATATAGTGACTGTAATGATAGATATTAGTTGTAAGCATCCCTTTTCAGGCCCATAGCTCTTAGTGGTTGTCATGTTAATTAGAGAGAGAGAGGGAATGAGTGCATAAACCTTGTGAAAGTTATTGATGTCAACTCTATAGGGACTGGTCTTCTGGTTATCTAACCAATCACCATGTATTTTATTTTAAGTCACTCAACAGACATTCACTGAGCATCTACCATTTGCATGATGCTGGGAAAGCTAGACTAATTACATAGTCACTCTGTTTCTTGCATAGAGAGAGAAATATGCAGGCCCTAATTATTCTACCAAATTCTTATTTTCCCTATAAGAAACTAGATTCAAATTCAATATGTCATATAGTACAATAAATTGTAGATACCCTCATGGACTTTAGAGTCTAAGAGAGAAAATGTGGTTTCACAGGAAAATAGAATTTAAGCTGCATCATAAATGATTTGTAAAACTACATAAAGAGAGAGGAGGAAAAAAAGCATACGTGACAGGGAAATAGTATGAACAGAGCCAGAAATGTGAATGTTTAATGATTTTTCAAGAGACTTTGAATTTTTCATATTTTATATTTATGCAGGTTTCATTATCCAACGTAATTAACCAGACCAGGGATTCTAGGAACTGCATTGAATGAAGAAAGTATTTTGAACCATTTAAGACCCCTCAGCAAATCTAAACATGGCCAAACAATGCCGCTAGGTAACCTATTCCTGACCTCAGCAGTTCGCTTTGCCATTTTAAAGTTCTTTTACATTTGTCTTAAATTAATACCTTCCCAAAGTTCTAAAGACCTGGCTTCCCATCTACAGAATTTATTTGTAGGGGACACTGACTATGTAATATAGGATCACCATTGTTTCCCTAAGGCTGTGGTCAATCTCTGATATTTGAATTTTTCACAGATCCTTGGCCCTAAGCATAACTTACTATACTGGAAAACTGGACCTAACTAACTGATGGTAGGGGCCCAGTTAAATGGTTCCTTTCTGTTACCTTCAAGGGGCCTCAGTTAGTGCTGTCCTGACCCTGAGTGCTACTTCAAGCCTTCATTATTTTCTATGGCACAAATAGGGAGTTTAAAATATTTATTAATATCTATGTTGCTATGAGTTGAGGAAGGCACTTTATCTCCCTTCCCTGATTTCATTCTTAATACTTTCTGTTCTTTATGTGTCTTCACATTTAAATAGTCATTATGATTTTAAAAGAATTCTCATCTTCATTTCTTACTTGATCCTCACAACAGTCTTGTGAAGCAGAAAAGGAAGATATTATTACATGACATAGCAGATGAGAAAAGAGCTTCAGAGTGGTAAATTGTCTTGCCCAAGATCACACAGTTAAGAAGGAGAAGAGATAATACTAGAACCCAACTCTAATTAGTATCAAGTAGTTAAGCTGTAGACCCAATGTTGCCATTATTTAAACTCCTGTACTATAAGTGTTTCAGGGTAGAGAGATGGAGTTGGCATTTGACTGGCCCCAGAAATAATAGATCAGAGTTATTACGTATACTCCATTCTCTAAAACTGAGTATAAATAGGAGATTTCTGGAAAATTCTGATAGCTTAGAGTTGGTAAGCCAGTCTGTTTTCTTTGCTTCTCTAAACTTAATAGATAATGATCATTTTTCATGTTAATAACAGGCTGATTTCAACAAATGGATTAATGTATCTCAAATAGAATTTCAAGTACATTAGGAAATTTTCACAAAGTGCCCTTAAAGAGGAAGGAAGCAGTGGACAGAATGAGCAGTTGTTTTTTTAAGAGCGTTATGACAAATAGAAAATAATCTGAGAGCAATAAAGAAGTAGTTTTGAATATACTAAATTTTTGATGAAACAAGTAATTATTTTGGAAATATAATTATGTCTCTCTGTGTGTGTGTGTATTGGGGGTGCGATACTTATATTCCAAGAAATTTTAGGCATCAAAACCAGCTAATACCTCAGTGATTCAGAACTCAAATACTGGCAACCTCACCTATCTAAACATAGCTGACAGAGACAGAAAGTAAGCACAATTAGTCCCAAATTGACAGAATAGATGTCATAAAGTTCATAAACTAAAACCCACACTCTGTTCTATAGGAGATTTTCCCTTTTCTACGTATATTCTTTCCAAATAAAATCGTCAGGATTTCACTCATTTTTATTAAGTTAAAACTCTGTTCTAACTAGCTGGATTAGTGTTTTCAAAGCCACAGAAAATAAGAAAGAACTCATCCAAACAATAGAGACTGCTTCAGACAGGAGCACTGAGTGTAGCAAGAAATGATATTAAGAACTTTAAAAGGTGGAGATAGAACCACTATATAAATATTGAAAATCAATGGGGCTATTTTAGTGTATGTACAGACAATCCTATAGATTTCAATAGCCCTGGAAGAAGCAATGCGTACAGTACAATAACTGATGTTTATAATGATGGCCTTCAGTTATTCTGAAAAGAGTATATTAAATGTCAGGGTTGGTTCCCCTTAAATTAAAACAATACTATTACTAATAACAACAAAAATTTAAGCATTTGTAAACGTCTTTAGCGTTTAGAAAGTACTTTCTAAAAAATATGCCTCATATTTATTTCATCCAGTCCAACCCTCTATGTACAGATAATGAAACTGAACGCAATGTTAAATAACTTGCCAAAGATCACGTAGCTTATCAGTGGCAGGCTTGAAACTAAGATCCTTGTCCTATGAATCTGGATTAGTGTTTCCTTCGTACATCATGGTCCGTTGTTTATAAAACTGCTTAAGTGGGTAGGAAATACATATGTTTTAGAAATATCTGCAACTAAAATGATGTTTTAAATGTTCTGGTATTTAAAGAGCTACACAATCATTTCTACAGAATACCATTTTCTAAAATACATATCTCTAGCAGATTTCAGAACATGTAGGTTTTAGTCTGTTCCCTCCAACCCCATGGTGAATATTATCCGCTTTTGTTTTAATAAACAATTGCTATAACAAAAAGGAAAATATAACAAGCCATTTTGTGAATTTCTAATCTTATAAGTACAAGAAAATAAACCTTATAATTTTATAAAACTAACCACTGCTTTTTAAAGTATTATTTTAATGAAATTTAATATATGAACATGTTAAGTTTCAAATTTTCCAATGGAAGTGATTTGTATTATAAAATGATTTAGTCACAGGGATTTTAAAAATAGAAAGTTTCCATTTGGTATTTATAATACGATTCAGTTCACCCATACTGCTCTTAAATATAACTTTACTTGTGAAAAATGAGGCTTAGCTGGAGTTTAGCACTGAAATAATACAGGCATGTGTGTGATGTTTTTTAAAATTAACTCATTGATTTAAACATATCAAGTGAAGTTGTGACTGAGGTTGTATATACAGCAATCAATTTAGGCAGACTATAGCACAGTTGATTTTAATAAATAAGCAAAATGCCTTAATTGTAAGCCTTGAGACTCAAGTTTGTGAAATAAATAAGGACATAACTTTATTTTTTGTTTAAGGTGTATTCATTGTGTGAATCCCATGATAGTGTTGAGGTATTTGAGGTATATCTGAATTGTTTATTTCTCAGAGGAGAGAAAACAAAAATCTTATCTGTATGCCAAGTTATAAGAATGTTGATTCCTATAACTCATATTGATATTAAAAGGCCTTTTCTCTATAATTTGTTTGCTCCAGTAGTGAATATTTTCTAAGTAAATCTATGGTCATACTGCTTTTCTGTACACTTTTCAATGTTTGGACAATTCACCTATGTCTACTTGTTTTCAATGTATATTTTGTTTCTCTCAGAAGAAGAAAAACAGATTGAATCTGTTTCTGAGAAACAGGTGTGCAATTTATTCTGTTGCTCATCATCTTCTGTAAGAAAAGATATTTTTGGGCCGGGCGCGGTGGCTCAAGCCTGTAATCCCAGCACTTTGGGAGGCCGAGGCGGGTGGATCACGAGGTCAGGAGATCGAGACCATCCTGGTCAACATGGTGAAACCCCGTCTCTACTAAAAATACAAAAAATTAGCTGGGCATGGTGGTGCGTGCCTGCAATCCCAGCTACTCGGGAGGCTGAGGCAGGAGAATTGCCTGAACCCGGGAGGCGGAGGTTGCTGTGAGCCGAGATCGCGCCATTGCACTCCAGCCTGGGTAACAAGAGCGAAACTCCATCTCAAAAAAAAAAAAAAGAAAGAAAGAAAGAAAAGAAAAGAAAAGATATTTTTTCATATGCTCCATAGAATAATATGTTTCCATTCTGATAGAAAATATATGCATGTATAAGTTCTTCAGAAGGATCATTTTGAGGATAAAGGGAAGGAGCCATGTTTCTTTAAGATACTCAACAACAGCATTTTTTAAGAAAAATCTTCAAAGTAACATAGCTATACTAATAAGGCATATGGATTTCTCTAGTTAATTATTTGGTTACGTTGTCTTGGAATTATTCAAACATTAAAGAGAGATAGTCTGAAGATCCTCCTCTGTCTGACGAACTTCCAAAGCACTGTCATTGCATCTCATACATGACTGAAGAACCAAGCTGACATGATCTGAAAATTGGTCACAAAATTCTGAGGTCATAAAATAATACACAACTGGATCAAAAAAAAATTCAGATTTGCAAGACACAGGGAAATAATCTGGAAATGGAGAGTGCTCTTAATAAAAAACGCAGTTCAAAAAGACATGTTCCTTCATCATCATAAAGAATGCAAAGTTGAGGTGGTAAGGAGTGAAACACAATGAACACTACTTCACATATCAGGACCATCTCCCAAGCCTTTTTTCCTCTCTTTGGTACTCCTAGGGGAAACTTGGAATTCCCGTAAAGATTTTCTTGTTTTCCATGTGCAACAAGTAATAATTATAATGGATAATACAAACCCTCCAAGTTCAGCTACAGTTACCATGCCAATGGAGGAAGCCATGCTAATGTGCTGAAGCTCTAAGTCAGCAAAGCAGTATTCAGTGTTGTTGGCTAAGTCAGTGCTTCTCAGAATGGAAAGTGGTAAACAAGCAGTCCCCATGATGACCCAGATGGCAGCAGTGATACCCATGTCGTACCTACACTTCCAGTCTCTAACTCTGAAGTGCTTGAGGAGAAAGAAGCACCTCTGAAGACTGATGCATGTCAGGAAGCAAACGCTGGTATATATGTTGAGATACTTCAGGTAGAAGCACAGCAGGCTTAGGGCCCAATGGAAAGGCAAGTGGTGGCTGATGTAATAGTAAATACAGAGGGGTTAGGACAACACATGTGCACGGTCAGCCACAGAGAGGTTGATCATGAAAATGAAGGCTTTGTTTTTCTTGCTGATGAACTGTCACAGAACCCACAAGGTCACAGTGTTGGCCAGAAGACCAGATATGAATATGAGTATGTAGGTAGCTTCATAGAGAGAGCACTGAAATGGAGTTTGAAGATCAGTGCATTTTGCTCTTGTGCTGTTTGTGTTGTTACTTCCCACCTTGAAGACTTATGTTCATTCCTTAATAAAGCATTAGAAAGACAATTTCTGCAGACAGTAGAGTAAAAATAGAGTCAAGGGCATGTCAGTTCATGTTTGGGTGTACAAATATATTTGTTTTCTAATAAAGAAGAACTTGTGTAAACTTTTATAAATTCAAGAGTATATACATAAACTGAAAATAGCATGCCAATCTACAAATGGGTAACAGTGTTGACTATGATATTTTCAAGAATCAAGAAGATTAGTATCTTGGCAATAACCTCAGTCGTATTTTACCTTAGTATTAACAGATAAGTAATCAAACTTGCAGACCTAACCAACAGACAACTGCAAAATAGCCCCCAAACATAAATTTCAACACTGTCACGGAGTTACACATTTTAGTTTTACTGTCTTGATCTATATTTTCAAACTTTAATTTCTAAACAAATTCCTCATCATCAACCTTGGGAGAGAGAAAATTTAATTCATTGTCAACTGCAACCTTGTAAAGAATTAAGTGACTGCAAGGTGAATCTGTGAACTGTTGTGAGTAAGACATAAGATAGGAGCCTGGGGAAGGGTTGGCAGGTTACCAGGCCTCTGAATGATAGGGGCTTGGAAAAGACAGGGCTACTCAGATAACCTTTGCCTCCTTCAGAATTTTGCAAAGGGCAAAATTTGTCTTCCTTATATGTCATTGCACTTTTCAGAAGCTCCTGTAACTAAAGTTCTGTGTTTATTAGTAGAATTATGGTTACCTCATTCACATTTATTGGAACTATTTTTGCAACCACTTTAGGGAACTACCAAAGTATGTAAAGGCCTAGAGTGTATCTGGTAGTAGATACAGCAAAAAGCATCCATCTCTCTTTCAGCTCTCAGGTGAAGTCCTGGGAAAACCATTATTGTAGGAAGTTCAACTTTTAAAAATCAATTTTCTTCCCTTTGGTGAGTCAAATCTGTTATATCATTTCAACCTATTTCTGCCCGCTAAGGCCAAATAAAATAAAGTCACGTTACACATGAAAGCTCTTCACATATCTGAAGACAACAATTCTGTTCTCTCCCAAATCTTTCTTATTCAGGTTAAACACGCATTTCTAAATAATATGACATATTCCTTGCGGTTGGTTTTCTTTTCTATCGGAATATTAGGGCTTTTAGCAAAAAGCCACTACAATACAGTTTATTTTACCCTTGAAAATGACAGATGAACTACCTAATTGTTTGATACTTTTAGCAAATATATGACTTATGCCTCTACTTGCAGAAACAAAAGGATAAGTGGGGTGTTAATACTCCTTTGTACTTTTTGTTGCCTGCAAGCACAGTTAGAGTGCTACACAATTTTACAGAATTTAAAAAAATAGAAACAGTCTTAACATTAACTACCCGGTACTCAAGTACAAAAGTAAATACACATTTTGCAATAATTATTGAAATATGAGTTTGGAAAGCAGCATAGGATTTAAGACAGTGTCTAAATCATAACCAATTAAAAAGTATACAAAAACCATCTACCCATTTTTCCTCACCCGCCTATAGAAAAATGAGAACACATGGACACAGGGACGGGGGTACTACACACTGAGGTCTATTGCGGGGAATAGGGGAGGGACAGCGGGGGGGGGTAGCTGGGGAGGGATAGCCTGGGGAGAAATGCCAAATGTGGGTGAAGGGGAGGAAGGCAGCAAAACACACTGCCATGTGTGTACATATGCAACTATCTTGCATGTTCTGCACATGTACCCCAAAATCTAAAATGCAATAAAAATAAATTAATTAATTAGAAAAAAAACATCTACCCACATACAACCCATACAGTGCCAGACAATCTATTTGATATCTTTGCACTGACTAAATCGAGCTTCCAGATAGACTGTATTTACTGAGCTAACAGTTCATTGCAATAAAACAACCAGCACATTTAGGCAAACAGCTACTTTGAATAATTTTTTTTTCTGTGAATTAGCTATTTTGTTGATTCAGCCAGTTAGTCTAGTAAACTCTTTAATTCTTGCTAAAGATAAAGGTAGTAAAATTAGTAAAGCTTATTTCTATCTAAACTGTTTATTATATTCATCTAAAGATAGAGCCAACACTATCTTTTCTTGTGGCTGTTTATTTATCCATTGAATTAACTAAAATAACTGATTTTGTGTTCTCTACATTCTGTCTAAATTTTAAAATGTCATGTAAACTTGAGCCAGAACTAGTCTTAAAATAAAATTAAGAAAAAGATAATATACATGAAGTTTTTAGCTTTGTTATAAAATGACTAACAGTCACTGAGTACCTAATTTGGGCTACATGCTATGCTAAGTACTTTATATATACTGTGTCTCAATCTCTGATAACAATTCTGTGAAACAATAAAATATTATTGCTATTTTTCAGATGGGGAAACTGAACCTCCAATAAAGGCATGTTCCACTTAATCTAGAAAGCCCTTCTTAATCTCTGCACATCACAAGGCATTCCTCTGGCTGGCCACAGAATATCTATAGTTCTGATTATTTTCTTTAGTTAGAGTGCACTTAACAAATTCAGCACGCTGTAGATACGTGCCTTTCTATGGAGTCATTTTGTTGCCCTAAAGATATAGCAATCTTCCACATAACAAAGATATTATCTTACTTCTTGCTTTCCTCTATAGTAAAGTGTCCAGTAAATTGCCTTGAACATATAAAGGGTCCACTAAGTGCTTGTTGAGCAAATAACCGAATGCATGATGAATAAATATATCTGAAAAAATAAAAAGGAGAACCCAATGAAAGGAAATGAATGAATATGGGGTGGGGGTGGGGAGTTAGAATTTAGCTGTGGTATTTGATTTGACCACTAGGTGTCATAACTATACCAAGGTTCAAATATCTTTTACCATTTAACGCATAATTTGATTTAAAATCCCATTAAAGGAGAAATCATACAGGGAGAGAAGTATCAAGAGCATCCTGTGTAACTTCAGAAGCAGAATCCTTTAAAGGATCTTTTAGAGGGTTTGGAGTTATTTTATTTTTTCAGCCTCCATAGTGCCTCACGTATTTCTCTAAAGATGGTTTTGCTTCTAAATGCATTCTAGATTCCTAGAATATAAGTTTTTAAAAGCCATCAAGATGTTCTGATTGGGTTATTTTGATTTGAGAAACCAAATCCAAAAAACAGAGTACTAAAATTTTCAAATTCACACAGAAAGTTAGTGGCAATAGTTCAACTAGGATCACTTGCTTCATATGGCAGAGCAATTTCTACTTTTCTAAAAGCTTCTATGATGAAAACCATATTTTTGTTAATTATCTAATAATAATGCAAATGTTGAGAAATAAACTGATGCCAGATTTTAGACCACTAATCGCAAGAGTGAATTTTTATATGACGAATTAGTTTCTTCCAGATGTTCTGGGACAGATACAGTACTTTCTAAAATGAGTATTTCTAGTTACTAATGGTAAGATTGTATAAGAAGACTGCTTAAAAATCTCAGATTAGATTATGTTGTTTTTAAGCTTTCATTATTTCTCCACAAAAGAAATAGTTTCACTTTAGAAAACAGAGATAAGCAAAATCAAACAGATTTTATATCTCTCTATATTTTTGTGTATAAATATGTGTATGCATATACACATATGCATGTGTGGGTATAGAGATATAAAACCAGAATTTCCATTGTTAACATTTTGATGTAGAACCTTCCATACTTGTTTTTTTCTATGCAAGTGGAGCTATAAATTAATATATACAGCTATTTTAAGCAAATTTGACTAATACAGACATATAATTTTATAATCTTTTAAAATTTGTTTAATCATAATTATTGTAAATATTCTTTCACATCAATCAATAAATAATCATTTTAATGAATACTTAGAATTCCATCAGAATTATATACTACAATTTATTTAAGTAGTAGACATGGTAGATTCTCAATTTTTTTTTTTCCACAACAAAGATTTCTTTTTTTCTTTCTTTCTTTTTTTTTTTTTTGACTATTTTTTTTTCCACAACAAAGTTTATTTCTTTTCTTTCTTTTTTTTGACTATTTTTTTTAAATTTTTATTGCATTTTAGGTTTTGGGGTACATGTGCAGAACGTGCAAGATAGTTGCCTAGGTACACACATGGAAGTGTGTTTTGCTGCCTTCCTCCCCTTCACCCACACTTGGCATTTCTCCCCAGGCTATCCCTCCCCAGCTCCCCCCGCCGCTGTCCCTCCCCCATTCCCCCCAATAGACCCCTGTGTGTAGTAGAACCCCTCCCTGTGTCCATGTGTTCTCATTTTTCTCACCCGCCTGTGAGTGAGAATATGTGGTATTTCGTTTTCTGTTCTTGTGTCAGTTTGCTGAGAATGATGTTCTCCAGAATCATCCATGTCCTTACAAAGGACAGAAACTCATCATTTTTGATTGCTGCATAATATTCCATGGTGTATATGTGCCACATTTTCCCAGTCAGAAACAATGCCTTGATAAACCTTATTTTACACTCATTTTTGTACATTTGAGCAACTATTTCCTTTGGAAAAATACTTAGCGGAGTAATAGCTGGGCTTTCAATGCGTAATACTAAATTATACTTCAGGATGAAACCTCATAGGAAATTTCAAATTAAATGCTCTTTTTTACGTCACAATATCACATCTATGGGCTTTTAAAAATATATCAAATTTTGTTTAACTAAAAGAAAAAATATAGCGTAGAGAATTTTGACTCATTCTTAATTGTTTTGAATGACAAATTATATATTCATGGTGTACAATGTGATCTTTTGATATGAACACATTGAAGAATGTTTAAGTCAATCACCTCACATACCATTTTCTGATGAAACATGTAAAATCTACACTCTTAACAATTTTTAAGTATACTATACATTGTTATTATATTGCCATGCTGTACAATAGATCTTCAGGACTTATGACCCATTCTTTAAGGCCCAGCTCAAAAGTAACTTAATCTACCTTGTCACAAATCATTTAAACAGAGTTTATCATTCTCTTTTTATAACTGTGCTTTTCAAATTTAAGCATACCTCACAATTATCTGGAGATCTGTCCTACCCACAGAGTTTCTGATTCAATAGTTCTGGAATGGGCCCCAAGAATTTGTATTTCTAAGAAGTTTCCATGTGATCGAGGGGGCACACTTTCAAAATCACTGACTTAACGTAACACACTGTTTATACCAACAAGGATTGTGTTTATCTGAGAGGCCAGTATATTATCTCCTTATAAATATTGTAAATCATCTAGTTAAATAAATAATTGATGTTTTCTTTTTGACTTTGAACATGAGAAAAGTCACAGAAACATTTTTAGCTACACTTTTATAAATGTGTAATATAATTTGGCCAGTTTATCCACATTCACTAATTTCTCCTGTCTAGACCATGTGGGAAAAAAGTGATAATAAAACAGAACAAAGATAATGACAAAAATATTGCATTGTGTTTGATCCCATTTTTAAAAGAAAAAAAGCTTCTGCAGTTGGAAGTGTGACAGCTCTTTCAATACCATAGTGAAAAGTTAAGAATTTAATCGATATTTTTTTACCACAATAGATCTTTAAGAAAGTTTAGTAAACTTACTCCTAAAACATTCTTATTTAACAGACTCAATTAAAAAGAAAATTCCCAGAATAACCACTGTTTTATGGCCTATGCACTTATATAAAAAATGTTTACAAAAATTCAAAACTACTATAAGACAAAAGATATATCATAGATAAATGAACTATGTCATCTCACAATTCCTATTTTCTTCTCTTTGGTGTCAGAAACTTAAAAATCGTAAGTTCAATCAAGGTAAAAAAAAATGCATTGTTCTTAAAATTGTTCATTAGCTTTCAAAGTGTAGCTGGTATGAACGTTGTTAATTTATGATTCATTTTTAAGGAAAGAAACATATATTTCTTGTTTTATTTTTTCCCATAAAACTTGCAGAGGCTTATGAATTTTCTCCCATACCCAACTTAAAATTTATCACCTGATTCTAATATATTTTGAATTCAGTTTTCTGAATTTATTTTTCTTCCTGATAGTCAATACAGTCTAGTGGATCCAACCACAGGCTTTGGAGTCAGATATACCTGAGTTTGAATACAAGTCGCCTTGCTTATGAGTTGTTTTCCCTAATTTGTCTGATCCACAGCTTCTTCTACTGTACAATCTATACCATTGCTTTGTAAATTCAAAGAAGCTAATTTATGCAATGCATGTATCTGGTACATAGTAATAACACAATAAGAGTTGTTATTACCATAATTCGTGTTGTGCAATTCTTCTGAATTCTTAAAAGATAAAATATAAATCCATTTCAAAATCCAGCTTAAGTTGCACAGACCCAAGGAAGCTACTCTCAATTTCTCTAGTTTTTGTTGACATGAACTTTCTTGGATGTTTTGAAGTATCTCACAACTTATACCATGTGACATCAGTCTATAATAACCATTAAATTTTCTGAGAATTTCATATGCGGAATCACCTTGTATAAATATATATTATATCACTTAATCATAATTACAATCATATAAAGATGGAGATACTGTCTTTATATCCATTTCACTATTGAGCAATTGCCAAACCTTTTTCCAATGATTAAACTGCTAGTTTGTGATGGAACAGGGATTTAAAACCAATGAATGTGATTCCACAGTCTACATTAAAATGCCCTATTACCTACCATTGGTAAATTATTTGCTACTGTTACTAGGGTTTTGGTCTTGAGTATGAGCCCTCTGACATACATCTTCTCTTAAGCCCTGTGAAACACAGCCTAGACTGGTAGTAGGCAGAGAATCATGCTTTGAAAATCCCGCTCTGAATATTCATGGCTTGTTCACTGGTCTCTCCAGGATTTTCCCACATTTCCTTCACAGGCGCATACTTCTACTATGTTCTCCAGAGACTCAGACACTTAAACTTGCTTCACAAGTAGAGAGCTCCATTTATTTCATGAAAATATTCCAATCCGTTCTGAAATACTAGCCCTGCAAAAAGCTTTCAAATAGATGGTAATCCATTTCGACTGAAGGCAACATTCTCTTTTCTCCAAATCCAGAATTAGTTTTTCTCACCTCTGCCTGGCAATTCTTACTAGATAGGTCTAGAAACAGCTGATTGTTTCAGATAACAAAAGGCTTGGGAATGAAATATTCTCACTATCATTTTGCTCCTTTGGTTGTTGTTGAATTTCATGTTTCTTACTGGGGACTGGGCCAATAGAGAGGGTTGCAGAACACTACATCGCCAGAAAGGATACGAGGGCCACATTGTTAGCCCCGGAGATGACTCTCCCCACAGAAAATAAAAATGATTATTTTAAATTTCACATTCACGACCTTATTTGGTGAGGCACAGGCACAAAATGGTGAAGTAACTTGACTAGGGATAAAGAAACCTGTTGCAAATTTGGCTTTAAAGTGTGCCTAGAAACCAGCCCTTTCACTCTAATAACATTTCTACTTCACCTGGCTCCTTGATGAGGAAAGAAAGTGCTAAGTGGACCTCCTCAAAACCAGGTACACTGGTGGTAAGGGAAGGCATGGAACAGACAAGCTTTTCGGTGAAAAGGAGAGATGCGCATCAAAAGGAATTTTTGACTACACTAATTTAACCTTTTTTTTGCAGACATGTTGAATTATTATTTAATTGAATTAATTATTTAATTAATTTTTAACTTTATTTTACTTTAAGTTCTGGAATACATGTGCAGAACGGGCAGATTTGTTACATAGCTATATATATGCCATGGTGGCTTGCTGCACCTATCAACCTGTCACCTAGGTTTTTAGCCCCACAGGCATTAGGTATTTGTCCAAACGCTATCCCTCCCCTTGATCACCTCCCCCAGACAGGCCCAAGTGTGTGATGTTCCCCTCCCTGTGTTCATGTGTTCTCATTGTTAAATTCCCATTTAGAAGTGAGAACATTTGGTGTTTGGTTTTCTGTTCCTGTGTTAGTTTGCTCAGAATAACAGCTTCCAGCTTCATCCGTGTTCCTGCAAGTGACATGATCTCATTATATTTTATGGTTGCATAACAAAGAATGCAAAGACTTGGTTGATTCTAAGTCTTTGCTATTGTAAAAAGTGCTGCAATAAACATATGTGTGCATGTCTCTTTACAGTAGAATGATTTATAATCAGGTGTATACCAAGTAATGTGATTGCTAGGTCAAATGGTATTTCTGGTTCTAGATCCTTGAGGAATCGCCACACTGACGTCCACAGTGGTTGAACTAATTAACACTCCAACCAACAGTGTAAAAGCATTCCTGTTTCTCTGCATGCACTCCGGCATCTGTTGTTTCCCAACTTTTTAATGATCACATTCTAACTGGTGTAAGATGGTATCTCATTGTTTTGATTTTCATTTCTCTAATGACCAGTAATGATAAGATTTTTTATGTTTGTTGGCTGCATAAAGGTCTTATTTTGAGAAGTGTCTGTTCATAACCTTCACCCACTTTTCAATGGGTTTTTTTTTTCTTTTAAATTTGTTGTAGTTTCTTGTAGATTCTGGGTATTAGCCCTTTTGTCAAATGGACAGATTGCAAAAATTTTCTCCCATTCTGCAGGTTGCCTATTCACTCTGAAGATAGTTTCTTTTATTATGCAGAAGCTCTTTAATTTAACTAGATCCCATTTGTGAATTTTGGCTTTTGTTGCCACTGCTTTTGGTGTTTCAGTCATGAAGTCTTTGCCCATGTCTATGTCCTGAATGGTATTGCCTAGGTTTTCTTCCAGGGTTCTTATGGTTTTGGGTCTTATGTTTAAGTCTTTAATTCATCTTGAGTTAATTTTGTATAAGGTGTAAGGAAGGGGTCCAGTTTCAGTTTTCTGCATATGAATAGCAAGTTTTCCAAACACCATTTATTAAACAGTGAAGCTTTTCCCCATTGTCTGCTGCTTGTTTTTGTCAGGTTTGTCAAAGATCAGATGGTTGTAGTTGTGTGGCATTATTTCTGAGGCCTCTGTCTGTTCCATTGGTCTATATAACTATTTTTGTACCAGTAATATACTGTTTTTGTTACTGTAGCCTTGTAGTATAGTTTGAAGTAAGGTAGCATGATGCCTCCAGCTTTGTTATTTTTGCTTAGAATTGTCTTGGCTATATGGGCTTTTTCTGGTTATATATTAAATTTAAAGTAGTTTTTACTAATTCTGTGAAGAAAGTCACTGGTAGCTTGATGGGGATACCATTGAATCCATAAGTTTCTTTGGGCAATATGGACATTTTCACGATGTTAATTCTTCCTATCCATGAGCATGGAATGTTTTTCCATTAGTTTCTGTCCTCTCTTATTTCCTTGACCAGTGAATTGTAGTTCTCCTTGATGAGGTCCTTCACATACCTTGTAAGTTGCATTCCTAGGTATCTTATTCTCTTTGCAGCAATTGTGAATGGGAGTTTATTCATGACTTGGATCTATGTCTATTACTGGTGTATAGGAATACTTACGATTTTTGCACATTGATTTTGCATCCTGAGACTGCTGAAGTTGCTTATCAACTTAAAGAGATTTTGGGCTGAGACAATGAGGTTTTCTAAATATACAGTCATGTCATCTGCAAACAGCAACAGTTTGACTTCCTCTCTTCCTATTTGAATACCATTTATTTCCTTCTCTTGCCTGATAACCATGGCCAGAACTTCAAATACTATGTTGAACAGGAGTGGCAAGATAGGGCATCCTTGTCTTGTGCCGATTTTCAAAGGAAATGCTTACAGCTTTTGCCCATTTAATATGATATTGGCTGTGAGTTTGTCATGAATAGATTTTATTATTTTGAGATATGTGCCATCAATACCTAGTTTATTGAGAGTTTTTAGCGTGAAGTGATGTTGAATTTTTTCAGTGTCCCTTTTCTGCATTTATTGAGATAATCATGAGGTTCTTGTCATTGGTTCTGTTTATGTGATGGATTACATTTATTGATTTGCATATGTTGAACCAGCCTTGCATCACAGGGATGAAGCTGACTTGATCATGGTGGATAAGCTTGTTTATTTATTATATTTTAAGTTCTGGGTTACATGTGCAGATCATGTAGGTTTGTTACATAGCTATACAAGTGCCATGGTGGTGGTTTGCTGCATCCATCACCCTATCATTGACATTAGATAATTCTGTTAATGTGATTCCTTCCCAATTTCCCCACCTCCCTGCTATTTCTCCCTTAGCCCCCACCCTCTAGGCCCTGGTGTGTGATATTCCACTCCCTGCGTTCATGTGCTCTCATTGTTCAACACCCACTTATGAGTGAGAACATGCAGTATTTGGTTTTCTGTCCTTTTGTCAGTTTGCTGAAAATGATGGTTTCCAGTTTCATCCATGTCCCTGCAAAGGACATAAACTCATCCTTTTTATAGCTACGTAGTATTCCATGGTGTATATGTGCCACATTTTCTTTATTCAGTCTATCATTGATGGGCATTTGGGTTGGTTCTATGCCTTTGCTATTGTGAGCAGTGCTGCAATAAACATATGTGTGCTTGTCTCTTTATAATAGAATGATTTATAATCCTCTGAGTATATACCCAGTAATGGGATTGATGGATCAAATGGTATTTCTAATTCTAGATCCTTAAGGAATCACCACACTGTCTTCCACAATAGTTGAATTAATTTACACTCCCACTAACAGAGTAAAAGCATTCCTAGTTCTCCACATCCTCTCCAGCAACTGTTGTCTCCTGGTTTTTTGATGATCTAACTGGCATGAGGTGGTATCTCAATGTGGTTTTGATTTGCATTTCTCTAATGACTAGTGATTGTGAGTTTCTTTTTCATATAATGTTGGCTGCATAAATGTCTTCTTTTGAAATGTGTCTGTTCATATCCTTTGCCGACTTTTTGATGGAATTGTTTTTTTCTAGTAAATTTATTTAAGTTCTCCGTAGATTCTGGATATTAGCCCTTTGTCAAATGGGTAGATTGCAAAAATTTTTTCCCATTCTGTTGGTTGCCAGTTTACTCTATTGATAGTTACTTTTGCTGTGCAGAAGCCCGTTAATTAGATCCCATTTGTCTATTTTGGCTTTTGTTGCCATTGCTTTTAGTGTTTTCGTCATGAAGTCCTTACCCATGACTGTGTCCTGAATGGGACTACCTTGGTTATCTTCTAGAGTTTTCATGGTCTTAGGCCTCATGTTTAAATCTTGAATCCATCTAGAGTTAAGTTTTGTATAAGGTGTAAGAAAGGAGTCCAGTTTCAACTTTCTGCATATGGCTAGCCAGTTTTCCCAACACCGTTTGTTAAAAAGGGAATCCTTTCCCCATTGCTTGTTTTTGTCAGGTTTGTCAAAGATCAGATGGTCGTAGGTGTGTGGCATTACTTCGGTGGCCTCTGTGCTGTTCCACTGGTCTATATCTCTGTACCAATACCATGCTGTTTTGATTACTGTAGCCTTGTAGTACAGTTTGAGGTATACTATAGTTGAAGTTGGGTAGCGTGATGCTTCCAGCTTTATTTTTTTGCTTAGGATTGTCTTGGTTATGTGGGCTCTTTTTTTGATTCTATATAAATTTTAAGATGTTTTTTTACAATTCTGTGAAGAAAGTCATTGGTAGCTTGATGGGGATACCATCAAATCTATAAATTACTTTGGGAAGTATGACCATTTTCACAATATTGATTCTTCCTAACCATGAGCATAGAATGTTTTTCCATATGTTTGTGTTCTCTCTTATTTCCTTGAGCTGTGGTTTGTAGTTCTTTTTGAAGGGGTCCTTCACATGGCCTTGTTAGTTGTATTCTTGGGTATTTTATTCTCTTTCTAGCAGTTGTGAATGGGAGTTCACTCATGATTTGGTTGTTTGTCTGTTACTGGTTTATAGGAATGCTTGTGATTTTAGCACATGGATTTTGGCCTGAAATTTTCTTTTTTAGTTGTGTCTTTGCAAGGTTTTGGTATCAGGATGTTGTTGGTCTCATAAAATGAGTTAGGGAGGATTCCCTCTTTTTGTATTGTCTGAAAGAGTTTCAGAAAGAATGGTACCAGCTCCTCTTTGTATGTCTGGTAGAAATCGATTGTGAACCCATCTGGACATGGACTTGTTTTGGTTGCTAGGCTATTAATTATTGTCTCTATTTCAGACCTTGTTATCGTTCTATTCAGGAATTCAACTTCTTCCTGGTTTGGTCCTGGGAGGGTGTAGATGTCCAGGAATGTATCAACTCTTCTATATTTACTGGTTTATTTGCATAGATATGTTTGTAGTAATCTCTGATGATAGTTTGTATTTCTGTAGGATCAGTGGTGATGTCCCCTTTATCATTTTTTACTGCATCTATTTGAATCTTCTCTCTTTTATTAGTCTGGGCACGAATCTATCTATTTTGTTGATCTTTTCAAAAAACCAGCTCCTGGATTTATTGATTTTTTTGAAGGTATTTTGGTGTCTCTATCTCCTTCAGTTCTGCTTTGATCTTAGTGATTTCTTGCCTTCTGCTAGCTTTTGAATTTGTTTGATCTTGCTCCTCTAGTTCTTTTAATCATGACATTAGGGTGTCAATTTTATATCTATTCTTGCTTCTCTGGTGGACATTTAGTGCTATAAATTTCTCTTTAGACACTGCTTTAAATGTGTCCCAGAGCTTCTGGTATGTTGTGTCTTTGTTCTCGTTGGTTTCAAAGAACATCTTTATTTCTGCCTTGATTTCATTATTTACCCAGTAGTCATTCAGGAGCAGGTTGTTGAGTTTCCGTGTAGTTGTGTGGTTTTGAGTGAGTTTCTTAATACTGAGCTCTAATTCGATTGCACTGTGGTCTGGGAGACTGTTATTATTTCTGTTATGTTGCTCTTGCTGAGGAGTGTTTTACTTCCAATTACTTGGCCAATTTTTGAATAAGTGCGGTGTGGTGCTGATAATAATGTGTATTATGTGATTTTGGGGTGGAGAGTTCTGTAGATGTCTATTGGGTCTGCTTGGTACAGATCTGAGTTAAAGTCCTGAATATCCTTATGAATTTTCTGTCCTGTTGATCTGTCTAGAGTTGACAGTGGGGTGTTAAGATCTCCCACTATTATTGTGAGGGAGTCTAAGTTTTTGATGTGCTGCTAGATTTGGTTTACCAGTATTTTATTGAGAATTTTCACAGTGATGTTTATCAGGGACATTGGCCTGAAATTTTCTTCTCTTTTCTGTTGTGTCTCAGCCAGGTTTTGATATCAGGATGATGTTGGCCTCAAAAATAGTTAAGGAAGAGTCCTTCTTTTTCTATTGTTTGGAATAGTTTCAGAAGAACTGGTACCAGCTGCTCTTTGTACCTCTGATAGAATTTGGCTGCTAATCCATCTGGTCCTGGGTTTTTTTTTTTTTTTTTTTTGGTGGTAGGCTACTAATCACTGCCTCAATTTCATAACTTATAATTGGTCTATTCAAGGATTCATCTTCTTCCCGATTTAGTTTGGGGAGGTTGTACGTGTCCAGGAATTGATCCATTTTTTGTAGATTTTCTAGTTTACTTGCATAGAGGTATTTATAGTATTCTCTGACAGTAGTTTGTATATCTGCAGGATCAGTAGTGATAGCCCCTTTATTATTTATTGTATTTATTTGATTCTTCTCTATTTTCTTCTTTATTAGTCTAGCTAGTAGTCTACATGTTTTTCATTTTTTTCAACAAATCAGCTCCTGAATTCTTTGATTTTAAAGTTTGTGTGTGTGTGTGTGTGTATCTCCTTCAGTTCTGCTCTGATCTCAGTTATTTCTTGTTTTCTGCTAGCTTTTTAATTTGTTTGCTCTTACTTCTCTAGTTATTTTAATTGTGATGTTAAGGTGTCAGTTTTAGACGTTTCCAGCTTTCTGATATGGGCATTTCGTACTTTAAGTTTCCTTCTGAACACTGCTTAGGTGTGTCCCAGAGATTGTGCTACATTGTGTCTTTTTTCTCACTCGTTTCAAAGAACTTTGTTATTTCTTGCTTAATTTCATTATTTACCCAGGAGTCATTCAGGAGCATGTTCTTCAATTTCTATGCAGTTGTGCAGTTTTGAGTGAGTTTTTTAATACTGAGTTCTAATTTGATAGCACTGTGGACTGACAGACTTTGTTATTATTTCTGTTCTTTTGCATTTGCTGAGGAGCATTTTACTTCCTATTATCTGGTCAATTTTAGAATAAGTGCCGTGTGGCACTGAGAAGAATGTATTTTCTGTTGATTTGGGGTGCAGAGTTCTGTAGATGTCTATTAGGTTCATTTGATTTAGAGATGAGTTGAAGTCCTGAATATCCTTGTTAACTTTTGTCTCATTGATCTGTCTAATATTGACAGTGGGGTGTTAAAGTCTTCCACTATTATTGTGTGTGAATCTAAGTCTCTTTGGACATCTCTAAGTTCTTGTTTTATGAATCTGGGCGCCCCTGTATTGGGTGTGTATATATTTAGGAGAGTTATCTCTTCTTATTGCATTGAGCTTTTTACTATTATATAATGTCTTTGTTTGTCTTTGTTGATCAAAGACTGTTTTATCAGAGACTAGGATTGCAACCCCTGTTTTTTTTCTTTCCATTTGCTTGGTAAATATTTTTCCATCCCTTTATTTTGAGTCTATGTGTGTCTTTGCATGTTAAATGGGTCTCCTGAATACAGCACAGAAATGGGTCTTGACTCTATCCAATCCAATTTGCCTTTTGGTGTCTTTTATTGGTACATTTTACCCATTTACATTTAAGGTTAATATTGTTATGTGTGAATTTGATCTTGTCATCATGGTACTAGCTGGTTATTTTGCACATTAGTTGATGCAGTTTCTTCATAGCGTCATTGGCCTTTATATGTTGGTGTGCTTTTGCAGTGCCTGGTACTGTTTTTTTTCTTTCCATATTTAATGCTTCCTTCAGAAACTCTTGCAACGCAGGTCTGGTGGTAACAAAATACCTCAGTATTTGCTTGTCTGGAAATTATTTTATTTCTCCTTCACTTATGGAACTTAGTTTGACTGAATATAAAATTCTTGATTGAAAATTCTTGTTTTAAAAAATGTTGAATATTGGCCTCTACTCTCTTCTGCCTTGTAGGGTTTCTGCAGAGAGATCCACCCTTAGTCTGATGAGATTCCCTTTGTAGGTGACTTGAACTCTCTCTCTCTGTCTGCCCTTAACATTTTTTCCTTCATTGTAACCTTGGAGAATCTGACCATTATGTGTTTTGGGCTTGCTCTTCTCATGTAGTGTATTAGTGGTGTTCTCTGTATTTCCTGAATTTGAATGTTAGCCTGTCTTGCTAGGTTGAGGAAGTTCTCCTGGATAATAACCTGAAGTGTGTTTCTGAACTTGGTTCCATTCTCCCTGTGACTTTCAGGTACGCCAATTAACCATAGCTTGTTTTTTTCACATAGTACCATATTTCTTGGAGGCTTTGTTGATTCCATTTTATTTTTTTTCTCTAATCTTGGCTTCATGCCTTATTTTAGCAAGTGATCTTCAATCTCTGATATTCTTTCTTCTACTTGATTGATTCAGCTATTGATACTTGTGTATGCTTACGAATTTCTTATGCTGTGTTATTCAGCTCCATTAGGTTATATGTGTTTCTCTCTAAACTGGTTATTCTAGTTAGCAGTTCCTGTAACCTTTTATCAAGATTCTTAGCTTCCCTGCATTGGGTTAGAACATGTGCCTTTAGCTTAGAGGAGTTTTTTATTACCACCCTTTGGCAGCCTACTTCCATCAATTTGTCAATCTCATTCTCTGTCCAGTTTTTTGCCTTTGTTGGAGAGGAGTTGTGATCATTTGATGAAGAGGCATCCTGGTTTTTGGAATTTTTGGTGTTTTTGTGCTAGTTTTTCCTCATATTTGTGGGTTCATCTACTTTTGATCTTTGAGGCTAATGACCTTTCGATGAGGTTTTTTGTGTAGTGGTACTTTATGTTGATGTTCTTGCTTTCTGTTTGTTAGTGTTTCTTCTAATAGTCAGGCCCTCTTCTGGAAGTCTGCTGCAGTTTGCTGGAGGTCCATTCCAGAACGTATTCACCTGGATATCACCAGTGGAGGCTGCAGAACAGCAAAGATTGCTTCCCACTCCTTCCTCTGGAAGCTTCATCCCAGAGGGGCACTGGCCTCATGGCAGCCAGAGCACTCCTGTATGAGGTGTTTGTCATCCTGTTGGAAGGTCTCTCCCAGTCAGGAGGCCCGAGGGTCAGGGACCCACTGAAGAGGCAGTCTGTCCCTTAGTAGAGCCCCTGTGCTGTGCTGGGAGAGTCTGCATTGTCAGGATCAGCTGCTCTCTTCAGAGGCAGCAGGCAGGAAAGATTAAATCCACTGAAGCTGTGTCCACAGCCCCCACTTCCCTGAGATGCTCTGCCCTGGAGAGATGAGAGTTTTATCTATAAACCCCCAACTGGGGTTGCTGCCTTTCCCTCAGAGATGCCTTTTCCAGTGAGGAGGAATTAAGAGAAGCAGTCTGGCCAGAGCTGTTTTGCTGCATTTTGGTGAATTATGCCTAGTCTAAACCTCCCAGTCTCCTTAGCACTGTCAGTGGAAAACTGCCTGCTGTAGCCTCCATAACGGCAGATGCACCTCCCCCCAGCAAACTTGGTTGTCCCTAGTGGACTCCAGACTGCTGTACTGGCAGTGAGAATCTCAAGACAGTGGTTCTTAGCTTTCAGGGCTCTGTGGGAATGGGACCTCCTGAATGAAACCATTTGGCTCCCTGGCTTCAGCCCCCTTTCCAGGGGAGTAAACTGTTCTCTCTTTCTGAGGTTCCAGGCACCAGAGGGGAAAACAGAAAAAGAAAAAAAAAAGTCCTGCAGCTAGCTTGGAGCCTCCCCTTACAGCCGCTTAGTTGTGTGCTTGAAACCAATAGCCCTGGTGGTGTAGGTTCATGAAAGAATCTCCTGATATGCAGATTGCAAAAGCCATAGGAAAAGCATAATACCTGAGCCAGGTAGTAGAGTCCTTCATGACTCCCCTTGGCTGGCTGAAGGAGGTACGCCACTCCATGAACCTCTTGGGTGAAGTGACAGCCCACCCTGCTTCTGCTCCCTTTCTGTGGATTGCACCCACTGCCTAACCAGTCTCAATGAGATGAACTGGGTACCTCAGTTGGAAATGCAGAAATCACTCACCTTCTGTATTGGTCTCGTTGGGAGCTGCAGACCGAAGCTGTTTATATTTGGCCATCTTGGCCCCTCCCTACTAATTTAGCCTTTCTTATCAACCCCAACTTGTAACAGTGATTATCTGCAGTTTATACAGGACTTAGGGCTTTTCCCCTAATTATCTCTTTTCATGTACCTCCAAACATAAAACTATCCTTCTTTGGGCCCCAGAATGAAAGCTTCTCTTCAAATATAATGGGTATTAATTGATTTAACATTTTGCATGTCTTCAATGTGTTAGGCATTGTTCTAGGTACAGATTATTCTACAAAAGAATGCATAGGCAGACATATATGCCTTTATGAAGTTTGCAATCTCATTATACTACATTCAATCTCTCTCCTCCACCCAAAGAAATCCTACCATTCCAACAAAATTCAATTTATATTGTATATCTTTAATGAAGACTTCTTTGAATGCCATCCTGCCAGCATGATTCTTTCACATTCTACTGCAGTCCTTTTCTATCAATAGAATCAATAATGTAATGAACCAATTCACACTGAAATGTTAGTGACTGGTTATAGTTTAAAATAATATTTCCTGCAAGGATATTTGTACTTAATAGGAAAAGTATTACAAAATATAATAGCTTATTTTAAAGAATGGAATGGTGGAATTTCAAATACTAGAGCTCAAACTAAAGGATACTTTGAAGTTAATGAGCTGCTTGTACCCATCAAATTGCAGCTGTTGGAATTACATGTGTAAATCTAGCCCTGATGTAAAGCTTATGGTCCACTGCTGATAAGCTTTGGTTACACAAAGGACTATGCTATCTATATTCAGTTATATTATATCTCTGTTCTCATTTGTACTCAGGACTGCTGATCTTGGAGAATAAGTTAAGACCCAGGTAGAGAAAGCAGTGACTAACTTTACAAAACTCCAGTGCCCCATATGGGATCCAATGGCTCTATGATAACTGTAGGTTTTTCATTTGCTTCCTATTACATGACTTCAAGGAAACATAATGATGAATAGCTTAGGACTATCACAATAAAAAAAAAATGTTTTCTTCGTACTCCAGGCCTACTGCACTGTGTAGCTTAGGCCACAAGAGTTGCCAAATATAGTTTACTAAGAAACTGGAAGGGTTACATTTTATTGGTATTACAGCATAGTGGTAAAAAGCATTGACTTTTTTGTTAAACTAAGTTTGAATACTGGCTCTATCACATATCACTTGTGGGCAAGTGCCTCAAACTTCATGTGTTCAACTTTTCTCATATATTGAAATGAACATAACACAACTGTGGGTAACTAGCCTATAGTAAGCACTTAATAAATATCAACTTTTATCATTATTAATTAGCAATTACCTAGCCTGTAGCCTGTCCTTCCAGAAAGTAATGCTGCATTGGACAAAGAGTTATGATAAACCAAAAAAGGGAAAATAAAGCATTTGGGGGAAAAATAAAGAGTTTGGAGCAAAAATAAATTGGTTTTTCTAGCAGAAATAATAATTAGTCCTGGGAGATGCAAGGGCTATACAATATTTATGTATTTATTTAACAATATGGCACTATCATGAAATATTTTGTTGTTAAGGTTTTTTTTTGCTATATTTTGTTTAACATTTCTTTAGTTAAACTCAGCAGTCAGAAAATCATCTCTAAATGAGAACTTAGAAATTATCTAGTTTATCACTTATTGGCTAAAAGTGAGTATTCTGAAGCCCACAAAGTGAAGAACTCTGACCAAATATAGAACATTCAGATAAACCCAAGTCTTGAATCTAGGTTTTATGAATTTCTCTTTATTGTATTCTTTCCACTGTATCACATTATTAAATATTTCATTCTATTTAAATTCAAATTTTTTATTAATTATTTCAGTGAATCTATCATTCTGGAGGATGGTGGCCCTCTTTTCACAGTTTCAGTAAGTGCTGCCCCACTAAGGAATCTGTGTGGGGGCTCCCATTCCACATCTCCTTCTGCACTGTCCTAGTAGAGGTTCTCCATGAAGACTTCATCCCTACAGCAAACTTCTTTCTGGACATCCGGACACTTCCATACATCTTCTGAAACCTAGATAGAGGTTCCTAAATCTCAGTTCTAGACTTCTGGTCACTCAAAGGCTCAACACAATATAGAAGCTGCCAAAGCTTAGGGCTTGCACCCTGTGAAGCCAGGGCCTGAGCTCTGCATTCGCCCCTTTCAGCCATGGCTAGAGCAGCTGGGATTAAGGGCGCCAAGTCTCTGGGCTGCTCACAGTGTGGGAACACTGGGTCCAGCCCACAAAACCACTTTTACCTCCTAGGTCTCCAATCCTGTAATGGGAGGGGCTGCCATGAAGACCTCTAGCATGCAATGGAGACATTTTCCCCATTGCTTTGAGGAATAACATTTAGCTCCTCCTTAGTTTAAAATTTTCATCAAAAAATTGGGTTTTCTTTTCTATCACATTATCAGGTTGCAAAGTTTTTAAACTTTTATGCTCCATTTCCCTTTTAAAACTGAATGCTTTTAGCAGCATCCAAGTCACATCTTGAATGCTTTGCTCCTTAGAAATTTCTTTTGCCAGATTCCCTAAATCATCTCTCTCAAGTCCAAAGTTCCACAAATCTCTAGGGTAGAGGCAAAATGTCACCAGTCTGTTTGCTAAAACATAGCAAGAGTCATCTTTACTTCAGTTCCCAAAAAGTTCCTCATCTCTATCAGACCACCTCAGCCTGGGCCTTATTGTTCATATCACTATCAGCATTTTTTCAAATCTATTCAACAAGTCTCTAGGAAATTTCAAACTTTTCCACCACCTCATTTCTTTTCCTGAGTCCTCCAAACTGTTTCAACTTCTACCTGTTAACCCATTTCCAAAGTTGTTTCCACATTTTGGGGTATCTTTTCAGCAAAATCCCACTCCTGGTACCAAATTACCGTATTAGTCCATTTTTACACTGCTGATAAAGACATACCTGAGACTAGGCAATTTGCAAAAAAAATAGTTTAATGACTTACAGTTCCATATGGCTGGGGAGGATTTACAATCATAGCAAAAGGCAAGAGGATTTACAATCATAGCAAAAGTGTCCCAGCCACTCCAGCTCCAGTCATGACTAAAATGGGACAAGGCAAGGAGGAGCAAGTCACATCTGACATGAAAGGTGGCAGGAAAACAGAGAGCTTTCCCAGAGAAACTTCTATTTTAAAAACCGTCAGCTCTTGTGAGACCCATTTACTACCTCAAGAACAGCACAGGAAAGACAAAACCCCATGATTCAATTACCTTCCACTAGGTTGCTCCCATGACACATAGGAATTGTGGGAGTTTTAGAATTCAAGATGAGATTTGGGGGTGGGCATAGCCAAATCATATTAATCTGATTTTGAAATATATGTTTAAAAGGGAAGCAGAACATAACCGTTTGAAAAATTTGTAGCCTGACTATGTGGTAGAAAATAAAAACTCATTTTCTGGGGAGAAATTCAAGCCAGTTGCAGAAATTTGCATAAGTTAAAAAAAGCCAAACTATAATAGCCATTCAATGGGGAAAATGTCTCCAGGGCATTTCAGAGGTCTTTTGAAAGACCCTCCTATCACAGGCCTGGAGGCCTAGAAAGAAAAAGTATTTCCATTGGCCCAGCCCACAGCCCTGCTGCTCTGTGAAGCCTTGGGATATGGTGTGCTGTGTCCCAGCCACTCCAGCTCCAGTCATGACTAAAATGGGACAAGTTACAGCTTGGGCTATTGTTTCAGAAGGTGTAATCCCCAAGCCTTGGTGGTTTCCATGTGGTTTTGGGCCTGCAGATGTACAGAAGGCAAGAGTTGAGCCTTGGAATCCTCCACCTATATTCTAGAGAATGTATAGAAATGCCTGGATGTCCAGGCTAAAGTCTGCTACTAGGGTGGAGTGCTCATGGATAACCTTTACTAGGCCACTGCAGAGGGAAAATGTGGTGTGGGAGTCTCCACTGTGGCACTGCCTAGTGAATCTGTGAGAAGAGAGCCACAGTCCTCCAGACTCAGAATGGTAGATCCACTGATAGCTTAAACTTTGCTCCTGGAAAAGCCACAGATAATCCATGCCAGCTTATAAAGTAACCAAAAGGGCTGTAACCTGCAGATCCACAGGAGCAGAGCTGCCCAGGGCCTTGCAAGCCTACATCTTGGATCACCATGGCCTGGATGTGAGACATGGAGATAAATAAGATTATTTTGGAGCTTCAAGATTTAATGACTGTCCTGTTGGGTCTTGGACTTGCATGAGGCTTGTAGCCCATTCGTTTTGGCCAATTTCTTCCATTTGGAATGGGATCATTTACCCAATGCCTGTATCACCATTGTATCTTGGAAATAACTAATTTGCTTTTGATTTTATAGACTCATGGGTGGAAGGGACTTCCCTAGTCTCAGATGAGACATTGTACTATTGGAAAGACATGATTTTGCTTTGCAATGTGAGGAAGTCATGAAGTTTTGGAGGGACCAAGGAAGGATAAATCGTATGACAGGGACCTGGTGGGAGAAAATTGAATCATGGGGGAAGCTGTCTGCTTGCTGGTCTCATGAAAGTGAA
This sequence comes from Saguinus oedipus, assembly GCA_031835075.1. Taxonomy (NCBI): domain Eukaryota; kingdom Metazoa; phylum Chordata; class Mammalia; order Primates; family Cebidae; genus Saguinus; species Saguinus oedipus. The sequence goes on along the minus strand of CM063191.1, from coordinate 75,839,432 downwards.
TGAGTTCTCATGAGATATGATGGTTTTAGAAGAGTGGCACCACCCACTTTCTGCCACCATGTAAGACATGCCTTGGTTCTCCTTTACTTTCTAACATGATTTTAAGTTTCCTGAGGCACTCCAAACCTGAGAAACTGTAAGTCAGTTAAGCCTTTTTCAATTATAAATTACTCATTCTTAGATAACTCTTTATAGCAGTGTGATAAGGGACTAATATATTTGATTATGTTAACCATTCACTAATTCTTGAAATACTTTCTCTCCTTGGCTTTTGTGATTCCATAGTTTTCTCTTTCTCTTCCTTTTCTGAATGCTTGTTATTTTATTTTGGATTTTCTTCTGTTGATTCCACAAATGGCAGCATTCCCCAAGTTGTATTCTAAGCCTTCTTTTTTGTTTCACTATAACTACTTTCTCTAGGCTCTCTTCTACTTCTATATCTTCAATTACTGTATAGAAGATTATAATTCCAATATTCATAGTTCCAGTCTATATCTATCTCCTGAGATCTCATTACACACACACATACACGCACACATGCATACATACATGCATACATACATATATATGTACCGATAAATATAGCTATTTAATTACCTGTGTATCCCATAGGCATTTAAGTCTTTAAAATTTTAAACAAAACATAAGATTTATCCAAAAGAACATGTCTCTTTCTTAGTAGAATTGCCATATACTAGAGGGACCACAAATCCTGATTTTCCTGGTGGTCTCAGTTTATATCAGTTATTTCAGAGTAATTAATAGTGTTACACCCTCTCGGTCTTAAAAGTATCTGAGTTTGAATGGTATTATTTGATCACACTTTGATATATCCATTGACACAATGTAAATGATACCTTTAACATATTTACCTACTAATACCCTCACACATAATCACCAAGAGGTGTGAGGTCTGATTTTTATCTTCTTAAATTTTTAAAATTTAGCAACTTCTCCATGTCATCTCTATTCTGATTTAAAGAGCCATTATCCCTTTATTTCTTATTATTTTCAGCCTTTACTGATTGCTTCTACTTTCAATTATTCCCATTACAATCAATATATTTTTAATTAAAAGATAGATTTCTAATTGACAAATCTGTCAAGCCACTCCATTATTTAATTGAATTAAGGATTCTTCTGTATCATTAAAACAAACTTCTTACAATAGTTTATTTAAGTTCTGTCTCTCAATCTAACATCATTTATACGACTCTACTCCTCACCACCATTCTGTGCTCTCACCATGCTGAAGTACTTGCATTTCTATAAGGTATGATGCATTCTGTTATATCTGTGATATTGCACAAATATCTGTTTTCGGGATTTTTTTCCTCATTTTTTATTTGATTAACTGACTTTCCTCAGTTTCTAACTTAAAATTATTCTTTGCAATGCCTTCCTTGACTTCTCTTTGTGCCCGAGGTAGACACTACTCTGTGCCACTATAGAACCCTGTGTTTTCCTTATTGAATGTATCACTTACTAGGTATTACACTTTCAGGCAGAGCCTGTGTTTTCCTTGATCATATTTGCATCAAGAGAATTTGAAAAGTTTCTAGAGAGTATTAGATACTCAAAACACATCTACTGATGAAATAAATTAAGTATGTGACAGAATTTCAGGTACAAGGTAAAATATAATATTGTTAGAAATTGGCAGCCAGCATCCTCAGTTTTCTCCATTGAAGTTACAACAGACAGGCCTACATATAAGACTTTTCTGTATACTTCCAATTTCAAATAAGATGAAATAAACTCACTCCATCCTATTCCTCTTCTAACTACAGCTAAAATCTCTGAAGAGCACACAAAAAATCCATGCGAAAATACCAAATTGTGAAAAAATAAAAACACTGATTAGAGACTTCAAGAACATTACATTAATTTTACTCTCTCTGCATATATGTGTGTGTGTGTGTGCATTTGCATGTGTGTGTATGTGCACGTGTGTGTGCATGTCAGCCTTCTATATTTACATCTGAAAAAGTAAATAGACATAAATATAGATACAGATGATATATCTATCTATTTATTTCTGTCTTATAAGTTTCTTCAGTGTCCAAGTTAGGATATCTATCTATCTATAACTTATAAGAAAGAAATACAAGTTTTAAGTAATTAAAAATAAAATGTTTTCATATTTTGTTTAAGATATAAAGCTATAGATTAAAAAAACAAGTTTTCCCTAAACAGAATAAATGCAAAGAAATGCACACACAGACAGATCACAATGGACCTTCTGAAAATGAAAGGCTTAAAATGAATCTTGAAAGGATCTAGAAAGAAATAATACATTGCCTACAAAAATAAAGGTTGAAATGACAACAAATTTTTCTCTAAGGTAATAGAGGCTGGAAAAATTAACTTTAAGAAATACATTACCAGGTGAGAAAAATTTGTTGACTTGCTCTAAAAATTGTTAAAGTTTTTCAAACACAGAGAAAGTTCTGATAGAAAAACTATGAATGTTAAGAATGAAGAAAAAGGATACAATGTCATCAAAATGGTGGAGTAGAGGCAATCTAACTTCATTCCCTGCCATAGAAAATGAAAAGTAAATACAGTGCCAAGATAATGATCAGCGAAATCCCAGAACTCAAATATGGGGCTGAGATGATCTATGGGGCCACAGAGAAATAAAAAAAAAATCAAGCAAATTGTAAGATAAACAAATTTATCTGTCTTTGATGCTGCTTCCCCAACTTGCTAGACATCATGCATAGAAAATTCCTTTCACACTCATGGATTCTACATTTTAAAGAATGAGATCAAGGCAGAGGGCTTCTGGCTTCTTCACCATCTTGGGTTCCCTTCAGGAGAACCATCTCTGCTTCAACTAATAGGAAGAACTATTAGTGCCCATTAGAAAAAAAGCTTTGAAGGCATCTAAAGACAAAGAGGGGAAGGGGAAATAAAAACACCACCTTGCAAAACTCTTCTCTTTCTTTCAGCCAAATAAGATGCCAAATCAGAGTGCCTGTTTACCAACATCACACTGTAGAAAATACACTCCATAGATCTTCGAGGTATGAATTCTTAGCCAGTCTTCCAAAGCAGCTGAAGTACCCCTTTTGGGACTAACCCATCTGGAACAGGAAGTAAGCAAAACTTCCAAGAGGCATACCTGGGCTTAAGGTGTCATTTAGTGCTAAAAAGAAAACAGCAATTTAGGATTTAGAGGATTCACAAACAGCTGTAGAGAACTTCTAAGCAAACATATCCGAGAAAGACCGAAACAAGTCAGACAGTGAAGACTGGAATAAGTAACTAATACTTAATTGTAAATCCATTAAAGTACATTCACACACACACACACACACACACACACACACGCACACACACACACACAAAACACAGCAATCAGTACATTATATCCTCTTCAAAAAGACAAAGGAAAATGTCACTGACTGACCATAACAAGATAGAATAGAAAGATGTGCATTCTCACATGAGTTCAAAAGAGTAGTTCTAAAGAAACTCAGCAACTCAAAGATAACACAGAAAAGCAATTTAGAAATCTATCAGAGAAATTTAACAAAGAAATTGAAACATTTAAAACATCAAACAGAAATCTTGAAACTAAGAAATACATTTGCTAAATAGAAAGAGGCTCTTAACAGCAGAATGAATCAAGAAGAAGAATTGGTGAGCATCAAGACAGGATATAAAAAATGCAGTCAGAGAAAAAAGAATAAATATAAATAAAAAATATCCACAAGATAGAATAACCTCAAAAGAGCACATTGAAGGAAAATGGGTATTCAAGAAATCAAGAAAGACCAAGAGGCATAGAGTTCATTCTAAGAAATAATAACATAACACTTTCTGAACCAAGAGTATAATATAAATATCTAGGTACAGGAAGGCAGACACTAAAAAAGATTCAAATCAAATAAGACTACCCCATGGCATGTAATTATTAAAATTGTAAAGCTCAAGAACAAATAGAGGATTATAAAAGTAGCAAGATAAAAGAAGAAACTAACATATAAAGAAACGTAGATTCATCTGGCAACAGATTTCTCAGTGAAAACTATACAGACTAGGAGAGAGTACGATGGTATGTCCAAAGTGCTAAAGAAAAAATACTCTGCCCATCAGTAATATTGTAACCATCAAAACTATTCTTCAAACAGGAAGGTAATACAGAGTCTTTCCCAGACAAACAAAAACTGAGGGAATTCATCACCACTATGCCTGTCTTACAATACATGTTAAAAATAAATTCTGGACTTCCACCAAGGTGGCCAAATAGGAACAGCTCTGGAGCACATTTCCCAGTGAGAGGAATACAGAAGGTGATTCACCTCTGCACTTCCAACTGAGGTAGCAGATTCATCTCAATGGGATTGGTTGGACAGTGGGTGTAGCCCAAGGAGAGCAAACCGAGACAGGGTGTGGTGCTGCCTTACCCAGGAAGTGCAATTGGCTGGAGGATCCCTGCTCCTACTCAATAAGGGCCATCAGGGACTTTTCTGGCCACTCTGGCACTCTGGTTCAGATACTGCGCTTCTCCCACAGTCTTTAGCGCCCACAGACCAAGAGATTCCTGCCAGGCCAACAAGTGCCCCAGGTTCCCAGAACAAATCTGGGTGGCCATTTTAACTGGTGCCTAGAATGCCTGCAAAACAGAGCCACCCATTTGCCTGAAAAAAAGGGGGCTGAAGCAGGGAGCCAAGTAATCTGGCTCGGGGTACCCCCCACAAAGAACAGCAAACTGAAACCCACTAGTTTGAGAATTTTGCTGCCAGCACAGCAGTTTGAGTTCAGCCTGAAACAGTCAAGCTCAGTGGAGGAAAGGGCATCTGCCATTACCGAGGAAGTCTGCCATTATGGAGGCAGTCTGCCATTACCGAGGCAGTTCTAACCTTATCTTTGTAAAGAAAATCGCAAGGAAGTCTACACAGCAGCTGGGCAGAGCCCACAGCAGCTCAGCAACTCTTCTGCAGGTAGACTGACTAGATTCCCTTCTTGGGCAGGGCATCTCTGAAAAAAGGCAGCAACATGTCAGGGACTTATAAATAAAGCCCCACCTTCCCAGGACAGAGTGCCTGGGAAAAGGGATGGTTGTCAGTTCCGCTGCAGCAGACTTAAACATCCCTGCCCAGCAGCTCTGAAGGGAGCAATGGAGCTCCCAGCACAGCACTTGAGCTCTGATAAGGGACAGACTGCCTCCTCAAGTGGAAGTCAAATTGTCTCTATTTGCAGATGACGTGATTGTGTATTTAGAAGAATCCATCGCATCAGCCCAAAATCTCCTTAAGATGATAAGCAACTTCAGCAAAGTGTCAGGATACAAAATCAATGTGCAAAAATCACAAGCATTCCCATACACCAATAATAGACTGTTGAGAGCCAAATCATGTGTGAACTCCCATTCACAATTGCTACAAATAGAATAAAATGCCTAGGAATACAACTAAAAAAGGATGTCAAGGACCTCTTCAAGGAGAAATACAAACCACTGCTAAAGAAAATAAGAGAGGACACAAACAGATGGAAAAACATTTCATGCTCATGGATAGGAAGAACCAATACCATGAAAATGACCATATTGCCCAAGGTAATTTATAGATTCAAAGTTATCCCTATCAAGCTACCATTGACCTTCTTCACAGAACTGGAAAAAAACACCTTAAAATTGAAATGGAATCAAAATGAGCCTGCATACCCAAGACAATCCTAAGCAAAAAGAACAAAGATGGAGGCATCACACTACCTGACTTCAAACTATTCTCCAAGGCTACAGTAATCAAAGCAGCATGGTACTGGTATCAAAACAGAGATATAGACCAATGGATCAGGACAGAGGCCTCAGAGGCAAGGCCACACATCTGATCTTTAACAAACCTGACAAAAACAAGCAATGGGGAAAGGATTCCCTGTTTAATAAATGGTGTTGGGAAAACTGTCTGGCCATGTGCAGAAAGCTGAAACTGGACCCCTTCCTTACACCTCATACAAAAATTAAGTCCAGATAGATTAAAGATTTTAACATAAGACCTAACACCATAAAAGCCCTAGAAGAAAACCTAGGCAATACCATTCAGGACATAGGCATAGGCAAGGACTTCATGATTAAAACACCAAAAGCAATGGCAACAAAAGCCAAAATAGACGAATGGGATCTAATTAAATTTAAGAGTTTCTGCACAGCAAAACAATCATTAGAGTGAACCAGCAAGCAACAGAATGGGAAAACCTTTTTGCAAGCTACCCATCTGACAAAGGGCTAGTATCCAGAATATACAGAGAAGTAAAACAAATATACAAGAAAAAAACAACCCCATCAAAAAGTGGGCAAAAGATATTAACAGATATCTTTCAAAAGAAGATAATTATGCAGCCATCAAACATATAAAGAAAAGCTCATACACTTTGGGAGGCTGAGGCAGGTGGATCACAAGGTCAAGAGATCGAGACCATCCTGGTCAACATGGTGAAACCCCGTCTCTACTAAAAATACAAAAAAAAATTAGCTGGGTATAGTGGTGCGTGGCTGTAATCCCAGCTACTCGGGAGGCTGAGGCAGGAGAATTGCCTGAACCCAGGAGGTGGAGGTTGCTGTGAGCCGAGATTGCGCCACTGCACTCCAGCCTGGGTAACAAGAGTGAAACTCTGTTAAAAAAAAAAAAAAAGCTCATAGTCGCTGGTCATTAGAGAAATGCAAATCAAAACCACATTAAGATACCATCTCACCCCAGTTAGAATGGCGATCATTAAAAAATCTGGAGACCACAGAGGCTGGAGAGGATGTGGAGAAATAGGAGCACTTTAACACTGTTGGAGGGAGTGTAAATTAGTTCAGCCATTGTGGAAGACAGTCTGACGAATTCCACAAGGATCTAGATTAGAAATACCATTTGACCCAGCAATCCCATTACTGGGTATATATCAAAAGGATTATAAATCATTGTATTATAAAGACACATGCACACGTATGTTTATTGCAGCACTGTTTACAATAGCTAAGAGTTGGAACCAAACTAAATGCCCATAATGACAGACTGGATAAAGAAAATGTGGCACATGTACACCATGGACTACTTTGCAACCATAAAAAATGCAAGGACATGGATGAATCTGCAAACCATCATTCCCAGGAAACTGACACAAGAACAGAAAAACAAATGCTGCATATTCTCACTCATAAGTGGGTGTTGAAAAATGGGAACACATGGACAGAGGGAGGGAAGCATCACACATGGGTCTGTTGGGGGTGGAGGGCTAGGGGCAGGATAGCAGGGTGTAGGAACTTTGGGAAGGAATAACATTAGGAGTAATACCTAATGTAGGTAGCGGGGATGGAGGCAGCAAACCACCATGGCATGTGTATACCTATGTAACAATCCTGCAAGATAATCACATGTACCCGAGAACTTAAAGTAAAATAACAAAAAAAATATGAAAGTATGAAGATATTGTAAACACACACACAAGCCACAAATTCATTGACATAAAAGAAAAGTAAACTAATCTGCATTAGGAAAACATTTGAGTATATAAAAGTCACTGGTAAAACAAATAAACAAACAAATGTGAAATTCTATAATACAGTAATTGTGGTGTGCAAGCCATTTATATCTCAAGTATGATGACTAAAAGATAAGTCTATCAAAAACAATAAACCACAACATTCTGTTAATAGATAGGTAATGTAAAATGAGGGGTGGAACAGGATGACAGAATAAAAGGTTTCATCGATCATCCCCCTTGTAAGGACATAAATTTAACAACTATCTATCTACGTGCAAATAAAACAAAATAAAATAAAAAACAGAAAAACACCTCCTTAAGAACCAAAAATCTGATGAGCACTCACAGTAGCTGGTTTTAACTTTATGTTGCTGAAAGAAGCACTGAAGAGCTAGGGAAAACAGTCTTGAACTGTTGATACTACCCCTTCAGTACACCCTGGCAACAGTTACATGGTGTAGAGTGTTTATGTTCCCTGGGGAGAGAAAAAGGCAGAAATTATGAGGCATTGAACTGAGTGCTGCCCTTGTTATAGCAGAAAGCAAAACCAAACCAAACTCAGCTAACATTCACAGAGCGCACATTTAAACCAGCCCTAGCCAGAGAGGAAATGCTGACCCTAGTGATTGGAACTTGAGTTCCTGCAAGGCACACTACTGCAGACTAAAGTACTCTGGGGCCACAAATAAACTTGAAAGGTGGTCTAGGCCACAAGGCCTACAACACTTAGGGAAGTCCTAGGGTTGAGCTGGGCCCAGAAACAGTGAACTAAGGGGCACATGACCTACTGAGATACCAGCTGGGGAGGCTAAGGGAGTGCTGGCATCACCACTCCTGTAACCCTAGCTGACAGCTCCAATCGAGACCTCTTTGTTCTACTTGAGAAAAGGAGAAAGAAGTGTGAGGGGAAGTCTGTTTTGCATTTTGGATACCAGCCCAGCCACAGCAGGGTAGGGCACCAAATAAAGTCATAGGGACCCTGTTCTACTGTTCTAGGCCCTAGCTCCTGAACATTTCTAGACACACCTTGAACCTGCTGCCTTGTAGGGACGAACTCAGTCAGGCAGCCTACATCAACTGCTAACTAAAGAGCCCTTGGGCCCTGAAATACCAGCAGCAATACTTAAGTACTACATTGAGGGTCTTAGGTAAGAATCCGAGACTTGCTGACCTCCAGGGAGACTCAGTACATTCTCAGCTGTGGTGCCTATGGGTGAGATTCTTTCTGCTTGAGAAAAGTGAAGAAAATAGCAAAGGGTACTTTCCCTTGCACCTTAGGTACCAGCTTGACAATATAAGTTTAGATCACCAGGTGGACTTTTAGGATTCCCAATTCAAGGACGTGGCTCTTGGACAAAATTTCTGGCCTGGCCCTGGGACAGAAAAGAGCCACTCTTCTGAAGGGTGAGTCCTAGGACAGGCAACATTCACCATGAGCTGACTGGAGTGCTCTTGGGCCTTAAGAGAATATTAGCAGTAGTCTGAGAATACTCCTCATAGGCCTGTTGTTGTAGTGGCCATGGAATGAGGCTCCTCTGCCTTTGAAAAAAAAAAAAAAGAAGTTAAGAGTGAGAAGAACCACACCATATGTTTTGAGTAACAGCTCAGTTGCAATACAACGGAACACTGGTAAGAGTTCTAGAGTTCTTTACCCTAGTCCCTGCCTCCTGGATGTCATCTCTGGACCTGCCTGGGCCCTGGGAGAACTTGCCACCCCAAAGGCAAGATTATAGGCCTTGCTGCCTTTACTACCTGTTGATTGTAGTGCCCCAGAGCCCTGAGTGAACAAAGACAGTAGCCTGGGAGCGGTTAAAGCAGGCCTTGCATGAGTCCCACTGTTGTTCTGTCTTTAAGTCAGATCCAGCACAATCTTAAGGATAGTGGCCACATGGGCGTTTGTATCACTCCACTCACAGATCAAGTTGGCTCAGAGCAGAGAGAGACTGTCTGTTTGGAAGGAAATAAGGAAAGAGAAAAAGAGTCTCTGATTGGTAATCCTGATAAATTCCAGATATTTGCAAAATAATCAATGCAGTTCCTGTATGAGTCTGTAATAACTACAGCACTGAACTGAGCTTGTGGTCTCACCTAGGCAGACACAGCTTAGATCACAACATAAAGTCCTTTCAAATATCTGAAAATCCTTCCCAAGAAGGACAGGTTCAAAAAAAGACAAGACTGTGAAGACTACAATAAATACCTAATTCTTGAATGTCCAGATGTAGATAAACATCTACAAGTTTCAAGACAATCCAGAAAAACATGACTTCATCAAATGAGCTAAATAAACTAGCAGTGAACAATTCTAGAGAAACAGAGATATGTGACCTTTCATAGTGAGACTTCAAAAAGCTATTGAGAAAAGTCAAAGAAATTCAAGATAAAACAGAAGGAATTCTGAATTGTGTCAGATAAAATTAACAAAGAGATTCGAAAAATTTTTAAAAATCAAGGCGAATTTCGGGAGTTGGAAAATGCAGAAGGCATATGGAAGAATACAATAGAGTATTTCAATAACAGAATCCATCAGGCAGAAACGAAAATAATTAGTGAGCTTAAAGATAGGCAATTTGAAATACATACTCAGAGAAACAGAAGAAAAAGAAATGAAAAAACAATGAGACACATATAAAAATCTAGAAAATAGCTTCAAAAGGGCAAACCTGAATTACTGGCTTTAAAGAGGAGGTAGAAAAAGAGATAGAGGTAGAGAGTTTATTCAAAGAGACATTAACAGAAAACTTCCTAAATCTAGGTAAAGATATCAATATCCAAGTATAAAAAGGTTATAGGACCCCAAGCCAATTTAACCCAAAGAAGCCTACCTCAAGTAACTTAATAATCAAATTCCCATGGTAAAAATAAAGAAAAGATTCTAAAAGCAGCAAGAGAAAAACATTAAATGACATACAATGGAGATCCAATACACCTGGCAGCAGACTTTTCTTTAGAAACCTTACAGGACAAAAGAGAGTGGCATAAAATATATAAAGTGCTGAGGAAAAATAAAAACTTTTACCCTAAAAGAGTATATCTGGAAAAAAAATACTTCAAACATGAAGAAGAAATACTTTCTGAGACAAAAGGTGAGCTATTTTATCAATTCTATTCTAAAGAAACATTAATAAGACTATTTGAATCAAAAAAGTATATTGATGAACAATAAATAATCACTTAAGTAAAATTCACTGCTAACAATAAGTAAAGAGAAAATTACAGCATATTACAACAGTGTAAATGTGGTATGTAAACTACTGTTATCCTAAGAGAAAGATTAAATGGTACACCAATAAAAATAATAGCTACAAAAACTTTTTAAAATATAGTACAATAAGATATAAATAGAAACAACAAAAAGTTAAAAAGTAAAGGAGTAAAGTTTAAGCATAGAATTTTTATTAGATCTTTTTGCTTTTTTGCTTATTAGTTTATGCAAACAGTGTTTAGTTCTTATCAGATTAAAGTATTGGGTTATAAGATAGTATTTGCAAGCTTTACAATAATGTCAACCCAAAAGACATGTAATGAAAACACAGAATGTTAGAAGCAAAAAACTAAACTATATCACCAGGAAAATTTCACCTTTACTAAAGAAAGATAGGAAGAAAAAAAGAGAGAGAAAAAACCATCACAAAGCAACTGAAAAGCAAACAACTAAATGGCAGAAATTAATCCTTCTTTATTAATTATAACATTAAATGGTAATAAATTAAATTATCTAATCAAAAGACATAGTATGGATGAATGGATGATTAAACAAGACCTATTGATCTGTTGCCTACAAGACACACACTTCATTTATAAAGATATAGACTAAGAATAAATGAGTAGGAAAAATATTTAATGTCAATGAAAACCAAAAAATAGCAGCAGTAGCTATACTTATATAAGACAAAATATATTTCAAGACAATAACTATAAGAAGAAACACAGAAGGTTACTATATAATGATGAAGAAGTCAATTTAGCAAAATTTTATATATATATGCATACACACACACACACACACACACACACACACACACACACACACACACACTTTTTTTCTTCTGTACATGGAATATTCTCAAAGATAGACCATATGTTAGGTCACAAAACAAATCTTAAAACATTAAAAAAATGGAAAAATATTAAGCCTATCCTGTGACCACAAAGAAATAAAACTAGAAACCAATAACAAGAGGAATTTTATAGAAATTAAACAATTTGCTCCTGAATGACCAGTGGGTCAGTAAAGACATTAAGGAGAAAATTGAAAAAAATTTTAATACAAATGATAATGGAAGCACAACACATCAAAACCTGTGGGAGGCTGGGCATTGTGGCTCACACCTGTAATCTCAGCATTTTGGGAGGCTGATGTGAGCAGATCATTTGAAGTCAGGAGTTCAAGATTAGTCTGGCCATCTGGGGAAAATGCTTGTCTACCAAAAACTAAAAAAATAAAAAACAAACCTTGGTGTGGTGGTGCACACCTGTAATTCCAGATACTCAAGAGGCTAAGGTGGGAAAATCTCTTGAACCTGAGAGGTGGAAGTTGCAGTGAGCCAAGATAATGCCACTGCATTCCAGCCTGAGAGAAAGAGTAGGACCCTGTCTCAAAAACAAACAAAACCTATGAGATATAGTAAAAACAATACTAAGAGGGGAGTTTACAGCTACAAGTGCCTATATCAAAATAAAAGTCATTTCGAATACACAATCTAACAATATGTCTTAAATAACTAGTAAAGCAAGAGAAAAACAAAATCCAAATAAATAGAAGAAAATAAATAGCAATTATTAGAGTAGAAATAAATAAAATTTGAATGTAAAAAAACAATAAAAAATACCAACAAAACTGTTTAATTTTTGAAAATTTAAACTAAATATGCCAGCTTTTAACAAGTTAAGAAAAGAAAGTGATAGTCAAATAAATAAAATTAGAGGTAAAAAAGCAGACATTACAACTCATAATGTAGAAATTCAAAGAATCGTAAGTGGCTACTATAAGCAAGTGTAAGTCAATAAATTGGAAAAAAGAAAAAAATGGCCAAATTCCTAGAAACATAAAGCCTACCAAGGTTGATCCAATAAGAAATCCTAAACATTAATGCCCCAATAACAAGTAATACAACTCAAGCTGTAATAAAAATTCTCCAAGCAACAAAAAGCCAAGGACCTACTGGCTTTACTGCTAAATTCTATCAAACATTTAAAGAAGAACTAATATAAATTCTACTCAAACTATTCTGAAAAATAGAAGAGGAGGAAAAACTCCTAAACTTATTCTACAATGTGTGTATTATCCTGAGCAAAACCTGACAGACACACGAAAAAAATTATAGTCCAATATCTCTGATGAATATTGATGCAAAAATCCTAACAAAATATTAGCAAATAGAATGCAAAATCTTAAAGACATCATTTATTATGACCAAGAGAGAGTTGTTCCTGGAATGTAGGGATTATTTAACATAAGCAAATCAATCAATGTAATATAAAATATCAACAGAATGGAAAAGAAACTCCATACGATGATTTCAATTGACACAAAAAGCATTTAATAAAGTTTAATATATCTTCATGATAAAAATTCTCAAAGAAAACTTGGTATAGAAAGCCACTGAGTATACTTCAACATAATAAAAGCCATATATTTCATACCTCAGTTAGGATTTTACTGAATGGGAAAAATTGGAAACCTCTTCTCTGAAGTTTGGAATACAATAAACCTTAAACACTGTTATTCACTATTATTGTGGAAGTTCTTTCCTTTCAATTTGGATGTCATTTATGTCTTTCTTTTCTCTGATTGGTATAGCTAAAACTTAAATTTTCCTTGTTTTAAGTTGATATTATTTCGTATTTGAAAAGAACTAAAGACTTCACAAGAAAACTATTAGAACTGATTAACAAATTCAGCAAAGTTTCAGTATACAAAAATTAACATACAAATATCAGCAACATTTCAATACACCAATAGTGACAATCTAAAAAAGAAATATAAAATAGCCTATTTATAAAAGCCACACATAAAATTAAATTTCTAAGAATTAAGCAAAGAAGTAAAAGATTTCTATTATAAAAACCATAAAACACTTATGAAAAAAATTGAAGAGGACATCAAAAAATGAAAAAAATACCATATTCATTGATTAAAAGAATCTATATTGTTAAACTGTTTATACTATCCAAAGCAATCTACATATTCAACACAATTCCTATCCAAATACCAATGACATTCTTCACAGAAATAGAAAAAACAATCGTAAAATTTGCATGTAACCAAAAAAGACACAAAATATCCAAAGTTATTCTAAGATAACAGAATTAAACTAGAAGAATCATACTACTTGACTTCAAATGATACTACAGAGCTATAGTAACCCAAAGAGCATAATATTGGCATAAAAAGAGATATATAGACTAAGAGAACAAAATCAAGAACACAGAAACGAATCCACACATAGCAAACTCATTTTCAACAAAGATACCAAGAACATACACTGTGGAAAAGACAATCTCTTTAATAAATAGTACTGGAAAAACTGGATATTCATATTCAGGAGAATGAAGGTAGATCTCTGTCTCTCACTATTTATAAAATGAAAATAAAAATAGATTAAACAGCTAAATGTAAGATCCAAAACTTTGAAACTAGTACAATAAAGCTTAGGTAAGTTCTCCAGGACATTGGTCTGGGCATTTTCTTGAGCAATATCTTACAAGCACAGGCAATAAAAGAAAAGTAGAGAAATGGGATTACATCAAGTTATAAATCTTCTGCACAGGAAAGAATACAATCAACAAATTAAAGAGACAACCCGCAGAATAAGGGAAAATATTGGCAAACTACCCATCTGACAACGGATTAATAACAAGAATATATAAGGTGCTCAAACAACTTTATAGGAAAAAAATTAATAATCTGATTTAAAAATGGGCAAAATGTTTGAATAGCTATTTCTCAAAAGAAGATACACAAATGGCAAACAGGCATATGAAAAGGTGTCCAATATCGCTGATCTTCAGAAAAATAAAAATCAAAACTAAAATGAGGTACTGTCTCACCCTAGTTACAACAGCTTTTTTCATCCAAAAGACAGGCAATAACAAATGTTAGCAAGGATGTAGAGAAGTGAACATAAAACCTACCAAGATCGAATAAAGAGGAAATTTTAAACATAAACAGACCGATAATAAGTAACATAACTCAAGTTATAATAAAATGTCTTTTTTGGTGGTAATGTAATTAGTACAACTACTATTGGGAACAGTTTGGAGTTTCTGCAAAAATAATTTGAAAAATTGATAAACCACATAATTCAGGAATCTTAATGCTGGGTGTTTACCCAAAAGAAAAGAAATCAGTATATCAGATATCTTCACTCCTATATTTGTTGCAGCAGAGTTTACAACAGCCAAGATTTAAAAGCATCCTTATTTCCATCAACTGGTAAATAGATAAAGCATATGTGATATATATGCCCAATGGTATACTATTCAGTCATAAAAAAATGAATGAGATCTTGTCATGTACAACATGGATGGAACTGGAGTTCATTACATTAAGTGAAATAAGTCAGACATAGAAAGACAAACATCATATGTTCTCACTTATTTATAGGATCTAAACATCAAAACAAATAAACTCATGGGCATAGAGAGTAGAAAGATGGTTACCAGTGGCTGGGATTCGTAGTGGGATAATAGGTGGTGGATAGATGGGGTTGGTTAATAGGTACAAAGAAGTAGTTCAGAAATAGTAAGTAAGACCTACTATCTGATAGCACAAGGGTACTATAATCAATAATAATTTAATTGTACATTGTTAAACAACTTAAAGAGTATAATTGGATTATTTGCAACTCAAAGGGTAAGTGCTTGAGAGAATAGATATCTTGTTCTCCATGATGTGCTTTTTTCACATACCATGCCTGTATCACAATGTCTCATGTACCTTATAAATATATACACCAGTTATGTACCCACAAAAATAAAAAAGTAAAAAATTCATGTAATACCAGATAAAAATTACTTAATCATAAAGGAAGACAGAAATAAAGGAAAAGAGAAGTTAAAATACAACCATAAAACAAGTAACAAAATGGCAATAATAAGTTCTTACCTATCAATAACGTTGAATGTAAATAAATGAAATTATTTAATGAAAAACATAGAATAGATAATTGAATAGAAAAATCTCAATTATATGCTACCTACAAAAAACTGACTTCATTCAAAAGGACACATATAGAATAAATATGAAGGGATTGAAAAAAGATTCCATACAAATAAAAATCAAAATTAAGTATGAGTCATTATAGCTATATCAGATGAAATAGACTTCAAGTCACTGACTTGAGAAAAAATAGTCTTTATGTAATGATAAAGGGCTCAATTCAGCAAAGGTATATAACAAATGTAAATACATATGCACCTAAACCAGTGCACTCAGCTATATAAAGCAAACTTTAATTCATTAAAAAGAAGAGGTAGATTGTAATCCAATAATAGTAAGAAATTTCAACACTGTACATTGAGTAATGGAGAGGTCATGCAAATCAACAACAAAAATTGAAGTTAAGCTGCACTCTAGACCAAATAGTCCTAACTGAGAGTTATGGAACACTTTATCCAACTGCTTCATAATAAACATCATTCACATTACCACATTAAACATTCTCCAAGATAGACTGTATGTCAGATCACAGAACAGGTCTCACCAAATTAAAAAAAAATCTTGAAATCATATCAATAGTCTTTTCTAACCATAATAGACTTAAATTAAAAATCAAGAACAAGAGGAGCTTTGGAAACAGAAAAACACGTGGAAATTAAATAACATCCTCCCGAGCAATTAAAAAGTCAATAAGGAAGTTCAGAATAAAATTTAATGATACTTAAAAATAAATCAAAATGAAAACATAACATAGCATAATTCATGGAATACATCAAAAGTAGCAATAAAAGTTCATAACAGCAGATGCCTAAATCAAAACAGAAGTATTTCAAATAAAAACCTCAATGATGCAACTCAAGGGCCTAAAAATGCAAGAACAAACCAACTCAAAATTTAGCAGAATAAAGGAAGTATTAAAGATCAAAGCAGAAATAAATAAAATTAGGACAAAAATATAAAAGGCCAAAGAAACTAAAAGTAAATAAGAAAATCAACTTCAGTCTGGGCTTGGTGGCTCATGCCTGTAATCTCAGGACTTTGGGAGGGTAAGACAGGTGGATCACCTGAAGTCAGGAGTTTGAGACAAGCCTGGCAAACATGGTGAAACCCTGTTTCTACTAAACATACAAAATTAGCCAGGCATGGTAGTGCATGCCTGTAATCCCAGCTACTTGGGAGGCTGAGGCAGGTGAATTACTTAAACCTGGGAGGTGGAGGTTTTAATGAGCCATGATTGCACCATTGCACTCCAACCTGGGCAACAAGAGCAAAAGTCCATCTCAAAATAAATAAATAAATAAATAAATAAAATAAAAAGAAGATCAACTTCAGCTAGACTACCTGAAAAAAGGGAAAGAAGAACCAAGCAATTTTAATCAGAAATTAAAAATGAGGTGGGGGCTGGGGAGGGATAGCCTGGGGATGAATGCCAAGTGTGGGTGAAGGGGAGGAAGGCAGCAAAGCACACTGCCATGTGTGTACCTATGCAACTATCTTGCACGTTCTGCACATGTACCCCAAAACCTATAATGCAATAAAAAATAAAAAAAAAAAAAGAAAATAGCTATGGTAAATAAATGCAAAAAAAAAAAGAAATTAAAAATGAGACATAACAAGTGATATCACAAATATATAAAGAATCATTAGAATAACCATATGTCAACAAATTGGAAAAACAGAAGTAGATGACTTTTCTGAAATTTATAACCTACAAAGACTGAGCCATGAAGAAATAAAAAAAAAAACCTGAAAACACAAATAATGAATAATAAAATTGAGACAGCAATAAAAAGTATCATATCAAAGAAAGCCAGGACCTGATGGCTTCACTGCTGAATTCAACCAAACATTTAGAGAAGAAATAAAATCAGTTTTACTCACACTCTTTAAAATTTGATTAAGAAATAATATTTCTAATAATTTCCAAATTTCTTTCACATGGCCAGCATTACCTTGATACCAAAACCAGACAAGGACACGACAAGAAACTAAAGGTAATTGTGGGAATTCACTCAGGGTGGTGGCAAAACTATTAAGGTAAATATATTAAAGAAAGTTACAGAATATAGTCTCAAACCCTTTTGAAAAGCCTAAAGATTTGTCTATAGTTCTTGGCTCAAGGCAGCCTAAATCTGCTTTACATTTAGTTAATAAGTAAAGCAAATAGCTAGGCTATGTTGGGGAGTTTACCTTACTAACTTGTTTACTCATGTGGTCTTAAAACTAATCTTTAAGCCAGGTGGCCCTCTTGGGCGAAGGTCAACCAGGGATATTACCCTCTAATGGTGTTTGTTTGGGGCACTGGAACCTGTGCTTTAATCTTCAACCCCTAGTGATGTTGAATCAAACCTTTGTCAGGTCAACTTTACTAAATAAATGTGAATCTCAATTGCTGGGCAGGGCTGTTGGTTGAAACTGTTTACAGCACTCTCCAGGGTTTCTGTAAGAGGCCACAGACCCTCAGTCAAACTGGCAAAGCATAATATCTGTGTGTCAGCATACTTTATTCAACCATCATTGAGTTAGGGTTTGTAGGACATGCCCCCCCCCCCCGCCAGGTGGTGACCCTGACAGTGGTGCTTAAATGTGGGGTGACCCCAACTGTGGTGCCCTGTGTGAGGACATTCAGCAGGTTAAGAGGACCCTGATGTGACCATTGCTGTGAAGGGAGAGTGATCAAGTTTGATTCATTCCAATAACGGTTCAACATATGCAAATCAATATATGTGATACATTATATTAACAGAATCAAAGGCAAAACTACCTAATGATTTCATTAGATGCTAAAAAGCATTTGAGAAATTTTAAGATCACTTAACAACAAACTCCGTATGGAAAGAACATACCTCAAAACAATAAATGCTACATATGACAAACCCACAATTCACATTACCAAGAACCAGCTCAGTTGGGAGACCCCCACCCAGGCGGCACTGAAGGTATTTGAGGCAAACACCCAGATAGCACAACAGAGTGCATCTCTCCTGGGGACAAACAGCCTGCCAGCCTGTGGGGCTGACAGCTCTCTAGACTGAAGGCCCTGAGCAGACTTTCATCCACCTATTTATTTGCTCTTAGACAAGTGATTCTCATTAATACACACCTGTGTATTTACTTATAACTTAAAACTACATCAAGTAGGCAGCTGTTACCTGCATACCCACTAATTACAAACTAAAAGTATCTTCCACAAGGGAACCATGGGGTCAGGGTAAAATTAATGTTCTTCAACATCTCCCCCTTCTTTGTTTCACAAAGCTAAGTAATCTAGTACAGATCTATCTTGGTGAACCATTTCCTGGAGGCTGCTGGATCCATACTTGCAAACTACGCAAAGAGAAACAAAACAGATCAATAACATAATTATAATAGCAATCATAGATCCTCCAACTGTTTTCATATGAATTTTAGGGCTGCCAATCCATCAGCAGCTTTCTCAAGCACCTTAAAACCTGACCAAGTGCCTACTCTTACATTTCCTCCTTAAGGAGTTGGGATCTAAAAATCTTTTGGAAAATTGGGCGGAGGTCATTCTTCTGAAACTAATTCCTGCTGAAAAGGGGTGTTGAGGGCCCTCTGGGTCCCTCCTCCTTGCTTGCTGTCTAAAGCCTTTCTGGGTGCTGTTTTATTCTCTCTTGATTTTGTTCAGTCTTATTATACTTTTTAGAGTTACTAAAGTTAATTTATAACTCCCCCACCACCAAAAGATAAGGAGGAGCTCAATACAGCTCTGAATCTAAAGAGCTTTTATTTCTTGTAAACTTCTAATGAATAAAAATTCCCAGGTTTAAGTCCCCACATTGGACACCACTTACCAAGAACCAGCTTGGTCACTAGACCCCCACCCAGGCGTCACTGAAGGCATTTGAGAGGCAGACACCCAGATAGCACAGTGGAGTAGATTTGTCCTGGGAACCAACAGCCTGAGAGCCTGCAGGGCTGACAGCTCTCCAGACTGAAGGCCCTGAGCAGACTTTCACCCATGTATTTGCTCTTAGACAAGTGTCTCATTAATACACAGGTATTTCATATTTACTTATAACTTAAAAATACACAAGATAAGCAGCTGTTACCTGCCTACCACTAATTACAAACTAAAAGTATCTTCCACAATGGAACCATGGTGGCAGGGTAAACTTAACGTTTCTTAACATAACATCATGCTAAATGGGAAAAAATTGAAAGCTATTTCTTTATAATCTGCAATCAGACAAGGATGCCCACTTTCACCACTCTTATTTAATATAGTACTAGACATTTCAACAAGAGAAATTAGGCAAGATCAAGATAAAGATATAAGATAACTATAGTTAACAATAATATACTGTGTATTTCAAAATAACTAGCAAAGAAGAAATGTTCTCAACAAACAGAGAAGATAAATGTTTGAGTTCCTGGATGTCCAAATTGCCTTTATTGGATCATTACATAGTTTAAAATATTCATACTCATAAATCATATTATCACATATATCCTACAAAGTACCCCAAAAACATGCATAGCTAATATATGTTATATATAAACTATTACAAAGCACCCAAACATGTATAATTATTACATATCAAAAAAAGTAATTTGAAACAAATTAGAAAATTTTTAAAAATCCAAAATCCAGTTTTAACTACAATCTAACTTTTCAGGATAAATTGAATTATTATTTTTGCCCATTTTTGAAAAAGTAGGATGCTAGGAATGCATGTTATGAAACTAAATGGAGAAATATTGGTTGGTAAGAAACAAAGAACAACCAGAAAAATAATATATTCAGAAAACTATTTTTAATAAAGGAAAATTGAAGGCAAAAACAAGTAACAAACAATCAAAATTAATAAAAGTTATTGATAGCAGCACTGATCAACAAGAAATACCAAATGGAGCCCTTAAGGCTGAATTAAAAGGACATGATACAGTAACTGAAATGCAAAGGAATAAGGAAGAAGTAAATCACCAATGCAGGTATCTACACAGGTAAATATGTAAATAGTTTAAACATCTGTTTGTTTGTATCACTTTTCTTCTACTCAGCAATTTAAAGAAAAAGTTCATAAAGCTGTAACTGCAAATAATTATAAACTTGTGTTGGTGGGTTTAAAATATGTAAAAATGTAATTGGTATACATAAACTAAAAAAGTTCAAGGAAGGAATGGGACTACAAGTGGAATATTTTCATTCTATTTGTATTAAGTTGGTATTAAGTTGAACTAAACTGTTTAAATATAAGATGCTAGTTGAAATGCACAAAACCTTCTAAGAAAATAACTAAAAAACTGAAGTATAAGAAGAAACAAATTAATTAAAATGGTTAATATATTTAACACAAATGAAGATAGAAATGAAAGGTTGAAGAAATAAGGTCATAATAAAATAAATCAATAAGAAAACAAATAACAAAATAGCAGATGTAAAGCCAACTTTATCTATAATTACATTAAACATAAACACTCCACCAATAGAGAGCGGTAAAATGAATTAAAATAAACAACTATATACAAATAAAATACTGCTTACAGAGACACAGGATAGATTCTAAGACACGGCTAAGTTGAGTGTTAAAGAAAATAAAAAGAGGCCAGGCATGGTGGCTCACCGCTATAATCCCAGCACTTTGGGAGGCCGAGGTGAGTGGATCACCTGAGGTTGGGAGTTCAAGATCAGCCTGAGAAACATGTAGAAACCCTATCTCTACTAAAAATATGAAATTAGTCAGGTGTGGTGCTGCATGCCTGTAATCTCAGCTACTCAGGAGGCTGAGGCAGGAGAATTACTTGAACCTGGGAGGTGGAGGTTGCAGTGAGCAGAGATTGTGCCATTGCACTAGCCTGGGCAACAAGAGTGAAACTGTCTCTAAATAAATAAATAAAATAAGATATGCTATTTAAACTATAAACAAAATAAAACTGAAGAGTCTATACTTACATCAGACAAAATAGACTTTAGACAAAAAGTTTCATTAAGTACAAAGGATGTTACATAATGATAAAAGGATCATTTGATTAGAAAAACATAACAATTTAAAACATATATACGTCTAACAAGATAGTCCTGAATGGAGCAAAAACTAACAGAAATAAAAAGAAAATAGACAAGTCACCACTAGTAGTTGGAGACTTTACTAAATCTACTTTTAATAATGACTAGAACAACTTGACAGTGAGTTAATGAGGATATACAAAACTTAAGCAACACTATAAATCAACTACAGCTAGCAGATGATGATAGAATCCACACTCAACTACAACAAAAAATATATTCTTCTCAAGCTCACAATGGAACAATCTCCAACACAGAACATAGATCAAGCAATAAATGAAGCCTTAATAAGGTTAAAACATTAATATTACACTAAATATATTTTATGACTATAATGGAATACAATTTTAAAATGGAAAAGAGAAGGACATTCTGAAAATTAACAAATATGAGCAAATTTGAAAACACATTCTCAAATAAAAACGAGTCAAAGAAAGTAATATGAGAGAAATTAGAAAATACTCTCAATAAAGATAAAAACACAACATGCCAGAACTTAATGAACACAACAAAGTAATTCTTATAGAGAAGTTTATAGATTAAAAGACATATATTTAAAAAGTTAATGATATGAGATATTTCTCCTTTTTTATAACCTTTGAAAACTACAAATGGAAAAGCAAACTAAACCCAAAGAAGCACAAGTAACTAAACAAAAGATTAGAACATAAAAAGTGAAATAGAGAATACAAAAACAATAGAGAAAATTAACGAAAACAAAATTGATTTCTTAAATAGGTCAACAAAATTGGCTAGCCTTTAGGTATTTATTAAAACATAAAGAAGAGAAAACTAAAATTCCTACAATCAGGACTGAAAGAGGAAATACAATCATTGACCTAACTGAAATAAAAAGGGATTTTAGAGGAATAATATGAACAACTGTATTTTCACAAATTAAATGGCTAAATTTATAAATAACACAAATTCCTGAATCTGAATAAAAACATTTTTAAATACTGAATACACCAATAATAAGCAAATAAAGAGACCACAGTATTAATCAGAAAATTTTCACAAAGTAAAATTGAGGCCCAGATAGCTTCACTAGTAAGTTACTCTAAATTTTTAAAGAATATCATCAGTATTTTGCAAACTCTTCTAAAAATCAAAGAGGACGAAACACTTCGCAACTTGTTCTACATGGACACCAGCATTACTCTGATACCACAGCCAAAGATATAACAATAAAATGAAAGAACAGACCAATAACTCTATAAATATAAATGACAAAATTCTCATTGAAATATCACTTTACTGAATTCAGCAACATAGAGAAAAGACTGCACGCCATGACTAAGATTGCTTTAACATCTGAAAATTAAACAATGAAACACAGTATAATAATGAAAGAAAACAAAGAGCTGCATCTCAAAGTGTGACCCATAAAAAGATATAATCACACCAAAATAACTGAATGAATTTAGCATACAAACAGAAGTCAGAGGAATATGGAAATTGATTTTAAGGATGTGGGATAATGATTGATGGAATATAAAGTTACGTCAAGTTGAATTTATTAATAGGGGCCCACTAAGCAGATATTATAGTTTTAGCTTGTGGGCATGGGTAGAAATGTCTCTAAGACTTTGGTTAGTTGGTTGTTTGGCATGGATCTTTTTTTCTTTCTTTTTTTTTTTTTTAATTTTTATTGCATTATAGGTTTTGGGGTACATGTGCAGAACGCGCAAGATAGTTGCATAGGCACACACATGGCAATGTGCTTTGCTGCCTTCCTCCCCTTCACCCACACTTGGCATTCATCCCCAGGCTATCCCTCCCCAGCCTCCCCCCACTGTCCCTCCCCCATTCCCCCCAATAGACCCCAGTGTATAGTAGACCGCCTCTCTGTGTCCATGGCATGGATCTTAAGGTGGCTTACACTAACTTAAATGGAAATGCTACAATTGCCTTGGTATACTCTACAGGATGGAATACAAAGACTTAATGAGACGCAAACGTTAGAGTGAATTTGTTATATAAAACCTGCTCATCCACCCACGAGAGAGTCCAAGGGACAAATTTTTACCACACCAGAGAGAATTACATGTGTTAGGGGAACTAACCAGACATCCTTAAAGAGATCTGTGGTTACTCTTCTTTATAGGTCAGAAATAACAGTGACAAATCCTGCCATTGCAGAGAAATCTCAATATGCAATGAGGATAATGGCATCTCAGGGTGCCAATTGACAAGTCATTATACTAAATTGCCAACGACAAGATGGGGATGGTTAACATAATGACTAGTGGAGCCTAAATGGTAATCAGAAGAGTTTGACTCACAGAGACCTATGGTGTTGACTAGTTGATCATGATGTCCCCACAAAAGAAATAGATATTCTACTAAATTCTTAATTAATATACATAAGTGGAAAAGTTTTAGGTCTAGTTAACAGAAATGTAACTTGAACTACCAATTTATAGTCATGGCTCCACAATCAATTTCCTGACTTGAGATAATTTATAGACCCAGAAACCCTTATATGAAGGAAAGGACAGATCCTCTAAAAAATGACCTTGGTACACTGCCAAAAATGTACACTACTAGTCTTTCTCTCATGACCTATTTTCATCTATAATCAATATTATTCAGGAGTTACTGGACACTGGCTCTGAACTGACACTAACTTCAAGAGACCCCAAATGTTATCATGGCCCAACATTTAGAATAGAGGTTTATAGAAGCCAGTTGATCAATAGAGTTTTAGCTCAAGTTCATCTCACAGTGTATCCAGTAGTTCCCCAAACCCATCCTGTTTTTGTTTCTCAATTTTCAGAATGTGTAATTTGGATAGACATACTCAGCAACTGTAAGAATCCCCACATTCATTAACTGACCAATGGAGTGAGGGCAATTATGATAGAAATCTCAAGTGGAAGCCACTAGAACTGCTACTATATAACAAAATAGTAAACCAAAATTAATATCACATTCCTGGCAAGATTTCAAAGATTAGTGCCACCATCAAAAACTTTAAAGATAGACATGTGATGATTTTCACCAAATATCCATTCGACTCACCAGCTTTGCCTGTAAAGAAACAGATGACTGTTGGAGAGTAATATGGGATAATCACAAATTTAATAAGGTGGTGATTTCATTTGAAACTTCTAAATGTATTTTTTTTTCTTCACTAAGTAGCCCAGTCATGGGTACATTTGTATCTTTTGGTCTAGCAAATGCTTTTTTTTTTTCTTGAGTGTGGAGGGGGGCTACATGCTAGTAAAGATCACTAGCAACAGTCTGCTTTCAGCTTACAAGGCCAACAATATACATTCACTGTCCTATCTCAGGAGTGTAGCAGCTCTCCATCTTTATGTTGTAATCAAGTCCATAGTGTCCTTGACCACCTCTCCTTTGCACAGACTTAAGGATATCATGCTGGTCCATTACACTGATAATAGCATGTTGACTGGAGTTGTTAAACAGGAAAAAGAATAACTCTAGGCAAAACATTAAGACATTTGCATATGAGAAAGTAGAAAATACATTCCACAAAATTTCTGGAGGTTTCCATCTCAGTAAAATTTCTACGTATCTAGTGGTGTGTGGCATGTTGAGATAGCCTTTCTACGGTAAAAGATAAGTTGCTATGTCTGGTACCTTAGACCACCAAAAACAGCCATAATACTAAATCAGTCCTTTTGAATTTTGTGGAGGCAACAAATTCTATATTTGTATGGGCTGCTTCAGCCCTGGTGTGGTCTGAATGTTTGTGTCTCTTCAAAAATTATATGTTGAAATTTAATCACCAATGTGCTGGTATTAGGAGGCAAAAGTTTGGGGGAAGTTGTTAGATTGCAAGGGTGGACCTCTCATGAATGGGTTTAGTGTTCTTATAAAAGAGGCCCCAGACAGCTGCCTTACCTCTTCCACCATATGAAAACACAGCAAGATGGTGCCATCTGTGAACCAGAATGTGGTCTATTACCAAATACTAAATCTACTGGTACATTCATCTTGTACTTCCCAGCCTCCACAACTATGAGGAATAAATTTAGGTTGTTTATAAGCTACCCAGTTTATGTTACATTATTAGAGCAGACCAAATGAACTAAAACAAGTCCATTTACTGAGGTTTTCAGTGAGGTACAGAAAAGTAGAGGTTCTCAAGAACTCATGGCTGCTATGCAAGCTGCTCTACCACTTGGACTACATAAGACAGCAGATATGATAGTGTTTCAAGTGCCAGTGAATGATAAAGATGCTGTTTGGAGCCTTTGGAGGTCTCTGTAAGTGAATGACAGTGAAGATCCTTAGAATTTGGAACAAAGCCTTATCATCTTCTGCAGATAAATATTGTTCTTTTAAAAAACACCTTTTGGCTTGCTATAGGCCATACTAGAGACCGAACACTTAACCATGAGCCACCATGTCACCATGTCACTTGAGGTACTCATCATAAACTACATGTTACATGACCATCTAATGCGGTGAATACTCTGAACCCCTCTGTGGTGACTGAGCAACCCCAAGATTCTGGAAGAATTGACAAAACCCAAGCTATCTGAAATAACAAGAAGAAATTGTTGTTGATTTTTAATCTGTAAATTCTCTTAGAATTTGATTTCTCTGAAATCAGTTATTTGCTTTGTGATGCTTGTTACTTACTGTATAGATTATATTTGAGAAAAGGAAGGATAATGTGAAATGGTGAGATGTGACTTATAATTTTGGCTCTGCTGAGATGAAACCTGTAACTTTGGCTCTGCTGAGCTGTAACTTGTAACTCTGGCTCTACTGAACTGCAATTTGTAACTTCGGTCTGCTGAACTGTTCTGGTAAAAACAGGAACTCTGTGAAAGGGACTAACCACATAGCTTGACTGCCAGAGAGAGATGGCAGTGCATATTAGGTTTCTCATTGCAAGAGAGCTTATAAACGGACGTGTAATGGAGAGGTTTATTACCTGGATTTCTTTTCCAGGAAAGGCATATTAATTAGGGCCCTGGAAAGGGAATGCAACCCTTATGGAGAGCCTATAAAGGGACGCATGAGGGGTGGCTGTCTCTGTGGTTGCGATAAGGATATAAAAGTCTTTCTTCTCCCACTGCTCCTCCAGGCCTGCCTGGAGGCCCCCTCCTCTTGCAGTTTTTGTGGTCAGGCTGGTTGTCCTGTGTTGGATCCTGTTCCCCCTGTAGCTGTGAGCCCAATATGTTTTTGCTGATAATCATAAGTTTATGTTTAACCTATATTCTTGCTACAGTGTATGATTTCTTTGCTGACACACAGAAAGTTATCGTTGAATTGTTCTGCTTTTATAATACTACGTTGTGATTTTTATGCACCAGTTTTTGCAAATGTGTTATTTTTGTATAATTTTCACTGAAACTTTGCGTAACCTTGCTCCCCCTCCTCTATTGAAAGAGAACAATAAAAATTACAGGTCTTCAGGAGAATGTCAGACATCCACGGAGCGACTTCATGTGTTGTCTCCCCTGGGCCTAGCTTTAAAGAAAGCTTTTTTCTTTGTCTCTTTTTCTTTTTCACTAACCACTCGATCACTTTGAGAGATCTTAAACCCACACTGATATAACGGGAGCTGGTCTTGCCAATAATCTCAGTTATAAATTTGGGCATGCATAGCAGTGCTCCATTATCAAATAAAAGTGATATATATGAAACTATGCTTTAATAGATGTTAAAGGCACAAATAATTTGAATGAAGAAGTGACCCAAATATCTGTGGGTCCTATGCTTGCTACACTATCTTACCTCTCACAATCCACATGATGGTCTTGTAGGGAATTCTCTACAACCAGTTGACTAAGGAAGAAGTAATTCTGGCCTGGTTTAAAGATGATTCTACACAACATGCAAGCATCACCGAGAGGTGACAGCTGTATCATTATATCCCCTTTCTGAGAAAATCCTGAAAACTTGTAGCAAAGAGAAATCCTCTCAGCAGAAAGAACTCAGTATACCTGTGTGTTCATTTTGCTCAGAAGTAGAAGTGGCAAGTGGGACATAGGTATATTTGTTCATATGCTTTACCTAATGGTTTGGATATATGGCGAGGTACTCAGAAAAATACAGTTGGACAATTGTTGGAAAAAGATGTGTGGAAAAATTATCTGAATATAACTCTCTGAATGGATAAAGAATGTGATAATATTTGTGTCCCGTGTGAAATGCTCACCCTAATGTGATCTTAGCGGGAGATGATTTTAATAATCAAATGGAGATGACGAGTTCTGTGAATACCACCTTCTTTCAACAGTTATGCCTGTTATTGCAAAATGGGTTCATTAACAAAGTGGCCGTGGTGGCAGGGATGGAGGTAATGCATGATCTCCACAGAGTGCATTTCCAACTGCCAAGGCTGACTTGGCTAGGCCTACTGCTGAGTTCCCAAAACACCACAGACAGAGTCCAATACTTGAGTACCTGATATAACACCTTTACCCAAGTGATCAGTCAGCTACCAGATGGCAGTTTTATTACATTGGATGACTTTCATTATGGATGGGGAAGCACATTTTCTTATCACCGTGGACAGTTGCTATAATATGGATTAGCCCTCCTGCATGCAATACACAGAATTACTTCTGATAAAGGGACTGACGACAATGACAAAACTAAGTGGAGCAATGAGACAATGCTTGTAAAATTTATGGTTCTTCTCATGTTCTTCATTATCCTAAATCAAGTAATCAGATGGATTTTTACCTTTGAAGGCTCAGTTGCATTACCAGCTAGGTGACAAAGTCTTGCAAGACTGGAGTTATGTTCTTCAGGAAGCTGCAAGTGCTCTAAATTAGTATTCTGGCTATTTCTTCAAGAGCCAGGACATAAGAATCTAGTAATCAAGGGGCAAAAAAGGGAGTGGAACTATTTACTATGACCACTAGTGATTCAGTAGCAAAATTTTGCCTCCATCTCTGAAACCTTAGGTTTTGCTGGTGTGGAACTCTTAGTTCCAAAAGGAGGAATGATTCCAGTGGGGACATGACAATGATTCTATTAAACTGGAAATTGAAACTTCCACCTAGCCATTTTGAGCACTTTTGTCTCTGAATCAACAGGCAAAGGAGTTAACTGTACTGACTGAGTTAATTGATTATAAGGAGAAAATTGAGTTACTACTACAAAATGAAGGTAAAAGGTAGGTAAGAAACAGCATGTATAGCTTACAAGAGATTCTTTAGAGAGGCTCTTAGTACTATCATGTCCTGTGAGAAAAATAAGTTAAAAAAATACAGCAACCAAATTGAGACAAAACTATTAATGGTCTAGAACATTCAGCAATAAAAGTTTGGGTTACCCAAACAGAAAAAAAAAATAGCAAGATGGAGTTCTTGCTGAGGAAGAGGGAAGTTTAGAATGAACAGTGGAAAGAGACAGATGGTTCAAAATAACAACTACAAGGATATTAGCAAGATGGTGGACTAGGATGTCCGAACCCTCTTCCCTCCACAGAAATGATGAATTGACAGCTATTCAAAAAAGAAAATATCTCTTGGAAGAATCTGGGGTATAGCTAAGAAGCTGCAATAACCCAGAAAAAATGAAGACCAAGGATAGCTACATAAAAAAAAAGGGTAGGCAGTATTTTTACCACTGCAATTCTTTGGTGCAGGTGGGCACAGCTCAGCACCGAGGTAAATCCCCTCCATTATGGCTCCCCACTTTGCAAAAGGAAACAAGAGCAGGAGACCCCTGAATCCTTCACAGCCACCAATGTCCTCTATGGCTTTTGGTACAGAAAATCGATGTAGTCTTCACTAACATGAACCCCAGCTGCCAGAGCTGTCCTGATCCAATAAACACATGTCTTCCAGGCATTACATTTAAGTCTTTAATATATTTTGAGTTGATTTTCATGCATGTGGGGAGATAAGGGTCCACTTTTATTGAGCATATGGCCATCCACTTTGCCCAACACCATTTATTGAAAAGATTGTGTTTTTCCTCATGTATGTTCTTGGTACCTTTAGCAAATATCAGTCGACTGGATGTGTGAATTTATTTCTGGGCTCTCAGTTCTATTTCTCCATGTCTGTTTTTGTGCCAGTTCCATACTATTTTGATTACCATAACTTTGTAATTGATTTTAAGATCTGTTAATATGTCACTTCTAGGTGTGTTCTTTGTCCTCCATATTGCTTTTACCACTAGGGTCTTTTGTAATTTTATAACTATTTTTTTCTGTTAAATATTTCATTGGAATTTTGATAGAGATTGCATTAAGTTTGTAGATCTCTTTGAGTTGTATGTATATTTTAGCAATATTAATTATTCCTAATTATAAACATGGCATATGTTCCATTTATTTGTAATCTTTAATTTGTTTTATCAATATTTTATTATTTTCTATGTAACTATCTTTCTCTTCCTTAGTTAAATTTCTTTCTAAGAATTTTGATTCTACTATAAACAATACTGTTTTCTTGTGTGGATTTTTTTTCATACATTGTTGTTAGTGTATAAAAACACTACTAACTTTGTATGTTCATTTTTTAGCTTGCATCTTTAGTCAATTGGTCAGTTGGTTTAGCAGTTCTAACTGTGTGTGTGTGTGTGTGTGTGTGTGTGTGTGTGTGTGTGTGTGTGTGTAATCTTTAGGGTTTTCTGTATAAAAGACTATGTTGTTTGCAAACAGAGACAACTTAACATTTTTTTCATATAATTTGAATGACAATTAATTTGTTTTCTGCCTAATTTCTCTGGGTAGGACTTGCCGTACTATATTGAATAGAAGTGGGAGATTGTTATTAGATCTTATAGGAAATGTTTCAACTTTTTACCATTGAATTGAGTTAGCTGTGGGCTGACAACAGATGAATTTTATTGATTTCAGGTACATTCCTCTGTACCTAATTCATTTAAAGTTTTTATAATAAAAGGTTGTTTAATTTAGCCCAGTGCTTTTTATTTGAAATAACATGTTCTTTGCTCTTCATTCTGTTAATGTAATGTATCACATTTACAGATTTTGCATATGGTGAATCAACCTGTGTCACAGGGATAAATCCTACTTGATTATGGTGTATGATTATTTTAATGTACTATTCAATATGATTTGCTAGTATTTTGCTGAGGATTTTTGCATCTATGTTCATTGGAGGCATAGGCCTGAAGCTTTCTATTATTGTAGTCCTTGCCTGGCTTTGGTATGAGGGCAATACTGGCCTTGTGTCTTACTCCATTAACTGTTGCTCAGAAGAGAATAATTAAAACTGGGTAATTAAAGAAAAGACATTTATTTCTTATAGGTAGGGAGGCTGAAAATTTGGTCAAGCACACATATTTTGTTAGGGCCTTCTTGCTGGCAGAGACTCTGCAGAGTCTCATGATTATATAGGGCATCACATAGTGAGGGGGATGAACATGCTAGCTTGGGTGTCCTTTTCTCATCTTTAAGTCTGCTAGATTCACTCCCATAATAACCCATTAGTCTATTAACCAATTAATCCATTAAACCATGAATGAGTTGATGTATTCATGGGGGCAAAAGCCTTATAGCTGAATCACCTGCTAAAGACCCCAACTCTCAATATTGTCATATTTGGGATTATATTTCAACATGAATTTTGGAGGGGACACATATTCAAACTATAGCATTATGCCTCTGCCTTCTCAAAACTCATGCCTTTCTTACATAAAAATATCTTCATTCCACCCTAAAAGCCCCAAAGTCTTTTTTTCTTTTCTACTTTTAAAAATTTTATTTTTTTTTGTTCATGAATAAGTTCTTTAGTGGTGATTTCTAAGATTTTGGTGGACTCATCACCTGAGCAGTGTACACTGTAAACAGTGTACACTGTGCCCAATATATAGTCTCACTGCACTCCCAACATTTCTCCCAAGTCCTGAAAGTCCATTGTATCATTCTTATGCTTTTGTATCCTGATAACTTAGCTCTCGTGTATGAGTGAGAACATACAATACTTGGATTTGCATTTCTGAGATTGTTCAGTTAGAATAATGGTCTCCACTTGCATCCAGGTTGCTGTGAATGCTGTTATTTCATTTCTTTCCAAGCTAAGTAGGATTCCATGGAGTGAGTGTGTGTGTATGTGTGTGTGTGTGTGTGTGTGTGTATACACACAATATTTTTTTGTCTACTTGTTGATTGATGGGCATTTGGGCTGGTTCCGCATTTTTGCAATTTTGCTATATACGTGCATGTGCAAGTATCTTTTTTGTATAATTACTTCTTTTCCTCTGGGTAGTTATCCAGGAGTGGGATTGGTGGATCAAATTATAAATCTACTTTTAGTTCTTTAAGGAATCACTACACTATTTTTCATAGTAGTTGGTACCAGTTTGTATTCCCACTAACATTGTAAAAGTTTTCCCTTTTTACCTCATCCATGCCAACATCTATTTATTTTTGCTTTCCATTATGGCCATTATTGCAGGAGTAAGATGGTATTGCATTGTGGTTTAGATTTGCATTTCCCTGATAATTAGTGATGTTGAGTATTTTTTCATATGTTCGTGGGCCATTTATGTATCTTCTTTTGAGAATTATCTATCAATGTCCTCAGCCCAATTTTTGATGAGATTGTTTGTTTCTTTTCTGGCTTATTTGTTTGAGTTTCTTGTAAATTCTGGATTAGGCCTTTCCTGGAAGTATAGATTGCAAAGATTTTCTTCCAGTCTATGGGTAGTTTGTTTACTATGCTGATTACTTCTTTTCTGCATAGAAGCTTTTTAGTTTAGTTCAGTCCTATCCATTTATCTTTGTTTTTGTTGCATTAGCTTTGGGTCATGAAGTCTTTGCATAAGTTAATGTCTAGAAGGGATTTTCCAATATTATCTCCAGAATTTTTATGGTTTCTGGTCTTAGATTTAAGTCTTTAATCCATCTTGAGTTGATTTTTATATAAGGTGAAAAATGAGGATCCAGTTTCATTCTCCTACATGTGTCTCATCAATTATCCCAGCAGCATTTGTTTAATAGGGTGTCCTTTACCCACTCTGTTTTTGT
This sequence comes from Saguinus oedipus, assembly GCA_031835075.1. Lineage (NCBI taxonomy): Eukaryota > Metazoa > Chordata > Mammalia > Primates > Cebidae > Saguinus > Saguinus oedipus. The sequence continues at coordinate 75,806,819 of CM063191.1, read as the reverse complement.
TTGCTTTGTTGAAGATCAGTTGGGTATATTTGGCTTTATTTCATGGTTTTCTATTCTGTTCCATTGGTCTATGCACCTCTTTTTATACCAGTACCATGCTATTTTAGTGACTATGGCCTTATAGTTTGAAATCGGGTAATGAAATGCCTACAGATTTGTTCTTTTTGCTTAGTCTTGCTTTGGCTATGTGGACTCTTTATTGGTTCCATACGAATTTTAGGATTTTTTTTCTAGTTCTGTGAAGAATAATGGTGGGATTTTTATGGGAATCATATTGAATATGTAGACTGCTTTTGACAGTATAGTCATTTTCACAATATTAATTCTATCTATCCATGAGCATGGGATGTGTTTCCATTTGTTTGTGTCATCTATGATTTCTCTAAGCAGTGTTTTATAGTTTTATTTGTAGAGGTCTTTTACCTCCTTGGTTAGATATATTCCTTAGTACTTTTTTTTTTTTTGCAACTATTGTTAAACAGGTTGAGTTCTTGATTTAATTATCAGCTTGGTCCCTGTTTGGTATATAGCAGAGCTATTGATTTTTGTACATAAATTTTGTATTTTGAAACTTCTTCATTGAATTCATTTATCAGTTCTAGAGCTTTGTGGATGAGTCTTCGAGTTGTCTAAATATAAAATCATGTGATCGACAAACAGCAACAGTATGACTTCCTCTTTATCAATTTAAATGTCTTTTATTTCTCTTGTCTGATTGCTCTGACTAGGACTTCCAGTACTATGTTGAATAAAAGTGGTGAAAGTGGGTATCCTTTTTTTGTTCCAGTCCTCAGGGGGAATGCTTTCAACTTTTTTCTGTTCAATAACATGTTGGCTGTGGGTTTGTTGTAGATAGGAAAGCCTCAAAATCTTAACTTGTTCCAGCACCAATTTGAAAGTCCAAAGTCCAGAGTCTCAGCTGCAAGTCTATGAAATCAAAACACATCATACACATTCAAGACACAATGGTGGTACAAAGATGAAACAGATACTCCCATTTCAAAGAGAGAAATACGTTGAAAAAAAAATAAAAAGCCCCAAGGAAGTCTCAAACCCAGAAGGGTAAATATTAAATTTAAAAGCCAGAGAATAATCTCTTTTGACTGCATATACCACTTTCTGATCACATGGGATGGGTGGGCTAAGGCCTCCAGCAACCCTTCTCCCATGGTTTTTCTAGGTGCCACCTATGTTGCTGTTCACACAGGTTGGCGTCTGGTGACTGAAACCTTCCCAGGCAGATGTTGCATGCTGCCAGTAATGCCATATTTCTGGGGTCTTGTGGAAGTCCCATGTCAGTTCCACTAGGAATTTCCCCAGTGGTGACTCTGTGGTGGCCTAATTTCCATGGCTCCACTAGGCATTGCCCTCATGGGAACTCTCAGGCAGCTCCAACCCAACATTTCTGCACAACATTGCTCTAGTGTGGGATACCTGCAGTCACTTCAACCTTACAAGAAGTCTCTTCTTGGGTTTCCAGGCTTTTGATGACATACTTTGAATTCTAAATGGAGATTGCAAGCCTCCACAGCTCTGTATTTCTGCAAGCCTGCAGAATTAGCACTACATGGATCTTGTCAGGGTTTACAGCTTGTACCTCCCAGAGATGCAAGATCCTCCTGGAGCTCCTTCATCTGTGGCTGTGGCAGCTATAGAGTGCTACACTTAGGTGTGGGGAACAAAGACCTGAGGCCGCTGTGGGCAGCAAGCCCATAGATAGCACCTGGGCTTGTACCCTGGAAACATATTACCCTCCTAGGCCTCTGGGCCTGTGAGTGAAGAGACAGACTAGAAGATCTCTGCAATGCATTTTGGATTTTTTACTTTAGTAAGTCTAGCTACAGTTTTGTCAACTTTGTTTATGTTTTCAGAAAATCCAACCTTTAATTTTATTGATTCTATTGTTTTTCTACTATTTTATTTATTTGTTTTCTGACCTTCATTATTTCATTTATTCTAATAATTTTAGGATTAGTTTTTTCTTCTTTTTCTAGTTCTTTGAGGTATAATACAAGATAGTTTACATAATCTTTATTTATTTGATAAAGGAGTTTTTGTTGTAAATTTCCCTCATAGAACTGCTTTTGCTGCATGCCATATATTTGGTATGTATAATTTCCATTTTTGTTTGTCTCATATATTTTAAAATTTTGCTTCTAATTTCTTCATTGATTTAGTATTTCCTCAGGAATGTGTTGCTTAATTTTTATTTATTTATACATTCTCTAAGTTGTCTTGTTATTAATTTCTAGTTTCATACCACTGCTTCAGAAAAAATTTGATATTATTTTAATCTTCATAACTTTTAAAGATTGTTTTGTGGCATAAAATAAAATCTATTGTAAGAACTTTTCTATGTATGCTTAAGAAAAGCATGTGTTCTGCTGCAGTTAATTGGGTAGAATATTCTGTGTATGTTCATTAGGTTCATTTGTTCTAAAATACAGTTAAAGTCTAGTGTTTCTATGTTGACTTTTTTTGTTTGGATTGCTTATTTATTGTTTAAAGTGGGGTATTTAAGTTCCCTACTATTATTATATTGCTATGTATCTCTCCCTTCTGATGAATTAATATTTGCTTTATATATTTAGGTGTTCCAATGTTGGCTGCATATATATTTAGAATTCATATGTTCTTTTAATTCATTGCTCCCTTTATCAGTATCAAATGATGTTTTTCTTATTTTACCATTTTGTCTAATAGTAGTATAGCGACCCCTGCTATTTTTTAAAATTCCATTTAAATAAAATATCTTTTCTATCTTTTCACTTTTAGTTTATATAACTTATTTAAGATAAAGCAAATCTTTTAGAGATGGCATGTAATTTGATCTCTTTCGTCTATTCAGCCATATTCTGTCTTTTGATTGAAAAATTTCTACATTTACATTCAAAGAAATTTTTAATAGTTAAGGACTTACTGTGGCCTTAACTATTATTTTGTTATCGTTTGAATGAATCTCTGTTCTTTCCTCCTGTTTTGTTGTCTTTGTGGTTTGACAATTTTCCATAGTAGTATGCTTTTATCCCTTTCCCCTTATTTTTTGTTTCTATTATAGGATTTTTCTTTGTAGTTACCATGAAGATTACATAAAACAGTATTGTAATATGATATTTTAAGTTGATAACAGCTTAAATTGAACACTTGGACGCAAAAAATCTACACTTTTACTCATCTCCTTCCCATATTTTATGATTTGATTTCACAATTTACATGTTTCAACATTGTGAATCACTAAACAAATTATTATAGCCATAGATATTACTAAAAACCTTGTCTTTTAATCTTTATCCTGATGATATAAGTTTTTTTACACTACCATTACAGCATTAAATTATTCTGAATTTGATTATACTTACTTATAAAAATGAAATTTACATTTTGATACGCTTTAATGTTGCTAATTAGTGGTCTTTATTTAAGTTTGAAGAAGTCCCTTAACTTTTTTTTTTTTTAATGGCTATAGTGGTGATCACCTCCCTCAGGTATTATTTTGAAAAATTTTTTATATCTTTCTCATGTCTGAAGGGCAGATCTTCTAGGTAAAGTATTTATGGTTGGCATGCCTGTTCTTTCAGCACTTCCAATATAGTGTCCCACTCTTTCCAGGCCTGAAATGTTTCTATTGAATGTGCTTATTTGCTAATAGCCTTATGTGTGTTTCCTTGTATGTCAGGTTTTTTTTTTCTTTTTTTTTTTTTTTGACTTGTTGCTTTCAAAGTTTCCTTTTTGCATTTGATTTTTGACAGTTAAATTGTAACATGGCTTAGGGTAATCTTCTTTGCACTGTGCCTGATTGGAGGCATTTCAGCTTCCTATTCTGATATATTTATACCTTTTCCCAGGTTTAGAAAGTTTTCACCTATTATTTCTTTAAATAAACTTTCTGTGTTTTTCTCTCTTTTTACTCCTTTTTAACTTCTGTAATGTGATCTTAGCTCCCTTGATGGTGTCCCATAAATTCCATATGCTTTTTAAATGTATTTTTATTTCTTTTTTGTTTTCTCTTCTGATTGCTTATGGTCAAGTAATCTATCTATGAGTTCGCAGACTTTTTTTTGCTTGATCATTTCTGATGTTGACACTACTGTATTTTTCATTTCAATCATTGTGTTATTTAGCTTTAAATTCTGTGTATGTTTTAAAAAATATTTTTAATTTATCTGTAAAATTTTATATTTTGTTAATTTGTTTGCTTAATATCATTACATTTTCTCTATGTGTTCTCTTGAAGTTCCCAGAGCTTTGTCTTTGTGGTTTGACAATTTTCCATAGTAGTATGCTTTTATCCCTTTCCCCTTATTTTTTGTTAATAAATAAAAATATTTATGCAAGTATTTTGAATTCCCATTCAGTAAATTTAAAATTTTTCATTTCCCTGGGGTCTGTTACTCATGAGTATTGCATTCTTTAGGTGGTAATATGTTTTCTTAGGTTTCCATGTTTCTTGTTGCGTTCCATTTATGTCTGCTTATTTCATAGAAGAATAAACTCTTCCAGACTTTATTGACTATTTTTGGTTAAAAACAGTAGCTTCTTCCAAGCTTCCCTTTTTCTGGCAGCAAGGATATCAACTGGATGAAGTAAACCAGTTATGGCTTCAGTGAGGGCACAGAAGCACAGTCTCTGTGACGCTGTCTCAGCTGAGGTCAATGTTGGCAAATATTGCAGGGCTCAGCAGCAACCAAGGCTTTGATCAAAGTCTGCAGTGGCAGCAAAAGCTTTTGCATTTAACAGGAAAGGCTGTTGGATTACTCTCAATCTCTTTTTCTTTTACCAAGAAAGTCATAACCAATGAGATTCCTTTTGGCACTGGGTCTGTTTTGAAGGTGTGCTTGCATTGGTGTATAGTGCATACAGCGCATGGAACAGTCGTGAAGCTGGGGTCTGAAGTATAGGCATGCAAAGGAAAACCACATCTCCAGGGTTAGAGAGTGATTACACTTGTGTCTTGCATGCAGGCATTCTAAATGCCACATTGTTAATGGTTTGCAAGGCATGAGTGTTTGTGGAGTAGCCAAGGAATTGGTGCCTGCAGCACATTCATGTGTAAAGTGACAGCAGTTGCGGGGTTCTGGTTGTAGACTAACCCATAGCAACAGTGTCTTCAATTTTGTGATGTGGACATGTGCAGTGCAGCTGCAGAGCTGAAGTCTGAAGTGCAGGCACAGGAAAAGCTACAGCAGAGGAATGGGTTAGTTCTCTATGACTGTGGCTCAAATGCCAGAGACACACTCATGGAGCAGCTGCAGAGCTGGGATCAGTAGGATGGATATGAGTAGAGAAAATAAAGCCTCCAGGGTAGGTGGCAGAGCTTTAACTATGGTAGCTCTCATTTCTGATATCATAAAAATTGCAAAAGCAACAAAAGAATAGAACAAATACATGAATTTGATGTTATCAAGATTAAAAATAGGGTAAAAAATGTGTACTCCAAAGAACATCATAAAAAATGCAAAAACACACCCATAAATTTGGAGAAAGTACTTGGAAAGTATATGTCTGATAAGACATTTGCATTTAGAATATCTTTTTAAAACTCTGACAATTCAACAATAAAAATAAAAGCAAATTTCAAAATAAGCAACAGGTTTGAAAAGACATTTCCTCTAAGAAAATACATAAAATGGTTAAATAAAAACATATAATTAGTCATTACAGAAATGCAAATTATAATCACAAAAAAAAACCCTTTTTGCCACTAGGATGACTAAAATAGCACAGTCAGAAAATAACAAGTATTAGTGAGAATGTGTTACAATTTGGACCCCTATTCATTGCTTGTAACATAATAAAATTGTATAGCAATTTTGAGAAACAAGCTGACAATTCCATTAAAATATTATAAATCATTACCATATGACCCAACAATTCCAGTTCTGTGTATATAACTAAAAGAAATAAAAAGTCTGTCCCTACAAAACTTTGCACACGTATGTTAATAGCAGCATCACTGATAGTAGACAAAATTAGAGGCAGACCACATGACAATGAGCTAAAGAATGGATAAACAAAACTTGTGTATACAATGTAAACATTATTCAGTAATAAAAAAGATTAAATGCTGCTATGGACTGAATTGTGTCCCCCTAAAACCCATAAGTTGAAACCCTGAAACCACTATAAATATGTTGGAGATATAAGGTTGAAAGAGTTGATAAGATTAAAACCCTGACGTAATAGAACTGCTGACTTTATAAGCAGAGAAAGAAATACCAGAGCTGTCCTTTTACCATCTGAATATACAGCCAAACGGTGACCATCTGCAAGCCAAGAAGGGAGTCCTAACAAGAACCCAAACATGCTAACATCAAGATCTCAGACTTTCAACTTAGAGAACTGCAAGAAAAAAAAATTATGTTGTTTAAACCACTGAGTCTACAGTATTCTGTTATGGCAGCCCAAGCTGACTATATATATATATATATATATATATATATATATATATATATATATACTGATACATGCTACAACATGAATAAATCTTGGAAACATTATGCTAAAAGAAACATGACAGACAAAAACAAAGGAAAAATATTTTATACCTTCATTTATGTTCAATGTCCTAAATAGGCAAATCCATAAAGGCATATAATATATTAATGTTTACTAGGAACTAAGGGGAGAGGAATGTGGAGTAATTGCTAATAAATACCGGATTTCTTTTTGGGGCAATGAAATGTTCTAAAATTGGATAATGGTGGTAGTTGCCAAACTGAGAATATATGGACAGACATTTAATTGTATAACTTAAAATTGTCCAGATTATGGTATGTGAATTTACCTCAATAAGGTTGTTATAAAATCAACTACACAGAGAGGCAGATTCAAAAATACTTTATACAAAATAAAATGGAATATAAATACTGTTTAAGTAACTGGGAGTAAGTTAGAATAATCAAAATAGAGAAATAAGAAAAGAATAAATCAACAGAAAATAAATTTAAAATTATAGAATTAAGAATAATTTTTAGTTTTTCTTCTAACAGTCAGGCCTCTCTTCTGCAGGACTGCTGGAGGTCCACTCCAAGTCATGCTTGCCTGGAATTACTAATGGGGGCTGCAGAACAGCAAAGATTGCTGCCTGTTCCTTCCTCTGGTAGCTTTGTCCCAGAAGGGTATTCTTCAGAAGTCAGCCAGAGCTTTCCTGTATGAGATGTCCCTTAGGATATATTGGGATTAGGGAGCCACTTGAGGAGGCAGTCTGTCCCTTATCAGAGCTCAAGTGCTGTGCTGCGAGTTTCGTTGCTTCCTTCAGAGCTGCTGGGAAAGGAAGTTTAAGTATGCTGAAATGGAACTCACAACTGCCCCCTTACCAAGGTGCTCTGTCCTGGGAAGGTGGGAAAGAATGGACTGCTGCCTTTTTTCAGATATGCCCTGCCCAGCAAGAAGGGAGACTAGTCACAGTCTGTTTGCAGACGGCTTGCTGCATTCAACATCAACAGAAAGCATGTCCACTCAGAGACCCCATCTGAAAGTCACCATGTTCAAAGACCAAAGATAGATAAATCCATGAAGATGGGAAGAAACCAGCACAAAAAGGCTAAAATCACCAAAAACAAGAATGCCTCTTCTCCTCCAATGGATCACAACTCCTCACCAGCAAGGAAACAAAACCGGATGGAGAGTGAGTTTCTCTTGAGTTAGATGAATTGACAGAAGCAGGCTTCAAAAGGTGGGTGATAACAAACTTCTCCAAGCTAAGGAACATGTTCTGCCCCCATGCAAATAAACTAAGAACCTTGAGAAAAGTTTAGACAAAATGTTAACTAAAATAACCAGCCTAGAGAACATAAATGACTTGATGGAGCTGAAAATTACAGAATGAGAACTTTGCAAAGCATACACAAGTTTCAATAGCCAAATAAACCAAGCAGAACAAAGGATATCAGAGATTGAAGATCAACTCAATAAAACAAAATGAGAATGCAAGATTTGAGTAAAAAAGAGTGAAAAAAAATGAACAAAGCCTCCAAGAAATATGGGATTATGTGAAAATACCAAATTTATGTTTGATCGGTGTACCTGAATGCGACAGAGAGAATAAAAACAAGGTGGAAAACACTCTTTAATATATTATCCAGGAGTACTTCCCTAATCTAGCAAGGCAGGCTAACATTCACATCCAGGAAACACAGAGACCACCACAAAGATATTCCTCCAGAAGAGCAACCACAAAGCAAATAATTGTCCAATTCACCAGGGTTGAAATGAAGGGAAACATGCTAAGCACAGCCAGAGAGAAAGATCAGGTTACCCACAAAGGGAAGCCTATCAGACTCACAGCGGATCACTCAGCAGAAACCCTATAAGCCAGAAGAGAGTAGGGGCCAATATTCAACATTCAAAAAAAAAAAAAAAGAATTTTCAACCCATAATTTCATATCCAGCCAAACTAAGCCTCATAAGTGAAAAAGAAATAAAATCCTTTACAAACAAGCAGTGCTGGGAGATTTCATCACCACCAGGCTTACCTTACAAGAGCTCCTGAAGGAAGCACTAAACAGGGAAAGGAACAACCAGTACCAGCCACTGCAAAAACATACCAAACAGTAAAGACCATCAACACAATGAAGAAACTGCATCAATTAATGGGCAAAACAAGCAGCTAGCATCAAAATGGCAGGATCAAATTCACATATAACAATATTAACCTTAAATGTAAATGGACTAAATACCCCAATCAAAAGATACAAACTGGCAAATTGGATAAAGCATCAAGACCCATTGGTGTGCTGTATCCAAGAGACCCATCTCAAGTGCAAAGACACACATAGACTCAAAATAAAGGAATGGAGGAAGATTTACCAAGCAAATGGAGAGAAAAAAATGCAGGGGTTGCAATCCTAGTCTCTGATAAAATAGACTTTAAACCAACAAAGATAAAAAGAGACAAAGAAGGGCATTACATAATGGTAAAAGGACCAATGCAACAAGAACAGCTTACCATCCTAAATACATATGAAGCCAATACAGGAGCATTTAGATACATAAAGCAAGTTCTTCATGACCTACAAAGAGACTTACACTCCCACACAATAACAGTGGGAGTATTTAACACTCTACTGTCCATATTAGACAGATCAATGAGACAGCAAACTAACAAGGAAGTCCAGGACTTGAACTCAGATCTGGACCAAGAAGACCTAGTAGACATCTACAGAACTCTCCACCCCAAATCCACAGAATATACATTCTTCTCAGCACCACATCACCCTTACTCTAAAATTGACATAATTGGAAGTAAATCACTCTTCAGCAAATACCAAAGAATGGAAATCATAGCAAACAGTCTCTCAGGTCACAGTGCAATAAACTTAGAACTCAGGATTAAGAAGCTCACTCAAAACCACACAACTACATGGAAACTGAATAACCTGCTCATGAATGACTACTGGATACATACTGAATTGAAGGCAGAAATAAAGATGATTTTCAAAACCAACAAGCATGAAGACACAACATACCAGAATCTCTGGGACACTTTGAGAGCAGTTTCTAGAGGGAGATTTATAGCACTAAATGCCCACATGAGAAGAGAGGACAAATCTAAAATCAACCCCCTAACACCACAATTAAAAGAACTAGAGGAGCAATATCAAACAAATTCAAAAGCTAGCAGAAGACAAGAAATAACTAAGATCAGAGAAGAACTGAAGGAGATAGAGACACACAAAAAATCCTTCAAAAAAATCAATAAATCCAGGAGGTGGTTTTTTGAAAAGATCAACAAAATAGATAGACTACTAGCCAAACTAATAAAAATGAAAAGAGAGAATGTTCAAATAGATGCAATAAAAAAATGGTGAAGGAGATATCACCACCAATTCCACAGAAATATAAACTACCATCAGAGATTACTAAAAGCACCTCTATGCACATAATCCAGTAAATCTAAAAGAAATGGACAAATTCCTGGACACTTACACCCTCCCAAGACTAAACCAGTAGGAAGTTGAATCCCCGAATAGACCAATAACAAGGTCTGAAGTTGAGTCAGCAATTAGTAGCCTACCAACCAAAAGAAGCCCAGGACCAGACAGGTTTATAGCCAGATTCTACCAGAGGTACAAAGAGGAGCTGGTACCATTCCTTCTGAAACTATTCCAAACAATACAAAAAGAGGGAATCCTCCCTAACTCATTTTACAAGACCAACATTATCCTGATACCATAACCTGTCAGAGACACAACAAAAAAAGAAAATTTCAGTCTAATATCCATGATGAACGTTGATGTGAAAATCCTTAATAAAACACTGGCAAGCCAAATCCAACAGTACATCAAAAAGCTTATCCATCATGATCAAGTCAGCTTCATCCCTGGGATTCAAGGCTGGTTTAACATATGCAAATCTATAAAAGTAATCCATCATATAAACAAAAATCTAGACATCTTTGGGGTTTGTTTTTCTGTCTAGCACATACAACTGTATGTTACCTACAAGAAACTCATTTTAAATTTAATAGCATTGGCATGTTATAGAAAAATGAATGCAAAAAGATATATCATGCAAACATCAATTAAAATAAAACAGTGGTGGGTTTGTTAATATAGAGAGACTTCAGGGTAAACAAAATTATAGGGATAAAGAGGGATACTACATAATGATAAAAGGATATATCTACCAAGAAGATGTAACAATTTTAACTGTGTATGTAAGAAAAAGTGTTAAAATACATGAAGTAAAAACTGATGCAGCTGAAAGGAGAAATGGACAAATACAAATTTTAGGTAGAGACCTAAATGTTTCCTAAAATTTATAGAAATATATAAAAAAATCTACAAGATGTAAAATAACAACATCAATGTAAATCAACAGGATATAATAAAAATTTATAGAACATGTGTAACGTTGTGGCATAATAAGAAGTGTGTATTTAGTCTTAGACCTGGGTTCTTGACACCAAACTTTTTCAACTCTTAGAATTTTCTGTGTGATAGAAGCAAAGAAAATGTCAGTTTTCATAATAAGCCCTTTTAAACCATATCTGAGTTTATGCTAATAAAGTGACTTGTGAAGTTCCCCTAAATTCTTTAGAATGGGAGTAAGTATCCAGAGGAACGCATCATATGATTAGAGGGTTAAAACTTTCAACCTCACTTTTAGGGAGTGGAGAGGGGCTGGAGGCTGAATTAAATTACCAATTGTCAGTGAATTAATCAATCACACCTATGTAATGTGACCTATGTAAAAACACGTAAGCTATGGGCTTTGAAGAGCTTCTGGGTTGGTGGACATATCTACATGCCAGTATAGTAGCACTCCCTAAACTCTATGGGGGCAGAAACTCTTTCACTCAGAACCCTCTCAGACTTTTCCTTATTTATCTGTTTATCTGGCTATTTATTTATACACTTTATAATATTATTTATAATATACCAGTAAATGTAATTAAAATGTTTCCCTGAGTTCTGTGAGCCACTGTAGCAAATTATCAAACATGAGAAGGGGGTGTGGGAACCCCCAGTTGGTAGCCAAATAAGATGTGTGAGTAGCCTGGGGATCCACTACTTGACATTAGTATCTGAAGTGGGTAGGAGATCTGTGGGACTGAGATCCTAACTGGTGAGGTCTCCACTAAGTGGAATAGTGTCAGTATTAAGTTAAATTGTAGGGCACCCAGTTGGTTTTTCTAGACAGTTCAAGAATTGCTTATTGCAGAAAACCCACATATTTGGTGTCAGAAATGTTGTTAGTAATAAAACAGTGTTCCTTTAATATGTCATTCAGCAATGGCAAATATTAAATACTTTGCAAACAAATATTAAAAATTCAGGAAGATAGTAAATATCCTGGATTATAGAGCAATTTTAACAATGTTTTAAAAACTCAAATCATACAGAGTATGTTCTCTTACCATAATGGAGTCAAGCTACAAATTGAGCTAGGAATTAAACTAATAATCAGTTGCATGTTAGAATCAAGCTAGAAGAAAACAGAAACTTCTCCAAAGTATTGGAAATTAAGTAGCATATTTTTAATTACTTCATGAATCAAATAAGTCTCAAAAGAAGCAAAATTACAAATTGAATTAAATGAAGTTGAAAATACTACATATCAAAATATGTAAATACAGCTAAAAGATTGCCTAAAGAGAAATTGAGATCACTAAATGTTTATATTAGAAAATAATACAGATCTCAATCAATAATATAAGTTTTCACTTCACAGAACTAAAAAGTAGAGCAAAAAGGCAAACAGAAGGAATAAAATAATAAAAATACAGAATCAATAGAATTGGAGAGAAAAACAATTGAGAAAATTAATCAAACCTAAAGCACAGATCCCTGAAAAGATAGAAAATATTGATAAACCTCAAGCAATACAAATAAAAGAGCAAACAAACATTTGTCAGTATAAGAAATAATAATAATAAAAAGGAATGCTGGTAGAGATCATGCAAACATAACAATCTAATAAGAGAATACTATGAATGATTCTATAGACATAAATCAAACAAGTTAAATGAATGGACCAATGCCTTAAAAACAGCAAATGACCAAACTCACCTAAGACAAACTAGGTAATCTAAATAGTACCATAACTATTAAATAAATTGAATTAATAAAATTTGAAAAATTATAAAACATAAAACTTCAAGTACAGATAATCTCCAAAATAAATGATATCAATCATTTAATAAAGAATAACACAAATTATACACATAAATTTCAGAAGACAATAATTCTGATATCATTTTATGATTTCTTCTGATAAAATCAAAAAAAGCAATGCAAAAGAAAAACATTAAAAACTACAGACTAATATCTCTCATGAATATATTTGCAAAACTCCTCAATTAAATACTTATGAAATTGAATTTAGCAATATATAAATAATTATAAAGCATGACCTACTGAGATTTATTCCATTAATACAAGGCTGGTTCAATATTTTTAAATTAAACAATGTAACTCAAGGTACTAACATGCTATAGAAGAGAAAACACAGGAAAAATATCAACCAATGAAGCAGAAGTATTTGACAAAATCTAACACACATTTTAAGACCCTCAGCAAACCGAAAATAGAGAACTGCCTCAACTTGATAATGAATATCTCTAAAAAATCTATAGTTTACATCATATTTAACAGTAAAAAAAAGGGCACTTTTTTCTGAAATCAGCCATAAAGTAATAATTTTTACTTTCACTTCTTTTATTCAAAATACTATTGGAAGTTCAAACCAGTGCAATACATGTACACCCATGACATCTAGGAAGTAACTAGCTTGCTTTTGATATTACAGTCTTATAGGCAGAGAAGACTCTGCCTATAAGAGTCTTTGTCTCAGATGAGACTTTGAGCTGTGGACTTTTGAGTTAAAACTTTGGGGGACTGTTAGGAAGGTCTGATTGGTTTTGATATGTGAGGACATGATATTTGGATGTGCCAGTGGGAGAATGATATGGCTTGGCTGTGTCCAGAATTCTCCTGTGTTGCCCATGCTATTCTCATGATAGTGAATAAGTCTCTAGAGATCTGATGGGTTTATTCAGGGTTTTCACTTTTGCTTTTTCCTCATTTTCTCTTTCCACCACAATGTAAGAAGTGCCTTTCACCTCCTACCATGATTCTGAGGCCTCCCCAGACATGTAAACCTGTAAGTCCAATTAAATCTATTTTTCTTCCTATTCTTGGGTATGTCTTTATCAGCTGTGTGAAAATGGACTGATACAAGAAGCAAGATCAAACCACCTCTTGAAGCCAGCAGAAGGTGAGAAATAATGAAAATTAGAGCTGAACTAAGGAAACCAAGACACATAAAACCATCCAAAAGATAAACAAATGCAGGGTTTGGGTAATTTTGAAAAAAATTGATAAGATAGAAAGCAACTAGAATAATCAGTTGCTTGTCTAGCCAGAGCAATCAGGCAAGAAAAAGAAATAATGTGAATCCAAATAGCAAAAAAGAAATTCTGACTATCACTGTTTGCAGATGACATGACTCTACATCTAAAAATTGACATAGTCTTGGCAAAAAAGCTCCTAAAACTAAAAAACAACTTCAGCAAAGCTGCGAAATACAAAATCAATGTTAAAAAAAATCACCAGTATTCCTATACACCAACAATAGCCAAACTGAGAAGCAAATGATAATGGCAATCCCATCACAATTGCTTAAAAAAATACCTAGGGCTACAACTAACCAGGAAGATAGAAGATCTTCACAATGAGAATTACAAAACACTGCTCAAAGAAATCAAAGAAGACATAAACAAATAAAAAAAAACTCATGCTCATTGATAGGAAGAATTGGTATCATTAAAATGCTTATATTGCCCAAAGCAATTTGCACATTCAATGCTACTCCTATCAAACTACAAATGACATTTTTCACAGAACAAGAAAAAATATATTTAAAAATACATATGAAACAAAAGGAAGCTGGATGGCCAAGACAATCCTCAGCAAATAAGAACAAATCTGGAGGCATAATGTTACCAGAATGCAAACTATACTACAAGGCTGCAGTAACCACAACAGCATAGTACTTGTACAAAACAGGTACATATACCAATGGAACAGAATAGAGAGCCCAGAAAAAGGCTACTTATCTATGACCATGTGATCTTTGACAAAGCTGACAAAAATAAGCAAAGGAGAAAAGATTGCCTATTCAATAAATGTTGCTGGGATAACTGGCTAGCTATATACAGAAGATAGAAGCTTGAACTCTTTCTTACACCATACACACAAATAAATTTAAGATGTATTGAAAACTTAAATGTAAAACTGAAAGTGTAAAATCCCTAAAAGACAACACAGTCAATGCCATCCTGGACATAGGAATGGGCAAAGATTTTATGACAAAGACACCAAAAGCAATTGCAACAAAAGTATAAGTTGACAATTAGGATCTCATTAAACATGAGAGCTTCTGCACAGCTAAAGAACATATCAACAGTGTAAACAGACAATTTACAAAATGAGAGAAAACATATTCAAACTATGCATCTGCCAAAAGTCTAATATCCAGCATTTATAAGAATTAAATTTATTAGAGAAAAACGATTCAATTAAAAAGTGGGCATAGGACATAAACAGACACTTCTCAAAAGAAAACATGTGGCCAACAAGCATATGAAAAAAAGCTCAATATCACTGATCACTAGAGAAATGCAAATCAAAACCACAGTGAGATACCATCTCACACTAAGAATAACTATAAGAAAACAGTCAAAAAATATTAGATTGTGGCAAAATTGCACAGAAAAGTAGACATTTATACATGGTTGGTGGGGTGATGAACTAGTTCAATCATTGTGGAAAGCAGTATGATCATTTCTCAAAGAGCTAAAAGCAGAACAATCATTTGACCTAGCAATCCTAATACTGGGTAGATACTGAGAGGAATATAAATTGTTTTATAATAAAGACACATGCACATGAATGTTTATTTTAGCACTATTCACAATAGCAATAACATGGAATCAGCCTAAATGGCCATCAATAACAGACTGCATAAAGATAATGAGGTACATATGCATCAAGAAATAAATGCAGGTATTAAAAAACAAGATTATGTATTTTGCAGGAACATGGATGGATCTGGAGGCTACTTTCCTTTGCAAACTAATGCAGGAACAGAAAACCAAATACTGCATGTTCTCACTTACAAGTGGAAGCTAAATGATAAAAACTTAAGTATACAAGGTAAACAGAGATGCTGGATCTACTTGAGGAGAGAAGATGGGTGGAGTGAGAGCAGCAGAAAAGGCAACTATTGGGTACTGGACTTAATACCTATGTGATGAAATAACATGTACAAACCCCCATGACACATGTTTATCTATGTAACTAATCTTCACACGTACCCCCAACCTAGAATAAAAGTTAAAAAATGGTGCTCAGCACCATTGAATATCAGAGAAATTCAAGTCAAATCTTTATGTAAGATATCATCTCATCCCAGTTAAAACAGCTTATATCAAAAAGACACAAAATGAAAAATGTTGGTGAGAATGTGATGAAAACGAACCCTTGTACATTGTTGTGTATAATCCTTATAGAGAAAAGTTGGAATCTTCCTCAATAAAAAAGAAAGAAAGAGAGAAAAATTGAGGTACCCTATGATCCAGCAATTCCACTGTTTGGTGTATACCCAAAAGAGAGAAAAATCAGTGTATTAAAGACATGTCTGTTCTCCCATGTTTTTTCCAGCACTGTTCACAGTAGCAAAGATTTGGAAGCAACATAAATGTCCATCAACAGCTAAATGGATAAAGAAAATGCAGTACATATACACAGTGGGGTATTATTCATCCACACAAAATAATTGAGATCCTGTCATTTGCAACAACAGGGATGGAACTTGAGATTATTATGTTAAGTGAAATAGTCCAGGCACAGAAAGACAAACATTGCATGTTATGAGTTACATGTGGAACCTAAAAATAAAAGCAATTAATCTCATGGACCGAGAGTAAAAGACGATTACCCAAAATTGGGAAGGGTAGTGGGAGGGCGGAGGGTAGGTGGGAATAAAAGATAGTTAGAAGGAATAAATAGGACAACAAATCCTACTATTTGGTAACACAACAGGATGATTGTAGTCAATAATAACTTAATTGTATATTTTACAATAACAAAAAAAGTGCAATTCGATTGATTGTAACACAAAACATAAGTGGTTGAGGGGATGGATACCCGATTTTTAATTATTTGATTGTTTCACTGTGCATACCTGTATAAAAATATTTTATATACCCCATAAATATATACACCTACTATGCACCCATAGAATATAAAGATTTAAAATGAAAAAAAGTAAAATATATATATATAAAATATTAATAATTTAAATAAATTCAATGGTATATCATGGTCATCAATTAGAAGAATCAGTGAAGTAAAGATTCAAGCTCTCCTCAAATTGTTTTAACACTATTTATATAAAAATCCCTGCAGTTACTTTTTTATAAATAAGCAAGCTTATTCTGAAATGTATGTGAACATTACATCATGATGAATTGAGTTTTATATCAGAGATAAAAGGATGCTTCAACGTATGCAAATCAATAAATGTGATATGTTACATAAATAGAATTAAGGACAAAAACTATGTGATCACCGCAGTAGATGCAGGAAAAAGCATTTGATAAAATTCAGCATTTTTTTTTGATAAAAATATCAACAAGCTGGATATTGAAGGAACTCATCTCAAAATAGTAAAGGCCATATATTAATATTATGCAGCAATCAGAAATGATGAGTTTGTGTCCTTTGTAGGGACATGGATGAATCTGGAGAACATCATTCTCAGCAAACTGACACAAGAACAGAAAAAGAAATACCGCATATACTCACTCATAGGCGGGTGAGAAAAATGAGAACACAGGGACACAGAGAGGCGGTCTACTATACACTGGGGACTGTTGGGGGAAATGGGGGAGGGACAGCGGGGGGGGGGGCTGGGGGGGATAGCCTGGGGATGAATACCAAGTGTGGGTGAGGGGGAGGAAGGCAGCAAAACACACTGCCATGTGTGTACCTATGCAACTATCTTGCACGTTCTGCACATGTACCCCAAAACCTATAATGCAATAAAAATTAAAAAAAAAAAAAATTCACAGCAAATATCATAATACATGAAGAATAATTGAAAGCATTCCTTCTAAAGACTGGAACAAGATAAAGATGCTTGCCTTCACCTCTCCTATGAAACATAACACTAGAAGTCTTAGTTGGAGCAGTCAGGCAAAAGTAAGAAATAAAAGGCATCCAGGCGGATTTCCAAGATGGCGTGGTAGGAACAACTCGGGATTGCAGCTCTTAGTGAAGGCTCAGAGGGTGAGTCCTAGCTGCATTTTCAGATGGACCTTTGTTGTCCACAGAACGTGGAAATTCCCAGGTATAGGAGAGACACGGGACACCAGCGCAGTCCCTTCAGCTTGTGTGGCCGTTTTGACCGGCGCCACAGTGCAGCGGCACCCCGCACAAAACTCACTGGTCTGGGTGCCCTGTTAAACTGGCAATCTGAGATTTGGGAGGGCAGATTAACATATCCATCTGTTTAAACAGGACTTGGACAGTGAGCCAGACCAGGAGATTCCTGGGAAGCATGATTTGAGCCAGTGCAGTAGGTTGCAGCATGGGAAATCACACAGATCCTGGTGCTCTATCAGCAGGCGACTGAAACACTTGTGAGAGAATCAACTGTTCAATTTTAAAAAAAAAGACACAGAGAGAAAGGACTCTGATGCAGGAAGCCAGGTGATCAGGCTCAGCAGGTCCTGCCCCCACAGGGACAAATAAAATGGCAATTTGAAATGCTTGGGGTTGAGAGTTTTACTGTGGGCTCAGCTGAATCCATGATGGTGCAGCTTGGTGGGGGAGGGGCGTCCACCACTACAGATGCATCCCACCCCTACTGAGGTACACATCCATTGCTGAAGCAGCCTGCCATTGCCAAGGCAACCCAAAATAACAGAGAGACTCAGCCAACAGGGCCGATCCCACCACAGTACAGCAGAGCCCTGCAGCACCAGGGCGGACCCCACGGTAGGAGGGTGGACCCTCGGCAGGCAAATAGTGACTAGACTGCCTCCTAGCTGGGCAGGAAAGTGCAATGGATACTCATAAAGAAAGCCCCAACTCCCTGAAACAGAGCATCTGAGGGAAAAAAAAGGAGGGGTTTATAAGTTCTGCTGCAGCAGACCTAAACACGCCTGCCCAACAACCCTGAATAAACAACAGAGCTCACAGCTCAGCACCTGAGCTCCTATAAAGTACAGACTGTCTCCTCAAGCAGCTCCCTGACCCCTGTATATCCAAAGAGTCACCTCAAAAAAGGACTAACCAGACTGACATTTGGTGGGCATCATTCTGGGAAGAAGATAATGAAAGAAAAAACTGGTAGCATCCCTCACTGTTCTGCAGCTGCTACAGGTGTATCCCAGACAAGCAGGGCCTGGAGTGGACCTCAGCACTCGTAGAGCAGAGGGGCTAGACTGTTAGAAGGAAAACTAAGTAATAGAAATACTTCATCATCAGCAATCTGGACGTCCACTCAGAGACCCAATCAAAAAGTAAGCAACTACTAAGACAACAAGTGGATAAATCCACCAAGATGGGAAGAAACCAGCGCAAAAAGGAGGAAAACACCCAAAACCAAAACACCTCACCTCCTACAAAGGACCAAAACTTCTCACCACCAAGGGAACAAAGCTGGATGGAGAATAAGTGTGATGAAATGACAAAATCAGACTTCAGAAGGTGGATAATAAGAAACTTCAGTGAGCTAAAAGAACATGTTCTAAATCAATGCAAAGAAACTAAGAACCTTGAAAAAAGATTTGAGGAAATGACAACAAGCATGGACAACTTAGAGAGGAATATGAATGAATTGAAGGAGCTGAAAAACACAACACAAGAACGTTGTAAAGCATGCACAAGTTTTAACAGCCAAATTGACCAAGCAGAAGAAAGAATATCAAAAGTTGAAGATCAACTCAATGAAATAAAATGAGAAACCAAGATTAGAAAAAAAAGCGCAAAAAGGAATGAACAAAATCTTCATGAAATGTAGGACTATGTGAACAGACCTAACCTACATTTGACAGGTGTACCAGAATGTGATGAATAGAATGAAGCCAAGCTGGAAAATACTATTCAGGATATTATCCAGGAAAATTCCCCATCCTAGCGAGGCAGGCCAATATTCAAGTCCAGGAAACACAGAGACCACAAAGATATTCCACTAGAAGAGCAACCCCAAGGCACATAGATGTCAGATTCACCAGGGCTGAAATAAAAGAGAAAATACTAAGGGCAGCCAGAGAGAAAGATCAGGTCACCCACAAAGGGAAGCCCATCAGACTCACAGCAGATCTCTCGGCAGGAACTCTACAAGCCAGAAGAGAGTGGGGGCCAATATTTGACATCCTTAAAGAAAAGAACTTTCAACCCAATTTTCATATCCAGCCAAACTAAGCTTCATAAGTGAAGGAAAAATAAAATGTTTTGCCAACAAGCAAGTACTCGGAGATTTTGTCACCACCAGGCCTGCTTTACAAGAGCTTCTGAAAGAGGCACTACACATAGAAAGGAACAACCAGTACCAGCCATTCTAAAAACATAGCAAATGGTAAAGAACATCAACAAAATGAAGAATCTGCATCAACTAACAGGCAAAACAGTCAGTTAGCATCAAAATGGCAGTATCAAATTCACACATAACAATATTAACCCTAAATGTAAATGGACTAAATGCACCAATCAAAAGACACAGACTGGCAAATCGGATAAAAAACCAAAACCCATCCGTGTGCTGTATCCAGGAAACCCACCTCACACGCAAGGATACACAAAGGCTCAAAATCAAGGGATGGAGGAAGATTTACCAAGCAAATGAAGAGCAAGAAAAAGCAGGAGTTGTAATTCTCATCTCTGATAAAATAGACTTTAAAGCAACAAAGACCAAAAGAGACAAAGAAGGTCATTACATAATGCTAAAATGATCGATACAACAAGAAGAGCTAACAATTCTAAATATATATGGACCCAATGCAGGAGCACCCAGATATATAAGGCAAGTTATTAATGACTTACAAAGAGACTTAGACTCTCACACAATAATAGTGGGAGACTTTAACACTCCACTGTCAATAGCAGACAGATCAACCAGACAGAAAATTAACAAGGATATCCAGGACTTGAACTCAGACATGGAACAAGCAAACCTGATAGACATTTACAGAACTCTCCACCACAAATCCACAGAATATACATTCTTCTCAGCACCACATCACACCTACTCCAAAATTGACCAGATAATTGAAAGTAAAGCACTTCTCAGCAAATGCAAAACAACTGAAATTATAACAAACAGTCTCTCAGACCATGGTACAATCAAGTTAGAACTCAGAACTCAGAAACAAACTCAGAATTCAGAAACTAACTCAGAACCGCACAACTTCATGGAAACTGAACAACTGGCTCTTGAATGTTGATTGGATAAACAATGAAATGAAGGCAGAAATAAAGAAGTTCTTCAAAACCAACGAGAATGAAGACACAACATACTAGAATCTCTGGGACACATTTAAAGCAGTCTGTAGAGGAAAATATATAGCAATAAGTGCCCACATGAGAAGAGTGGAGAGACGCAAAATTGACACCCTATCGTCAAAATTGAAAGAGCTAGAGCAGCAAGATCAAAAAGGCTCAAAACCTAGCTGAAGACAAGAAATAACTAAGTTCAGAGAAGAACTGGAGGAGATAGAGACAAGAAAAACCCTTCACAAAATCAATAAATCCAAGAGCTGGTTTTTCGAAAAGATCAACAAACTAGACACACCACTAGCCAGACTCATAAAAAAGAAAAGAGAGAACAACCAAATAGAGGCAATAAAAAATGATAAAGGGGAAATCACCACAGATTTCACAGAAATTCAAACCATCATCAGAGAATACTACAAACAACTCTATGCACATAATCTAGTAAACCAGGAAGAAATGGATAAATTTCTGTACACCTGTGTCCTCCCAAGCCTAAACCAGGAGGAAACCAAAACTATGAATAGACCAATAACAAGGTCTGAAGTTGAGGGAGCAATTAAGAGCCTAACTCATAAAAAAAAGCCCAGGTCCAGATGGGTTCACAGCCGAATTCTACCAGACACACAAAGAGGAGCTGGTACCATTCCTTCTGAAAATATTCCAAATAATCCAAAAAAGGGAACCTTTCCCAAATCATTTTATGAGACCAACATCATCCTGATACCAAAACCTGGCAGAGACTCAACAAGAAAAGAAAACTTCAGGCCAATATCCATGATAAACATAGATGCAAAAGTCTTCAATAAAATACTGTCAAACAGATAGCAACAGCACATTAAAAAACTTATCCCTCATGATCAAGTAGGATTCATCCCGGGGATGCAAGGCTGGTTCAACATACGCAAGTCTATAAACGTCATTCACCACATTAATAGAACCAAAAACAAAAACCACATGATTATCTGAATTGATGCAGAGAAGGCATTTAACAAAATTCAACAGCCCTTTATGCTAAAAATCCTCAATAAACTCGGTATTGATTGAACATATCTCAAAGTAATAAAAGCTATTTATGACAAACCAACAGCCAATATCATACTTAATGGGCAAAAACTGGAATCATTTCCTTTGAAATCTGACCCTAGACAAGGATACCCTCTCTCCCCACTCCTATTCAACATAGTACTGGAAGTTCTAGCCAGAGCAATCAGGCAAGAAAAAGAAATAAATGGTATTCAAATAGAAAAGGTGGAAGCCAAATTGTCTCTATTTGTGGACGACATGATAGTATACCTAGAAGACCCCAACACCTCAGCCCAAAAACTCCTGAAACTGATAAGCAACTTCAGCAAAGTCTCAGGATATAAAATCAATGTGTAAACATCACAAGCATTCCTATACACCAATAACAGACTTAAAGAGAACCAAATCAAGAACAAACTGCCATTCACAATTGCTACAAAGAGAATAAAATACCTAGGAATACAACTTACAAGGAATGTAAGGGACCTATTCAAGGAAAACTACACACCACTGCTCAACTATATAAGAGAGGACACAAACAGATGGAGAAATATTCCATGTTCATGGTTAGGAAGAATCAATATCGTGAAAATGGCTATACCACCCACAGTAATTTACAGAATAAATGTTATTTTCATCAAGCTACCATTGAATTTCTTCACAGAACTGGAAAAACACCACCATGAACTTCGTATGGAACCAAAAGACAGCCTGCATAGCCAAGTCAATTCTAAGCAAAAAGAACACAGTGGGAGGCATCACACTACCAGACTTCAAACTATACTACAAGGCTACAGTAATCAAAACAGCATGGTACTGGTGCCAAAACAGAGATATAGACCAATGGAACAGAACAGAGGCATCAGAGACCACACAACATATCTATAACCATATAATCTTTGATAAACCAGACAAAAACAAGCAATGGCAAAAGGATTCCCTGTTTAATAAATGGTGTTGAGAAAAGTGATTAGCCATGTGCAGAATACAGAAACTGGATTCCTTCCTGACATCTTACACTAAAATTAACTCCAGATGGATTAAAGACTTAAACATAAGACCTGACACCATAAAAACCCTAGAAGAAAACCTAGGCAAAACCATTCAGGACACAGGAGTAGGCAAGGACTTCATGACCAAAACACCAAAAGCATTGGCAACAAAAGCCAAAATAGACAAATGGGACCTAATCAAACTCCACAGCTTCTGCACGGCAAAAGAAACAGTCATTAGAGTGAATTGGCAACCAACAGAGTGGGAAAAAAATCTTTGCTCTTTACCCATCTGACAATGGGCTGATATCCAGAATTTACAAGGAACTCAAACAGATTTACAGGAAAAAACAAACAAGCCCATTCAAAAATGGGCAAAGGATATGAACAGACACTTTACAAAAGAAGACATACATGAGGCCAACAAACTCATGAAAAAATGCTCATTATCACTGGTCATTAGAGATGCAAATCAAAACCACATTGAGATACCATCTCACGCCAGTGAGAATGGCAATCATTACAAAACCTGGAGACAGCAGGTGCTGGAGAGGATGTGGGGAAGTAGGAACACTTTTACACTGCTGGTGGGAGTGTAAATTAGTTCAACCATTGTGGAAGACAGTGTGGCGATTCCTCAAGGACCTAGAAATAGAAATTCAATTTGACCCAGCAATCCCACTACTGGGTATATATCCAAAGGACTATAAATCTTTCTACTATAAGGACACATGCACACGAATGTTCATTGCAGCACTGTTTACAATAGCAAAGAGCTGGAACCAACCCAAATGCCCATCGATGATAGACTGGACTGGGAAAATGTGGCACATATACATCATGGAATATTATGCAGCAATCAAAAATGATGAGTTTGTGTCCTTTGTAAGGACATGGATGAATCTGGAGAACATCATTCTCAGCAAACTGACACAAGAACAGAAAATGAAATACCGCATATTATCACTCATAGGTGGGTGAGGAAAAATGAGAACACATGGACACAGGGAAGGGGGTACTACACACTGGGGTTTGTTGGGGGGAATAGGGGAGGGACAGCGGGGGGGGGATATGGGGAAGGATAGCCTGGGGAGAAGTGCCAAATGTGGGTGATGGGGAGGAAGGCAACAAAACACACTGCCATATGTGTACCTATGCAACTATCTTGCACGTTCTGCACATGTACCCCCAAATCTAAAATGCAATAAAAATAAAAATAAAAAAATA
This sequence comes from Saguinus oedipus, assembly GCA_031835075.1. Classification (NCBI taxonomy): domain Eukaryota; kingdom Metazoa; phylum Chordata; class Mammalia; order Primates; family Cebidae; genus Saguinus; species Saguinus oedipus. Next base: position 75,782,572 of record CM063191.1, on the reverse strand, counting down.
AAAAATAAATAAATAAAAGAAATAAAAGGCATTCAAATGGGAAAATAAGAAAGTCGAGTTATTAATTTTCACTGGTGTCATAATTTTACATCAAGGAAATCCTAAAGAGTTTACCAAAAACCTAGATTTGATAAATAATTTCAAAATAAAAAATTGTGGACAATAATGAGTTACTTTCCTGTATACAAAGAATACTTTAGTTAAGAAACCAGTCAAGAAGAAAATTCCATTTATAATAGCCACAAAAAATAAAATACCTAGAAATATATTTAACCAAAGAAGTGAAAGATGTCTACCAGCAAACTAAAAACCACTGATAAAAGAAATTGCTGATGAAAAAAACAAATGTAAAAAAATCTCATTTTCATGGATCAGAAGAATTAATATCATTAAAATGACTGCACTGCCCAATACGATCTACAGATTCAATGAAATCCCTATCATAATACCACTTATGTTTCACAGAATTAGAAAAACATTCCTAAAATTCATATGAAACTAAAAAATAGCCCAAGTAGCCAAAGCAATCCTAAGCAAAAAGAACAAAGTTGAAGGCATCACATTACCTGACTTCAAATTATAATACAACTTGATCGTAGCCAAAACTTTATGGTACTGGAATAAAAATAGACACAGAGATCCATGGAACAGAATAGATAACCCAGAAATAAAACCATTTGCTTTCAATCAACAACTGATCTTTGACAAAGTCAACGAAAACATACGCTAGAGAAATAATACCTTTTACAAGGAATGGTTCTGAGAATACCGGATTGCCATATACAGAAGAACAATATTAGACTCCTATCTCTCATCATATACAAAAATTAACTCCAGATGATTTAAATATTTAAATGTAAAATATGAATCTATAAAAATACTAGAAAAAAACTCTTGGTAAAACTCCTTTGAATATTGATTCAGGCAAATAATTCATGACTAAGACTGCAAAAAAGCAGGCAATAAAAATAAAAGTAGACAAATGAGATTTAATTAAAGTAAAAAGCTTCTGGGCAGAAAAATAATAATCAACAGAGTGAACAGAAATCTGCATAATGTAAAAGCATATTTGCAAACTGTAAATCTGACAGGGAACTAATATCCAGAATTTACAAGGAACTCAAGCAACTCAGCAACAACAATGACAATAAGGAAAAACGAATAATCTCATGAAAAGTGGACAAAGGACATTAATAGACATTTTTATTCTTTGTAAAAACATTTCAATTATTATTTTGGATACAGGGTGTACCCAGGAAGGTTTATTACATGGGTATGTTTTGTGATGCTGGGTTTGGAAATACGAGTCCTTTCACCCAGGTAATGAGCATAATACCCAATAGGCAGATTTTTAAGCCACACTTTCTTTCTCTTTCCCATCTAGCAGTCCACAGTGTCTGTTGTTCTTCTGTTTATGGCCATGTCAGCTTAATGTTTAGCTCCCACTTATAAGCAAAGCAAAAACATACTGTATTTGCTTTTCTGTTCCTGTGTTAATTTACTTAGAATTATGGCTTCCACCTGCATCCATATTGCTTCAACAAAATGTGATTTTGTTATTTGTGTGGCTGCATAGTGTTCCATGGCATACATGTACCACATTTTCTTTATCTAGTCCACCACTGATGGACACCTAGGATGATTCTATGTCTTTGCTATTGTGAATAGTGCAGCAATGAATATGTAAGTGTGTGCATCTTTTGTGGTTGAATGAGTCTCTTTCCATTGGGTATATATCCAGTAAGGGGAATGCTGGGTAAAATGGTGGCTCTGTTTTAAGTTCTTTGAGAAATTTTCAAACTTCTTTCTATAATGATTGAACTAATTTAAATTATCATCAATCATATATGTGTTCCCTGTTTTCTTTTTTTTTTAAGTCACCAATATTCTTTTTTTTTTATTTTTATTGCATTATAGGTTTTGGGGTACATGTGCAGAACGTGCAAGACAGTTGCATAGGTACACACATGGAAGTGTGTTTTGCTGCCTTCCTCCCCCTCACCCACACTTGGCATTTATCCCCAGGCTATCCCTCCCTAGCCCCCCACTGTCCCTCCCCCATTCCCCCCAATAGACCCCAGTGTGTAGTAGACCCCCTCCCTGTGTCCATGTGTTCTCATTTTTCTCACCCGCCTATGAGTGAGAATATGTGGTATTTCTTTTTCTGTTCTTGTGTCAGTTTGCTGAGAATGATGTTCTCCAGATTCATCCATGTCCTTACAAAGGACACAAACTCATCATTTTTGATTGCTGCATAATAAAGAACTCAAACAGATTTACAGGAAAAAAAACAAACAAACCCATTCAAAAATGGGCAAAGGATATGAACAGATGCTTTACAAAAGAAGACATACATGAGGCCAACAAACACATCAAAAAATGCTCATCATCACTGGTCATTAGAGAGACACAAATCAAAACCACATTGAGATACCATCTCATGCCAGTTAGAATGGCGATCATTAAAATGCTCATCATCACTGGTCAGTAGAGAGATGCAAATCAAAACCACATTGAGATACCATCTCACGCCAGTTAGAATGGCGATCATTAAAAAATCTGGAGACAGCAGATGCTGGAGAGGATGTGGAGAAAGAGGAACACTCTTACACTGTTGGTGGAAGTGTAAATTAGTTCAACCATTGTGGAAGACAGTGTGGCGATTCCTCAGGGACCTAGAAATAGAAATTCCATTTGACCCAGCAATCCCATTACTGGGTATCTATCCAAAGGACTATAAATCGTTCTACTATAAGGACACATGCACACGAATGTTCATTGCAGCACTGTTTACAATAGCAAAGACCTGGAACCAACCCAAATGCCCATCGATCATAGACTGGACTGGGAAAATGTGGCACATATACACCATGGAATATTATGCAGCAATCAAAAATGATGAGTTTGTGTCCTTTGTAAGAACATGGATGAATCTGGAGAACATCATTCTCAGCAAACTGACACAAGAACAGAAAAGGAGATACCACATATTCTCACTCATAGGCGGGTGAGAAAAATGAGAACACATGGACACAGAGAGGGGGTCTACTACACACTGGGGTCTGTTGGGGGGAATGGGGGAGGGACAGTGGGGGGGCTGGGGAGGGATAGCCTGGGGATAAATGCCAAGTGTGGGTGAGGGGGAGGAAGGCAGCAAAGCGCACTGCCGTGTGTGTACCTATGCAACTACCTTGCATGTTCTGCATATGTACCCCAAAACCTATAATGCAATAAAAATTTAAAAAAAGAAAAAAATCTGTTCCCTGTTTTCTGCAGCCTTGCCAGCATCTGCTATTTTCTCACTTTTTAATTATAGCCACTCTGACTAGTGTGAGATGGTTTCTCATTATAGTTTCAAATGAAGACATACAAATGACCAAAAAGCATATGAAAAAATGCTCATTGTCACTAATATCCAGAGAGATGCACATTAATACCACAGTGAAATGTCATCTTACACAGACTGGCTGTTAATAAAAATACTAAAAATAAATAGGTGTTTTCAGGGAGATGGAGAAAAGGGTATGCTTCAACATGTTTGGTGGCAATGTAAATTAGCACAATCTCTATGGCAAATAATATGGATATTACTCAAATATCTAAAAACAGAACTATCATTTGATCCAGAAATTCCACTACTGAATATCTAAGCCCCAAGAAAAGTACATAAAAAGATACTTGGACTCATATGTTTATCACAGCACTATTTACAACAGCAAAGTTATGGAATCACCCTAAGTGTCTATCAACAGAAGACTGTATAAAGAAAATGGGGTGCATGTACAATAAATATTATTCAGCTATTAATAAAGAATGGAATCATGCTTTTGCAGCAACATGGATGGAATTAGAGGCCATTATTTTAAGTGATACAAGCCAGACACAGAAAGAGAGATACAACATGTTCTTACTTACGAGTAGAAATTAATAATGGAAATTAATAATGGACATACATGACCCTAGAGTGTGGAATGACAATGAAGACTCAGAGGATGAGGGAGTAGGTGAAGGGTATAAAATGGGAAATTACTTAATGAGTATTATGTACATTATTCCAGTGATGGATACTCTAAAAATCCTGATTTTTCCACTACACAATATATCTATATAACAAAATTACACTATACCACATAAATTTATACAAATAATAAATAAATACAAATTTATGTGGAAAGGCAGAAAACTAAGATAATAAAACAATTATTAAATTAGAAGAATCAATGTAACTTATTTTAAGACATTACATAGCTACAGTAATCAGGACAGTGCAGCATTGATGGAAGATGAGAAACATATATTAAAGAAGTGGAATAAGTAAACCTACACAATTAGAGTCTACTTATTTTTTGCCAAGGTTCAAAGTTCAAAGAAGAAGGAATAGCCTTTTTTTTTTTTTTTTTTTTTTTTTGAGACGGAGTTTCTCTCTTGTTACCCAGGCTGGAGCACAATGGTGCGATCTTGGCTCACCACAACCTCCACCTCCTGGGTTCAGGCAATTCTCCTGCCTCAGCCTCCTGAGTAGCTGGAATTACAGGCGCACACCACCATGCCCAGCTAATTTTTTGTATTTTTAGTAGAGATGGGGTTTCACCATGTTGACCAGGATCGTCTTGATCTCTTGACCTCGTGATCCACCCACCTCAGCCTCCCAAAGTGCTGGGATTACAGGCTTGAGCCACCACACCTGGCCAAGAATAGCCTTTTAATAAATGATGTTTGAACAATTATATATTCATATGCAAACAAAAATAAACATGTTAAGCTAAACTTTGCATTCTACATAAAATGAAGTCAAAATGTATCATAAATATAAATATAAAATGTAATGCTGGAAAACTTTTAGATAAAATGTAGGATAAATCTTCAGAATCAAGAGCTTAGTAAATTGTTTTTAGACATGACACCAAAAGAATGATCCAGAAGAAGAACAATAAATAAATAAATGGAACTACACCAATATTTAAAATGTTGTTCTATGAATGACTACGTTAAGAAGATAAAAAGATAAGCCACAGACTTGAAGGAAATATTTGCATACCACATATCCAAAAATGACTTGTATCTAAAATATGTAAAGAACCCTTTAAACTCAACAATAAAAAAATAAACAACAAAGTTAGAAAATGGCCAAACTACCTGAATTTTACTAAAGCAGATATGTGAATGGCAAATAAGCAAATTAAGTTCAAAATCATTAGTCATTAGAAAAATGTGATTTAAAACCACAAGATAGCACAACGTACCTATTAGAGTGTCTAAAATTAAAAATATTGGCAATAGCAAATGCTGACTAGGATGCAGAAATAGTGGATCTATCATATATTGCTGCTGATAGGAATGGTGAATTGCACAACAACTATGGAAAATTGTTTGGCAGTTTTGACAAAAAATAATGTACCTTTAGTATAAAACCTAGAAATTTCACTCCTAGGTTGATAACAGAGAAATCAAAACAAGTCTACACAAAAACTTCTGCATGAATGTTCATAGGAGTTTTATTTGGAATAGCCAATAAATTAAAACAACTCAAATGCCTTTCAGAGGGTGAATAGATAAATAAACAGTGGTGCATCCCTATATTTGAAAGGTATTCAGTATAATTCAGTATAAGAATGAACCAAATGTCAGTATACACAACTCCTTGTATACAAATCAAGGTCATTATGCTAAGTTTAAAAAAAGCCAATCTTAAAAAGCTATAAACTGTTTATCACATTTATTTAACATTTTCAAAGAGACAAAATTACAGAGATTGAGATTATATCAGTAGTTGCCAAGGTGTTCAAAAAATAGAGATGTTGTAATGTGATTTGGTGACTTAAATGAATTTTTGTGGTGATAAAACAGTTCTGAATCTTGATTGTGGTCATGGTTACATAAATACACTTATGTGATAAAATTTTGTAGAACTATATGCACACAAACACACACAAACAAATGAGTGCATGTAAAAATTAGTGAAATCAAAAAGAAGGTCTGTAGACCAGTTAATAGTATTATACCAATGTGAACTTTCTGGTTTTGTTAATGTTCTACAGTTTTAAAGTTTTATCATTGGGGAAAGCTGGGTGAAGAGTAAATAAATAATTAAAATAAACTCATCTATAGAAATTTCTAAGGTAATTTATGCAACAAATTGAGATATCACCTCAAACCAGTTAGAATGGAGATCATTAAAAAATCTGGAGACAGCAGATGCTGGAGAGGATGTGGAGAAATAGAAACACTTTTACACTGTTAGTGGGAGTGTAAACTAGTTCAACCATTATGGAAGACAGTGTGGCGATTCCTCAAGGACCTAGAAATAGAAATTCCATTTGACCCAGCAATTCCGTTACTGGGTATATACCCAAAGGATTATAAATCATTCTATTATAAAGACACATGCACACATATGTTCATAGTAGCACTGCTTACAATAGCAAAGACCTAAAACCAACCCAAATGCCCATCAATGACAGACTGGATGAGGAAAATGTGGCACACATACACCATGGAATACTGTGCAGCCTTGAAAAATGAGTTTGTGTCCTTTGTAGTGACATGGATGAACCTGGAAACCAACATTCATAATAAACTGACACAAGAACAGAAAATCAAACACCACATGTTCTCAATCATTGGTGGGTGTTGAACAATGAGAACACATAGACACAGGGAGGGGAACACCACACACTGGGGTCTGTTGTGGGTACCAAGGGAGGTACAGTGGGGGGGATGTCAGGTAGGGATAACATGGGGTGAAATGTGAGATGTAGGTGACGGCGGGATGGAGGCAGAAAACCACGTTGAAACCTATGCAACAATCCTGCATGATCTGTACATGTGCCCCAGAACCTAAAGTGTAATAAAAAAGTTAGTTTAAGAAGTTTGTTTTTCACAAATATAATTTAAAAATGGAAAGAAGAGCTAATCTTATGGTTGGCCTCACTTACTTTCTGGGTTGTTCATAGGTATGTTCATAGATTGTTGGCTAAGTATGAAGCATATACATTATAAATACACTCCTGTTTGATAAATAGTCAGGACATATGAAGTCAGCAAAGTTCCCTTTCCACTGGCCTATAACATCTTTCTTTATACTCTCATTGCCCTCTTTATGATTACTTAGTATCCTTCGAAGTGCCAATCTACCTTGTTTGAGAAAATCTAACAGCTGATTGATAAATCTAACTCGTATACTCATTCACTGAATTGTCATTACCTTAACCCTTTATCACTCCAAGGAATATTTGCATTTCAAGAAATAGAAATTTAGAGAGGCAGTGAGTGACATTTCTAATTGAAGGCAGACACACAGACAGGACTAGAAGACATATCAAGTAGGGGTACATTTTGTCAGCCTCCAAGCAGTACATATAAGCAGTTGCCAATTTTGGTGATATGTTATTGTGTCACACCCCCATAAAGCTATAGACAAATAAGATTTTTAAATCTTAAACAACAAGTTTGACCAAGTGGAAAAACATCTTGCTCTCAAGTGAATTTTTTTTTCCTCAGCCTTCTATGAAACCCACACGCACAGCTGCATAAAGCAAGATATCAACATAAAGTCAGAAAAGAACAACCTCTCCCCTTCCCTGAGGACTTCAAAATTCATTAAATTTCAAGCCCCTATTAAACACCAGCTTTGGGCTAAACTTTGCTGTTAGGGATACACAGATAATTTTCCCCTCCTTCAACCCAGTCTTAGTAACTGGTAAAACAACCAGCCTTCTTCTCAGTCAACTTGCTTGGTGGGTGGGAAAGAGGAGCCAGTTAGGAAGAATAAAACTCCACCTAGAGCTTTCAAGTCAACTGAGAAGGTCCTTTTTTCACAATCATGCCAAAACTCAGTTTCCGAGGAAGGTCAGTCCAAGAAGTATTGCTGACCTCAGCTCTTCTGAAGATTCCCAGAACCATGTAGCTGCTTAGCCTGTCTGGGCTTCAACACTATCTTGAGTCTCAGTCACTTTAGAACTACTTCAATGGAGGAAAACCCCATCTATACCTGTGGTCAGAGAAATTAGGCAAAGCCAATTTGAAAATTCAACAACATGGTACCACTTGGCAACTGTAATACACAGATAGTGCTATCCTGTTTTATGCCCAGGTAGTATACAATTTTTAGTTACATTTTTTGTTTCTGAGGAAAAAAGCTAGTAGCACTATAAAGTCTGTGTTTTATGAAATAAAACTTCATTAAGAAATCTTTCACTAAAGAGAATTTAGTATCTCCAACTCTAATCCTGGGAAATTCAGTACAAAATACACTGACTTGCTCCTATCATGAAAATGTAAAGACATGAGTAAATTTCACTGATATCTTGGTATGGGTTGTACTAATTTCTCTACAATTATATATAATTGTACATATTGTGAATAATCTTACATACATAAGAATCAAACTTCAACTGTAAAATTAACAGATGTATAAAAAGAACAAGTATTTTATTATTTTGAGTGAGAGAAATGAAAGGAATTTCTTCTTAAAAAGACAGCAAAACACTTGGAGTCCCTTTCTAAGATAATTCTTATGTTCTCTAATTAAAAAATATATTCAAACAAATATTCCTCATAAGTAGGGAACTGACCCCACTGAGATTTAACAGCTGTGCTAGCTTCTAGGACTTGATTAAAATCCTTTTGTGATATTTGAAGCTGTCATGTCTTACCAGAGAATGCACACATGGAAAATGTCCCAAACCAAGAAAATATGTCAAGTTTTATCTTACTAAAGTATTTATACATTTAAATGTATTTACTATTTGAATACTGCTTAATTTGGTTGACAGAAACCATATATTTAAAATTTTAAGTTTTCCTCCATAGCTCACAAAACAGATGTCTGTTTAATAAAGCACAATATTATTTTTACATAGAATTGTTAGGAACAGTGTTTAATAAAAGTCTGGACACCTGGTTTTTGTCAATGTCATTTTAAATCATTAGAGAAAGGAGATTTCTATACAGACAGCCACATTTCTTTTCACAAAGCATGCAGCAGTTTCAGTGAACATTTTAACCACTTAAACTTACAAGTAAATATTTCCTCATTGGAGTCTCCATTCTTCATAACAAAATATCCCCACAAAGATAAGACATTAGTAGATTCAGGGAGACATTTTAAATGGAAGCAGAAGAAACATAAATTGACTGATTCACAGAGATTTTTTAAGTTCTATATTTTTAACACATGAAAAGAAAGCCAAGAACCTTACCATTTCTACTCAGATATCCCGTAGAGAACTGCAGGCTTGTATGGTTACAAGAGGAAGTAACATAGTTTATACAGCAAAACAGAAAAAAAATCGTTTACCTCTAATAGATGGTAGAATTGTTCTTCAGCATCACTTAGTTGTTTAGAAAAGCATTCTCATCAAAGGATATCATGGACAAAGAAAATTCAAATTTTGGATTAGATAAATTCAGTTTCCATGACTTGTACATTTCTTCAGTCAGGGACACTGTATTTGACTTTAATTTACCACTTATCACTACAGTTTTCTCAGTGTCTTCTGAAGGTTTGAAATGTGAGTTGTGCAAAAATCCAGCTTAACCGTTAGAATTTTACTTTGCCAATTTAGAAAGGAGTTGTAATATATTTAAAATGATGATCATGTTTTAGTAGAGTAGTAAATACTGCTTTTCACACTGATTCCCCATTCTCCATCTTGTTTTGTTTCTTACCATGACTTCTTTCTGCTTCAGTCTTGCAAGGCACCTACTTCCTGAGGAAATTTATTTATATACTCTAAAGGCTATCTGATGGCTATTGCATAGCTTGCTAAACTTGCAGAAGATATTCTGCTTCCAGACATCATTAGATTCCATGGAAGCAATGGCTTCTGTTTCTAATAACATGTAAGTCCATAAGGCTGCTACAGTGCTTGGAAAGAGTATGTGTCAAAAATGCACTGAGCTTCCTGTTCCTTCTGTATACACACCCATCTATCATCATCTTCCTTTTATTTCTTTTCTGTGCATAGGCATGCCTATGCATGAGTCAAATATGATTTTTAGGCTAATTTTAGGCCACATTGCTGTGCTCAGCCATATTGTCTGTTTCAGGTGTTAAAGGGTGGTTTAAGAAGAATCTCTTTAGAAATGAGAGCAAATCTTATTAGGTCACTGAAATGGAATAATCTGGAGTCACCAAAAATTGTGCTTAACAATGTATCCCATAAAAATGACTGAAATTATTTTTAGGTACTCATTTGGGTTAATAATTACTTCTTCATATATTTGTACTAGAAAATGCTGATTTCCCCACATTAAATCATTAGTACCATATTGAAAATGTGTTTTGGGGATAATTTGGGTGTGGGTGGAAGAGAAGTAAAATGCCAAAAATGAATAAAATTGCTCAGAAAGAGTGATAAATATTTCAAAGACAAACTTTCAGGATTTTATTATCTTGACATTTGTACCACTGGAGGGATCCACTAACAGTCACTTAACTGACTTTTGGCTGAATATATAATTAAATACAGCAAAAGAAAAGCTTTGAAACCAAAAGGTGAGTGAGATATTTTCAATAGGTGCCATTAATTTCTTCCCCAAATGTTAGTTTTACTATAGATGTAGTTACACCTTGAGGATCTACAATTTCACATGGCTCTCTGAAATCTTCGTTTGCGTTTGTATGTTTTCCTTTTGGAAGCAAAGGTTATTTTATATCTGCATATATAGAAGAAAAAGGAAATTGATCATAATATTGTTATAAGCCATAATAAAGGCATCAATAAATGTTTAACCTAGAAAAGCAATGTGAAGAAAACTACTGTTGCTGCACTTGGCTGTGCAGTACAAAAGAATGACAATCTGAAATGCACATAGAAACTGAAATCTAAGCTTGTGTAATTTTTGCAACAACCTCATATTAGCATTATTATTAATTGTGCATTAGGGTTCTCTAGAGAGACAGAACTAATGGAATGGATATATAAACATATATATATATCCATTTACAAAATACATATTTACTATATAAATGTATATTATATATTTTATACATACACATAATATATATAATTTATATATAAATATTTATGTGATATAAAATATATATAAAGGGGAGTTTATTAAGTATTAGCTCACATGATCACAATGTCTCACAATAGGCCTTTTGCAGGCTGAGGAGCAAGGAGTGCCAGTCCAAGTTTCAAAATGGAAGAACCTGAAGTCCAATGTTCAAGAGCAGGAAGCATTCAGCACAGGAGAAATATGTAGGCTGGAAGTCTAGGCCATTCTCTCTTTTCACACTTTTCTGCCTGGTTATATTTTAGCCATGCTGGCAGCTGATTAGATTGTGCTCACACAGATTAAGGGTGCATCTGCCTTTTTCATCCCACTGACTCAAATGTTATTGTCCTTTGGCAACACCCTCACAGACACAGCTAGGGTAAATACATTGTATCCTTCAAAGCAATTAAGTTGACACTCAATATTAACCATCACAAGTCCACCCCTAGTCAACTTGAACTCATGCATATTTTCTTTATGGAAATCTTTAAATAAAGACAATAATTAGGTCATAATTATACTTAACCTAATACAACTATACTTCATGTAAATGGAAACACACCAATTCTGAATCCAAATACTGTTACATAAAATTAACAATACTTAAATCCTGATGTGAAGTCAATAAATCTTATGTCACATGATAAAGGAGAAAAGAAATAAAATGAAGATTTTTCTTAGTACAAGTGTATACATGAACAAATATGTATTAACAAGAGAAGAAGGAAATACTCATGACAATTACAGTCCTCATTTCTGCAGCTGGTCACATGTTCATAGCTGGTATTGATGGCTACCTTCTTCTACTACTTATTCTGTATTCCCTTTGCCTTCAGCAAGCACCTCAGCAGGTCATGGTTTTTTCCTGGGGGAGTGACTTTAACCTTCATTTCTGAAGGGTCTGGGTTATTTGTATTCCTTCCTGGATTGGGCTGTTTTAGTTTCCCATTGACCTTAATTACAGGGAATGGTAATACTAACAGAAGCCTTAATGGATTTCCTGTATTCCATGCATACTCTTACTTACCTCCATTGTGGAGTAGTAGATTGATTTCATCTTGATAGTCTGGGTCAATTATCCCAGCCAATGCTGTAATGCCCTTCTTAGCCTGTTGACTTAAAGGTAGGAAGAGCCCCAAATTTCTGGGTAGCAATTCTAACTTTCAGTTTAATGGAATCGTTGTGTCTCCTGGTGGCAGTGTTCCTCCCTCTATAACTAAGAATTTTAGGCCAGCAGAACGTAATGTTGTGGGAAGAGGAAGCAAAAACTTTGCTCGTGGATCACTAGGGGTGATGGTGAGTAGTGCCACTTTCACTTTCTCCCCTTGATTCCTGGACCCATGAATCCTAGCTATGGGAGAAACAGTACCATATATTGAATGCTGATTCAGAGTACACATGGCCTTCTGGAGAACTTTGTCCTGGAGCTGCAAAGCATTTTCAACTAGTTGGCATTGTAATTGTGATTCCAAAAGGCCATTCCACCATTCTATCAATCCAGCTGCTTCAGGATGATAGGGAACATGATAAGACCAATGAATTTCATGAGCATGAGCCCACTGCTGTGCTTCTTTAGCCATGTAGGGAGGGCCTTGGTCAGAGGCAATGATGCATGGAATACCATGACAGTGGATAAGACATTCTGTGAGTCCACAGATGGGTTTTGGCAGAAGCATTGTGTGCATTGCAGGATAGGAAAACCCATATCTGGAGTAAGTGTCTATTCCAGTGAGGAATATCCTCTGCCCTTTCTATAATGAAAGGGGTCCAATATAATCAACCTGCCACCAGGTAGCTGGCTGATCACCCAGAGGAATGATGCCATATCAAGGAGTCAGCGTTGATCTCTGCTGCTGGAAAATTGGCTCAAATGTTATTGGCTCAAATGCTGCATACTGGTCAGCAGTGGCTAAAGCCAGGTCAGCCTTGTTGAATGGAAGTCAATGTTGCTGAGCCAATTCATAACCTGCATCCATGCCACCATGACCACTTTGTTCATGGGCCCATTGGATGGTGACAGGGGTGGCTGGGGAAAGAGGCTGAGTGGTGTCCACAGAATGAGTCATCCTATCCACTTGATTATTAAAATCTTGCTCTGCTGAGGTCACCCATTGGTGAGCACATACAAGGAACACAAATATCTTCAGTTTATGACCACTCAGAGAGATCCATCCACATACCTCTTCCCCAAATTTCTTTGTCACCAATTTTCCAATCAAGCTTTTTCCAAGTCCCTGACCATCTAGTCAAACCATTGGCTACAGCTCATGAATCAGTATATAATTGCACATCTGACCATTTCACCTTCAGTGCAAAGTGCACAACCAGGTGCCCACTGGGAAGATTTTCCCTTCACAGTTCTCCTACAGGGATGTCCTAGAATGGGGCTGTAGTGCTGTGGCTGTCCACTTTTGTGTGGTTTCTGCATACTGTGCTGAATCATCTGTGAGCCAGACCCTCATCTTCTGTTCTTTTGTCAACTGACCACAGTGAACTCCCTATGAGGCCATCAGTGCAGGCTGAGGGAGAGAAGGCAGGGTGACAGGAGTGGAGACCATGAGCATTTGAGCCACTTCCTCATGTAAATTACTTGTGCCTTCAGGACCTCCTAGAGCCCGATCACATATAAACCACTTCCATTTGATGAAATGCTGCTGTACATGATCCACTTTATGGCTAGATGGGTCAGAAAGCTCCTAGTTCATGATAGGTAGTTCAGGTCACATGGTGACTTGATGACCCATAGTCAAACATTCAGCTTCCACCTTCAGTGGAAAGTGCACAACCAGGTGCCCACTGGGAAGATTTTCCCCTCACAGTTCTCCTACAGGGATGTCCTAGAATGGGGCTGTAGTACTGTGGCTGTCCACTTTTGTGTGGTTTCTGCATACTGTGCTGAATCCTATAACAGGATTACAAAAGCCCTGTAACAGGCCAAACGCTGTCTCTCAAAAGATTAGTTATCTGCAGAAGACGGCAGGGCCTTGCCCTAAAGTCTTAGAGATTTCCACTGTGATTCACCTATGGGGACCTGCCAAAGGCTCCAAACAGCATCCTTATCTGCCACTGACACCTCAAGCACCATTGGATCTGCTAGGTCATATGATTCAAATGTCAGAGCAGCTGGCACAGCAGCCTGGACCTGCTTCAGAGTCTTCAGGATCCTGTTCTGGACAACACTCAAAATTGGCAACCTTTCAGGTCACTCAATACATGGGCCAGAGTAACACACCCAAATGAGGAATGTGTTGTCTCCAAAATCCAAATAGGCCCACTAGGCATTGTGCCTCTTTCTTGGTTGTAAGAGGGTCCAAATGCAGCGACTAACTTATCTTTTACCTTAGAAGAAATATCTCAAAAGGTCCCGCACCACTGAACCCCTAGATATCTTCCTGAGGTCAAAGGTCCTTGAATTTTAGTTGGATTTATTTCCCATCCTCTGGCATGCAAATGTCTCACCAATAAGTCCAGTGTGTTTGCTACTTCTTGCTCACTGGATACAGTTAGCATAATGTCATCAATGTAGTGGACCAGTGTGATATCTTGTGGAAGTGAAAAGGGATCAAGGTCTCTCTGAAAAAGATTGTGACATAAAGCCCAAGAGTTCATATGCACCTGAGGTAGGACAGTAAAGGTATATTGCTGGCCTTGCCAGCTGAAGGTCAATTGCTTCTGGTGGGCTTTATAGACATGAATGTGGAAAAAGGCATTTGCCAAGTCAATGGCTGCATACCAGGTAACAGGAGATGTGTTAATTTGCTCAAGCAATGAAACCACATCTGATATAGCAGCTGCAATTGGAGTCACCACTTGGTTAAGCTTACAATAATACACTGTCATTCCCCAAGATCCATCTGTCTTTTGCACAGGCCAAATGGGAGAGTTGAATGGGATTTGGTAGGAATCACCACCCGTGTCTTTCAAGTCCTTGATGGTGGCACTAATCTCTGTAATTCCTCCAGGGAGGTGATATTGTTTTTGATTTACTATTTTTCTAGGTAGAACCAGCTCCAATAACTTTAATTTGGCCTTTCCCACCATAATAGTCCTCATTCTACCAGTCAGGCAGTCAATGTGAGTGTTCTGCAAGCTGCCAAGTATAGCTATGCCAATTATGCATTCTGGCTCTGGGGAAATGACCACAGGATGAGTCTGGAGACCCACTAGACCAACTTTAAGTCAGACCTGATCTAAAAAATCCATTAATTATCTCTATATGCCCCTACTTAAACTGGGGGACCACAATGATGTTTTGGATCCCCTGGATTAATGTCAGCTAAAAGCCAGTATCCAGTAATCCCTGAAATATCTAATTATTTTCCTTTCCTCAATCCACAGTTATCCGAGTAAAAGGCCAGAGGTCTTCTTGGGGAATGATGAAAGAAAGATTCACTGCATAAATTGTCAGTAAGGAAGTGGAGTTTGTCCTCAAGGGGACCAGGACTCCAGTTCATTCAAGAGGTTCTGGGTCTGTAAACTGGCTCAAGTATGGAAACGATTGAGGGACTGTAATTCATCTTTCATTTGTTATAATTCAAATCAGCCTTTTGTTCATTCATCCTAGAAGTTTTCTTCTTCTATAAATTAAGTAAAAATGCAGTGGGCTTCCTATCAATATTACTTCAAGGAACACTGTGATTAATTAGCCAATGCCAGAGTTATACACAAGTCAGGCTATTCTCATTGCCATTTTGCCACTGCTGTCCATTATGATAGCTATGCCTACCTTGCTTTTAATGATTGAGTGCTGCCACTTGGCCCTGGCCATCTTGGGATCTGATTATTCTGATTGTATTTAAATTTTGTAGTTGAGTGATTGCAGTTACCACTGTTAGATATGGCATATAGAGAAGAGCAATGAAAGGGCTCTGCAAAACTGCAGGTGCTGCCCTCACAAACCTATGTCACAAGGCATTCATCAAAGGTTTATCTCCTGGACCCTTCCAGTTGGGATGACTTCATCTAAAGTGACTAATTCACTCAATCATCCCAATCTTCCTAAGCCTTTAAATCTTTTTTTCTACATTAAACCAAGAGAGAGCAGGTATTTCTAGCTCACTCACAGTGGGCCATCTTTAAATCCATATTTTAGCTAACCAATCAAATAAACTATTAGAACCCTTTTCAACTCCTGGAGCTGCAACATTAAATGCAGAGTCCCTACTTAGTGGGCCTAAGTCAATAAATTTAGCTTGATCCAATTGTAAGTTTTTTCCACTATTATCCTACACCCTGAATATCCATTCCCACAACTGATCTCAAAATTTCTATGTATATAAATTAGAAAACTCAAGCAGTTCTTTTCAAATGTAATGCACCTCCTCATGGGTCACACTCTGAACCTCACTTCTAAGGTCCAGCCAAAACTTTAGTCTAGTTACATGTCTAGAAGAAAACAGAGGTGTTTGTGGTGGCTCCTGAGAAGAATCAACATTATCTTGCCTGACAAGTGCATCAGGGGAAGCCATCACTGTTGCTCAGGCAGAGCAGGGTTTACCTCCTCAGACAAAAATGGAAAGGCTGAAGGCACCATGGGTCATGGAGGAGATGTTGCCACTGCTGGGGATGGGGAACTTGTTTCTTCCAACCAAAAGATTCATCAGAATTTACAATCTCAGTGTCCCCAGTTTCAGCAGGGTCCTCTCACACATCCTCAATCCAAGTTGCTGGGTCCCATTCTTCTCCAATCAATGCTCTCTTTTTAAGAGTAGAAACCTGACAGGGTTACATATGCAACCTTTTGTTGCAGGCCAGCCACTTGCATGATAAGAGCTTGTTTCTGCTTTTCCACAATTTTGGCTCTTTCTCTGTAGGAGGTAAGACTCACTCAGGGCAATCTTAACAGACTTGAGGCTTGGTATCTGCTTCTGAAGCCAGGAGTTAGAATCCCCATGTTGATTATTTTCTTAATCGCTTTGTCCACTGAAGTTAGGACCAATCAATCAGCTCATTATGTTCCTTGATTCTCCATATATGGTCAAAGGTATTATATATAGAGTCATGAAACTTCTTGCCTCTCACAAGTGACAAATCAGGAGTGTCAAATTCATTTGTTTTGTGTAACTCCATAAACAGTTTATGCCAAAAACTATCAGTGTTTTCCATTTAATTAGAAGTAGAGTCCTTAGGATTTTGGGGTTTAATTATATTAAGCAGCCAACTCTAGAAACTCTAAAACAAAAGAAAGAACTCCATCATTAATATTCTCTTTATCTAGAACCACACACAGCTGGTACAAAATTTTGTATTAGTCAGGGTTCTCTAGAAGGACAGAACTAATTATATATATATATGGGCTGAGCACGGTGGCTCACGCCTGTAATCCCAGCACTTTGGGAGGCTGAGGCGGGTGGATCACAAGGTCGAGAGATCGAGACCATCCTGGTCAACATGGTGAAACCCCATCTCTACTAAAAATACAAAAAATTAGCTGGGCATGGTGGCACATGCCTGTAATCCCAGCTACTCGGGAGGCTGAGGCAGGAGAATTGCCTGAACCCAGGAGGAGGAGGTTGCGGTGAGTCGAGATTGCACCATTACACTCCAGCCTGGGTAACAAGAGTGAAACTCTGTCTCAAATAAAATAAAATAAAATAAAATGGAGAGTTTGCAGCACCCTCATAGACACACCCAGGATCAACAGTTTGTATCCTTTGATTCAATTAAGTTGAAACTCGGTATCAACCATCACATCCATATTTTAAAAATGAGGTATCTGAGATTTCAAAACTTTCTTAAATAATTTGTCCGAAGTGTCACAGGTTTAAGTAGCTAGGCCAGAATTTCAAACCATGTTTATCCAGGGCCTCTATTCATTTCACTAAATTGCACTACCTCTCTCATCATAATGAAACTTTGCTTCTCTTAATTCTATATAATAATCAACATGAAACTCTGCATAGAAAAATAATTTTATATTGACTAATTTATTAATATTCATCAGCTACATGGAAATATTCACTTTTGCATGTTGAGCCATTTTTTGTTACACACCAGCTGCACAGCCTCTTTTAGCTTCTTAATAAAAGACTGGGTATTTGCAGGTGGGGAAAAGGTATAAAGATTAATTGAAGATCTCTGAAACAAAAACAAAATATAGAGGAGACTCTCTCAGAGGGCAGACTCCAGGCTCACTGTAAGTGTTCTCCAGGTTTACTGTAATCATTCTCAAGCATTTGTGAAAGAGACAGCTGAAACATGATCTAATCTACAGAGTTACTTTATCCTCTCCTATTTGCTTCTAGAGCAAATGTTTTCTAAGCCTAAGAACTCTAGTAGGTGTTTGGTATTGATAGATGACTAAAACATAGGCCACAACTTCAAAGAGTTTGCAATTCAATTAGATTATTAACTATCTATTTCAATAAAGAGGTTCTGTGATCTCTCTGATATGGAGACCTCATTGACACAACATGAACCTACTTTTAGGAATGACTGAGTTTTGGGAGAATAATATTAGGGTGCTCCAAATACTTGTCTGTAGTGCCTAAAATGCCAAAGGTTGACAGTCTAGCTCTTCAACTGGAAACTTTAATTCCAATAAAAATTCCAACCACTTTACCTACAATAGCATTTTAAATATTTATTTGTGTGTCTTAAAATTAGAAATTGTATCTAATTAATGTATGTGTCCCTTGTTAAAATAAACTAAATATGACCTGAGAAGGACTCCATACTTCCATATTTGAGTTCTTGTGGACAAACTGCAACCTAACTTAATAGGTAGACAAGATTAAAAATCTAACTTAGGAGTATGTGCCTGTAACAAGAGCTGAGTCTTGGCCAATCCCAGCAGCCATATTTTAACCACTCTTGCACTGCTGAGTATTCAAACTGTGTTCAAGTATAGCAAATGCCGAGCTGTAACTGATCCTGTTGTTTCTGTACATCACTTTCATTGTTTTTTGTCTATAAGTTTGTTCTGATCATGAGGCATCCCTAGAGTCTCTCTAAATCTCCTGTGATTCTGGAGCTGACAAATTCATTAATTGTTAATTGCTCAATTAAACTTCTTTAAATTTAATTCTGCTGAATTTTTTGTTGTTTGTTTTTAACACCTTAAAGCCTAGTCCAGTGCATTATACAAAGCTAACACTAAATAAATAATAAAACAATGAACAAATCACTCATATCTCAGCAAAAATAAAAGACAAGTTTTGAATGTGGGGAAAAGATAGCATGTGAACACCTTTAGGAAAGAAAGTGGGGAATAATTAAGAAGAGGAAGTTGAGATAATATTAGCCTTCTTTGCATTTGATAACACTTCAATTCTGATTTGTTGAAATATCTCAAAACATCTTTATAAAAATACTTTTTACCATTTATTTTATGTTCAAGGGCACATGTGCAGGTGTGTTATATGGGTAAATTCTGTGTCATGGGGGTTTGCTGTACAAATTAGTCTCCCAAGTAATAAGCATAGTACCCCATAGGTTTTTTTTTATTATTATTTTTACCCTCCTCTCACACTCCACCCTCAAGTAAACCCCGGCATATGCTGTTTCCTTCTTTGTGTCTACATGTACTTGGTTTTTGGCTCCCATTTATAAGTGAGAACACATGGTATTTAGTTTTCTGTTTCTGTGCTAGTGTGCGAAGGATAATGGCCTGCAGCACCATCCATGTTGCTGCAGAGAATATGATCTTATTTTTATTGGCCATGTAGTATCTGATGGTGCATATGTACCACATTTTCTTTATCCCGTCTACCATTGATGGGCATCTAGATTGATCCCATGTTGTTGCTATTGTGGATTGTGTTGTGACACACATACACATGCATGTGTTTTCAGGGTAAAATGATTTATATTGCTCTGGGAATATATTCAATAATAGGATTCCTGGGTAAAATAGTAGCTGTGCTTTAAGTTTTTAGAGAAATTGCCACACTGCTTTCCACAGTGGCTGAACTATTTTACATTCCCAACAGAAATGTGTAAGCATTCGCTTTTCTCTGTATTCTCACCAACATCTGTTATTATTATTTTTTCTTTTTAAGAGATAGCATGGGTAGAAATGCCAGATATAGGTGAAGGGGAGGAAGGCAGCAAATCACACTGCCACATGTGTACCTATGCAACTATCTTGCATGTTCTTCACATGTACCCCAAAACCTAAAATGCAATAAAAAAATAACACTTTTTGGCTGGGGTCAGATGATGTCTCATTCTGGTTCTAATTTCCATTTCTCTAAGGATTAGTGATGTTGAGCATTGTTTCTTTTTTTTATTTTTATTGCATTTTAGGTTTTGAAATACATGTGCAGAACGTGCAAGATAGTTGCATAGGTACACACATGGCAGTGTGTTTTGCTGCCTTCCTCCCCTTAACCCACATTTGGCATTTCTCCCCAGGCTATCCCTCCCCAGCTCCCCCCACCACTGCTGTCCTTCCCCTATTCCCCCCAATAGACCCCAGTGTGTAGTACCCCCTCCCTGTGTCCATGTGTTCTCATTTTTCTCACCCGCCTATGAGTGAGAATATGTGGTATTTCCTTTTCTGTTCTTGTGTCAGTTTGCTGAGAATGATGTTCTCCAGATTCATCCATGTCCTTACAAAGGACATAAACTCGTCATTTTTGATTGCTGCATAATATTCCATGGTGTATATGAGCATTGTTTCTTATACTTATTGGCTGCATGTAAATCTTCTATTGAAAAGTATCTGTTGCCCAGTTTTTAATGCAGTTGTTTGTTTTCTGCTTGTAAATTTAAGTTTCTTACATATTCTGGGTATTAGACCTTTGTTGGATGCATAGTTTGTGACTATCTTCCCCTATTCTGTAGGTTGTTTGTTTACTCTGTTGATAATTTTTTTTACTGTGCAGAAGCTCTAGTTTGATTAGGTTCCATTTGCCAGTCTTTGGTTTTGTTGCAATGGCTTTTGCCAGCTTTGTTGTAAAATCTTTGCCTGTTCATATGTCAGGAATAATACTTTCTAGGTTCTCTTCCGGAGTTTTTATAGTTTTAGGTTTTATATTTGTCTTAAATTGATCTTGAGGTTTTTTGTTTTGTTTTGTTTTTGTTTTTGTTTGTTTTGTATATGGTGCAAAGGACATGACTGGTTTCAATCTTCTGCATTTGGTTAGCCAGTCATTCCAGCACTGTTTATTAAATAGGAAGTTATTTCCCTATTTCCCATTTTTGATGAGTTTTTTAAAGATCAGATAGGTGTAGGTGTACAGCATTATTTCTGGACTGTCTCTCATGTTCAGTTGGTATATGTGTCTCCTTTTATATCTGTATCATGATATTTTGGTTACTGTATACTTCTAGTATAGATGAAAATTGAGCAATGTGATGACTCCAGCTCTGTTTTCCTAATTTTTGCTTCTTTTTGAATGTTTCGATTTTTAATATTTTTGGGTATGTAGGAGGTATATATATTTGTGGGGTACATAATATGTTTTGATACAGGCATGCAATGTTAAATAATCACATTATGGAGAATAAGATATCAGTCACATCAATCATTTATTCCTTCTGTTGCAAACAATCCAATTACATTTTTTTCAGTTATTGAAAAATGTACATTTAATTTATTATTGTTATTATTTTGAGACATAATCTTAGTCTGTCACCCAGCTGGATCATGCAGCAGCATGAACTCAGCTCAGTGGAACCTCTGCCTCCCGAGTTCAAGCAATTCTCCTGCCTCAGCCTCCCTAGTAGCTGTGATTACAGGCTCCTGCCACCACACCCAGCTAATTTATATATTTTTAGTAGAGATGGGGTTTTACCATGTTGCCCAGGCTGGTCTGAAACTCCTGACCTCAGGTGATCCAGCCATTTCAGCCTGTCAAATTGCTGGGATTACAGATGTAAGCCACTGCACCTGGCCCAATTAATTTATTATTGACTATAGTCACCCTGTTGTGAGATCAAATAACAGGTCTTATTCATTCTTTCTAATAATTTTTTGTACCTATTAACCATCTCCAGCTACCTCCCAAACTTCCACTACTTTTTCTAGCCGTGGGTAACCATCTTTCTACTCTCTATGTCCATGAGTTTAATTGTTTTGATTTTTAGATCCTACAAATAAGTAACAACTTGTGATGTTTGTCTTTCTGTGCCTGACTTGTTTCACTTAACATAATGATCTCCACTTTTATCCCTGGTGTGTATGTACTGCATTTTTTATCCATTCATCTGTTGATAGACATTTATGTTGCATCCAAATCATGGCCACTGTGAACAGTGCTAGAAAAAAACATGGGAGTGAAGGCATAGCCTTGGTATACTGATTTTCTCTCTTTTGGGTATATAGCTAGCAGAGGATTTACTGTATCATAAGGTAGTTCTATTTTTGTTCTGTGAGAAAGCTCCAAACTGTTTTTTTATAGGGGTTGTACTAATTTACATTCTCAGCAACAGTGCACAAGGGTTCTGTTTTTCCACATTCTCACCAGCATTTGTCATTGTGTCTCTTTTTGATATACGACATTTTAACTGGGGTGAGATGATATCACACTATAGATTTCATTTGTGTTTCTCTAATATTCAATAATCTTGAAGACCTTTTTATCACTTTGACATTTGTATGCCTTCTTTTGAAAAATGTCTGTTTAAATCTTTTGCCCACTTTTTGATTAGATTATCAGATTTACTTCTACAGAGTTGTTTGAGCTTCTTATATATTCTCATTATTAGTTCCTTTTCAGATGGGTACTTTGCCGATATATTCTCCCATTCTTTGAGTTGTTTTTTCACTTTGTTTACTGTTTCCTTTGCTTTGCAGTAGCTTTTTAACTTGATTTGATCCCATTTGTCCGTTTTTGCTTTGGTTGACTGTGCTTTTGGAGTATTGCTCCAGAAAATTGTACTATGCTCCAGAAAGTTGCACTGAGACCAATGACCTGTAACATTTCTCCAAAGATTTTTTTGTAGTAGTTTTATAATTTGGGTTCTTAGATTTAAGTCTTTTATTCCATTTGATTTAACTTTTGTATATGGCATAAGATAGAGGGCTAATTTCACTATTCTGCATATAGATATCCAATTTTCCCAGCAATATTCATCAAAGAGCCTGTCTTTTCCACAGCATATGTTTTTGGAAATTTTTGGCCAGAAATAAATTCACTGAAATTGTGTGGAATTTTTTCTGAGTTACTTTTTGTGTTATATGGGTATATTTTTCTGTTTTTATGCCAGTACCATGCTGTTTTTGGTTACTATAATATATTACTCTGTAATATAATGAAGTAAAATAAGGTAATTTCTCCAGTCTTGTTCATTTTACTTAGAATAGCTTTGACTGTTCTGTATCTTTTGTGGTTCTATATAAAATTTATTTATTTCTGTAAGGAATGTCATTGGTACTTGTACAGGGATTTATTTTAGTCTGTAGATTGCTTTGTGTAGTATGGACATTTTAATAATGTTGTTTCTTTCAATCTGTAAACATAAAATATTTTTCCATTTTTTTAAGCTCTCAATTTCTTTTACTAGTGTTTTATGAATTTTACTATAGGGATATTTCACTTTTTTGGTTAATTTCTTTGTATTTAATTTTATGTGTGGCTATGATAAATAGAATTACTTTTGTTTTCTTTTTCAGATTGCTAACTGTGGGCATATAGAGATGCTAGTAATTATTGTATGTTCATTTTATATCCTGCATTTTTATTAAATGTTTTATCTGTTTTAATAGTTTCTTTGGTGGAGTCTTCAGGTTTGATATGGTTTGGATCTGTGTATCTGTCCAAATCTTATGTCAATATATAATCCCTAATGTTGGCCATGGAACCTAGTGAGAGGTGATTTGAACATGGGGGCAGTTCCTCATGTATGGTTTAGCATTGTTCCTCTTGGTAATGTTGTTGGGATGGTGAGTAAGTTCTCATGAGATCTAGTCGTTTAAAAGTTTGTAGCTCCTTCTCCCATTTTCTTTCTGGTTTCTTCTCTGGCCATGCATGTAAAATGCTAAACCCTCTTTGCCTTCTGCCATAATTGAAAGTTTCCTGAGGCATCCCCAAAACCTGAGCATGTGTCAACATCATGCTTCCTGTACAGCCTGCAGAACTCTGTGCCCATTAAAACTCTTTTCTTTATAAATTACCCAGTCTCAGGTATATTTTACAGCAGTGCGCCAATGGACTATTGCAAGATTTTTCAAAATATAAGACCATATTATCTGCAAACAAGATAATTTTCCTTCTTTCATTCAAACTTAGATGCCCTTTATTTCCTTCTCTTGCCTAATTGCTCTAGCAGGGACTTCCAATACTATGTTGAATAGCAGTAAAGAAAGTTAAAATCCTTACCATGTTGCAGATCTTAGGATACAGGATTTCAGTTATTTCCCATTCAGTATAATACTAACTGTGGGTCTGTCATATATGGCTTTTATTATTTTGAAATGTTTTTTGTATATCAAGTTTTCTAAAGGTTTTTATTATTAAAGTGTGTTGAATTTTGTCAAATGCTTTAGCAGAATCAGTTAAGATAATTATATGGTTTTTATTTTTTTTTAAATTTTATTGCATTATAGGTTTTGGGGTACATGTGCAGAACGTGCAAGGTAGTTGCATAGATACAAACATGGCAGTGTGTTTTGCTGCCTTCCACTCCTTCACACACACTTGGCATTTCTCCCCAGGCTATCACTCCGCAGCCCCCACACTGTCCATCCCCCATTCCCCCCAATAGATCCCAGTGTGTACTAGACCCACTCCCTGTGTCCATGTGTTCTCATTTTTCTCACCTGCCTATGACTGAGAATATGTGGTATTTCTTTTTCTGTTCTTGTGTCAGTTTGCTGAGAATGATGTTCTCCAGATTCATCCATGTCCTTACAAAGGACACAAACTCATCATTTTTGATTGCTGCATAATATTCCATGATGTATATGTGCCACATTTTCCCAGTCCAGTCTATCATCGATGGGCATTTGGGTTGGTTACAGGTCTTTGCTATTGTAAACAGTGCTGCAACGAACATTCGTGTGCATGTGTCCTTATAGTAGAACGATTTATAGTCCTTTGGATATATACCCAGTAATGGGATTCCTGGGTCAAATGGAATTTCTATTTCTAGGTCCCTGAGGAATTGCCACACTGTCTTCCACAATGGTTGAACTAATTTACACTCCCACCAACAGTGTAAGAGTGTTCCTATTTCTCCACATCCTCTCCAGCATCTGCTGTCTCCAGATTTTTAAATGATCGCCATTCTAACTGGCGTGAGATGGTTTCTCAATGTGGTTTTGATTTGCATCTCTCTAATGACCAGTGATGATGAGCATTTTTTATGTGTTTGTTGGCCTCATGTATGTCTTCTTTTGTAAAGTGTCTGTTCATATCCTTTGTCCACTTTTGAATGGGCTTGTTTTTTTCCTGTAAATCTGTTTGAGTTCTTTGTAAATTCTGGATATCAGCCCTTTGTCAGATGCATAAACTGCAAAGATTTTTTCCCATTCTGATGGTTGCCTATTCATTCTAGTGACTGTTTCTCTCGCCGTGCAGAAGCTGTGGAGTTTGATTAGGTCCCATTTGTCTATTTTGGCTTTTGTTGCCAACACTTTTGGTGTTTTGGTCATGAAGTCCTTGCCTACTCCTATGTCCTGAATGGTTTTGCCTAGATTTTCTTCTAGAGTTTTTATGGTGTCAGGTCTTATGTTTAAGTCTTTAATCCATCTGGAGTTAATTTTAGTGTAAGGTGTCAGGAAGGGGTCCAGTTTCTGCTTTCTGCACATGGCTAGCCATTTTTCCCAACACCATTTATTAAACAGGGAATCCTTTCCCCATTGCTTGTTTTTGTCTGGTTTATCAAAGATTAAATGGTTGTAGATATGTTGTGTTGCCTCTGATGCCTCTGTTCAGTTCCATTGGTCTACATCTCTGTTTTGGTACCAGTACCATGCTGTTTTGATTACTGTAGCCTTGTAGTATAATTTGAAGTCTGGTAGTGTGATGCCTCCTGCTGTGTTCTTTTTGCCTTAGAATTGACTTGGCTATGCGGCCTCTCTTTTGGTTCCATATGAAGTTCATGGTGGTTTTTTTCCAGTTCTGTGAAGAAATTCAGTGGTAGTTTGATGGGGATAGCATTGATTGTGTAAATTACTTTGGGCAGTATAGCCATTTTCACGATATTGATTCTTCCTAACCATGAACATGGAATGTTTCTCCATCTGTTTGTGTCCTCTCTTATTTCATTGAGCAGTGGTTTGTAGTTTTCCTTAAAGAGGTCCCTTACGTTCCTTGTGAGTTGTATTCCTAGGTATTTTATTTTCTTTGTAGCAATTGTGAATGGCAGTTCGTTCTTGATTTGGTTCTCTTTAAGTCTGTTATTGGTGTATAGGAATGCTTGTTATTTTTGCACAGGGATTTTATATCCTGAGACTTTGCTGAAGTTGCTTATCAGTTTCAGGAGCTTTTGGGCTGAGGTGATGGGGTCTTCTAGGCATACTATTATGTCGTCTACAAATAGAGACAATTTGGCTTCCACCTTTCCTATTTGAATACCCTTTATTTCTTTTTCTTGCCTGATTGTTCTGGCTAAAACTTCCAGTACTATGTTGAATAGGAGTGGTGAGAGAGGGCATCCTTGTCTAGTGCCGGATTTCAAAGGGAATGCTTCCAGTTTTTGCCCATTAAGTATGATATTGGCTGTTGGTTTGTCGTAAATAGCTCTTATTACTTTGAGATATATTCCATCAATACCAAGTTTATTGAGGGTTTTTAGCATAAAGGGCTGTTGAATTTTGTCAAATGCCTTCTCTGCGTCAATTGAGACAATCATGTGGGTTTTGTTTTTGCTTCTCTTTATGTGGTGAATTACATTTATAGACTTGCGTATGTTGAACCAGCCTTGCATCCCCGGGATGAATCCTACTTGATATGATGGATAAGTTTTTTAATGTGCTGTTGCAGTCAGTTTGCCAGTATTTTATTGAAGATTTTTGCATCTATGTTCATCATGGATATTGGCCTGAAGTTTTCTTTTCTTGTTGAGTCTCTGCCGGGTTTTGGTATCAGGATGATGTTGGTCTCATAAAATGATTTGAGAAGGGTTCCCTCTTTTTGAATTATTTGGAATAGTTTCAGAAGGAATGGTACCAGCTCCTCTTTGTGTGTCTGGTAGAATTCGGCTGTGAACCCATCTGGACCTGGGCTTTTTTTGTGTGGTAGGCTCTTAATTGCTGCCTCAACTTCAGACCTTGTTATTGGTCTATTCATAGTTTCGGCTTCCTCCTGGTTTAGGCTTGGGAGGACACAGTTGTCCAGGAATTTATCCATTTCTTCCTGGTTTGCTAGTTTATGTGCATAGAGTTGTTTGCAGTATTCGCTGATGATGGTTTGAGTTTCTGTGGAATCTGTGGTGATTTCCCCCTTATTGTTTTTATTGCATCTATTTGGTTGTTCTCTCTTTTCTTTTTTATCAGTCTGGCTAGTGGTCTGTCTATTTTGTTGATCTTTTCGAAAAACCAGCTCTTGGATTGATTGATTTTGTGAAGGGTTTTTCTTGTCTCTATCTCCTTCAGTTCTGCTCTGATCTTAGTTATTTCTTGTCTTCGGCTAGGTTTTGAGCTTTTTTGATCTTGCTCCTCCAGCTCTTTCAATTTTGATGATAGGGTGTCAATTTTGGATCTCTCCACTCTTCTCATGTGGGCACTTATTGCTATATATCTTCCTCTATAGACTGCTTTATATGTGTCCCAGAGATTCTGGTACGTTGTGTCTTCATTCTCATTGGTTTCAAAGAACTTCCTTATTTCTGCCTTCATTTCATTTTTTATCCAATCAGCATTCAAGAGCCAGTTGTTCAGTTTCCATGAAGCTGTGCGGTTCTGAGTTATTTTCGGAATTCTGAGTTCCAACTTGATTGCACTATGGTCTGAGAGACTGTTTGTTATGATTTCAGTTGTTTTGCATTTGCTGAGGAGTGCTTTACTTCCAATTATGTGGTCAGTTTTGGAGTAGGTGTGATGTGGTGCTGAGAAGAATGTATATTCTGTGGATTTGGGGTGGAGAGTTCTGTAAATGTCTATCAGGTTTGCTTGTTCCAGGTCTGTGTTCAAGTCCTGGATATCCTTGTTAATTTTCTGTCTGATTGATCTGTCTGATATTGACAGTGGAGTGTTAAGGTCTCCCACTATTATTGTGTGGGAGTCTAAGTCTCTTTGTAAGTCATTAAGAACTTGCCTTATATATCTGTGTGCTCCCGCATTAGGTCCATATATATTTAGAATTTTTAGCTCTTCTTGTTGTATCGATCCTTTTACCATTATGTAATGACCTTCTTTGTCCCTCTTGATCTTTGTTGCTTTAAAGTCTATTTTATCAGAGACGAGAATTGCAAGTCCTGCTTTTTTTTTGCTCTCCATTTGCTTGGTAAATCTTCCTCCATCCCTTTATTTTGAGCCTTTGTGTATCCTTGCATGTGAGGTGGGTTTCCTGGATAGAGCACACTGATGGGTTTTGGTTGCATATTCAATTTGCCAGTCTGTGTCTTTTTTATTGGTGCATTTAGCCCATTTACATTTAGGGTTAATATTGTTATGTGTGAATTTGATACTGCCATTTTGATGCTAGTTGGCTGTTTTGCCCATTGGTTCATGTACATTCTTCATTTTGCTGATGCTCTTTAGCATTTGTTACGCTTTTAGGATGGCTGGTACTGGTTGTTTCTTTCTATGTGTAGTGCCTCTTTCAGGAGATCTTGTAAAGCAGGCCTAGCGGTGACAAAATCTCTGAGTACTTGCTTGTTCATGAAGGATTTTATTTTTCCTTCACTTATGAAGCTCAATTTGGCTGGATACGAAATTCTGGGTTTAAAGTTCTTTTCTTTAAGGATGTTGAATATTGGCCCCCACTCTCTTCTGGCTTTTAGGGTCTCTGCTGAGAGATCTGCTGTGAGTCTGATGGGATTCCCTTTGTGGGGGACCCGACCTTTCTCTCTGGCTGCCCTTAGTATTTTCTCCTTCCTTTCAACCCTGGTGAATCTAACAATTATGTGCCTTGGGGTTGCTCTTCTTGTGGAGTATCTTTGTGGTGTTCTCTGTATTTCCTGGGGTTGAGTATTGACCTGTCTTGCTAGGTTGGGGAAATTTTCCTGGATAATATCCTGAAGAGTGTTTTCCAGCTTGGATTCATTCTCTTCATCACATTCTGGTACACCTATCAAACGTAGGTTGGGTCTGTTCACATAGTCCTACATTTCTTAAAGATTTTGTTCATTCCTTTTTGTGCTTTTTTCTTTAATCTTGGTTTCTCATTTTATTTCATTGAGTTGATCTTCAACTTCTGATATTCTTTGTTCTGCTTGATCAGTTCGGCTGTTGAAACTTGTGCATGCTTCACGAAGTTCTCATGTTGTGTTTTTCAGCTCCTTCAATTCATTCATATTCCTCTCTAAGTTGTTTATACCTGTTATCATTTCCTCGAATCTTTTTTCAAATCTTTTTTCAAGGTTCTTAGTTTCTTTGCACTGATTTAGAACATGATCTTTTAGCTCACTGAAGTTTCTCATTATCCACTTTCTGAAGTCTGATTCCATCATTTCATCACAGTCATTCTCCGTCCAGCTTGGTTCCCTTGCTTGTGAGGAGTTTTGGTCCTTTGTAGGAGGTGAGGTGTTTTGGTTTCAGGTGTTTTCCTCCTTTTTGCGCTGGTTTCTTTTCATCTTTATGGATTTATTCACCTGTTGTCTTAGTAGTTACTGATTTTTCAATTGGGTCTCTGAGTGGATGCCCAGATTGTTGATCATGAAGTATTTCTGTTACTTAGTTTTTTTTCTAATTGTCTAGCCCCTCTGCTGTATGAGTGCTGAGGTCCATTCCAGGCCCTGCTTGTCTGGGGTACACTGGTAGCAGCTGCGGAACAGTGAGAGATGCTACCAGTTTCTTCTTCTGCTATCTTTGTTCCAGAATGATGACCACCAAATGTCAGTCTGATTAGTCCTTTTTTAGGGGTGACTCTTTGGGTATACAGGGGTCAGGGAGCTGCTTGAGGAGACGGTCTGTGCTTTATAGGAGCTTCAGTGCTGAACTGTGAGCTCCGTTTTTCATTCAGAGATGTTGGAAGGATATGTTTATGTCTGCTGCAACAGAACTCATAACCCCCCCCCCGTTTTTCCCCCCTTAGATGCTCTGTCTCAGGGAGTTGGGGCTTTCTTTATGAGTATCTGTTGCACTTTCCTGCCTCGCTAGGTGGCAGTCTATTCACTATTTGCCTGCTGGGGCTCCACCCTGCTAGCGTGGGCCCTGCTGCCTCGGGCTCTGTTTTGCTGTGGTGCGCTCCGCCCTCTTGGTGGAGTCTCTGTTATGGCAGGTTGCCTCGGCAATGGCAGGCTGCGTCAGCCCTGGGCGGTACTTCAGTAGGGGCAGATTGCATCCATAGTGGTGGACGCCCCTCCCCCACCAGGCTGCACCATCCTAGATGCCAGCAGCAAAATTCTCAGCCCCGAGCACCTCCAGTCGCCGCCCTGCTTGTCCCCATGAGGGTGGGACCTGCCGAGCTCGATCACTCAGCTCCCTGCCTCAGAGTCCATCCTCTCTCTCTCTCTCTTCCTCTCCCCAAGCTGAACTGTCAACTCTCTCACTGGAGCCCCAGTAGCCTGCCGATAGGGCACTGGGATCCATGTGATCTCCCATGCCACTGCCCACTGCACTGGCTCAGATCACGTTTCCCAGGAATATCCTGGTCTGGCTCATTGTCCAAGTCCCATTCAATCAGATGGACATGCCAATCTGCCCTTCCAAATCTCAGATTGCCAGTTTAACAGGGCACCCAGACCAGTGAGTTTTGTGCCATGTGTCGCTGCACTGTGGCACCGGCCCAGCCCAACCGGCTGCATGAGCCGGCTGCGCAAGTGTTTTGTGTCTCTCCCACACCTGGGACTTTCAACGTTCTATGGGCAAAAAAGGACCATCTGAGAATGCGGCTTAAACTCACCCTCTGCGCCTTCACTAAGAGCTGCAATCCTGAGTTGCCTCTACGATGGCATCTTGCGAAAATCTTTTTGGTTTTTATTCTTTATTCTGCTGGTATAATGTATTACATTTATTGATTTGCATTTGTCAAACCATCTTTATATTCAAGTGATAACTCCTACTTCATTACAGTAAATGATCATTTTAATGTATTATTCAATTCTGCTTGCTAGTATTGTGTTGAGTATTTTTGCATCAAGTTTCATCACAGAAAGTGATGAAACACGTTTTGATATGTCTTCTTCCAGTTTTGGTATCAGGGTAATACTGGCATTGCAGAATGAGTTTGGAAGTTTTGTCACTTCCTTTACTTTTCAGAAAAGTTTGAGTAGAATTGCTTTTAGTCCTTCTTTAAATATTTGTTAGAATTCAGCTATGAAGCCACTGAGTCCTAGGCTTTTCTTTACTGGAATACTTTTCATTATGACTGATTTTGTTGCTTGTTATTGGTGTGTTCAGGTTTCAGACTTCTTGGTGTAATTTTGGTCACTTGCAGGTGTCCAGAATTTTTCTTTTCTTTTTTTTTTTCTTTTCTTTTTTTTTAATTTTTATTGCATTATAGGTTTGGGGGTACATGTGCAGAACGTGCAAGATAGTTACATAGGTACACATATGGCAGTGTGCTTTGCTGCCTTCCTCCCTTTCACCCACACTTGGTAATTTTTCTATTTGTTCTAGGTTTTCTGATTTATTGGCTTATAGTTACATGTAGTAACCAGTAATAAACTTTAATATTTTTGCAGTATAAGTTGTAATACCATCTTTTTCCATTTCTGATTTTGTGTATTTGAATATTCTCCGTTTTTCTTAGTTAGACTGAGTAAAGGTTTATTAGTTTTGTTTAATTAAATATTTTTTTATTTCATTAATCTTTTCTATTGTTTTCTTTATTTTAAATTTATTTCCATTCTAAATTTTATTATTTTTTTCTTCTACCACTTTCGTCTTTTCTGGGTCTTTATGATGCATCATTACGTTTTCTATTTCAAGTTTTTCTGGTTTTTAATGTAGGCAATATAGCTGTAAACTTACTTTTTAGTACTCCTTTTGCTGGTTTGGTATGTTGTGCTTTCAATAACATTTGTTTCTAAAAAAAATTAATTTTCTTGTTTTTAGTGACCCATTGGGGTAAATGAAGAAATTAAAATTATATAAGTTCAGTTTACAAAATCCATCTTGTTATTAATTTTTAGTTCTACTCCATTGTTCTCAAAATATTATTTCAGTTTTTATTAATGTTTTATGATTAGTTTTGTGCTGCAATATATGACCTATTCTTGAAAATAATCCATGTGCTGAGGAAAAAAATGTTTGTGCTGCAGCCATTGATTGAAATGTTCTGTAAATATCTATTAAATAGATTTTTTTTCTCTCCATAGGGCAGATTAAGTCTGATAGTTCTTTGTTTATTTTCTTTCTGGGAGACCTGTCAAATGCTGAAGGTAGATTGTTGAAGACTCCAGCTACTAATATAGTGTAACCTATCTCTCCCTTTTTTTGAACTAATATTTGGTTCATATATCTGTGTATTCCAGTGTTGGGTGCATATATATGTAAAATTCTTATCTCTGCTTACTGAACTGACCCCCTTATCACTATATAATGACCTCTTTTTCTCTTCTCATAGTTTTTGTCTTGAAATCTATCCTGTTTGATAAAAGTTTATCTACTCCTGCTCTTTTTTGATTTCCGTTGGCATTGCATATCTTTTTATGCTTTTAATGTCAGTCTATGTGTGTCTTTATAAGTTAAGCATGTTTCTTATAGGCAACAGATCAATAGGTCTTGTTTTGCTTTTATTCAGCTGATGTCTTTTGATTAAAGGGTTTAGTCCATTTACATTTAATGTCATTATTGATAAGTTATGACTTATTCCTGTCATTTTATTTTTGGTTTTCTAGTTGTTTCGTGTTATTCTCTTCTTTCATTTATTCTCCTGTCTTCTTTTAGTGAAGGTCATTTTCTCTGGTGACAAGATTTAGTTTTTTGGTTTTTATTTTTTCTTTATCTGTTGTACATTTTTGATTTGAGTTTACTATGAGGCTTTCAAATAGTATATTGCAACCCATTATTTCAACCTGATAAGAATTTAAAATTATTTACATAAACAAAGAAAAAAGAAAACTAATAAAAATTCTATACCTTAACTTTATTCCCCTGCTTTTAAACTTTTTGTTCTTTCTATTTATACATTATTGTACTGTCTGTGTTATGAAAAGATTTTATAATTTTTATTGGTATATTATTTCATCTTTCTAGTTCGATAAGAATAGTTTACACACCACACTTATGGTGTTATAATATTCTATGTTTTTCCTTTTACTTACTCTTACTAGTGAGCTTTGTATTTTCAAATGATTACTTATGGCCCATTAACAACTTTTTCTTTCTGATTGAAATGCTCCCTTTAGCATTTCTTGTAGAACAGTTCTGGTGTTGATGAAATTTCTCATATTTTATTTGTCTGGGAAAGTCTTTATTTCTCCTTCATGTTTTAAGAATATTTTCACTAGATATACTATTCCAGGGTAAAAGTGTTTTTCCTTAAGCATTTTAAACATGTCATGCCATTCTCTGGGATTTCCACTGTAATATTTCCACTGAAAGATTTCCACTGAAAAGTCTGCTACTAGAGGTATTACAGTTTCATTGTATCTTACTTAATTTTTCTCTTGCTGCTTTTAGAACCTATGTACTCTTATCTTTGGGAGTTTACTAAATGCCTTGAGATAGTCTTCTTTTGGTTAAATTTTCTTGGTGTTCTATAACTTTCTTGTACATGAATATCAACATCTTTCTCTAGGTTTGGAAAGTTCACTGACATTATCCTTTGGAATAAACTTTCTATCCCTATTTCTTTCTCTACCTTCTCTTTAAGTCCAATAAATCTTAAGTTTTGATTTTTGAAGCTGTTTTCTAGAATTCTATGAGCTTTATTTGCTTGTTATTCTATTGTCTTTCATCTTCTATTACTGTGCATTTCTAAATAGCCTGTCTTCAAGTTCACTATTTCTTTTCTGCCTCTTCAGTTCTGCTATTAAAAGACTCTAATGTATTCTTCATATACCAAGTGCATTTTTCAGCTTCAGAATTTCTCATTAATTCTTTTCAGTTATTTAAGCCTCTTGTAGAATTTATCTGATAAAATTCTCAATTCCTTTACTGTGCCATCTTGGATTTATTTGAGTTTTTCAAAACCGCTATTTCAAATTCTTTGTCTGAAAGTACCATAGCTGTTTATTCAGAATTGTTCCATAGTGCCTAATTTAGTTCACTTGAGGTCATGTTTTCCTGGATGGTGTTGATGTTATTAGATATTCTTCAGTGTCTGGACATTAAAGAGTTTTGTGTTTAATTTAGTCTTCCTTATCTGGGTTTATTTGTGCTCATCCTCCTAGGAAAGGCTTTCCAGATATTTGAAGGTAATTTGTGCTGTAATATAAGCTTTATATGCTTAGTGATCCAGGTCAGGTCCAGAGATACCATTAAGGAGTCAAGTCCTGAAATCAGTCACCCTAAGAGCCCATTTGGTACTCTACACCCCTGTAGCCATACTGGTATCTAAGGTGCAAGACAAAGTTTTATTTACTTTTTCCTCTGCTTTTCTCAAAGAGGAGTCTTGTCTCATGGAAATTACAACTAGAAAAAGTGTTTAATATTACCAGAAGCCTGAAAATCTCAGAAGCTCACCTGAGGCCCACGATTTAATACCTGGTTATCACTGTTGATGGTTCATGGCCCAAATGACTTTTAGTTAGCAGATAATAAATGATGCCAGGGCTGAGTCCCTCCCTTCAAGGCAGTGGGTTACCTTCTGGATGAGGGTGGTCTGGAAGTATTATCTGAGAGCTAGGGCCTGGAAAGGAAGCCTCCTGACTCTGACTGGTACATTATCCTACTGTGCCTGCGCTGGTATTCAAGATACAAGACAAGTTCTACCCCTACTCTACCCTTTTCTCTTCCCAAGTGGATAGCAAAGATCTATTTTGAAACTGTGAGCTATGCAGCCAGGCCTTTGATCTTTGGAGTGTCTGAAGTGATGGGTGGCTGAAGCAAACACATAGCACAGCACAGATTTTCTACAAAAAAAGTGGCTGGCAGACTGCTTTTAAAAGCAGGTCCCACATTATGTTTCTACTCATCAAGGTGGGGTGTCCCAACTGTGATCTCTAGCTATACCTGCCAGTGTTCTCTAACCAAAAAAGGTTTCAAAACTCCTTGTGATGGAACTTCTGGAAAGAGGGTGGGCCATCATTTTTGCTGTTTGGGCAACTTGGCAATTCTGGCCTCTAAAATTGATCCTCAGAATGGTATAGCTTTTCTAAGAAAATGTGGCCTGACTGCATTTTAAAGTGCATCTCTGATTTTCTTTCTCCTCACTGCACAGGACCTTCAAACTGAGGTCTCCAGCTACCCCCGCTAATTTTATGTTTATTTTTTTGGCTGCCTGGAATCTCTCTGAGGCAGAGCCCTCAAGATACAAGCAAAAGACCATTAGCTACAACCACTACTAAGATGTCCTCTTCTGCTGCCCCCAAATTAGGGAAGAAATAAACCCTGAAATCACCCTAGAACTGCAGTAGGCTTTCCAGGAGTGTCAAACCACAATCTACAGCCAGCACTGAAAAAAGACAAAAGCCTACATTTTCACAGCATTGAGTGGGAAGACAGCTGCAAATGTGAGGAAATGTAGAAGAATGACACAATTCTGCAAGAGTCTACTAACTGACCAGTATACCTAATCGCCTCCTACTGGATTGCACCTTAAAACTTCAACACCAAAAACACCTTGCTAACATACCTCATTATGAAACCACATACAAGAAGTCAGCTACAAATGAAAACACTTCACATAGCATCAGTTCTGTGAAAACATCCAAAAAAGAGGTCTATTGACTGTACTCAATCTAAATGGCAGTTAAAAAAAACACCCACATGTAGAGATGAGAAAGAACCAATATAAGAACTCCAGTAACTCAAATGGCCAGAGTGTTGTATACCCTCCAAATGACTTCACCAATTCTCCTACAAGAGTTCTTAACCAGGCTGAGCTGGCTGAGATGACATAAATATAATTCAAAATACAGACAGGAATAAAGATCATTGAGATCCAGGAGAATGGTAAAATCTAACCCAAGGAAATTAAGAATCAAAACTATACAGGAGCTGAAGGTCAAAATAGCTGAAATTAAATTTAAAAAAAGAAGCTAATGGATCTGTCAGAGCTGAAAAACAATACAATATTTTGACAATGCAATCATTAATATTAACAGCAGAATAGATGAAGCTCAGGAAAAAGTCTCAAAACTTGAAGATGGGCTCTCTGAAATAAGACAGTTAGACAAGAAATACAGAAAAAATGAATAAACAAAACCTCTGAGAAGTATGAGATTATATAAAGAGAGCAAATATATTAATCACTGGTATCCCTGGAAGTGGGAGGGAGAAAACAAACAACTTGGAAAACACACTTTAGGATATCATTCATACAAACTTTTCAACTTTGCTAGGGAAGCCAGCACTGAAATTTAGAAAATACTCGATTCTACACAAAAAGATTATCCCCAAAACAGATGACCATAAGATTTTCTAAGGTTGAAATAAAAGAAAAAATGTTAAAGGCATCTGGAAAGAAAGAGCAGGTAACCTACAAAGGGAACCCCATTAGACTAACAGCTGACTTCTCAACTAAAAACCTACAAGCCATAAGAGATTAGAGGCCTATATTAAACATTCTTAAAGAAAAATATCTTTAACCAAGAATTTCATATTTAAACTAAACTTCCTAAGCAAAAGAGAAATGAGATCCATTTTAGATAAGCAAATATTGAGGGATGTTGTTTTCATCAGACCTGCCTTACAAGAGACCTTGAAAGGATCACTAAATATAGAAAGGAAATCCTGCTACCAATTAATACAAAAACACACATAAATGCACAGACCAGTGACACCATAAAGCAACTACACAAACAAGCCAGCATGATTACCTGCTATTAGCACAATGACAGAATCAAATCCACACATATCAATATTAACATTGAATGTAAACAGGCTGAATGCCCTACGTAAAAGGCAAAGTGGCAGGCTCAATAGAAAAATGCAAGACCCATTGGTATGCTGATGTCAAGAGACCCATCTCACAGGTAAAAACACCCACAGACTCAAAATATAGGGATGGAGGAAACTCTACCAAGCAAATGGAAAACAGATAAAAGTAGGGATTGCAATTATAACATCAGGAAAAAAAAAACAAAACAAACTTTAAACCAACAAGGATTTAAAAAGAAAAGGAAAAGCATTACATAATGATGAAGGGATCAATTCGACAAGAAGAATCACCTATTCTAAATATATATGCAACCAAAATAGGGCACCTGGATTCATAAAGTAAGTTCTTAAAGACTTACAAAAACATGTAGACTCTCACACAGTAATAGTGGAAGACTTCAACACTCCACTGACAGCATTAGACAGATCACTGAGGGAGAAAATAAACAAAGATATGCAGGACTGGAACTCAACATTGGGCCAAATGGATCTGATAGACCTCTACAGAATTCTCCATCCCCTCCCTCAAAAAAAAAAAAAAAAACAATGGCATAAACCTTCTTTTTATTGCCACAAAAGACAAACTCTAAAATGGACAACATGATTGTATACAAAATGATTATCAGCAAATACAAAAGAACCAAAATCATAACCAAACACTCTTAGACCACAGGGCAATAAAAATAAAAATGAAAGTAAGGACTAACAAAATTACTCAAAACTACGCAATTACATGGAAATTAAACAACATGCTCCTCAATTACTTTTCAGTAAATAAT
The DNA here is from genome assembly GCA_031835075.1 of Saguinus oedipus. Classification (NCBI taxonomy): domain Eukaryota; kingdom Metazoa; phylum Chordata; class Mammalia; order Primates; family Cebidae; genus Saguinus; species Saguinus oedipus. The sequence goes on along the minus strand of CM063191.1, from coordinate 75,744,808 downwards.
GAAGTTAAGGCAAAATTAAGAAGTTCTTTGAAACTAATCAATACGAAGATAAAACATATCAGAATCTCAAGGACACAGTTAAGGCAGTGCTAAGAGAGATATTAATAGCACTAAAAGCACACAGCAAAAAAATTAGGAAGATATCAAACTGACAGCTTAACATAACAAATGAAAGAAATAAAAAAGGAAGAACAAATCAACTCCAAAGCTAGAAAAAGGTGAGAAATAAAAAAAAATCAGCACTGAACTGTGGGAAATTGAGACATGAAAAACAATTGAAAAGACCAATAATCCAGGAGCTATCTTTTTGAAGGCTAAAAAAAAAGTAGACCTCTAGCTAGACTGATAGAAAAAAAAAAAAGAAAAGAAAAGGTACAAATAAACAGAATTTAGAAATGACACAAGGAATACCACTGACCCCAGAGTAATAAAAACAACTACCAGAAACTACTATGAACAACTCTATGAACAGAGACTAGAAAAGCTAGAAGAGATGGATGAATTCCTGGACACCTGGTTACATCCTCACAAGACTCAACCAGCAAGAAATTGATTCCCTTAATGAACCTATAACAAGCTCCAAAATTGAAATACAATAAATGCCCTACCAACTAACAAAAGCCTAGCACCAAATGGATTGACAGTTTAATTCTACCAGATGTACAAACATCTTGTACCATTCCTACTGAAACTATTTGAAAACAAAAACTGAGGAGGAGGGATTTTTAGCCCAACTTATTTTATGATACCATCATCACCCAGATACCAAAATCTGTTACAGACACATACACAAAAAGCATACATTAGGCCAATATTCTTGATAAACACTGATGCAGAAACCATCAACAAAATGCTTGCAAACCAAATACAGCAGCACATCAAAAAGCTAATCTGCCATGATTAACTAGGCTTCATCCCCAGGAGGCAAGGTTGGTTTAATGTCCACAAATCAATAAATGTAATTTATCACATAAGCAGAACTAAAGACAAAAAACACATGATTATCCCAAAAATTCAGAAAAGGCTTTTGATAAAATTTACCATCTCTTCATATTAAAAACTCCCAATAAACAAGATATTGAAGAAGCAAACTTCAAAATAATAAGAGTCACCTACAAATTCACAGCCAACATTATACCAAATTGAAAAAGGCTAGAGCCTTCCACTTAGAAAAAAGAAAAAAGTATGCCATCTCTTACCACTCCTATTCAACATAGTATTGGAAGTGCTAGCCAGAGCAATCAGGAAAGAGAAATAAATAATGAACATTCAAATTGGAAGAGAGAAACTTAAACTATCTCTCTTCGCAGATAACATAATGCTACATCTTTAAAAACCAACAGTCTCAGTCCAAAAGCTCTTCCTGTTGATAACTGTATCAAAGGTTTGGAATACAAAATTCTTGTTAAAAATCACTAGCATTCCTATACAGCAACAACACTCAAACTGATAGTCATATTAAGAAAGCAATACCATTCACAACTGCCACAAAAAGAATAAAATACTTAGGAATACAACTAACCAGAGAGGTAAATATTTCTACAGTAAGAATTAATAAACATGGCTCAAATAAATTAGAGAAGTCACAAACAAATTGAAAATCATTCCATGCTCATTGATAGAAAGAATCAATATCATTAAAATGGCCACACTGTCAAAAGCAATTTACAAATTTAGTGCTATTTCTATCAAACTACCAACGATTTTCTTCACAAAACTAGGAAAAAAAATTTAAATTTATACTGAACCAAAAAAGAGCCTAAATAGCCAAAGCAACACTAAGGGGAGAAAAAAAAGCTGCAGGCATCATATTACTCAACTTCAAATTATACTACAGGACTGCAGTAACCAAAACAGCATAATACTAGTACAAAAACAGGCACATTGACCAATGGGACAAATAGAGAACCCAGAAATAAGGCCACACATCTAACTACTATCTGATCTTTGACAAAGCTGTCAAAAATAAGCAATGAAGAAAAGGCTCCCTATCTAATAAAGGGTGCTGGGATAACTGGGAATACATATGAAAAAGATTGAAGCTGGACCCCTTTCTTACACCATATGCAAAAATCAACTCAAGGTAAATTAAAGATTCAAATGTAAAATCCAAAACTATGAAAACCCAGGAAGACAGCTTGGGCAAAACAAGTTTGGATACAGAGATGAGCAATGATTTTATAACAAAGACATCAAAAGCAAAACAAAAGCAAAAACTGATAAAAGAGGCTAATATAACTGAAGAGTGTCTGCATGGCAAAGAAAACTCTCAGCAGAGTAAAAAGACAACATACAGAATGGGAGAAAAATTTTGCAAACTATACATCTGACAAAAGCCTAACATCCAGCATGTATAAAAAACAATTTACAAGAAAAAAAATTCTTTAATAAGTAGGCAAAGACATTAATAGACACTTTGCAAAATAAGACATACATGTGACTAACAAGCATATTGAAAAAAATAGCTCAATACCACAGATTATTTAAGAAATGCAAATCAATATCACAATGGGATACCATCTCACACCAGTCAGAATGCCTATTAAGAAATCAGGCCAGGCACTGTGGCATACACCTGTCATCACAGTACTTCGGGCAGCCAAGGCAGTCACATCATTTGAGTCCAGGAGTTTGTGACCAGCCTGAATTACACGACAAAACCCTATCTCTACAAAAAACATAAATCAAAACCACAATGAGGTGTCTGTCATGTGTATTAATAAAAAAGCCAAACAATAACAGACACTGGCAAAGTTATGGAGAAAAAGGAACACTTACATACTGTTGGTGTAGGTATAAATTAGTTCAGCCATTTTCCAAAGCAGTTTGGCAATTTCTCAAAGAGCTAAAAACAGAACTACCATTCTACCTAGCAATCTCATCACTGTGCATATGCTCATAGAAATAGAAATCATTCTATCATAAAGACCCATGCATGCACATGTTCATTGCATCACTATTCACAATAGCAAAGATATGGAATCAACCCAAATGTCTATCAACGACAGATTGGATAAAGAAAATGTGATACATATAAACCATGGAATACTATGCAGTTATAAAAAAAGAATGAGATAATGCCTTTTCAGAAACATGGATGGATCTGGAGACATATATTTAGCAAATTAACACAGGGACAAAAAATTGAATACTGCATTTTTTGACTTATAAGTGACAGCTAAATGATGATAAATCCTGAACAACAAAAATGTAACAGCCCTACTTGAGAGTGGAGACCGGAAGGATGGAGAGGAGAAGAAAAAGTAACTATTGGGTAATAGGTTTTATACCTGGGTGTTGAAATGAACTGTAAAACACACTCCCATGACATGAATGACATAACAAACCTGTAAATGTACCCCCAATTCTAAAATTCAAATTTTTTAAAAAAATCTTTTTTCACTATTATTGTGTGCTTATCTAAATCCTTTCATTGGTCTCCAAGAACTTGCTTCATGAATCTGGGTGCTCTTGCTGGGTATGTATACATTTAAGATAGTTTCTTTCATTGAATTGAGCCCTTTACTATTATGTAATAGCATTCTTTGTCTTTTTTATCTGTGTTGGCTTATAGTTTGTTTTGTCTGAAATTAGAATCAAAGCAACCCCTGCTTTGTTTCTATTTACTGTTTCCTTGGAGATTTTTCTTCTGCCCTTTACTTCGAGCCTATCATTGTCATTGTATGTAAGATGGGTCTTTTGAAGAAAACATATCATTAAATCTTTTTTCATTCAACTTGCCACCCTGTGCCTTCTAATTTGGGCGTTAGCCTGTTTGCATTAGACATTAGTATAGATATGTGCAGATTTTTTTCTGTTATCATGTTGTTAGCTGGTTATTATGCATACTGGTTTGTGTGGTTGTTTTATACTGTCACTGGTCTACATATTAAGTGTGTTTTTTGTAGAAGCTGGTGATGTCTTTCCTTTCCATGTTTAGCACTCCCTTCAGGACTGTTTGTAAGGTGAGTCTGGTGGTGATGGGTTTTCTTAGTGCTTGTTTGCCTGTAAAGGTTATTTAAGCTCCATCAACCCCCTCTGACACTTTAATACTTTCCAGTGGTTTAGTCACGGTCTGTGTTTTGTACCCCAGTGACCTTGGGCTGCCCAAGAAAGAACATTTTTATTCACCATCCAAAGACTCATCTGAGACAAAGCTAGTTTCTTCCACCTATGAGCCTACCAAATCCAAAACAAATTAGTTGCCCACAAGAATCAATGAGAGTGTATGCATTGGGTAAATACTCTCATTTTAAAAGAAATAAAGGAGCCAAAAGAAAAAAAAAGCTACATGTCTCACACAAGTCCAAAAGCCAGCAATAAAGTAAATATTAAGGCTCCAAAATAATCCTTTTTGACTCCATGTTTCACATTCAGGGTGTACTGGTACAAGGGATGAACTCCCAAAGGTTTGGGCAGTTTTGCCCTCATAGCTGTGGCTGTTCCCATGGGCTGATGTTGAGTGCCTGCAGCTTCTCTGGGTACAGGGTTTAAGCTGCCAGTAGATCTTCCATCTGGGTTCTGGAGAATGGTGGCCCTCTTCTTACACCTACATTAGGCAGTGCCCCAAAGGGGACTCTTTGTGGGGGCTCCAACCCCACATTTCTCTGCATTGCCACGCTAGAGGTTCTCCATGAGGGCTCTATTCCTTCAGCTGGCTTCTGCCTGGACATTCAGGCTTTTCCATACAACCTTTAAAATCTAGGTGGAGGCTTCCAAGTCTCAACTCTTGCGCTCAGCTAACTGGCAAGATTAACATCATAAAGAAGCCACCAAGGCATATGGCTTACAAGCTCAGAAGCAGTGACTTAAGCAGTATATTGGCCCCTTTTAGCCATGCCTGTAGCTGGATTGACTGGGATATGGGGAACAGTGTCCCAAGGTTGTGCAGAGTGGCAGGAGCCTGGGCTTGGCCCACAAAACCATTATTTTCTCCTAGGCCTATGGTCCTGTCATGGGAGGGGCTGCCATCGAGGTCTCTGAAATGTCTTCAGGGTCTTTTCCCCATCGATTTGGCTGTCAGCACTTGGTTTCCTTTTAGTTATGCAAATTTACGCAGCTTCCTTGAATTTCTTCTTAGAAAGTAGGTTTTTCTTTTCTACCACATGACTGGACTGGAAGTTTTTAAAACTCTCACTCTCTGCTTATTCTTTAAACATAAGTCCTAGTTTCACATCATTTTTTTACTCACTCCTATGAGCTCAGGCTGTTAGAAGCAGCCAGGTCACACACTGATCATTTTGCAGCTTAATAATTTCTTCAGCCACATATTCTAAATCGTTACTTTCAAGTTCAAATTTCCAGAGATCCCTAAGTCTGGACTTTATTGTCCATATCACTATCAGCATTTCTTTTTTTTTTTTTTTTTTTTTTTTTAATTTTTATTGCATTATAGGTTTGGGGGTACATGTGCAGAACGAGCAAGATAGTTGCATAGGTACACACATGGCAGTGTGCTTTGCTGCTTTCCTCCCCTTCACCCACACTTGGTATTCATCCCCAGGCTATCCCCCCCAGCCCCCCACTGCTGTCCCTCCCCCATTCCCCCCAACAGTCCCCAGTGTATAGTAGACCGCCTCTCTGTGTCCACGTGTTCTCATTTTTCTCACCCACTTATGAGTGAGTATATGCGGTATTTCTTTTTCTGTTCTTGTGTCAGTTTGCTGAGAATGATGTTCTCCAGATTCATCCATGTCCCTACAAAGGACACAAACTCATCATTTTTGATTGCTGCATAATATTCCATGGTGTATATGTGCCACATTTTCCCAGTCCAGTCTATCATCGTTGGGCATTTGGGTTGGTTCCAGGTCTTTGCTATTGTAAACAGTGCTGCAATGAACATTCGTGTGCATGTGTCCTTATGGTAGAACGATTTATAGTCCTTTGGATAGATACCCAGTAATGGGATTGCTGGGTCAAATAGAATTTCTATTTCTAGGTCCCTGAGGAATCGCCACACTGTCTTCCACAATGGTTGAACTAATTTACACTCCCACCAACAGTGTAAGAGTGTTCCTATTTCTCCACATCCTCTCCAGCATCTGCTATCTCCAGATTTTTTAATGATCGCCATTCTAACTGGTGTGAGATGGTATCTCAATGTGGTTTTGATTTGCATCTCTCTAATGACCAATGACGATGAGCACTTTTTCATATGTTTGCTGGCCTCATGTATGTCTGCTTTCATAAAGTTTCTGTTCATATCCTTTGCCCATTTTTGAATGGGCTTGTTTGTTTTTTTCCTGTAAATCTGTTTGAGTTCTTTGTAAATTCTGGATATCAGCCCTTTGTCAGATGCGTAAACTGCAAAGATTTTTTCCCAATCTGATGGTTGCCGATTCACTCTAGTGACTGTTTCTTTTGCCATGCAGAAGCTGTGGAGTTTGATTAGGTCCCATTTGTCTATTTTGGCTTTTGTTGCCAATGCTTTTGGTGTTTCGTTCATGAAGTCCTTGCCTACTCCTATGTCCTGAATGGTTTTGCCTAGATTTTCTTCTAGGGTTTTTATGGTGTCAGGTCTTACGTTTAAGTCTTTAATCCATCTGGAGTTAATTTTAATGTAAGGTGTCAGGAAGGGGTCCAGTTTCTGCTTTCTGCACATGGCTAGCCAGTTTTCCCAACATCATTTATTAAATAGGGAATCCTTTCCCCATTGCCTGTTTTTGTCTGGTTTATCAAAGATAATATGGTTGTAGATGTGTTGTGTTGCCTCCGATGCCTCTGTTCTGTTCCATTGGTCTATATCTCTGTTTTGGTACCAGTACCATGCTGTTTTGATTACTGTAGCCTTGTAGTATAGTTTGAAGTCTGGTAGCGTGATGCCTCCCCTGTGTTCTTTTTGCTTAGAATTGACTTGGCTATGTGGGCTCTTTTTTGGTTCCATATGAAATTCATGGTGGTTTTTTCCAGTTCTGTGAAGAAATTCAATGGTAGTTTGATGGGGATAGCATTGATTGTGTAAATTACTTTGGGCAGTATAGCCATTTTCACAATATTGATTCTTCCTAACCACGAACATGGAATGTTTCTCCATCTGTTTGTGTCCTCTCTTATTTCGTTGAGCAGTTGTTTGTAGTTTTCCTTAAAGAGGTCCCTTACATTCCTAGTGAGTTGTATTCCTAGGTATTTTATTTTCGTTGTAGCAATTGTGAATGGCAGTTCGTTCTTGATTTGGTTCTCTTTAAGTCTGTTATTGGTGTATAGGAATGCTTGTGATTTTTGAACATTGATTTTATATCCTGAGACTTTGCTGAAGTTGCTTATCAGTTGCAGGAGATTTTGGGCTGAGGTGATGGGGTCTTCTAGGTATACTATCATGTCGTCTGCAAATAGAGACAATTTGGCTTCCACCTTTCCTATTTGAATACCCTTTATTTCTTTTTCTTGCCTGATTGCTCTGGCTAAAACTTCCAGTACTATGTTGAATAGAAGTGGTGAGAGAGGGCATCCTTGTCTAGTGCCAGATTTCAAAGGGAATGCTTCCAGTTTTTGCCCATTAAGTATGATATTGGCTGTTGGTTTGTCATAAATAGCTTTTATTACTTTGAGATATGTTCCATCAATACCAAGTTTATTGAGGGTTTTTAGCATAAAGGGCTGTTGAATTTTGTCAAATGCCTTCTCTGCGTCAATTGAGATAATCATGTGGTTTTTGTTTTTGCTTCTGTTTATGTGGTGAATTACATTTATAGACTTGCGTATGTTGAACCAGCCTTGCATCCCCGGGATGAATCCTACTTGATCATGATGGATAAGTTTTTTAATGTGCTGTTGCAATCGGTTTGCCAGTATTATATTGAAGATTTTTGCATCTATGTTCATCATGGATATTGGCCTGAAGTTTTCTTTTCTTGTTGAGTCTCTGCCAGGTTTTGGTATCAGGATGATGTTGGTCTCATAAAATGATTTGGGAAGGGTTCCCTCTTTTTGGATTATTTGGAATAGTTTCAGAAGGAATGGTATCAGATCCTCTTTGTGTGTCTGGTAGAATTCGGCTGTGAACCCATCTGGACCTTGGCTTTTTTTGTGTGGTAGGCTCTTAATTGCTGCCTCAACTTTAGACCTTGTTATTGGTCTATTCATAGATTCGGCTTCCTCCTGGTTTAGGCTTGGGAGGACACAGGCTTCCAGGAATTTATCCATTTCTTCCTGACTTACTGGTTTATGTGCATAGAGTTGTTTGTAGTATTCTCTGATGATGGTTTGAATTTCTGTGGAATCTGTGGTGATTTCCCCTTTATCGTTTTTTAATGCATCTATTTGGTTGTTCTCTCTCTTCTTTTTTATCAGTCTGGCTAGTGGTCTGTCTATTTTGTTGATCTTTTCGATAAACCAGCTCTTAGATTTATTGATTTTTTGAAGGGTTTTTCTTGTCTCTATCTCCTTCAGTTCTGCTGTGATCTTAGTTATTTCTTGTCTTCGGCTAGGTTTTGAGCTTTTTTGATCTTGCTCCTCTAGCTCTTTCAATTTTGATGATAGGGTGTCAATTTTGGATCTCTCCACTCTTCTCATGTGGGCACTTATTGCTATATATTTTCCTCTACAGACTGCTTTAAATGAGTCCCAGAGATTCTGGTACATTGTGTCTTCATTCTCGTTGGTTTCAAAGAACTTCTTTATTTCTGCCTTCATTTCATTGTTTATCCAATCAACATTCAAGAGCCAATTGTTCAGTTTCCATGAAGCTGTGCGGTTCTGAGTTAGTTTCTGAATTCTGAGTTCCAACTTGATTGCACTATGGTCTGAGAGACTGTTTGTTATCATTTCAGTTGTTTTGCATTTGCTGAGGAGTGCTTTACTTCCAATTATGTGGTCAATTTTGGAGTAGGTGTGATGTGGTGCTGAGAAGAATGTATATTCTGTGGATTTGGGGTGGAGAGTTCTGTAAATGTCTATCAGGTTTGCTAGTTCCAGGTCTGAGTTCAAGTCCTGGATATCCTTGTTAATTTTCTGTCTGGTTGATCTGTCTGCTATTGACAGTGGAGTGTTAAAGTCTCCCACTATTATTGTGTGGGAGTCTAAGTCCCTTTGTAAGTCATTAAGAACTTGCCTTATATATCTGGGTGCTCCTACATTGGGTCCATATATATTTAGAATCGTTATCTCTTCCTGTCGTATCGATCCTTTTACCATTTTGTAATGACCTTCTTTGTCCCTTTTGATCTTTGTTACTTTAAAGTCTATTTTATCAGAGATGAGAATTGCAACTCCTGCTTTTTTTTGCTCTCCATTTGCTTGGTAAATCTTCCTCCATCCCTTTATTTTGAGCCTTTGTGTATCTTTGCATGTGAGGTGGGTTTCCTGGATACAGCACACTGATGGGTTTTGGTTTTTTATCCAATTTGCCAGTCTGTGTCTTTTGATTGGTGCATTTAGCCCATTTACTTTCAGGGTTAATATTGTTATGTGTGAATTTGATACTGCCATTTTGATGCTAGCTGGCTGTTTTGCCCATTGGTTCATGTACATTCTTCATTTTGTTGATGGTCTTTAGCATTTGGTATGCTTTTAGGATGGCTGGAACTGGTTGTTTCTTTCTATGTGTAGTGCCTCTTTCAGGAGCTCTTGTAAAGCAGGCCTAGTGGTGACAAAATCTCTGAGTACTTGCTTGTTCGTGAAGGATTTTATTTTTCCTTCACTTATGAAGCTCAGTTTTGCTGGATATGAAATTCTGGGTTGAAAGCTCTTTTCTTTAAGGATGTTGAATATTGGCCCCCACTTTCTTCTGGCTTGTAGAGTCTCTGCCAAGAGATCTGCTGTGAGTCTGATGGGCTTCCCTTTGTGGGTGACCTGACTTTTCTCTCTGGCTGCCCTTAGTATTTTCTCCTTCGTTTCAACCCTGGTGAATGTGACAATTATGTGCCTTGGGGTTGCTCTTCTTGCAGAGTATCTTTCTGGTGTTCTTTGTATTTCCTGGAGTTGAGTATTGACCTGTCTTGCTAGGTTGGGGAAATTTTCCTGGATAATATCCTGAAGAGTGTTTTCCAGCTTGGATTCATTCTCTTCGTCACATTCTGGTACACCTATCAAACGTAGGTTGGGTGTCTTCACATAGTCCCACATTTCTTGGAGATTTTGTTCATTCCTTTTTGTGCTTTTGTCTTTAATCTTGGTTTCTTGTTTTATTTCATTGAGTTGATCTTCAACTTCTGATATTCTTTCTTCTGCTTGGTCAATTCGGCTGTTGAAACTTGTGCATGCTTCGCGAAGTTCTCGTATTGTGTTTTTCAGCTCCTTCAATTCATTCATATTCCTCTCTAAGTTGTCCATTCTCGTTATCAATTCCTCGAATCTTTTTTCAAATCTCTTTTCAAGGTTCTTAGTTTCTTTGCACTGGTTTAGAACATGTTCCTTTAGCTCACTGAAGTTTCTCATTATCCACTTTCTGAAGTCTGATTCCGTCATTTCGTCACATTCATTCTCCGTCCAGCTTTGTTCCCTTGCTGGTGAGGAGTTTTGGTCCTTTTTTGGAGGTGAGGTGTTTTGGTTTCGGGTGCTTTCCTCCTTTTTGCGCTGGTTTCTTCCCATCTTTATGGATTTATCCGCCTGTCGTCTTAGTAGTGGCTGATTTTTCAATTGGGTCTCTGTGTGGACACTGAGATTGTTGATGATGAAGTATTTCTGTTACTTAGTTTTCCCTCTAATGATCTATCCTCTCTGCTGTATGAGTGCTGAAGTCCACTCCAGGCCCTGCTTGTCTGGGGTATACCTGCAGCAGCTGCAGAACAGTGAGGGATGATATCAGTTTCTTTTTCTGCTGCCCTTGTTCCAGAATGATGCCAGCCAAATGTCAGTCTGATTAGTCCTTTTCTGGGGTGACTCCTTGGATATACAGGGGTCAGGGAGCTGCTTGAGGAGACAGTTTGTGCTTTATAGGAGCTCCAGCGCTGAGCTGTGAGCTCCGTTGTTCATTCAGGGTTGTTGGGAGGTTATGTCTGCTGCAATAGAACTCATAAAACACCACTCTTTTTTTTTTTCACCCTTAGATGCTCTGTCTCAGGGAGTTGGAGCTTTCTTTATGAGTATCTGTTGCACTGTCCTGCCCCACTAGGTGGCAGTCTATTCACTATTTGCCTGCCAGGGCTCTGACCTGCTAACACGGGTCCGCCCTGTTGCTGCCTGGTGGACTCTCTCTGTTATGGCAGGTTGCCTTGGCAACAGCAGGCTGCGTCAGTCCTGGGCAGTACTTAAGTGGGGGTGCACTTCGTCAGGAATGGTGGACGCCCCTCCCTGAGGGCTGCACCGTCCTAAATGCCGGCAACAAAACTCTCAGCCCCAAGTGCCTCCAGTCGCTGCCCTGCTTGTCCCCATGAGTGTGGGACCCGCCGAGCCCGATCACCCAGCTCCCTGCCTCAGAGTCCATCCTCTCTCTCTCTCTCTTCCTCTCCCCAAGCTGCAAGGTCGACTCTCTCACTGGCGCCCCAGGAGCCTGCTGATAGGGCACTGGGATCTGTGTGATCTCCCGTGCTGCTGCCCACTACCCCGGCTCAGATCACGCTTCCCAGGAAACTCCTGCTCTGGCTCATTGTCCAAGTCCCGTTCAATCAGATGGACATGCCAATCTGCCCTTCCAAATCTCAGATTGCCGGTTTAACAGGGCACCCAGACCAGTGAGTTCCACGCTGGGTCCCGCTGCAGCGCCGGCCGAAGAGGCGGCGGGAGCTGGTTGCGTTAGCCGGCTGCTAGCGTCCCGTGTCTCTCCCACACCTGGGACTTTCAACGCTCTGTGGGCATAAAAGGAACATCCGAGAATGCGGCTAGGACTCACCCTCTGCACCTTCACTGAGAGCTGCAATCCTGAGTCACCTCTATGACGCCATCTTGCCTCCTCCCCTCTATCAGCATTTCATTCACAACCATTTGACTTGTCTCTAGGGAGTTTCAAATTTTCCCTGATCTTTTTGTCTTCTTCTGAGCCCTTCAAACTCTTTCAACCTATGTCTGTTATCCAGTTCCAAAGGTGCTTTCAAATTTTCAGGTATCTTTAAAGCCATACTCTGCTCCTGGTACCAATATTTTGTATTAGTCCATTCTCACATTGCTATAAAGTGATACCTGAGATTGGAAGATTTATAAAGAAGAGAGGTTTAATTGGCTTATGTTTCCATGGACCATAAAGGAAGAATGGCAGCATCTGCTTGACCTCTGGGGAGGCCACTGTAAACTTACAATCATGACAGAAAATGAAGTGGAAGCAGGCATGTCTTATGTGGCCAGGTCAGAAGGAAGAGAGAGCAGGGGAGCTGCCACACACTTTTAAACAAGCAGATCTCATAAGAACTCTATCACAAGAGTAGCACTAGGGGTATAATGCTAAACTATTAGAAATTTCCCCTTAATTCAATCACCTCCCATCAGGCCCCACCTCCAGCATTGAAGATTCCTTTTCAACAAGAGATTTTGGTGGGAACACAAATCCAAACAGTATCATTTTGGGCCTTGATTTTGGTAGAGCCTTTCTATCTTAAGGATCAAACTCCAACTTCTAATGAGAATACTGGTCAATGCTGGGCTTGGAAACTATCAAAGCCACTTATAATTAACAAGCTGGAGAAAATTCTGCTGATACTTAATTGCCATGTGTTAACATTAAAAAGTGTTTTAAACTTCTCTTTACAAGGGCAGAAAATAATTAAAAATCTAATTTTCAAGAGATAGTTTTTTACCCCAAAAAAAATTTTTTTAAAAGATTTCAAATAAACAGAATACATTAAAAAGTACAGAATGAAAGCCACATATGGTTAAGTATTCAACAATAACTCTCCCCAATGTACATTGAAGATAAGTATTTTTTTTGTATATTGGAGATCAACTTAATTTTAAAAACCCTATGTGTGACAAATTAAAAAAATAACACTTGCATAAGCCAGGATTTCTAGCCAGTGGGATAATATTAAATGGATATTTACAGAATTTTAGTATAAAGAAGGCAAGCTGCTAAATGCAAAATTTTAAAAGAAAATAATGATTGAGTTGACTAAAAATAAAAAAAAACTTTCTGTGCATTACAAAGTAAGAAAATTAAATACCAAATGACTAAACCTGGGGAAAAAATTAGCAAACAATATTGAGCTTGTATGAATAAAAAGCTCTTACAAGTAAATAGAAAAAGTTTAAAATTAAACTAACAAAAAAATTAACACGTGCTGAAAATAAAAAGAGATGAAACAATAATAGATAATACACATTTTGAAAAAAAATTTGGTCCTCCTGCTTAGTCAAATAAATAAATTTTTTTTTTAATTAAATTAGTGGTGTTTGCTTCTGGATACATGGAGTAGATGTGCTTTTTTCTATTTCCCCCACAATAAAATAAAACGCTCTGAACATCCTCTTTTTCCTCTCTATTTCTTTCTTTCTCTCTCCACCCCCCACCACATTATTACAAGGCTAATAAGAATATACAAAAGAAAGACTGGCTATGAGCCCCAAAATTCAAGGGCAAACAAATAAATGAGTGCATGGATTTTCTTTTTGCCTCGTATATGCCAAATGTGGTGCTGGAGAAGTAGTAAGCTAAAAATATCAATAGGTGCAGAGTAGATAATTCCCATGCAAAGCTTTACTCAAATCAAAGGACTGGCTGTGCACAGTGGCTCACACCTGTAATCCCAGCACTTTGGGAGGCCAAGCCAGGTGGATCATGAGGTCAGGAATTCACAAACAGGCTGGCCAAGATGGTGAAACCCCATCTCTACTAAAAATACAAAAACTAGCTAGGTGTGGTGGCAGATGTCAGTAATCCCAGCTACTCAGGAGGCTGAGGCAGAGAATTGTTTGAACCCAGGAGGCAAAGGTTGCAGTGAGCTGAGATCATGCCACTGCACTCCAGCCTGAGCAACAGGGCAAGAATCTTGTCTTAAAAAGAAAAAATAATCAAAGGACCAGGAAAAGAGCACTTAGCAAAATAGCAAACATTTAGATAATAACACTTCTACCTAGTCAAATGCAAAGAAAATACTATTGCTTCCAACTCTGCCATTGTTAGCACAAAACAAGTGGGATTTCTAGATTTACTCCATTACCAGAGTAAAAGAAGAAGATTTAACTTTTATTTTCATGTGCCCCCACTGGAATTGTTTAAGAGAAGGGTGGAGTCAAGACTTTTATCCCTACTGAGTGGAAATAATCTTCTTCCTACACGCAGTGTCAGTGGAAACCGGATGTGGAGCCTGGACTTCTATTAAGCCTTGATAGTAATAAGGCACTCTGATCCTTCTAGCTGGGTGGAATCAGAGGGGGACTAGCGGAGAGATAGGACTTTCACTAATAGTAATGAGGATATCGTCCCTCATAACGTCAATGGATGCCACATGGAAGCAGAAACAAGGCACTCATCATCTCCAAGTGTCAATGGTGGTGCACTGGGAAAACTAATCTTCCAGTACATCTTTCAGTACTAAGACAGTATTTCCCTCCTAATGCTAGAGCTATGTTAGAGGAGGACTATTTTTAGAGTATAGTTAGATATGATCCAGTGTCCCATAATATAATACATAAAATGCTTATGTTTCAATTAAAAATTATTCATTATATTCATAGCCAAATAAATTACAACAGGACTGGAGAAACAAACTGAAAGAGAAATAAATATTGAGGTATATTATTGTTAAAATAATTTGGCAATGATTTTAAACTAGCAATCATAAAAATATCTCAATGAGTAATTGTAAATACACTTGAAATAAATAAAAATAGAAAGTATGAACAAAGAAATTGTTACAGAAAAAAATACATACAAAGAAGGTCAACATAAAAATATTAGAATTAAAAAATACAATAACCAAAATGCAAATCTCAATGAATGACTTCAACAGCAGAAACAGATGACAAAAAAAATTAGTAAACATGAAGATAAAACAAGAAAAAGTATACAACATAAAAAATCAAAAGAAAAAACTAAATAAACTAAATGGATACTCATGTACATATAGTAAAATATATAACATTCATGTCTTTAGAATATCATAAATAAATCAAAGTGGAATTTGAAAAGTGGTAAAATAACCCACAAAGAGATTGAAAAAACAATAGAGAAAGAACAGAGGAAAACAACAGAAAACAAAAAGTGAAATGGAAGTTTTAAGCCCTATCACATTAGTAAATTTGTGGACATAAATATCTAAGTAATCAAATTAAAACACAAAGATTGGGCTGGGTGCAGTAGCTCACACCTATAACCCCAGCACTTTCGGAGGCTAAGGTGGGTGGATCATGAAGTCAAGAGATTGAGACCATTTTGGCCAACATGGTGAAACCGCATTCCCCATCTTTACTAAAATTACAAAAATTACCTGGGGGTGATGGCATGTGCTTATAGTTCCAGCTAATCAGGAGGCTAAGGAAGGAGAATCGCTTGAACTCAGGTGGTGGATGTTGCAGTGAGTCGAGATTGTGCCACTGCACTCCAGCCTGGTAACAGAGTGATACTCCATAAAAAAAAAATTGGGCAGGATATATTCTTTAAAGGTGTGATTTAACTTAACGATATCTTGTATCCAAAAAAACTCTCCTCTCCTCGAATGTAATGATGCAGTTTGGCTGAAAATTTAAAAAAAAAAAAGCATGGAAAAAAGCTATACTGTAAACATTAATGAAAAGAAAGAAAGAGAGACTGACTTTTGATATGGAATAAAGAGTGCACTGTAAATTCTCCTCAACAAAACAGCTATTTGACTGAAAAAAAAATCTAAATGTTTACTTAAAGTATGTAGAAATTGTCTTAAGGCCACAAAGAATAGACAGACTCATTCACTCAAGAAAATCTATTAAATCTTATAATTATATAAAATATAAACCATTTAAACAGCAAGCATAAAGGAACTAACTACCAATCTTAGTAATATCAGAAAATGTATACTTTAAGTCAAAACTATTACTAAAGATGATGACAATTCATAATGATAAATGTGTAAATCTATCAGAAACATGTTACAATTATACACATATATGTATTTATGACCAGAGCCATAATCACATGAAACAACTTGGAGAACTAAAGAGAAAAATTCACAATCCACAGTCATATATGGAGACTTCAAGTCCCACCTTTCAATAATAGAGAGAATTAACAAGGATATGGAGGACTTAACTAAACTACAGTAGTTCTCCCTCATCTGCAATTCCACTTTCCACATTTTCAGCTACCTGTGGTCAACTGTGAGCTGAAAATATTATATGAAAATTTTAAAGAAGAAACAATTCGTAAGTTTTAAATTGTATGCTATTCAAAGCAATGAGATAAAATCTCATACAAAGGAGCTCTGACCTGCCCAGGATGTGAATTCCTTTTTCCAGAAACATATCTACACTGTATATGCAACCTATCTGTATTAGTTTCTTCTCACACTTCTATAAAATTAAATACCTGAGACTGGGTAATTAATGAAAAAAAGAAATTTAATTTATTCACAGTTCCACAGGCTATACAGGAAGCATGGCTGAGAAGCCTCAGAAAACGTACAATCATGGCAGAAGCATAAAGGGGAAGCAAGCATGTTTTCACATGGTTGCAGGAGAGAGCAAAAGTTAAAGTACTATACACTTTTAAACAACCAGATCTCATTAGAACTCACTCACTATTATGAGAAAGGCAAGGGGGAAATTTGACCCCATGATCTAATCACCTCCCACTAGGTCCCTTCCCTTGTGGATGATGGTCTTCTTCTCACAAATATAGTAGGCAGCATCTCAATGAAGACTCTGTGTGAGGGCTCCAACCCCAGATTTCCCCTCTGCAATGCCCTAGTAGAGATTCTTCATGAGGGCTCTCCCGCTACAGCAGGCTACTGCCTGGATATCCAGGTGTTTTCATGCATCCTCTGAAATATAGGTGGAGGCTTACAAACCTCAACTTTTGCCTTTTGAACACCTGCAGGCCCAACTGTATGAAGAAGCCACCAAGGCTTCAGGTTTTGCACCCCCTGAAGCAACAGCCCAAGCTGTACCTAGGCCCCTTTTAGCTATGGCTGGTGCTGGAGTGGCTGGGACCCAGGGTGCAATATCTCAAGGTTGCAAAGAGGTTCTGGACCTTTCCCATGAAACCGTTATTCATTTCTCCCAGGCCCCCAGCCCTGTGATGAAAGAGGCTTCCAGGAAGGTCTCTGAAATGCCCTTGAGGCATTTTCCCCATTGTCTTGGATATTAACATTGAGCTCTTCTTTACTTATGCAAATTTCTGCAGCCTTAAACGTTTTTCAATTTTTTTTTCTTTTATGCCCCATAGTCAGGCACACAATTTCCAAAGTTTTAAGTTCTGTTTCCTTTCATTTATTCATGTATATATTTTAGAGAGTGTGGTGGTGCAATCCCAGCTCACTGCAACCTCTGCCTCCAGGGTTCAAGCAATTCTAGTGCCTCAGCCTACTGAATAGCTGGAATTACAGGTGTGCACCACCACTCCCAGCTTTAATTTAATTTAATTAATTTATGTATTTTAGTAGAGATGGGTTTTCATGATGTTGGCCAGGCTGGTCTCAAACTCTTAGCCTCAAGTGATCTGCCTGTCGTGACCTCCCAAAATACCGAGATTACAGGTGTGAGCCATTGCGGTTGGCCTCTGCTTTCATTTTAAACATAAGTTCTAGTTTCAGATTATTTCTTTGTGTAAATGATTTAGGCTTTTAGAAGCAGCCAGGCCAAATATGAATGCTTTATTGCTTAGATATTTCTTTCACCAGATAATCTAAATAATCTCTCTCAGGTTCAAATTTCCACAGATCTCTAAAGCAGGGGCACAATGCCCCTAGTCTCTTTGTTAAAGAGCAGCAACTGATCTTTACACTACTTCCCAATTGGTTTCTTATCTCCATCTAAGACCTCCTTAGGCTGGACTTCAATCTCCATATCACTATCAGCACTTTTGTCACAACCATTCAAGAAGTATCTAAGAAGTCCCAAACTTTTCTTCATTATCCATTCTTCATCTGAGCCCTCCAAACTGTTTCAACCTCTGCCCATTACCAAGTTCCAAAGTTGCTTCCACATTTTTAGATATCTTAAGAGTAATGCCCCTTTTATCTGGTACCAATTTTCTGTATTAGTGCTTTCTCACACTGCTATTAAAAATTATGTAAGGCTGGATAACTTATTTTTTTATTTTTTATTTTTTTTAAGACAGGGTTTCACCATGTTGGCCAGGCTGGTCTTGAACTCCTAACCTCAGGTGATCCACCTGCCTCACCCTCCCAAAGTGCTGAGATTACAGGCATGAGACACCACGTCCAGCAAGGCTGGATAACTTATAAAAAAAAGAGGTTTAATTGACTCACAATTCCACAGGCTATACAGGATGCATGACTAAGTAGGCCTCAGTAAATACACAATCATGGAGGAAAGGTGAAGGGGAAGCAAGCATGTCCTTACATGGTGACAGGAGAGAGAGTGTGTATGCTACACACTTTTGAACAAGCATACCTCATGAGAACTATCACCAAAACAGAAATGTAGAAATTTGCCTCCATGATCTAATCACCTGAAACCAAGTCTTTCCTCCAACATTGGAAATTACAATTCAACATGAGATGTGGTTGTGGGGCAGAGCAAAATCATATCACTACCCATTAGTCATTGATATCACTTGCTCCTGGCATCCAATCAATCATTAACACCATTATGGCTAGATGACCCAGAGTCTCTAGAAGCAAAAGATTCTCTTTTTGATATGCCATCAGAAGGTCAAGAGAAGCCTAGTGCTATGTCACAATGCCTACATCATTCACCTTGCTTCATCTCATCAAGTTTTATTATTTTACATCATTATAAGAAAAATGTAAGTACATTATCGTGTTTAAAGAGAGACCACATTTATGTAACTTTTAAACTATATTTTGTTATTGTTTTATTTTATTATGTTATTATTAATTTCTTACTGTGCCTAATGTATAAACTAAACATTTATAAGTATGTATATACAGAAAAAACAAAGCACATGTAGGGTTTGATATTAACAACAGTTTTGGCATCCACTGGTGACTTTAGAAAATACCTTTGTGGACAAAGCAGGAATGCTATGTATCTATAAGTACCTTGAGAACATTAGACACAATGAAAGCAAAATATACACTCTTCTCACAAGCATATGAAACATACTCCAAGACAGAACATATGTTAAACAAGCCTGCAAACATATGAAAGGATTAATATAATACAAAGTCTCTTCTCATAAGAAAAGTGAATAAAATTTAAAAGCAAGAATAAGTCATGTGGGAAGTTCACAAATGTGGAAATTTTAAAAGATGATCTTGAAATAATAATGAATCAAAAATAAATCTCAAAGGAAATTATAAAATACCTCAAGATAAATAAAAATATAAACAAAAGATATCAAAATTTGTTGGAGAAAATAAATAGGAAAAAAATTATTGATGTAAATACCTATATTAAAAAAAATCTGAAATAAATGACCTAACTTTCCACCATTAGAAATTAAAAAAAAGGAAGAACAAAGTAAACTAATATTAAGAAGAAAAAAGAAAATAATTAAAAAATTAGAAACAAATGAAGTAGTAAATAGTACAGTCTACTTCATTTCATTGTGATTTGCTATTTTGTGTTTCATTGCTCTTAAATTTTTTTACAAATTGAAGTTTTATGGCAATCCTGCATTAAACAAGTATATCAGCATAATTTTTCCAACAACATATGCTCACTTACAATCTTTATGTCACATTTGGTAATGTTCATGATATTTTAAACTTTTATTATTATTACTGTTATTATATCTGTAATGGTAATCTCTGATGCATTTTCTTTGATATCACTATTGTAATTGGTTTATAATGACATGAACTGCACCCATATAAGACTGCAAACTTTTATTTCATTTATTATTTTTTTTTTGAGATGGAGTTTTGCTCTTTTTATCCAGTTGCTGGAGTGCAATGGCATGATCTCAGCTCACTGCAACCTCCGTCTCCTGGGTTCAAGCAATTCTCCTGCCTTAGCCTCCAGAGTAGCTGGGACTACAGGCAAGCGCCATCATGCCCAGCTAATTTTTGTATATTTAGTAGAGATGGGGTTTCACCATGTTGACCAGGATGGTCTCGATCTCTTGACCTTGTGATCCACCTGTCTCAGCCTCCCAAAGTGCTGGGATTATAGGCGTGAGCCACTGCACCCAGCCTAAGACTGCAAACTAAATCAATAAATGTTTTGCTCTAACTGCTCCACCAGACAACCATTCCCTTATAGGAAATCTCTCTCCTCTGACCTCCCTATTCCATGAGGCATAACAATATTAAAATTAGGCCAATTAATAAACTTATAATGGACTCTAGTTTTTCAAGAGAAAGAAAGAATCACACATCTCTCACTTTAAATACAAAGCTAAGGATAATTAAGCTTAGTGAGAAAGCTATGTTCCAAAGTCAAGATAGGCTTGAAACCAAGTCTCTTCTGAGAAATATTTAGCCAAGCTGTAGATGCAAAAGAAAACTTATTGAAGGAAGTCAAACATACTATTCTAATAAACACACAAATTATAAAAATGCAAAACGGACAGACTTTGGCAATAAAAAAGAGTGAAATAATGTCATTCACAGCAACAAGCCTAGAATGGGAGGTCATTAAGTGAAATCAGCCAGACACAAAAAGACAAATACCTCAGGTTCTCACTCATATGTAAGAGCTAAAACAGTTAATCTTGTAGGGGTAGGGGGTAGAATAGTAGATATCAGAGTGAGGGAATGGTGTGTTTGCAAGTGAGAGATGAAGACAGGTTGGTTAACAGGTACAAACTTACAGTTAGATAAAAGAAATAAATTCTAATGTTCCACAGCACAGTAGGATGACTATATAGCATGACCAATATGTTGTTTATTTCAAAATAGCTACAAGAGAGGACTTGGAGTTTTTCCAACACATAGAAATGTTAAGTACTTGAGGAAATGAATACCCCAGATGTCCTGACTTGATTATTGCACATTCTATAGTATGTAACAAAATAGCACTATGCATACCCCATGAATATGTACAAATATTATGTATCAATAAAAAATAACAGAACAAAACTCCTAGAAATAAAAAGGATTTAAAGTAAAATCAAAAAGTATTAGTCCAAAAATTTATGTAGATAATTTGTTGTAGCATCACTTTAATTTAAAAAATTAGAAATTCAAAGAGAAAATAAATAGATTGGAGTGAGGAAGATGGCGCTGTAGGACCAACTCAGGATTGCAGTTCCCAGTGAAAGTGCAGAGGGTGAGTGGATGCCACATTTCCAGACAGATTTTTATTGCCCACAGACCAGGAGATTCCCAGGTGTAGGCGCCCCATGGGCCGCCAGTGTGGCAGTTTGGGCTGGCATGGCTGTTTGGGCCGGGGCCACAGTGCAGCAGCACTCCGTATAAAATACACTGGTTTGGTTGCCCTGTTAAACTGGCAATTGGAGATTTTGGAAGGCAGATTAGCACATTCATCTGATTAAAAGGGACTTAAACAGAAAGCCAGGCCAGGAGATTCCCGGGCAGCAACATTGTTTCAGCCAGCACAGTGGGTCGCTGCGCAGGAAATCACACAGATCCCAGTGCCCTTTCAGAAGGTGACTGGAATACCTAGGAGAGAGTCAACATTTCAACTTAAAAAAAAAAAAAAAAACAGGGCTCTGAGGCAGGGAGCCAGGTTATCAGGCTTGGCGGGTCCCACCCCCACAAAAACAAACAAAACAGCAATTGGAAACGCTCAGGGTTCAGTGTTTCACAGCAAGCACAGCTGAACCCAGGATGGTGCAGCTTGGTGGGGGAGGGGTGTCCACCATTAAGGAGGCACTAAACTCCTATGGAGGTACTCTGCCATTGCTGATGCAGCCTGCCATTGCTGAGGCAACCTGCCATAATAGAGAGAGTCTGCTATTACAGAGGTGGGCCACCATCACCACGGCACTTCTTACCACACCCATATAAACAGGACTACAGGGAATTACACACAGCAGCAGTGCAGAGCCCACAGCAGCATGGCAGAGCCCATGGCAACAGGGCAGAGCCCATGGCAGCTCAGCATAGCCACTACAGGCAGGCAGTGAATAGACTGCCTCCTCACTGGGCAGGACAGTGCAATGGATACTCATAAATAAAGCCCTAACTCCCTGGGACAGAGCAACTGAGAAAAAAAAGGGGCTTCATGAGTTCTGATGCAGCAGACGTAAACGTACCTGCCTAGCAGCCCTGAATAAACAACGGAGCTCACAGCTCAGCATTTGAGCTCCTATAAAGTACAGACTGTCTCTGCAAGCAGCTCCTGTATATCCAAAGAGTCACCTCACAAAGGACTGATCAGACTGACATTTGGCAGGCATCATTCAGGGACAAAGATAGCAGAAGAAGAATCTGGTAGCAACCCTCACAGTTCTGCAGCTGCTACAGAAGTTCCCCAGGCAAGCAGGGCCTGGAGTTGACCTCAACATTCCTACAGCAGAGGGGCCAGACTGTTAGAAGGAAAACTAAGAAACAGAAATACTTCATCATCAACAATCTGGATGTCCACTCAGAGACACAATCGGAAAATTAGCAACTACTCAGACAACAGATAGATACCACAAAGATGGAAATAAACCAGGGCAAAAAGGAGGAAAACACCTGAAACTGGAACACCTTGCCTCCTACAAGTGACCACAACTCCTCACCAGCAAGGTAACAACCTGGACAGAGAATGAGTGTGATGAAATAACAGAATCAGAATTTAGAAGGTGGGTAATGAGAAACTTCCGTGAGCTAAAAGAACATGTTCTAACTCAATGCAAAGAAACTAAGAATCTTGAAAAGAAGATTTGAGGAAACAACAAAAATGGACAACTTAGAAATATAAGTGAATTGAAGGAGCTCAAAAACACAACACGAGAACTTGGCGAAGCATGCACAAGTTTCAACAGCCGAACTGACCAAGGAGAAAAAAGGATATCAGAAGTCGAAGATCAACTCAATGAAATAAAACGAGAAGCCAAGATTAGAGAAAAAAGTGCAAAAAGGAATGAACAAAGGCTCCAAGAAATGTGGGACTATTTGAAGAGACCTAATCTACGTTTGATAGGTGTACCTGAATGTGACAAAGAGAATGAATCCAAGCTGGAAAACACTCTTCAGGATATTATCCAGGAAAATTTACCCAACCTAGCAAGGCAGGCCAATATTCAAGTCCAGGAAATAGAGAGAACACCACAAAGATATTCCACAAGAAGAGCAACTCCAAGGTACATAATCGTCAGATACACCAGGGTTGAAATGAAGGAGAAAATGCGAAGGGCAGCCAGAGAGAAAGGTCGGGTCACCCACAAAGGGAAGCCCATCAGACTCACAGCAGATCTCTAGGCAGAGACTCTACAAGCCAGAAGAGAGTGGGGGCCAATATTCAACATCCTTAAAGAAAATAACTTTAAACCCAGAATTTCATATCCAGCCAAACTGAGCTTCATAAGTGAAGGAAAAATAAAATCCTTCACGAACAAGCAAGTACTCAGAGATTTTGTCACCACCAGGCCTGCTTTACAAGAGCTCCTGAAAGAGGCACTACACATAGAAAGAAACAACCAGTACCAGCAATTCCAAAAACATACCAAATGCTAAAGAGCATCAACAAAATGAAGAATCTGCATCAACTAAAGGGCAAAACAGCCAGCTAGCATCAAAATGGCAGTATCAAATTCACACATAACAATATTAACCCTAAATGCAAATGGGCTAAATGCACCAACCAAAAGACACAGACTGGCAAATTGGATAAAATGCCAAAACCCATCAGTGTGCTGTATCCAGGAAACCAATCTCACATGCAAGGATACACAAAGGCTCAAAATAAAGGGATGGAGGAAGATTTTCCAAGAAAATGGAGAGAAAAAACAAGCAGGAGTTGCAATTCTCGTCTCCGATAAAATATACTTTAAAGAAACAAAGATCAAAAGAGACAAAGAAGGTCATTACATAATGGTAAAAGGATCGATACAACAAGAAGAGCTAACCATCCTAAATATATACGGACCCAATAGAGGAGCACCCAGATATATAAGGCAAGTTCTTAACGACTTACAAAGAGACTTAGACTCCCACACAAGAATAGTGGGAGACTTTTAACACTCCACTGTCAATATTAGACAGATC
The DNA here is from genome assembly GCA_031835075.1 of Saguinus oedipus. Lineage (NCBI taxonomy): Eukaryota > Metazoa > Chordata > Mammalia > Primates > Cebidae > Saguinus > Saguinus oedipus. Next base: position 75,720,719 of record CM063191.1, on the reverse strand, counting down.
AACCAGACTGAAAGTTAACAAGGATAGTCAGGGCTTCAACTCAGACCTGTAACAAGCAAACCTGATAGACATTTACAGAACTCTCCACCCCAAATCCACAGAATATACATTCTTCTCAGCACCACATCACACCTACTCCAAAATTGACCACATAATTGGAAGTAAAGCACTCCTCAGCAAATGCAAAACAACTGAAATCATAACAAACAGTCTCTCAGACCATAGTGCAATCAAGTTAGAACTCAGAATTCAGAAACTAACTCAGAACCACACAGCTTCATGGAAACTGAACAACCGGCTCTTGAATGTTGACTGGATAAGCAATGAAATGAAGGCAGAAATAAAGAAGTTCTTTGAAACCAATGAGAACGAAGACACAACATACCAGAATCTCTGGGACACATTTAAAGCAGTCTGTTGAGGAAAATATATAGCAATAAGTGCCCACATGAGAAGAGTGGAGAGATCCAGAATTGACACCCTATTGTCAAAATTGAAAGAGCTAGAGGAGCAAGATCAAAAAAGCTCAAAACCTAGATGAAGACAAGAAATAACTAAGATCAGAGCAAAACTGAAGGAGATAGAGACATAAAAAAAAAAAAAAAAAAAAAAAACTTTAAAAAAATCAATGAATCCAAGAGCTGGATTTTTGAAAAGATCAACAAAATAGACCACTAGCCAGACTGATAAAAAAAAAGAGAGAATAACCAAATAGATGCAATAAAAAAAAACAGTAAAGGGGAAATCACCACAGATTCCACAGAAATTCAAACCATCATCAGAGAATATTACAAACAACTCTATGTACATAAACTAGTAAACCTGGAAGAAATGGATAAATTCCTGGACACTTGTGTCCCCCCAAGCCTAAACCAGGAAGAAGCCGAAACTATGAATAGACCAATAACAAGGTCTGAAGTTGAGGCAGCAGTTAAGAGCCTACCACACAAAAAAAGCCCAGGTCCAGATGGGTTTACAGCCGAATTCTATCAGACACACAAAGAGGAGCTGGTACCATTCCTTCTGAAATGATTCCACATAATACAATAAGAGGGAATCCTTACCAAATCATTTTATGAGACCAACATCATCCTGATTCCAAAACCGGGCAGAGACTCAACAAGAAAAGAAAACTTCAGGCCAATATCCATGATGAACATAGATGCAAAAATCTTCAATGAAATCCTGGCAAGCCGATTGCAACAGCACATCAAAAAGCTTATCACCATGATCAAGTAGGATTCATCCTGGGGATGCAAGGCTGGTTCAACATACACAAGTCTATAAACGTAATTCACCACATAAACAGAACCAAAAACAAAAACCACATGATTATCTCAATTGATGCAGAGAAGGCCATTGACAAAATTCAACCATTCTTTATGCTAAAAATCCTCAATAAACTCGGTATTGATGGAACGTATCTCAAAGTAATAAAAGTTATTTACGACAAACCAACATCCCATATCATACTGAATGGGCAAAAACTGGAAGCATTCCCTTTGAAATCCAGGACTAGACAAGGATGCCCTCTCTCACCACTCCTATTCAATATAGTACTGGAAGTTTTAATCAGAGCAATCAGGCAAGAAAAAGAAATAAAGGGTATTCAAATAGGAAAGGAGGAAGCCAAATTGTCTCTATTTGCAGACAACATGATAGTATATCTAGAAGACCCCATCGTTTCAGCCCAAAAACTTCTGAAACTGATAAGCAACTTCAGCAAAGTCTCAGGATATGAAGTCAATGTGCAAAAATTACAAGCATTCCTATACACCAATAGCAGACTTAAAAAGAGCCAAATTAAGAACAAACTGCTATTCACAATTGCTACAAAGAGAATAAAATACCTATGAATACAACTAACAAGGAACATAAGGGACCTCTTCAAGGAAAACTACAAACCACTGCTCAATGAAATAAGAGAGGACACAGACAGATGGAGAAACATTCCATGTTCATGGATAGGAAGAATCAATATTGTGAAAATAGCCATACTGCCCAAAGTAATTTACAGACTCGATGCTATCCCCATCAAGCTACCATTGACTTTCTTCACAGAACTGGAAAAACCACCTTGAACTTCATATGGAACCAAAAGAGAGCCCACATAGCCAAGTCAATTCTAAGCAAAAAGAACACAGCAGAAGGAATCACACTACTGGACTTCAAACTATACTACAAGGGTAATCAAAACAGCATGGTACTGGTACCAAAACAGAGATATAGACCAATGGAACAGAACAGAGGCATTGGAGGCAACACAACATATCTACAACCATACGATCTTTGATAAACCTGACAAAAACAAGCAATGGGGAAAGGATTCCCTGTTTAATAGATGGTGTTGGGAAAACTGGCTAGCCATGTGCAGAAAGCAGAAACTGGACCCTTCCTGACACCTTACACTAAAATTAATTCCAGATGGATTAAAGACTTAAACATAAGACCTGGCACCATAAAAACCCTAGAAGAAAATCTAGGCAAAACCGTTCAGGACATAGGAGTAGGCAAGGACTTCATGACCAAAACACCAAAAGCATTGGCAACAGAAGCCAAAATAGACAAATGGGACCTAATCAAACTCCACAGCTTCTGCACGGCAAAAGAAACAGTCACTAGAGTGAATCGGCAACCAACAGAATGGAAAAACATGTTTGCAGTTTACCCATCTGACAAAGGGCCGATATCTAGAATTTACAAAGAACTGAAACAGATTTACAAGAGAAAAACAAGCCCATTCAAAAATGGGCAAAGGATATGAACAGACACTTTACAAAAGAAGACATACATGAGGCCAACAAACATATGAAAAAATGTTCATCATCACTGGTCATTAGAGAGATGCAAATCAAAACTACATTGAGATACGATCTCACGCCAGTTAGAATGGCAATCATTAAAAAATCTGGAGACAGCAGATGCTGGAGAGGATGTGGAGAAATAGGAACACTCTTACACTGTTGGTGGGAGTGTAAATTAGTTCAACCATTGTGGAAGACAGTGTGGTGATTCCTCACAGACCTAGAAATAGAAATTCCATTTGACCCAGCAATCCCATTACTGGGTATATATCCAAAGGACTATAAATCGTTCTACTATAAGGACACATGCACACGAATGTTCATTGCAGCACTGTTTACAATAGCAAAGACCTGGAACCAACCCAAATGCCCATCGATCATAGACTGGACTGGGAAAATACGGCACATATGCACCATGGAATATTATGCAGCTATCAAAAACGATTAGTTTGTGTCCTTTGTAGGGACGTGGATGAATCTGGAGAACATTCTCAGCAAACTGACACAAGAACAGAAAACGAAATACCACATATTCTCACTCATAGGCGGGTGATGAACGATTAGAACACATGGACGCAGGGAGGGGATCACTACACACTGGGGTCTATTGGGGGGAATAGGGGAGGGACAGCGGGTGGTGGGGAGCTGCGGAGGGATAGCATGGGGAGAAATGCCAGATGTGGGTGAAGGGGAGGAAGGCAGCACATCACACTGTCACATGTGTACCTATGGAACTATCTTGCATGTTCTGCACATGTACCCCCAAACCTAAAATGCAATAAAAAAAGAAAATAAATAGATTATGGCATATTAAAAATATCATACTAAGGAGCTATAAAAAATGAGAAACAGACATTGAAAAATTTGTATAATATATTGAAAGAAAATGCAAGTTTAGAGTTCATGTAATTACATATGTATAGGGGTGTATGTATAGGCACACACATTTTCTGAAAAAATAAAATATCTATATAAATATGTTTGTTTGAACATAAGACATTTTCTGGAAAATACAAACCAACACATAAACAATAATTGTTCTTTAGATTTGGGATTAGAGAGGAAAATTTTGTACTTCTTTAGACAACTTTTTCAAGAGGTACAATATTTTTTCAAAATCTTTTAAACTCATAAAAAATCTCACTCTCACTCATTATAAAAGCAATACAATTTTTAAAATATACTTTAAATTCTGGGATACGTGTGCAGAACGTGCAGGTTTGTTACATATGTATACCCATTCCATGGTGGTTTGCTGCACCCATCAACCCGTCATCTACATTAGGTATTTCTTCCAATGGTCTCCCTACCTTAGCCCCGCGCCCCCTGACAGGCCCCAGTGTGTGATGTTCCCTCCCTGTGTCCATGTGTTCTTATTGTGCAACTCCCACTTTTAAGTGAGAACATGCAATGTTTGGTTTTCTGTTCCTCTGTTGGTTTGCTGAGAACAATGTAGAGAAAATTTTAGTTGTCTGGAGAGGAAAATCAAACCAGACATAACATTCCCCTAAGCCAAAGATTAATCAAGAGCAACACCTAAGTTTTCTGAATTCTATGAAGGCTGAGAAAAATGGGAAAACCTCAAGAGAAAAGTCAGGATCTAGCAGAAGTTGGTTCACAAAGTTTAAGAAAGTAGCTGTCTTCATAACATACCAGTGCAAGGTAAAACAGCAAATGCTATTGTAGAGAGTACAGCAAATTATCCAGAAGATTCTGCTAAGACAATTGATGAAGGCTGCTAAACCGATTTTCAGTGGAGACAAAATAATCTTCTGTTAGAAGATGTCATCTAAGACTTTTATAGTTAAAGAGGAGAAGTCAATGCCTGGCTTTAAACCTTCACAGGACAGGCAGGCTCTTTGTTAGAAGCGAATACAATTTGTGACTTTAAGTTGAAGCCAGTATACATTTGACATTTCGAACATCCCAGGGCCCTTAAAAAGTATACTGTTTTTATTCCAGTTATGCTCTATCTATGAAACAAACTCTGGAAAATAGCATATCTGTTTATAGCATGTTTTCCTGAATCTTTTAAGCCCACTGTTGTGATCTCCTGCACAGAAAAAAAGAAAATAAAACACATTTATTTCAAAATATTACTGCTTATAGGCATCCAAGAGCTCTGTACCAGGAGATCAATGTTTTTTTATGCCAATTAGCACAATATCCATTCTACAGCTCATAAATCAATGTGCAATTTCTATTCTAAAATTTTATTATTTAAAAAATACATTTTGTAAGGCTATAGCTGCAATAGATAGTGATTCCTTTGATACATTTGGGCAAAGAATTTATTTTTTTCTAGAAAGAATTAACCATTTTAGATATCATGAAGAACATTTGTGATTAATGGGAAGAGTTCAAAATGTCAACATTAAAAGGAGTTTGTTGCTGGGCATGGTGGCTCATGCCTGTCATCCCAGCACTTTGGGAAGCTGAGGCAGGCGGATCACTTGAGGTCAGGAGTCTGAGACCAACCTGGTGAACATGATGAAACCCCATCTCTACTAAAAATACAAAAAAATATATAGCTAGGCGTAGTGGCACATGCCTGTAATCCCAGCTACTTAGGAGGCTGAGGCAAGAGAATCACTTGAACACGGGAAGTGGAGGTTGCAGTGAGCTGACATCGTGCCATTGTGGTCCAGCCTGGGGGACAGAGTGAGACTCCATCTCAAAAAAAAAAAAGAAAGGTTTGGGGAGAAGCTGATTTCAATCCTTATGAAAGACTCTGACTGATTCAAGACTTCAGTTGAGGTTGAATCAGCACCTTCAACTGAAACATCTAGGACTCACATTGGGACTAACTAGGCAAACAACTTGACTCACTAAAAATAAAGTGAGGAAGTGACAGCCCACTCAAAAGTGGCATGGAACCAAAGGAATCCCCATGCCCCAGCCAAGGGAAGTGGAGAGTGATTGTGCAGCCTCTCCTGGGAAACCATGCATCTCCCATGGATCTTTGCAACTCATGGATTAGGAGTTCCCTTTGTGAGCCAATGCCATGAGGGCCTTGGGTATGATATGCAGAGCTGTGTGGAATCTTGACAGATTACTGGCTTGGAATACCATCCATCCAATGACAGTGGCTTAGAGTGTGCCTGAATGTGACCAAGTTCCCAGAGGAAGGATGAGCCACCATCTCTGCAGTTTGGCACAGTTAGTCGTTCCAGCCTGCCAGCTGTGTATATTACAAACATTCTGGATGAGGAAAGATCCCCCAGAACACAGCACAGTTGCCTTGCCAGGTTGTGGCCAGACTGCTTCTTTAAGTGGGACCTCCCTGTAAGGGGTCCAGCCACTTTAGGAAGGGCTTTACAGACAGAACTCCAATCACTCCCTAAGACAGAGCTCCCGGGGGTCCGGGGGCAGGAGTGGCCACCATCTATGCAGTTTGATAGACTCAGCCATTCCAGTCTTCCAGTTGTGGAAACCACAGATAGCCTGGATGACGAAGTGTCCCCACAATGCAGCACAGCTGCCTTGCCGGATTGTGGAGTTGTGGTCAAACTGTTTATTTAAGTGAGACCCCAATTCATTCCTCCTTGCTGGGCAAGACATTCCTGCAAGGGCTTCAGCTGCTCCAGCCAAAAATATGCAGAGAGTGCTCTGATGTATCCTTAGGATAAAACTTTTCAGAAGAGGGGTGGCCACCACCTCTGCAGTTCAATTTACTCAGCTGCTTCAGTCTGCCAGCTTTGGAGAATACAGGCAGTTCGGATGAGGTAGCATCTCTCAAAACAGCACACCTGTTCTACCAAAGAGCAGTCAGACTGCTTCTTTTGGTGGGTGTCTGATCCCATTCCTCCTGACTGTGTGAGACTTCTCAATGGGGCTGTTCAGCCACCTCCTACAGGTGAGTATGCAGGTCAGCCACAGGTCAGCACCCCCCCCCCGGGATAAAGCTTTCAAAGAAAAAAACTGGCTGAAACCTTTGCTGTTTTGCAGCTTTCTGGTGATACCTCCAAGTATGGGAGAAACAGAGGCAACCGGGTTCTAGAGTGGACCCCTAACAAACCACAGCAGTCCTACAGTACAGTGACCTGACTGTTAGAAAGGAAAACAGAAAACAATAAAAACAACAGCAAAAACAAAAACAAGACCCCACAAAAACCTCCATTTAAAAGTCTTCATTCAGCAAACCCCCAAATCACTGGTAGATAAGCCCATAAAGATGACAGGAATCAATGCAAAAATGCTGAAAACTTAAAAAGCCAGAGTGCCTCTTCTCTTACAGGTAACTACAACACCTCTCCAAGTAAGGCCTCAGAACTGGGCTGATGCTGAGTTGGCTGAATTGACAGAATTAGGTTCCAAAAGTTGGGTAATAGCAAACTTTGCTGAACTAAACCATGTTGTAACCCAACGCAAAGAAGTTAAGAATTATAACAAAACAAGACTGGAGCTGATAGCTAGAATAGACAGTTTAGAGAGGCGTATAACTAGCAAGATAGAGCTAGAAAACATGACACAATAACTTTATAGTTCGAACACAAGCATTAATAGTAGAATAGACCAAGTGAAGGAAAGAATATCGGAACTTGAAGATTATCTTTCTAAAATAAGACAGACAAGTGTAGAGGAAAAAAAAGTAATGAACAAAACCTCCAAGAAATATGATATTATGTAAAGAGACAGAACCTATGACTGATTGGGGTACTTGAAAGAGACAGGAGAATGACACCAAGTTAGAAAACATACTTCAGGATATCATCCGGAACTTCCCCCACCTAGCAAGACAATTAAACATTCAAATTCAGGAAATCCAGAGACTTCAGTAAGATACTCCTTGAGAAGAACAACCCCAAGACACAAAACATCAGATCCTCCAAGGTCAAAATGAAAAAAATATATATATGTTAAAGGAAACCAGAGAGAAAGGCCAGATCAACTACAAAGAGAAACCCATCAGACTAATGGTGGATCTCTCAGTGGAAACCACACAAGCCAGAAGAGATTGGGAGTCAATATTCAACACTCTTAAAGAAAATAAATTCCAACCCAGAATTTTATATCTGACCAAACTAAGCTTTATAAGCAAAGGAGAAATAAGATCCTTTTCTGATAACCAAATGCTGAAGGAATTTGTCACCACCAGGCCTGCCTTGCAAGACTTTCTGAGGGAAGCATGAACTACGAAAAGGAACAATAATTTCCAGCTACTACAAAAATACACTGAAGAACACAGACAGGAGACACTACAAAGCAACTACATGAAGAAGTTGGCAAAATAACCAGCTAGCATACACTTTTTTTAAAATTGTACTTTAGGTTCTGGAGTACATGTGCAGATCATGCAGGACTGTTGCACAGGTACAAACAGTCCCCAGTGTGTGATGCTCCCCTCCCTGTGTCCATGGGTTCTCATTGTTCAATACATGCCTATGAGTGAGAACATGCGGTGTTCGATTTTCTGTTCTTGTGTCAGTTTGCTGAGAATTATGGTTTCCAGATTCATCCATGTCCCTACAAAAGACTCAAACTCATCATTTTTTAATGGCTGCATAGTATTCCATGGTGTATATGTGCCACATTTTCCATGTCAAGTCTATCAATGATGAGCATTTGGGTTGGTTCCAGGTCTTCGATATTGTAAACAGCGCCACAATGAACATACATGTGCATGTGTCTTTAGAATAGAACAATTTGTACTCCTTTAGGTTTACACCCAGTAATGAGACTGCTGGGTCAAATGGAATTTCTACTTCTAGGTCCTTGAGGAATCACCACACTGTCTTCCACAATGGTTGAACTAATTTACACTCCCACCAACAGTGTAAGAGTGTTCCTATTTCTCCACATCCTCTCCAGCATATATTGACTCCAGATTTTTTAATGATCGCCGTTCTAACAGGTGTGAGATGGTATCTCAATGTGATTTTGATTTGCATCTCTCTAATGACCAGTGATGATGAGCATTTTTTCATATGTTTGTTGGCCTCATGTATGTCTTCTTTTGAAAGGTGTCTGACACTTTACAAAAGAAGAAATACATGAGGCCAACAAACACATGAAAAAATGCTCATCATCACTGGTCATTAGAGAGATGCAAATCAAAATCACATTGAGATACCATCTCACACCTGTTAGAACGGCGATCATTAAAAAATCTGGAGACAGCAGATGCTGGAGAGGATGTGGAGAAATAGGAACACTCTTACACTGTTGGTGGGAGTGTAAATTAGTTCAACCATTGTGGAAGACAGTGAGGCGATTCCTCAAGGACCTAGAAATAGAAATCCCATTTGACCCAGCAATCCCATTACTGGGTATATATCCAAAGGAATATAAATCATTCTACTATAAGGACATATGCACACGAATGTTCATGGCAGCACTGTTTACAATAGCAAAGACCTGGAACCAACCCAAATGCCCATCGATCATAGAGTGGACTGGGAAAATGTGGCACATATACACCATGGAATATTATGCAGCAATCAAAAATGATGAGTTTGTGTCCTTTGTAAGGACATGGATGAATCTGGAGAACATCATTCTCAGCAAACTGACACAAAAACAGAAAAAGAAATACCGCATATTCTCACTCATAGGCGGGTGAGAAAAATGAGAACACATGGACACAGGGAGGGGGTCTACTACACACTGGGGTCTATTGGGGGGAAAAGGGGAGGGACAGTGGGGGGCTGGGGAAGGATAGCCTGGGGATATATGCCAAGTGTGGGTGAAGGGGAGGAAGGCAGCAAAGCACACTGCCATGTGTGTACCTATGCAACTATCTTGCAGGTTCTGCACATGTACCCCAAAACCTATAATGCAATAAAAATTTAAAAAATTTAAAAAAAAGAAAGGTGTCTGTTCATATCCTTTGCCCACTTTAGAAGGGTTTTTTTTTCTTTTCTTCTTGTAAATCTGTTTTATTTCTTTGTGCATTCTGGATATTAGCCCTTTGTCAGATGGGTTGATTGCAAAATTTTTTCCCATTCTGTTGGTTGCCAGATCACTCTAATGACTGTTTCTTTTGCTGTACAGAAGCTCTGGAGTTTAATTAGATCCCATTTGACTATTTTTGTTTTTGTTGCCAATGCTTTTGGTGTTTAAATCACGAAGTGCTTGCCTATGCCTATGTCCTGAACAGTTTTGCCTAGGTTTTTGTCTAGGATTTCTATAGTGTTAGGTCTTATATTTAAGGCTTTAATCCATCTGGAGTTAATTTTAATGTAAGGGGTCAGGAAGGGGTCCAGTTTCAGCTTTCTGCACATGGCTAGCCAGTTTTCCCAAAACCATTTATTAAACAGGGAATCCTTTCCCCATTGCTTGTTTTTGTCAGGTTTGTCAAAGATCCGATGGTTGTAGATGTTTGGTGTTGCCTCCAAGGCCTCTTTTCTGTTCCATTTATCAATATCTCTGTTTTGGTACGAGTAACGTGCTGTTTTGATTACTGTAGCCATGTGGTGTAGTTTGAAGTCAGGTAGCATGATGCCTCCAGCTTTGCTCTTTTTGCTTAGGATTGTCTTGGCTATGTGGGCTCTCTTGTGGTTCCATATGTGTAATCAAAATTTTAGCTATTCAATGGCTTTTTATTCCTCTTAAAGCAAAACTGAAGATTTTTAATTATAGCTGCAAGAAAATCCATAATCTAGCTCATACTTACCTCTCCAAATTTATGGTATACCACTTTTCTATACCTCACTGTTATCTGTGATCATGTTCTTTTCATGTTACATGGACATGTCGGCTCAATTATCTCCTCAGAGTCTTTGCACATGCCATCTCTTCTGCCAAACAACTTTTGCCCAAGTCTTTGCTGACTGGCATCATCGCATTATTCAGGACTCAACATAAATGTCACTTCAACAAATCTTTCATTTACCACCTACTCTTAAGTTTCCTGTAAATATTTTATTTTGCATAACTCCATTTATTTCCTTTATCGCACTCTATATAATTAATAACTAGCTTTTTCTCTGCTATTTTTATTCTATGAGGGGAGAAACTGTTTTGCCTTGATCACTTGTATATAGCCAGTGTAAGGAAAGCTCCTAGTAAGTAGTAACTGTTCAATAGAGATCCATTTAATTAATAAGTAAATATTTAACTTCTAAAATATGTATTTTATATTATGAATCTATTGTATATGGTTGGCTTATATTGCATATATAAGTTTGTATATTCATACCAAATCCAACTTGCATTTTATATTAATCGTCATTTTAACAAAAGTGTTTTCTTATTTCATTAAAATATTCATAAAGTAATTTTAATGGCTCTGCAACATTAGATAGATATGGTATATTTTATGTATTAATTCTTTTGATATTTGTCATTTACACTGCTTACAATTTTTTGCACTAAAATAAACCTTTATTTGGAAGTCAGTTTTTTCAAATGTAATTTACTAAGACATTCCTCAAGGTGCAATAACTAAGTTAATGTGAGTGAACATCTTTAAAGTTCCTGATATAGTTTTCTAAATTGCCTTCCTGAAAAGGAGTTATCTTCTCTCCTTGCACTAACCTATTAACAATACTAGTCTTCAAGCATTGTCAGCACACAAAACCACTTCTACAAATTATTTACAGAAAGCTGAACTTTGAGAAGGTGGGACATTCAGAATTCCCACTGCTAGTCATTCCTTTGTCACATAGTCTCCAAAAACTCTATTTTAAATGTGTATATATCCTGAAGGGTAATGCGTGATGCCCTCAGGAGGCATGAACACATTAATAAAAATCATTTTATTATGTTAAAGAGCTTGGATCCAAACCCTGATGGAATGAGGCATAAACTGGTTAAGTTTTGATAAGCACATATATGGGTAGAATGTAGAATAGAAAATATATAGATCTTAATGAATTGCTTCAAAGGTGGAGACTGTCTTATTTCACTTTATGCCCTCAGAGACCTAGAAAAGTGAATTTTATTCATTGCAAGTACAGAATGAATAATAAAACAAATTAGAGCCCTTTCATACTCATTATTTAACTTTCATGACAGTCTTGAGAGGAAAATATTGGTAGCTTCTCTTAATATATGAGAAAACTGAGGCTCAGAAAGTCCCAGGGAAATAACATAAAATAACTTACTTGAGGTCAAACCACTGGTAAGTGTAAATACCAGAACCTGAAGCCTGTCTGTTTGACTTGAAAATCAAGCATGTATTTCACTATCATGATTATTTGAGTGAGTGAAGAAAATAAAGCACTCCTCAGCAAATGCAAAACAACGGAAATCATAACAAACAGTCTCTCAGACCATAGTGCAATCAAGTTGGAACTCAGAATTCAGAAAATAACTCAGAACCGCACAGCTTCATGGAAACTGAACAACTGGCTCTTGAATGTTGATTGGATAAACAATGAAATGAAGGCAGAAATAAAGAAGTTCTTTGAAACCAACGAGAATGAAGACACAATGTACCAGAATCTCTGGGACACATTTAAAGCAGTCTGTAGAGGAAAATATATAGCAATAAGTGCCCACATGAGAAGAGTGGAGAGATCCAAAATTGACACCCTATCGTCAAAATTAAAAGAGCTAGAGGAGCAAGATCAAAAAAGCTCAAAACCTAGCCGAAGACAAGAAATAACTAAGATCAGAGCAGAACTGAAGGAGATAAAGACAAGAAAAACCCTTCAAAAAATCAACAAATCTAAGAGCTGGTTTTTTGAAAAGATCAACAAAATAGACAGACCACTAGCCAGACTGATAAAAAAGAAAAGAGAGAACAACCAAATAGATGCAATAAAAAAAGATAAAGGGGAAATCACCACAGATTCCACAGAAATTCAAACCATCATCAGAGAATACTACAAACAACTCTATGCACACAAACTAGTAAATCAGGAAGAAATGGATAAATTCCTGGATGCCTGTGTCCTCCCAAGCCTAAACCAGAAGGAAGCCGAAACTATGAATAGACCAATAACAAGGTCAGAAGTTGAGGCAGCAATTAAGAGCCTACCACACAAAAAAAGCCCAGGTCCAGATGGGTTCACAGCTGAATTCTACCAGACACACAAAGAGGATCTGGTACCATTCCTCCTGAAACTATTCCAAATAATCCAAAAAGAGGGAACCCTTCCCAAATCATTTTATGAGACCAACATCATCCTGATACCAAAACCTGGCAGAGACTCAACAAGAAAAGAAAACTTCAGGCCAATATCCATGATGAACATAGATGCAAAAATCTTCAATAAAATACTGGCAAATCGATTGCAACAGCACATTAAAAAACTTATCCATCATGATCAAGTAGGATTCATCCCGGGGATGCAAGGCTGGTTCAACATACGCAAGTCTATAAATGTAATTCACCACATAAACAGAAGCAAAAACAAAAACCACATGATTATCTCAATTGACGCAGAGAAGGCATTTGACAAAATTCAACAGCCCTTTATGCTAAAAACCCTCAATAAACTTGGTATTGATGGAACATATCTCAAAGTAATAAAAGCTGTTTACGACAAACCAACAGCCAATATCATACTTAATGGGCAAAAACTGGAAGCATTCCCTTTGAAATCTGGCACTAGACAAGGATGCCCTCTCTCACCACTTCTATTCAACATAGTACTGGAAGTTCTAGCCAGAGCAATCAGGCAAGAAAAAGAAATAAAGGGTATTCAAATAGGAAAGGTGGAAGCCAAATTGTCTCTATTTGCAGACGACATGATAGTATACCTAGAAGACCCCATCACCTCAGCCCAAAAGCTCCTGCAACTGATAAGCAACTTCAGCAAAGTCTCAGGATATAAAATCAATGTTCAAAAATCACAAGCATTCCTATACACCAATAACAGACTTAAAGAGAACCAAATTAAGAACGAACTGCCATTCACAATCGCTACAAAGAAAATAAAATACCTAGGAATACAACTCACTAGGAATGTAAGGGACCTCTTTAAGGAAAACTACAAACAACTGCTCAACGAAATAAGAGAGGACACAAACAGATGGAGAAACATTCTATGTTCGTGGTTAGGAAGAATCAATATTGTGAAAATGGCTATACTGCCCAAAGTAATTTACACATTCAATGCTATCCCCATCAAACTACCATTGAATTTCTTCATAGAACTGGAAAAAACCACCATGAATTTCATATGGAACCAAAAAAGGGCCCGCATAGCCAAGTCAATTCTAAGCAAAAAGAACACAGCGGGAGGCATCACGCTACCAGACTTCAAACTATACTACAAGGCTACAGTAATCAAAACAGCATGGTACTGGTACCAAAACAGAGATATAGACCAATGGAACAGAACAGAAACATCGGAGGCAACACAACATATCTACAACCATATCATCTTTGATAAACCAGACAAAAACAGGCAATGGGGAAAGGATTCCCTATTTAATAAATGGTGTTGGGAAAACTGGCTAGCCATGTGCAGAAAGCAGAAACTGGACCCCTTCCTGACACCTTACACTAAAATTAACTCCAGATGGATTAAAGACTTAAATGTAAGACCTGACACCATGAAAACCCTAGAAGAAAATCTAGGCAAAACCGTTCAGGACATAGGAGTAGGCAAGGACTTCATGAACAAAACACCAAAAGCATTGGCAACAAAAGCCAAAATAGACAAATGGGACCTAATCAAACTCCACAGCTTCTGCACGGCAAAAGAAACAGTCACTAGAGTGAATCAACAACCATCAGAATGGGAAAAAATCTTTGCTGTTTACGCATCGGACAAAGGGCTGATATCCAGAATTTACAAAGAACTCAAACAGATTTACAGAAAAAAAACAAACAAGCCCATTCAAAAATGGGCAAAGGATATGAACAGAAACTTTACAAAAGAAGACATACATGAGGCCAACAAACATATGAAAAAGTGCTCATCATCATTGGTCATTAGAGAGATGCAAATCAAAACCACATTGAGATATCATCTCACACCAGTTAGAATGGCGATCATTAAAAAATCTGGAGACAGCAGATGCTGGAGAGGATGTGGAGAAATAGGAACACTCTTACACTGTTGGTGGGAGTGTAAATTAGTTCAACCATTGTGGAAGACAGTGTGGCGATTCCTCAGGGACCTAGAAATAGAAATTCCATTTGACCCAGCAATCCCATTACTGGGTATCTATCCAAAAGACTGTGAATCGTACTACTATAAGGACACATGCACACGAATGTTCATTGCAGCACTGTTTACAATAGCAAAGACCTGGAACCAACCCAAATGCCCATCGATCATAGACTGGACTGGGAAAATGTGGCACATATACACCATGGAATATTATGCAGCAATCAGAAATGATGAGTTTGTGTCCTTTGTAGGGACATGGATGAATCTGGAGAACATCATTCTCAGCAAACTGACACAAGAACAGAAAAAGAAATACCGCATATACTCACTCATAGGCGGGTGAGAAAAATGAGAACACATGGACACAGAGAGGCGGTCTACTATACACTGGAGACTGTTGGGGGAAATGGGGGAGGGACAGCGGGGGGGGGGCTGGGGGGGATAGCCTTGGGATGAATACCAAGTGTGGGTAAGGGGGAGGAAGGCAGCAAAACACACTGTCATGTGTGTACCTATGCAATTATCTTGCACGTTCTGCACATGTACCCCAAAACCTATAATGCAATAAAAATTAAAAAAAAAAAAAAGAAAATAATGACAGGACAGAGACTGTTATAACAGCAGAGGAAAGAAACAAAGCCTCTGTCCACTCATACTAGGGAAATAAAACAATCTCTAAAGCAGGTAGAAGCCAAGAAAAAGTAAAGAAAAACTAATACTGGTTTCTTCCCATAGTTTGTCTCATTTTTTACATCATTTACAAACATATTATTATTATGACATGCCTTCCTTATGGTTTGTATGTGTTTTCAATCATAGGGAGAACTTGGTCACACTCATTTGGTTTGTGGTTGGAAGGAATGTGTGTCCAAGACATCTTTAGATTTATGTCAAAAATCCAAGTATAGCCACACTGGGTATCAGGAACTAGTGACTCATTGCTGTGGCAATGAGAAAGCAACTCAGTATTACTTGTTTAAGGATGTTTGACTTTCCAAAGAAAAACATAGGCTAAATTCCTCTCCCACAAACACTTCATGTGCTTTGAATAGCAAGAAGAAATTTGCTTTTTAATGCAGTGAAATGAGGACCTGTATTTCTTGGTGGCTCATTAATTATATGATGAAAGTCTTTAGAGCTATCCTTCTAAAAGACACAGATCTTAGTTTTAAAAATATACTAGATGTCCCCAAAATACAGCATTGACTCATGTTTTAAACTTTGTTTAAATTTTGTCTGTCTGTCTCTCTTTATATATATATGTGTGTGTGTGTAAAACACATATATATGCACATACACACCACACACATATGTGCATATGTATAAAACATATATATGCACATATGCATTATGCACATATATGTTATATATATATCAGACACACACATACACACACATATATATGTGTGTCTGATATATATGTGTGCATATATACATACATATATATATGTATATAACAGTTTTTTGGCCTGGACAGAGACTGTTTATAGAGACTGTTCACAAATATTTCTTCTTTTTCAAATTTTGATGAGACTGATCATGTACTTTGAAAACTAAAAATTACCTTCTATGGGTCAAGTATACATAGGTTGAGAAGTGGCTGAAGACATTCTAAAGGTCATTTGTTCTAGAACTTAATGGTAGAATCCATCATTGGATTCCATTGCTGAAAAAATGATGAAAATCATATGACACATATGTGCTTTCTGTCCTCTTTGACCACTTGATAATAACTAGTAAGGAACAGCCAGATAATACTTGTTGCTTTATTAATCCATCTCTCACAGATTGACAAGTGTTTGGATTTTCCCCTTAAAGTTAGTTTTATTTTCAGTTTGGGAATGAGAAAAGAAGGATTGATATTTTAGATTAATTTATATATGAGAAAACATTATGTTGAGCAGTTCTTATCTTCTTAAATTTACACTAAAATTATGCTTCAGTAGATTATGCTACAAATTTACTGCTTACATATGGTAATATTAAGAAATTAATGCATTGCTGAATTATGTTTGCCAGCAATTTATTTAGCAGTTTTTACTCTATATTTATACATTATATTATTTCTTGTGTTTTGTAATAAGAATAAAAGCTGCATTACAAAGTAAATTAAAAGTTGACTTTCATTTCTGGATTTTATTAGTAATGATATAGAATTGAAATTATGTGCTAATTGAAATTATTAAATAATACATTAGGTTTAGTCTTTGCTGGAAATTCATTTAATGCTTTTTCAAAAATTTTCTTGTGCATGTTAAAGAAAAGAAATACCAGTTACGAATTTTACATCCTGTCAAACTAAGCTTCTGAAACACAGAAGAAAAAAAGTCTTTCCTAGACAAGCAATCACAAGGGAATTCACCACCACCAGTGTAGTCCAACAAAAGATGCTTAAGGGAGTGGTAAACATGGAAACAAAAGAATAATGCTTACCAGAACAAAAGCACAAGTAAACATATTATACATGGGCCCCATAAAACAACAACACAGTAAAGACTAAAAAGCAACTAGCTAATGACATTACAACAGAAAAAAATAACTTCACATATCAATATTAACTTTGAACATAAACATCCTACACACCCCACTTAAAATATAAACACTCCTCTGAAAAGGCACACTTGTAACATGGTATACTATGCAGTCATAAAAAAAGGATGAGTTCATGTCCTTTGCAGGGACATGGATGAAGCTAGAATCCACCATTCTCAGCAAACTAACATGAGAACAGAAAACCAAACACCACGTTTTCACTCTTAAGTGGGAGTTGAACAATGAGAACACATGGAAACAGGGAGAGGAACATCACACGCTGGGTTATGTCAGGGAGTGAGGGGCCAGGGGAGGGATAGCATTAGGAGAAATACCTAATGTAGATTATAGGTTGATGGGTGTAGCAAACCATCATGACATGTGTATACCTATGTAACAAACCTGCACATTCTGCAGATGTATCCCAGAACTTAAAGTAATATATATATATATATGTCACAGAATGGCAAACTGGATAGAAAAATAAGACCCATATCTCCGCTGTCTTCGAGAAACCCATCTCACATGTAACAACACGCATATACTCAAGATAAAGAGATGGATAAATATATATTCTTTATACACACACACACACACACACACACACACACACACACACACACACATATATATATATATATAACGTATTTTAAACCTGTACTGGTAAAATAGCACAAAGAAGGGAATTGCATAATAATAAAATGTTTAGTTTTACAAGAAAGTTTAACTATTCTAAATATGTATGTACCCAATATTGCATCACACGTATTTTTAAAACCATTACTACTAGAACTTAGAAAAGACTTAGAAAGCCACACAATAATAGTGGGGGACTTTGACACCACACCAATAGCTTTAGACAGATTATGAAGGTAGAAATCTAACCAAAAAAATTCTAGACTTAAATTTGAAACTGACCAATTGAACCTAATAGACATCCACAGAACACTGCATCCAACAATCACAATGAATACATTCCTCACATCTGCACATGAAGAAAACCTACAATTGGCCACATATTTGTCATACAAGTCTCAAAAAATTAAACAAACTTAAAATCATACCAAGCGTCTCCTCTGACCACCGTGGAAAAAAAAAAAACTAAAAATTGATACCAAGAGGAACTATCAAAACCATACAAATACATGGAAACTAAACAACTTTTTCCAGAATGATTTTGGGGTAAACAATAAAATTAAGGCAGAAATTTTGAAAAAAAAGTGCAAATAGAGAAACAACATATGCAACGTTCTGGGATATAGCAAAAGTAATAATAAGAGGAATGTTTATAGGGTTAAACACTTACATCAAGAGGATAAAAGGATCTCAAGTAAATAATCAAATGTTATACCTAAAGGAGCTATAAAAAAGGAAAGAAAAACTATACTCAAAGGTAGTTGAAGAAAAGAGATAATCAAAATTAGGGCAGAACTAAATAAAATTGAGACAACAAAAAAATGCAAAGAATCAATTAAATTAAAAGTTTGTTCTTTGAATAAATAAAATAGACCACTATATATATTAACTGAGAACAAAAGTGAAGATCCAAGTAAGTACAATTAAAAATTATAAATGTAATAACTACAAGTGATTCCACAAAAATGAAAAAGAATCCCAGAGACTACTGTGAACACCTCTGTATGAACTAAAAAATCTATAGGAAATAAAACAATTTCTGTAAACACACAATTACCTATCATTGAACCAGGAAGAAACTGTAACCCTAAATATACCAGTAAACACTTGAAAAATGAAATTATTAACAATAATAAAAATAAAACCTGACAACCAAAATAATCCCTGGACTAGACATATTCAAGTTCAAATCTACCAGATGTACAAAGAAGACCTGGTACCAATCTTACTGAAACTATTCTAAAAACTAAAGGAGGAAGAATTCATCCCCAACTCCTTCTATAAACCAGTATCATCCTAGTATCAAAACCTGGCAAGAATCCACACACATAAAAATAAAACTACAAACCAATATTTCTGATAAATATAGACAAAAAATCCTAAAAAAAAAAAAATACTAGCAAACCAAATCCAGAAGTGCAATAAACAGCCAATTGATATGGTTTGAATCTGTGTCCTTATACAAATTTCACACTGAATTGTAATCCACAATGTTGAAAGTGGGGCCTGGTGGGAACAGATTAGATCATGGGGGCAGATATTTCATGAATGGTTTCTCATCATTGCTTTTGTGTCATCCTTGCATTAGTGAGTAAATTCTCACTAGGTCTGATTATTAAAAAATGTGTGGCAGTCTGCCTGTCTCTTACTGATGTTTTTGCTATGTGATGTGCCTGCTCCTACTTCACTTTCCACCATAAGTAAAAGCTCCCTGAGGCCTCCCCAGAAGCCAAATGACATTGGTGCCATGCTTGTACATCATGATGAACCATGAGCCAATTTGACTTCTTTTAATTATAAATTATGGAGTCTCAGATATTTCTTTGTAGCAATGAAAGAATGGGCTATTACAGAAATTTGGTACTAGGAATAAAATATTGCTATATTGCTACAAATATATCTGAAAATGTGGAAGCAGCTTTGGAACTTGGTAACAAGCAGAGGTTGAAAGAGTGTAGATAGCTCAGAAGAAGACAGGAGGATGAGGGAAAGCTTAGAACATCTGCAAGCCTGGGTAAATTGTTGTGACCAAAATACTAATAGTGATATGGACAATAAAATTTAGACTGCAAAAGTCTCAAATAAAAATGGAAAACTTATTGGAAACTGGAGCAAAGGTCACTTTTGTCATTCTTTAGTAAAGAATTTGGCTGCATTGTACCTCTATCCTAGGGAACTATAAAACTTTGAACTTGAGAATGATGATTTATTGTATTTAGTGGAAGAAATATCAAAGCAGCAAAGCATTCAAGAGTTAGGCTGGCTGCTTCTAACAGTCTATGCTCATATGTGGGAACAAATAAATGACTTAAATTTGGTTTTACATTTAAAAAGAAAGAAAAGCGGCCAGGCGCGGTGGCTCACGCCTGTAATCCCAGCACTTTGGGAGGCCGAGGTGGGTGGATCACGAGGTCAAGAGATTGAGACCATCTGGTTAACATGGTGAAACGCCGTCTCTACTAAAAAATACAAAAAAAGAGAAAAAAGTTAGCTGGGCATGGTGGCACATGCCTGTAATCCCAGCTACTCAGGAGGCTGAGGCAGGAGAATTGCCTGAACCCAGGAGGTGGAGGTTGCGGTGAGCCGAGATCACGCCATTGCACTCCAGCCTGGGTAACAAGAGTGAAACTCTGTCTCAAAAAAAAAAAAAAGAAAAGCATAAGAATTTGAATAATTTGTACTTTGGCCATGTGATAGAGAAAGAAAATTCTTTATTGGGAAAGAAATACAAGCAGACTGTGGAGCCAGCTCTCCACATTTATTTTATTTATCCAATAGAGAAATTTGCATAACAAAAAGGAAGCCAGGTGCTAATATCCAAGACAATGAGGAAAAGGACTTGAAGGCATATCAGAGACCTTTGCAGCAGCCTTTCCCATCACATGCCCCGAGGCCCAAGAGGAAATATTGTCTTCATAGGCAACACTCAGGGTCTGGCTTCCCTGCACAGTGTCAAGACACTGTCCACATCCCAACCATTCTGGCTCCAGCATCAGCTAGATGGGGCTCAGATACAGTTTGGGCTATAGCTCCAGGGAACAAAGACTGACATAAGCATTGGAGGTTACCATGTGATGTTAAACCTATTGATGAACAGAGTACAAGAGTGGATGAGTCTTGGGAACCTAAGTCTTGGCAATCTACTGGCAGCTGGCAACCTCAGCATGGAAAAGTTGCAGTGATTCAACAACTGTGTGAGCAGCCTCCAGGGCTGAACCCTGGAAAGCCACGGGTACAGAGATGCCCAAGGCCTTATAAGCCCACTGCTTGTACCAGCGTGTCCTTAATGTGGGAAATGAAGTCAAAGGATATTATTTTGGAGCTTTAATATTTAATGAGTACTCTGCTGGATTTAGGACTTGCATGAAACATTTAGCCCCTTTCTTTTGACATTTTTCCTTTTGGAATGGGAGTATTTATTCAATATCTGTACCCTATCTTGCCTTGGAAGTAACTAACTTGTTTTTAATATTACATATTCATAGGAGGAAGAGACCGGCCTTATCCCAGATGAGACATCAGATTTTGAACTTTCGAGTTAATGCTAAAATGACTAAGACTTTGGGAAACTATTGAAAAGGCATGATTATATTTTGCAATGTGAAAATAACTTGATATTTAGAGGGGCAGGGATGGAATTATATGATTTGTATTTTTGTCTCCACACAATTTCATTTTGAATTGCAATCCTCAGTGTTGAAGGTGAGGCCTGGTGGGAGATGATTGAATCATGGGGGTGATTTCTCACGGTTTGACACCATTACCTTTGGTGGTGTTCTCACAATAGTGAGTGAGTTTTAGTGAGACCTGGTCATTTAAAAGTGTGCAGTACCTGCCCCTTCCCCTCTCTTGCTCCTCTTCTGGCCATGTAATGTGCCTGCTTCCTCTTTGTCTTCTGCCATGATTATAAGTTTTCTGAGGCCTTTCCAGAAGTTGAGCAGATGCCAGCATCACGATTCCTCTGTGACCTGCAGAACTGTGAGCAAATTAAACCTCTTTTCCTTATAAATTACCTAGTCTCAGATATTTCTTTATATTAACAGCAATGTAAAAATAGTCTAATATAGTAATTTACCATGAGAAAGTAGGCTTTTTTCCTGGATGCAAGGATGGTTCCACATAGGCAGGTTAATAATTGTGAATCATCACATAAACAGAATTAAAAACAAAAGCTGTAAAATCTTTTCAATAGATACAGAAAAGCATTTAGTAAAATCTATAATCCTTTATGTTAAAACATTTAAAAAACTAAACATCAAAGGAAGATACCTCAAAAGAATAAGAGCCATCTATGACAAACCCACAACCAACATCATAGTGAATGGGCAAAGTTGGAAGTACTGTTTCAAGGAAATAAAATAAGACAAGGCTGTCCACTCTCACCACTCTTATTGAATATAGTACTGGAATTCCTACTGAGAGAAATCAGCCAAGAAGAAGAAATAAAAGGCATCCAAATTGGAAAAGAGGAAGTCAAATTATTTCTCTTCACTAATGATATGATTCTATGCCCAGAAAATCCTAATAATTTTGCCAAAAGTTTCCTAGACCTGATAAATGACTTCAGTAAAGTTTTGAGGTTAATAAACCAATGTACAAAAATCATTATCATTTTTATTCACTAGTACCTTTGAAGCTCAACAGCAAATCAAGAAGGTAAACACATTTGTAATAGCCAAATAATAATAAAATAGCTAGGAATACCTTTAACCAAGAAGGTGAATGATCATTACAAAGACAACTACAAAACACTACTGAAAGAAATCATAAATGACACAAACAAATGCAAAAACATTTGATGCTCATTAACTGGAAGAATTAATATCATTAAAATATCCTAAAGCAATCTGTACAGTCAATACTATTCCTAGCAAACTACAGGCATCATTTTTTACACAATTAGAAAAAAATATAAAATTAATATGTAAACAATCAAGAACCCACATAGCCAAACAGTCCTAGGCAAAAAGAACAAAAACAGAGGCATCGCATTTCCCAATTTTAAACTACTCTACAAGGTGACAGAAAACAAAACAGCATGGTATTGGTACAAAAAAAAGACACATCGACCAATGAAACCAAATAGAGAACCCAGAGTTAAATACACACACCCACACCAACTGATCTTTGACGAAGTTGACACAAAATAAACACTAGTGAAACAATACCCTATTTAATAAATAGTGCAGAAGAATAAAGCTGGACCTCTACTTCCTACCATATACAAACAATAACTCAAGATAATTAAAGAATTTAATTTAAGGCCTCAAGCTATAAAAATGATAGAAGAAAAAGTAGAAAATACTCTTTTGAACATTGTCCCAGGCAAATAATTTATGACCAATCCTCAAAAAGCAAATGAAGAAAAAACAAAACAAAAAAAAGAAATGACAGTTGAGATCTAATCAAACTAAAAAGCTCTATACACAAAAGAAGCAAACAAACAACAACAGCAAAAAGAACTATTAGCAAACATATAATCTACAGAATGGGAGAAGATATTTGCAAGTATGCATTTAACAAAGGACTAATATCCAGAATCTACAAGAAACTTGAATAAATCAACAAGAAAACTATAGATAACCCCATTAAAATGTAGGCAAAATATATCAACAGACACTTGTCAAAATAAGGCATATGAGCAACCAACACACACATGAAGAAATGCTCAACAGCACTAATCATCACATTATTGTAAATCAAAATTATAATAAGATTTCATCTCACAAAAGTCAGAATGGCTATAATTAAAAGTTCAAAAACAATATATGCTGGTATGGAATTTGTAAAAAAGGAACACATAAACTGTGGGAGGAAAAGCAAATTATTAAAACCGCTATAGAAAACAATATCTAGATTTCTCAAAGAGCTAAACATAGAATTGCCATTGAACCTAGCAATCACATGACTGGGTATGTGCCCACAGGAAAATACATCATTTTAATGAAAAGACACCTGTACTCACATGTTTACTGCAGCACTATTAAAAATAGCAAAGAAATAGGATTAAACCAAGTGCTTATCAATAGTTGATTGGATAAAGAAACTGTATATGGAATACTACACAGCCACAAAAAATAGCATGTCCTCCTCAGCAATGGAGATGCAGCTGGAGGCCATTAACTTAAGTGAATTTATGCAGAAACAGAAAACCAAATACTTTATATTCTCACTTATAAATGGGAGCTAATCATTGAGTACACATGGACATAAAGATTAGGTCAGCTGATACCAGAGACTCGAAAAGGGAGGAGAGAGAGAGTAGGGCAATGGTTGAAAAATTACCTACTGAATACTATGTTCACTGTTTGGGTGGTAAGATGAACAGAAGCTCAAACTTCAGCATCATGAAATATACCCATGGAACAAACCAGCACATGCACTCTGACTCTCTTGAATCTAAAATTCAAAATGAAATTAAAATTATAAAAAATAAATTCTAGAGCAGACTGTAACTCAAAAGAAAAATTCTTATGTAGTCAATTATTCAAATTTTCTATTCTTGCTTTAATTTGATAATTCTTTGACACAGAAAGTCATCCATTTCAGTAAGATTTTCAAACTTATTGGCATTAGATTTACCATAGTATTTTAAACATTTTTATCTCATGTTGTAATCAACATGTGTCCTTTTTAATTTTCTAATATTTACATTTTTGGAAATTCTAATTTTGTTTGTGTAATATCATATGCATAATTCCTCCTATTTGCATCTGAGCCTTTATTACCTAGCATATAATCAACGTTTATAAACATTTCATGGATGTTGCAAAACATACACTCCCATTTTACGTAATTTAATGTCTGCCAAACATTTCTTCTGCCTTATTGGATTTTTAAATTTGTTTAAAAACCTTTGTTTGTTCGGAAGCAATTGTATTTTTTCTTTATTTGTCTAATTGTCTACACATGCTTTATAATATTTACCACTTTCTGATTAAAAATAGTATGCTTACCAAAAACATTTTGAAAAATCAGAAAAATTTAAAGTAGAAAATAATAATTATCTACAATCAGATCTCTCAAATGTTGTGAATTTTAATATTTCAATGTCTTTTTCTAGTTTTTACAAATAAAAATATGTGTACTTATGGCTGAGGCCATCCATACTATATTTATTCACATTTATCCTTAACTTTGCAATCATATGAGAGACTAGAATAAGCATTTATAAAGAGTGTAATAAAATGAGGGTTTAAAATTTTTAGTTTATTTTTTAAAAATTGTATTGTAAATTGACAAGTTATAGTTGTGCACAAAGTTTTAGAATGTTGAAAAATATAAAAAAATTACAACACAAGTATCATAACTATACATTTTAATTGTATAGTTACGTTGAATACTAGGAAAGAGGATTTTTAAAGTATGAACATTTCCCATGAAATTTATTGTATTATAGTAATACGTAGGCCAATAATACCATGTTAAGTACATGAGTTCTGGATTCGGATTTTCAAAGTTAAAAATCCTGACATTATCATCTATTAGCTGGGTATTCTTGAAAAAGTTACTTAAACTATCTATATGTGTTTTAGATCTTAAAAGTGGGATTAATTATAGTATCTACCTCATGGGGTTGTGAAAATTAAATATGATGCCCTGGCTGAGTGTGGTGGCTTATGCCCGTAATCCTAGCACTTTGGGAGGCTGAGGTGGGCAGGTCACCTGAGGTCAGGAGTTCAAGACAAGCCTGGTCAACATATTGAAACCCTGCCTCTCCTAAAAATTTAAAAAATTAGCCATGTGTGGTGGCGCTCACCTATAGTCCCAACTACTTGGGAGGCTGAGGCAGGAGAATTGCTTGAGCCTGGGAGGTGGAGGTTGTAGTGAGCTGAGACCACTCCACTGCACTCCAACCTCTAGCCTGGGTGACAGAGCAAGACTCTGTCAAAATATATATATATATATATATATATATATATATATATATATATATATATATAAAAGAAAATTAAATATGATGATCCATGTAAAGCCCCTCAAATAGTTGGATTCAATAAATGGCAGCTATTCCTGTTGTATGTTTCTTATAATTCATGTGTATGTCTGTGAAATTATCTAGATAATCCAAATCTCAAAATGGAGTAAACAATAGTGTTTACTTGCCAGCAGGCTTTTGCCCATGTTATTATGCCATGCCATATCATTGTTTCTCAAGATCTGTATAAGCTTTTTTATATCCACAATTTTTATGATCCATCTTGCCTCACTTCACCACAGAGAAGTACAAATTATATACCTGACATTTAAGGCCCTTCATATTCTAAACTTCTAACTTCTACAGCCTTGTTAATTACTGCTCCTTTCTATATTTCTAGCCAAGCTAAGTTACTCAGTACTAGGCACTCCTTAGCTTTTTTCTCTTTCCACCCTTAACACAGAAGGATTTCCAATAAGAAGGCTTATTCTTCCTCTGTATTTAGTGCTGATATTGTTTAAATGTTTCATCCTCTTTAAAACTCACGCTGAAATGTGACCTCTAATGGTGGGGGTGGGCCTGTGGGGAGGTGTTTGGTTCATGAGATTCCTCATGAATGACTTGATTCTGTCTTCAAGGTAATAAGTGGGTTCTCACGCTATGATTTCATGCAAGATGTTTGTTTAAAAGAGTGTAGCACCTTTTTCTTCACTCTCTCTTGCTCCCTCTCTTACAATGTGACATGCCTGCTCTCCATTCACCTTCCATCATAATTATAAGCTTCCTGAGGGTCTCGCAAGAAGGAGAACCTGCACTATAATTCTTGTACAGTCTTCAGAATACCTCCTTTATAATGGTAATTCATTTGATAAGTGGCAAATGCTATACCTATAATCTGTGATCCTATTTAAAGCTTTTGTATTTTTATTTTTGTGGGTGCATAGTACGTGTATATGTTTATGGGGTACATGAGATGTTTTTATACAGACATGCAGTGTGAAATAAGCTCAGCATAGAGAATGAGGCATCCATCCCTTCAATCATTTGTCCTTTGAGTCACAAAATATCCAATAACACTTATTTTTTTTGAGATGGAATCTTGCTGTGTCACCCAGGATGTAGTGCAGTGGTACAGTCTCAGCTCACTGACATCCATCTCCCGGGTTCAAGTGATTCTCCTACCTCAACCTCCCAAGTAGCTGGGACTACAGTTGCACACCACCATGCCTGGCTAACCAATAACACTCTTTAAGTTATTTTAAAATGTAAAGAGAAACAGCATATCTGATTATGCATAAATGGTATTTAAGGTCACATAAATTGTTACAAAGGTTATGTTTCCCCTATTTTTACTGAATTCCTTCCCATTTTTACCAAAACTATCAGAAGTTTAAACAGGCTTTCATCAGTATTATGAGATTCTGAATGGATTCTGTGTGGATTTTGCTAAGTGCCTTGCAGAGATTTGGGGCGTAATGTTTAGCTTTAGTTTTGACTTTTTGAAAAACTAATTAAAGGATATATGTTTTGATGTTTTGTTTGGCTCAAATTATGTCATTGTGACAAGCATAGGAATAATTTTTTAAATTGTTGTTTATTGTAATACTTTAAAGCAATTTCACTGATTTCTTGCACTGCTATATCATCAGCTGAAGCACGGTCACCTTTCCTTTTGGCATTATGTAAGATATCCCCTTTAAAATTAAAGAAATGATTTTCAATTTCTCGAATGGTTTTATGTTTTTCTCTCTCACCACATTGCAATTCACATGTCAGAAAAAGCTCAAAGATTCCACTTAAATGGTAGTCAAAAAAAAGCATGTTGTTTAATTGGCTCACTATTCCATAAATCTTGTGCTTCGAGCACTACCTTTTGTCAACCACTTGAAAGCAGGGAATATAAAGTGTGACTCTTAAGAACTGGGGTTCCGTTTCTCCACAGACATAGCAGAATCTGGAGTTCCAACCAGGTTTTTTCCAAAGTCATCTCCTTAGAATAGTACTGTCTATGTAGTCAGTAGGATAATGTTGCCATTAACTACAAGCACATCTGGAAACCCTCCTAAGGAAGTGTCATTAGATTCAGATTAATAAAGTACAAGGAAAAACAGTTTAATTACTTTATAATTGCATAACTCTTTCTTTTCCCAGTAAGAGATCTTTAAAAAAAATCTCTCTTTTTTGTTATTCATTCTTCCACAGCCACTCTTTTCAAATGAATATTCTCAGAACTACTATTTCCTTTTTCCTCCTTGCACAACAAATGTCTATGCTATTTATATTGCAGACATAAAAGATAAGAGTGATGAGGTGAGCTTCATACATTTCAACCTGATAAGCTGAGGGATTGTTTGTATTCATATTCTTTAAAATGATGCTGAAACAACATCCATAACATTTGAAAAAAAATAAGATAAAAAGACTGCCAGAAAGAGCACATATACTTTTCTTGTATTTATGATGTAATAATACTTTTTGCTTCTGATGGAGATATTGTCAGTAATGCTCACAGAAATCTTCCTAAAAGTTTTTTTAAAACAAATTTGTGTACAATACTATATAGTATTATTTAGGAAAAGTGAGCTTAGGTGAACTCCAAACATATTTCAACATTTTATAGAATGTTTATCACTCTATTTTGTAGGGTTTTCTTTTTAATCTACTTATGGGGTTTGTACGAACCGTATCATGCCTTAAAATACACATTTTTTTTAGAAATAATGAATTATTTGAGTTTTCTATACTCCTTATCATCAAGATTCTGTATCTTAGAACAATATTAAGACAACACATCCATTTACCACTTAAGACCTTGCAGCCTGAAGCTTGACATGCCAAAGCCACAACATACAGATTTTTTAGAGAATTCCAGGCAAACCATGTTGAAATGGCCTTGATCTCAACTGGCTTAGCTTTAGTCTGAGTCTTCGTCATTGAGGATTAATTTATTATAGACCTAATAAATATAACAACAAAAACAAGGGAATAACATAAGCATTTGTGATGTATTATACTTGACCAATTTTGGCTAACCACTGTTGATCCTGAGACAAATTGCTTAACCTCTCTGAGGCTCCATTTATTCATTTGTATTGGCAACTTACACAGGTTTATGAGGAGGGCCAGATGAGATGTTATGTGTGGAAGAGTGGGAGGGTGGTGAGGGATTGAAAACTACAAATATGGTGCAGTGTACATTGCTCCGGTATTGGGTGCACCAAAATCTCACAAATCACCACTATATAACTAACTCATAAAACCAAATACCACCTGTACCCCAACAACATATGAAAAAAAAAAAAAAACGAAGTACCTAACAAAGTGACAACCCAGAGCACAACCGACATCCAGCACATTTTCAAGGAATGAACGTATTTCCATGCCTTTTCTTTAGTAACAGGTTTGTGGTTCTGAAATGTATGAACATACTGCTTCAATTCTTCACACTGTCTTTCCTGTTAGAAAAATTTACCTGTTAGAAAGACTAGACATTTTTACTCTCACTCAGAAATAAAGGCGTTTATATGATAGTTATGTTTTTACATGCTAGGAAAATTTCACGTATTTACCGTGCATTATTAACAATAACTTGTTGAAAAAAATTAAGGGAAACTATTCAACTTTTATTTATATCTGTAAAAATTTGATCTAGGTTTCATAAGTAAGAAAGTGTCTTGAATTTCAAAGAGGAGGCAAATAAACCTATTTTCTCTTCTTCTCTCACATTTTTCACACTGCTGTCATCATCACACCCCTGTGACTATGAATATTACACAAGCAAACACTTATTTCTGCTCTTTACAAGGTCCATATAAAGAAACTCGTTTGCAATTCTGGCCTTTGAAAGAAGACAAAGAACGTAGGTAAATAAAGTTATAATTAAAGAGACATTTTAATTTTAACCAATCATTGAAGAACCACTCTCTCTGCTCATGAGGCGGGAGCGGGTCACAGAACTGCTATGGCGGGATAGTTGGTCACGAAACTCTGAGGCCATAAAGTAATAAAGAATTGGATCCAAAAGGCAGCAGACACTTGCAAGACACAGGCAAAAAGGGTGGAAATACAGTGTCATTCGGACAATGGGACAATTGCTAATGATGGTTTCCTTTACCAGGGTGTAAAAAATAAAGTTAATATGATAGGGAGTGAAGCAAATGAAGAAGACTGCAGCACACATGAACACCATCCGCACTGCTTTTTGCCTCTCACTGATCCCTTGGAAAGCCACTGGTGGCTGTCTCAAGGATATAGTAGTTTTCCAGGTACACCATGCGATGATGATGACTGGGATCACAAATCCTGCAAGCTCAGCAATTGTAATCATCCCGACCAATGCAACTGCATTCATTTGCTTGTATCCAAGATCAGCAAAACAGGACTTGTTGTTGTTCTCTAAGTCTGTGCTTCTCAGGATGGGAAATGGCAAACAGGCAGTCCCCACAATGATCCAGATGGCAGCACTGATGCCCATATCATACCTACGCTTCCAGTCTCTGGCCCTGAAGGGCTTGAGGAGAAAAAAACACCTCTGAAGACTGATGCACGTCAGGAAACAAATGCTGGCATACATGTTCAGATACTTTAGGTAGAAGCAGAGCAGGCAAAGGGCTCTCTGGAAAGGCCAGTGGTGGCTGATGTAATAGTAAATCCGGAGGGGTAGAGATAATACGTGAGCAAGGTCAGCCACAGAGAGGTTGATCATGAAAATTATAGCTTTATTTTTGTTGCTGATGAAGCGGCATAGAACCCACAAGGCTGCACTGTTAGCCAGAATACCAGGAATGAAAATGAGGATATAGGTGGTTGCATAGAGGGAGTACTGAAATTTCACATTAGTGACATTGCAGTAAGTCTCAGCAGTGCTGGTACTGTTGCTGCGCATCTTGAATGTTTCAGTATATTCGTCAAAGTAAGCCATGGATTTACAGTTCCTGTCCAAAGTAAAACAAAATAAAGAGTATAATGGTTAGTTAGTTCTTTAGCTAACATCTAGCTCTCTCTTTTATATTTATGGAGGCGCAGAATATTAGAATTAGAAGAGACCTGTTTACATATAAACAATTAGAGGCTCAAGGAAGATACAGTATTGATCCAAAGTCACCCTATGTAATAGTTAAGGAACCATACAATTGCCCATAACTGCCCTCCTAGATTCTCTAAGTTGTATTTTGCAGGCAAAAAATGTCTTGAAATAGCAAATCTTTTATTCTCACCACAGCAAAAACAGTATAGCATTTGAGTATATTTATTTTGCCTCCAAATTCATCTTGTCCAAAGCTCTGGTTAGAATGAATACTACTGACACCTAATTGCAATGGCAGAAATTCAGGCATACCTTTTATGTTCCCTTGCCTGTCCTTTGTCGACCATTTTGCCCACTGGGTCCTGGTTACTGCTGCTACTTCTTTTTTTTTTTTTTTTTTTTGAGACAGAGTCTTGCTCTGTCGCCCATGCTGGAGTGCAGTGGTGCGATATCTTGGCTTGCTGCAATGTCCGCCTCCGGGATTCAAGCGATTCTCCTGCCTCAGCCTCCTGAGTAGCTGCGACTACAGCTGTGTGTGACCACACCCGGTTAATATTTTGTGTTTTTACTAGAGACAGGGCTTCACCATGTTAGGCAAGATAGTCTCGATCTCCTGACATCATGATCCGCCTTCCTCAGCCTCCCAAAGTGCTGGGATTACAGGCATGAGCCACCATTTCCTGCCCCTGGCTTCTTATGTTGGAACCCCAGCACTTGGAAAATGGTCCTACCTCCAAAAGCCTGCATTGTCAGTGTCCTGGCTGATTTTCAAGACCTGAGAATGTGGTCCCATTATTCTATCATAATAGCTTGTGACTCTGAGGTTATCCTGCAGTTTGTCTCTCTCCCTAGGCTTGGATATCCAAATTTACATAATAAAGCTTTAATAATATATGAATTTATAGGCTGAAATAGAGTATTTTCCTTCTTGAAAATCTTCAAGGGGAAAAGACCAATTCTACCTCTAAGTAGAATCCTGCACTGCTGTGGCAGCCCTGACATGGCAAGTTATCCAACAGTCACAATGAACACTGCTTTGGGCACTAACAAAACAGGATCACTAAAACCACTTTTTGAAGACAGTTCAAAATGTAATGCTTTCTTTATTCATTAATCAATATGAAGAGATTTCTTCTTTTTTTGGACTTTCTTAATCATATTTTATGATTTAGTATTATTTTTATTATGTGTTATATTAAAGTATATAGAGAGTAGCGTAATCTTTAGAGATTATCAGAGGCTGGGCATGGAATTACGCTGATTGCCTGCAGATAAGAATGGCAAGGAGAGCAACAGATTCCTCATTTTGCTTTAACCATCTTGTAGAATTTCAGACTGGGAAGGACCTTTGGAAATCATTAAATTCAGCCTCCACATAATAGAGAGAGAAGCAAGGCCCAGAGAAAAGAGATTATAATGGCCACACAGCTATTAATGGAAGATCTGAGACTTGAAATGGGAGGACAAGGGGCCTTGCCTTCATGTATACCCTTCACCTCGTCTTTGTTTTTCTCCCCAAGACAAAGTTCATAAACATAGCTTCTGTGCATGTTGCAGGAATGTTTATTGTATTTCAAGCTAGAAGTGGAAAAAAATAATGTTCTGAGCTTGTTTCTCAGATGGGGAAGTGTTTTGTTGTTTATTATTTTTATTTTGTTTTGTTTTGTTTGAAGTAAGTTTACAAAAAACAAAGGAGTAACCTGGTTTTAGATTCTCCCTGTAAGTAGCAGAATGGCTTCCTAGCTGGTGTTAAGTCCTGCTCCAGGAAGTAGATTTGTGATAACAAAAACAGAGCCTCGGGGCTGGGCGCGGTGGCTCACGCCTCTAGTCCCAGCACTTTGGGAGGCCGAGGTGGTTGGATCACAAGGTCAAGAGATCGAGACCATCCTGGTCAACATGGTGAAACCCCGTCTCTACTAAAGATACAAAAAATTAGCTGGGCATGGTGGTGCGTGCCTGTAATCCCAGCTGCTCAGGAGGCTGAGGCAGGAGAATTGCCTGAACCCAGGAGGCGGAGGTTGCGTTGAGCCGAGATCGCGCCATTGCACTCCAGCCTGGGTAACAAGAGCGAAACTCCGTCTCAAAAAAAAAAAACCAGAGCCTCAAACGATGAATTTACAGATAAAAGACTGTGGATGTTATGAGCTGCTATTACTGTAAATAATACTTTTACTTTCCCCCCCATTCTATTCCACCTCACTATTTGCCCTCTTATTTGTTATATGTCTTAAATAGGCCGTCATTTTGCTTATATATGTGTTACTTAGAATGGAGGGTAGAAGGGGCACTCACAGGTGGAAGGATAGGAAATAATTATTATGCTGTGACCATCAAGGATGTATCCCAGAATCTGTAGTGGAAGTTTTCAAGCATATTATTTAATTCAGTTTTAACAACCATTCTAAGATGTAGGAACTATTACCACCCTATGATCTAGATAAAAAAAACTGAGCTTCAGAGATATTCAGTAAATTGCTTTAAATAGCAAAGCAAAAAATGGTAAAGATAAGATTTACTATCATTCCTGGCTTGCTCTGAAGCCTGTGGTATTTCCTCTCCCTGACTAGGAGGGGCTGCTTAGTAGAATAAGGCTGTCTTAGCTATCACTCCACATGCCTTTGCATGCTCATAGCTTAGCTCCCACTTATAAGTGAGAAGACCTGGTTTTTGGCTTTCCACTCCTGTGTTACTTCACTTAGAATAATGGCCTCCAACTCCATCCATGTTGCTACAAAAAACATTATTTCAATTTCACTGTGACACGTGAAGAGCACATTGTGGTAGAACTATTCTAATCCCATAGTAGGAACTCATAATCACATAGCACTAGAATTCCTCTAGTTAGTCAGTCAGAGTAGAACTAAGCACCTGTCCCTACTTATGCAACACAGTTCCCATCTCAACACCTACTTTGATTGCAGTATTGGCACTGGTTCTACTATCATCTATTGTCCACACACAGTCTGTGAAAGAGCAAAGAAAGAGCATCAGTGCATTACAATTTCAAGAACTGAGAATTGTTCATAACCCTACCCTCGTCCAGTCACACTTCCACTTTTACACTTAAAAAGAAATGGCAATTTGTTTTAGCTTCACTGGTGTAGAAAGAAATACCGCATATACTCACTCATAGGTGGGTGAGAAAAATAAGAACACATGGACACAGAGAGGCGGTCTACTATACACTGGGGACTGTTGGGGGGAATGGGGGAGGGACAGTGGGGGGGACTGGGGGGGATAGCCTGGGGATGAATACCAAGTGTGGGTGAGGGGGAGGAAGGCAGCAAAGCACACTGCCATGTGTGTACCTATGCAACTATCTTGCTCGTTCTGCACATGTACCCCCAAACCTATAATGCAATAAAAATTAAAAAAAAAAAAAAAAAAAGAAAGTTTCAGTTACTAAAGCGGAATGTTCTGTTAATACCTCCTTGTTAAAAAATGGAGCCCAATTATGCGAGAACAGCAAGCTAGTCGTCAAGTTCATACCTTTGTTCCACCCCCACCCCACCCGCTGTGGGTTCTTATCCCTCTGCAATTCACAGTTCATTGTGAGCTTAAAGATTTGCATGGCTTCCTTCCAAAAACCTCTTTTCTGCTTCAATCTGAAGAGATGGTAAGAAGGTCCCCCCGCCAAAGCTTCTTAGTGACCATTAAATGTGAAATCCCCGTGATGAGAAGAGGCAGAAGTATTTATTTAGAGGTTGAGCAGAAATGTAGACTCTCAGGGAGGGAGTATTTAGCTTGCTGTGGACAATTGTGTCATTTCTGAAATATAAGAAAAGAGAAGCTAAGAAGCCACCAACAAGAAAATGCTGGAAGGAAGGACTAAAATAAGAATATTCTCCTTCTCTCTGTTTCCCCACTCCATCTCTGTGTCTCTCTTTCTCTCTCTCTCTCTCTGTCCCTGTCTCTTTCTCTTCATCTCTCTGTCTCTCTATGACTCTGGCTCTATTGTTGTCTATTTGTGGGCAGTTTGCTCCCTTTGTGTTGCCAATTTCTCTCCCCTTCAATCTAGACATATTTGTGCTTCCTGTCTCACAGGGATGTGAGATTAGTGATTCATTCCTGAGTGCTTCCCTTTTCAGTCAGTGCTCTGACTCCTCTCCCAGACACTTAAGCTGAAAATTAGGGAGTAATTCTGACCCTTGCCACTGTATTTCCTCCCATGGACAATAAAAATCCAGGTGATCCTTCCTTCCATGTAAAATGCTCTCTAATCTATCTTCACCTCTACTGTCACCATCCTAATCCAGGCTACTGTCATCAACCCTATTGACTATTGCAACAGTTCCCTTACTGAACTGTTTGCATTCCAGTCCTTCCCCTAAAGTTCATTCCCCATACCATGTCTACCATTAACATTAAATATGACTACCACTCATTTAGAAATGAGTGTTTACACGCTAAACACTTTATTCATTATGTCATTCATTCTCACAGGAAGCCTATAATTATTTCCACATTGCAGGTGAGAAAATTGTGGCTCAAAGAGGTTAAATAAGTTGTGCAGAAGTCACAAAATTCATGTCTTGTTCCTTTTTAATCCCGGTCTATGGGTCTGAGAGACCTTAACCACCAACTCAATCTGGATAATCCTATACATCATTACACGCTCTCACATTCTCTATTCTTTCTCTTTGTAACATCAACATTTGTAATTTGGGTTTTTAAAATTTGTTTATTGGTTGTTACTCTCACTATGCTGGTAAGTCCGTCAGTGCCACAAAAAGATCTCCTTTGTTCATCACTATATAGCCAAGACCCAGCCTAGTAAGCACTCAAAGAATATATAAAAAGTATAATTGGACTGCATTGCTTACATAATAGTTCAAAGTTTCTGTTTAGAAGGATTAAGCACAAATAAAAAAAACCCTTGATATATCAACAAATACATTTCTGATGCCTACCATTTCCCTAAAAGGTTGTCTTCTGACATGGGCTGCACCTACCAATATTCCCTACACCTATCCTTTTCACCTCAGAAAAGCCATACCTGTAGAGGCCTGAGAAAGAGAAAATGAATTAATTTAGAAATATTATTTAGAAATAATATTTAGGTGGTCAGACATATCCTATGGATAGAAACTAGGTAGCCATAAGTTAACTAACCATAAGAGATTTCAAACATTCCATGAAAGAGGTAACGACGACATTTCTGTGGAAGCAGAAATAATGCCTGAGTAGAAAAGAAAGATTGGAAGTCAATTTTTTAATAAGCAGGTTTGGGAGTGGGCAGGATCATGAAAGATTTTTAATGCACTTCATAAGGAATCATCAAAGGATTCTGCAAAGATATGTGATATCACCATAATTGAGTTTTAGACAGGTCAGTCTGGTGGCCGGGCACAGTAGCTCACACCTGTAATCCCAGCATTTTGGGATGTCCAGGTGGGCAGATTGCTTGAGCTCAGGAGTTTGAGACCAGCCTGGGTAACATGGCAAAATCTTGTCTCCACCAAAAAAATATGAAAATTAGCTGGGTGCATTTGTGCGCATATGTGTTCCCAGCCACTCAGGAGGCTGAGGTGGGAGGATTGCTTGAGCCAGGGAGGCAGACGTTGCAGTGAGCCAAGATTGCACCACTCCACTCCAGCCTGTGTGACAGAGCAAGATACTGTCTCAAAAATAAGTAACTAAATAATATTTTTAAAATAAATTAATAGAAAATAGAAAGGTCATGCTGGCAACCCTGTGGAAGATGAATTTTAAAAAATGGGACACAGGGAATCCAAATCACTTTGGGAGTGTGTAGGAAGTCACAGTTCAGGTTTGTGTGACTGAGGGTTTTTTTGGACATAGTATTTTCAGTGCTAAAACTGTGACAGTCTAAGGCAAAGGGAATAGTTGATCACCCTATTACATTACAATTTAAAGTAAAAGTCACATATCAAATTGAACAATTTTGAAAACTGCTTGAGGAGTCAAAGATAATTTCATTTATAAAATATGAAATGTTATAAAAAAAGTATCACAGTTTTGCATTTTTCCAGAGCAACTTCATATGAAGCAACCCTAGCATCCACTTCCGCTGACAATCTGAATCAATTCACCTCTTTCTTATTCCAGTAGTTTTCAGTGTAGTACTATATGCCAACCCTCATCAATTCCTACCTCTTCAAATGGTTTTCTCTCTCTAACATAATGACTGAGCTTCACTACAAATTGTACTATACTAACTTGCATCATACATTTTCAGAAATCTTCAATAGCTAAATGTCTCCATTTCTCCTAGCCTCACATAGCATCCTCCCTCATCTTATTTCCTCCTGTGTCTAACCCAGAATAAATAGTTGGCCAAATTAGCCACTCTAACACAAGAACATACAATTTCTTTGTTCTCCATTCTTCTGCTGCACCAGCCTGGCATGGCCCTAATCCCAGGTTAAGTTCATAACCCATATTCTTTCTTACTATCCAAAAGGCTAAATTTTCCTGTTAAAATACCAGTATGCTTTTTAAATGGCACAAGTAGAAATTAATGATCTCCAATCTAAGATTTTTTTCCTCTCGCTTCTTTTTGCATGAGCCTAATTAGTATCTTCTTCTATTCCCACAGTGGTTAATCAGCCCTTTTACTATGCTACCAAAGCTTCTTTCTCTCTCTCCTGTTCTCCATCCCCCACTTTTTTCAGAATATTCTTTGTTTTACCCCTTAGCTCAAAGAGTAAATTAAGATTATTAGGTGAGAAGAAATCAACTTCATCTATTGTCCTTTCCCAACATACACACTTTTATTTGTAGCTGCACTCTTCTTACTTCCCAGCACAGCTATCCTTCCTGTTGCTCCAGATGAATTATCACAGTCTTCTTACCTCCCTCAGGATACTCTTTCATTGATTGCTTCCTTTCACTACTAGAAAATCATGGTTTCCTGCATCCTCAGCTAGATCTTTGTCATCAAGTCTCTCTGGCTCCCAAGGTAATTTTCTTGTCTATGCACCTTATTCTAGCTCTTTGTTGCCTTCCTGCCCTTCTCTTAATGGTTTTTAAAACCAATCTTTTCTTTTCTTCACTTTTTATCCATTCTTTAATGCACTTCAAGGTGGCATACATGGCCCCACAACCTCACTTCAGTCAGTACTTCTGTGGCTGTGAATTACTTAGACAGAGGTGAGAATAGAATTCCCAGTGCCTCCAATACCAGTCTTACAGAAGTAATTACTCTTGGTATCTCTAGTTGGAAGTGCTCTCTACAGAGTACATACTTCCTATTCCAAAGATCAGTACCATTGATAGAGATGTCTTTTCACGTGAAAGAAGGGTCTGTTGATGCATGCCAAATCCTGAAGGGAATGACCAGCATAGAGTTTTAATCTAACAAGAAAAGCAGAAAAATCAGCTACCATCTCTGAAATAACAGGATTCACCACTTACAAACTGTGACTCTAAATACTGTACAGCCATACAAAGAATGAGATAATTTCCTTTGCAAGGACATGGACAGAGTTGGAAGTCATTATCCTCAGCAATCTAATGCAGGAACGAAAAACCAAGCACCACATGTTGTCACTTAAAAGTGGGAGCTGAATGATGAGAACACATGGACACATAGTGAGGAACAACAAACACTGGAGTCTGTTGGGGGCTGTGGGGTGAAAGAGAGCATCAAGAAAAATAGCTAATGGATGCTGGGCTTAATACCTAGGTGATCTGTGCAGCAAATGACTATAACACACATTTACCTATGTAACAACCCTGCACATCCTGCACATGTACCCATAAACTTAAAATGAAAGTTGAAGAAAAAAATAGGGAAAAAAACAAAAAGAAAAATCAAAGTGTGGCTCCAAGATGTTCCTGATAATAAGAATGTCACAAAGTTATGACTAAAACACCATCAAATTCCTCTTAACCTGGAGCCTTTTTCATAGGTGAGTATTTTACTTCTCAATATCACATCTCAACTCCCATTTTATCCTCACATTGGGCATCTCTATTCTCGCTCCCCTCTTCTTTGAACTCCTACTGAGTTTATAGGCTTAACTGTGAGAATGCAATCTCACTGAGGGAATATTCTACATCTTAAACTTTCCTCTCATTCACTTTGACTAGCAAAGGGTTAGGCATGCAATAGGGGTTACGTTCAAATGCATTGGTTTATAAAAGTAAGACTATGGAGCATAGGCACGTATTAGCAGAGCTTTAGGCATTTTTACTTCTAAAGTCTCTCCCATGAACCACTCTCCCAAGTGACAGCCATATTTTTTCCCCTTTCTGCTACTCAAGAAAATGTGGTCAAAACAAGAATAATAAGGTTTTGGTCTAAGAAATCTGGACACCTAAGAGCTCCAAGCAGGCAATCCAGCTTTCTATTTGAAATCCAACAGAAATCCCATAAGCTTAATTAAAAATTGGATCACCAAAAACTTTATTTAGTGGAAATAACTAAGTGTTTTCTCAGAATACAAAGGCATGGCAGGTCTTTAAATATGATTCATAGGAGCTCAGTCTAATATCTTAGTAGGTACCAATATCATCTACCTAACAGCAGCTGCTCTTCCCAACCAACTACCTCAACATTGTGGTTTTCACAAAGGTACAGCCAAAGTGAGCTTATGTTACTATGGCATCAGAATTTATATCAGTTTCCTAAAGTCCCAGTCAAGATATTTCCACATCCTATCACTAGCTAAGTGCTGTTCATATGTTACCTTTAATCTTTGTAGGAATTCTGAGTGACTTATTATTATACACTCCTACAGATTAGAAAATTGAGTCTCAGCAGTTCAGAGTTGTTATGATTTCAGCTGTAATAAGGCTTTTCATAAGCACAGAAAGCTAAAATAACTTTTAACTGAATAACTTGTTATACGGACAGAAACATATTTTAAAGTGGTGTTTCTATGGGTAAGACTGTTCCTCAAAGGTAAAAAAAAAAAGCTATTGTTCTCAGTTCTAGTTCTAGCAGTTTTATGCATATGCATTATGCATATATGGCATATTGCTGCACACCAGGTGTCAGGATAGAATTATATAAAAACTAACGTTCTTTATGGAGCTGTGCTTATGAATTCAAATCATAATAAATCTGTAGATAGAAGTACTGGAACAATTTCCTTACAACAGAAGTGATCTGAATAGGACAAGACTTGTTGTGGGACAGAGAAGACTTAAAAGCAGTAGAATATGTTGAAAAGACTACTGGATTTGGAGCTAAGATACTTAGACTTCCGTAATATTTACTCTTTGTGCTGCTCTGATATGCTCTTTCCCTGCTCTGAGTTTCATTTCCTCATTGTTAAAATAATATGATTTGAATGACATGAACTTTAACTTCCTTCTAGCTCCCATTTGGCATAATTTTATGAGAATTCCCCCTATGGACCCTGCCCCTAACCAATACCATCACCACTGCCACTGCCGCCACTTATGCAGCTGGTACCAACTCTATAAATCTTCACTCTCAATCTTCCCTGTCTTTTCACCACTCATCATTAAGTCACTGGCACCACTAAATAAACATGTTTATCAAATTTACTTCTTCATTTTATTTAATGCTGAGGCCCGTCTGTGGGCTTGTCATCCTGGGAGGAGAATTAAATAGAGAAAGAAAGTTGCTGATGGGGGCCCCTCCCCCTCTCTAGAGGACAACTTTTACATGTCATCTGGGAACTTAACTTGCTTTGCCTCATCTTACCTTTTTCTTTTATTTTTAGCCACTGAATTTCACATGAATTATCCAATCCAATCTGATCTCCGTGACTCCGGTGTTCTTGATTCAACAGCTCACAACCGAAACCAAAAAGTAGCAGCTAGAATTGGGAACTCTGCTGTTTCCTGAATAAATCTACATCAACTCCAAATAAGCCTATATGACATCAGAAACACACAGATTTGGACACATCCTGCAAGTATAGACATTTTCTTTTTAGGGGAAGTGAAAATTATTTTTATCCTTAAAATGAACTAAAGCAATTAGAACATTAACAAAACAACAACTTAAAGTTTGAATTGAACTTTCACGTATGAATTTTATTGGATTTTCAATCATTTAGGAAGGTGGCCTAACTAAATATTATTTTTGCCATTGTGGCAGCATTTTATAGGTGGAAATAATCATGCTCTTTTGGAAGTCCTGGTATCATATCATTTCTCAGTTGTTGGCTTTCTGGCCTGAAACAATTTACTTCATATTCCCAGGCTTCAGTTTCCTCTTTTGTAAAATTCTAATAGCTCCTGCCACATAAATTGTTTTGAATATTAAAGAAAAATGTGTGTGAAAATAATAATCAGAGTAAACAAACAAACCACTCAGTGGAAGAAAATATTTGCAGACTATGCATCTGACAAAGGACTAGAAACTAGAATCTACAAGGGACTCAAACAAGTCAGCAATAGAAAAACAAATCATCCCGTTAAAAAGTGGGCAAAGGACATAAACAGACATTCCTTAAAAGAAGATATAAAAATAGCCAACACACATGAAAAAAATACTCGACATCACTAATCATCAGAGAAAACCAGAGTGAAATAGCAACTTACTGCAAGAATGACCATTATTAAAAAGTCAAAAAACAATAGATGCTGGTGTGTGTGGATACAAGAGAATGCGTCTATGTTGCTAGTAAGAATGTAAATTAGTACAACTTGTATGGAAAACGGTATGGAGATTCCTTAAAGAGCTACAAGTAAATCTACCATTTGATACAGCAATCCTACTAATCACAATTGCAAAGATGTGAAATAAATCTATGTGCCAATTGACTAACGAATGGATAAAGAAAATGTGGTGTAATATACCATGGAATGCTTCTTAGCCATAAAACAGATTGAAATAATGTATTTTGCAGTAACCTGGGTGGAGCTTGCGTCCACTATTCTAACTAAAGTAACACAGGAGTGAAAAACCAAAATCCAGATATTCTCACTTATAAGTGACAGATAAGCTATGGTTATGCAAAGGTATACAGAGTGATAAATGGATGATAGAGACTCAGAAGCGGGAGGTTGAGACAGGCTTGACACAAAAATATTACACATTCGGTACAATGTATACTACTCACGTGGTGGATACGCTAAAAATCTCAGAATTTACTGGTATATAATTCATCCATGTAACAAAAAAAAGCACTTGTAGTTCTAAAACTATTAAAATACAAATTTAAAAATAAGTATGTGAAAGTACCTATTTTCACATCTGATACACAGTAAGCGTTAAATAAATGCAAGTTTATTTTCTCTTTATTTGTATACAAAGTCATCTCCAAGGGCCTTTGGTTGGATCCTGTACATTTCCAGGTTTAGAACATCTCCTAAGAAGTGTAACTTTAACAGAGGACTAGAAGATCTAGAGCAGTATTTTTTTTTTTTTTTTTTTTTTTTTTTTTTGAGACGGAGTTTCACTCTTGTTACCCAGGCTGGAGTGCAATGGTGCGATCTCGGCTCACTGCAACCTCTGCCTCCTGGATTCAGGCAATTCTCCTGCCTCAGCTTCCTGAGTAGCTGGGATTGCAGGCATACACCACCATGCCCAGCTAATTTTTTGTATTTTTAGTAGAGACGGGGTTTCACCATTTTGACCAGGATGGTCTCCATCTCTTCACCTCGTGATCCACCTGCCTCAGCCTCCAAGCAGTAATTTTTAAAGTGAGAGGTAGAAAATAAGTACTACTTGAAAAAACATATTCTTTATCATAAAAAATTGAAAAAAATAAAAATGTTATTATTTCTCTAATACAAACTATGAAAGTACAGATCTACAAAATCTTCTTGGCTGTTTGACACTTAGTACTTGAGAAATGTCAATGTGATGGAGCAGATTTTCCTACAAGTTCAGGGTCCGGTTTCTAGGAAGGCAAGTTCACAATAATCTTGTGGTGAAATATTTCTGTTTCTCAAAGGGAACCTTGGCTTTAAAAGATTGAGAAATGCTGATTCAGTGTCATTGTCACTGTGGAAATAAGATTTCAGCAAGTTTTATCTTTTTTCTTGCATTTTATCATTTTTAAAAAAGGGAAGTTACTTACAAAGCATTTGCTTGTGTTCTAAAAGTTGAAGCTCTCATGAATTCCTGAAATAAATATAATGGCCATTGGGAAAGGATACTTGGTTCTCTTGGAGATCTAAACGACATTTCCCGAGTGTCCTGTCTAGATAGATTTCCCTATTATGGCCCCATTATTCACAACTTCGTGACATTTAATTCTTAGATATCTAACGGCCTATATCAAATCATTTTACTGCTAGGTAGGAAATTAGAAACCATGTATTCCAAGCCCTATCCCATTATAATAGATAAGATTATTGAGACCTGCAGAAATGAAATAACTCACCAAAGACCACACAGGTCATTGGCAGAACTTGAACTATGACACAGACTTCGGACTCCTTGTGTATTGATCTATCTACTTCATCACTCTACCTGTGATGTATATGAACTGATGCTAGGTAAAAACTTCCCTGCAAAATATACAGATCTGAAGTATAAGTAAACCTTTTGGACAAAAGGTTTTAAAATAAATCATAGACCCCCAGGAAGCCATTGTCCTGATTGTTAGAACTTGTAGAAAGTCTCATTTTACTACAAACAGCTCTGTTCTCTTTGTTTGAGCCAAGACAGAGCTGTAGGAGACATAGGCTGGCCTGTCTTTTAAGACACCAACTCACGTACTTCAAACCAATACCACCCAGAAATGTGTGTACTCATTTGGTGTCTTTGGATTTGAGTAGTCTGTACAACTTAAACTCTACAACTTTCCCAGTTGAGCCCCCCAAAAAACTGCATTTGGCCAAAGAATCTGTGTTTAACAGGAACCATCGCAAAAACAATTGCCCCAAATGTGTGGTCTGATTCTGAGAATACACCATTTTCTTTCTCTGTATACCTGTATTTCATCTGCTCTCATAAGTGATTAATTTTACTGTGTTGCAATTGCTAAGAGACAGATTCTCCAATTAATAGACATTATAATGACTCCACACATCCATTTGAACAACTGAAATAAAAATATTTTCACTTGCAGGATTCTTGGAACTGAGCCTATTTTCCCAGAAAGCACAGCAAAATCTGGTATCACTCTATCCAGACTAATCTTGGTTCCAGTTGATTTGGCACAGTCTCCCTTCAGGGACTCCCTAGCTGAAAGTCTCCTTTCAATTTAGTCATCTTAGCTCAGAATGAGAGAGTTGCTAGCATTCAGAGTAATAACTGAATAACTGAAGCAATAATAACTGAAAAAATGAGTGCCTCACTCATGGGCTCTCCTATCCAGTAAGGCTGAATTTCGGTCAAAAAGTA
This sequence comes from Saguinus oedipus, assembly GCA_031835075.1. Taxonomy (NCBI): domain Eukaryota; kingdom Metazoa; phylum Chordata; class Mammalia; order Primates; family Cebidae; genus Saguinus; species Saguinus oedipus. The sequence goes on along the minus strand of CM063191.1, from coordinate 75,676,552 downwards.
GCTTTCAAAGGATCAAGGAACCACTCTGAGCAGACTCTGAAGTCACCTTGGATATTTTCTCCCTTTCTAAACTGAAAAATGACAAAGTCACAAATATGTTTATAGTATTCTCTGGGAGGTGCAAGCTGCTGTAGGGGAAAGGGAACATGAATTTAAAGACACAGGTCCTCGTTCCACCTATACCACTAACAAACTGAGTGAACATAAGTGTCTTCACTTCACTGCCTCTCAGTTTCCCTGACTGTATTATGAGGAATTTGGACCTCTAAGCCCCCAGAGTATATTGTCTTGCTTTCTACTATTTGTCTCGGTATCTCTGAAAGTTAAATTTTCCAAAGCAAGATTTTCACACCTAAAAATCTTTTTTCATTATGTAGCTAGATAAATTATACACCATAAAAAATCAAATTGCCTCTTATTGGCTGAATATGTCAAGTTGTCCCAGTGAGTCTCACTGTGCACTTTTCTTACCACTTTGTACCATCTTCCTTGGTCCCACTCTATAAAGAGCCCTCATCAAAGAGTGAGCTGCATCACAGACTCCATGCTCCTGGCATAATGAAGAGGACTGATGGCATTAACCTTAACTTTGGACTCTGGTCAAACTTAACAGTAGTTAACTTTGCTCCTGTTATAAGAGGTCTGAGATGAGAAACCAGGGACAATTTAAATACAGACACTGGCCCCACATCCACCTCTGTTCTGATCTTTATGATCACACCAGTCTTCCCACATGAAACCACCAATCCCCAGGTGCTAGGCATTAACTTACCCTGGAGCTTAGCTGGGATAAGCACTCTTGTTTCTTTGCAGGGAGCAAAGGGTAAAAAGCTTTACTCTGGCAGGATGGATCCTGCTAATAACTGACACATTTGTTGTTGAAAGAGGAAGTTGAGTTTATCTAGTGTCTCACCACAGAAACCTTATTTTCACAGAGGAAAGGTAAGTCCCTTGAGCAAATGACGTTACTCCAATTTCATTTTTTTTAATTTAATTGGTGGAGAGAAATTCAAATAGCAGGGAGTCAGAGGCTATACATACTCACACAATGGCTGTATAGCAGCCTTCCTCACCTTATCTCTATCCTTGACAACTGATATACCTAGACTCTCACTAGATTCCAGTAGGTTCCATGGTAAGATGAAATTTTCAGGCAAATCTAAAGAGTGTTTACCTAGTAACAGGAAAGCTGCAGCTTGTGCAAGCCTGAGAGGCAAAGGCTGAGGGAACCTAAAAAATACAAGTTAAAATTAGAAACAGTAGAAGTACCTCTGCTGAACATGTTCCCTCCATCTGGAGTGCCTTTCTCCCAACCCTTTCATCTTGAGGCTCACAATGTAAAACATAGTTTGGATTATTTTTGTATATTTATTAACACTTTACTAGACTACACATTGCTTGAGGGCAAAGATCATGTTTGACTCATAGCTGTATTCCCAACTTGTCCAGCACAAGGCATTTTCATGAATTGTTATTAAATAAATACATATGGGAATTAATGAATAAACAAATGCTCAAAGAATGCATGAATAAATGAATGAACATTATTGATTAGTCTCCCTTCAGTGTACTAAAATTCTTGTATATGGGGCTTCAAAACCATGTGAATACAGAAAGATCACACGCTTGAGGACTATAGTGTCAACTAAGTCTGAGAGTAGTTTTGAGAAACCAAGTTTAAAATGCAGTGCAAACTTCTGTGGATATGTAAGCAAACCACATTCAAAACCCAGGACCAGTAGCTGCAAAGAGCTTTCTGAGTAACAATCATAGCAAAGGAGATGAAATAATTACTGTAGGATGGGTCAAACTGGAGAATTTTGACTCATGGATAAGACTGATTAAAGAAAAAAGTTGATGACAACATTCTTACAGGAGGGCAACATGGATAAGCAACAAGCTCTTTTTATAGCACTGGAACTTCTAGCGAACTGAGTAGAACCACACTCAACACTCAAAGATGTCCAACACAAATCACAAGAGTGTCAGGAGATAAAAAAGAGAAGGTGTCAGCATTGGAAACTAAGAGCTTGGAAACGTCATAAGTTGTGAAGACTGGCAAAGGGAGACGGTACTCATCCTGGCTGATGTATGTCAAATGAGACAAGTTTAATCTTGCAATCCCCTTCTTAATTTTGATTTCAAATATTTATTCGGCTCCTATCTGTTGTTAATTTAGCTTTCCGACTTGGCATCCCTACTGAAAAGAGAATATACTGACAGGCCAATCCAAATCTCAGTCAATTTGGCAGTTCTTTTCCTCACTATAGCCAGTATGAGCCAGTTTTCTTAGGGTAATATTCTCTTTTGAACAAACAAACAAACAAAAGTTCCAGACCTGTAAAACCCTGGGATAGAGAAAAAAAATAAATCCTTTTCTTACTATCATCACCACATCCCAACTTTATTTCATAGACGAAACCTTCACATCGTGAGAAGGAAGTCTGCCAGTTTACTTCATTTCTGTCTTGCACGCAAGTATGCTCTTCTAACACAAAACCTAAAAAGGGAAGTAAAAGAAAACCAGAAGTCAGTGTCTCAATTCAAATGTAGAAAAATTTTAACTCAAGTAAATTTGGAGTGTTAATTATTGATGTGATTTGCCTCTGTGTCCCCTCCCAAATCTCATCTTGAATTGTGCTCCATAAATTCCCATGTGTTGTGGGAGGGACCTAGTGGGAGATCATTTGAATCATGGGAACAGTTTCCTCCACACTGTTCTCCTGGTAGTTAGTAAGTCTCATGAGACCTGACATTTTTATGAGAGGTTTCTGCTTTTGCATTTTTCTCATTTTCTCTTGCTGCCACCATGTAAGAAGTGCCTTTTGCCTCCTACCATGACTGTGAGGCTTCCCCAGCCATGTGGGACTGTAAGTTCTATTAAACTTCTTTTGCTTTCCAGTCTCAGGTATGTCTTTATCAGCAGCATGAAAATGAACTATTACAATTATAATAAACAAATCTGTGGAGAAACAAAGCAAGCTGATAACCTAACAATCATCTTCAATTAACTTTTAGAAGAAAGTATTTTAGTTACTAGGTGTGACTTAGGGTCCACAAATCATTATAAACTGAAACCAAGTAATAAGTACCCTAATTATAAGAGTCTTAAAAGTAGTGCAGTTGTACTATTTTACCAATATTTTTAAATTCTTCCCTTATTCTTATGTATGTCATCAAAGTTTACTTTAATTGATAAATTATGTCTCCCATAGGCTGGGGAAAATTCATGATTTGGTGCTTCAAAGTCTTTTAATTTTAACTGTATCAATAAATGAGGAGTGATAGCTATTGTTGAGGATGTTATTCATTACCATGTATTGTGTTTCCCAGGGAACCCCAGAGCTCTATGTGATTTAGTATTAGGAGAAGCTAGATTTTTTTATTGCATTTTAGGTTTTGGGGTACATGTGAAGAACATGAAAGATAGTTGCATAGGTAGAAGCTAGATTTTTTCCCTAAGCAAATGGTTAGATTTTATTTTTTATGAACACTGACTTTATAATTGGTCATGTGTCTCTTTTACAAAGTCTGAAATCTTGAACCAACTTAGAGTCTACTGGTAGCAAGTGTGGAGATATTTTATGGTGTGCTTTGTGGGATTTGTTATCATATCTCAATTTTTATGTCTTTGCCAATTTTATTATTATTACTATTTAACTACTCTTAACTTATATTACCTTCTTATAACATTCTTCCTTTGAAACAATTTCCACTCCTTTCTGGAACATTAGTGGAATCAAAAAATTAAAAATAAAGGACAGAGTGAACTGCAAACCTCAATTCTTTTTTAATTAGAGCTAGTGAAACTAAATTGCTTCAGATAAACTACCATCAAGAGTTTTCCATGTCTGATTATATATCTGCAGGGTATTCCTAAGCATTTTTAGAAACTAATCATTTAACAAATACGTAATGAACTACAACAATGAGAAATTTCTCCAAAGCTGTATAGGAAAGCTGGGTTTCAGAAGCAAAAACTGTGTTTCCTATCCTTCAAGATTCCACAGTTTAAGTGACAAGTTAATTACTCATAAAATAATTAGAAAATATAGCATAGTATATGATTTAGTGTTAATTTGTGTGAAAATTAAGAAGACAAATTAACTATGGGCTGAATCTGTTGGAGGTGATTTTCTGGTCCTTTCTTGATGGGCAAGTTTTGCTTAAAGCAGTGTCTCCCAAAATATAAAATATGTCTTAGTGGAGACATATGAAGGTTTGTTGTATTTTAGATGGTATGAAGAAAAGCTTAAAAATTAAAGCTATATATTCATTAAATCTTTCAAATATAATAAAATTAGCCATACAAATATATTATTTCTTAGATAATATATCTTAAGAAGAGGCTAAAGTGGATAACTAAATTTTTAATCCTGTGATTATTTAAGAAAAACTACAAAAGAAACCCCACAAAACTATAGACGATATGCAAATAATAAAATCAGCAGAGGAACACTTGAGTGTCTGAAGTTCAGAAAATTTAAAGAGAGTACAAGAGGCAAGGGATTCCAGGAGAGAGAAGGAATATTGCCAAGTACATGAATGGAGAATAAACATGTACTGTTTGTGTGAAAGTGAGGACAAAATTTTGTCTGACCCATAGAGCATGGTAGGAAACAGAGAGAAAGAAGCTTGGAGGATGGAGTTCTACAAACATGTCTTAGAGTATACAAGTCCTGGGATACAGGAAATAATTGAAAGAACATAAATAGAGTTGGAGAAGGGAAAATAAAATTATTATTGAGTATTTTCCATGTCCTATAACCATTCTAGGCAACTTGCACACATCATCTAATTTAATTCATCAATCCTATGGAATAGGGACTAATATTATCTCCCATTTTAACAATTAATAAATTGAAGTGCAGAGAAATTAGTTAGCTTTTCAAAGATTATAAACAAGGAAGTGGGAGAGGCAAGATTCAGATTCACATCTCTCTGGCTGTATAACCTGCTTTCTTTCTACTGTTCTCTGAATGATCACTGAGACAATAGTGCACAGAATGGATTGCAGGAGGGGGCAAAAGAGGAGGTGAAGATCTCTTTTAGAGGTTAGATCATTATGTTCGAGGTAATTAGAGCCTGAACTGGAACAATAACAATAATTAAAAAAGAAGGTAGTTCAAAAAATATTTTTCTCAAATAACTCTTAAAACTGTAATCAGCAAAATGAAAGAGGAAATGAATTTTCATGAATAAGAATAAATAAAACTTTGAAAGGATTCAATATTTGCATATTTTCCATTAAGACATTTTTAGAGTCATATGAGGAAGTATAACTTCTTTCAGGGAAAAAAAAACATACTTTGTAGCTGGAAGATAGGTTCTTTTTTTCTGAAACTCAAAGGCTTGTTTTGGAGACAGGTTTAGCACATGGCCAGTTCTTGAGGGCCCCTGTGAGGAATCTGTAGTCTTGACAAGGAAAATGATTCACTTAACATGAATTTTTAATAAATTGTGTTTCAGAAAATGTTCATAAGAAGAGATTTTATTCAGTCAAATTACAGGCCATTTGGGTCAATGTGTGAATTAACTAGAAAAATGAGATTTCAATAAATTGTGAGTGATCTCTTAGGTGACCATTTAGTCAAAGCCATAAACAATGAGCAAGAAGCCAAGGAATGAGGCAAAGACTGGCATCTCTTGTCTCAGTTTTACACTTCAGGCATTTTGCTATGAGACTTATTAACTTTCATATGTGTCACCAGGATTGACTATTGAGAAAATAGTGCAATAGTTGAAGACTATATTTGCACCCTATTTTTCCCTACTAGCCTTTTTGTTCATCATTCTTCTCAAGAATATGGTTATGTTTCCAGACCCTCTGGGCTTCTATTCTTACAAAATAATGTGGTCTGAATAGACCCTTCATATTAAAACAGAAAAAAAGTATTTAGGAAGTGAGTACTACAAACACAGAATAATAGGTTCTAACTGTCTGCAATTTTAGGCACCGACAAGCAATGGAAGATTTTCCAAATCAACATTCCTCAAATAAGTAATACTTCTTTTAAAAAAAAGTATTTAATGAATACTTCACATATTCATTAAAATAATAAATTTGTTACATGTTAATAAAAATAACACATTTTTATAAAATATAACTACTTTACCAAAATAGAAGAAGAGTGGCATTGTTTTACATTTTTGCAAACTTTGAAATCTCTGGCTTAACAGAAGGTAGTTGGATTCTCATATCTTGTTTTGCATTCAATCTGTTGTAATATGTTGTTTTAGTTGCAATATTGGAAAAAATCTGGCCTCACATGAATGAGTATGTAGATAAAAAAAGGGAGGAGTGTTTTAATAGCCTTTTCAGAAAAATGTACAAATTTTTTCTTTCATATCATACCAAAATTAGATAAGCAGTAGCTTTTTACAAGATAATTGCAGTGTGGATTCTGAAAACATACTTATAAATATTTTTCATTATATTTCAATATAATTCATTGGTCTAGCTTGTACTTTTAATGATTCTTTTAAGTGTGCATTATTAATAACAACCTGCTTTGGTCTTTTGGAAAATATACCTTCACTGATTTATGCAAATGTTGACATAGTTTACCATACAGTATCACAAATACATCACATTTGTTAATATCACTACTAGTCTCATCAGAAAACTAATTAATAAAAAGCAATGAAGTTCATGTTGACAGGTGCAGATTTTTCAAAGTTCTAATTTTAACTTGAAAATTCAATTTTTATCATTGGCAACAAATACTTGTCATTTGATTTCCTCAAAGTGACAGACTTACTTCAGTCACTTAAAAATATTTTCCAAATACAAACATATAAATAACCAGAATTTTCTTTCAAATCTTCTTTCAAGTAAAAGTGGTGTTCCATGAAAATTATTTCTAATTCACCACAAATCTTATAAAAGTATACAGGTACTTTTCCTTTAGACAACCATTAGTGTGGACAAGTACTTTATACATGTTTTCCATTTTTTTACAACTGAATATTAAAAAGGTGTTTACTCTGGGTCAATACTCAATAAAATGGTGAAGTAAGAACATTCAAAACTGCACTCCGGTAAGAAAAGAATGAGAACACTGGAGAAATTATCAAAATAGACTTCTTCAGAACTTTGGAAATTAAAGCCTTGCAACAATTCAGAGAGTGTATACTAGAGGAAAAAAATGGCTGAGTATTGGTAAGAACAATGAACTTTTTTGTATTTTAGCTTGATTCCCATCATGCTCTCCTAAGCCTTGAAAACCAATAGTTTGCTACCAGAGTGAAAACCAGCAATCCGGCAGCCACTGACAACGTTAAAATTAGGTTGGAAGTCTTCCAAAGCAGCATTCCAAGAGAATTGTCATTATTGGATCTGTCTGAAAATATCCTGGAAAATGCCATTAAGAGGGCTTCTTTGACCTGACTCAGAGATCTGCTGCTCTGAACAGCATTTTTCCCTGAGGACATTTATCAAAAATATTGTCAGTAATTGTTTAAGATCATGGGTGCCTAAAATGGTAGATAATTGGGGAAGACATTAACCTAATCAAAATGTTCAAAAAGAAAAGCTAGAGAATAATAAGCACATAAGGGGCTTTAAATAGCTTTGGCATATTCCTGGAAATATGAAGACTTCACAAATGTGTAAGGTTAGGTGCATCCCCAAAGCTGTGCACCTGCTCAAGAAAGACCTGAGAAGATGCTAAGCTCTCAGCTGTGCCGGAATGTAAGATTGCACAAGGAAGAAGTGAAGGGCAAGACAGATATGAGACTGTTAGGCTGAGTTGAAGGTGCACCACAATATGCACACATAGGCTTTTGATAAAGATAGGGAGACATTGATTCTAGGAAATTTCTGTTCAATCATTAGATAGATGATCACTAAGCTAACTGAACAAAGACTTTAGTGGTCACATTAAAAAAAAGAATTAAAGAGTTTAAATTAACAAATTAGAGAATAAGTTTTAGAAAGTCACCAAACAAACAATGATAGCAGTAAACAGAAATTACAGTAACCAGCAACAGAAACAAACCTTGAGAAAGAGCAAAATCCAATTGAGAGAATAGCCACATTATATAACTTTAGCAGTTTACAACAACAAAAAATGAGAAATGTAAGGAACCAAGAAAGTATGGCACAATCACAGGAGAAAATAAAATTGATAGAAACTGTTCCCAGGAAGCCCAGAGAAGGGTTACTGAACAGAAATTGAATTAGCTAAGCTGGTAAAGTTGCATGAACCTGTATTCACAACTATTTGGGAGGCAGAGGCAGGAGAATCCCTTGACTTCAGAGTTCAAGGGTGCTACATGCTATTATTACACCAGTGAATAGCCACTGCACTCCAGCCTGGGAAACATAATGACACCCATCTCTATTCAACAAATAAGTAAATATGTTGTTTAAAATATGTTCAAAGAACTAAAGGAAAAACATGTCTAAAAAAACTAAAGAAAATATAAAAATGTCTCAGCAAAGACAGAATATCAATAAAGAGAGATCAAAGGTTTTTGAAAGAATGATACAGATGTTCTGGAGTTGAAAGTACAACACTAAAATACTAAAAGAGTGTTTACTCTATATACAGAGGAAAACATTAAAGCATGCAGAAAAAAGAATTAGTAAACATGAAGACAGAATAATTGAGGTTTACAGTCTGAAAAAACAAACAGAAAAATTAAAAAAAAAAGAAAAGAACTCTGGGACTTGAGGGATACCATCAAGCATACCAATAAATGCATAATGGGAGTTCCAGAGGGGAGGAGAGAAAAAGGCAGAAAAAAATTCAAAGAAATAATAGATGAAAACACTAATCTAATGAAAACATTAAAATGGTGAAAAATATCAATCTGCATATACGGGGAGATCGCCAAGATGGTGTCGTAGAGGCGACTCAGGATTGCAGCTCTCAGTGAAGGCGCAGAGGGTGAGTCCTAGCCGCATTCTCGGATGGACCTTTTTTGCCCACAGAGCGTTGAAAGTCCTAGGTGTGGGAGAGACACAGGACGCTAAGCCAGCTCATGCAGCCGGTTCGGCCGGCACCGTAGCGCAGCAGGACCCAGCACGGAACTCACTGGTCCAGGTGCCCTGTTAAAACAGCAATCTGAGATTTGGAAGCGCAGATTGGCATGTCCATCTGATTGAATGGGACTTGGAAAACGAGCCAGACCAGGAGATTCCTGGGAAACGTGATCTGAGCTGGTGCAGTGGGCAGCGGCACAGGAGAAGGCACTGATCCCAGTGCCCTATTGGCAGGCTACCGGGATACCAGTGAGAGAGTTGACCATTCAGCTTGGGGAGAGGAAGAGAGAGAGAGAGAGGACAGACTCTGAGGCAGGGAGCTGGGTGATCGGGCTCGGCGGGTCCTGCCTTCACGGGGACGGGCAGGTCAGCGATTGGAGGTGCTCGGGACTGAGAGTTTTGCTGCCGGCATCTAGGACGGTGAAGCCTGGTGGAGGACGGGCATCCACCACTACGAACGCAATCTGCCCCTACTGAAGTACCACCCAGGGCTGATGCAGCCTGCTGTTGCTGAGGCAACCTACCATAACAGAGAGACTCCACCAGAAGGGTGGAGCACTCCACAGCAGAATGGAGCCTTGCTGCAGCAGGGCGGACCTGCACTAGCAGGGCAGAGCCCCGGCAGGCAAATAGTGAATAGACTGCCTCCTAGTGGGGCAGGACAGTGCAATGAATACTCATAAAAAAGCCCCAACTCCCTGAGACAGAGCATCTAAGGGGGAACAAAAGGGGGGGTTATGAGTTCTGTGGCAGCAGACATAAACACATCCTCCCAACAACCCTGAATGAACAATGGAGCTCACAGCTCAGCACTGGAGCTCCTATAAAGCACAGACCGTCTCCTCAAGCAGCTCCCCGACCCCTGTATATCCAAAAAGTCACCCCAAAAAAGAACTAATCAGACTGACATTTGGCGGGCACCATTCTGGAACAAAGATAGCAGAATAAGAAACTGGTAGCATCCCTCACTGTTCCACAGCTGCTACAGGTATACCCCAGACAAGCAGGGCCTGGAGTGGACATCAGCACTCATACAGCAGAGGGGCTAGACCATTAGAAGGAAAACTAAGTAACAGAAATACTTCATCAACAACAATCTGGGTGTCCACACAGAGACCAGATTAAAAAATCAGCAACTACTAAAATGACAGGTGGATAAATCCATAAAAATAGGAAGAAACCAGCGCAAAAAGGAGGAAAACACCCAAAACCAAAAGACTTCACCTCCTAAAAAGGACCAAAACTCGTCACCAGCAAGGGAAAAAAGCTGGACGGAGAATGAGTGTGACGAAATGACAGAATCAGACTTCAGAAAGTGGATAATGAGAAACCTCAGTGAGCTAAAAGAACATGTTCTAAATCAGTGCAAAGAAACTAAGAACCTTGAAAATGATTTGAAAAAAGATTTGAGGAATTGATAACAAGAATGGACAACTTAGAGAGGAATATGAATGAATTGAAGGAGCTGAAAAACACAACATGAGAACTCCATGAAGCATGCACAAGTTTCAACAGCGGAATTGACCAAGTAGAAGAAAGAATATCAGAAGTCAAAGATCAACTCAATGAAATAAAAAGAGAAACCAAGATTAAAGAAAAAAGCACAAAAAGAAATGAACAAAATCTCCAAGAAATGTGGGACTATGTGAAGAGACCCAACCTACGTTTGATAGGTGTACCAAAATGTAATGAAGAGAATGAATCCAAGCTGGAAAATACTCTTCAGGATATTATCCAGGAAAGTTTCCCCAGTGTAGCAAGGCAGGTCAATACTCAACTCCAGGAAATACAGAGAACACCACAAAGATACTCCGCAAGAAGAGCAACCCCAAGGCACATAATCATCAGATTCAACAGGGTTGAAATGAAGGAGAAAATACTAAGGGCAGTCAGAGAGAAAGGTTGGGTCACCCACAAAGGGAAGCCCATTAGACTCACAGTAGATCTCTCGGCAAAGACTCTACAAGCCAGAAGGGAGTGGGGGCCAATATTCAACATCCTTAAAGAAAGGAACTTTCAACCCAGAATTTCATATCCAGCAAACTGAGCTTCATAAGTGAAGGAAAAATAAAATCCTTCACGAACAAGCAAGTACTCAGAGATTTTGTCACCACTAGGCCTGCTTTACAAGAGCTCCTGAAAGAAGCACTACACATAGAAAGGAACAACCAGTACCAGCCATCCTAAAAGCATACCAAATGCTAAAGAGCATCAACACAATGAAGAATCTACATGAACCAATGGACAAAAGAGCAAGCTAGCATCAAAATGGCAGTATCAAATTTACACATAACGATATTAACCCTCAATGGAAATCGGCTAAATACACCAATCAAAAGACACAAACTGGCAAATTGGATAGAAAAGCAAAACCCATCAGTGTGCTGTATCCAGGAAACACACCTCACACACAAGGATACACAAAGGCTCACAATAAAGGGATGGAGGAAGACTTACCAAGAAAATGGACAGCAAAAACAAGCAGGAGTTGCAATTCTCGTCTCTATAAAATAGACTTTAAAGCAACAAAGATCAAAAGGGACAAAGAAGGTCATTATATAATGGTAAAAGAATCAATACAACAGGAAGAGCTAACGATTCTAAATATATATGGACACAATGCAGGAGCACCCAGATATATAAGGCAAGTTCTTAATGACTTACAAAGAGACTTAGACTCCCACACAATAATAGTGGGAGACTTTAACACTCCACTGTCAATATCAGCCAGATCAACCAGACAGAAAATTAACAAGGATATCCAGGACTTGAACTCAGACCTGGAACAAGCAAACCTGATAGACATTTACAGAACTTTCCACCCCAAATCCACAGAATATACATTCTTCTCAGCACCACATCACACCTACACCAAAACTGACCACATCATTGGAAGTAAAGCACTCCTCAGCAAATGCAAAACAACGGAAATCATAACAAACAGTCTCTCAGACCATAGTGCAATCAAGTTGGAACTCAGAATCCAGAAACTAACTCAGAACCGCACAGCTTCATGGAAACTGAACAACTGGCTCTTGAATGTTGATTGGATAAACAATGAAATGAAGACAGATATAAAGAAATTCTTTGAAACCAACGAGAATGAAGACACAACATAGCAGAATCTCTGGGACACACTTAAAGCAGTCTGTAGAGGAAAACATATAGCAATAAGTGCCCATATGAGAAGAGTGGAGAGATCCAAAATTGACACCCTACCGTCAAAATTGAAAGAGCTAGAGGAGCAAGATCAAAAAAGCTCAAAACCTAGCCCAAGACAAGAAATAACTAAGATCAGAGCAGAACTGAAGGAGATAGAGACAAGAAAAACCCTTCACAAAATCAATAAATTCAAGAGCTGGTTTTTCAAAAAGATCAACAAAATAGACAGACCACTAGCCAGACTGATAAAAAAGAAAAGAGAGAACAACCAAATAGATGCAATAAAAAATGATAATGGGAAAATCACCACAGATTCCACAGAAATTCAAGCCATCATCAGAGAATACTACAAACAACTCTATGCACATAAAGTAGTAAACTAGGAAGAAATGGATAAATTCCTGGATGCCTGTGTCCTCCCAAGCCTAAACCAGGAGGAAGCTGAAACTATGAATACACGAATAACAAGGTCTGAAGTTGAGGCAGCAATTAAGAGCCTACCACACAAAAAAAAGCCCAGGTCCAGATGGGTTCACAGCTGAATTCTACAAGACACACAAAGAGGATCTGGTACCATTTCTTCTGAAACTATTCCAAATAATTCAAAAAGAGGGAACCCTTCCCAAATCATTTTATGAGACCAACATCATCCTGAAACCAAAACCCGGCAGAGACTCAACAAGAAAAGAAAACTTCAGGCCAATATCCATGATGAACATAGATGCAAAAATCAATAAAATACTGGCAAACTGATTGCAACACCACATTAAAAAACTAACCCATCATGATCAAGTAGGATTCATCCCGGGGATGCAAGGCTGGTTCAACATTCGCAAGTCTATAAATGTAATTCACCACATAAACAGAAGCAAAAACAAAAACCACATGATTATCTCAATTGATGCAGAGAAGGCATTTGACAAAATTCAACAGCCCTTTATGCTAAAAACCCTCAATAAACTTGGTATTGATGGAACATATCTCAAAGTAATAAAAGCTATTTATGACAAACCAACAGCCAATATCATACTTAATGGGCAAAAGCTGGAAGCATTCCCTTTGAAATCCGGCACTAGACAAGGATGCCCTCTCTCACCACTCCTATTCAACATAGTACTGGAAGTTCTAGCCAGAGCAATCAGGCAAGAAAAAGAAATAAAGGGTATTCAAATAGGAAAGATGGAAGTCAAATTGTCTCTATTTGCAAACGACATGATAGTACACCTAGAAGACTCCATCACCTCAGCCCAAAAGCTCCTGCAACTGATAAGCAACTTCAGCAAAGTCTCAGGATATAAAATCAATGATCAAAAATCACAAGCATTCCTATACACCAATAACAGACTTAAAGAGAACCAAATCAAGAATGAACTGCCATTCACAATTGCTACAAAGAAAATAAAATACCTAGGAATACAACTCACAAGGAATGTAAGGGACCTCTTTAAGGAAAACTACAAACCACTGCTCAATGAAATAAGAGAGGACACAAACAGATGGAGAAACATTCCATGTTTGTGGTTAGGAAGAATCAATATCGTGAAAATGGCTATACTGCCCAAAGTAATTTACACAATCAATGCTATCCCCATCAAACTACCATTGAATTTCTTCACAGAACTGGAAAACACCACCATGAATTTCATATGGAACCAAAAGTGAGCCCGCATAGCCAAGTCAATTCTAAGCAAAAAGAACACAGCGGGAGGCGTCACGCTACCAGACTTCAAACTATACTACAAGGCTACAGTAATCAAAACAGCATGGTACTGATACCAAAACAGAGATATAGACCAATGGAACAGAACAGAGGCATTGGAGGCAACACAACATATCTACAACCATATAATCTTTGATAAACCAGACAAAAACAAGCAATGGGGAAAGGATTCCCTATTTAATAAATGGTGTTGGGAAAACTGGCTAGCCATGTGTAGAAAGCAGAAACTGGACCCCTTTCTGACACCTTACACTAAAATTAACTCCAGATGGATTAAAGACTTAAACATAAGACCTGACACCATAAAAACCCTAGAAGAAAATCTGGGCAAAACCATTCAGGACATAGGAGTAGGCAAGGACTTCATAACCAAAACACCAAAAGCATTGGCAACAAAAGCCAAAATAGACAAATGGGACCTAATCAAACTCCACAGCTTCTGCATGGCAAAAGAAACAGTCATTAGAGTGAATCGGCAACCATCAGAATGGGAAAAAATCTTTGCAGTTTACGCATCTGACAAAGGGCTGATATCCACAATTTACAAAGAACTCAAACAGATTTACAGGAAAAAAAACAAACAAGCCCATTCAAAAATGGGCAAAGGATATGAACAGACATTTTACAAAAGAAGACATACATAAGGCCAACAAACACATGAAAAAATGCTCATCATCACTGGTCATTAGAGAGATGCAAATCAAAACCGCATTGAGATACCATCTCACGCCAGGTAGAATGGCAATCATTAAAAAATCTGGAGACGGCAGATGCTGGAGAGGATGTGGAGAAATAGGAACACTCTTATACTGTTGGTGGGAGTGTAAATTAGTTCAACCATTGTGGAAGACAGTGTGGTGATTCCTCAGGGACCTAGAAATAGAAATTCCATTTGACCCAGCAATCCCATTACTGGGTATATATCCAAAGGACTGTAAATTGTTCTACTATAAGGACACATGCACACGAATGTTCATTGCAGCACTGTTTACAATAGCAAAGAACTGGAACCAACCCAAATGCCCATCGATGATAGACTGGACTGGGAAAATGTGGCACATATACACCATGGAATATTATGCAGCAATCAAAAATGATGAGTTTGTGTCCTTTGTAAGGACATGGATGAATCTGGAGAACATCATTCTCAGCAAACTGACACAAGAACAGAAAAAGAAGTACCGCATATTCTCACTCATAGGCGTGTGAGAAAAATGAGAACACATGGACACAGAGAGGGGGTCTACTACACACTGGGGTCTATTGGGGGGAATGGAGAAGGGACCGCGGTGGGGGCTGGGGAGGGATAGCCTGGGGATGAATGCCAAGTGTGAGTGAAGGGGAGGAAGGCAACCAAACAAACTGCCATGTGTGTACCTATGCAACTGTCTTGCAGGTTCTGCACATGTACCCCAAATCCTATAATGCAATAAAAATTTAAAAAAAAAAACTACACATACAAGAAATTTAATAGACTCCAGAAGTGATAAATCAAAGAGATCCACACCTAGATACCACATCATTAAGCTGATAGTATCCAAAACAGCCCACGGAGGGCACGCCAAAGCAGGGTGGGGCATTGCCTTACCCAGGAAGTGCAAGGCATTGGAGAACTCCCTCTCCTAGCCAAGGGAAGCCCTGAGGGACCTTGCCGTGAGAAACAGTGCATTCCATCCCTGATATTATGCTTTTATCATGGTCTTCACAAACTGCAAGCCATGAGATTCTCTCTGGTGCCTACACAACCAGGGCCCTGGGTTTCAAGCAACAAAACTGGGTGGACATTTGGGAAGAAAATGAGGTACCTGCAGGAGTTTTGTTTTCTTACCCCAGTGGCACCTGAAACATCAGTGAGACAGAACTCTTCACTCCCCTGGAAACAAGTCTGAACCTAGGGGGCCAAGTGGTCTAGCTCAGTGGATCCCACCCAGATGGAGCCCAGCAAGTTAAGATCCACTGGCAAGAAATTCTCTCTGGCAACACAGCAGTCCGAAGGTCACCTGAGATAATCAAGCTTGACAGGGGGAGGGAAATCTGCCATTACTGAGGCTTGAGTAGGTGGTTTTCTCCTAACAGGGTAAACAAAGCTTCCAGGAAGTTTGAACTGGACAGAGCCCACCTCAGCTCAGCAAAGCTGTTGTAGCTGGAATGTCTCTTTAGATTCCTCCTCTCTGGGAAGGGCTTCTCTTAAAGAATGGCAGGAGCCTGAGTCAATGGCTTACAGATAAAACTTTCATCTTCATGAGACAGAGCACTTGGCACAAGGAGCAGCTGTGGCTGCAGCTTCAACAAACATAAACATTCTTGCCTGCTGGCTCTAAAGAGAGCAGTGGGTCCCCCACTAAAGTGCTCGAGCACTGCTAAATGACAGGCTGCCTCCTCAACTGGGTCCCTGAATCCTGTGCCTCCTGATGGGAAGACACCTCCCAGTAGAGGTTGACAGACACCTCACAGGAGAGCTACAGCTGGCATCTGGTGGGTGGCCCTCTGGGATGAAGGTTCCAGAGGAAGAAACCAAGGCAGGAATCTTTGGTCTGGAGTGGACCTCCAATAAACTCCAGCAACCATGCAGCAGAGGAGCCTGACTGTTAGAAACAAAACTAACAAACCTAAAGGAATAGCATCAACATCAACAAAAAGGGCATCCACACAGAAACCCCATCTGAAGATCATCAGTATCAAAAAACAATGGTAGATAAATCCACAAAGATGAAAAGAAAAGGACAAAATACTGAAAATTACAAAAAACAGGAATCCTCTTCTCCCCCAAAGAATGAAAACTTCTCACCAGCGAGGGAACAAAACTGAACAGAGAATGAGTTTGACAAATTGACATGTAAAAAGGTTAGAGGGATTGCTAACTAGAATAACCAGCTTAGAGAAGAACAGAAATGACCTGATGGAGCTGAAAAACACAACATAATAAGAACTTTGTGAAGAATACACAAGTATCAATAGCCAAATTGATCAAGTGGGAGAAAGGATATCAGAGACTGAAGATCAACTTAATGAAATAAAGTGTGAAGACAAGATTAGAGAAAAAAGAATGAAAAGGAACAAACAAAGCCTCCAAGAAATACAGGACTATGTGAAAAGAACAACCTATGTTTAATTGGTGTACCTGAAAGTGACACCAATTGGAATGAAACCAAATTGGAAAACACTCTTTAGGACATTGTTCAGGAGAACTTATAGCACTAAATGCCCACAGAATAAAGGGGGAAAGAACTAAAACTGACACCCTAACATCATGGTTAAAAAAATTAGAGAAGCAAACAAATTCAAAAGCTCGCAGAAGACAAGAAATAACTAAGATTGGAGTAGAACTGAAGGAGATAGAGACATAAAAAATCCTTCAACAAATCAATAAATCCCTGAGTTGTTTTTTTTAAAGATCAGCAAAATACACTGCTAGCCAGACTAATAAAGAAGAAATAGAGAAAAATCAAATAGACCTAACAAAAATGATAATGGGAATATCACCACTGATCCCACAAAAATAAACTGCCATCAGGGTATACTATAAACACCTCTATGCAAATAAACTAGAAAGTGTAAAAGAAATGTATAAATTTTTGGAAACATATACCCTCCAAAGACTAAACCAGGAAGAAGTAGAATCCATTAATAGACCAATAACAAGCTATGAAATTGAGGCAGTAATTAATAGCCTACCAACCCCCAAAAAAGCCCATGACCAGAAGGATTCACAGCAGAATTCTACCATAGGGACAAAGAGCAGCTGGTAGCATTTCTTCTGAAACTATTCCAAACAACACAAAAAGAGGGACTCCTCCCTAACTCATTTTATGAGGTCAGCATTATCCTGATACCGAGACCTGGCAGAAACACACCAAAAAATAAAATCTTAGGCCAATATCCCTGATGAACATAGATGCAAAAATTCTCAATAAAATGCTGGCAAACCAAATACAGCAGCACATCAAAAAGCTTATCCACCACTATCAAGTTGGCTTCATCCCTAGGATGCAAGGCTGCTTCAACATACACAAATTAATAAATGTAATTCATCACATAAACAGAACGAGTGACAAAAGCCACAAGATTATCTCAATAGATGCAGAAAAAGCCTTCAATAAAATTCAACACCCCTTCATGCTAAAAACTCAAGAAACTAGGTATTGATGTCGTATCTCAAAATAATAAGAGCTATTTATGGCAAACTGGCAGCCAATCTCATACTGACTGAGCAAAAGCTGGAAGCATTCCTCTTGAAAACCTTCACAAGACAAGGATGCCCTCTCTCACCACTCCTATTCAACATCCTATTGGAAGCTCCAGTCAGGACACTCAGGCAAGAGAAAGAAATAGAGGGTATTCAAATAGGAAGTCATATTGTCTCTGTTTGCATATGACATGGTTATATATAGAGAAAACCCCATCATCACAGCCAACATCTCCTTAGGTTGATAAGTAACTTAAGCAAAGTCTCAGGATACAAAACCAATGTGCAAAAACCACAAGCATTCTTATACACCAATTATAGATCAATAGCAAAGACTTGGAACTAACCCAAATGTCCATCAATAACAGACTGGATAAAGAAAATGTGGCACATATACACCATGGAATACTATGCAGCCATAAAAAAGGATGAGTTCACGTCCTTTGCAGGGATATGGATGAAGCTGGAAGCCATCATTCTCAGCAAACTAACACAGAAACCAAAAACCAAACACCACATGTTCTCACTCATAAGTGGGAATTGAACAATGAGAACACATAGACACACAGAGGGAATATCACACACCCAGGCCTATTGAAGGGTGGGGGTATAGAGAAGAGATAGCATTAGGAGAAATACCTAATGTAGATGATAGGTTGATGGGTGCAGTAAACCACCATGGCACATGTATACTTATGTGACAAACCTGCACATTCTGCACATGTATCCCAGAACTTAAAGTATAATTTTAAAAAGGAAAAGAAAGAAGGTAAAGAGAAACATAAGGAGAAAATGGGACATATTTCATACTATCCAAAGCAATCTACAGATTCAATGCAATCCCTATGAAAACACCAATGACATCCTTTACAGAAATAGAAAAAAAAATCCTAAAATTCATATGAAACCTCAAAAGACCCCAAAGAGTTAAAATAAAATGATTCTAAGCAAAAAGAGCAAAGCTGAAGGTATTACACTTTCCATCTGCGCAATATATTACAAAGCTATAATAATCAAAATAGCATGGCAGTGGTATAAAAGAGAAACACAGATCAATAAAACAAAATAGAGAACCCAGAAATAAATCCATGCATTTAGAGTTAACTCAGTTTTGAAATAGGTGCCAATAACGTATATTGGGGAAACAATAGTCTATTCAATGAACAGTACTAGGAAAACAGAGTATCCATATGCAGAAGAATGACGCTAGACCCCTATCTTGCCATATACAAAAATCAAATCAAAATAGACAACCAAATTAAATCTAAGACCTGAAACTATTAAACTGCTAGAAAAAAGAGGTGGGAAAACTCTCTAAAAAACTTTGTAGGACAATGTGAGCAAAGATTTCTTGAGTAAGACCTAAAAAGCACAGGCAACCTAAGCAAAAATGCACAGATGGGATTATATCAAGTTAAAAAACTTCTGCTCAGCAATGGAAACAATCAGCAAAGTGAAGAGACAGAGAATCAGATAAAGTATTTACCAACTACCTATCTAACAATAAAAATATATAATAAGCTCAAACAACTCAATAGGAGAAAAAACACACAAACAATCAGAGTTTTTAAATGGGCTGAAGACCTGAGTAGACATTTTTCAAAAGAAGACATATACATGGTAAACAGGTATATGAGAAAATGGTCAACATCACTAATTGTCAGAGAAATGCAAATCAAAACTACACTATCATCTCATCCCACTTAAAATTACTTTTATCCAAAAGACAGCCAAATAAAATGCTGTCCAGGACGTGGAGAAAGAGGATTGTTCATACTCTGTTGGTGGGAATGTAAATTATTACAGCCACATTGAAAAACAGTAGGAGGTTCTTCAAAAACTAAAAATAGAACTATCACTTTATCCAACAATCCCACTTCTGGGTATATATCTAAAAGAAAGGAAACAAGTATATGAAAGAAATGTGCACTCCCATGTTTATTGCAGCAGTATTCATAATAGCCAAGATATGGAATCAACCTAAATGCCCATCTGCAGAAGAATGGGAGGGGAGGGCAAAGTGGCCAACCAGACACAACCAGATGGAACGGATCCCACAGAGGGACCCAGACAACTGGCATGTTGCTAACAGATCTTCAGAGAGAAGGCACTGAGAGTGGACAGATGGAAGATACAGAAGTTGGGTTGAAGGGGGAGAAAGTCTAGAAGTCTACACAGGGCAACAGTACATCTAGACTCATAGTTGCCCACCCCACCAGGACTCCAAGAGAACCAATGAGTTAAACCAGAAAGAAACAACCCGCTCTAGCCACAAGCTTCTAGAACCCCCTAACCATGGGCACTCTAGTTGGCAGGGAGAGCTGTGTAGAGAGGTGATGGAGCAGCAGGCCAGCTGATGTGCAACAGCACAGAAGGTTTAGTGTGGGAGCATCTGTAGCTGAGTACAGCCAGGAATGACCATCCCCCTAAGCTCAAGTTGCTCCCATAGGAGACTGTAGCCCTTTGAGAACTGTCATCCTAAATTCTGAGGGGCAGTCTTGTCAGTCAGGCGGGGCCAGTCCAACCTGAGCACCCATTGGTCTGCTGGCCTCTCTCAGGGCCCCAGCCTACCCACCTGCTTGCAGGGCAGCCTGGGGTGCCCTGGGGACCACACCATTGCACCTGCAATGGCAGACCATGACTGAAAGGTGGAAAGTCTCTAAGGCCAAGCACCGGACCAAATGCTTTCTCTCCCCGGACCTACTGGCAACTCCCCATATAACTTGCTGGTGCATGTCTGTTGGGGGAGGTTTGCTTTTCTTGTCCTGCCAGCTCATAGGAGTTCATTCTTTCCCCACACCCCCTCTGACTGCCACAGCTAAAGGAGCCTTGGCGGGCACAGAGTCTGCTAGCCCTGCCCCTACTGGTGCCCCATTCTTGCAATAACAGTGGGCAGAGAAAAGCAGATCCTCCCCTGTTGTGGGACTACTCCTTCTTGCGGGGCACAGAGAAAGCACCCAGATGTGTCCCTGCCACTGTTCCACCCCAGAGAAAACACCACGTCCAGCACCCAGTCACCTGCACACAGTTGCCTGCAGGGCACACCGCGACCGCCTCCTGCAGCTCCTTACTCTGTCCCCTATTTCTTTCCAGCTGCACTGCTTCTGCCACTGTAATGAACACCAGCAGGGAGGCAGGCACCCTGACACTCACTGGCACTAGCTAGCATTCTGCCACAGTTGCCACTACTGCTGCTGCTGGCATTTGGAATAAGAAGGGATCTTGCTGTCACCAGATAGAAATACTTTGGCTGACACCACCCATTAGAATGTAGTGACCAGCATTCTAGCAGCATCTCAGCTCTGGCAGCATACTGGATTCCTAAACTTGAGGAGCCAAAGAACAAAGTCAGAGCCCAATGCAAGTCCCCACAAATTAGAGCATACAGTCTAGGAATTAGGAGCTAAGTGTTAGCCCTCATAACATCCTCTAGAAATGAAGCCAGTTGGCTGAATCCTCTTATACCACAACCAAACCCTCAAGGTCTTCATATAAAATAGAATAAGAAAAAAGAATCGGGGGGGGAGGAGGCAAGATGGCATCATAGAGGCGACTCAGTATTGCAGCTCTCAGTGAAGGCGCAGAGGGTGAGTCCTAGCCGCATTCTCGGATGTTCCTTTTATGCCCACAGAGCATTGAAAGTCCCAGGTGTGGGAGAGACACAGGACGCTAGCACACCCGGCTAACGCAGCCGGCTCCCGCTGCCTCTTCAGCCGGTGCCACAGTGGGACCCGGCATGGAACTCACTGGTCTGGGTGCCCTGTTAAACCGACAATCTGAGATTTGGAAGGGCAGATTGGCATGTTCATCTGATTGAACGGGACTTGGACAATGAGCCAGACCAGGAGTTTCCTGGGAAGCGTGATCTGAGCCGGGGTAGTGGGCAGTGGCACGGGAGATTGCACAGATCCCAGTGCCTTATCGGGAGGCTACTGGGGCACCAGTGAGAGAGTCGACCTTTCAGCTTGGGGATAGGAAGAGAGAGAGAGAGAGGACGGACTCTGAGGCAGGGAGCTGGGTGATCAGGCTCGGCGGGTCCCACGCTCACAGGGACAAGCAGGGCGGCGACTGGAGATGCTTGGGGCTGAGAGTTTTGCTGCTGGCATCTAGGACGGTGCAGCCCAGTGAGGGAGGGGCATCCACCATTGCTGACACAGTCCACCCCCACTTAAGTACTGCCCAGAACTGACGCAGCCCGCCGTTGCCGAGGCAACCTGCCATAACAGAGAGACTCCGTGCTCCACAGCAGAAGGCAGCCCAGCAGCAACAGGGCGGACCCGGGCTAGCAGGTCAGAGCCCCGGCAGGCAAATAGTGAATAGACTGCCGCCTAGTGGGGCAGGACAGTGCAACAGATACTCATAAAGAAAGCCCCAACTCCCTGAGACAGAGCATCTAAGGGGAAGGAAAAAAAAAGGTGGTGTTTTATGAGTTCTATTGCAGCAGACATAAACAACCTCCCAACAATGCTGAATGAACACTGGAGCTCACAGCTCAGCACTGGAGCTCCTATAAAGCACAGACTGTCTCCTCAAGCAGCTCCCTGACCCCTGTATATCCAAGGAGTCACCCCAGAAAAGGACTAATCAAACTGACAATTGGCTGGCATTATTCTGGAACAAGGACAGCAGAAGAAGAAACTGGTATCATCACTCACTGTTCCGCAGCTGCTGCAGGTATACCCCAGACAAGCAGGGCCTGGAGTGGACCTCAGCACTCATACAGCAGAGGGGATAGACCATTACAGGGAAAACTAAGTAACAGAAATACTTCATCATCAACAATCTCAGCGTCCACACAGAGACCCAATTGAAAAATCAGCAACTACTAAGACGACAGGTGGATAAATCCATAAAGATGGGAAGAAACCAGCGCAAGAAGGAGGAAAGCACCTGAAACCAAAACACCTCACCTCCAAAAAAGGACCAAAACTCCTCACCAGCAAGGGAACAAAGCTGGACGGAGAATGAGTGTGATGAAATGACGGAATCAGACTTCAGAAAGTGGATAATGAGAAACTTCAGTGAGCTAAAGGAACATGTACTAAACCAGTGCAAAGAAACAAAGAACCTTGAAAAAAGATTTGAAAAAAGATTCGAGGAATTGATAACGAGAATGGACAACTTAGAGAGGAATATGAATGAATTGAAGGAGCTGAAAAACACAACACGAGAACTTCGCGAAGCATGCACAAGTTTCAACAGCCGAATTGACCAAGCAGAAGAAAGAATATCAGAAATTGAAGATCAACTCAATGAAATAAAACAAGAAACCAAGATTAAAGAAAAAAGTACAAAAAGGAATGAACAAAATCTCCAAGAAATGTGGGACTATGTGAAGAGACCCAACCTACGTTTGATAGGTGTACCAGAATGTGACGAAGAGAATGAATCCAAGCTGGAAAACACTCTTCAGGATATTATCCAGGAAAATTTCCCCAACCTAGCAAGACAGGTCAATAGTCAACCCCAGGAAATACACAGAACACCACAAAGATACTCCGCAAGAAGAGCATCCCCAAGGCACATAATGGTCAGATTCACCAGGGTTGAAATGAAGGAGAAAATACTAAGGGCAGCCAGAGAGAAAGGTCAGGTCACCCACAAAGGGAAGTCCATCAGACTCACAGCACATATCTCGGCAGAGACTCTACAAGCTAGAAGAGAGTGGGGGCCAATATTCAACATCCTTAAAAAAAAGAGCTTTCACCCCAGAATTATATATCCAGCTAAACTGAGATTTATAAGTGAAGGAAAAATAAAATCCTTCACGAACAAGCAAGTACTCAGAGATTTTGTCAACACTAGGCCTGCTTTACAAGAGCTCCTGAAAGAGGCACTACACATAGAAAGAAACAACCAGTTCCAGCCATCCTAAAAGCATACCAAATGCTAAAGACCATCAACAAAATGAAGAATCTACATGAACCAACGGGCAAAACAGCCAGCTAACATCAAAATGGCAGTATCAAATTCACACATAACAATATTAACCCTGAATGTAAATGGGCTAAATGCACCAATCAAAAGACACAGACTGGCAAATTGGATAAAAAATGAAAACCCATCACTGTGCTGTATCCTGGAAACCCACCTCACACACAAAGATACACAAAGGCTCAAAATAAAAGGATGGAGGAAGATTTACCAAGCAAATGGAGAGCAAAAAAAAGGAGGAGTTGCAATTCTCATCTCTGATAAAATAGACTTTAAAGCAACAAAGATCAAAAGGGACAAAGAAGGTCATTACATAATGGTAAAAGGATCGATACAACAAGAAGAGCTAACGATTCTAAATATATATGGACCCAATGAGGGAGTACCCAGATATATAAGGCAAGTTCTTAATGACTTACAAAGAGACTTAGACTCTCACACAATAATAGTGGGAGAATTTAACACTCCACTGTCAATAGCAGACAGATCAACCAGACTGAAAATTAACAAGGATATCCAGGACTTGAACTCAGACCTGGAACAAGCAAACCTGATAGACACTTACAGAACTTTCTACCCCAAATCCACAGAATATACATTCTTCTCAGCACCACATCACACCTACTCCAAAATTGACCACATAATTGGAAGTAAAGCACTCCTCAGCAAATGCAAAACAACTGAAATAATAACAAACAGTCTCTCAGACCATAGTGCAATCAAGTTGGAACTCAGAATTCATAAAATAACTCAGAACCGCACAGCTTCATGGAAACTGAACAACTGGCTCTTGAATGTTGATTGGATAAACAATGAAATGAAGGCAGAAATAAAGAAGTTCTTTGAAACCAACGAGAATAAAGACACAATGTACCAGAATCTTTGGGACACATTTAAAGCAGTCTGTGGAGGAAAATATATAGCAATAAGTGGCCACATGAGAAGAGTGGAGAGATCCAAAATTGACACCCTATCATCAAAATTGAAAGAGCTGGAGGAGCAAGATCAAAAAAGCTCAAAACCTAGCCAAAGACAAGAAATAACTAAGATCAGAGCAGAACTGAAGGAGATAAAGACAAGAAAAACCCTTCAAAAAATCAATAAATCCAAGAGCTGGTTTTTCGAAAAGATCAATAAAATAGACAGACCACTAGCCAGACTGCTAAAAAAGAAAAGAGAAAACAACCAAATAGATGCAATAAAAAACGATAAAGGGGAAATCACCACAGATTCCACAGAAATTCAAACCATCATCAGAGAATACTACAAACAACTCTATGCACACAAACTAGTAAATCAGGAAGAAATGGATAAATTCCTGGACGCCTGTGTCCTCCCAAGCCTAAACCAGGAAGAAGCCCAAACTATGAATAGACCAATAACAAGGTCAGAAGTTGAGGCAGCAATTAAGAGCCTACCACACAAAAAAAGCCCAGGTCCAGATGGGTTCACAGCTGAATTCTACCAGACACACAAAGAGGATCTGGTACCATTCCTTCTGAAACTATTCCAAATAATTTAAAAAGAGGGAACCCTTCCCAAATTATTTTATGAGACCAACATCATCCTGATACCGAAACCAGGCAGAGACTCAACAAGAAAAGAAAACTTCAGGCCAATATCCATGATGAACATAGATGCAAAAATCTTCAATAAAATACTGGCAAATCGATTGCAACAGCACATTAAAAAACTTATCCATCATGATCAAGTAGGATTCATCCCGGGGATGCAAGTCTGGTTCAACATACGCAAGTCTATAAATGTAATTCACCACATAAACAGAAGCAAAAACAAAAACCACATGATTATCTCAATCGACGCAGAGAAGGCATTTGACAAAATTCAACAGCCCTTTATGCTAAAAACTCTCAAAAAACTCGGTATTGATGGAACATATCTCAAAGTAATAAAAGCTATTTACGACAAACCAACAGCCAATATCATACTTAATGGGCAAAAACTGGAAGCATTCCCTTTGAAATCCAGCACTAGACAAGGATGCCCTCTCTCACCACTTCTATTCAACATAGTACTGGAAGTTCTAGCCAGAGCAATCAGGAAAGAAAAAGAAATAAAGGGTATTCAAATAGGAAAGGTGGAAGCCAAATTGTCTCTATTTGCAGATGACATAATAGTATACCTAGAAGACCCCATCACCTCAGCCCAAAAGCTCCTGCAACTGATAAGCAACTTCAGCAAAGTCTCAGGATATAAAATCAATGATCAAAAATCACAAGCATTCCTATACACCAATAACAGACTTAAAGAGAACCAAATCAAGAATGAACTGCCATTCACAATTGCTACAAAGAAAATAAAATACCTAGGAATACAACTCACAAGGTATTTCAGGGACCTCTTTAAGGAAAACTACAAACAACTGCTCAACAAAATAAGAGAGGACACAAACAGATGGAGAAACATTCCATGTTCATGGTTAGGAAGAATCAATATTGTGAAAATGGCTATACTGCCCAAAGTAATTTACACAATCAATGCTATCCCCATCAAAGTACCATTGAATTTCTTCACAGAACTGGAAAAAACCACCATGAATTTCATATGGAACCAAAAAAGAGTCCGCATAGCCAAGTCAATTCTAAGCAAAAAGAACACAGCGGAAGGCATCACGCTACCAGACTTCAAACTATACTACAAGGCTACAGTAATCAAAACAGCATGGTACTAGTACCAAAATAGAGATATAGACCAATGGAACAGAAAAGAAGCATCGGAGGCAACACAACATATCTACAACCATATTATCTTTAATAAACCAGACAAAAACAGGCAATGGGGAAAGAATTTCCTATTTAATAAATGGTGTTGGGAAAACTGGCTAGCCATGTGCAGAAAGCAGAAACTGGACCCCTTTCTGACACCTTACACTAAAATTAACTCCAGATGGATTAAAGACTTAAACGTAAGACCTGACACCATAAAAACCCTAGAAGAAAATCTAGGCAAAACCGTTCAGGACATAGGAGTAGGCAAGGACTTCATGAACAAAACACCAAAAGCATTGGCAACAAAAGCCAAAATTGACAAATGGGACCTAATCAAACTCCACAGCTTCTGCATGGCAAAAGAAACAGTCATTAGAGTGAATCGGCAACCATCTGAATTGGAAAAAAATCTTTGCAGTTTACACATCTGACAAAGGGCTGATATCCAGAATTTACAAAGAACTCAAACAGATTTACAGAAAAAAAACAAACAAGCCCATTCAAAAATGGGCAAAGGATATGAACAGAAACTTTACAAAAGAAGACATACATGAGGCCAACAAACATATGAAAAAGTGCTCATCATCATTGGTCATTAGAGAGATGCAAATCAAAACCACATTGAGACATCATCTCACACCAGTTAGAATGGCGATCATTAAAAAATCTGGAGACAGCAGATGCTGGAGAGGATGTGGAGAAAGAGGAACACTCTTACACTGTTGGTGGGAGTGTAAATTAGTTCAACCATTGTGGAAGACAGTTTGGCGATTCCTCAGGGACCTAGAAATAGAAATTCCATTTGACCCAGCAATCCCATTACTGGGTATCTATCCAAAAGACTATAAATCGTTCTACTATAAGGACACATGCACACGAATGTTCATTGCAGCACTGTTTACAATAGCAAAGACCTGGTAGCAACCCAAATGCCCATCGATGATAGACTGGACTGGGAAAATGTGGCACATATACACCATGGAATATTATGCGGCAATCAAAAATGATGAGTTTGTGTCCTTTGTAAGGATATGGATGAATTTGTAGAACATCATTCTCAGCAAGCTGACACAAGAACAGAAAAAGAAATACTGCATATACTCACTCATAGGTGGGTGAGAAAAATGAGAACACATGGACACAGAGAGGCGGTCTACTATACACTGGGGACTGTTGGGGGAAATGGGGGAGGGACAGCAGGGGGAGTTGGGGGGGATAGCCTGGGGATGAATACCAAGTGTGGGTGAAAGGGAGGAAGGCAGCAAAACACACTGCCGTGTGTGTACCTATGCAACTATCTTGCACGTTCTGCACATGTACCCCAAAACCTATAATGCAATAAAAATTTAAGGAAAAAAAAAAAAGAATCGGAAGGTAAGTTATCTCCAAGATCAAAGGAAGATAAGACCACAAAGATTGATCATTAGAGAAATAAAAATTAAAATCACAATGAGATACCACCTCAGGCCAGTTAAGTTGGCTGTTATTAAAAAGTCAAAATAACAGATGCTGGGGAAATTGTGGAGAAAAAGAAATGCTTATACACTATTGGTGGGAGTTTAAAGTAGCTCAGCTATTGTAGAAGACAGTGTGATTCCTCAAATGTCTAAAAGCAGAAACACCATTCAACTTAGCAATCTCATTACTGGGTATATACCCAAAGGAATATAAAGTATTCTATTATAAAGACACATGCACACCTGTGTTCATTGCAGCATTTTATCAATGGCAAAGATATGGACTAAACCTAAGTACTCATCAATGATAGACTGGATAAAAAATATGTGGTACATATACAGTGTGGAATACTATAAAGTCATAAAAAAGAATGAGATCATGTCTTTTGCTGAACATGGATGGAGCTGAAGGCTGTTATCCTTAGCAAATTAATTCAGGAACAGGAAACTTAATACTGCATTTTCTCACGTATGAGTGGAGCTAAATAATGAGAGTACATGGACCCATAGAAGGACCCCAACACACAGTGGGGTCTACTGGAGGATGAAGTCTGGGAGTAGGGAGAGGATCAGGAAAAAATAACTAATGGTTACTAGGCTTCATATTTGAGTGACAAAACAATCTGTGAAAAAAAAATGACACATGTTTGCCTGAATAACAAACCTGTGCATGTAACCTTTACTTAAAAGTTAAATATTAAAAAAAGATAGAAACAGAAGAAATAATACCAAAATAAATAAAAGTATGCCATTTAAAAAGAGCCAAATAGCAAATATTTTCAGCTTTGTAAATCACAGTCTGTCACAACTCCTCACCTCTGTCACTGTAGCACCAAAGTAGCCATAGACAGTATCTAAATATGTGCATGTGGCTATGTTTCAAAATTACAAATGGACACTGAAATTTGCATTACATATCATTTTCATTATTTAGCTTAGCTACTGAAACATTCTCTCAATTGTTTACATTGCCATACACATGCCCTACCCAGAGCTATGAGCTTCATTTACTTCAAGTTCAACTTAATCATGTCCTTTCCCCTGATCAGAAGCCTTCAATAATTCACCACTGTGCACTAATTCTTTGTTAAACACTTTTATTTGGATTAAAAAGCCCTATAGTTTCACTCTACTTTTCTTTTTTAAAATTTTTTAATTTTTATTTTGATTTTATTTTTTTATTATGCTTTAAGTTATGGGGTACATGTGCAGATCATGCAGGATTGTTACATGGGTATACACATGTCATGGTGGTTTGCTGTGTCAATTCCCCCGTCATCTACATTAGGTATTTCTCCTAATGTTATCCCTCCCCAATCCCCCCCACCACCACCTACTGTCCCTTCCCCTAGCTCCCCCACCCCCCAACAGGCCCTGAGGTGTGATGTTTCCCTCTCTGTGTCCGTGTGTTGTATTTTCTATCTTAATTCTGTACATATTACTAGTGGTACCTTGTATCTCAAGCAAACTAGATTATCACTATTTCATAAACACATTAGACTTTATTTCCAAGCTTTGGTATGAGTTATCTTCCTGGAGTCTTCTGCCAGTTAAAATTCTACCCATCTTTTTGTCAAGACTCTGTCAAAACTACCCCTCTTACACAACACTCTCTCTATTCCCTTTTATTTACCTTGCCGGATAGGAAATTTCCATTTTCTAAACCTCCAGAACATTTAGGAATTTATAGTCTGGCATTTTAGTTCTATGCATATTTGTCTTATCTATTATGCCCCTTCCCCCCCACCAGACACGAAGTTCCTGTCATATATATGACAGGTGCTCAGTAATTTTATTGAATGAATTGAATTTAGTAGCTATCAAGTTAGAATCAATATATGTATGGCATGGGGAATCTTCTCTTTTTATTTCATGAATAATGATGAAGATGCATATATAAAATGTCTGTGAGTCTTTGCCTGTAGTAAGAGTATTTTACTTGTAAAGGTAAAGTAAAATACTGATGTATAGTTTTGTAATTTAAACTCCAAATTTAAAGAACACTTTTGGTGTGAACTCAATTCATAAGGTAAATGTTTTGAGCCCCTAAAGTATTTTTAAATACTATTATATTTTCCTTTTATAGTCAAAGCAGCTTGTCTGTTTTTTACACTTATAAGGCAATTGCAATGCCTCTATTCACCAGAGCTTCCCTCTATCTGTCTAGGTGAAAGCACAATAGATAAATGAACTGGCTTCCAGTTCCAACTCTGCTGTAAAAATACAAATAATAACTTGCCTCAGAAGACTTCTGCAAGAATCAAGTGGAAAAATACATGCGAAATAATTGGCTTTGAAAGAGAACAAAACAAGATACTGAAGTCAGTATAGCTAGATGCTTCATTGATCTTCAATAAAACTATTAGATTTTTATAACTCATTTAAAACCATACTTAGATTAAGTCATATAAAACTCTTCTTTTTTTCTTGGTTAAAGTATAATGTGTAGATTACAGAACAGTTGATGTGATAAAGTCATCTTAGCAAACAAAAGATGAACAAGAATAAACAATTCAAATGCTAAATAATTAACCTGCCAAAAAAATCATCTGGCTTGTAAACCTGGATCCAGCTTCATTCCAAGTGTTTTCCCTAGCTCTTTGCATTTCAGCCTAATTATATTTTAGAGTATGCAGAAACAGAAAGCCAGTAATGCTTTTGCTGAGGTCATCCTTGGTCCTTTTTCTTGATCAGATCTCTTGCAGCTGTGGAGTAACTTATGCCAGATTCTCATGGGGGAAAACTACTTACTGATTCAAGAAGTTACCCTGGCATCTGGCAGCTTTACTTTTTTTTCAAAAATTAAATAAGTTATCTCATCACACTGATTTGAAATAAGTTTGATGCATAAAATGTGGAAAATTTCAAATTTATTCAGAATCCCTGAAAGTCTGTGAGACCACAAGAATGCTACCACTTTAAATTGGTTGTATGCCTGAGTTTTGTCAAGGTACCAAAATGTTATTCAAGATTTCCAATGTTGTAAAGCAAACATCTCAAATATATGTTGTCTAGATTCCAGAATGAAAGTTTATCTAGTCATGTTCTTAATAAAGAATCATCACTGCTTGCTGTCATCCAAAGTCTTCTACTGTCAGGGTCATCCCACACTGGGTGCCACTGTGGGGGTCACCACTTGAAGGGTTTTGTCCTGTAGACCCTGACTCAGTGAAAGATGAATAAAGTACATGACTGTGTGTCCCTGGCCAATTACAGACTTTCTGAAGAGTGCTGAAAACAGTTGTGACCACTGGCCCCCACATGCTGGCCTCCCTGGCCTTTGTTGAACCCACATTAAATGACAAAAACTCTGAGTCAACACCACTAGAGGTTAAAGATTAAAGGACAGGTTCCGAAGTCTAAAGCAAATACCATTAGTAGGTAGTATCCCTTGTTGACCTCCCCCCATAGAGGGCCATCCAGAATGATCAATGCTTAATTTTATAGGACCACATGAGTAAACAAGCTAGCTAGGTAAACTACTCACATTCCTGTGTATTTGCACCTTAATCTCTCTGGCTTCTGCAAAGAGACTCTTGCTGCCTCCAGCCAAGAACTATAGGAAAAACTTTTAGGCCTTCCAAAAGGATTTGAGACTATATTCTATAACATTATCTATTATTTTTCCTTTAATATTTTTGCCACCACCCTGACTGAACTCCCACATTCTACAAAATTCTATTTTTGCTCCAAGAAACATTGGTGAATTTAATGAAAATTTTTTTAAATAAGCAAAATATCAGATCACCAAAGATTATATTTTGAATATACAACATTGATAAGAATGTGGGGAATCAGCTAGTCTCAGACAATGTTTTGAATGACAATTTGGCAAGTTTTAGAAATATTTTAAATGTATATGCATATTGATCCAACAATTTTACTTTTATAAAAGTTTCACTCAAGTCTTTATGAATTCAGAAATAAGCAGATACTCAACAAGATAGTCTTTCATTGTTATAAAACTATTCTGATAGACTTACTGCCACCTTAAATTATGGCAGTATGTAAATTAATAAAACTCTAATCCACTAAAATTATTGATACAGCACTAGCAACTATTTGGAGCCCTTTATACTTATTAAAACCTAGGCACATATACACCATAAAATATTATGCAGCAATCAAAAATGATGAGTTTGTGTCCTTTGTAAGGACATGGATGAATCTGGAGAACATCATTCTCAGCAAACTGACACAAGAACAGAAAAACAAATACCGCATATTCTCACTCATAGACAGGTGAGAAAAATGAGAACACCTGGACACAGGGAGGGGGTCTACTACACACTGGGGTCTATTGGGGAGGAGGGGGGAGGGACAGTGGGGGGGCTGGGGAGGGATAGCCTGGGGATAAATGCCAAATGTGGGTGAAGGGGAGAAAGGCAGCAAAGCACACTGACATGTGTGTACCTATGCAACTATCTTGCACACTCTGCACATGTACCCCAAAACCTATAATGCAATAAAAATTTAAAAAATTAAAAAATAAAATAAAAATAAAAATAAAATAAAACCTAGGAACAATCTAATTCTATGTAAAGAGTAGTTAGAAATTGCCTCACTTTTTCTATTATTTATTTTGTTTTACTGATGATGAAATGCATACCCATGAAGTTGTAACTTGTCCAAGGTCACATAGTGAATGTCATGAAAGACATAGGTACTAATACAGGAGGGAGAAAAGGAGGAGGGCAAAGGCTGAACAACTATTGGGTACTATGATATTACCTGGGAGATAGGATCATTTGTGCTTCAAACCTCAGCGTTATACAATCTACTCATGTAACAAACTTGTGCATGCACCCCCATAATCTAAGATAAAAGTTGAATTTATTTAAATAAGAAGTCTAGAGTTGATCTGCTTTTAGAATTGGTAGGGAAAAAAAACCTCTCACATACACATGTGCAATCAAAATGTGTATAAATTAATTGCTATGCATAATAACTCTTGTTATTTGACTGGGTGAGAAAAGAGAAGTATTTGTACAGAAGACTCACAGGGAAATAAGTAATAAGACTTTAGGGTTATATAAGCCTTAGAGAAGAAAAACAGGCCATGAACAATACACCATGGAATTTGGCTTAGAATTTTCTATTTCCCATAACAGGTGTTATACCCTCATGTGATGATAGGGTTGGCTGTGTTCCCACCTAAACCTCATCTTTATAGAAACTCCCACAATTTCAACATGTCATAGGAGGGACCCAGTGGCAGGTGATTTAATCATGGGGCAAAACTCTTTTTCATGCTTTTCTTGTGATAGTGAATAAATCTCATGAGCTTTGATGGTTTTATAAAGAGGCATTCTGCACGTGCTCTCCCTGTGCCTGCTGCTATCCATGTAAGACATGACTTTCTGCTCCTTGCCTTCCACCATAATTATGAAGCCTCCTCGGCCACATGGAACTGTAAGTCTAATAAATCTCTTTCTTTTGTAAATTGCCAAGTCTCAAATATGTCTTTATCATCAGTATTAAAACAGATGAATGCAGCAAATTGGTACCAGTAGAGTAGAGTGCTGTTGTAGATACCTGAAAATGTAGAAACAACTTTGGAACTGGGTAGCAGGCAGGGCTTGGATCAGTTTGGATGGCTCAGAAGAAGACAGGAAAATGTGGAACTGATTTGAACTTCCTAGAGACTTGTTGAATGGCTTTGCCCAAAATGCTGATAGTGACAAGGACAATAAATCCCAGGCTGAGGTGGTCTCAGATGGAGATGAGAAACTTGCTGGGAACTGGAGCAAAGGTGACCCTTGTTATGTTTTAGCAAAGAGACTGGTGGCATTTTGCAACTCCCTAGAGATTTGTGGAATTTTAAACTCAAAAGAGATGATTTAGGGTATCTGGTAAAGGAAATTACTAAGCAGCAATGCATTTAAAAGATGAATTGGGTGCTTTGAAAGCTATTCAGTTTTATAAGGAAAGTAGTGCATAAACGTTTGGAAAATTTGCAGCCTGGAAATGCTGTAAAAAAGAAAATTTTATTTTCTGAGGAGAAAATCAATCCCACTGCAGAAATTTGCATGAGTAATGAGGAGTTGAATGTTAATCCCCAAGACAATGGGGAAAATGTCACTGGGGCATGTCAGAGGTCTTTACAGCAGGCCCTCCCATCACATGCCTGAAGGCCTAGAAGGAAAAAGTGATTTAGTGGGCTGGCCTCATGTCCTCATGCTGTGTGCAGCCCAGGTACTTGGTGCCCCACATCCCAGCCCCTTCAGCCATGGGTGAAAGGGGCCAATATGGAACTCAGCCTGTGGATTCAGAAGGTGTAAACCCTAAGCTTTGACAGTTTCCAAATGTTTTTGAACCTGCAGATGCACAGAAGTCAATAATTGAGGTTTGCGAACCTCTGCCTAGATTTCAGAATATGTATGGAAACACCTAGATACCCAGGCAAAAATCTGCTGCAAGAATGGGGCCTTCATGGAGAACCTCTACTACGGCAGTCCCAAAGGGAAATGTGGGGTCAGAGCCCTCACACAGAGTCCCTACTGGGTCACCACCTATTGGAGCTGTATGAAGAGGGCAATCATCCTCCAGACCCAGAATCATAGATCCATTGACAACTTTCACCACGCATCTGGAAAAGCCACAAACACAATGTTAGCCCATGAAAGCAACCAGGATGGAGGCTGTAATCTTCAAAGTCACAGGGATGGAGCTGCCCAAGGGTGTGGGAGTCTACCACTTGTATCAGTGTGACCTGAATGTGAGACATGGAATCAAAGGAGATCATTTTGGAGCTTTAAGATTTGAATGCACCACTGGACTTTGAACTTGCATGGGGCCTGTAGCCCCTTTGTTTTGGCCAATTTTTCACATTTGGAATGGCTGTATTTACCCAATGCCTGTACCCATATTTATCTAGGAGGTAACTAACTTGCTTTTGATTTTACAGACTCATAGTCAAAAGGGACTTTCCTTGTCTTGAATAAAACTTTGGACTTTGGACTTTTGAATGAATGCTGAAATGAGTTCAGAATTTGGGGGACTGTTGGAAAGGCACTGTAGGTTTTTAAATGTTAAGACATGAGATTTGGGAGGTGCCAGAGATGGAATGATACGGTTTGGCTATGTCACCACACAAATCTCATCTTGATAGTAACTCCCACAATTTCCATGTGTTGTGGGGGAGTCCAAGTGGGAGGTGATTCAATCATGGTGGCAGGTCTTCTTCATACTAGTCTCATGATAGTAAATAAGTCTCAGGAGATGTGATGATTTTATAAAGAGGAGTTTTCTTGCACATGTTCTCTCTTTATACCTGCTTCCATCTTTGTAAGATGTGACTTGCTTCTCCTTGCCTTCTGCCATAATTGTGAAGCCTCCCCAGCAATGTGGAACTGTAAGTTCAACAAACCTCTTTTTTTTGTAAGTTGCCCAGTCTCAGATATATCTTTATCAGCAGCATGAAAATGAATTAATTCACATGATTTCTGGTAGGCTTTGGTGATGATGCCTGTATTCACATGCATGGGGTAGTCCCAAGTAGGTAGCTCATAGTGTTTGTAGTATGGATTAAGTGGGACATAATTTCTCCTATACTATCTGGATCTTCCCATTACAAATAACATTCCTGTTATTTCTATGGAGACCCAACTCAACTCTACCAGGCCATGGAGACTCACCTTAAGAAAACAATAATATTCTGAAATAATTACATTTTTCTGTTTTAAAATTTTTTCCAGCTTTATTAGAGTATAATTTGCAATTAAAACATATATGTTTAAGTTGTATTACTTGATAATTTGATATATCTATGAATTGTGAAATAATGACAAGTTTTGAATTTAACATATATAGATTCATGTAACC
The DNA here is from genome assembly GCA_031835075.1 of Saguinus oedipus. Lineage (NCBI taxonomy): Eukaryota > Metazoa > Chordata > Mammalia > Primates > Cebidae > Saguinus > Saguinus oedipus. The sequence goes on along the minus strand of CM063191.1, from coordinate 75,640,551 downwards.
ACCACCAAAATCAGGATACAGAACAGTTCTATCACTTCCCAAAACTCCCATGTTGTATGTGTTTATACTCACCTCCCTATGACAATCACTGATCTGTTCTCCAACACCATAGTTTTGGCTTTTCAAGAATGTAATATAGATAACACTATAGAGAAGAAAATCTTTTGATAGTGGCTTCTTTCACTTAGCATAAGTTTTTGAGATTTATACGAGTTGTTGCATGAAGTTCAAGAAGCTTGTTTCTTTTTATGTTTTTACGTTTTCTTCCTATTTTTATTTTTTATTTTTTTTAATTTCTGTAGGTTATAGGGGTATGGGTGGTATTTGTTTACATTTGTAAATACTTTAGTGGTAATTTGTGAGATTTTGGTACATGCATCACCCGAGCAGTATATACTGCACCCTATTGGTAGTCTTTTATCTATTATCCCCTTCCCTACCTTTCCCCCAGAGTCCCCAGTGACCACTGTGGTCATTTTTATGCCTTTGCAACCTCATAGCTTCGCTCCAACTCATGAAAAAGAACATAAAAAGTTTGGTTTTCTATTCTTGAGTTACTTCACTTAGAATAATAGTCTCCAATCTTATCCAGGTTGCTGTGAATGCCATTGATTCATTCCTTTTTATGGCTGAGTGGTATTCCATCGTATATATAGATATAGATATGATATCCATATCACAGTTTGTTTATCCATGCATTGATTGATGGGCATGTGATTTGATTTCATGTTTTTGTAATCACAAATTGGGCTGCTATAAACATGTGTGTACAGGTATCTTTCTTGTATAATAACTTATTTTCCTCTGGGTAGATACCCAGTAGTGGGATGACTGGATCAAACTCTACTTCTACTTTTACTTCTTTAAATAATCTTCATACTGTCTTCCATAGTGGTTGGACTAGTTTACACTACCAACAGCAATGTCAAAGTGTTCCTTGTTTACCACATTCATGGCAACATCTACTATTTTTTGATGTATTGACTATGAATATTCTTGCAGGAGTAAGGTGGTATTGTGTTGTGGTCTTGATTTGCATTTCCATGATCATTAGTGATATTGAGCATTTTTTAATGTTTGTTGGACATTTGTATTTTTTTTTTTTTTTGAGAATTGTCTATTCATGCCCTTATCCCACTTTTTAATGGTATTGTTAATAATTTTCTGGCTGATTTGTTCGAGTTCATTGTAGATTCTGGATATTAGTCCTTTATCAGATGTATAGACTGTGAAGACTTTCTCCCACTCTGTAGGTACAACCCACAGAGTGGGTTTACTCTGCTGTTTACTCTGCTCACTCCTCCTTTTGTCGTGGAAAAGCTCCTTAGTTTAATTAAGTCCCAGCTATTTATCTTTGTTTTTATTGCATTTGATTTTGTGTCCTTGGTCATGAAATCCATGCTGGGGCCAATGTCTAGAAGGGTTTTTCCAATGTTATCTTCTAGAATTTTTTTAATTATACTTTAGGTTCTGGGGTACATGTGTAGATCAAGCAGGATTGTTACATAGGTACGCATGCCATGATGATTTGCTACATCCATCCCCCCATCACCTACATTAGGTATTTATCCTAATGTTATCCCTCCCCAATCCCCCCACCCCCTGTTACCCCTGCTCTATCCCCATCAGCCCCCACCAGGCCTCAGTGTGTGATGTCCCCCCTCCATGTCCATGTGTTCTCATTGCTCAACATCCACTTATGAATGAGAACATGTGGTGTTTGGTTTTCTGTTCTTGCATCAGTTTGCTGAGATTGAAGGTTTCCAGCTTCATCCATGTCTCTGCAAAAAAACATGAGCTTTCTCCACATCCTCCCCAGCATCTGTTGTCTCCTGATTTTTTAACGATCGCCATTCTAATTGGCCTGAGATGGTATCTCAGTGTGGTTTTAATTTGCATTTCTCTAATGACCTGTGATGATGAGCATTTTTTCATACGTTTTTTGGCATCATATATGTTTTCTTTTGAAAAGTGTCTGTTCATATCCTTTGCCCACTTTGGAATGGGTTTGTTTGTTTGTTTGTTTTTTCTTGTAAATGTGCTTTAGTTCTTTGTAGGTTCTGGATATTAGCCCTTTGTCAGATGGGTAGATTGCGAAATTTTTTTCCCATTCTCTTGATTCCTGGGTCACTCTAATGATTATTCCTTTTGCTATACAGAAGCTCTGAAGTTTAATTAGATCGAATGTGTCTATTTTGGCTTTTGTTGCCATTGCTTACAAGCATTTCTATGCACCAATAACAAACAGAGAGCCAAAGCATAAGAGTACTCCCATTAACAATTGCTACAAAGAAAATAAAATACCTGGGAATACAACTAGCAAGAGACATGAAGGACCTCTTCAAGGAGACCTACAAACCAGTGCTCAAGGAAATATGAGATGGCACAAACAGATGGAAAAACATACCATGCTCATGGTTAGGAAGAATTAATATGGTGAAAATGGCCATATTGCCCGAAGTAATTTTAAGATTCCATGCTATCCCCATCAAGCTACCATTGACCTTCTTCACAGAACTGGAAAAAAAAACACATTAAACTTTATATGGAACCAAAAAAAGAGCCCGCATACCCAAGACAATCCTAAGCAAAAAAAAAAAAAGGGCTGGAGGCATCAAGCTACCTGACTTCAAACTAATAGTACAAGTCTACAGTATTCAAAACAGCATAGTACTGGTACCAAAACAGAGATATACATCAATGGAACAGAACAGAAGCCTCAGAAGCAATACCACACATTTACAACCATTTGGTCTTTGACAAACCACACAAAAACAAGAAATGGGGACAGGATCCCCCATTTTAATAAGTGATGTTGAGAAAACTGACTAGCCATGTGCAGAAAGCTGAAACTAGATCCCTTCCTTACACCTTATAAAAAATTTAACTCCACGTGAATTAGAGATTTAAACACAGGACCTGGCACCATAAAAACCGTAGAAGAAAACCTAGGCAATATCATTGAGGACATCAGCATAGGCAAGGAATTCATCTTCTAGAATTTTTATAATTTCAAGTCTTAGATTTAGGTCCTTAATCCATCTTGAGTTGTTTTTTTTTTTATAAGAAGAAACATGAAGGTTTAGTTTCATTCTCCTACATGTGGTTAGCCAATTATTCCAGTACCATTTGATAAAAAGAGTGTCCTTTCTTCATTTCATATTTTTATTTGCTTTATCAAAAATCAGTTGGCTGTAAGTAAGTGGGTTTATTTCTGGATTCTCTATTTTGTTCCTTTGGTCTATGTACCTAGTTTTATACCAGTATCATGGTGTTTTGGTGAACTATGGCCTTAGAGTATAGTTTGAAATCAGGTAATGTGATGCCTTCAAATTTGGTCTTTTTGCTTATTCTTGCTTTGGATTTGTGGGATACTTTTCAGTTCTATATGCATTTTAGAATTGATTTTTTTTTTAATGATGGGATGGTGGTAGTTTGACCTAAATCATTCTATGAAGCCAATATTACCCTAATATCAAACCAAGAAAGAGCCTAACCAAAGAAGAAAACTACAGACCAATAGACCTGATGAACATAGATGCTAAAATCCTTAACAAAATACTAACTAACTGAATCCAACAACTTATCAAAAAGATAATTTAGCATGATCAAGTGGGATTCCTACCAGGGATGCAGGGATAGTTTAACATATGCAAGTCAAGAAATGTGGTACAGAAAATAAACAGAATTAAAAACAAAAATCACATCATCATCTCAATAGATGCAGAAAATCATTAAACAAAATCCAGCATTTATTTATGATTAAATCTCTCAGCAAAATCAGCATACAATGGACATATCTCAATGTAATAAAACCCATCTATGACAGACCCACAGCTAACATAATACTGAATGGGGAAAAATTGAAAGCATTCCCTCTGAAAACTGAAACAAGACAAGGACGCCCACCTTCACCACTCCTCTTCAACGTAGTACTGGAAGTCCTAGGCAGAGCAATGAGACAAGAGAAAGAAATAAAGGAATACAAGTCAGTAAAGAGGAAGTAAAATTGTTGCTGTTTGCTGATCATATAATCGTTTATGTAGAAAACCCTGAAGATTTCCCCAGAAAGCTCCTAGAACTGATAAAAGAATTCAGCAAAATTACCAGATAGAACTGACAAAAAAATCAGCAAAGTTTCTGGATACAAACTTTATGTACACAAATCAATAGCTCTTCCATAAACTAAAAGCAACCTAGCTGGCAATCAAATCAGTAACTCAGTCCCTTATAAAATAGCTGCAAAAAAATAAGAAAATACTTAGGAATATGCCTAATTAACAAGATTAAAGACCTCTCCAAGGAAAACAACAAAACACTGCTGAAATAAATCATAGACACTACAAACAAGTGGAAACATCTCATGTTCATGGCTGGGTAGCATCAATGTTGTGAAAATGACTATACTGCCAAAAGCATTTTTTTATTTTCATTTACTAAAATTCCATTCCCTTCTTTCTTTGTGACACTGGTTATGAGCTGGGCTACTAGCCTCTGGGACTGTGCTGAGAGAAAGTACAAGCTGAAGAGCAAACAATGCTGTGTCACTATGAATCACTACCTGGAAAATGGAAAGGCATTTCACTGCAAAATCAAGGAAGAGTTTACAGGTTTTCTCACAGTATTGAACTTTAAGATCATCTCCCAGAGCTATGTCTTTAGGTGCTTTCCAAAGTGTAAATTAAAGCTCAGACCAGTGCGGGGAATTTCTTCATCATGGTGTCAAGACACAAATGGCTACCTAATGAAAGTAAGGTGCTGGGCTGAACAGTGAGTTGAATCCACTTTCCAGGAGAATCAATGTTATGTGGCCAGTCAAAAGCTAACATGAATTTGAGGGAGTCAGAAGGAGGTCAATTGTAACAAAATTCTCATGAAGAAGCAAAGTAGGCAAGGAAAAGAGATATCAGGAAAGAGTGTTACTGAGTCAGTACTGTCCGATATCAGCTTATGAGCTGGACTTGGTTCAGGCTGGGGGCTTGTATAACCTTCTTCAGAAAACTATGAGAAATGAGAAGTTTTGTTGTTGTTGTTGTTTTTTGAATGCCCTATTTAACCTCACAACTTTGCTTCCTAATCTCAGTCACCAAATTATACTGGGCTTTGGTAAGCTATAAATAGAAAAAGGTATCAGTTGCTTCAAAACAGCTTTAGTGTTTCACAAACCAATTTCTCACTTCTCCCATTAGAAACATTAGAGTTTTACACAAACAATACTATCCCCATCAAACCACGATTGAATTTCTTCACAGAACTGGAAAAAACCACCAGGAACTTCATATGGAACCAAAATAGAGCCCACATAGCCAAGTCAATTCTAAGCAAAAAGAACACAGCAGGAGGCATCACACTACCAGACTTCAAACTATACTACAAGGCTACAGTAATCAAAACAGCGTGGTACTGGTACCAAAACAGAGATATAGACCAATGGAACAGAACAGAGGCATTGGAGGCAACACAACATATCTACAACCATATAATCTTTGATAAACCAGAAAAAAACAAGCAATGGGGAAAGGATTCCCTGTTTAATAAATAGTGTTGGGAAAACTGGCTAGCCATGTGCAGAAAGCAGAAACTGTTCCCCTTTCTGACACCTTACACTAAAATTAACTCCAGATGGATTAAAGACTTAAACCTAAGACCTGACACCATAAAAACCCTAGAAGAAAATCTAGGCAAAACCGTTCAGGACATAGGAGTAGGCAAGGACTTCATGACCAAAACACCAAAAGCATTGGCAACAAAAGCCAAAATAGACAAATGGGACCTAATCAAAGTCCACAGCTTCTGCACGGCAAAAGAAACAGTCACTAGAGTGAATCGGCAACCATCAGAATGGGAAAAAATCTTTGCAGTTTACACATCTGACAAAGGGCTGATATCCAGAATTTACAAAGAACTGAAACAGATTTACAGGAAAAAAAACAAACAAGCCTATTCAAAAATGGGCAAAGAATATGAACAGACACTTTACAAAAGAAGACATACATGAGGCCAACAAACACATGAAAAAATGCTCATCATCACTGGTCATTAGAGAGATGCAAATCAAAACCACATTGAGATACCATCTCACGCCAGTTAGAATGGCAATCATTAAAAAATCTGGAGACAACAGATGCTGGAGAGGATGTGGAGAAATAGGAACACTCTTACACTGTTGGTGGGAGTGTAAATTAGTTCAACCATTGTGGAAGACAGTGTGGTGATTCCTCAAGGACCTAGAAATAGAAATTCCATTTGACCCAGCAATCCCATTACTGGGTATATATCCAAAGGACTATAAATCGTTCTACTACAAGGACACATGCACACGAATGTTCATTGCAGCACTGTTTACAATAGCAAAGACCTGTAACCAACCCAAATGCCCATCGATGATAGACTGGACTGGGAAAATGTGGCACATATACACAATGGAATATTATGCAGCAATCAAAAATGATGAGTTTTTGTCCTTTGTAAGGACATGGATGAATCTGGAGAATATCATTTTCAGCAAACTGACACAAGAACAGAAGAGGAAATACTGCATATTCTCACTCATAGGCAGGTGAGAAAAATGAGAACACATGGACACAGGGAGGGGGCCTACTACACACTGGGGTCTATTGGGGGGAATGGGGGAGGGACAGCAGGGGGGGAGCTGGGAAGGGATAGCATGGGGAGAAATGCCAAGTGTGGGTGAAGGGGAGGAAGGCAGCAAAACACACTGCCACGTGTGTACCTATGCAACTATCTTGCACGTTCTGCACATGTACCCCAAAACCTAAAATACAATAAAAATTTAAAAAAAGAAATGTCATTGATCAAATATAAAAAAAAGAAACATTAGACTTTTATGTTTTCTAGTCTATGCTGAGAGAAAATTTTCTCCATATTTGAATATTTGTTTACATGTATTTATTTTCTCCAAAATCCAAAAATTACTTCTAAACCCCATATCAACCAAGTTGTTGAGTAATCCACCCCCTTTTTATGTTTCTTCCTTTGCTGAACTGAAACCGGTATTTGTAATGACATTAAGATCCCATGAATTTTTTTCCCTATTGGAATTGATTTATGTGTAAGAGGAAAGGGGTGAGTAGAGTCACCCATTGGTGAACTCACCCATTGCCTAAATGAGGCTTGAGCTTTGGCATTCTGGCACAAAATCAAGTTGAGCTGACCCATCTCTGAGGTTAGGGCTTCCTTGCTATTGTGTTCAAGAGGGTATAAATTATCAGAGGCAATTTACAAAGAATATGTTAGGGGATTCTGTGCTGATAGAGAAGACTGCATAAACTTTGAAAAAATATATACTTGACAAACACAAAGGAAATGAGAAGACTGGAAGAGATAAATAGATTTACAAATAATACTAGTAATGGTAATTGAAATAATGACAAGAAGAGGGGGACAGTAAAAAAATGAAAGGTGTAAAGTTAAAGGAGGTATCTTTCTGTTTATCTGTGCCTTACTTGGCTTTCTGATGTTGGGACCAATTGTTTTCTGTGTAATAAGGTTGGATGATTCAGGTCCCATGAGTTCTACGCATTGGGGTATCTAAAGAAATACTACCAGACCATAAAATTTTGTCCTCATGGTCAACTGATGAGGCCTATCCCTGTGGAAACTTTTCCAGTGTGACAAACTAACCTCTAGATAAGAGCTAAATATCCTCCCACCTAATGCCCATAGAAAATATTTGTGGGCTCTCTATTGCCAAATGCCATCCTGGAGACCAAAACCCCATGAAACACAAGAGGGCTCTCTGATCCCACCTCAGCTGCACAAGAATTTTTAAAATCCAAACCTCTAAGGAAAATTGGCATAGCACTGCAAAAATAAAAAATGGGGCTTTATTCCATGTGACCTAAAACTACTCTGGAAAGCTTTCTGTCACTCTATCAGTTAACACGATTATACAAGTATACAAGTATTTTATTCACCTCCTTTCACTGACTCCATGGATAGATATGTTGCTAAAGTAGCTCCTTCCCTGTAAGAGCTTGAGGGTTACTGACATTGCAGTTAAAAAAAGGGGGCTTTAAAGTTAAACTCAGTCTCTAAGGTAATGTGTTTATGTAGAACCAGAAGGAGAACTAAAGAAAACAGTAGAATTTCAACTCAAGGCCTTCACATTGCTCCTAGGATTACAGCTGATTACACATTCTAGGTCTTAAATAAATGTCATTGTTTCACTTGAAATTAAGTGGCAATATCCTTTTTCTCACTTGTCCTCAGAACCTTTAATGAGATCAATTCATTTATCCATCTACCTTTGTTTCTTGATTTACTTAAGTAACGTTAACTTATTGGTCATTATATTTATAGCATTCAGATCAGTGACAGCATTTTAACATATCAAAAATAAATTAATCTTTACCAAAGCAGCATGGGTGAAATAATAAATGAAACAACACAAATGATTTCAAGTAAGTAAGAACGTTTATGATGTTTGAGGGAAACAAAGATTCAAATAGTCTCACTGTAAGAGTTTCACAAAAGATAACAATGAGTTAACAGGTTTTGGTTTGGAACCTGATTGTGAAGGAGGTAGAATGTCAGACAAAGTTTAGACTTTACCCAAAGGTAATAAATGCCTATTAATCTTTGGGGTTTTGAGCAGATGACAACTTGAAAGTAGCAGTGTTTTAGGGAAAAAAATCATCATGGAAAAAAGAATGATTGCTAAGGAAAAGATATAGAAGATAGATTAGAAAAGTCATTGCAGTAATCCAGGCAAGAGGAAACAGGGTACTAAATTATACTGGAGAGATTGAGAATAAATCAGAGGAGACAGATAGAAACTTCTTGATGAAAGAAATAGCAGGACTTGTAGCTTCCACTTTTCTGACTGTATCAATAAAGATTGGTGACTTGTCCATCTGAGGACCATGAGATAATTCTCTTAGGCTCTGCTAGCATTAACTTACTATCAGATATGAAGAGTCTTTGGTAAATACTAACTTTTCAAATTAACTGGGAAAAGGTGGAAAACCACTGTCTCTTGGGTAACTTATGAGGTTGTGTAAGTGCTCTATTTATTAGCAAGAAAATTAAACTAAATTCCCAATTATGGGTTTTTGCTGATCAATTTTTGATGTGCCTGACAGGATCACCTTATTTGTGCTGGAGCACCTTATTTGTGCTAGAGTTTAAGTTTTTACATCAACTCTTTTGGGGAGAGAGTAAATTAAAAATATATTCCTTAGAAAAGCTTGTAACATGGACATTCAAATGAAAGATTGATCCAGGAGAGATGAAGTAACACATTATAGGTCTGTTGTGATGTGTCTCAGTACACATGGCCACTTCAAAAGTATAGCTAGCACTCCCAGAAAGTACAATGTACCCAGTAAATAATAATTGAATACTTAGGCCCACAGAGTCACCCATCTAGAGGAGAAAATGTAGACCAACTCATGAATTTCTGCAGAACGATAACCACCAAATGGCCTCTGGAAATGACCTCCAATCACCTTCTTTGAGGTAACTTAGATTCTTGAGCTAGCTATGCCATTTTTCTTCCATTATTTTTCAATTGCCTAAGTCATTATTGAGAATCTGCCATGGCCCAGCTCTATGCATCATAGGGAAACAACATCTCATAGGAAATATGTGAAGTTGCAGCCTGCCCCTATTTCATGGTTACTTTACTTTTGAAATAATTTCTAATAATCTGCTGAGTTCTTCCTCAATTTTTGACATGTGAATAATCTGTCTTAGAGGTCTGCCAAAACTTCCAGTTAGTTAGGTTAAATCTTTTTTGCAGTTTACCCAACTGACAAAGGGCTGATATCCAGAATTTACAAAGAACTCAAACAGATTTACAGGAAAAAAACAAACAAGCCCATTCAATAATGGGCAAAGGACATGAACAGACACTTTACAAAAGAAAACATACATGAGGCCAACAAACACATGAAAAAATGCTCATCATCACTGGTCATTAGAGAGATGCAAATCAAAACCACATTGAGATACCATCTCACACCAGTTAGAATGGCGATCATCAAAAAATCTGGAGACAACAGATGCTGGAGAGGATGTGGAGAAAGAGGAACACTCTTACACTGTTGGTGGGAGTGTAAATTAGTTCGACCATTGTGGAAGACAGTGTGGCAATTCCTCAAGGACCTAGAAATAGAAATTCCATTTGACCCAGCAATCCCATTACTGGGTATATACCCAAAGGACTATAAATCGTTCTACTATAAGGACACATGCACACGAATGTTCATTGCAGCACTGTTTACAATAGCAAAGAATTGGAACCAACCCAAATGCCCATCGATCATAGACTGGACTGGGAAAATGTGGCACATATACACCATGGAATGTTATGTGGCAATCAAAAATGAAGAGTTTATGTCCTTTGTAAGGACATGGATGAATCTGGAGAACATCATTCTCAGCAAACTGACACAAGAACAGAAAAGGAAATACCACATATTCTCACTCATAGGCGGGTGAGAAAAATGAGAACACATAGACACAGGGAGGGGGGTACTACACACTGGGGTCTATTGGGGGGCATAGGGGAGGGACAGTGGGGGGGAGCTGGGCAGGAATAGCCTGGGGGAAATGCCAAGTGTAGGTGAAGGGGAGGAAGGTAGCAAAACACACTACCGTGTGTGTACCTATGCAACTATCTTGCACGTTCTGCACATGTACCCCAAAACCTAAAATGCAATAAAAATTAAAAAAAAAAGATAGCAGCAGTGGGTTTGAACTCAGGAATAATTGAAGAAGTCATCATTTATGTCTGTGTACATACATACTTCAAAGAATATCAAGTATTTTATTATATTAATGGAAATAAAAAGTCATTCCTCAAACACCAAATGAAAACAACTAAACCAGCACAGATAAATTCTTTTCAAGTAGTCAAACCAGTTGTAGGCATAAATCTATAAAAATCTACACCCCAAAACCAAATGTAACTGATTTAATGAATTGTCCCTCATTTTAAATATTACTTTCTCTCCAACAATACAAACTGGTCCAATATCAGAATATTTTTAGATACTCTCTTTTCTTTGTGACAGGATTCATTCTATGTTAAAATCAGCCAAGTTGGAAGTTTGAATAACCTTTTGATATGGCATGGTTGTGTCCCCACCTACTCAAATCTCATCTTGAATTGTAGCTCCCATAATTCCTATGTGTCTCGGAAGGGACTTAATAGGAAGTAATTCATGATAATGAATAAGTCTCATTAGATCTGATAACATTAAAAAGGTGAGTTCCCCTACACAATCTCTCTCTTACCTGCTGCCATACAAAATGTGTCTTTGCTCTTACGTTGCCTTCTGCCATGACTGTGAGGCCTCCCTAGTCATATGTATCTGTGGGTCAATTAAACCTCTTTGCTTTATAAATTACTCAGTCTTGGTATGTCCTTCTTAGCAGCATGAGAACAGACTAATACATCTTCTAACCCTTCCTCTGCTTATATGTATCTTTTCAGATTAATTTGTGGGTAACTACACACACACACACACACACACACACACACACACGTTAAGTAGACAATTCTTTAAAGAATATAAACAAAGGTAGCCAATGAACAGAAAAATTGGAACACTCATACACTGCTGATGGGAAGGTAAAATAGTGTGGTAATATTGGAAAACAGTCTGGTAGTTTCCCAAAATCAAAAATTGACCCAGATGTCCTATAAGTACGTACATAGGAAAATTGAAAACATATTCACACAGAAATATTACATGCAGTAAAGTTAATATCAGCATTAGTCATAACAGCCAAAAATTGAAAAAACTCAATCTATAAACTGAAAAATAAAATACCATATATAATTAGAATGGAATACTATACAGTCACAAAAAGTAATGAAGTACTGATACGTGATAGAATGTGAATGAACTTTGAAAATATTCTAAGTAGAAAATGCCAGTCACAAAACACAGCACTTTTTTACTTACATTTCTCCAGAGAAACAGAAACAACAAAGTGTGTGTGTGTATGTGTGTGTGTGTGTGTGCATGTGCATGTGTGTATAGAAAGAGAGAGACTGAAAGAGGAAAGATGAGAGAGATTGTGAGTAACTGGTTTACATGATTGTGGAGACTTTGTAAAGTCAAAATCTGAAGCATAGACCAACAGGCTGGAGACGCAAGAAAGAGATACAATTCAAATCCAAAGGTAGTCTACTGGAACAATTCCATTTTGCTCAGAATAAATCAGTTTTACTTCTACTAAAATATTTAACTGATTTAAAAGCTCACCAAAATTATAGGGTGTAATATTTTTTACTCAAAGTCTACAAATTTAAATGTTAATCTTATCCAAAACATACCTTCATAGAATCTTACAGAATAACGTCTAAAAAATATCTGGGCATAGGGCCCAGCTGAAACATAAAGTTAATCATCACAGCCATGTGGTAAATGATTTCCTTTACATAAAAGGTACAGAAAATGCAAATTCATAGACACAGAAAGTAAGTTAGTCATTGCCTAGGGCTGTGAGGGATTTGGGAAATGGGAACTGACTGTGAATGGGTACAGGGTTTCATTTGGGAATGAGGAAATATTTTCAAGTAATTCACATGCACAACTCTTTGGATATACTGAAAATCAGTGAACAGTACACTTTAAATATGTTATTTGTATGTTATGTGACTTATATTTTAATAGAAATGTTATTTATAAAAGGAGTCAAAGCACACCACATCATGCTGTAACACTCCTTTGCTTCATGTAGGATGCCCAGTCAATTTACTCACCCCTAAACACATCTTCTGAAGTCTCATTTGTTTCCATTTTTTGTAATTTAAAGAAAAATTGTCATTTACAAACTACCTTTTAAAATAAGTATTTTTACTTAATAATAGTAGTACTATCAGGCTTAGCTAGCATTTATTGCACACTTACTATGTGAAAGAGACAATGGTGGCTCACGCCTGTAATCCAGCACTTTGGGAGGCCGAGGCAGGTGGATCAAAAGGTCGAGAGATCGACACCATCCTGGTCAACATGGTGAAACCCCGTCTCTACTAAAAATACAAAAAATCAGCTGGGCATGGTGGCGCGTGCCTGTAATCCCAGCTACTCGGGAGGCTGAGGCAGGAGAATTGCCTGAACCCAGGAGGCAGAGGTTGTGATGAGTCGAGATCGCACCATTACACTCCAGCCTGGGTAACAAGAGCAAAACTCCGTCTCAAAAAAAAAAAAACCGAGAGAGAGAGAGAGAGATAGAATGTTCAGTACATTCAATTCAATTTATTCAATTCTTACAATAATCTCACAACTCAATTCTCACAACCTAAATAATTAAGTTGCCATGTCCACTTAACTAACTTCAGCATTAGTCATGAAGCAGAGACAGAATCCAAAATGAAGTCTATTTGATTCCAAAAGCTTCACTCTTAAATATAGTCTCATGCTTCCAACCACTTTTCAACCACTAAAACTTCTAAGGCTAAGTTTGCACAACAATTAAAACTCAGATTTTTAAAATTCTCTCAACAAAAAATACTTTTTTCAACTCTTGTTCTTTAATATCTTTGAAACTTAGATCAAAACACAACTCTTCCAAGACTTCCATGATTATCCCCTAGTGCTCCTTCATTTATTTTATCTTTTCCTAAAATTTAAGTATACTACTTTCCATTTAATTTCATATATCTTCACAATTATTTTTATAACCTTTGGTATATATATCTATTATCTTTTGAAACATTTATTGAAGGCCCACTATGAATAAGATACTGTCCTGGATTCATGAATGAAGTTTATGGAAAAAGAAACATGACAAAATATTTCCGTACTCTAGATGCATACAAACTATACAGATGTGCATGTTTACATTTCTAATATTAAAATGTTGATAACACTACCATGTTGAATATAATTAATTCACAACTAACGTTAATAATATAGTTGGAAAACATTCAAGAAATACTTGAGTGAGAGCATATCTGAGGCAGAAACTGTATCTTTTGAATTATATGAAGATTAGTCTAAACTTATCATGTAGTGATGTCAGATAATGAAGAGCCTGCATATTAGGTTCAATAATTTAGAATTGATTCTGTAGATAAGTTGTCTAAAATCATTACAGTCCTCACAACCATCTGATAAAAGGTGTGCTCCAAACTTATTTGTTTATTTATAAATCATATTTACACACTACTATGCTAATGCATTGCATGTATTAAAACTGAACATAAAATAAAATTTTAGAAGTGTAATATAAAATAAATAGCATGAAGTTTCTAATATTTTTCTTTCCTTTCCCTAGTATATTGTTTTACATAATCCCTGGAACACACACACTCCAGGTTGATAACACTGCTATAGGATATATAGAGAATATTTCTGGGACATTGACAACATCACTGAGGATGCAAGATTGCTTGTAGAAGATGCGTGACAAGAAGGGTGCATTCATAACAGCGTCAGCAGTAATAACATCTTAAACCAGGATGATAGAAGTGAAAGTGAAAAAAAGGGATAGATGTAAAGGACATTATTAAAGCAGAATTGACAGGGTTGTTGAGTAATATGGAGACAAACAAAATGGGAAATATAGAAAAACATTGAAATGTCTACCCCAGAACAGCAGCTTTTGGGGAATTTTCAGATTCCAGGTGCAAACTCTGGACCTGAAGGGAAAGTGAGTCCCATTATAGATGTGTTATTTTGGGCACACCTGTAAAATAGACAGCTGGGAAAAGTTTCAGAACAATCTTCTCAAAACTTATTTTGCCTACCTCTACATCCCATGAATGCACTCTAGAATCTAACACACCAGTTGGAGGTGGCCTCTGTGTTTGTCATGGAAACCTCCCAGGACTCAACTCTTTCTAACACCTAATTTGCAAACTATACTCCTCTCTCCAACAGCTGGTACAATCTACCCTAACCTTTTGGACATTGTGCCAGTAAATGATACTGGGTATATTCTTCTCTTCCAGATTTTAACAAATGTGTTGCTTCACCCATTTTAAACAATCAATATTGCAGAAGATTCGAGTTACTAAAATCAGAAATAAAAGTTAAGATGCCAGTACTAATTTTAGAAAAATAAAAAGGATTACAAAAGAATAGTATAGAAAACGTTTACAATAAAGAAAAAGATAATCTAAATGAAATCGTCAAATCCCTAAAAACATATGACCTACCAAGAGTGAAACATAAAGTAATAGAAAATCTAAATAGACATAACTAATAAGGAGATTGAAACAGTAATTAAAATATCTTAACAAAGGAAAACCCTGGAACAGATGATTTCACTGGTGAGTTCTACTAAATATTTAAAAAGAAATTAATCTCAATATTTAAAAACTCTTCCAAAAAAATTGAAGAAGAGCAAACACTTCTGAAGTCTTATTATGAGGCCAGCATCATCTTGTGATATGGTTTGGCTCTGTGTCCCCACCCAAATCTCATACTGAATTGTAATTTTCACTGTTGAAGGAGGAACCTGGTAGGAGGTGATTGGATCACTGGGGCAGATTTCCCTTTGCTTTTCTCATGATAGTGAGTCAGTTCTCATGAGATCTAGTTGTCTGAAAGTTTGTAGCACTTTCTGCTTTACTGTTTTCTGCTCCATGCATGTAAGACTTTCTAGCTTCCCCTTCACCTCCTACCATAATTTTAAGTTTCCTAAGGCCTCCCCTAGCCATGCTTCCTGTACACCTTGTGAAACTGTGAGCCAATTCAACCTCTTTTCTTTATAAATTACCCAGTCTCAAGTAGTTCCTTATAACAATGTGAGAATGGGCTAATTTACCTTGATTTCAAAGCCAGAGAAAGACACTGCAAGAAAATTACATACCAATATATCCTATAAATATTGATGGAAAGATCACTTAATTAAACACTAGCAAACCAAACTCAGCAGAATATTAAAAGGTTATACAACATGATAAGTCGGATTTATTCTTAGAATACAGATTGTTGAAGATATGAAAATCAATGTAATACACCACATTATCAGAATTAAGAAAAATAACACATGATCATTTCAATCGATGTGGAAAAAGCATTTGACAAAATATAATATATTATCTATATAAAAACATTGAACAAACAAGAAACAGAAGAAAATTATCTCAACATAATAAATGTTACATGTAAAAACATCACAGCTGACATTATACTCAGTAAGGAAAGACTGAAAGCTTTTTGTTCTATTATTGCAAACAAGAACAGGATGCAGAATTCACCACTTCAATTCAACATAATATTGGAAGTTCCCAGAGTACTTATGCAAGGAAAAAAAAATGAAGGGCATCAAATTAGAAAGAAAGAAGTAAAATTAGCTCATCTGCAAATGACATGGCCTTATATGTAGAAAACTCTAATAATACTACACATTTAGAAAACACATTTAAAAATAATAAATGGAGGGGGGAGGTTCCAAGATGGCACCATAGAAACAACTCAGGATTGCAGCTCTCACTGAAGTCGCAGAGGGTGAGTCCTAGCCGCATTTTCAGATGAACCTTTGTAGCCCACACAACGGGGAAATTCCCAGGTGTAGGAGAGACATAGGACTGCAGTGCAGCCCTTTAGGCTTGTGTGGCCATTTTGGCAGGTGCCACAGCGCAGTGGCAGCCCACACAAAGCTCACTGCTCTGGGTACCCTGTTAAACTGGCAATCTGAGTTTTGGGAGGGCGGATTGACATGTCAATCTGATTGGATGGGACTTGGATGGTGAGCCAGACCAGGAGATTCCTGGGAAGAGCAATTTGAGCTGGTGCAGTGGGCCACTGCAGAGGAGATTGCATGGATCCCAGTGGCCAATCAGCAGGTGACTAGGGCACCTGTGAGAGAATCAACCATTCAATTTGGAAAGAAAGAGACAGAGAGGAGGAACTCTGAGGCAAGGAGCCAGGTGATCGGGCTCAGCAGGTAGCACCCTCACGGGAACAAGCAGTGCGGCTATTTGAGGCACTTAGGGTTGAGAGTTTTGCTGCAGAGTCAGCTGAATCCAAGACGGTGCAGCTCAGTGGGGAAGGGGCATCTGCCACTATGGATGCAATCCACCCCTACTGAGGTACTGCCCACTGCTGATGCAGCCTGCCATTGCTGAGGCAACCCGCCATAACACAGAGACTCCACCAACAGGGCGGAGTGCACCACAGTAGAAGGAAACCCTGCAGCAGCAGGATGGACCCATGCTACCAGGATGAAGCCGCAGCAGAAAAATAGTGAAGAGACTGCTTCCTAGCTGGGCAGGACAGTGCAACAGATACTCTTAAAGAAAGCCCCAACTCCCTGAGACAGAGCATCTGAGGGAAAAAAAAGAATGGGGTTATAAGTTCTGCTGCAGCAGACCGAAACACAGGTGCCCAGCAACACTGAATGACCAATGGAGCTCACAGCTCAGCACTGGAGCTCCTATAAAGTACAGACCGTCTTCTCAAGCAGCTCCCTGACCCCTGTATATCCAAAGAGTCACCCCAAAAAAAGGAATAATCAGACTGACATTTTGCGGGCATCATTCTGGGACAAAGATAGCAGAAGAAGAAACTGGTAGCATCCCTCACTGTTCCACAGCTGCTACAAGTGTACCCCAGAAAAGCAGGGCCTGGAGTGGACCTCAGCACTCATACAGCAGAGGGGCTAGATCATTAGAAGGAAAACTAAGTAACAGAAATACTTCATCATCAACAATCTGGGCACCCACTCAGAGACCCAATCAAAAAGTCAGCAACTACTAAGATGAAAGGTGGATAAATCCACAAAGATGGGAAGAAACCAGTGCAAAAAGAAGGAAAACACCCGAAACCAAAACACCTCACCTCCTACAAATGACCAAAACTCCTCACCAGCAAGGGAACAAAGCTGGATGGAGAATGAGAGTGACAAAATGACAGAATCAGACTTCAGAAGGTGGATAATGAGAAACTTCAGTGAGCTAAAAGAACATGTTCTAAATCAGTGCAAAGAAACTAAGAACCTTGAAAAAAGATTTGAAAAAAAGACTCGAGGAAATGATAACAAGAACGGACAACTCAGAGAGGAATATGAATGAATTGAAGGAGCTGAAAAACACATGAGAAATTCGGGAAGCATGCACAAGATTCAACAGCCGAATGGACCAAGCAGAAGAAAGAATATCAGAAGTCGAAGATCAACACAATGAAATAAAAAGAGAGACCAAGATTAGAGAAAAAAGTGCAAAGAGGAATGAACAAAATCTCCAAAAAATGCGGGACTATGTGAAGACACCTAACCTACATTTGATAGGTGTACCAGAATGTGATGAAGAGAATGAATCCAAGCTGGAAAACACTCTTCAGGATATTATCCAGGAAAATTTTCCCAACCTAGCAAGGCAGGCCAATACTCAACTCCAGAAAATACAGAGAATACCACAAAGATATTCTGCAAGAAGAGCAACACCAAGGAACATAATCGTCAGATTCACCAGGATTGAAAAGAAGGAGAAAATACTAAGGGTGGCCAGAGAGAAGGGTCGGGTCACCCACAAAGGGAGGCCCATCAGACTCACAGCAGATCTCTCAGCAGAGACACTACAAGCCAGAAGAGAGTGGGGGCCAATATTCAACATCCTTAAAGAAAAGAACTTTCAACCCAGAATTTCATATCCAGCCAAACTGAGCTTTATAAGTGAAGGAAAAATAAAATCTTTTGCCAACAAGCAAGAACTCAGAGATTTTGTCACCACTAGGCCTGCTTTACAAGAGCTTCTGAAATAGGCACTACACATAGAAAGGAACAACCAGTAACAGCCATTCTAAAAACATACCAAATGCTAAAGTGCATCAACAAAATGAAGAATCTGCATCAACCAAGGGACAAAACAGCCAGCTAGCATCAAAATGGCAGTATGAAATTCACACATAATAATATTAACCCTAAATGAAAATGGGCTAAATGCACCAATCAAAAGACACAGACTGGTAAACTGGATAAAAAAACAAAAGCCATTGGTGTGCTGTATCCAGGAAACCCATCTCACATGCAAAGATTCACAAAGGCTCAAAATAAAGGGATGAAGGAATATTTACTAAGCAAATGGAGAGCTAAAAAAAGCAGGAGTTGCAATTCTCATCTCTGATAAAATAGACTTTAAAGCAACAAAGATCAAAAGAGACAAAGAAGGTCATTACATAATGGTAAAAGGATCGATACAACAAGAAGAGCTAATGATCCTAAATATATATGGACCCAATACAGGAGCACCCAGATATATAAGGCAAGTTATTAATGACTTACAAAGAAACTTAGACTCCCACACAATAATTGTGGGAGACTTTAACACTCCACTGTCAATATCAGACAGATCAACCAGACAGAAAATAAACAAGGATATCCAGGGCTTGAACTCAGACCTGGAACAAGCAAACCTGATAGACATTTAAGGAACTCTCCATCCCAAATCCAAAGAATACATATTCGTCTCAGCACCACATCACACCTACTCCAAAATTGACCACAAAATTGGAAGTAAAGCACTCCTCAGCAAATGCAAAACAACTGAAATCATAACAAACAGTCTCTCAGACCATAGTGCAATCAAGTTAGAAATCAGAATTCAGAAACTAACTCAGAACTGCACAGCTTCATGGAAATTGAACAACTGGCTCTTGAATTTCGATTGGATAAACAATGAAATGAAAGCAGAAATAAAGAAGTTTTTTGAAACCAATGAGAGCAAAGACACAACATACCAGAATCTCTGGGACACATTTAATGGAGTCTGTAGAGGAAAATATACAGCAATAAGTGCCCACATGATAAGAGTGGAGAGATCCAAAATTGACACCCTATCGTCAAAATTGAAAGAGCTAGAAGAGCAAGATCAAAAAAGCTCAAAACCTAGCCGAAGACAAGAAATAACTAAGATCAGAGCAGAACTGAAGGAGATAGAGAAATGAAAAACCCTGCAAAAAATCAATAAATCCAAGAGCTGGTTTTTTGAAAAGATCAACAAAATAGACAGACCACTAGCCAGACTGATAAAAAAGAAGAGAGAGAACAACCAAACAGATGCAATAAAAAACGATAAGGGGAAATCACCACAGATTCCACAGAAATTCAAACCATCATCAGAGAATACTACAAATAACTCTATGCACATAAACTAGTAAATCAGGAAGAAATGGATAAATTCCTGGACACCTGTGTCCTCCCAAGCCTAAACCAGGAGGAAGCCGAAAGTATGAATAGACCAATAACAAGGTCTGAAGTTGAGGCAGCAATTAAGAGCCCACCACACAAAAAAAGCCCAGGTCCAGATGGGTTCACAGCTGAATTCTACCAGACACACAAAGAGGATCTGGTACCATTCCTTCTGAAACTATTCCAAATAATCCAAAGAGAGGGAACCCTTCCCAAATCATTTTATGAGACCAACATCGTCCTGATACCAAAACCCTGCAGAGACTCGACAAGAAAAGAAAACTTCAGGCCAATATCCATGATGAACATAGATGCAAAAATCTTCAATAAAATACTGGCAAACCGATTGCAACAGCACATTAAAAAACTTATCCATCATGGTCAAGTAGGATTCCTCTCAGGGATGCAAGGCTGGTTCAACATACGCAAGTCTATAAATGTAATTCACCACATAAACAGAAGCAAAAACAAAAACCACATGATTATCTCAATTGACGCAGAGAAGGCATTTGACAAAATTCAACAGCCCTTTATGCTAAAAGCCCTCAATAAACTTGGTATTGATGGAACATATCTCAAAGTAATAAAAGCTATTTACGACAAACCAACAGCCAACATCATACTGAATGGGCAAAAACTGGAAGCATTCCCTTTGAAATCCGGCACTAGACAAGGATGCCCTCTCTCACCACTTCTATTCAACATAGTACTGCAAGTTCTAGCCAGAGCAATCAGGCAAGAAAAACAAATAAAGGGTATTCAAAGAGGAAAGGTGGAAGCCAAATTGTCTCTATTTGCAGACGACATGATAGTATACCTAGAAGACCCCATCACCTCAACCCAAAAGCTCCTGAAACTGATAAGCAACTTCAGCAAAGTCTCAGGATATAAAATCAATGTTCAAAAATCACAAGCATTCCTATACACCAATAACAGACTTAAAGAGAACCAAACCAAGAACGAACTGCCATTCATAATTGCTACAAAGAAAATAAAATACCTAGGAATACAACTCACTAGGAATGTAAGGGACCTCTTTAAGGAAAACTACAAACAACTGCTCAACGAAATAAGAGAGGACACAAACAGATGGAGAAACGTTCCATGCTCGTGGTTAGGAAGAATCAATATCGTGAAAATGGCTATACTGCCTAAAGTAATTTACACAATCAATGCTATCCCCATCAAACTACCATTCAATTTCTTCACAGAACTGGAAAAAAACACCATGAATTTCATATGGAACCAAAAAAGACCCCGCATAGCCAAGTCAATTCTAAGCAAAAAGAACACAGCGGGAGGCATCACGCTACCAGACTTCAAACTATACTACAAAGCTACAGTAATCAAAACAGCATGGTACTGGTACCAAAACAGAGATATAGACCAATGGAACAGAACAGAAGCATCGGAGGCAACACAAAATATCTACAACCATATTATCTTTGATAAACCAGACAAAAACAGGCAATGGGGAAAGGATTCCCTATTTAACAAATGGTGTTGGGAAAACTAGCTAGCCATGTGCAGAAAGCAGAAACTGGACCCCTTCCTGACACCTTACACTAAAATTAACTCCAGATGGATTAAAGACTTAAACGTAAGACCCGACACCATAAAAACCCTAGAAGAAAATCTGGGCAAAACCATTCAGGACATAGGAGTAGGAAAGGACTTAATGACCAAGACACCAAAAGCATTGGCAACAAAAGCCAAAATAGACAAATGGGACCTAATCAAACTCCACAGCTTCTGCACGGCAAAAGAGATAGTCACTAGAGTGAATCGGCAATCATCAGAATGGGAAAACATCTTTGCAGTTTACACATCTGACAAAGGGCTGATATCCAGAATTTACAAAGAACTCAAACAGATTTACAGGAAAAAAACAAACAAGCCCATTCAAAAATGGGCAAAGGATATGAACAGAAACTTTACAAAAGAAGACATACATGAGGCCAACAAACATATGAAAAAGTGCTCATCATCATTGGTCATTAGAGAGATGCATATCAAAACCACATTGAGATACCATCTCACACCAGTTAGAATGGTGGTCATTAAAAAATCTGGAGACAGCAGATGCTGGAGAGGATGTGGAGAAATAGGAACACTCTTACACTGTTGGTGGGAGTGTAAATTAGTTCAACAATTGTGGAAGACAGTGTGGCGATTCCTCAGGGACCTAGAAATAGAAATTCCATTTGACCCAGCAATCCCATTACTGGGTATCTATCCAAAGGACTATAAATCGTTCTACTATAAGGACACATGCACACAAATGTTCATTGCAGCACTGTTTACAATAGCAAGTACCTGGAACCAACCCAAATGCCCAACGATGATAGACTGGACTGGGAAAATGTGGCACATATACACCATGGAATATTATGCAGCAATCAAAAATGATGAGTTTGTGTCCTTTGTAGGGACATGGATGAATCTGGAGAACATCATTCTCAGCAAACTGACACAAGAACAGAAAAAGAAATACCGCATATACTCACTCATAGGTGGGTGAGAAAAATGAGAACACATGGACACAGAGAGGCGGTCTACTATACACTGGGGACTGTTGGGGGGAATTGGGGAGGGACAGCAGTGGGGGGCTGTGGGGGATGACCTGGGGATGACTACCAAGTGTGGGTGAAGGGGAGGAAGGCAGCAAAGCACACTGCCATATGTGTACCTATGCAACTATCTTGCACGTTCAGCACATGTACCCCCAAACCTATAATGCAATAAAAATTAAAAAAAGAAAAGAAAAGAAATCTGTACCATACATAAAACAAAAAAGAGCTGAGGTTGGAGCCTTAACATTAGCCCTGGAAAACATTTCTGCTCAGCCTATCAATATTGTTAGTGACTCTGCTTATTCTGTTTATTTATTGCAGAACCTTGAGACAGCCCTCATTAAGTCTACTGTTGAGCCCACACTGTGTGCTCTTTTTCTTCAACTTCAGCAATTGCTGGATCAATGTACAAGTCCTATTTTTATCACACATATCTGATCCCACAGCTCACTCCTTCACCCACAGGGTTATGGCAATAATCAATGAGACCTGCAGGTTATGACATGGCTACTTAACCAAGACATCCAATCCCATTAATTTTTCCACCAAAACTGTAGAAACTTAGCTAAATAATTTTAGTTTACTCAAAGACTAACTAAACAAATTATCCTGCAATGTCCAGATTGCCAGCTCACAGGCACATCACTTCCTTCAACAAGTGTTAACCCTACAAGACTATAACCTAATCAGTTATGGCAAACAGATGTCACACATGTCCCTGGATTTGGAAAACTAAGTTATGTACATATATCTGTTGATATCAATTTTCACCTAATTAGCACACATGCTCTTCCTGAGGAGTCCACCCAATATATTATTAAACATCTTCTTTTAACTTTTGCATTTATGGGGCAGCCCACAAAAACTAAAATTGATAATTGTCTGGCTTATGCCAGTTCATAATTTCAACAATTTTGTCACACATGGAACATCAAACATTCCACAGGCATCCTGTATAAACCTAAGGAGAGGTCATAGTAGAATGTGCCCACTGCACCCTTAAAAATATGCTCAGACCCATAAAAATCCTATAAGAAAACCTAGGCAAAATCATTCAGGACATAGGCAGAGGCAAGGACTTCATGACTAAAACACCAAAAGCAGTGGCAACAAAAGCCAAAATAGACAAATGAGATCTAATTAAACTGGAGAGTTTCTGCACAGCAAAAGAAACAATCATTAGAGTGAACTGGCAACCAAGAAAATGGGAAAAAATATTCTGCAATCTACCCATCTGACAAAGGCCTAATATCTAGAATCTACAAAGAACAAAAGAAGATTTACAAGAAAAAAACAAACAAACCCATTCAAAAGTAGGCAAAAGATATAAACAGACACTTTTCAAAAGAAGACAATTACAAGGCCAACAAACCTATAAAAAAAAATTTCATCATCACTGGTCATCAGAGAAATGCAAATCAATCTCACGCCAGTTTGAATGGCGATCATTAAAAAATCTGGAGACAGCAGATGCTGGAGATGATGTGGAGAAATAGGAACACTTCTACACTGCTGGTGGGAGTGTAAATTAGTTCAACCATTGTGGAAGAAAGTGTAGCAAGTCCTCAAGGATCTAGAAATAGAAATTCCATTTGACCCTGCAATCCCATTACTGGGTATATCCCCAAAGGATTATAAATTGTTCTATTATAAAGACACATGCACATGTATATTCATTGCAGCACTGTTTACAATAGCAATGACGGGAACCAACCCAAATGCCATCAATGATAGACTGGACAAAGAAAATGTGGCACATATACACCATGGAATACTATGCCACCATAAGAAATGATGAGTTTGTGTCCTTTGTAGGGACATGGATAAATCTGGAAGCCATCATTCTCAGCAAACTGGCATAATAACAGAAAACTAAATACTTCATGTTCTCACTTACATGCAGGTGTTGAACAATGAGAACACATGAACACGGGGAGGGGAGTATCATACACCGGGGTCTGTTGAAGGGGCTAAGGAAGGGACAGCAGGAGTTGGGGAGGTTGGGGAGGGATAACATGGGGAGAAATGCCAGATATAGATAACTGAGGAATGGAGGCAGCAAACCGCATTGCCATGTATATACCTATGCAACAATCCTGCATGATCTGCATATGTACCCCAGAACCTAAAGTACAATTTAAAATAAAAGAAAGAAAAAATATATATGCTCAGAAAACAAAACAGGGGAAAATATTAGTAGGGACCCTGCAACAATACTAACACAAGCCTTATTTATCCTTAATTTTTAAAATTTATATGACAGATTTCAATGAAGTACTTTTCTACAATCTCTCAAGACATAAAACTTGCAGTTGTACAAAAAGATGTGAATAGTAATGTATGGTGTGGTCCAAATTATTTGCTAACATGGGGAAGAGGGTATGCTTGTGTGCACACACCCTCAGGCCCTCTTTGGACTCCAGCACAATGCATCAAACCATACCATGGTGTGGCTAGGACCCAACCTAGTACCAAAAGTGAAGGAAATGACCCTGCAGGACCTGCAGCTCAAGACAATGCAGCTTCCTCAGACAACACAAGCCCTGGATGTTACTTGGGGAATTCTGAAGAAAATGACTCCGGAGGCTGAGCAAATACTGCTCCAGATGCAGACACCATTCACTCCAGATAATTCATTCCTTGCTATGCTCTCTGTTGTATACTGCAACTTTTATAGGGTATTAACCTTTCTTATTCTCTCACTCTGCCTGCAATCCATACCTGCTACACTCTATTGTGCTCATCTCTTAGATGCACCTTTTTTCCACTTGTTACCTGTGAAGACACCCTCTTCCCAGCCTCTAATAATGTAACTACTTGGCTAGGAGGAATTGACTTACCCCTGATGGGCTTCCTCATTAATGGCAAATGTTGGACTAAGGTGCCAGGTAACACTACATATCACTCCACTATCCTCCCACCATGTTTAAGTTATGAAAGTTCTAACTCTTAAACAATTATGTGTATCTGCCCAAACCTAATTATGGCTACATCAAGGCAAAGAAAATGCCTTAACATTCTTGGTTGCAGGTATCCTCAAACTGGGCAACTGAACCAATGATACTTTCCCCAACATTCCTTCCTGTGCTAAAGAATGAAGCTGGGAAAGTAGGATTCCACTTTGGCTGGGAGGTGTGTCATGGAGGACAAGCCCATAGTCTCCAGTTAGGCAATTGTAACATCTTAGACTGGAGCCTCCACGGCCATTTGCAGAGTGACCATACTGATGTCTGCATTCCTCATGGAATCAATCACAGTTTTGTAACCACATCCCATTCTCCTATGATTTGGACCAATGTGGGGATGGGTTATCCCAGACCCAAATAGACTTCATGCCACCCCAAAACACTTTATGGCACCTGGAACATCTTATCACCTCCTTTAACTCCTGGCATAGGACATATCAAAATTCCAGTAATAATTATACTATGATCTTTATTTATAATCACACAGATCAGTGCCTAATTTGCGCTACCCATCCATATGTTTTCCTTATGGGAATCAATATTTTAATTACACCTCAAAACTCCATGTTTGTGACCTGAGTGGAAGGACAGGCTTGGTTTGCCTCATGCATCACTTATTACAATATATCTGATTTAAATATTACTTATGTCACGGTACTAAGAAGACAATCTGAGGCATTTCTACCCATCAATTTGACACATGATTGGCAAGGTTCCTCTGCTCTTGCCACCTTAGAATGTGCCCTGTCTCAGGTCAGACACAAAAGATTCATAAGTACACTTACATCCTTCATAGTCTCAACCGTAGTCATCTTAGCAACTGCTAGTGTTGCTGTGGCTCCCAATAAATGTGAGCATCTCTGGCTTATTAGATCCATACCTTCTTGTCAGCTCTGCTGAGCTTTGCAATTCCCTAGCTGTGTTCACAGGCAAAATACCTGTGTCTGTGTACTCTGTTCATCTGTCACTCCACCAGTCTATGGAACAGACTTGGCAGAATTAGGCTTTGGCTTAAGGGAATGTTGTGGCTGGTTCGACCTATACAGACCAATAAAACTTTCTTGATATTAGCAATAAGTTATTTTACTTCCCTGATATTTGTGTTTTCAGTGGAGTAGCAATTTTAATATTCCTTAAGAACTTTGTCTTTCCACTCACAATTTGGCTGTCTGACACAAGAGGCCTGGCTTTTAGCCTCAGCTTTCAATTTACCTTCCTTACTAAGCTTATTTATTTCTAGCTTTTTATTTAAAAAGAGAGACATACAACATTTCCTTTCACTTGAACATTTACAGGTTTGTGTAGGATTTGGCCTAATTTCAGTATTTTTGCAGCCCAAGGAGAGGGAGAGAGCTGTTGAAATGGCCAGTAAGAAGCAGTCAGAACACACATACAACATTTATCAATTAAGTTCACATGTGTTATGTGGATGCAGTTCATGGTGTCCCCAAACAATTAAAATTAACATTTGAGTTCAAACATCACTGATCACAGGTTACCATAACAGATAGAAAAATAATGAAAAAGTTTTATTATATAAAAATAATGAAAATGTAAGAATTACCAAAATTTAACATAAAAACATGAAGTGAGCACTTGCTTTTGGAAAAGTGGTAATGAGAAACGTGTGGGGCACAGAACTGCCACAAACCTTCAGTTTGAAAAAAAAATCCGATATCTACAAGGCACAATTAAGTGAAGTGCAATAAATTGCAGTGTGTACTTATAATACTGAATATAAACATGAAAAAACAAAAGGCGGCCGGGCATGGTGGCTCACGCCTGTAATCCCAGCACTTTGGGAGGCCGAGGTGGGTGGATCACGAGGTCAAGAGATCGAGACCATCCTGCTCAACATGGTGAAACCCCGTCTCTACTAAAAATGCAAAAAATTAGCTGGGCATGGTGGCGCGTGCCTGTAATCCCAGCTGCTCAGGAGGCTGAGTCAGGAGAATTGCCTGAACCCAGGAGGTGGAGGTTGAGGTGAGCCGAGCCTAAGTAACAAGAGCGAAACGCTGTCTCAAAAAAAAAAAAAAAAGACCAAAGGCTTATAAACTCTCTTATTGCACTAAATTGTATTCATTCAATTAAATTATGCTTCTATTTGTTCAAGATACATTTTTGATGCCTTGTTCTCGTTTCATTTGCTTGCTTCACTTCCTCCAACTGGTTCACACCTGCTCCCCCTTGCCAGTATATATGGACTAACTACCATCAACTGTGGGCAAAGATAATTTAAAGAGGTTTTATCCGTCAAATATACATATTCCATCAATATTATTAAATATTTCTCCATTAGACGTTCATTCTTTGGAACTTAATAAGAAATGGACATTAAATTTCTCCATTAGTCATTCATTTATTTGGAACTTAATAAGGCTATTGATTTTTGGGGGGAGGGGGAAACTCTAAAATAGAAAGTCTCTGAAATTATTTCTAGTAGCCAGACACTAAGTGAGCCTCCCTTTAAGTGGGAATGATGTCTGGGAAAAAATGGGACAGGCGAGTTATGAAAAGAAAAATATTCCTGATAGATAAAGTTAAGCAAATATTGAACAATCTCAGACATAATTCATCCAGGTGTGCCCTCACCCTTCCATAAACATACTTGCTCATGGTTTTTATTTTCTTAAACTGATTCTTTTTTTCAGTAGTTTAATACAAAAGTTTATTTCTTACTCGTGCAACAGTCTGACAGGTTTTTTTTTTTTTTTTATCAAGCAAAATTTCTAAGAAGTTAATCTTTTAGTAATGATTCAGGTCCCAGGCTCCATTCATCCATGACTCTTCCATGACTTTGGTCCTCTGGATTCACTGATTTTATCTGTTTCATCTACCATCAGATGGCCTGAAGAGGAAATAGAGGGTAACACTGATTCTTTTGCATTTCTTCCTTATGGCCTCTCTTCTATATACTTTATATACACTAGGTGGCAGTGCAATGAAACAAAGAAAAGTACAGTCCAGAATCCGAAGATTTTAGAGATCACATCTTACAGCAACTTTATTTTTAAAATGAAAAAACAAAACTGGGCTATTATCCATGTTCTTCAACCTTTTCATTCTCTTTAGTTTCTCAGCCCCTATGTTTTCCCTAACACACACTCAGCTCTTCACTTTCTTCTCCAACTAGCCCAATTCCCGTTTTTGCCTACAGACTTAAAACTCTTATACCCCTACCCTCTGCTTCACAGTCCCATCTAAATGCCCACATGGTGACTACCTAAAACACTGTTGGAGAAAAATCACAAAAGCATTCCTTTTTTTTTTTTTTTTGCCTGTGAAAACATATAGTCTCCAAATTTAGTTGGACAATTGGTGCTAAACTAGGATACTCTTAGTTGGCTCAATCAGTTGCCTTTTTCCTGTTTCACACTGAGAACCAACAAAGAACACCCTCAAGTCTCCAAAGTCCCTGCTGCATACAGACACTCTAACCTCATACTTCACAGAGAAAAATAAAGCTATTATGAAAGAGCATTTCACCTTATACATATTGCTTATCTCTGACTATACCTCACTCACCTGGTTTTTCCCAGTTTAAAAAAAAATACTTTTTCTGCTATTTACATCCAATTCCCTAGTTGTGCCTGTTAGTGCTCCCTCTTCAACTCTCAGCCGGAAATTGGACCTTATTTCATCCTCATTTAACTAACTCCTCTTCTCAATCTTTCACTCTTTTCTGTCTCCTATCATGTGGCCTATAAACATGATCAGATTTCTTTAGCCATTAAATATTTTCTCCCTCAGTGTTATACTAACAAACCGTAAAACACATAGGGTACTTACAATGTGCCAAACACTTTTTTGAATGATTTATGTAACCAAATTTTTAATTATCACAACCTTGTGAGGTAGTCAACTATTCTTATTATTATTTTATATTAGAAAAGGAAGTCACAGAGAGGTCAACTACCCTGGCCAAGATCACACAACTAGTAAATAGCAAAGTTGTATTGAAACACTAGACTCTAGGGTTCAGATTCTGTAATAACAAGTATCCTATACTACCAAAGTTAATTAATATCTACTGTTCCTCTGTAAAGTCCTGCACTTTCTTCATTTAAATCAGACTTTTTATCAGTTTGTTCCTACCTCTCTGTCCATTTATTCTGTCTCCTTTGGATTTTATTCTTGTCCATCTTTAAAATGGCAACATTCTCTAGTATCCCATTCTCTGTGTTCTCTTAATTTCTAAAATCAATAAGTCCTAAATTAAAATATAAGTTCCACCATTAACCAACTTTATTACTCTGGTAAAATCACTTCATCTCATCAGGGTGATGTGAGAAATAAAGTATATAGTACCTGGCATATTTAATAGTAGATACTAAAAAAATACTAGTTTTTATGTTACTATCATCATCATAATCATCACCATCATCACCATCACTATTATCTAATTTATTATCATGGACTCCACTAACTCTTCTATTCTGATCATTTTTATGTACAGGAGCCAATCATAATCCTAAAAGATACAATCCCAAGTGCCATAATCTTGAATGTTGAAATCCCAAAAGATCAAAGTCTTGATATAATCCTGGAGAAAGCAATTTTTAAAGTTATTTAAAAGCCATTTATTTACCATTTTATTATTATACTTTAAGTTCTGGAATACACATGAAGAACGTACAGGTTTGTTACATAGGTATACATGTGCCATGGTGGTTTGCTGCACTCATCAACCTGTCATCTACATCATTTCTCCTAATGCTATCCCTTTCCTACACTCCACCCCCCAGCAGGCCCCAGTGTGTGATGTTCCCCTCTGTGTGTCCATGTGTTCTCATTGTTCAACTCCCACTTATGAGTGACAACATGTAGTGTTTGATTTTCTGTTCTTCTGGTGGTTTGCTGATAATCGTGGTTTACAGCTTCATCCATGTGCCTTCCACCAACAGTGTAAAAGCCTACCCATTTCTCTACATCTCCTCCAGCATCTGTTGTCTTCTGACTTTTTAATGATCACCATTCTAACTGGTGTGACATGATATCTCATTGTGGTTTTGATTTGCATTTCTATAATGTCCAGTGATTATGAGCTTTTTTTCATGTTTGCTGGCTGTATAAATGCCTCCTTTTGAGAAATGTCTGTTCATATCCTTTACCTACCTTTTGATTGAGTTGCTTTTTTCTTGTAAATTTGTTGAAGTTCTTTGTAGATTTTTAGTATTAGCACTTTGTTGGATGGAAAAATTGCAAAAATTTCTCCCATTCTGTAGGTTGCCTGTTCACTCTGTCGATAGTTTATTTTGCTGTTCAGAAGCTCTTTGGTTTTATTAGATCCCATTTCTCTATTTTGGCTTTTGTCATAATTGCTTTTTGTGTTTTAGTCATGAAGTCTTTGCCCATGCCTATGTCCTGAATAGTATTGCTTTGGTTTTCTTCTAGGGTTTTTATGGTTTTAGGTCTTACATTTAAGTCTTTAATTCATCCTGGGTTAATTTTTGTATAATGTGTAAAAAAATGTATCTAGTTTCAGCTTTCTACGTGTGGCTACCCAGTTTTCCCAACACCATTTTTTTTTTTTTATTCTGTAGTTTTTTATTTTTTTATTTTTTTATTTTTTTTTAAAATTTTTATTGCATTATAGGTTTTGGGGTACATGTGCAGAACGTGCAAGATAGTTGCATAGGTACACACATGGCAGTGTGTTTTGCTGCCTTCCTCCCCCTCACCCACACTTGGCATTCATCCCCAGGCTATCCCTCCCCAGCCCCCCACACTGTCCCTCCCCCATTCCCCCCAATAGACACCAGTGTATAGTAGACCGCCTCTCTGTGTCCATGTGTTATCATTTTTCTCACCCGCCTATGAGTGAGTATATGCGGTATTTCTTTTTCTGTTCTTGTGTCAGTTTGCTGAGAATGATGTTCTCCAGATTCATCCATGTCCTTACAAAGGACACAAACTCATCATTTTTGATTGCTGCATAATATTCCATGGTGTATATGTGCCACATTTTCCCAGTCCAGTCTATCATCGTTGGGGATCTGGGTTGGTTCCAGGTCTTTGCTATTGTAAACAGTGCTGCAATGAACATTCGTGTGCATGTGTCCTTATAGCAGAACGATTTATAGTCCTTTGGATATATACCCAGTAATGGGATTGCTGGGTCAAATATAATTTCTATTTCTAGGTCCCTGAGGAATCTCCACACTGTCTTCCACAATGGTTGAACTAATTTACACTCCCACCAACAGTGTAAGAGTGTTCCTATTTCTCCACATCCTCTCCAGCATCTGCTGTCTCCAGATTTTTTAATGATCGCCATTCTAACTGGCGTGAGATGATATCTCAAAGTGGTTTTGATTTGCATCTCTCTAATGACCAGTGATGATGAGCATTTTTTTCATATGTTTGTTGGCCTCATGAATGTCTTCTTCTGTAAAGTGTCTGTTCATATCCTTTGCCCATTTTTGAATGAGCTTGTTTGTTTTTTTCCTGTAAATCTGTTTGAGTTCTTTGTAAATTCTGGATATTAGCCCTGTCTGATGTGTAAACTGCAAAGATTTTTTCCCATTCTGATGGTTGCCGATTCACTCTAGTGACTGTTTCTTTTGCCGTGCAGAAGCTGTGGAGTTTGATTAGGTCCCATTTGTCTATTTTGGCTTTTGTTGTCAATGCTTTTGGCCAACACCATTTATTAAATAAAAAATCATTTCCCCATTGCTTGTTTTTGTCAGGTTTGACAAAGATCAGATGGTAGTAACTGTGTGGCTTTATTTCTGAGGCCTCTATTCTGTTCCATTGGTGTATATATCTATTTTGGTACCAGTACCATGCTGTTTTGATTACTGTAGCCAATTGAGTATGATATTGGCTGTGTATTTGTCATAAATAGCTCTTATCATTTTGAGATAAGTTCCATTAATACTTGGTTTATTGAGAGTTTTTAGCATGAAGGTCTGATGAATTTTGTCAAAGGCCTTCTGTGCATGTGTTGAGATGTGGCTATGAAACCATCTATGCCTGTACTGTTTTGGTTGGTAGGCTATTAATTGCTGCCTCAATTTTAGAACTTGTTATTGGTCTTTTCAGAGATTTGATGTCTTCCTGGTTTTAATCATGAAGTCTTTGTTCATGCCTATGTCCTGAACAATATTGCCTAGGTTTTCTCCTAGGGTTTTTATGGTTTTAGGTCTTATATTTAAGTATTTAATTCATCTTGAGTTCATTTTTGCAGTAATCATAAGAAAGAGATTCAGTTTCAGATTTCTGCATATGACTAGCCAGTTTTCCCAACATCATTTATTAAATATGGAATCCTTTTTTCATTGCTTGTTTTTGTCAGGTTTGTCAAAAATCAGATTACTGTTGACATGCGGCATTGTATCTGAGGCCTCTGTTCTGTTCCATTGGTCTATGTATCTGTTCTGGTACTAGTAATATGCTGTTTTGGTTACTGCAGCCTTGCAGCATAGTTCCAAGTCAGGTAGTGTGATGCCTCCAGCTTTGTTCTTCTTGCTTAGGATTTTCATGGCTATATGGACTCTTTTTCAGTTCCATGTGAAATTTAAAGTAATTTTTTCTAATCCTCTGAAGAAAGTCAATGGTAGCTTGACACAGATAGCACTGAATCTGTAAATTACTTTGGGAAGTATGGCCATTTTCACAATATTTATTTTTCCTATACATGAGCATAAAATGCTTTTCCATTTATTTGCATTATCTTTTATTTCCTTGAGCAGTGATTTGAAGTTTTCCTTGAAGAGGTCCTTCACATCCCTTGTAACATGTATTCTTAGGTACTTTATTTTCTTTTTCTTTTTTAAGTTATTTTTTTTTAATTTTTATTGCATTATAGGTTTGGGGGTACATGTGCAGAACGAGCAAGATAGTTGCATAGGTACACACATGGCAGTGTGCTTTGCTGCTTTCCTCCCCTTCACCCACACTTGGTATTCATCCCCAGGCTATCCCCCCAGCACCCCACCCGCTGTCCCTCCCCCATTCCCCCCAACAGTCCCGAGTGTATAGTAGTCCACCTCTCTGTGTCCATGTGTTCTCAATTTTCTCACCCACCTATGAGTGAGTATATGCGGTATTTCTTTTTCTGTTCATGTGTCAGTTTGCTGAGAATGATGTTCTCCAGATTCATCCATGTCCCTACAAAGGACAGAAACTCATCATTTTTGATTGCTGCATAATATTCCATGGTGTATATGTGCCACATTTTCCCAGTCCAGTCTATCATCATTGGGCATTTGGGTTGGTTCCAGGTCTTTGCTATTGTAAACAGTGCTGCAATGAACATTCGTGTGCATGTGTCCTTATAGTAGAACGATTTATAGTCCTTTGGATATATATCCAGTAATGGGATTGCTGGGTCAAATGGAATTTCTATTTCTAGGTCCCTGAGGAATCGCCACACTGTCTTCCACAATGGTTGAACTAATTTACACTCCCACCAACAGTGTAAGAGTGTTCCTATTTCTCCACATCCTCTCCAGCATCTGCTGTCTCCAGATTTTTTAATGATCGCCATTCTAACTGGTGTGAGATGGTATCTCAATGTGGTTTTGATTTGCATCTCTCTAATGACCAATGACGATGAGCGCTTTTTCATATGTTTGTTGGCCTCATGTATGTCTGCTTTTGTAAAGTTTCTCTTCATATCCTTTGCCCATTTTTGAATGGGCTTGTTTGTTTTTTTTCTGTAAATCTGTTTGAGTTCTTTGTAAATTCTGGATATCAGCCCTTTGTCAGATGCGTAAACTGCAAAGATTTTTTCCCATTCTGATGGTTGCCGATTCACTCTAGTGACTGTTTCTTTTGCCGTGCAGAAGCTGTGGAGTTTGATTAGGTCCCATTTGTCTATTTTGGCTTTTGTTGCCAATGCTTTTGGTGTTTTGTTCATGAAGTCCTTGCCTACTCCTATGTCCTGAATGGTTTTGCCTAGATTTTCTTCTAGGGTTTTTATGCTGTCAGGCCTTACATTTAAGTCTTTAATCCATCTGGAATTAATTTTAGTGTAAGGTGTCAGGAAGGGGTCCAGTTTCTGCTTTCTGTACATGGCTAGCCAGTTTTCCCAGCACCATTTATTAAATAGGGAATCCTTTCCCCATTGCCTGTTTTTGTCTGGTTTATCAAAGATAATATGGTTGTAGGTGTGCTGTGTTGCCTCCGATGCCTCTGTTCTGTTACATTGGTCTATATCTCTGTTTTGGTACCAGTAACATGCTGTTTTGATTACTGTAGCCTTGTAGTATAGTTTGAAGTCTGGTAGCGTGATGCCTCCCGCTGTGTTCTTTTTGCTTAGAATTGACTTGGCTATGCGGGCTCTTTTTTGGTTCCGTATGAAATTCATGGTGGTTTTTTCCAGTTCTGTGAAGAAATTCAATGGTAGTTTGATGGGGATAGCATTGATTGTGTAAATTACTTTGGGCAGTATAGCCATTTTCACGATATTGATTCTTCCTAACCACGAACATGGAATGTTTCTCCATCTGTTTGTGTCCTCTCTTATTTCGTTGAGCAGTTGTTTGTAGTTTTCCTTAAAGAGGTCCCTTACATTCCTAGTGAGTTGTATTCCTAGGTATTTTATTTTCTTTGTAGCAATTGTGAATGGCAGTTCGTTCTTGATTTGGTTCTCTTTAAGTCTGTTATTGGTGTATAGAAATGCTTGTGATTTTTGAACATTGATTTTATATCCTGAGACTTTGCTGAAGTTGCTTATCAGTTTCAGGAGCTTTTGGGCTGAGGTGATGGGGTCTTCTAGGTATACTATCATGTCGTCTGCAAATAGAGACAATTTGGCTTCCACCTTTCCTATTTGAATACACTTTATTTCTATTTCTTGCCTGATTGCTCTAGCTAGAACTTGCAGTACTATGTTGAATAGAAGTGGTGAGAGAGGGCATCCTTGTCTAGTGCCGGATTTCAAAGAAAATGCTTCCAGTTTTTGCCCATTAAGTATGATATTGGCTGCTGGTTTGTCATAAATAGCTTTTATTACTTTGAGATATGTTCCATCAATACCAAGTTTATTGAGGGTTTTTAGCATAAAGGGCTGTTGAATTTTGTCAAATGCCTTCTCTGCATCAATTGAGATAATCATGTGGTTTTTGTTTTTGCTTCTGTTTATGTGGTGAATTACATTTATAGACTTGCGTATGTTGAACCAGCCTTGCATTCCTGGGATGAATCCTACTTGATAATGATGGATAAGTTTTTTAATGTGCTGTTGCAATCGGTTTGCCAGTATTTTATTGAAGATTTTTGCATCTATGTTCATCATGGATATTGGCGTGAAGTTTCTTTTCTTGTTGAGTCTCTGCAGGGTTTTGGTATCAGGATGATGTTGGTCTCATAAAATGATTTGGGAAGGGTTCCCTCTTTTTGGATTATTTGGAATAGTTTCAGAAGGAATGGTACCAGATCCTCTTTGTGTGTCTGGTAGAATTCAGCTGTGAACCCATCTGGACCTGGGCTTCTTTTGTGTGGTAGGCTCTTAATTGCTGCCTCAACTTCAGAGCTTGTTATTGGTCTATTCATAGTTTCAGCTTCCTCCTGGTTTAGGCTTGGGAGGACACAGGCGTCCAGGAATTTATCCATTTCTTCCTGATTTACTAGTTTGTGTGCATAGAGTTGTTTGTAGTATTCTCTGATGATGGTTTGAATTTCTGTGGAATCTGTGGTGATTTCCCCTTTATTGTTTTTTATTGCATCTATTTGGTTGTTCTCTCTCTTCTTTTTTATCAGTCTGGCTAGTGGTCTGTCTATTTTGTTGATCTTTTCGAAAAACCAGCTCTTAGATTTATTGATTTTTTGAAGGGTTTTTCTTGTCTCTATCTCCTTCAGTTCTGCTCTGATCTTAGTTATTTCTTGTCTTTGGCTAGGTTTTGAGCTTTTTTGATCTTGCTCCTCTAGCTCTTTCAATTTTGACGATAGGGTGTCAATTTTGGATCTCTCCACTCTTCTCATGTGGGCACTTATTGCTATATATTTTCCTCTACAGACTGCTTTAAATGTGTCCCAGAGATTCTGGTACGTTGTGTCTTCATTCTTGTTGCTTTCAAAGAACTTCTTTATTTCTGCCTTCATTTCATTGTTTATCCAATCAACATTCAAGAGCCAGTTGTTCAGTTTCCATGAAGCTGTGCGGTTCTGAGTTAGTTTCTGAATT
Source organism: Saguinus oedipus (assembly GCA_031835075.1). NCBI lineage: Eukaryota > Metazoa > Chordata > Mammalia > Primates > Cebidae > Saguinus > Saguinus oedipus. The sequence goes on along the minus strand of CM063191.1, from coordinate 75,603,766 downwards.
CTGAGTTCCAACTTGATTGCACTATGGTCTGAGAGACTGTTTGTTATGATTTCAGTTGTTTTGCATTTGCCGAGGAGTGCTTTACTTCCAATTATGTGGTCAATTTTGGAGTAGGTGTGATGTGGTGCTGAGAAGAATGTATATTCTGTGGATTTGGGGTGGAGAGTTCTGTAAATGTCTATCAGGTTTGCTAGTTCCAGGTCTGAGTTCAAGTCCTGGATATCCTTGTTAATTTTCTGTCTGGTTGATCTGTCTGCTATTGACAGTGGAGTGTTAAAGTCTCCCACTATTATTGTGTGGGAGTCTAAGTCCCTTTGTAAGTCATTAAGAACTTGCCTTATATATCTGGGTGCTCCTACATTGGGTCCATATATATTTAGAATCGTTATCTCTTCTTGTTGTATCGATCCTTTTACCATTATGTAATGACCTTCTTTGTCCCTTTTGATCTTTGTTACTTTAAAGTCTATTTTATCAGAGATGAGAATTGCAACTCCTGCTTTTTTTTGCTCTCCATTTGCTTGGTAAATCTTCCTCCATCCCTTTATTTTGAGCTTTTGTTTATCTTTGCATGTGAGGTGGGTTTCCTGGATACAGCACACCGATGGGTTTTGGTTTTTTATCCAATTTGCCAGTCTGTGTCTTTTGATTGGTGCATTTAGCCCATTTACATTCAGGGTTAATATTGTTATGTGTGAATTTGATACTGCCATTTTGATGCTAGCTGGCTGTTTTGCCCGTTGGTTCATGTACATTCTTCATTTTGTTGATGGTCTTTAGCATTTGGTATGCTTTTAGGATGGCTGGCACTGGTTGTTTCTTTCTATGTGTAGTGCCTCTTTCAGGAGCTCTTGTAAAGCAGGCCTAGTGGTGACAAAATCTCTGAGTACTTGCTTGTTCGTGAAGGATTTTATTTTTCCTTCACTTATGAAGCTCAGTTTCGCTGGATATGAAATTCTGGGTTGAAAGCTCTTTTCTTTAAGGATGTTGAATATTGGCCCCCACTCTCTTCTGGCTTGTAGAGTCTCTGCCGAGAGATCTGCTGTGAGTCTGATGGGCTTCCCTTTGTGGGTGACCTGACCTTTCTCTCTAGCTTCCCTTAGTATTTTCTCCTTCGTTTCAACCCTGGTGAATCTGACGATTATGTGCCTTGGGGTTGCTCTTCTTGCAGAGTATCTTTGTGGTGTTCTCTGTATTTCCTGGAGTTGAGTATTGACCTGTCTTGCTATGTTGGGGAAATTTTCCTGGATAATATCCTGAAGAGTGTTTTCCAGCTTGGATTCATTCTCTTCGTCACATTCTGGTACACCTATCAAACGTAGGTTGGGTCTCTTCACATAGTCCCACATTTCTTGGAGATTTTTTCATTCCTTTTTGTGCTTTTTTCTTTAATCTTGGTTTCTCGTTTTATTTCATTGAGTTGATCTTCAACTTCTGATATTCTTTCTTCTGCTTGGTCTATTCGGCTGTTGAAACTTGTGCATGCTTCGCAAAGTTCTCGTGTTGTGTTTTTCAGCTCCTTCAATTCATTCATATTCCTCTCTAAGTTGTCCATTCTCGTTATCAATTCCTCGAATTTTTTTTCAAATCTTTTTTCAAGGTTCTTAGTTTCTTTGCACTGGTTTAGTACATGTTCCTTTAGCTCACTGAGGTTTCTCATTATCCACTTTCTGAAGTCTGATTCCATCATTTCGTCACGTTCATTCTCCGTCCAGCTTTGTTCCCTTGCTGGTGAGGAGTTTTGGTCCTTTTTTGGAGGTGAGGTGTTTTGGTTTTGGGTGCTTTCCTCCTTTTTGCGCTGGTTTCTTCCCATCTTTATGGATTTATCCGCCTGTCGTCTTAGTAGTGGCTGATTTTTCAATTGGGTCTCTGTGTGGACACTGAGATTGTTGATGATGAAGTATTTCTGTTACTTAGTTTTCCCTCTAATGATCTATCCTCTCTGCTGTATGAGTGCTGAAGTCCACTCCAGGCCCTGCTTGTCTGGGGTATACCTGCAGCAGCTGCAGAACAGTGAGGGATGATACCAGTTTCTTCTGCTGCTGCCCTTGTTCCAGAATGATGCCAGCCAAATGTCAGTCTGATTAGTCCTTTTCTGGGGTGACTCCTTGGATATACAGGGGTCAGGGAGCTGCTAGAGGAGACAGTCTGTGCTTTATAGGAGCTCCAGTGCTGAGCTGTGAGCTCCATTGTTCATTCAGTGTTGTTGGGAGGTTGTTTATGTCTGCTGCAATAGAACTCATAAAACACCACTCTTTTTTTTTTTCACCCTTAGATGCTCTGTCTCAGGGAGTTGGGGCTTTCTTTATGAGTATCTGTTGCACTGTCCTGCCCCACTAGGTGGCAGTCTATTCACTATTTGCCTGCCGGGGCTCTGACCTGCCAGCGCGGGTCTGCCCTGTTGCTGCCTGGTGGAGTCTCTCTGTTATGGCAGGTTGCCTCAGCAACGGTGGGCTGCATCAGTCCTGGGCGGTACTTAAGTGGGGGTGCACTTAGTCAGCAATGGTGGACGCCCCTCCCTGACCGGGCTGCACCGTCCTAAATGCCGGCAACAAAACTCTCAGCCCCAAGCACCTCCAGTTGCCGCCCTGCTTGTCCCCATGAGCATGGGACCCACTGAGCCCGATCACCCAGCTCCCTGCCTCAGAGTCCGTCCTCTCTCTCTTCCTCTCCCCAAGCTGAAAGGTCGACTCTCTCACTGGCACCCCAGGAGCCTGCTGATAGGGCACTGGGATCCGTGTGATCTCCCGTGCCGCAGCCCACTACCCCGGCTCAGATCACGCTTCCCAGGAAACTCCTGGTCTGGCACATTGTCCAAGTCCCGTTCAATCAGATGGACATGCCAATCTGCCCTTCCAAATCTCAGATTGCCGGTTTAACAGGGCACCCAGACCAGTGAGTTCCGCGCCGGGTCCCACTGCGGTGCCGGCCGAAGAGGCGGTGGGAGCCGGCTGCGTTAGCTGGCTGCTAGCGTCCCGTGTCTCTCCCACACCTGGGACTTTCAACGCTCTGTGGGCATAAAAGGAACATCCGAGAATGCGGCTATGACTCACCCTCTGCGCCTTCACTGAGAGCTGCAATCCTGAGTCACCTCTATGACGCCATCTTGCCTCCCTCCTCCAGGTACTTTATTTTCTTTGCAGCAATTGTAAATGGGAGTTTACTCATGATTTGGCTATTACTAGTGTGTAGAAACAATTGTGGGTTTTGCACGTTGACTTTGTATTCTGAGATTTTGCTGAAGTTGCTTAGCAGCTCAATAAGATTTTGAACAGAGACAATGGAGTTTTCTAAATATACAGGCATGTCATCTGCAAACAGAGACAATTTGACTTTCTCCTTTTCTATCTGAATACCCTTTTTGTAGTTTTTTTCTGATTGCACTGGACAGAATTTTAAATACTCTTTTGAATAGGAGTGGTGAGAGAGGGCATTCTAATCTTGCGCAGGTTTTCAAAGGGAGAGCTTCCAGCATTTGCCCATTCAGCATGATATTGGCTGTGGGTTTCTCATAAAGAAACTGTGCTGGACTATTATTTTTAGATATATTCCATTGATACTTGGTTTATTGAGAGTTTTTAGCATAAAGCGGTGTTGAATTTTCATATCCAGCCAAACTAAGCTTACTAAGCAAAGGAGAAATAAAATCCTTTACAGACAAGCAAGTGCTGGGAGATTTTGTCACCATCAGGCCTGCCTTAGAAGAGCTCTGGAAGGAAACACCAAATGTGGAAAGAAAAATCTGGTACTGCACACTGTGAAAACATATCAAATTGTAAAGACCATTGACAGTATAAAGAAATTGCATCAAATAATGGGTAAAATAACCAAGTAGCATCATTATGGCAGGATCAAATTAACACATAACAATATTCATCATAAATGTAAATGGGCTAAATACCCCTATTAAAAGACACAAACTGGCACATTGGATAAAGAGTCATGACCCATTGTCCTGCTGTATTCCGGAGACTTATCACACGTGCAAAGACACACATAGGCTCAAAATTAAAAGATGGATGAATATTTATGAAAAAAATTGAAAACAAACAAAAAAGAAAAACAAAAACAAAAAAGCAGGAGTTTCAATCCTAGTCTCTGATAAAACAGGCTTTAAACCAACAAAGACCAAAAGAGACAAAGAAGGGCATTACATAATGGTAAAATGATCAATGCAACAAGAAGACCTAATTCTCTTAAATATATATCCACCCAATACAGGAGAACATAGGTTCATAAAGCAAATTTTTGGACACCTACAGAGAGACTTTGACTCCCACACAATAATAGTGGGAGAATTAAACACCACTGTCAATATTAGACAGATCAACAAGACAGAAATTTAACAAGTATATTCAGGACTTGAACTCTGTTTGAACCAAGCAGACCTAATAGATATCTATGGAACTCTCCACCCCAAATCAAAAGAATATACATTCTTCTCAGCACCACATTGCATTTATTCTAAAAATTGAGCACATAATTGTAAGTAAAACACTCCTCAGCAATGCAAAAGAATGGAAATCATAAAAAACAGTCTTCCAGACCACAGTGCAATCAAATTAGAACTCAGGATTAAGAAACTCCGTCAAAACCACACAACTACATGGAAACTGAACAATCTGCTCCTGAATGATTACTGGATAAATAATGAAATTAAGGCAGACTTAAGTAAGTTCTTTGAAACCAATGAGAACAAAGACAAAATATACCAGAATCTCTGGGACACAGTTAAAGCAGTGTTTAGAAAATTTATAGCACTAAACTGCACACAGGAGAAAGTGGAGAATATATAAAATCAACACTCTAACATCACAGTTAAAAGAACTAGAGAAGCGGGGGGACTTCCAGGATGGCGTCTTAGAGGCGACTCCAGATTGCAGCTCTCAGTGAAGGCACAGAGGGTGAGTCCTAGTCGCATTCTCGGACAGATCTTTTTTGCCCACAGAACGTCGGAAGTCCCAGGTGTGGGAGAGACATAGGCTGCTAGCACAGCTGGCTCACGTGGCCACTTCGGCCGGTTACACAGCGCAGTGGCACCGGGCACAAAACTCACTGGTCCAGGTGCCATGTTAAACCGGCAACCTGAGATTTGTAAGGGCAGATTGGCATGTCCATCTGATTGAATGGGACTTGGAAAGTGAGCCAGACCAGGAGATTCCTGGGAAACGTGATCTGAGCTGGTGCAGTGGGCAGTGACATGGGAGATCGCACAGATCCCAGTGCCCTATCAGCAGGTTACTGGGGAACCAGTGAAAGAGTCAATCATTCAGCTTGGGGAGAGGAAGAGAGAGGACAGACTCTGAGGCAGGGAGCTGGGTGATCAAGCTCCACGGGTCCCACCCTGATGGGGACAAGCAGGGCAGCGATTGGAGGCTCTTGGGGCTGAGGGTTTTGCTGACGGCATATAGGACGATGCAGCCTGGTGCGGGAGGGGCATCCGCCACTACGGACGCAATCCCACCCACTGAAGTACCACCCAGGGCTGATGCAGCCTGCTGTTGCTGAGGCAACCTGCCGTAACAAAGAGACTCCACCAGCAGGGTGGAGCAAGCCACAGCAGGGCAGAGCAAGCCACAGCAGAACGGAGCCCCACAGCAACAGGGCAGACCCGTGTAGGCAGGGTGGAGCCCTGGCAGGAAAATAGTGAATAGACTGCCACCTAGCTGGGCAGGACAGTGCAACAGATACTCATAAAGAAAGCCCCAACTCCCTGAGACAGAGCATCTAAGGGGGAAAAAAGGGGGGGGTATGAGTTCTGTTGCAGCAGACATAAACGCATCCTCCCAACAAACATGAATGAACAACAGAGCTCACAGCTCAGCACTGAAGCTCCTATAAAGCACAGATCATCTCCTCAAGCAGCTCCCTGATGCCTGTATATTCAAAGAGTTGTCACTGCAAAAAAGGACTAATCAGACTGACATTTGGTGGGCATCATTCTGAAACAAAGAAAGCAGAAGAAGAAACCGGTAGCATCCCTCACTGTTCCACTGCTGCTACAGGTGTACCCCAGACAAGCAGGGCCTGGAGTGGAACTCAGCACTCGTACAGCAGAGGGGCTAGACCATTAGAAGAAAAATTAAGTAACAGAAATACCTCATCATCAACAATCTGGGTGTCCACACAGAGACCCAATTGAAAAATCAACAACTACTAAGACGACAGGTGGATAAATCCATAAAGATGGGAAGAAACCAGCACAAAAAGGAGGAAAACACCTGAAACCAAAACACTTCACCCCCTACAAAGGACAAAAACTCCTCACCAGAAAGGGAACAAAGCTAGACGGAGAATGCGTGTGATGAAATGACGGAATCAGACTTCAGAAAGTGGATAATGAGAAATTTCAGTGAGCTAAAAGAAAATGTTCTAAATCAGTGCAAAGAAACTAAGAATCTTGAAAAAAGATTTGAAAAAAGATTCGAGGAAATGATAACAAGAATGGACAACTTAGAGAGGAATATGAGTGAATTGAAGGAGCTGAAAAAACACAACACGAGAAATTCACGAAGCATGCACAAGTTTCAACAGCCGAACTGACCAAGCAGAGGAAAGAATATCAGAAGTCGAAGATCAACTCAATGAAATAAAACGAGAAACCAAGATCAAAGAAAAAAGCGCAAAAAGGAATCAACAAAACCTCCAAGAAATGTGGGACTATGTGAAGAGACCCAACCTACATTTGATAGGTGTACCAGAATGTGATGAAGAGAATGAATCCAAGCTGGAAAACACTCTTCAACATATTATCCAGGAAAATTTCCCCAACCTAGCAAGACAGGTCAATACTCAACTCCAGGAAATACAGAGAACACCACAAAGATACTCTGCAAGAAGAGCAACCCCAAGGAACATAATCCTCACATTCACGAGGGTTGAAATGAAGGAGAAAATACTAAGGGCAGCTAGAGAGAAAAATTGGGTCACCCACAAAGGGAAGCCCATCAGACTCACAGCAGATCTCTCGGCAGAGACTCTACAAGCCAGAAGAGAGTGGGGGCCAATATTCAACATCCTTAAAGAAAAGAACTTTCAACCCAGAATTTCATATCCAGCCAAACTGAGCTTCATAACTGAAGGAAAAATAAAATCCTTCATGAACAAGCAAGTACTCGGAGATTTTGTCACCCCTAGGCCTGCTTTACAAGAGCTCCTGAAAGAGGCACTACACATAGAAAGAAACAACCAGTGCCAGCAATCCTAAAAGCATACCAAATTCTAAAGAGCATCAACAATATGAAGAATCTACATGAATCAATGGGCAAAACAGCCAGCTAGCATCAAAATGGCAGTATCAAATTCACACATAACAATATTAACCCTAAATGTAAATGGGCTAAATGCACCAATCAAAAGACACAGACTGGCAAATTGGATAAAAAGCCAAAATATCTTGGTGTGCTGTATCCAGGAAATCCACCTCACATGCAAGGATACACAAAGGCTCAAAATAAAGGGATGGAGGAAGATTTACCAAGCAAATCGAGAGCAAAAAAAAGCAGGAGTTGCAATTCTCGTGTCTGATAAAATAGACTTTAAAGAAACAAAGATCAAAGAGACAAAGAAGGTCATTACATAATGGTAAAAGGATCAATACAACAAGAAGAGCTAAAGATTCTAAATATATATGGATGCAATGCAAGAGCACCCAGATATATAAGGCAAGTTCTTAATGACTTACAAAGAGACTTAGACTCCCACACAATAATAGCGGGAGACTTTAACACTCCATTGTCAATATCAGACAGATCAACCAGACAGAAATTTAACAAGGATATCCAGGACTTGAACTCAGACCTGGAACAAGCCAAGCTGATAGATATTTACAGAACTCTCCACCCCAAATTCACAGAATATACATTCTTCTCAGCACCACATCACACCTACTCTAAAATTGACCACAAAATTGGAAGTAAAGCACTCCTCAGCAAATGCAAAACAACTGAAATCATAACAAACAGTCTCTCAGACCATAGTGCGATCAAGTTGAAACTTAGAATTCAGAAAATATCTCAGAACCACACAGCTTCACGGAAACTGAACAACTGGCTCTTGAATGTTGATTGGATAAACAACGAAATGAAGGCAGAAATAAAGAAGTTCTTCGAAACCAATGAGAACGAAGACACAATGTACCAGAATCTCTGGGACACATTTAAAGCAGTCTGTAGAGGAAAATATATAGCAATAAGTGCCCACATGAGAAGAGTGGAGAGATCCAAAATTGACACCCTATCATCAAAATTGAAAGAGCTAGAGGAGCAAGATCAAAAACCTCAAAACCTAGCAGAAGACAAGAAACAACTAAGATCAGAGCAGAACTGAAGGAGATAGAGACAAGAAAAACCCCTCAAAAAATCAATAAATCCAAGAGCTGGTTTTACAAAAAGATCAAAAAAATAGACAGACCACTAGCCAGACTGATAAAAAAGAAAAGAGAGAACAACCAAATAGATGCAATAAAAAATGATAAAGGGGAAATCACCACAGATTCCACAGAAATTCATATCATCATCAGAGAACACTACAAACAACTCTATGCACATAAACTAGTAAACCAGGAAGAAATGGATAAATTCCTGGACGCCTGTGTCCTCCCAAGCCTAAACCAGGAGGAAGCTGAAACTATGAATACACCAATAACAAGGTCTAAAGTTGAGGCAGCAATTAAGAGCCTACCACACAAAAAAGCCCAGGTCCAGATGGGTTCACAGCCAAATTCTATCAGACAAACAAAGAGGATCTAGTACCATTCCTTCTGAAACTATTCCAAATAATTCAAAAAGAGGGAACCCTTCCCAAATCATTTTATGAGACCAACATCATCCTGAAACCGAAACCCGGCAGAGACTCAACAAGAAAAGAAAACTTTAGGCCAATATCCATGATGAACATAGATGCAAAAATCTTCAATAAAATACTGGCAACCCGACTGCAACAGCACATTAAAAAATGTATCCATCATGATCAAGTAGGATTCATCCCAGGGATGCAAGGCTGGTTCAACATACGCAAGTCTATAAATGTAATTCACCACATAAACAGAACCAAAAACAAAAACCACATGATTATCTCAATCGACACAGAGAAGGCATTTGATAAAATTCAACAGCACTTTATGCTAAAAACCCTCAATAAACTTGGTATTGATGGAACATATCACAAAGTAATAAAAGCTATTTATGACAAACCAACAGCCAATATCATACTGAATGGGCAAAAACTGGAAGCATTCCCTTTGAAATCTGGCACTAGACAAGGATGCCCACTCTCACAATTCCTATTCAACGTAGTACTGGAAGTTCTAGCCAGAGTAATCAGGCCAGAAAAAGAAATAAACGGTATTCAAATAGGAAACGTGGAAGCCAAATTGTCTCTATTTGCAGATGACATGATAGTATACCTAGAAGACCACATCACCTCAGCCCAAAAGCTCCTGAAGCTGCTAAGCAAATTCAGCAAAGTCTCAGGATATAAAATCAATGTGCAAAAATCACAAGCATTCCTATACACCAATAACAGACTAAAAGAGAACCAAATCAAGAATGAACTGCCATTCACAATTGCTACAAAGAAAATAAAATACCTAAGAATACAACTCACAAGGAACGTAAGGGACCTCTTCAAGGAAAACTATAAACCACTGCTCAACGAAATAAGAGAGGACACAAACAGATGGAGAAACATTCCATGTTTATGGTTAGGAAGAATCAATATCGTGAAAATGGCTATACTGCCCAAAGTAATTTACACAATCAATGTTATCCCCATCAAACTACCATTGAATTTCTTCACAGAACTGGAAAAAACCACCATGAACTTCATATGGAACCAAAAGAGAGCCTGCATAGCCAAGTCAATTCTAAGCAAAAAGAACACAGCGGGGGACATCACACTACCAGACTTCAAACTATACTACAAGGCTACAGTAATCAAAACAGCATGGTACTGATACCAAAACAGAGCTATAGACCAATGGAACAGAACAGAAGCATCAGAGGCAACACAACATATCTACAACCATATTATCTTTGATAAACCAGACAAAAACAAGCAATGGGGAAACGATTCCCTGTTTAATAAATGGTGCTGGGAAAACTGGCTAGCCATGTGCAGAAAGCAAAAACTGAACCCCTTCCTGACACCTTACACTAAAATTAACTCCAGATGGATTAAAGACTTAAACATAAGACCTGGCACCATAAAAACCCTAGAAGAAAATCTAGGCAAAACCATTCAGGACATAGGAGTAGGCAAGGACTTCATGACCAAAGCACCAAAAGCATTGGCAACAAAAGCCAAAATAGACAAATGGGACCTAATCAAACTCCACAGCTTCTGCACGGCAAAACAAACAGTCACTAGAGTGAATCAGCAACCATCAGAATGGGAAAAAATCTTTGGAGTTTACGCATCGGACAAAGGGCTGATATCCAGAATTTACAAAGAACTCAAACAGATTTACAGGAAAAAAAAAACAAACAAGCCCATTCAAAAATGGGCAAAGGATATGAACAGACACTGTACAAAAGAAGACATACATGAGGCCAACAAACACATGAAAAAATGCTCATCATCATTGGTCATTAGAGAGATTCAAATCAAAACCACATTGAGATACCATCTCATGCCAGTTAGAATGGTGATCATTAAGAAATCTGGAGACAGCAGATGCTGGAAAGAATGTGGAGAAATAGGAACACTCTTACACTGTTGGTGGGAGTGTAAATTAGTTCAACCATTGTGGAAGACAGTGTGGCGATTCCTCAAGGACCTAGAGATAGAAATTCCATTTGACTCAGCAGTCCCATTACTGGATATATATCCAAAGGACTATAAATCGTTCTACTATAAGGACACATGCACACGAATGTTCATGGCAGCACTGTTTACAATAGCAAAGACCTGGAACCAACCCAAATTCCCATCGATGATAGACTGGACTGGGAAAATGTGGCACATATACACCATGGAATATTATGCAGTAATCAAAAATGATGAGTTTGTGTTCTTTGTAAGGACATGGATGAACTTGGAGAACATCATTCTCAGCAAACTGACACAAGAAGAGAAAAACAAATACCGCATATTCTCACTGATAGGCGGGTGAGAAAAATGAGAACACATGGACACAGGGAGGGGGTCTACTACACACTGGGGTCTATTGGGGGTAAGGGGGAAGGGACAGTGCGGGGGGCTGGGGAGGCATAGCCTGGGGAGAAATTCCAAGTGTGGGTGAAGGGGAGGAAGGCAGCAAAGCACACTGACCTGTGTGTACCTATGTAACTATCTTGCACACTCTTCACAGGTACCCCAAACCTATAATGCAATACAAATTTAAAAAAATTTTAAAAAAAGAACTAGAGAAGCAAGAACTAAAAAATTCAAAAGCTAGCAGAATACAAGAAACATCTAGTATCAGAATAGAACTCAAGGAGATAGAGACATGAAAAACTCTTCAAAAAATCAATGAATCCAGGAACTGGATTTCTCCTAAATATTAACAAAATAGATAGACCAGTAGCCAGACTAATAAAGAATAAACTAGAGAAGAATCAAATGAACACTATAAAAAATGACAAGGGGCATATTACCGGTGATTCCACAGAAATACAAACTACCTTCAGAGAATACTATCAACACCTCTATGCAAACAAACTAGAAAATTTAAAAGTGGACAAATTCCTGGACACATACACCTTCCCAAGACTAAACTAGGAAAAAGTTGAATCTCTGAATAGACCAATAACCTGTTCTGAAATTGAGGCAGTAATTAATAGCCTACCAGCAAAAAAAAAAAAAAGCCCAGGACCAGACAGACTTACAGCCAAATTCTACCAGAGGTACAGAGGAGCTGGCACCATTACTTCTGAAACTATTTCAAACAATAGAAAAAGAGGGACTCCTCCTCAATTTATGAGGCCAGCATCATCCTGATGTCAAAACCTGGCAGAGATACAACAACAATATTTCAGTCCAATATTTCTGATAAACATTGATGAAAAAATCCTCAATAAAATATTGGAAAATCAAGTCCAACAGCACATCAAAATGCTTATCCACCACGATCAAGTCAGCTTCTTCCCTGGGATGCAAGGCTGTTTCAACACATGCAAATTAATAAATGTAATTCATCACATAAACAGAACTAATGACAGAAACCACATTATTGCCTCAATAGATGTAGAAAAGGTCTTTGACAAAATTATTTGCCCTTTAAAAAGCATATTTATTTGAAAAACATAGAAGAATGACAGAAAACTTAATGGGATATTTTACACAGTTAAATAGGCAATATTAATATACATATTTTTACAAGAATAAACACTTAGGTATAATGACTGTTGCACTGGTATAACAGTTATAATAAGATAAACGAATAAAAGTAGAGTCAAAATTGAAATATATAAATTTATATTATTATAGTTGGTAATTTTGGGCACTCAATTTTATAACTGCTATCATCTGAAATACTCTGATGTATAACTTAAGTCTGTTTATTTTCTTTTATTTATATTATTTTATTTTTAAGTTCCAGGACACATGTGCAAGATGTGCAGGTTTGTTACATAGGTAAATGTATGCCATAGTTGTTTGCTGCACCTTGTGTGTGTTGTTCCCCTTCCCGTGTCCATATGTTCTCAAAGTTTAGCTTCCACTTATAAGTGAGAACATGTGGTGTTTGGTTTTCAGTTTCTGTGTTAGTTTACTGAGGTTAATGGCTTAACACTTTTTTTATGAACTCTAATATTTTTGAGCATTTTGGTTAATTCCATGTCTTTGCCCTTGTGAATAGTGTTGCAAGGAAAATACTTGTGACTGTATCGCTATAATAGAATGACATATTCCTTTGGGTACATAACGAGTACTGGGATTGCTGGATCAAATGGTATGTCTGATTCCAGACCTTTGAGGAATCACCACAGTCTCTTCTACAATGGTTGAACTAATTTACATTCTCACCAACAGTGAAAAAGCATTCCTATTTCTCTGCAACCTCTCCAGCATCTGTTGTTTCTTATTTTTTAATAATTACCATTCTGACTGGCATGAGACGGTATCTCATTGTGGTTTTGATTTGAATTTCTTTAATAATCCATGATGTTGAGCTTTTTTCCTTTTTTATTTTTTGGTCACATAAATGTCTTCTTTTGAGAAGTGTCTGCTCATGTTCTTTGTTCACTTTTTAATGGAGGTTTTATTTTCTTGTAAATTTGTTTGAGTTCCTCATTACTTGTAGATTCTGGATGTTAGACCTTTGCAAGATGGCTAGATTGCAAAAATTTTCTCCCAGTCTGTTGGTGGCCTGTTGGCATTGATGATAGTGGGTTTTTTTTTTTTTCTGTGCAGATCCCATTTGCCAATATTTGATTTTGTGGCAATCGCTTTTGGTGATTTCATCATTAAATATTTTCCATGCCTATGTCCTGAATGGTATCGACTAGATGTTTTTAGGGCTTTTATAGTTTGGGGTTTTACATTTAGGTTTTTAATCCATCTTGAGTTGCTTTTGGTATAAGTTGTAAGGAAAGGGTCCCTTTTCAATTTTCTGTGTATAGCTAGCCACTTCTCACAGCACCATTTATTAACCGGAGAATCCTTTTCCGGTTGCTTGTTTTTGTCAGGTTTGTCAAAGATCAGATTGTTATAGATAAGCCGTCTTATTTCTGAGATCTCTATTCTGTTCAATTGGTCTATGTGTCAGTTTTATACCAGTACCATGCTGTTTTGGTTACTGTAGCCTTGTCATATAGTTTGAAGTCAGGTAGCATGATACTTCCAGCTTTATTCTACTTGCTTAGGATTGTCCTGGCTCTACGAGCACTTTTTGGGTTCCATATGGATTTTAAAACCTATTTTTTCTATTTCTGTGAAGAATATCAATGGTAGTTTATTTTATTTATTTATTTATTTGTTTGTTTATTTATTTATTTATTTATTTATTTATTTATTTATTTATTTTTTGAGATGGAGTTTCGCTGTTGTTACCCAGACTGAAATGCAATGGCTTGATCTTGGCTTACTGCAACCTCCGCCTTCTGGGTTCAAGCAATTCTCCTGCCTCAGCCTCCCGAGTAGCTGGGATTCCAGGTGCGCACCACCATGCCCAGCTAATTTTTGCATTTTTTAGTAGAGATGGGGTTTCACCTTGTTGACCAGGATGGTCTCGATCTCTTGACCTCATGATCCACCCACCTCGGCCTCCCAGAGTGCTGGGATTATAGGGGTGAGCCAGTGCGCCCGGCCCCAATGGTAGTTTAATGAAAATAGCATTGAATCTATAAATTACTTTGGGCAGTATAGTCATTTTCATGATATTGATTCTTCCTATATATGAGCATGGAATATTTTTTCATTTGTTTATGTCCTCTCTGGTTTCCTTGAGCAGTGATTTGTATTTCTCCTGTAAGAAGTTCTTTGCTGCCCTTATTACCTGTATTTGTAGGTATTTTATTCTCTTTGTAGCAATTGTGAATGGGAGCTCATTCATGATTTAGCTCTCTGCTTGTCTGTTGTTGGTGTAGAGGAATGCTTGTAATTTTTTCACAAAGATTTTGTATCCCGAGATTGCTGAAATTGCTTATCAGCTTAAGAAGTTTTTAGGCTTAGATGATGGACTTTCCTAGATATACAATTATGTCATCTGCAAAGACACTTTGACTTCCTATTTTCCTACTTGAGTACCCTCTATTTCATTCTCTTGCTTGATTTAACCTGGCCAGAACTTCCAATAGTATGTTGAATAAAATGGTGAGAGAGGGCATCCTTGTCTTGTGCTGATTTTCAAACAAAATTCTTTCATCTTTTGCCCATTCAGTATAATATTGACTGTAAGTTTGTCATAAATGTCTCTTATTATTTTGAGGTGCGTTCCTTCAATACCTAGTTTATTGAGAGTTTTTAACATAAACTTTGAATTTTATCAAAGGCCTTTTCTGCATCTATTGAGATAATCATGTGGTTTTGTTTTTAGATCTGTTTATGTGATGAATTATGTTTATTGATTTGCCTATGTTGAACCAGCCTTGCATCCTGAGGATGAAGCTAAATTGATCATGGTGGATAAGCTTTTTGATGTGCTGCTGGATTTGGTTTGCCACTATTTTATCGAGGATTCAGTGCATTAATGTTCATCAGGAATATTAACCTGAAGTATTCTTTTTGTTGTTGTTGTTGTTGTATCTCTGCCATGTTTTGGTATCAAGATGATGCTGGCCTAGTAAGATGAGCTAGGAGGAGTCCCTCCCTTTCAATTGTTTAGAATAGTTTCAGAAGAAATGGTACCAGCTCCTCTTTGTACTTCTGGTAGAATTCAGCTGTAAATCCATCTGGTTCTGTGCATTTTTTGGTTGGTAGGCTATTTACTACTGTCTCAATTTCATCTGGTCCTGTGCATATTTTTGGTTGGTAGGCAATTTACTACTGCCCTTTTTGCTATTCAGGTATTCAAATTCTTGCTGGTTCAGTCTTGGGAACATGTATGTGTGAAGAAATTTATCCATCTCTTGTATATTTTCTATTTTATGTGGTCAGAGGTGTTTATAGTGTTCTCTGATGATTGTTTGTTTTTCTATGTGGTCAGTGGTAACATCCTCTTTATCATTTTTATTGCATCTATTTGATTCATCTCTCTTTTCTTCTTTATTAATCTAGCTAACAGTACACATATTTTATTAACTTTAAAAAATAGCTCCAAGATTCACTGATTTGTTGAAAGGTTTTTTTGTGTGTGTGTGTCTCTATCTTCTTCAGTTCTGCTCTGAGCTTGGTTATTTCTCATCTTCTCTTATTCTGGGTGTTTGTTTGCTTTTGGTTCTCTATTTAGGTGTTATGTTAGGATGTTGATTTGAAATATTTCTAGCTTTTTGATGTGGGCATTTAGTACTATAAATTTTTCTCTTAACACTGCTTTATCTGTGTCTCAGAGATTCTTGTTCTTTGTCTCTTTGTTCTCATTGGTTTCAAAGAACTTCTTGATTTCTGCCTTAATTTCATTATTTACCGAGGAGTCATTCAGAAGAAGGTTGTTTTAATTTTCATGTATTTTGGTGGTTTTAATTGAATTTCTTAATCTTGAGTTCTAATTTGGTTGTGCCGTGGTCTGAGGGACTGTTTGTTATTATTTTAGTTCTTTTGCATTTGCTGAGTGTTTTACTTCCAATTACATGGCCCTGAGAAGAATGTATATTCTGTTGTTTTGGGGTGGAGAATTCTGTAGTTATTTTTCAGGTCCACTTGATCCAGAGCTGAGCTTAAGTCCTGAATATCTTTGCTAATTTTCTGTCTCAGTGATCTGTGTCATATTGAAATTGTGATGTTAAAGTCTTCCACTATTATTGTGTGGGATTCTAAGTTTTGTTGTAGCTCTCTTATAACTTGTTTTATGCATCTGGGTGCTCCTGTTTTGGGTTTATATAAATTTTGGATAGTTAGTTCTTCTTGTGGAGTTGACCCCTTTTCTATTATGTGGTGTCATTCTTGGTCTTTTTTGATCTTTGTTGATTTAATGTCTTTTTTTTTTTTTTTTTTTTCAAAAACTAGGATTGCAACCCTTTTGTTTTTTCTGTTTTTCTTTTGCTTGGCAAATTCTTCTGTATCCCTTTATTTTATGAATATGTGTTTCTTTGCACATAAGATGAGTCTCTTTAATACAGCATACCAATAGGTCTTGACACTTTATCCAGATTGTCATTCTGTTTATTTTGATTGGGGCACTTAGCCCATTTATATTTAATGTTAATATTGTTGTGTGTGAATTTGATCCATTCATTATGATGCTAGCTGCTGGCTTGTTATTTTTCAGACATGTTTATATAGTTGGTTCATAGTGTCATTGGTCAGTGTACTTCAGCATGTTTTTGTAGTGGCTGTTGGTTGTTTTTCCTTTCCATATTTAGTATTTCCTTCAGGAGCTCTTGCAAGATAGGCCTGAAGTTGATGAATTCCCTCAGCATTTGCTTGTCTGATGAGTATCTTATTTATCTTTTGCTCACGAAGCTTAGTTTGGCCAGATATGAAATTCTGAGTTCAAAATACTTTTCTTTAGGAATATTGAGCATTCGTCCCCAATCTCTTCTGGCTTGTAGGATTTCTGCTGAGAGATCTACTATTAGTCTGATGGTCTTCCCTTTGTAAGTGAGGTGGCCTTTTTCTCTGACTGCCCTTAACATTTTGTTTTCTTTATTTTGACCTTGGAGAATTTGACAGTTATTTCTTTTGAGGTTGTTCTTCTTGTGGAGTATCTTACTGGGGTTCTCTGGATTTCCTGAATTTGAATGTTGGCCTGTCTTGCTAGGTTGGGAAATTTCTCCTGGATGATATTCTGAAGTTTGTTTTCCAACTTGGTTCTATTCTCCCCATCTCTTTCAGGTACACCAATCAGTCATATGTTCAGTGTTTTTTACAATATCCCATAGTTTTCCAAGGTTTTTTTTAATTCATTTTATTTCTTTTTGTCTAATCTTGTTTGCCTGCCTTATTTCAGCAAGATAGTCTTCAAGCTCTGATATTCTTTTCTTCACTTTATCTTTTCAGCTATTAATACTTGGGTTGGCACTGTGAAGTTCTCATGTTGTTTTTCAGCTCCAGCATGTCATTTACGTTTCTCTCTAAACTGGTTATTATAGTTAACAGCTCCTGTAATGTTTTATTATAGTTCTTAGCTTCTTTGCATTGGGTTAGAATGTACTCCTTTAGCTCAGCAAAATTAATTGTTACCCACCTTCTGATGCCTACTTCTTTTTGTCAATTTATCCATCTCTGCCTCAGCCTAGTTCTTTGCTTTTGCTGGAGATTTGTTGTGATCATTTGAAGAAGAGATTTTTTAGTTTTCAGCATTTTTGCATTAATTCTTTCTCATCTTCATGGGTTTATCTGCCTTTGATCTTTGAGGATGCTGACCTTTGCATGGGGTGTTTGTTGGGTCTTTTTTATTGATGTTGTTACTTTCTGTTTGTTTCTTTTAATAGTCAGGTATGTCTTCTATAGGGTTGCTACAGTTTTCTGTGGGTTCACTCTGGACCCTATTCACAGGGGTCCCTCCCACACCAAGAGGTATCACCACTGGAGGCTGAAGAACGGCAAATGCGACTGCCTGATACTTCTTCTAGGATCTCCGTTCCAGAGGGGCACCAACCTAATGCCAACCAAAATACTTCTGTATGAGTTGTCTGGAGACCCCTGTTGGGAGGTATCAGTCAGGAAAAAATGGATCAGGGACCTGTTAAATAAGCAATCTTACTGCCCCTTGGCAGAGTGGGTTTGCTGCACTGGGGAAATCCTCTTCCTCTGGGCTGTCCAGAGTCTCCAGATTTGGCAGGCAGGAAAGACTAAGACTGCTGAGCCATGATACTATGGCCTTCCCTCTCCTTCCCTTCCTTCCTGGGTTCATCCCAGGAAGATCAGAGTTCTGTCTATATACCCCTGGCTGGGGATGCCAAAAATCCCACAGGGATACTCCATCCAGTGAAGAAGGATGGATTGGAGTCCCACTTAAAGAAGCAGTCTGGTCACGATATGTAGCAACCATACTGTGCAGAATTGTTCCCAGTCCAGCCTCCCATTTTCATGGGCACCTGCAGTGGAAAACAGCCAGCTGGAGCCACAGTGATTGTGGCCACCACTCCCTTGGGAACTCTATTATCTTAGGTAGTTTCCAGCCTGCTGCACTGACCAGTGGGGATTACAAACCAGGAAGTTTTAGCTTGTGGGTTTCATGGAAGTGTGGCCCCCTGAACAATGCTGCTTGGCTCCATGGCTTTAGCCTCCTTTTAATGGGAGTGGATGGATTTTTGTCTTGCCAGAGTTCCCATAGCTGGAGTATCGGAAAACTCCTGTGTCTCAGTGTATCCTTGAGTGATTGCCCACTCAAGTGGTCACCATGAGTGCACAGTTTTTTCTTTGAGACCCAAGGCCTTGGTGGCGTGGGCTTATGAGGGAACCTTCTGATCTGTGGGTTGCAAAGATTCATGGAAAAAGCGTGGTTTCTCAGGTTGGTAGCACAATCACTCACCACCTCCCGTAACTGGGGGTAGAGAGTATCCTTGGCCTCTTGCAGCTCCCAGGTGAGCCCTGGCTCCCCAGTGCCTTTCCTTACTCTCCAAGGGTTGTGGAAACAACCTTGTCAGATCCAATGAGAGACCCTGTGTACCTCAGTTGAAGATGGAGAATTCACTTGCCATTTTAGTTCTCTTTGGTGGGAGCTGAAGACTGGAGCTGTTTCTATTAGATTATCTTGGACCCTCCCACCACCTAAGTCTTTTGATGAGATCAATGAAAAACTGCCATGGGTCACCACCACACATACAGTTACCTAAAGAAACAAGATCTTGAAAACTGTTTTCTTTCACAAATGCAAATGTAAATAAACAACAGCTCTTCATTTATTGAGGAAGTTTTTTTTTTTAATTTTTATTGCATTATAGGTTTTGGGGTACATGTGCAGAACGTGCAAGATAGTTGCATAGGTACACACATGGCAGTGTGTTTTTCTGCCTTCCTCCCCTTCACCCACACTTGGTATTCATCCCCAGGCTATCCCCCGCAGCCACCCCCGCTGTCCCTCCCCCATTTCCACCAACAGTCCCCAGTGTATAGTAGACCGCCTCTCTGTGTCCATGTGTTCTCATTTTTCTCACCCGCCTATGAGTGAGTATATGCAGTATTTCTTTTTCTGTTCTTGTGTCAGTTTGCTGAGAATGATGTTCTCCAGATTCATCCATGTCCTTACAAAGGACACAAACTCATCATTTTTGATTGTTGCATAATATTCCATGGTGTATATGTGCCACATTTTCCCAGTCCAGTCTATGATCGATGGGCATTTGGGTTGGTTCCAGGTCTTTGCTATTGTAAACAGTGCTGCAATGAACATTCGTGTGCATGTGTTCTTATACTAGAACGATTTATAGTCTTTTGGATAGATACCCAGTAATGGGATTGCTGGGTCAAATGGAATTTCTATTTCTAGGTCCCTGAGGAATCGCCACACTGTCTTCCACAATGGTTGAACTAATTTACATTCCCACCAACAGTGTAAGAGTTTATTGAGGAAGTTTTAACTTTTTTTACATGTATGCACAAAGCTTACACACAAAATCAGCATTGTGACTCCACTTTGGTGAAGTCAAATTTGCAAACATATGCATAACATGAATTAGGACTTGTTAAAAATCTTTATAAAATGTATACTTCCAGTATTGGAAATGATGCAAAGATAAAATACGTAGCTTAGTAAACTATTTTTTTTAATGCTGACAATTTAAAATAGTAAAAAAAAAAAAAAAAAAACTAAAAAGAAAATTTGACATAGGTAAAAGTGTATTACAGGGATAGATTATGGACAATTACATGGAGGCAGTCCATAAGAGCAGGCTGACTTTCACTATTTTTTTTTTTAATTTTTATTGCATTATAGGTTTTGGGGTACATGTGCAGAACGTGCAAGATAGTTGCATAGGTACACACATGGCAGTGTGTTTTGCTGCCTTCCTCCCCTTCACCCACACTTGGCATTCATCCCCAGGCTATCCCCCCCAGCCCCCCTCCGCTGTTCCTCCCCCATTTCCCCCAACGGTCCCCAGTGTATAGTCGACTTTCACTATTATTAACTCTACTTTGAAGTCTTGCATCACAATACATAGTTGCTTTTGTTCTTTTAGAAGATGGTTCTCAGAGAATACATTCGCATTCACTTTCTATGTGGTGTTGTTTTTCCTGAAATTCTATTATTCATGTGATTGTGATTTTGGGGGGATTTTAGGCATGAAATGTTTTAGACATTAGAGATTTAGTCTTTAGGGGTTTTAGTCTGTCAATATTTCAACATTTGACGTTGTGATATATGGGACCGTGTCTTTTGGCATTCTAATCCACACCTTCCCTACATGTATAGCTCTAACGCCTGAATTACAGATATAAAAAGTGTTTTTATATCTGACTGTCCCATAAGAATTTTGAAACTCAGCAAGTCCAAAGCAGCACACATGATTTTTGCTATTCTTTAAAAAGCCTGGCTCTTCTCCCATATTGCAGATCTTAATACATGGCCAACACTAACCCGAATGAAAAACCTTAAGTATGCTCAACCTCTTCTATTCCTTCACCTCTCCAGTAAATAAAGTTCTGTCAATTCCGTATATGTTTTGTATTTTAAATCCATGCTGACTTGCTCTTTTCATAAATACTACCAGTGTAGTACCACCTAGTTGGGCCCAAATATAGCCTTTTCTACTCTTAAGAAGGCAACTTATTTTGAAAATTGTCTATTCGTGTCCTTAGCCCAATTTTGATGGAATTGGTTTTTTTTTTTTATGATTTGTTTGAGTTCATTGTAGATTCTAGATACTAGTCCATTGTGAGATGTATAGATTTTGAAGATTTTCTCCCACTCTGTGGTTGTCTGTTGACTGTTTTGACTGTTCCTTTTGCTGTGCAAAAGCTCTTTAGCTTGCTTTTCCAATGTTATCTTCCAGAAATTTTATAGTTTCAGGTCTCATTTATAAATTAATATTAAATGTGAACATTTCTTGGCTTCCTTACTCGACTGGGAAAGCCTCCTGGGTAGAGCCACTATCAAAATAATTATTGTATTTCCTGATATCATTAACCTGCAGTATAATCGAGAACAATACACTTGCTGAGTGTGAGTATGTATTTGAAATAAAGTAATTTCTCAGAATTCTTCTTTTTTTTTAATTTTTATTGCATTATAGGTTTGGGGGAACATGTGCAGAACGTGCAAGATAGTTGCATAGGTACACATATGGCAGTGTGCTTTGCTGCCTTCCTCCCCTTCACCCACACTTGGTAGTCATCCCCAGGTCATCCCCCCAGCCCCCCCCGCTGTCCCTCCTCCATTCCCCCCAACAGTCCCCAGTGTATAGTAGACCGCCTCTCTGTGTCCATGTGTTCTCATTTTTCTCACCCACCTATGAGTGAGTATATGCGGTATTTCTTTTTCTGTTCTTGTGTCAGTTTGCTGAGAATGATGTTCTCCAGATTCATCCATGTCCCTACAAAGGACACAAACTCATCATTTTTGATTGCTGCATAATATTCCATGGTGTATATGTGCCACATTTTCCCAGTCCAGTCTATCATCGTTGGGCATTTGGGTTGGTTCCAGGTCCTTGCTATTGTAAACAGTGCTGCAATGAACATTCGTGTGCATGTGTCCTTATAGTAGAACGATTTATACTCCTTTGGATAGATACCCAGTAATGGGATTGCTGGGTCAAATGGAATTTCTATTTCTAGGTCCCTGAGGAATCGCCACACTGTCTTCCACAATGGTTGAACTAATTTACACTCCCAACAACAGTGTAAGAGTGTTCCTATTTCTCCACATCCTCTCCAGCATCTGCTGTCTCCAGATTTTTTAATGATCGCCATTCTAACTGGTGTGAGATGGTATCTCAATGCGGTTTTGATTTGCATCTCTCTAATGACCAATGATGATGAGCACTTTTTCATATGTTTGTTGGCCTCATGTATGTCTTTTTTTTGTAAAGTTTCTGTTCATATCCTTTGCCCATTTTTGAATGGGCTTGTTTGTTTTTTTTCTGTAAATCTGTTTGAGTTCTTTGTAAATTCCTGATATCAGCCCTTTGTCAGATGTGTAAACTGCAAAGATTTTTTTCCCATTCTGATGGTTGCTGATTCACTCTAGTGACTGTCTCTTTTGCAGTGCAGAAGCTGTGGAGTTTGATTAGGTCCCATTTGTCTATTTTGGCTTTTGTTGCCAATGCTTTTGGTGTTTTGGTCATGAAGTCCTTGCCTACTCCTATGTCCTGAATGGTTTTGCCCAGATTTTCTTCTAGGGTTTTTATGGTGTCAGGTCTTACATTTAAGTCTTTAATCTGTCTGGAGTTAGTTTTAGTGTAAGGTGTCAGGAAGGGGTCCAGTTTCTGCTTTCTGCACATGGCTAGCCAGTTTTCCCAACACCATTTATTAAATAGGGAATCCTTTCCCCATTGCCTGTTTTTGTCTGGTTTATCAAAGATAATATGGTTGTAGATATGTTGTGTTGCCTCCGATGCTTTTGTTCTGTTCCATTGGTCTATATCTCTGTTTTGGTACCAGTACCATGCTGTTTTGATTACTGTAGCCTTGTAGTATAGTTTGAAGTCTGGTAGCGTGATGCCTCCCGCTGTGTTCTTTTTGCTTAGAATTGACTTGGCTATGCGGGGTCTTTTTTGGTTCCATATGAAATTCATGGTGGTTTTTTCCAGTTCTGTGAAGAAATTCAATGGTAGTTTGATGGGGATAGCATTGATTGTGTAAATTACTTTGGGCAGTATAGCCATTTTAATGATATTGATTCTTCCTAACCACGAGCATGGAATGTTTCTCCATCTGTTTGTGTCCTCTCTTATTTCGTGTAATTCACCACATAAACAGAAGCAAAAACAAAAACCACATGATTATCTCAATTGACGCAGAGAAGGCATTTGACAAAATTCAACAGCCCTTTATGCTAAAAACCCTCAATAAACTTGGTATTGATGGAACATATCTCAAAGTAATAAGAGCTATTTACGACAAACCAACAGCCAACATCATACTGAATGGGCAAAAACTGGAAGCATTCCCTTTGAAATCCGGCACTAGACAAGGATGCCCTCTCTCACCACTTCTATTCAACATAGTACTGGAAGTTCTAGCCAGAGCAATCAGGCAAGAAAAAGAAATAAAGGGTATTCAAATAGGAAAGGCAGAAGCCAAATTGTCTCTATTTGCAGACGACATGATAGTATACCTAGAAGACCCCATCACCTCAGTCCAAAAGCTCCTGCAACTGATAAGCAACTTCAGCAAAGTCTCAGGATATAAAATCAATGTTCAAAAATCACAAGCATTCCTATACACCAATAACAGACTCAAAGAGAACCAAATCAAGAACGAACTGCCATTCATAATTGCTACAAAGAAAATAAAATACCTAGGAATACAACTCACTAGGAATGTGGGACCTCTTTAAGGAAAATTTCTCAGAACTCTTCTGAAAGGAAAGAAATAATTTTCTCCATAGAAAATGAGTCTTCATTTATCCTCAGTTTGTAATATGAATTGTTACTTTTTTGCACAGAGGTGTGAAACAGTCTGGTGTGAGTGGACAACTATAAGCAATTTTGTGTAACTGTAGCACAGAGTGGAAGGAAAAGTTTAACTCGTAACAACAATGAAAAATTATCCCCAAAGATTCTAAAGCTAAAAACATTTCAATTAGACTTGCAAATAGTCCTGTGTTTTTATAGTGGATTTCTCTATAAAATGTAAAAGAGTATAGTGTTAGTTGGTAGGATAATTGGACCTAAAGCTTGCCTGATTCTTGTATATAATATTGACCTGATCTCAGAATGTAAGGCCTGTAAATTATAAAGCAAGAAACAGTAAAACAGTAATACATTTTAGTTTAAGTGACTCCTGAGCTAATAGTTATCTATCTTTGAGAGAAGATGCCTTTAATTTTTTTTTATTTCTGTATGTTATCAGGAAATAGGTGGTGTTTGGTTACATGGGTAAGTTCTTTAGTGATTTGTGAGACTTTGGTGCACCTGTCAACCAAACAGTATACACTGCATCCTATTTGTAGTTAGTTTGTCCCTCATTCTCTTCCCTCTTTTCCCCCCTGAGTCTCCAAAGTCCTCTGTGTCATTTTTATACCTTTGCATTTTCATAACTTAGCTCCCACTTGTGACTGAAAACATATGATGTTTGATTTTACATTTCTGAGTTACTTCACTTGCAATAATAATCTCCACTCTCATCTAGGTCAGTGCAAAAGCCATTGATACATTCCTTTTTATGGCTGAGTAGTATTTCAACACACACACACACACATATGATTAAATATACTACGTATATGATGGACTATACCATAGACACACACACACACACACACACACACACACACACGATGGAATATACCAAAAAAATGGATATATATATATACCACAGTTTATTTAACCACTTATTAATTGATGGGCATTTGGGTTGATTTCACATTTTTGCAATTGCAAATTGTGCTGCTATAAACATGCATGTGCAAGTATCATTTTTGTATAATAATTTATTTTCCTCTGGGTAAATACCCAGTAGTGGGATTGCTGGATCAAATGGTAGTTCTACTTTTAGGTTCTTAAGGAATTTTCACACTATTTTCCATAGTGGTTGCAGTAGTTTACATTCCTGCCAGCAATGCAGAAGTGTCCTCTGTTCACTGCATCCATGCCAACATCTACTATTTTTTAAATTTTTTTATTATAGTCATTCTTGCAGTAGCAAAGTGGTATTGCATTGTGGTTTTTGTTTGCATTTCCCTTGTCATTAGTGATGTTGAGCATTTTTTTCATGTTTGTTGGCCTTTTGCATAGTCAAAGCATAACTAAGCAAAAAGAACAAATTTGGAGGCATCACACTATGAGATTTCAAGCTATATTCTAAGGTCATAGTCACCAAAACAGCATGGTACTGGCATGAAAAGAGGCACATAGACCAATGAAACAGAATAGAGAGCACAGAAATAAATTCAAATACTTACAGTCAACTGATCTTCAAGAAAGCAAACAAAAACATAAAGTTGGGAAACACACCCTTTCAACAAATAGTGCTGGGACAATTGGCTAGTCACATGAAGAAGAATGTAACTGGATCCCCATCTCTCACCTTATACAAAAATCAACTCAAGATGAATTAAGAACTTAAATATAAGACCTGAAACTTTTTCTACACAATATGATTCACCAATGCTAAACTCTCTAAGAGAAGATGCTAAAAATCTTAAGTGATTGGGAGAAAGAAAGATCACTTAGGGCAAAATTACCCCAAGATAGCTTCATAAGTCAGTAAGTTGCTTTGCACAACATATCTTCATGGTCCTCCTAACTTATATTTCTTTCTCAGTTCTAAAATGCCATTAAAATGGCCATGTGTTGTGGCTCAAGCCTGTAACCCCAGCACATTGGGAGGCTGAAGCAGGTGGATTGCTTGAGCTCAGGAGTTGAAGACCAGTCTGGGCAACACAGTGAAGCCCTGTGTCAATTAAAAACTAAGATTAAAATAGCTGAGCATGGTCATGTGCACCTGTAGTCTCAGCTACTTGGGAGGCTGAAGTGGGAGGATTGTTTGAGCCTGGGAGACAGAATTTGCAGTGAGCCAAGATAGTAACACTACACTCCAGCCTGGATGACATAGTGAGACCTTGTCTCAAAAAAATAAAAATAAAAATAAAACTACCCCCCAAAACCTGAAATAATTTGTAGAATGCTGTATATGTGTATTATCTGTGGATGATCGACTGCTTTGATCATATGCTTGTAGAAGTGCATTACTTTAAAAAAGGTAAATAATCACAGCTCAAAATCTTAAGATAGGGATGTCTAAGAGCATTTTTTTCAGTTTGATGTAATTTTGTTACTCTCCACCAAATGTTTACCGTGACATCTGCTTGAGCACCCACCATGAGGAGAAGAGCCATGTGTTCTATGCTTGATGCTTTGTGAACATTGCCCATATAATGGGAAGTTGAGTCAATTAATGTAAAGGAGGTGAACAATAGAAAGGAGCACCAAAGATTCTAGTTTTGATTTTGACATGCAATACAGCTAGTCACTAAACTCTGAGTTCTATTTTCCTCCTCCAAAAATAGAAGCAGTAAAATAAAGATAATAATCCTCACCTTCCTACCTCACAAGTTTGTTATCAGGATCCACTAAATTATATGAATAGAGACCAGGGTGAGAATTCACTCAGTCATAGATTTTTAATCTCATTTCTGGCATTCTCTAGTTCTCTAGCTCATTGGACTTAGACTAATTAATTAATCATCTGAACCTCCACTTTCTACCCTTTAGCAAAGGCATTATATTGTCTACTTAACAAAGGTTGAGGTCTTGATGAACTAATACATGTAAATAATCTATTACAGTGCTTATATATAATTACTGCTCCATAAGTATGTGCCCTTCCTTCACTTGCTGCCTCCCATTGAATCCTGCTCTTAGGAATAAGGAGCAGATGTGTTGTACAGCTCATTTGGAATAAGAGTTAGTTCTTGTGCTCCCTATCTTAAGTGTTTATGTCTGGTATGTGTGTAGTGTGATCTCCATTATAGACCCAGAAAAGGAGGGAGTAAAACTGGGGAAAAAGCTGCTTAAAATCCTAAACATTTAGAGCTGAAACAAGAAGAATCTAACATTTGTGAGATAATTACTATTACTATCCCCATTTCAAAGATGAGGAAACGTTTCAGTAAAGTGACTTCCATAGGTTTATATAGCTGATAAGTAAGAGGGCCAGGATTCAAACCTACAATTGCTGGACTTCTAATCTCTTCACTTCCTGAACTTATAGGCCATCTATCCCCTTTCCATGTTGAACAAGCATCCCCTCTATGATATGCCTAGACTTAGCTTTGCTACTCCCTGGCAGTGCCTGCTGTTGTACTGATGCCTTCATTAACCCTCATTTGCTTCTCCCACTCTTTCTTTCCAATGCTCATGCTTTAGATGAGCCTTTATTTGAAAACTCAACAGCTTGAACCACCATTACTCATATCTAAGCTTTAGCTGTATAGAGTATGCCAGAAAAGGTATCTTTCCCAAGGCTAAGAAATAAACCACAGCCACAAAAAAGCTCAGATGACTTAAGCTAGCCACACTGGTCACACTTGAGAATTATTTGTTTGTATTTTAATGTCACTGAAGATGAGGCAGTACCCAATGTGTGCTAGGTTTTCCCTCTTAGGCAAACAAACATGTCACAGCAAAGAATAATGAATATTCCATTCTTCACCCTAATTCAAGTATTTTACATGAAAATCTAAAAAAAAAAAAAGAGTTGCAAGCATCTGACAGTCCCATTCCAAATGCCTGGGAATATTACATTTTGGTCTCAAAACTATAAACAAAATCCAGACGGCTTTCACTACAAATAGTCCTCTCATCTTTATTTTTCCAGCCATAATTGGCCCATAATTGTAAGAGGTACTACCTCCAATGGACAAGACAGAGGGCTTTCAATCATTTTTCTGGCTGATATTTAACTGACTGCTCTTGTCATGTGCTTAAAAGCTGATATAAGACAGAGAGTCGACCCCAGAAATCATGGTGGCCTCTACTAATTATGATTATGCTATGCTCATCCACCAAAAAATGCTGCTGCTCAAATGTCACTGGAGTGCTTTTCCTGGTCTTGAGAATGAGCAATGCTAATCCATGGACATTCATGCTGAGTCTTGTCTTGAAACTTGTTTTGGTAAAATGGCTGGAGGGAAGAGGGTAAGATTATTAAGCTAGAGATTGTGACCAGAAAACAAACAAAACTGATTGGCCCATATGGTAAATGACCATTGCGACTTGGCCTCATTAACTCCATACTCTGAATTTTTACCCAAAAGAGCCAACATACCTTAAAATAGAATGAAAAATACTCTTAACCCATAAAAATGTAGCAGATCATAGGGAATTTTTTTTATCATGAGTAACTGATACAAAATGATCCCAAGCCAAGGTAGATTCGATAACTGATTCATCTCACTAGAATTCTTCAATGTCAAGTTGAAAATTACCTTGAAGGATTATTTAGTCTGGGCCACTTATTTTAAAGATGGACAACTAAGACCCACAAAGATGAAAGAGCTTGTACAAATTATACATTTAATTAATGGCAGCACCAAGAGGACAAGACACAAGTCCCTTAGCTCATACTTTAGTACAATATATAAAGCATATTGCATTGCAGTACAATGATTCTTTACTCTCATAGGACAGAGAATGATTTAGAAACATTCATTGATTTTAACTATGACCTGGAAGAGCAAAAGGTATTTCAGGAAGTAGCGAGAATCCTGGGGTAGGTGGGATGCCTCAAGGATCTCAAGGAATTTTGCATGTCCTTATTCTATAACTCATGTAAAATGAGGACAAAAGCTTCAGGCTAACTTCAAGTCCAAGGGGACTTTCTTTAAATTTTAGGTTTGGGAGTATATGTGCAGGTCTGTTACATGAGTATATTGCATAATGGCAAGATCTGGGTTTCTAGTGAATCTGTTACCAAAGTAGTGAACATAATACCCAACAGATAATTTTTTGCCCCTCAATCATATCCTACCTATATTTTTCTGGAGTCTCCAGTGTTTCTTATATTCATCTTTGTGTTCATGTGTACTCATTGTTCAACTTCCACTTATAAGTAAGAAAATGCAATATTTGATTTTCTGTTTCTGACTTATTTCATGTAGGATAATAGCCTCTAGCTCCATCCATGTTCCAGTGAATGACATGCTTTCATTCTTTTTAAGGCTGCATAGTATTCCATTCTGTGTACATACCACATTCTCTTTATCCAATCATAGTTGATAGACACCTAAGTTGATTCCATGGCTTTGCTACTGTAAACAGCAAATAGTGCTGCAATAAACATGCAAGTACAATTTTTTTTGATCAAACAATTTATATTCCTTTTGGTAAATATGCAATAGTGAAATTGCCAGGTCAAATGGTAGTTCTATTTTTAGTCCTGTGACAATTTTCCATAGGGGTTGAAATAATTTATATTCCTACCCAAATTGTGTAAGTGTTCCCTTTTCTCCACATCCTTTCCAATATCAGTTACTATTTTTCTTTAACTTTTTAATGATAGCCATACTGACTGGTGTGAGATGGTAGCTCATTGTGGTTTTAATGTTCATTTCTCTTCTGTTAGCAATGTTGAGCTTTTTTATATATGTTTGTTGACTGCTTGTATGTCTTCTAAAAATAAGTGTCTCTTCATGTCCTTTGTCCCCTTTTTAATGGGGTTGTTTGTTCTTCTCTTGAAAAATTGTTTAAGTGCCTTATATATATTGGATATAAGACCTCTGTCAGATGAATAGTTTGCAAATATTTTCTCCTATTCTGTAGGTGGTTTGTTTACTCTGTTGATTGTTTCTTTTGCTATGAAAAAGCTCTTTAATTTAATTAAAATTTGTTTGTCTATTTTTGTTTTTGTTACATTGGATTTGAGGCCTTAGACATAAGTTCATTGGCTAGGCCAAAGTTTAAAAGAGTTTTTAGAATTTTTGTAGTTTAAGGTCTCACATTTTGTGTTAATTTTTGTATATGGTGAGAGATATGTGTTCAGTTTCATTTTTATGCATATGGGTAGCCAGTTTGCTCAGCACTATATATTGAATAAAATATCTGTTCCCCATTGCTTATTTTCATAGATTTTGTATTTTAGACTGATTTTTGCTCTATGCTCACTGCAACCTCTGCCTCCCAGGTTGAAGTAATTCTCCTTCCTCAAGGAGAATTACTGGTGCCCTCCTGTAAGCTGAAATTACAGGTGCCCACCACCACGTCCAGATCATTTTTGTATTTTTAATAGAGAAGGGATTTTGCCATGTTGGATAGACTGGTTTCAAACTCTTGACCTCTGATGATCCACCTGCCTCAGCCTCCCAAAGTACTGGGATTACAGGGTGAGCCACTGAGTTCAGCAGATTAATTATTTTCTTCAGATTTGTCAAAGATCAGTTGGTTGTAGGTTTGTGGCTTTATTTCTGGGTTCTCTATTCTGTTCCATTGAGCTATATGTCTATTTTTTTATCACTACCATGTTGTTTTGATAACAATAGCTTGTAGTATGGCTTGAAGTCAGCTAATATGATGCCCCCAGCTTTATTTTCTTTGCTTAAGGATGCTTTGGCTATTCAGGCTCTTTTTGTTTCCATATGAATTTTAAGATGGTTTTTTTCTCATTGTGTGTAAAAAGGTATTTTGTTTTTTCTTTTTGCCCAGAATAACTTTGGCTATTCTGGTTGTTTGTGATTCTACATAAATTTTAGAATTTTTAGAATTCTAAAATTCTAAAAAAAATTAGAATTTCCAATTTCTATTTCTATGCAGCACTGTTTACAATAGCAAAGACCTGGAACCAACCCAAATGCCCATCGATAATAGACTGGACTGGGAAAATGTGGCACATATACACCATGGAATATCATGCAGCAATCAAAAATGATGAGTTCATGTCCTTTGTAGGGACATGGATGAATCTGGAGAACATCATTCTCAGCAAACTGACACAAGAACAGAAAATGAAATAACGCATATTCTCACTCATAGGTGGGTGATGAACAATGAGAACACATGGACACAGGGAGGGGGTCTACTACACACTGGGGTCTATTGGGGGGAGTGGGGGAGGGACTGCGGGGGGGGCTGGGGAGGGAGAGCCTGGGGATAAATGCCAAGTGTGGGTGAAGGGGAGGAAGGCAGCAAAACACACTGACATGTGTGTACCTATGCAACTATCTTGCACGTTTTGCACATGTACCCCAAAACCTATAATGCAATAAAAATTAAAAAAAATTAAAAAAAATAATGTCATTGGTATTTTGATAGGGATTGCATTGAATCTGTAAATTGCTTTGAGTTGTATGGATATTTTAATAGTACTGATTCTTCCAATTGTGAACACAAAACACATTTACATTTTTGGTGTCCTCTTCAAATTTTTGCAATGATACATAGTTTTCATTATAGAGATTGTTCTCTTCTTTCATTAATTCCTAGGTATTTTATTTTATTGTTAGCTATTGTCAATGCAATTACTTCCTTTATTTCTTTTGCAGATTATACACTGTTGGCATATAGAAATGATACTAATTTTTGTATGTTAATTTTTGTATCCTGCAAGATTACTAAATTTGTTCATCAGTTCTAATAGATTCTGTTGTAGTCTTTACATTTTTCCAAATATAATAAGAGTATGTCATTTACAAACAAGAATAATTTGACTTCTTTCTTTCCAATTTAGAAGCATTATTTATTTTTCTCTTATCTGATTATCTAGGACTTCCAATACTATGTGAATAACTTTGATGAAAGTGAAATTTCTTGTCTTCTTGCAGATCTTAGAAGAAAGACTTTCAGGTTTTCTCCATTAAGCCTGATACTACCTGTGGGTTTTTTATATATGCCTGTTATTTATGTTGAGGCATTTTTCTTCTATACCCAGTTTTTGAGCATTTTCTATCATTAAGGGATATTGGCTTTTATCAAATGCTTTTTCAGCATCAATTGAAAAAATCATATTTCTTTTCCTTTATAATGTTCATATTATGTATCACATTGATTCATTTACATATATTGAACCATCCAGGCAAACCTGGGAAAAATCCCACTTGGTCATGCTGAATGATATTTCACTCAATTCAGCTTGCTAATATTTTGATGAAAATTTTTTGCATCAATATTCATCAGAGATATTGGCCTGTAGTTGTATGTATGTATGTATGTGTTTATTTATTTATTTATTTATTTATTTGTTGTACTTTAGGTTCTGGGGTACATGTGCAGATCATCATAAATTGTTGCATAGGTACATACACTGTAAGGTGGTTTGATACTTTCATCCCCCAATCACCTATATCTGATATTTATCCCCAGTTCAGCCATGTCCACCCTCCCCATCCTTGCTGACCCTCCCCTAGACTCCCACCAAACAGACCCCAGTGTGTGATGCTCTCCTACCTGTGTCCACATGTTCTCATTTTTAAACACCCACCTATGAGTGAGAGCATGTGGTGTTTGGTTTTCTGTTATTGTGTCAGTTTGCTGAGAATGATGGTTTGCAGATTCATCCGGCTCCTTGTGAAGGAACGACCTCATCTTTTTTATAGATGTGTAATATTCCATGGTGTATATGTGCCACATTTTCTTTATCCAGTCTATCATTGATAGACATTTGGGTTGGCTCCAAGCCTTTGCTATTGTAAACAGTGCCCCAATGAACATACATGTATATGTGTCTTTATAATAAAACACTTTATAATTCTTTCTGTATACCCAGTAATGGGATTGCTGGGTCAAATTGTATTTCTATATCTAGATCCTTGAGGAATTACCACACTGTCTTCCACAATGGTTGAACTAATTTACACTCCCACCAACAGTGTAAAAGTGTTCTTATTTCTCCACATCCTCTCCATCAGCTGTTGTCTCCAGATTTTTTAATAATCGCCATTCTAACTGGCATGAGATGGTATCTCAATGTAGTTTTCATTTGCATTTCTCTAGTGAGCAGTGACAATGAGCATTTTTTCATGTTTATTGGCCTCATAGATGTCTTCTTTGTAAAGTGTCTGTTTATATTCTTCACCCACTTTTGAATGGTTTTTTTTTTCTTGTAAATCTGTTTTAGTTATTTGTAATTCTGGATATTAGCCCTTTATCAGATGGGTAGATTGCAAAAATGTTTTCTCATTCTGTTGGTTGCTGGTTCACTCTAATCATTGTTTCTTTTGCTGTGCAGAAACTCCTAAGTTTAATTAGACCCTATTTGTCTATTTTGGCTTTTGTTGTCATTGCTTTTGGTGTTTTAACCATGAAGTCCTTTCCTCTGCCTATGTCCTGAATGGTTTTGCCTTGGTTTACTTCTAGGGTATTTATGGTGTCAGGTCTTATGATTAAATTTTTAGACAATGTGGAGTCAATTATTGTGTAAGGACGGGGTACAGTTTTAGCTTTATGCCTATGGCTAGCCAATTTTCCCAACACCGTTTATTAAACAGGGAATCCTTTCCCCATTTCTTGTTTTTGTCAGGTTTGTCAAAGATCAGATCATTAATAGATGTATGGTGTTGCTTCTGAGGCCTCTGTTCTGTTCCATTGGTTTTTGTCTCTGTTTTGGTACCAGTACAATATGTTTTGATTACTGTGGCCTTGTAGTTTAGTTTGAAGTCAGGTAGCATGATGCCTCCAGCTTTGTTCCTTTCGCTTAGGATTGTTTTGGCTGTGCAGTCTCTCTTTTGGTTCCATATGAAGTTTAAGGTGGTTTTTTCCAGTTCTGTGAAGAAGGTCATTGGTAACTTGATGGGGATAGTGTAAAATCTATAAATTACTTTGGGCCCTATGACCATTTTCACAAAATTGATTCTTCCTAACCATGAACATGGAATATTTTTCCGTCTGTTTGTGTCCTCTCCTATTTCATTGAGCAGTGGTTTGTAGTTCTCCTTTAAGAGATCCTTTACATCTTTGTTAGTTGTAATCCTAGGTATTTTATTCTCATTGTAGCAATTGGGAATGGCAATTCGTTCTTGATTTGGCTCTCTTTAAGTCAGTTATTGGTGTATAGAAACGCTTGTGATTTCTGCACATTGATTTTCTATTCTGAGACTTCGCTGAAGTTGCTTATCAGTTTTAGGAGATTTGGGGATGAGACAATGGGGTCTTTTAAATATACAATCATGTCATCTACAAACAGAGACAGTTTGATTTTCTCCTTTCCTAACTGAATACACTTTATTTCTTTTTCTTGACTCATTGCTTTTGCTAGAACTTCCAATACTATATTGAATAGGAGTGGTGAGAGAGGGCATCCTTGTGTTGTGCCAGATTTCAAAGGGAATACTTCCAGTTTTTGCCTGTTCAGTATGATTTTGGCTGAGGATTTGTCATAAATAGCTTTTATTATTTTGTTTTATATTCCATTCATACCTAGTTTATTGAGGGTTTTTAGAATAAAGAGCTGTTGGATTTTTTTGAAGGCCTTCTCTGCATCTATTGAGATAATCATGTGGTTTCTGTCTTTGATTCTGTTTATGTGGTGGATTACATTTATAGACTTGTGTATGTTGAACCAGCCTTGCACCCCCGGAATGAAGCCCAGTTGATTATTATGCATAAGCTTTTTGATTTGCTGTTGCATTTGGTTTGCCAGTATTTTATTGAAGATTTTTTTCATCGATGTTCATCATGCTTATTGGCCTGATGTTTTATTTTTTAGTTGGGTCTTTGCCCAGTTTTGGTATCAGGATGATGTTGGTCTCAAAAAATGAGTTGGGGAGGATTCCCTCTTTTCGTATTATTTAGAAAAGTTTCAGAAGGAATAATAGCAGCTCTTTTTGTACGTCTGGTAGAATTTGGCTGTAAATCCATCTGGACCTGGACTTCTTTTGGTTGGTGGGCTGTTAATTGCTGCCTCCACTTCAGCCCTTGTTATTGGTCTATTCAGGGTTTCAAATTCTTCCTGGTTTAGTCTTGGAAGAGTGCAAGTGTACATAAATTTATTCATTTCTTCCAGGTATACTGGTTTGTGTGCATAGAATTGTTTGTAGTAATCTCTGATGGTAGTTTGTGTTTCTGTGGAATTTGTGGTGATGTCCCTTTATTGTTTTTTATTGCATCTATTTGATTCCCCTCTCTTCTTTTTTATTAGTCTGGCTAGTGGTCTATCTATTTTGTTGATCTTTTCAAAAAACCAGCTCCTGAATTTGTTGATTTTTTAAAGGGTTTTCCGTGCCTCTATCTCCTTCAGTTCTGCTCTGATCTTAGTTATTTCTTGTCTTCAGCTAGCTTTTGAGTTTTTTGATCTTGCTCCTCTAACTCTTTCAATTTTGGTGATAAGGTGTCGATTTTAGATCTTTCCTTCTCCTCATGTGGACATTTATTTCTATAAATTTTCCTCTTGACACTGCTTTGAATATGTCTCAGAGATTCTGGTACATTGTGTCTTTGTTCTTGTTGGTTTCGAAGAACATCTTTATTTCTGCCTTTATTTCATTGTTTATCCGTCAATATTCAGGAGCAAGTTGTTCAGTTTCCATGAAGTTTTGCGGTTTTGAGTTAGTTACTTATTCCTGAGTTCTAATTTGATTGCACTGTGGTCTGAGAGACTGTTATGATTTCCATTCTTTTGCATTTGCTGAGGACTGATTTACTTCCAATTATGTGGTCGATTTTAGAGTAAATGAATGATGCTGAGAAGAGTGTACATTATGTGGATTTGGGGTTGAGAGTTCTGTAAACGTCTATTAAGTTCACTTGATCCAGATATGCATTCAAGCTCTGAATTTCCTTGTTGATTTTCTGTCTCGTTTATCTGTCTAATACTGACAGTGGAGTTTTAAAGTCTCCCACTATTATTGTGTGGGAATCTAAGTCTCTTTGTAGGTTGTTAAGGACTTGCTTTATGTAACTGGGTGCTCCTATACTGGGTACATACATGTTTAGAATAGTTAGCTCTTCTTGGCGTATTGATCTTTTTACCATTATGTAATGCCCTTTTTGTCTCTTTTAATTTTTGTTGGTTTAAATTCTTTTTTATTATAGACTAGGATTGCCACCCCAGCTTTTTGCGTTCTCCGTTTGCTTCGTAAATCTTTCATCCCTTTATTTTGAGTCTATATGGTTCTTTGAACATGAGATGGGTCTCCTGAATACAGAACACTGATGGTTCTTGGCTTTTTATTCAATTTGTTAGTCTGTGTCTTTTTTTGTGGCATTTAGTCAGTTTACATTTGATGTTAATATTGTTATGTGTGAATTTGATCCTGTCATTTTGTTACTGGTTTTTTGTTTTTCCCTTTGGTTGGCATAATTTCTTAATTGCATCATTGGTCTTTACCATTTGGTTCTTTTTTGCAGTGGCTGGTACTGGTTTTTCCTTTCTGTGTTTGGCACTTCCTTCAGGAGCTCCTGTAGGGCAGTCCTAGTAGTGATGAAATCTCTCAGCAATTAACTGTCTGTAAATGATTTTATTTCTCCTTCACTTATGAAGCTTAGTTTGGCTGGATATGAAATTCTGGGTTGAAAGTTCTTTTCTTTAAGGATGTTGAATATTGGCCCCCACTCTCTTCTGGCTTGTAGGTTTTCTGCCAAGAGATCTGCTATGAATCTGATGTGCTTCCCTTTGTGGGTGACCTGACCTTGCTTTCTGGCTGCCCTTATGATTTTTTTCTTTATTTCAGCCCTAGTGAATCTGACGATTATGTGCCTTGGGGTTGCTCTTCTTGAGGAGTATCATTGTTGTGTTCTCTGTATGTTCTGTGTTTGAATGGTGGCCTGCCTTGCTAGGTTGGGAAAGTTCTCCTGGATAATATCCTGAAGAGTGTTTTCCAGCTTGGATTCATTCTCCCCATCATCTTCCAGTACACTCATCAAGCATAGATTAGGTCTTTTCACATAATCCCATATTTCTTGGAGGCTTTGTTTATTTCTTTTCACTCCTTGTTGTATTTTCTTGCCTTCTTGCTTTATTTCATTGAGTTGATCTTCAATCTCCAATATCCTTTTTTCTGCTTGATCTATTTGGCTATTGAAAATTGTGTATGCTTCACAAAGTTCTTGTGCTGTGTTTTTCTGCTTCATAAAGTCGTTTTTGTTATTCTCTAAGCTGTTTATTCTAGTTATCATTTTATCTAACCTTTTTTCAAGGTTTTTAATTTCTTTGCATGGGATTAGAATATGTCCCTTTAACTCAGAGACATTTGCTATTACCCACCTTCTGAAGCCTGCTCTGTCAGTTTGTCAAATTTGTTCTATATCCAGCCTTGTTCCCTTGCTGCTGAGGAGTTGTGTTCTCATGGTGGGGGAGAGGCATTCTGGTTTTCAATGGTTTCTTTCTTCTTGAGCTGGTTTCTTCCCATCTTGTTGGATTTATATAGCTTTGACCTCAGGTATCTGCATGGCGTGGGGACCTTTCTTTTGTCTGCCTGCAGAGGCATTGCTGGGCTGCCATGGATTCAGTAGAGCTGCTTCATATGTTTTCTGCTTCTTTTTCTTACTCAGGAAAATTACACAAGCTTCTGCAGTGGTGGCTGCCATCCCCCCTGCCAAGCTCTATCATTCCTGGTCACTCTCTAACTGATGTTCTGGGTGTGAAACTCTGAAGTGAGAGTTTTTTAGCTTGTTAGGCTTTGTGCAGGGGAGACCTATCCTGCCGTATGGCCTGTTTCTCTGCTTTCAGTTCCCCTTCTTTCTGAGGGGTGGGTAGCTCTGTCCAGCCAGATTTCTGGCTTTCTCAGCATCAGCCAGTGCTCCTCCCTAGATCTATGCTGACAGCCCTGGCACTGGTTGAAGTTGCTCTTCTGCCCTGTTCAGGCAGCTCACTGAGGCTATTCAGCCTGATGAAGATCTCTTGTTCTATGGGTTGTAGAGGGCTTGAGTGGAGTGCTGTAACCGTACTGAAGTCCCAGAGGAGGAGATTCCCCAGTCCTTTGGTCAACTGTACACACCTCCTGTATGGGGCAGTGCCCTGCCTTGTCTTAACTTGCCCTATTAGGTTTATACACACTATCCAACCAGACCCATAAAATTAACCTGGTACCTCGTTTGGAATTGTGGAAACCTCTCAGCTTCTGCATCTCTCTCACTGGGAGCTGTGTTCCAGAGCTGCCTCTTATTCAGCCATCTTGGAACTCCCCAATTTTTCTTTATTTTTGATGTGACTTTGTCTGGTTTGGGCAGCAGGGTAATACTGGTCTTATAGAATGAGTTTGAATGTTTTCCCTTCTCTTCTGCTCTTCAGAATAGTTTGAGTAGAGTTGGTATTAGATTTTCTTTAAATATTTGGTAGAAATCAGCAATGAAGCCATTGGGTCCCAGGCTTTTATTTAGTGGGAGACTAATTACAGCTTCAATCTCATTACTTGTTATTGGTCTGTTCAGGTTTTGAATTTATTTATGGTTTGACCTTGATAAGTTGTATGCATCTAGAAATTTATCCATTTACTCTAGATTTTCCAATTTATTGGCATATAGATGCTCATAGTGGCCACTAATGATCCTTATAATTTCAGTAGCATCAGTTGTAATGTCTACTTTTTTATGTCTGATGTGATGCATATGGATCTTCTAACTTTTTTCTTCACTAGTCTGGCTAAGTGTTTTTCAACTTTGCTTATCTTTTCAAACAGTGACTCTGCTTCATTGATTTTTTTTTATTGTTCTCTTTATTACAGTTTTACTTAATTTTGTTCTAATAACTATTATTTCTTTTCTTCTACCAGTTTCAGGTTCTCTTTACTCTTGCTTTTCTAGTTCCTTAAGAAGTTTCATTAAGTTATTTTTTTCTTATGTCTCTTCTGATTATGTATTTTCAAATAGCTTGTATTCAGCTCACAAATTTCTTCTTCTGCTTGATCAGTTCTGTTATTAAGAGACTCTGATGCATTCTTCTGTATATCAATGGCATTTTTCAAGTTCAGAACTTTTGCTTGATTATTTTTAATTACTTAAATCTCTTTTTTAAATTTATCTGATAGAATTCTGGGTTCCTTCTCTGTGTTTTCTTTAATTTCTTTGACATTTCTGAAAACAGCTATTTTGAATTATCTGTCTGAAAGCTCACATATCTGTTTCTCCAGGATTTGTCCCTGGTGTATTATTTAGTTCATTTTTGTTAGATAATGTTTTTCTGGATGATCTTGAATCTTATTGATGCTTCACCGTCTGTGCTTCTTTGTTCCTGCCTCTTTTATAAAGGCTTTCCAGGTATAGAAATTTACTTGTGCCCCAAGTCCAATAATGCTATGATTTTGAAGACTCATAGAAGTACCATTTTGGTGATATTGGATAAGATCTGTAGGGATTCTGTGGATTACCAGGCAGATATTCTTGTTCTTTTCCTTTGCTTTCTCAAAAACAAATAGAGTCTTTTTCTCTGTGCTGAACTGCTTGCAACATGGGATGTGGTGAAGCAAACACTCCTGTGACTGTCACCATCTGGACAATACTGGGTCAGACCTGAAGGAAGCAGAGTACTAAGTCTCATCCAAGGTCAATTATAACTAGTATTTTGTTACAACCTATGTTCACTCAAGGCCCTAGGTTTCTATGATAAATAGGTTTTGAAGTCTGTCAGGTTTGTGTCCTCCCCACAAATTACTGGCCACAAATAAGGGCAGTGATGTCCCCCAGGTCCTAGGAGCATCCAGAGATACTGTCTGGGAGCCAGGGACTGGGTTCAAAAATCTTAGAAATTTGCCTGATGTTCTATTCTATGGTGACTAAGTTGGCACTCAAACAACAATACTTAAAAAGTCCTTCCCATTCTTTCCTCCCCTTTCCTCCAAATGAGGCTTTCCCCATGGGCACTACCACCATGAGCCTACAGTGGGTTCTGTGAAAATACTGCTGATGTTCACTTAAAGCCAAAAGCTTTTCAGTCAGCTTGTGGTGAATCTTGCCAAGTCTAAGACTCATTTTTTGGCAGATCCAAGATGGCTGAATAGGAACAGCTCTGGAGTGCAGTTCCCAGTGAGAACAACACAGACAGTGAGTGATCACATTTCCAAACGAGTTATTACTGCCCACAGACCAGGAGATTCCTGGGCTGAAAAGCACCATGAGTCTCCAGCATGACTGTTTCAGCCAGCTCATTAAGTCTCTGCACAAAAACTCACAGAAATCTGGGTAGCCTTTTCAACTGTTGCCTGGAATGCCTGGGACAGAACCACCCATTCAACTAAAAAAAGGGGGCTAAAACAGGGAGCCAGGTGATCTGGGTCAGTGAGTCTCACCCCAAAGACCAGCAACCTGAAATGCTCTGGATTAAGAGTTTCACGTCAAGTGCAGCTGGACCTGGGATTGTCCAGTTCTATTGGGGAAGGGCGTCTGCCACTACCAAGGCAGTCTGCCATTACCAAGGAAGTCTGAAATTACCAAGGCAATCTGCCATTACTGAGGCAGTCCACCATTACAGAGGCAGTCCACCATTATCGAGGCAGACCACCATTACTGAAGCAATTCTACCATACCTCTATAAACAAAACCACAAGGAAGTTCACACCGCAGCTGGGCAGATCAGCAACACCTCTGCTGGCAGACTGTGCCTAGGCTACCTCTTATCTTGGCAGGGCATCTCTGAATGAAGGCAGCAGCATCTCAGAAAATTAAAAATAAAGCCCCACCTTCCCAGGAGAGGGCACCTGGGAAAGAAGACGGTTATGAGTTCCACCACAGCAGACTCAAATGTATGTGCCCAGCAGGACTGAATGAAACAATGGAGCTCACAGCTCATCACTTGAGCTCCTATAAGAGTCAAACTCTCTCCTCAAGCAGCTCCCTGACCCCTGTGTATCCAAAGAGATACCTTATAAAGGAGAGTTTAGGCTGATATGTGGTGGGTATCCTCTTGGGATGAAAATAACAGAAGAAACTGGCAGAAACCCTTACTGTTCTGCAGCCACCACAGGTGATTCCCAGGCAAACAGGGTCTGGAGTGGACCTCCAACAGTCCTACAGCAGAGGGGCCTGACTGTTAGAAGGAAAACTAAAAAAATAAAAAATAAAAAAAGAAGAAATAACTTCATCATCAATGAAAAGGACATCCACTCAGAGACCCCATCCTAATGTCATCAACTACAAAGAACACAGGTAGATAAATCCACAAATATTGGAAGAAACCAATGCAAAAAGAAGGAAAACACCCAAAACCAGAACACCTCTCCTCTTCCAAGGGATCACAAATCCTCATCAGCAAGGTAACCAAGCTGGATAGGGTTTTATTCCCTTGGCTTCAGAAGGTGGGTAATAACAAACTTCTCTGAGCTAAAAGAACATGTTCTAACCAAATGCAAGGAAACTAAGAACCTTGAAAAAAAAATGTTTGACAAACTTTTAACAAGAACGAACAGCTTAAAGAAGAATATAAATGACCTAATGGAGCTGAAATACACAATATAAGAACTTCAGAAGGTATACACAAGTTTCAATAGCAGAATCAACCAAGCAGAAGAAGGAATATGAGAGATTGAAGATCAACACAATGAAATAAAATGAGAAGGCAAGATTAGAGAAAAAAGAGTGAAAAGAAATGAACAAAGCCTCCAAGAAATATGAGATTATGTGAAAAGACCTAATGTACATTTGATAGGTGCACCTGAATGTGACAGAGAGAATGAATCCAAGCTGGAAAACATTATTCAGGATACTTTCCAGGAGAACGTCCTCAACCTAGCAAGGCAGACCAATATTTAAGTCCAGGAAACACAGAGAACACCACAAAAATATTCCTCAAAAGAGCAACCCCAAGGCACATAATCATCAGTTTCACCAGGGTTGAAATGAAGCAAGAAATGCTAAGTGTGGCCAGAGAAAAAAGTCAGGTTACCAACAAAGGGAAGCACATCAGACTCACAGCAGATATCTCCACAGACATTCTACAAGCCAAAAGAGAGTGGGGGCCAATATTCAACATCTTTAAAGAAAAGAACTTTCAAACTAGAATTTTATATCCAGCCAAAACAAGCCTCATAAGTGAAAGAGAAAGAAAATCCTTTATGTACAAGCAATTGCTGAGAGATTTCCTCACCACCAGGCCTGCCTTACAAGAGCTCCTGAAAGAAGCACTAAACATAGAAAAGAAGAGCCAGTACCAGCCACTCCAAAAATGCACCAAATGGTAAAGACCATCAACACAATGAAGAAAATGCACCAACGAATGGGCAAAACCACCAGCTAGCATCAAAACGGCAGCATCAAATTCACAAATAACAATATTAACTTTAAATGTAAATGGGCTAAATGCCCCAATCAGAAGAAACGGACTGGTAAATGTGTGTACCTATGCAACTATCTTGCACGTTCTGCACATGTACCCCAAAACTTAAAATGCAATAAAAATTTTTAAAAATATAAAAGAATAAAAAGTCAAAAAAAATTGGCATGCTGTATCTAGGAAGACCATCACATATGCAAGGACACACACAGGCTCAAAATAATGGGATGGAGGAAGATTTACCAAGAAAATAGAGGGCAAAAAAAAGAAGAAATTACAATCCTAGTCTCTGATAAAATAGACTTTAAACCAACAAAGATTAAAAGAGACAAAGAAAGACATTACATAATAGTAAAAGGATCAATGCAACAAGAAGAGCTAATGATCCTAAATATATATGCACCCAATACAAGAGCACCCAGATACGTAAAGCAAGTTCTTCATGATCTACGAAGAGACTTACACTCCCACACAATAATAGTGGGAGACTTTAACACTCGACTGTTAATATTAGACAGATCAAAGAAACAGCAAGTTAACAAGCATATCCAGGACTTGAACTCCTAGAACTCATATCTGGACCAAGCAAACCTAATAGATATCTATAGAACTCTCCACCCCAAATCCACAGAATAGACATTCTCAGCACTGCATTGCACCTACTCTAAAATTAACCACATAATTGGAAGTAAATCACTCCATCAGCAAATGCAAAAGAATGGAAATCATAACACTCTCTCAGACCACAGTGCAATATAAATTAGAACTCAGGATTAAGAAACTAACTCAGAACTGCATAACTCTATGGAAACTGAACTGGCACTTGAGAGTTGACTGGATAAACAATGAAATGAATGCAGAAATAAAGATGTTCTTCAAAATCAATGAGAACGAAGATACAACATACATTTATTCTCTGGGACACATTCAAAGCAGTGCCTAGAGGA
Source organism: Saguinus oedipus (assembly GCA_031835075.1). Taxonomy (NCBI): domain Eukaryota; kingdom Metazoa; phylum Chordata; class Mammalia; order Primates; family Cebidae; genus Saguinus; species Saguinus oedipus. The sequence goes on along the minus strand of CM063191.1, from coordinate 75,560,546 downwards.
AAATTTATAGCAATAATTGCCCACATGAGAAGTGAGGAAATATTTAAAATTGACACCCTATCATCAAAATTGAAAGAACTAAAGGAGCAAGATCAAAAAAACTCAAAAGTTAGCAGAAGAAAAGAAATAACTAAGATCAGAGCAGAACTGAAGGAGATAGAGACATAAAAAAAACCTTCAAAAAGTCGATACATCCAAGAGCTGATTTTTTAAAGATGAAAAAAATAGATAGACCACTAACCAGACTAATAAAAAGAAAAAGAAAGAAGAATCAAATAGATGCAATAAAAAATGATAAAGGGGATATCACCAGAGATTCCACAGAAATACAAACCACCATTAGAGATTACTACAAACAACTCTATGCACACAAACCAATAAACTTTGAAGAAGTGGATAAATTCCTGCACACTTGCACCCTCCTAAGCCTAAACCAGGAAGCAGTTGAAACTCTGAATAGACCAATAACAAGGGCTGAAGTTGAGGCAGCAATTAAGAGCCTACCACACACACACTAAAAGCCCAGGTCCAGATGGGTTTACAGCCAAATTCTACCAGATATACAAACAGGAGCTGGTACCACTCCTTCTGAAACTATTCCAAACTCCAAAAAGAGGAATCCTTCCCAAATCATTTTATGAGACCAATGTCATACTGACACCAAAACTCAGCAGAGACTCAACACAAAAAGAGAACATCAGGCCAATATCCATGATAAACATAGATGCAAAATCTTCAATAAAATACTGGCAAACCAATTGCAACCACAGATCAAAAAGCTTATTCATCGCAATCTAGTAGGCTTTATTCCAGGGATGCAATGCTGGTTCAACATACACAAGTTTATAAACGTAATGCACCACAGAAACAGAACCAAAGACAAAAACCACATGATTATCTCAATACATGCAGAGAAGGCCTTTGACAAAATTTAACAGTGCTTCATGCTAAACTTCTCAATAAACTAGGTGTCTATGGAACATATCTCAAAATAATAAAAGCTATTTATGGCAAACCTACAACCAATATCATACTGAATGGGCAACAATTGGAAGCATTCCCTTTGAAATCTGGCACTAAACGAGGATGCCCTCTCTCACCACTCTAATTCAATATAGTACTGGAAGTTCTAGCCAGCGCAATCAGGCAAGAAAAAGAAAAAAAGGGTATTCAAATAGGAAAGGAGGAAGCCAAATTGTCTCTATTTGCAGATGACATGACAGTATATCTAGAAGACCCCAGCATCTCAGCCCAAAATCTCCTGAAACTGATAAGCAACTTCAGCAAAGTCTCAGAATACAAAATCAACGTGCAAAAATCACAAGCATTCCTATACACCAATAACAGACTTAAAGAGAGCCAAATTAAGAATGAACTGACATTCACAATTGCTACAAAGAGAATAAAATACCTAGGAATACAACTAACAAGGAACATAAAGGACCTCTTCAAGGAGAACTACAAACCACTGCTCAAAGAAATAAGAGAGGACACAAACAGATGGAGAAACATTCCATGTTCATGGTTAGAAAGAATCAATATTGTCAAAATGGCCATACTGCCCAAAGTAATTTACAGATTCAATGCTATCCCCATTAAGCTACCAATGACCTTCTTCACAGAACTGGAAAAAACCACCTTAAACCTCATATGTAACCAAAAGAGAGCCCACATAGCTAAGTCAATTCTAAGCAAAAAGAACAAAGCAGGAGGCATCACACTATACTACAAGGCTACAGTAATCAAAACAGCATGGTACTGGTACCAAAACAGAGATATAAACCAATGGAACAGAACAGAGGCCTCGGAGGCAACACAACACATCTACAACCATCCAATCTTTGACAAACCTGACAAAAACAAGCCATGGGGAAAGGATTCCCTGTTTAACAATTGATGTTGGGAAAACTGACTAGTCATGTGCAGAAAGCTGAAACTGGACCCCTTGCTGACACTTTGCACTAAAATTAACTCCAGATGGATTAAAGACTTAAACATAAGACCTGGCACCATAAAAACCCTAGAAGAAAATCTAGGCAAAACCATTCAGGACATAGGAGTAGGCAAGGACTTCATGACTAAAACACCAAAAGCATTGGCAACAAAAGCCAAAATAGACAAATGGGACATAATCAAACTCCACAGCCTCTGCAGAGCAAAAGAAACAGTCATTAGAATAAATCAGCAACCAACAGAATGGGAAAAAAATTTTGCAGTCTACCCATCTGACAAAGTGCTGATATCCAGAATCTACAAAGAACTAAAACAGATTTACAAGAAAAAAAAAAACCCATTCAAAAGTGGGAGGATACGAACAGACACTTTGCAAAAGAAGACATACATGAAGCCAACAAACATATGAAAAATTGCTCATCATCACTGGTCATTAGAGAAATGCAAATCAAAACTACATTGAGATACGATCTCATGCCGGTTAGAATGGCGATCATTAAAAAATCTGGAGACACAACTGCTGGAGAAGATGTGGAGAAATAGGAACAATTTTACACTGTTGGTGGGAGTGTAAATTAGTGCAACCATTGTGGAAGACAGTGTGGGGATTCCTCAAGGACTTAGAAATAGAAATTCCATTTGACCCAGCAATCCTATAACTGGGTACATAGCCAAAGGTTTATAAAGAGTTCTACTGTAAGGACACATGCACATGAATGTTCATTGCAGCACAGTTTACAATAGCAAAAACCTGGAACCAACCCAAATACCCACTGATAATAGATTGGACAGGGAAAGTGTGGCACACATACACCATGAAATATTATGCAGCCATCAAAAATAATGAGTTCGTGTCCTTGTAGGGACATAGATGAACCTGGAAACCATCATTCTCAGCAAACTGACACAACAACAGAAAACGAAACATCGCATGTTGTCACTCACAGGTGGGTGTTGAACAACAAGAACACATGGACATAGGGAGGGGAGCATCACACACTGGGGTCTGTCAGGGGAAACAAGGGAGGGACAGCAGGGGGTGGGGAGTTGGGGAGAGATAGCATGGGGAGAAATGCCAGATATAGGTGATGGGGAGGAAGGCAGCAAATCACACTGCCATGTGTGTACCTATGCAACAATCTTGCATGTTCTTCACTTGTACCCCAAAACCTAAAATGCAATTAAAAAATAAAATAAAATAGAAAAAAATTCTCTCTAGTCAATATCAATGTCCTGTTCAGAAGCATTCAGTGGCCTTCTACACCCTGGGACCTTAGCCTTACAACCAGAGGCCTTCACAACCTGTCCCAAACCACTTTTTAGCCTTGTCTCATACTGCTCCCTCTCATCCTGTACACTACCTATTCTAAACTAAAATATTCAATTCTTTCCACACATCCTCCAAACTTGTTCCTCCATGACTTTACTTAGGCTTTTCTCTCTGCCTCATATCTCATGCTTACCCCTCCATTCCTGATTTTGTATGTGCAAAGTGTACTATTATTTATGAGACAATTCTATTGTCACCATCTACCTAATGCACTCTCTCTCCCCCACTCTTATTCCTTCCATCCCTCTTTCTCTCTCTCTATCATTAGAAATTCCAGGGCATTTTTGCCATATTTCTTCTACAAAACTTAGTCTTCATCCCTTGCATTATATGGCTCTCCATAAATGTGCCTTATAAAGCCTCTTTGAGGACAAGATTAAAAGAAATTCATCACTGAAAATCCCACAGCATAGTTCAGCATAGTGGAACATGCTAGCTTTCAGAAACTATTGGTGAAATTATTGAAACATGCTTACAGACTGTGTTCTAATACAGCAGTTTTAAAACTTTTACTTTAGAAGAAGAGCAATTATGCACCTGAAATGTTACGTGCAAAACAACTGTATGAAACTGATACATCCTCTGGATGAAGCTGAGGTGGTGGTGGGCCTTATCCACTGCCTCCCTCTTATTGATCTACATAGCAGCTTCTGAAGTATCTATGCAGAATTTCCATCATTCATCTGAATGCAGTTTGAGAAACATATGTCTGATTCATGATAAGCTTTATTGTTTTACACCCAAGTTGAGACTTGTAGGTCCCACTGCATGTGATATGAAAGGAACTAGAATTGCCTCAGACCAAAAATCAGTTTCAAAAACAATCCCTCAATGAGCTTCCTTATTACCTGATATTCTCACCTTCAAGTTTTTCCAGAAAGCACCTTTTAAAATACAAATGTTACTGTAAATCCCTTTAGCAAATTAACTGTGTTTGCTACCTCAAATAATGGAATCTCCATTCACCAATTGTGCAAGCTCAAAACCTGACTCCATTCTCTCATCCCTTATAACCAATCAATCAACAAATTCTTTTGATTCTACCTTCTAAATACTTCTCACATATGTATTTGTTTTTACTTGCCCACAATAATCACCTTAATTGAGATTGCCACTAGCTCTTGCCTATTTACTGCATTGGGAGCTTCCTAATTTGTCTCTGTGATTCCACTTATGACATTTTCCATTTCATCCTACACAATATAGTAGAAGAAATATTTCTAAAACTTAAATCTGATGATTGTCTTAAAATGCATTAATGCCTTACTGTTATAAATGTAGCTTCCAAACTTCCTAACAAAACCTACAAGGCCCTATATAATCTGGCCCCTTTCTCTCAAGTCCCATCTGTTGACACTGCCCTCTTCATACTCTTTATCCCAATCACATGAAAATACTTTTAATTTCTGAGATGTGCCATAATTATTTTTTTAACTTATGGGCTTTCACATACACTAGTTCCTTATCCTAAATACTCTCTCCTCTTCTCTCCAGATCTCAGTCTTTTACCACTGGCTTATCTGTAACTCTTCCTTTAGGTCAGAAGTTAAGTATCAGTTATTTCAAGAAGACTTTCTTTATATCAATCCTCTCATCCTGCCTGACATTGAATAGATGATTCCCCTGCCTTCTGCCATAGCACCCATACTTCCATGCTGACATCGTTTAACACACTGGCTTATAATTTTTAATTTTCATTTCTTCAGCTTCTACCTGAAGGTAAACTCTATGAAAGCAGAGGCCATATCTCTCTTTTTCACAGTTCTAATTTTGGTTAAAATAAAAGTACAAGGGTATACTTCTGGCATGTAGTAGTTGCACAATAATCTTTTGTTGACCAGATAAAGAAACTAACAGTTTTCTTATGATAGAAACCAAAAAGTCAGAACTTGATGTAGGTGGCAGAAAATGGGTGGCAAACGTCTCAGGTACTAAACGAAGTGTGATAACCTGAGGCCATGAAAGCTGGTTTCTTCAAATTAACCATCTCCCTGTATTACTTAAGATTGCTTCTTTTTTATTGCATTTTAGGTTTTGGGGTACATGTGAAGAACATGCAAGATAGTTGCATAGGTACACACATGGCAGTGTGCTTTGCTGCCTTCCTCCCCATCACCTATATCTGGCATTTCTCCCCATGCTATCTCTCCTCAACTCCCCACCCCCCACTGTCCCTCCCCTATTCCCCCCAACCAACCCCAGTGTGTAGTGCTCCCCTCCCTGTGTCCATGTGTTCTCATTGTTCAACACCCGCCTATGACTGAGAACATGCAGGATTTCATTTTCTGTTCTTGTGTGAGTTTGCTGAGAATGATGTTCTCCAGGTTCATCCATGTCCCTACAAAGGACACGAACTCATCATTTTTGATGGCTGCATAATATTCTATGGTGTATATGTGCCACAATAGCAAAGACCTGGAACCAATCCAAATGCCCATCAATGATAGACTGGACAGGAAATGGTTGCTTCTTTACTAGTAGACTGATAGAACCAAAGGAACAAAGACCCCTTTATGACATACTGCAATTCACTTGAAGAACTGGAGATGGCAATTACCTACTGTCAACTAGTGTTTTATGTCACTCCCTTTTACCCTCTTCATGTGAAGGGTACTTGAATCTCACTCTGTTAGCTAGTTGATGATAGATGCAGACAAACAAGTACTTAGGTATTTTTTCCTGCCTAAGATAACTTTTCCATTCCTCTTTTTCTCCTCCCCAGAACTTCTTTCATCTTGAGTAGGTACCCAACATTCTATACTCTATACTTTATTCTGTTTATCTAAGCCTATAACCTAGTCAAGATGTGACTGTAAGCCATTTAAATATTAATATAAATAAAAATAATGTCTCACATTGTATTGAGCAGATAATATGAATGAGGCACTATAGTAAGTGCTTAGCATGTCAAAACTTGCTCAATTCTCAATAAGCCTATTAGGAAGTTACTATTATCCCCATTTTACAGAGGAGATAAACTGGACCTAGAAAGATTAAGAACTTTTCTAAATCCACATATCTAATAAGGCAGATCTGAGGTTTTAACTCAGGTTTATTTGACCCTAGGGTTTTAAAGAGAAAATACTATGTCTTCCACATAAGTTTATTTTAATGTTGCCCAGATCTAGAGATGTGCTTGTGTGATTGTTTTCTGCATACTGAATAAAACAAGAGGGCTTCATATAATAAGAAGCAAGTTTAGGAAGAGCAGGAGAACCTTTTTGGAAATACTCAGACCATATATAGCATATATGCAGACCCTGCCCCAAAGATGACTTAAGAACTTCTAGCCTAAGTCTGGAGCAATGAGAGAGAGCATAAGTGAAACACAGAAATTCATTGAATATAAGGGCTTCCCAGGTGAGTAAAGTATACATGATGTGGGCACAGGGAAGATATTTCTGCAGTGGTCTTGGTCAATTAACTCACAAATCTCTATTGTTAAATCTGCTTAATGCCAGATGCTGGGGTGAACACAGAAAGTAAGAACTATCCCTGGTTACAATAATGGCATTGAGAAGGTATCACTAACAGGGGAAAGCTATTAACAAGTGCCTCTGGTGTTCTGATGATGTTTTTGAAGTTTCATTGAGCAGGGGAAGATGTAAGCAACACTGGAGTGTGGATTAGACTTCCTTGAGAAGGCAGGATCTGACTTAAGTCTTGAAGACTGAATTGGGCTGGGTTGAAGAGAGAATAAATGAGGGAGTACAGGAACTATAAAAACATTTGAGGGGAAATGAAAAAAGTTAAAGAAACTACCAGAAGTAAGGCTAGGGGAAACAATGGGGAAAGCTGGAGCTGCAAGCCAGCACTTGTTGGGAAACAGTAGCAAAAGGCCAGAATTGATTGCTGTGTTCCCACACTTTTTGACTCAGCTCATTCTCCCATCTTTTCAGATCCCCTTTTTTGTCCTCTGGGCTCTGAAAAGCAGCAGCCGACAAGGTTGGAAAATCCATTAGCATGCTGTGTAAACATACTGCTGTCCACATAAAAGACTCAGGGCAGAAACAATGAATGAACTCTCCTGTCTTCTAAAGAAGAATGGCCCACACCCCACCAGCAGCCTACATGTGGTCCCAGCCAGCACCAAGGCATATGCAATTTCTAAATTCCAAAGCAATAAGAGACTTTCTCACAAAGGACTCTATACAGGAGATGCTTTATGATGTTTCTAGGTAATAGGAAACTATGCCCAAGGTGAGCAAGCTTACTTGAGATAGCATAATATGGAGTTAAGAGTAGCAGTTTATTGACAAGAGAAAAGGAATCTATAATTATTGAGTGCCTAATCTAGGCCAGCTTCCATGTGCCTAATCTAGGTCAGCTACCTTTACAACCATCACCTTGTTAATCTATCATAACATTGTGAGAAAGATACTATTCTGATTTTATTACTTGATCAAATAAAAGCTGAGAGAGGTTGAAAAACCTACCTAAGATAAAATCCCTAGTAAGTTATAAATCAGAGATTAGATTTGAATTTGAGTCTACTTGGTGAAGGATATTACAGCAATCAATTCATACTGCATTGCTCTGAACTATTCTGCTTTTATATCTGAAAGTTCTGAAAATTCCATCAATCCCAGATAGACTGGGATGGTTGATTACCTAGGAGAGATATAATATTATTTACTAACTCTGACAAAGTCACATAACTTCAGTAAACCTCAGTTTTTTCCTATATGATATACTGACAGCAACATCTGCCCTATGTAACTAAACAAGACTGTTGTGAAAATCCAGTGGACAATGAATGTGAAAGGCATTTGAGTATTATAAAGAACTAGACAAATAAAAGGAATCAATATTCTTTTTTCTTTACTTTCATCAGATATGATTAAAAACAACTGCTAAAATTTTAAAAAGAGGGTTCTGAACACATGTGCATGTGTGCATGTGTGCACACACATACACATACACACACAACATAGAATATCCCTTCTCCTTTTAAAATGTTGGCATTATGAACTAATAATATCTAGTTTACAGCCTTGGATATTGGACCATGTTTTGCCTTAGTAACTTGTCAGAGTAACTAGTTAATAATTCAGTTTCTCAGCTGTCAAGGAAAAGCTCAATTTGTTGACTAGTAATGAGAGTAAGAATAAGACTAACTTCTAAGTTCCTTGGGGTGAGATTTGTTTCCTGTTCATCATAGTAACTGGTGTATACACAATACCTGTCACATAATAGAAGCTCAATCAATATAGAGTGATTGTGAATGAATGTATGGATGAATGAGTGAGTGAGTGACATGCCTGCCTATATGTACATAGTGCATACTATGGTTGAAAAGCAAGTCTATGCATGAGAATAAAAAAGGATGGCTACATTTAAGTCATACATCTCCTAATAAAGTTTTGGTCAACAGTGGACTACATATATAATGGTGGTCTTATAAAATTATAATGTAGCTGAAAATTTACTATTGCCTAGTGACATCATAATCATTGTAACATCATAGTACAAATGATTTTTTTTAGTTCACTATAATTTAAGTTTACAGTGTTGATAAAGTCTAGAATAGTGTACAATAATGTCCCTAGGACTTCATATTCAATCACCACTCACTTACTCACCCAGAGCAATTTCCAGTCCTGCAAGTTTTATTCATAGTAAGTTTCCTGTACAGATGTGCCATTTTTAATCTTTTATACCATATGTTTGTAGTAGCTTTTCTATAAATATTTTTAGATACACAAATATTTACCATTATGTTACAATTGCCTACAGTAGTCAGTAGTGACATGCTGTACAGGTTTGTAGCCTAGGAGCAATAGGCTATCCAATATAGCCTAGGTGTATAGTATACTATACAATCTAGGTTTGTGTAAATATACTTTATGATGTTTGCACAATGATGTAACCACCTAATGACACATTTCTCAGAACAAATTCTGTCCTTAAGTGGCACATGACTGTGTTTAGATTTGAGGAATTATAGGTATGTTGCTTACCCTAAAATAGCATTCTTCCCATCCATGCCATCCTACTCTAGTTCTGCCATGATGCATAAACATCCCAGATTTATTGCTTTGTATATAAGAGTTACATACATTTTCTGGAGTCCTATAATTAGATTAGATTTTTTTCAACATCTTGCCATGGATTCATGCCAGTAAGCAAGAATAATTAGATTACATAATTACTTAAGTGTTAGGTCATATTATAAATTGTTTTTTTACTGTCATACATCTCCTGACACAATTATATTCACATAATGGAATCTTAAATATTGTGCAGACTTAGTTTTAAAATACCCCCTAGAGTAACTTATTTTCTTATAGAGAGAAAATTAAAACCCAAAGAAGGAAAATGAGTTAGTCATAAATCCCAGTAACTCTAAAAAAGCCATAATGTGGGTACAAAGACTGCATGTTCTTGAATATCAAATAAAGATGATTTATTATTACTATTATTACCATTTTTACTAGTAAAAAACAAATCTAGAATGAAAACTAAGTTCTTTTGACACCTTGTTCTGTGTTTCAGACATTATATCCCATGGATGCTTACTCTTCAAATATAAATGGACAAGATCCCTGGAGGAACAAGGGTTGGGGTGAGGTTAAACACTTCCCCATTAAGCTTAATTTTCATGATCTTCTTTCCTAAATAAACTATAAATGTAGGCAACTAATAGGCCATGAAATAATCCTGTTTCTCAGATCACTTCTATCCTCTACAAGATTCAGGCCTCAACCATCCCCTACAAGACCTAGAGATTTTTTTTTCTTTTTCTTTTTCTTTTTCTTTTTCTTTTTCTCTGAAGGTAATCATGAGGCATCTATCTTCTACAAGCTGCAGGCCTCACCTATCCCCAACAATACCTAGAGATAGGTTTTTTGTTCTTTTTCTCTGAAGGTAAACATGAGGTTTGTTAGTCAAAATGTATTAAACTTTTATATTACTTGGGGCAGCCGGGAAATTTAACAGAAAATGGATCAGAAAAGATAATGGTGTATTAAAGAGCACTGATCCAGTCTAAAGCAGCAGCTCCTTCTCAGTTTTCATGGACTGTTGCCATATTAGAATGTGGGCCAGTGTTGCAAGCTAACAATATTCCAAGAGAAAGAAGAAATCTCATTTTCTATGTGTGTAAAATATTTAATATTTCATTTTTAAAATATTTTAATTTTTATTTTAGGGTCACAGGTACATGTGCATGTTTGTTATATAGGGAAACTCATGTCACAGAGGTTTGTTGTACAGATTTTTTCATCACACAGGTACTAAGCCTAGTACCTAATAGTTTTTTCTGATCCTCTCCCACCTTTCACTCTTCACATTCAAGTAGTCCCCAGTATTAACTGTTCCTCTCTTTCTGTCAATGTTTTCTCATCATTTAACTTCAACTTTTAAGTGAGATTATGTGGTATTTGGTTTTCTTTTCCTGCATTAGTTTGCTAAAGAAAATGACTTCCAATTTCATCCATGTTCCTGTAAAGGACATAATTTCTTTCTTTTGTACTGCTGAATAGTATCCCATGGTGCATATGTACCAATTTTCTTTATTTAGTCTATCATTGATGGGCATATGGTTGACTCCATGTAGTTGCTACTGTGATTAGTGTTTCAATGATACAATGACTTTTATACCTTTGGAGAAGTACCCAATAATGGAATTGCTGGGTCGAATAATAGTTCTGTTGTGAGGTTTTTGAGGAACTGCCACACTGCTTTCCACAAAGGTTGAACTAAATTACACTTCCATCGATAATGTATAAGTGTTTCTTTTCTCCACAACCTCACCAGCATCTTTTATTTTTTGGCTTTTTAGTAATAGCCATTTGGACTGGTGTGAGATGATATCTCACTGTGGTTTTGATTTACATAACTCTAATAATTAATGATATTGAACATTTTCCATATGCTTACTGGCATCATGTATGTCTTTGGAAAAGTGTCTGTTAATGTCTTGTTCATTTTGTAATTGGCTGTTTTCTGCTTGTACATTTAAGTTCCTTATAGATTCCAGATATTAGACCTCTGTGAGAGGTATAGTTTGCAAATATTTTCTCCTATTCTGTAGGTTGTCTATTTACTCTGTTGATAGTTTCTTTTCCTGTGCAGCTCTTAAGTTCAATCAAATCCAATTTTTCAACTTCTGTTTTCCTTGCAATTGATTTTAGTGTTTGGCAGAAAATTCTTGCCAGTTCCTATGTCGAAAACGGTATTTCCAGATTATCTTTTAGGGTTTTTATGGCTTTAGGTTTTACATTTAGGACTTTAATCCATCTTGAGTTAATTTTTACATATGATGTTAGAAAGAGGTCCAGTTTTAGTCTTCTGCCTATGGCTAGCTAGTTATCACATCACTATTTATTAAATAGGGAGGCCTTTCCTCGTTGCTTGATTTTATCAGCTTTGTCAAAGATCAGATAGTTGTAAGTGTGTAACTTAATTTCTGGGCTCTCCATTCTGTTTCATTGGTTTATATGTCTGTTTTTTTACAAGTACCATGATGTTTTGGTTACTGTAGCCCTATAGCATAGTTTGAAGTTGGGCAATGAGATTCTTCCAGGTGTATTCTCTACACTTAGGATTGCCTTTGCTATTCAAGCTCCTTTTTGATTCCACATGAACTTAATAGGGGTTTTTTCTAGTTCTGTGTAGAATGTCATTGGTAGTTTAAGGAATAACATTGAAACTGTAAATTGTTTTGGACAGTATGGCCATTTTAAACATACTGATTCTTCCTATCCAAGAGAATGAGATTTTCTTCTATTTGTTTGTATCATCTCTGATTTCTCTGAGCAGAGTTTTGTAATTTTCATTGTAGAAATCTTTCATCTCTCTGTTTAGCTGTATTCCTGGACAATTTATTCTTGTTGTTATTGTGAATTTCTGATTTCTCTGTTGTCTTAGATCCTGTTAGCACATAGAAATGCTACTGAGTTTTGTACATTGATTTTGTATCCCAAAACTTTGCTCAAGGAGCTTTTGGGCCAAGGCCACAGCATTTTTCTAGATATAGAATCATGTTGTCTGTAAACAGGAATAGTGTGACTTACTCTGTTCTTACTTGTATGTCTTTTATTTCTTTCTCTTTCTCTTTCTTGATTGTTCTGGCCAGAACTTCCAATACTATGTTAAATAGGAGTGGTGAGAGTGGGCATACTTGTCGTGTTACCATTTTCAAGGGGAATTCTTTCAGCTTTTGCCCATTCAGTGTGATGTTGGCTGTGGGTTTGTCATAAGTGGCTCTTATTATTTTTTAGGTGTATTTCTTCAATATCTAGTTTGTTTATGATTTCTAACATGAGAGGATATTGAACTTTATTGAAAGCATGTTTTTTAATCTTTAAAGATGATCATGTCTTTTTCTGTTTTTAGTTCTGTTGAATCACATTTATTGATTTACATATATTAAAATAAACTTGCATACCAGAGATAAAGCATACTTGATCATGGGTGAAATAGCTTTTTGATGTGCTATGGATTTCGATTTATTGGTATTTTGTTGCAGAATTTTGCATCGATGTTTGTCAAGGATATTTGCTTGACATTTTCATTTTTTGTTATGTTTCCGCCAGGTTTTGGCATCAAGATGATGCTAGTCTTATAAAATGAGCTGAGAATGAGTCCCTCATTCTCAATTTTTTGGAATAGCTTCAGTAGCAATGTTACCAGTTCTTCTTTGTACATGTGGTAGAATTCTGGATATAAATCTGTCTGGTTATGGGCTTTTTTGTTGGTGGTGGTGGTGGCCTATTTATTGCTAATTCAATTTCAGAGCTTGTTAGTGGTCTGTTCAGGGAATCAATTTATTTCTGGTTCAGATTTGGGAAGATGTATAGGTCCAGAAATGTACCCATTTCTTCTACATTTTCTAGTTTGTGTGCCTAGAGTTATGAAGATAATTCATGGTCAGAAACATCTCTGACTTAAAGATATCAGACTGATTGGACCCTTCTGCCACAAATTGGAACAGAGAGATGGCCTTACTTTGTTGAGGTGTGAGGTAATTTCACGAGGGAAAAGTGGCTATTCACCTCATCCTGTTTATTCCCAAGATACAAATGCACTCTCCCTCTTACCCTCTGCGTGCACGTGCAGACTATGGAAACTCCTAGACTTGGGGGCATCTGTCACTGCTAATGTTCAGGGTTGCCTTGGAGAAGAAGCTGGCCACCCTCTTGGAAAAATAAAGTTCTACATCAATAAGAACTCCCGACCCATGTCCCAGAATGACCACTTGGAATAGTACACTCAGCTTAAAACTTCCAATCCAGCTACTGGGAAACTCACTGTCTTCAAGACTCTACAACAGTCCCTGATTTTCACACCCTGCTTACAATGAATCCTGATTTAGACCAACACATACAAAACCCTTAGTTGGTTAACACAGCCCCATGCTATTCCATGGGATGCCCCCTCCTTGCTATTATTTTCTGACTGTGTTTAGAGAAAATCTATAGGCTTGTAAGTAGTGAATGGGGAAAAAAGAAAGAAAGAAGCTGTAAAAACCAGTAGCAGCTACTCCTAGGCAGGATTTGTTTCTAGTGATATCCTGAATGAAAAATATCTCCTGTCACCCTGCTGCATTGTTATTGTTGTTTTCACTTTATTTTTTTCAATCAGAAAGTCTACAAATTTGTCAGAAAGTTTACATATGGTTTAACAAAGCACTCTCCTGTACTCACTTCTAGGAAAGTTCAGGAACTATTCCTAATTTACTCATATTTCTGATTGCATTAAGTAATATTGCTTTCATCCATGTTTTATTGTTCACTGAGATCTCACATTCTGAGAATAGAGTTAGGGTGATGTGGGTGAAATTCTAAAATCTAGGAGAAGGATAGATAAAATTCTGGAACATAGAAACTTCAGTTGAGAACAGAAGACTTATTTGTTACTCCCCACCGACATCCTCACCCTGTAGAGAGTCCTAAATAATATGAAGACACTGAATGCCAGAAAAATGGGGCAGGGAGCCATCAAAGATGACTACATTAAAGGTGAATACAAAAGAGTAAATTCACACATTGCAAAAGTTTGTCCAAGGCCAGTACTACCATAAAAACAAATTCTTCTTCTTTTTCTTGTCCTTCCCCTTCTCCTTCTTCTTCTTCTTCTTTTTATTTATTTTTTTTTTTTTTTTTTTGCTCTTTTTTATTGCATTTTAGGTTTTGGAGTACATGTGCAGAACATGCAAGATAGTTGCATAGGTACACACATGACAGTGTGATTTGCTGCCTTCCTCCCCTTCACCTATATCTGGCATTTCTCCCCAAGACTTCTCTCCCCAACTCCCCACCCCCCGCTGTCCCTCCCCTATTCCCACCAATAGAAACCAGTGTGAAGTGCTCCCTCCCTGTGTCCATGTGTTCTCATTGTTCAACACCCGCCTATGAGTGAGAACATGTGGTATTTCATTTTCCGTTCTTGTGTCAGTTTGCTGAGAATGATGTTCTCCAGGTTCGTCTATGTCCCTACAAAGGACACAAACTCATCGTTTTTCATTGTTGCATAATATTCCATGGTGTATATGTGCCACATTTTCCCAGTCCAGTCTATCAACGATGGGCATTTGGGTCGGTTCCAGGTCTTTGCTATTGTAAACAGTGCTGCAATGAACATTCGTGTGCATGTGTCCTTATAGTAGAATGATTTATAGTCCTTTGGATATATACCCAGTAATGGGATTGCTGGGTCAAATGGAATTTCTATTTCTAGGTCCTTGAGGAATCACCACACTGTCTTCCACAATAGTAGAACTAATTTACACTCCCACCAGCAGTGTAAGAGTGTTCCTATTTCTCCACATCCTCTCCAGCATCTGTTGTCTCCAGATCATTATTATTTTTTTTTTCTTTTGAGACGGAGTTTCGCTCGTTACCCAGGCTGGAGTGCAATGGCGCGATCTCGGCTCACCACAACCTCCGCCTCCTGGGTTCAGGCAATTCTCCTGCCTCAGCCTCCTGAGTAGCTGGGATTACAGGCACGCACCACCGTGCCCAGCTAATTTTTTGTATTTTTAGTAGAGACGGGGTTTCACCGTATTGACCATGATGGTCTCGATCTCTTGACCTCGTGATCCACCTGCCTTGGCCTCCCAAAGTGCTGGGATTACAGGCTTGAGCCACCGCGCCCAGCCTTTTTTTTAATTTTTTAAATTTTTGTTGCGTTATAGGTTTTGGGGTACATGTGCAGAATATGCAAGATAGTTACATAGGTAAACACATGTCAGTGTGCTTTGCTGCCTTCCTCCCCTTCACGCACACTTGGCATTTATCCCCAGGCTATCCCTCCCCAGCCCCCCCACTGTCAATCCCCTCTTCCACCCAATAGACCCCAGTGTGTAGTAGGCCCCCTCCCCGTGTCCATGTGTTCTCATTTTTCTCACACTCCTATGAGTGAGAATATGCGGTATTTGTTTTTTTGTTCTTGTGTCAGTTTGCTGAGAATGATGTTCTACAAATTCATCCATGTCCTTACAAAGGACACAAACTCATCATTTTTGATTGCAGCATAATATTCCATGGTGTATATGTGCCACATTTTCCCTGTCCAGTCTATCATCGATGGGCATTTGGGTTGGTTCCAGGTCTTTGTTATTGTAAACAGGGCTGCAATGAATATTCGTGTGCATGTGTCCTTATAGTAGAACGATTTATAGTCCTTTGGATATATACTCAGTAATGGGATTGCTGGGTCAAATGGAATTTCTATTTCTAGGTCCTTGAAAAATCGCCACACTGTCTTCCACAAGGGTTGAACTAATTTACACTCCCACCAACAGTGTAAGAGTGTTCCTATTTCTCCACATCCTCTCCAGCATCTGCTGTCTCCAGATTGTTTAATTATCGCCATTCTAACTGGTGTGAGATGGTATCTCAATGTGGTATTGATTTGCATCTCTCTAATGACCAATCATGATGAGCATTTTTTCTTTTTTTTCTTTTTTTTCTTTTTAATTTTTATTGCATTATAGGTTTTGGGGTACATGTGCAGAACGTGCAAGATAGTTGCATAGGTACACACATGTCAGTGTGTTTTGCTGCCTTCCTCCCCTTCACCTACAATTGGTATTCATCCCCAGGCTATCGCCCCCAGCCACCCCCGCTGTCCCTCCCCCATTTCCCCCAACAGTCCCCAGTGTATAGTAGACCACCTCTCTGTGTCCATGTGTTCTCATTTTACTCACCCACCTATGAGTGAGTATATGCGGTATTTCTTTTTCTGTTCTTGTGTCAGTTTGCTGAGAATGATGCTCTCCAGATTCATCCATGTCCTTACAAAGGACACAAACTCATCATTTTTGATTGCTGCATAATATTCCATGGTGTATATGTGCCACATTTTCCCAGTCCAGTCTATCATCGATGGGCATTTGGGTTGGTTCCAGGTCTTTGCTATTGTAAACAGTGCTGCAATGAACATTCGTGTGCATGTGTCCTTATAGTAGAACGATTTATAGTCTTTTGGATAGATACCCAGTAATGGGATTGCTGGGTCAAATGGAATTTCTATTTCTAGGTCCCTGAGGAATCGCCACACTGTCTTCCACAATGGTTGAACTAATTTACACTCCCACCAACAGTGTAAGAGTGTTCCTATTTCTCCACATCCTCTCCAGCATCTGCTGTCTCCAGATTTTTTAATGATCACCATTCTAACTGGTGTGAGATGATATCTCAATGTGGTTTTGATTTGCATCTCTCTAATGACCAATGATGATGAGCACTTTTTCATATGTTTGTTGGCCTCATGTATGTCTTCTTTTGTAAAGTTTCTGTTCATATCCTTTGCCCATTTTTGAATGGGCTTGTTTGTTTTTTTTCTGTAAATCTGTTTGAGTTATTTGTAAATTCTGGATATCAGCCCTTTGTAAGACGTGTAAACTGCAAAGATTTTTTCCCATTCTGATGGTTGCCGATTCACTCTAGTGACTGTTTCTTTTGCCGTGCAGAAGCTGTGGAGTTTGATTAGGTGCCATTAGTCTATTTTGGCTTTTGTTGCCAAGAGCATTTTTTCATGTGTTTGTTGGCCTCATGTATGTCTTCTTTTGTAAAGTGTCTGTTCATATCCTTTGCCCGTTTTTGAATGGGCTTGTTTGTTTTTTTCCTGTAAATCTGTTTGAGCTTTTATAAATTCTGAGTATCAGCCCTTTGTTAGATGGATAAACTGCAAAGATTTTTTTCCCATTCTGATGGTTGCCGATTCACTCTAGTGACTGTTTCTTTTGCCGTGCAGAAGCTGTGGAGTTTGATTAGGTCCCATTTGTCTATTTTGGCTTTTGTTGCCAATGCTTTTGGTGTTTTGGTCATGAAGTCCTTGCCTACTCCTATGTCCTGAAAGGTTTTGCCTAGCTTTTCTTCCAGGGTTTTTACGCTGTCAGGTCTTATGTTTAAGTCTGTAATCCACCTGGAGTTAATTTTAGTGTAAGGTGTCAGAAAGGGGTCCAGTTTCTGCTTTCTGCAAATGGCTAGCCAGTTTTCCCAACACGATTTATTAAACAGAGAATCCTTTCCCCATTGCTTGTTTTTGTCTGGTTTATCAAAGATTATATGGTTGTAGATATGTTTTGTTGCCTCTGATGCCTCTGTTCTGTTCCATTGGTCTATATCTCTGTTTTGGTACCAGTACCATGCTGTTTTGATTACTGTAGCCTTGTAGTATATTTTGAAGTCTGGTAGTGTGATGCCTCCCACTGTGTTCTTTTTGCTTAGAATTGACTTGGCTATGCAGGCTCTCTTTTGGTTCCATATGAAATTCATGGTGGTTTTTTCCAGTTCTGTGAAGAAATTCAATGGTAATTTGATGGGGATAGCATTGATTGTGTAAATTACTTTGGCCAGTATAGCCATTTTCAAGATATTTATTCTTCCTAACCACGAACATGGATTGTTTCTCCATCTGTTTGTGTCCTCTCTTATTTCGTTGAGCAGTGATTTGTAGTTTTTCTTGAAGAGTTCCCGTATGTTCCTTGTGAGTTGTATTCCTGGGTATTTTATTTTCTTTGTAGCCATTGTGAATGGCAGTTCGTTCTTGATTTGGTTCTATTTTAGTCTGTTATTGGTGTATAGGAATGCTTGTAATTTTTGCACATTGATTTTATATCCTGAGACTTTGCTGAAGTTGCTTATCAGTTTCAGGAGCTTTGGGGCTGAGGTGATGGGGTCTTCTAGGTATACTATCATGTCATCTGCAAATAGAGACAATTTGGCTTCCACCTTTCCTATTTGAATACCCTTTATTTCTTTTTCTTGCCTGATTGCTCTGGCTAGAACTTCCAGTAGTATGTTGAATAGGAGTGATGAGAGAGGGCATCCTTGTCTAGTGCTGAATTTCAAAGGGAATGCTTCCAGTTTTTGCCCATTCAGTATGATATTGGCTGTTGGTTTGTTGTAAATAGCTTTTATTACTTTGAGATATGTTCCATCAATACCGAGTTTATTGAGGGTTTTTAGCATAAAGGGCTGTTGAATTTTGTCAAATGCCTTCTCTGCGTCAATTGAGATAATCATGTGGTTTTTGTTTTTGCTTCTGTTTATGTGGTGAATTACATTTATAGACTTGCTTATGTTGAACCAGCCTTGCATCCCCGGGATGAATACTACTTGATCGTGATGGATAAGTTTTTGAATGTGCTGTTGCAATCGGTTTGCCAGTATTTTATTGAAGATTTTTGCATCTATGTTCATCATGGATATTGGCCTGAAGTTTTCTTTTCTTGTTGAGTCTCTGCCTGGTTTTGGTATCAGGATGATGTTGGTCTCATAAAATGATTTGGTAAGGGTTCCCTCTTTTTGAATTATTTGGAATAGTTTCAGAAGGAATGGTTCTAGATCTTCTTTGTGTGTCTGATAGAATTCGGCTGTGAACCCATCTGTACCTGGGCTTTTCTTGAGTGGTAGGCTCTTAATTGCTGCCTCAACTTCTGACCTTGTTATTGGTCTATTCATAGTTTTGGCTTCCTCCTGGTTTAGGCTTGGGAGGACACAGGTGTCCAGGAATTTATCCATTTCTTCCTGGTTTACTAGTTTATGTGCATTGAGTTGTTTGTAGTATTCTCTGATGATGGTTTGAATTTCTGTGGAATCTGTGTTGATTTCCCCTTTATGGTTTTTTATTGCATCTATTTGGTTGTTTTCTCTTTTCTTTTTTATCAGTCTGGCTAGTGGTCTGTCTATTTTGTTGATCTTTTTGAAAAACCAGCTCTTGGATTTATTGATTTTTTGAAGGGTTTTTCTTGTCTCTATCTCCTTCAGTTCTGCTCTGGTCTTAGTTATTTCTTGTCTTTGGCTAGGTTTTGAGCTTTTTTGATCTTGCTCCTCTAGCTCTTTCAATTTTGATGATAGGGTGTCAATTTTGGATCTCTCCACTCTTCTCATGTGGGCACTTATTGCTATATATTTTCCTCTACAGATTGCTTTAAATGTGTCCCAGAGATTCTGGTACGTTGTGTCTTCATTCTCATTGGTTTTGAAAAACTCCTTTATTTCCGCCTTCATTTCATTGTTTATCCAATCAACATTCAAGAGCCAGTTGTTCAGTTTCCATGAAGCTGTGCGGTTCTGAGTTATTTTCTGAATTCTGAATTCTAACTTGATTGCACTATGGTCTGAGAGGCTTTTTGTTACAATTTCAGTTGTTTTGCACTTGCTGAGGAGAGCTTTACTTCCAATTATATGGTCAGTTTTGGAGAAGAATGTATATTCTGTGGATTTGGGGTGGAGAGTTCTGTAAATATCTATCCGGTTTACTTGTTCCAGGTGTGAGTTCAAGTCCTGGATATCCTTGTTAATTTTCTGTCTGGTTGATCTGTCTGTATTGACAGTGGAGTGTTAAAGTCTCCCACTATTATTGTGTGGGAGTCTAAGTCTCTTTGTAAGTCATTAAGAACTTGCCTTATATATCTGGGTGCTCCTGCATTGGGTCCATATATATTTAGAATCATTAGCTCTTCTTGTTGTATCGATTTTTTTTCCATTATGTAATGAACTTCTTTGTCCCTTTTGATCTTTGTTGCTTTAAAGTCTATTTTATCAGAGACGAGAATTGCAACTCCTGCTTTTTTTTGCTCTCCATTTGCTTGGTAAATCTGCCTCCATCCCTTTATTTTGAATCTTTATGTATCCTTGCATGTGAGGTGGGTTTCCTGGATACAGCACACCAATGGGTTTTGGCTTTTTATCCAATTTGCCAGTCTGTGCATTTTCATTGGTGCATTTAGCCCATTTACATTTAGGATTAATATTGTTATGTGTGAAATTGATACTGCCATTTTGATGCTAGCCGACTGTTTTGCCCATTGGTTCATGTAGTTTCTTCATTTTTTTGATGCTCTTTAGCATTTGGTACGCTTTTAGGATGGCTGATACTGGTTGTTTCTTTCTATGTGTAGTGCCTCTTTCAGGAGCTCTTGTAAAGCAGGCCTAGTGGTGACAAAATCTCTGAGTACTTGCTTGTTCGTGAAGGATTTTATTTTTCCTTCAGTTATGAAGCTCAGTTTGGCTGGATATTAAATTCTGGGTTGAAAGTTCTTTTCTTTAAGGATGTTGAATATTGGCCCCCACTCTCTTCTGGCTTGTAGAGTCCCTGCCGAGAGATCTGCTGTGAGCCCGATGGGCTTCCCTTTGTGTGTGACCCGACCTTTCTCTCTGGCTGCCCTTTGTATTTTCTCCTTCATTTCAACCCTGGCAAATCTGACAATTATGTGCCTTGGGGTTGCTCTTCTTGCAGAATATCTTTGTGGTGTTTTCTGTATTTCCTGGAGTAGAGTATTGACCTGTCTTGCTAGGTTGGGGAAATTTTCCTGGATAATATCCTAAAGAGTGTTTTCCAGCTTGGATTCATTCTCTTCATCACATTCTGGTACACTTATCAAACGTAGGTTGGATCTCTTCACATAGTCCCACATTTCTTGGAGATTTTGTTCATTCCTTTTTGCGCTTTTTTCTTTGATCTTGGTTTCTCTTTTTATTTCATTGAGTTGATCTTTGACTTCTGATATTCTTTTTTCTGCTTGGTCAATTCGACTGTTGAAACTTGCGCATGCTTCGCTAAGTTCTCATGTTGTGTTTTTCAGCTCCTTCAATTCATTCATATTCCTCTCTAAGTTGTCCATTCTTGTTATCAATTCCTTGAATCTTTTCTCAAATCTTTTTTCAAGGTTCTTAGTTTCTTTGCACTGATTTAGAACATGTACTTTTAGCTCACTGGAATTTCTCATTATCCACTTTCTGAAGTCTGATTCCATCATTTTGTCACACTCATTTTCCGTCCAGCTTTGTTCCCTTGCTGGAGAGGAGTTTTGGTCCTTTGTAGCAGGTGAAGTGTTTTGGTTTTGGGTGTTTTCCTCCTTTTTGCGCTCGTTTCTTCCCATCTTTATGGATTTATCCACCTGTCGTCTTAGTAGTTCCTGATTTTTCAATTGGGTCTCTGAGTGGACGCCCAGATTGTTGATGGTGAAGTATTTCTGTTACATAGTTTTCCTTCTAATGGTCTAGCCCCTCTTCCATATGAGTGCTGAGGTCCACTCCAAGCCCTGCTTGTCTGGGGTACACCTGTAGCAGCTGCGGAACAGTGAGGGATGCTACCAGTGTCTTCTTCTGCTATCTTTGTTTCAGAATGATGCCCACCTAATGTCAGTCTGATTAGTCCTTTTTTGGGGTGATGACTCTTTGGATATACAGGGGTCAGGGAGCTGCTTGAGGAGATGGTCTGTGCTTTATAGGAGCTCCAGTGCTGAGCTGTGAGCTCTGTTGTTCATTCAGCACTGTTGGGAGGATGTGTTTATGTCTGCTGCAACAGAACTCATAAACCCCCTCTTTTTTTTCACCCTTAGATGCTCTGTCTCAGGGAGTTGGGGCTTTCTTTATGAGTATCTGTTGCACTGTCCTGCCGGGCTAGGAGGCAGTCTATTCACGATCCTGCTGGGGCTCTGCCCTGCTAGTGCCGGTCTGCCCTGTTGCTGCGGGGCTCTGTTCTGCTGTGGCTTGCTCCGCCCTGCTGTGGCTTGCTCCACCCTGCTGTCAGAGTCTTTCTGTTATGGCAGGTTTCCTGGCAACAGCAGGCTGCGTCAGCCCTGGGAGGTACTTCAGTATTGGGGGATTGCATCCGTAGTGGCAGACGCCCCTTTCACACTGGGCTGCACCATCCTATATGCCGGCAGCAAAACTCTCAGCCCTGAGTGCCTCCAATCGCTGCCCTGCTTGTCCCCATCAGGGTGGGACCCTCTGAGCTTGATCACCCAGCCCCCTGCCTCAGAGTCTGTCCTCTCTCTCTCTCTCTCTCTCTCTCTTCCTCTCCCCAAGCTGAACGGTTGACTCTCTCACTGGTGCCCCAGTAGCCTGCTGATAGGGCACTGGGATCCATGTGATCTCCTGTGCCACTGCCCACTGCACCGGCTCAGATCATATTTCCCAGGAATCTCCTGGTCTGGCTCATTGTCCAAGTCTTATTCAATCAAATGTACATGCCAATCTGCCCTTCCAAATCTTAGATTGCCAGTTTAACAGGGCACCCAGACCAGTGAGTTTTGTGCCCGGTGCCACTGCACTGTGGAACAGGCCAAAGCGGCTGTGTGAGCCGGCTGTGCTAGCATCCCATGTCTCTCCCACACCTGGGACTTTCAACGTTCTGTAGGCAAAAAAGATCTGTCTGAGAATGTGGCTAGGACTCACCCTCTGAACCTTCACTGAGAGCTGCAATCCAGAGTTGCCTCTATGACGCCATCTTGGAAATCACCTGTAGACTTTATTTAGATTTATATTTGCTCACTGTTCTCAACCACATGTTCTAACTTTAGCTGCTCAGCACGTTATTGCAACACACCGGTTGAAATAGGAAAAAATTAGACAAACTAGTGATTGGATATCAAACAGAACAAAAACCCACTCCAAACTGACTACTTGGATTGAGAATTGTTTTTGACACTGAATTCAGTCACTCCATTCAGTAGGAAAATGTAAAGTCTGGAAAGAAAACTGTGTTGAGAAAAATTTCTGGAAAACTAACCAGCAAGTTAATTCTGTCTGGCACTGAATTCAAGTACTGTTCCTTTGAGGTGTTTGGAGTTTGAATGAGATCAAGAATAATGCAGATTATCCTGGTTAACAACTATGCAGCTTAGACATGTATGTAGATGAGAAATTTTTGAAATATTTTCTAAGCAGAAAGCCAAGTGCTCAGTTGTCCCTCATTAACAAAGACAACTACCTTTAAAAGAAATGTGGTATCATAGAAAGAACAGGCCTTTGAAGTTAGGCAGATCTGACTTTGAATCACAATTATTACTTATGTGACTTTGAGGTGATTACATAATTTATCTAAGTCTCAGTTTCCTTATCTATAAAATGAGGATAAATGAATCTATCATACAATTGATTGGGAAAAAAGTAACCTCAAAGGAAAATGAGAAAAGGGCACAAGCAACTTACAGAAGAATAACAAAATACAAATAACTGAAAAGCAAGTGTGAGAAATTTCCAGCTCACTAAAAATAAATACACATTAAATCAGATGTCATTTTTCTCTCTATCAAATTGGCAAAGATTTCAAAACTAATAATGCAGTGTTGATAATGATGTGGTAAGTGAGCATCTTTGTATACTGCTGGAATGTAAATTGGCACAGTATTTCTGAAAAGCAATTGAAAAACACATCAAAATATTTGAAATAGTTTATAATGTATTACATAGGAATTTTCCTTCTAAGAAGTTGGTCAAAAAGAATAGCAAAAAACCCAACAAATATATAAAGTCATTCATCACAGCAGTATTTGTAATAGCAACATGGAAAACCTCAATGAACAATAGAAAATACCTCGAATAAATGATAGTCTATCATCTTCATGAAATATTATGCAGTTTTCAAATGGTATTTTAAATAATAATTTTATTTTATAAGAATACACTCATAATATGAAGACTAACAGTATATACATATATGTATCTATATACAGCATTGTTCCAATTAACAACTTCACATACACTCTCTATGTGTATGCATGTATATCTACAGGTATACACATATATATGAAACAATAAATGACTGAAAGAAAGGAAATATTTCAAACAGCTGTAAAGAGATTACGAGTCATCTTTTTCTTTTTTGTTTGTGTTATACTTTTCTGTAGCTTTCAAAGTCCCTACAATGAACATATTTTCACAACTAGAACAATATTGCATAATAGCAGAATTGTTGTGTGGATTAAATGTGTTATATTTTCTCTAATTATTTACATATAGTAGGCTAGCAATTTTTTTTCTTTTTAAAACTTTGGTTTATCGGTTTTTGATTTATTTGACTCATGTTTGTAACTACAGCCAAAATGTTGACATTCTCCCTACCCTTTGCTTCCAGTTTGAAATCCTGCACATCTTTCCAGTTCTGACTCAGAATTTGTTTAGCTCGAAACTTACCTTTCTCTATAACACTTTCCTCCATTTCATTCTTTCAAAATGTGTATATATATATATATATATATATATATATATATATATATGAAAATTTGTCCATTGGGAATCAGGTAAATGCAAATTAAAACTACAATGGGATATCACTACACATTTATTGGAACGGCTAAAATGTATATTAAGAAATAGAGGCAAAACCAAATGCTAGCAAGGATTTAGAAAACCTATATTATTCATACATTACTGGTGGGCATGAACAATTGTACAACCACTCTGGAAAACGATATAGCATTTCCTTATAAAAGTAAATGTACTACCCAACAATTGCACTCTGGAGCATTTAATCCCAAATAAATCAAGACTTATGGTCTTCATTGAAATGTAAAGCAAATTTGTAGCTAGTTTATTTATAATATCCAATCACAGAAATAGCCAAGACTTCCTTTAGTAGGTGAACATATAAACAAATAAGGTACATCCTAGGTACATGGTACATCCATACCATTAAATATTACTAAGAAATTTTAAAAGAATGAACTATCGATACATGCTACAATTTAAATGAAATTCCAGGCTGAATGCTGAATTAAAAAAAAAAGACAATATCAAAAGGTAACATACTAAATAATTACATTTATGTAACATTCTTGAAATGGAAATATTATAGAGAAGAGCAGATTAATAATTGTCAGGGGTTAGGAATTGGAGTAAGTGGGGAAGAAAGCTGGTAGATGTGGCTATAAAGAGGTAGAATGAGGCAGCTTTGTTAGATATTTAATGTAATAGTTTTCTATCTTGATTTTGAGGCAACTCGATAAATAAACTTACAAAAAATGATGGCACTGTAGATAACCACACACACACACACACACACACACACACACAGAAGTACTTGTACACAAATGAGTACAAGTAAAACTAGGGACTCTAAGTAAGGTTGGTGAGTTGTGTCAATGTCAATTTCGTAGTTGTGCTGTTATAGGACCAATTTGCAAAATGCTACCATTAAGAAAAACTTGGCAAAGTGTCCAAATGATCTCTCTTCAGCATTTTTTACAGCTGCATATGCATCTATAATTATCTTAAAAAATTAAATTAAACAATGTATATATGCCCTAGACCCTGCACTATCCCATATGTCTTGTGCCCATGTAGACATTGTTTCCTGTTTGCCACAACTATCTTTGGGCAGACTGTGTCTTTCATGGTTGTATCACCAGAATGCTTAATACCAG
This sequence comes from Saguinus oedipus, assembly GCA_031835075.1. NCBI lineage: Eukaryota > Metazoa > Chordata > Mammalia > Primates > Cebidae > Saguinus > Saguinus oedipus. The sequence continues at coordinate 75,534,657 of CM063191.1, read as the reverse complement.
GTTGAATCCATCAATTTCATTGAAAAGTGATAACACTCTGATCCTCAAATATTTTTATGATACTGATAAAACTTGAGATATTTTACTTTTCTTTATTTTTCAATAATTTAGTAGTGTTATAATGCTTCAAAAATATTCTGAGTGTTTTTAGCATCTACCATTTCCTGAAAACTGATAGAATACTGATCTACAAGCAAAAATACCAATAGATATTCTCTACCTTCTAGACCTTATTGAAAGTATTATTACATAATTGGGTAAGTTATTTAACTCCATGTTTTTTATTCCATAAAATGGTAACAATAATGGTATCTACATCATGAGGTTGTTGTTGACAATTAAATAAGTGGGCAGAAGAATTAGTACAGTGCATAGAACTGAGTAAGCTCTCAATAATGTTATCTATTTTTCCTATCACTGATATTCTTCTGTCAGTTTCTAGTTTAGATGTTACTTAAGTGCTAAACCGTGTGATACACACAAGAGGTATACTACTGTATTAGATTCCTATGGCTGCTATAACAAAGTATCACAGACTTGGTGGATTAAAACAATAAAACTTATTCTCTTAGAGTTCTGGAGGCTAACAGTCTGAAATCAAGAGGAAGATTGATTCCCTTGGGGAGCTCGAAGGAAGAATTATTTCTGTGTTTATCTTCTAGCTTTTGGCGGTTGCCAGTAATCCTTGGGGTTTCTTGGCTTGTGGACTCATCACTTCAATATTTGTCTCTGTCTTCACTTGGTGTTCCCCCTGTTTGTCTGTTATCTTGTTCTTAAAGAACATATTCCACTGTTCTTAAAGTAACAACAGTCATACTGGACTTAAGGCTTATCCTGCTACAGTATGACTGCATCTTAACTTGATTACAACTGCAACATTTCCAAATAGGTTCACATTCAGAATTTCCCAGAGTTAGAACTTCAACATATCTTTTTGGGAAATACAGTTCAACCCCAAACACGATTCATAGGTACTAGAAATGAGGATAATCACTGAAGACTCAAATAATCAATAAAAATTTTCTTGAGAATGTGAGATTGAGGTCTTGATTTGAACAAGAAAAGAGAGTAGTCAAGGGAGGAAAACTAGTGTCAACTGACATTGACATACATAGAAATTGTCCATATTATGTCATCTTGGAAAGATCCAAGATGGCTGCTTAACAGCTCAGGATTGTAGCTCCCAGTGAAAGCCCAGAAAATGAGAGGATGCCACACTTTCAGACAAATTTTCATCACTCACGGACCAGAAGATTTCCAGTGGAGGAGCCCCACAGGTTGCCAACATGACTCTTGTGGCCAGTGAAGCAGTTTTGCCGGTGCCTCAGCATGGCAGCCCTTGGTGCAGAGTAAACGGGACTGGTTCCCTTTCTGACCAATGTTTGGAGCTCCGAGAAGGCAGAGCCGCTTGTTACAGACTCCAGAAGGAAGGCAAACCCCCATGGCAGAAGAGCACCATCAGTCTTATCACTGCTGTTTTGGCCGGTGCAGTGGGTTGCTTGGATTCCAGCACTGGGAATCAATAAATTGGATGTCCACTCAGAAACCTAATTAGAAAGGTGGTAACTGTAAAGACAACAGATGGATAAATTCATAATAAAGGGGAAAAACAGCCTAAAAACACCAAGAATACCCAAAATCAGAATCTCTTTCCCTCTACAGGGGATTGCAATTCCTCATCAGCAATGGAACTAGCCCTGATGGAAAAGGACTGTGTTCCATTATCTGAAGTAGAATTCAGAAGGTGGATGATAAGAAATTTTTGGGAGTTAAAAGAACTTGTTCTAACACAATGTAAAGAAACTAAGAACTTTTAAAAAAGGTTTGATGAAATGCTAACAAGATTAGACAATATAGAGAGGAACATAAATGAACTAACGGAGTTGAAAAATACAACATGAGAACTTAGTGAAATATGCACAAGTTTGAATAGCCGAATTGATCAAGCAGAAGAAAGGATATCAGAGGTCGAAGACCAACTTAATGAAATAAAACAACAAGACAAGAATAGAGAAAAAAGGATAAAAAGAAATGAGCAACATCTCCAAGAAATATGGGACTATGTGAAAAGACCTAATCTTCATTTGATAGGTGTACCTGAATGTGATGGAGAGAATGAATCCAAGCTGGAAAATAATCTTCAGGATATTATCCAGGAGAATTTTCCCAATCTAGCAAAGTAGGACAATATTCAACCCCAGGTAATACAGAGAACACCACAAAGACATTCCTCAAGAAGAGCAACCCCAAGGCACATAATCATTATATTCACCAGGGTTGAAATGAAGGAGAAAATACTAAGGGCAGCCAGAGAGAAAGGTCAGGTTATCCACAAAGGGAAGCCTATTAGACTTACAGCAGATCTCTCAGCAGAAACCCTACAAGCCAGAAGAGAGTGGGGGCAGATATTCAACATCCTTAAAGAACAGAACTTTCAGCCCAGAATTTCATATCCTGCCAAACTAAGCTTCAAAATTGAAGGAAAAATAAAATCTTTTATGAACAAGCAAGTACTCAGAGATTGTATTACCACCAGGCCTGCTTTACAAAAACTTCTGAAAGAAGCATTACACACAGAAAGGAACAACCAGTATTAGCCTTTCTAAAAATATACCAAAAAGTAAAGAGCATCAACACAAAGAAAAATTTACATCAACGAATGGATAAAATAGCCAGATAACATCAAATGGCAGTAACCCTAAATTTAAATCAATTAGATCCCCCAATCAAAAGATAGAGCCAAAACCTAATGGTATGCTACATCCAGACCCATTTTATATCCAAATATACACAAAGACTCAAAACAAAGGGTTGGAGAAATATTTACCAACCAAACGGAGAGCAAAAATAAATAAATAAACAAAAAGCAGGAGTTGCAATTCTCGCATTTGATAAAACAGATTTCAAAGCAACAAAGATACAGTGGTAAAAGGATCAATGCAATAATAAGAGCTAAGGATCCTAACACCTAGATACATAAGACCCATAAAGAGATTTAGTCTCGACAGAAAATTAATAAGGATATCCAGAACTTGAACTCAGATCTGGAACAAGTAAACTTAATAAGTATTTATAGAGCTCTCCACTTTAAATACACAAAATATCGATCGGCCATTATTAATACCCATTTTTAGAATAAAGCAATATTTCTGTTCTCTCTCCCTCTTTTTCTTCCTCTTTCTTCCTCTCCTTCTCTCCTTAAAAAGAAAAGAAATATAAATGATCTACCATTTCCTCTATAACACTATAAACTCTTTCTCTCTCAATAGGTATTTTATTACTAAGTATCCTTAATCATATTCATGCCCAACATCACAGGCATTACAAAAAAAAAAAAGAAATTGTCCACATTATAAACAAATTCACTAATTTATTTTCTCTTTGTCTAGGCTCTAGGACTCCTATTTTGGCTTGTATTAACCCGTATGTTCCTTACTAGATTGAGAGACTTTGGTGGATGGGAATAGCTATTTCTTACTTGTCTATCTCCACTGTATTGCCTTCCCCAGGGCTTGGCATAAAGTATGTAGTCAGTAAGGGCTTTCTGAACTGAACTTGTTTGAATAGCAAGGAGTTTATTATTGAAGCAGTCTTCCAATTAATGCAAATAGACTTTTCTTTATGTAAGACTCACCAAAAATAAATAAATCTGTTTTAAAGATTAGATTCATATACTATGCCTTTCAGGACGATGCAATAAAAAAATATCTGAAAGGCTGAACACTTATCAGATGTATAACTTCTCTCTACCATAAGTGACTGCCAAAATTCTCTTTTTTAAAATTTTTATTGCATTTTAGGTTTTGGGGTACATGTGCAGAACGTGCGAGATAGTTGCACAGGTACACACATGGCAGTGTGCTTTGCTGCCTTCCTCCCCTTCACCCACATTTGACATTTCTCCCCAGGTTATCCCTCCCCAGCTCCCCCCCATTGTCCCTCCCTTATTTCCCCCAATAGACCCGAGTGTGTAGTACCCCCTTCCCTGTGTCCATGTGTTCTCATTTTTCTCACCCGCCTATGAGTGAGTATATGCGGTATTTCATTTTCTGTTCTCATGTCAGTTTGCTGAGAATGATGTTCTCCAGATTCATCCATGTCCTTACAAAGGACACAAACTCAGCATTTTTTATTGCTGCATAATATTCCATGGTGTATATGTGCTACATTTTCCCAGTCCAGTCTATCATCGACGGGCATTTGGCTTGGTTCCAGGTCTTTGCTATTGTAAACAGTGCTGCAATGAACATTGGTGTGCATGTGTCCTTATAGTACAACGATTTGTAGTCCTTTGGATATATACCCAGTAATGGGATTGCTGGGTCAAATGGAATTTCTATTTTTAGGTCCTTGAGGAATAACCACACTGTCTTCCATAATGGTTGAACTAATTTACACTCCCACCAACAGTGTAAGAGTGTTCCTATTTCTCCACATCCTCTTTAGCGTCTGTTGTCTCCAGATTTTTTAATGATTGCTATTCTAACTGGCGTGAGATGGTATCTCAATGTGGTTTTGATTTGCATCTCTCTAATGACAAGTGATGATGAGCATTTTTTCATGTGCCTGTTGGCCTCATGTATGTCTTCTCTTCTAAAGTGTCTGTTCATATCCTTTGCTCATTTTTGAATAGGCTTGTTTGTTTTTTTTTTCCTGTAAATGTTTGAGTTCTTTTTAAATTCTGGATATCAGCCCTTTGTCAGATGGGTAAACTGCAAAGATTTTTTTCCATTCTGATGGTTGCCAATTCACTCTAGTGACTGTTTCTTTTGCCATGCAAAAGCTGTGGAGTTTGATTAGGTCCCATTTGTCTATTTTGGCTTTTGTTGCCAATGCTTTTGGTGTTTTATTCATGAAGTCCTTGCCTATTCCTATGTCCTGAATGGTTTTGCCTAGATTTTCTTCTAGGGTTTTTATGGTGCCAGGTCTTATGTTTAAGTCTTTAATGCATCTGGAGTTAATTTTAGTGTAAGGTTTCAGGAAGGGGTCCAGTTTCTGCTTTCTGCACATGGCTAGCCAGTTTTCCCAATGCCATTTGTTAAACAGGGACTCCTTTCCCCATTGCTTGTTTTTCTGGTTTATCAAAGAGTATATGGTTGTAGATATGTTGTGTTGCCTCCGATCCCTCTGTTCTGTTCCATTGGTCTATATCTCTGTTTTGGTACCAGTATAATGTTGTTTTGATTACTGTAGCCTTGTAGTATAGTTTGAAATCTGGTAGTGTGATGCCTCCCACTGCGTTCTTTTTGCTTAGAATTGACTTAGCTATGCAGGCTCTCTTTTGGTTCCATATGAAGTTCATGGTGGTTTTTTCCAGTTCTGTGAAGAAATTCAATGGTAGCTTGATGGGGCTAGTGTTTATTCTGTAAATTAATTTGGGCAGTATAGCCATTTTCATGATATTGATTCTTCCTAACAATGAACATGGAATGTTTCTCCATCTGTTTGTGTCCTCTCTTATTTCGTTGAGCAGTGGTTTTTAGTTTTTCTTAAAAAGGTCCCTTACGTTCATTGTAAGTTGTAATCCTAGGTATTTTATTCTTTTTGTAGCAATTGTGAATGGCAGTTCATTCTTGATTTTAAACTTCTCTTTAATGCCTTCAAGAATGGCAAAGTTAGTACTTCCCATAACTCTAATTGTTTGAAAGATTTTTGGTCTTTGTTTGTTTATTCATTTACTTGCTTGTTTAACTATTTAATTCAAATGTCTATTTCTGTAGTTAAGACTCACTGACCTTATTCCTGCCATCTAGGAATATACAAATTAAGTACTATTATAAAACCTTAGTTCAAGAGTAATATTCAGTGCTGAAAGCCTAGGTAGACAAAAGGCTGTAATATAATCACTATTCCCAGAGTAAATAAATTCCATTTATATCTGTTATAACTGAACACAAGCATTTTTCTCCTCTGGCCTCATGTCTTCTTTGAATGTGAAATGGAAGGCACAACAGACAAAATTTCTGTTAGATTCAACTCCAGGATGTAGGTTGCATAAATATATTTTTACTCATAAGATGGTTAACGAGGTCAGTGGTCTAAAATTTGAAAATGCCTGCTTCCCTCTTCCTCTTTCTGAGGGCTCCAGAACCCTGAAATACAGCAGGAAACAGGATTGAGTTCCTAACTAGGGGATGTAAATCCCCTAAATTTATTTTTAGGGGAGTCCAGGCAGCTCTCATTTACACATTACCTTTTATTGGTGAGTACATATTATAAGTGAAGAAACTGAGGCTCGTTGGGTTAAATGGTGTGCTCAGGTTACAAGGCTGGAGTGGTAGTCTTTCCTAAAGTCCAGAATTCTTTTTAATGGATGCTGTAAATTGAAGAATGGGAAGGCATTGTACAAGACAAGGAAATAAAGTTAAATGGGCAATTTCACAGTGAACTAGCCATAATCAACAAGCTGCTGACCTTGAAAGTTTATCACAAAAAGTTTGTCCAGTCTCTGTTACTGTTTAATTTTTAGACACATTAAACCTGAGGAAGAGTGGACTCCCAGCCAAACTAACATTGTGCTGCAAATAAATCAAATTTGGTCTTCTTTCCAGATGCACCATCCGTAGATAGGACCCACTGGCTCTTCCCCAAGAAGGTTGTGCATTATATGTTGTATACCTAACCTTAGCCTGCCAGTCTAGTACTTATTTTTCCTCAAGGAGTATTATACCAATAAAGGGAATAAAAGGTCTGATTTGTTGGTCACTTGCTTTCTTGCAGTCACAGTGACCACTGACAGAGATTTAGTTTACTGGGCCACTGACTGTCCCATCCAAATTAATCATTCTTTAAAAAAAAACATAATTATATAGTATAGCAGTACTGTGTTGTCATGATAATTTATAATAATTATTATTTGTGGCTTTAACTGTGTATTAAATAATGTAATCACATTTGGTGACTTTTGAACTCAATGCCTGCCTAGGTATCAAATGAAATAACTGATTAACATGATTTTATTACTGTCCACAGTAAGGAAGACTTAGTTTTCGTTTCCTATTGAAAAGCGTTCTCCCCTTTCCCTGGTTACATTCTCATTTTATTTATATATTCTTTATGGGTTTTGTCAACACTTTGTAAAGAAGAAACTGAAAATATCAGCAGTACGTGATTTCTTAGGGACACTTGCTGAATAGTCACAGTGGTTAACATTAAGTATTCCATAACTTTTACATTTTATTTGCGGTTATAGGAAATCCATTTCATGAAATGAGAATGCCAGATTGGGGACATAATTAGAATACTGATCCTCAGAGCAAAGACACAAAATTAGATCATTGAAGCTTCTTCCTATAGGAGGATTTGATGGGACTTCTGGGTGTGGGGAGGAATTAGGAAAATTTTGGCACTAAAAGTTAGACTGCAGTACACTGGAATTTTAACTGTAGAACTGAAAGGAGAATAAGATACACTTAAGACCTCAAGAGTTGATTGCTGTTTGGGAAGATCACTTTGGGTTGATAGTATGTTGTATCATGCAAATGTTTAGTCTAGGGTCTTTGTTCCTAACTTCCACAAGAGATATTCCTATCAGAAAGGAAGGAAGCAAAGCCACTTTTTACAAGAGCCCAGTAAAGAATTTAAGTACTGACATGATATAGCAAACTAGAAGAAAGTATCTACTCATTCTTTAGGGAGGCTAGTAAGGTTTTAAAATTTGGTGGAAAGATACTCGTACTCTTTCTACAAGAAAGTAACATCTCTAGTAACACAGCCAGAGACACGTAAGAGGGCATGGGCAGGGCCATCAACATAAGTAGCAGTAACAAGGTTAAATCCCAGTAACAATGTCAAAATCCAACATCAGGTACAAGTATCACAGCCTAGAAAGTCCACAAGACAACAAAGCAGAGATGGCAAAAGTAGACTGAACAGGAGAACTTGAGCCACACCGAGGTATGCTAAACTCTCTGGGGCACTACCATAGAAGGGATGAACTTGAGAGCTTTTGACACCCAAAAAATTCTATGTGGAAACTCAGAGGAAGAAATTCCTTTTGTTTTTAATAATATGTTTATTCACATTTCCTTGTTCTTGCCAGGTCTTCAGTCCATCTAATGAACATATAGGTGTACAAATTCACTTCTCAGGAGAAACCTGCATCCTAATGACAGCTCTGTTCCAAGAGACTACTTCGTGATTCTTTATACCAATGATAAAACATCATGGCATAGTACTACCTAAAATCTGTGGCAATTTATCTAAGATGACCTCAGAGGAAAAAAGTTAGACAGAAATGTCAATTCCATCATTTTTTCTTAAAGGCATCTCCATTTGATTTACTTTGTACATTTATTTTTAGGCAAACTTTGTTTGAAGAGAAAAAATCTGCTTCTAAAAGTTTAAGACTACTAGACTAGTAAAACCCTTCTAGGCATCAGTCTCTTTTCTAGAAAAACTGTAATAATAATAGTAATTGCCCTACAACCTAAAACATATTACATTATATATTTTTACTAGTCTGCTTCTAACCAGGAGAAAGAGGAACTTCCTGAGAAGAGGTAAATGTCATTCTTTTATAAGACAAGAACACATTGAATATCTTTTTGTATCAGGCATATTGGAATAGGCAATAAGGGATTCATGTGAGCAGATTAGACATAATACTTGCCTTCTCTTTTTAAAAAAAAAAGATGGAGTTTCACCATTATGCCAGGCTGGTCTTGAACTCCTGACCTCAGGTGATCCACCCACCTCAGCCTCCCAAAATGCTAGGATTACAGGCGTGAGCCACTGAACCCAACCCTATCCTTGCCTTCTTAAAGCTTACTCTCCAATCATTCCAAAGACATTACAGCAGCCTAAAAAGCCCTGAATGACATCCTACTCAATCTTTCTGACCTCATTTTCTGACACTCAACCCTTTGTTCTTTGTGTTCTAGCCACAATGGCCTTTTTGCTATTTATTGAATAATTTAGGCATGACATAGCCTTAGGACCTATGCATTAGTTGTACACTTATCCGGGTTATTTTTTGCCTAAATACACACATGGTTAACTTCCTCTTCTCTTCAAGTGTCCTTTTATGTTACTTTTTCAGATTAAGCCTTAACCAACCAATTTGCAATTCCAACAAGAAAGGTTGGTCTTTAAATATCTGCAAGTCTGACAATGGAGCAGTGCCAAACCAATTACCAAATAAGCCTAATTTTGAGAAAAAGATGTATTTTTTAAAAATTGGGAATTCCCTGGAAGACAATCCAAGCGGCTTCTGAAAAGATTAACAAAAAAAACTGCAAACTGAGACTCTCATTCTAATTATCTAGCTGATGGAATTGTTATGTGAAATATTTTCTTTGGCTAAGTCTCCCATGTTCTCCCACATTCAATTCTTCAACATCACATCAGAGTACATTATAGGGGTGGGTAGAAACCTTCAAATGAATAATAGCTACAATGAAACTATGTCCACCTTGTTCCCTAGACCAGCCACATATACTCTTAGTGGCCTCAATCTTCCCTTGTTTATAAATCATTACCTGCTTTTGTCTCTAATTTACCAAAACATTTGCAAATTTTACAGTACTTTTCTTATGATTAAATTTCATCCATTCACTTATTCATATAACATACATTAATAGGCATTATATGCCATGCTGTGGAGATGCAAAGACATATGAAGCTCAATGATATCCAAGTGAAAAAGGAGTAAGAAAGAGCATTCCAAATAAAACGACTAGCAGATGTAAAGGCTCAGAGACATAAAACCTTTAAGTCATTTTGAAAGGCTGAATGTTTTTTTCCAATTCTGTGAAGAAAGTCAGTGGTACCTTCATGGAGATAGCATAGAATCTATAAATTACTTTGGGCAGTATGGTCACTCTTATGATACTGATTCTTTTTAACCATGAGCATGGAATGTTTTTCCATTTGTTTGTGTACGCTTGTATTTCCTTGAACAGTGGTTTGTAATTCTCCTTAAAGAGGTCCTTTACATCCCTTGTTAGTTGGATTCCTAGGTATTTTATTCTCTTTGTAGTAACTGTGAATGGGAGTTCACTCATAATTTGGCTCTCTGTTTGTCTGTTTTGGGTGTATAGAAATGCTTGTGATTTTTGCACATTGATTTTGTATCCTCGGACTTTTCCGAAGATGCTTATCAGCTTCAGGAGATTTTGGGCAGAGATGATGGGGTCTTCTAAATATAAAATTATGTCATCTGCAAATAGAGACAATTTGACTTCCTCTTTTCCTAATTGAATGCCTTCCTTCTCTTGCCTGATTGCCCTGGCCAGAACGTCTACTACTATGTTGAATAGGAGTAGTGAGAGATGGCATCCTTGTCTTGTGCCAGTTTTCAAAGGGGATGCTTCTACTTTGTGCCCATTCAGTATATTGGCTGTGGGTTTTTTATAAATAGCTCTTATTATTTTGAAATATGTTCCATCAATACCTAGTTTATTGGGAGTTTAAAGCATGAAGGGCTGTTGAATTTTGTCGAAGGACTTCTCTGCATCTATCAAGATCATCTTGTGCTTTTTGTCTTTGGTTCTGTTTATGTGATGAATTACAGTTATTGGTTTGCATATGTTGTACCAGCCTTGCATCCCAGGGATAAAGCTTACTTGATCCTGGTGGATAAGCTTTTTGATGTGCTGCTGGATTTGGTTTGCCAGTATTTTATTGAGGATTTTCACATTGATGTTCGTGAGAGATATTGGCCTGAAATTTTCTTTTTTGTGTGTGTCCCTGCCAGGTTTTGACATCAGGATGATGTTGGCCTCACAAAATGAGTTGGGAGGTTCCCTCTTTTTCTATTGTTTGGAATAGTTTTAAAAGAAATACTACCAGCTCCTCTTTGTACCTCTGCTAGAATTTGGTTGTGAAACTGTCTGGTCCTGGACTTTTTTTGGTTGGAAAGCTATTGATTTCTGCCTAAATCTAATATGAAACCAAAAAAGAGCCCACATAGCCAAAACAATCCTAAGCAAAAAGAACAAAGCTGGAGGCATCATGCTACCTGACTTGAAGTTATACTACAAGGCTATAGTAATCAAAACACAATGGTACTGGTATCAAAACAGATATATAGACCAATGGAACAGAACAGATACCTCAAAAATAATGCCCACATCTGATTCCCTATTTAATAAATGGTGTTGGAAAAACTGGCTAGCCATGTGCAGAAAGCTGAAAGTGGCTTCCTTCCTTACACCTTATACAAAAGTTAACTCCAGATGGATTAAAGACTTAAATGTAAGATCTAAAACCATAAAAACCCTAGAAGAAAACCTAGGCAATACCATTCAGGACATAGGCATGGGCAAAGACTTCATGACTAAAACAATAGCATGACCAAAACAATAGCAGCAAAAGCCAAAATCGACAAATGGGATCTAATTAAACTAAAGAGCTTCTGCACAGGAAAAGAAACTATCATCAGAGTGAACAGGCAACCTACAGAAATACAGAAAATTTTTGCAATGTCTCCATCTGACATAGGGCTAATATTCAGAATCTATGAAGAACTTAGACAAATTTACAAGAAAAATAACAAACAACTGCATCAAAAAGCAGGCCAGGGATATGAATAGACACTTCTCAAAAGCAGACATGTATTCAGCCAACAATGGTGAAAAAATAAAAAAGCTCATCATCACTGGTCATTAGAGAAATGCAAATCAAAACAACAGTGAGAAAGGATCTTACGCTAGTTAGAATGTTGATCATTTAAAAATCTGGAGACAACAGATGCTAGAGACAATGTGAAAAAAATAGAAATGCTTTTACACTGTTGGTGGGAGTGTAACTTAGTTCTACCATTGTGGAAGACAGTGTTGGTATTCCGTCAGGATCTAGAACAAGGAATACTATTTGACTCAGTGATTTCATTACTGAATATATACCCAAAGGTGTATAAATCATTCTATTATAAAGACAAATGCACATGTATGTTTATTGCAGCACTGTAAACAATAGGAAATACTTCCACCAACCCAAATGCCCATCAGTGATAGACTGGATAAAGAAAATGCAACATATATACACCATGGAATACTATGCAGTCATAAAAAAGGATGAGTTCATGTCCTTTGCAGGGACATGGATGAAGCTGAAAACCATCTTTCTCAGCAAACAAACAAAAACAGAAAACCAAACACCGCATGTTCTCACTCAAAAGTGTGAGCTGAACAATGAGAACACATGGATATAGGGAGGGGAACATCTCACATTGTGGCTTGTCAGGGGGTGGGGTGCTAGGGGAGGGATAGCATTAGGAGAAATATCTAATATAGGTGATAGATGCAGCAAATCACCATGGCACATGCATACCTATATAACAAACCTACAAGTTCTGCACATGTACCCCAGAGCTTAATATATAATAATAATAAAATATAGAAAGATGATTTGTATTAAAATGTTTAGAGCAATTCTATTCATAATAGCTACAAACTCTAAACAATCCAGATGTCCATCAAGAGGAGAACACACAAACAACTAATGGAATAAGCATACAGTAGAATACTATAAATAAAAAGGAAAAAAGAGGCTGAATGTTGCAGTAGAGCTAGGCAAAGGTTTGTGTAAACCATAATAGGAAGCTGAAACTTCTGGCTATGTAAAGTTATCAATGAGCTCTTTGTTTGGTTAGATAATGTAGAATTATTAATTGACAAGTTATGTATAAGATATTGTTCGGTTAAAAAACCAAATTAAAAACGGCAAGTACAATGTGACCCTATTTCATAATAAGAATAGCTATGTATTTTGACACAAAAAGATTTGTAAAAGAATCCAAAATATCAACAGTGGCAAGATTAATACTGGATTATTAATAATACTGTATTTTCACTTGACCTTCATACTATCTGGATTTTAAAAGTAATAGCACTTATTTGATTTATTATTTTCTAATTTAATAATCATTTTTATTTTAGAAAACATCAAATGGACATTAAAACTATTTTTCTGTCACAAAACTTTATTTAAATAACTATATTTGGCCTATAATATTCAACTGGAAAGTATTAGAAGCAAACTTGATTTGTGAATGCAAATAAAAATGATTGCTTATATGTACTTGGATGCTATTTCCATAGTGGGCCTTTAACAAAAATGATTTTAATTAGCCTTTTATTTCAGTGGCAAATTATTTTATTTTTCTGCTCATAGTTGCCTATTAAATGATTCTCTCTCCACTTATTCATTTTCTGTCTCAGGTAATGGAGATTAAAATATTTCTTATTTTTTTCCACATGAAACACATTTGCTAAGGTGATTATTTCCAGCAAAACACCAAAATTTTACCAAACTTCTAAAGCATTTGTTTATTATAAACAAATCCCTTTAATGATCTTACTGCTTTTAAAATTGTAATTATTTTATAAGATTAACTCACAAGTTTTCTGCTTAAAAATATCAATTTTTGTAAGATACTTGTTGATGGTCTATAAATAGTAAGAATATACTCGGGGGGGGTACTCGCAAGATGGCATTGTAGAAGCAACTCAGGATTGCAGCTCTCAGTGAAGGCGCAAAGGGTGAGTCCTAGCCACATTCTCGGATGGACCTTTTTTGCCCACAGAGCGTTGAAAGTCCCAGGTGTGGGAGAGACACGGGACACTAGTACAGCCGGCTAGCACAGCCAGCTCAAGCGGCTGCTTTGGCTGGCACCGCAGCGGGACCCAGCACGGAACTCACTGGTCTGGGTGCCCTGTTAAACCAGCAATCTGAGATTTGGAAGGGCAGATTGGTATGCCCATCTGATTGAACGGGACTTGGACAATGAGCCATACCAGAAGTTTCCTGGGAAGCGTGATCTGAGCCGGTGCAGTGGGTAGCGGCATGGGAGATCACATGGATCCCAGTGCACTATCGGCAGGCTACTGGGGCGACAGAGAAAGAGTCGACCTTTCAGCTTGGGAAGAGGAAGAGAGAGAGAGAGAGGACTGACTCTGAGGCAGGGAGCTGGGTGATCAGGCTCGGTGGGTCCCACCCTCACGGGGACAAGCAGGGCAGCAATTGGAGGTGCTCAGGAATGAGAGTTTTGCTGCCGGTATCTAGGACAATGCAGCCCAGTGAGGGAGGGTTGTCTGCCACTACTGACACAATTTGCCCCTACTGAAGTACCGCCCAGGGTTGACACAGCCTGCCATTGCTGAGGCAAGCTGCCATAACAGAGAGACTCCACCAGGAGGGGGGAGCCCTCCACAGCAGAACCAAGCACAGCAGTAACAGGGTAGACCCACGCTAGCAGGGCAGAGCCCTGGCAGGCAAATAGTGAATACACTGCCTCCTAGTGGGGCAGGACAGTGCAACAGATACTCATAAAGAAAGCCCCAACTCCCTGAGGCAGAGCATCTAAGGGGGGAAAAAAAGGGTGGTGTTTTATCAGTTCTGTTGCAGCAGACATAAACAACCTTCCAACAACACTGAATGAACAATGGTGCTCACAGCTCAGCACTGGAGCTCCTATAAAGCGGGCCCTGGACTGGACCTCAGCACTCATACAGCAGAGGGGCTAGACCATTAGAAGGAAAACTAAGTAACAGAAATACTTTATCATCAACAATCTCAGCGTCCACACAGAGACCCAACTGAAAAATCAGCAAATACTAAGACGACAGGTAGATAAATCCATAAAGATGAAAAGAAACCAGTGCAAAAAGGAAAAAAACACCTGAAAAAAAAAACACCTCACCTCCTACAAAGGACCAAAACTCCTCACCAGCAAGGGAACAAAGCTGGACGGAGAATGAGTGTGACGAAATGATGGAATCGGACTTCAGAAAGCGGATAATGAGAAACATCAGTGAGCTAAAAGAACATGCTCTAAATCAGTGCAAAGAAACTAAGAACCTTGAAAAAAGATTGGAGAAAAGATTTGAGGAATTGATGACAAGAATGGACAACTTAGAGAGGAATATGAATGAATTGAAGGAGCTGAAAAACACAACACGAGAACTTCGCGAAGCATGCACAAGTTTCAACAGCCGAATTGACCAAGCAGAAGAAAGAATATCAGAAGCTGAAGATCAATTCAATGAAATAAAATGAGAAACCAAGATTAAGGAAAAAAGCACAAAAAGGAATGAACAAAATCTCCAAGAAATGTGGGACTATGTGAAGAGACCCAACCTACATATGATAGGTGTACCAGAATGTGATGAAGAGAATGAATCCAAGCTGGAAAACACTCTTCAGGATATTATCCAGGAAAATTTCCCCAACCTAGCAAGACAGGTCAATACTCAAATCCAGGAAATACAGAGAACACCACAAAGATACTCCGCAAGAAGAGAAACCCCAAGGCACATAATCGTCAGATTCACCAGTGTTGAAATGAAGGACAAAATACTAAGGGCAGCCAGAGAGAAAGGTCGGGTCACCCACAAAGGGAAGCCCATCAGACTCACAGCAGATCTCTCAGCAGAGACTCTACAAGCCAGAAGAGAGTGGGGGCCAATATTCAACATCCTTAAAGAAAAAAACTTTCAACCCAGAATTTAATATCCAGCCAAACTGAGCTTCATAAGTGAAGGAAAAATAAAATCCTACATGAACAAGCAAGTACACAGAGATTTTGTCACCACTAGGCCTGCTTTACAAGAGCTCCTGAAAGAGGCACTACACATAGTAAGAAACAACCAGTAACAGCCATCCTAAAAGCACACCAAATGCTAAAGACCATCAACAAAATGAAGAATCTACATGAACCAATGGGCAAAACAGCCAGCTAGCATAAAAATGGCAGTATCAAATTCACACATAACAATATTAACCCTAAATGTAAATGGGCTAAATGCACCAATCAAAAGACACAGACTGGCAAATTGGATAAAACACCAAAACCCATCGGTGTGCTCTATCCAGGAAACCCACCACACATGCAAGAATACACAAAGGCTCAAAATAAAAAAATGGAGGAAAATTTACCAAGCAAATGGAGAGGAAAAAAAAGCAGGAGTTGCAATTCTCGTCTCCGATAAAACAGACTTTAAAGCAACAAAGATCAAAAGGGACAAAGAAGGTCACTACATAATGGTAAAAGGATCGATACAACAAGAAGAGCTAATGATTCTAAACATATATGGACCCAATGCAGGAGCACCCAGATATATAAGGCAAGTTCTTAATGACTTACAAAGACACTTAGACTCCAACACAATAATAGTTGGAGACTTTAACACTCCACTGTCAATAGCAGACAGATCAACCAGACAGAAAATTAACAAGGATATCCAGGGCTTGAACTCAGACCTGGAACAAGCAAACCTGATAGACATTTACAGAACTCTCCACCACAAATCCACAGAATATACATTCTTCTCAGCAACACATCACACCTTCTCCAAAATTGACCACGTCGTTGGAAGTAAAGCACTCCTCAGCAAATGCAAAACAACTGAAATCATAACAAACAGTCTCTCAGACCATAGTGCGATCAAGTTGGAACTCAGAATTCAGAAAATAACTCAGAACCGCACAGCTTCATGGAAACTGAACAACTGGCTCTTGAATGTTGATGGGATAAACAAAGAAATGAAGGCAGAAATAAAGAAGTTCTTTGAAACCAACGAGAATGAAGACACAAGGTACCAGAATCTCTGGAACACATTTAAAGCAGTCTGTAGAGGAAAATATATAGCAATAAGTGCCCACATGAGAAGAGTGGAGAGATCCAAAATTGACACCCTATCGTCAAAATTGAAAGAGCTAGAGGAGCAAAATCAAAAAAGCTCAAAACCTAGCCGAAGACAAGAAATAACTAAGATCAGAGCAGAACTGAAGGAGATAGAGACAAGAAAAACCCTGCAAAAAATCAATAAATCCAACAGCCGGTTTTTTGAAACGATTGACAAAATAGACAGACCACTAGCCAGACTGATAAAAAAGAAAAGAGAGAACAACCAAATAGATGCAATATAAAACGATAAAGGAAAAATTACCAGAGATTCCACAGAAATTCAAACCATGATCAGAGAATACTACAAACAACTCTATGCCCATAAACTAGTAAACCAAAAAGAAATGGATAAATTCCTGGACGACTGTGTCCTCCCAAGCCTAAACCAGGAGGAAGCCCAAACTATGAATAGACCAATAACAAGGTCTGAAGTTGAGGCAGCAATTAAGAGCCTACCACACAAAAAAAAGCCCAGGTTCAGATGGGTTCACAGCTGAATTCTACCAGACACACAAAGAGGATCTGGTACCATTCCTTCTGAAACAATTCCAAATAATTCAAAAGGAGGGAACCCTTCCCAAATCATTTTATGAGACCAACATCATCTGGATACCAAAACCTGGCAGAGACTCAACAAGAAAAGAAAACTTCAGGCCAATATCCATGATGAACATAGATGCAAAAATCTTCAATAAAATACTGGCAAACCGATTGCAACAGCACATTAAAAAACTTATCCATCATGATCAAGTAGGATTCATCCTGGTCATGCAAGGCTGGTTCAACATACACAAGTCTATAAATGTAATTCACCACATAAACAGAATCAAAAACAAAAACCACATGATTATCTCAATCGATGCAGAGAAGGCATTTGACAAAATTCAACAGCCTTTTATGCTAAAAACCCTCAATAAACTTGGTATTGATGGAACATATCTCAAAGTAATAAAAGCTATTTATGACAAACCAACAGCCAATATCATACTGAATGGGCAAAAACTGGAAGCATTCCCTTTGAAATTCAGCACTAGACAAGGATGCCCTCTCTCACCACTCCTATTCAACATAGTACTGGAAGTTCTAGCCAGAGCAATCAGGCAAGAAAAGAAATAAAGGGTATTCAAATAGGAAAGGTGGAAGCCAAATTGTCTCTATTTGCAGATGACATGATAGTATACCTAGAAGACCCCATCACCTCAGCCCAAAAGCTCCTGAAACTGATAAGCAACTTTAGCAAAGTCTCAGGATATAAAATCAATGTGCAAAAATCACAAGCATTCCTATACACCAATAACAGACTAAAAGAGAACCAAATAAAGAACGAAGTGCCATTCACAATTGCTAGAAAGAAAATAAAATACCTAGGAATACAACTCACAAGGAATGTAAGGGACCTGTTTAAGGAAAACTACAAAACACTGCTCAATGAAATAAGAGAAGACACAAACAGATGGAGAAACATTCCATGTTCATGGTTAGGAAGAATCAATATCGTGAAAATGGGTATACTGCTGAAAGTAATTTACACAATCAATGCTATCCCCATCAAACTACCATTGAATTTCTTCACAAAACTGGAAAAAACCACCATGAATTTCATATGGAACCAAAAAAGAGCCCGCATAGCCAAGTCAATTCTAAGCAAAAAGAACACAGTGGGAGGCATCACACTACCAGACTTCAAATTATACTACAAGCCTACAGTAATCAAAACAGCATGGTACTGGTACCAAAACAGAGATATAGACCAATGGAACAGAACAGAAGCATCGGAGGCAACACAACATATCTACAACCATATTATCTTTGATAAACCAGACAAAAACAAGCAATGGGGACAGGATTCCCTATTTAATAAATGGTGTTGGGAAAACTGGCTAGCCATGTGCAGAAAGCAGAAACTGGACCCCTTCCTGACACCTTACACTAAAATTAACTCCAGATGGATTAAAGACTTAAACGTAAGACCTGACACCATAAAAACCCTAGAAGAAAATCTAGGCAAAACCATTCAGGACATAGGTGTAGGCAAGAACTTCATGAGTAAAACACCAAAAGCATTGGCAACAAAAGCCAAAATAGACAAATGGGACCTAATCAAACTCCGCAGCTTCTGCACAGCAAAAGAAACAGTCATTAGAGTGAATCGGCAACCATCAGAATGGGAAAAAATCTTTGCAGTTTACACATCTGACAAAGGGCTGATATCCAGAGTTTACAAAAACTCAAACAGATTTACAGAAAAAAAACAAACAAGCCCATTCAAAAATGGGGAAAGGATATGAACAGACACTTTACAAAAGGAGACATACATGAGGCCAACAAACATATGAAAAAATGCTCATCATCACTGGTTATTAAAGAGATGCAAATCAAAACCACATTGAGATACCATCTCATGCCAGTTAGAATGGCGATCATTAAAAAATCTGGAGATGGCAGATGCTGGAGAGGATGTGGAGAAATAGGAACACTCTTACACTGTTGGTGGGAGTGTAAATTAGTTCAACCATTGTGGAAGACAGTGTGGCGATTCCTCAAGGACCTAGAAATAGAAATTCCATTTGACCCAGCAATCCCATTACTGGGTATCTATCCCAAGGACTATAAATCGTTCTACTATAAGGACACATGCACACGAATGTTCATTGCAGCACTGTTTACAATAGCAAAGAATTGGAATCAACCCAAATGCCCATCGATGATATACTGGACTGGGAAAATGTGGCACATATACATCATGGAATATTATGCAGCAATCAAAAATGATGAGTTTGTGTCCTTTTTAAGGACATGGATGAATCTGGAGAACATCATTCTCAGCAAACTGACACAAGAACAGAAAAAGAAATACCGCATATACTCACTCATAGGTGGGTGAGAAAAATGAGAACACATGGACACAGAAAGGGTGTCTACTACACACTGGGGTCTATTGGGGGGAATGGGAGAGGGACAGTGGGGGGTGGCTGGGGATGTATAGCCTGGGGATGAATGCCAAGTGTGGGTGAAGGGGAGGAAGGCAGCAAAACACACTGCCATGTGTGTACCTATGCAACTATCTTGCACGTTCTGCACATGTACCCCAAAACCTATAATGCAATAAAATTTTTTAAAAAAGAATATACTCTAATATATCTTAAAAGATAGCATAATTTAACTTATTTTATAAAATAATTCATATTATTTGGAAAAAAATTGAAAATATTATTTTATATAAATTCACTTTCCCATTGAGAATAGTTGAAAAAAAGTTTTGTTATTGTCAGTTTTACCTTTTATTTTATGTTCAGGCTTACAAGTACAGGTTTTTACACAGGTAAATTTGTTTCATGGGGGTTGTTATGCAGTTCATTTTATCAGCCGAGTATTAAGCCTAGTACTCAGTACTTATTTTTCCTTATCTTCTTCCTCCTTCCACCCTCCACCTTCCAAAAACCCCCTGTGTGTTCTGTTCCCCTCTATATGTCCATATGTCCTCATCATTTAGCTCCCATTTATAAATGAGACCATGTAGTATTTCGTTTTCTGTTCCTGTGTTAGTTTGATAAGAACAATGTCCTCGGTCTCCATCTCTATCCCTGCATAAGACATGATCCAATTTTTTTTATGACTGGCTGCATAGTATTTCAAGGTGTTAAAATTCTACTTTAAAAGGGAGTGAGAAAAACTATATTTCACTACCTTTTAGTAACTTTAGTTTTGTTACTCTTGCTAGTTTAAATTCATTGACACAGAGACCTCCGTACCACATTAGAAAGTCTAAAAATGACCTATACAATTTACCAACCACTGGAGCAGTATTAAACTGTCATTCATTTTAAGTAAAACATCTGACACAAGAGTGATATTGTGCAGCAGAACTTTTACCATAACATACAAATAATTTATATTATCAATTGTTACATAAATCTGCACCAGCATAATTAAGTTTTGAATATTCTTTAGAAGACCTCCAAATTTCAGGGTGTATCATCAATCTTCATTTCAGATATAGTAGCATAGAAGCTGGATTTTCTTTTTTCTTTTTTTTTTTTATTGTACTTTAGGTTCTGGGGTACATGTGCAGATTATGCAGGATTGTTGCATACATACATGGCAAGGTGGTTTGCTGCCTTCCTCCCCCCATCACCTATATCTGGTATTTCTCCCCACATTGTTCTTCCCCACCCTCCCTACCCTCCAATGTCCCTTCCCTGGTCCTTCTTAACTGATGGCAGTGTGTGATGCTCCCCTCCCAGTGTCCACGTGTTCTAATTGTTCAACACCAGCCTATGAGTAATACCATGTGGTGTTTGATTTTCTGTTCCTGTGTCAGTTTGCTGAGAATGATGGTTTCCAGATTCATTCATGTCCCTATAAAAGACTCAAACTCATCGTTTTTTTGGCTGTGTAGTATTCCACAGTGTATATGTGCCACGTTTTCTTTATCCAGTCTATTGTTGATGGACATGTGGGTCTTTGCTATTGTAAACAGTGCCACAATGAACTGTTTGAGCAATTTATGATTCTTTGGGTATATACCCAGTAATGGGATTGCTGGGCCAAATGGTATTTCTATTTCTAGGTCCTCGAGGAATCACCACACTGTCTTCCACAATGGTTGAACTAATTTACACTCCCACCAGCAGTGTAAAAGTGTTCCTATTTCTCCACATCCTCTCCAGCATCTGCTGTCTCCAGATTTTTTAATGATCACCATTCTAACTGGTGTGAGATGGTATCTCAATGTAGTTTTGATTTGCATTTCTCTAATGACCAGTGATGATGAGCTTTTATTCATGTTTGTTGGCCTCATAAATGTCTTCTTTTGAAAAGTGTCTGTTCATATCCTTCATCCACTTTTGAATAGGCTTGTTTAGTTTTTTTCTTGTTAATTTGTTTTACTTCTTTGTAGATTCTGGATAATAGCCCTTTGTCAGATGGGTAGATTGCAAAAATTTTTTCCATCCTGTTGGTTTCCGGTTCACTCTAATAATCATTTCCTTTGCTGTACAGAAGCTCTGGAGTTTAATTAGATTCAATTTGTCTATTTTTCCTTCTGTAGCCATTGCTTTTGGTGATTTAGCCATGAAGTCCTTGCCTATGCCTATATCCTGAATGGTTTTGCCTAGGTTTTCCATGTAGGATTTTTATGGTGCCAGGTCTTATGTTTAAATCTTTAATCCATCTGGAATCAATTTTAATGTAAGGCATCAGGAAGGGGTCCAGTGTCTGCTTTCTGCACATTGCTAGACAGTTTTTCCAACACCATTTATTAACAGGGAATCCTTTTCCCATTGCTTGTTTTTGTCAGGTTTATCAAAGATTGTATGGCATACGTTGTGTTGCCTCCAATGCCTCTGTTCTGTTCCATTGGTCTATGTCTTTGTTTTGGTACCAGTACCATGCTGTTTTGATTACTTTGGCCAGACCTGCCCTACCAGAGCTCCTGAGGGAAGCACTAAACACGGAAAGAATAAACCAGTACCAGCCATTGCACAAAAGAACCAAATGATAAAGACCAATGATGAAATGAAGGTATTACACCAACCAAAGGGAAAAACAACCAACCTGTAATAAAATGGCAGGATCAAATTCATATGTAACAATATTAACATTAAATGTAAATGGACTAAATGCCCCAATCAAAAAACACAGACTGGCAAATTGGATTAAAAACCAAGAACCCTCAGTGTGCCATATTCAGGAGACCCATCTCACATGCAAAGACACACATAGACTCAAAATGAAGGTATGGAAGAAGACTTACCAAGCAAATGGAGAGAAAATAAAAGCAGAGGTGGCAATGCTGGTCTCTGATAAAATGAAATTTAAACCAACAAAGATAAAAAGAGACAAAGAAGGGCATTACATAATTGTAAAAGGATCAATACACCAAGAAGAATTAACTATCCTAAACATATATGCACCCAACACAGAAGCACCCAGATACATAAAGCAAGTCCTTAATGACCTACAAAGAGACTTAGACTCCTGCACAATAATAGTGGGAAACTTTAACACTCCACTGTCAATATTAGACAGATCAATGAGACAGAAAATTAACAAGGAAATTCAGGACTTGAATATAGATCTGGACCAAGAAAACTTCATAGACATTTGCAGAACTCTTAACTTCAAATCCACAGAATATGCATTCTTCTCAGTACCACATCATGCTTACTCTAAAATCGACCACATAATTTAAAGTAAATCACCCCTCAGCAAATGCAAAAGATCAGAAATCATAACAAACAGTCTCTCAGACCACAGTGCAATCAAATTAGAACTCAAAATTAAGAAACAAACTCAAAACCACACAATTTCATGGAAAATTAACAACTGGTTCCTGAATGTTGACTGTGAAATGAAAGCAGAAATAAAGATCTTCTTCAAAAATGAGAATAAAGACACAACATACCAGAATCTCTGGGACACATTCAAAGCAGTGTCTAGAAGGAAATTGATAGCAATAAATGCTCATATGAGGAGCAAGGAAAGGTCTAAAATTGACACCATATCATCAGAATTGCAAGAGTCAGAAGAGCTACATTATAAAAACTCAAAAGCTAACAGAATACAAGAAATAACTAAGATCAGAGCCAAACTGAAGGAGATAGAGACACAATAAAAACCTTCAAAAAACAAATCCAGGAACTGGTTTTTTTGAAAAGATTAACAAATAGATGGACCACTAGCCAGGCTAATCAAAAAAAAAAAGAGAAAATCAAATAGATGCAATAAAAAATGATAAAGGGGACATCAGCACTGATTCAAGAGAAATTCAAACTACCCGCAGTGATTACTACAAACAACTCTATTAACACAAACCAGTAAATCTGGAAGAAATGGATAAAGTCATGAACACTTGCACTTTCCCAAAACTAAACCAGGAAGAAGTTGAAACCCTGAATAGACCAATAACAAGGGCTGATGTGGAGGCAGCAATTAATAGCCTACCAACTGAAAAAAGCCCAGGTCTAGATGGGTTTACAGCTGAATTCTACCAGACATACAAAGAGGAGCTGGTACCATTCTTTCTGAAACTAATCTAAACAATACAAAAAGAGTATTTTGTGACACTCATTTTAAGAGACCAACATCATCCTAATACCAAAACCAGGCAGAGACATATTTAAAAAAGAAAACTTCAGGCCAATATCCATAATAAGCGTTGACACAAAAATCTTCAATAAAATACTGGCAAGTAGGCCTCATCCTGGGTATGCAAGGCTGGTTCGACATACGCAAGTCTATAAACATAAACCATCACATAAACAGAACCAAGAACAAAAACCACATGATTATCTCAATAGATGCAGAGGCCTTTGACAAACTTCACCAGCCCTTTATGCTAAAAATCTTCAATAAATTAGGTGTCAATGGAATATATCACAAAACAATAAAAGCTATTTATGACAAACCCACAGCCAATATCATACTGAATGGGCAAAAACTGGAAGCATTCCCTTTGAAATCTGGCACTAGACAAGGATGTTCTCCCTCACCACTCCTATTCAATATAGTATTGAAAGTTCTAGCCAGAGCAATCAGGAAAGAAAAAGAAATAAAGCGTATTCAATTAGGAAAAGAAGAAGTCAAATTGTCTCTATTTGCAGATGACATGATTGTATATTTAGAAGACCCCGTTGTTTCAGCCCCAAATCTCCTGAAACTGAGAAGCAAATTCAGCAAAGTCTCAGTATACAAAATCAATGTTGAGAAATCACAACCATTTCTATACACCAAAAACAGACAAACAGAGAGCCAAAACAAAAGTGAACTCCCATTCACAATTGCTACAAAGAGAATAAAATACCTAGGAAGACAACTAACAAAGGATGTAAAGGACCTCCTCAAGGAGAACAACAAACCACTGCTCAAGGAAATAAGAGGGGACACAAACAGATGGAAAAACATTCCATGCTCATGGTTGGGAAGAATCAACATCGTGAAAATGGCCATATTGCCCAAAGTAATTTATAGATTCAATGTTATTCCATCAAGCTTCCAATAACCTTCTTCACAGAACTGGAAAAAAAACACTTCAAAATTCATATGGAACCAAAAGAGAGCCCGCATAGCCAAAACGATCCTAAGCAAAAAGAGCAAAGCTGGGGGCAGCATGCTGCCTTACTTCAAACTATACTACAAGAAGCTGGATTTTCTAAGTAGAATTTCCGCAATTTTGAGAAGTGGCACACTGATGAGCTGATCATTTCACTTTACCTGTCTGTGCTTTGTATGCTTTCCTTTTCTTGTTAAATCTGAGAAAAGCATTCCAAGAGTCCTAATTGCTACTTCAGGTAACAATGTCAAAGGTTTGGCATAGGTACCAACACTCAATTCAATGTTTAGCAGTTTAAATTGAACAATCTGGTCATGTGATGCAGTAGTTACTCTTAGCAACTGATGTGGATATCTATACTTGAATAAAAGATAACTGAATAAACACATATATTTTGACTCTAAAACATGAACACTGCCACATTCAGTTAGCCCTCCCTACCTTCCAGTTCCACAACTGTGTATTCAACAAACTGAAAATCAAAAATATTCAAAAATAAAAGCAATACAAATTAAAATAATACAAATTAAGAAACAATACAGTATAACAACTGTTTGCATAGCATTTACATTGAATTAGGCATTACAAGTGATGAAGAGATGATTTGAAGTGACAGGAGGATGTATGTAGGTTATATGCAAATACTACACCATTTTGTAAAAAGGGACTGGAACCTCAGGATTCTGGTATGTGCAGGACTCCTGGAATGAATTACCCACAGACACTGAGGAATCATTGTATTTGAAAATGGCTGATACAAATTAGTTGCTACAGCTCCAGCTTCTCAATACTTGCACTTCATCAAGAAGGAACAGTGAGGTGCCATCTCTCATTGGAGTTCCTTAGGAGCTAAACAGAGTTCATGTCCAACTCTCCTTTTGCCTCCACACACTTGATTTTGGTATCCTATTTGCACCCACAAGAACCTCATCTAAGCCTTTCTGTTTGATGCTATGTATGCTTCCATCTCAGAACTGACAGTTTGTCAGGGTTGCACCAGCTATAAGGCCAGGGAACACCTGCTTCCAGGATGTGAGAGAACACTAGGAAAAATGACAGAGCAGTGTGTGATGCTCCCCTTTCTGTGTTCATGTGTTCTCATTGTTCAACATCCAACTTTGAGTAAGAACATGTGGTGTTTGGTTTTCTGTTCTTGTATCAGTTTGCTGAGAATTATGGTTTCCAGATTCATCTAAGTCCCTAAAAAGGACACAAACTCATCCTTTTTTATGACTGTATAGCATTCCATGGTGTATACATGCAACATTTTCTTTATCTGGTCTATCATTGATGGACATTTTGGTTGGTTCCAGGTCTTTGGTATTGTAAACAATGTTGCAATGAACATACGTGTGCATGTGTCTTTATAAGAGAAAGATTTATAATCCTTTGGGTATATATCCAGTAATGGGATTGCAGGGTCAAATGGTATTACTCTTTCTATATCCTTGAGGAATAGCCACACTGTCTTCCAAAATGGTAGAACTAATTTACACTCCCACCAACAGTGTAAAAGTGCTCCTATTTCTTTACATCCTCTCCAGCATTTGTTGTCTCAAGATTTTTTAATGATCACCCTTCTAACTGGTGTCAGATGGTATCTCAATGTGGTTTTGATTTGCATTTCTCTAATGGTGAGTGATGATGAGCATTTTTTGTAAGTTTGTTGGCTGCATAAATGTCTTCTTTTGTAAAGGGTCTGTTCATAACCTTTGCTGATTTTTGGATGAGGTTGTTAAGTTTTTTTCTTGTAATTCTGCTTTAGTTATTTGTATATTCTGAATATTAGCCCCTTATCAGATGGGTAGCTTGCAAAAAATTTTTCCCATTCTGTTGGTTGCTGGTTAATTCTAATGATTGTTTTTTTTTGGTTTTTTTTTTGTTTCTTTTTTGTTTGTTTGTTTTGTTTTGTTTTGTTTTGTTTTGTTTTGTTTTTTGCTGTGCAGAAGCTCTTAAGTTTAATTAGATCCCATTTGTCTATTTTGGGTTTTTTTTTGTTTTGAGAGGAAGTTTCACTCTTGTTAACCAGGTGGAGTGCAATGGCGTGATCTCGGCTCACCGCAACCTCCGCCTCCTGGGTTCAGGCAATTCTCCTGCCTCAGCCTCCTGAGTAGCTGGGATTACAGGCATGCGCCACCATGCCCAGCTAATTTTTTGTATTTTTAGTAGAGGCGGGGTTTCACCATGTTGACCAGGATGGTCTCGATCTCCTGACCTCGTGATCCACCCGCCTCGGCCTCCCAAAGTGCTGGGATTACAGGCTTGAGCCACCACGCCTGGCCTTATTTTGGGTTTTGTTGCCTTTGCTTTTGGTGTTTTAGTTATGAAGTCCTTTCCTATGCCTACGTCCTGAATGGTATTGCCTAGGTTTTCTTCTAGGGTTTTTATGGTGTTAGCCCTTACATTTAAATCTTTAATCCATCTGGAGTTAATTTTTGTATAAGAGGTAAGGAAGTGATCCAGTTTCAGCTTTCTGCATATGGCTAGACAATTTTCCCAACATCATTTATTAAACAGGGAATCCTTTTCCCATTGCTTGATTTTGTCAGGCTTGTCAAAGATCAGATGGTTGTAGATGCATGTTGTTACTTCTGAGACCTTTGTTGTGTTCCATAGATCTCAATTTCTGTTTTGATATGAGTATCATGCTCTTTTGATTACTGTAGCCTTCCAGTATAATTTGAATTCAGGTAGCGTGATGCCTCCAGCTTTGTTCTTTTTGATTAGGATCTTGGCTATGTGGGCTTTTTTCTGATTCCATATGAAGCTTAAGGTGGATTTTTCCTGTTTCTGTGAAGAAGGTCAATGGTAGCTTGATGGGGATAGCATTGAATCTATAAATTACTTTGGGCAGTATGGCCATTTTCATGATATTGACTATTTCTAACCATGAGTATGGAATGTTTTTCCATTTGTTTGTGTCCTCTCTTATTTCCTTGAGCAGTGGTTTGTAGTTCTCCTTTAAGATGTCCTTCACATCCTTTGTTAGTTGTATTCATAGGTATTTTATTCTCTTTGTAGCAATTGTGAGTGGGAGTTCATTCATGATTTGGCTCTCTGTCTATTATTGGTGTACAGGAAGGCTTGTAATTTTTGCACATTGATTTTGTATCCTCAGACTTTGCTGAAGTTGTTTATCATCTTAAGGAGATTTCGGGCTGAAAACATAGAATCTTCTATATCATGTCGTCTGCAAATAGAAAAAATTTGACTTCCTCTTTTTCTAATCGAATACCCTTTATTTCTTTCTCTTGCCTGATTGCTCTGGCCAGAACTTCTAATACAATGTTGAATAGGAATGATGAGGGAGAGCATCCTTGTCTAGTGCCAGTTTTCAAAGGGAATGCTTCCAGTTTTTGCCCATTCAGAATGACATTGGCTGTGAGTTTGTTGTATATAGCTTTTATTATTTTGAGATACGTTCCATCGATACCTATTTTATTTAGAGCTTTTAGCATAAAAGCTTGTTGAATTTTGTCGAAGGCCTTCTTTGCATCTATTGAGATAAATATGTGGTTTTTGTCTTTTGTTTTGTTTATATGATAAATTATGTTTATAGATTTGCATATGTTGAATCAGTCTTGCATCTCCAGAATGAAGCCTACTTGATAGTAATGGATAATCTTTCTGATGTACTGTTGCATTTGGTTTGCTAGTATTTTATTGAAGAATTTTTGCATCGATGTTCATAATCAACATTGGCCTGAAGTTTTCTTTTTTAGTTGTGTCTCTGCCGAGTTTTGGTATCAGGATGATGTTGGTCACATAAAATGAGTTAGGGATGTTTCCCTCTTTTGTATTGTTTGGAATGGTTTCAGAAGGAACGGTACCAGCTCCTCCTTGTACATCTAGTATAATTCAGCTGTGAACCCATCTGGACTTGGACTTTTTTTGGTTGGCAGGCTATTAACTGTTGCCTCCACTTCAGACCTTGCTATTGATCTATTCAGGCATTCAACCTCCTCCTGGTTTAGTATTGGAAGGGTGTAAATGTTCAGGAATTTATCCATTTCTTCTAGATTTTCTGGTTTATTGTATAGAGTTGTTTGTAGTAATCTCTGATGGTAGTTTGTATTTCTGTAGAATCAGTGATGATATTCCCTTTATCATTTTTTATTGCATCTATTTAATTTTTCTCTCTTTTCTTTTTTATTAGTCTGGCTAGCAGTTGGTCTATTTTGTTAATCTTTCCAAAAAAACAGTTCCTGGATTTATTAGTTTTGTAAAGGGTTATTTGTGTCTCTATCACTATCAGTTCTGCTCTCATCTTAGTTATTTCTTGTCTTCTGCTACCTTTTGATTTTGTTTGATCTTGCTCCTCTAGCACTTTCAATTTTGACAATAGGGTGTCAATTTTAAATCTTTCCTTGCTTCTCATGTGGGCATTTGGTGCTATAAATTTCCTTCTAGACAATGCTTTGGGACAATCTGTCCCAAAGATTTTGGTATGTTGTGTCTTTATTCTTATTGTTTTCAAAGAACATCTTTATATCTGCCTTCATTTCATTGTTTATCCATTCATCATTCAGGAGCAAGTTGTTTATTTTTCATGTAATCACGCCATTTTGAGTGAGTTTCTTAATCCTGAGTTCTAATTTGATTGCCCTGTGGTCTGAGAGACTATTTGCTATAATTTTCATTATTTTACATTTGCTGAGGAGTGATTTACTTCCAATTATGTGGTCAATTTTAGAGTAAGTGTGATGTGGTGCTGAGAAGAATGTATATTCTGTTGATTTGTGGAGAGTTCTGTAGATGTCTATCAGGTCCGCTTGGTCCAGATCTGCATTCAAGTCCTGGATATCCTTGTTAATTTTCTGTCTTGTTGATCTGTCTAATATTGACAGTGGAGTGTTAAAGTCTCCAACTATTATTGTGTGGGAGTCTAAGTCTCTTTGTAGGTCATTAAGAACTTGCTTTATATATTTGGGTGCTCCTGTATTGGGTGTATATATATTTAGGATCATTAGCTCTTCTTGATGCATTGATCTTTTACCATTATGTAATGTCCTTCTCTGTCTTGTTTGATCTTTGTTGGTTTAAAGTCCATTTTATCAGAGACTAGGACTGCAACCCTGCTTTTTTGTGCTCTCCATTTGCTTGGTAAACCTTCTTCCATCCCTTTATCTTGAGTCTGTGTGTGTCTTTGCATGTGAGATGAGTCTCCTGAATACAGCACACTGATGGGTCTTGACTTTTTATCCAATTTGCCAGTCTGTGTCTTTTGATTTGGAGCATGTAGGTCATTTACATTTAAGGTTAATATTGTTACGTGTGAATTTGAGCCTGTCATTTTGATATTATCTGGTTGTTTTGCCTGTTAGTTGATGCAGTTTCTTCATTGCATTGATAATCTTTCCCATTTAGTATGTTTTTTCAGTGGCTGATACTGGTTGTTCCTTTCCATGTTAGTGCTTCCTAGAGGAGCTCTTGTAAGGCAGGTCTAGTGGTGACAAAATCTCTCAGCAGTTTCTTGTTTATAGAGGATTTTATTTCTCCTTCACTTATGAAGCTTAGTTTTGCTGGATATGATATTCTAGGTTGAAAGTTCTTTTCTTTAAGGATGTTGAATATTGGCCCCCACTCTTCTGGCCAGTAGGGTGTTTGCTGAGAGATCCACAGTGAGTCTGATGGGCTTCCCTTTGTGGGTAACCCGACCTTTCTCTCTGGCTGCCCTTAGCATTTTTTCCTTCATTTCAACCCTGGTGCCTCTGATGATTATGAGCCGTGGGGTTGCTCTTCCTGAGGAATATCTTTGTGGTGCTCTCTGTATTTCCTGAATTTGAATGTTGGCCTCTCTTTTCAGGTTGAGGAAGTTCTCCTGGATAATATCCTGAAGAATGTTTTCCAGCTTGGATTCATTTTCCCCATTACATTCAGGCACACTGATCAAACATAGATTAGATCATTCTACATAATCCCATATTTCTTGGAAGCTTTGTTCATTTCTTTTCACTCTTTTATTGCTAGTCTTGCCTTCTCATTTTGTTTCATTGAGTTGATCTTCAATCTCTGATATCCTTTATTCTGCTTGATTGATTCAGCTATCAAAACTTGTGTATGCTTCATGAGGTTCTCATGCTGTGTTTTTTAGCTCCATTAAGTTGTTTATGTTCTTCTCTAAGCTGGTTATTCTAGCTAGCATTTCATCTAAAATTTTTTCAAGATTTTTAGTTTTTTT
Source organism: Saguinus oedipus (assembly GCA_031835075.1). Lineage (NCBI taxonomy): Eukaryota > Metazoa > Chordata > Mammalia > Primates > Cebidae > Saguinus > Saguinus oedipus. The sequence continues at coordinate 75,503,793 of CM063191.1, read as the reverse complement.
GCATTGGATTAGAACATGTTCCCTTAACTCAGGGAAGTTTGTTATTACCCACCTTCTGAAGCCTGCTTTTGTCTATTCATTAAACTCATCCTTCATCCTGTTTTGTTCCCTTGCTGGTGAGTAGTTTTGATCCCTTGGAGGAGGAGAGGCATTCTGGTTTTTGGTGATTTCATCCTTTTTTCCTTGGTTTCTTCCCATCTTAGTGGATTTATCTTCCTTTGGTCTTTGAAGTTGGTGAGTTTGGATGGGGTTTCTGAGTGAACATCCTTTCTCTTGATGTTGAAGCTGCCTCTTTTTGGTTTTTAGTTTTTCTTCTAACCGTCAGGCCCCTTTGTTGAAGGGAAGCTGGAGATTCACTCCAGACCTTGCTTGCCTGGGAATCACCCACTAGGGAACAGCAAGGATTCCTGCCCCTTCTTTCCTCTTGTAGCTTTGTCACAGAATAGTACCAGCCAGATGTCAGCCACTGCTGTCCTGCATGAGGCATCCTTTTTATTATACTCAGGTCAGGGAGCCACTTGAAAAGAAAGTCTGTCCCTTATCAGAGTTCAAGTGCTATTCTGGGAGCTCTGTTGCTTTATTTAAGGCTGCTGGGCAGGAACAGTTAAGTCTGCTGCTTTGGAATTACTCTGCCCAGCAAGGAGGGAGTCTAGTCACAGTCTGCCTGTAGAGGCACTGTTGGGCTGCCACTGGCTCAGCTCAGCATCTGTGTAAACTTCCTCTGGCTTTTTGTTTACACAGATAAGGTTAGAGCTGTCTTGGCAATGGCAGATGCCCTTCCCCCCACTGAGCTCAATCATCTTGGGTCAAGCTTGAACTGATGTGCTGGTGCAAAACTCTCAAGCCAGAGGGTTTCAGTTTGCTGGTCTTTGTGGTGGTGGGACCCACCACGCCATATCACTTGGGTCCCTGGTTTCAGCTCCCCATTTTTCTGGGGAGAGGGAAGTTTTGTCTTGCAGGCACTTCAGGTGCCACCCAAAACGTTTGCCCAGATGTGTGCTGACCACCTGCAGCACCAGCTGGAATGGCCGCTCAGATCTGTGCTTGTAACTCATGGCACTTAGCCCAGTGGGGAGTGCCAGAGGGGTAATGTCCCTGATGGCCTCCATTCAGTAGGAGATTCTTCCAGCCTGTTACACTTCCCAGGTGAGGCAGCACCCCACCCTGCCTTGGTTTGACCTCCCTGGGCTATACCCACTGTCCAACCAGTGTCATTGAGATGAATCTAGTATCTCGATTGGAAGTGTGGAGATCACTTGCCTTCTGTGGCACTCTCACTGGAAACTGCATTCCTAAAGCCATTCCTAAAGGCCATCTTGTCACCGAAAATCTATCACTTTATTTTCTACAGATCATGTTTTTCACCATGCATGTAATCATTTAAAATTTTTTTTCTAAACCTGTTACAATTATATTATCTTATATTTTCTTCTTGAAGTTTTAAAGTTTTAGGTTTTATAGTTAGGTCTATGATCCATTTTGAGGTAATTTTTTTACATAATGCAATGTATGGATAAAAGTTATTTTTAGCAAGTTTTGATATTCATCGTCCAATGTTGTTTGTTGAAAAGACAATCTTTCTCCACTAAGTTGTCTTTTTACGTTTGTAGAAAATCAATTGTTCATATATGTGTGAAAACCCTCTGGATTCTCTATTCTGTTCTTTTGATCTACTTTACATCAGTATCACTCTTTTGATTACTGCAGCTTTATAATAAATCTTGAAATCAGATAGTGTTAGTTCTCTAGCTTTGTTTTTTATATTCAAATTTGTTTTGTCTATTCCTATGTCCTTTACATTTCCAAATCAATTTTAGAATCAGTTCATAAATTTTTACAGAAAAAAAACCTATTGAAATTTTTATCTTAATTACCTTAAATATGTAAGTTAATGTGGAGAGAATTTGGCACATTAATAACATTGTGTCTTCTAATCTATCAGAAAGTTATAGCTCTCTATGTTTTAGATATTTTTAAATTTCTTTTAGACTTTTTTGAAATTTTTAATATGCAATTCTTTTTTTAACATGCTGCTATGTTCTAATTCAAGTATTTTTCAAGGTTTTAAGTATACAACACTTTTGTCAGATTTATCCTAAGTATTAAATATTTTAATTCAAGTATTTTTCAAGGTTTTAGGTATGCAACACTTTTGTCAGATTTATCCTAAGTATTAAATATTTTCAAAGCTATTGCAAGTTTTATATTTATTACCATTTCTCATAGTTTATTGCTAGGATATGGAAATTCAATTTATTTCTATATATTGCTCTTATATTCTGTAATCTTGATAAGCCTATGTAATAATTCCAGTTGTTTTCTTGCACTTTCTTTTGCACGATTGCACTCTCTATGTATATTGGCATGCCTTTGTGAATAAGGACAGTTTTTCTTCTTTCTTTTTAATGTAGGTGCCTTTTATTTCTTTATCTTGCCTTATTTAATTGGCTAGAACCTCCAGTTGAATGTTGAATAGAAGTGGGGAGAATGTACCTCCTTATCTTCTTTCTGATCTGAAGTAGAAAGCACTTAATCTTTCTCCACTAATTGTTATATCAGCTATTGAACACTTTTAATCTTTATGAGTACATAGATATATATATTTATGGGATACATGTGATATTTTGATACAGGCATATAATGGGTAATAATCACATCAGTGTAAGTGGGGTATCCATAACCTCAAGTATTTATCTTTATGTTGCAAACATTCTAATTATACTATTTTAGTTATTTTTAATGTACAATAATTTATTGTTAACTGTAGTCATCCTGTTGTGCTATCAAATATTATATATAATTTATTCTATATAACCCTATTGATTTTATATATATATATCATTTATTTGTAATTTTTGGTAGTTTCAAACGCATGTGGAGAGAATTTGTCACATTAATAACATTGGATCTTCTAATCTATCAGCAGGTTATAGCTCTCTGTTTTAAATCTTCTTTAATTTCTCTTAGACTCAATTCCTATTCAATTCCCATTGCCCCAGTTTGGTAAGAAATTAAAGTATGTCCCCTTGCCATTATTATTTCTTACCTGAACTTATTTCTTATGTGAACCAGCCTTCTGACAAGTTTCCTTGCTTCCAATATTCCCCTATTGTAATTCAATCTCTATATTAGAATAAGTTTCAAATATGTAAATTTGATAATGGCATATATCTAATAAAATTCTTTAATTATCCATGGCATTTTCACCATGGTCTGCATATCCTTGACATGACACCAAAGTGCCTTCCCAATCTGGTCCCTGCCTCCTTTTCAGTCTCACCTCTACTCCTCTCCCCCAATCCAATATTATGTGTTCCAACAACCCTAAACTACAGGTTATTATCTACAGAAAACACATACTTTTACCAAAGTGTGCACCTTTACACTCACTCATACTGTTCCTTCTGCCTTTCTCTTTGCCTATTTAACATTATTCATTTTTCAAGATTCAACTCAAATCGCAATTAGTCTGTGAAGTTTTCCCATTTCCCACAAGTGTTAGTCTTCTTCCTTTTAGTTTCTCTGAGACAATTTGTTCAATGCTCTTTTGTAGAAATTCCTGTTTTATTATAAATATTTGTTTACATATCCTTGATATACTAAAGTGAGGGTTGTGAGTGTCAAGGTAAATTTTGTTTTTTATTTGCACACCTAATGTCTGGTGCTTGTACATAACACTGCCTGATGCAAAGCATCTGCTCAGTAAATAGGTGCTGAGTGGATAACTGAATGAATAGTTAACTACAGTCTGAGTTCCCTTTCCAAGTATAGAAGTATTTCTCAAAATTCAGCTATTCACTGGCCACTTTTGCAATTTTGTCATGTTAGCATACCTTCGCTATGATTGTTTACTTTATGTTTTACTTTAAGTCAATGCAAATTTTTGCTTCAATACCTAGGCCAGCCTGTTCTAAGCAACTGTATATGTGAATTCAGAAGCATTGTTTTAGTTATAGTTTTTTTATAAAATGTTCAGACTTCTACTCTTGGTGATAATTGGTAACAAATGACACTTGCTCAAAATGATAGCTACTATGAATAAGTAGGTTTATATGAGTCTTTTTTGGTAAATAATAATTGTACATATTATTGGCCATATGTGTTATTTTGATACATGCATACAATGTGTGATGACAATATTGAGGTATTTAGAATATCCATCACCTCAAAAATTTATTATTTATTTCTGTTGGGAGCATTTTAACTTTTTTAGCTATTTTGAAGTGTACAGTCAACTATTCTTAACTATAGTTACCTTATTGTGCTGCTGAATACTAGAAGTTATTCCTTCTAACTATATGTTTGCACTGGTAAACCAATCTCTCTTCCTCCCCCCGCCCAGCCTTCTCAGTCTCTGTTAACAACTATTATACTCTCTTCTTCCATGAGATCAACCTTTTTTAGCTTACACATATGAGTAAGAACATGTGACATTTGCCTGTCCATGCCTGTATGATTTCACTTAATGTAATGTCCTCCAGTTTGCTACAAATGACAGAATTTCATATTTTTATGGCTGAACCATATTCTACCATGTATATATACTACATTTTCTTTATTCATTCTTCTGTTGATGGACTTAAGTCAGTTCCATATCTTGACTATTATGAATAGTGCTGCGATAAACATAAGGGTGCAGGTATCACTTTAATATACTGATTTCTTTTCCTTTGGATAAATACCCAGCAATGGGACTGTTAGATTTTATGGTACTTCTTCTATTTTTAGCTTTTTTGAGGAACCTCCATATGGTTCTTCATAATGGCTGTACTAATTTACAGCTGCACCAACAGTATGTAAGAGTTCCCTTTTCCTCACATTCTTGCCAGCATTTTTGTGTGTGTCTTTTGATAATTGCAATTCTAACTGGGATATCATTATATCTCATTGTCGTTTGATTTGCATTTTCCTCATAATTAGTAATGTTGGGCAATTTTTCATATACCTCTTGGGCATATTCAGACCTTTGCCCACTTTATAATGAGACTATTTGTTTTTGGAATGTTGAGTTGTTCAAGTTTCTCATATATTCTGAATATTAATTCTTTTTTTGATTAGTAGTTTGCAAATATATTCCCTGATTTTGCAGATTGTCCCTTTAGTCTTTTGAATTTCTTTATTTTGCTTTTTCTGCTATGCAGAAGCTTTTAGTTTAGTATAGTCACAGTTGTCTGTTTTTCTTTTTGTTTCCTATGCTTTTAAAACCTCAGCCATAATTTTTTCCCCTTAATTAATGGCCTAAAGTGCTTCCCCTATGGTTTCTTGTAGTAATTTTATAGCTTTTGGTCTTATGTTTCAGTTAGCTTTTTAGTTTGTTTTTGGACATGTTGAGACAGAGTGGTCTAGTTTTATTCTTCTGTGCATGAGTATCCAGTTTTCCTAGCACCATTTATTGAAGCATCCTGTCTGCAACATATGTTCTTGGCACATTTGTCAAAAATCAGTTGGCTATGAACATGTGAATTTATTTCTGGGCTCTCTATTCTGTTCCACTGCTCAATGTATCTAGTATTCTGTAGATTTGTAGTATATTTCAGTGTCAGGTAATGTGATGCCTGCAGAGTGCAATCTGCAAAATCAGGGAATATATTTTTTTCACTCAGAGTGCTTTTAGATGATCAGTGTCTTTTTTTATGCTATGTGAATTTTAGGATTGTTATTTCTATTTATGAAAAGAATATCACTGGTATTTTGATATGGATTACACTTAATCTATAGATGGTTTTGAGTAATGTGGACATTTTTACAAAATTAATTTTTTTGATCCATTAACTTCAGCTATTTTTCCATTTGTTTGTGTCTTCTTCAATATCCTTCATCAATGTTTAATAATTTTAGTTGTAGAGGTCTTTCACCTTATTCTTTAAGACCAATATTATCCTAATACCAAAACTGGGCAGAGATGCAACTAAAAAGAGCAAAGTTCAGGCCAATATCCATAATAAGCACCGACACAAAAATCTTCAATAAAATACTGGCAAACAGAATGCAACAGCAAATCAAAAAACTTGTTCATCATGATCAAGTAGGCTTCATCCCAGAGATACAAGGCTGGTCAACATACGAAAGTCTATAAATATAATCCATCACATAAACAGAACCAAAGACAATAACCACATGATTATCTCAATAGATGCAGAGAAGAATGGGCCTTCAACAAAATTCAATGGCCCTTTATGATAAAAACCCTCAATAAACTAGGCACTGATGATATGTATTGCAAAATAATAAAAGCTATTTGCGACAAACCCACAGCCAATATCATATTGATTGGGCAAAACCTGGAAGCATTCCCTTTGAAATCTGGCACAAGACAAGGATGCCCTCTCTTGCCACTCCTATTCAATATAGTATTGGCAGTTCTAATGAGGGCAATCAGGCAAAAAAAAAGAAATAAAGCGTATTCAGATAGAAAGAGGGGAAGTCAAATTGTCTCTATTTGCAGATGACATGATTGTATATTTAGAAGACACCATCATCTCAGACCAAAATCTCCTGAAACTGATAAGCGACTTCAGCAAAGTCTCAAGATACAAAATCAATGTGCAGAAATCACAAGCATTTCTATACACCAATAACAAACAGAGAGCCAGATCAAAAATGAACTCCCATTCACAATTGCTACAAAGAGAATAAAATACCTAAGAATACAACTAACAAAGGACGTAAATGACCTATTCAAAGAGAACTAAAAACCCCTGCCCAATGAAATAAGAGAGGACACAAACAGATAGGAAAACATCCCATGCTCATGGTTGAGAAGAATCAACATCATAAAAATGGTCATACTGCCCAAGGTAATTTATAGATTCAATGCTATCCCCATCAAGCTTCCAATGACCTTCTTCACATAACTGGGAAAAACCACTTCAAACTTCGTATAGAACGAAATGAGAGCCCACATAGCTGAAACAATCCTAAGTGAAAAGAACAAAGCCTGAGGCATCACGCTGCCAGACTTCAAACTATACTACAAGGCCACGATAAACAAAACAGCATGGTACTTGTACCAAAACAGAGAAATAGACCAATGAAACAGAACAGAGGCCTCAGAAGCAACACCACACATCTACAATCATCTCATCTTTGACAAACCTGAGAAAAACAAGCAAAAGGGAAACGATTTCCTGCTTAATAAATGGTGTTGATAAAACTGGCTAACTGTGTGCAGAAAGCAGAAACTGGACCCCTTCCTGACACCTTACACTAAAATTAACTCCAAATGGAATAGAGACTTAAACATAAGACCTAACACCATAAAAACCCTAGAAGAAAACCTAGGCAAAACCATTCAGGACATAAGCATAGGCAAGGACTTCAGGGCTAAAATACAAAAAGCAATGACAACAAAAGTCATAATAGACAAATTGGATCTAATTAAACTCCAGAGCTTCTGTACAGCAAAGGAAGCAATCATTAGAGTGAACCAGCAGCCAACAGAATGGAAAAAAAAATTTTCAATCTACCCATCTGACAAAAGGCTAATATCCAGAATCTACAAAGAACTAAAACAGATTTACAATAAAAACACACACCAACCCTATCAAAAGTGGGTGAATGATATGAACAGACACTTTACAAAGGAAGACATCAATGGGGCCAAACATGAAAAAATGCTCGTCATCACTGGTCATTAGAGAAATGCAAATCAAAACCACATTGAGATACTCTCTCACACTAGTTAGAATGGCGGTCATTAAAAAATCTGGAGGCAGCAGATGCTCGAGAGGATGTGGAGAAATTGGAACACTTTTAGACTGTTGATGGGGGTGTAAATTAGTTCAACCATTGTGGAAGACAGTGTGGCAATTCCTCAGAGACCTAGAAATAGAAATACTATTTGATCCAACAATCCTATTACTGGGCATATACCCAAAGAATTATAAGTTGTTCTATTTTAAAGACACATGCACACATATGTTCACTTCTACACTGAACAAGAGCAAAGACCTGGAACCAACCTAAATGTCTATCATCGATAGACTGAATAAAGGAAATGTGGCACATATGCACCTTGGAATACTATGCAGCCATAAAAAATGATGAGTTCCTGTCCTTCATAGGGACATGGATAAATTTGGAAACCATCATTATCAGCAAACTGACACAAGAACAGAAAACCAAACACTGAATGTTATCACTCATAGGCAAGTGTTGAACAGTTAGAACATGTGGACACAGAAAGGGGAGCATCACACACTGCCATCAGTAGGAGGTGGCTAGGGGAGGGTCAGTAGGGGTGGGGAGGGTGGGGAGGGATAATGAGGGGAGAAATACCAGATATAGTTGATAGGGGGATGAAGGCAGCAAACCACCTTGCCATGTATGTACCTATGCAACAATCCTGCATGATCTGCATATGTACCCCAAAACCTAAATTACAATTTTTAAAAAAGGCAAAAAATAAAGAAAGAAAATGTAGCAATAAATTAAAAATAAATATTCCTAGGTACTTTTTTTTTAGCTATTGTAGATGGGAATGCATCTTAGTTTATGTTTTACAGCTAATTCATTGTTGGTATATAGAGATACTACTGATTTTGTTGACTTTGTGATGTTTGACAACGTCAAACATCATGATGTTTTAATGCTTGTTGACGTTTGTTGATGTTGACGTTGTGCCCTGCAACTTTACTGAATTAGTTTATCAGTTCTAAGAGTTCTTTCGGTGGAGTCTTCAGGTTTTCTATACATAACATTATGCTGTCTAAAAAGAAAGATAATTTAAATGTGTCTCTTCCAATTTAGATGCCTTTTATTTATTTCTCTGGTCTGATTACTCTGGTTAGGATTTTCAGTGCTGTTAAGTAAGAGTGGTGAAAGTGGGCATCCTTGTTCCAGTTGTTACAGAAAAATATTTTATTTTTTTCCAATCAATATTATGTAGGCTGTGGGTTTCTCATATGTGGCCTTTATTATGGTGAGGTATGTTCCATCTATACTTAATTTGTTGAAAGTTTTTATTATGAAGGGATGTTAAATTTTGGCAAATGCTTTTCCTGTATCTATTGACATAATTGTATGGCTTTTCACATGATGTACCACATTTATTAATTTGCATACATTGAAACATGTTTAGATTCCTGAAATTAATCCCACTAGATATGGTGTATTGTCTTTTTGATGTGTTGTTAGATTCATTTTGCTAATCTTTTATTGAGGGTTTTTGACTCTATATTTATAAAAATATTGGCCTATACATTTGGTCTTTTGTTTTGTTCTTTCTGGTTTTGGTATTAGGGTAATTCTTATAAAATGAGTTAGAAAGAATTTCTATCTCTTTAATGTTTTGGAATACCTTAAGAAAAATTTTGTTCGTTCTTCTTTATAAGTTAGTAGTTACAAATTAGTTTATAAAGTTATAAACTTCTTTATAAGTTAGTAATTCTTTATATGGAATTCACGTATCATTCCATTTACTTGTTGGGGGATTTTTATTATTGATTCAATCTTATTTCTTGTTATTGCTATGAACAGTTTCCTACCAATAGGAACACATTCAATATTTGTAGCTTATTGTGTCCAGTAATTTATTCATTTCTGCTGGGTTTTCCAATTTGTTGGCATATTGCTGTTCATTCACTCTAATGATTCTTTATATTTCTGTGGCATCAATTTAATTTTCCATTTTCATCTCTGGTTTTATTTATATGGGGCTGTTCTGTTTTTCTTATCCTAGCTAAGGATTTGCCTATTTTGTTTATATTTTCAAACAACCACCATTTTGTTTTTATGCCCCTTTCTATTGTTTTTAATTCTGAACTTTAATTCTGCTCTGATGTTTATTATTTATTTCTGTCTACTAATTTTGAGTTTGGTTTGTTACTAATTTTGCAATTTCTTTAAGTGTATCAGTAGATTGTTGATGTTTTCAATTTAAAATATTTTTACTTTTTTGATGTAAGAGGTCAGTCCTATAAACTTTCCTCTTAGCACTGCTTTTGCTGCATTTTAGTATGTTGGGATTCCATTTTCATTTCTTTCATTAAATTTTATTTTCTTCTGAAGGTTTTATTAACTCAATGGACATTCAGGAGTATGTTGTTTAATTTTAATTTTGTTGTGCAGTTTTCAAAGTTCTTCTGGTTATTAGTTTTTAATTTTACTCCATTGTGGTTTGAGAATATATTGAATGTAATTTTAATTTTTTCAAAAATTGTTGAGACTTGTTTGGTATTCTAACATATAATCTATCCTGAAGAATATTCCATGTGCTGAGGAGAAGAATGTGTATTTCTCAGATTTTGGGTGAAAGATTTGGACAAATGTCTTTTAGGTCCTTTTAGTTTAAAATGAAGTTTAAATTGAAAGTTTCATTGATGGTTTTTGGTCTAGATGATCTGTCCAATGGTGATAGTGGGGTGGCAAATTCTCTGACTACTATTGTATTTTAATCTATGTCTTCCTTTTTAGGTAATAATATTTGCTTTATATATCTGGGTACACTAGTGTTGAATATATATTTGTTTCAAATTCTTATATTCTGCTGAATTTATCATTTTATATAATCACCTACTTTCTTTTTACTATTTTTGATTTAACATCTGTTTTATCTAAATATAGCTACTCCTACTCACTTTTGGTTTTCACTTGCATGAAATGTTTTTTTCATCCCTTTATTTTTAGTCTTTATGTGACTTTAGAGGTGAGACGAGTTTACTTTAAGTAGCATATTGTTGGGTTACGGCTTTTATATTCATTCAGCCACCCTATAACTTTTAGGTGTAAAATGTAATCTATTTACATTTTCAAGGTTATTATTGATATGTGAGGGCTTATTCTTGCCATTTTATTAATTACTGTTTGTTTATGTGTCCTTCAGTCCTTTCTTTTTCTTTTGTTTTTCATCATTGTAGTTTGGTGGTTTTCTGCAGTTGTAATATTTGAGTTCTATATCTCCCTTATTTATGTGTTTGCTCTACCAGGGTATTTTATATTTTCATGATGGTAAATAACATCATTTCATTTTCCAGGTATAGGGCTACACTTAGCATTTCTTGTAGGGCTGATTTAGTGCTTATGAATTCCTTCAGATTTTGTTCATTTGGCAAGAATTGTATTTCTCCTTCATTTTTGAAAGGAAGTTTTACTGGCTATAGTATTCTTTTTTTCTTTTTTTTAATGAATCTAGCAATGTTTATTTATATTACTGCAAATGTGACTTTAAAAGAAACTCTATTTTATTGAATATCTCAATTGTGTGTCTGAGTGACAGTAGAAATATAATACAAATAATGCAGTGTAGTCTGTGTAGCTTAAAGCTGAAATTATAAATATTTTCTTTTTAATTTTTATTGCATTATAGGTTTTGGGGTACATGTGCAGAACGTGCAAGATAGTTGCATAGGTACTCACATGGCAGTGTGTTTTGCTGCCTTCCTCCCCCTCACCCACACTTGGTATTCATCCCCAGGCTATCCCCCCAGCCCCCCCCCGCTGTCCCTCCCCCATTTCCCCCAACAGTCCCCAGTGTATAGTAGACCGCCTCTCTGTGTCCATGTGTTCTCATTTTTCTCACCCGCCTATGAGTGCGTATATGCGGTATTTCTTTTTCTGTTCTTGTGTCAGTTTGCTGAGAATGATGTTCTCCAGATTCATCCATGTCCCTACAAAGGACACAAACTCATCATGTCTGATTGCTGCATAATATTCCATGGTGTATATGTGCCACATTTTCCCAGTCCAGTCTATCATCGATGGGCATTTGGGTTGGTTCCAGGTCTTTGCTATTGTAAACAGTGCTGCAATGAACATTCGTGTGCATGTGTCCTTATAGTAGAACGATTCACAGTCTTTTGGATAGATACCCAGTAATGGGATTGCTGGGTCAAATGGAATTTCTATTTCTAGGTCCCTGAGGAATCGCCACACTGTCTTCCACAATGGTTGAACTAATTTACACTCCCACCAACAGTGTAAGAGTGTTCCTATTTCTCCACATCCTCTCCAGCATCTGCTGTCTCCAGATTTTTTAATGATTGCCATTCTAACTGGTGTGAGATGATATCTCAATGTGGTTTTGATTTGCATCTCTCTAATGACCAATGATGATGAGCACTTTTTCATATGTTTGTTGGCCTCATGTATGTCTTCTTTTGTAAAGTGTCTGTTCATATCCTTTGCCCATTTTTGAATGGGCTTGTTTGTTTTATTTCTGTAAATCTGTTTGAGTTCTTTGTAAATTCTGGATATCAGCCCTTTGTCAGATGCGTAAACTGCAAAGATTTTTTCCCATTCTGATGGTTGTCGATTCACTCTAGTGACTGTTTCTTTTGCCGTGCAGAAGCTGTGGAGTTTGATTAGGTCCCATTTGTCTATTTTGGCTTTTGTTGCCAAGGCTTTTGGTGTTTTGTTCATGAAGTCCTTGCCTACTCCTATGTCCTGAACGGTTTTGCCTAGATTTTCTTCTAGGGTTTTTATGGTGTCAGGTCTTACATTTAAGTCTTTAATCCATCTGGAGTTAATTTTAGTGTAAGGTGTCAGGAAGGGGTCCAGTTTCTGCTTTCTGCACATGGCTAGCCAGTTTTCCCAACACCATTTATTAAATAGGGAATCATTTCCCCATTGCCTGTTTTTGTCTGGTTTATCAAAGATGATATGGTTGTAGATATGTTGTGTTGCCTCCGATGTTTCTGTTCTGTTCCATTGGTCTATATCTCTGTTTTGGTACCAGTACCATGCTGTTTTGATTACTGTAGCCTTGTAGTATAGTTTGAAGTCTGGTAGCGTGATGCCTCCCGCTGTGATCTTTTTGCTTAGAATTGACTTGGCTATGCGGGCTCTTTTTTGGTTCAATATGAAATTCATGGTGGTTTTTTCCAGTTCTATGAAGAAATTCAATGGTAGTTTGATGGGGGTAGCATTGAATGTGTAAATTACTTTGGGAAGTATAGCCATTTTCACAATATTGATTCTTCCTAACCACGAACATGAAACATTTCTCCATCTGTTTGTGTCCTCTCTTATTTCGTTGAGCAGGTGTTTGTAGTTTTCCTTAAAGAGGTCCCTTACATTCCTAGTGAGTTGTATTCCTAGGTATTTTATTTTCTTTGTAGCGATTGTCAATGGCAGTTCGTTCTTAATTTGGTTCTCTTTAAGTCTGTTATTGGTGTATAGGAATGCTTGTGATTTTTGAACATTGATTTTATATCCTGAGACCTTGCTGAAGTTGCTTATCAGTTGCAGGAGCTTTTGGGCTGAGGTGATGGGGTCTTCTAGGTATACTATCATGTCGTCTGCAAATAGAGACAATTTGGCTTCCACCTTTCCTATTTGAATACCCTTTATTTCTTTTTCTTGCCTGATTGCTCTGGCTAGAACTTCCAGTACTATGTTGAATAGAAGTGGTGAGAGAGGGCATCCTTGTCTAGTGCCGGATTTCAAAGGGAATGCTTCCAGTTTTTGCCCATTAAGTATGATATTGGCTGTTGGTTTGTCTTAAATAGCTTTTATTACTTTGAGATATGTTCCATCAATACCAAGTTTATTGAGGGTTTTTAGCATAAAGGGCTGTTGAATTTTGTCAAATGCCTTCTCTGCGTCAATTGAGATAATCATGTGGTTTTTGTTTTTGCTTCTGTTTATGTGGTGAATTACATTTATAGACTTGGGTATGTTGAAACAGCCTTGCATGCCTGGGATGAATCCTACTTGATCATGATGGATAAGTTTTTTAATGTGCTGTTGCAATCGATTTGCCAGTATTTTATTGAAGATTTTTGCATCTATGTTCATCATGGATATTGGCCTGAAGTTTTCTTTTCTTGTTGAGTCTCTGCCAGGTTTTGGTATCAGGATGATGTTGGTCTCATAAAATGATTTGGGAAGGGTTCCCTCTTTTTGGATTATTTGGAATAGTTTCAGAAGGAATGGTACCAGATCCTCTTTGTGTGTCTGGTAGAATTCAGCTGTGAACCCATCTGGACCTGGGCTTTTTTTGTGTGGTAGGCTCTTAATTGCTGCCTCAACTTCTGACCTTGTTATTGGTCTATTCATAGTTTCGGCTTCCTCCTGGTTTAGGCTTGGGAGGACACAGGCATCCAGGAATTTATCCATTTCTTCCTGATTTACTAGTTTGTGTGCATAGAGTTGTTTGTAGTATTCTCTGATGATGGTTTGAATTTCTGTGGAATCTGTGGTGATTTCCCCTTTATCATTTTTTATTGCATCAATTTGGTTGTTCTCTCTTTTCTTTTTTATCAGTCTGGCTAGTGGTCTGTCTATTTTGTTGATCTTTTCAAAAAACCAGCTCTTAGATTTGTTGATTTTTTGAAGGGTTTTTCTTGTCTCTATCTCCTTCAGTTCTGCTCTGATCTTAGTTATTTCTTGTCTTCGGCTAGGTTTTGAGCTTTTTTGATCTTGCTCCTCTAGCTCTTTCAATTTTGACGATAGGGTGTCAATTTAGGATCTCTCCACTTTTCTCATGTGGGCACTTATTGCTATATATTTTCCTCTACGGACTGCTTTAAATGTGTCCCAGAGATTCTGGTACGTCGTGTCTTCGTTCTCGTTGGTTTCAAAGAACTTCTTTATTTCTGCCTTCATTTCATTGTTTATCCAATCAACATTCAAGAGCCAGTTGTTTAGTTTCCATGAAGCTGTGCGGTTCTGAGTTATTTTCTGAATTCTGAGTTCCAACTTGATTGCACTATGGTCTGAGAGACTGTTTGTTATGATTTCCGTTGTTTTGCATTTGCTGAGGAGTGCTTTACTTCCAATTATGTGGTCAGTTTTGGAGTAGGTGTGATGTGGTGCTGAGAAGAATGTATATTCTGTGGATTTGGGGTGGAGAGTTCTGTAAATGTCTATCAGGTTTGCTTGTTCCAAGTCTGAGTTCAAGTCCTGGATATCCTTGTTAATTTTCTGTCTGGTTGATCTGTCTGATATTGACAGTGGAGTGTTAAAGTCTCCCACTATTATTGTGTGGGAGTCTAAGTCTCTTTGTAAGTCATTAAGAACTTGCCTTATATATCTGGGTGCTCCTACATTGGGTCCATATATATTTAGAATCATTAGCTCTTCTTGTTGTATCGATCCTTTTACCATTATGTAGTGACCTTCTTTGTCCCTTTTGAACTTTGTTGCTTTAAAGTCTATTTTATCAGAGATGAGAATTGCAACTCCTGCTTTTTTTTGCTCTCCATTTGCTTGATAAATCTTCCTCCATCCTTTTATTTTGAGCCTTTGTGTATCTTTGTGTGTGAGGTGGGTTTCCTGAATACAGCACACTGATGGGTTTTGGTTTTTTATCCAATTTGCCAGTCTGTGTCTTTTGATTGGTGCATTTAGCCCATTTACATTCAGGGTTAATATTGTTATGTGTGAATTTGATACTGCCATTTTGATGCTATCTGGCTGTTTTGCCCATTGGTTCATGTACATTCTTCATTTTGTTGATGGTCTTTAGCATTTGGTATGCTTTTAGGATGGCTGGAACTGGTTGTTTCTTTCTATGTGTAGTGCCTCTTTCAGGAGCTTTTGTAATGCAGGCCTAGTGGTGACAAAATCTCTGAGTACTTGCTTGTTCGTGAAGGATTTTATTTTTCCTTCACTTATGAAGCTCAGTTTGGCTGGATATGAAATTCTGGGTTGAAAGCTCTTTTCTTTAAGGATGTTGAATATTGGCCCCCACTCTCTTCTGGCTTGTAGAGTCTCTGCCGAGAGATCTGCTGTGAGTCTGATGGGCTTCCCTTTGTGGGTGACCTGACCTTTGTCTCTGGCTGCCCTAAGTATTTTCTCCTTCGTTTCAACCCTGGTGAATCTGACGATTATATGCCTTGGGGTTGCTCTTCTTGCGGAGTATCTTTGTGGTGTTCTCTGTATTTCCTGGAGTTGAGTATTGACCTGTCTTGCTAGGTTGGGGAAATTTTCCTGGATAATATCCTGAAGAGTGTTTTCCAGCTTAGATTCATTCTCTTGATCACATTCTGGTACACCTATCAAACGTAGGTTGGGTCTCTTCACATAGTCCCACATTTCTTGGAGATTTTGTTCATTCCTTTTTGTGCTTTTTTCTTTAATCTTGGTTTCACGTTTTATTTCATTGAGTTGATCTTCAATTTCTGATATTCTTTCTTCTGCTTGGTCAATTCGGCTGTTGAAACTTGTGCATGCTTCACGAAGTTCTCGTGTTGTGTTTTTCAGCTCCTTCAATTCATTCATATTCCTCTCTAAGTTTTCCATTCTTGTTATCAATTCCTCGAATTTTTTTTCAAATCTTTTTTCAAGGTTCTTAGTTTCTTTGCACTGATTTAGAACATGTTCTTTTAGCTCAATGAAGTTTCTCATTATCCACTTTCTGAAGTCTGATTTCGTCATTTCGTCACACTCATTCTCTGTCCAGCTTTGTTCCGTTGCTGGTGAGGAGTTTTGGTCCTCTGTAGGAGGTGAGGTGTTTTGGTTTCGGGTGTTTTCCTCCTTTTTGCGCTGGTTTCTTCCCATCTTTATGGATTTATCCGCCTGTCGTCTTTGTAGTTGCTGATTTTTCAATTGGGTCTCTGTGTGGATGCTGAGATTGTTGATGATGAAGTATTTCTGTTACTTAGTTTTCCTTCTAGTGGTCTAGCCCCTCTGCTGTATGAGTTCTGAGGTCCACTCCAGGCCCTGTTTGTCTGGAGTATACCTGTAGCAGCTGTGGAAGAGTGAGGGATGATACCAGTTTCTTCTTCTGCTGTCTTTGTTCCAGAATGATGCCCGCCAAATGTCGGTCTGATTAGTCCTTTTTTTGCGGTGACTCTTTGGATATACAGGGGTCAGGGAGCTGCTTAAGGAGACGGTTTGTGCTTTATAGTAGCTCCAGTGCTGAGCTGTGAGCTCCGTTGTTCATTCAGTGTTGTTGGGAGGTTGTTTATGTCTGCTGTAATAGAACTCATAAAACACCACCCTTTTATTCCCCCCCCTTATATGCACTGTTTCAGGGAGTTGGGGCTTTCTTTATGAATATCTGTTGCACTGTCCTGCCCCACTAGGCGGCAGTCTATTCACTATTTGCCTGCCGGGGCTCTGACCCACTAGCGTGGTTCTGCCCTGTTGCTGCTGGGCTCCCTTCTGCTGTGGAGAGCTCCCATCTCCTGGGAGTCTCTCTGTTATGGCAGGTTGCCTCGGCAACGGCAGGCTGCTTCGGCCCTGGGCGGTACTTCAATAGGGGCGGATTGTGTCAGCGGTGGTGGACGCCCCTCCCTCACCGGGCTGCACCGTCCTAGATGCCGGCAGCAAAACTCTCAGCGCCAAGCGTCTCCAGTCATTGCCCTGCTTGTCCCTGTGAGGGTGGGACTCGCTGAGCCCAATTACCCAGCTCCCTGCCTCAGAGTCCGTCCTCTCTCTCTCTCCCTCCCTCTCCACGAGCTTAAAGTTCAACTCTCTCACTGGCGCCCCAGGAGCCTGCCAATAGGGCACTGGGATCCGTGGGATCTCCCATGCCGCTGCCCACTTCACCGGCTCATATCACGCTTCCCAGGAAACTCCCAGGAAACTCCTGGTCTGGCTCACTGTCCAAGTCCCGTTCAATCAGATGGACGCGCCAATCTGCCCTTCAAACTCTCAGATTGCTGGTTTAACAGGGCACCCAGACCAGTGAGTTCCGTGCCGGGTCCTGCTGCGGCGCCGGCTGAAGTGGCGCCGACCGAAGCGGCCGCGCCAGAGGGCTGTGTTAGCCGGTTTTACTTTACTAGCGTCCTGTGGGACGTTCAACGCTCTGTGGGCTAGAAAAGTCCATCCGAGGGAGGGAGGCAAGATGGCGTCGTAGAGGTGACTCAGGATTGCAGCTCTCGGTGAAGGCGCAGAGGGTGAGTCCTAGCCGCATTCTCGGATGTTTCTTTTATGCCCACAGAGCGTTGAAAGTCCCAGGTGTGGGAGAGACACGGGACGCTAGCAGCCGGCTAACGCAACCGGCTCCCGCCGCCTCTTCGGCCGGCGCCGCAGCGGGACCCGGCGCGGAACTCACTGGTCTGGGTGCCCTGTTAAACCGGCAATCTGAGATTTGGAAGGGCAGATTGGCATGTCCATCTGATTGAACTGGACTTGGACAATGAGCCAGACCAGGAGTTTCCTGGGAAGCGTGATCTGAGCCGGGGTAGTGGGCAGCGGCACGGGAGATCGCACGGATCCCAGTGCCCTATCGGCAGGCTCCTGGGGCGCCAGTGAGAGAGTCGACCTTTCAGCTTGGGGAGAGGAAGAGAGAGAGAGAGAGAGGACGGACTCTGAGGCAGGGAGCAGGGTGATCGGGCTCGGCGGGTCCCACGCTCACGGGGACAAGCAGGGCGGCGACTGGAGGCGCTTGGGGCTGAGAGTTTTGTTGCCGGCATTTAGGACGGTGCAGCCCAGTCAGGGAGGGGCGTCCACCATTCATGACAAAGTGCACCCCCACTTAAGTACCGCCCAGGACTGACGCAGCCTGCCGTTGCCGAGGCAACCTGCCATAACAGAGTCCACCGGGCCGCAACAGGGCGGACCCGCCTTAGGAGGTCAGAGCCCCGGCAGGCAAATAGTGAATAGACTGCCACCTAGTGGGGCAGGACAGTGCAACAGATACTCATAAAGAAAGCCCCAACTCCCTGAGACAGAGCATCTAAGGGTGAAAAAAAAAAAAAAAAAGAGTGGTGTTTTATGAGTTCTATTGCAGCAGACATAACCTCCCAACAACCCTGAATGAACAACGGAGCTCACAGCTCAGCACTGGAGCTCCTATAAAGCACAGACTGTCTCCTCAAGCAGCTCCCTGACCTCTGTATATCCAAGGAGTCACCCCAGAAAAGGACTAATCAGACTGACATTTGGCTGGCATCATTCTGGAACAAGGGCAGCAGAAAAAGAAACTGATATCATCCCTCACTGTTCTGCAGCTGCTGCAGGTATACCCCAGACAAGCAGGGCCTGGAGTGGACCTCAGCACTCATACAGCAGAGAGGATAGATCATTAGAGGGAAAACTAAGTAACAGAAATACTTCATCATCAACAATCTCAGTGTCCACACAGAGACCCAATTGAAAAATCAGCCACTACTAAGACAACAGGCGGATAAATCCATAAAGATGGGAAGAAACCAGCGCAAAAAGGAGGAAAGCACCCGAAACCAAAACACCTCACCTCCAAAAAAGGACCAAAACTCCTCACCAGCAAGGGAACAAAGCTGGACGGAGAATGAATGTGACGAAATGACGGAATCAGACTTCAGAAAGTGGATAATGAGAAACTTCAGTGAGCTAAAGGAACATGTTCTAAACCAGTGCAAAGAAACTAAGAACCTTGAAAAAAGATTTGAAAAAAGATTCGAGGAATTGATAACGAGAATGGACAACTTAGAGAGGAATATGAATGAATTGAAGGAGCTGAAAAACTCAACACGAGAACTTCGCGAAGCATGCACAAGTATCAAGAGCCGAATTGACCAAGCAGAAGAAAGAATATCAGAAGTTGAAGATCAACTCAATGAAATAAAACGAGAAACCAAGATTAAAGAAAAAAGCACAAAAAGGAATGAACAAAATCTCCAAGAAATGTGGGACTATGTGAAGAGACCCAACCTACGTTTGATAGGTGTACCAGAAAGTGACGAAGAGAATGAATCCAAGCTGGAAAACACTCTTCAGGATATTATCCAGGAAAATTTCCCCAACCTAGCAAGACAGGTCAATACTCAACTCCAGGAAATACAGAGAACACCACAAAGATACTCTGCAAGAAGAGCAACCCCAAGGCACATAATCGTCAGATTCACCAGGGTTGAAACAAAGGAGAAAATCCTAAGGGCAGCCAGAGAGAAAGGTCGGGTCACCCACAAAGGGAAGCCCATCAGACTCACAGAAGATCTCTCAGCAGAGACTCTACAAGCCAGAAGAGAGTGGGGGCCAATATTCAACATCCTTAAAGAAAAGAGCTTTCAACCCAGAATTTCATATCCAGCGAAACTGGGCTTCATAAGTGAAGGAAAAATAAAATCCTTCACGAACAAGCAAGTACTCAGAGATTTTGTCACCACTAGGCCTGCTTTACAAGAGCTCCTGAAAGAGGCACTACACATAGAAAGAAACAACCAGTTCCAGCCATTCTAAAAGCATACCAAATGCTAAAGACCATCAACAAAATGAAGAATGTACATGAACCAACGGGCAAAACAGCCAGCTAGCATCAAAATGGCAGTATCAAATTCACACATAACAATATTAACCCTGAATGTAAATGGGCTAAATGCACCAATCAAAAGACACAGACTGGCAAATTGGATAAAAAACCAAAACCCATCGGTGTGCTGTATCCAGGAAACCCACCTCACATGCAAAGATACACAAAGGCTCAAAATAAAGGGATGGAGGAAGATTTACCAAGCAAATGGAGAGCAAAAAAAAGCAGGAGTTGCAATTCTCATCTCTGATAAAATAGACTTTAAAGTAACAAAGATCAAAAGGGACAAAGAAGGTCATTACATAATGGTAAAAGGATCGATACAACAAGAAGAGATAACGATTCTAAATATATATGGACCCAATGTAGGAGCACCCAGATATATAAGGCAAGTTCTTAATGACTTACAAAGGGACTTAGACTCCCACACAATAATAGTGGGAGACTTTAACACTCCACTGTCAATAGCAGACAGATCAACCAGACAGAAAATTAACAAGGATATCCAGGACTTGAACTCAGACCTGGAACAAGCAAACCTGATAGACATTTACAGAACTCTCCACCCCAAATCCACAGAATATACATTCTTCTCAGCACCACATCACACCTACTCCAAAATTGACCACATAATTGGAAGTAAAGCACTCCTCAGCAAATGCAAAACAACGGAAATCATAACAAACAGTCTCTCAGACCATAGTGCAATCAAGTTGGAACTCAGAATTCAGAAAATAACTCAGAACCGCACAGCTTCATGGAAACTGAACAACTGGCTCTTGAATGTTGATTGGATAAACAATGAAATGAAGGCAGAAATAAAGAAGTTCTTTGAAACCAATGAGAATGAAGACACAACGTACCAG
This sequence comes from Saguinus oedipus, assembly GCA_031835075.1. Lineage (NCBI taxonomy): Eukaryota > Metazoa > Chordata > Mammalia > Primates > Cebidae > Saguinus > Saguinus oedipus. The sequence continues at coordinate 75,482,808 of CM063191.1, read as the reverse complement.
AATCTCTGGGACACATTTAAAGCAGTCTGTAGAGGAAAATATATAGCAATAAGTGCCCAGATGAGAAGAGTGGAGAGATCCAAAATTGACACCCTATCGTCAAAATTGAAAGAGCTAGAGGAGCAAGATCAAAAAAGCTCAAAACCTAGCCGAAGACAAGAAATAACTAAGATCAGAGCAGAACTGAAGGAGATAGAGACAAGAAAAACCCTTCAAAAAATCAATAAATCTAAGAGCTGGTTTTTCGAAAAGATCAACAAAATAGACAGACCACTAGCCAGACTGATAAAAAAGAAGAGAGAGAACAACCAAATAGATGCAATAAAAAACGATAAAGGGGAAATCACCACAGATTCCACAGAAATTCAAACCATCATCAGAGAATACTACAAACAACTCTATGCACATAAACCAGTAAATCAGGAAGAAATGGATAAATTCCTGGATGCCTGTGTCCTCCCAAGCCTAAACCAGGAGGAAGCCGAAACTATGAATAGACCAATAACAAGGTCTGAAGTTGAGGCAGCAATTAAGAGCCTACCACACAAAAAAAGCCCAGGTCCAGATGGGTTCACAGCCGAATTCTACCAGACACACAAAGAGGATCTGGTACCATTTCTTCTGAAACTATTCCAAATAATCCAAAAAGAGGGAACCCTTCCCAAATCATTTTATGAGACCAACATCATCCTGATACCAAAACCTGGCAGAGACTCAACAAGAAAAGAAAACTTCAGGCCAATATCCATGATGAACATAGATGCAAAAATCTTCAATAAAATACTGGCAAACCGATTGCAACAGCACATTAAAAAACTTATCCATCATGATCAAGTAGGATTTATCCCGGGGATGCAAGGCTGGTTCAACATACGCAAGTCTATAAATGTAATTCACCACATAAACAGAAGCAAAAACAAAAACCACATTATTATCTCAATTGATGCAGAGAAGGCATTTGACAAAATTCAACAGCCCTTTATGCTAAAAACCCTCAATAAACTTGGTATTGATGGAACATATCTCAAAGTAATAAAAGCTATTTATGACAAACCAACAGCCAATATCATACTTAACGGGCAAAAACTGGAAGCATTCCCTTTGAAATCTGGCACTAGACAAGGATGCCCTCTCTCACCACTTCTATTCAACATAGTACTGGAAGTTCTAGCCAGAGCAATCAGGCAAGAAAAAGAAATAAAGGGTATTCAAATAGGAAAGGTGGAAGCCAAATTGTCTCTATTTGCAGACGACATGATAGTATACCTAGAAGACCCCATCACCTCAGCCCAAAAGCTCCTGCAACTGATAAGCAACTTCAGCAAAGTCTCAGGATATAAAATCAATGTTCAAAAATCACAAGCATTCCTATACACCAATAACAGACTTAAAGAGAACCAAATCAAGAACGAACTGCCATTCACAATTGCTACAAAGAAAATAAAATACCTAGGAATACAACTCACTAGGAATGTAAGGGACCTCTTTAAGGAAAACTACAAACAACTGCTCAATGAAATAAGAGAGGACACAAACAGATGGAGAAACATTCCATGTTCGTGGTTAGGAAGAATCAATATCGTGAAAATGGCTATACTGCCCAAAGTAATTTACACAATCAATGCTATCCCCATCAAACTACCATTGAATTTCTTCACAGAACTGGAAAAAACCACCATGAATTTCATATGGAACCAAAAAAGAGCCCGCATAGCCAAGTCAATTCTAAGCAAAAAGAACACAGCGGGAGGCATCACGCTACCAGACTTCAAACTATACTACAAGGCTACAGTAATCAAAACAGCATGGTACTGGTACCAAAACAGAGATATAGACCAATGGAACAGAACAGAGGCATCGGAGGCAACACAACACATCTACAACCATATTATCTTTGATAAACCAGACAAAAACAGGCAATGGGGAAAGGATTCCCTATTTAATAAATGGTGTTGGGAAAACTGGCTAGCCATGTGCAGAAAGCAGAAATTGGACCCCTTCCTGACACCTTACACTAAAATTAACTCCAGATGGATTAAAGACTTAAACGTAAGACCCGACACCATAAAAACCCTAGAAGAAAATCTAGGCAAAACCATTCAGGACATAGGAGTAGGCAAGGACTTCATGAACAAAACTCCCAAAGCATTGGCAACAAAAGCCAAAATAGACAAATGGGACCTAATCAAACTCCACAGCTTCTGCACAGCAAAACAAACAGTCACTAGAGTGAATTGGCAACCATCAGAATGGGAAAAAATCTTTGCAGTTTACGCATCCGACAAAGGGCTGATATCCAGAATTTACAAAGAACTCAAACAGATTTACAGGAAAAAAACAAACAAGCCCATTCAAAAATGGGCAAAGGATATGAATAGAAACTTTACGAAAGCAGACATACATGAGGCCCGCAAACATATGAAAAAGTGCTCATCGTCATTTGTCATTAGAGAGATGCAAATCAAAACCACATTGAGATACCATCTCACACCAGTTAGAATGGCGATCATTAAAAAATCTGGAGACAGCAGATGCTGGAGAGGATGTGGAGAAATAGGAACACTCTTACACTGTTGGTGGGAGTGTAAATTAGTTCAACCATTGTGGAAGACAGTGTGGCGATTCCTCAGGGACCTAGAAATAGAAATTCCATTTGACCCAGCAATCCCATTACTGGGTATCTATCCAAAGGATTATAAATCGTTCTACTATAAGGACACATGCACACGAATGTTCATTGCAGCACTGTTTACAATAGCAAAGACCTGGAACCAACCCAAATGCCCAACGATGATAGACTGGACTGGGAAAATGTGGCACATATACACCATGGAATATTATGCAGCAATCAAAAATGATGAGTTTGTGTCCTTTGTAGGGACATGGATGAATCTGGAGAACATCATTCTCAGCAAACTGACACAAGAACAGAAAAAGAAATACCGCATATACTCGCTCATAGGCGGGTGAGAAAAATGAGAACATGTGGACACAGAGAGGCAGTCTACTATACACTGGGGACTGTTGGGGGGAATGGGGGAGGGACAGCAGGGGGGGGCTGGGGGTGATAGCCTGGGGATGAATACCAAGTGTGGGTGAAGGGGAGGAAAGCAGCAAAGCACACTGCCATGTGTGTACCTATGCAACTATCTTGCTCGTTCTGCACATGTACCCCCAAACCTATAATGCAATAAAAAAAAAAAAATAAAAAAAAATAAAAAAAAAAGAAAAGTCCATCCGAGAATGCGGCTAGGACTCACCCTCTGCGCCGTCACTGAGAGCTGCAATCCTGAGTCGCTTCTACGATGCCATCTTGCCGGGTCTCCGGCTATAGTATTCTTGGCCAATTTTTTTTTTTTTTAACTTCAGCAACTTAAATATATCATACCTTTCATAGCATGTAATGTTTTTGCTGAAAAAATACACTGTCTGATGGGAATTCCTTCATTTGTAATTTTATGCTTTTCTCTTGCTTTTATTATAATTCTCTCTTTGTCTTTGACTTTTGAAAATTTGTCTATAAGGTGATGTAGAAATGACCTTTGTAGGTTGAATCTATTTGTGAGTATACTTTGAGGCTCCAATATCTGGATTTCTCTATCTCTTGCAAGATTTAGAAGTTTTCTTGAGGCAGCAATTAAGAGCCTACCACACAAAAAAAATCCCAGGTCCAGATGTGTTCACAGCCGAATTCTACCAGACACAAAAAGAGGAGCTGGTACCATTCCTTCTGAAACTCTTCCAAATAATGCAAAAAGAGGGAATCCTTCCCAATTCATTTTATGAAACCAACATCATCCTGATACCCAAACCTGGCAGAAACTCAACAAGAAAAGAAAACTTCAGGTCAATATCCATGATGAAAATAGATGCAAAAATCTTCAATAAAATATTGGCAAGCTGATTGCAACAGCACATCAAAAAGCTTATCCATCATGATCAAGTAAGATTCATCCCGGGGATGCAAGTCTGGTTCAACATATGGAAGTCTATAAATGTAATTCACCACATAAACAGAAGCAAAAACAAAAACCACATGATTATCTCAATTGATGCAGAGGAGGCCTTTGACAAAATTCAACAGTGTTTCATGCTAAAAAACCTCAATAAACTTGGTATTGATGGAACATATCTCAAAGTAATAAAAGCTATTTATGACAAACCAACAGCCAATATCATACAGAATGGGCAAAAACTGGAAGCATTCCCTTTGAAATCCGGCACTAGACAACGATGCCTTCTCTCACCACTCCTATTCAATATGGTACTGGAAGTTCTAGCCAAAGAAATTAGGCAAGAAAAAGAAATAAAGTGTATTCGAATAGGAAAGGAGGAAGCCAAATTGTCTCTATTTGCACATGACATGATAGTATACCTAAAAGACCCCATCGCCTCAGCCCAAAAACTCCTGAAACTGGTAAGCAACTTCAGCAAAGTCTCAGGATATAAAATCAATGTGCAAAAATCACAAGCATTCCTATACACCAATAACAGACTTAAAGAGAAGCTAATCAAGAACAAACTTCCATTCACAATTGCTACAAAGAAAATAAAATACCTAGGAATACACCTTACAAGAAACGTAAGGGACCTCTTCAAGGAAAACTACAAACCACTGCTCAAGGAAATAAGAGAGGACACAAACAGATGGAGAAACATTTCATGTTAATGGTTAGGAAGGAGGGGAGGAGGCAAGATGGCGTGGTAGAGGCGATTCAGGATTGCAGCTCTCAGTGAAGGCGCAGAGGGTGAGTCCTAGCCGCATTCTCGGATGTTCCTTTGATGCCGACAGAGCGTTGAAAGTCCCAGGTGTGGGAGAGACACGGGACCCTAGCGCAGCCAGCTAGCGCAGCTGGCTCCTGCCACCTCTTCGGCCAGCGCCGCAGCGGGACCCGGCGTGGAACTCACTGGTCTGGGTGCCCTGTTAAACCGGCAATCAGAGATTTGGAAGGGCAGATTGGCATGTTCATCTGATTGAACGGGACTTGGACAATGAGCCAGACCAGGAGTTTCCTGGGAAGCGTGATCTAAGCCGGGGTAGTGGGCAGTGGCACGGGAGATCGCACGGATCCCAGTGCCCTATCGGCAGGCTACTGGGGCGTCAGTGAGAGAGTCAGCCTTTCAGCTTGGGGAGAGGAAGAGAGAGAGAGAGAGGACGGACTCTGAGGCAGGGAGCTGGGTGATCGGGCTCGGCGGGTCCCACGCTCATGGGGACAAGCAGGGTGGCGACTGGAGATGCTTGGGGCTGAGAGTTTTGCTAAGGGCAGCCAGAGAGAAAGGTCGGGTCACCCACAAAGGGAAGCCCATCAGACTCACAGCAGATCTCTCGGCAGAGACTCTACAAGCCAGAAGAGAGTGGGGGCCAATATTCAACATCCTTAAAGAAAAGAGCTTTCAACCCAGCATTTCATATCCAGCCAAACTGAGCTTCATAAGTGAAGGAAAAATAAAAGCCTTCACGAACAAGCAAGTACTCAGAGATTTTGTTACACTAGGCCTGCTTTACAAGAGCTCCTGAAAGAGGCACTACACATAGAAAGAAACAACCAGTTCTAGCCATCCTAAAAGCACCAAATGCTAAAGACTATGAACAAAATGAAGAATCTACATGAACCAACGGGCAAAACAGCCAGCTAGCATCAAAATGGCAGTATCAAAATCACACATAACAATATTAACCCTGAATGTAAATGGGCTAAATGCACCAAACAAAAAACACAGACTGGCAAATTGGAGAAAAAACCAAAACCCATCAGTATGCTGTATCCAGGAAACCCACCTCACACGCAAAGATACACAAAGGCTCAAAAGAAAAGGATGGAGGAAGATTTACCAAGCAAATGGAGAGCAAAAAAAAAAGCAAGAGTTGCAATTCTCATCTCTGATAAAATAGACTTTAAAGCAACAAAGATCAAAAGGGACAAAGAAGGTCATTATATAATGGTAAAAGGATCGATATGACAAGAAGAGCTAACGATTCTAAATATATATGGACCCAATATAGGAGCACCCAGATATCCAAGGCAAGTTCTTAATGACTTACAAAGAGACGTAGACTCCCACACAATAATAGTGGGAGAATTTAACACTCCACTCTCAATAGCAGACAGATCAACCAGACAGAAAATTAACAAGGATATCCAGGACTTGAACTCAGACCTGGAACAAGCAAACCTGATAGACATTTATAGAACTCTCCACCCCAAATCCACAGAATACACATTCTTCTCAGCACCACATCACACCTACTCCAAAATTGACCACATAATTGGAAGTAAAGCACTCCTCGGTAAATGCAAAACAAGTGAAATCATAACAAACAGTCTCTCAGACCATAGTGCAATCAAGTTGGAACTCAGAATTCAGAAAATAAATCAGAACCGCACAGCTTCATGGAAACTGAACAACTGGCTCTTGAATGTTGATTGGATAAACAATGAAATGAAGGCAGAAATAAAGAAGTTCTTTGAAACCAACGAGAATGAAGAAACAACGTACCAGAAACTCTGGGACACATTTAAAGCAGTCTGTAGAGGAAAATATATAGCAATAAGTGCCCAGATGAGAAGAGTGGAGAGATCCAAAATTGACACCCTATCATCAAAATTGAAAGAGCTAGAGGAGCAAGATCAAAAAAGCTCAAAACCTAGCCAAAGACAAGAAATAACTAAGATCAGAGCAGAACTGAAGGAGATAGAGACAAGAAAAATCCCTCAAAAAATCAATAAATCTAAGAGCTGGTTTTTTGTAAAGATCAACAAAATAGACCACTAGCCAGACTGATAAAAAAAAAAGAGAGAACAACCAAATAGATGCAATAAAAAATAATAAAGGGGAAATCACCACAGATTCCACAGAAATTCAAACCATCATCAGAGAATACTACAAACAACTCTTTGCACACAAACTAGTAAATCAGGAAGAAATGGATAAATACCTGGATGCCTGTGTCCTCCCAAGCCTAAACCAGGAGGAAGCCAAAACTATGAATACACCAATAACAAGGTCAGAAGTTGAGTTAGCAATTAAGAGCCTACCACACAAAAAAAGCCCAGGTCCAGATGGGTTCACAGCTGAATTCTACCAGACACACAAAGAGCATCTGGTACCATTCCTTCTGAAACTATTCCAAATAATCCAAAAAGAGGAAACCCTTCCCAAATCACTTTATGAGACCAACATCATCCTGATATTAAAACTGGGCAGAGACTCAACAAGAAAAGAAAACTTCAGGCCAATATCCGTGATGAACATAGATGCAAAAATCTTCAATAAAATACTGGCAAATCGATTGCAACAGCACATTTAAAAACTTATCCATCATGATCAAGTAGGATTCATCCCGGGGATGCAAGGCTGGTTCAACATACACAAGTCTATAAATGTAATTCACCACATAAACAGAAGCAAAAACAAAAACCACATTATTATCTCAATTGATGCAGAGAAGGCATTTGACAAAATTCAACAGCCCTTTATGCTAAAAACCCTCAATAAACTTGGTATTGATGGAACATATCTCAAAGTAATAAAAGCTATTTATGACAAACCAACAGCCAATATCATACTTAATGGGCAAAAACTGGAAGCATTCCCTTTGAAATCCAGCACTAGACAAGGATGCCCTCTCTCACCACTTCTATTCAACATAGTACTGGAAGTTCTAGCCAGAGCAATCAGGCAAGAAAAAGAAATAAAGGGTATTCAAATAGGAAAGGTGGAAGCCAAATTGTCTCTATTTGCAGACGACATGATAGTATACCTAGAAGACCCCATCACCTCAGCCCAAAAGCTCCTGCAACTGATAAGCAACTTCAGCAAAGTCTCAGGATATAAAATCAATGTGCAAAAATCGCAAGCATTCCTATACACCAATAATAGACTTAAAGAGAACCAAATTAAGAACGAACTGCCATTCACAATTGCTACAAAGAAAATAAAATACCTAGGAATACAACTCACTAGGAATGTAAGGGACCTCTTTAAGGAAAACTACAAACAACTGCTCAACGAAATAAGAGAGGACACAAACAGATGGAGAAACATTCCATGTTCGTGGTTAGGAAGAATCAATATTGTGAAAATGGCTATACTGCCCTAAGTAATTTACACATTCAATGCTATCCCCATCAAACTACCATTGAATTTCTTCACAGAACTGGAAAAAACCACCATGAATTTCATATGGAACCAAAAAAGAGCCCACAAAGCCAAGTCAATTCTAAGCAAAAAGAACACAGTGGGAGGCATCACGCTACCAGACTTCAAACTATGCTACAAGGCTACAGTAATCAAAACAGCATGGTACTGGTACCAAAACAGAGATATAGACCAATGGAACAGAACAGAAGCATCGGAGGCAACACAACACATCTACAACCATATTATCTTTGATAAACCAGACAAAAACAGGCAATGGGGAAAGGATTCCCTATTTAATAAATTGTGTTGGGAAAACTGGCTAGCCATGTGCAGAAAGCAGAAACTGGACCCCTTTCTGACACCTTACACTAAAATTAACTCCAGATGGATGAAAGACTTAAACGCAAGACCTGACACCATAAAAACCCTAGAAGAAAATCTAGGCAAAACCGTTCAGGACATAGGAGTAGGCAAGGACTTCATGAACAAAACACCAAAAGCATTGGCAACAAAAGCCAAAATAGACAAATGGGACCTAATCAAACTCCACAGCTTCTGCATGGCAAAAGAAACCGTCACTAGAGTGAATCGGCAACCATCTGAATGGGAAATAAATCTTTGCAGTTTACACATCTGACAAAGGGCTGATATCCAGAATTTACAAAGAACTCAAACAGATTTACAGAAAAAAAACAAACAAGCCCATTCAAAAATGGGCAAAGGATATGAACAGACACTTTACAAAAGAAGATATACATGAGGCCAACAAACATATGAAAAAAATGCTCATCATCACTGGTCATTAGAGAGATGCAAATTAAAACCACATTGAGATACCACCTTACGCCAGTTAGAATGGCAATCATTAAAAAATCTGGAGACAACAGATGCTGGAGAGGATGTGGAGAAATAGGAACACTTTTACACTGCTGGTGGGAGTGTAAATTAGCTCAACCATTGTGGAAGACAGTGTGGCGATTCAAGGACCTAGAAATAGAAATTCCATTTGACCCAGCAATCCCATTACTGGGTATATATCCAAAGGACTATAAATCGTTCTACTATAAGGACACATGCACACGAATATTCATTGCAGCACTATTTACAATATCAAAGAGCTGGAACCAACCCAAATGCCCATCAATGATAGACTGGACTGGGAAAATGTGGCACATATACACCATGGAATATTATGCAGCCATCAAAAACGATGAATTCTTGTCCTTTGTAGGGACATGGATGAATCTGGAGAACAACATTCTCAGCAAACTGACACAATCACAGAAAATGAAATACCACATATTCTCACTCATAGGTGGGTGATGAACAATGAGAACACAAGGACACATGTAAGGGAGTACTACACACTCAGGTGTATTGGGGGAATAGGGGAGGGGCAGCGAGGGGGGTAGCAGGGGAGGGATAGCATGGGGAGTAATACCAAATGTGGGTGAAGGGGCGGAAAGAAGGAAAACACCCTGCCATGTGTGTACCTATGCAACTATCTTGCATGTTCTGCACATGTACCCCAAAACCTAAAACACAATAAAAAATAAAAAAATTTAAAAAAAGAGGTTTTCAGCCATTATTTCATTAAATAGGTTTTTTATGCCTTTTCCCACCTCTTCTAAGAAATCCAGAATTTAAATATTTGGACACTTTATGATATCCTATTGATGGCAGCAGCAGCCTGTTTTAAGTGTCTTCTGCAAAGACACTGCTCCAGCAGGAGAGGTATAGCTGGGTATGCACACTCCACAGAGCTGTCAGAAGCTGAGAACAGGCAGAAGCCCTGCCCCCTTCTGAGATGGCAGAGTGGTAGTGCCAGCCATGGCTATGGACCCAGGCATCCTGTGCTCTCAGGGGCCCAGGAATTCCTCCTCTCCTCACAGCTTCAGAAGTGCCTGCTCCTGTGGATTGGCCTCTCTCTGCTCCTGCTGCCTGCTCCAGGGTGGAGCAAAGTTGTGGTCAAGTCTGGGTGCTATCACAACCCAGCTGGGTGTGCACACACTCAGGGTGGTATAGACACACCAGCCTTCTACTGCCTTGGCTGTCTTCTAGCTAACAAGCATGGGATGGAGGCCAAAGGAGGGTTGAGGGTAGCTCCATGCAGGCCTGCACATGCCCCTCAGCACAAACAGCCTGGATATGGTGGATGGCATGTAGATGGCAGCACTAGGGAGACAGGCTTCTGGGCAGAAAGGAGCAGGTCCCCAGTAAAGCCCCATCTTCAAATTGGGAATGCCCTGAAGTCTGGGGTCTGGGCTGTCAGTTCCATGTGAAATCTGTGGCCCAGAGTGAGAATTTGTGGTGCTTTTTGTAGGCCCACCCATGGCTACCCATGGACCAATCAGCATGCATTTCCTTCCTTCTGAGGGCCACAGAAACCTCAGACTCAGCCAAACTCACAGAGAAGTCAGGACTACCAGCTGTGGGAAAGTACTGCTCACTTCAGGTCTCCTCGACTCATCGGGATGACCTGCCTGTGGAAAGGAGCTATTCATTGTAGGTCTCTCTTCTGAGAAACTGGACACTCATATAGGTCATTTATCAGGAGACTTTGGGTCTTCTGACAGCTGTTTTGTCACTTCGTGCAGCTCCTCTCAGCCTTGCTCACACTCCAATTGTCCATATACCTCATTCTTCTTGGATGCAAGACAAGAACTCAGTACCTACCAAATGGCATGACTGAAAAAAAAATTACCCAAACAGGGCTAAAGCACACTCCTCACTTGCCCCATTGAGGGCAATGAGGAGAGACAAGCTGCAGCCTTTAAGGGAGCCCAGAACTAGGGGTTCCCCAAGCCAGGGCTGTGACACCCTTTCTCAGGCTTTGCAGTTCCTGACTTCTCCAACCTTCCAGGTGCTACCACATTTCCTGTTGCCCATAGTGGAAGCCACTTGTGGTTTGCCTGGTCCAGCCACAGCCTTTCATGAAGCCAGTGCCTGTGCTAGCACCTGTAGCAGCCCACCCCACTGCAGTTGGCATGTCTGAATGTGTGCAATGGCAGAACTCCATGTTTGCTCACATACCCCTTGCCACTCTATGCCTGGCTCACCCCTGGCAGGCATGGGATCCAGACCAGTAGTACAAGCTGACTGTAACTTGCTGGGCTGAGTGGGTGGAACAAGTCTAGTGGGCCCAAACAAAACTTTAGCAAAGGCACCAATTGCTATAGAAGTTTCCACCTGGAAAAGCAACACTCTAAGGATTCCATGACACTATATTTTACATAGCCTTCTCATTTTAATTTAATTTTATGATTTTTAGAGATGGGATCTCACTATGTTACCTAGGTTGGAGTGCACTGGTGGGATTAAAGCTAACTAGCACCTTGAGTTTCTGACTGAAACAATTCTCCAATCCAGCTTTCTGAGTAGCTGGGACTACACGCACCCAGAACCACACTCAACTATTTTATTTTAATTTTATGTAGAGATAAGGGTCTATCCATCTTGCCCAGGCTGGCCTTGAACTCCTGGGCTCAAGTGATCTTCCCACCTCAGTCTCCCAAAATGCTGGAATTACAGGTGTCAACCACTGCACCTGACACACAAAGGCTTTTTACATTCTTTTCATCATTTTTTGTGTGTGTGTTTTTCTTGTCCAACTGAGTGGTTTCCGAAGACATGACTTGAAATTCAGAAATTCTTCTATGTAGTTTATTGTTGAAGGTCTTGATTGTATTTTTCCTTTCATCCATTGAATACTTCAGTTTTAGAATTTGTATTTTGTTCTTTTTGAATTTCTTATTAAAATAATGAATTGTTTCCTGATTTTCATTTCTTTATATTTCTTATCTGTGTTCTATCCTATCTTATAGCATTTCTTTAGTACCAGTATTTTTAATGCTGTTTTTCAAGCATTTTATAAATGTTCTTTCCTTTGGAGCCTGCTACAAGAGAATTACTGTGTTCTTTGGAGAAATCATGTTTCTTTGCTTTTCCTTGTTTCTTTTGTTCTTGCTTTGATATCTGTGCATCTGGTGTAATACTTACCTCTTCCAATTTTATGTATTGGCTTTCATAGAGAAAGACTTTTTTCTATAGATGTATCTTTCATGTTGGAGGGATAGAAATATATTTGACTCTGATTCTGGGTGGGTAAAGTAGGGTACTCTCAGTATGATTTCTTCAGCTGTAAACAGCATCAGTTGTGTTTTTAAGTTCTGAAGTATCTTACACTGTGGTTGTTGATGGATGCTGTTGTAAGGCTTTTCTGGGGATGGGGACATTAGGTGGGGTGATCCTCAGGCACTAGAGGTGGTGGCATCAGACAAGGCAGACCTGCCTTTATTCTCCCTGATGTATGCACAGGCATCAGCTGGGGCAGACAGGGCAGGTCAATCCACAGGCTCCCAGATTGTGTGCTTGGGTGCTGGGTGCCAGCAAAAGTGGTGGTGGGCAGAACAGTTCTGTCATCAGGCTCTTGATAATGTATTTGGGCACTAGCACTGGTGGGTGGAGTGGGTTAGTCCCCAGACTCTCAGAAGATGTGCATAGGCACCAGTGGTAGGGGTTAGAGATCAGTCAGTCTTCCCCAGTCCCCCAGATGGTGCACTCAGGTACCATTGGCAGTATGTAGGACAGTTCAATTCCCAAACTCTAGAGTACATGTATGGGTATTAGTGTCAGACAGGACAAGATAGCTTTTATAATATTAGTTGAAGACATGCTCAAATTAATATTCAAATTAAAAGTATTCCTCCATATGCCAACTATAATCAACTTACAAACCTATTAGTGTCACACATTTAGGAGCCACTGAGCCATATAATTGTGCAAGTCTGTCTTTTAAGGTCACACAACTAGTGGCAAAACCAGTACTTGAACCCTGGTCTTATGGCCACCTGTTCAAAAAATGCCATACTAGATTGAACTACGTCTTCAAAAATACCCATTCAATAAAGAAATGAATTGTTAGATGTGTTGCAAGGAAACAGATGGAGAAAATAGGAAAGACTAGTTTACTGCAAAGTACTAAAGATATTGTCTGTTCCAAACAAATATATTGACAATACAGAAAATGGAAAGTAAAATATGAGGTGACTATTGCCTCAGGAAGGTGATTTATATTATCTTTCAGAGAATCCTAAAGCCAGATGACTAAGGAAGTCACAGAAGCATTCATGTCTAGCTCCAACGAATTCTCCCTATGTAGTTTATCTCTGGATTCTCTCATTTAATATAGCTTATGCCAGGCTGTATAGCCTAAGGCTGTTTTTCACTTGTCCTACCCTATGCACAGACCTGATTATCAGGCATGAACTCTGAAAAGGCTAAATTCCTGAGTTATCAATTTATCTCAGAAAATGTACAGATTGTTTTTTCCAAAAAGAGAGAAAATAAAGGTGGTGAGAAAAACATTAAAGTACTGAGTGCAAATCTGGGAGTCAAAGTTTCTGAATCCTCATGACTGTTCTCTCACTGATTCAGATTTAGAAAAACAAGTATGTTTAAAAAGTTTCCAGAATAAATGTTTACCTAGGTTTAATTCAGGAATAGATTCATCATTAAGGTCTCTTTTTACAAGCACAAGAGTAAATATGTTGGCATTCATACAGAATGGACACCGTTTAATGAGTCCTTTTAATAGATCAGCTCAGCAGAAACACTGTTTCTGGATGAATTTCTTTGCAGAATCTACCCTGTTGAAGTCTTTCCCTTGAGCTAAGTGACTGCATATTTATAATGTAGTTTTATGAGTGCTATTAATTCCACCAGAGCTATGATGTCCCATCTAGAAGTACAGCAATCAAAATTACAGAGTGCAAGATTGAACACTGCTGAAGAAATTTCACTATACCGGTTATCAATCCAACATTGTAAATCTACCAGAAAAAGGAGAATAATTATATATTTTTACTAATTTTTTCCAAAATACTTTGGAAAACGTAGGATTGAGGCCTGATTGACCTGCTAAGTCATTTTATTTCACCACTGTGGCCAAGCATACACTTGCAAATTTTCTCCCTAAAATTGACACTTCTCATTTGAAGAAATGACAGCTACAAAAATATGTTTGGATGCTGATAGATTTGACAGTTCCATAGGAAGCCTTCTTTAGTCTTTTAGATTTTCATTGTGGTTGAAAAAATAATGACAAGATATTGCATTTGTTTCAAGTTTCTTTGAATTAGATTAGTAATTCTCAAACACCAGCAGCATCAGAGTCTCTTGGTATTTGGAAATGCAAATTTTCTGGTCCTACTCAGACCTACCAAAGTGATACTCTAAGAGTGGAGATCGGCAGTCTGTATTTTAACAAGCTTTATAGACATTTCTATTCATCTGACTTTATCCATTGTGGAATATCTCATTGTAGTGTATGTAAGATTGTCACCTCAGTACTTCTCCTCCCAGGGTGGTCTCCTCACAGTCCTATACACATCTGTTTGATTGCCTTCAGGTTTTTGTTCATGTCATAAACCTTTCTGTATCCCTACCTAATTTAATTATCATCTATCCGACTTCTACCCATACTTAAGATATCATTACCTTCCACTATTAAGCCTTTTCTTATTACTTCATTCTCACATTGCTAATAAAGACACCTGAGACTGGGTAATTTATGAAGGAAAGAGGTTTAATTGACTCGCAGTTCAGCATGACTGGAGAGATCTCAGGAAACTTACAACCATGGTGGAAGGAAAGGCAAACATCTTTCTTTACATGGTGGCACTAAGTAGAAGTGCTGAGCAAGAGGGGGAAGAGCCCACTATTAAACCACCAGATTTAATGAGAACTCACTCACTAGCACGAGAACAGCATGAGGTTAATTGACCCCATGATTCAATTACTGCCCATCAAGTCCCTTCCATAACATGTGAGTTTTATAGAAACTACAATTCAAGATGAGATTTGTGGGGGACACAGCCAAACCATATTGTTCTGCCCCTAGCCCCTCCCAAAGCTCATTTCCTCACATTTCAAAACATAATTTTGCTCTTCCAACAGTCCCCCAAAGTCTTAACTCATTACAGCATTAACCCAAATGTCAAAGTTCAAAGTCTCATTTGACACAAGGCAAGTCCCTTCTGCCTTTGAGCCTGCAAAAATCAAAAGCAAGTTAGATATATTCTACATAAAATGGTGGTATAGTCATTGGCAAAATACACCTATTTCAAATAAGAGAAATTGGCCAAAATGAAGGAGCTACAGGCCCCACGCAAGTCTGAAATCCAAAAAGACATTCATTAAACCTTAAAGTTCCAAAATGATCTTTGATTTTATGTCTCACATCCAGGACACACTGATGCAAGAGACAGGATCCCACAATCTTGGGCAGCTTCATCCCTGTGGCTTTGAAGTGTATAGCCACCCCCTCCTCTGTTTTCATGGGCTTGTGTTGAATGTCCACAGCTTTTCCAGGTGCACAGTGCAAGTTGTTGGTGGGTCTACCATTCTAGTTTCTGGAGGATGGTGGCCTTCTTCTCACAACTCCACTAGGCAGTGCCCCAATAGGTACTCTATGCGAGGTCTCAGATCCCACATTTCCCTTCTGCACTTCACTAGCAGAGATTCTCCATAAGGGCTCTGTCCCTACAGCAAATTTCTTCCTGTGCATTCAGGCATTTTCATATATACTCTGAAATCTAGATGGTTTTTAAACCTCAATCCTTGACTTCTCTGAAGCTGCAGGCCCAACACCACATAGAAGCTGCCAAGGCTTGGGGTTTGCACCCTCTGAAGCCACAGCCCAAGCTGTACCTTGGCCCCTTTTAGCCATGGCTGCAGTGGCTAGGATGCATGGCAATAGGTCCCTAGGCTGCACACAGCAGGGGAGACCTAGGCCTGCCCCACAAAATCATTTTTTTCCTTCTAGGCCTCTGGGCCTGTGATGGAAGGGACTACCACAAAGGCCTCTGACATGCCCTAGAGACATTGTTTTCCATCGTCTTGGTGATTAACATTCACCTCCTCATTGATTATGAAAATTTCTGCAGTGGTCTTGAAACTCTCCCCAGAAAATGCAATTTGTTTTTCATCACATCATCAGTGTGCAAATTTTCCAAAGTTTTATGATCTACTTCCTTTTGAACATTTTGCTGCTTAAAAATTTCTTCCACCTGATAACCTAAATTATTTCTCAAGTCCAAAGTTCCACAGATCTCTAGGGCAGAAGCAAAACACCACCAGTCTCTTTGGATAGTAAGAGTGCCCTTTACTCCAGTTCCCAACAAGTTCCTCCTCTACATCTGAGACCACTTCAGCCTGGACTTCATCGTCCATATTACCATCAGCATTTTGGTCAAAAACATTCAACAAGTTTCTAAGAAGTTCCAAACTTTCCCATATTTTCCTCTCTCTTTTTTAAGCCCTTCAAACCATACCAACTTCTGCCTGTTACCCAGTTCCAAAGTCACTTCTTCATTCTTGGGCATCTGTACAGCAGCACCCCATTCTCTGTGGTGCCAATTGACTATATGTTTGTTTTCACACTGCTAATAAAGACATAACCAAGACTGGGTAATTTATAAAGGAAAGATGTTTAACTAACACAGTCCAGCATAGCTTGGGAGGCCTCAGGAAACTTACAATTATGACCAATGAAGCAAGCACATCTTTCTTCACATGATGGCAGCAAGCAAAAGTGCCAAACAAAAGGAAGGAAATATACTTATAAAAGCATCACATCTTATGAGAACTCACTATTACAATAACAACATGGAGTTAATCACCCCCATGATTCAATTACCTCCTACCTGGTCCCTCACACAACACATGAGGATTATGGAAACTGTAATTCAAGATATGATTTGAGTGGGGACACAGCCAAACAATATCACTTTTCTAACTATTGTAAATTGAGCTCTCCATTCATTTCAACCAACTCTACTTATTGTGGTCAACATGTAATTAACATTTTAATAATTTACTGCCTGACTTGTATATGTCTGTATGTCTGTCTCATTTTTCCCAGTTTAATTATGGGAAACAGGACCAAAATTATTTTTCTTCTCGGGCCCTATGACAGTGCTGACCCTGTGAGGAGTAAAAACTTTAATCTACTCTAATGACTCTAAAAATTACCTAATGATTTCTGTTTAAGAAATGCAACGAAAACTAGAAGAATAACAGGTAAAACAATGTTCTTGATTTTTTTTCCATGGAGTTTAGATTAGAAAATACACAGTAGAGGAGGAGGAGTGCATTTAACTGAAATACTTCCCATACCTCTGTACTGTCTAGATCTAAAGTGGATTATGAGGAGAAGCAGCAGAAATCAGAGAGTGGAATGAGATAGGCCAGCCTGTTTACCTGAAAAAAAATTGAGTGCTACTCTTTTTTCATGGAATCCCTTCTAAACACTGGGGTTGGTTCAAACTGTCCCTAGTTAGCAACAACTGCTTTTAATTAATAAATGTCCAGAAAGGTGTGAAATGGAAACAAACATTCAGCCTCACACACTTCTTGCCCACTCAGAAAAAAAAATTAAGAATATACAGATCTTAGTTTCTATGAGGAATCAGTTCTGAGAAGAAGCAAGGTTAATGAAGTCAGTAAAACTTTGGTCAATTGAATATAAATCAAACATCAAAGTCACCAAAATGAAAGGTAAACACACTCAGACTTTAAAGTTCTCCTGTTAAAGTCCTGCCTTGTCTCACTGAGCATGTAACTCAGATCACAAGCCAATGCTGGAAAAATTTGGGAGGTTTAGCACACTCAGTTTAGAGGCAGAAGTTTGTTTTCACATGAAAAGGGGAATTCTCCTAATCTCAGGACTCTTTGAGTGCTCTTTGAAGAGGTTGGAAGAAATCAAACACACAGAATCTCAACTTCAGTAGAATTAAAGTGACTTCTTTCTTTTCTTTCCAGGACATATGGCAATTAGTCCTTTCTAAAGTTAATAGAAAGTAAATTACAGTAAATGCAAACATGTTGGAGGCTAAGTCTTCATGGTGTTCACCATGAAGCTCTCTGGAGGACAAGTGAAAATCTCAACAGAGTTGGTCTATTGAAGATTGTTCTTCGGATTTTTAAAATGAACCTTGTGCTATATTTGTATGTTAGCAGTTCAACTATTTTTTTTAGTTATTAGGACAGTCACTTGTCTAAATTTATAATTTAATATGATCAATAAGACAAAAGGCACATAGATTTTGATTGGTTCTATTGTAATAAAAAAAGTACAAGAATGGTGATTTCCAGTTTTATCCATGTACCTGCAAAGGACATGAACTCATCTTTTTTTATGACTGCAGATTATTCCAGAAACAGAAAACCAAACACCACATGTTCTCACTCATCAGTTAGTGTTGAATAATGAGAGCACAATGATACAGGGAGAGGAATATCACACACTGGGGCCTGGGGAGTGGGAAACTGGAAAAGGAATAGAAGGGGGTGGGGGGACTGGAGAGGGATAGCATTAGGAGAAATACCTAATGTAGATGACAAGGTGATGGATGCAGCAAACCACTACCATGACACATACATACTTATTAACAAATCTGCACTATCTGCACATGTACCCCAGAACTTAAAGTATAATATATAAACAAACAAATAAATACATAACAAGAACCACATTGTTAATGTTTAAGAAGGTTCAGATTTTAAAAAACACTTATTAAAATGAAGCATTCATTGACAATTGCCACCCACGACTTTATGTAGGAATTGACTCAAATCACAATTGTTAAGTGGAAAAATATTCCTTTGGGGCTAATTGTATCTTAGTCACTTAAAATGGAAATGTTTCCTGTGATCTAGTTCTTTCATTATTTAATATTTATTATTATTATTTCATTGCTTAATATTTATTGTGCCTCCAAATTTATATAGATTAACCCATTTAATTCTCACAATAATCCTTGAAATTAACATTAACCTCTCTATTTCATAAATGAAGAAACTGAGCATCAAAGAGTTTGAATGACTTGCCTGCTTGCATCAGGAATTCCACTTTAGATAGTCTGACTCCAAATTCCATACTCTGAACTCTTATTCTATTCTGATTCTGCTTATAACTCTACTTCTTCTGTCTTTATTTTGTATCTATTAATGCAGAGTTGCAGTTTAGAAAAAGATTAAGAAGAGAGGTTTGGAGTCAGATAGATCTGAATGCAAATCTCAGCTCTACCACATACTGCTGCCTGAACATGGGTATTTTGTTTAACTTTTCTGATCCTTGATTTTGTCCTTTTATAAAATAAGCCTAGTAACAACAATTTCTAAGAATCAAGCTGGCACAATGAATGTCACATACCTTGTGCACAGAAGATGCTCAGTTCATTATCACTTTTTTATTGAGGAAGATTTCTAAGTAGCTACCCATTTCTTGTCACAGATATCCCATAGATATTTTGCCTCTATGCTTTCCCATTTTTACCCTTACCACAATCACCAAACTTGCCAAACCAGGCCCACCCTAAATTGTCCATCCAGCCTGGTAATGCCTTGTGTTCATGCTCATATTTGTGTTCAAGTTCCAGAATTTTTCTTTCATCCTCCTAGACAAGTCACACATTTCTGTACCTCATAAATAATAATGACTATAAATATGTTACTCTTCATATTTTAAATCTAGTTTTTATTTTCATTTTACTAGAGCCACCTAAAGACACTCCATCTTCTCCAAGGGGATGCATCTGTTTTTTTTTCCCTGGCCAGAACTATGGGTTGACAGAATAAAATAATCAGAATGTTATAAATAAAATGAAGAAGAAAAAAAATAAGAGTCATTGGACTAGCTTCACAGTAACAGAGCTGTAGGAGACATTAGAGGTATTCTAGTCCAATTTTATCAGATAATGGAAGAGAGTTGTATAAGAATACACAATTCAAAAACAAAAACCACATGATTATGTCAATTGATGCAGAGAAGGCATTTGACAAAATTCAACAGCCCTTTATGCTAAAAACCCTCAATAAACTTGGTATTGATGAAACATATCTCAAAGTAACAAAAGCTATTTATGACAAACCAACAGCCAATATCATACTTAATGGGCAAAAACTGGAAGCATTCCCTTTGAAATCCAGCAATAGACAAGGATGCCCTCTCTCACCACTTCTATTCAACATAGTACTGGAAGTTCTACCCAGAGCAATCAGGCAGAAAAAGAAATAAAGGGTATTCAAATAGGAAAGGTGGAAGCCAAATTGTCTCTATTTGCAGACGACATGATAGTATACCTAGAAGACCCCATCACCTCAGCCCAAAAGCTCCTGAAACTGATAAGCAACTTCAGCAAAGTCTCAGGATATAAAATCAATGTGCAAAAATCACAAGCATTCCTATACACCAATAACAAACTTAAAGAGAACCAAATTAAGAACGAACTGCCATTCACAATTGCTACAAAGAAAATAAAATACCTAGGAATACAACTCACTAGGAATGTAAGGGACCTCTTTAAGGAAAACTACAAACAGCTGCTCAATGAAATAGGAGAGGACACAAACAGATGGAGAAACATTCCATGTTCGTGGTTAGGAATAATCAATATTGTGAAAATGGCTATACTGCCCAAAGTAATTTACACAATCAATGCTCTCCCCATCAAACTACCATTGAATTTCTTCACAGAACTGGAAAAAAACACCATGAATTTCATATGGAACCAAAAAAGAGCCCGCATAGACAAGTCAATTCTAAGCAAAAAGAACACAGCGGGAGGCATCACGCTACCAGACTTCAAACTATACTACAAGGCTACAGTAATCAAAACAGCATGGTACTGGTACCAAAACACAGATATAGACCAATGGAACAGAACAGAAGCATCGGAGGCAACACAACATATCTACAACCATATTATCTTTGATAAACCAGACAAAAACAGACAATGGGGAAAGGATTCCCTATTTAATAAATGGTGTTGGGAAAACTGGCTAGCCATGTGCAGAAAGCAGAAACTGGACCCCTTTCTGACACCTTACACTAAAATTAACTCCAGATGGATGAAAGACTTAAACGTAAGACCTGACACCATAAAAACCACAGAAGAAAATCTAGGCAAAACCATTCAGGACATAGGAGTAGGCAAGGACTTCATGAACAAAACACCAAAAGCATTGGCAACAAAAGCCAAAATAGACAAATGGGACCTAATCAAACTCCACAGCTTCTGCACAGCAAAAGAAACAGTCACTAGAGTGAATCGGCAACCATCAGAATGGGAAAAATTCTTTGCAGTTTACACATCTGACAAAGGGCTGATATCCAGAATTTACAAAGAACTCAAACAGATTTACAGAAAAAAATCAAACAAGCTCATTCAAAAATGGGCAAAGGATACGAACAGAAACTTTACAAAAGAAGACATTCATGAGGCCAGCAAACATATGAAAAAGTGCTCATCATCATTGGTCATTGGAGAGATGCAAATCAAAACCACATTGAGATATCATCTCCCACCAGTTAGAATGGCGATCATTCAAAAATCTGGAGACAGCAGATGCTGGAGAGGATGTGGAGAAATAGGAACACTCTTATTTTTTTTTTTTTAATTGCATTATAGGTTTTGGGGTACATGTGCAGAACGTGCAAGATAGTTGCATAGGTACACACATGGCAGTGTGTTTGCTGCCTTCCTCCCCCTCACCCACACTTGGTATTCATCCCCAGGCTATCCCCCCCAGCCCCCCCGCTGTCCCTCCCCCATTTCCCCCAACAGTCCCCAGTGTATAGTAGACCACCTCTCTGTGTCCATGTGTTCTCATTTTTCTCACCCGCCTATGAGTGAGTATATGCGGTATTTCTTTTTCTGTTCTTGTGTCAGTTTGCTGAGAATGATGTTCTCCAGATTCATCCATGTCCCTACAAAGGACACAAACTCATCATTTCTGATTGCTGCATAATATTCCATGGTGTATATGTGCCACATTTTCCCAGTCCAGTCTATCATCGATGGGCATTTGGGTTGGTTCCAGGTCTTTGCTATTGTAAACAGTGCTGCAATGAACATTCGTGTGCATGTGTCCTTATAGTAGAACGATTCACAGTCTTTTGGATAGATACCCAGTAATGGGATTGCTGGGTCAAATGGAATTTCTATTTCTAGGTCCCTGAGGAATCGCCACACTGTCTTCCACAATGGTTGAACTAATTTACACTCCCACCAACAGTGTAAGAGTGTTCCTATTTCTCCACATCCTCTCCAGCATCTGCTGTCTCCAGATTTTTTAATGATCACCATTCTAACTGGTGTGAGATGATATCTCAATGTGGTTTTGATTTGCATCTCTCTAATGACCAATGATGATGAGCACTTTTTCATATGTTTGTTGGCCTCATATGTCTTCTTTTGTAACGTTTCTGTTCATATCCTTTGCCCATTTTTGAATGGGCTTGTTTGTTTTCTTTCTGTAAATCTGTTTGAGTTCTTTGTAAATTCTGGATATCAGCCCTTTGTCTGATGCGTAAACTGCAAAGATTTTTTCCCATTCTGATGGTTGTCAATTCACTCTAGTGACTGTTTCTTTTGCCGTGCAGAAGCTGTGGAGTTTGATTAGGTCCCATTTGTCTATTTTGGCTTTTGTTGCCAATGCTTTTGGTGTTTTGGTCATGAAGTCCTTGCCTACTCCTATGTCCTGAACGGTTTTGCCTAGATTTTCTTCTAGGGTTTTTATGGTGTCAGGTCTTACATTTAAGTCTTTCATCCATCTGGAGTTAATTTTAGTGTAAGGTGTCAGGAAGGGGTCCAGTTTCTGCTTTCTGCACATGGATAGCCAGTTTTCCCAACACCATTTATTAAATAGGGAATCCTTTCCCCATTGCCTGTTTTTGTCTGGTTTAACAAAGATGATATGGTTGTAGATATGTTGTGTTGCCTCCGATGTTTCTGTTCTGTAATAGGAACACTCTTACACTGTTGGTGGGAGTGTAAATTAGTTCAACCATTGTGGAAGACAGTGTGGCGATTCCTCAGGGACCTAGAAATAGAAATTCCATTTGACCCAGCAATCCCATTACTGGGTATCTATCCAAAAGACTATAAATCGTTCTACTATAAGGACACATGCACACAAATGTTCATTGCAGCACTGTTTACAATAGCAAAGACCTGGAACCAACCCAAATGCCCATCGATGATAGACTGGACTGGGAAAATGTGGCACATATACACCATGGAATATTATGCAGCAATCAAAAATGATGAGTTTGTGTCCTTCGTAAGGGCATGGATGAATCTGGAGAACATCATTCTCAGCAAACTGACACAAGAACAGAAAAAGAAATACCGCATATACTCACTCATAGGTGGGTGAGAAAAATGAGAACACATGGACACAGGGAGGCGGTCTACTATACACCTGGGACTGTTGGGGGAAATGGGGGAGGGACAGCGGGGGGTCTGGGGGGATAGCCTGGGGATGAATACCAAGTGTGGGTGAAGGGGAGGAAGGCAGCAAAACACACTGCCATGTGTGTACCTATGCAACTATCTTGCACGTTCTGCACATGTACCCCAAACCCTATAATGCAATAAAAATTAAAAAAAAAATACACAATTCAAAAATAAAGATTATTTATCTGAATCCTGGTCAAATTTTCTTTCCAAAATCTCACAATGCCTCAAAGTCGATAGGTTTGTTTGTTTTAAAGAGTAGAGTAAAATATTTCTTTTACCTGCAGGTAAAAACAGGAACAGAAAAAAATAAAATTGTCATCAATAAATACAATAGACAATAAAAGATCAATAACAAATCTATATTACTGAGGCTATTAGCAAATCCTGAGTTAACCTATTTATTCCCCTAATGCCTCATCAAAGAGTGACTCTGGCTGTGGTCAGAGCAAAGTGGCCAAATAGAAGCTTCCACCAATTGCCCCCCTTTCAGGAATACAAAATTTAACAGCTATCTACAAAAATAAAGCAACTTCGGGGGACCCGGCAAGATGGCGTCGTAGAAGCGACTCAGGATTGCAGCTCTCAGTGACGGCACAGAGGGTGAGTCCTAGCCGCATTCTCGGATGGAATTTTCTAGCCCACAGAGCGTTGAAAGTCCCACAGGACGCTAGTAAAGTGAAACCGGCTAACGCAGCCCACTGGCGCGGCCGCCGGCGCCGCTTCGGCCGGCGCCGCAGCAGGACCCGGCACGGAACTCACTGGTCTGGGCGCCCTGTTAAACCGGCAATCTGAGAGTTTGAAGGGCAGATTGGCGCGTCCATCTGATTGAACGGGACTTGGACAGTGAGCCAGACCAGGAGTTTCCTGGGAGTTTCCTGGGAAGCGTGATCTGAGCCGGTGAAGTGGGCAGCGGCACGGGAGATCGCACGGATCCCAGTGCCCTATCGGCAGGCTCCTGGGGCGCCAGTGAGAGAGTCGAACTTTAAGCTCGCGGAGAGGCAGGGAGAGAGAGGATGGACTCTGAGGCAGGGAGCTGGGTAATCGGGCTCAGCGGGTCCCACCCTCACAGGGACAAGCAGGGCAATGACTGGAGACGCTTGGCGCTGAGAGTTTTGCTGCCGGCATCTAGGACGGTGCAACCCGGTGAGGGAGGGGCGTCCACCACCGCTGACAAAATCCGCCCCTATTGAAGTACCGCCCAGGGCCGAAGCAGCCTGCCGTTGCCAAGGCAACCTGCCATAACAGAGAGACTCCCAGGAGATGGGAGCTCTCCACAGCAGAAGGGAGCCCAGCAGCAACAGGGCAGAACCGCACTAGCGGGTCACCGCCCCGGCAGGCAAATAGTGAATAGACTGCCACCTAGTGGGGCAGGACAGTGCAACAGATACTCATAAAGAAAGCCCCAACTCCCTGAAACAGTGCATATAAGGGGGGGAAATAAAAGGGTGGTGTTTTATGAGTTCTATTACAGCAGACATAAACAACCTCCCAACAACCCTGAATGAACAACGGAGCTCACAGCTCAGCACTAGAGCTACTATAAAGCACAAACCGTCTCCTTAAGCAGCTCCCTGACCCCTGTATATCCAAAGAGTCACCGCAAAAAAAGGACTAATCAGACTGACATTTGGCGGGCATTATTCTGGACAAAGACAGCAGAAGAAGAAACTGGTATCATCCCTCACTCTTCCACAGCTGCTACAGGAATACTCCAGACAAACGGGGCCTGGAGTGGACCTCAGCACTCATACAGCAGAGGGGCTAGACCACTAGAAGGAAAACTAAGTAACAGAAATACTTCATCATCAACAATCTCAGCATCCACACAGAGACCCAATTGAAAAATCAGCAACTACAAAGACGACAGGCGGATAAATCCATAAAGATGGGAAGAAACCAGCGCAAAAAGGAGGAAAACACCCGAAACCAAAACACCTCACCTACTACAAAGGACCAAAACTCCTCACCAGCAAGGGAACAAAGCTGGACCGAGAATGAGTGTGATGAAATGACGGAATCAGACTTCAGAAAGTGGATAATGAGAAACTTCAGTGAGCTAAAAGAACATGTTCTAAATCAGTGCAAAGAAACTAAGAACCTTGAAAAAAGATTTGAAAAAAAATTCGAGGAATTGATAACAAGAATGGAAAACTTAGAGAGGAATATGAATGAATTGAAGGAGCTGAAAAACACAACACGAGAACTTCGTGAAGCATGAACAAGTTTCAACAGCCGAATTGACCAAGCAGAAGAAAGAATATCAGAAATTGAAGATCAACTCAATGAAATAAAACGTGAAACCAAGATTAAAGAAAAAAGCACAAAAAGGAATGAACAAAATCTCCAAGAAATGTGGGACTATGTGAAGAGACCCAACCTACGTTTGATAGGTGTACCAGAATGTGATCAAGAGAATGAATCTAAGCTGGAAAACACTCTTCAGGATATTATCCAGGAAAACTTCCCCAACCTAGCAAGACAGGTCAATACTGAACTCCAGGAAATACAGAGAACACCACAAAGATACTCCGCAAGAAGAGCAACCCCAAGGCACATAATCATCAGATTCACCAGGGTTGAAACGAAGGAGAAAATACTAAGGGCAGCCAGAGACAAAGGTCGGGTCACCCACAAAGGGAAGCCCATCAGACTCACAGCGGATCTCTCGGCAGAGACTCTACAAGCCAGAAGAGAGTGGGGGCCAATATTCAACATCCTTAAAGAAAAGAACTTTCAACCCAGAATTTCATATCCAGCCAAACTGAGCTTCATAAGTGAAGGAAAAATAAAATCCTTCATGAACAAGCAAGTACTCAGAGATTTTGTCACCACTAGGCCTGCTTTACAAGAGCTCCTGAAAGAGGCACTACACATAGAAAGAAACAACCAGTTCCAGCCATCCTAAAAGCATACCAAATGCTAAAGACCATCAACAAAATGAAGAATGTACATGAACCACTGGGCAAAACAGCCAGCTAGCATCAAAATGGCAGTATCAAACTCACAAATAACAATATTAACCCTGAATGTAAATGGGCTAAATGCACCAATCAAAAGACACAGACTGGCAAATTGGATAAAAAACCAAAACCCATCAGTGTGCTGTATCCAGGAAACCCACCTCACACACAAAGATACAAAAAGGCTCAAAATAAAAGGATGGAGGAAGATTTACCAAGCAAATGGAGAGCAAAAAAAGCAGGAGTTGCAATTCTCATCTCTGATAAAATAGACTTTAAAGCAACAAAGATCAAAAGGGACAAAGAAGGTCACTACATAATGGTAAAAGGATCGATACAACAAGAAGAGCTAACGATTCAAAATATATATGGACCCAATGTAGGAGCACCCAGATATATAAGGCAAGTTCTTAATGACTTACAAAGAGACTTAGACTCCCACACAATAATAGTGGGAGACTTTAACACTCCACTGTCAATAGCAGACAGATCAACCAGACAGAAAATTAACAAGGATATCCAGGACTTGAACTCAGACCTGGAACAAGCAAACCTGATAGACATTTACAGAACTCTCCACCCCAAATCCACAGAATATACATTCTTCTCAGCACCACATCACACCTACTCCAAAATTGACCACATAATTGGAAGTAAAGCACTCCTCAGCAAGTGCAAAACAACGGAAATCATAACAAACAGTCTCTCAGACCATAGTGCAATCAAGTTGGAACTCAGAATTCAGAAAATAACTCAGAACCGCACAGCTTCATGGAAACTGAACAACTGGCTCTTGAATGTTGATTGGATAAACAATGAAATGAAGGCAGAAATAAAGAAGTGCTTTGAAACCAACGAGAATGAAGACACAACGTACCAGAATCTCTGGGACACATTTAAAGCAGTCTGTAGAGGAAAATATATAGCAATATGTGCCCACATGAGAAAAGTGGAGAGATCCAAAATTGACACCCTATCGTCAAAATTGAAAGAGCTAGAGGAGCAAAATCAAAAAAGCTCAAAACCTAGCCGAAGACAAGAAATAACTAAGATCAGAGCAGAACTGAAGGAGATAGAGACAAGAAAAACCCTTCAAAAAATCAACAAATCTAAGAGCTGGTTTTTTGAAAAGATCAACAAAATAGACAGACCACTAGCCAGACTGATAAAAAAGAAAAGAGAGAACAACCAAATAGATGCAATAAAAAACGATAAAGGGGAAATCACCACAGATTCCAAAGAAATTCAAACCATCATCAGAGAATACTACAAACAACTCTATGCACACAAACTAGTAAATCAGGAAGAAATGGATAAATTCCTGGATGCCTGTGTCCTCCCAAGCCTAAACCAGGAGGAAGCCGAAACTATGAATAGACCAATAACAAGGTCAGAAGTTGAGGCAGCAATTAAGAGCCTACCACACAAAAAAAGCCCAGGTCCAGATGGGTTCACAGCTGAATTCTACCAGACACACAAAGAGGATCTGGTACCATTCCTTCTGAAACTATTCCAAATAATCCAAAAAGAGGGAACCCTTCCCAAATCATTTTATGAGACCAACATCATCCTGATACCAAAACCTGGCAGAGACTCAACAAGAAAAGAAAACTTCAGGCCAATATCCATGATGAACATAGATGCAAAAATCTTCAATAAAATACTGGCAAATCGATTGCAACAGCACATTAAAAAACTTATCCATCATGATCAAGTAGGATTCATCCCGGGCATGCAAGGCTGGTTCAACATATGCAAGTCTATAAATGTAATTCACCACATAAACAGAAGCAAAAACAAAAACCACATGATTATCTCAATTGACGCAGAGAAGGCATTTGACAAAATTCAACAGCCCTTTATGCTAAAACCCCTCAATAAACTTGGTATTGATGGAACATATCTCAAAGTAATAAAAGCTATTTATGACAAACCAACAGCCAATATCATACTTAATGGGCAAAACTGGAAGCATTCCCTTTGAAATCCGGCACTAGACAAGGATGCCCTCTCTCACCACTTCTATTCAACATAGTACTGGAAGTTCTAGCCAGAGCAATCAGGCAAGAAAAAGAAATAAATGGTATTCAAATAGGAAAGGTGGAAGCCAGATTGTCTCTATTTGCAGACGACATGATAGTATACCTAGAAGACCCCATCACCTCAGCCCAAAAGCTCCTGAAACTGATAAGCAACTTCAGCAAAGTCTCAGGATATAAAATCAATGTGCAAAAATCACAAGCATTCCTATACACCAATAACAGACTTAAAGAGAACCAAATTAAGAACGAACTGCCATTCACAATCGCTACAAAGAAAATAAAATACCTAGGAATACAACTCACTAGGAATGTAAGGGACCTCTTTAAGGAAAACTACAAACACCTGCTCAACGAAATAAGAGACGACACAAACAGATGGAGAAACATTCCATGTTCGTGGTTAGGAAGAATCAATATTGTGAAAATGGCTATACTGCCCAAAGTAATTTACACATTCAATGCTATCCCCATCAAACTACCATTGAATTTCTTCATAGAACTGGAAAAAACCACCATGAATTTTATATGGAACCAAAAAAGAGCCCGCATAGCCAAGTCAATTCTAAGCAAAAAGAACACAGCGGGAGGCATCACGCTACCAGACTTCAAACTATACTACAAGCCTACAGTAATCAAAACAGCATGGTACTGGTACCAAAACAGAGATATAGACCAATGGAACAGAACAGAAACATCGGAGGCAACACAACATATCTACAACCATATCATCTTTGATAAACCAGACAAAAACAGGCAATGGGGAAAGGATTCCCTATTTAATAAATGGTGTTGGGAAAACTGGCTAGCCATGTGCAGAAAGCAGAAACTGGACCCCTTCCTGACACCTTACACTAAAATTAACTCCAGATGGATTAAAGAGTTAAATGTAAGACCTGACACCATAAAAACCCTAGAAGAAAATCTAGGCAAAACCGTTCAGGACATAGGAGTAGGCAAGGACTTCATGAACAAAACACCAAAAGCATTGGCAACAAAAGCCAAAATAGACAAATGAGACCTAATCAAACTCCACAGCTTCTGCACGGCAAAAGAAACAGTCACTAGAGTGAATCGACAACCATCAGAATGGGAAAAAATGTTTGCAGTTTACGCATCAGACAAAGGGCTGATATCCAGAATTTACAAAGAACTCAAACAGATTTACAGAAAAAAAACAAACAAGCCCATTCAAAAATGGGCAAAGGATATGAACAGACACTTTACAAAAGAAGACATACATGAGGCCAAGAAACATATGAAAAAGTGCTCATCATCATTGGTCATTAGAGAGATGCAAATCAAAACCACATTGAGATATCATCTCACACCAGTTAGAATGGCGATCATTAAAAAATCTGGAGACAGCAGATGCTGGAGAGGATGTGGAGAAATAGGAACACTCTTACACTGTTGGTGGGAGTGTAAATTAGTTCAACCATTGTGGAAGACAGTGTGGCGATTCCTCAGGGACCTAGAAATAGAAATTCCATTTGATCCAGCTATCCCATTACTGGGTATCTATCCAAAAGACTGTGAATCATTCTACTATAAGGACACATGCACACGAATGTTCATTGCAGCACTGTTTACAATAGCAAAGACCTGGAACCAACCCAAATGCCCATCGATGATAGACTGGACTGGGAAAATGTGGCACATATACACCATGGAATATTATGCAGCAATCAGAAATGATGAGTTTGTGTCCTTTGTAGGGACATGTATGAATCTGGAGAACATCATTCTCAGCAAACTGACACAAGAACAGAAAAAGAAATACCGCATATACTCACTCATAGGCGGGTGAGAAAAATGAGAACACGTGGACACAGAGAGGCGGTCTACTATACACTGGGGACTGTTGGGGGAAATGGGGGAGGGACAGCGGGTGGGGCTGGGGGGGATAGCCTGGGGATGAATACCAAGTGTGGGTGAGGGGGAGGAAGGCAGCAAAACACACTGCCATATGTGTACCTATGCAACTATCTTGCACGTTCTGCACATGTACCCCAAAACCTATAATGCAATAAAAATTAAAAAAATAATAATAATAAAGCAACTTCAAAAGACTAAAAATCATTCTCAGCAAACTGACACAAGAACAGAAAAAGAAATACTGCATATACTCACTCATAGGTGGGTGAGAAAAATGAGAACACATGGACACAGAGGCGGTCTACTATACACTGGGGACTGTTGGGGGAAATGGGGGATGGACAGTGGGGGGGGCTGGGGGTGATAGCCTGGGGATGAATACCAAGTGTGGGTGAAGGGGAGGAAGGCAGCAAAACACACTGCCATGTTTGTACCTATGCAACTATCTTGCACGTTCTGCACATGTACCCCAAAACCTATAATGCAATAAAAATTTTTTAAAAAAAAAGAATAAAAATCAAGTACCAACTTGCACACAGTGGGGTAGAATGCCAAGCAGACTCTTGGGGTCACTTTTCCAGGCCTTAGCTATTTCACAGCATTTATGGACCTGCCCTGGGCCAGAGGAGAGCCCACTAACCTGAAGGGTGACTCTTAAGACCAAGCAGCATCCACAACAATCTGACTTAAGAGACCTTGGGCTTTAAGTGAAAGTTGGCAGTACACTGGCAGTACTCCCCATGACTCTGTCACGGTGTTGGCCATGCAGTGAAGCTCCTCTGCTCATGGCAAGGGGTGTGGGAAGAGTGGGATTCACTTAATCTCTGTGACAGCAGCGCTGGAGGAGACATTAGAGATATTCTAGTCCAAATTCCTCAGAGAACGAATTAGAGTTTTGTTAGGTTCAGTGCAGCAGCAGTACAGTAGAGCACCATGTAGACTTTTAGGGTATTTTACTCTGGTTCCTGGCTCCCAAATGGCATTTCTAGACCCATCCAAGGCCAGAAATAATTCACAGCCCTAAAGGGAAGGACCACAAGCCTGGATGGCTTTGCCCCTGCTGATTGTAGAGCCCTACAGCCTAAAGCAAACATGTGGTAGCCAGGTTGTGGTTACAGTAGGGCTTGGGCAAGACCCAATACAGAGCTCACTACAGGTCTTACCCAGTACAATTTCAGTGGTGGTGGTCACAGGGGTACTTGTGTCACCAACTCCCATATCCAGGTTGCTTAACATGGAGAGAGATACTCCATTAGTTTGGGAGGAATTGAGGGAATAAAACAAGAGTCTCTTTCCAGTAATCCTCAGGATTTTTCTGGATCTTTTTTCCGAGACCACAAAGGGGATACTTCCACAAGTCTGCAAGAACTACAGCCTTACTGGGTTTGGATGCCCCCTAATGCAGATGTGGCTTAGATCACAACACCAAAGTCCCTTTAAATGCCTGGAAAACAATTTCAAGAAGGAAGAGTACAAACAAGCCCTGACTACAAAGACTACAATAAATACTTAATTATTTAATGCCCAGATAACAATAAATGTCCACAAGCATCAAAACCATCCATAAAAACATAACCTCACCAAATAAATTAAATAAGTCACCAGTAACCAATCCTGGGAAGACAAACACATATGATCTTTCAGACAGAGAATTCAAAATAGCTGCACTGAGAAAACTCAACAAAATTAAAGATAACACAGAGAAAATAATAAAACTTTATCAGATAAAGTTAACAAAGAGATTAAAGTAATTAAAAATAAGCAGAAATTCTGGAGTTGAAATGTGTAATGGACATACTGAGGAATGCATCAGTCTCTTAAAGAATTAATCAAATGAAAGAAAGAATTTATGAGCTCAAAAACAAGCTATTTGAAAATACAGTTAGAGGAGACAAAAGCAAAAAGAGTATAAAAGGAACACCTAGAGGATCTAGAAAAATACTGTTAAAGTGAAAAATCTGAGAACTAGTTATCTTAAAAAGAAGAAAGTGAAAAAGATTTAAAAATTTACTCAAAGTAATAACTAACTTGAACTACCTAAACCCAGACAAGAATATCAACATTGAAGCATACAAAGGTTATAGAACTCAAAGCAGCTTTAACCCAAATAAGACCACATTAAGGCATTTAATAACCAAACTTCCAAAGGCCAAAGATAAAGGATCCTGAAAGCAGCAAGAGAAAAGAAGAAAATAACATACAATTGAGCTCCAATACAACTGGCAGCAGTCATATCAGTGGAACCCTTACAGGCCAGCAGAAAGAGAAACGACAGACTTATAATGCTGAAAGAAAAAAAAAACCCGCTTTTCTTGAAGAGTATTTCCAGTGAATATATACTTCAAACATGGGGGTAGGGGGCGAGGGGAGGAATAGCAGGAGGTGGGGGAGTTGGGGAGGGATGGCATTAAGAGAAATACCTAATGTAGATGGCAGAGTGATGGATGCAGCAAACCACCATGGTACGTGTATACCTATGTAACAAACCTGCACAATCTGCACATGTACCCCAGAACTTAAAGTATAATTTTAAAACTTAGAATATAAAATAAATAAAAATACAAAAATTAGCGGGCTGTGATGGTGTATGCCAAATAAAGGACAGACTTTCTTGAAAAACAAAGCTGAGGGATTTTCACAACATCAAAACTGTCCTAAAGGAAATGCTAAAGGAAAATCTTCAGCGAGAAAAGGATGTTAATGAGCAATAATAAATTATCTGAAGTTTAAAAACTCACCAGTAAGAGTAAGTACACTGAAAAACACAGAGTATTATAACACTGTAGTTATGATGTATAAACTGCTCCTCTCTAAGCAGAAAAACAAAAATAAACCAATAAAAAATAACTACAACTTCTGAGGCTACAGACAGTAAAATAATATATAACTAGAATCCACAAAATGTTCAAAATCAGAGTGATAAAGTTAAAATACAGAGTTTTTATCAGTTTTATTTTTACTTGTGTCTTGATGCAGTCAGTATTTAAGTTGTCATCAGTTTAGGTTGGGCATGGCATGGTGGCTCACTCCTATAATACCAGCACTCTGGGAGGCCGAAGCAGATGGATCACACTGAGGTCAGAAGTTCAAGACCAACCTGGGCAACATGGCAACATGGTGAAATTCTCTATTAAAATACAAAAACTAGCCAGGTGTGGTGGTGCATAACTGTAGTCCCAGCTACTCAGGAGGCTAAGACAGGAGAATTGCTTGAACCTGAGAGACAGAGATTGCAGTGAGCAAAGATTGCACCACTGCACTCCAGCCTGGGTGACAGAGTAAGACTTTCTCTCAAAAAAAAAAGTTATCATCTGTTTAAAATAATGGGTTATAAGATAGTATTTGCAAGCATAATGATAACCTCAAATCAAAAAATATGCAATGAATATGTAAAAATGAAAAGCTAGAAATTAAATCATTCCACTAGAGAAAACCACTTTCACTAAAACAAATACAGAAGGGAAAAAAGAAGATCAAAATACAACAAGAAAACAAATAAAATGGAAAGAGTAAGTTTTTACTTGTCAGTAATAACATTGAATGTAAGTAAACTAAACTCACCAATCAAAAGACAGAGAGGTTGTATAGATAAAACAATAAGACTCAACAGTCTCTTGCCTACAAGAAAAACACTTCATATAAAGACACACTAGAATGAAAATACAGAGATGAAAAAAATATTCTATGCAAGTGGAAACAAAAAAAAAGAGTAGGAGTTGCTATACATGTATCAGACAAAATAAATTTCAAACATAAACCATAAAGAGACTTTTTGTCATTATATAATGATATAGGAGTACATTCAGTAAGAGGACATCACTATTTTAAAGATACATGTACTCAACACTGAAGTACCCAGATATATAATGTTAATGTTATTAGAGATAAACAGGGAAATCGATCCCAATACAATAATAATTGGAGACATCAACAGCCCACTTTTTTTGTGAAGAGATTACACAGACAGAAAATCAAGAAAGAAACATGAAACTTAATCTGCACTATTAACCAAATAAACTTAATTGATATTTACAGAACATTCCATCCAATGGCTGCAGTATAAACATTCTTCTTCTCAGCACATAAGTCACTCTCAACAAGAGTGTTAGGTCACAAAACAAATCTCAAAACATTTTTAAAAACTGAAATAAAATTAAGCATCTTCTGTTACCACAATGGAAAAATCTAGAAATAAATAACAGTTGAAAGCTACACAAACAAATAGAAATAAAACCATATGCTCCTGAATAATTAATGGGTCCATAAAGAAATTAAGAAGGAAATTCAAAAAATTTTTCAAACAATTGACAATGAAAACACAACATAACAAAACCTTTGTAATAAGGTGAGAGCAGTACTATGAGTGACACTTAATGGCTATAAGCACTTACATAAAATAAAAAAAATATTCAAATAAATGGCCTAGATATGATGCATCTTTTTTTAAAAAAAAATCTTAATTTTGAGATTTAAGTAAAAAAGATTTTTCTTTATTTTCTTTTAATTTTATTTTTAGTCCTGGGGTACAAGTGCAGGATGTGCAGGTTTGTTACAAAGGTAAACATGTACCATGGTGGTTTGCTGCATCTGTAAACCCATCACCTGGACATTAAGCCCAGCATGCATTAACTATTTTTCCTACTGCTCTCGACCCCCCACCACACCCCCAACAGGCCCCAGTATGTGTTGTTCTCCTCATCATGTCTATGTATTCTCATTGTTCAGCTCCCACTTATGAGTGAGAACATGTGGTGTTTGTTATTCTGTTTCTGCATTCGCGTGCTGAGGATAATGGTTTCAACTTTCATCCATGTTTCTGCAGAGGACATGATTGCATTCCTTTTTTATGTCTGCATAGTATTCCACGGTGTATATATGCCACATTTTCTTTATCCACTCTATTTTTGATGAATATTTGAGTTGATTCCTTGTCTTTGCTATTGTGAGTAGTGCTGCAATAAATATAAGCACACATGTATCTTTGTAATAGAATGATATATATTTCTTTGCATATATATCCAGTACTTGGATTGCTGGATCAAATGATATTTCTAGTTCTGGATCTTTGAAGAATCATCACATCATCTTTAAACTATGAACTATGCCTAATATTTAGGTTTTATTGGTAATTATCTTGGCTCTCATTATGAACTTCTCTTTTTAAAATAAAACAGAATAATGCATACAAATCAACTTACTTATTTCATAATAATGCAGTCAGTTATTATCACATACATGTACAGATAAAATCCTATTTTAATAAGTTCCATGGGGCAAGCCAATTTTTTTTATTGGTGTGGTATTCATTGTCCCAATTACTAAAAATAATTTTTCTAGACCTTAAACACTGGGATGAAACAGATCAAATGCCCAGTCTCTTCATATCCACCTCCCTCCCTATCCAATATATCACACAAAGGAACTAAGCAGTACATGTGCAAGTTAAACAAAGTGCTTTGAAGACAAAGGGGAAAGGGGAAAATTTCCCTAAATAAAGTGTCATTTGTTAAAAAAAAAAGTGCAATGTGGTTTGCATCATTCATCCTTTTCTGTCTTCCACACAGCTATTCCCGGTGACTCCAGCTCACAGATATATGTGAATTATATATGTAGTGGAGGGGAAATATTTATGTGATCTTGTTCATTTCAATGAGTGATTTGGAAGATAAGTTTTCCTAATAAGATGTTTGGAATTTTGGAGGTGGACAAGAATGAAAGAAATCAAGGGATAATTACTGTGAAGGCCATCTAAACAAAATGCAACAGCTGGGAAGGACTCTGTGTCATTCTTTTCATTATTTGCTTGTATGTATGCCTTTATTTTTCACTTGTACTTTGCTTGTTTCCAGGAAAAAATTTCAGAGTCTTATGATAAAAGATATGTACAATTAGAACTGTTAAAGAAAAATTAAAAAGTCATATTGTCACAATTCATATAGAGTTGGATAGGATCATTCTAGATACTTGAGTGAATGTAATTTGGGAGTCCCTGGATGTAAAAACAAAAAGCAAAATTTGATAGTTATACAGTGAACATTGTCCAATAAATAAAAGCATAATAGCTCTTTAGGAAATAAACTAGAAACCCCATGCAGGAGGGACTATACCAATTTTGTGATTAGCACAGGATCTAGCATATGTTAGAAGATTCATAATTATTTATTATATGAATAAATGAAGTTTTAATGAGCTTGAGAGTAAAAACTGTGACTCAACTCTATTTGTATCCCAAGCACTTATCAGTGTGTCATATAGTAGGTACTCAATGGCTGTCTGTGGAATGGATGCATGAAAGAGAAAATTTTTTCTGGCACTAGTCTCTAATAAAAATTTAACAAGTTTATCTATATATGAGGGACAGGAAAAATAATTAGTCACTCTAGTCTTTGGTAATAGTAGTTTTATGGGATGTGTTTTCACATTTGTCATTTGGTCATTTCTCATATTGTTCTTCAGTGAAAATTAATGATTAATATTAATCTACAGCTTTTTTTGTTGCTAAATCCCAGAATACTCATTCCTTAAAGCATTTTCCTTTTTGTCAGCATTTGATATTTTTTTTTTTTTTTGAGACGGAGTTTCGCTCTTGTTACCCAGGCTGGAGTGCAATGGCACGATCTCGGCTCACCTCAACCTCCGCCTCCTGGGTTCAGGCAATTCTCCGGCCTCAGCCTCCTGAGTAGCTGGGATTACAGGCACGCGCCATCGTGCCCAGCTAATTTTTTGTATCTTTAGTAGAGACGGGGTTTCACCATGTTGACCAGGATGGT
The DNA here is from genome assembly GCA_031835075.1 of Saguinus oedipus. Lineage (NCBI taxonomy): Eukaryota > Metazoa > Chordata > Mammalia > Primates > Cebidae > Saguinus > Saguinus oedipus. The sequence goes on along the minus strand of CM063191.1, from coordinate 75,445,714 downwards.
CTCGATATCATGACCTCGTGATCCACCCACCTCAGCCTCCCAAAGTGCTGGGATTACAGGCTTGAGCCACCGCGCCCAGCCAGCATTTGATATTTTTTACAACTCTCTCCTGACAGCTCTCTTCCAATGGATTTTGTAGTGTAATCATTACCAGGATTCCATCTTATATCTCTGGTCATTCTTTGCTCTATTTCTCTACCTGCCATTTGAATGTTGATGTTCCTCAGTGTTCCATCCCTGTCCTACTATGCTTTTTACTCCAAATAATTTATGTCAATAATCTCATCCATCCCCATGTGTTTATCTACCATCTCTATGGTTTGATGTCCATTTGCCTAATCCAGAATTTTTTCCTGAGATTCAAATGGACATATTTAACTGCTTAGCGGAACCTTCATTTGTAAGGCCTACATGTATCTCAAATTCAACATATCTAAAATTGAACACATTACCTTTTCCTCCACCTGTATTTCTTGTCTCAGTGAATGATGAAATTATGCATGTAGTTGTTCATTAGCCTACCTGTCCCTCACATGTCCAAGACAACTATATCCTGTAATTAATATTAAATGAAGGTATATATTTATCTAATAACTTGATTTTATCCAAGGATTTGTTTAAAAGCAGTTCTATTATGTATTGATTGTCTGAATTCAGCTTGATTATAATATAAACTATCATTTATTGAGTATCTATTTTGTACTAGGAACTATGCTAGGTGCTTTACATTGATCTCCTCATTTGATCCTCACAACAATCCTACAAAACACCTCCATTTTACAGATAAAGAAAATGGAGTCCAGGAAGGTCACATTTCTTGTGCAAAAGGGAAAGAGGGAAATTCCCAAGTTACAGAATCACAGTGCTTCCTTCTTTTCTCCTCCTTAGCTTCAGATGCAGCTCTTGGGTTGGTACTGTGAACTAATCAAAGGGACCAAAGGCAAAAGCATCACTCTTCAATTAAGTATGAAGCACACCCAGCCTTCTTTGCATCTCCAGGAAAGCAGCTCTGACACTGCACCAACTTAATGCTGAAAAGCATCTTTACAATTGCCTAGTCTGTTCCCTTCCTTTTATTCATAAGGAAACTTGGACCCAGAAAGGGAAATAATTTTTTTTATGGCCATACAGTTATTTTGGGGCAAGTTCCATAGTAGAATTTTATTTTTTGACTCATATTCTATATATACTTACGTAACTACCAGGTTTGGGATGGCACTAACTTATCTCTAATTGTTACAACAGTCTTAAGTTGTAAATGTTATTATATATTTTCATTTTAGAATAAAAAATGCTGTAATCCAGAAGAGTCAGGTAATTTGTCAAAAACCTTGTAATTATGATGTGAACAAGTTGAGATGTATAACTTGGGATGATGGCAGATGGGAGGAAGGACTAGAATGCAGCTCCCACTTGGATAGACAGAGGAGTGCATGGAGTCTCACATCATGAGCTTTTGCTTCAGAACCACTGCAGGAATCAATCAATAAAGTGGAGAGAATCCACAGAACCTCTGAAGGAAGTGGATTGCTCCTGTAGGCACTGGACATGCCCCAAATATTGTGCTGGTATCCATGGCTGAGAGACCAACAGATGTTTCATATCACAAGACTCTGTGCAGACAGCCCCCAGTATGAGCCTGGAGCCTTATGGACCTGCTGGTGACTAGATGCAGGAGAGAGCTAACAACTATTACAGCCTGGCTCTCAAAAGCCACATCCCTAGGAGAAGAGGTAGAGTACTACATCAAGGGAAGAGATTATTTCACTAGTGGGGTAATATAATCTGAAGAACAACCTCGAGCCCTAGACCTCTCCTCTGACAGAGCCTACCATAATGAGAAGAAACCAGAAAACTAACTCTGGTAATATGACAAAACAAGGTTCTTTAACACCCCCAAAAAATTATACTAGCTAACCAGTGATAGATTCAAACCAAGAAGAAATCCCTGATTTACCTGAAAAAAAAATTAAAGTCAGTTATTAAGCTAATTGAAAAGGCACCAGAGGTAGGTGAAACCTAATTTAAAGATTTTTAAAAAAAATAATACAAGAAATGAGGGGAGAAATCTTCAGTAAAACAGCATAAATAAAAAACAATCAAAACTTCAGGAAAAAATGGACAAATTTATAGAAATGCAAAATTCTTTGTAAAGTCTCAGCAATAGAATCAAACAAGCAGAAGAAAGAACTTCAGAGCTCAAAGACAAGGTTTTTGAATTAACCCAATCCAACAAAGACAAAGAAAAAATAATAAGAAAATATAAAGAAATACTCCAGGGGGAGGAGGCAAGATGGCGTTGTAGAGGCGGCTCAGGATTGCAGCTCTCAGTGAAGGCGCAGAGAATGAGTCCTAGCCGTATTCTCGGATGTTCCTTTTATGCCCACAGAGCGTTGAAAGTCCCAGGTGTGGGAGAGACACGGGACGCTAGCGCAGCCGGCTGACACAGCCGGCTCCCGCCGCCTCTTTGGCCGGCGCCACAGCGGAACCCGGTGTGGAACTCACTGGTCTGGGTGCCCTAATAAACCGGCAATCTGAGATTTGGAAGGGCAGATTGGCATGTTCATCTGATTGAACGGGACTTGGACAATGAGCCAGACCAGGAGTTTCCTTGGAAGCATGATCTGAGCTGGGGGGCTGGGGAGGGATAGCCTTGGGATGAATACCAAGTGTGGGTGAAGGGGAGGAAGGCAGCAAAACACACTGCCATGTGTGTACCTATGCAACTATCTTGCACGTTCTGCACATGTACCCCAAAACCTATAATGCAATAAAAATTTTAAAAAATAAATAAATAAAGTAAAACTGTCAGCAAAACTGGCAGACAAGGAACATGCCTCAATGTAATAAAAACCAACTATGACAAACTCACAGCCAACATAATACTGAATGGGGAAAAATTTAAAGCATTTCATCTTAGGACTGGAATAAGACAAGGATATCCACTCTTACCACTTCTCTTCAACATAGCACTGGAAGTCTTAGTCAGAGCACTCAGACAGGATAAAGAAATCAGGGGCATCCATATTGGTAAAGAGGAAGTCAAACTGTTGCCATTTGCTGATGATATTATTGTATACTTTGTACACTCTGAAGACTCCTCCAAAAAGCTCCTAGAACTGATAAAAGAATTCAGAAACGTTTCTAAATATAAAATTAATGTACACAAATCAGTGGCTCTCCTATACACCAACAGTGACCAAGCTGAGCATCAAATCAATAACTCAACACCTTTTATCATAGCTGCAAAAAATTAAAATGCTTAAGACTATACCTGACCAAGGAAGTGAAAATACAAGGAAAATTACAAAACACTTCTTTAAGAAAACAGACAACACAAACAAATGGAAACACATTTCATGCTCATGGATGAGTAGATTCAGTATTGTGAAAATGACTACACTGTCAAAAGCAATTTACAAATACAATGGAATTCCCATCAAAATAACACCATCATTCTTCACTGAGCTAGAAAAAAAATCCTAAAATTCTATGAAACCAAAAAAGAACCCACATTGCCAAAGCAAGACCGAGCAAAAAGAACGTATCTGAAGGTATCACATTACTTGACTTCAAACTATACTATTAAGGCCATAGTCACCAAAACAGCATGGTACTCATAAAAATAGGTGCATAGACCCATGGAACAGAATAGAGAACCCAGAAAAAAAGCCAAATTCTTACAACCAAATGATCTTCCACAAAGCAAACGAAAGCGTAAAGTGAGAAAGGAACATCCTTTTCAACAAATTGTGCTGAGATAATTGGCAAGCCACATATAGGAGAATGAAAAACGATCCTCATCTCTTATCTTATACAAAAATCATCTCAAGATAAATTAACAACTTAAATCTAAGACCTGAAACTATAAAAATTCTAGAAAATGACATCAGAAAAACCATTCTAAACATTGGCTTACACAAGGATTTCATGACCAAGAACCAAGCAAATGCAATAAAAACAAAAATAAACAGTTGGAATTTAATTAAACTAAAGAGCTTTTGCATGGCAAAAGAAATAGCAGAGTAAACAGGCAACCCAAAGGGTGGGGGGGTATCTTCACATTCTATACATCTGACAAAAGACTATTTGGAATCTATAACAAACTCAAACAAATTAGCAAAAAACAAACAAACAAACAATTCCATCAAAATGTGGGCTAAGAACATGAACAAATGATTCTCAAAAGAAGATATGCAAATGGCCAGAAACATATGAAAAGCTGCTCCATTTCACTAAGGATCAGGGAAATGCAAATCAAAACCACGATGTAATACCACCTTACTCCTTCAAGAGTGGCCATAATCAAAAAACAATAGATTCTGGCACAAAAGTGATGAACAGGGAACACTTCCACACTGCTGGGGAGAATGCAAACTAGTACAACTATTTTGGAAAACAGTGTGGAGATTCCTTTAAAAAGTTCAACAACCATTTGATCCAGCAATCCCACTACTGAGAATCTACCCAGAGGAAAACATACCATCATACAAAAAAAGATAATTGCACACACATCTTTATAGCAGCACAATTTGAAATTGCAAAAATGTGAAAGCAACCCAAATGCCCATCAATCAATGAGTGGATAAAGAAAGTGTGACACATCTAGATAGATAGATAGATAGATAGATAGATGATAGACAGATAGATAGATAGATAGATGATAGATAGATAGATAGTAGATGTAGATGTAGATGTAGACATAGATGTAGATATAGATACATGTTGGAACACTACTCAGCCATAAAAAAGGAATGAATTAATGGCATTCACAGAAACCTAAATAGAGACTATTTTTTTTTATTTTTATTGAATTATACTTTTTGGGGTACATGTGAAGAACGTGCAAGATAGTTGCATAGGTACACACATGGCAGTGTGTTTTGCTGCCTTCCTCCCCTTCACCCACACTTGGCATTCATCCCCAGGCTACCCTCCCCAGCCCCCGCCACTGTCCCTCCCCCATTATCCCCAATAGACCCCAGTGTGTAGTAGACCCCGTCACTGTGTCCATGTGTTCTCATTTTTCTCACCGACCTATGAGTAAGTATATGCGGTATTTCTTTTTCTGTTCTTGTGTCAGTTTGCTGAGAATGATGTTCTCCAGATTCATCCAGGTCCTTACAAAGGACACAAACTCATCACTTTTGATTGCTGCATAATATTCCATGGTGTATATGTGCCACACTTTCCCAGTCCAGTCTATTATCGATGGGCATTTGGGTCGGTTCCAGTTCTTTGCTATTGTAAACAGTGCTGCAATGAACATTCGTGTGCATGCGTCCTTATAGTAGAACGATTTATAGTCCTTTGGATATATACCCAGTAATGGGTTTGCTGGGTCAAATGGAATTTCTATTTCTAGGTCCTTGAGGAATCGCCACACTGTCTTCCACAATGGTTGACCTAATTTACACTCCCACCAACAGTGTAAGAGTGTTCCTATTTCTCCACATCCTCTCCAGCATCTGCTGTCTCCAGATTTTTTAATGATCACCATTCTAACTGGCGTGAGATGGTATCTCAATGTGGTTTTGATTTGCATCTCTCTAATGACCAGTGATGATGAGCATTTTTTCATATGTTTGTTGGCCTCACATATGTCTTCTTTTGTAATGTGTCTGTTCATATCCTTTGCGCATTTTTGAATGAGCTTGTTTGTTTTTTTTCTGTAAATCTGTTTGAGTTCTTTGTAAATTCTGGATATCAGGCCTTTGTCAGATGCATAAACTGCAAAGATTTTTTCCCATTCTGATGGTTGCCAATTCACTCTAGTGACTGTTTCCTTTGCTGTGCAGAAGCTGTGGAGTTTCATTAGGTCCCATTTGTCTTTTTTGGCTTTTGTTGCCAATGTTTTTGGTGTTTTATTCATGAAGTCCTTGCCTGCTCCTATGTCCTGAATAGTTTTGCCTAGATTTTCTTCCAGGGTTCTTATGGTGTCAGGTCTTATGTTTAAGTCTTTAATCCATTTGGAGTTAATTTTATTTTTATTTTATTTTTTTTAATTTTTTTAATTTTTATTGCATTATAGGTTTTGGGGTACATGTGCAGAACATGCAAGATAGTTGCATAGGTACACACATGGCAGTGTGTTTTGCTACCTTCCTCATCTGGAGTTAATTTTAGTGTAAGGTGTCAGGAAGGGGTCCAGTTTCTGCTTTCTGCACATGGCTAGCCAGTTTTCCCAACACCATTTATTAAATAGGGAACCCTTTTCCCATTGCTTGTTTTTGCCTGGTTTATCAAAGATAATATGGTTGTAGATATGTTGTGTCACGTCCGATGCTTCCGTTCTGTTCCATTGGTCTATATCTCTGTTTTGGTACCAGTACCATGCTGTTTTGATTACTGTAGTCTTGTAGTATAGTTTGAAGTCTGGTAGTGTGATGCCTCCCGCTGTGTTGTTTTTGCTTAGAATTGACTTGGCTATGCGGGCTCTTTTTTGGTTAAATATGAAATTCATGGTGGTTTTTTCCAGTTCTGTGAAGAAATTCAATGGTAGTTTGATGGGGGATAGCATTGATTGTGTAAATTACTTTGGGCAGTATACCCATTTTCACAATATTTATTTTTCCTAACCACGAACATAGAATGTTTCTCCATCTGTTTCTCTCCTCTCTTATTTCGTTGAGCAGTGGTTTGTAGTTTTCCTTAAAGAGGTCCCTTACATTCCTTGTGAGTTGTATTCCTAGATATTTTATTTTCTTTGTAGCAATAGTGAATGGCAGTTCGTTCTTGATTTGGTTCTCTTTTACTCTGTTATTGGTGTATAGGAATGCTTGTGATTTTGGCACATTGATTCTTTATCCTGAGACTTTGCTGAAGTTGCTTATCAGTTGCAGGAGCTTTTGGGCTGAGGTGATGGGGTCTTCTAGGTATACTATCATGTCGTCTGCAAATAGAGACCATTTGGCTTCCACCTTTCCTATTTGAATACGCTTTATTTCTTTTTCTTGCCTGATTGCTCTGGCTAGAACTTCCAGTACTATGTTGAATAGGAGTGGTGAGAGAGGGCATCCTTATCTAGTGCCAGATTTCAAAGGGAATGCTTCCAGCTTTTGCTCATTCAGTATGATATTGGCTGTTGGTTTGTCATAAATAGCTTTAATCACTTTGAGACATGTTCCATCAATACCAAGTTTATTGAGGGTTTTTAGCATAAAGGGCTGTTGAATTTTGTCAAATGCCTTCTCTGCGTCAATTGAGATAATCATGTGGTTTTAGTTTTTGCTTCTGTTTATGTGGTGAATTACATTTATAGACTTGCGTATGTTGAACCAGCCTTGCATCCCCGAGATGAATCCTATTTGATCATGATGGATAAGTTTTTTAAGGTGCTGTTGCAATCGGTTTGCCAGTATTTTATTGAAGATTTTTGCATCTATGTTCATCATGGATATTGGCCTCAAGTTTTCTTTTCTTGTTGAGTCTCTGCCAGGTTTTGGTATCAGGATGATGTTGGTCTCATAAAATGATTTGGGAAGAGTTTCCTCTTTTTGGATTCTTTGGAATAGTTTCAGAAGGAATGGTACCAGATCCTCTTTGTGTGTCTGGTAGAATTCATCTGTGAACCCATCTGGACCTGGGCTTTTTTTGTGTGGTAGGCTCTTAATTGCTGCCTCGAATTCAGACCTTGTTATTGGTCTATTCGTAGTTTCGGCTTCCTCCTGGTTTAGGCTTGGGAGGACACAGGCATCCAGGAATTTATCCATTTCTTCCTGATTTACTAGTTTGTGTGCATAGAGTTGTTTGAAGTATTCTCTGATAATGGTTTGAATTTCTGTGGAATCTGTGGTGATTTCCCCTTTATTGTTTTTTATTGCATCTATTTGGTTGTTCTCTCTTTTCATTTTTATCAGTCTGGCTAGTGGTCTGTCTATTTTGTTGATCTTTTCAAAAAACCAGCTCTTAGATTTATTGATTTTTTGAAGGGTTTTTCTTGTCTCTATCTCCTTCAGTTCTGCTCTGATCTTAGTTATTTCGTGTCCTCGGCTAGGTTTTGAGCTTTTTTGATCTTGCTCCTCTAGCTCTTTCAATTTTGACGATAGGGTGTCAATTTTTCATCTCTCCACTCTTCTCATGTGGGCACTTATTGCTATATATTTTCCTCTACAGACTGCTTTAAATGTGTCCCAGAGATTCTGGTACGTTGTGTCTTCATTCTCTTTGGTTTCAAGGAACTTCTTTATTTCTGCCTTCATTTCATTGTTTATCCAATCAACATTCAAGAGCCAGTTGTTCAGTTTCCATGAAGCTGTGCAGTTCTGATTTATTTTCTGAATTCTGAGTTCCAACTTGATTGCACTATTGTCTGAGAGACTGTTTGTTATGATTTCCGTTGTTTTGCATTTGCTGAGGAGTGCTTTACTTCCAATTATGTGGTCAATTTTGGAGTAGGTGTGATGTGGTGCTGAGAAGAATGTATATTCTGTGGATTTGGGGTGGAGAGTTCTGTAAATGTCTATCAGGTTTGCTTGTTCCAGGTCTGAGTTCAAGTCCTGGATATTCTTGTTAATTTTCTGTCTGGTTGATCTGTCTGATATTGACAGTGGAATGTTAAAGTCTCCCAGTATTATTGTGTGGGAGTGTAAATCTCTTTGTAAGTAATTAAGAACTTGCCTTATATATCTGGGTGCTCCTGCGTTGGGTCCATATATGTTTAGAATCATTAGCTCTTCTTGTTGTATTGATCCTTTTACCATTATATAATGACCTTCTTTGTCCCTTTTGATCTTTGTTGCTTTAAAGTCTATTTTATCAGAGACGAGAATTGCAACTTCTGCTTTTTTTGCTCTCCATTTGCTTGGTAAATCTTTCTCCATTCCTTTATTTTGAGCCTTTGTGTATCCTTGCATGTGAGGTGGGTTTCCTGGATACAGCACACCAATGGGTTTTGGTTTTTTATCCAATTTGCCAGTCTGTATCTTTTGTTTGGTGCATTTAGCCCATTTCCATTTAGGGTTAATATTGTTATGTGTGAATTTGATACTGCCATTTTGATTCTAGCTGGCTGTTTTGCCCATTGGTTCATGTAGATTCTTCATTTTGTTGATGCTCTGTAGCATTTGGTATGCTTTTAGGATGGCTGGTACTGGTTGTTTCTTTCTATGTGTAGTGCCTCTTTCAGGAGCTCTTGTAAAGCAGGCTTAGTGGTGACAAAATCTCTGAGTACTTGCTTGTTCGTGAAGGATTTTATTTTTCCTTCAGTTATGAAGCTCAGTTTGACTGGATATGAAATTCTGGGTTGAAAGTTATTTTCTTTAAGGATGTTGAATACTGGCCCCCACTCTCTTCTGGCTTGTAGAGTCTCTGCTGAGAGATCCGCTGTGAGCTTGATGGGCTTCCCTTTGTGGGTGACCCGACCTTTCTCTCTGGCTGCCGTTAGTATTTTCTCCTTCATTTCAACCCTGGTGAATCTGATGATTATGTGCCTTGGGGTTGCTCTTCTTGCGGAGTATCTTTGTGGTTTTCTCTGTATTTCCTGGAGTTGAGTATTGACCTGTCTTGCTAGGTTGGTGAAATTTTCCTGGATAATATCCTGAAGAGTATTTTCCAGCTTGGATTCATTCTCTTGATCACATTCTGGTACACCTATCAAACGTAGGTTGGGTCTCTTCACATAGTCCCACATTTCTTGGAGATTTTGTTCATTCCTTTTTGTGCTTTTTCCTTTAATCTTGGTTTCTTGTTTTATTTCATTGAGTTGATCTTCAGCTTCTGATATTCTTTCTTCTGCTTGGTCAATTCGGCAGTTGAAACTTGTGCATGCTTCACGAAGTTCTCATGTTGTGTTTTTCAGCTCCTTCAATTCATTCATATTCCTCTCTAAGTTGTCCATTCTTGCTATCAATTCCTCAATTCTTTTTTCAAATCTTTTTTCAAGGTTCTTAGTTTCTTTTCACTGATTTAGAACATGTTCTTTTAGCTCACTGAGGTTTCTCATTATCCACTTTCTGAAGTCTGATTCCATCATTTCATCACACTCATTCTCCGTCCAGCTTTGTTCCCTTGCTGGTGAGGAGTTTTGATCCTTTTTAGGAAGTGAGGTGTTTTGGTTTCAGGTGTTTTTCTTCTTTTTGCGCTTGTCTCTTTCAATGTTTATGGATTTATCCACCTGTCCTTTTAGTAGTTGCTGATTTTTCAATTGGGTCTCTGTGTGGATGCTGAGATTGTTGATGATGAAGTATTTCTGTTACTTAGTTTTACTTCTAATGGTCTATCCCCTCTGCTGTATGAGTGCTGTGGTCCACTCCAGGCCCTGCTTGTCTGGGGTATAGCTGTAGCAGCTGCAGAACAGTGAGGGATGATACCAGTTTCTTCTTCTGCTGTCTTTTTTCCAGAATGATGCCCACCAAATATCAGTCTGATTAGTCCTTTTTTGGGGTGACTCTTTGAATATACAGGGGTCAGGGAGCTGCTTGAGGAGATGGTCTGTGCTTTATAGGAGCTCCAGTGCTGAGCTTTGAGCTCCGTTGTTCATTCAGGGTTGTTGGGAAGTTTTTTATGTCTGCTGCAACAGAACTCATAAAACACTACCCTTTTTTCCCCCGCTTAGATGCTCTGTCTCAGGGAGTTGGGGCTTTCTTTATGAGTGTCTGTTGCACTGTCCTGCCCCACTAGAAGGCAGTCTATTCACTATTTGCCTGCCAGGGCTCTACCCTGCTAGCCTGGGTCTGCCCTGTTGCTGCTGGGCTCCGTTCTGCTGTGGAGCACTCCCCACTCCTGGCAGAGTCTCTCTGTTATGGCAGGTTGCCTCGGCAACAGCAGGCTGCATCAGCCCTGGGCGGTACTTCAGTAGGGGTGGATTGTGCCAGTAGTGGCCAATGCCCCTCCCCCACCAGGCTGCACTGTTTTAGATGCCAGCAGCAAAACTCTCAGCCCCAAGTGCCTCCAATCACCACCCTGCTTGTCCCCATGAGGGTGGGACCAGCTGAGCCTGATCACCCAGCTCCCTGCCTCAGAATCCATCCTCTCTCTCTCTCTCTTCCTCTCCCCAAGCTGAAAGGTTGACTCTCTCACTGGCACCCGAGTAGCCTGCCGATAGGGCACTGGGATCCGTGCGATCTCCCATGCCGCTGTCCACTGCACCAGCTCAGATCACACTTCCCAGAAATCTTCTGGTCTGGCTTATTGTCCAAGTCCCATTCAATCAGATGGACATGCCAATCTGCCCTTCCAAATCTCAGATTGCCAGTTTAACAGGGCACCCAGACCAGTGAGTTCCATGCCGGGTCCCGCTGCGGCGCCGGCCGAAGCGGCCGCACAAGCCAGCTGCACTAACCGGCTGTACTAGCATCCCATGTCTCTCCCACACCTGGGACTTTCAACGCTCTGTGGGCAAAAAAGGTTCATCTGAGAGTGCGGCTAGGACTCACCCTCTGCACCTTCACTGAGAGCTGCAATCCTGAGTCACTTCTAGAACGCCATCTTGCGAGCTCGAGACTATTATTCTAAGTAAAATAACTCAGAAATGAAAAACTAAACATTGAATGTTTTCACAGATAGATGGTAGCCAAACTATGAAGATGCATAGGTGTAAGAATGTCACAATGGACTTTGGGAACTCAGGGGGAAAGGGTGGGAAGCAGGTGAGGGATAAAAGACATAAACTACACTGGTTTGGCTGCCCTGTTAAACTGGCAATTGGAGGTTTTGGAAGGCAGATTAGCACATTCATCTGATTACATGGGACTTAAACAGAAAGCCAATCCAGGAGATTCCTGAGCAGCAATGTTATTTGAGCTGGCACAGTGGGTTGCTGCACGGGAAATCACACAGATCCTGGCGCCCTTGCAGCAGGTGACTGGAACACCTGGGAGAGAGTCAACCATTCAACTTAAGAAAAAAAAGGGCTCTGAGGCAGGGAGCCAGGTGATCGGGCTCGGCAGGTCCCACCCCCACAAAAACAAACAAAACAGCAATTGAAAATGCTTGGGGTTGAGAGTTTCATGGCAAGCACAGCTGAACCCAGGACAGTGCAGCTCGGTGGGGGAGGAGTGTCAGCCATTACCAAGGCACGCGACCCCTACGGAGGTACTCTGCCATTGCTGAGGCAGCTTGCCATTGCTGAGAGAGAGTCCGCCACTAAAGAGGCAGGCCACCATTGCCGCCACAGTTCTAACCACATCCATATAAACAAGACTACTGGAAATTACACACGGTAGCAGGGTGGAGCCCACAGCAACAGAGCAGAGCCCATGGCAACAGAGCAGAGCCCATGGCAGCTCAGCATAGCCACTACAGGGAGGCAGTGACTAGACTGCCTTCTCGCTGGGCAGGAAAGTGCAACAGATACTCGTAAATAAAGCCCCAACTCCCTGGGAAAGAGCACCTGAGGAAAAAAAAGGGGGGGATTTATGAGTTCTGCTGCAGGAGACTTAAATGTACCTGCCTAGCAGCCCTGAATGAACAACGGAGCTCACAGCTCAGCACTTGAGCTTCTATAAAGTACAGACTGTCTCCTCAAGCAGCTCCCTGACCACCATATATCCAAAGAGTCACCTCACAAAGGACTGATCAGACTGACATTTGGTGGGCATCATTCAGGGACACAGATAGCAGAAGAAGAATCTGGCAGCAACCCTCACGGTTCTGCAGCTGCTACAGGAGTTCCCCAGGCAAGCAGGGCCTGGAGTGGACCTCAGCAGTCCTACAGTAGAGGGGCCAGACTGTTAGAAAAAAACTAAGAAACAGAAATACTTCATCATCAACAATCTAGACGTCCACTCAGAGACCCAATCAGAAAATCAGCAACTACTCAGATGACAGGTGAATAAATCCACAAAGATGGGAAGAAACCAGCACAAAAAGGAGGAAAACAGCCAAAACCAGAAGACCTTGCCTCCTACAAAGGAGCAAAACTCCTCAGCAGCAATGGAACAAAGCTGAATGGAGAATGAGTGTGATGAAATGACAGGATCAGACTTCAGAAGGTGGGTAATGAGAAACTTCCATAAGCTAAAAGAACATTTTCTAAATCAATGCAAAGAAACTAAGAACCTTGAAAAAAGATTTGAGGAAATGATAACAAGAATGGACAACTTAGAGAGAAATATTAGTGAATTGAAGCAGCTGAAAAACACAACACTAAAACTTCATGACGCATGCACAAGTTTCAACAGCCGAATTGACCAAGCAGAAGAAAGGATATCAGAAGTCGAAGATCAACTCAATGAAATAAAATGAGACACCAAGATTAGAGAAAAAAGTGCAAAAAAAAATGAACAAAGACTCCAAGAATTGTGGGACTATGTAAAGAAACCTAATCTATGTTTGATAGGTGTACCAGAATGTGACGAAGACAATGAATCCAAGCTGGACAATACTCTTCAGGATATTATCCAGGAAAATTTCCCCAACCTAGCCAGGCAGGCCAATACTCAACTCCAGGAAATACAGAGAACACCACAAAGATATTCCTCAATAAGAGCAACCCCAAGGCAGATAATTGTCAGATTCACCAGGGTTGAAATGAAAGAGAAAATGCTAAGGACAGCCAGAGAGAAAGGTTGGGTAATCCATAAAGGAAAGCCCATCACACTCACAGCAGATCTCTCGGCAGAAACGCTACAAGCCAGAAGTAAGTGGAGGCCAATATTCAACATCCTTAAAGAAAAGAAGTTTCAACCCAGAATTTCATATCCAGCCAAACTGAGCTTCATAACTGAAGGAAAAATAAAATCCTTTGCAAAGAAGCAAGTACTCAGAGATTTTGTCACCACAGGGCCTGCTTTACAAGAGCTCCTGAAAGAGGCACTACACATTGAAAGGAACAACCAGTACCAGCTATTCCAAAAACAAACCAAATGCTAAAGAGCATCAACAAAATGAAGAATTTGCATCAACTAATGGGCAAAACAGACAGCTAGCATTAAAATAGCAGTATCAAATTCACACATAATAATATTAAACCTAAATGTAAATGGGCTAAATGCACCAATCCAAAGACACAGACTGGCAAACTGGATAAAAAGCCAAAACCCATCGGTGTGCCATATCCAGGAAATCCATCTCACATGCAAGGATACACAAAAGCTAAAAATAAAAAGATGGAAGAAAACTTACCAAGCAAATGGAGAGCAAAAAAAATGTAGGAGTTGCAATTCTTGTCTCTAATAAAATAGACTTTAAAGCAACAAAGGTCAAAAGAGATAAAGAAGGACATTATGTAACGGTAAAAGGATCGATACAACAAGAAGAGCTAACAATCCTAAATATATACAAACCCAATACAGGAGCACCCAGATATAAAAGGCAAGTTCTTAAAGACTTACAAAGAGACTTAGACTCCCACACAATAATAGTGGGAGACTTTAACACCTCATTGTCAATATTAGACAGATTAACCAGACAGAAAATTAACAAGGATATCCAGGGCTTGAACTCAGACCTGGAACAAGTAAACCTGATAGACATTTACAGAACTCTCCACCCGAAATACACAGAATATACATTCTTCTCAGCACCACATCACACCTACTCCAAAATTGACCAAAAAATTGGAAGTAAAGCATTCCTCAGCAAATGCAAAACAACTGAAATCATAACAGTCTCTCAGACGATAGTGCAATCAAGTTAGAACTCAGAATTCAGAAAATAACTCAGAACCGCACAGCTTCATGAAAACTGAACAACTGGCCCTTGAATGTTGACTGGATAAGCAATGAAATGAAGGCAGAAATAAAGAAGTTCTTCAAAACCAATGAGAACAAAGACATAACATACCAGAATCTCTGGGACACATTTAAAGCAGTCTCTAGAGGAAAACATATAGCAATAAGTGCCCACATGAGAAGAGTGGAGAGATCCAAAATTAACACCCTATCATCAAAATCGAAACAGCTAGAGGAGCAAGATCAAAAAAGCTCAAAACCTAACAGAAGACAAGAAATAACTAAGATCAGAGCAGAACTGAAGGAGATAGAGACAAGAAAAACCCTTCAAAAAGTCAATAAATTAAAGAGGTGGTTTTTCGAAAAGATCAACAAAATAGACACACCACTAGCCAGACTGATAAAAAAGAAAAGAGAAAATAACCAAATAGATGCAATTAAAAACGGTAAAGGGGAAATCGCCACTGATTCCACAGAAATTCAAACCATCATCAGAGAATATTACAAACAACTCTATGCACATAAACTAGTAAACCTGGAAGAAATGGATAAATTCCTGGACACCTGTGTCCTCCCAATCCTAAACCAGGAGGAAGCCAAAACTATGAATAGACCAATAACAAGGTCTGAAGTTGAGGCAGCAATTAAGAGCCTACCACACAAAAAAAGCCCAGGTCCAGATGGGTTCACAGCCGAATTCTACCAGACACACAAAGAGGATCTGGTACCATTCCTTCTGAAACTATTCCAAATAATCCAGAAAGAGGGAATCCTTCCCAATTTATTTTATGAAACCAACATCATCCTGATACCAAAACCCGTCAGAAAATCAACAAGAAAATAAAACTTCAGGCCAATATACATGATGAACATAGATGCAAAAATCTTCAATAAAATGCTGGCAAGCCGATTGCAACAGCACATCGAAAAGCTTATCCATCATGATCAAATAGGATTCAACCCGGGGACGCAAGGCTGGTTCAACATATGCAAGTCTATAAACGTAATTCACCACATAAACAGAACCAAAAACAAAAACCACATGATTATCTCAATTGACGCAGAGAAGGCCTTTGACAAAATTCAACAGCCCTTCATGCTAAAAAACCTCAGTAAACTTGGTATTGATGGAACGTATCTCAAAATAATAAAACCTATTTATGACAAACCAACAGCCAATATCATACTGAATGGGCAATAACTGGAAGCATTTCCTTTGAAATCTGGCACAACACAAGGATGCCCTCTCTCACCGCTCCTATTCAATATAGTACTGGAATTTCTAACCAGACCAATCAGGCTAGAAAAAGAAATAAAGGGTATTCAAATAGGAAAGGAGGAAGCCAAATTGTCTCTACTTACAGACGACATGATAGTATATCTAGAAGACCCCATCGTCTTAGTCCAAAAACTCCTGAAACTGATAAGCAACTTCAGCAAAGTCTCAGGATATAAAATCAATGTGCCAAAATCACGAGCATTCCTATACACCAATAACAGACTTAAAGAGAATCAAATCAAGAATGAACTGCCATTCACAATTGCTACAGAGAAAATAAAATACCTAGGAATACAACTTACAAGGAACATAAGGGACCTCTTCAAGAAAAACTACAAACCACTGCTCAACGAAATAAGAGAGGACACAAACAGATGAAGAAACATTCCATATTCATGGTTAGGAAGAATCAATATCGTGAAAATGGCTATACTGCCCAAAGTAATTTACAGAATCAACGCTATTCCCATCAAGCTATCATTGACTTTCTTCACAGAACTGGAAAAAACCACCTTGAACTTCATATGGAACCAAAAGAGAGCCCGCATAGCCAAGTAAATTCTAAGCAAAAAGAACACAGCAGGAGGCATCACACTACTGGACTTCAAACTATACTACAAGGGTAATCAAAACAGCATGGTACTGGTACCAAAACAGAGATATAGACCAATGGAACAGAACAGAGGCATCAGAGGCGACACAACACTTCTACAACCATACAATCTCTGATAAACCTGACAAAAACAAGCAATGGGGAAATGTTTCCCTGTTTAATAAATGGTGTTGGGAAAACTGGCTAGCCACGTGCAGAAAGCTGAAACTGGACCCCTTCCTGACATCTTACACTAAAATTAATTCCAGATGGATTAAAGACTTAAACATAAGACCTGGCACCATAAAAACCGTAGAAGAAAATCTAGGCAAAACTATTCAGGACATAAGAGTAGGCAAGGACTTCATGACCAAAACACCAAAAGCATTGGCTACAAAAGCCAAAATAGACAAATGGGACCTAATCAAACTCCACAGCTTCTGCATGGCAAAAGAAACAGTCACTAGATTGAATCAGCAACCAACAGAATGGGAAAAAATCTTTGCAGTTTACACATCTGACAAAGGGCTGATATCCAGAATTTACAAAGAACTCAAACAGATTTACAAAAAATAAACAAACAAGCTCATTCAAAAATGGGCAAAGGATATGAACAGACACTTTACAAAAGAAGACATACATGAGGCCAACAAACATATGAAAAAATACTCATCATCACTGGTCATTAGAGAGATGCAAATCAAAACCACATTGAGATACCATCTCACACCAGTTAGAATGGCGATCATTAAAAAATCTGGAGACAACAGATGCTGGAGAGGATGTGGAGAAATAGGAACACTTCTACACTGCTGGTGGGAGTGTAAATTAGTTCAACCATTGTGGAAGACAGTGTGGCAATTCCTCAAGAACCTAGAAATAGAAATTCCATTTGACCCAGCAATCCCATTACTGGGTATATATCCAAAAAACTATAAATCATTCTACTGTAAGGACACATGCACACGAATGTTCATTGCAACACTATTTACAATATCAAAGACCTGGAACCAACCCAAATGCCCATCGATGATAGACTGGACTGGGAAAATGTGGCACATATACACCATGGAATATTATGCAGCAATCAAAAACGATGAGTTAGTGTCCTTTGTAGGGACATGGATGAATCTGGAGAACATCATTCTCAGCAAACTGACAGAAGAACAGAAAATGAAATACCGCATATTCTCACTCATAGGTGGGTGATGAACAATGAGAACACATAGACACAGGGAAGAGAGCACTACACACTGGGGTCTATTGGGGGGAATAGGGGAGGGACAGCGAGGGAGGAGCTGTGGAGGGATAGCATGGAGAGAAATACCAGATGTGTGTGAAGGGGCAGAAGGCAGCAAAACACACTGCCGAGTGTGTACCTATGCAACTATCATGCATGTTCTGCACATGTACCCCAAAACCTAAAATGCAATAAAAATAAAGACTATAAAGTGAGTGCAGTGAATATTACTTGGGTGATAAAAAGACTATAAACTGAGTGCAGTGCCTACTATTTGGGTGATGGGTACACGAATATCTCACAAATCACCACTAACAAAATTATGTAACCAAGCACCACCCATTTCCCAATAACCTATGGCAATAAAAAATGTTTAAAAATTAACTTACAAAAGAGATATATGTTTAAAAACTAAAATAGTTGAGATTTTAACTCAGGTCTGTCCAATTCTAAGGTGTGTTCTTTGCTGGCTCTCACCTGGTGGTGAATTAGCCAGAGTAACTTCCCAGAAAATAGTGGATTCATGAGCCACGTTCTCTGCTCTGGCTGTTGTTTTTCCCTGAGATAAGGTAACGGTTCCCTTCTGCATTCCAGCAGAAATACCCTTTGTGCTGAATATTTTCTTTCACCAGATCAGTAAAGCCACCTCTCATAATCCATTGCCTGAACCTTAGAAATGCTTCTGATAGAGTAAATTTCTCACCACAGAAACACTTCTTTTTTTTTTTTTTTAATTTTTATTGCGTTATAGGTTTTGGGGTACATGTGCAGAACGTGCAAGATAGTTGCATAGGTACACACATGGCAGTGTGTTTTGCTGCCTTCCTCCCCTTCACCCACACTTGGCATTCATCCCCAGGCTATCCCTCCCCAGCCCCCCCCGCTGTCCCTCCCCCATTCCCCCCAATAGACCCCAGTGTATAGTAGACCACCTCTCTGTGTCCATGTGTTCTCATTTTTCTCACCCACCTATGAGTGAGTATATGTGGTATTTCCTTTTCTGTTCTTGTGTCAGTTTGCTGAGAATGATGTTCTCCAGATTCATCCATGTCCTTACAAAGGACACAAACTCATCATTTTTGATTGCTGCATAATATTCCATGGTGTATATGTGCCACATTTTCCCAGTCCAGTCTATCATCGTTGGGCATTTGGGTTGGTTCCAATTCTTTGCTATTGTAAACAGTGCTGCAATGAACATTCGTGTGCATGTGTCCTTATAGTAGAACGATTTATAGTCCTTTGGATAGATACTCAGTAATGGGATTGCTGGGTCAAATGGAATTTCTATTTCTAGGTCCCTGAGGAATCGCCACACTGTCTTCCACAATGGTTGAACTAATTTACACTCCCACCAACAGTGGAAGAGTGTTCCTATTTCTCCACATCCTCTCCAGCACCTGCTGTCTCCAGATTTTTTAATGATCGCCATTCTAACTGGCGTGAGATGGTATCTCAATGTGGTTTTGATTTGCATCTCTCTAATGACCAGTGATGATGAGCATTTTAGAAACACTTCTTACTGAAAGGTTTGATGTGTAGAAGTGCCTGTAACTTGCCTTGAAAGAAAATGAACACACTATTGACAGTTTATGATACAAATCCCACAGGCTAAAGACAACAATTTTAGGAGTTTCTTGGAAATGCTTGGTAGTTACATTATATGCCTGGAGAGGGCAAGAAAATCAGAGGGGGATAGGGACTACTCAAGCCTTTTTTTTTCTTTCACAGTTCTCTGCTCCATTCCTGTGCTGTGTTTGACTAGGCCTTCTTCTTTGTCCATTCAAATGGAAGGAGTATGTTTCTACAATTAGAACTACACAAGACATTTGCTTCTCAAGAAGCACAAACTTGCAACCATTTTTGGTTTTCCCTTGAGGCAAGAAGTGGACAAACATGAGGAAAAACATGAACTATTTACGTAGGGGAGGGGGATATTCAGGAGCAGACTTTAGAGCTGGTGAAAGCACATGTTGGTTTCTACAAGCCATGCACATATATGAAGGATTCCACATATAGCTCATAAAGTGGCCTCCAGAAAAATGTATAACTAGCAGGTTTTCAGAGGCCCAGCCCCCAATCTCTTCACTTCTCCCTCCCCATGACCCCAGTTGCACGGTGTCATTTCAAAACAACCTCAAGATCCAACCAGAACATAAATACTCACTGACACTTTTGATTACTTGCTGAAGTGGCAGCCCAATCTTGAGCTGCAAAAGTCCAGGAGTGCTGTTTTTTTCTGAAAGCTGTTTTCCTGACAACTCCAATGACAGAGGGGTGGCAAGTTCATGTTTTACAGGTTTTACAGTCTGAATGGCAGTAGATATATTGTAAAGTATGTCACTTGCAATATTAATGGCAGGTTTGCTCCTGGGCACTGCTGAGAAATGTCTGAGTCCTGTGATAAAAAGGAGGGAGTCCATTATGGGGGAGGCAACCATGGCCTGGCCCCCTTTGGGTAGAATATGAAGAAGAGACACATGTGGGCTCAAAATATACTCAAGAGTGGCTGGGATTTGAAAGGAAACACAGTAAGTGAGTGTCTGTGTTGAGCGTTAGACCTATGATGCACCAACTATGTGACTTAGGCAAATTCTGTAATTTCTTTTTAACCTAAGGGACCTCAGTTTCTCTGGATATGAAATTTGGAAAAATAATACCTACCTTGTAAGATTATTTTGAGGAAGTGTATTAAATGTGGTAAGCTACATGAAAATTTCTATCAATGTGTTTAATATATGGTAATGTATTTTGAAAGACAAAATATTGTAATTGCCAGGACTGCTCTGTGATTTATGGGGACATAGAATACAACATTTAAAGTCTCTTTCTGGCCCAGAGTCTATTACCATCTTTCTGGCAACCTCAGCCCTTCTTTGACCGTCATCCTGTCAGATAGATTCTCTAAGAAAGAGTCCTAGATGTGTCTGCATGCCTGTCTTGTCTGCTTTTAACCATTTGCTTTGAATATATAGACTTGTGTTAATTCAATTTGTTAAGCAGTCACCAAAGTGCAGTGGATACATTATGATCCTTGAAGTTATATAAACATAACTTTGAAGTCTACCTCCACCCTTTTGCAGTTTTTAAGACTGAGATGAAATCCCATCTCCAACCCTCTCAAACCTTGGTTTTGTCGTTTTCAAAAATGTGATTATACCTGTACCACATAGTGGTTGTAAGGCAAAATTACATGAGATAATGTACAATAGAGTCTAAGTACAGTGCTGGGCACATAGTAGGCACACAATAAATATTAACACCTCTTCCTGTCACATCCACCAAAGCCTGTGGCAGTCTGATCGGTGAAAATATATTGAGTACTTGTGTTTTCTGTAAGCACAGAAAATAATGTATTTTATCCTTTCTATGTAAACATATTTTAAAGAGTGAATTTTATATCATCTGGGCTCACTCCATATATTTCTGTACTCCACAGTTCATGTCTACAATATCCCTGGAGCTCTACCCATCTTTCGAGGAGAAGAACCACCAGCCTTGACCCTACAATGGAAGATTGCTCACATTTATCAGATCAAGTGCATACTCTCTAAGCATTCTTTAGATTCTATTACTGTGGCAACCATACATATCAGTTTTTCCAGGACAGACCCAACTTTAAGTATTGTATCCTATGTCCCCATAAATCAAAGCAGTCCTGGCAATTACAATACTTTGTCTTTCAAAATACATTTCCTACCTCTGTCACTTTTACCCAGAAGCAGAAAAAAAAATCATTTGATAGGCCATAGGACCACATAATATACTCAGAAATTAAGGTCACTGTACCCAGAGTGTTTTGCTCTATGTCCCACATGATGTAACACCTTCCCGCTCATTCATTCTTTCACACAACAAGCATTTATTAGCACTCACTATTTGCCAGGTGAATGGGGCCACAGAAGTAAATATGTTCTACAAGAAAGGCAGAGGTAAAAGAAAATAAATCGTAATATAATATGATAAAGAAGATGCTGTGGTAATCAAAAGTAGAGAATGGCTAGCTAGTTCTACCTAAGGATAATAAAAAGACTTTCCTAGAGGAAGAGGCATTTGGACTTGGACTTAAATGATAACTGTAAATAATAAATGAATGATAATTAGCTACAATTTTACTAAATAGATGCCATTGTGGAGTTAAGAGGTATTCCATTATATTATTGACTTTCATTTTAAAAGCTCATATAATATTTTATGTAATATTCCAGTTTCTCTAGAAAGCAACACAGCAGAAATATTCCCATAATAATAACCCTACCCTCACTCCTATCTTTCATTAAAGAGAAATTCATAATACCTACTGTTTGTGGCCATGAGGTAGCTGAAGTTGCATTCCTATTAGAAACTGTCCTTTTCAAATATTATTACCTACTCACAAAACATGAGTTTTAAAGAAAGACATATAACATACATACCCCATATAAAGATACATATGCCTATAACATATAATGTATAATTCTAAGACTATGTGCACATGCTACACACACACACATATATATAGATACATATATATATACATACACACACACACACACACACACACACACACACACACACACACACTCATGGAGTAAACTCTATGTGCAGAAACAAAATTGGAAGCCAGAACTTCTTGAGTACAATGTTTTGACTGGGGCTTAAACAACACTGAAGTTGATTGTTATATGCTATTTAAAATTTTTAAAGGTTAAAACAATTACATTCACTGAAACAGTTTTGATGCCTTTGAATTTTGACTTTATACAAAAAATTAATTGCATTGATATTTAACTCACCATTTGTTAATTGAATGAAGATGGCCCTTCTTGTTAATCTTAATCATCATGCCCTGTTTTCTAACTTAGTAAAAGGGTTTTTTCATTTACTTTTTTCTCTATAGCCTCAGCCCCAGCTTGCTGCCTAGCAAAGGCATGCCATTTGTCATGGGGGCCAGGCAAGACAGAGTGAACAGCTCATTGAAATCCATCTCAGCTTGTGAGAACAGCTAATTCCCAGGCATGCCCTGCTTTAAGGCGGGGTGTGTCAGGCACAATCTATATTAAGGCTTAAACATGAAGACAAAAATGCACCCAGAAGAAACCAAAGCTGTGGACAGAAACATAACTGCAAGCGTTTCAGCAGGAAAACAAAAACTGGTGAATTAACAGTGGAATAAGAAGTCTTCATGACCAAGAAGATACTACCATTGGTTTTGCAATTTTTTTTTTTTTTTTTTTTTTGTGACGGAGTTTCGCTCTTGTTACCCAGGCTGGAGTGCAATGGTGCGATCTTGGCTCACCGCAACCTCCGCCTCCTTGGTTCAGGCAATTCTCCTGCCTCAGCCTCCTGAGTAGCTGGGACCACAGGCACGCACCACCACGCCCAGCTAATTTTTTGCCTTTTTAATAGAGACGGGGTTTCACCACGTTGACCAGGATGGTCTCGATCTCTTGACCTCGTGATCCACCCACCTCGGCCTCCCAAAGTGCTGGGATTACAGGCGTGAGCCATTGCGCCCGGCTTTGCAATTTTCGTCTCTTTCTTCTTGAGAATGAATCCAGGAGCAAACTTGGAGACTACGGTTAAAAATGAGTTAACTTCTGGTCAATATTTAAAAGCCAAGCACCTTCAACTGTCTGCAGAGGCAGCCAATATGAAAGGTGAAAAAAATAACCAAAAACACATCCAGCCCTGCTTAACCAACGCGGAATTTCTCTGTCCTTCAAGCCCTGGTCAGCTTTCACAATTCACCTTTGTTAGGAAACAAGCAGCTATACATTTCTCATATAAATTTCAACTAGCCACTGCTCATTTGCATCTCCTCCTTCAAACTCAGTCATCCCAATTCCTCTGAGGTTCGCTGACCAGCAGCTGAGAAGAGACCTTTTCTCTATGAATGCATAACTGGTCATTGATGAACAAACAGGCACTCAGTCTATCTGAACTAGAAAAAAAAATCCCTGACCATCATTCCAGATGTCCCTGTCGGTCAACACAATCTCCATATAATTTATAAGGTATTAAATATCAAAAATAATGGATCTTTTCACTTACCATCTTGGCAGATGATGATAGCAGTACATTTTATTTGAGAAGCCAGCACAGACTTCTCCTAGTAAAACTGCAAACAGAAAACTGTGAGGATTGGCCCCAGAGCCTCCTAGAAAAATGCTGCCATTATACTCCATTACAGTTAAAGCTATGTAAGCACTTCCTGGATGACATCCAATCACACAGCACTTTTCCCTTCCTTCTTGCTCACTTTTACTTTCTTTTTTTTTTCTTTTTTAGTAAAAACATGTTCTTTCAATGGCTAGACAGTGGTTTCTAGTAAAGCAGACTGCAAATCAACAAAGAAAATGTGTGCTGAAAGGAATGACAGATTTTTCAGAATCACCAGTAACAAGATACTTCTTTGTAGTCAGCTTTATGTGCTGTGTGACACGCCATGTGGACTGGGAGCTCCAGTCTAATATGTAACTCAGAAGTGCCAACAAATACCAGAAGATACAAATTAAATGACAGGAGACTGCAAAAGGAAAAGTGGAGTTTTTTACTTGGGACCTGAATATAGTTTAAGAGTTTCAAATATGTTCAAGGTCTGTCTTCTTTCTTTGAGATCTTCCTTGAACATTTGGATATTTGGAAACCCTTATAATCTGCAAAATACCCCAAATTTAAAAAAAAGATAATGTAATGACAGTAGCCACTCTAGGAAATTAAGTATGTAGTTTGCCAATTGTATTCTAAAATGAAAATACTTTGTTCTTCAATGTTCATATTCTGCTGAAAGTTTGCATAAAGCAATGTGAAAAGATGTCACATTTTGGTGTAAAGAGAAGGCTCAAGTGATAAACTGAGAGGCAGTGGAGTATAGAGCTAGAGATTAAGACGATAGAGACCTGATTTCCCATCCCAGATATGCCACATTGATTCACTGAAGAAATATTATTTGAGTGTCTATATACTAGATACCATATTGAAAAAGAAAATCATGGTTGCTATGCTGATGGAGCTTACATTTTATGTGGGGTGGGAATGATGCAGACAGACATGAAAAAATAAATCAAAAAGAAGAATTTCAGAGAGCACTGTGAAGAAAATTAAAACAGGGTAATGTGACAAAAGTAACTGGGTGTCTACTATAGATTGGATGATCAAGGAAGGCCTCTCTGAAGAAGTAGCATTTGAACCTAAATGATGAGAAGAAGCCAGCCACATGAAGACCTCGTGGGAAAGTGTTCTATGCATAGGAAACAGCAAAGACAAAGACCTAAGAAGAATGAGCTTCACTTAATAGAATAAAAGAATGGAAAGAAGGCTAGTGTACCTGGAGTTCAAATGTGAAGGACAGAGTAGTAAGAGATGAGGCTGACCTTTTTTTAATGTTTTTTGTTTCTTGTAAATTTGTTTAATTTCTTTATAGATGCTAGATATTAGACCTTTGTCAGATGCATAATTTGCAAATAAATATCACATCAGGTAGGTTCCCTGTTTTTGCTCTATTGATAGTTTATTTTTCTCTGCAAAAGCGTTTTCATTTAATTAGATCTTACTTATCCATTTTTGCTTTTATTGCAATTGCTTTTGGTGTCTTCATTGTGAAATCTTTGCCAACACCTATGTCAAGAATGGTATTGCCTAGGTTGTCTTCCAGAGTTTATATGGCTTTGGGTTTTATATTTAAGTCTTTAATCCATCTTGAGGTGATTTTTCTGTATACAGTGTAAGGAAGAGCTCCAGTTTCAATCTTCTGCCTGTAGCTAGCCAGTTATTGAATATAGAGTCCTTTCCCCATTGCTTGTTTTTGTCAGCTTTTTCAAAGATCGGATGGTTGTAGGTGTATAACCCTATTTCTGGGCTCTTTTTTCTCTTCCATTGGTCTATGTGTCTATTTTTGTGTCAATACCATGCTGTTTTGGTTACTTTATCCTTGCAATGTAATTTAAAGTCAGATAACATGATGCCTCCAGCTTTGTTCTTTTTGTTTAGGATTGCCTTGACTATTCAGGATCTTTTTTGGTTCCCTATGAATTGTAAAACAGATTTTTCTAGTTCTCTGGCAAATGTCTTTGGCTGTTTGATAGAAATAGGATTAGGTCTATAAATTGCTTTGGGCAGTATGGCCATTTTAACGATATTGATTCTTCCTATCTATGAACATGGAATATTTTTCCATTTGTTTGTGTCATCTCTGATTTGGTAAGCAGTGTTTTGGACACTTTTCAAAAGAAGACATGCATGTGGCCAAGAAGCATAAAAAAAAAAAACCAACATCACTGATCATTAGGGAAATGAAAATCAAAACCACAATGAGATACCATCTCACACCAGTCCAAATGGTTATTATTAAAAAGTCAAAAAGTAACAAATGCTGGTGAGGTTGCAGAGAAAAAGGAACACTTACATACACTGTTGGTGGAAGTAAAAATTAATTCAACTATCGTGGAAAGCAGTGTGGCAATTCCTCAAAGAACTAAAAACAGAAGTACAATTCAGTGAGAAATCCCATTACTGAGTACATACTCAATGGAATGTAAATCATTCTATCATAAAGACACATAGACACTTACGTTCATTGAAGCACTATTCATAATAGCAATGATAGGGAATCAACCTCAGTGCCTATCAATGGTATACTGGATAAAGAAAATGTGGTACATATGCACCATGGAATACTATGCATCCTTAAAAAAAATGAGATAATGTACTTTGCACAAACATGGATGAAGCTGAGGCCATTATCCTTAGCAAACTAACACAGGAACAGAAAATGAAACACAACGTTTTCACTTATAAGTAGTAGCTAAATGTTGAGAGTACAGGGACACATTGATGGGAACAAGAGACACTTGGGTGTGCCATAGGGTGAAGGGTAGGAGAAGAGAGAGGTTCAGGAAAAATAACTAATGAGTACTAGGCTTAATACCTGGGTGAAAAAATAATCTGTACAACAAACCTCAATGGCACAGATTTACCTAGATAACGAATTTGCACATGTACCCCTGAACTGAATATAAAAGTTAAAAACAGAAAGATGAGACTGAGCAGCAGGTAAGAGCCAGATCATAGGGTCCTTACCTTGATTAGATGTTGTATTTCATATCAACACCCCCTTACTATTTATGATATTTTGGGCATATTTATTAACACTTTGACTCAGTTCCTTCGCTTGTAAAGTGGAGATAATAGACTACCTACTTCCTAAAGTTGTTATAAATATTAAAAGAGATAATATATGTAAAACACAATGTCTAAGACGTAGAAATAATTCAATAAATGTTTGTTGTTTTTATTATATATTAGAGATAGTCTATCCATGACTGATAGAAGCTTAGAATCAGATAGTCTGTGTTCAAGTCCTGGTTTTGTCACTTACAGGCTGTGCAAGTCACGTAGGCTTCCTAAGCCTCATTTTTGTCATCAATAACAATAACAATATTAATAAATACATTTTCAAATGCTCAATATGCATTAGAAAGTAGCACACAAAATTATATGGCCTCAAATGTTCATTTGGAAATGCACATGTTAATAGTGTTATTGTTATTGAAACTCTTTCTGGCCTTACATGTAAGTGGAAATAGGCAGCCATTTTGTGGAATGTTTTCCAAAAAGTTTGACCTCAGAGATGACTGAGTTCAATCTACTGATTTTGCTAATAGGGGAACTCAGGCACAAAGAAAGGAAGGGACTTGCCAAAGCTTACACAGTGAGTAGGAGAATTGAGTACAAAACCAGATTTGGGCTTCCAGCCCAAAACTCTTTGTTACAGCACAGAGTTTGCACTCAGATCCTTCACTGGGAGCATGTTTTGCTGAAAGGAAAGGTGGGGAGGCAGTAAGGGAAGGAGGGGTGGAGAGAAAAGAGACAACAAGAAGTGGGAGGGTTTGTGTGTGGGGTGGGGGTGAGAGAAAGAGAGAGAGAGAGAGAGAGAGAGAGAGAGAGTCTCTTGCCTAAAGCAAGAGAAAGCACAAGAAAGAGGATGTTTAGGCCATAACACGATCTGCATTCCTGACCAGAAGTTGGCTAGGCTTGGGCCTTCATTAGTCTTCTGGAATCCCTGTGGCTTGAACCAGGGCATAAACACCCAAAAATGTATTAACTAAGTGCAAATTTTGGACAACAGCACTTCAGGGTCTCATAACCCATTTAAAAACAAACATTAGAAATGCGATATTTAAGAATCAACTTTTTTGTACTTCCTTACATTCATTCAGAAGTTTAGCATTGGTTTTCATTTTTTATATTTATTGAGAACAGAGCATCTTCATCTTGAGTATGTATACAACCATTAAAGTTAAATCCAGTCCTGCTATGGAACATGAAATTCTGTTTCATGTACGTTTGCTCTATTTTAGTCTATAGCACTTATTATCATCTGTTCTTGTTACATTTTTTTATTTCAATCTGAGAGTAGGTCTTTCTTATTAACTGACCAGATAGAAAAAATAATCATGGTCGACACCTTAGTCTATTATTCTAATAAGCCTGTTGATCTGGTCCTCCTGTTGCCAGCATCTTCACCTTCTACAAAATGGGTGGTCTTTTTCTTCATTCCATCTCACTGAGAGGATAATTTGAAGGGCCACAGAAAGTTTTCAACAGTGTAGATCTCATGAATCAGATCCCCCACGCAAATGATGCCATATTTACCAAGAGATCGATCAGTTAAAGTGTTATCTGTCAAACCAAATCACTTCTTATTAATTTTGCCATAAGCATGCTTGTAGATTAGTTCATTTACTGACTTCAAATTTGGGTACTCCCATGCAATATATGGTTCTACAATCCTCAGCTTGATACTTGAAGCCTTATTAAGCTTCACAAAGTTTCCGTTGAAGATTTGATGAAAGCAAAGAAACTGCAACACCTTTCAGACCTTTGGCCTCACACCATTAATACATCTGATGCTTATGATGAATGCCTATTTGGGTTCCGCAGTTATGTAAAAGTTGCCAGCTTTTCTTGTCATTCTAGCCATTTGAATTTCAGTTCTGTACACCTGCCTATATTCCTCGTGATAGTGCTTTGCTGTCTCGTAGATAAACTTCCTCCTTGTTTTTTTGAAGCATTCTTGGGCAAACTTCTTTCTCAGGTGCTTGATCTTCAGCTTTGCGAAATTCCTTTGCTTTTTCTTAAGGGTTTCTGGCACCACGGAAACCTTTTTCTTCTTCTCTTAAACACCCTCCATGGTTCCAGCCAGAAAAGAGTGTTATTACTTTTTAACTTGTTTATTTGTTTGTTGGTGGCTTTCTTGCTCTGACTCCAGAGCAAAAGTTTAAAATGACAAAAACAAATTTATGTTATTGTCACCATTGTAGCCCCAATGCCTAGAAGAATGCCTGACACATGGTTGGTATTCAAGAAATTTGTTGAATAAGTAAATTAATGAACTCTGCATCCCTAGAAATTCTCCCAGCCAACTTGTTTCTCAGGAACTTCAAGCTCCCTTGAACTGGGTCTATTCAAGAAGTTCCAGGTTCCCAATTGAGGAAAGCGACCCATACTTTTGGTTTGCTACCACCAACTTGAGGAAAAGCAACAATGTGAGAAGGAGACAACTTACCCTGGAACATCATTAGAAGGCATGAGGGCCCTTTGAGACTATCTTCTCATATACAAGGTCTGAGCTGCTGGATGATAAACAGGAAGGAAAGCTGTCTGCTAGTGCCACACAAGGCATGCCAACTTGAAAACCTACTCGACTTCCTTCACTGCCACATTCTAGGCCTTACAACATTGGACCTGCTCTTCTGAGGTCCTAAGCTGAGTATCTCTCTGGATATTTGGGAAAGAAGAGCTTCATTCCCAGGTCCTCAGAGACGGAAGGAAGCAAAACAGTAGGCAGTATATGGTTCTTAAAAATCTGCATACAGTGGAGATTTTTTACTCAGTAGCCTGTGCTCTTTTGGTTACTTGCTCATAAAATATAAACAAACTGCTTCATATTTTATAAATAATTTCACCAAATCCACCAGAATCAGGAAACATTTGGGGAAAAGATTCCATGCCTGTATGAAATGAGAACACAAGCTCCCAGTCACTGCAGGTGGTTTTGGAAAAGAGGGCTGTCTAGAACAGGTGGTATACGTTTTGGTCTCAATGGAACACAAAATGAGTTCAAGGGAGCAGGACAAAAAAGTCTGCAGTGCAAAAGTTCCACCACAAGGCAAGAGAGGCTGAGGCTTAAGAGATGATTTACCATTTATCAGGGCAATCATCTCTTCCCATCCTGATCCTACTTCAGACAGTCATTTGAATTAACCAGACTCCTTTTGTAAGATGCAAACACCAAAAAAGGTTAAAAACAGTCAAGGAGGGAAAAATGAGGGATTAATCAATCATTCACATCTTAATGTAAATCTGTTCAGCCTGTCACTGTCTTGCCAGAGCTTTATGTGTTGTGTTTTTCTTCAGGAAGAAGCAATATTTCTGGAGAGGCTGGGAAGAGATGTTGGAGAACACAAAGACCACAGGAAAAATAAGTAGAGAGCATGAAGTTTGGGAAAATGTATTAAACATAAGATACAGGGATTGGGGGTGGCGACAAAAGGTAGAACAGGGCATATAAAGATGTGAAACCAACAGCTTCTGTCCCTGTGTTTCTGAGGACCTGGCCTAGGACATCATTAATGACAAAGCTTCTCTAATTTTAAATGTAGCCTAGGGCTGATCAAGCTAGTCATGATCAGAAAATGCAGAATTTGCTGTCATCTCATAGGGAACTAATGCACTCTATGGTGCTTGAGATACTAACATGATCTTCCCTGAGAGTTAGAGGCATGAGCATGATATTCAGAAACTCTCCGTCTTGCTACCTCAGAACCATCACCTGTTCTAGATATTAATCTGTTAGCCACTTAGCTTCACATTTTTCTTATTGTTGTCAGATGATCTCTTTGCCCCAACTTTCCCCAGGCTTCCCAGTTGTTGTCCTAGAATATTTTGTCAAATCCTAGAAATTAAAATTCGAAGTCAGCTTGGCTAGCAACCCCAAATAAATCAAACCCAAGTTAGAAAAATCAGGAAAGGAGGTCGTTAGTCTTTTATCTTGACCCCTAAAAAGTTACCCAGCGATTTGCCATTTGCCAATTCTCCATTAGTCTTCAGATAGCCTCAGAAATTAAGCACTGAAATTAATTTGAGAGCAAATATATTCTAATAATTCCTTTTTGAAAAGATGGAGTGAAGATAAAGGAGAGATGCCTTTGAGTGGCCACAAATAAAGAAAGTTGAATAATTTATCAAAATATAACTTCTATATAATTCAAATATATTTTATTACATTTAATAAACATTTAAAATCCAAGTTGCAATTACAGCTGAAAATTTGCTTTTACTTTCAATGTAACATAGTCACTTTTATATTTAGTTATACATTACATTCTCTTGGTTACATTGTTAATGTGACATTTTTATTATTAGCAATTTATATTAACTATAAAACTGAAAATTAAAAAAGTGAAATATAAAACAATTAAACATGGAAATTACATAACAAGAAACATTTAATAATATATTTTATTTCAACTTAGTTAACATCCCATTAAATGGTTTGGTGTCATAATCATAAAATTTTATAATGTTAAGATGCAAGGGCACAAAAATGTTCACATATATTTTATAGTTACAAGAAATGAAAAAAATGAATACTGAAAGAAACAGAAGATTATTCACACTTTTATTACTAATTTGATCTTACCATATAGTCTAACAACTGAACTGAACTTAATCTAATTTCATTTAACTGAACGTAATGCCTTACATATTCCATCTATAGCCTTTTCTCATAAGACTATATAATGCGTAATTACTTTTAGGACTTTCTTTTGGAAAAAGTAATGCTAATTTTGAGAATTTTTTTACTGTTGTTTTAGTATTTTTTCAATTTATTCCTAACCCAGACACAGATTTTACAGTTTTTAAAGTTTCATTATGCTCACAGATTTTTACTTAAAAGTCTTACCATTTTTAAGTCTGCATGTCATCAGAAAGAAAAATAAGTTAATGAGTTATAAAAATTTGTTTATTGTTTTAGATTTTTTTTTTGGTTATTGTTCTGTGCTTCTTAATTTTTCAACCACTTTCTGGCACAAGTTTCTGGTAAGCAACTTACAGGATACATTTTTCCTGGAAGTTTTACTTTAAAATTCTTAGCATTTTTAAATTGCCATGTTATCCAAATGTTTTAAAAATTGATTAATGCACATTTAAAATATCTTTGTTGTTTTTCAGGGTTTAACATTTAATTGTGGTTTCTGTTGTTGTTGCTGCTGTGTATGTGTGTATGCGAGAATTTATTTCCACTGCTTCTGACTTGAGCACAAATGTAACATCTTTCAAGCTCAGAAGTTATATTTACAAGTTTTAATATTCTTAAATACACACTTCAGTTTTAAAATAGTAAGAGTTTTAAAGATTTTTGTTGTTTTTGTTGAAGTAAATTATAAAAAATGATTTCTCTTCTTTTGTAGATTTTAAAATACTGTTTTTAATTGCTTTTAAAGGGGGTGCCAGTTTAGCAGCTTCCTAGATGCATTTTGTTCCAAAACATCATATGAATGTTATAGTGTTTTGTAAGATTTGCAGATGCTCAGAAAATGCAATCCCTAAAGTTTGTTTGTGCTTGTTTGTTTTACAGCAGTTTGATTTTTGACTTTTTTTCCCACAATTTGTCCTTGACCAGGAGACAAATTTAGCCACTTTGTAGCTGCATTGTGCTTCACAATTTCATGCAAATAACGTAATATTTTTAAATTTACAGAGCCTGAACAAATGGTAATGAAAATGTTACAAATTATTTTTGAGTATTTTTATTTTTATTTTTATTTTTCATGGGGTTCTGCAGGGTTTTTTTGTTTGTTTGTTTGTTCTAGTTTGGTTTGGTTTGTGTATTGTTGTTTTTTTCTTAATTAGCTTCCAGTCTGAGGGCACAGATACAGCAGCTTCTGGCTATATTATGCTCCAAAATTTGATAAGAAAGAAAAAGTATTTCCTGGTTATATATCTCAACTCCTCCCTCCAAAAATGATTAATTCAGGTTTTAATAAATATTTCAAGTTTACAGTTTGATTTTTTGGTATTACTTTGTTTTATTTTTTTTCAATTTGCTCCCGACCTGAGCACAAATGCAGCCCCTTTCTGGCTGTTCTGTACTCCAACATATAATATGGAGGATAAATATTTTATAGAAGCTAGTTTCCCAAAATGAAAATAATTTGACATTTTAAGAAAAAAAAAGTTGGTGTTGCTCAAGTTTTTTTATTGACATTTTGTTGTTTTAAGTAATTTTCCAGCTTTTACTTGCCAGATACATATTTAGCAGCTTTCTGGCTTTGAAGTTTCACATGAAAACTTTAACGTAGTGTAAAAACAATGAAGTTTTTTAAACTCATACTGCTGATGATTATAAATGTGTAAATCCCATTTATTTTCTCTTTATTCCCACCCACATACATGACAACACAATTTATGTTCTGTTTCCAAAATACACATAACATATTTTACCAATGTTAAAAATTAGATAATTTTGTATTAATAATGTTAGGCTAAAAATGCTCTTGTGCTAAAATAAACTCAACGACAATTCAAAAAAATTTTTAAAACCTAGCGTATATCAGTAGTAACACAATTTAAAAAAAAAAAATCCCTGAATTTGTTCTATATTTATAGGCCCAGCCCAATTACCAGATATCATTGGAATGGAAATACCTTTTTGAAAGTTTCAAAGTCATCTCCATATTATCAAATGTCACTGGCCACCTGCATAATGTGATACAATGAAATTCCAACCAAGCAGAAGAGTTTGGAAATCCATCTTGGTTGTTGTAATTAGACTTGACCTATAATTACTGAACAAAACAGCAATAAAAATGTACAGTATACCTTCAAACAAATGTATCTGACTGGATTTGGTGCATTCTTCTCAGTATCTTAGCTTCAAATCTTTAGTTTATAGCATAGGAAAAATTATAGGAGAAACCATATCTGGATCTGAACACAATTCACATGCCTAAAAGGTGGATTCTAGCATTAATTCACCGCCATTATTTGTTGTTTGATCACTCACTTCCTCTTGAACAGCTGGAAGGGAAGGCTTTGTAGTCAAAGGTGCTTCAGTCTTAAACAGGGACTCCATTCTGATGTGGGTATTGATGTAAAATGACTTCTGAAAGGATTCAAGGGTGAAGTAATAGATGAAAGGGTCAAAACAACAGTTCAGAGTTGCAAGGCACAAGGTGATTGGGTACATGATCTTTGCAAATCTTTCCAAAAAGCAATTAGTAATAGCTTGGGAGCGCACCAGGGCATATAGGAAGAGGACAGAGTTGTAGGGTACAAAGCATACCACAAAGACTGCCATATGTACTGTGATCATTTTCAGAACTTTTTTCTTATTGGTTCCAATTTGAGACAGAGTAGCAGGCTTGCGAAGAGTTCTCAGCACCACAGAAGAGCAAGAGACATTCAATATCAGAGGAATGATAAACCCAACAACTTCAATAAATATTGTGATCTTGGATAAATAAGTCTTCCAGACACGTTTGGAGAAGCCTTCAAAGCAGGTGGTGGTTGCATTGTTGACATTAGTGGTGGAGAACAAAGAGGCTGAAATACCACCACTGAGGACTAGGATCCAGACACCAGCACACACAATGGCAGAATTCCTCCTAGTCCTAATAGTACGAGATCGGAAGGGATAGACAATGGCCAGGAAACGATCCACACTAATACAGGTGAGAAAGAGCATGCTCCCATAGATGTTGGTAAGGAATGCAGTCCCAGAGATCTTGCAGAGGGTGTCACCAAATGGCCAGTGGCGGTTGAAGTTGTAAAATATTTTGAAAGGTAGGGTACAGACAAAAAGCAAATCAGAGAGGGCTAGATTGGTGATGAAAATAGCGGTCTCACTTCTCATTTTCATGCGGAAACAGAAGACAAACAGAGAGACGCTGTTGGTTATCAGACCCAGGATGAATACAACACTGTAGACAGCACCATTCAGATTATACTTGAAGGAATCATCAACAATACAAGTATTATTGGCAGTAGCATTGCCCAACCTGGGTCTGAGGCTTGAATTTGAATCTTGGAATTGGAAGTCAATGAATCTTCTGTCACCCATGGACTTTTTTTCAGGAGGCCTGCTGGCTGCAGGGGTTCAGCACTCTGACACTAGGGACTGGTAGAAAATATTTTCCTCCTATCAGAGACAAGATGGAACAAATAATCAAATTTGCCTTCCATCCATGATTTCTATATAAGATATTCAGTCCACCCAGATTGGAAGAAAACATGCATATTCCATTTGGTTTGACAAGTACTTTGTTGAACATCTACCATATATTTAAAGGTATGTTTAAATATACCTACAGGAGTATGTTGCAGGAGCAGGAAAGCTCACACTCAATACAGTAAGTGCAATATTATAGCATTGTAATGAACATGGGTAAGGTGTAGATCACCAAAGAGTCCAAAAATATAAAACTAAGAGTTAAAACAGAATTTATGGGACTGCAAAACCTCTAACATTAAAGCCAGGCTTTATTCACTATTATAGGCTTGCACTTACCTTCTACAATAAGTACTGCCCATACATTTATTTTATTTGGAAAAATGCATTTATAATAGAAGCTGTTTCCCTTCTGCCCAGAGTCCCTCCAATGTGCCCACTAGTGATCCTTTTATGCAGCATGATTCTAGCTCACTTGCTATATATTGTTTTGTGATTCTCAAGTTGATACATTTCAAATAGGTCTCCTGAGGTTTCCATTCAGTTTTTATTATTTCAATCATTTTATTTTACTTTTTATTTGCATTATGTTTAACTGACAAATCACAATTGTGCTACAATTATGCAAGTACCAGGTGATATTTTAATATATGTATACCACATGAGGTGATTATGTCAAGCTAATTAACATATCCATCCCCTCACTTCAGTTTATGTTCCCAGGAACATATACACTATACCCACAGCAAGCAGTATGCAAATGCCTGCCACTTCTGCTCTGCTGCTCTGAGTAATCAAACTTTGTGGGAAAGAAAGCACAGACAAGAAAGGATTACATTCTCAATCCTGAGGAGAGGGCATGGGAAAACTGCCACTATGGCCCTATTCATGGCTCCCCTTGCTTGAACACATACCACCTTTGCCGTCTAGAAGTGAGGGTGTGGTGCTGGGACTTAACACAGCATTAGAAGCAAGGAGTTCTATTTCTGACTCAGAGACTGGTTCACTCTGTAACTTGGCTATACTCTTTCTCTTCCTTGAATAAACTTTACCCCTAAGCCTCACAGCTAAAGCTAGGAAGATTCAACAGGGCTTATGAATAGCTTTATGAGCTTGCCAGTATTCGGCCTTACCTAACCACAAAGAAATATTATATAAGTTTGTTTCCTTCTCCCTTCCTGAAACAACTGTAAATTTATAACTCTGTCTTTTTTGGTACCCTGAAGTTCACATTAGAAACACACCCTTCTAGTGTCATGTATACCTTGTACCTCAGAAAGCACCCCAACTTGAGTTTCAGCCTTAACTACACAATTTGCTCAAACAGGACAATCCAGGAGTGTGCCCCCAAGGTAATATCTCCCATACAGGTATGATTAAAAAAACACAGAGGCATTTGGCTCTTGAGATGATTCTGAAGAAGAATCAATATTTGCCTCTTTTCTTACTGTTTTCTTTCTTTTGACTAAAAGAAAACATGTTTCTAACTATTAAATCCTCTTCAATATCCAACATATTGTGCACTAAATGGAGGCAAAGGACCAACGCTTGAGCTTCAGATGAGATGAAGAAGGAAAAATATATGCTGATGCAGTTAATTACAACTTACACTGCAATAAGCATTAAACTACTATCTTCTGCAAAACTCTGCTGCCAATTATTCCAACAATTAATCACCTAAGGGTGTCCGACAGTGTTGGGTAGCTGCATTTTTATTGACACTGGACAGGAAGCAAGTTCCCTGGAGGTTAACCAAAAAGAAATCTGACCCTCAACTTTTAAATTTGATCTACACATGGAGCTAATTCAGAGTGGCCACAATTGTTCCCTTTTTAAATTTCTAATGATAGTAAAATACAGGTGTACCATGTTTGGGGTCTTTAAGGCTCCTGGAAGAAGCAAAGTTAGCCTTTTAGCCCTATAATTTTGAATAATCAAATCACTTCACTTCATGAAGTGCTAAACTTTCACTTCCCAGTACCCTAAAAAGTTGTCTTGCCAAAGGCCTTCTCTGCATCTATTGAAATCACAACAATCCTGCATGATCTGCCCATGTACCCCAGAACCTAAAGTACAATGAAAATATGAAAGAAAGGGAGACCGAGACACTTAAAAGAGATGAGGTGATTAAACAGACATCTGGAAGAACACTCCAGGCAAATGCAACACCAACAGCAAGTTGCCTCCATTGGGAATTTGCATGATGTGTTCAAGGGAAGCCAGTGTGGTTAGTGTAGACTGAACTATGGTAAAAATAGATAAGGCGATAGGAGAAGAGAGGCAGGGAGCAGAGTAGGTAAGGCTGTGTTGGCAACTGTATGACTCTTTTTAGGACACTTATTCTTTCTTTTTTCTTCTCATTTACTATATGGTCCTCTTGCAACTAATTCTGTTGTAAATTAGAAGACATTTATCCAATTTTATTCTGCCTGGATGGCTACCCACATATCCCAACACCAGTTAATGAATCATCCACGTTTTCCCACTGATTTGAGGTCTAACTTTGTGATGTATTAAATGTGCATAATTGACCAGACACAGTGGCTGATGCCTTTATCCCAGAACTTTGGGAGGCCGAGGTAGGCCGATCACAAGGTCAGGAGATTGAGACCATCCTGACCAACATGGTGAAACCCTGTCTCTACTAAAAATACAAATATCAGCTGGGTGTGGTGGCACACACCTTTAGTCCCAGCTACTCGAGAGGCTGAGGCAGGAGAATGGCTTGAATCTGGGAGGCAGAGATTGCAGTGAGCCGAGATCAAGCCACTACACTCCAGCCTGGCAACATGGCGAGATTCCATCCCAAAATAAAATCAAAATAAATAAATGTGCATAATTATTTGAGCTATAACTAGATCCCTGCTCCAATGACCTTCTATTCTACCTGTACACACTAATTTCTTTTTGAAGGTTTCCTTATTTTTTTATAATTCAATGTGAACTACAGAATCATCTTCTCTGTTTTAAAAAGAAAAGCCAAGTTGTATTTTTATTGCAATACTATTAAATTTATAAATTAACTTTGTAAAATTAATCATTTCGTGATGTGTAATGATATGCAGTCTTTCTATCACAAAGTAGTGTGTTTTCTAATTTTAAGTATTGTTTGTACTTTAAATCATATTTTAAAATTTCTTGAAATTGATCTTGTACATTTATTAAATTTTTCCCATCTACTTTTTTTTTAAAAAAAAAAGAAAAGCTAACTTGCTTTTGCTCCCTACTGAAGACAGTCCAGAACTCAGGAAGATAAGGTCTTGAATGCATAGTATACTAAAAGTTTTTGCTTTGCTCCATGAGCGCAGGCCAGGTCAGAATGCTTCTCATCTCCAGAGCATTTCCTCGTTCGACTCTCGTCAAAGCTAATGAAAGTTGATACAATAGTTTTCAGAAGAAGATGAAATCTATTGTGTTCTTGCCTATAGATACTTAGCAGTGACATAGATTTAAAAATACACAAATGTTGTGAAAAATACAGCTCAAAACAATCCTGCTGGAGCAATAGGGAATACATTCAGACTGTTACTTCTCAAATTAGTGATTTCTAACAGATAAGACTCCTTAAGGAAATGTTTTAGGTCAAGTTATAGACACAGGTCATAATCATACAGGTTTTATATCAATATTCATATGCATTGGTTGATGCTTCATAATAGTTTTCAAAACAAAACCTAACTTTATGGCATTCCATATGGAGGAAACTGTAGATAAATGTTTCACTCAAGAATGGAGCTGGGAAATTGATCTACATCAACCTCTTTTATTTTTGATGCAAGAAACATTCTTTTAAAGGTGGTGTATCTATATCTAATCTAGTTTTCACTAAGATTATTAAGGCTGCTTTGTCCCTCCATTTTATTTGAGGAATACAGGAAACTGACATGGGCCTCAATTTGATAAGATCCTATTCTCAGTGATTAACTTGATATTTTTTTTCTTTTCATCAAAAAAGAAAAAAAAAATACTTCAGTCATCTCATTAACACTTCACTTGAAAACGCAGTCCAATCTCTGGGGAGTAATGTGGTCTGGTGCTCGACATGATGGGGCCAAAGATTGCATCAGTCCCGCTAATGTGAAATTTTCCCTAGTACTTAGTTACAGAGTAAGACAACTGCAGATAAATTGCTCAACCTAATATTATGAAATTATCTTCAGTCTTGAGACTCAATATCTCATTTCAGCAGAAGCCCCAGATCTTTTGGGACAATATTTGGGTGTTCCCAAAAGAACTCATTTCCAATTTCTGTAAGGGTCATATATGCCAGCCAGGATTTTAGCAGTATTCCTTATATTTGAGCAGCCAAATCAGTTATCAATTTGGACACGAATTCATGTGATATATGCCAACACTGAACCTGATAATAGCAATAAAAAAGTCTCCCACATCTAAAAGTAAATCCCAATGGCAGAGAGGGGTTGAGCTAAAGAATCAACATTCATCTACATCAAAATTGCCTGAATTACAACAAGTTACAATTCCTCCATCCTTTCTGGGTCTTCAAATCATTTACTCTTTAATAAGTTGGAACTATTTTTACAACAAAAGTTGGACAATTAAATTAGGAATTTGTAGAGAAAGTTATTATCAGGAGGGTAGGACTCACCACATTAGTTCGAACCAAATGTTGACACCAATTTTATTTAAGACTGGAATAAACAATTAGCTTCCTGGAGGCACTGTAGTTATAGATTTCCTCCAATGGGTGCTGTGAAATAGAAATAGTCATAACAGTGTGCCATAAAGAGAGCTGATAGATTTTCAATAAAATGTATACTTTCAATAAAATGATCTTATAAAAGATCATACAATAGAAAAAAGTATTATATGATATAAAGCAGAGTAAATGAGAACCAATACATTTAAAATGGTATTTACATGCACTGGATTTCATTATTACACAATTGCAGGTAACAATGTATTTTCCAACCTGTCACTACTGTGCTATATTTTATTGGTAGTGCTGGCTAAACACTGAAGCATAAAATCCATTTGTGATAACCTATAATCATTTAACGATAATAAGTGACAAAAGGCATAAAATATTTCCCCCACTTCCATAAGGTAATGCATTACATTAAAAATAAGAAAACAAAGGAGAATTTTGTTTTGGCCCAAATTTACATTGAGTCTTTTTTTCTTGGCCATAGCTGTTACTATTGGGCAGGATCCTTAATAAGGGAAAAGGAAAGATGACTGGAATAACAGGTGGAGACTCCACTGTCTTGTCTCTTACCTGCAACCCACACAATTTCTCTCTCCCCTGAACTACAGTGATATAATCAAGGCTTCAATTACTGGGTATTAGCACACTGACTGACAATCACTGCACCTTTACCAGGTTGTCCCAGACCTACCCAATATAGCATGTCTGTAACATCTCTAATTCAAACTCTGCACAAAATATTTGAATAGAACCAGAATTACTCTGCAATGGAATTCTTACAAATAGCAACTGCGTTTAGACTTTACCCATTACAGTGCCTCTACCTGTAAAGTAGAATTATCTGCTAGCTCCAAACTTACACTATTGTTACATCTCATCCTTTTCTAAACAGAGGCAGCTTAAAATAAAGCAAACTCTAACAACTCTCCCAAAATGATTTTTTATAAACTAAAAAACCAAAATAACCAAATAAAATGATTAGATAATTTAAGATATATTGAGATCACCTTAATATTAAGGAGAGTTGATTCTCACACTCCTCCAGAGATCTGTATTCCTGGAATTAAATAAATATTATTTTATTGGTTTATCTTAAAGGAAGATAGAAGCATTAACATTTCTTCATTTTATGCCTTTCACAGTTGATAAAAATTATATAGAAAACTTTTCATTCAAAATTCAAGCAAACTGGGAAGTTCAAATACCCAGAATTTTTTATAGTTGATATTAATTAAGTGTAAACACACCCAGCCCCATCATGAGCTCTGTGAGAGTAAGTCACAGTCCATTTCTGAGTCTCAGTTTCTCTTCTCCTTTAATCTTTGGTCTTGATTGACAGAAAAGCAACCTTCAACGAGTGTCGTGTTGGTGGCCTTACTAGCTGTTCTTTTCTACCATTTATTTTCACCTGCTTACATTCACCACTGTAAAACATTTTTTATTTCCTCAATGTCTGCAAGGATGGCCATTCATTTTTATTAGACTTAATTAAATGATTTCTCAATTTATTTAAAAATTAGAAATAAATAGTATTAATACCAGAAGCTAAGAATCACAGAGAAAGATGCCACTAATATCCTAAAGTCTTCCAAATTCCCATACTTTCCTCATCCTCTGTCCTGCTCACTTCAGCAGGTATATCAACTCTAATTGTTTAGGTCTGTCTTCAACCCTTCCCACCTGTTTACTGGTCACTTCAGCCTTCAGAATGTGAGGTTATCAGCATACTTCAGGACGTAAGCCATGTAGAATCATTAGATCATTTACCCTTTGCATTATTCTGATAACTGATTATTTATCCACATAAAGTAAGGCTGGATTCCCAGTGGTAGGTAACCTTTCATCAGGCTCCTAATCTCCAATATTCACAAACAAATTACAGGTTATTTTCTTCCCCCATCAAGAAGGCCAAAGGCAGACAATATATGATGGTCATATACACAGACAAAAGACAACTGCACAATTAGGCGGTGACCAAACCACAGCAAGGGCAACAATTCTCACTGCATTTTCTCACAAAGGCAATTGAATAGATCATGCTTTAGCTAAGCTTGGCCTGAGTGTTGCTGTGAGGCATCTTCTAGGTTCTCCCTTTAACTTGCAGAGAGTACACATTCTGAAAAACCAGCCTGATTGTTCCAATAAGGCTTCATTCCCATCTCTAATTGGCAGGAGATGCTTCAGAATGTAGATACCATCAAGTTTATCAGGTGAACTCATCCTTCTTGGCAAGAGTGCAACTTTTCATCTGTGACAAGGCAAAGGATTTTATAATCTATGTTGATGGGGTATGATATTTGGAGTTTTGCTCTGAAAAATAAACGTGTTGTAAAGCCATTGGATAATTTGAATCTCAGGTTATTATTACTATCTTCATGTTAGTCAAGAAAAAGAAAGATGCTATAATTTGGTAAGGTAGGAAAGTGAATAACCTCACCAAGGTCTGAAATGTACTATTGAATTTGTCTGGTCTTTTCCACGCTGAAATAATGATAAATTACATTGCTGAATTTCCTTTTAAAAAGTAACTGAAATACAGTATTTATAATTCAACAAGATCTTTTTACTGAAAATACTTAAAATATACAACAAGAGAATTTAAAGATGTCACATTGATGCATTTGCACGGCAAACAGCAAATAATTTTACATGTAATAGCAAATTCGGTTTACGACAGAATTAGTTTTTCATTCAAACATGATTCTTCCTTTATGGGCAAGTTCATGAATTATTCAATATAGCAAATGTCACATTCTCCATAAATCAATTAAGCATCAAAGACATGTCATGTAAAGTTTTACTAGAAGAAACCTCATCATAATACAAGCCACGTTAGCTCACAATAAATTGTAAACAAAAGAAATACAAAGCAAGCCAACATACTTTCTAAATTGTTCCACACTGTGATTTTAAATTACCTCTTTAGAACAACTGTGTTTACATGAAACAGCAGCCTGAAAATCCTGTATCTCTTTCACGGAAGCAATATTATCGCCAAAACAATGGAAATTCTCATTTTTTACCATTCAACACGAAGATCCTTGTTCAGTACTTCAGAGTTGAAGTCTCACTTCTTTCCTTAAACTCTCAAAGCATCAGTGTTTCCACTGTAGTTTGTTATGCTATTCCCCCACCCCCAAACGCCAAAATCAAATCTTTCTCAAAGAGAAACTTACCCCAAGAAAGAGTGTGCTAGATGAGAGAATGTGCTGATGCCTGTAGATAATTAGCTAATAAACATGTAAATGGGCAACTCGCCCTTTGGAAGTGCATATTTTTATCCATTTTTTTTTCCTCAGGGAAAGGTTAGCCCAGTCTAAAGCAGCAGACTCTGGGCTGCCGCAGCTTCTTACTGCAAACCGCTCATTCTGAAAATGTGAGCTTATTTACATTTATCTCTTTCCCTTTGTTAACTACCGGCTCTCTTGAATGCTGTAGCCCGCATGCCTTTAGCAAACAAGACACAAAAAGGCCTGAAGTCCGAGCTGGAGCTGGAGCCGAGGCCCAGGGGAACTCTTGGGGGTCTCAATAGGAAATGCTTTTCATTGGATAAGGAGGCATTATTAGGAGTCTAGATCCCGCCCAATCCCCTGTGCTCCATCGTTCCCTTAGTCACCAGTCACTGGACTGAAAAAGTTTTTCCTTAAAGAGCATTGCCCAGGAAAAGCAGTTTCACAGTCAAGAATTAATGGCTTAAGTGCCACTTGACAATATAAAAAGTGTCTTTCCTGACTAATTAATCCACAGAGAAAGCCTGTGTGCCTGTCTTTGCTGCAAGACTGCAGAGGAGGAGACAAACCTTCAAACGAGGAGGAGTGTTTAAATTATGCATAACATGTTCGCTCCTACTTGTTTAAAATAATTACACCAATAATATTGAAAATAATAAGTAGGGGGCAAGGAAAAGGCAAAAATGAAAGGTACCATAAATATATTCCTATCACACTGTGCAAAATTCAAACTCCCACCATAACAAAAATATAAAGTAAAATTTAATACTAT
Source organism: Saguinus oedipus (assembly GCA_031835075.1). NCBI lineage: Eukaryota > Metazoa > Chordata > Mammalia > Primates > Cebidae > Saguinus > Saguinus oedipus. The sequence goes on along the minus strand of CM063191.1, from coordinate 75,402,105 downwards.
ACTCACTTACTTAAGCCAGATACGTGCCCTCAGATAGAGATGTACTAGGGTCCCAGAGCTCCTGGCACCACCTTCCAAGGACTAGGGAGTGTTTTGTAGCAAAAGGAGGGTCTACACTTCTTAAGTAACTCTTAAATAACTGCCTAACAGTAAATCTAATTACCATGAAAATTTCAGAGTTCTGCTAAAAAACAGAATAAATAGTACAGATGCAATCTGTTTATAATAGAGAGTTATCTGCAATTGTTTATCTCCTCCTACTTCCCTCATGGCAAGTTTTTCTTTTCTAATTTTCTACAGGTTTACTGCCTTGGTCACTCACACTTTTTTCTTTCTCCCTATATTTTCCTCTTCCCCTCCCTCTCCTTGATCTGATTTTGTGGCAGAAACCCACTCATCCATCTGTAACTTCATTGTTGGCCCTTCCCCTCTGCCAGCCCGCCCCTGCAAGCCTTCACTACTCTATCTCCACCCACTGCCAACACCAACAACAACAGCAGCCCCTCCCCCTTCTCTGGAATGAAATTCTCTGACCAGGGATAAGGTGCTTTCTTTCTCTTGGCAGAGCACAGCCCCTGGAGTCTTGGGGGATCCTCTATCTGTTTCAAAACTTCAGTCTGTGCAATTAAGCTGTCTCCCAAGTAGGACATGTTTTAAGCTTGTGTATTTCCCTATTTCTTCAGTTCTATTGTGGCTGCTCTCACTAACAGTGAAGGCCTGTAAACAAGTTAGGGTGAAGCCGACACTAGCCCAATTACTTCTGACTGTCTCTAAAATAAAACCACTTTCTCTGTTGCTTCCTCTTCCCCACTCCACCCCCAACCTCTGTTCTTTTTATTCCTCTCTCTATCTCAAATATGTCTATTTCTGTCAGTTGCTGACATTGTCTGTGTCTTTATAAATGGTCTTTTATCAACTCTCATCCTAGACCAGCACTTGGTGCATTTATCAGTCCACAAGAGAAAGATACAATCTCTGACCTGTAGTATGCCACAGTCTAGGTAGGAACACAAGGACATATGAAAAAAAAGTGGGATACCAAAGGAAAATTTTGAAAAAAAAAAAGGGCAGTTATATGGAGATTGAGTTCTGTAATAGATCAGAGGATGGAGATGAAGTCCCACAGATAGGGCCAGGAGGGTTTCCTAGAAAAAGCATTTGTGCTACATTTGGATGGATGTTTCAGTATCAAATAAACCAGGAATGGAAGGGGGATATTTTTCTAGGTGATCAGAACCAAGTGATCAAATACAGAAAATGTGAAGTGAGAGTAGGTGAGAGAAAGACCAGTTTGTAAAAGGAAAACAAGGGTAAGGAGAAAAGCCTTTGGGAGGAGTACTTTATTGTAGCAACTGAATGTACTATAGTGATAGAAGGGTTAACCTATAGTCATGATCACTGTCTGTCTACCTTTCTCCTCTTTGAGTTAATACCCATCAGTCTTCCAATTCTTCTGTCTTCATTTCTCCCTCAAAGACACAAGTACTTTTCTGATTAATCTTACCAATGTAGCAGATCTTTTACAATGCCACTGGGTCACGTGCTCTTTTAGCATCAGTCTTCCTCCCTTCCTCTGAGTTTCAGCCTCATTGATCCTCTGCAGCCCCTAGAATGAGATAGGATTTCTCATACCACAGACATTTCTAAGTGCTATTTCCTTTGCCTGGAACACTCTCCTCCCTCCCTAATCCTCCTTTCACCAATTTAATTCTTCAAATTCCTTCAAATCCTATCCCAGTAATAATGACTTCAGGGAATCCTTCCTTAACCCCTAGTTTAGGTCATATCCACATACTATATGTCCTATAGCATCATGGACTTTTCATGTATTACAATTTTTACTGGTATATTTTACATACTGTTGTGTAATTTGTTTGTGTAACAATTTTGTTAACATTGATCTCTCTCAACTGTAAACTCCAAGAGGATAGGATTCATATCTGCTTAATCCAAAATTGATAGTGGCGTTGGCAAAAATTATTCTCCCTGACCTTCTGTTTTACGAACCAAAGCACCAACTAGACTGTTTTTACTTACCGGCTGAAAATAGGTATCATTTTGCCAATTTTTAAACAAATTTACATCAAGATGTTATTTTAGGCCAAAGAATACACACAGGAAAAAAAATTACATTAACAACAAAGTACTAAGATTTATCCACTACAATCCCCTTTTTCTTTACCATACTTGTTGCTGCAAACCTTAGAGTTTTGCTTGCTCCAAAATTTGTAAGGTGGAAGGGGGAAAATAAAGTTTTCCCAGGGCTCTTTTCAATCAGCCAATTTATATATGTAAAACGTAACTCAAAATGTCCTTTTTAAAAAAAAAAAGACATTCATTGAGTTGTTGATGTCCATGCTACTGGGGGGAGGAAATGAATATGCAACTTAAAAAGTGCATTCAGAGCTATCTGGGGGAATATGCACTTCATTTTTTATCTGTTTGAAAAGAAAGTAACTGAAATACAACTAACTTTCAACTGGAAATATAAACATTTGATTAAGAACAGCCAGATGCTTGGGACCTTCACAGTTCAAACCCAAATCAATTTTTTTTCTGCCAACAATATCAAAGGACTGGGTGAAATCACCCACAGAGCAAGTGATTCAGCACTATGCTAGGTTTCCTAGAAACAGTATAAATGTAACCAAAGGATTTTAACCATTCCTATATGGGTCCAGCTAACAGTTTTGGTAATTTTGATAGTCTTTAAATGAAAACAGTACCTGGACCATGTTCTATGGAAAGGGAGCCAGTTAATTACTAACTTCATATTAATTAGCAGATGTCTTTTTTTCATCTGAGACAGGGTCTCATTCTGTTGCCCAGGCTGGAGTGCAGTGGTGCGATACCTGCTCACTGCAACCTCTTATTAGCAGATGTATTGAAGTCTTTCAGGAAACAAAGAAAGGCAAAATCCTGGATCCTACATTCATTTCTTTTTTATACAATCTTCTTTTGCTTCAATGGAAAAAAAAAGGATCACATGGCCGGGTACCCAATCAGCTAATTTAGGACACTAGATCTCTGAAAGGGCATATAATTTATTTTCAAGCAAATTCCCTAGATTTTTAGTGCATCCTTCATACTAGATTACATTTACTTCCTAGTGTTTTATCAAACAAATGAGCTTTCCATCTCACTAACTGAATCAGCTTAGAAAACAAGTTTTCATTGCTAGAAGTGGAGCTGGTAGTTATAGAAAAATAAGCTTTTTTTGTTACTGTACTTTAGATTCTGGGGTACATGTGCAGATGGTGAAGGATTGTTGCATAGGTACATTCATGGCAAGGTGGTTTGCTGCCTCCATCCCCCCATCACCTATACTTGGCATTTCTCCCTATGTTAACCCTCCCCACCCTCCCCACAACTGTCCCTCCCCTAGCCCCCGCAACAGACCCCAGTGTATGATGCTTCCCTCTCTGTGTCTACATGTTCTCATTGTTCAACACCCACCTATGGGTGAGAACATGCCATGTTTGAGTTTCTGTTCTTGTGTCATGAGAATGATCGTTGCCAGGTTCATCCATGTCCCTACAAAAAACACTAACTTATTGTTTTTTATGGCTGCATAGTATTCCATGGTGTATATGTGCCACATTTTCTTTGTCCAGTCTATAATTGATGGGCTTTTGGATTGGTTCCAGGTCTTTGCTATTGTAAACAGTGGCATGATGGCATACATGTGCATGTGTCTTTATACTGGAATGACTTATAGTCCTATCCAGTAATGGGATTGCTGGGTCAAATGGAATTTCTATTTCTAGGTCCTTGAGGAATTGCCACACTGCCTTCCACAATGGTTAAACTAATTTACACTCCCACCAACAGTGTAAAAGTGTTCCTATTTCTCCACATCCTCTACAGCATCTGTTGTCTCCAGATTTTTTAATGATCGCCATTCTAGCTGGTGTGAGATGGTATCTCAATGTGGTTTTGATTTGCATTTCTCTAATGACCAGTGATGATGAGCATTTTTTCATATATTTGTTGCCTTCATATATGTCTTCTTTTGAAAAGTGTCTGTTCATATCCTTGGCCCACTTTTTGATGTGTTTGTTTGTTTGTTTTCTTGTAAATCTGTGTTAGTTCTTTGAGGATATTGGACTCAAGCCCTTTGTCAAATGGGTAGATTGCAAAATTTTTTTCCCAATCTGTTGGTTGCCAGTTTGCTGTAATGATTGTTTATTTTGCTGTACAGAAGCTCTGAAGTTTAATTAGATCCCATTTGTTTTGTTGCCATTGCTTTTTATGTTTTAGTCATGAAGTCCTTACCTATTCCTATGTCCTGAATGGTTTTGTCTAGATTTTCTTTTAGGGTTTTTATAGTGCTAGGTCTTATGTTTAAGTCCTTAATCCATCTGGAGTTAATTTTACTGTAAGGTGTCCAGTTTCTGCTTTCTGTACATGGCTAGCCAGTTATCCCAACACCATTTATTAAACAGGGGATCCTTTCCCCATTGCTTGTTTTTGTCAGGTTTGTCAAAGATCAGATGGTTGTAGATGTGTGGTGTTGCTCAGATGACATGATTGTATATTTAGAAGACCCCATCATCTCAGCCCAAAATCTCCTTAAGCTGATAAGCAACTTCAGCAAAGTCTCAGGATACAAAATCAATGTGCAGAAATCACAAGTACTCCTATACACCAATAACAGACAAACAGAGAGTCAAATCAAGAGCGAACTCCCATTCACAATTACTATAAGGAGAATAAAATACCTAGGAATATAACTAACAAAGGAGGTACAGGACCTCTTCAAGGAGGACTAGAAACCACTGCTCAAGGAAATCAGAGAGGACACAAACAGATGGAAAAACATTCCATGCTCATGGTTAGGAAGAATCAATATCATGAAAATGGCCATACTACCCAAAGTAATTTATAGACTCAATGCTATCCCCATCAAAATAACAATGACCTTCTTTACAGAACTGGAAAAAAAACAATTTAAACTTCCTATGGAATCAAAAGAGAGCCAGCATAGCCAAGACAATCCTAAGCAAAAAGAACAAAGCTGGAGGCGTTACACAGCTGGACTTCAAACTATACTACAAGGCAACTGTAATCAAAACAACATGGTACTGGTACCAAAACAGAGACATAGACAAATAGAAATAAACATTTTTACCAAAGAACTTTGGAAAAAGCCCAGGAACTTTGCATATTTGGCATAGGTTAGAAAAACTTCAAGGTAACAATAAAAATAATAATAGTAGAAAACATTTTATCAGCATTATTATATACCAAGTCATATTCTAAGTGCCTTATATATATTTATTTACCAAATTGCACAACTCCATGATGTAGTTACTGTTATTCCTATTTTATACTTGAGAAAAATAAGGCATGGAGAAGTTAAGTAAATTGCTGAAGCTCACACAGCTGATAATTCTTCCATTAATTTTGACCATTTCTAGGCTAATAGTTTTAATTATATCTTCATTGGGTTGTGCACTCAGAACTCTGTCCAAAAAATCTTGTTCATGAGCAAATATAAGGATTCTATCTTTTGTGATGCAAACTTCTCACTACAATTTGACCAACCTTGCTAACAAAATGTGTGGCTTTTGAACTGTTCAAAGGTTTGAAAATCTGTTAAAATGAGATCTAAAATTACAGTCTGCCTCTCAAATGAATGGGAGAAAAGTGACTTACCTAAGACAACAAAGCTAATAAATACCACAATCAAATCAAAATTAAAGTGTTTTGGAATTTTGTTAATGTAAATATAAGGTCAATTTTGATAAGTAAAGCTATATATTCAAAACCCAAAAGCAATCACTAAAAAACTTCAAAAATATAGTTTAAAATTGTTAAAGTAATAAAAAAAAGTTGCAGAGAAAACAGCCACTCAAGACAATAAGAGGAATGCACGACAAAAGCAGTCATGACACATATAGAAACAAAAAAGCAAACCTGCATGAAAACATAAAGCATGTCAATAACATTAAATATTATTGATTGGGGACTTTTCAAGATGGCACGGTAGGAACAACTCAGGATTGCAGCTCTCAGTGAAGGTGCAGAGGGTGAGTCCTAGCCGCATTTTCAGACGGACCTTTGTTGCCCACAGAACGGGGAAATTCCCAGGTGTAGGAGAGACACGGGACACCAGCGCAGCCCTTTTGGCTTGCGCAGCCATTTCGGCTGGCGCCACAGCACAGCAGCATCCCACACAAAACTCACTGGTGTCGGGGCCCTGTTAAACTGGCAATCTGAGATTTGGGAGGGCAGATTAACATATCCATCTGATTAAAAGGGACTTGGACAGTGAGCCAGACCAGAAGATTTCTGGAAAGCATGATTTGAGCCAGTGCAGTGGGCCATGGCATGGGAAATCGCACAGATCCCAGTGCCCTATCAGCATGTGACTGAAACACCTGTGAGAGAGTCAACCGTTCAACTTAAAAAAAGAGAGAGAGAGGAAAAGGACTCTGAGGCAGGGAGCCAGGTGATCAGGCTCGGCGGGTCCCACCCCCACAAGTACAAACAAAATGGTGATTTGAAACGCTCGGTGTTGAGAGTTTTACTGCAGGCTCAGCTGAATCCAGGATGGTGCAGCTGAGTGGGGGAGGGGTGTCTGCCACTACAGACACATTCCACCCCTACTGAGGTACACAACCATTGCTGAAGCAGCCTGACCTTGCCGAGGCAACCCACCATAACAAAGAGACTCCACCAACAGGGCAGAGCCCACCACATTAGGGCAGAGCCCCATGGCAGCACAGCAGACCCTGCAGTAGCAGGGCAGAGCATCAGCAGGCAAATAGTGACTAGACTGCCTCCTAACTGGGCAGGACAGTGCAACAGATACTCATAAAGAAAGCCCCAACTCCCTGAGATAGATCATCTGAGAGAAAAAAAAAAGGGGGTTTTATAAGTTCTGCTGCAGCAAACCAAAACACACCCACCTGACAACCCTGTATGAACAATGGAGCTCACAGATCAGCACTGGAGCTCCTGTAATGTACAGAACATCTCCTCAAGCAGCTCCCTGACCCCTGTATATCAAAAGAGTCACCTCAAAAAAGGACTAATTAGACTGACATTTGGCGGGCATCATTCTGGGACAAAGATAGCAGAAGAAGAAACTGGTAGCATCCCTCACTGTTCTGCAGCTGCAACAGGTGTACCCCAGACAAGCAGGGCCTGGAGTGGACCTCAGCAGTCATACAGCAGAGGGGCTAGACTGTTAGAAGGAAAACTAAGTAAAAGAAATACTTCATCATCAACAATCTGGGCGTCCACTCAGAGACCCAATCAAAAAGTCAGCAACTACTAAGATGACAGGTGGATAAATCCATAAAGATGGGAAGAAACCAGTGGGAAAAAAAAGGAAAACACCCAAAACCAAAACACCTCACCTCCTACAAAGGACCAAAACTCCTCACCAGCAAGGGAACAAAGCTGAGCGGAGAATGACTGTGATGAAATGATGGAATCAGACTTCAGAAGGTGGATAATGAGAAACTTCAGTGAGCTAAAAGAACATGTTCTAAATCAATGCAAAGAAACTAAAAACCTTGAAAAAAAAATTTAAGAAAGATTCAAAAAAATGATAACAAGAAGGGACAACTTAGAGAGCAATATGAATGAATTGAAGTATCTGAGAAACACAACACGAGAACTTCGCAAAGCATGCACAAGTTTCAATAGCCAAATTGACCAAGCAGAAGAAAGGATATCAGAAGTCGAAGATCAACTCAATGAAATAAAATGAGAAACCAAGATTAGAGAAAAAAGTACAAAAAGGAATGAACAAAATCGCCAAGAAATGTGGGATTATGTGAAGAGACCTAACCTACATTTGATAGGTGTACCAGAATGTGATGAAGAGAATGAATCGAAGCTGGAAAATACTCTTCAGGATATTATCCAGGAAAATATCCCCAACCTACCAAGGAAAGCCAATACTCAAGTCCAGGAAATAAAGAGAACACCACAAAGATGTTCCACAAGAAGAGCAACCCCAAGGCACATAATCGTCAGATTCATCAGGGTTGAAATAAAGGACAAAATACTAAGGGCAGCCAGAGAGAAAGGTCGGATCACCCACAAAGGGAAGCCCATCAGACTCATAGAAGATCTCTCAGCAGAAACTCTACAAGCCAGAAGAGAGTGGGGGTCAATATTCAACATACTAAAAGAAAAGAACTGTCAACCCAGAATTTCATATTCAGCCAAACTGAGCTTCATAAGTGAAGGAAAAATAAAATCCTTCACGAACAAGCAAGTACTCGGAGATTTTGTCACCACTAGGCCTGCTTTACCAGAGCTCCTGAAAGAGGCACTACACATAGAAAGCAACAAACAGTACCAGCCATTCTAAAAACATACCAAATGCTAAAGAGCATCAACAAAATGAAGAATCTGCATCAACTAATGGACAAAACAGCCAGCTAGCATTAATGTGTAAATAGCAGTATCAAATTTACACATAACAATATTAACCCTAAATGTAAATGGGCTAAATGCACCAATCAAAAGACACAGACTGACAAATTGGATAAAAAACCAAAACCCATCGGTGTGCTGTATCCAGGAAACCCACCTCACATGCAAGGATACACAAAGGCTCAAAATAAAGGGATGGAGGAAGATTTACCAAGAAAATGGAGAGCAATAAAAAGAAGGAGTTGCAATTCTCATCTCTGATAAAATAGACTTTAAAGCAACAAAGATCAAAAAAGACAAAGAAGGTCATTATGTAAGGGTAAAAGGATCGATACAACAAGAAGAGCTAACGATCCTAAATATATATGGAACAAACACAAGAGCACCCAGATATATAAGGCAAGTTCTTAATGACTTACAAAGAGACTTAGACTCCCACACAATAATAGTGGGAGACTTTAACACTCCACTGTCAATATCAGACAGATCAACCAGACAGAAAATTAACAAGCATATCCAGGACTTGAACTCAGACCTGGAACAAGCAAACCTGATAGACATTTACAGAACTCTCCACCCCAAATCCACAGAATATACATTCTTCTCAGCACCACATCACACCTACTCCAAAATTGACCACATAATTGGAAGTAAAGCTCTCCTCGGCAAATGCAAAACAACTAAAATCATAACAAACAGTCTCTCAGACCATAGTGCAATCAAGTTAGAACTCAGAATTCAGAAACTAACTCAGAACCGCACAGCTTCATGGAAACTGAACAACTGGCTCTTGAATGTTGATTGGATAAACAATGAAATGAAGGAAGAAATGAAGAAGTTCTTTGAAACCAAAGAGAACTAAGACACAACATACCAGAATCTCTGGGACACATTTAAAGCATTCTGTAGAGGGAAATATATAGCAATAAGTGCCCACATGAGAAGAGTGGAGAGATCCAAAATTGACACCCTATCATCAAAATTGAAAGAGCTAGAGGAGCAAGATCAAAAAAGCTCAAAACCTAGCTGAAGACAGAAAATAACTAAGATCAGCGCAGAACTGAAAGAGATAGAGACACGAAAAACCCTTCAAAAAATCAATAAATCCAAGAGCTGGTTTTTCAAAAAGATCAACAAAATACACAGACCACTAGCCAGACTGATAAAAAAGAAGAGAGAGAACAACCAAATAGATGCAATAAAAAACGACAAAGGGGAAATCACCACAGATTCCACAGAAATTCAAGCCATCATCAGAGAATACTACAAACAACTCTATGCAAATAAACTAGTAAACCAGAAAGAAATTGATGAATTCCAGGACACCTGTGTCCTCCCAAGCCTAAACCAGGATGAAGCCGAAAATATGAATAGACCATTAACAAAGTCTGAAGTTGAGGCAACAATTAAGAGCCTACCATACAAAAAAAGCCCTAGTCCAGATGGATTCACAGCTGAATTCTACCAGACACACAAAGAGGAGCTGGTACCACTTCTTCTGAAACTATTCCAAATAATTCAAAAAGACTAAACCCTTCCCAAATCATTTTATGAGAGAAACATCATCCTGATACCAAAACCCGACAGAGACTCAACAAGAAAAGAAAACTTCAGGCCAATATACATGATGAACATAGATGCAAAAATCTGCAATAACATACTGGCAAACTGATTGCAACAGCACATTAAAAAACTTATCCATCATGATCAAGTAGGATTCATCCCGGGGATGCAAGGCTGGTTCAACATGCACAAGTCTATAAACGTAATTCACCACATAAAAAGAACCAAAAACAAAAACCACATGATTATCTCAATTGATGCAGCGAAGGCATTTGACAAAATTCAACAGCCCTTTATGCTAAAAACCCTCAATAAACTTGGTATTGATGGAACATATCTCAAAGTAATAAAAGCTATTTAAAACAAACCAACAGCCAATATCATACTTAATGGGCAAAAACTGGAAGCATTCCCATTGAAATCTGGTACTAGACAAGGATGCCCTCTCTCACCACTCCTATTCAACATAGTACTGGAAGTTCTAGCCACAGCAATCAGTCAAGAAAAAGAAATAAAGGGTATTCAAATAGGAAAGGTGGAAGCCAGAGTGTCCCTATTTGCAGACAACATGATAGTATACCTAGAACACCCCATCGCCTCAGCCCAAAAACTCCTGACACTGATAAGCAACTTCAGCTAAGTCTCAGGATATAAAATCAATGTGCAAAAATCACAAGCATTCCTATACACCAATAACAGACTTAAAGAGAACCAAATCAAGAACGAACTGCCATTCACAATTGCTACAAAGAGAATAAAACACCTAGGAATACAACTCACAAGGAACGTAAGGGACCTCTTTAAGGAAAACTACAAAACCACTGCTCAATGAAATAAGAGAGGACACAAACAGATGGAGAAACATTCCATGTTCGTGGTTAGGAAGAATCAATATCGTGAAAATGGCTATACTGCCCAAAGTAATTTACACAATCAATGCTATCCCAATCAAACTACCATTGAGTTTCTTCACAGAACTGGAAAAAACCACCATGAACTTCATATGGAACCAAAAAAGAGCCCACATAGCCAAGTCAATTCTAAGCAAAAAGAACACAGCGGGAGGCATCACACTACCAGACTTCAAACTATACTACAAGGCTACAGTAATCAAAACAGCATGGTACTGATACCAAAACAGAGATATAAACCAATGGAACAGAACAGAAGCATCAGAGGCAACACAACATATCTACAACCATATAATCTTTGATAAACCAGACAAAAGCAAGCAATGGGGAAAGGATTCCCTGTTTAATAAATGGTGTTGGGAAAACTGGGTAGCCATGTGCAGAAAGCAGAAACTGGACCCCTTCCTGACACCTTACATTAAAATTAACTCCAGATGGATTAAAGACTTAAACATAAGACCTGACACCATAAAAACCCTAGAAGAAAATCTAGGCAAAACCATTCAGGACATAGGAGTAGGCAAGGACTTCATGACCAAAACACCAAAAGCATTGGCAACAAAGACCAAAATAGACAAATGGGACCTAATCAAACTCCACAGCTTTTGCACAGCAAAGGAAACAGTCACTAGAGTGAATTGGCAACCAACAGAATGAGAAAAAGTTTTTGCAGTTTACCCATCTGACAAAGGGCTGATAACCAGAATTTACAAAGAACTTAAAGAGATTTACAGGAAAAAATCAAGGAAGCCCATTCAAAATTGGGCAAAGGATATGAACAGACACTTTACAAAAGAAGACATACATGAGGCCAGCAAACACATGAAAAAATGCTCATCATCACTGGTTATTAGAGAGATGCAAGTCAAAACCATATTGAGAAACCATCTCACACCAGTTAGAATGGCAATCATTCAAAAATTAGGAGACAGCAGATGCTGGAGAAGATGTGGAGATATAGGAACACTTCTACACTGTTGGTGGGAGTGTAAATTAGTTCAACCATTGTGGAAGACAGTGTGGCAATTCCTCAAGGATCTAGAAATAGAAATTCCATTTGACCCAGCAATCCCATTACTGGGTATATATCCAAAGGAATATAAATCGTTCTACTATAAGGACACATGCACACGAATGTTCATTGCAGCACTGTTTACAATAGCAAAGACCTGGAACCCACCCAAATGCCCATCAGTGATAGACTGGACTGGGAAAATGTGGCACATATACACCATGGAATATTATGCAGCAATCAAAAATGATGAGTTTGTGTCCTTTGTAAGGGCATGGATGAATCTGGAGAACATCATTCTCAGCATACTGACACAAGAACAGAAAAGGAATTACCACATATTCTCACTCATACGTGGGTGAGAAAAATTAGAACACCTGGACACAGGGAGGGGGTCTACTAAACACAATGGTGTATTGAGGAGAATGGGGGAGGGACAGCGGGTAGGGAGCTGGGGAGGGATAGCCTGGGGATAAATGTCAAGTGTGGGTGAAGGGGAGGAAGGCAGCAAAACACACTGCCATGTGTGTACCTATGCAACTATCTTGCACGTTCTGCACATGTACCCCAAAACCTAAAAGGCAATAAAAATTTAAAAATAAATAAATAAATAAATAATAAAGTCCATTTCATCAGAGACTAGGATTGCAACTCCTGCTTTTTTTTTTTTTTTTTTTTTTTGCTTTCCATTTGCTTGATAAATCTTTCTCAATCCCTTTATTTTTAGGCTTTGTGTGTCCTAGCACGTGAGATAGGTTTCCTGAATACAGCACACCAATGGGTTTTGACTTTTTATCCAATTTGCCAGTCTGTGTCTTTTGATTGGAGCATTTAGTCCATTTACATTTAAGGTTAATGCTGTTATGTGTGAATTTGATCCTGCCATTTTGATGCTAGCTGGATGTTTTGCCTGTTAGTTGACACATTTTCTTCATTGTGTAGATGGTCTTTATCATTTGGTATGTTTTTGGAGTGGCTGGTACTGGTTGTTTCTTTCCTTCTTTAGTGCTTCTTTGAGAAGCTCTTTTAAGGCAGGCCTGGTGGTGATGAAATCTCTCAGCAATTGCTTGTCCATAAAGGATTTTCTTTCTCCTTCACTTATGAAGCTCAATTTGGCTCAATATAAAATTCTGGGTTGAAAGTTCTTTTCTTTAAGGATGTTGAATATTGTCCCCCACTCTCTTCTGGTTTGTAGCATTTCTGCTGAGATATCTGCTGTGAGTCTGATGGGCTTCCCTTTGTGGGTAACCCAGCCTTTCTCTATGGCTGCCCTTAGCATGTTTTCCTTCATTTCAACCCTGGTGAATATGGCAATTGTGTGCCTTGGGATTGCTCTTTCTGAGGAATATCTTTGTGGTGTTCTCAGTATTTCCTGGACTTGAATGTTGCACTGCCTTGCTAGGTTGGGGATGTTTTCCTGGATAATATCCTGAAGAGTGTTTCCCAGCTTGGATTCATTCTCTCTGTCACATTCAGGTATACCTATCAAACATAGATTATGTCTTTTCCCATAATCCCATATTTTTTGGAGGCTTTGTTCATTTCTTTTCACTCTTTTTCTCTATTCTTGCCTTCCCATTTTATTTCATTTAGTTGATCTTCAATCTCTGATATCCTTTCTTCTGCTTGGTCAATTCGGCTGTTGAAACTTGTGTATGCTTCATGAAGTTCTTGTGCTGTGTTTATCAGCTCCATCAGGTCATTTATATTCTTCTCTAAGCTGTTTATTCTAGTTAGCATATCATCTAACCTTTTTTCTAGGTTCTTAATTTATTTGCATTGGGTTAAAATATGGTCTTTTAACTCAGAGAAGTTTGTAATTACCCACCTTCTAAAGCTTCCTTCTGTCAGTTCATCAGATTCATTCTCCATTCATGTTTGATTCCTAGCTGGTAAGGAGTTGTGATCCCTTGGAGGAGGAGGGGCCTTCTGGTTTTTGGTGTTTTCATCCTTTTTGGTCTGGTGTCTTCCCATCTTAATGGCTTTATCTACCTGTGGTCTTCGTAGTTGGTGACTTTGGGATGCAGTTTCCGAGTGGACGTCCTTTTTGTTGATGTTGAAACTATTTCTTCCTGCTTCTTAGTTTCCTTGTAACAGTCAGGCCTTTCTGCTGCAGTACCATTGGAAGTCCACTCCTGACCTTGCTCACCTGGGGATCACCCACAAGGGTTGCAAAACAGCAAGAGTTGCCACTGGTTTCTTCCTCTGTTTCCTTGTCCCAGAAGGGTATCCACCAGATATTGGCCTGAGCTTTCTTTTAAGAGGTGTCTCTTTGGGTATATGGGGGTTGGGGAGTTGCTTGAGGAGACAGTCTGTCCCTCATAGGAGCTCAAGTGCTGTGCTGGGAACTTCGTTGTTCTGTGCAGAGCTGCTGGGTGGGTACCTTCCAGTTTTCTGCAGCTGAACTCATAACCACCTCTTTTCCCAGGTACTCTGTCCCAGGAAGGTCAGCTTTGTTTATAAGTTCTTCTCATGCTGCTGCCTTTTTTCATAAATGTCCTGCCCCACACGGAGTAGTCTAGTCACCATCTGCCAGCAGAGTCATTGCTGTGCTGCTGCAGGCTCTGCCCAGCTGCTGTGTGAACTGCCTCAGTAGTGGCGGACTGCCTCGGTAGTGGGGGACACCCTTCCCCCGACTGAGCTGGACTGTCCTGGGTCCAGAATGCTTGCTGCAAAACTCTCAATCCAGAGTGTTTCAGATTGCTTGTTTTGTGGGGGTGGTACCCACTGAGCCAGATCGCCTGGCTCCCTGTCTCAGCCCCCTCCCTTTCAGTTGAATGGGCTTCTCTGTCTCCCAGGCATTCCAGGCACCAGTCTAAATGGCCATCAGACTTGTGTGAGTTTCTGTGCACTGATGCGACACCTGCTGAAACCATGGTGCTGAAAACTTGTGGTGCTTTTTGGCCCGGGAATCTCCTGGTCTGTGTCCAATGAAAACTTGTTTGGAAATGCAATGAGCACTCACCCTCTGCACTGTTCCTGCTGGGAACTGCACTCGGGGCTGTTCCTATTTGGCCATCTTGGATCTCTCTCCCCCACAAACATTTCTTAAAAATAGAAGAGAAGAGGTCAGGCACGGTGGCTCATGACTGTAATCCCAGCATTTGGGGAGGCCAAGGCAGGAGGATCGCGAGTCAGGAGATCCAGACCACCTGGCCAACATGGGGAAACTCCATCTCTACTAAAAATGCAAAAATTAACTGGGCATGATGGCATGCACCTGTAGTCTCAGCTACTCAGAAGACTGGGGCAGGAGAATCTCTTGAACCCAGGTGATGGAGGTTGCAGTGAGCCAACATCATGCAACTGCAGTCCAGCCTGGCAACAGAGAGAGACTCCATCAAAAGAAAAAAGAGAGAGAGAAGAGAACACATCCCATTTCACTTTATAAGGCAAATATTACTGATATGTTTTGGATCTGTATCCCCACCAAATCTCATATTGAAATGTAGTCCCCAGTCACTCCAGCCCATTTGTGGTGATTGGTTCATGGAATTGGGTTTCTCACGAATGGTTTAACATCATTCTATTGGTGCTGTCCTCGAAATAGTGAGTTCTCCTGAGATCTGGTTATTTAAAGGTGTGTAACACCTATTCCATCCCATGATCCCTCTCTTGCTATGTAACATGTCTGCTCCTGGCTTAGCTTTTGCTATGAGTAAAAGCTCTCGAGGCTCCCCTGGAAGCTAAGAAGATGTCAGCACAATGCTTCTTATACAGCCTTAAATTGATAAGTCAATTTAACCTCTTTTCTGTATAAATTACCTAGTCTCAGTCATTTCTTCGTAGTAATGCAAGGATAGCCTAATACAGAAAATTGGTACAGAGAGTGGGGCATTGTTACAAATAAATCTGAAAATATTGCAGTGACTTTGGAACTTTGGGCAGAGATTGAAAGTGTTGGAAGGCTCAGAGGGCAGAAAGATGAGGGAACATTTGGAACTTCTTGGAGACTGGTTAAATGGTTGTGATTAATGCTGATAGTCATATGGAAGGTGAAGTCCAGGCTGTTGATGTCTCAAATGGAAATAAAAAACTGTTTGGCAACTGGAGCAAAAATCACTCATTATGCTTTAATGAAGAACTTGTTGTCATTGTGTCATACTGTAGGGATCTATGGAGGTTTCAGCCTAAGAGTGATGACTTAGAGTATATGGTGGAAGAAATTTCTGAGCAGTAAAGCATTCAAGATGTGGCCTGGTTGCTTCGGATTGCCTATACTAGAAGTAATGAAGAAAATGGAACTTAGATTTAAAAGAGAAGCAGATTGTAAAGGTTTGCAAAATTTACAGCCTATCCAAGTGAAAAAAAAAAGAAGAAAGCATTTTCAGGAGAAAAATCCAAGTAGGCTGTGGAGCAATCACTTTTTAGAAAGATTTACATAAGCAAAAATAGAGCCAGGTGCTGAAAGCCTAGACAATGGGGAGAAAAAGCTTTGAAGGGATTGCAAGGATCTTTTTGGCAACACACTCCATTATAAGCTCAGAGGCCTAGGAGAAATGAATGATTCAGGAGTCCAGGCTCGGGACTCCACTGCCCTGTACAGTGTTGGAACACTACTCCTTGCATCCAGGTCACTCTGGCTTCACCCTAAGCTCAAACAGTCCCAGATATAGTTCCAGCCACTGCTTCAGAGGGTGCAAGTCACAAGCCTTGGCAGCTTCCATGTAGTGTTAAGCCTATAGGTGTGCAGAGTGTAACAGTGAAGGAGACTTGGCAGCCTCCATCTAAATTTCAGAGGATGTATGAGAAATCCTGGGTGCCCAAGCAAAAGCCTGCTGCAGGGGCAGAGACCTCATATCAAACCTCTACTAGGACAATGTCAAAGTGAAATGTGGAATTGGAAGCTCCAAACAGAGTCCCCACCGGGGCACTACCTAGTGGAGTTGTGGAAAGGAAGCCACCATTCTTCAGACCACAGAATGGTAGAGCTACAACCAGCTTGCACCCTGCACTTTAAAAAATTACAAGCACTCAACTTCAACCCATAAAAGCAGCCATGGGGGCTGTACCTGCAAGGCCATGAAGACAGCACTACTCAAGGCCTTGTGAGCCCGCCCCTCACACCACTGTGCCCTGGATGTGGAACATGAAATTAATAGGGACTATTTTGGAGATTTAAGATTTAATGACTGTCCTGCTGGGTTTTGAACTTGCATGGGACTTGCAGCCCCTTTCTTATGGCTGATATCCCTCTTTTGGAACAGAAGTGTTTATCCAAAGCCTGGATCTCCATTGCAACTTGGGCACAAATAACTTGTTTTTATTTTACAGGTGCATAGATGGAAAAAGCTCATCTCCAGATGGGGCTTAGGAATTGGGACTTGGGACTTCGAGTTACTGCCAGAATACTTTAATACTTCAGGGGACTATAGGGAAAGTATAATTGTATTTTAAAAGGTGAGAAGGCCATGAGATTTGGCAGTCCAGGGGCAGAATGATATGGTTTGAATTGGTGTCCTTGTCAAATCTCAACTTGAAATGTAGTCCTCACTGTTGGAAGTGGGGCCTGTTGAGAGGTAACCAAATCATGAGGGTGAATTTCTCATGAATGGTTTAACATTATTTCATTTGGTGCTGTCCTCATAATAGTGAGTGAGTTCTCACAAGATCTGGTTGTTTAAATGAGTGTTGCACCTTCCTCTTCTTGAGCCCTCTCTTTCCATGTGATGTCCCTGCTCCTGCTGCTGCTTCTGCAATGAGGAATATCTTCCTCAGGCCTCCCCAGAAACTTTGAGGATGCCAGTGCCATGCTTCCTGTACAGCTAGCAGAATTTTAAGCCAATTAAACTTATTTCTTTATAATTTATCCAGTCTCAGGTATTTCTTGATAGTAATGCAAGAATAGCCTAAAACAATTGCCTATATACCAAAACAAAGATTTCCTGGGAAATGAAAGCAACATACTATCATTACCTGTGAATTTAGACATAAAAACTCCTTGAAAATACTAAAACACCAAAATCTAAAAAAATATATAAAGAAGACTATACACCATGACCAAGAATCAGCTCAGCAATGAAAAGTTAGTTTAACATATAAAAGTCAAACAAAGTAATTATCCATGTTACTAGGTTAAATGAAAAACTACATAAACAACTCAATATATGCAGCAAAAGCAGATGAAAAACCAACAGCCTTTCAAGATAAAAACCACTCAACATACTAGGAATATAAAGAAAATAGCTTAATGGGATAAATGACATCAATTTAAAAATCGACAATTACTGTAGCCTTGTAGTATAGTTTGAAGTCTCGTAGTGTGATGCCTCCCGCTGTGTTCTTTTTGCTTAGAATTGACATGGCTATGCAGGCTCTCTTTTGGTTCCATATGAAGTTCATGGTGGTTTTTTCCAGTTCTGTGAGGAAATTCAATGGGAGCTTGATGGGGATAGCACTGATTGTGTAAATTACTTTGGGCAGTATAGCCATTTTCACAATATTGAGTCTTCCTAACCATGAACATGGAATGTTTCTTCATCTGCTTTTGTCCTCTCTTATTTCATTGAGCAGTGGTTTGTAGTTTTCCTTAAAGAGGTCCCTTACATTCCTTGTGAGTTGTATTCCTAGGTATTTTATTCTCTTTGTAGCAATTGTGAATGGCAGTTCATTCTTGATTTGGTTCTCTTTAAGTCTGTTATTGGTGTATAGGAATGCTTGTGATTTTGGCACATTGATTTTATATCCTGAAACTTAGCTGAAGTTGCTTATCAGTAACAGGAGTTTTGGGGCTGAGGTGATGGGGTCTTCTAGGTATACTATCATGTCATCTGCAAATAGAGACAATTTGGCTTCCTCCTTTCCTATTCGAATACCCTTTATTTCTTTTTCTTGCCTGATTGCTCTGGCTAGAACTTCCAGTACTATGTTGAATAGGAGTGGTAAGAGATGGCATCCTTGTCTCATGCTAGATTACAAAGGGAATGCTTCCAGTTGTTGCCCATTAAGTATGATATTGGCTGTTGGTTTGTCATAAATAGCTTTTATTACTTTGAGATAGGTTCCATCAATACCAAGTTTATTGAGAGTTTTTAGCATAAAGCGCTGTTGAATTTTGTCAAATGCCTTCTCTGCATCAATTGAGATAATCATGTGGTTTTTGTTTTTGGTTCTGTTTATGTGGTGAATGATGTTTATAGACTTGTGTATGTTGAACCAGCCTTGCATGACCGGGATGAATCCTACTTGATCATGATGGATAAATTTTTTAATGTGCTGTTGCAATTGGTTTGCCAGTATTATATTGAAGATTTTTGCATCTATGTTCATCATGAATATTGGCCTAAAGTTTTCTTTTCTTGTTGAGTCTCTACCTGGTTTTGTTATTAGGAAGATGTTGGTCTCATAAAATGATTTGGGAAGGGTTCCCTCTTTTTGGATTATTTGGAATAGTTTCAGAAGGAATGGTACAGTAATCAAAACAGCATGGTACTGGTACCAAAACAGAGATATAGACCAATGGAACAGAACAGAGGCATTGGAGGCAAAACAACATATCTACAACCATATAATCTTTGATAAACCAGACAAAAACAAGCAATGGGGAAAAGATTCCCTGTTTAAAAAATGGTGTTGGGAAAACTGGTTAGCCATGTGCAGAAAGCAGAAACTGGACCCCTTCCTGACACCTTACACTAAAATTAATTCCAGATGGATTAAAGACTTAAACTTAAGACATGGCACCATAAAATCCCTAGAAGAAAATCTAGGAAAACCCATTCAGGACATAGGAGTAGGCAAGGACATCATGACCAAAACACCAAAAGCATTGGCAAAAAAAGCCAAAATAGACAAATGGGACCTAATCAAACTCCACAGCTTTTGCACGGCAAAAGAAACAGTCACTAGAGTGAATCGGCAACCAACAGATTGGGAAAAAATCTTTGCAGTTTACCTAACTGACAAGGGCTGATATCCAGAATCTACAAAGAACTCAAACAGATTTACAGGAAAACAATAAACAAGCCCATTCAAAAATGGGCAAAGGATATGAACAGACACTTTACAAAACAAGGTATACATGAGGCCAACAAACACATTAAAAAATGCTCATCATCACTGGTCATTAGAGAGATGCAAATCAAAACCACATTGAGATACCATCTCACGCCAGTTACAATGGCGATCATTCAAAAATCTGGAGACAACAGATGCTGGAGAGGATGTGGAGAAAGAGGAACACTCTTACACTGTTGGTGGGAGTGTAGATTAGTTCAACCATTGTGGAAGACAGTGTGGTGATTCCTCAAGGACCTAGAAATAGAAATTCCATTTAACCCAGCAATCCCATTACTGTGTATATATCCAAAGGACTATAAATTGTTCTACTATAAGGACACATGCATATGAATGTTCATTGCAGCACTGTTTACAATAGCAAAGAACTGGAACCAACCCAAATGCCCATCGATGATAGACTGGACTCGGAAAATGTGGCACATATACACCATGGAATATTATGCAGCAATCAAAAATGATGAGTTTGTGTCCTTTGTAAGGACATGGATGAATCTGGAGAACATCATTCTTAGCAAACTGACACAAGAACAGAAAAGAAAATACCACATATTCTCACTCATAGGCGGGTGAGAAAAAAGAGAACACATGGACACAGGGAGGGGGGTACTACACACTGGGGTCTATTGGGGGGAATGGGGGAGGGACAGTGGGGGGAGCTGGGGAGGGATGGCCTGGGGAGAAGTGCCAAATGTGGGTTGGGGGGAGGGAGGCGTCAAAGCACACTGCCATGTGTGTACCTATGCAACTATCTTGCAGGTACTGCCCATGTACCCCAAAACCTAAAATGCAATAAAAAATTTTAAAAAAATTATTTACTCTAAAGATGTAATATTATATTAAAGACCTTTAAACAAATTTTAAAAAAAAGAAAGAAAATATGTCCATTAAAGTGATAAAGATTTGCACCAGGAATGATTTAAAAAAAAAAAAGAGAGAGAGAGAGACCTGAAACCACAGCTAATGATGTCTGTTTCCCGTATCTCCATCATATATTTCTTCCTGAATCATAAAAATTAACTGAAACTTGAAAAGCAATAGTTAATTACCATAAAACATGAGATACTGTATAGTAGTACTTACGACAGGATTTTTGTAGACTTCTATGTGAAACATGCATATATTTTTTATGAGTTTCATTCCTTAGCTCTAGAGCATTATACTTAAGAAATGTCTTCTGCCTAATTTTAAATGTATTTTTTAAATCTTATTTTTGTCTTCATTATTCCTCTAGAAAAGAAAATGTATGTATTATTTCACTAGAGTAAACATTTTACATCCAAAAGAAGTGGCCAAACGGAAAAGTACAAGGTTATAGTTACATCCATGGAAAAAGAAAAAGCACACACATTAGAACATTGGAATTAGATTTTTGTAAAAAGAAAAAAAAGGTTGAAGTCAGATAGGTAGGTGCTTTGTTCATTGCCCAAGTCCTGTCTAAAGAGAATGCAAAACACAAAGCCCTGCCTGCATATCTAGAGGAAGCAGCTGCAAGAGTGATACAGGGCTGATTCTTATAAATAAAGAGCACCAACAAATCTGTTTGAGCATGAATATTAGATTTGCTGAGTTCTGCTGACATCACCATGGGAGATAAACATGTTAGGAAGAGTGGGGCAGCTTGCTGTTGGAGAGGTTGCCAGAATAGATAAGTGAGCAGCAAAAGGCAAGTGAAGACACAGCGCCCATCTTGACGGTCTTGTATATGATTGAGAGAAGTGCCATCTTAAACTAGAACAAGTGGATCAAAATGAACTCTGAACCTTTGTTTCCTTAATAGCCATGGACTAACAGCTGCCTGCATCTGGAAACTGTGTGAAAGTTTTATACAGCTGTATCATAATAAACAAACTAAAAAAAAAAAACAACTCACAATCTACTGTTCCTTTTACATTCTTGCTCCTTCTCTAGCCTCATTAACTTGTAATTTTACATCTAATTACATTTTATTAATTTATTATTTCTAGACTTGAGAAATAAATTGAAAACATATTAAAAAAAACAAAAAAAAAGAAAATATGGTACATATACACCATGGAATACTATGCAGCCAGGAAAAAGAATGAACTCATGTTCTTTGCAGCGACATGGATGGAATTAGAGGCCATAATCCCTAGTGAATTAATTCAGTAACAGAAAGCCAAATACTGCATGTTTTCACTAATAAGTGAGAGGTAAACACTGAGCATATATTGATATAAACATGGGAAGAATAGACACTATGGATTACTAGAGAGCAGTGGGGTGTGGGTTGAAAAACTACATATTGGGTACTATGCTCACTATCTGGGTCCAATACACCCATGTAACAATCCTACACATGTATCCCCTATATCTAAAATAAAAACTAAATTTTTTAAAAGTCTAAAAAAAATCCACAATTAACATTATACTCCATGGTGAAAATGAAAAGCTTTTCCACTAAGATCAAGGACAAAATTAAAATGCCTGTTTTCACAAGTTTTATTCAATATTTTACAGGAAATTATGGCCAGAACAATTAGGCAAGAAAGAGAAATAACATTCAAATTGAAAAAGAAAAAGTAAAACTGTGCCGACTTATAGATCATATAATTTTGTGAAAATATCTAAAGAATGTAGAGAACAACTATTAGATATTGTAAGCGAATTACAGGCAAGATGGCATCGTAGAAGCGACTCAGGATTGCAGCTCTCAGTGAAGGCACAGAGGGTGAGTCCTAGCCGCATTCTCAGATGGACCTTTTTTGCCCACAGAGCGTTGAAAGTCCCAGGTGTGGGAGAGACACGGGACGCTAGCACAGCCAGCTAACACAGCCGGTGCCACAGCGGGACCAGGCACGGAACTCACTGGTCTGGGTGCCCTGTTAAACTGGCAATCTGAGACTTGGAAGGGCAGATTGGCATGTCCAGCTGATTGAACGGGACTTGGACAACGAGCCAGACCAAAAGTTTCCTGGGAAGCGTGATCTGAGACCATGCAGCGGGCAGTGGCATGGGAGATCGCACGGATCCCAGTGCCCTATCGGCAGGCTACTGGGGTGCCAGTGAGAGAGTCGACCTTTCAGCTTGGGGAGAGGAAGAGAGAGAGAGAGGATGGACTCTGAGGCAGGGAGCTGGGTGATCGGGCTCGGCAGGTCCCACCCACATGGGGACAAGAAGGGCGGTGATTGGAGGTGCTCAGGGCTGAGAGTTTTGCTGCTGGCATCTAGGACAGTGGAGCCAATGAGTGAGGGGCATCCGCCACTACGGACACAATCCGCCCCTGCTGAAGTACTGCCCAGGGCTGATGCAGCCTGCCATTGCTGAGGCAACCTGCCATAACAGAGAGACTCGACCAGGAGGAGGGAGCGCTCCACAGCAGAATGGAGCCCAGCAGCAACAGGGCAGACCCAGGCTAGAAGGGCAGAGCCCCGGCAGGCAAATAGTGAATAGACTGCCACCTAGTGGGGCAGGACAGTACAACAGATACTCATAAAAAAAATCCCAACTCCCTGAGACAGAGCATCTAAGGGGGAAAAAAAGGGTGGTGTTTTATGAGTTCGGTTGCAGCAGACTTAAACAACCTCGCAACAACCCTGAATGAACAACGGGGCTCACAGCTCAGCACTGGAGCTCCTATAAAGCACAGACCGTCTCCTCAAGCAGCTCCCTGACCCTTGTATATCCAAAGAGTCACCCCAAAAAAGGAATAATCAGACTGACGTTTGGCAGGCATCATTCTGAAACAAAGACAGCAGAAGAAGAAACTGGTATCATCCCTCACTGTTCTGCAGCTGCTACAGGTATAACCCAGACAAGCAGGGCCTGGAGTGGACCTCAGCACTCATACAGAAGAGGGGATAGACCATTAGAAGGAAAACAAAGTAACAGAAATACTTCATCATCAACAATCTCAGCATCCACACAGAGACCCAATTGAAAAATCAGCAACTACTAAGATGACAGGTGGATAAATCCATAAAGATGGAAAGAAACCAGCACAAAAAAAAGGAAAACACCGGAAACCAAAACACCTTACCTCCTACAAAGGACCAAAACTCCTCACCAGCAAGGGAACAAAGCTGGACAGAGAATGAGTGTGATGAAATGACAGAATCAGACTTCAGAAAGTGGATAATGAGAAACTTCAGTGAGCTAAAAGAACATGTTCTAAATCAGTGCCAGGAAACTAAGAATCTTGAAAAAAGATTTGAAAAAAGATTCGAGGAATTGATAACAAGAATGGACAACTTAGAGAGAAATATGAATGAATTGAAGGAGCTGAAAAACACAACATGAGAACTTCGTGAAGCATGCACAAGTTTCAACAGCCGAATTGACCAAGCAGAAGAAAGAATATCAGAAGTTGAAGATCAACTCAATGAAATAAAATGAGAAACCAAGATTAAAGAAAAAAGCACAAAAAGGGATGAACAAAATCTCCAAGAAATGTGGGACTATGTGAAGAGACCCAACCTACATTTGATAGGTGTACCAGAATGTGATGAAGAGAATGAATCCAAGCTGAAAAACACTCTTCAGGATATTATCCAAGAAGATTTCCCCAACCTAGCAAGACAGGTCAATACTCAACTCCAGGAAATACAGAGAACACCACAAAGATACTCCGCAAGAAAAGCAACCCCAAGGCACATAATCGTCAGATTCACCAGGGTTGAAATGAAGGAGAAAATACTAAGGGCAGTCAGAGAGAAGGGTCAGGTCACCCACAAAGGGAATCCCATCAGATTCACAGCAGATCTCTCGGCAGAGACTCTACAAGCCAGAAGAGAGTGGGGGCCATTATTCAACATCCTTAAAGAAAAGAACTTTCAACCCAGAATTTCATATCTGGCCAAAGTGAAGGAAAAATAAAATCCTTCATGAACAAGCAACTACTCAGAGATTTTGTCACCACAAGGCCTGCTTTACAAGAGCTCCTGAAAGAGGCACTACACATAGAAAGAAACAACCAGTACCAGCCATTCTAAAACCATACCAAATGCTAAAGTGCATCAACAAATGAATAATCTACATGAACCAATGGGCAAAACAGCCAGCTAGCATCAAATGGCAGTATCAAATTTACACATAACAACATTAACCCTAAATGTAAATGGGTAAATGCACCAATCAACAGACACAGAGTGGCAAATTGGATAAAAAAACCAAAACCCATCAGTGTGCTTTATCCAGGAAACCCACCTCACACACAAGGATACAGAAAGGCTCAAAATAAAGGGATGGAGGAAGATTTACCAAGCAAATGGAGAGCAAAAAAAAGGAGGAGTTGCAATTCTCGTCTCTGATAAAATAGACTTTAAAGCAACAAAGATGAAAAGAAACAAAGAAGGTCATTACATAATAGTAAAAGGATCAATACAACAAGAAGAGCTAACGATTCTAAATATATATGGACCCAATACAGGAGCACCCAGATATATAAGGCAAGTTCTTAATGACTTACAAAGAGACTTAGACTCCCACACAATAATGGTGGGAGACTTTAACACTCCACTGTCAATATTAGACGGATCAACCAGACAGAAAATTAACAAGGATATCCAGGACTTGAACTCAGACCTGGAACAAGCAAACCTGATAGACATTTACAGAACTCTCCACCCCAAATCCACAGAATATACATTCTTCTCAGCACCACATCACACCTACTCCAAAATTGACCACATAATTGGAAGTAAAGCACTCCTCAGCAAATGCAAAACAACTGAAATCATAACAAACAGTCTCTCACACCATAGTGCAATCAACTTGGAACTCAGAATTCAGAAAATAACTCAGGACCGCACAGCTTCATGGAAACTGAACAACTGGCTCTTGAATGTTGATTGGATAAACAAAGAAATGAAGGCAGAAATAAAGAAGTTCTTTGAAACCAATGAGAATGAAGACACAATGTACCAGAATCTCTGGGACACATTTAAAGCAGTCTGTAGAGGAAAATATATAGCAATAAGTGTCCACATGAGAAGAGTGGAGAGATCCAAAATTGACACCCTATCATCAAAACTGAAAGAGCTAGAGGAGCAAGATCAAAAAAGCTCAAAACCTAGCCAAAGACAAGAAATAACTAAGATCAGAGCAGAAATGAAGGAGGTAGAGACAAGAAAAACCCTTCAAAAAATCAATAAATCCAAGAGCTGGTTTTTCAAAAAGATCAACAAAATAGACAGACCACTAGCCAGACTGATAAAAAAGAAAAGAGAGAACAACCAAATAGATGCAACAAAAAACGATAAAGGGGAAATCACCACAGATTCCACAGAAATTCAAACCATCATCAGAGAATACTACAAACAACTCTATGCACATAAACTAGTAAATCAGGAAGAAATGGATAAATTCCTGGATGCCTGTGTCCTCCCAAGCCTAAACCAGGAGGAAGCCAAAACTATGAATAGACCAATAACAAGGTCTGAAGTTGAGGCAGCAATTAAGAGCCTACCACGAAAAAAGCCCAGGTCTAGATGGGTTCACAGCTGAATTCTACCAGACACACAAAGAGGATCTGGTACCATTCCTTCTGAAACTATTCCAAATAATCCAAAAAGAGGAAACCCTTTCCAAATCATTTTATGAGACCAACATCATCCTGATACCAAAACCTGGCAGAGACTCAACAAGAAAAGAAAACTTCAGGCCAATATCCATGATGAACATAGATGCAAAAATCTTCAATAAAATACTGGCAAACCGATTGCAACAGCACATTAAAAAAACTTATCCATCATGATCAAGTAGGATTTATCTCGGGGATGCAAGTCTGGTTCAACATACGCAAGTCTATAAATGTAATTCACCACATAAACAGAAGCAAAAACAAAAACCACATGATTATCTCAATTGACGCAGGGAAGGCATTTGACAAAATTCAACAGCCCTTTATGTTAAAAACCCTCAATAAACTTGGTATTGATGGAACATATCTCAAAGTAATAAAAGCTATTTATGACAAACCAACAGCCAATATCATACTTAATGGGCAAAAACTGGAAGCATTCCCTTTGAAATCCGGCACTAGACAAGGATGCCCTCTCTCACCCCTCCTATTCAACATAGTACTGGAAGTTCTAGCCAGAGCAATCAGGCAAGTAAAAGAAATAAAGGGTATTCAAATAGGAAAGGTGGAAGCCAAATTGTCTCTATTTGCAGACGACATGATAGTATACCTAGAAGACCCCATCACCTCAGCCCAAAAGCTCCTGAAACTGATAATCAACTTCAGCAAAATTTCAGGATATAAAATCAATGTGCCAAAATCACAAGCATTCCTATACACCAATAACAGACTTAAAGAGAACCAAATCAAGAACGAACTGCCATTCACAATTGCTACAAAGAAAATAAAATACCTAAGAATACAACTCACAAGGAATGTAAGGGACCTCTTTAAGGAAAACTACAAACAACTGCTCAACGAAATAAGAGAGGACACAAACAGATGGAGAAACATTCCATGTTCATGGTTAGGAAGAATCAGTATCATGAAAATGGCTATACTGCCCAAAGTAATTTACACAATCAATGCTATCCCCATCAAACTACCATTGAATTTCCTCACAGAACTGGAAAAAACCACCATGAACTTCATATGGAGCCAAAAAAGAGCCCGCATTGCCAAGTCAATTCTAAGCAAAAAGAACACAGCAGGAGGCATCACACTACCAGACTTCAAGCTATACTACAAGGCTACAGTAATCAAAACAGCATGGTACTGGTACCAAAACAGTGATATAGACCAATGGAACAGAACAGAAGCATCGGAGGCAACACAACATATCTACAACCATATTATCTTTGATAAACCAGACAAAGCAAGCAATGGGGAAAGGATTCCGTATTTAATAAATGGTGTTGGGAAAACTGGCTAGCCATGTGCAGAAAGCAGAAACTGGACCCCTTCCTGACACCTTACACTAAAATTAACTCCAGATGGATTAAAGACTTAAGCATAAGACCTGACACCATAAAAACCCTAGAAGAAAATCTAGGGTTTTTAGGAGTAGGCAAGGACTTCATGAGCAAAACACCAAAAGCATTGGCAACAAAAGCCAAAATAGACAAATGGGACCTAATCAAACTCCACAGGTTCTGCACGGCAAAAGAAACAGTCACTAGAGTGAATTGGCAACCATCAGAATGGGAAAAAATCTTTGCAGTTTACACATCTGACAAAGGGCTGATATCCAGAATTTACAAAAAACTCAAACAGATTTACAGGAAAAAAAACAAGCAAGCTTATTCAAAAATGGGCAAAGGATATGAACAGACACTGTACAAAAGAAGACATACATGAGGCCAACAAACATATGAAAAAATGCTCATCATCACTGGTCATTAGAGAGATGCAAATCAAAACCACATTGAGATACCATCTCATGCCAGTTACAATGGCGATCATTAAAAAATCTGGAGACAGCAGATGCTGGACAGGATGAGGAGAAATAGGAACACTCTTACACTGTTGGTGGGAGTGTAGATTAGTTCAACCATTGTGGAAGACAGTGTGGCGATTCCTCAAGGACCTAGAAATAGAAATTCCATTTGACCCAGCAATCCCATTACTGGGTATATATCCAAAGGACTATAAATCATTCTACTATAAGGACACATGCACACAATGTTCATTACATTGTGTAATGAACTGTTTACAATAGCACTGTTTACAATAGCAAAGAACTGGAACCAACCCAAATGACCAACAATGATAGATTGGACTGGGAAAATGTGGCACATATACACCATGGAATATTATGCAGCAATCAAAAATGATGAGTTTGTGTCCTTTGTAAGGACATGGATGAATCTGGAGAACATCATTCTCAGCAACCTGACACAAGAACAGAAAAAGAAATACTGCATATACTCACTCATAGGTGGGTGAGAAAAATGAGATCACATGGACACAGAGAGGGTGTCTACTACACACTGGGGTCTATTGGGGGGAATGGGGGAGGGACAGCGGAAGGGGCTGGGGAGGGATTGCCTGGGGATGAATGCTAAGTGTGGGTGAAGGGGAGGAAGACAGCAAAACAGACTGCCATGTGTGTACCTATGCAACTACCTTGCACGTTCTGCACATGTACCCCAAAACGTATAATGCAATAAAAATTTAAATAAATAAATAAATAAGTAAATAAAATTTTAAAAAAAGATATTATAAGCAAGGTCAGCAAGGTTGTAAGAAACAAGATTAATACACAAAAATCAGTTTAATGTCTATTCACCAACAATGAACAATGTGAAAACAAAATTAAGAAAACATCCTATTTATAAGTGAAACAGGAATAAATTTAAACAAAGAAATGCAAGACTTGTACACTGAAAACTGCAAAGGATTGCTAAAATAAGTTTAATAGTATCTCACTAATAGGAAAATAACTCATGTTTATAAACTGAACTGCACAATATTTTTAGGATAGTGATACTACTCAAATTGATCCACAGATTCAACACATTTTCTATCAAAGCCCCAGCTGACTTATTTGTCAAATATTACAGGTAAAATTTATATGGAAATGCAAGGAACCTGGAACAACCAAAATAATATTTTTAAAAGAATTAAGTTGATGGACTCACCCATAGCCAATTCAAATCTTTCTACAGTGTTATAGCAACCAGTATTGTGGTACTGGCATAAGGACAGACATATGTATAGATTGGTGAAGTAGAAATGAGAATCCAGAAATTAATTCACATTTGTATGGTCAATGGATGTTTGACAAGGGCACCAAGACAATTAAATGAGGGAAAAAAATATTTTCATGAATTGTAGTGGATATATACATCCACCTGAATATAAACACTCAAAACATAGACCCACACAAAAAAATAACTCAAAGTTAAGAGCTAAAATTGTAAAATTCTTAGAAGAATCAAGGATAAATTTTCATGATTTGGGGTTAGGCAATGTTTTTTTTAGATTTGGTATTAATAGCATACACTATAAAAGAGAAGATTAAAAAGTTGAACTTCACCAAAAGTAAAACTTGTTTGCAAACAACTTAATAAAGAAAGTGAATGGTCTTCAAATGCCAAGGCCACCCCACCCCCAACCCCTACAAGTGGTGGCAGCATGATGCAGAGAGCATCTCTAGGAACTGGGGTAGGCAGAACACAACCATTTTGTGGCTTCAACTCAGTACTGTTCTATTAGAGCAAAAAAAGAGAACTGGACCAAACTCAGCTGACACTCATTCACGGAGGAAGCATTTAAACAAGCCTTAGCCAGAGGGAGTAGTGGATCTGGTTGGTTGGAATTTGAGTTCTCATGAATCTTGCCACTGAAAGCTAAAGTGTTCTGTGTCTCCAAGTAAACTTGAAAGGCAGTCTAGGCCATAAGGATTGCAATTGTTAAGCCCCGTAGTGCTCAACTAGGTGCAGAGACAGTGGACTAGAGGGAGGTATGTGACCCGATATTGAGATGCTAGGTGTGATGCCTAAGGGAATGCTGATAACATCCCCTCCAACCCCAGGGTGTGCATCTCATGGATTAAAAAAAAAAACACAAAAGCCCTCCCTTCTGCTTAAGGAGAGGAGAGGGAAGAGTGGAAAAAACTTGGCCTTGCATCTTGTTTATAAGGCCAGCCATAGCAGGATAGGGCACTAGTCCAAGTCATTAAGCCCCTATTCCAGGCCCTAGCTCCAAGATGACATTTCTAGACACACCCTGGGTCAGAAGGAAATTCACTGCCTTTAAAGAAATAATTCAGTCCCAGCAGCATTCATCACCAGCTAACTGAAGAGCACTTAGGCCCTGAATAACCAGCAGTGGTACTCAGGTACTATGTCGACGGCCTTAAGTGAGGCTCTGATACTTGTTAGATTCAGGTGAGACTCAGCATATTACCAGCAATAATGGCTACAGGGCAAAACTCCTTCTGCTTGGGAAAAGGAAAAGTAAAGGGGATTTTGTCTTGCACCTTAGGTACCAGCATGGCCACAGGGTAATAGAGCACCAAGTAGGCTCTTGAGGTCTCTGATTCTGGCACTTAACTCTTGGATGGCATTTCTGGACTGCCCTGGGTCAGAGGGGAACCCACTCTTTACCACCACTGAGTAGTAAAGGACGACTCCCAGGCCAGGTAGCATTCATCACAAGCTGACAGAAGAGCCCTTTGGACTTAAGGGAACATCAATGGTAGTCTGGCAGTATACCTCCTGGCCTGGGTTGTTGGTGACTAATGGGCAAGGCTCCTCTGCTTTAGAAAAGAGAGGGAAAGAATGAAAAAAACGGCATGCTGTGGTTTGAGTGCCAGGACAGCTGTATTACAATGCAATGACAGGTAAACTTTTAAGATGTTTTACTCCAGTCCCTGACTTTCAAACAGCACATCCTGACACACTCATGCCAGAGGAAACTCACCACATCACTCTGAAGGGAAGGATACAAACCTGTTTGGCTTCACCACTGGTTACTTGTAGAGTGCCAGGACCCTGAGCAAACATAAAGCAATTGCCATAGAGTGGTTAGAGCAGGGCTTGTGTGAGATCCAGTGCTGTGCTGGCTTCAGATCTGAACCAGCACAGTCATAGTGGTGGTGGCCAGAGTGGTGTTTGTGTCATTCCACCCCCAGCTTTAGGTAGCTCAGAGAGACTCAGTATGTTCTGGAAACATAAAGGAGAGAGAGCAAGAGTCTCTTCCCAGTAATCCAGAGATTTCTCCCAGATCTTGTCCGAGACTATCAACATGATACCTCTATGAGTCTGCAAGAACCACAGAGTTACTGGGCTTCA
The DNA here is from genome assembly GCA_031835075.1 of Saguinus oedipus. Taxonomy (NCBI): domain Eukaryota; kingdom Metazoa; phylum Chordata; class Mammalia; order Primates; family Cebidae; genus Saguinus; species Saguinus oedipus. The sequence goes on along the minus strand of CM063191.1, from coordinate 75,370,488 downwards.
GGTGCCTTCTAAAGCAGATACAGCTTAGACTGCAACACCTAAGTCCTTTCAAATACCTGGAAAGCCTTACCTAGGAGGACAGGTTAAAATAAGTCTTGAAAGTGAAGACTGCAATACACATCTAACTCTTTAATGCCCTGACACCAAAGAACATCTACTAGAATCAACACCACGCAGCAAAACATGACCAGGTGTGGTGGCTCATCCTGTAATTCCAGCACTTTGGGAGGCTGAGGCCGGTGGATCATGAGGTCAGAAGTTCAAGACCAGCCTGGCAAACATGGTGAAACCCCACCTCTACTAAATATATAAAAAATTGGTCAGGAGTGGTGGCACACACCTATAATCCCAGCTACTTGGGAGGCTGAGGCAGCAGAATTGCTTGAACCCAGGAGGCAGAGATTGCAGTGAGCAGAGATCTTGCCATTACACTCAGCCTGTGCAACAGAGCAAGACTCTATCTCAAAAGAAAAAGAGAACATTACCTCACCACATGAACTAAAAAGGCACCAGAAACCAGTCATGGATGAACAGAGATATGTGACCTTTTACACAGATAATTCAAAATAGTCCTGCCAAGGAAATGTAAATAAATTCCAAATAACACAGAGAAGAATTTCAGCATTCTAGCAGATAAATTTACAATGAGATTGAAGTAATTAAAAAGAATCAAGCAGAAATTTGCATGCTGAGAAATGCAGTGGCATACTGATGAATGCTTCAGAGTTTCTTATTAGCAGAATTGATCAAGCAGAAAAAGAATTACAGAGTTTGAAGACAAGCTATTTGAAAATATGCAGTCAAAGGAGAAAAAAGACTAAAAAACAATGAATCCTACAGGATCTAGAAAGTAACCTCATAAGGACAAATCCATTAATTATTTGCCTTAAAGAGGAGGTAAAAAGTAAATAGGGATAAAAAAAATTGTTCAAAGGCATAACAGAGAACTTCTCAAACCCTGAGAAACATATCATTATCCAAGTACAAGAAATGTATAGAACACCATGCAGATTTAACCCAAAGACCACCTCAAGACATTTAATAATCAAACTCCCAAAGTTCAAGTATAAAGAAAGAATCTTGAATGCAGCAAAAGAAACAAATAACATATAAAGAAGCTCCAGAAACAGGTTAAAATAATTTGCATTTGCAAGCCTCATGATAACATCAAACCAAAAAACATACAATGGATACACAAAAAATAAGGAGCAAGAAACTATATCATATCGCCAAAGAAAATAACTTCTACTAAGGGAATACAGAAATGAATGAAAGAAACAAAAGACCACAAAAAAACCAGAAAACAAGTAACAAAAGGACAGAAATAATTCCTTACTTATTAATAATATTGATAATATTGAATGCAAATGTACTAAACTCTACAATCAAAAGACAGTGGCTGGATGAATGAATAAAAATGCAAGATCCAGTGATCTGTTGTCTGTAATAAAGCCACTTCACCTATAAAGACAATCAAAGACTGAAAATAAGGTGATAGAAAAAGACACTTCATGTCAATGGAAACCAAAAATGAGCAGGAGTCACCATGCACAGATAAAATAGATCTTTAAACAAAAAATAAGAAAAGACAAAGAAGATAACTAAATAATAATAGAGGGGTCAATTCATCAAGAGAATATAATAATTTTATATAAATATTTATGCACCCAAGATTGGAAAACTTAGATATATAAAGCAAATATGATTGGAAATAAAAAGAGATAGGCCCCAATGTAATAATACCAGGAGACTTCAGTACCCCACTTTCAGCATTGGACAGATACTTCATTCAGAAATCAAGAAAGAAACATCAGATTTGAACTGCACTATAAACCAAATGGATCCAATAGATACTTCCAGAACATTTCAACCAATGGCTGCAGAATACACATCCTTTTCATCAGCATTTAGACTATTCTCAAACATAGACTATCTGTTAGGTCACAAAACAAGTCTTAGAACATTTAAAAAATTGAAATAGGAAGCTTTTGACACTGCTGGTGGGAGTGTAAATTAGTTTAACCATTGTGGAAGACAGTGTGGCGAGTCCTCAAAGACCTAGAAATAGAAATTCCATTTGACCCAGCAATCCCATTACTGGGTATAGATCCAAAGGGCTATAAATCATTCTACTATAAGGACACATGCACACCATTTTTCATTGCAGCACTGTTTACAATAGCAAAGACCTGGAACCAACCCAAATGCCCATCGATGGTAGACTGGACTGGGAAAATGTGGCACATATACACCATGGAATATTATGCAGCAATCAAAAATGATGAGCTGGTGTCCTTTGTAGGGACATGGATGAATCTGGAAAACATCATTCTCAGCAAACTGACACAAGAACAGAAAATGAAATGCCGCATGTTCTCACTCATAGGCGGGTGATGAACAATGATAACACATGGACACAGGGAGTGGAGCACTACACACTGGGGTCTATTGGTGGGAATAGGGGAGGGACAACAGAGGGGAGTTGGGGAGGAATAGCATGGGGAGAAATGCCAGATGTGGCTGAAGGGGAGGAAGGCAGCAAATCACACTGCCATGTGTGTACCTATGCAACTATCTTCCATGTTCTGCACATGTACCCCAAAACCTAAAATGCAATAAAAAATATAAATAAATAAATAAAAATAAAAATAAATTGAAATAATGTCAAGCATCTTCTGACTACAATAAAATAAAACTAGATATCAATAAAAATATGAATCTTGGAAACTATACAAATACATGGAAATTAAACAATATGCTCCCCAATGACAAGAGGATCAATTGAGTAATTAAGAAGAAATTTGAAACAAATAATAATAAAAACACAACATACCAAAATCTATGGGATACAGCAAAAGCAGTACTAACAGGAAAGTTTATAGCTATAAGTGCCTTCATTTAAAAAAATTAAAACTTCAAATAAATGATTTAACAATGCATCTTAAAGAACTACAAAAGCAAGAGCAATCTAAACTCAAAATTAGTAGAATAAAATAATAAAGTTCAGAGCAAAAACAAATGAAATTGAGATGCAAAAATATATATATACAAAAGATGATTGAAGCAAAAAGTTGGCTTTTTTGAAAAGTTAAGCAAAATTGTCAAATCTTTAGCCTGACTTACTAAGAGAAAAAGAGAGACAATCCACATAAAATCAGAAATGAAAAAGGAGGCATTACAACTGATACTGCAGAAATTCAAAGGATTAGTGTCTACTATGAGCAACTATATGTCAATAAATTGGAAAATCTAGAAAAATTGGACAAATTTCTAGACACATACAACCTACCAAGACTGAGCCAGGAAGAAATCCAAAACCTAAACGGACCAATAACATAATGAGATCAAAGCTATAACCAAAAGTATTCCAGTAAAAAGAAGTCTAGAACCCAATGGTTTCACTGCTGAATTCTACCATGCATATGAATAACTAATATCAATCCTACTCAAAATATTCTGAAAAACATAGGAGGAAATACTTCCAAACTCATTCTGCAAGGCCAGTATTACCCTCACACCAAAAAAAAAAAAAAGACACACAAAGAAAAAAACTACAAATGAGAAACACTACAGGCCAGTATTTCTCATGAATATTGATGCAAAAATCCTCAATAAACTACTAATTTGTTGAGACTTCAGCAATACATTTGAAAAATTATTTCTCATGCCAAGTGAGATTTATCTCCAGCATGTAAAAATCATTGAGCATAGGCAACTCAGTCACTGGGATACATCACATAAACAGAATGAAGAATAAAACTACAATGATCATTTCGATGGATGCTGAAAAAGCATTTGATAGAATTTAAGATCCCTTCATTATAAAACTCCTCAAAAAACTGGGAATATAAGGAACATACCTCAACATAATAAAAACCATATATGACAGACCCACAGTGAGTATCATACTGAATGGGGAAAAACTGAAACTCTTTCCTCTAAGATCTGAAACACAATCACGATGTTCACTGTCATTACTTTTATTCAACACAGCACTGGAAGTCCCAACTAGAGCAATCAGACAAAAGAAATATACAAAAGGTATCCAAGTTAGAAAGAGAAAAGTCAAATGTTCCTTGTTTGTAGATGATATGATCTTATATTTAGAAAAACCTAAAGATTCCACACAAAAGCCTATTAGAATGGATAAACAAATTGAGTAAAGTTATAGTATACAAAATCAATATGCAAAAATAAGTAGCATTTCTATATGCTAACAGTAAACAATATGAAAAAGAAATCAAGAAAGTAATCGTATTTACAACAGCCACAAATAAAATTAAATAGCTAGGAATTAACCAAATAAATGAAAGATCTCTATAATCAAAACAACAAAATAGGGATGAAAGAAATTGGAAAGGATGCCAAAGAAAAAAAGAAAACATAAAAATAGTTAATGTTCATGCATTGGAAGAATCAATATTGTGGTGCTAGAAATACTGGACATCCATAGGCAAAAGAATATAACTACACCCCTATACCTAGCATGTATAAAATCAAATGAAAGTCAACTAAAGACTCAAATATAAGACCTCAAACTATGAGTCTACTACTATAAAACACTGGGAAAATTCCTCAAGACATTGATCTGGGAAAAAAATTTCTTGAACACAAGCACAGGCAACCAAAGCAAAAATGGACAGATGGAATCACATCAAGTTTAAAAGTTTCTATATAGCAAAGAAAACAGTGAATAATATAAAGAGACATTTCTATCACAGATTGATAGAAAATATTTGTGAATTACTCATTCAACGAGGTATTAATACCCAGAATGTGTAAAGAAATCAAACAACTCTATAGGAAAAAATCTAATAATCTGATCAAAAGATGGGAAAAATATTTGAACAGACATTTCTCAACAGAAGAATATGAACAGACGCGTCTGAAAAGAAGGCATGTATGCAGCCAACAAATACATGGAAAAAAAGCTCATTATCACTGGTCATTAGAGAAATGCAAATCAAAACCACAATGAGATAAGAATACCTGTCAATTAGAATGATGATCATTAAAAATTTAGGAAACAACAGATTCTGGAGAGGATATGGAGAAATAGGAATGCTTTTACAATGTTGGTGGGGGTGTGAATTAGTTCAACCATTGTGGAAGACAGTGTGTCAATTCCTCAAGGATATAGAACCAGAAATACCATCTGACCCAGAAATCCCATTAGTGGGTATATAGCTCACAGTTATAACTGAGAACACACAATGTTTGGTTTTTCATTCTTGAGTTACTTCACTAAGAATAATGGTCTCCAACTCCATCCAGATTGCTGCAAATGTCACTTTTATGTTGCTGTTTATGGCTGAGTAGTGTTCCATGGTGTGTGTGTGTGTGTGTGTGTGTGTGTGTGTGTGTGTGTGTGTGTAATTTTCTTTATCCATTTGTTGATGGATGGGCATTTGAACTGGTTCCATGTGTCTGCAATTGTGAATTGTGCTGATACAAACATGCATGTGCAAGTGTATTTTTCATAGAATAACTTCTTTTCTCTAGGAAAATATCCAGTAGTGGGATTTGCTGGATCAATTGCTACATTTTATTCTTTAAGGAATCTCCATACAGTTTTCCATACTGGTTGTACTAGTTTACATTCCTCTAGTAGTGCAAAAGTGTTCCCTTTTCACCACGTCCATGTCAACATCTATTTTTTTTTAATATGACCATTCTTGCAGGAGTAAAGTAGTATCACATTGTGGTTTTCATTTGCATTTCCCTAATCATTAAGAATGTTGAGCATTTTTTTAATGTTTGTTGGCCATTTGTATATCTTCTTTTGAGAATTGTCTATTCATGTCCTTAGCCCACGTTTTGACGGGTTGTTTTTTTCCTGCTGATTTGAGTTCCTTATAGATTCTGGATATTAGTCCTTTGTCAGATGCATAGTTTGCAAACATTTTCTCCCAATCTGTGTGTTGTCTGGATCCTTTTGCTGTGGAAAAACTTTTAAGTTCAATTAAGTCCCATTTATTTATCTTTCTTTTTGTTGCATTTCCTTTTGGGTTCTTGGTCATAACGTCTTTGCCTAAGCAATTTCTAGAAGAATTTTTGCAATGTTATCTTCAAAATTTTTTATGGTATTAGTTTAAATCTTAGATTTAAGTCTTTGATCCATTCTAAGTTGATCTTTATATAAGATAAGAGATGAGGATCTAATTTCATTCTTCTGCATGTGGCTTGCTAATTATCCCAGCATGATTTGTTGAATAGAGTGTCCTTTACCCACATTATATTTTTGTTTGTCTTGTTGAAGGTCATTTGGCTAATTTAAATTTGTCTTTATTCCTGGGCCTTCTATTCTGTTCCATTGGCCTATGTCCCTATTTTTTATATTAGTAACATGCTGTTTTTGTGACACTAGCCTTATAATATAGTTTGAAGTCAGGGAACATAATGCTTCCAGATTTGTTAATTTTGCTTAGTCTTACTTTAGTTATGTGGGCCTCTTTTTGGTTCCACATTAATTTTAAGTTTTTATTCTAGTTCTGTAAAGAATAATGATGATATTTTGATGGGAAAATAAATTTGTAGATTGTTTTCGGCAGTATGGATTTTTTCACAATATTGATTCTTCCCATCTATGAACATGAGCTGTGTTTCCATTTGTTTGTGTTGATTTTCTTACAGAAGGGATTTATAGTTTAACTTGTAGAGGTCTTTTTTTTAAATTGCATTTTAGGTTTTGGGGTACACGTGCAGAACATGCAAGATAGTTGCATAGGTACACACATGGCAGTGTGTTTTGCTGCCTTCCGCCCCTTCACCCACATTTGGCATTTCTCCCCATGCTATCCCTCCCCAGATCCCCACCACCACTGTCCCTCCCCTATTCCCCCCAATAGACCCCAGTGGGTAGTATTCCCTTCCCTGTGTCCATGTGTTCTCATTGTTCATCACCCACCTATGAGTGAGAATATACAGTGTTTCATTTTCTGTTCTTGTGTCAGTTTGCTGAGAATGATGTTCTCCAGATTCATCCATGTCCTTACAAAGGACATGAACTCATCATTTTTGATTGCTGCATAATATTCCATGGTGTATATGTGCCACATTTTCCCAGTCCAGTCTATCATCAATGGGCATTTGGGTTGGTTCCAGGTCTTTGCTATTGTAAACAGTGCTTCAATGAACATTCATGTGCATGTGTTCAACCATTGTGGAAGACAGTGTGGCGAGTCCTCAAGGACCTAGAAATAGAAATTCCATTTGACCCAGCAATCCCATTACTGGGTATATATCCAAAGGAATATAAATCATTCTTGTAGAGGTCTTTCACCTCCTTGGCTAGGTATATTTCTGTGCATTTTATTTTATTTTATTTTTGCAGCTATTGTGAAAGGGGTTGAGTTCTTGATTTGATCCTCAGCTTGGTTGCTGTTGATGTATAACAGTGCTACTTATTTGCATACATTGATTTTGTATACTGAAACTTTACTGAATTTATTTGTCAGATCTAGGAGACTTCTGGATGAGTCTTTAGGGTTTTCTAGGCATATCATTATATCATTGGTAAACAGTGACAGTTTGACTTTCTCTTTACCAATTTGGATACCCTTTATTTCTTTCTCATATCTCATTGCTCTGGCTATGATTTTCTGTACTATGTTGAACAGAAGTGGTGAGAGTGGGCATCCTTTTCTTGTTCAAGTTCTCAAGAGTGATACTTTCAACACTTCTCCATTCAGTGTAGTATTGGCTGTGGGTTTGTCCTAGATGACTTTTACTACTTTTGATATGTTCCTTCTATACCAAATTTCCTGAGGGTTTTAATCATGAAGGGTTGCTAGTTTTGTCAAATGCTTTTTCTCCATTTATAGAGATAGTCATACTGTTTCTGTTCTTAATTATGTTTGTGTGGTGTATCACATGTATTGACTTGTGTTTTGAAACAATTCCTGCATTCCTGGTACAAACCCACTTGATCATGGTGGATTATTTTTTTGGTATGCTGTTGGATTTGGCTAGTTGGTGTTTTGTTGAGGATTTTTGCATCTATGTTCATTAGGGATATTGGTCTCTAGTTTTCTCTCTTTGCTATGTCCTTTCCTGATTTTGGTATTAGGGTGATACTGGCCTCATAGAATTATTTAAAGAGGATTCCCTCTTTCTCTATCTTATGGAATAGTTTTAATAGGATGGGTACCAATTATTTGAATGTCTAATAGAATTTATCTGGTCCTGGAGTTTTTTCTTGGCCATGTTTTAATGAGCATTTCAATCTTGCTGCTTATTGTTAGTCTGTTCAGAGCTTCTATTTCTTCCTGGTTTAATCTAGAAGGGTTGTATATTTCCAGGAATTTATTAATATGCTCTAGGTTTTCTAGTTTGCGTACATAAAGTTCTTGATAGTAGTCTTCCAATTTTTTTGTATTTCTGTGGTTGTAATATCTCCCACTTCATTTCTAATTGTGCTTACTTGGATCTTTTCTGTTCTTTTCTTTGTTAATCACACTAGTGGTCTGCCAACTTTATTTATCTTTTCAAATAACTCTTTGATAATTTTTGTTGTCAGCATTTAATGTTATATCTATCCTCTTAGCATCACTGTTGCTGTATCCTAGAGATTTTGATAGGTGGTGTCACTACTATCATTCAGTTCAAATAATTTTTCTGTTTCCATCTCGATTTCATTGTTGACCCAAAGATCGCTCAGAAGCAGATTATATCATTTCTATTTATTTGCATGGTTTTGAGAGTTCCTTTTGAAGTTAATTTCCACTGTGATCTGAGAGAGTACATGATATAATTTTATTTTCTTAAATTTATTGAGACTGTATAGTTTAAGTCTACTGTTTGTTTGTTTATTCTCTGTCTTGATGACATGTCTAGTGCTGTTAGTGGAGTATTGAAGTCCCCCACTGGAATTGTCTTGCCATTTATCTCATTTCTGAGGTCCAGTAGTAAATGTTTTATAAATTTGGGACCTTCAGTATTAGGTACATATATATTTAGGATTGTGATATTTTCCTTTAAGACTACTCCTTTTATCATTATATAATATCCTCCTTTGTCTTATGTTACTGTTGTTACTTTAAAGTCTGTTCTGTCTAATATAAAAATAGCTATTCCTGCTTGTTTTTGGGTCCACTTGCATGGAGTTCCTTTTTCAACCTCTTTAAGTTTGTCTGAGTCCTTATGTGATAAATAAGTCTCTTGAAGACAGCAGATACTTAGTGAATTCTTATCTATTCTGCCATACAATATAATTTAAGTGGAGCATTTAGGCTATTTATATTTAATGTTAGTATTGAGATGTGAGATGTTATTCTATTCGTCATGCTAACTGTTGCCTGAATATTTTATTTTCTTTTCATTAAATGTTATTGCTTTATAGGCCCTGTGAGATTTATGCTTTAAGGAGGTTCTATTTTGTTGTATTTCAAGGGTTTGTTTCAAGATTTATAACTCCTTTCCATGGTTTCTGGAGCACTGGCTTGGTAGTGTCAAATTCTCTCAGCATTTGTTTGTCTGAAAAAGACTGTATCTTTCCTTTATTTATGATATATTATGTTTACTTTCACTGGATACAAAATTATGGGCTGATAATTATTCTGTTTAAAGAGGCTAAAGATAGAACCCCAATCCTTTCTGTCTTGTAGGGTTCCTACTGAGACATCCTCTGTTGATCTGACAAGTTTTCCTATATAGGTTTCCTCACAGCTCTTAAGATTCTTTCCTTCATCTTCACTTAGATAACCTTATGACTCTGTGTCTAGGTGATAATCTCTATGATGAATTTCTGGGGTGTTCTTTGAGCTTCTTTTATTTGGATGCCTAGATCTCTAGCAAGCCCAGGGAAGGTTTTTTTGATATTTTCCTCAAGTATGTTTTCCTAACTTTTAGATTTCTCTTCTTCCTCAGGAACACCAATTATTCTTAAGTTTGGTTATTTAACATAATCTAAAACTTCTTAGCAGCTTTTAAAATTTTTTTAATTCTTTTTTTCTTTGTCTTTGTCAGACTGTATTAATTAGAAAGTCTTGTCCTTGAACTTTGAAGTTCTTTCTTCTACTTGTTTGATTCTATTGCTGAAACTTTCCAGTGTATTTTGCATTTCCCTAAGTGCATCTTTCATTTCTACAAGTTGTCATTTTTTTTATTTGTGATATTGATTTCTTTGGAGATTTTTCATCTATATCATTTATTTTTTTTAATTTAAGTTGGTTTTCACCTATCTCTGGTGTATCCTTGAGTAGCTTTATATTCAACCTTTTGAATTCTTTTTCTAACAATTCAGAGATTTCCTTTTGGTTTGAATCCATGCCTAGTGAGTGACTGTGATCTTTTTGGGATGTTATAGAAACTTGTTTTTCTGGTTTATTCTCATTTTGGTAAACTAGTTCACAGGAAAAATCTACTACTCAAGAGCTGCTGTTCAGATTCTTTTGTCCCATTGGGACAAAAGATTCTTGAAGTGGTGGGCTCCCCCTTCCCCTAGGGATGGGGCTTCCTGAGAGCTGGACTGCAGTGCTTGTTATTGCTCTTCCGAGTCTAGCCAACCATTGGAGCTCTGGTACTGCAGTGTATGTGCAAGGAATCCTGTGATGTGATTTGCCGTCAGATCTCTCAGCTGTGGATACCAGTACCTGCACTGGTGGGGGTAGCAGGGGAGTTAAACAGACTGTGAGAGTCCTTGGTTGTAGTTTCATTTATTGTGCAGGTTTTCTTCATTGCTGGTTGTTCCAGCAGTGAAGTTGTTATATAGACACACTCAGGACCTCTGTTTAGCCAGGGTGTCACAAGAGGTGGAATTAGCTGCTGTTTTCTCCTTACTTGGAGCAGGGTTGTTTTGTTAAGCATTGAAGTAATGGCTTGAGTTGATTGGCTTCCAGCCAGGAGGTGGCACTTTGAATAAAGCATAAGCTATTGTAGTATAGAGGGGATACAAGCTTGCTCTAAGTTTGCCTAAATAAGTATTTGGTTTCTCAGGCTATGGGTGGGGCCGCAGAGCTCCCACAAGTTTATGCCTTTTGTCTTTGGCTACCAGGGCAGCTAGAGAAAGACTATCAGGTAGGGGAGGGTTAGGTCTGTCTGAGCTCAGACTCTCTCTGTGTGGGGCTTGCTGTGGCGACTGTTGGGAATGTGGTGTGGTTCTTAGACCAATAGAGTTGTTTTCCAAGGGTGATTATAGCTGCCTCTGCTGCTTTGTACAAGTCACTAGGGAAGTGGGCAAAAGCTACCAGTAAGAGGTCTCACCCAGTTCTGATGCAGCCAGCAAGGACAGTCTCATTCCTGCTGTGCTCCCTCAACAGCCAACAGAGATACTTTAAATTCAGACCTAAAGTGCACAGTGCTGAGATCTTGACCCAGGCTACAAGTTTCTTGGCTGCAAAAGCAAGCATGTCTTTCAGGCTCCACATTTTCCTGCCTGCTGTTTGGCTTCTGTGCTCATATCTGTACTGCCTGTCCACAAGACCACTACTCCCATGGATTCTGCCTAGGAAAATTTGTGCTCCATTGAAATTATTACAAAATTCAACTGGAAGTCTCTCTCTCCCTGTGGCCCTTCTTCAAATCTACTGGCTGCCCTCCCCAAGGACCCCTGTGATATAAAATTAGAAATGGTTTCCCTGGGTACCAGGAGTGCCTACAGGGCCCTTCCTACTGCTTCTTCTACTTTTATATATTGCTTGGATCTCTAAATTCATTTCAGCTCTAGTCTAGGTTAAACTTTTCTCTTGTGATCTGGATTTTCATGTTCCCCAGTGAGGATGTGTTTGGAGGTGAACTTTCCTCCTCTCACACTTTGGACACTCACAGTTTTTCAGCTATCTCATAGAGTTTGCAGTGGAAAGCTGCTTCATTCAAAGGGTCTGTGAATTATTTTAGTTTTCCTGGTATCTTTCTACAGTGGCTCTTGAAGCAAAAGCTCATGATGTGAGTCTCCACACACTGTTCTGTTCATCCATTTGGAAGATGCAAGTTAGTCCTGCTTCCTTTCTGCCCTTTGTGTGTGTGTGTGTGTGTGTTTGCCTTTAGGTCCTTGAGGAATCACCACACTTTTTTCCACAATTGCTGAACTGATTTACACTCCCACCAAGAGTGCATAAGCATTACATTTTCACCATAACCTTATCCACGTATATTATTTTTTGAACTTTTAGTAATGGCCATTCTTACTAGTGTATGATAATATCCCATTGTGATTTTTATTTGCTACTCTCTAGTGATAGTGATGTTGAGATTTTATTCATGTGGTTGTTGACCAAATGTATTTCTTCTGAATCCTGCTGAATTTTTTAGCTTTGATATGGACAGAACCACTTTATTGATTGCCCGAGCTTTCTTTCTTTCTTTTTTTTTTTTTTTTTTTTTTTTGAGACGGAGTTTCGCTCTTGTTACCCAGGCTGGAGTGCAATGGCGCGATCTCGGCTCACCGCATCCTCCGCCTCCTGGGTTCAGGCAATTCTCCTGCCTCAGCCTCCTGAGTAGCTGGGATTACAGGCACGGGCAACCATGCCCAGCTAATTTTTTGTATCTTTAGTAGAGACGGGGTTTCACCATGTTGACCAGGATGGTCTCGATCTCTTGACCTCATGATCCACCCGCCTCGGCCTCCCAAAGTGCTGGGATTACAGGCTTGAGCCACCGCGCCCGGCGATTACCCAAGCTTTCTACAATTCCCTATATCCTGTCAGTAATTAAGTCTTCCCAAATATCTCTTGCAAACACATTCTTCCCACATTCTAACATTTACTGACTCACTTAGGTTCTCATTACATTTTTGGACAATTGGAGCAGCCTCTTAACTATTCTGTCTTATAGTTTAACCCTGTCAAGTTCTTCCCTTGCACTGTTGCCAGAGCAATCTTTCTAAAGAACATCTTGAAATATGTCATTCTAGTGCTAAAATCTTTCAGTGGCTCCCAATTGCATCCAACAAATGTCAAAATTGTTTATCTTTGTCATTCAGATCCGTGCAACCATTCAACTAATGTATTCACTCTTTCCTGACTGTGTCTTGCACTATATGACTTCCATACCTATATTCAATGTGATTTCCTCTGTAAGAAACACCCTCTCTACATTAATCTTTTTGCTTATTGGATCTATACATCCTTCACATTCTTATTGCCTCCATGAAGCTTTCTCTGATTTCTCAAGTAAATATAATTTCTCCCTATCCTGTGGTCCCACAGCACTGCTTCTAAATCTTTCTAATCATGTTTATTACATTCTTCTGTGTATCAAGTCACTCATGTCAATAATATTGTCTCTCACTGGACTGTAATTTATTTAGGGACAGGGTCCCTGTTTTACTCACTTCTATCGCTGCTCTGAAACACTCAGTATAGCCTAATATAGGATCATGCTGCTCTGCAAATAATCAGAAAAGAAAGAAGTTTAAAATGCATGGAGCTGACTCCAAACAAAGAACAGAAAGGGTTTTAGTACAAGTCAATCTACTACAGCTGTCACAGAGCAAATAAATTCTTACTCTCAGCACTAAGAAGACAGAAAAATTAGACTTGTCAAATCTATACAAAAGGCAGTGACCTGTAACCTGAGGATCCTTTATAAAGAGTTACCTAATGTACCGAGAAGTCAAGGACAAAGAGCTTTATAAATCACAAGAGACTAGAAAAGTGAATAAATAAATGCAAAAAGTGAGTGTCACTCCCATCAAAATGAAGCCTGATGTCTCCTGACAGTTACCACCTAATAAGTAAAATACAGAAAGACAGTCTTTCAGGCCTAACACAAAATTAAATAATAGGCTATCAGAATTGTATCTAACTAACCAAAAACACATTGTACCAAACAGATTTAATTGCTTTACTTTGAAACAAATTAGAGTAAGTAACAAATGAAGGCTTTCATAAAGTATCCCTGGATTTAGGTAAGGCATCAACAGGGCTTTCTGGATTGCCCTTGAGGACACAATTAATTTCAGGGCTGATTGGCTGTGAGGGCCATGTGCATCCTTAGATGAAAAAGAAGGGAAACATTCTGATAATGGTTTCAAGTACCACAGAGTCAAATAATAGCCAGGATTTATAACCCAACGTATAAAGAAAAATAAAAACCCTTACATGCAAAAAAGCATTTCTCCAAATCCCAATTTGGCCATATTAATAGAAGATAGCAACAAGTAAAGTTATAAAAAGACCACTATTGCCTAAAGCCAGTACTGTGAAGTTGGTTGAGTATATATTCATTGGCCATGCACTGCTATTTTCTATTCCCTCTCTCATTTGTGCTATCTGTCTCTTCTCCATATCTCTCCAAGTGCCTTATAACTTCAAGCTGCCCCATAATGACCCAGAATCTTTTTTTTTTTTTTTTGAGATGGAGTTTCGCTGTTGTTACCCAGACTGGAGTGCAATGGCGCGATCTCGGCTCACCGCAACCTCCGCCTTCTGGGTTCAAGCAATTCTCCTGCCTCAGCCTCCCGAGTAGCTGGGACTACATGCCCGCACCACCATGCCCAGCTAATTTTTGTATTTTTAGTAGAGACAGGGTTTCACGTTGTTGACCAGGATGGTCTCGATCTCTTGACCTCATGATCCACCTGCCTCGGCCTCCCAAAGTGCTGGGATTATAGGCATGAGCCACCGCGCCCGGCCATGACCCAGAATCTTTTCTTACTACCCTTCTCCCCAGCAATAAGAACCTCGGATTTCTCTCTTCCCCACTTGACTCAAATTGCTTTTTCTTCCATTCACCACCTTACACAGTTTACGACTGGCTCCCAAGATCTGACAGGATACAAGGAAAGGCTGAGAATTCACAACAGCATGATTTAGCCATTTCTTCTAAGATTATCAGTATATTAGTGGATAGTGACTAAATCCCAACCTGTGAACCTCCAATTTTCAGGCACATCAGCAAGTGAGGAGAATGATTTTTTTGCTCTTAAAACAAGAGAACCTAAAATAAAGACATAAGTACCAGTGCTGTCTCTCTTGCTCATTGACATTGTGGCTTTGAAATGGTCACTTGGTTTCTATGAAATGCTGTGTTTCTCTCTGAAAAACTGAACAGTTTATCTAGATTTCTTTCAGTTCTAATAATCTGTACTCACTCATTCTCAGTACATTCACTACTCTACTTATTCAACCTCTGCATAAGGCTGGCCCTAGTTGTCACTGATCATTGACAGATGGAGAAACCTGTATTTTATGTTTGTTTCCACTGCTGCCTAACATATTTGCACTTAACTCAATAGAACTAATTCTACCAATGTGGGCACTAAGTAAAATATTACTGATTAAAGTGATATGATATTTTATCTGCACATAAGTACAAAGGGGTAGCTGTGGAGTATGAGTTTTTGTTCTATAATGGAAAGAATATTGGACTTAAAGTCAAGCAACTGGTGTTCAAATCCCAGGTCTACCACTTATTTGCTCTGTAATTGGTTCTAGGTAAGTTTCTTAACTTCTCAAACATCCATTTCCCTTGTTTGTAAAATAAGTGCCTAATATTCTTAATTTCTACATCTGGGGGTGACTGCAAGGGTTAAGTAAGAAAATATATGTGAAGTCTGTGGCATAGGGTCTGGAAAATAGTAGGGGCCCAGTTTATAGTAGTCTCAGCTGGAAACAGTAATTGCTCAAGCTTTCATCTAAAAAATAAATCTTGATGCAAATTAAATGTGCATAATAAAAATTAACAGGCTCATCTGGAAGGATTGATCTGTCAATGAATATCCATAACCCCATATTCTCCTCATGAAGTTCTGAAACAGAATAACAAAAACCTTTAACCATTGTGACATCTAAAGAAATGTCACTAAGATATTCATGTGCAGATTCTTTTTTCTGCTTAGAGACAAAGAGAATAAAAAGTAAAAAGAGCATTTTATTCTTCTTACATATCATCTACTTCTCGCCTATGTGTCCCAGAGGCAATTACTATTGTTTCTATTTTGTATTTATCAAAATAGAACTGTGGAATATCTCCTGAAAGAAGTAATAGAAAACCATATTGGAAGCATTTGCCCCTAGATAATAGTTGACCAGAGTCTCTAAAGTAAAAATTTCTGCTACTTTTAACAAATAACTTTTATAGGTCCTCATTAAGACATGAGAAGTTTTGAATCTCTAAACCAGAATTTTCCTTACAAAGACACATAGAGTAAGGCAGAGATTATACAATTGCTTTTATTTCTATGTACACTCGAGTTTTTTAAACACAAAACAAGAGAGATGCTTTCAGTCATAAATAAATCATGCATAACTTTGGTTTCATGTCAAGTAAGAATGTCATAAAATAAGCATTTAAACCACACATGAGCTAAACACATTGTATGTATTTCTTTGTCTGTATGGTATAACTTTATTCTTGCTCTATATTTAGCCTCCAATGGCAACTTCCCATGAATTCAACACACTATTATTATGTGAGAGCCTGGGCTAATGGCTATGGGACCCAGAAATAAATGAAACTTTAACTCTGCCTTTCATGAAACACACCAATTTCATTTTTGAGAAATCAATGACCATGACTCTACATATTCTAGCTTAAATGGCTGAGTGATACCATTAGCTAGGAGAAGAAAGGAAGAAGGGAAAACAAATTTGGAGGGGAAAAGATTAGTTTAGTTTTAAATAGGTAGTATTGACATGCTTATAGGACACTTACCTGGAGAATTCTAGTACAGAGATGGATGATCTAGAGAATCAGAAAAAAATTCACAGCAGGAGATACATATTACTTAGTCATACTCATAAAGGGCACAGTTGAAGCCAAGGGAGTGAATGTGATCACATGAGAAGAACAGGTAGACTGAAATGAGAAAGGAAGCTGAGACATCACTGATTGAATATTAGTATCTAATTTTTTCCCTCCACAAATTCCTCTAATAAAACAGTATGGATTTGTTAAAGTCATAAACCCACATATCCAAAGAGGGAAAAAGAGGAGACAACGGTATAATTTTAGAAGATGGAAAGCATGTGGTTTCGTGTTAACTGATTTAACGGCTAGAAGAATTGAAAGTGATTGCCGCTGGAAAGCCAAAAATATTAGCGGGGAGATACTGGTGATGCTAATTTTCATAGCTCTTTTGTGACAATCCTAGCAGAAATCTGAATGCATGTGGGTTGAAAAGTAAAAATCAAGGAGAATTAGAGACACCAAATATTAACTATGCTTACAATAAGTTTGGTTATGAAATGAATGAAGCAGATATAGCTTGAAGCATAGGGAGGACGAATAAAGGGTTTGGGGTTTGTGGCCGGGCGCGGTGGCTCAAGCCTGTAATCCCAGCACTTTGGGAGGCCGAGGTGGGTGGATCACAAGGTCAAGAGATCGAGACCATCCTGGTCAACATGGTGAAACCCCGTCTCTACTAAAGGTACAAAAAATTAGCTGGGCATGGTGGCACATGACTGTGATCCCAGCTACTCGGGAGGCTGAGGCAGGAGAATTGCCTGAACCCGGGAGGCGGAGGTTGTGGTGAGCCAAGATTCTGCCATTGCACTCCAACCTGGATAACAAGCAAAACTCTGTCTCAAAAAAAGGGGGGTGGGGTTGGGGTTTGTGTAAAACAGTTGATACTGGGACACATTTGCAAGCTGTGAGAAAACATGAGAAAAATTAAAATGAGGTTCAATGATATAGAAGAGGAGAAGAAAAAGAATAAATGACTACAAGAACATTGGATGCAGAAGTAGGAGAGAATTGTCACCTGATGACATTTTTTACAGATAAACAAATGTAGGTTATCTCCTCAAAGTGAGTAAGTAGAACCGAGTGTGGACCTGGGAAGAAAAATGAAGGTTTGGAACAGCTGCTGTGGGAAAAAGTAGAAGAAGCCAACTATGGATGAGAAAAGGATTAAGGATAAGAGTTGAGGGCCCAGCTGAGGCTGGAAATCATGCATTTGTCATGAAGCCAATGAACATGAATATGTAATTTTCCCCAGATGGGTCTTCAGCAGCCTGGGAACAAGAACAGGCAAAGTGGACCACTGAACTGATTCAGATCTGGGCAGGAATTGCAGAAGCTGTGAGATGGAAGGTGAAGAAATCAAAGGAATGGGAAATGCTTGTGAGAGTGTCCTTGAAATGGAGCCCAGACTAGAGAGGAAAGGAGAAGACAGGTCGTGACTGCTAGCCTAAGAGATTAAGAGAGAAGGAAATGAAGGCCAAAATAAAAACAATTCGATTGATCACAAGACCATTCCTTGGTGCTTCAGATACAAGTTCAGGTGACTATTGCCTCTATGACCAAATTTCTGAACTCTTTTAGCTGGATAGCTGTTGAATTTCCAGTAAGTGCAGTGTCTATGAGGCTTAAATGATAGCTTTCTACCATGAGTTATTTCACTGTGGGGATCTTTATTCCAGCTTTCTCATTGTTTTTAATGAATTTCTCTCAATCTTGAGGCACGATCAGGGTAAGTATGTATTTAATAATCTCCTTTTGCATGTGGCTCTAAGTCTGGCTGTGCCTCAGAGACACTTTACTGTAGGGAACACAAAGAACATTTGAAAGCTATCAATTTTCTGAGGATCCCAACGGAAGACAGTGTGGCGATTCCTCAAGGACCTAGATATAGAAATTCCATTTGACCCAGCAATCCCATTACTGGGTATATATCCAAAGGACTATAAATCGTTCTACTGTAAGGACACATGCACACGAATGTTCATTGCAGCACTGTTTACAATAGCAAAGAACTGGAACCAACCCAAATGTCCAACGATGATAGACTGGACTGGGAAAATGTGGCACATATACACCATGGAATATTATGCAGCAATCAAAAATGATGAGTTTGTGTCCTTTGTAAGGACATGGATGAATCTGGAGAACATCATTCTCAGCAAACTGACACAAGAACAGAAAAAGAAATACCGCATATACTCACTCATAGGTGGATGAGAAAAATGAGAACACAAGGACACAGAGAGGAGGTCTACTACACACTGGGGTCTATTGGGGGAATGGGGGAGGGATAGCGGGGGGGGCTGGGGAGGGATAGCCTGGGGATGAATGCCAAGTGTGGGTGAAGGGGAGGAAGGCAGCAAAACACACTGCCATGTGTGTGCCTATGCAACTATCTTGCACATTCTGCACATGTACCCCAAAACCTATAATGCAATAAAAATTTTTTAAAATAATGCATAGTGCACATGAGAACAGGGAATTATCGATCTTTTCATCATGGAATTTCCAGCACTTTGTGCATATTTGTTTCTCAATAAATATTAAATGAGCAAAAAAAAAATTAATAAACTTTATTTTTTAAAGAGAAAAAAAAAAAGAAAGAAAGAAATCCTGGCTAATCCCCTTTTCAGTCCTCCTCTAGAGGGCAGCTGCTTCCTTCGTCAATTTGGAAGCACAGCTTCTTGCCCAGATGACTGTTCACCATTTGCAGGTTTCGATTTTACTGTAGTAGGGAAGTAGGATTTGGTGGGTGGGGGGTGATCATTCACTACAGAATACAGAGTATGTAAGACCTATCAATTCCCAATCCATATAAGCCTCCTCTAGCCTTCTGGATAATGTCATCAGGGTTTTAAGAGAAACTTTTACTTAAGTCCACAAAGTTGTGGTGGATTAAGACTTGTTTGCATGAATAGTAATGCCCCTGGCTAATGAAAAGAGTAGAAATAACTTCTTTAGCTTCCCTTTAGTTAAGGGAAAATGTCCTATACCCCCTGCCTTAATTTATTCAGTATTAAATAGTTTACTTACGATAAATATTTTTGTGAGAAAAATATTACCAGTGATTTTAAGATTACCAGCTATCATAGAGGGCAACATAACCTATAATCAATGTTTCTTACATTCTCATGGAAAAAAGTTTATGCTCAAAGACACTGTAACATAGGTGGAGTCCATTATATTCGTCTCCTGCTCCTTACTATTGGAAAACAGAAACTTGTTGGGGCTCCTTGAATAGATTATCTGTGTTACTGCACATTATTCATCAAATGGGAATTTCACAGAAATTGATACTCTATCATTTGCCTCAACACAGCCTTTCTCTGTCCTTATGCCCAAAAACATAAAAGTTCAAAATGTTTGTTTAGCTATTTCATTCCCATTGAAGTCCCAGTATTTTCCTAAATGTTGCAACTTGACTATTGTGTATTCAACTAGAAAAAAAATCCAATGAGAGAGAGACTTGAAAGCCAACATCAACTGTAGAGCAAATGTTCAAGAGCTGTGTAAAATAGTGGTTAAACAAATGGGCTAACATAGTTTTGACTACAACTCTTTCCCATCTTTGTTTGAAATATGAAGAAACAATTTTAGTACCAATATCTCAATTTTGTTCGCAGAAAAAGCTTTCAGAGTAACACTTTTAAGAATAATTCAGTTATCATAGAATATATAGGTCTGCCAGGCATTTTCAAGAATCTGTAACCAAAGGGACAGAAATATGACCGTTAACCTACATAAAGGTGGCACTATTTCCAGTTTTATAGGTTTAAGCCAAACCAAAATAATCTAGTTCTGCTTAAAATGAAAAATAAAATGTAGCCTTTGGCTTATCTTGGGACTAAATTACATTTACTGAAAAAGCCCTTTGAATCCTTAATTGAATGCTTCTTGGAATGAGAAACTGAGTCTGTATATGCATGTGACTTCAGCCTTCTCGCTAGTTCTTTGCTAATTTTAAGTTGTAC
Organism: Saguinus oedipus; assembly: GCA_031835075.1. Classification (NCBI taxonomy): domain Eukaryota; kingdom Metazoa; phylum Chordata; class Mammalia; order Primates; family Cebidae; genus Saguinus; species Saguinus oedipus. Next base: position 75,349,894 of record CM063191.1, on the reverse strand, counting down.
TTATTTTCTAACCTCACTTTTATGTTGCAAAAATGATTGCGCAAACTATGTTCAATGAAGCTCAATTGTAAGACATTTGTTCTCCTTTAGGTTTGAGATAGAGAAAAAACATGTACTTTTGCCATATCTCTGGAAAATTCTGCCTCTGTCTTTAAATGAACTCAGCTAACTAAAACTATCCATAGCAACCTTCATTTCACTGTTTTTGCTTTTATACTTCATTCTTTTTAATTTTATATCCTGTTACTTCCCTCAGGTAAATATTTGTGACCTTGGCAACTCTTTCCAGAGCCTTTGGTTAATGGGATTTCATTCCACAAAGTACAGCACACCAATAAGAAAATGTTCTTTCAAAAGTTGAACATGTATTTCCTAACCATAGAAAGACTCATTCTAGACATATTCATTAAAATAAAATCTTCCCTTACCCTAAACCAGAATATGACAGAGGTTATGGGTAGGTGGGAGAATCTCTCCAGCTGAATTTTTTATAACCATGAAGAAAGAAAGACAGCAGCCACTTTTAAATACATATGTGTATGTTACAGTTTTTGTCAGGCTGATGTGCTGCTCAAAAAATTAAACAATTCTAGTATGTTATGAGGATTACAAAACTACTATATTGCAAAATATTTGTGAGTTAGTTTTGCAGGAGAAAAAGAACAGCTTCATGTGATGGAACAAGGATATTTACTGCAGAAGAAGCCAAGAAATCTATTTTTTAAAGAATATTTGCAAAAGGAAAAAGTACCCCAAAGAAAGCCCTTTTTGTAAAAAATTTGGAAACATTTTCTGGGTCATTTAAAATGCTGTCCAGTCAACCATGGCCAATTTATGATTAAAAGCAGAAATGAAAACTGAAATAAAACAGCAAAGTGTCATTTTGGTAGGATTTTCTTTCTCAGAAATTTGTAATAGATCTGATTTATGTGTTATCCAGGTCCAATGTGCTGTTTAAATCACCAAAATTGCCTTTAAACAGGCAATTTATTATTAAGGACTCAGGCCCAAACTGTAAGGCTGTAGTAAACTAGAATGCAAAATAATTATTAGTCCAGTTGGTAGCACTCCATGTTACTACCTCAGAAATGGAAAAAACAGGATATCTTAAGAAAACACGACTCATTGCCAAATAGGTAATCATGTACATGCTGTGATTTCAAGAACTTTAGAAAAACCATCCCGACCCAAAGTATTTCCCTTGAAGCCTATTTTGTTGATTCAAGTTTCTATCATGGCAGTATCTCTTTGGGTTAGAATGCTGTTAAAATAAGTCTACCCTTGAGAGGTAACATACAGATGCCATGGACAGATTAATGTGGCTTTATTATCCATTCCTTGGTAGAAAGAAAAGCTCTGACAATGATGGGAGAAGACTAAGGATGTGCATATACAATACAACAATGAGTAAGAAAAAAGACTGGATTTTTGTTGGGTCCCACTTGGAAGGGGAGCTTGAGTGCCAAGGACATGAGGACTGGATAAACTCAAAAAGGAAAGGTGACACACCATAAACCATGATGTGGTAGAAAGAATACTGACCTGGAAGTCAAAACACATAGTATCAGTCCCTTTTCTGGAAATATCCTATGACCTTAAGCAAATCCTGCTTGCTCTCTAAATTCAAATTTCTCCATCTATCAAAAGTGGGTAAGACAGATGGAATAAGTAATCTCTGAAGTCCCATACAGCACTCTCTGATCCAAAATGATATGGGCAGAGTACAGCTGAGGATAAAATGGCTATTTCACCATTTTGTTCAGCCCCAGTCTTAACCTGTGGGCTCCAAATAAATACCTGTGAAGATGCTATGGAAACAGTAAGAAGCAAAGTAGATTCCTCCTTAAAGGAACCCATTACAATAAATAATAGCATTCCCTATCAAAAAATCATTCTTTTCTTCCTGTTCTTTTTCATACTCAGTCAATTTTTGATTGCTAATAACAACTTGTGGCTTATTAAAAAATTATGTGCCAGTTTTCTCCATCTAACACAAAATATTTATGAATTTTTAAAAATTTATTTTCCACATTTAGTTTACTAAAGACCCAAAGCTTACCAAACCAAGTTTTTTTTTAATTTTCCTAGCTGGCTTTTCAAATATGTTGTAACACAACAAGAAAAAACAAAACAAAACATGGAAGTGATCATCATAAGGGGGAAACACCGAATGAAAAGATGGAAAACATTTAAAGGGTAGTACAATCATTCCTCTTGCCAGTATGAGATTGCTTTCTATATTGCACAGTCTATATTTAAATACCCTAAACGATGCTGTCTCATTCCACTGGAGACCATGCCTTAGTCTAAAAAGATTTCACTCTCAAGAACTTTGTAACTGTTACTAAGCCTAAACTCTCATCTTTTACTCCATGCTTTCTTATTAAACATTAAGTAACAGTGAAAAGGAAGTACCCACCACCACCACCATCTTTGTTCACCAATTTCCACATTTCCAAGCCAAAATGCCAAAATGCCACAATTGAACCCACTTTCTTTGGCCCTTTAACCTAAGCTTTTTTTTTAAGACAGTGTCGCATTCTGTCACCCGGGCTAGAATGCAGTGGTGCGATATTGGCTTACTGCAGCCTTAGCCTCCCCAGCTCGAGCAATCCTCCTACCTCAGCCTCCCAAGTAGCTGAGACTACAGGTGCACACCATGTCTGGCTAATTTTTATATTTTTTGTAGAGACAGAGTTTTGCCTTGCGGTCCAGGCTGGTCTTGAACTCCTGGGCTCAAGCGATCCACCTGCCTCAGCCTCCCAATGTGCTGGGATTACAGGTGTGTGTGCCACTGCATCCAGCCAACCTAAGCTGTTTTAGATCAACTTATTCTGTTTAAATTTGCTTGGGCCTCTTCTTATCAGACAATAAGGCATTTCTGGGTTCATTCACGGCCATTAGCAAATGACTAGTTTCTTTTGGCAACTGTAGCTTTGTTTCAGCAAAGGCAGTATTTTGGGTTACACCACTATACTCTAGTTGCCTAATTTGCATAGGAAAAGCACTCCCAATGTTTCTTTATCAGAATAGAGATGAACCTGATCTTTTGGATAAGAGACATCTTGAAAAATTGTTCCATCTTTGAAATCTTACTCTGCACGTAACACAAAGTTACCTTTGGCCTATTGGAAATCTTGACTCTAATTGCTTGTTTTGGTGTAGTCATATCTGCCTTAAAAACTGGAAGTTTGTTTTGGAAGTATTATTAGTGTAAAGCAAAAAACATTTTTCAATGGCTTCTTCTGGCAAATGTGGGCCTCATGAGAAAATCACCAAGGAATGTGGCTATGTTTGATCTACTGACTCTTATGGAATGTTATGGAAATAATAAATTTGAAACAAGGGAAATAGAGGAGTTCTAGAGTTCCACAGGGACTTTAGGGATTGTCATTCATATATATATAATATGTAATATATAATATATTCAATATAGATTATATATCATATATATAAAACAGCTATGTAGCTATGTTGAGATCATTGTGAGATGTATAAGGATAAATAAGAATGGTTCTGACTTTATACTGCTTAAAGCTATTTGTCCTGAAACTCATAATCTGAATAAGGTAAATGTCACAAATTAATTGCTAAAGGGATTCATAGAATAGAAATTATTTCCAGCCACAAGAATCTGTAATATCAGACTCAATAACAAAAATTAAATATTTGTTGACTGAATGAATGAGTGAGTGAATGATTGTGGGCAGAGGATAGAGCAGCTGCCTGAGCTGAACCTTGAAGAATATAAAGATTTGAAATAGACATAGATAGAAACGATACTTTCCAAAAGAAAAAACAAAAGCAAAGATAGGAAAGCCCAAGAGGTAAACTTGGAGTTCAGTGGTCCAATTTGGCTGGAGGAAAAGCTTCCTAAAGAGATGTTAGGATCATATTGTGAATAGACTAAAATGAAAAGGTAAACTTGTGTGCTTTCATGCCAGCCACTTCCTCTCTGGCACATTTAATCAACTCCTTGTTATTTTCTGAAGCTCTTCTACCTGTCTGAATCTTTCTTAAAAAATAAATACGTAGTATTTAGCTTCCGCTCCAAAATAGATTGTCATCAAAACGAAGTTCATGCCTTCATCTTTGACTTCTGATACCTGAAAAGTACCTCCACCACCAAGGTGTACCCTGACCTTGATTATGGCCTTGTTATAATGATAATCTAAAAATTAACAGTCTCTGCCATAACTGGCTTGACTTTCATAATTATCCTTAAAATTGGCTACTCTAGCACTCCTTTTCTTCACATATGATATCTTTCTCCACTCACTTTCTGCAAGGTCAAACTGTGAGTTTCTATCTTCATGGAAGATAAATATAGTCTGGGAAAATGGGTATAGACTTTAGCCCTTCACATTCTGGTCATTTCATTGAAATTAATATTATCTCTCCATGGGTAAATCAATCAGGGGAAGTCGTGCTGAATTAGAATTAGAAGCAGCATTTGTTTCACATTTTGTGCACAAACGTACATTCATGGGGACAAATTGTTCTATGTGTCCAGGGAATTTAAGCCTCAGTACGTCAATGAAATGAATGATTTTTTCATTTCTAAGCTTTCCATAAGTGAGTTTCCTGAACTTTCAGTTTTCTACTGTATTCCATAACTCTAAGATATCTTTCCAATGTAACATAATATACAGATAAGTTTTAATTCTGATATCCTTGGAAATATCATGTTTTGTGACCCTAACTATTCTAGGTGTCAAAGATGATTAAATGATATAAAATTGCAGGCCCAAACATTTCCTAACTTAGGTTAAGTTCATACATTAAGTGGCATGATTCTGTTTATATTTCATAATCCAAAATGTCCAACTCCTCAAAAACAAAATTCATGCTTTATTATATTCTACATCTCTAGTACATAATACATACTAACTGCACAAAGATAAATCACTACTGCTGAATGGTGCTGTGGAAAGGAGACAATCATTTTCAAATATATACCCGTGAAACACATTTGATTATCTCCTTTCATTTAATTCATTCTTACTTCTCCACTGTACATGACTTTGTCCTTTATTTGGGGTCATTGTATAAATTGGGAAAAGGCATTTCTTCCTGAAGTAAAAACAAATAAATAAGTCAGTATATTATTTCACAACCTGAACAACCATATATAGCTGCCCTACATGGAAGAGACAGCCTGAATGAAAGAACACCCACACTCTTGTCAGCTCTCACACACCTTGGATATGCTAGGATACACATTCTGCAGGAAATGTTTGTATTTTGAGCCCTTCTCACTGATGCACAGATAAGGTGACTGTGTGTCACCTTATCTGTGTGTTTGGAATACTTCTGAGAGTTTAGAATAAGACTATGAGTGTGGTGAGCAACAGAGAAAAGCATCCTCAGGAGATACATCTGAAGTACAGCCTGGATAAGGGCAGCTTCATACATATGTGTATGCCAGAGAAGGCTTCATTATGCAGATAGCATCATTTGGAAATGGGATTCATTCAACAAACGCAACCAGCCTCATGAGTAAACTCAACTAAATTGGAAAATAGAAGCTAATTCATTATTAGGCATTAGGAAATAATGCCTATTCAAAAGGCATTATTTCTGATAAGAGAAGAGTACTGTCTTTTTGTCGTTGTTGTTTGTTTGTTTAAGATGGAGTCTTGCTCTGTCACCCAGGCTAGAGTGTAGTCGTGAGATCTCAGCTCACTGCAACCTCTGCCTCCCAGATTAAAGCGATTCTCCTGCCTCAGCCTCTTGAGTAGCTGGGATTACAGACGCAGGCCATTATGACTGGCTGATTTTTGGATTTTTTAGTAGAGACAGCGTTTCACCATGTTGGTCAGGCTGGTCTCAAACTCCTGATCTCGTGATCCACCCACCTCAGCCCCCCAAAGTGCTGGGATTACAGGCGTGAACAATCGACAGAGAATAGTAAATAGTTTGTTTTTATAAAACAAACTAGTTGTTCTGTTTATGTTTGACTTACCTAGAATATACTTCATTTAGATAGAAAAAGAAACATTATAACAAAAAACCATTTGGGAAAATTAGTCTGAATGTGTGCATATGTGCTCTCCCAAGTGTGTAAAGTAGCTGTATATGTTACTATGAGTTTACACTGGATGGCCCTCTTCTCTGCTGCCTTAGAACTTGCTTAAGAGGTGTGAAATCTCCATGCTCTGTCCCCTTATCATATGTTAGTATCTATCCATAATATGAAAATCTTCCTTTTAGGTGGCACATCCATTGGCACTGGACAACCTGAACACCTATACATAGCAGCCCTATCCTCATCACTGATATTTTGTCTGATCTTTGTGCAATCAACAATATGGTGAAAATTTGGGGACCTGGCAATCCTTTTTTCTTGCTGTTGTTACCTTTGGGTAGTGGCGGGTAGTAGTGGATTTCAGCCCTGTTCAACTTGCCTCTCTAGAACAACTGCAGCTGATATTGCCAACCAGGTACAATTTGGTGCTTGACACCTTCCAAGGCCAATTTTATGGGACATAACAAAATGTCTGTTCACCAGAAGGAAGTTAAATTCTCCACATTATTCACAGATTACTAAGATTATCCTGGAACTTCAGCTTCAGACTTACACCCTCCCAAGACTAAACCAGGAAGAAGTTAAATCCCTGAATAGACTAGTAACAAGGTCTGAAATTGAGGCAGCAATTAATAGCCTACTAACAGAAAAAAGTTCAGGACCAGACAGGTTCACAGACAGAAAATTAACAAGGATAGCCAGGACTTGAACTCAGATCTGGACCTAATAGACATCTACAGAACTCTGCACCCCAAATTCACAGAGTATACATTCTTCTCAGCACCACAATCACACTTACCCTAAAATTGACCACATAATTGGAAGTAAATAACTCCTCAGCAAATGCAAAAGAAGAGGAATCATAACAGTCTCTCAGACCACAGTGCAATCAAATTAGAACTCAGGATTAAGAAACTCACTCACATATTCTCACTCATAGGCAGGTGAGAAAAAATGAGAACACATGGACACAGGGAAGGGGGTACTACACACTGGGGTCTATTGGGGGGAATAGGGGAGGGACAGCGGGGGGGAGATGGGGAGGAATAGCCTGGGGAGAAATGCCAAATGTGGGTGAAGGTGAGGAAGGCAGCAAAACACACTGCCATGTGTGTACCTATGCAACTATCTTGCATGTTCTGCACATGTACCCCAAAACCTAAAATGCAATAAAAATAAAAAATAAAAAATAAATAAATAAACTCACTAAAAAGCGCACAACTACATGGAAACTGAACAACCTGCTCCTGATGACTACTGGATAAATAATAAAATATATTGTACATTTACTGGACACCTACAAATATAAACAATTAATTCTAGTTACTACAAAAGATGATAAAGACACCATTCATAGCTTTGATTGAGGTAAGGTGATTGAGGGCATATGAGACACACCTGGATTTTACTTTGCCATGCATATAATGAAAAACTGCTGGGTTTTTTTATTTTACAAATATTAAATTATATTCAAATGTATTTTTTCTCAAACTACTTTAAGATACACAAAGATTTTGATATTCCTCCCATAACTAAAAAGAAAAAAAAGAATAAAAGAAACAAGAGATGGTTTTGAAAGTTTGCAAGCCTTCAATGGCCAGGAAAATATAACTAGATAGCAAGAAATGGGTCTCTAGGAAGGGGAAAATGGCAAGAACAGGGCTGGAAAATAAGAAAGCAAATGTCCTATACTAGGGCATTTAGGAGGACATTCTCGGCCAGTGGTTGTGCTCTCAAAAGTGGAGTTGCCTTGGAAGTCTAAAACCAAACTAAAGAGACTTTGGACAGTAAAATTAGGTATTAGGTCTCCTCTGACCAAATCTCACATCGTTCCTCATCTTCATTCAACTCAGGGGGAAAACAATTTAATTCAATAAATTTCTGCAGTGAACTTTTCACTTCTCATATCACTCCTTTAGCCTGTAATAGATTTTTCCCTCCCAATCAAGCTTCTTCTGTCCTTACTGATTTTTCTTTTTATCTGCATTTTTATCTAAAATGCAGAAAAAAACCTCTTGCTTCAAAATACAAAGAGAAGGGCTGGCTGGAACCCAGACCTTGGGAGGGGTAGTGGGTCCCTTAACATGCTTTGACACTACGAGAGTGGAAAGTCCAAGAGAAATGTGGCATATTTTGTGCATTGACTCAGGAGAGTGGCACATGAAGTTAGATGTGCTACATATAATTACCCTTGGACATGTGGGTCCACAGCACCAGGATCAGAAAACTGTTAATATTGTATTTAGCATTGTGATTTTGATGCGTACCTTCAACACATACAAAGGAATGGGTCTTGTAAATTATATCTTTAAAGAAGACAGTTTAAAGTAATTATACATCCTGAAATTGAACATATGATGTACACAACTGAAGGAAACTGAATTGTCCCAAATTTCATGGGAAAACAGTTGTGGCGCATATTGGTGAATTGGTAAATGTTACTCCATCAAGGGAAAAAGCTTCTCGGTCATGGTGTTAATCTGTCAACAAGTTCTGATAATGAAAGTGTTGCCCACCTACTTGTGTATACACCTCCTCAGGAATGAGATGAATCTTGACTGAGAAGCAAAAATTAAAAACTTACTGAAGGAGGCATGCATGGCATGGTACCTGCTTATCATTCACAAAGATGTTATTTATGCAATACAAAATCTTCATGAAAATGGTCCTCTATGTGTTTGTCATTTTATTCTTGTAACTGACACAGACACAAAATGGGGGAAGACCTCAGAAGCAAAAGAGTAGATGGTGGTCTCAGAGTCTTATTGCTTTCTATTTATTGGTACAATGCATACCATCAAGTCTTGACTAAAGAAATGGTAAAAATGTCTAGACATAATGTCCAAACCCTTGATCTTAAATTGCAATTTGAAAGAAATACATTAGCTGTTTGTATTTTTGAAAATGTTTATATTACAAAATCAGCTAGCATATTTGAAGACCAAATGGTAATATACTGTTGTGGTCAGTAGTTGCCAACTGAAGCACCTGCAGATGGGATTTGATGAGCACTCTTATGAAATTTTCCTATGCCTGCTGTTCTTAGTTACAGAAGAAAGTGTGGAGATCCATATTCAAAGAAGCTATGTAAAAATCAATAGCTAGAAAGAATCTTCACTAATTTCTGTTTCCACATCTTTACTTCCACTACTTAGAAATGTAATTGATTTTTTAATATTGATCTTGTATCAGTTAACCTTACTGAACTCATTTATTAGTTCTAGGAGAGGTGTGTGTGAGTGTGTATTTCATAGGATTTTCTACATATGGAATCATTGCTGCTAATGTTTACAGTTTTACTTCTTTCTGATATGGATGCCTTTTAGTTTCTTTAATTTCCTTATCGCACTGGATAGAACTTCCAGCACTAGTTGTGAGACAGGACATCCTGACCTTGTTTCTGATGTTAGGATGGAAAGCATTCAGTTTTCCATCATTAAGTATAATACTATCTGTAAGTTTTTATAGAGGCTCTTTATCAATTGGAAGAAATTGTCCTGTAGTCTTGCTTTTCTGAGAGTTTTTATGAGAGGGCGTTTAATTTTGTCAAATGGTTTTTCTGCATCAATTAATATATTCATACAATGTTTGTTCCTTCTTTAGGGTCTTTAAATGGTGGATTATATTGATTGATTTTCAAATATTGAACCAACCCTTCTATACCTGGAATGGTGTATAATTTCTTTTACATATAGCTCGATTTTATTTGCTAATATTTTGTTCGGGATTTTGCATCTACATTTACAAGGAACATTGGTCTGTAATTTTTTGGGGTTTTTTTGTGCTTTTTCTGGTTCGATATCAGAACAACACCAGCTTCATAAGGTGAGCTTGGAGTGTGTATAATTGGTGTTAATTCTTCCTTAAACATTTGTTAGAATTTTTCAGTGAAAACATCTGGGCCTGGAGATTTATCATTTGCTGCTTTTTAATTACTATTTCAGTTTCTTTAAGAGCTTTATAAACTAACCAAATTATCTGCTTCCTTTTGGGTGAGCTGAGGTGGTTTATCTCTTAAGAAATGGGTCTTTTTTATCTATGAAGAATTGTTCATGCATTGCCTTATTATTTTTTTTAATTTTTATTGCATTATAGGTTTGGGGGTACATGTGCAGAATGTGCAAGATAGTTGCATAGGTACACACATGGCAGTGTGTTTTGCTGCCTTCCTCCCCTTCACCCACACTTGGCATTCATCCCCAGGCTATTATTCATTTGTTGTCTGCAGAGTTGGTTGTGATTCTCATGCTTCGTCCCTGATATTGATTATTTGTATATTCAGTGACAGTAGACCAATACACCTTTCTTGTTTACAATATAATTATTTCAAATATTTCCTCTATGTACATTTAGCAACATATCAGATGGTATTATAACCACACCAGACAGATGGCTAAATTTAATCTGCAAACATAACTTACAAAACTCAAGAGGTATTATATTATGTATGCTTTTATTTACTCTGTTTTTTTTTCTTGCTGACAGTATAAGGTTTCTTCTTTTATCATTTCCTTTATGTTTAGAGAACTTCTTCTAACCATTATTTTAGAGTGGGTCTGCTAGTAACAAATTCTCAGTTTTTCTTCATCTGAGAATGTTTTGTTTTTTTCTCCACTTTATTCCTGAAGGATATTTTAGCTGGTTATAGGATTGTGGGTTGACAGTTTGTTTTCTTTTTTCTTTAACACTTGAAAAATGTTGGGCCACTTCCTTCTTACTTCAAAGATTTCTGATAAAAAATCCATCATTCAACCTGTTTCTCCCACTGTATGGTAAAGTATTGTTTTTCCTCTGGCTGCTTTCGAGATTTTTTGTATTTAGTTTTCACAAGTTGAATCATGATGTGTCTTGACACATATTTCTTTGGGTTCTCTTGTTCAAGATTCACTCAACTTCTGAATATATTGGTTTATTTTTTTCTCCAACTTTGGGAACTTCTCAGCCATCTTTTTGAATACTCTTTCAGCCTTACTCCTCTTCTCTCCTCTCCTCTTTTCTCCTTTCCTCTCCTCTTCTTTTGTCTCCTCTCTTATTCTCTCTTCTCCTCTCCCTCAATAACACCAGTGATACTAATGTTGAATATCATTATTATTCCACACGTCCTGTGAAGTCCATTAGTTTCTTTTGTAAAGTCTGTTATCCCTTTGTTGTTCAGACTGTGTCATTTTTACTGTTCTATCTCCAGTTCACTGATTCTTCACTCTGACTCCTCCATTCTGCTCTTAAGCCCATGTACTGAGATTTTTATTTTGGTTACTATATTTTTCATTTCAAAAATTTCCATTTGATTCTTTTTATCAAATGGAAAAGAGTCCTATTTCTTTGCTAAGCCTTTCTATTTTATTATTACACATTTTATTTATTTATTATAGTTTAAGTTCTGGGGTATATGTGCAGATCTTGCAGGATTGTTACGTAGGTATACACATGCCATGGTGGTTTGCTGCCTTCATCCCTCCGTTACCTACATTAGGCATTTCTCCCAACATTATCCTTCCCCAATCTCTTCAACCCCTGCTATCCCTCCCCTATACCCCATCCACCAACAGACCCCTGTGTCCCTGTGTTCTCATTGTTCAACACCCACCTATAAGTGAGAACATGTGGTGTTTGGTTTTCTGTTCTTGTGTTGAGAACAGAAGTTTGTCGAGTTTGTTGAGAATGATGATTCTATTTAATTTATTTGTTTCAGATGTGCTTATAACTGCTTGTTGAAGTATTTTTACCAAAACTGCTTTAAAATGTTTGTCAGCCTTCCTACTGTTGGGCAATGATGAAGGGATTGACTATCCACTAGGCCTCAGCTGTCATCATGCCAGGAGAGAGTCAGAGCAGCACCTTGTGCTGCCAGATGGGAATGGAAGTCCAGCCTCCCCAAGTGTTCTCCACTGACACTGCTGATGGAGAAACTTCTAATCAGCCAGTAGGGATAAAACCCTTGGCTCCTTATATGGCCTTCTATAACATAAAAGATGGTGGAGCAACTCATTACAGGCTCAAATGCAAGTTAGTCTAGGTGTCCCACTCAATATTACATGAGTAGAACCATAGCTTTTTCTGTAATGTTTGGCTATAGTAAAGATATTATTGTCACAAAGTTTTCTGTCATATTAAAACGCCCTCTTCTTGTCAATTGGCTAGAGGGAGCAGACTTTTGTTAGGGCTTTATTTTGTCTGTTCCAATTGACATTCCCAGTCATCTGTTTCTTCAAATCTGGGATATATGAAACCAAAATGAAACACAGGGAAGTCACCACTATGTAGTACCTCAAACCCTGAGGTCCTAGCTGGTGTGCCATCTTGCCTCCTCTTCTCAGTCTTCCTATGTTTTATATATAGTGTCCAGGGCTTTTAGTTGAAGGAGGAATAGGAAAAGTATTTTTTTTTACTCTTTAAATTTTACTTTATTTACTTATTTTAAAAAATTATCAAATTATACTTTCAGTACTGGGATACAGGTGCAGAATATGCAGGTTTGTTTCATAGATCGTTTGCTTGACTCATCAACCCATCATCTACATTATATATTTCCCCTAAGGCTATCCCTCCCTTAGCCCCCCCACCCACTGATAGGCCACAGAGTGAAATGTTCCCTTCTCTGTTTCCACATGTTCTCATTATTTAACTCCCACTTATGAATGAGAACATGTGGTGTTTGGTTTTCTGTTCCTGTGTTAGTTTGCTGAGAATGATGGTTTCCAGCTTTAAACATGTCCCTGCAAATGACATGAACTTATCCTTTGTTATGACTGCATAGTATTCTATGGTGTATATGTGCCATATTTCTTTATCCAGTCTATCACTGATGGGCATTTGGGTTGGTCCTAAGTCTTTGCTATTGTGAACATTGCTGCAATATACATACATGTGCATGTGATTTTATAGTAAAATGATTTATAATCCTTTGGGTATATACCCAGTAATGAGATTGCTGGATCAAATAGTATTTCTGGTTCTAGATCCTTGCAGAATTGCCACATTGTCTTCCACAATGGTTGAACAAATTTAAACTCTACCAACAGTGCAAAAGCATTCCTATTTCTCCACATTCTTTTCAGCATCTGTTGTTTCCTGACTTTTTAATAATCATTATTCTAACTGTCATGAGATGGTATCTCATTGTGGTTTTAATTTGTATTTCTCTAATGACCAGTGATGATGAGCTTTTTTCATATATTTCTTGGCCACTTAAATGTCTTCTTTTTAGAAGTGTCTGTTTATATCCCTTGCCCACTTATGATGGGATTGTTTTTGTTTTGGTTTTCTTGTAAATTTGCTTAAGTTCTTTGTAGATTCTAGATATTAGCCTTTTGTCAGATGGAGAGATTGCAAAATTTTTCCCCCATTTTGTAGATTGCCTATTCACTCTGATGATAGTTTCTTTTGCTATGCAGAAGCTCTTTAGCTTAATTAGATCTTATTTGTCTGTTTTGGCTTTTGTTGCCATTGCTTTTGGTGTTTTAGTCATGAAGTCTTTGCCCATGCCTATGTCCTGAATGGTATTGCCTAGGTTTTTTTCCAGGGTTTTTAAGGTTTTAGGTCTTACACTTAGGTCTTCAATCTATCTTGAGTTGATTTTTGTATAACATGTAAGAAAGGAGTCCAGTTTCAGTTTTCTGCATATGGCTAGCCAGCTTTCCCAACACCTTTCATTAAATAGGGAATCCTTTCCCAATTGCTTCTTTTTGTCAGGTTTGTCAAAGATCTGATGCTTGTAGATGTGTGGCATTATTTCTGAGGCCTCTGTTCTGTTCCATTGGTCTATATGTTTTGGTACCAGTACCATCCTCTTTTGGTTACTGTATCCTTGTGGTATAGTTTGAAGTCAGGTAGTGTGATGCCTCCAGCTTCCTTAAGATTGTCTTGGCTATATGGGCTCTTTTTTGGTTTTATATGAAATGTAAAGTAGTCTTTTCTAATTCTGAAGAAAGTCAACGGTAGCTTGATGGGGATTGCATTGAATCTATAGATTACTTTGGGCAGTATAAGCATTTTCATGGTATTGATTATTCCTATCCATGAGCATGGAATGTATTTTCATTTGTTTCTGTCCTTTCTTATTTTCTTGAGCAGTGGGTAGTAGTTCTCCTTGAAGAGGTCTTTCACATTCCTTGTAAGTTGCATTCCTAGTTATTTTATTGTCTTTGTAGCAATTGTTAATGGCAGTTTGCTCATGATTTGGCTCTCTGTTTGTTGGTTATTGGTGTATAAGAATGTATGTGATTTTTGCACACTGATTTTTGTATCCTGAGACTTTGCTGAAGTTGCTTATTATTTTAAGGAGATTTTGGGCTGAGATGATGGGGTTTTCTAAATATACTATCATTTCATCTTCAAATAGAGACTATTTTATTTCCTCACTTTTTAATCGAATACCCTTTATTTCTTTCTCTTGCCTGATTGCCCTGATCAGAACTTCCAATACTATGTTGAATAAGAGTGGTGAAAGAGGGTATCCTTGTCTTGTGCTGGTTTTCAAATGGAGTGCTTCCAGCTTTTGTCCATTTAGTATGATATTTGCTGTGGGTTAAAGAGCTCTTATTATATTGAGATATGTTCCATCAATACCTAGTTTATTGAGGGTTTTAGCATAAAGTGGTATTGAATTTTCATATCCAGCAACGCTAAACTTCATAAGCGAAGGAGAAATAAAATTCTTTACAGACAAGCAAAATCTGAGAGAATTTTGTCACCACCAGACTTGCCTTAAAAGAGCCCATTAAGGAAGCACTAAATATGGAAAGGAAAAACTGGTACCAGTCACTGGAGAAATATACCAAATTGTAAAGACCATCGACACTATGAGGAAACTGCATCAACTAACAGGCAAAATAACCAGCTAGCATCATAATGTCAGAATCAAATTTACACATAACAATATTAACCTTAAATGTAATGGGTCTAAATGCTACAATTAAAACTTACAGACTGGCAAATTGGATAAAGAGTCAAGACCCATCTGTGTGCTGTATTCAGGAGAACCATCTCATAGGCAAAGACAGACATAGGCTCAAAATAAAGTGATGGAAGAATATTTACCAAGCAAAAGGAAAGCAAAAAAAGCAGAGATTGCAATCCTAGTTTCTGACAAAACAGAATTTAAACCAACAAAGGTTAAAAAAAGACAAAGAAGGGCATTTTTATTGTTTTTACTGTTTTTATTTTGTTTCATTGAGATGCTTTTAAAATGGAAAACAGTATTTTGGTGGTGTGGTAATTCTTCATATTTCTTAATAATTCTCCACATGACTTTTTATGTCATGAGTTTCTAAAGTCTAAGTTAAATTACTGTTTTGACCAATTGGGTTGCAAATGTTGTTTAGTTCCTTTAAAAATCATGTAAATAGAGTATGTAAACTGCAGAGAATATTAAAATGTGTTTTCAGGGGTTATATATTATACTGACTAAACTAAGCCTACATTTTTTAGAGATGAAATTTCACTCTTGTCGCCCCAGCTAGAGTGAAATGACACAATCTTGGCTCACTGTAACCTCCATCTCCCAGGTTCAAGTGATTCTCTTGCCTCAGCCTCCCAAGTAGCTGGGATTACAGGCACCCGCAACCATGTCTGGCTAATTTGGGGGGCTTTTTTTGTAGAAATGGGGTTTCACCATGTTGGCCAGGCTGGTTTCAAACTCCTGACCTCAGGTCACCCACCCACCTTGGCCCCCCAAAGTGATTATATTACAAGTGTGAACCACCATGCCTGCCATAAGCCTACATTTTCATTACCTGTTTTTGGTGCCTTGGTGTAGAATGCTTATGGTAAGTATATTAAAAATGTAAAGAATCTGGGTTTCTTTACTATTCCTCATTAATCTTTCCTATATATCACATATATTTTTATTCAGCTGTTGCTAATATTCAGGAAATGTTAGATATTCATTCTCGATTACAAGCAACAGTCTGTTTAACTTTCCTTGTCTTTTGTAATGAACATTTGGTTTTGCTTAGGACAAGCTGGGTTTTCACATTAAGTATGTCTCGAATGTGTGTGAGACATGTCTGGTATCTGGCAAGGTAACTCATTTTTGCTGTCCATATCATTTGTTTTTCCAGATAGAGATTTTCCAGCTCCT
The DNA here is from genome assembly GCA_031835075.1 of Saguinus oedipus. Taxonomy (NCBI): domain Eukaryota; kingdom Metazoa; phylum Chordata; class Mammalia; order Primates; family Cebidae; genus Saguinus; species Saguinus oedipus. The sequence continues at coordinate 75,333,785 of CM063191.1, read as the reverse complement.
GGTTTCCAGCTTTTAGTGATGGTTCTGTTTTTTCCAGTGAAGACATTCTTTATTTCTGTTCATTGACATAGAAAAGTGGTGAGATGTTAGCTCTGTCACTTCATAGGTTAAATATATTTCAGTTAAAATGTTTGGCAGCATTTCCAAATAGCTGTGTTACAAATGACTTGAGCATGAATCCCTAACTTGTAGATGTACAACTATAACCCTAAGCAGGTTAACTCTGCCATACAACCCTTTTGGATGTTTTCTGAAAATTCCAGCGTGAAGAAAAGTATATATACACACACACAAACACACACAATGATTTTATTAGGGATTTTTATTGTTAGCAGTAGCCTAGTTTTCTGCTGAGTAGCTACTTTCTATAACCCAATGAGCTTGTCTTCAATGAAATAAACAGTAGTTTTTTTCTCATTAAAACACCATAGACCTCTGACCACAATAAGACTCACATAATATTCATGAAAACTTTCACAAAGAAAGGGGCTCTGGTAGAGTAGTGAGTTTTTGTAACCAACCTTGAAAATCCACTATGTTGTGTTAACACATTTTACTAACTAACTGTCTACAGTGTCCACAATACTCCTTTTTAAATATATACTTCCCTGAAATTAATTGGAAGACTGTTGTTGTTTCTGATAGAACAATGATGCAATACATTAATCTGTTTCAGCTGTCTAGGCCAAATAATAATCCAGAACAGAAACTGGAGGAGAATTATACTCATGTTTTCAGCACAAATAATGTAAGATGCTGACCCAAGAACTCCCATTGGAAAATAAGTGATAAGGCAAGAGGTCAGCAATGATGTCCAACTATCCTGGAGACAGTGAATGATAACAATGATAGATAAGCCAGATCAGCAAAGAAGCATATGAAGAGGAAAAAAACTGGTGACATAAAGTCACTGGGATTGAAGACAAAAAAAAAGCATGAAAACAGGTAAGGAGCTTGAAGTTTCTGAAGAGCAAAATAATGGAACAGGACTGTGCCTCTGGTTGGGTAGTAAGAGAAAATGGCAGGATACAGGAGTATTTACAGTTCCCTCTCATTCTTATTTCCTCCCAGTGCCTACATAAACAAATCAAAATGGAAGGTTGGAACTTAATAAAAATAACTATTATACCTAATATAATGCATACTTTTTGCCAGTCGCTTTTTTAAGCATTTTTAGTATTCTTTTTTACTGAATCCTTGTAACAACCTTATGAGGTTGGTGTTACTACTATCTATATGTTACAGATGAAGAAACTCAGAGAGGCTGAGTTATTTCTCACACAGTTAAGTAAATGATGTAATCAAGATTCCAATTCAAGGAGTCTTAAAGCAGAGTTTCTCCTCCATGCCCACCTATCCAAGTAAGGAGCTCTTCTGCACTTTCTAAAAGAATCTATTGAAAAAGCCAAACAAAGCCTAAAAATTTGGGACTAAATATCAGAAATATGGTCAAACACAAATTAAAAGAGTAGAGCATACACCAGTTAGAAAACAGTCTTTTGTGTACACAGATTAAGCAAATTATTAATGCCTATATGGGGAAAAATACCTTCCCAAATAGAAATTATATTATTAGCAATTCATTCTCTTGGCTTAAAGCTTAGATCTCTGAGAAAATGTAAATCCATCCTAGAAGAGAGAACCCAGCAAGATTTTCCTCTTAGTTACATCTCAATGCATATCCACTTATTTGATTCTTTACAAAATGTCTGTCTTGAGAGTAGAAAAAGAGAATGTGGAGAGTATGAGATCACTGTGGACAAGAAAGAGCAGGCTGGACTAAGCTCCAAATGTGCTGCTTTTACAACTTGGACAAGGGCCCACCCTGGAAAAAGTGAAGAGATAGAAACTGGTGAATTACATTTCAGCTGTGAACATCAATCTTTGTTAAAGCAGAAAGCTTTGGCAAAAAATAAAATAGCATGAAGCTAATGAGGGATGTTGAGAGAGATTCAGACATATGCTAGGCCAATTGACTTTATAGCAGGAGGTACAAAGGCTCACCTACAGATGCCCCAAAACCCAGGAGGAAGGAAAATAAATATCTATCTATAAAAAGAGAGAAAAGCATGGCAAGATTTGTAACCAGATTACAAATGTTATATAGGGGAATGTTTTCCACCTTATTCAATACTTTATCTTTCTGCTTAATAAGATAAAATATAAGCCTATATATGAAAAGAAATCCAGGTTAACTACCCAGTCATTTTTATGTTCCCCAAAATATAAGTAAGCAGTTTTTCCAGAAGGATACCCTAGCCTCAATTTGTAACAATATCTGTAGTTTAGCACATGGATAGTTTTCACAGCTGGAAGACATTAGTGTTGTCCAAGTCAACAATTTTCCATAAGCCAGAAAATAAAAGAATTTTAAAAAAGAATGTTCACTGTTTGTTGAGACATATGAAAATTGGAGTCTTAAATCTTGCTTAAAGGGGCTTAACATGAGAAGAAATTAATAGGAAAAAAATGTTAAAGTGTTATAAAAGTGTAATCGCTGTTGGACAATGTTGAAAACAGAACCAAACAGAAAACCATTACAGGTTCTTAGGTAACATGCAGCAAAAAGATGTTGTAAAGGCTAATCGGTTTTATATTAGACCTAAAGGTTTGGTTTTGTTTGCAGAGGATATTTGACATTAGATCTTTCACTTCATTGCTGCCTGCTCTTCTGCTCACATACTGACCTTCAACAGTGCCTGAGCAATTACTCTATCCAGGGAATATCCTCCATGAGAATATGGAAGTCATCCAACTTTTATGTCAACACTCTTGATTTTCTTCTCTGAGATCTTTTTGTTCCTTTTCATTCCATTCCGTTTCCACTTCCTTCTACCTTACCAGGTCTAACACTTGTTCCTGTGAAGCTCTATATTTTAAATGCATTTGTCAAGAATTACTCATCAGTACCTTTAGGTAGAACTCCAGTGCCAGGTACTTGGAAGAGTAAATAATCCAGACTTGTATCTTACTATTAAGAAATTTATCATCAATAGTAATCAGATTTCCTTGTATCAGTTGCTAAAAGGCTAAACACAAATGTGTCTATTTCCAGGAGAAAACTTTAAATAAACCATAAATAGGAATGTTCAGTCCATGGACAATTCTGTTTACCAATATTATATTAAGACCTGAGATTAATAGGTTGATACAAAAGTAATTGCTGTTTTTGCTATTACTTTTAATGGCAATACCACAATTAAGTTTGTACCAACTTGATATCAACTTAACTGTTCATGTTTTTTTATTCATTTTCTTTTTTTTTGTTAGCATCATTTTATTTTTTTATTATTAGTCTTTATTGTCCATATAACTGAGAGGTTCTGGGGATGTGCTATAGACCCTGTGTTTGAACTTCGTCAACATTTTATCTACTTTTTGGATGACAACATGCTTTCAAATTTGAGAATAACACAGCTGGAAATGATAACTAATGGAATAGAACCCTAAGCAAGATTCGAATTGTTTTTACAGCCTAAAAAGCTGGTTGAAACCAATAAGATGTAATTGAACAAAAATAAATGTACAGTCTGGCACAGGCTGGATTCCTCAGACAAGCAAAAGAGGTATAAGCAGCTGGCTTCTAAAGTGGCTCTTGTCCTTATAAGAAATGTTTTTGCCTCTCAGAAAGGGAGCGACAGAAAACCTAGAACAGGATTCAGGTCAAAATTGAAGGTGCCAACTATAAATGACACCTGAGGCTTCATTAGATGCTGGAAGAGTACTTAGCTGGATATTCCATGTTTTGTGTTGATAAACTAATAATATTAATTATTATTTTATTGATGACAATAAAACTCCATGCTTTCCATGACATAAACACTGTGATAAATGCTTTATATTATTTTATTTAACAAATATATTATATAATTATTTATATATTATTTTAACAATTATATATTATTTTATTTAACAATTATAACAACCTTACAAACAAAATATATGTATTCTGTTTACATATGCAGAACTGAGTCTTAGTGAGTCTTTAATCAAACAGCTAGTGAATGGCAGCCTAGTTATAAAGCATTTAGTCAGGATTGAGGGCCCATATTTTCTTTTTCTTTTCACTTGAATATTTGTTTTTATTGCATTTTAGGTTTTGGGGTACATGTGCAGAGCATTCATTTTCAAAGAAGAAGTTGGAGGTAGTGCTTGTAAACTTTCTGAGCAACTCTTCAAATGTAGAGAAACTGAAACAGAACTTTTAAAAAATAAAAACCTTTAAACTGATATAATAGAGCTAGGTATTGGCATGGCTGTCTGTACTAATGAATGAGTAAATAGTTGACAGGAACCTGGTATTGTGGTATGATTTAAATATTTCATTTCAGTCACTGTTAAAAAGGAAAACCTAACAGGTGAAATTCAGACGTTCTGTTATTTATAGATGGCATTACAGATGGAAAGGCAAAAAGGTAAAATAAAATATTTTAATGTTATGGTTTTTCACTCCCTGTTTAAAGGTTTGCTGAGGTATGATTGCTAAAAGAATGTGGAATGGTGAACAATTATATTCTAGTAAATTAAGAATTACTTGAGAGAAGTGCAGCTCTGATCAGAGCAAGTTCAGGAATGTTAAACAATTACCACCATTCAATAGAAAATGGTAAAATAGAACTCAAAACCCATTTGTTGATGAAACCATTCAGCCAAAATCTATTGAGCACCTACTATGTGCCAAGTGTGGAGTTAAATCGAGTTTCATCTCTGATTTCTTTGAGCAATGTTTTGTAATTCTCTTTGTAGAGAACTTTCACCTCCTTGGTTAGTTGTATCAGGAATTTTACTCTTTTTGTAGCTATTGTGAATGGGATTGCATTCTTCATTTGGCTCTCAGCTTGGATGTTGTTTCTCTAGAGGAATGTTACTAGTTTTTGTACATTAATTTTGTATCCTCAGGCTTTGCTGAAGTTGTTTGTCAGTTCCAGGAGCTTTTGAGGGGAGACTATGGTGTTTTATAAGAATAGAATAATATCATCTGAAAACAGGTATAGTTTGACTTCCTACCTTCCTATTTTGACACAAACAAATGGAAAATCATTTAATGCTCATAGATAGAAATAATCAATATTGTTAAAATGCCTACACTGTACAAAGCAATTTACAGATTCAATTCTATTACTGTCAAAGGAGACATTGGCATTCTTCACAGAACTATAAAAGACTACTTAAGTTCATATGGGACCAAAAAAGAGCCTGAATAGCCAAGGCCATCTAAGGAAAAATAACAAAGGTGGAGGCAGCACATTACCTGACTTGAAACTATATTATTAGCAAGCAGTAACCAAAACAGCATGGTACTGGTACAAAAACAGACACATAGACCAATAAATAGAACAGAATAGAAAGCAAAGAAATAATGCCACACACATACAACTAAATCAACAAAAACAAGCAATGGGGAAATGTCTCCCTATTCAATAAATTGTTCTGGAACAATTAGCTAGCCTTATGCAGATGATTGAAACAGGATTCCTTCCTTACACTATATAGAAAATAACTTTAAGATGGATTAAAGGCTGAAAAATCAGAATACAAGAACACAGGAAAGGGAACATCCCACACAGGGGCCTGGGTGTTGGGGGGCTAGGGGAGGAATAGCAGGGGATGGGGGGATTGGAAAACAAAAGGAGAAAAATATATAGTGTGTTATAACATTAGAAAAAGAAAGAAAATACAACAACCATATCATGAAAACAAGCAAAGACTTAAATGTAAAACCCAAAACTATAAAAACACTGAAAGACAACCTAGGCAATACCAGTCTGAACATACGAACTGGCAAAGATTACATAATGAAGATGTTAAGAGCAACTGCGACAAAAACAAAAGTTGAAAAATGAGACCTAATTAAACTAACGAGCTTCTGCACAGCAAAATAAACTATTAACAGAGTGAATAGATACGCTACAGAATGGCACAAAATATTTGCAAACTGTGCATCCAACAGAGGTCTAATATCCAGCATCTATAAGGAACTTAAACAAATTTTTGAGAAAAAAATTAATAACTCTATTAAAAATTTGGCAAAACACTTAGACAAACACTTTTCAAAAGAAGTCATACATGTGGTCAAAAAGCATGTGAAAAATGTTCAGCATCACAAATAATTAGATAAATGGAAATCATAACCACAATGAGATATCTCACACCATTCAGAATGGCTATTATTAAAGGTTAAAAAAGATGCTGGTGATATTATAAAGAAAAAAAAAAGAAAGAAAGCTTATACACTGCTGGTGGGAGTGTCAATTAGTTCAGCCACTGTGGAAAGCAGTGTGGCAATTTCTCAAAGACTTAACAGAATTACCATGTGGCCCAGCTATCCCATTACTGAGTATAAGATTAAAGACTTAATCATAAGACCTAACACCATAAAAACCTTAGAAAACAACCTATGCTATACCATTCAGGACGTAGGCATAGGGAAGGACTTCATGACTAAAACATTAAAAGCATTGGCAACAAAAGCCAAAATAGACAAATGGGATCTAACTAAACTCTGGAGCTTCTGCACAGCAAAAGAAACTTTTATTAGAGTGAACCAGCAACCAACAGAATGGGAAAAAATTTTTGCAATCTACCCATCTGACAAAGGACTTTTGTCCAAAATCTACAAAAAACTAAAACAGATTCAGAAGAAAAAAACAAAAAAACCCATTCAAAAGTGGGCAAAGGATACGAAAAGACACTTTACAAAAGAAGACATATGTGAGGCCAACAAACATATGAAAAAGTGCTCATCATCATTGGTCATTAGAGAGATGCAAATCAAAACCACATTGAGATATCATCTCACACCAGTTAGAATGGCGATCATTAAAAAATCTGGAGACAGCAGATGCTGGAGAGGATGTGGAGAAATAGGAACACTCTTACACTGTTGGTGGGAGTGTAAATTAGTTCAACCATTGTGGAAGACAGTGTGGCAATTCCTCAGGGACCTAGAAATAGAAATTCCATTTGACCCAGCAATCCCATTACTGGGTATCTATCCAAAAGACTATAAATCATTCTACTATAAGGACACATGCACACGAATGTTCATTGCAGCACTGTTTACAATAGCAAAGACCTGGAACCAACCCAAATGCCCATCGATAATAGACTGGACTGGGAAAATGTGGCACATAGACACCATGGAATATTATGCAGCAATCAAAAATGATGAGCTTGTGTCCTTTGTAAGGACATGGATGAATCTGGAGAACATCATTCTCAGCAAACTGACACAAGAACAGAATATCAAACACTATATGTTCTCACCCGTAGGCAGGTGTTGAACAATGAGAACACATGGACACAGAGGGGAGCATCACACACTGAGGTCTGTTGGGGGGATTAGAGGAGGGGCAATGGGGGTAGGGAGTTGGGGAGGGATAATATGGGGAGAAATGCCAGATATAGGTTATGGAGATGGAGGCAGCAAACCACATTGCCATGTATGTACCTATGCAACAATTCTGCATGTTCTTTACTTGTACCCCAGAACCTATAATGCAATAATATATATTTTTTTAAAAAGAATCATTCTGCCATAAAGACACATGCCTATGTTGTTCATTGTGTCACTATTCACAATAACAAAGTCATGGGATCAACCTAAATGTCCATCAAGAGTAGACTGGATAAAAATGTGGTACACAATGGGTTATTATTCTGCCATAAGAAACAATGAGATCATGTCCTTTCCAGCAACATGGATGGAGCTGGAGGCCATTATCCATAGTGAAGTACCTCAGGAAAAGAAAACAAGATACTGCATGTTCTCACTTATGAATGGGAGCTAAACTTTGCTACATATGGACACAAAGAGAAAACAACAGACACTGGGGCATACTTGAGGGTAGAATGGAGGAAGAGAGAAAGGATTGAAAAATACCTGTAGAGTACTATACTTATTACCTTTTTGACAAAATAATCTGTACACAAAACCCTCATGGCACATAATTTATCCATATAACAAACTTGCGCATCTAGCCCTGAACCAAAAATAAAGGTTAAAAAAAATTGAGTTTCAAACAAGGAACAAGTCAGGTTCAACATGTGGGGTTTTTGCCACTATTTCACTGCATCTTTGTTGAGAGAACAGCAAAGCTTCTTTCCTGTCTCAACATTCAGCTTCTAGCCCTCCTGTTGTATTTTACTCCTTCTTACTTAAATCATAGTGATTCATAATATTTCACTGTAAAGTGGCTGAACCATTGAACATGTCAGCTTCATCAGTATCAAAAGCCTAGTAATTATACCCCAAATAGCTCACATTTATTGAGCATTATGTAAATGCTCTACGTGTATTTGTTTCATTTAATTCTACAAAACCCATGTAACAAAGACACTGTTATTATCTTCCCATTTGGCAGATTAAGACATCAAGTCACAAAATAGATAAATAACAGTAAAAGTAGCTGAGCCAGGATTTAAACCTAGACAATCTAGCTCTAGAGCCTGCATTTGTAACCACTAAGATATACCATGTTTCAAAATAGAAAATTATATCAGCATTAGAAAGCATAATAAAAATCACCTGCTCTCTTCCCTCTCTCATCTCCAAATTGGGAGGATTCAGCTAAAATCCTACCTCCCATACTCAGTCCCAACAAGAAGTCAACATTTCCTTTTCTGATTTTCCATTGCCCCACATATAGACCTTTCTAAAGGCACTTTTCACTTTCAACCTAGAATACAGGAATGCATGAAAACAAAAGCCAAGGTCTCATATATCTGCTCTATTCATTTGTACCTCAGGCACAATCAGCCTTGAATATTATGGTTGTTCATTAAATTTCTGTTAAGTGAATTTAATGGATGAAATGGGATGACATGTAAATTGATCAATGAGTGTTATCTCTCTCTAGATCATATGATTATTTCATTCCTTAAAATGTTATGCACATGCAGAAACTTAGTATTTCATGAAACTGTTGAAAAGTCTCTAAATTCCCGTACTCAAATGAGCACTCACTCAGAAGTAGAAAAGCATATTGACTACTCTATAAAAAGTTAATTGGAGCTGATATGAATTTTAAAGTCGTTTTTTCCAATTCTGACAATCCTAAGCAAAAAGAACAAAGTTGGAGGTGTCACACTGACTTCAAACTATACCACAAGGCTACAGTCACAAAAGCACCATGGTACTTGTACCAAAACACATATATATATATATCAATGCAACAGAACAGAGACATCAGAAGTAGCACATATCTACAGCCATATGATTTTGACAAACCTGACAAAAACAAGCAATGGGGAAAGGATTCCCTATTTAATAAATGGTATTGGGAAAACTGGCTAGTCATTGCACAGAAAACTGAAACTGAAACCCTTCCTTACACCTTGTACAAAAATTAACTAAAGATGGATTAAAAACTTATATGTAAGAGTTAATTTTAGCATAAGGTGTCAGGAAGGGGTCCAGTTTCTGCTTCCTGCACATAGCTAGCCAGTTTTCCCAAAACCATTTATTAAACAGGGAATCCTTTCCCCAATGCTTGTTTTTGTCAGGTTTATCAAAGATTGTATGGTTGTAGATATGTTGTGCTGCCACCAATGCCTCTGTTTAGTTCCATTGGTCTATATCTCTGTTTTGGTACCAGTACCATGCTGTTTTGATTACTGTAGCCTTGTAGTATAGTTTGAAGTCCTGTAGTGTGATGCCTCCGGCTCTGTTCTTTTTGCTTAGGATTGACTTGGCTATGCGGGCTCACTTTTGGTTCCATATGAAGTTCATGGTTGTTTATTCCAGTTCTGTGAAGAAAGTCAATGGTAGCTTGATGGGGATAGCGTTGATTCTGTAAATTACTTTGGGCAGTATGGCCATTTTCACGATATTGATTCTTCCTAACCATGAACATGGAACGTTTCTCCATCTGTTTGTGTCCTCTCTTATTTCATTGAGCAGAGGTTTGTAGTTCTCCTTGAAGAGGTTCTTTATGTTCTTTGTTAGTAGTATTCCTAGGTATTTTATTCTCTTTGTAGCAATTGTGAATGGCAGTTCGTTCTTGATTTGCCTGTCTTTAAGTCTGTTATTAGTGTACAGGAATGCTTGTGATATTTGCACATTGATTTTGTATCCTGAGACTTTGCTGAAGTTGCTTATCAGTTTCAGGAGATTTCGGGCTCAGATAATGAGGTGTTCTAGATATACTATCATGTCGTCTGCAAATAAAGACAATTTGGCTTCCTCCTTTCCTATTTGAATACCCTTTATTTTATTTTCTTGCCTGATTGCTCTGGCTAGAACTTCTAGCACTATATGGAATAGGAGTGGTGAGAGAGGGCATCCTTGTGTTGTGCCAGATTTCAAAGGGAGTGCTTCCAGGTTTGCCCATTCAGTATGATATTGGCTGTTGGTTTGTCATAAATAGCTTATATTATTTTGAGATACATTCCATCAATAACGAGTTTATTGAGGGTTTTTAGCATAAAGGGCTGTTGAATTTTGTCAAAGGCCTTCTTGGCATCAGTTGAGATAATCATGTGGTTTTTGTCTTTGTTTCTGTTTATGTGGTGAATTACATTTATAGACTTGGGTATGTTGAACCAGCCTTGCATCCGGGGATGAAGCCTACTTGATCATGGTGGATAAGCTTTTTGATGTGCTGTTGCAATTGGTTTGCCAGTATTTTATTGAAGATTTTTGCATCTATGTTCATCATTGATATTGGCCTGAAGTTCTCTTTTCTTGTTGAGTCTCTGCCAGGTTTTGGTATCAGGATGATGTTGGTCTCATAAAATGATTTGGGAAGGATTCCCTCTTTTTGGATTATTTGGAATAGTTTCAGAAGAAATGGTAACAGTTCCTCTTTGTGTGTCTGATAGAATTCGGCTGTAAACCCATCTGGACCTGGGCTTTTTTTGTGTGGTTGGCTCTTAATTGCTACCTCAACTTCAGACCTTATTATTGGTCTATTCATAGTTTCTGCTTCCTCCTGGTTTAGGCTTGGAAGGACACAAGTGTCCAGGAACTTATCCATTTCTTCCAGGTTTACTAGTATTGTGCATAGAGTTGTTTGTAATATTATCTGATGATGGTTTGAATTTCTGTGGAATCTGCGATTTCCCCTTTATCATTTTTTATTGCATCTATTTGGTTATTCTTTCTTTTCTTTTTGATTAATCAGGCTAGTGGTCTGTCTATTTTGTTGATCTTTTCAAAAAACCAGCTCCTGGATTTATTTATTTATTTATTTATTTTTTCTCATTACCTTTTTTTTTTTTTTTTATTGCATTATAGGTTTGGGGGTACATGTGCAGAACGAGCAAGATAGTTGCATAGGTACACACATGGCAGTGTGCTTTGCTGCTTTCCTCCCCTTCACCCACACTTGGTATTCATCCCCAGGCTATCCCCCCCAGCCCCCCCCTGCTGTCCCTCCCCCATTCCCCCCAACAGTCCCCAGTGTATAGTAGACCGCCTCTCTGTGTCCACGTGTTCTCATTTTTCTCACCCACCTATGAGTGAGTATATGCGGTATTTCTTTTTCTGTTCTTGTGTCAGTTTGCTGAGAATGATGTTCTCCAGATTCATCCATGTCCCTACAAAGGACACAAACTCATCATTTTTGATTGCTGCATAATATTCCATGGTGTATATGTGCCACATTTTCCCAGTCCAGTCTATCATCGTTGGGCATTTGGGTTTGTTCCAGTTCTTTGCTATTGTAAACAGTGCTGCAATGAACATTCGTGTGCATGTGTCCTTATAGTAGAACGATTTATAATCCTTTGGATAGATACCCAGTAATGGGATTGCTGGGTCAAATGGAATTTCTATTTCTAGGTCCCTGAGGAATCGCCACACTGTCTTCCACAATGGTTGAACTAATTTGCACTCCCACCAACAGTGTAAGAGTGTTCCTATTTCTCCACATCCTCTCCAGCATCTGCTGTCTCCAGATTTTTTAATGATCGCCATTCTAACTGGTGTGAGATGGTATCTCAATGTGGTTTTGATTTGCATCTCTCTAATGACCAATGACGATGAGCACTTTTTCATATGTTTGCTGGCCTCATGTATGTCTGCTTTCGTAAAGTTTCTGTTCATATCCTTTGCCCATTTTTGAATGGGCTTGTTTGTTTTTCTCCTGTAAATCTGTTTGAGTTCTTTGTAAATTCTGGATATCAGCCCTTTGTCGGATGCGTAAACTGCAAAGATTTTTTCCCATTCTGATGGTTGCCGATTCACTCTAGTGACTGTTTGTTTTGCTGTGCAGAAGCTGTGGAGTTTGATTAGGTCCCATTTGTCTATTTTGGCTTTTGTTGCCAATGCTTTGGGAGTTTTGTTCATGAAGTCCTTGCCTACTCCTATGTCCTGAATGGTTTTGCCTAGAATTTCTTCTAGGTTTTATTTTTTTGAAGCAATGAAAGATGAAGAGTTCATGTCCTTTGTAGGGACATGGATGAACCTGCAGAACATCATTCTCAGCAAACTGACACAAGAACAGAAAATGGAATGCCACATGTTCTCACTCATAAGTGGGTGTTGAACAATGAGAACACATGGACAGAGGGAGGAGAGCACTACACACTGGGTTCTGTTGGGGGGCATAAGGGAGGGACAGTGGGGGTGGGGATTGGGGAGAAAGAGCATGGGGAGAAATGCCAGATATAGGTGAAGGGGAGGAAGGCAGCAAATAACACTGCCACATCTATACCTATGCAACTATCTTGCATGTTCTTCACATGCACCCCAAAATCTAAAACGCAATAAAAAATGCAAAAAAAAACTTATACATAATATCTAAAACAATAAAAACTCTAAAAGAAAACCTAGGCAATGCCATTCAAGACATAGGCATGGGCAACGACTTCATGACTAAAACACCAAAAGCAATGGCAACAAAAGCTGAAATAGACAAATGGGGTCTAATTAAACCAAGGAGCTTCTGCACAGCAAAATAAACAATCATTAGAGTGAACCAGAAACCTACACAATGGGAGAAAATTTTTGCAATCTATCCATCTGACAAAGGGTAATATCCAGAACCTACAAAGAATTTAAAAAAATAACCCATTGAAAAGTGAATGAAGGATATGAACAGACAATTCTCAAAAGAAGACATTTATGCAGTCAATAAACATATTTTAAAAAGCTCATCATCGCTGGTCGTTAGACAAACATAAATCAAAACCAATTGAGATACCATCCTATGCCAGTTAGAATGCCAATCATTAAAAAGTCAGGAAACAACAGATGTTAGAGAGGATGTGGAGAAATAGGAATGCTTTATTATATTTCATTTTACTTTAAGTTTTTGGGTACATGTGCAGATCTTAGATCTTGCAGGGTTGCTACATATGTAGGCACATGCCATGGTGTTATGCTGCCTCCATCCCCCTAACACCTACATTAATTATTTCTCCTAATGTTATCCCTCCTCAATCTCCCCACCCCCTGCTGTACCTACCCTAGCTCCTTATCCCCCAACAGACCCCAGTGTGCAATGTTCCCCTCCCTGTGTTCATGTGTTCTCAGTCTTAAACACCCACTTACGAGTAAGAACATGCAGTGTCTGGTTTTAGTTCTTTCTTTTTAATTTTTATTGCATTTTAGGTTTTGGGGTACATGTGCAGAACGTGCAAGATAGTTGCATAGGTACACACATGGCAGTGTGTTTTGCTGCCTTCCTCCCCTTCACTCACAATTGGCATTTCTCCCCAGGCTATTCCTCCCCAACTCCCTCCCCGCTGTCCCTCCCCCATTCCCCCAAAAGACCCCAGTGTGTAGTAGACCCCCTCCATGTGTCCATGTATTCTCATTTTTCTCACCTGCCTATGAGTGAGAATATGCGGTATTTCCTTTTCTGTTCTTTTGTCAGTTTGCTGAGAATGATGTTCTCCAGATTCATCCATGTCCCTACAAAGGACACAAACTCATCATTTTTGATTGATGCATAATATTCCATGGTGTATATGTGCCACATTTTCCCAGTCCAGTCTATCATTGATGGGCATTTGGGTTGTTTCCAGGTCTTTGCTATTGTAAACTGTGCTGCAATGAACATTCGTGTGCATGTATCCTTATAGTAGAACGATTTACAGTCCTTTGGATATATACCCAGTAAAGGGATTGCTGGGTCAAATGGAATTTCTATTTCTAGGTCCTTGGGGAATTGCCACACTGTCTTCCACAATGGTTGAACTAATTTACACTCCCACCAACAGTGTAAGAGTGTTCCTATTTCTCCACATCCTCTCCAGCATCTGTTGTCTCCAGATTTTTAATGATTGCCATTCTAACTGGCGTGAGATGGTATCTCAATGTGGTTTACATTTGCATCTCTCTAATGACCAGTAATGATGAGCATTTTTTCATGTGTTTGTTGGCCTCATGTGTGTCTTCTTTTGTAAAGTGTCTGTTCATATCCTTTGCCCATTTTCAAATGAGCTTATTTGGTTTTTTTTCTGTAAATCTGTTTGAGTTCTTTGTAAATTCTGGATATCAGCCCTTTGTCAGATGGGTAAATTGCAAATTTTTTCCCATTCTGATGGTTGCCAATTCACTCTAGTGACTGTTTCTTTTGCCATGCAAAAGCTGTGGAGTTTGATTAGGTCCCATTTGTCTATTTTGGCTTTTGTTGCCAATGCTTTTGATGTTTTGGTCATGAAGTCCTTGCCTACTCTTATGTCCTGAACGGTTTTGACTAGATTTTCTTTTAGGGTTTTTATGGAGCCATGTCTTCTGTTTAAGTCTTTAATACATCTGGAGTTAATTTTAGTGTAAGGTATCAGAAAGGGGTCCAGTTTCTGCTTTCTGCACATGGCTAGCCAGTTTTCCCAACACCATTTATTAAACAGGGAATCCTTTCCCCATTGCTTGTTTTTGTCTGGTTTACCACAGATTATATAGTTGTAGATATGTTGATTTGCCTCCAATGCCTCTGTTCTTTTCCATTGGTCTATATGTCTGTTTTGGTACCAGTACCATGCTGTTTTGATTACTGTAGCCTTGTGGTATAGTTTGAAGTCTGGTAGAGTGATGCCTCCCGCTGTGTTCTTCGTGCTTAGGATTGACTTGGCTATGCGGGCTCTCTTTTGGTTCCATATGAAGTTCATGGTGGTTTTTTCCAGTTCTGTGAAGAAATTCAATGGTAGTTTGATGGGGATAGCATTGATTGTGTAAATTACTTTGGGCAGTATAGCCATTTTCACGATATTGATTCTTTCTAACCACGAACATGGAATGTTTCTCCATCTGTTTGTGTCCTCTCTTATTTCATTGAGCAGTGGTTTGTAGTTTTCCTTGAAGAGGTCCCTTACGTTCCTTGTGAGTTGTATTCCTAGGTATTTTATTTTCTTTGTAGCAATTGTGAATGGCAGTTTGTTCTTGATTTGGTTCTCTTTAAGTGGTTTTTAGTTCTTGTGTCTGTTTGCTGAAAATGATGGTTTCCAGCTTTATCCATGTCCCTGAAAAGGACATGAACTCATCCTATTTGTGGCTGCATAGTATTTCATGGTGTATATGTGCCACATTCTCTTTATATTATTCCAGTCTATCACTGATGGTCATTTGGGTTGTTTCTAAGTCTTTGCTATTGTAAATTCTGCATACGTGTGCATGTGTCTTTATTATAGAATGATTTATAATCCTTCAGGTATATACCCAGTAATGGGATTGCTGAGTCAAATGGTATTTGCATTTCTAGATCCTTGAGGCATCACCACACTGTCTTCCACAATGGTTAAACTAATTGGCACTCCCACCAGCAGTGCAAAAGCTTCCATATTTCTCCACATCCTCTCCAGCATCTGTTGTCTCCAGATTTTTTAATGATTGCCATTTTAACTGGCATGAGATGGTATCTCAATGTAATTTTCATTTGCATTTCTCTAATGACCAGTTATGATGAGCATTTTCTCATATGTTTGTTGGCTGCATAAATTTCTTTTAAAAAGTGTCTGTTCATATACTTTGCCCACATTTTAATAGGGTTGCTTTTTTTTAGAGATTTGTTTAAGTTCTTTCTAGATTCTGCATTTTAGCACATTGTCAGATGAGTAGCTTGCAAAATTTTTTTCCCATTCTATTCGTTGCCAATTCACTATAATAATTGTTTCATTTGCTGTGGAGAAGCTCTTAAGTTTAATTAGATTCCATTTGCCTATTTTGGTTTTTGTTGTCATTACTTTTGGTGTTTTAGTCATGAAGTTCTTCCCTATGACTACATCCTAAATGATATTGCCTAGGTTTTCTTCTAGGGTTTTTTTATGAAATTGACACACTTTTGTCGCAATTAAAAGAGCTAGAAGAGCAAGATCAAACAAATTCAAAAGCTGGCAGAAGACAGGAAATAACTAAGATCACAGGAAATGTGGAGGAGATAGACACACACACACACACATACACACACACACACACATCCTTCAAAATCTCAATAAACCCAGGAGCTGGTGTTTTGAAAAGATAAAAAATAGGCCACTAGCCAGTCTAATAAAAAAGAAAAGAGAATAATTAAATAGATGCAATAAAAATGATAAAGAGGGGACTTCCAAGATGGCGTCGTAGAGGCGACTCCAGATTGCAGCTCTCAGTGAAGGTGCAGAGGGTGAGTCCTAGCCGCATTCTCGAACAGATCTTTTTTGCCCACAGAACATTTGAAACTCCCAGGTGTGGGAGAGACATGGGACGCTAACACAGCCAGCTTGCACGGCCGCTTCGACCGGTTCCGCAGCGCAGCGGCACCGGGCACAAAACTCACTGGTCCGGGTGCCCTGTTAAACCGGCAATTTAAGATTTGGAAGGGCAGATTGGCATGTCCATCTGACTGAATGGGACTTGGACAATAAGCCAGACCAGGAGATTCCTGGGAATCGTGATCTGAGCCGGTGCAGTGGGCAGCGGCACGGGAGATTGCACAGATCCCAGTGCCCTATCAGCAGGCTACTGGGGCGCCAGTGAGAGAGTCAACTGTTCAGCTTGGAGAGAGGAAGAGAGAGAGAGAGGATGGACACTGAGGCAGGGAGCTGGGTGATTGGGCTTGGCGGGTCCCACCCTGACGGGGACAAGCAGGGCGGCGATTGGAGGCATTCCAGGCTGAGAGTTTTGCTGCAGGCATCTAGGATGGTGCAGCCCGGTGTGGAAGGGGCGTCCGCCACTACTGACTCAATCCCCATCTACTGAAGTACCGCCCAGGGCTGATGCAGCCTGCTGTTGCTGAGGCAACCTGCATTAACAGAGAGTCTCCACCAGCAGGGCGGAGCAAGCCACAGCAGGGCAGAGCAAGACACAGCAGGAGCCCCACAGCAACAGGGCGGACGCGGGCTAGTATGGTGGAGCCCTGGCAGAAAAATAGTGAATAGACTGCCACCTAGCTGGGCAGGACAGTGAAACAGATATTCATAAAGAAAGCCCCAACTCCCTGAGAAAGATCATCTAGGGGGAAAAAAGGGGGGTGTTTTATGAGTTCTGTTGCAGTAGACATAAACACATCCTCCCAATTGAAAAATCAGCAACTGCTAAGACGACAGGTGGATAAATCCATAAAGACGGGAAGAAACCAGCACAAAAAGGAGGAAAACACCTGAAACCAAAACACTTCACCTCCCACAAAGGGCCAAAACTCATCACCAGCAAAAGAACAAAGCTGGACGGAGAATAAGTGTGACAAAATGACAGAATCGGACTTCAGAAAGTGGATCATGAGAAATTTCAGTGAGCTAAAAGAACATGTTATAAATCAGTGCAAAGAAACTAAGAACCTTGAAAAACGATTTGAAAAAAGATTCAAGGAAATGATAACAAGAATGGACAACTTAGAGAGGAATATGAATGAATTGAAGGAGCTGAAAAACACAACATGAGAACTTCGTGAAGCATGCACAAGTTTCAACAGCCGAATTAACCAAGCAGAAGAAAGAATATCAGAAGTCAAAGATCAACTCAATGAAATAAAACGAGAAACAAAGATCAAAAAAACGCGCAAAAAGGAATGAACAAAATCTCCAAGAAATGTGGGACTATGTGAAGAGACCCAACCTACGTTTGATAGGTGTACCAGAATGTGATGAAGAGAATGAATCCAAGCTGGAAAACAGTCTTCAAGATATTATACAGAAAAATTTTCCCAACCTAGCAAGACAGGTCAATTCTCAACTCCAGGAAATACAGAGGACACCACAAAGATATTCTGCAAGAAGAGCAACCCCAAGGCACATAATCATCAGATTCACCAGGGTTGAAATGAAGGAGAAAATACTAAGGGCAGCCAGAGAGAAACGTCGGGTCACCCACAAAGGGAAGCCCATCAGACTCACAGCAGATCTCTCGGCAGAGACTCTACAAGCCAGAAGAGAGTGGGGGCCAATATTCAACATCCTTAAAGAAAAGAACTTTCAACCCAGAATTTCATAACCAGCCACACTGAGATTCATAAGTGAAGGAAAAATAAAATCCTTTATGAACAAGCAAGTACTCAGAGATTTTGTCACCACAAGGCCTGCTTTACAAGAGCTCCTGAAAGAGGCACTACACATAGAAAGAAACAACCAGTACCAGCCATCCTAAAAGCACACCAAATGCTAAAGAGCATCAACAAAATGAAGAATCTACATGAACCAAGGGGCAAAAAAGCCAGCTAGCATCAAAATGGCAGTATCAAATTCACACATAACAATATTAACCCTAAATGTAAATAGGCTAAATACACCAATCAAAAGACACAGACTGGCAAATTGGATAAAAGGCCAAAACCCGTCGGTGTGCTGTATCCAGGAAACCCATCTCACATGCAAGGATACATAAAGGCTCAAAATAAAGGGATGGAGAAAGATTTACCAAGCAAATGGAGAGGAAAAAAAGCAGGAGTTGCAATTCTGGTCTCTGATAAAATAGACTTTAAAGCAACAAAAATCAAAAGGGACAAAGAAGGTCACTACATAATGGTAAAAGGATTGATACAGCAAGAAGAGCTAATGATTCTAAATATATATAGACCCAATGCAGGAGAACCCAGATATATAAGGCAAGTTCTTAATGACTTGCAAAGAGATTTAGACTCCCACACAATAATAGTGGGAGACTTTAACACTCCACTGTCCATATCAGCCAGATCATCCAGACAGAAAATTAACAAGGATATCCAGGACTTGAACTCAGACCTGGAACAAGCAAACCTGATAGATCTTTACAGAATTCTCCAATCCAAATCCACAGAATATACATTCTTCTCAGCACCACATCACACCTAATCCAAAATTGACCACATAATTGGAAGTAAAGCACTCCTCAGCAAATGCAAAACAACTGAAATCATAACAAACAGTCTCTCACACCATAGTGCAATCAACTTGGAACTCAGAATTCAGAAAATAACTCAGAACCACACAGTTTCATGGAAACTGAACAACTGGCTCTTGAATGTTGATTGGATAAACAATGAAATGAAGGCAGAAATAAAGAAGTTCTTTGAAACCAATGAGAATGAAGACACAACGTACCAGAATCTCTGGGACACATTTAAAGCAGTCTGTAGAGGAAAATATATAGCAATAAGTGCCCACATGAGAAGAGTGGAGAGATTCAAAATGGACACCCTATCGTCAAAATTGAAAGAGCTAGAGGAGCAAGATCAAAAAACCTCAAAACCGAGCTGAAGACAAGAAATAACTAAGATCAGAGCAGAACTCAAGGAGATAGAGACAAGAAAAACCCTTCAAAAAAATCAATAAATCCAAGAGCTGGTTTTTTGAAAAGATCAACAAAATAGACCACTAGCCAGACTGATAAGAAAAGAGAGAACAACCAAATAGATGCAATAAAAAATGATAAAGGGGAAATCACCACAGATTCCACAGAAATTTAAACCATCATCAGAGAATACTACAAACAACTCTGTGCACATAAACTAGTAAACCAGGAAGAAATGGATACATTCCTGAACGCCTGTGTCCTCCCAAGCCTAAACCAGGAGAAAGCCGAAACTATGAATAGACCAATAACAAGGTCTGAAGTTGAGGCAGAAATTAAGAGCCTACCACACAAAAAAAGCCCAGGTCCAGATGGTTCACAGCCGACTTCTACCAGACACACAAAGAGGATCTGG
Organism: Saguinus oedipus; assembly: GCA_031835075.1. NCBI lineage: Eukaryota > Metazoa > Chordata > Mammalia > Primates > Cebidae > Saguinus > Saguinus oedipus. The sequence continues at coordinate 75,313,743 of CM063191.1, read as the reverse complement.
TACCATTGCTTCTGAAACTATTTCAAATAATCCAAAAAGAGGGAACTCTTCCCCAACCATTTTATGAGACCAACATTATCTTGATACCGAAACCTGGCAGAGACTCAACAAGAAAAGAAAACTTCAGGCCAATATCCATGATGAACATAGATGCAAAAATCTTCAATAAAGTACTGGCAAACCGATTGCAACAGCACATTAAAAAATTTATCCATCATGATCAAGTAGGATTCATCCCGGGGATGCAAGTCTGGTTCAACATGTGCAAGTCTATAAATGTAATTCACCACATAAACAGAAGCAAAAACAAAAACCACATAATTATCTCAATTGATGCAGAGAAGGCCTTTGACAAAATTCAACAGCCCTTTATGCTAAAAACCCTCAATAAACTTGGTATTGATGGAACATATCTCAAAGTAATAAAAGCTATTTACGAAAAACCAACAGCCAATATCATACTTAATGGGCAAAAACTGGAAGCATTCCCTTTGAAATCCAGCACTAGACAAGAATGCCCTCTCTCACCACTCCTATTCAACATAGTACTGGAAGTTCTAGCCAGAGCAATCAGGCAAGAAAAAGAAATAAAGGGTATTCAAATAGGAAAGGTGGAAGCCAAATTGTCTCTATTTGCAGATGACATGATAGTATACTTAGAAGACCCCATCACCTCAGCCCAAAAGCTCCTGAAACTGATAAGCAACTTCAGTAAAGTCTCAGGATATAAAATCAATGTGCAAAAATCACAAGCATTCCTATACACCAATAACAGACTTAAAGAGAACCAAATCAAAAATGAACTGCCATTCACAATTGCTACAAAGAAAAGAAAATACCTAGGAATACAACTCACAAGGAATGTAAGGGACCTCTTCAAGGAAAACTACAAACCACTGCTCAACAAAGTAAGAGAGGACACAAACAGATGGAGAAACATTCCATGTTCGTGGTTAGGAAGAATCAATATCGTGAAAATGGCTATACTGCCCAAAGTAATTTACACAATCAATGCTATCCCCATCAAACTACCATTGAATTTCTTCACAGAACTGGAAAAAACCACCATGAACTTCATATGGAACCAAAAGAGAGCCCGCATAGCTAAGTCAATTCTAAGCAAAAAGAACACAGTGGGAGGCATCACACTACCAGATTTCAAACTGTACTACAAGGCTACAGTAATCAAAACAGCATGGTACTGGTACCAAAACAGAGATATAGACCAATGGAACAGAACAGAGGCATCGGAGGCAAATCAACATATCTACAACTATATAATCTGTGATAAACCAGACAAAAACAAGCAATGGGGAAAGGATTCCCTGTTTAATAAATGGTGTTGGGAAAACTGGCTAGCCACGTTACACTAAAATTAATTCCAGATGGATTAAAGACTTAAACGTAAGACCTGACACCATAAAAACCCTAGAAGAAAATTTAGGCAAAACCATTCAGGACATAGGAGTAGGCAAAATTTCATGACCAAAACATCAAAAGCATTGGCAACAAAAGCCAAAATAGACAAATGGGACCTAATCAAACTCCACAGCTTCTGCACGGCAAAAGAAACAGTCACTAGAGTGAATCGGCAACCATCTGAATGGGAAAAAATCTTTGCAGTTTACCCATCTGACAAAGGGCTGATATCCAGAATTTACAAAGGACTCAAACAGATTTACAGGAAAAAAACAAACAAGCCCATTCAAAAATGGGCAAAGGATATGAACGGACACTTTACAAAAGAAGACATACATGAGGCCAACAAACACATGAAAAAATGCTCATCATCACTGGTCATTAGAGAGATGCAAATCAAAACCACATTGAGATACCATCTCACGCCAGTTAGAATGGCGATCATTAAAAAAATCTGGAAACAGCAGATGCTGGAGAGGATGTGGAGAAAGAGGAACACTCTTCCACTGTTGGTGAGAGTGTAAATTAGTTCAACCATTGTGGAAGACAGTGTGGCGATTCCTCAAGGACCTAGAAATAGAAATTCCATTTGACCCAGCAATCCCATTACTGTGTATATATCCAAAGGACTATAAATCATTCTACTATAAGGACACATGCACACGAATGTTCATTGCAGCACTGTTTACAATAGCAAAGACCTGGAACCAACCCAAATGCCCATCGATGATAGACTGGACTGGGAAAATGTGGCACATATACACCATGGAATATTATGCAGCAATCAAAAATGATGAGTTTGTGGCCTTTGTACGGACATGGATGAATCTGGAGAACATCATTCTCAGCAAACTGACACAAGAACAGGAAAAGAAATACCGCATGTTCTCACTCATAGGTGGGTGAGAAAAATGAGAACACATGGACACAGGGAGGGGGGTCTATTACACACTGGGGTCTATTGGGGGGAATCGGGGAGGGACAGCGAGGGGGGCTTGGGAAGTATAGCCTGGGGATAAATTCCAAGTGTGGGTGAAGGTGAGGAAGGCAACAAATCACACTGCCATGTGTGTACCTATGCAACTATCTTGCACGTTCTGCACATGTACCCCAAAACCTATAATGCAATAAAAATTTAAGAAATTTAAAAAAGATTCTGTGTCCCTAATATGTGAAAAATAGACTCCTTTTGTGGAAAGTTGGACTTTAGCTCCAACCAAAAAGAATTTTTATTGAATCATAAGACAGTCTGTACAGTTTGTAAGAGATGTAGGTATTTTAGTTGATAACATAAGAGTTGTGATGAATAGAAAAAAATATAATTCTAATACCAATTTTTATTGTATGGTGCTTTGGAATTTTTAAAGGCTCTTTCACAAATATGAGAATCCTAGTTTGTTTGGAATAGAAAGCACATAGGAGATCTCCCAACATCTCTCATTTTCTAGATGAGGCAACACACCCAGAGAGATTGCTACATGTCCAGACACACGATTAGGCTGTGGCAGAACAAGAATTCGGCTCCTGTAACTAGTCAGAAAATACTACTATAGGAAATAATTAGATACTAACTGAGAACTACAATCAATGTGGCTGCATTTGCAACATTAGCACAGAACAGAAAGAGGAGGAATGGTGGGCTAAGGAACTCTCATAAGGTGGCTTGGAAGAGGCATCTTCTGAGGTAGGCCTAGAAAGAAAGGTTCAAATTTCTAAAGGTGGAATGCCACTCACATGGCATAGCCATGTAAAAAGAGTTGGATGAAGGTGTCATGTGGGTGGGAAGGCTAGTAGTGTGTAAGCAAAAGTGAAGGGAAGCATTGCAAGGAAGGAAAGATAAGGTTGCATTCTAGAGGGTTTTGAATACCAAATAAATAAACCTGCACATGTGGCCACAGCCAGGTAGTAAGGCTTCTATTTTCCATAAAGGAAATGTGTCCTCACATTTTTAAAAGAATTCAAATGCTGCAGAAAAATGTAGATCAAAAACATAAAAGTCTCTTCAATCTCCACAACCCAAAGTCACCATGATTAACAGTTTCTGGTGAAATGTGCAAGAAATGTCTCTAAATAGTTCTTTTTAAATCACAATCTTTATTTTTCATACTGTTATCTACTACTGTCTTCCTGATGTAGCACAGTGACTGGATTGCGCTATACCTGGGTTATACAAATGGTGAAAGCAAAAAGTGCCCATGAGTCCTGCCTAGCCTGCTTAAAGAGAACCGGAAAAAGTAATCACTAAGTTCCCTCTAAAGATTTAGAAAGCCAAAATGGCTTTTCAGTTTTTGACAAATAATTCATCAGTGTAATCCTTCCCATTTGCACATGCTGATAGAGTTGACTCTGCTGGCATGCATGAAGAACATACAAATGTCCCAGGAATCTAATGTGACTCTTCACTAATGATATTTTCTGCTTCAGTCTTCCAGCCAGGAAATAATCAGAAACTAAGAAGGGGCCTCTCTTTTGTCAGGAGTACACACAAAGAATGCAATTTTAGATAATCCAGCTGTGCTGAAAAATCAACTAGGGTAGTGACAAGAACAAAATAATGGCAGAAATAGAGTGGAAGGCAGTGGGGAAATGGAATTTGGTTATGTAAGTATTCTCCTACAGGAAGTGATTGAGATGAAATAGCTAAACCAAGAAGTCCATGCTGGGGTTAGTATGATACAGTTGTGCCTGTTTAATACCTGACTCAAAAGTGAAGGAAAATTTAATCATTCTGAATATGAGGGAAATCACAGCCAGGATTACAGTGTTAAGAAAACATACATTCAAACGCTCTTGAAAACATTAAGAGAAGAACAACTGATAGATTATATTAAAAATCTACCAGGTGTTCTTGGGTGTGAGGAACTATTAATGGATACCAGGATCTTAGTAAATTAATAAAATATTTACAGCAGTTAGAAATTGCCAAAATCACATATTTCTTGACCATGTACATGTAAAATATTTGCTCTTTATTGTCATCTGTCTGCTAAAACTCAACTTTCTCTTTGAGTAGCTCTGTATTACATTCTATATCTATAAACTTATACATTTCCTTCACATACCCTATTCAAACTGAACTGTTGCTTTCCCCCATTCATAATCTGAATTTCCTAATCTCTATGCTTTTGTTCTCATGATTTCCTTCATTAGAGATTGTATTAGTCTGTTTTTATGCTGCTAATAAAGACATACCAGAGACTGGATAATTTATAAAGAAAACAGGTTTAATTGACTCACAGTTCCACATGGCTGGGGAGGCTTCACAATCCTGGTGGGAAACAAAAAGGAGCAAAGTCACAACTTACATGGCAGCAGACAAGAGAGAACTTGTGTAGGGGAACTCCCCTTTATAAAACCATCAGATCTCATGAGACTTATTCACTATCATGAGAACAACACTGGAAAGACCCACTGCCATGATTTGATTATCTCTGACCGGGTCCATCCCATAATGAGGGAATTATGGTAGCTACAATTCAAAATAAGATTTGGGTGGGGACATAACCAAACTATATCATTCCACCCCAGCACCTCCATAATCTCATGTCCTCGCATTTCGAAATCAATCTTGCCCTCCCAACAGTCCCCCACAGTCTTTACCCATTTCAGCATTAACTCAAAAGTCCGCAGCCCAAAGTCTCATCTGAGACAAGGAAAGTTCCTTCCTTCTGTGAGCTCATAAAATCAAAAGCAAGTTACTCTCTAGATACGGTAGGGGTACATGCATTAAGTAAATATACCTGTTCTAGATGGGGGAGATTGGCCAAAACAAAGGGTCTAGAGGCTCCCTATGAGTCTGAAATCAAATAGAGAAGTCATTAAACTGTAAAGTTCCAAAATAATCTCCTTTGACTCCATGTCTCACATCCAGGGCACATTGATGCAAGAGTTGGACTCCCACAGTCTTGGGTAGCTCCACCCCTGTGACTTTGCAGGCTACACAGCTCCTCTCCTGGTTGCTTTTATGGCTTGGTGTTGAGTGTCTGTGGCTTTTCCAGGTGTGCTGTTTAAACTATTGGTGGATCTACCATTCTGTGATCTGGAGGATGGTGGCCCTCTTCTTTTTTTTTTTTTTTTTTTTGAGACGGAGTTTTTGCTCTTATTACCCAGGCTGGAGTGCAATGGCGCAATCTCGGCTCACCGCAACCTCTGCCTCCTGGGTTCAGGCAATTCTCCTGCCTCAGCCTCCTGAGTAGCTGGGATTACAGGCACGCGCCACCATGCCCAGCTAACTTTTTTGTATCTTTAGTAGAGACGGGGTTTCACTGTGTTGACCTGGATGGTCTCGATCTCTTGACCTCGTGATCCACCCGCCTCGGCCTCCCAAAGTGGTGGGATTACAGGCTTGAGCCACTGCGCCCGGCCAGTGGCCCTCTTCTTTTTTTTTTTTTTTTTTTTTTTTTTTAATTTTTATTGCATTATAGGTTTGGGGGTACATGTGCAGAACAAGCAAGATAGTTGCATAGGTACACACATGGCACTGTGCTTTGCTGCTTTCCTCCCCTTCACCCACACTTGGCATTCATCCCCAGGCTATCCCCCCCAGCCCCCCCCTGCTGTCCCTCCCCCATTCCCCCCAACAGTCCCCAGTGTATAGTAGACCGCCTCTCTGTGTCCACGTGTTCTCATTTTTCTCACCCACCTATGAGTGAGTATATGCGGTATTTCTTTTTCTGTTCTTGTGTCAGCTTGCTGAGAATGATGTTCTCCAGATTCATCCATGTCCCTACAAAGGACACAAACTCATCATTTTTGATTGCTGCATAATATTCCATGGTGTATATGTGCCACATTTTCCCAGTCCAGTCTATCATCGTCTTACAGCTCCTCTAAGAAGTCCCCCAGTGGTGACTCCAGTTGTAGGCTCCCACCCCAAATTTCCTTTCCACATTGCCCTAGAAGAAGTTCTTCATGAGGGCTCTGACCCTACAGCAAACATTTGCCTGGAGATTCAGGTGTTTCCATATATCCTTTAAAATCTAGGCAAAGGTTCCCAAACTTCTACTCTTGACTTCTGTGTATCCACAGGCTCAACACCATGTGGAAGCTGCCAAGGCTTGGGGTTTGCACCCCACAAAGCCACAGCCTGAGATGTACCTTAGCCCCTCTTAGCCAGGCCTGGAGTAACTGGGAAGCAGGACACCAGATCCCTAGGCTGCACACAACAGAGGGACCCACAAAACCATGTTTTTCTCCTAAGTCTTGAGACCTGTGTTAGGAGGGCCTATAGCAAAGGCCTCTGACATGTCCTGGAGATATTTTCCCTATTGTTTTGGTGAATAACATTCAGCTCCTTGTTACTTAGGCAAATTTATGCAGCAGGCTTGAATATCTTCCCAGAAAAACTGTTTTTCTTTTCCATTGCATAATCAGGTTGCAAATTTTCCAAACTTTTATTCTCTACTGCCTCTTGAATGCTTTTCCACTTAGAAATTTCTTCCACTATACACCCTAAATTATCTCTAAGTTCCACAGATCTCTAGAACAGGGGCAAAATTCCACTAGTCTCTTTGCTAAAATATAACAAGCATCACCTTTGCTCCAGTTCCCAACAAGTTCCTCATCTCCATCTAAGACCACCATAGCCTGGACTTCAGTGTTCATATCACTATCAGCATTTTGGTTAAAGCCATTCAATAAATCTCTAGGAAGTTCCAAACTTTCCCAAATCTTGCTGTCTTCTGAGCCCTCAAAGTCTCAAGAAAGTTTCATATGTTCTCACATTTTCCTATCTTCTTCTGAGCCCTCCAAGCATTCCAACCTCTGCCTGCTACCCAGGTCCAAAGTCAATTCCACATTACCAGGTATCTTTACAGCAGCAGAGACACTTTTTCCTCTTCATTCATTCTAAATTCATCCTCATATTGGGATGGTCAAATCTTACCCTTCTTTCAAATTCAAATTCAAATTCAAAAGCTCAACTCAAAAGCTACCTCTTCCATTAAACGTTCCAAAATTTCACCCCTCACTCCTCTCTACCACACCCCACCACATCCACAAGTTTTCCACCTTTGGAGGACTTCATCTTTATCTCTCATATAACATTTAGCACTGAGAGATTTCTGCATATAAATAGGAAAGTACATTATTTTTCCCATTCCACTGGCCTGTAAACTCCTTGAGAAAAGGCTCCAAGTAGATTCATCTTTATATTCCTCACTCAGCATACCCAACAAAAACACATACATCACACACCCCCAGACACATACATACACAGAGATGCATATAGACAACCACAGAAGAGTGACTTTAACCACCTGAATGCTCAATAAATATTTGAGGAAAGAGGGTGAGAAGGAGGAAATGTAGATTTACATTATGGAAGGCAAAATACAGATAGTCCCTGATTCATGATGTTTCAACATATGATTTTTTGACTTTACAAAGGTACAAAAGCAATATGCATTCAGTAGAAAGCATACTTTCTGTACTCATACAACCACTCTGCTTTTCACTTTCAGTGCAATATTCAATAAATTACATGAGATATTCAATACTTTGTTATAATACAGACTTTGTGTTAGATGGTTTTACCATCTAAGTGTTATACGCACATTGAAGCTAGGCTAGGCAAAGTTATGATGATCAGTAGATTAGGTATGTTACGTGCATTTTCAACTAATGATATTTCCAACTTACAATGGCTTTACCAGGACATAACCCTATTGTAATTCATAAGGTGAGGAGCATCTATATATTGGAGCAATCATATTATTTTGAGTTTATATATTTAAAAAATGAGGAGAGTTTTGCTTGAATGCACTAAGTAAGTTGACATATGAAAATCAATAACAATTCTTTCCACTGTCAATATGATTTTTATCATGAGCTACAACTCAGAAAAAGCCTATTATTAAATACTAACATTATTTCTAATCTTCACAGCAAGTCAGTAGTTACCTATTGTTATCTCCTATTTTCCAAGTGAGGAAAATGAGTTTCAGAGAATTTAAGTGACTTGGACAAGATCATACAATGAGCAAATAGCAGAGGTGAGAATTGAAATTAGTCTTGCCTTACCTCAAAGCCTGAACTCTTTCCATAGCACGTTTTTAAAGCACTTTAACAACTAGTATCTTATTTGTACCACACAAGAAAAATGGCCAATTTGGGTATTATTTCCCTTCAGCACCCCATTCACTCCTGTATCTTCTACTTCTACACTCTTACCATCCTCTTCAGTCTCAATGAGTCTCTACCATCACTCCTTCAGCAATCAGCAAACCTTTAAAGACCTATCAGTTACTATGAACTAATTAAGACCAATAGAGGTAAAGTTAAGCACTTAAAAGATAATGCCTCATTTTATCTAATTTTTAAAATGCTAAACTATAAAATTAAATTTTATCTTTAACTGACCAAAATGTACATATGCTGAGGTTTTAAGCTTCCTTCTAGATTTTCTAAATTATCCTTCCTTCTCCTCTCCTTTTCTTCTCCCCTATCCTTTCCTTCTCCCCTATCCTTTCCTTCTCCCCATCCTTTTCTTCTCCCCTTATCCCTCCCTCTCTTTGTCTCTCTCCCTTACCCCATCTCTCCATCTTTAGCCCTTCATCTCCCTCCTTCTCCCTCCATCCTGTCTCTCCCCATCTCTCCTGCTTTTCTGGTACCATTAGCTTAAACTTAGTCTGACTTCTGGATGAACCAGCATTGGTAGGGCCCAGAGAGTAGAGGTCCAGGAAGTAGAAGACAAGGACAGATCTCTACAATAAGTGTATCCTTAGAAGTAGGATTATAGCAAAGCCCTCCCATTTCCTTGTTTCTTACCAGGGCTGATGAAACTATGGCACCCTGGTGCCTTCACCAGTATTTAGTGAAACCAGAGCATTAAAATAATTAAGCATATCTGCTGCCAACACTAGGGGCTATATTGGGTCAATTTTATAAATATATCAAATATAAGGCCACTGACAAGGTGTAAATAGAAGGACACCAAAATAATATCTCTGACTAACAGAGAGTCTTGAAGGGATTGCAGTCTTTCAAAATATCCTACAAAAATGCATACACCCCCAAGAAAGATTTTTAAAAGCCTTATGAGGTAGTATTCCAATAGAGATTTACTTTTCCAATGTGACAGCTGATGAAGGGGGAAAGCCTCTTAAGTATGGGATAAGAAATAAAATGAGAAGGTTGTAAATTTCATAAAGGGAGAGGAGTGACAAATTTTGACTCTTGTGTGGGATAGACTGTTTACATACCATTACCAAGTTATCTGGGTCCTGGTCTTATGAGTAAAGAGAATTTTTGGTAGCCTTCTAATTTCCAGAAGAATTGGGAACTCCTGCTGCCCCAGTGCTATATTATGAGGTGTCACTGACAATGAAAAGTTTCAATCTATACTAAGCACCTTATGGGTTATTTTTAAGAAAGTGTTGCAAACTATAATTTAACCATAGGAATAATATGTTAAATAAAACAGATGGGGACTGCCCCCAAGGGGTGGCTGGGCCTTGTGCCAGAAACCTGTAGGGTCACCTGTCCTGTTGACTCCTTTCCAGAGGGGGAAAATGGAGGGACAGAAACTGGAGTTGCTCAAAGATGCACCCCAGCCAGCTTAGGGGAGGAAGACCCTGGCAGAGACCGAAAACCTTTAATTTGTATATTTGCTGACAAAAGAAAATTATGAGTCAGTGGACTGTACAAAGTAGAACTGCATTGCATTAAACCTCTTCTTTCCTTTTCTCCCTAAGCTAATGATCAACATATGCAGCTTATTAACATAATTGAGCCTGGCAAGATGGCATCGTAGAGGTGACTCAGGATTGCAGCTCTCGGTGAAGGCGCAGAGGGTGAGTCCTAGCCGCATTCTTAGATGGATCTTTTATGCCCACAGAGTGTTGAATGTCCCAGGTGTGGGAGAGACACGGGACCCTAGTGCAGCCAGCTAACGCAGCCAAATCCCGCCGCCTCTTCGGCTGGTGCTGCAGCGGGACCTGGCACGAAACTCACTGGTCGGGGTGCCCTGTTAAACCGGCAATCTGAGATTTGGAAGGGCAGATTGGCATGTCCATCTGATTGAACGGGACTTGGACAATGAGCCAGACCAGGAGTTTCCTGGGAAGCGTGATCTGAGCCGGGGTAGTGGGCAGCAGCACGGGAGATCACACGGATCCCAGTGCCCTATCGGCAGGCTCCTGGGGAGCCAGTGAGAGAGTCGACCTTTCAGCTTGGGGAAAGGAAGAGAGAGAGAGAGAAAGAGGACGGACTCTGAGGCAGGGAGCTGGGTGATCGGGCTTGGCAGGTCCGACGCTCAAGGGGACAAGCAGGGTGGTGACTGGAGGCGCTGGAAGCTGAGAATTTTGCTGCCAGCATCTAGGATGCTGCAGCCCAGTGAGGGAGGGGCGTCCACCATTGCTGACGAAGTGCACCCCGACTTAAGTACCACCCAGGACTGACGCAGCCTGCCATTGCCAAGGCAACCTGCCATAACAGAGAGACTCGGCCAGGCAGGAACAGGGTGGACCCGCGCTAGCAGGTCAGAGCCCTGGCAGGCAAATAGTGAATAGACTGCCGCCTAGTGGGGCAGGACAGTGCAACAGATACTCACTAAGAAAGCCCCAACTCCCTGAGACAGAGCATCTAAGGGTGAAAAAAAAAAGAGTGGTGTTTTATCAGTTCTATTGCAGCAGACATAAACAACCGCCCAACAACCCTGAATGAACAACGGAGCTCATGGCTCAGCACTGGAGCTCCTATAAAGCACAGACTGTCTCCTCAAGCAGATCCCTGACCCCTGTATATCCAAGGAGTCACCCCAGAAAAAAACTAATCAGACTGACATTTGGCTGGCATCATTCTGGAACAAGGTCAGCAGAAGAAGAAACTGGTATCATCCCTCACTATTCTGCAGCTGCTGCAGGTATACTCCAGACAAGCAGGGCCTGGAGTGGACCTCAGCACTCATACAGCAGAGAGGATAGACCATTAGAGGGAAAACTAAGTAACAGAAATACTTCATCATCAACAATCTCAGTGTCCACACAGAGACCCAATTGAAAAATCAGCCACTACTAAGAAGACAGGCGGATAAATCTATAAAGATGGGAAGAAACCAGCGCAAAAAGGAGGAAAGCACCCAAAACCAAAACACCTCACCTCCAAAAAAGGACCAAAACTCCTCACCAGCAAGGGAGGAAAGCTGGACGGAGAATGAATGTGACGAAATGACGGAATCAGACTTCAGAAAGTGGATAATGAGAAACATCAGTGAGCTAAAAAAACACGTTCTAAACCAGTGCAAAGAAACTAAGAACCTTGAAAAAAGATTTGAAAAAAGATTCGAAGAATTGATAATGAGAATGGACAACATAGAGAAGAATATGAATGAATTGAAGGAGCTGAAAAACACAACACGAGAACTTTACGAAGCATGAACAAGTTTCAACAGCCGAATTGACCAAGCAGAAGAAAGAATATCAGAAGTTGAAGATCAACTCAATGAAATAAAAAGAGAAATCAAGATTAAAGAAAAAAGTACAAAAAGGAATGAACAAAATCTCCAAGAAATGTGGGACTATGTGAAGAGACCCAACCTACGTTTGATAGGTGTACCAGAATGTGACAAAGAGAATGAATCCAAGCTGGAAAACACTCTTCAGGATACTATCCAGGAAAATTTCCCAAACCTAGCAAGACAGGTCAATACTCAACTCCAGGAAATACAGAGAACACCACAAAGATACTCCGCAAGAAGAGCAACCCCAAGGCATATAATCGTCAGATTCACCAGGGTTGAAACAAAGCAGAAAATACTAAGGGCAGCCAGAGAGAAAGGTCGGGTCACCCACAAAGGGAAGCCCATCAGACTCACAGCAGATCTCTCGGCAGAGACTCTACAAGCCAGAAGAGAGTGGGGGCCAATATTCAACATCCTTAAAGAAAAGAGCTTTCAACCCAGAATTTCATATCCAGCCAAACTGAGTTTCATAAGTGAAGGAAAAATAAAATCCTTCATGAACAAGCAAGTACTCAGAGATTTTGTCACCACTAGGCCTGCTTTACAAGAGCTCCTGAAAGAGGCACTACACATAGAAAGAAACAACCAGTTCCAGCCATCCTAAAAGCATACCAAATGCTAAAGACAATCAACAAAATGAAGAATGTACATGAACCAATGGGCAAAACAGTCAGCTAGCATCAAAATGGCAGTATCAAATTCACACATAACAATATTAACCCTGAATGTAAATGGGCTAAATGCTCCAATCAAAAGACACAGACTGGCAAATTGGATAAAAAACCAAAACCCATCAGTGTGCTGTATCCAGGAAACCCACCTCACACGCAAAGATACACAAAGGCTCAAAATAAAGGGATGGAGGAAGATTTACCAAGCAAATGGAGAGCAAAAAAAAGCAGGAGTTGCAATTCTCATCTCTGATAAAATAGACTTTAAAGCAACAAAGATCAAAAGGGACAAAGAAGGTCATTACATAATGGTAAAAGGATCGATACAACAAGAAGAGCTAACGATTCTAAATATATATGGACCCAATGTAGGAGCACCCAGATATATAAGGCAAGTTCTGAATGACTTAAAAAGAGACAGACTCCCACACAATAATAGTAGGAGACTTTAACACTCCACTGTTAATAGCAGACAGATCAACCAGACAGAAAATTAACAAGGATATCCAGGACTTGAACTCAGACCTGGAACAAGCAAACCTGATAGACATTTACAGAACTCTCCACCCCAAATCCACAGAATATACATTCTTCTCAGCACCACATCACACCTACTCCAAAATTGACCACATAATTGGAAGTAAAGCACTCCTCAGCAAATGCAAAACAACTGAAATCATAACAAACAGTCTCTCAGACCATAGTGCAATCAAGTTGGAACTCAGAATTCAGAAAATAAATCAGAACCGCACAGCTTCATGGAAACTGAACAACTGGCTCTTGAATGTTGATTGGATAAACAATGAAATGAAGGCAGAAATAAAGAAGTTCTTTGAAACCAACGAGAATGAAGACACAACGTACCAGAATCTCTGGGACACATTTCAAGCAGTCTGTAGAGGAAAATATATAGCAATAAGTGCCCACATGAGAAGAGTGGAGAGATCCAAAATTGACACCCTATCATCAAAATTGAAAGAGCTAGAGGAGCAAGATCAAGAAAGCTCAAAACCTAGCCAAAGACAAGAAATAACTAAGATCACAGCAGAACTGAAGGAGATAGAGACAAGAAAAACCCTTCAAAAAATCAATAAATCTAAGAGCTGGTTTTTTGAAAAGATCGACAAAATAGACAGACCACTAGCCAGACTGATATAAAAGAAGAGAGAGAACAACCAAATAGATGCAATAAAAAATGATAAAGGGGAAATCACCACAGATTCCACAGAAATTCAAACCATCATCAGAGAATACTACAAACAACTCTGTGCACATGAACTAGTAAATCAGGAAGAAATGGATAAATTCCTGGACGCCTGTGTCCTCCCAAGCCTAAACCAGGAGGAAGCCGAAACTATGAATAGACCAATAACAAGGTCTGAAGTTGAGGCAGCAATTAAGAGCCTACCACACAAAAAAAGTCCAGGTCCAGATGGGTTCACAGCTGAATTCTACCAGACACACAAAGAAGATCTGGTACCATTCCTTCTGAAGCTACTCCAAAGAATCCAAAAAGAGGGAACCCTTCCCAAATTATTTTATGAGACCAACATCATCCTGATACCAAAACCTGGCAGAGACTCAACAAGAAAAGAAAACTTCAGGCCAATATCCATGATGAACATAGATGCAAAAATCTTCAATAAAATACTGGCAAACCGATTGCGACAGCACATTAGAAAACTTATCCATCATGATCAAGTAGGATTCATCCTGGGGATGCAAGGCTGGTTCAACATATGCAAGTCTATAAATGTAATTCACCACATAAACAGAAGCAAAAACAAAAACCACATGATTATCTCAATTGATGCAGAGAAGGCATTTGACAAAATTCAACAGCCCTTTATGCTAAAAACCCTCAATAAACTTGGTATTGATGGAACATATCTCAAAGTAATAAAAGCTATTTATGACAAACCAACAGCCAATATCATACTTAATGGGCAAAAACTGGAAGCATTCCCTTTGAAATCCGGCACTAGACAAGGATGCCCTCTCTCACCACTTCTATTCAACATAGTACTGGAAGTTCTAGCCAGAGCAATCAGGCAAGAAAAAGAAATAAAGGATATTCAAATAGGAAAGGTGGAAGCCAAATTGTCTCTATTTGCAGATGACATGATAGTATACCTAGAAGACCCCATCACCTCAGCCCAAAAGCTCCTGCAACTGATAAGCAACTTCAGTAAAGTCTCAGGATATAAAATCAATGTTCAAAAATCACAAGCATTCCTATACACCAATAACAGACTCAAAGAGAACCAAATCAAGAACGAACTGCCATTCACAATTGCTACAAAGAAAATAAAATACCTAGGAATACAACTCACTAGGAATGTAAGGGACCTCTTTAAGAAAAACTACAAACAACTGCTCAACGAAATAAGAGAGGACACAAACAGATGGAGAAACATTCCATGTTCGTAGTTAGGAAGAATCAATATCGTGAAAATGGCTATACTGCCCAAAGTAATTTACACAATCAATGCTATCCCCATCAAACTACCATTGAATTTCTTCACAGAACTGGAAAAAACCACCATGAATTTCATATGGAACCAAAAAGAGCCCGCATAGCCAAGTCAATTCTAAGCAAAAAGAACACAGCGGGAGGCATCACGCTACCAGACTTCAAACTATACTACAAGGCTACAGTAATCAAAACAGCATGGTACTGGTACCAAAACAGAGATATAGACCAATGGAACAGAACAGAGGCATCGGAGGCAACACAACATATCTACAACCATATTATCTTTGATAAACCAGACAAAAACAGGCAATGGGGAAAGGATTCCCTATTTAATAAATTGTGTTGGGAAAACTGGCTAGCCATGTGCAGAAAGCAGAAACTGGACCCCTTCCTGACACCTTACACTATAATTAACTCCAGATGGATTAAAGACTTAAACCTAAGACCTGAAACCATAAAAACCCTAGAAGAAAATCTAGGCAAAACCGTTCAGGACATAGGAGTAGGCAAGGACTTCATGACCAAAACACCAAAAGCATTGGCAACAAAAGCCAAAATAGACAAATGGGACCTAATCAAACTCCACAGCTTCTGCACGGCAAAAGAAACAGTCACTAGAGTGAATCAGCAACCATCAGAATGGGAAAAAATCTTTGCAGTTTACACATCTGACAAAGGGCTGATATCCAGAATTTACAAAGAACTCAAACAGATTTACAGGAAAAAAACAAACAAGCCCATTCAAAAATGGGCAAAGGATATGAACAGAAACTTTACAAAAGAAGACTTACATGAGGCCAACAAACATATGAAAAAGTGCCCATCATCATTGGTCATTAGAGAGATGCAAATCAAAACCACATTGAGATACCATCTCACACCAGTTAGAATGGCGATCATTAAAATATCTGGAGACAGCACATGCTGGAGAGAATGTGGAGAAATAGGAACACTCTTACACTGTTGGTGGGAGTGTAAATTAGTTCAACCATTGTGGAAGACAGTGTGGCGATTCCTCAGGGACCTAGAAATAGAAATTCCATTTAACCCAGCAATCCCATTACTGAGTATCTATCCAAAGGACTATAAATCGTTCTACTATAAGGACACATGCACACGAATGTTCATTGCAGCACTGTTTACAATAGCAAAGACCTGGAACCAACCCAAATGCCCATCGATGATAGACTGGACTGGGAAAATGTGGCACACATACGCCATGGAATATTATGCAGCAATCAAAAATGATGAGTTTGTGTCTTTTGTAAGGACATGGATGAATCTGGAGAACCTCATTCTCAGCAAACTGACACAAGAACAGAAAAAGAAATACCACATATACTCACTCATAGGTGGGTGAGAAAAATGAGAACACATGGACACAGAGAGGTGGTCTACTATACACTGGGGACTGTTGGGGGGAATGGGGGAGGAACAGCAGGGGGGGCTGGGGGGGATAGCCTGGGGATGAATACCAAGTGTGGGTGAAGGGGAGGAAAGCAGCAAAACACACTGCCATGTGTGTACCTATGCAACTATCTTGCACGTTCTGCACATGTACCCCCAAACCTATAATGCAATAAAAATTTAAAAAAAAACCTAATTGAGCCTGAATATTTATTAGTGTGTAGTCTTTTTATATCTGTTAAATGAGCATATTTGTCTCTTTTCTTCCTGAAATATTCATTTGCACAGTTAAAAAAACATTATTTATTTAAAATTTTTTCATGACCATTCTAAATAATCCATAAATCCCATCATGCTGTGAATGTATGAAGAAGGATTACAGTGTAAGGGAAACATGATGAAAATTTGGATGTGACTACTTTCTTATTCTTACTTTCCTATTCTCACTTGACTAGTTCAGGATATTAAAACTACTTTAGGCATTTTGACAAAAGTCAGCATAGTTCCTTTTTCTACCCAGAAAAGAATAATTCTCAATGTTTAGGCATTTTGAACTTGTACTTAAAGATGGTGAATTTGATCTTTGCTCTTTAGTGTAGGGGGCTGGGAAAATGAAGATCTCTGTGTACACACTGAATAAATATGCCTGTAGGCAAGGTATTTTTCAGTGATTTAGTCCATGGACTTTTAAAACATCTCCCTTGGCTGCTTCACAATTCCAATTTTAATCAGCTAATCTTCCTGCTCAGGTGCCTCCAGTCCTGATTCTAGATAACTATTTGGTAAACTAAACCATCCATAAGCCAGCAAGGAAGAAAAAAGTTCCCAAGTGGTGAAAAATCAATGCTATAAAGTCGATGCACTGTAGATTTCTTGGTATTAGAACCCTTGCTCAGCCTCTACAAAACTCTAGTACGTTTGCCTATTTAGTTTCCCAATTCGCAGATGATTAAAAAGAATAAATTAAAATGAGATTGCTGCTGCTACAGTTTATTGTTATTATTAACTTTTATTGGGTGTTATTAGCTGCCAGACACTATGCTAAGCCTCTTTTTACACATTATTTCACTGAATTTTTTGACAACCCTATAAAATCAAATAATGTTAATAGCTTCATTTTACAGTTTCATAAACTAAGGATTAGATTCTAAATATCAGAAGGATAACATAATTAGCCAAATTTGTATAGAGTAAGTAAAGACAAACTTATAGGTAATAATTTGAAGGGCTAGGTTACAACTTGATTGCAAGAGTAGAGAAATATAAAGGAAAATAAAATCCAAGAAGTTGGGAAGCATAGTCATTCAGAAGTTTTTAATTTGAAGACAGAGCACTTTATACCTCTCAGTAGCTTTCAGAGGGCAACATTGTGTTACAACAGGGTAAACTAGCTGGTTTGGGTAAGTATGACTTCAAACCATTAAATATAGATTAAATCATATACAAATCATTTCTTAAGAGTGGATGAAGAGGTATAACATATGCTATAAATACTTCTCTGATTTTTTTTAAATTGAAATGCTATTTATTAAATGTCAACTTGATGTCCAGTACTGGACCTTCAAACTCATTGTTACAGAAATCACTAAGCATTAGGAAAAAGTTTTAATTAATAGTTGTCCCCTATCTAAGCCTGCTACAAATTCAGGTGTTAGAAGTTCTCTTTTCCTGCTGGGTAAAATAAATATGTGTATTTTGTCATCTTGGATGGCAGAAAGGCTTCGGTTATCTGAAAAATTCACATAAATAGAACACATCATCCCTGCTGATGGTGGTATTTTTATGCATGTTGTGTTTCTAGAAATATAAAACTTTGAAAGATAAGGAGAGAATAAACTTGATTTGCAAAAGATTTTGCTTTTACTTTTAAAGCCTCTGTATTCAGATTCGGGTAGCCCAGTCTGTCAATTTGCTATGGTTTGGGACTGGGCCATCACCAGGGTTTATCCCATTATGCTGACTTATGCAGAACTGACCATTTGTAAAGGAGACTTAGGACCATGGTTGACACAATGCATGATTTGAAATGGCCAAATGCAATCCTCAACCCCACTGCTTACTTGGGTCAAAATAGTTGTCCTAAGCCTTGCCCAAAATGGCCATGTGGCACATACCCAAAAGTGAGATTCTGATCAGGGTCACTTCCCAAGAGACCAGTCCTTAGTGGACTTCCTGAATGCTACCTGTGACACCTGATCAGGTCATGGAAGCAGGAGATCCTTGGTTCAGGACATTCAGAAAGAGCCAGGGACTCTGTAAGACTGCTATTAGTACCCATCAACACAGTTGGCCTCCCTGACTTTTGTACCCCTTTATACCTTTTCTAGATTTGTCCATGTTAAATTTTCCAAGGAAACATTGCAAATAAAAACCCTAGGGACTGAATAGGTAAGCGAGGGAAGGGGCTGAGAGTTTGCAGTCTGTTCCCTGAGTGAGAAATAAACAAACAATCTAATGTGGAAAGAGTAAAAGTAGGTTACATGAGACAGACATAAAAAATCACATCCCAAACCACTGTGGTCATTCAAATATATTTGCAACTTTTCACAAGGGCAGTGGTATTAATCCCAATTTCCTGGCCAAATATTCATTAAAGTAACCAAGGACTGAGTATATAAAGCTGCTTCACATCAGCACAGCATGCTACTTTCCTTGCAGCTCTGAACTGTGAGGTACTGTCAAAAAACTCTTCCACACTTTAAAAAGCTATGTTACAAAGGAGATTTGGAATGTATTCTGGGAGAGGATGTGTTTGCTTGAGTTCAATGTGTGCAGAAAAGGCAAGCCTCCACAGGCTTTTACACATTTCCCTCTTCAGCGATGGGTATGCAGACAGCCAATCTCCTGGACTAAGTCTCTGAATGGTAACGTACATTTATAAAGATTATTTTCTTAACTATTTTGAGGCATTTTATAAATAATATGCATGAGTTTGCTGAGGGCATATATATATTTAGTCAACTTTTGCTTGTTTTCTCCTGAGGCTGATCTTGTGTGGTTATTTATGTGGTATGATTTCTGAGGTGTCAGAAAGAGCTCCCTCCTACTTCCTACCCTAGTCACCCAAAAATATCTCTTGGGTTGGCTCACTGCAGAGCCTAAAATTCCCACATTGCTCAAACACTTGATTTAGTCACTGAAAGCAGCTGTTAAAATCCAAATGTTACATTGAGATATTAGGCAGACATTCAAAATTAAAGACTATACAAAACAGAAAATAATATGGAAAAGTTGCTTTTGATTATATATAATGTTAACTTTCAAAGAATGAATGCAAAATGATATGCACAGTCTGGGTTAGGTCCTGTTCTTAAAATGTCATGGAGTCAGATCCAGCATATATGCCCCAGCTCATGAACATGAGCCTGTGGTAAAAGAAACCCAGCATTGTTGGGCAGATTTTGTTCTAATTTATGTTGAATGTGTGCTCTCCACAGTTTCTGATTCTCAGCTCCCACCCTCTTCACAGTGTATCTGACACCTCCCCTTACTGATCTCCGGATGCTCCTTCTTGCTGAGCTCTGGAGGCTCCCAGTGGCCTCTTGGCAATCAGCTTTGGAGGGGCCCAAATCCCTACCCCTTGGAAAACTCACTAAGCCTGACATTTACCTGTAAGCAGCTTTCAGGATAGATCTCACAAATGCCCATCTAATCTCTCTTGGTAGCATATTGTCAAATCATACCCATTTCCTCAAAAGACAGTGGAGGACTCAGCAGACTCCTATATTGCTCTAAAATTGGAGAATGAAATTCTGCAGGCTCAAGTGCAGTGGCTGATAGAAGAAAATTCTGCCCTCCAGGCCCAGATCCCAGAGTTCTAGAAGTCCAAGGAGCCAAGGAGGATGACCTACTCCAAAAGTCCTCAGAGGCCCAGGAGCCCCAGAACCTCCCAGGGCACCTGAATTCCCCAGCAGCCTGGGAGGTCCAAAAGACCCCATAGTTCAAAGAGCCCCAGAAGCCTTCAGAGCTACAGGAGCTTCCACCCTGGGACCCCCCAGCAGCCTGGGAGTTCCAGGAGGCCTCAGCAGCCCCAGAGTTCCTGAAGCCAATGGCACATGAGATCCCAGCAGTATTAGAGGGCCAGGGGCCTGCAGACAGCCAGGATGCCATGTCAGCCCATAAGCCCAAGAATTCAGAAGCTCAGGATCCCCTAAACGTTGAGAAGCCCCAGGAGGCACTAGAATGCCAGGAGACTGCAGCACAGCTAGAGTTCCTTGAGCTTCCACTTCCCCAGGAGCCTCTGGAGCCTTCAAATGCCCAGGAATTCTTAGAACTCTCAGCAGTTCAGTAGTCCCTGGAGGGTCTAATAGTTGTGGAGACATTAGCAGCTTCAGTATTTCCACAGGCCCCTACTGGGTTCGAAGCTGCAGCTTTCCCCCTAGAACACTATGTAACCTTCAATGGAGATTCTCAGAAGCTTTCTGAGTTCCTTGTTCAACTGAATAGTAGTTACATGAGAGTCAGAGGGCACCTGTATCCCACTGAAGCAGCCCTGTTGAACTTTGTTGGCAACTGCCTCTCAGGTAAGGCAGGATGTTGGTTCCAGCCCTTACTGGATATCCAAAGCCCCTTATCAGAGCAATTTGAAAGTTTCATACATATGCTTCAGGCTACTTTTAATAATCCAGAAAAGTTTTGATAATCCATGGAAGATGCCAACCACTGGATCTGTCAACTCTGCCAAGGGGAGTGTCATGTAACAACCCACTTCCACCTTGTTGCTCAAGAGCTGAACTGGGATGAAAGCACTCTCTGCATCCAATTTCAAGAAGGGCTTGCCAGTTCTATACGAGATGAACTGTCTCACACAAGGCCAGCTACCAAACTATCTGATCTCCTCATGCAGTGCATCATCCTAGAAGAGAAGCCTGATCCCAATCCATTAGGGAAAAGCTCCTCTGAAGAGGAAGATGGGACTGAGAGTCCACCAGCTGAAAACCATCTTATGCAGGCTGCAATCAACTGCCCACACCTCAGTGAAGCTGAATGGGCCTGTCGGTGCAAAGGCCACTTATGCCTCTACTGTAGTTATCCTGGTCATTTTGCCAGAGATTGTCCTGTCAAGCCTCATCAAGCCCTGAAGGCAGGAAACATCGAGGCCTGCCAGTAAGGGGGACCCCAGGTGGGCCAGTCTACAAATATGCATTCCCCTCTCTTCCAATATCCATGTCTCATACACTATGGCTTACTGTTGAAATCCGACTGGAAAGATGATGGTTCTTTGAGCAAGCAATGGTAGATTTGGGTTCCTACAGAAACAGCATAGATCATACTGTGGTTCTTCAAGAGAAGATGCCTATCCACAATAATATCTTCCCTCTGATGCTGGAAACTGTTGATGGCCAACCACTTATTAATGAGCCCATAACCACGGAAACACCACCTGTCAAAGTTAAAATTGGAAACCATGTTGAAGAACTCCAGTTTGACATTATTCATACACCACGCTACCCTATGATTCTTGGAATCCATTGGTTTGAGATACATGACCCAAATATAGAATGGAGTACCCTCTCTGTGTTCTTTCCATCATATTATTGTCACCACAATTGCTGCAGGCACAGATGGAATAGAAGAAATTGTGATGAAATAATTGCTGGATAGATCCTACATCCTACAGACTGCTCCTGGGAACCTGTCTTCTGTTATCTCAACAGTCATAAGCATTTGCTGCTCCTTGAGTCTTCTACTGAACTTCTTGCTATGAACTAAGGCAACCCGTACAGAGACTCTGCCTCTTGGATGATGGAATAAACCTGATATGACTTTGAGCTTCTTTTTTTTTTTCAGTAATTCTGCATGACTCTCTCTCAGAACCCTGCATTCTGTGGGATTGTCTTAACTACAATTTATATTAACAATATGCATGAGACTAGATATTAGAAACTAACAATGAAAAAGTGTAGCTGTTGAACTGACTTGATTTTTTAATCAATATTTTCTATATCACAAAAATAGCAACATATTTTACATAAAGAAAATAAGTTTATAAGTAATATTTAAAAAAATAAACATTAGCAATTTCTACTTTTCTTTGAATTACTTATTTTCTTAGCAAAAGGAAGAGATAACAGAGTAGTAAATTGGTAGGGAGAGAGGAAATTGGCAAAGGTTCAAAGTTTAGGTAGGCTCCTAAACATTCCAGGCATAGTGATAGGTCAGCAGATGATGGAGAAATGATGTAGAAGGTAACATAGAGAGAGTAGGGAATGGTTAGGGATAAAAATGAGTGAGGCATAGAGGGATTAAGGGAAAGGTAGAGGTAATATTGAGAAGAGGGTTTGGGGGAGATTGGGAGGAGTTTGAAGAGGGTTTACAGGAGGGTTGGGATGCTGAAGAGAAGGGTAAGAAGGGGAAATTTCTACACAAATAAAAAGGGCACCTACAAAGACACTGAACGGCTTTGAAGGCAAACATCTTGGATTTCACAAGTTAACCAAAGAAGTGCACTGGAGCAGGTAATGAGACCTTTTCAGCAACCCAGCCCTTTCAGTTAGGTAACAAGTTCTTTTTCCCTGCAGCAGGCAAATTTTTCTCAGAACTAAAGATTAATCTGCTTTTCCTAATGCACAGAAGGGTGGTAGGAATCAGATTTTAACACATGAAGAGTGTTAGTGGCCAACTGTACCTTTCCTACACATACCGGTTACCCTACACTGCTTAAGCATGATGCCTGCATGACACACATGGAAAGTCAAGCCAGGGAAAGGAATTTATGCCTTTGCATGCCTGAGAGGGACTACTGTCTTGACTTATACACACACACACACACACACACATACACACACACACACACACACACACACATATATATATATATATATATATATATATATATACCACACACACACACACACCACCCAGGGTGCAGAGGATGGAGGAGGTAGAATCTCCAAGTGAGATCTGAGGAATGGCCTAAGCAGACCCTAATGCTTTTTCTCTGTGTTTTCAAATTTCCCTTGGGAGCCTCTCTCATTGAGGCTGCTAGAAGAGGACTCTTTCCCTTATTTAGACAAATTTAGACAAATGATCAAATAACCATAGAAGGTAATAGCGGAGGGGCTTACCATTCACTGAGCCACTAATATGTTCAACTACAATGTCAGGCATTTCACACACATTAATCATCTCATTACTCCTCAGAAGAATCTCATTATTCATTACTCCTCAGAACAATCTGGTGTAGTAGTTTGCTCCTGTTTTAGCAATGAGCAAACAGAGCAAGCAAGGCTAATTCACTTGCCCAAAGCCATACAGCTAGTAAGTGATGAAGACCTGTTTGGCCTCCAAAATCTATCATTTCCCTTACAGCAACCTCCCTAATGCAGTGTGGTGAAAGCTAAACAAAATTGTGGCAGCAGGGAACTAAGTGGGACTCTTGTTTTCCCCTAAAAATGAGGGGAAAATTCAAAACAAAAACTTCTAAAGAGTTTGGCTAATAGTTCCATTTCCTATATTTGAGTAGTACTTCCATTTCCCTAGTTCCCTTATTCTTCTGCTAACCCTGTCATCACCCAAAAAACTTCCTTTTTCATTTCTTGGAAATTTTTCCTCTGTGTGCCAAATGGCTCAGACTTCTTTCAGATTCCAAGGTGTTTTTCATGAGAGTTGGGGGTTCAGAACAGGTATCTACAGGACCTGTACATTATGTAGCAGCACCACCCCTTGGATTGTCTGCCCAGCCACTTTTGAAACCCATGCAAATCCTCTGCAGCATTAAATCCCACCTCTTTTAGTCCTCATTGGCCTTCCCTTCCTTTCCTGAACATTCAAATGTACTTTGGCTCTATAATTACTTTGTGGTATGTGAGGTATATTTCCCTAGGTGCATGTCCTATATTCCCCCTATTCCACCCACACACATACATACTTAGCTTGGGCGAAGGAATAGAACAATCTACATCTCTACCCTGGACAGTTAAATGTAACACAGTGTCTTGTACATAAAGGGTTTGAAACAGTGACTGTTTCTAGAACATTTAATTATCAGGGAAAGGGGCTTCTTTGTATACTATAGGCTCTTCTTGCATTTTCTCCTACTCAGTTGCTCATCTTCACTACTAAAACCAAACACTATTTGTCAATGTGGAATTCAAGATAAAAAAAAACTTTAAGCAACCACAAAGAAAAAAATGTTTCTTATTGGTCAAATTATCCTAGACCTAGGAAGATCAACTGTGTTTGGTTCCCCTGGGACTGAGAGGAGCCATGGGACCTAGGGTTTTCTGTATTAAAACTGAAGCAGTGTTAGGCAAACTGAGATGGTTGGTCAACCTACCTGGACCCTTCATTTTTCTATCTGGCTACAGTAGCCTATTTAATTAGAGCACAATTCTTTATTTCACAATCAGGAAGAATTATCTAATGATAGAATCACAGATGTTTTATGTTGAAACAGAATAAGCCCTCATCTTAATTTTACAGATTAAGAAGCTGAGGACCAGAGAAGGGAAAGTTACTTAACATAGTTTTGTGTATTCCTGCCTGTTGTTTTTAATTCCAGTGCTTTCTTTTCAACATGATCCACCAGTCGAACCCAACAGTTAAAAATCAAATCCGTGTCTACCATTCTGTTAGATACTGTAGACAGTGTTTAAAGTATAACATAAAAGGTTTAGATGTGGTCAAGAACAAAAAAATTAGCAGGCATTACACAGCTAGCATAGATAGCCAAATGCTAAGTTCTGTGATGATAACAAATATATTAAACTGAAACATACCAGATGAGACTAATAACAGTTTCCATGTAATAAGCACATGCTTTTTGCCATATATTGTGCTGGGTCACTTGGTCTTTTCAACTGTCTGCAATGTAGATACTGTTAGCCCCATTATACAAATCAAATGATTGGAGTTCACTGGAGTGAGGTTACTTGCCAGAAGTCATACTGCTAGGAATTGGTGGATTCTGAAAACAAACTCTGATCTGTCTCATTCCAAAGCTGGAGTTTCATGCAATCTACCACACTGCTTCTCAGTATGAATGACCTTTACTCTATTAACCACCTTAATAATATTGATTCACTAGACATGAGTACTAGCACCCTAGAAAAAGATTTTAATTTGTTAAATCATTCATTAATTTACTCATTCAACAAGCATAATGGAATACCTTCTATGCATCCGACACAAGCAGGAGGGAAAAGAGAGACAGAAAGGAAAAAAAATGTAACTAAAGCATGACATTGTTTTTCCTCTGACCCCAATTTAACAGGGGAAGCTGTTGTATAGTGCAGCACTCTGATGTACAAAAGAGAGCACTAATTCTGCTTGAACTGAAGTGGTGCATTTTGAGCTGATTCCTGGGGAAACCTCATTGGAAGCAAGAGGAAGGGCAGAGCTTCCTAAGTTGAGTGCAGTGCAAAGGAAAAATCAAGCTGTAGGGAAAAAGAAAGGTGTCTCCAGAAATGATAGTTCTATGACACTGGACAGTAAAAATGTGTGTGTGTGTGTGTGTGTGTGTGTGTATGTGTGTGTGTGTAGGGTGGAGGTGGGGAGATGAAGCTTTAGGTTAAAGACCTTATCTATCTATTAATAGCTAAGGAGTTCCAATTTATCCCATGAGTAATTTAGACTAAGACATTTGTTTTTCTTTCTTTTCTCTGTTTTAAATTTGATTGTATTTTTCTCTCCTGCTATGAAATACTGCACACTTATTTCAACAAATTCATATGTATCAGGAGTTTATAACATAAAAATTCAAGGTCGGCCACTTTCTCTTTCCCCATCTCACAAACTCAGAGGTTTTTAAGTAGGAAAGAAACATGATTAGTTTGTACTTTAATACTTTTATAAGAATATAGAAAATTATAAGAAAGTAAGTGATAACCTGTGCCTATTCTTTTTATCTTCTTAGACTTTACATAGATGAGTTCAAACCATCAAAAGCAAAATATTAAAAGTAAATTAAGCTCAACTCTCATCAAGTATTTATTTTAAGGGCTTACTGTGAGCAAGGCTCTGACATACACATAAACATATACAAGACAACAACCCTACCATCAAAAATTTTACAATCTAATAATGAATGAAATACCATGAATAATAAAAAACTAGCTTTTCATTTGGACCTCATAAGTTTAAAACATTAAAGAGTCTCTAAATGAAATTTTAAAAAGTTCTCTAGGAGGAGGCAAGATGGCATTGTAGAGGCGACTCAGGATTGCAGCTCTCAGTGAAGGCGCTGAGGGTGAGTCCTAGTCGCATTCTCGGATGTTCCTCTTATGCCCACAGAGCGTTGAAAGTCCCAGGTGTGGGAGAGACACTGGACGCTAGCGCACCCGGCTAATGCAGCCGGCTCCCGCTGCCTCTTTGGCCGGTGCCGCGGCGGGACCCGGCGCGGAACTCACTGGTCTGGGTGCCCTGTAAAACCGGCAATCTGAGATTTGGAAGGGCAGATTGGCATGTTCATCTGATTGAATGGGACTTGGACAATGAGCCAGGCCAGGAGTTTCCTGGGAAGTGTGATCTGAGCCGGGGTAGTGGGCAGCGGCACAGGAGATCGCACGGATCCCAGTGCCCTATCGGCAGGCTACTGGGGTGCCAGTGAGAGAGTCGACCTTTCAGCTTGGGGAAAGTGAGAGAGAGAGAGAGAGAGAGAGAGGACGGACTCTGAGGCAGGGAGCTGGGTGATCGGGCTCGGCAGGTCCCATGATCACGGGGACAAGCAGGGCGGCGACTGGAGGTGCTTGGGGCTGAGAATTTTGCTGCCAGCATCTAGGACGGTGCAGCCCGGTGAGGGAGGGGGGTCCACCATTGCTGACGCAGTCCACCCCCACTGAAGTACCGCCCAGGACTGACACAGCCTGCCGTTGACGAGGCAACCTGCCATAACAGAGAGACTCCGAGCTCCACAGCAGAAGGGAGCCCAGCAGCAACAGGGCGGACACGCGCTAGCAGGTCAGAGCCCGGGCAGGCAAATAGTGAAAAGACTGCCGCATAGTGGGGCAGGACAGTGAAACAGATACTCATAAAGAAAGCCCCAACTCCCTGAGACAGAGCATCTAAGGGGAAAAACAAAAAGGGTGGTGTTTTATGAGTTCTATTGCAGCAGACATAAACAACCTCCCAACAACCCTGAATGAACAACGGAGCTCACAGCTCAGCACTGGAGCTCCTATAAAGCACAGACTGTCTCCTCAAGCAGCTCGCTGACCCATGTATATCCAAGAGTCACCCCAGAAAAGGACTAATCAGACGGACATTTGGCTGGCATTATTCTGGAACAAGGACAGCAGAAGAAGAAACTGGTATCATCCCTCACTGTTCCGCAGCTGCTGCAGGTACACACCAGACAAGCAGGGCCAGGAGTGGACTTCAGCACTCATACAGCAGAGGGGATAGACCACTAGAGGGAAAACTAAGCAACAGAAATACTTCATCATCAACAATCTCAGCGTCCACACAGAGACCCAATTGAAAAATCAGCAACTACTAAGATGACAGGCGGATAAATCCATAAAGATGGGAAGAAACCAGCACAAAAGGAGGAAAGCACCCGAAACCAAAACAACTCAACTGCAAAAAAGGACCAAAACTCCTCACCAGAAAGAAAACAAAGATGGACAGAGAATGAATGTGATGAAATGACGGAATCAGACTTCAGAAAGTGGATAATGAGAAACTTCAGTGAGCTAAAGGAACATGTACTAAACCAGTGCAAAGAAACTAAGAACCTTGAAAAAAGATTTGAAAAAAGATTCGAGGAATTGATAACAAGAATGGACAACTTAGAAAGGAATATGAATGAATTGAAGGAGCTGAAAAACACAACATGAGAACTTCATGAAGCATGCAAAAGCTTCAACTGCCGAATTGACCAAGCAGAAGAAAGAATATCAGAAGTTGAAAATCAACTCAATGAAATAAAAGGAGAAACCAAGATTAAAGAAAAAAGTACAAAAAGGAATGAACAAAATCTCCAAGAAATGTGGGACTATGTGAAGAGACCCAACCTACGTTTGATAGGTGTACCAGAATGTGACGAAGAGAATGAATCCAAGCTGGAAAACACTCTTCAGGATATTATCCAGGAAAATTTCCCCAACCTAGCAAGACAGGCCAATACTCAACTCCAGGAAATACACCGAACACCACAAAGATAATCCGCAAGAAGAGCAACCCCAAGGCACATAATCGTCAGATTCACCAGCGTTGAAATGAAGGAAAAAATATTAAGGACAGCCAGAGAGAAAGATCAGGTCACCCACAAAGGGAAGCCCATCAGACTCACAGCAGAACTCTTGGCAGAGACTCTACAAGCCAGAAGAGAGTGGGGGCCAATATTCAACATCCTTAAAGAAAAGAGCTTTCAACCCAGAATTTCATATCCAGCCAAACTGAGTTTCATAAGTGAAGGAAAAATAAAACCCTTCACGAACAAGCAAGTACTCAGAGATTTTGTCACCACTAGGCCTGCTTTACAAGAGCTCCTGAAAGAGGCACTACACATAGAAAGAAACAACCAGTTCCAGCCATCCTAAAAGCATACCAATGCTAAAGACCATCAACAAAATGAAGAATGTACATGAACCAACGGGCAAAACAGCCAGCTAGCATCAAAATGGCAGTATAAAATTCACACATAACAATATTAACCCTGAATGTAAATGGGCTAAATGCTCCAATCAAAAGACACAGACTGGCAAATTGGATAAAAAACCAAAACCCATCAGTGTGCTGTATCCAGGAAACCCACCTCACACGCAAAGATACACAAAGGCTCAAAATAAAAGGATGGAGGAAGATTTACCAAGCAAATGGAGAGCAAAAAAAAGCAGGAGTTGCAATTCTCATCTCTGATAAAATAGACTTTAAAGCAACAAAGATCAAAAGGGACAAAGAAGGTCATTACATAATGGTAAAAAAATCGATACAACAAGAACAGCTAACAATTCTAAATATATATGGACCCAATGTAGGAGCACCCAGATATATAAGGCAAGTTCTTAATGACTTACAAAGGGACTTAGACTCCCACACAATAATAGTGGGAGACTTTAACACTACACTGTCAATAGCAGACAGAACAACCAGACAGAAAATTAACAAGGATATCCAGGACTTGAACTCAGACCTGGAACAAGCAAACCTGATAGACCTTTACAAAACTCTCCACCCCAAATCCACAGAATATACATTCTTCTCAGCACCACATCACACCTACTCCAAAATTGACCACATAATTGGAAGTAAAGCACTCCTCAGCAAATGCAAAACAAGTGAAATCATAACAAACAGTCTCTCAGACCATAGTGCAATCAACTTGGAACTCAGAATTCAGAAAATAACTCAGAACCACACAGCTTCATGGAAACTGAACAACTGGCTCTTGAATGTTGATTGGATAAACAATGAAATGAAGGCAAAAATGAAGTTCTTTGAAACCAACGAGAATGAAGACACAATGTACCAGAATCTCTGGGACACATTTAAAGCAGTCTGTAGAGGAAAATATATAGCAATAAGTGCCCACATGAGAAGAGTGGAGAGATCCAAAATTGACACCCTATCGTCAAAATTGAAAGAGCTAGAGGAGAAAGATCAAAAAACTCAAAACCTAGCCAAAGACAAGAAATAACTAAGATCAGAGCAGAACTGAAGGAGATAGAGACAAGAAAAACCCTTCAAAAAATCAATAAACCTAAGAGCTGGTTTTTTGAAAAGATCTACAAAATAGACAGACCACTAGCCAGACTGATAAAAAAGAAAAGAGAGAACAACCAAATAGATGCAATAAAAAACGATAAAGGGGAAATCACCACAGATTCCACAGAAATTAAAACCATCATCAGAGAATACTACAAACAACTCTATGCACACAAACTAGTAAATCAGGAAGAAATGGATAAATTCCTGGACGCCTGTGTCCTCCCAAACCTAAACCAGGAGGAAGCCGAAACTATGAATAGACCAATAACAAGGTCTGAAGTTGAGGCAGCAATTAAGAGCCTACCACACAATAAAAGCCCAGGTCCAGATGGGTTCAGAGCTGAATTCTACCACACACACAAAGAGGATCTGGTACCATTCCTTCTGAAACTATTCCAAATAATCCAAAAAGAGCGAACCGTTTCCAAATCATTTTATGAGACCAACATCATCCTGATACCAAAACCTGGCAGAGACTCAACAAGAAAAGAAAACTTCAGGCCAATATCCATGATGAACATAGATGCAAAATCTTCAATAAAATGCTGGCAAATCGATTGCAACAGCACATTAAAAAACTTATTTATCATGATCAAGTAGGATTCATCCCGGGGATGCAAGGCTGGTTCAACATATGCAAGTCTATAAATGTAATTCACCACATAAACAGAAGCAAAAACAAAAACCACATGATTTTCTCAATTGATGCAGAGAAGGCATTTGACAAAATTCAACATCCCTTTATGCTAAAAACCCTCAATAAACTTGATATTGATGGAACATATCTCAAAGTAATAAAAGCTATTTACGACAAACCAACAGCCAATATCATACTTAATGGGCAAAAACTGGAAGCATTCCCTTTGAAATCCGGCACTAGACAAGGATGCCCTCTCTCACCACTCCTATTCAACATAGTACTGGAAGTTCTAGCCAGAGCAATCAGGCAAAAAAAAGAAATAAAGTGTATTCAACTAGGAAAGGTGGAAGCCAAATTGTCTCTATTTGCAGATGACATGATAGTATACCTAGAAGACCCAATCACCTCAACCCAAAAGCTCCTATGACTGATAAGCAACTTCACCAAAGTCTCAGGATATAAAATCAATGTTCAAAAATCACAAGCATTCCTACACACCAATAACAGACTTAAAGAGAACCAAAT
The DNA here is from genome assembly GCA_031835075.1 of Saguinus oedipus. Taxonomy (NCBI): domain Eukaryota; kingdom Metazoa; phylum Chordata; class Mammalia; order Primates; family Cebidae; genus Saguinus; species Saguinus oedipus. The sequence goes on along the minus strand of CM063191.1, from coordinate 75,282,496 downwards.
TAAGAACGAACTGCCATTCACAATTGCTACAAAGAAAATAAAATACCTAGGAATACAACTCACAAGGAACGTAAGGGACCTCTTTAAGGAAAACTAGAAACAACTGCTAAACGAAATAAGAGAGGACACAAACAGATGGAGAAACCTTCCATGTTCGTGGTTAGGAAGAATCAATATTGTGAAAATGGCTATACTGCCCAAAGTATTTTACACATTCAATGCTATCCGCATCAAATTACCATTGAATTTCTTCACAGAACTGGAAAAAACCACCATGAATTTCATATGGAATCAAAAAAGAGCCCGCATAGCCAAGTCAATTCTAAGCAAAAAGAACACAGGGGAGGCATCACACTACCAGACTTCAAACTATACTACAAGGCTACAGTAATCAAAACAGCATGGTACTGGTACCAAAACAGAGATGTAGACCAATGGAACAGAACAGAAGCATCGGAGGCAACACAACATATGTACAACCATGTTATCTTTGATAAACCAGACAAAAACAGGCAATGGGGAAAAGATTCCCTATTTAACAAATGGTGTTGGGAAAACTGGCTAGCCATGTGCAGAAGGCAGAAACTGGACCCCTTTCTGACACCTTACACTATAATTAACTCCAGATGGATTAAAGAGTTAAACATAAGACCTGGCACCATAAAAACCCTAGAAGAAAATCTAGGCAAAACCATTCAGGACATAGGAGTAGGCAAGGACTTCATGAACAAAACACCAAAACCATTGGCAACAAAAGCCAAAATAGACAAATGGGACCTAATCAAACTCCACAGCTTCTGCACGGCAAAAGAAACAGTCACTAGAGTGAATCGGCAACCATCAGAATGGGAAAAAATCTTTGCAGTTTACACATCTGACAAAGGGCTGATATCCAGAATTTACAAAGAACTCAAACAGATTTACAGGAAAAAAACAAACAAGCCCATTCAAAAATGGGCAAAGGATATGAACAGAAACTTTACAAAAGAAGACATATATGAGGCCAACAAACATATGAAAAAGTGCTCATCATCATTGGTCATTAGAGAGATGCAAATCAAAACCACACTGAGATATCATCTAACACCAGTTAGAATGGCTATCATTAAAAAATCTGGAGACAGCAGATGCTGGAGAGGATGTGGAGAAATAGGAACACTCTTACACTGTTGGTGGGAATGTAAATTACTTCAACCATTGTGGAAGACAGTGTGACGATTCCTCAGGGACCTAGAAATAGAAATTCCATTTGACCCAGCAATCCCATTACTGGGTATCTATCCAAAAGGCTATAAATCCTTCTACTATAAGGACACATGCACACGAATGTTCATTGCAGCACTGTTTACGATAGCAAAGACCTGGAACCAACCCAAATGCCCATCGATGATAGACTGGACTGGGAAAATGTGGCACATATACGCCATGAAATTTTATGCAGCAATCAAAAATGATGAGTTTGTGTCCTTTGTAAGGACATGGATGAATCTGGAGAACATCATTCTCAGCAAACTGACACAAGAACAGTAAAAGAAATACTGCATATACTCACTCATAGGTGGGTGAGAAAAATGAGAACACATGGACACAGAGAGGCGGTCTACTATACACTGGGGACTCTTGGGGGAAATGGGGGAGGAACAGCGGGGGGGGCTAGGGGGGATAGCCTGGGGATGAATACCAAGTGTGGGTGAAGGGGAGGAAGGCAGCAAAACACACTACCATGTGTGTACCTATGCAACTGTCTTGCACGTTCTGCACATGTACCCCAAACCTATAATGCAAAAAAAATTTTAAAAAAAAAGAAAAAACTGGTAGAGGCAATATGGCGTCATAGAGGTGACTCAGGATTGCAGCTCTCAGTGAAGGCACAGAGGGTGAGTCCTAGCCTCATTCTCGGATGTTCCTTTTATGCCCACAGAGCGTTGAAAGTCCGAGGTGTGGGAGAGACACGGGACACTAGCAGCCGGCTAACGCACCCGGCCCCGGCCGCCTCTTCGGCCGTCGCCGCAGCGGGACCTGGCACGGAACTCACTGGTCTGGGTGCCCTGTTAAACCGGCAATCTGAGATTTGGAAGGGCAGATTGGCATGTCCATCTGATTGAACGGGACTTGGACAATGTGCCAGACCAGGAGTTTCCTGGGAAGCGTGATCTGAGCCAGGGTAGTGGGCAGCGGCACGGGAGATCGCACGGATCCCAGTGCCCTATCGGCAGGCTCCTGGGGCGCCAGTGAGAGAGTCAACCTTTCAGCTTGGGGAGAGGAAGAGAGAGGGAGAGAGGACGGACTCTGAGGCAGAGAGCTGGGTGATCGGGCTCGGCAGGTCCCATGCTCACGGGGACAAGCAGGGTGGCGACTGGAGGTGCTTGGGACTGAGAGTTTTGTTGCCGGAATTTAGGATGGTGCAGCCCGGTCAGGGAGGGGCGTCCACCATTGCTGACGAAGTGCACCCCCTCTTAAGTACCGCCCAGGACTGACTCAGCCTGCCATTGCCGAGGCAACCTGCCATAACAGAGAGACTCCACCAGGCAGCAACTGGGCGGACCCACGCTAGCAGGTCAGAGCCCCGGCAGGCAAATAGTGAATAGACTGCCACCTAGTGGGGCAGGACAGTGCAACAGATACTCATAAAGAAAGCCCCAACTCCCTGAGACAGAGCATCTAAGGGTGGAAAAAAAAAAGAGTGGTGATTTATGAGTTCTATTGCAGCAGACATAAAAAACCTCCCAACAACCCTGAATGAACAACGGAGCTCACAGCTCAGCACTGGAGCTCCTATAAAGCACAGACTGTCTCCTCAAGCAGATCCCTGACCCCTGTATATCCAAGGAGTCACCCCAGAAAAGGACTAATCAGACTGACATTTGGCTGGCATCATTCTGGAACAAGGGTAGCAGAAGAAGAAACTGGTATCATCCCTCACTGTTCTGCAGCTGCTGCAGGTATACCCCAGACAAGCAGGGCCTGGAGTGGACCTCAGCACTCATACAGCAGAGAGGATAGATCATTAGAGGGAAAACTAAGTAAGAGAAATACTTCATCATCAACAATCTCAGTGTCCACACAGAGACCCAACTGAAAAATCAGCCACTACTAAGACGACAGGCGGATAAATCCATAAAGATGGGAAGAAACCAGCGCAAAAAGGAGGAAAGCACCCGAAACCAAAAAACCTCACCTCCCAAAAAGGATGAAAACTCCTCCCCAGCAAGGGAATAAAGCTGGACCAAGAATGAAAGTGACAAAATGACGGAATCAGACTTCAGAAAGTGGATAATGAGAAACTTCAGTGAGCTAAAGGAACATGTTCTAAACCAGTGCAAAGAAACTAAGAACCTTGAAAAAAGATTTGAAAAAAGATTGGAGGAACTGATAACGAGAATGGACAACTTAGAGAGGAATATGAATGAATTGAAGGAGCTGAAAAACACAACACGAGAACTTCGCGAAGCATGCACAAGTTTCAACAGCCGAATTGACCAAGCAGAAGAAAGAATATCAGAAGTTGAAGATCAACTCAATGAAATAAAATGAGAAACCATGATTAAAGAAAAAAGCACAAAAAGGAATGAACAAAATCTCCAAGAAATGTGGGACTATGTGAAGAGACCCAACCTACGTTTGATAGGTGTACCAGAATGTGACAAAGAGAATGAATCCAAGCTGGAAAACACTCTTCAGGATATTATCCAGGAAAATTTCCCCAACCTAGCAAGACAGGTCAATACTCAACTCCAGGAAACACAGAGAACACCACAAAGATACTCTGCAAGAAGAGCAACCCCAAGGCACATAATCGTCAGATTCACCAGGGTTGAAATTAAGGAGAAAATACTAAGGGCAGCCAGAGAGAAAGGTCAGGTCACCCACAAAGGGAAGCCCATCAGACTCACAGCAGATCTCTCGGCAGAGACTCTACAAGCCAGAAGAGAGTGGGGGCCAATATTCAACAGCCTTAAAGAAAAGAGCTTTCAACCCAGAATTTCATATCCAGCCAAACTGAGCTTCAGGAGTGAAAAAAAAATAAAATGTTCACGAACAAGCAAGTACTCAGAGATTTTGTCACCATTACGCCTGCTTTACAAGAGCTCCTGAAAGAGGCACTACACATAGAAAGAAACAACCAGTTCCAGCCATCCTAAAAGCATACCGAATGCTAAAGACCATCAACAAAATGAAGAATGTACATGAACCAATGGGTAAAACAGCCAGCTAGCATCAAAATGGCAGTATCAAATTCACACATAACAATATTAACCCTGAATATAAATGGGCTAAATGCACCAATCAAAAGACACAGACTGGCAAATTGGATAAAAAACCAAAACCCATCAGTGTGCTGTATCCAGGAAACCCACCTCACATGCAAGGATACACAAAGGCTCAAAATAAAGGGATGGAGGAAGATTTACCAAGCAAATGGAGAGCAAAAAAAAGCAGGAGTTGCAATTCTCATCTCTGATAAAATAGACTTTAAAGTAACAAAGATCAAAAGGGACAAAGAAGGTCATTACATAATGGTAAAAGAATCGATACAACAAGAAGAGATAACGATTCTAAATATATATGGACCCAATGTAGGAGCACCCAGATATATAAGGCAAGTTCTTAATGACTTACAAAGGGACTTAGACTCCCACACAATAATAGTGGGAGACTTTAACACTCCACTGTCAATAGCAGACAGATCAGCCAGACAGAAAATTAACAAGGATATCCAGGACTTGAACTCAGACCTGGAACAAGCAAACCTGATAGACATTTACAGAACTCTCCACCCCAAATCCACAGAATATACATTCTTCTCAGCACCACATCACACCTACTCCAAAATTGACCACATAATTGGAAGTAAAGCACTCCTCAGCAAATGCAAAACAACTGAAATCATAACAAACCGTCTCTCAGACCATAGTGCAATCAAGTTGGAACTCAGAATTCAGAAAATAACTCAGAACCACACAGCTTCATGGAAACTGAACAACTGGCTCTTGAATGTTGATTGGATAAACAATGAAATGAAGGCAGAAATAAAGAAGTTCTTTGAAACCAAGGAGAATGAAGACACAACATACCAGAATCTCTGGGACACATTTAAAGCAGTTTGTAGAGAAAATATATATAGCAATAAGTGCCCACATGAGAAGAGTGGAGAGATCCAAAATTGACACCCTATCGTCAAAATTGAAAGAGCTAGAGGAGCAAGATCAAAAAAGCTCAAAACCTAGCCGAAGACAAGAAATAACTAAGATGAGAGCAGAACTGAAGGAGATAGAGACAAGAAAAACCCTTCAAAAAATCAATAAATCTAAGAGTTGGTTTTTCAAAAAGATCAACAAAATAGACAGACAACTAGCCAGACGGATAAAAAGGAAGAGAGAGAACAACAAAATAGATGCAATAAAAAACGATAAAGGGGAAATCACCACAGATTCCACAGAAATTCAAACCATCATCAGAGAATACTACAAACAACTCGATGCACACAAACTAGTAAATCAGGAAGAAATGGATAAATTCCTGGACGCCTGTGTCCTCCCAAGCCTAAACCAGGAGGAAGCCGAAACTATGAATAGACCAATAACAAGGTCTGAAGTTGAGGCAGCAATTAAGAGCCTACCACACAAAAAAAGCCCAGGTCCAGATGGCTTCACAGCTGAATTCTACCAGACACACAAAGAGGATCTGGTACCATTCCTTCTGAAACTATTCCAAATAATCCAAAAAGAGGGAACCCTTCCCAAATCATTTTATGAGACCAACATCATCCTGATACCAAAACCTGGCAGAGACTCAACAAGAAAAGAAAACTTCAGGCCAATATCCATGATGAACATAGATGCAAAAATCTTCAATAAAATGCTGGCAAATCGATTGCAACAGCACATTAAAAAACTTATCCATCATGATCAAGTAGGATTCATCCCGGGGATGCAAGGCTGGTTCAACATACACAAGTCTATAAATGCAATTCACCACATAAACAGAAGCAAAAACAAAAACCACATGATTATCTCAATTGACGCAGAGAAGGCATTTGACAAAATTCAACAGCCCTTTATGCTAAAAACCCTCAATAAACTTGATATTGATGAAACACATCTCAAAGTAATAAAAGCTATTTATGACAAACCAACAGCCAATATCATACTTAATGGGCAAAAACTGGAAGCATTCCCTTTGAAATCCGGCACTAGACAAGGATGCCCTCTCTCACCACTTCTATTCAACATAGTACTGGAAGTTCTAGCCAGAGCAATCAGGCAAGAAAAAGAAATAAAGCATATTCAAAAGGAAAGGTGGAAGCCAAATTGTCTCTATTTGCAGATGACATGATAGTATACCTAGAAGACCCCATCACCTCAGCCCAAAAGCTCCTGCAACTGATAAGCAACTTCAGCAAAGTTTCAGGATATAAAATCAATGTTCAAAAATCACAAGCATTCCTATACACCAATAACAGACTCAAAGAGAACCAAATCAAGAAAGAACTGCCATTCACAATTGCTACAAAGAAAATAAAATACCTAGGAATACAACTCACTAGGTATGTAAGGGACCTCTTTAAGGAAAACTACAAACAACTGCTCAATGAAATAAGAGAGGACACAAACAGACTGATAAACATTCCATGTTCGTGGTTAGGAAGAATCAATATCGTGAAAATGGCTATACTGCCCAAAGTGATTTACACAATCAATGCTATCCCCATCAAACTACCATTGAATTTCTTCACAGAACTGGAAAAAACCACCATGAATTTCATATGGAGCCAAAAAAGAGCCCGCATAGCCAAGTCAATTCTAAGCAAAAAGAACACAGCGGGATTCATCACGCTACCAGACTTCAAACTATACTACAAGGCTACAGTAATCAAAACAGCATGGTACTGGTACCAAAACAGAGATATAGACCAATGGAACAGTACAGAGGCATCGGAGGCAACACAACACATCTACAACCATATTATCTTTGATAAACCAGACAAAAACAGGCAATGGGGAAAGGATTCCCTGTTTAATAAATGGTGTTGGGAAAACTGGCTAGCCATGTGCAGAAAGCAGAAACTCGACCCCTTCCTGACACCTTACACTAAAATTAACTCCAGATGGATTAAAGACTTAAACGTAAGACCTGACAGCATAAAAACCCTAGAAGAAAATCTAGGCAAAACCATTCAGGACATAGGAGTAGGCAAGGACTTCATGAACAAAACACCAAAACCATTGGCAACAAAAGCCAAAATAGACAAATGGGACCTAATCAAACTCCACAGCTTCTGCATGGCAAAAGAAACAGTCACTAGAGTGAATTGGCAACCATCAGAATGGGAAAAAATCTTTGCAGTTTACACATCTGACAAAGGGCTGATATCCAGAATTTCCAAAGAACTCAAACAGATTTACAGGAAAAAAACAAACAAGCCCATTCAAAAATGGGCAAAGGATATGAACAGACACTTTACAAAAACAGACATACATGAGGCCAACAAACATATGAAAAAGTGCTCATCGTCATTGGTCATTAGAGAGATGCAAATCAAAACCACATTGAGATACCATCTCACACCAGTTAGAATGGCGATCATTAAAAAATCTGGAGACAGCAGATGCTGGAGAGGATGTGGAGAAATAGGAACACTCTTACACTGTTTGTGGGAGTGTAAATTAGTTCAACCATTGTGGAAGACAGTGTGGCGATTCCTCAGGGACATAGAAATAGAAATTCCATTTGACCCAACAGTCCCATTACTGGGTGTCTATCCAAAGGACTATAAATCGTTCTACTATAAGGACACATGCACACGAATGTTCATTGCAGCACTGTTTACAGTAGCAAAGACCTGGAACCAACGCAAATGCCCAACGATGATAGACTGGACTGGGAAAATGTGGCACATATACACCATGGAATATTATGCAGCAATCAAAAATGATGAGTTTGTGTCCTTTGTAGGGACATGGATGAATCTGGAGAACATCATTCTCAGCAAACTGACACAAGAACAGAAAAAGAAATACCGCATATACTCACTCATAGGTGGGTGAGAAAAATGAGAACACATGGACACAGAGAGGCAGTCTACTATACACTGGGGACTGTTGGTGGGAATGGGGAGGGACAGCAGGGTGGGCTGGGGGGTATAGCCTGGGGATGAATACCAAGTGTGGGTGAAGGGGAGGAAAGCAGCAAAACACACTGCCATGTGTGTACCTATGCAACTATCTTGCTCTTTCTGCACATGTACCCCCAAACCTATAATGCAATAAAAATTAAAAAAAAAAAGAAAAAGAAAAAAAAAGAAATAAATAAATAAAATTATTTTGCATAGTCAAAAAAAATTAAAAAAAAAGAAGTTAAGTAGTAATATCCTTATAGTTTCTAATTAAAAATTGTTTTGCACAGAAACAAAATTTTTAAAAGACACCATTTTTATATATAAAACAAATTTAAAAGGACAACATTTTATATATGAATGAAGTTTTTCATTTTTATTTATATTTGAGTTCAGCTACTAGTTTTCTGATATATACATACATATACTTTTTGGGGGTGTGTTTGTTGGCCATTTGTATATCTTCTTTTGAGAATATTCTGTTCGTGTCCTTAGTCTACTTTTTGATGGATTTTTGTTTTGTTTTTCCTTGCTGATTTGTTTGAGTTCCTTGTAGATTCTGAATATTAGTCCTTTGTCAGATGCATAATTTGCGATAATTTTTCTCTTTCTGTGAAGTACCCAGCAAAGTGTGGCCAACAATAGGTTCTCACTACCTGTTAGGTCCCTTTTCTCTTATTTACATGTATGCAATAAAATAAGTGTGTGTGTGTGTGTGTGCGCGCACGCATGCACACGTGCGCACATGAGCGCACTTATTTATTCAACAGGTTTTTGGGAAACAAGTAGTGTTTGCATATATGAATAAATTATTTAGTAGGGATTCCTGAGATTTTGGTGCACCCATCACTCAAACAATGTGCTATGTACCCAGTGTGCAGTCTTTTATCCTTCACCACCCTCACCCTTCCCTCGAGTCCCCAAACTCCATTGTGTCATTCTTATGCTTTTGTGACTTCATAGCTTAGTTTGCACTTATAACTGAGAACATATGATGTTTACTTTTCCATTTCTGAGTCATTTCACTTACAATAATGGCATCCACCTCCATCCAGGGTTCTGTGAATGCCATTGTTTCATTACTGATTATGACTGAGTAGTACTCCATGGTGTGTGTTCATATATATATATATATCACATTTTCTTTAACAATGTGTTGATTGATGGGCATTTGAACTGGTTTCATATTTTTCAATCACAATTTGTTCTGCTACAAACATGCATGTGCAAGTGTATTTTTCATATAATGACTTCTTCTCTTGGTAGATACCCAGTAGTGGGATTGCTGGATCAAATGGTAGGTCTACATTTTGTTCTTTAAGGAATCTCCATACAGCTTTCCATACTGGTTGTACTAGTTTACATTCCCAGTAGCAGTGCAAAAGTGTTGTCTTTTCACCACATCCATGCCAACACCTACTAATTTTTTATTTGTAAAATATGACCATTCTTCCAGGAGTATAGTGATATCACACTGTGGTTTTCATTTGCAATTCCCTGATCATTAGTGACATTGAGCATTTTTTGGTGTTTGTTGGCCATTTGTATATCTTCTTTTTTTAAATTTATTGCATTTTAGGTTTTGGGGTACATGTGCAGAACGTGCAAGATAGTTGCATAGGTATCTATTCATGTCCTTAGTTCACTTTTTGATGGAATTGTTCTTTTTTTTTTTCTTGCTGATTTGTTTGAGGTCCTTGTGTATTCTGGATATTAGTCCTTTGTCAGATGCATAGTTTGTGAAGATTTTTCTCTTTCTATGGGTTGTCTGTTTACTGTGCTGATTACTTTTCTGGGCAGAAGCTTTTTAGTTTAAGTCTGATCTACTTATCTTTGTTTTTGTTGTGTTTGCTTTGGGGTTCTCGGTCATGAAGTCTAGCCTAAACCAATGTCTAGAAGGGTTTTGCTAATGTGACTTCTAGAATTTTTAGGATTTCAGGTCTTTGACATAAGTCTTTCATTAATCCTGAGTTGATTTTTATACAAGGTAAAAGATGAGGATCTAGTTTCATTCTTCTACATGTGGCTTGCCAATTATCCCAACACCGTTTGTTGAATAGGGTGTTCTTTTCCCCACTTTATCTTTTTGTTTGCGTTGTCAAAGATCAGTTGGCCATAAGTTTTTGGCTTTATCCCTGGGCTGTTTATTCTGTTCCATTGGTCCATGTGCCCGATTTATACCAGTATTATGCTTTTTTGGTGACTATGGCCTTATAGTATAGTTTGAAATCGGGCAGTGTGATGCCTCTAGCTTTATTCTTTTTGCTTAGTCTTGTTTGGCTATGTGGACCTTTTTTGGGATTATTTTTTCTAGCTGTATCAATAATGATGGTGGTATTTTGATGGGAATTGTATTGAATGTGTAGATTGCTTCAGGAAGTATGGTTATTTTCAAAATATTTATTCTATCCATCCATGAGCATGGGCTGTGTTTCCATTTGTTTCGGTCAGATATGCTTTTTTGCAGGAGCATTTTGTAGTTTTCTTTCTAGAGGTCTTTCACCTCCTTGGTTTCTCATATTTCTAAGTACCTTACTTTTCTTTTTTGCAGCTATCTTTAAAGGGGTTTCAGTTCTTGATTTAATTCTCAGCTTGGACACTGTTGGCGTATAGCAGGGCTACTGATTTTTGTACATTCATTTTGTGTCCTGAAATATTGCTAAATTCATTTAGCAGTTCTAGGGGCTTTTTAGAGTCTTTAGGGTTTTCTAGGAATACAATCATGTAATCAGCAAAGAGCAACAATTTGACTTGCTCTTTACCGATTGGATGCCCTTTGTTTCTTCCTCTTGTCTGATTGCTCTGCTTAGAACTTCCAGTATTATGTTAAATAGAAGTGGTGAAAGTGGACATCCTTGTCTTTTTCCAGTTCTGAGGGAGAATGCTTTCAATTTTTCTCCACTCAGTATAATGTTGACTGTGGGTTTTTCATAGATTGTGCTTTTTACCTTAAGCCATGTCCCATATGTGCTAATTTTGCTGAGGGTTTTAATCATAAAAGGATGCTAGATTTTGTCAAATGGTTTGCATGCATCTATTGAAATGATCATGTGATTATTGTTTTTAATTCTGTTAATGTGGCATATCACATTTATTGACTTATGGATGTTAAACCATCCTTGCATCACTTGTATAAAACCTACTTGATCATGGTGGATTATAGTTTCGCTATGCTGTTGGATTCAGTTAGCTAGTATTTTGTTGAGGATTTTTGCATCTATATTCATCAGGGATACTGTTTTGTAGTTTTCTTCTCTGGTTATGTCGCTTCATCGTTTGGGTATCAGAGTGATACTGGCTTCATAGAATAACTTAGGAAGGATTTCTTCTTCCTCTATATTTTTGAATAGTGTTAATAGGATTGGCACAAATTCTTCTTCGAATATCTGATAGAATTCAGCTGTTAATCTATCTGGTCCTGGACTTTTTTTTCCTGTTGGTAACTTTTTAATTACCATTTCAATCTCACCACTTGTTATTGGTCTGTTCAATGTTTCAACTTCTTCCAGGTTTAATCTAGGAGGGCTGTATACTTCCAGGAATTTATTCTTCTACTCTAGGTTTTGTAGTTTATGCACATAAAGGTGTTCATAGTAGCCTTGAATAATCTTTCATATTTTTGTGGTATTGATTGTAATATCACCCATTTCATTTCTAATTGAGCTTATTCAGATCCTCTCTCTTCTTTTATTGGTTAATCCCGCTAATAGTGTCTCAATTATATTTATCTTTTCAAAGAACTAATTTTTTGTTTCATTTATCTTTTGTATTTTTTTTGCTCCATTTCATTTAGTTCTGTTCTGATCTTTGTTATTTCTTCTTTTCTGCTGAATTTGGGTTTCGTTTGCTCTTGTTTCTCTAGTTCCTTAAGGTGTGACCTTAGTTTGCTTATTTATGCTCTTTCGGACTTTTTGATGTATATATTTAATGTTATTAACTTTCTTCTTAGCACTGCCTTTGCTGTACCCCAGAGGTTATAATAGGTTGTTTCATTATTATGACTCAGTTCAAATATTTTTTTAATTTCGATCTGGATTTCATTGTTGACCCAACAATCATTCAGGAGCAAGTTATTTAATTTTCATATATTTGCATGGTTTTGAGTGTATATTCTGCAGTTGTTCGGTAGAATGTTCTGTAAATATCTTTCAAGTCTATTTGTTCTAAGGTATAATTTAAGTCTATTGTTTGTTTGTTGATTATCTGTCTTGATGACCTGTCCAATGCTGTAAGGGAAGCACTGAAGCAACCCATTATTATTGTGTTGCTGTCTACATCATTTCTTATGTCTAGTAGCAATTGTTTAATAAATTTGTGAGTTCCAGTGTTAGGTGAATATATATTTGTAATTTTTGTCTTGGACTAGTCCTTTTATCATTATATAATGTCCCTGTTTGTCTTTTTTTTTTTTTTAATTTTTATTGCATTATAGGTTTTGGGGTACATGTGCAGAACGTGCAAGATAGTTGCATAGGTACACACATGGCAGTGTGTTTTGCTGCCTTCCTCCCCCTCACCCACACTTGGTATTCATCCCCAGGCTATCCCCCCCAGCCCCCCCCGCTGTCCCTCCCCCATTTCCCCCAACAGTCCCCAGTGTATAGTAGACCGCCTCTCTGTGTCCATGTGTTCTCATTTTTCTCACCCGCCTATGAGTGAGTATATGCGGTATTTCTTTTTCTGTTCTTGTGTCAGTTTGCTGAGAATGATGTTCTCCAGATTCATCCATGTCCCTACAAAGGACACAAACTCATCATTTCTGATTGCTGCATAATATTCCACGGTGTATATGTGCCACATTTTCCCAGTCCAGTCTATCATCGATGGGCATTTGGGTTGGTTCCAGGTCTTTGCTATTGTAAACAGTGCTGCAATGAACATTCGTGTGCATGTGTCCTTATAGTAGAACGATTCACAGTCTTTTGGATAGATACCCAGTAATGGGATTGCTGGGTCAAATGGAATTTCTATTTCTAGGTCCCTGAGGAATCGCCACACTGTCTTCCACAATGGTTGAACTAATTTACACTCCCACCAACAGTGTAAGAGTGTTCCTATTTCTCCACATCCTCTCCAGCATCTGCTGTCTCCAGATTTTTTAATGATTGCCATTCTAACTGGTGTGAGATGATATCTCAATGTGGTTTTGATTTGCATCTCTCTAATGACCAATGATGATGAGCACTTTTTCATATGTTTCTTGGCCTCATGTATGTCTTCTTTTGTAAAGTGTCTGTTCATATCCTTTGCCCATTTTTGAATGGGCTTGTTTGTTTTTTTTCTGTAAATCTGTTTGAGTTCTTTGTAAATTCTGGATATCAGCCCTTTGTCAGATGCGTAAACTGCAAAGATTTTTTCCCATTCTGATGGTTGTCAATTCACTCTAGTGACTGTTTCTTTTGCCGTGCAGAAGCTGTGGAGTTTGATTAGGTCCCATTTGTCTATTTTGGCTTTTGTTGCCAATGCTTTTGGTGTTTTGTTCATGAAGTCCTTGCCTACTCCTATGTCCTGAACGGTTTTGCCTAGATTTTCTTCTAGGGTTTTTATGGTGTCAGGTCTTACATTTAAGTCTTTAATCCATCTGGAGTTAATTTTAGTGTAAGGTGTCAGGAAGGGGTCCAGTTTCTGCCTTCTGCACATGGCTAGCCAGTTTTCCCAACACCATTTATTAAATAGGGAATTCTTTCCCCATTGCCTGTTTTTGTCTGGTTTATCAAAGATGATATGGTTGTAGATATGTTGTGTTGCCTCCGATGTTTCTGTTCTGTTCCATTGGTCTATATCTCTGTTTTGGTACCAGTACCATGCTGTTTTGATTACTGTAGCCTTGTAGTATAGTACTGTTGTTGCTTTAAAATTTGTTTGGTCCTATATAAGAACAGCTATTCCTCCTTGCTTTTGGTTTCCGTTTTTTATGGAATATCTTTTTCTACTCCTTTAACTTAGGTTTATATGAGCCCTTATGTGTCAGGTGAGGAAAACAGCAGATACTTGTTTGCTGATTTATTATCCATTCTGTCAATCTTATCTTTTAAGTAGGGCATTTAGGTCATTTACATTCAATGTTAGTATGAAAATGTGAGGTACTATTCTATTCATTGTGCTAGTTGTTACCTGAGTACCTTTTTTAAAAAAAACCATTGTGTTATCATGTTATAGATTATGTGAGATTTATGCTTTAAAACGATTCTGTTTTGGTGTATTTTGAGGATTTTTTTCAAAATTTAGAGGTCCTTTTAAGTGTTCTTGTAGTGCTGGCTTGGAAGTGGTAAATTCTCTCAGGACTTTTTTCTCTAAAAAGACTATCTTTCCTTCATTTGTGAAGCTAATGTTTCACTGGATATAAAATTCTTGGCTAATTGTTGTTTTCTTTAAGGAGGCAAAAGATAGGACCCCAATCCCTTATTGCTTTTAGGGTTTGTGCTGAGCAATCTACTGATAATCTAATAGGTTTTCTTTTATAGGTGACTTGATGCTTTTGCCTCTCAGCTTTTAGGATTTGTCTTGACTTTAGATAACCTGATGACTACATGCCTAGGCAATGGTCTTTAATGGGACAAATTTTCCAGGAGTTCTTTGAGCTTCTTATATTTTCATGTCTAGATATCTAGCAAGGCTGGGGAAGTTTTCAATTATTCCCTTAAATATGTTTTCCAAACTTTTAGATTTCTCTTCTCCCTCAGGAACACCAATTACTCTCAGGTTTGATTGTTTAACATAATCCAAAATTTCTTGGTGCCTTTGTTTACTTATTTTTTATTCTTTTTTCTTTGTGTTTGTCAGATTGAGTTAATTTAAAAGCCTTGTCTTAGAGCTCTACAGTTCCTTCTTCTACTTGTTCAGTTATATTTTTGAGACCTTCCAGTGCATTTTGCACTTCTCTAAGTGTGTCCTTCATTTCCAGAAGTTGTAATTGTTTTTTATTTATGTATCCATTTCACTGAAGATTTTTCCATTCACATCCTGTATCCTTTCTTTATTTCTTTAAATTGAACTTCACCTTTCTCTAGTGCCTCCTTGATTAGCTTAATAATCGACCTTCTGAATTCCTTTTCTGAAAATTCAGAGATTTTGTCTTAGTTTGGATCAGTTGATGGTGGGCTTGTGCGATTTTTGAGGGTATTAAAGAAACTTGTTTTGTCAATCATATTGCCAGAATTCTTTTTCTGTTTCCTTCTCATTTGGGTAGACTATGTCAGAGAAAAGATCTAGGGCTCAAAGGCTGATGTTCAGATTATTTTGTCCCACAGGTTGCTCCCTTGATGTTGTCCTCTCCCCTTTTCCATAAGGATGGTGCTTGCTAAGAGCCATACTGTAGTGATTGTTATTTCTTTTCTGGATCTAGGTACCCAAGGGGGCTACCATGTTCTGGGATAGTAATAGGGAGTGTCTGTAAAGAGTCCTGAGATGTGATCTATCTTCAGGTCTTTCAGCCATGGATACCAACACCTGCTCCAGTGGAGGTAGTGATGGAATTTAGGAATTCAGGGGAGCCCTCAGCTCCCCTGAGAGGACATTTCTTCAAGGTTCTTGGTTTCCCATTGTCTCAAGAATCAGAGATGGGACTACGGCAGGTGTGCTTATAAATGGTGGGCCCCAAAGTGTTTGCAAAACTGATTTATTTAGGTAGAGAAAGAGAAAAAGGAGAGAAAGAGAGAAAGCTTCCAAGAGACAGAGTGTGTAGAAGGGAATCCAAATATGAGTCCAAAGGGGTGTGGAAGAAGCAGACTTTTAATCTGGGAGGAACCCCTACCTTGTCCAAGACCCCTGACTTGTGAAAGAGTTCCTTAGAACTTCTGCTGGAGTGATTGACTTTTGATTCTTCCAGTGCCCACAAAATTAAAACAGAGACCATTAACTTTCCCAGATGGAGAGAGATGGGAGGGGGTGCATGGCACTAGGAAGTTTTTGCCCTTAAAACTATGCCCCCTTGTGGACTTAGGAAGAGAACACCTTCCCTCAGTAGCAAGGAAGTGAAGCAGACTCTGTGAGAGTCCTTAGTTATATTTTTGCTAAGTGCACTTGTTTTGTACTCTTTAGCCTCTAGCCAGGATGTGGCACTTTTAAGAGTGCATGAGCTGTGGTAGTATAGGTACTAGGTAGTGAGCAGGGACATAGAGCTCCTAAAATACTATGTCCTTTGTCTTCAGCTACCAGGCAAGTGGAGTAAGACCATCAGGTGGGGGAAAGTTAGGCATGTCTGAGCTTAGATTCTCCCTAGGTGGTGCTTTCTGTGACTGCTGTGGGAGATGGGGGTGTGGTTTCCAGGCCAGTGGAGTTGTGTTCCCAGGGGACTATGGCTGCCTCTGCTGTGTCACACAGGTCACTATGGAAGTGGGAGAAAGCCAGTAGCCACAGGCCTCACCCAGCTCCCACACAGCTCACAGCCTGGAAAGCCACCCTCACTCCCATCATGCCCCCTAACCCTAGTACACTGAGTTTATCTCCAGGCTGCTGGTGAGCAGGGCTGAGAACTTGCCCCAGGTTACAAGCCTCCCAGCTGAGAAAGCAAGCAGACTCACAGGTTTTCAGCCTTCCCACAGAGCCTGCAGCGGCAACCCACCTTCTTCAAAGGGTCTGTGAATTCTCTCAGCTTCCCTAGTATTTCTGCAGTAGTTCTTGGAGGAAAGATCACAGTGTGAGCCCACATGCTACTGTGTGTGTCTGAGTGGGAGCTACAAGTTAGTTCTGCCTCCTATATGACGTTTTTTTCTCTTCTGCCTTTCTTAAAAAGTTTTATAAACTGATTTATTAGTTTTTTTAAGTGAAACAAAAATCATTGTCAAAAACTGCAATTTAAAACCATGCCACACAACATGATATGCCAATTAGACATAAAAGGCAACTACATTACATCCAACAACAGTAGGACACACATTCTTCAAGCAAACATGGAACATTCCCCAAAATAAACCATATGCCAGGTTGTAAAATAAGCATCAATAAATTTAAAAATATTGAAATAATAAATCACGTGTTTTCTGTACATAAAAAATGAAATTAGAAATCAATAAAAGAAGGAAATTAGGAAATTTCATAAATAGGTGGAAATAAACAGTGCTCTCCTAAATAACTAATGAGTCAAGAAGAAATCAAAAGGAAAATTAGAAAACTCAGATGAATAAAAAGTAATACATAACATAATAAAACTTATGGGATGCAACAAAAATAGTCACTAGAGAAAAGTTTATGGGTGAGAAAGCTTATATTATTTTTAAAAGGTCTCAAATCAATAAACTAACTTTCTGCCTTAAAAAACAAAGCAAAGAAATGCAAACTAAACTCTAGCAGGCAGAAGGAAGAACATAACAATTAGAGCAGAAATTAATTAACATAGCACAGAAAAACAATAAAGAAAATTAACAAGTTCAAAATTTGGTTATTTGAAAAGATCAGCAAACTAGCAATCTTTTAGATAGACTGAACAAGAAAAAAAGACACTCAAATAATTAAAATCTGGAATGAAAGGGGGAATTACTATTGATTTATATCAATCAAAAGTATTGTAAGAGATTGAAAAATTGCAGACCAATAATTGTGCAGACCTAGATGGAATGCACAAATTCCTAGAAAGACAGAAACTACTGGAAAAGATTCAAGAAGATACTAAAAATCTGAATAGATTTCTACTGTAACAAGTAAAAAGGTTGAATTGGGAATTTAAAAACTTACCACATGGGAAAACCAAGTACCAGATGGCTTCACTGCTGAATTCTACCAAACATTTAAAGATATTTAAAGACTTCTAAAAAGTTAGTGAAAAGGGAACACTCTTCAACTCATTTTGTGCAAACCACACGCAAACCACATGAACACATAACAAGAAAACTGCAGACTAATATTCCTTATCAATATAGATGCAAAAATTTTCTATAAAAATACTAGCAATGCAAATCAATCAACATATAAAAAGGATTATGCTACATAATTTAGTGAGACTTAACCCAGGAAGCCAAGACTGTTTCAACATCTGAAAATCAACCAACATGATACATTATAGTAATAGAATAAAGAACAAACACTACATGATTCTCTCAACAGATAAAGAAAAAGTATTTGATAAAATCCAATAACTCTTAATGATAAAATGTCCAACACACTAAAAACTAGAGGAGAACTTCATCAAGATGATATAAGGCATCTATAAAAAGTCCACAGTAATCATCACATTTAATGATGAAAATAGATGGTTTTTTCCTCAAAGAACAGGCAGCAGGTGATAATATTTTTTCTCATCACTTCTATTTAATATTGTATTGAAGGTTCTAGAAAGAGAAATTAGGCAATAAAATAAAACATCAATGCTAGAAAGGAAGAAGTAAAACTGGCTGTAGATGACATGATCTTTTGTATACAGAAAATCCTGTAGAATGCAATAAACGTATTAGAACTAATAAATGAGCTCAGGAAGGTTGGTGGATACATGGTCAATATAAAAAATCAGCTATAATTTTACACACTAGCAATAAATATTTCTAAAATTAAGAAAATGATCTTATAAATATAATGGAAAAATATCTAGGAATAAATTTAATAAAATAAATATAAAATTTGTAAACTGAAAACTACAAACCATGGTTGAAAGAAATTTTAAAAGGCTAAAATAAATAAAAAGACATACAACATACATAGATCACAGCACTTAATACTATTAAGATGAAAATATTCTCCAAATTGATTGATAGGTTCAAGACAGTCTTGTAAAAAGAAAAAGGATCCCAGATGTCTTATTTGCAGAAATTGACAAACTTATTCTAAAATTTATATGGAAATGCAAGAGAGCCAGAAGAGCCAAAATCATTTGAAAAAAAAAAATTGAAGAACTTACAATTCATGATTTCAAAATGTATAGCAAAGCCACAGATGTCAAGACAGTGTTGTCCTGGCATAGGGTAAACATATAGAGCAATGAAACTGCATTGGGAGCCCAGAAATAAACCCTTATATTCATAGCCTACTGATTTAAACTAGAGTACCAAGACAGTTGACTGGGGAAAGAAAAGTCTTCAAAAAATGGTACTAAAACAATTGACTATACACAAAAATGAATTTGGACCCCTACCCCAAACTATGCATAAAATGAACTCAAAAGATATGAAAGACCTAAAACATATGAGCTAAACTGTAAAATTGTTAGAAGAAAATATGAGTAAAATTTTAAGATGATGGGTTAAGTAATGGTTTCTTTGAGATAACACCAAAAACATAAGGAACAAGGTAACACAAAGGAGACATTGGTCTGCATCAACATTAAACATTTTGTGTTTCAAAGAAAACTCTCAAGAAAGTGAAACAACAATCACAGAGTGAAAATGTAAAATGGTGCAGCCACTTTGGAAAACAGTTTGGCAGGTCTTCACAAAGCTAAACATAGAGTTACCGCATGATCTAAAATTGAAAACATGTTTACATAATGACTTGTACTGAAAAGTTTGTGGCAGCAGTATTCATAATAGTCAAGAAGTGGAAATAATCTAAATTTCCCTAACTAATGAATGGAAAAAACAAAATATATAATCTATACAATGAAACCTTATTTAGAAGCACCAAGATGGTTAACTAGAAGCAACTAACATGTGCTGCTCTCAGGGAGAGGAGACAAAGTAGCTAACAAACATTAACTCTTCAAGTGGATTGTCTAGAAGCCCATATTGGGGTTCACAAAGTCAGCAATGGCAATCCACAGAGAGCAGAGAAGAATGAGGCAAGACAACAACCCACCAATTTTGGTGCAGATCCAGGGAAAACTCCCCACCACGGGGAAAGGGTGAGTGAGTGAGAGCCCCTGGGAACCCACACTTCTGCCATGGACCTTTGCAAGCCTGGGCACAGGAGATCTCACTTTACATTCCTGTGCCTCCAACTGACACAAAGAGATGCCTTAAGTCTAATTAGAGCACCTCTTAGTCCTGTATGGAACCTCATAGTCTTTGAATCCCTGAGCATCCCAGTTCCAACTGCTGTAGTCCCATCAACAAGGAAGGTTGTACTCTCTTATGTGCCTCATGGATAGGAACCACATTCACAGTGCTGATGAACAGACCGATTGTAGGCCCCACCACTGCTGCACCTTATCAGACCAGACCCACTGACCTGGGACCTCAGTGAAGTAACCCTACCTCCACACCCCCACACCTGAGGCCTTTCATCTGATCACAGATCTCCATTGTTCTGGGAAGGAGCAAAGAGCCACAGAACAGCCCTGGGCCTCCAGTACACCGCAGCTGCCATATGCAAAAGCAACCAGACTGTTCTCCCTTGCCCTCGCTCCCCTCCAGGTGAGGGAGAAAACAAAAAACCTGATTGCTTTGCTGGCACCACCAGCATGTCACCACTGCTCTACAGAGAGGAGGCCATACTGTCTTTCTGGTGAGCCCCTACCCTCACTGCTCTTTGCCAGACAGTGCACTTTTATCACCCCCTACTTGGCCCCACAGCACAGCCCTCCCACCACCAGCTGATTGTCCTCATTGGTAGTGCCTCTGTGTTTCTATGTGGTGGAGCTCCTGAAGACAAGTGAAAGGCCCTATGCCATTATCACTGCTGAGGTGTCTGCTACTGCTGCCCCCAAGCTGGGAAATAAACAAAAAGCCTGAAGTCACCTTAGAGCTGAATTTCATAGCTCAGAAGTGTTGAGCCCTGACTGTGACTGGCACTGGAGGAAAGGAGCCCATACTTTGAGAGCACTGAGAAGGGTGAATCACATGGGTTTGTGAGCTTCTACAGAAGTGGAACATGCCTCCCTCTGCAGGGAGGGTCCAGAAAAATTGTGGCCCATCTCCCTTTCATGGCCTTTGCCCAAGGGATCTCCATGATGCATAATACCTAACAAAAGAAACGTGGGCACAGAGCCAGTGAGAGGAGGAGTATCCTTAAGTCTCAGGAGTGGACCTGGTGAGGGGATCATGTTTCTCCCCATTGCACCACAGAGCATGACTGTAAACATGAGGAGATACAAGATTCATGCCTTGAAATAAGATTCTATCTGCCAGCCATTACTCTTACACACAATCTTTTGAATTGCAGCCCAAACTACAACACCAAGAATACTTAACTAATATAAGCTTCTGTAAAATCAAGGGCAAGAATTCAGCAACAAATAAAGATCCTGCACAAAGCCTTGGCCCTCTGAAAATATACAGAAATAAAGTCAACAGACTTTACTCAACTTACACCAAACTTAGAAGAACACAGATCCTCCCAGATGAGAAGAAAAAACAGTGCAAGAACTCTGGCAATTCAAAAAGTCATAGTGTCCTCTTACCTTCAAACAAGTCTACTGGCTCCCCGGAAATGTTTCTTAACTGGTTGAAAATGACTGAAATGACAGACATAGAATTCAAAATCTGGATAGTAGGGAAGCTCATCGAGATTCAGGAGAAAGTTGAAATCCAATCCAAGGAACCCAATAAAACAATCCAAGAGATGAAAGACGAAGTAGCCATTTTAAGAAAGAACTGAACTGATCTGCTATAACTAAGAAATTCTTTATAAGGAGTTTTAATACAATCATCACTATTAACAGCAGCATAGGCAAAGAACTGAGGAAAGAATCTCTGAGCTTGAAGACAGATTCTTCAAATCAATTACTCAAAAATAAAGAAAAAATAATTTTAAAAAGTGAATAAAACATCCAAGAAATGCAGGATTATGTAGAGACCAAGTCATTAAATTGTTGGCATTCTTGGTAGAGAGAATAAAAAACTTGGAAAATATATTTGAGGGTATAGTAACAACCAGCTAACAACACAGTGACAGGATCAAAATCAAAATCTCACATATCAATATGCAATCTTGGATGTAAATAAGCCAAATGCCTCACTTAAAAAACACAGAGGGACAGGCTGAATAAAAAGACAAGACCAAATTATCTGCTGTCTCCCTGAGACCCATTTCATATGTAATGACACCAATAGGATCAAAGGAAATAGATGGAGTAAGAGCTATCATACAAATGGAAAACAAAAAATGCAGGATTTGCTATTCTTATATCACATAAAACAGGTTTTAATCCAATAAGAAGGATTAATAAGGTTGTTACATAATGACAAAGGGCACAATCCAACAAGAAGATATAACTACACTAAATATATATGCATCCAACATTAGAACACTCAGATTTATAAAGCAAGCTCTTCTTAGCCTACAAACAAAAATAGGGAACCACACCACAATAGTGGGAAATATCAACAGCACATTAGACAGATCATTGAGGCAAAAAACTAACAAACTCTGAAATTTAACTCAAAACTTGACCAACTGGACCTAATAAACACCTATGGAATTCTCCACAAACTAATCACAAAACATACATTCTTCCCATCTGAACACAAAACATATTCTAATATAAATCACAAACTTAATCAAAAAGCAAGTTTCAATAAATTTAAAAAATTAAAATTATACCAAGCATACTCTGAGGCCACAATGCAATAAAACTAAAATGAATATAAAGAAGATGTCTCAAAACTACAAAAATTTGTGAAAATTCAACAACTTACTCCTGAATAACTCCTAGGTGTACACTGAAATAAGGCAGAAATTTAAAAATACTTTGAAATTAATGAAAATTGGAACACAACTTACCAACATCTCTAAGAAGCAGCTAAAGCAGTGTTATGAAAAAAAAATTATAGCACTAATCACCTTCAACGAGAAGTTAAAAAGATTTCAAATTAGTAATATAACTTTGCATCTAAAGGAAGTAGAATAAAAAGGACAACTCAAAATCTAGCAGAAGAAAAAAATAACTAAAATTAGAAAATAACTGAATGAAGAAATTTATTAAAAAGACCAATAAAACAGAAAGTTGGTTCCTTAAATCATTGATAGACTACTAGCTGGATTAACAAAGAAAAAAAGAGAAGATCCTAAAAAGTGCAATCAGAAATAACAAAGACGACATTACAGCTGAACTCAGAGAAAAAGGAAAGATCCTCAGTGCATACTATAAACAACTCTATGTACACAAATTAGAAAATCTAGAGGAAAGAATAAATTCATGGAATCATACAATGCCCCAAGATTGAATTAGGAAGAGATTAAAACCCTAACTTTATCAATATTAAGGCTGGAAATTGAATCAATTATTAAAAACCTACCAATCAAAATAAAAAGCCCAAAATGAATTCATAGTTGAATTCTACCAGATGTACAAAGAACTAGTGCCATTCCTACTGAAACTATTTTTAAAAATTGAGGTAGCTCCTCCCTAACTTATTTTATGAAGCCAGCATTAGCCTAATACTAAAATCTGGCAGATACACAACCAAAAAAAAAAGTAGAAAAAGAACTTTAGGACAATATCCCTGATAAACATAGCTGCAAAAATTCTCAACAAAATACTACCAAACCCAGTTTAGCAGCATACCAAAAGCAAATCCACTATGAATGAGTAGACTTTAATCCTGGAAATTACAAACTGTAGATCTGAAAAAGGTCTACCATCCAGAATGTATAAGAAACTTAATGACATCATAAAGCAAAAAGCAAATAACTTCATTAAAAATATGCTAAAGACGGCCGGGCGCGGTGGCTCAAGCCTGTAATCCCAGCACTTTGGGAGGCCGAGGCGGGTGGATCACGAGGTCAAGATATCGAGACCATCCTGGTCAACATGGTGAAACCCCGTCTCTACTAAAGATACAAAAAATTAGCTGGGCACGGTGGCGCGTGCCTGTAATCCCAGCTACTCAGGAGGCTGAGGCAGGAGAATTGCCTGAACCCAGGAGGCGGAGGTTGCAGTGAGCCGAGATCGTGCCATTGCACTCCAGCCTGGGTAACAAGAGCGAAACTCCGTCTCAAAAAAAAATATATATATATATGCTAAAGACAGAAACAGACACTTTTCAAAACAACAACAACACAAGTGGCCAAAAACGTGAAAAATACTCATTATCACTAATCAGCAGATAAATGCAAATTAAAACCACCATGAGTGCAGGCAATCACTGTGGCTCACGTCTGTAATTTCACCGCTTTGAGAGGCCAATGCGGGTGGCTCATGATGTCAGGAGTTCAAGACCAGACTGGCAAAGATGGTGAAACCCTGTCTCTACTAAAAATACAAAAATTAGCTGGGTGTGGTGGTGGGTGTCTTTAATCCCAGCTATTCAGAAGGCTGAGGTAGAGAATTGCTTGAACCTGGGAGGGAGAGGTTGCAGTGAGCTGAGATCGCACCTTTGCACTGTGACCTGGGTGACAGAGAGAGACTCCAACAAAAGAAAAAAAGAAAAGAAAAGAAAAGAAAAACCACAATGAGACACCAGTCAAAATGGCTTTTTATTAAAATATTATACTAGTTAGAATGGCTTTTTTAAAAAAAAAAGTCAAAAAACAACAGATGCTGGTGAAGCTGTGGAGAAAAGGGAATGTTTATACACTGTTGCTAGGATGAAAGTTTATTCAGCCATTCTGAAAAGCAGTTTGGATATTTTTCAAAATAATTTAAAAGAGAGCTACTGTTTGACTCATATTCTTATTACTGGGCATATACCCCCCACAAAATAGATCAATTACACCAAAAAGACACATACCCTTATATGTTCATCACTGTGCTATTAACAATAGCAAAAACATGGAATAAACCTAGGTGCTCATCAATGGTGAATTGAATAAGAGAAATGTGGTACATGCATGCCATAGAACAGTATGCCACCATAAAAAAGAATGAGATTATGTCCTCGGCAACAACATGGATACAGCTGGAGGCCATTATCCTAAATAAATTAATGAAGGAACAGAAAACCAAATACTGTATGCTTTCATTAATCAAAGGGAGCTACACATTGGGTATTCATAGACATAATGATGCCAAGAGTAGATACTGGAACCACTACAGCATGTCAGGGAAGAAGAGGAGAGTGGATTGAAAAACTACCTACTGCATACTATGTTCACTACCTGGGTGCAATATACCAATTAACAAATTTGCACATGTACACCCCTATCTAAAATAGAAGTTAAATTGAAAAAAAGAAATGCATTATTCTTGTACTCACACATGAAAGAAAATTATTCAGTCTTGAAATAAAGTACTGATACATGCTACAATATGAATGAACTTTGAAAATACTGTATGTGAAAAAGTCAGTCACAAAAGACCAAAAACTGTATTGTTCCATAGATGATAAATGCCCAAATCAATCAAATGCATCAAGGTATTAAAATAAACTAGTAATTAAGAAGCAGGTTAAGCAGAGAGATAATACAATGACTGCTAATGACTGTATTATTCTATTCTCACACTGCTAATAAATTCATACATGAGACTGGGTAATTTATAAAGAGATTTAATTGATTCACAGTTCAGCATTGCTGAGGAGGTCTCAGAAAACTTACAATTATGGCAGAAAGAGAAGCAAACATGTTCTTCTTCACATGGCGATATCAAGGAGAAAAATGAGAGCTGAGCAAAATGGAAAGCCCCTTACAAAACCATCATATCTCATTAGAATTTACAATCACAAGAATAGCATGGGGAAAACCACCTCATGATTCAATTACCTGCCACCAGGATCCTCCCACCACACGTGGGGATTATGGGATTACAAGTCAAGATGAGATTTGGGTTGGAACACAAAGCTAAACCATATCATTCCACCCCTGCCCCTCCCAAAGCACATGCTTTCACATTTCAAAACATGATGCTTTTCCAGGAGTCCACCAAAATCTCAATTCATTCCAGCATTAGCCTAAAAGTCTAAGTAAGTCCAAGTTCTCATCTGGGACAAGACAAAACCCTTCCAACTATAAGACTGCAAAATCAAAAGCAAGTTTTTTACTTTCTATCTTCCTATATACAGTAAGGGTACAGGTATTGGGCAAAAATGCCACTGCAAATGGAAGAAATCGGCCAAAACAAAGCTACAGGCCCCATGCAAGTCCAAAATTCAATAGGGCAGTCATTAAGCATTAAAGTTTTTAAATGATCTCCTTTGCCTCCATGTCTCACATCCTGAGCATGCCAATGCAAAAAGTGGCCTCCCGTGGCCTTGGGCAGCTCCATCCTTGTGACTTTACAGCATATAGTCCCCCTCCTGGCTGCATTCTTAGGCTGGCTTTGAGTCTCTGAGGTTTTCCCAGGCACGCAGTGCAAGCTGTTGGTGTATCTACCATTATGTGGTCTGCAGAATCGTGACCCTCATCTCACAGCTTCACTAGGAAATGCCCCAGGGAAGACCAGCTTGGGGGTTCCAACCCCACATTTCCTTTTCCCTCTGCCTTAACCAAGGTCCTCCATCAGGGCTTGCCCTGGCAGAAAACGTCTGTCTGGACATCCAGGTCTTTCTATACATCCTCTGAAAAATTAGGTGGAGATTCCCAGAGCTCAGTTCTTGACTACTATACAACCACAGACCCAAAACCACATGGAAGCTGCCAAGGCTTGTGGTTTTCCCCCTCTGAAGCAACAGCCTGAGATAGAGCAGCTAGGATGCAGGGCACCAAGACCCAAGAATGAATGTAGCAGGGGGTCCCTGGCCCCAGCCCATGAAACCATTTTGTCCCCCTAGGCCTCCAGGCCAATGATAGGACAGTCTACAACAAAGGCCTCTGACATGCCCTGGAGACATTTTCCCCATTGTCTTGATTAACATTTAACTCCTCAGTACTTATGCAAACTTCTTCAGCTGGCTTAAAATCTCCCCAGAAAATGGAGTTTTCTTTTATATTTTATCATCAGTCTGCAAATTTTCCAAACTTTTTTGCTTTTCTTCCTCTTGAATGCATTGCCACTTAGAAATTTATTCTGCTAGGTATCCTAAATCATCTCTCTTGAGTTTAAAGTTTCACATATTTCTAGGGCAGGGGCAAAATGCAACCAATCTCTGCATAACAAGAGTGACCGTTCCTCCAACTTCAAACAAGTTTTTCGTCTCCATCTGAGACTATTTCAGCCTGGACATCATTGTCAATATCACTATCAACATTTTGGTCAAAACCATTCAACAAGTCTCCAGGAAGTTTCAAACTTTCCCAAAGTTTTTTGTCTTCTTCTGAATCCTCTAAACTGTTCCAACATCTACATGTTATGCAGTTCCAAAGTTACTTTCACATTTTTGGGTATTCCTATAGCAGCACACCACTTCAAGTTTACTTTATGAGTCTGTTCACACACTGTTAATAAAGATATGCCAAGACTGGGTAACTTATAAAGAAAGAGGTTTAATTGACTCGCAGTTCAGCATCACTGGAGAAGCATCAGGAAACTTATGATGATGGTGAAAGGGGAAGCAAACATATCCTTCCTAATGTGACAACAAGGAAGGAGAAGAATGAGAAGCACGCAGATGAGGAAGCCCATTATAAAACCATCAAATCTCATGAGAATTTACTCACTATCATGAGAAAAGCATAAGGGAAACAAGCACCATGCTTCAATTAACTCCCATCACAGGTGAAGATTTTTTTTATTATTATACTTTAAGTTCTAAGATACATGTGCATATCTTGCAGGACTGTTACCTAGATATACACATGCCAAGTTGTTTGTTGCCTCCATCCGCCTGTCACCTACATTAGGTGTTTCTATTAATGTTATCCCTCCCAATTGTCTCTCCCCCTACTATCTCTTCCCTAGACCCCAACCCTCCAACCAACCCCAGTGTGTGATGTTCCCCTTCCTATGTCCATGTGTTCTCAAAGTTCAATACCCACTTATGAGTGAGAACATATGGTGTTTGGTTCTCTGTTCTTGTGTCAGTTTGCTGAGAATTATGGTTTTTAGATTCATCCATGTCCCTGCAAAGGACATAAACTCATCCTTTCTTATGGCTGCATAGTATCCCATGGTATATATGTGCCACATTTTCTTTGTCCAGTCTATCATTGATAGGCATTTGGGTTAGTTCCAGGTCCTTGCTATCTTAAACAGCACCACAACAAACCTATATGTGAATGTGTCTTCATAATACAACAATTTATAATCCTTTGAGTTTATTCCCAGTAATGGGATTGCTGGGTTAAATGGAATTTCTATTTCTAGATCCTTCAGAAATTGCCACACTCATCCATAATGGTTGAACTAATTTACCCTCCCACCAACAGTGTAAAAGTGTTCCTTTTTCTCCAAATCCTCTCCAGCACCTGTTGTCTCCAGTTTTTTTAAATAATTTCCATTCTAACTGGTGTGAGATATATCTCAATGTGGTTTTGATTTGCATTTCTCTAAGGACCAGGGATGATGAGCATTTTTTCATGTTTGCTGGCTACATAAATGTCTTCTTTTGAAAAGTGTCTATTCATATCCTTCTCCAACTTTTTGATGAGTTGTTTTTTGGGGGGTGGGGGGTATATTGGTTTTACTTCTTTGTAGATTCTGGATATCAGCCCTTTGTCAGATGGGGAGACTGCAAAAAATATTTTCCCATTTTATTGGTTGCTGATTCACTCTAATGATAGTTTCTTTTGCTGTGCAGAAACTCGTTAGTTTAGTTAGATCTCATTTGTCCATTTTGACTTTTGTTGCCATTGTCTGGTGTTTTAGTCATGAAGTCCTTACCTGTGCCTATGAATGGTATTGCCTAAGTTTTCTTCTAGGCTTTTATGGTGTTAGGTCTTATGTTTAAATCTTTAACCCATCTTGAGTTAATTTTTGTATAAGGTGTAAGGAAGGGGTTCAATTTCAGCTTTCTGCATATGGCTAGCCAGTTTTCCCAACACTATTTATTAAATAGGAAATTCTTTCCCCATTGCTTGTTTCTGTCAGGTTTGTCAACGATCAAATTGCTGTAGATGTTTGTTGTTAGTTCCAAGGCCTCTGTTCTGTTCCATTGGTCTATAGCTCTCTTTTGGTACCAGTACCATGCTGTTTTGATTACTGTAGCCTTGTAGTATAGTTTGAAGTCAGTTAACGTGTTACCTCCAGCTTTGTTCTACCCCCACTCCCCTCGCAGAATTGTCTTGGCTATGCAGGCTCTTTTTTAGTTCCATATAGAGTTTAATGTGGCTTTTTCCAGCTCTGTGAAGAATGGTAGCTTGACAGAAATAGCATTGAATCTACAAATTACTTTTGGCAGTATGGCCATTTTCATGATTTTGATTCTTTCTAACCATATGCATGGAATGTTTTTCCATCTGTTTGTGTCCTCTTGTTTTTCCTTGAACAGGGGATTGTAGTTCTCCTGGAAGAAGCTCTTTGCATCTTTTGTTAGTTGTCTTCCTAGGTATTTTATTCTCTTTGTAGCAATTGCAAATGGGAGTTCACTCATGATTTGTCTCTCTGATTGTCTGTTATTGGTGTATAGAAATGGTTGTGATTTTTACACATTGATTTTCTATCCTGAGACTTTGCTGAAGTTGTTTATCAGCTTAAGGAGATTTTGGGCTAAGACAATGGGGTCTTCTAAATATACAATCATGTCATCTGCAAATAGAGACAACTTGACTTCCTCTTTTCCTAGTTCAATACCCTTTATTTCTTTTTCTTGTCTGATTGCTCTGGATAGAACTTTCAATACTATGTTGAATAGGAATGGTGAGAGAGGGCACCCTTGTCTTGTGCCAGTTTTCTTTTTTTTTTTAATTTTTATTGCATTATAGGTTTTGGGGTACATGTGCAGAACGTGCAAGGTAGTTGCATAGGTACACACATGGCAGTGTGCTTTGCTGCCTTTCTCCCCTTCACCCACACTTGGCATTTATCCCCAGGCTATCCCTCCCCATCCCCCCCGCTGTCCCTCCCCCATTCCCCCCAATAGTCTCCAGTGTGTAGTAGACCCCCTCCCTGTGTCCACGTGTTCTCATTTTTCTCACCCGCCTATGAGTGAGAATATGCGGTATTTCGTTTTCTGTTCTTGTGTCAGTTTGCTGAGAATGATGTTCTCCAGATTCATCCATGTCCTTATAAAGGACACAAACTCATCATTTTTGATTGCTGCATAATATTCCATGGTGTATATGTGCCACATTTTTCCAGTCTAGTGCCAGTTTTCAAAGGGAATGCTTCTAGTTTCTGCCCATTCAGTATGATATTGGCTGTGTGTTTATTGTAAATAGCTTTTATTATTTTGCAAGACATTCAGTCAATACCTAGCTTATTCAGAGTTTTTAGCATGAAGTGCTCTTGAATTTTGTCAAAGGCCTTCTCTGCATCTTTTGAGATAATCATGTGGTTTTTGTTATTAGTTCTGTTTATGTGATGGATTATGTTTGTAGATTTGCATATGTTGAACCAGTCTTGCATCCCTGGGATGAAGCCTACTTGATCATGATGGATAAGCTTTTTGATGTGCTGTTGCATTTGGTTTGCCAGTATTTTATTGAGGATTTTTGCATTGATGTTCATCACGGATATTGGCTAAAATTTTCTTTTTAGTTGTGTCTCTGCCAGGTTTTGGTATCAGGATGAAGTTGGTCTCATCAAGTCTGTTAGGGATTATTCCCTCTTTTTGTATTGTTTGAAATAGTTGCAGAAGAAATGGTACCAGCTCCTCTTTGTACTTCTGGTAGAATTCGGCTGTGAACCCATCGACACACGGACTTTTTTTGGTTGTTAGGCTATTAATTGCAGCCTCAACTTCAGACCTTGTTATTGATCTACTCAGGGATTCAACTTCTTCCTGGTTTAGTCTTGGGAGGATGTAAGTGTCCAGGAATTTATCCATTTCCTCTAGATTTACTGGTTTATGTGTATAGAGTTGTTTATAGTAATCTCTGATGGTAGTTTGTATTTCTGTGGAATTGGTGATGATATCCCCTTTATAATTTTTTATTGCATCTATTTGATTCTTCTCTCGTTTTTTTTTTTTTTAGTTATTCTGGATAGTGGTCTGTCTGTTTGGTTGATCTTTTCAAAAAACCAGCTCCTGGATTTATTGATTTTTTGAAGGGTTTTTTGTGTCTCTATCTCCTTCAGTTCTGCTCTGATCTTAGTTATTTCTTGCCTTCTGCTAGCTTTTGAATTTGTTTAATCTTGCTCCTCTAGCTCTTTTAATCATGACATTAGGGTGTCAATTTTATATCTTTCCTTCCTTATCTGGTGGGCATTTAGTGCTATAAATTTCCCTCTACACACTATTTTAAATGTGTCCCAGAGATTCTGGTATGTTGTGTCTTCATTCTCATTGGTTTCAAAGAAGGAAGTGTGATGTGGTGCTGAGAAGAATGTATATTCTGTTGATTTGGGGTTGATAGTTCTGTAGATGTCTATTAGGTCCACTTGTTCCAGATCTGAGTTCAATTCCTGGATATCCTTGTTAATTTTCTGTCTCATTAATCTATCTAACATTAACAGTAGAGTGTTAAAGTGTCCCCACTATTATTACGTGGGAGTTTAAGTCTCTTCGTAGGTAAATAAGAACTTGCTTTATGTATCTCGGTGCTCCTATATGGGGTTCATATATATTTAGGATAGTTAGCTCTTCTTGTTGCATTGATCTTTTTATCATTATGTAATACCCTTCTTTGTCTCTTTTGACCTTTGTTGGTTAAAGGTCTGTTTTATCAGAGACTAGGGTTGCAACTCCTGCTTTTTTTTTGTTCTGTTTGCTGGATAAATCTTCCGCTGTACTTTTATTTTGAGTTGAACTGGTGGATACTATGGGATTAAAATTCAAGATGAGATTTGGGTGAGCACACAAAGCCTAACCATAACAGTATGGAATCTACTTTAGATGTGTTGACAATTTTCTAAACTAATGTAAATGTTATGAATCACACAATTATCTGAATATAAACCACTGAACTGTACACTTTTTTTTTTTTTAATTTTCATTGCATTATAGGTTCTGGGGTACATGTGCAGAACGTGCAAGATAGTTGCATAGGTACACACATGGCAGTGTGTTTTGCTGCCTTCCTCCCCTTCACCCACACTTGGTATTCATCCCCAGGCTAACCTCCCCAGGCCCCCTGCTGTCCCTCCCCCATTTCCCCCAACAGTCCCCAGTGCATAGTAGACCGCCTCTCTGTGTCCATGTGTTCTCATTCTTCTCACCCGCCTATGAGTGAGTATATGCAGTATTTCTTTTTCTGTTCTTGTGTCAGTTTGCTGAGAATGATGTTCTCCAGATTCATCCATGTCCATACAAAGGAAACAAACTCATCATTTTTGATTGCTGCATAATATTCCATGGTGTATATGTGCCACATTTTTCCAGTCCAGTCTATCATCGATGGGCATTTGGGTTGGTTCCAGGTCTTTGCTATTGTAAACAGTGCTGCAATGAACATTCGTGTCCATGTGCCCTTATAGTAGAATGATTTATAGTCTTTTGGATAGATACCCAGTAATGGGATTGCTGGGTCAAATGGAATTTCTATTTCTATGTCCCTGAGGAATCGCCACACTGTCTTCCACAATAGTTGAACTAACTTACACTCCCACCATCAGTGTAAGAGTGTTCCTATTTCTCCACATCCTCTCCAGCATCTGCTGTCTCCAGATTTTTTAATGATCGCCATTCTAACTGGTGTGAGATGATATCTCAATGTGGTTTTGATTTGCATCTCTCTAATGACCAATGATGATGAGCACTTTTTCATGTTTGTTGGCCTCATGTATGTCTTTTTTTGTAAAGTTTCTGTTCATATCCTTTGCCCATTTTTGAATGGGCTTGTTTGTTTTTTTTCTGTAAATCTGATTGAGTTCTTTGTAAATTCTGGATATCAGCCCTTTGTCAGATGTGTAAACTGCAAAGATTTTTTCCCATTCTGCTGGTTGCCGATTCACTCTAGTGACTGTTTCTTTTGCCGTGCAGAAGCTGTGGAGTTTGATTAGGTCCCATTTGTCTATTTTGGCTTTTGTTGCCAATGCTTTTGGTGTTTTGTTCATGAAGTCCTTGCCTACTCCTATGTCCTGAATGGTTTTGCCTAGATTTTCTTCTAGGGTTTTTATGGTGTCAGGTCTTACGTTTAAGTCTTTAATCCATCTGGAGTTGATTTTAGTGTAAGGTGTCAGGAAGGGGTCCAGTTTCTGCTTTCTGCACATGGTTAGCCAGTTTTCCCAACACCATTTATTAAATAGGGAATCCTTTCCCCATTGCCTGTTTTTGTCTGGTTTATCAAAGATAATATGGTTGTAGATATGTTGTGTTGCCTCTGATGCTTCTGTTCTGTTCCATTGGTCTATATCTCTGTTTTGGTACCAGTACCATGCTGTTTTGATTACTGCAGCTTTGTAGTATAGTTTGAAGTCTGGTAGCATGATGCCTCCCGCTGTATTCTTTTTGCTTATAAATGACTTGGCTATGCGGCCTCTTTGTTGGTTCCATATGAAATTCATGGTGGTTTTTTCCAGTTCTGTGAAGAAATTCAAAGGTAGTTTCATGGAGATCGCAATGAATATGTAAATTACTTTGGGCAGTATAGCCATTTTCACAATATTGATTCTTTCTAACTACGAACATGGGATGTTTCTCCATCTGTATGTGTCCTCTCTTATTTCGTTGAGCAGTTGTTTGTAGTTTTCCTTAAAAAGGTCCCTTACATTCCTAGTGAGTTGTATTCCTAGGTATTTTATTTTCTTTGTAGCAATTGTGAATGGCAGGTCGTTCTTGATTTGGTTCTCTTTAAGTCTGTTATTGGGGTATAGGAATGCTTGTGATTTTTGCACATTGATTTTATATCCTGAGACTTTGCTGAAGTTGCTTATCAGTTGCAGGAGCTTTTGGGATGAGGTGATGGGGTCTTCTAGGTATACTATCATGTCGTCTGCAAATAGAGACAATTTGGCTTCCATTTTTCCTATTTGAATACACTTTATTTCTTTTTCTTGCCTGATTGCTCTGGCTAGAACTTCCAGTACTATGTTGAATAGAAGTGGTGAGAGAGGGCATCCTTGTCTAGTGCCGGATTTCAAAGGAAATGCTTCCAGTTTTTGCCCGTTAAGTATGATATTGGCTGTTGGTTTGTCGTAAATAGCTTTTATGACTTTAAGATATGTTCCATCAATACCAAGTTTATTGAGGGTTTTTAGCATAAAGGGCTGTTGAATTTTGTCAAATGCCTTCTCTGCGTCAATTGAGATAATCATGTGGTTTTTGTTTTTGCTTCTGTTTATGTGGTGAATTACATTTATAGACTTGCATATGTTGAACCAGCCTTGCATCCCTGGGATGGATCCTACTTGATCATGATGGATAAGTTTTTTAATGTGCTGTTGCAATCAATTTGCCAGTATTTTATTGAAGATTTTTGCATCTATGTTCATCATGGATATTGGCCTGAAGTTTTCTTTTCTTGTTGAGTCTCTGCAAGGTTTTGGTATCAGGATGATGTTGGACTCATAAAATGATTTGGAAGGGGTTCCCTCTTTTTGGATTATTTGGAATAGTTTCAGAAGGAATGGTACCAGATCCTCTTTGTGTGTCTGGTAGAATTCATCTGTGAACGCATGTGGACCTGGGCTTTTTTTGTGTGGTAGGCTCTTAATTGCTGCCTCAATTTCTGACCTTGTTATTGGTCTATTCATAGTTTCGGTTTCCTCCTGGTTTAGGATTCGGAGGACACAGGCATCCAGGAATTTATCCATTTCTTTCTGATTTACTAGTTTGTGTGCATAGAGTTGCTTGTAGTATTCTCTGATGATGGTTTGAATTTCTGTGGAATCTGTGGTGATTTCCCCTTTATCGTTTTTTATAGCATCTATTTGGTTGTTCTCTCTTTTCTTTTTATCAGTCTGGCTAGTGGTCTGTCTATTTTGTTGATCTTTTCAAAAAACCAGCTCTTAGATTTATTGATTTTTTGAAGGGTTTTTCTTGTCTCTATCTCCTTCAGTTCTGCTCTGATCTTAGTTATTTCTTGTCTTTGGCTAGGTTTTGAGCTTTTTTGATCTTGCTCCTCTAGCTCTTTCAATTTTGATGATAGGGTGTCAATTTTGGATCTCTCCACTCTTCTCATGTGGACACTTACTGCTATATATTTTCCTCTACAGACTGCTTTAAATGTGTCCCAGAGATTCTGGTATGTTGTGTCTTCATTCTCGTTGGTTTCAAAGAACTTCTTTATTTCTGCCTTCATTTCATTGTTTATCCAATCAACATTCAAGAGCCAGTTGTTCAGTTTCCATGAAGCTGTGCGGTTCTGAGTTATTTTCTGAATTCTGAGTTCCAACTTGATTGCACTATGGTCTGAGTGACTGTTTGTTATGATTTCCATTGTTTTGCATTTGCTGAGGAGTGCTTTACTTCCAATTATGTGGTCAATTTCAGAGTAGATGTGATGTGGTGCTGAGAAGAATGTATATTCTGTGGATTTGGGGTGGAGAGTTCTGTAAATGTCTATCAGGTTTGCTTGTTCCAGGTCTGAGTTCAAGTCCTGGATATCCTTGTTAATTTTCTGTCTCGTTGATCAGTCTGCTATTGACAGTGGAGTGTTAAAGTCTCCCACTACTATTGTGTGGGAGTCTAAGACTCTTTGTAAGTCATTAAGAACTTGCCTTATATATCTGGGTGCTCCTACATTGGGTCCATATATATTTAGAATCATTAGCTCTTCTTGTTGTATCGATCCTTTTACCATTATGTAATGACCTTCTTTGTCCCTTTTGATCTTTGTTGCTTTAAAGTCTATTTTATCAGAGATGAGAATTGCAACTCCTGCTTTTTTTGCTCTCCATTTGCTTGGTAGATCTTCCTCCATCCTTTTATTTTGAGCCTTTGTGTATCTTTGCGTGTGAGGTGGGTTTCCTGGATACAGCATACTGATGGGTTTTGGTTTTTTATCCAATTTGCCAGTCTGTGTATTTTGATTGGTGCATTTAGCCCATTTACATTCAGGGTTAATATTGTTATGTGTGAATTTGATACTGCCATTTTGTTGCTAGCTGGCTGTTTTGCCCGTTGGTTCATGTACATTCTTCATTTTGTTGATGGTCTTTAGCATTTGGTATGCTTTTAGGATGGCTGGAACTGGTTGTTTCTTTCTATGTGTAGTGCCTCTTTCAGGAGCTCCTGT
Source organism: Saguinus oedipus (assembly GCA_031835075.1). NCBI lineage: Eukaryota > Metazoa > Chordata > Mammalia > Primates > Cebidae > Saguinus > Saguinus oedipus. Next base: position 75,246,486 of record CM063191.1, on the reverse strand, counting down.
AGAGTAGGCCTAGTGGTGACAAAATCTCTGAGTACTTGCTTGTTTGTGAAGGATTTTATTTTTCCTTCACTTATGAAGCTCAGTTTGGCTGGATATGAAATTCTGGGTTGAAAGCTCTTTTCTTTAAGGATGTTGAATATTGGCCCCCACTCTCTTCTGGCTTGTAGAGTCTCTGCCGAGAGATCTGCTGTGAATCTGATGGGCTTCCCTTTGTGGGTGACCCGACCTTTCTCTCTGGCTGCTCTTAGTATTTTCTCCTTCGTTTCAACCCTGGTGAATCTGATGATTATGTGCCTTGAGGTTGCTCTTCTTGCGGAGTATCTTTGTGGTGTTCTCTGTATTTCCTGGAATTGAGTATTGACCTGTCTTGCTAGGTTGGGGAAATTTTCCTGGATAATATCCTGAAGAGTGTTTTCCTGCTTGGATTCATTCTCTTCGTCACATTCTGGTACACCTATCAAACGTAGGTTGGGTCTCTTCACGTAGTCCCACATTTCTTGGAGATTTTGTTCATTTTTTTTTGTCCTTTTTCTTTAATCTTGGTTTCTTATTTTATTTCATTGAGTTGATCTTCAACTTCTGATATTCTTTCTTCTGCTTGGTCAATTCGGCTGTTGAAACTTGTGCATGCTTCGTGAAGTTCTCATGTTGTGTTTTTCAGCTCCTTCAATTCATTCATATTCCTCTCTAAGTTGTCCATTCTTGTTATCAATTCCTCGAATCTTTTTTCAAATCTTTTTTCAAGGTTCTTAGTTTCTTTGCACTGGTTTAGTACATGTTCCTTTAGCTCACTGAAGTTTCTCATTATCCACTTTCTGAATTCTGATTCCATCATTTCATCACATTCATTCTCCGTCCAGCTTTGTTCCCTTGCTGGTGAGGAGTTTTGGTCCTTTTTTGGAGGTGAGGTGTTTTGGTTTCGGGTGCTTTCCTCTTTTTTGCGCTGGTTTCTTCCCATCTTTATGGATTTATCCGCCTGTCATCTTAGTAGTTGCTGATTTTTCAATTGGGTCTCTGAGTGGATGCTGAGATTGTTGATGATGAAATATTTCTGTTACTTAGTTTTCCCTCTAATGGTCTATCCCCTCTGCTGTATGAGTGCTGAGGTCCACTCCAGGCCCTGCTTGTCTGGGGTATACCTGCAGCAGCTGCGGAACAGTGAGGGATGATACCAGTTTCTTCTTCTGCTGTCCTTGTTCCAGAATAATGCCAGACAAATATCAGTCTCATTAGTCCTTTTCTGGGGTGACTCCTTGGATATACAGGGGTCAGGGAGCTGCTTTAGGAGATGGTATGTGCTTTATAGGAGCTCCATGCTGAGCTGTGAGCTCCGTTTTTCATTCAGTGTTGTTGGGAAGTTGTTTATGTCTGCTGCTATAGAACTCATAAAACATCACCCTTTTTCCCCCCCCTTAGATGCTCTGTCTCAGGGAGTTGGGACTTTCTTTATGAGTATCTGTTGAACTGTCCTGCCCCACTAGGCGGCAGTCTATTCACTATTTGCCTGCCGGGGCTCTGACCTGCTAGCACAGGTCCACCCTGTTGCTGCTGGGCTCCCTTCTGCTGTGGAGCGCGAAGTCTCTCTGTTATGGCAGGTTGCCTCGGCAAAGGCAGGCTGCGTCAGTCCTTGGCGGTACTTCAGTGGGGGTGGACTGCGTCAGCAATGGTGGATGCCCCTCCCTCACCGGGCTGCACCATCCTAGATGCCGGCAGCAAAACTCTCAGCCCCAAGCATCTCCAGTCGCCGCCCTGCTTGTCCCCGTGAGCGTGGGACCGGCTGAGGCCAATCACCCAGCTCCCTGCCTCAGAGTCCATCTTCTCTCTCTCTTCCTCTCCCCAAGCTGAAAGGTCGACTCTCTCACTGGCGCCCCAGTAGCCTGCTGATAGGGCAATGGGATCCATGCGATCTCCCGTGCCGCTGCCCACTACCCTGGCTCAGATCACGCTTCCAAGGAAACTCCTGGTCTGGCTCATTGTCCAAGTCCCATTTAATCAGATGAACATGGCAATCTGCCCTTCCAAATCTCAGATTGCCGGTTTAACAGGGCACCCAGACCAGTGAGTTCCACGCCGGGTCCCGCTGCGGCGCCGGCTGCATTAGCCAGCTGCGCTCGCGTCGTGTCTCTCCCACACCTGGGACTTTCAACGCTCTGTGGGCATAAAAGGAACATCCAAGAATGCGGCTAGGACTCACCCTCTGTGCCTTCACTGAGAGCTGCAATCCTGAGTCACCTCTACAACGCCATCTTGGCTCTATGAACTGTACACTTTAAATGAGTGTATTTTATGGTATGTAAAATGTTAATTATATAGAAAAACCTTGAGGAAAATTAAAACTTTGATAATGCATTTGATGGCATTCATCCCAGTTGAACCTTTTACCAGTCGTGTATTTTGAAAGAGCTACTTAATTTTCTTTTTTCTCAAGTTCATTTTCTATGAAACTCAAATAGAGGTCAACACAACGAGAAGATCTAACTATCCTGAATATGTATGCACTCAATACAGGAGGACTCAGATTCATAAAGCAAGTTCTTAAAGATCTACAAAAACATCTAGACTCCCAAAAAATAATGGTGGGAGACTTTAACAACCTACTGGCCAATATTAGACAGATCAATAAGACAGAAAATTAACAAGGATATTCAGGACTTGAACTCAGCTCTTGAACAAGTGGAATTAGTAGACATCTACAGAACTCCCCACCCTAAATCAACAAAATATACAATGTTTTTAGCACCACATGTCTCTTATTCTTAAATTGATCACATAATTGGAGGTAAAAAGCTGCTCAGCAAATCCGAAGGAGGGGAATCATGACAAACAGTCTCTCTGACCAGTGCAACTGAAATAGAACTCAGGATTAAGAAACTCACTCAAAACCCCACAACTACATGGGAACTGAACAATCTGCTCCTGAATGACTACTGGGTAAATAACAAAATTATGGCAGAAATAAATAAGTTCTTTGAAACCAGTAAGAACAAAGAAACAAAGTACCAGAATCTCTGGGACACAGGTAAAGCAGTGTTTAGAGGAAAATTTACGGCACTAAATGCCCACAGAGAAAGCAGAAAAGATCTACAGTTGACACGCTAACATCACAATCAAAAGAACTAGAGAAACAAGAGCAAACTAATTTAAAAGCTAGCAGAAGACAGGAAATAACTAAGATCATAGTAGAATTGAAGGTAATGGAGACATGAAACCCCCTTGAAAAAGTCAATAAACCCAGGAACTAATGTTTTGAAAATGTTAAAAATGATAAGCCACTAGCCAGACTAATAAAGAAGAAAAGAGAGAAGAATCAAATTGATGCAACAAAAAGTTAAAGGAGATATCACCACTGAAACCATAGAAAATATAAACTATTATCAGAGACTACTATGAACACCTCTATGCAAACAAACTAGAAAATCTAGAAGAAACTGATGTATTCCTGGACACATACACCCTCCCAAGACTAAGACAGTAAGAAGTCAAATCCCTGAATAGACCAATAACAAGTTCTGAAATTGAGGAATTAATAGCCTACCAACCCAAAAAAGTCCAGGACCAGACTGATGCACAGCCAAATTCTACCAGAGATACAAACAGGAGCTGGTACTATACTTTCTGAAACTTTTCCAAACAATAGAAAAAGAGGAACTCCTTTTTCACTCATTTTATGAGACTGGCATCATCCTGATATCAAAATCTGGCAGAGACACAAGAAGAAAAGAAAATTTCAGCCAATATCCCTGATGAACATCCATGCAAAAATCGTCAATAAAATACTGGCAGCTCAAAGCCAACAGCACATCAAAAAGCTTATCCACCACGATCAAGTCAGCTTCATCACTGGGATGCACAGCTGGTTCAATATATGCAAATCTATCAACTTAATCCATCACGCAAATAGAACCAAAAACAAAACCTACATGATTGTCTCAAAAGATACAGATGCAGAAAACCCCTTCAATAAAATTCAACACCCCTACATGCTAAAAAAATTTTCAATAAATTAGGTACTGATACAACATATCTCAAAATAATAAGAGCTATTTATGACAAACCCACAGCCAATATCATACTGACTTTGCAAAAGTTGGAAGCATTTCCTTTAAAAACCAGTGCAAGACAAGGATGCCCTCTCTCACCCTTCTATTTAACATAGTATTGGAAGATCTGGCCCATGCAATAAGTCAAGAGAAAGAAATAGTGTATTCAAATAGAAAGAAAGTCAAACCGTCTGTTTTCAGATGATGTAATTATATATTAAGAAAACCCCGTTTTATCAGCCCAAAATCTTCTTAAGCTCATAAGTCACTTCAGCAAAGTCTCAAGATACAAAATCAATTTGCAAAAATCACAAGCATTTTATACACAAATAAGAGACAAACAGAGCCAAGACATGAGTGACTTCCCATTCACAACTGCTGCAAAGAGAACAAAATGCCTAGGAATACAACTTGTAAGGGATAAGAAGGACCTCTTTAAGGAGAACTTCAAAGAACTGCTCAAGGAAATGAGAGGACATAAACAAATAGAAAAGCATTCCATGTTCATGGATAGGAAGAATCAATATGGTGATAATGGCCATACTGCAAGCAACTACACAATGGGAGAAAATTTTTGCAATCTATCCATCTGACAAAGGGCTAATATCCAAAGTAATTTATACATTCAATGTTATTCCCTACAAGGTACAATTTACTTTCTTCACAGAATTAGAAAAAAACTAATTTAAATTTTGTATGGAATCAAAAAAAAATGATAATATAGCCAAGACAATACTAAGCAAAAAAACAAAGCTGAAGGCATCATGCTTCCTGAGTTCAAACTATATTACAAGGCTACAGAAACCAAAACTGCATGGTACTGGTACTAAAGGATATGTGTAGACCAATGGAACAGAACAGAGGCCTCAGAAATAATGCCACATATCTAAAACGACCTGATCTTTGATAAACCTGACAGAAACAAGCAATGGGGAAAGTGTTCTCTATTTAATAAATGATTTTGGGAAAACTGGCTAGCCATATGCAGAAAACTGAAACTGTACCCCTTTCTTACACCTTGTACAAAACTTAACTCAAGATGAATTAAAGACTTAAATGTAAGACCTGAAACCATAAAAAACCTAGAAGGAAACCTAAGCAGTACCACTCAGGATAAAGGTATGAGCAAAGACTTCATGACTAAAACAAGAAAAGCAATGGCAACAAAGCCAAAATTGACAAATGGGATATAATTAAACTAAAACACTTCAGCACAGCAAAAGAAACTATCATCAGAGTGAAAAGGCAACCTACACAATGAGGAAACTTTTTGCAATCTCTCCATCTGAAAACAGTGCTATATCCAGAATATACAAAGAACTTAAATTTACAAGAAAAAGCAAACAACCCCATCAAAAGTGGGTGAAGTATGTGAACAGACATTTCTAAAAAGAAGACATTTCTGTGGCCCACAAACATATATTTTAAAAAAACCTCATTATCACAGGTCATTAGAGAAAAAGAACTCAAAACCACAATGAGTTACCATCTCATGCCAGTTAGAATGATAATTATTAAAAAGTCAGAAAACAACAGATGCCAGAGGGGACATGGAGAAATAGGAATGCTTTTACACTGTTGGTTGGAGTGTAAATTAGTTCAACCATTGTGGAAGACAGTGTGACGATTCCTCTATGCAACTATCTTGCATGTTCAGCACATGTATCCCAAAACCTAAAATGCAATAAAAAAAGGATCTAGAACAAGAAATACCATTTGACCCAGCAATCTCATTACTGAGTATATACCTGAAGGATTATAAATCATTCAACTATAAAGACACATGCACACATATGTTTATTGTGGCACTATTCACAATAGCAAATACTTGGAACCAACCCAAATGCCAATCAATAATAGACTGGATAAAGAAAATATGGTACGTATACACCATGGAATACTATGCAGCCATAAAAAAGAATGAGTTCATGTCTTTTGCAGGAACATGATGAAGCAGGAAACCATCATTCTCAGCAAACTAACCCAGGAACATAAAACCAAACACCACAGGTTCTCACTCATAAGTGGGAGTTGAACAATGAGAACACATGGATACAGGGAGGTAAACAAAACACACCATGGGCTATCAGGGGATGGAAGGCTAAGCGGGGGATAGCATTAGGAGAAATACCTAATGTAGATGTTGAGTTGATGGGTGCAGCAATCCACCATGGCATGTGTATATCTATGTAACAAACCTGCATGTTCTGCACTTAAAGTATAATAATAATACTTAAAGTATAATAATAGTAACTTAAGTATAATAACCCATAACTTAAAGTATAATAATAATAAGTCCCTAGATGTGTGACAATTAAACAAGGTGATGCATGTAAAGAGAGTACAGTGACAGGCACATAGTAAATGCTCAGTAAATGATAGTTATCATCTTCATGTATCAAAAACTTTGTACTAGTCCTAGCTCTTGAATACCCCAATGTGTTCCCAGTTTTCCCACAGTAATTTCAAGCAAACAACATTACTTCTCCACTTCTTGTCAAAGTTCATTGTTAGATAAGCAGATAAGTAGATGTACTAGACATTTTTTTGTTTTCTAGCCTGATTGCTTGCCTGCTTTTTGGTGATGGAAGTGAGAGTTGACGCATTAGAGAGAAGACTTGCAAAGCTAAGAGAAAAACAGGATGCATATCTTTAGATATTATCTAGAATATGTTTCCATTTTCTGTTTCAGGGCCTGTACTAAGGCCTCACAGCCCACTCAGGCAATGCTCAAAAAAGTTTAAGGGAGTAAAAACCACTGGGCAATCATCAACTACCCTATTTCCTTCAAAAATACCTTCAATAGTGCTTTCCTAATACTGGTATTTCTTTCTGCCCTTTCTCATGCTCCCTTCTGTATTATTTTTGCTTCTGAGGCTCACCTCTTTAATAAACCACTCTCAAGTTCTTATCTCAGGTTGTGTTTTGCAGGGAACCCGAATGAAGACAAGTAGGGGTCATAGTACACTACACTGAGTACCTGGCATATCCCTCAGTTGAGGGAGAAATTCATACAAGTTATGGAAGGGAATTGGGATTGTTTTTTAAAATGTAGTAAGAGTTCACTTGTCTGCCTGAAACTCACTGAATCGTTTCAGGCAGACAAATAACATATGTGTGTGGGATTCAAATGTTAAAAGAAATAATTGTGAGGGAGTGGAAAGAGAGTGTTCAAGCGTTGAACTTTTTCAGTGTCCCGGTTCTGCCATTTATTTATTATATGATCTATTTCAGTTTCACAGTTTCTTGGCCATCAATTGAGAGGAAGTGCAATACCAGAAAAAGAACACTAGATTTGAAGGCAGTAAAAGCAGGTTTTAATGAGTTCCAGCTTTGCACTTTCACAGCTGTGAAATCTCAAGAAAGTCCTTTAATCTTTCCAAACCTATTTCTTCGTTTATAAAATGAGGAAAGTTACACCTCCCTCAAGAGGCTATTGAGAATATCAAATGAATCCAAAAATAAATAAATAAACATACTTTGAAATTTACAAAGTACCACTCAAATGTGATATTTTTAAGATTTTTTTTAATTTTTATTGCATTATAGGTTTTGGGGTACATGTGCAAAACATGCAAGATAGTTGCATAGGTACACATATGGCAATATGTTTTGCTGCCTTACTCCCCTTCACCCACACTTGGCATTTCTCCCCAAGCTATCCCTCCCCAGCACTCCCCCCCGCTGTCTTTCCCCCATTCCCCCCAATAGACCCCAGTGTGTAGTAGACCCCCTTCCTGTGTCCATGTGTTCTTACTTTTCTCACCCGCCTATGAGTGAGAATGTGTGGTATTTAATTTTCTGTTCTTGCGTCAGTTTGCTGAGAATGATTTCTCCAGATTCATCCATGTCCTTACAAAGGACAAAAACTCATCATTTTTGATTGCTGTATAATTAAGATAATTTTTAATCAAGTAGAATACATCACTCTTAACTGACAGGTAGCTGTGAGGACATTGTTTTTATGTGTTTTAATTCAGGTACAATGGTGCCAATTTTGTTGCATTAGGTTATTTTAAATTTATTTTAATTTTTTAAATTTTTATTGCATTATAGGTTTGGGGGTACATGTGCAGAACGTGCAAGATAGTTGCATCGGTACACACATGGCCGTGTGTTTTGCTGCCTTCCTCCCCTTCACCCACACTTGGCATTTATCCCCAGGCTATCCCTCCCCAGCCCCTCACACTGTCCCTCCCCCATTCCCCCCAATAGACCCCAGTGTGTAGTAGACCCCCTCCCTGTGTCCATGTGTTCTCATTTTTCTCACACTCCTATGAGTGAGAATATGCAGTATTTCGTTTTCTGTTCTTGTGTCAGTTTGCTGAGGATGATGTTCTCCAGACTCATCCATGTCCTTACAAAGGACATAAACTCATCATTTTTTATTGCTGCATAATATTCCATGTTGTATATGTGCCAAATTTTCCCAGTCCAGTCTATCATCGATGGTCATTTGGGTTGGTTCCAGGTCTTTGCTACTGTAAACAGTGCTGCAATGAACATTTGTGTGCATGTGTCCTTATAGTAGAACGATTTATAGTCCTTTGAATATATACCCAGTAATGGGATTGCTGGGTCAAATGGAATTTCTATTTCTAGGTCCTTAAGGAATTGCCACACTGTCTTCCACAATGGTCGAACTAATTAACACTCCCACATGGATGGGAGTAACACTCCAAATAGGATGTAAGAGTGTTCCTATTTCTCCACATCCTCTCCAGCATCTGCTGTCTCCAGATTTTTTAATGATCGCCATGCTAACTGGCGTGAGATGATATCTCAATGTGGTTTTGATTTGCATGTCTCTAATGACCAGTGATGATGAGCATTTTTTCATGTGTTTGTTGGCCTCATGTATGTCTTCTTTGTAAAGTCTCTGTTCATATCCTTTGCCAATTATTGAACGGGCTTGTTTGTTTTTTTCCTGTAAATCTGTTTGAGTTCTTTGTAAATTCTGGATATCAGCCCTTTGTCACATGCGTAAACTACAAAGATTTTTTTCCCATTCTGATGGTTGCTGATTCACTCTAGTGACTGTATCTTCTGCCATGCAGAAGCTGTGGAGTTTGATTAGGTCCCATTTGTCTATTCTGGCTTTTGTTGCCAATGCTTTTGGTGTTTTGGTCATGAATTCTTGCCTACTCCTATGTCCTGAATGGTTTTGCCTAGATTTTCTTCCAGGGTTTCTATGGTGTCAGGTCTTATGTTTAAATCTTTAACCGATCTGGAGTTAATTTTAGTGTAAGGTGTCAGGGAGGGGTCCAGTTTCTGCTTTCTGCACATGGCTAGCCAGTTTTCCCAACACCATTTATTAAACAGGGAATCCTTTCCCCATTGCTTGTTTTTGTCTGGTTTATCAAAGATTATATGGTTGTAGATATGTTGTGTTGCCTCCGATGCCTCTGTTCTGTTCCATTGGTCTATATCTCTGTCTTGGTACCAGTACCATGCTGTTTTGATTACTATAGCCTTGTAGTATACTTTGAAGTCCGGTAGTGTGATACCTCCCGCTGTATTCTTTTTGCTTAGAATTGACTTGGCTATGCGAGCTCTCTTTTAGTTCCATCTGAAGTTAATGTGGTTTTTTCCAGTTCTGTGAAGAAACTCAATGGTAGTTTGATGGGGATAGCATTGATTGTGTAAATTACTTTGGGCAGTATAGCCATTTTCACGATATTGATTCTTCCTAACCACGAACATGGAATGTTTCTCCATCTGTTTGTGTCCTCTCTTATTTCGTTGAGCAGTGCTTTGTAGTTTTCCTTAAAGAGGTCCCTTATGTTCCTTGTGAGTTGTATTCCTAGGTATTTTATTTTCTTTGTAGCAATTGTGAATGGCAGTTCGTTCTTGATTTGGTTCTCTTTAAGTCTGTTATTGGTGTATAGGAATGCTTGTGATTTTTGCACATTGATTTTATATCCTGAGACTTTGCTGAAGTTGCTTATAAGTTTCAGGACCTTTTGGGCTGAGGTGATGGCATCTTCTAGGTATACTATCATGTCGTCTGCAAATAAAGACAATTTGGCTTCCACCTTTCCTGTTTAAATACCCTTTATTTCTTTTTCTTGCCTGATTGCTCTGGCTGGAACTTCCAGTAGTATGTTGAATAGGAGTGGTGAGAGAGGGCATCTTGTCTAGTGCTGGATTTCAAAGGGAATGCTTCCAGTTTTTGCCCATTCAGTATGATTTTGGCTGTTGGTTTGTCATAAATAACTTTTATTACTTTGAGATATGTTCCATCAATACCAAGTTTATTGAGGGATTTTAGCATAAAGGGCTGTTGAATTTTGTCAAATGCCTTCTCTGCGTCAATTGAGATAATCATGTGGTTTTTGTTTTTGCTTCTGTTTATGTGGTGAATTACATTCATAGCCTTGTGTATGTTGAACCAGACTAGTCTCCCCGGGATGAATCCTACTTGATCATGATGGATAAGTTTTTTAATGTGCTGTTGCAATCGGTTTGCCAGTATTTTATTGAAGATTTTTGCATCTATGTTTATCATGGATATTGGCCTGAAGTTTTCTTTTCTTGTTGAGTCTCTGCCGGGTTTTGGTATCAGGATGATGTTGGTCTCATAAAATGATTTGGGAAGGGTTCCCTCTTTTTGAATTCTTTGGAATAGTTTCAGAAGTAATGATACCAGATCCTCTTTGTGTGTCTGGTAGAACTCGGCTGTGAACACATCTGGACCTGGGCTTTTCTTGGGTGGTAGGCTCTTAATTGCTGCCTCAACTTCAGACCTTGTTATTGGTCCATTCATAGTTTTGGCTTCCTCCTGGTTTAGGCTTGGGAGGACACAGGCGTCCAGGAATTTATCCATTTCTTCCTGGTTTACTAGTTTATGTGCATAGAGTTGTTTGTAGTATTCTCTGATGATGGTCTGAATTTCTGTGGAATCTGTGGTGATTTTTCCATTATCGTTTTGTATTGCATCTATTTGGTTGTTCTCTGTTTTCTTTTTTATCAGTCTGCCTAGTGCTCTGCCTATTTTGTTGATCTTTTTGAAAAACCAGCTCTTGGATTTATTGATTTTTTGAAGGGACTTTCTTGTCTCTATCTCGTTCAGTTCTGCTCTGCTCTTAGTTATTTCTTGTCCTCAGCTAGGTTTTGAGCTTTTATGATCTTGCTCCTCTAGCTCTTTAAATTTTGACGATAGGGTGTCAATTTTGGATATCTCCACTCTTCTCATGTGGGCACTTATTGCTATATATTTTCCTCTACAGACTGCATTAAATGTGTCCCAGAGATTCTGGTACATTGTGTCTTTGTTCTCGTTGATTTCGAAGAACTTCTTTTTTTCTGCCTTCATTTCATTGTTTATCCAATCAACATTCAAGAGCCAGTTGTTCAGTTTCCATCAAGCTCTGCGGTTCTGAGTTATTTTCTGAATTCTGAGTTCTAACTTGATTGCACTATGGTCTGAGAGACTGTTTGTTATGATTTCACTTGTTTTGCATTTGCTGAGGAGTGCTTTACTTCCATTATGTGGTCAATTTTGCAGTATGTGTGATGTGGTGCTGAGAAGAATGTATATTCTGTGGATTTGGGGTGGAGAGTTCTGTAAATGTCTATCAGGTTTGCTTGTTCCAGGTCTGAGTTCAAGTCCTGGATATCCTTGTTAATTTTCTGTCTGGTTGATCTGTCTGATATTGACAGTGGAGTGCTAAAGTCTCCCAGTATTATTGTGTGAAAGTCTAAGTCTCCTTTTAAGTCATTAAGAACTTGCCTTATATATCTGGGTGCTCCTGCATTGGGTCCATATATATTTAGGATCGTTAGCTCTTCTTGTTGTATCGATCCTTTTACCATTATGTAATGACCTTCTTTGTCTCTTTTGATCTTTGTTGCTTTAAAGTCTATTTTATCAGAGATGAGAATTGCAAGTCCTGCTTTTTTTTGCTCTCCATTTGCTTGGTACGTCTTCCTGCATCCCTTTATTTTGAGCCTTTGTGTATCCTTGTGTGTGAGATGGGTTTTCTGGATACAGCACACCGATGGGTTTTGGTTTTTTATCCAATTTGCCAGTCTGTGTCTTTTGATTGGTGCATTTACCCATTTCCATTTAGGGTTAATATTGTTATGTGTGAATTTGATACTGCCATTTTGATGCTAGCTGGCTGTTTTGGCCATTGGTTCATGTAGATTCTTCATTTTGTTGATGGTCTTTAGCATTTGGTATGCTTTTAGGATGGCTGGTACTGGTTGTTTCTTTCTATGTGTAGTGCCTCTTTCAGGAGCTCTTTTAAAGCAGACCTAGTGGTGACAAAATCTCTGAGTACTTGCTTGTTTGTGAAGGATTTTATTTTTCCTTCACTTATGAAGCTCAGTTTGGCTGGATATGAAATTCTGGGTTGAAAGTTCTTTTCTTTAAGGATGTTGAATATTGGCCCCCACTCTCTTCTGGCTTGTAGAGTCTCTGCCGAGAGATCTGCTGTGAGTCTGATGGGCTTCCCTTTGTGGGTGACCCAACCTTTCTCTCTGGCTGCCCTTAGCATTTTCTCCTTCATTTCAACCCTGATGAATCTGAAGATTATGTGCCTTGGGGTTGCTCTTCTTGCAGAGTATCTTTGTGGTGTTCTCTGTATTTCCTGGAGTTGAGTATTGACCTGTCTTGCTAGGTTTGGGAAATTTTCCTGGACAATATCCTGAAGAGTGTTTTCCAGCTTGGATTCATTCTCTTCATCACATTCTGGTATACCTATCAAACGTGGGTTGGGTCTCTTCACATAGTCCCACATTTCTTGGAGATTTTGTTCATTCCTTTTTGCACTTTTTTTTTTAATTTTGGTTTCACATTTTATTTCATTGAATTGATCTTCAACTTCTGATATTCTTTCTTCTGCTTGGTCAATTCGGCTGTTGAAACTTGTGCATGCTTCACGAAGTTCTCGTGTTGTGTTTTTTAGCTCCTTCAATTCATTCATATTCCTCTCTAAGTTGTCCATTCTTGTTATCAATTCCTCGAATCTTTTTTCAAATCTTTTTTCAAGGTTCTTAGTTTCTTTGCACTGATTAGAACATGTTCTTTTAGCTCACTGAAGTTTCTCATTATCCACTTTCTGAAGTCTGAATCTGTCATTTCATCACACTCATTCTCCGTTCAGCTTGGTTCCCTTGCTGGTGAGGAGTTTTGGTCCTTTGTAAGAGGTGAGGTGTTTTTGTTTCAGGTGTTTTCCTCCTTCTTGCACTGGTTTCTTCCCATCTTTATGGATTTATCCGCCTGTCATCTTAGTAGTTGCTGATTTTTCTATTGGGTCTCTGTGTGGACGCTGAGATTGTTGATGATGAAGTATTTCTGTTACTTAGTTTTCCTTCTAATGGTCTAGCCCCTCTGCTGTATGAGTGCTGAGGTCCACTTGGGGCCCTGCTTCTCTGGAGTATACCTGTAGCAGCTGTGGAACAATGAGGGATTATACCAGTTTCTTCTTCTTCTGTCTTTGTTCCAGAATGATGCCCGCCAAATGTCAGTCTGATTAGTCCATTTTCTGGGGTGACTCTTTTGATATACAGGGGTCAGGGAGCTGCTTAAGGAGATGGTCTGTGCTTTATAGGAGCTCCAGTGCTGAGCCGTGAGCTCCGTTGTTCATTCAGGGTTGTTGGGAGGTTGTTTATGTCTGCTGCAATAGAACTCATAAAACACCACCCTTTTTCCCCCCCCCCTTAGTTGCTCTGTCTCAGGGAGTTGGGGCTTTCTTTATGAGTATCTGTTGCACTGTCCTGCCCAGCTAGGAGGCAGTCTATTCACTATTTGCCTGCCAGGGCTCTGACCTGCTAGCACGGGTTTGCCCTGTTGCTGCTGAGCTCCCTTCTGCTGTGGAGTGCTCCCCCCTCCTGGCGGAGTCTCTCTGTTATGGCAGGTTGCCTTGGCAACAGCAGGCTGCATCAACCCTGGGCGGTAATTCAGTAGGGGCGAATTGCATCAGCAATGGTGGACGCCCCTCCCTCACCGGGCTGCACCGTCCTAGATGCCGGCAGCAAAACTCTCAGCCCCAGGCTTCTCCAGTCACCACCCTGCTTGTCCCCATGAGGGTGGGACCTGCCGAGCCCGATCACCCAGCTCCCTGCCTCAGAGTCTGTCCTCTCTCTCTCTCTCCCTCTCCGCAAGCTGAAAGGTCAACTTTCTCACTGGCACCCCAGTAGCCTGCCGATAGGGCACTGGGATCCGTGTGATCTCCCGTGCTGCTGCTTACTGCACCAGCTCAGATCACACTTCCCAGGAAACTCCTGGTCTGGCTCATTGTCCAAGTCCCGTTCAATCAGATGGACGTGCCAATCTGCCCTTCCAAATCTCAGATTGCCAGTTTAACAGGGCACCCAGACGAGTGAGTTCCATGCCGGGTCCTGCTGTGGCGCCAGCCAAAGCAGCCACGTGAGCCGGCTGCATTAGCCAGCTTTACTAGCGTCCCGTGTCTCTCCCACACCTGGGACTTTCAACGCTCTGTGGGCAAAGAAGGTCCATCTGAGAATGCGGCTAGACTCACCGTCTGCGCCTTCACTGAGAGCTGCAATCCTGAGTCGCTTCTATGATGCCATCTTGCGAGTCCGCCTCCAGTATATCCATATTTTCAAAGTTCTACAACAGTTATTCTTATTGTTTTTCTCAAAATAATTTTATTAACATTATTAATATTATATAGTTTTTGTCTACAAGGAGAAAAGTCTTTTATCTTGGAATACCATGTTTGTCTTAAGGACATTTAGAATATAAGAACTGAATATGCTTAAATTTATGCTGATATTTTAGTTTCTATCATGAAAGAGTTTAACAATAACAAAAAGCTACTGAATGACATGCTTAAATGTTAGGGAAGACTTTCCTGATCTCCTCTCCCCGCCAAGTAAGCTATATAACCTTGGACTCTTTCTCTATGGTATTTTTATCACTGTAACTTATTTTTGAAATCAGTTGTTTAATTATATCTCCCTCAACAAACTATAAACTATAAAACAGCAAAGAGTAAGAATGAAGTCTGCAATCTCAGGTTCAGTGCCTGGCACATAATGGAGCCCTTAAAAATATTTGTTGATAGAACACACGAATCAAAGAACTTTGTTACAGTCCTGGAACTAAAAGACACTTTAAAGCCTTTAGTTTTCAGATAGGCAAATTGAGGTCCAAGGACATCAATGGATTTACTCAAGGTTACACAGCTGTTTAGTGACAGAACTATAATTTTACATTTTGACAACCCACCTAATCCATTGATGTCCTATAATTTTAGAATATGCTAATATAGTTAATACAGGGGCTCTAACTATGCTGGTGACCAAATTTGATAATCCTCTATCCATTGATTTCCTCATTATTAAGCTAAAGCAATCTACACATAAATACTTTTTTAAAAATAGAGCATAAAACTGTTACATTATACTGCTGGTTTGAACTGAGAATTCACAATACTCAGAATAACTATGTTATCCTGTTCATTATGGAAGTTTCATAAATATGAAAGACAAAAAATATTTCAACTCAAGATTTTTGGTTGAGAGGATGCTCAACTATTTCTTCCCTCAGGTTTTGCCACTTTAGACCTGCTCTGTCCAACATACTAGCTACTAACCACGTGTTGTTAGCCTGAATTGGGATATGCTGTAAGTGTAAAATAAACAGCAGATTTCTAAGAGTTGATGCAAAAAGGATGTAAAATATTTATTTAATCAAAATTTTTTATTATGTGATGAAACACTACTACTTTGATATACTAGGTTAAATAAAGCCTATTAAAATTAATACTACTTTTTATTTGTATAAATTTGAGGGGTACAAGGGCCATTTTGTAACATGGACATATTGCCTAGTGCTCTAGTCTGGGCTTTTACTGTAACCATCACCCAAATAATGTACATTGTACCCATTAAGTAATTTTTCATTCCTCAACCCCCTTTCAGCATCGTACACTATCTCCAATGTTTCTTTAAATACATTATACAAGATTATTAGAAAAAAATTAAATTATATATGTGACATTTATTCATCATTTAAAACTCTCAGAAAGTTAGGAATAGAGGCAGACTTCCTAAACTTTATGAAGAATATGTACAAAAAACTACAGTTAAGACTGTACTTAATGGTGAAGGGCTGTTTTTCATGTAATGTAAGGAACAAGGCAGCAATATCAGTCTCACCACTCTTATTTAACATAATACTAAAGTTAAAGCCAGTGCAATAGCAAGGCAAACAAATGTGAGGCATATGAATTGGAAGGAAAAAAATAAAACTGGGAAGGCAGAGCACGATCACTGAATAGAAGCCTTTGCTAATTGTCTCTTATACAGAAACATCAATTCACACAAATATTTACATTAAAAGCATCTTCATAAGAACCAAAAATTAGATAAGCAATTACAGTACCTGGTTTAACTCTATATCCCTTAAGGAGGCACTGAAGATGGTAGAAAAGACAATTTTGAATTTCTGACAGTGTCCCTTCCCCATCTCTTAGCAGTGGCCATGTGGCAAAGAAAATCTGTGTGATTCTGGTCATTAGAGAGAATTAAATCAAAACCACATTGAGATATCATCTCACGCCAGTTAGAATGGCGATCATTAAAAAATCTGGAGATAGTAGATGCTGGAGAGGATGTGGAGAAATAGGAACACTCTTACACTGTTGGTGGGAGTGTAAATTAGTTCAACCATTGTGGAAGACAGTGTGGCGATTCCTCAGGGACCTAGAAATAGAAATTCTATTTGACCCAGCAATCCCATTACTGGATATATATCCAAAGGACTATAAATCGTTCTACTATAAGGACACATGCACACGAATGTTCATTGCTGCACTGTTTACAATAGCAAAGACCTGGAACCAACCCAAATGCCCATCAATGATAGACTGGACTGGGAAAATGTGGCACATATACACCATGGAATATTATGCAGCAATCAAAAATGATGAGTTTGTGTCCTTTGTAAGGACATGGTTGCATTTGGAGAACATCATTCTCAGCAAACTGACACAAGAACAGAAAAGGAAATACCGCATATTCTCACTCATAGGCGGGTGAGAAAAATGAGAACACATGGACACAGGGAGGGGGTCTACTACACACTGGGGTCTATTGGGGGGAATGGGGGAGGGACAGCGGGGGGGGCTGGGGAGGGATAGCCTGGGGATAAATGCCAAGTGTGGGTGAAGGGGAGGAAGGCAGCAAAACACACGGCCATGTGTGTACCTATGCAATTATCTTGTACATTCTGCACATGCACCCCAAAACCTATAATGCAATAAAAATTTAAAAAATTTTTTAAAAGACTGAAAAAAATCAAAAGAAATTAATTAATTAATTAATTTAAAAAATAAAAATACTCTAATTAAAAAAAAAAGGAAAATCTGTGTGATTGGGGAAGAAAATTGTGGCAATTGTGAGATCCTTCATTGAACTCAGTGTGGCCCTGTTCATGGCAGAAAGCCAAAACAGGCTAAACTCAGTCAATGTTTAAACATGGAAGGAGCATTTACACAAACCCCAACCAGAGGGGAATTGCCCATCCCAGCAGTGAGAACTTGAAATTCAGCAAGCCTTACAACCATGGGCTCAAGGGCTCTGGGGTCCTAAACGTATTTGAAAGTCCATCTGAGCTGCAAAGACTGCAATTTCTGGGCAATTACTAGTGTTGTTCTAGGTGCAGAGCTAGTGGACATGGAAAACCAACCAGGGCAGCAAAGGAAGTACTTGAACCACACCTCCCTCAACACCAGGCAGTGCAGCTTGAAACAACAAAAGTGACTCCTTTCTTCTACTTGAGGAGACAAGAGGAAAGAATAAAGAGGATTTTGTCTTGCACCTTGAATACCAGCTCAGAAACAGTAAGGTGGTACACCTGTCAAGTCATAAATTCCTGAGTCCAGATCCTAGCTGCCAGACAACAATTCTAGGCACATCCTGGGTCAGAAAGGAAACCAACACTTTAAAGGGAAAGACGCAGTCCTGGCAAGATTCATCACTACCTGACTAACAAGCCCTTGGCTCCTGAAGAACCAGCAGGAATACACAAGTAGTAAGTTATGGGACATTGATAAGACACCGGAACATGTTGACTTTAGGTGCCAGCTCTCTCACAGTAGGATAGAGCACCAAGTGAGCTCTTCGAGTCCTTGATTCTAGGTCTTGACTCTTGGACGGCATTTCTGAACCTATTCTGGACCAGAAAGGACCCCACTATCCTGAAGGGTGAGTTGCAGGCCTGGCAGCATTCACCACAAGCTGACTGAAGAAGAGTCCTTGGGTGTTAAGTGAATAATGGCATTAGGATAGCTGTAGCTTCCATGGGACTGTGGTGATGGTGGCCATGAGGAGAGGTTTCTTTGCCTATAAAAGGGAAAGAAATAATTTGAGCACAAGCTTAACTGAAATAAAACAGGGCACCAGGTAGATTTCTAAAATTTTTTACTCTAGCCCCTGGCTCCTAGATGGCATCACTGACAAGCCGAGGGCCTAGGGAAACTTGCAGCCATAAAGGGAAGGAAACATGCCTGGCTGGCTTCACCACCATCTGTTGATTATAGAGCCCTAGAGACTTTAGTAAATATAGGTGGTAGCCAGGTACTGGTTACTCTGGGCCTTGGGTGAGACTCAATGATGTGCTGGTTTTAGGTTTGACCAAGTGCAGTCCCAGTGCTGGTAGCCACAGAGGTGCTTGTGTCCTCCCTACTCCAGCTCCAGGTGGCACAGGACAGAAAGAGAGAGACTCCATTTGATAAGGAGAAAGTACGGAAAGAGAACAAGAGTTCACCTGGTAATTCAGGTAATTTTTTTATCCTATCCAAGACCAACAAGATGATACCTCTGCAGGTTTGCAAGAATCACAGTGTTCCACTCTTACACTGTTGGTGGGAGTGTAAATTAGTTCAACCATTGTGGAAGACAGTGTGGCGATTCCTCAGGGACCTAGAAATAGAAATTCCATTTGACCCAGCAATCCCATTACTGGGTATATATCCAAAGGACTATAAATCATTCTACTATAAGGACACATGCACACGAATGTTTATTGCAGCACTGTTTACAATAGCAAAGAACTGGAACCAACCCAAATGCCCATCAATGATAGACTGGACTGAGAAAATGTGGCACATATACACCATGGAATATTATGCAGCAATCAAAAATGATGAGTTTGTGTCCTTTGTAAGGACATGGATGAATCTGGAGAACATCATTCTCAGCAAACTGACACAAGAACAGAAAAAGAAATACCGCATATACTCACTCATAGGTGGGTGAGAAAAATGAGAACACATGGACACAGAGAGGCGGTCTACTATACACTGGGGTCTATTGGGGGGAATGGGGGAAGGACAGTGGGGGGCGCTGGGGAGGGATAGCCTGGGGATGAATGCCAAGTGTGGGTGAAGGGGAGGAAGGCAGCAAAACACACTGCCATGTGTGTACCTATGCAACTATCTTGCACGTTCTGCACATGTACCCCAAAACCTATAATGCAATAAAAATTTAAAAAAAAAAGAATCACAGTGTTCTTAAACTTGGGATGCCCTCTAATGCAGATACAGCTTAGATCACAACACACAAGTTCCTTTGAGTACTTAGAAAATTGTCCCAAGAAATATAGGTACAAATAAACCTGGAGTATGAAGACCACAATATACCCAACTTCCTGATGCCCACACAGACAAAAATTCACAAGCATCAAGATCATCCAGGAAAACATGACATCAACAAATGAAATAAAAAGACACCAAGGACCAATCCTGGAAAAACATATGTTCAGACAGAGACCTCAAAATAGCACTTTCAAGGAACTCAAAAAATTTATGATAACAAAGAGAAGGAATTCTAGAATAATATCTGATAAAGTAACAATAAGATTGAAATAACTAAAAATAATAAAAAAGAAATTCTTCCATTGAAAAATGCAATTGGCATACTGAAGACTGCATCAGAGTTCTTCAATAGCAGAATTGATCAAGCAGAAGAAGCAGTTAGTGAGTTTGAAGACAAGCTATTTGAAAAAAAACAGTCAGAGGAGACAAAAGAAAAAAATAAAAGCAATAAAGGGCACTTATAAGATCTAGAAAATGACTTCAATAAAGCAAATCTAAAAGAAATTGAACTTAAAGAGGAGGTAGAAAAAGACATAGGAGTAGAAAGATGCTTCAAAGGGATAATCACAGTGAACTTCCAAAACCTAGGGAAAAGTATAAATATTCAAATACAAGAAAGTTGTAGAACACCAAGAAGATTTAACCCAAGGAAGACTACCTCAAGGCATTTAATAATCAGACTCCCAAAGGTTGAGTATTAAAAAAAAATCTTTAAAGCAGTAAGAGAAAAAAAAACAAATAACATAATGGAGCTCCAATGCATCTTACAGGTGACTTTTCAGTGAAAACCCTACAAGCAAGGAGAGGGTGGCATGACATGAAGGAAAAAAGCTTTTACCCTAGAAAAGTATATCTGGTGAAAACATCCTTCAAACACGAAGGGGAAATGTTTTCCCAGGCAAACAAAAGCTGAAGGATTTCACCAACTTCAGACTTTCCTACAATAAATGCTACAGAGAGTTTTTCAGTATGAAAGAAAGACATTAATGAGCAACAATAAATCATCTGAAAGTATAAAACTCACTAATAATAGTAAGTACAAAAAAAGAGAATATTATAAAGTTGTAATTGAGGTGTGTAAACTATTCCTATCTTACATCAAAACACAAAAAATGAACCAATGAAAAATAACAATGAGGTTTCAAGACACAGACAGCATGACAATACAATAAGATATAAATAGAAATCGGCAACCATCAGAATGGGAAAAAATCTTTGCAGTTTACACATCTGACAAAGGGCTGATATCCAGAATTTACAAAGAACTCAAACAGATTTACAGAAAAAAAAACAAACAAGCCCATTCAAAAATGGGCAAAGGGGGGAGAGAGATTCAAGATGGCTGATCGCTAACAGCTCGGGATTGTAGCTCCCAGTGAAAGCTCAGAGAACGTGAGGATGCCACATTTTCAGAGGAATTTTCATCGCCCACGGACCAGAAGATTTCCAGTGGAGGAGCCCCGCGGGTCGCCAGCGCGACTTCTGTGGCCGGCGCAGTGGTTTTGTCGTCGCCTCAGCGTGGCAGCTCTTCGTGCACAGTGAGTGGGACTGGTTCCCCTACTGACTGGTGTTTGGAGCTCCGGGAAGGCAGAGCCGCTTGTTGCGGACTCAAGAAGGAAGCCAGACCAGAGATTCCCAGGCAGAAGAGCACCATCAGTCTTACCGCTGCTGTTTTGGCCGGCGCAGTGGGTTGCTCGGATTCCAGCACTGGAAATCAATAAATTGGACATCCTCTCAGGAACTTAATCAGAAAGGCGCTAATTGTAAAGATATCAGATGGGTAAAATTACAATAAAGGGAAAAAAACAGCTTAAAAAGGCCGAGAAAACTGAAAGTCAGAACCCCTCTTCCTCTACAGGGGATAGTAATTCCTCATCAGCAACGGAACAAGCCCTAATGGAAGAGGACTGTGTTCCAGTATCTGAAGGAGGTTTTAGAAGGCGGATGGTAAAAAACCTCTGGGAATTGAAACAAATTGTTCTAAACCAATGTAAGAAAAATAAGAACTTTGAAAAAAGGTTAGATGAAATGTTAAAAAGAATGGACAATATAGAAAGGAATATAAATGAACTAATGGAGTTGAAAAATATAACATGAGAACTTAGTGAAATATGCACAAGTTTGAATAGCCGAATTGATCAATCAGAAGAAAGGATATCAGAGGTCGAAGACCAACTTAATGAAATGGAATGAGAAGACAAGAATAGGGAAAAAAGGATAAAAAGGAATGAGCAAAGTCTCCAAGAATTATGGGACTATGTGAAAAGACCTAATCTATGTTTGATAGGTGTACCTGAATGTGATGGAGAGAATGAATCCCAGCTGGAAAATATTCTTCAGGATATTATCCAGGAGAATTTTCCCAATCTAGCAAAGCAGGATACCATTCAACCTCAGGTAATACAGAAAACACCACAAAGATATTCCTTAAGAAGAGCAACCCCAAGACACATAATCATTAGATTCACCAGGGTTGAAACAAAGGAGAAAATACTAAGGGCAGCCAGAGAGAAAGGTCAGGTTACCCACAAAGGGAAGCCTATTAGACTTACAGCAGATCTCTCAGTAGAAACCCTGCAAGCCAGAAGAGAGTGGGGGCCGATATTTAACGTCCTCAAAGAACAGAAATTTCAGCCCAGAATTTCATATCCTGCCAAACTAAGCTTCACAATTGAAGGAAAAATAAAATCTTTTATGAACAAGCAAGTACTCAGAGATTTTATTACCACCAAGCCTGCTTTACAAAAACTTCTGAAAGAAGCATTACGCACAGAAAGGAACAACCAGTATTAGCCTTTCTAAAAACATACCAAAAAGTAAAGAACATCAACAGAAAGAAGAATTTACATCAAAAAATGGATAAAATTGCCAGTTAACATCAAATGGCAGTAATCTTAAATTGAAATCGACTAAATTTTCTAATTAAAAGATACAGCCAAAAGCTAACGGTATACTATATCCAGACCTATTCCATATCCAAAGATATACATAGACTAAAAACAAAGGGTTGGAGAAAGATTTACCAACCAAATAGAGAAAAAAAACAAATAAATAAAAAGGAGTTGCAATTCATGCATTTGATAAAACAGATTTCAAACCAAAAAAGATAGAGGGGTATAAGGATCAATGCATCCTAACACCCAGATACATAAGACCCATAAAGAGATTCAGACTCAACGAAACAGAAAATTAATAAGGATATCCAGAATCTGAACTCAGATCAGTAACAAGCAAACTTAATAAGCAAACTCTCCACTTTAGATAAATAAAATATACATTCTCCATTTTAAATACATAAAATAATGATCAGCCATTATTAATAGCCATTTATAGAATAAAGCAATATTTCTGTTCTCTCTCCCTCTTTTTCTTCCTCTCTTTTCCTTTCCAAAAAAGAAAAAAGAAAAGAAGAAACCTCATATCCATTCAGCAG
Source organism: Saguinus oedipus (assembly GCA_031835075.1). Lineage (NCBI taxonomy): Eukaryota > Metazoa > Chordata > Mammalia > Primates > Cebidae > Saguinus > Saguinus oedipus. Next base: position 75,223,441 of record CM063191.1, on the reverse strand, counting down.
TAACTCCCTATTTTCTCCCTCACCCTAGTCCCTGGCAACCACGAATCTGCTTTGTTTTTCCATGGATATACCTATCCTGATATTTCATATAAGTACACATGTGCAATATTTGACCTAAAAAAAAAAAGAATGCGTGGAAGGGACTTTTGTTTGAAGTCTAATGCAGTCAACCAGGGAAGAGTTATAATGATAGCATGAATGAAGATTTGACAGACAGTAAGTGAATCGATTTGAGAGTTATTTGGATATAGAATCAGAAGCTGTGGTGAGTTAAGATATAGGCCTTACATCTGTAGTGTAGTTATCTGGTCCTTTAAAAATATTATTTCATAAATCTCTTATTTTGTAGCTCTGGCCTACAGACCTATAATAACTTTTCTTTGCTTAGCTTTATTCTTCCTTGTGGCCCAATTATACAATACCTTGATTAGACACCTGTGATTACCCTTCTTTTTTGTCTTTAGAGCAACTTCTGTTAATTACTAATAAAGTGTTTTTTTTCAAAGGTGTGATGCATCTGGTGGCTTTAAAAGTTCCTTCCTTTCTTAGATGTCAAAACAGGGGTTCAAAAAAGAAAAACAAAAAATAAAAGTGTTTATTTGTTTATCCTTTCTTTTTCCCTAAAAGTGAAATTTGAACCAGGTCTGTTTTGCACATTGTTTTTTGGTCTATGTCAAAAATAGGGTAATACAACTCAGTTGGTTTTAAGGGATACGTACTGGGCCTCATAAGATTGTTTTGCTTTTGCTTTTTGTTTTTAATATCAGGTTAAACTGCAGCCACAATAAAAAAAATGGGCAAAGGATATGAACAGAAACTTTACAAAAGAAGACATACATGAGGCCAACAAACATGAAAAAGTGCTCATCATCATTGGTCATTAGAGAGATGCAAATCAAAACCACATTGAGATATCATCTCACACCAGTTAGAATGGCGATCATTCAAAAATCTGGAGACAGCAGATGCTGGAGAGGATGTGGAGAAATAGGAACACTCTTACACTGTTGGTGGGAGTGTAAATTAGTTCAACCATTGTGGAAGACAGTGTGGCGATTCCTCAGGGACCTAGAAATAGAAATTCCATTTGACCCAGCAATCCCATTACTGGGTATCTATCCAAAAGACTATAAATCCTTCTACTATAAGGACACATGAACACGAATGTTCATTGCAGCACTGTTTACAATAGCAAAGACCTGGAACCAACCCAAATGCCCATCGATGATAGACTGGACTGGGAAAATGTGGCACATATACACCATGGAATATTATGCAGCAATCAAAAATGATGAGTTTGTGTCCTTTGTAAGGACATGGATGAATCTGGAGAACATCATTCTCAGCAAACTGACACAAGAACAGAAAAAGAAATACTGCATATACTCATTCATAGGTGGGTGAGAAAAATGAGAACACATGGACACAGAGAGGCGGTCTACTATACACTGGGGACTGTTGGGGAAAATGGGGGAGGGACAGTGGGGGGGCTGGGGGGATAGCCGGGGGATGAATACCAAGTGTGGGTGAAGGGGAGGAAGGCAGCAAAACACACTGCCATGTGTGTACCTATTTTTTTTTATTTTTTTTTATTTTTTGCCAATCAATGAGAGCTTGTAAGTTTGCTGAGGTTGGTTGGCCTTGAACTCTTGGCCTCGCCTTCGCAAGCGCCATGACATCCAGCCGGAGCCACTTTGGGCCCGTGTGTACCTATTGAACTATCTTGCACGTTCTGCACATGTACCCCAAAACCTATAATGCAATAAAAATTTAAAAAAAAAAAGATATAAATAGAAACAACAAAAAACAAGAAAGAAACAATGTTTAGAGCTTTTATTAGGTTTTTTTTTTTTGCCTTGTTCATACATACAATCCCTGTAGAGTTTTTTCAATTTAAAATCAAAAATTACAATAGTATTTGCATGCCTCATGGTAACCTTAAATCAAAAAAATGTGTAACAGATACACAAAACATGAAAAGCAAGTAATTAAATCATACCACTGAGATCACCTTCATTAAAATGAAGAGAGTAAGAGGGAGAGAACCACAAAACAAACCAAAAATAAATAACAAAATTCAGGCATAAATATGTACTTATCCCTTATAATATTGAATGTAAATAGACTAAACTCTCCAATAAAAAGTTGTAGAGAGGCTGAATAGATAAAATAAACAAGATCCAATGATCTTTTGCTTACAAGAAACACATGTCACCTGTAAAGATACACATAGATGCCAAAAAGATGGAAAAAGATATTTTATGCCAACGGAAACCAAAGGTGGAGTAGCTATACTTGTATCAGACAAAATAGGTTTCAAGACAAAAACTATAAGAAGCGACAAAAAGATCACTATATAATGATAAATGGGTAAATTCAGCAAGAGGATATAATTATAAACACATGCACTCATACTGGAGCATCTATATATATATATATATATATATATATATATATATAATGCAAATGTTATTATAGCAAAAGAGAGAGATAGACTGCAGTATAATAATAGCCAGACACTTCAGCACCCTAGTGTCAGCATTGGTTAGATCTTCCAGACAGAAAATCTACAAATATTAGACTTCATCTGCACTATATACTAAATGGACCTAATAGATAGTTAGAGAACATTTTATCCAATGACTGCAGAATATGCATTTTTTTTAAATTTAGGACTAATTCTCAAAAGCACCATATATTAGTTCACAAAGTTAGTTTTAAAACATTAAAAAATTTTAAATGTTATCAAGCATCTTCTCTGACCACTGTGGTATAAAATGAAAGATCAATACAAAGACAAATTTTATAAACCATACAAACACATGGAAATTAATCAATATATACTTAAATGACCAGTAAGTCAGTGAAGAAATTAAGAAAGAAATTGAAAATTTTTTTAAAACAGAGAATAATAAACACACAGAACATGAAAACCCATGGAATACAGAAAAAGTAGTACTAAGAGGAAATTTTTTAGCTATAAGTGCCTACATCAAAATAAAAAAATATTCAAATATATAACATAATGATGTATCTTAAAGAACCAGAAAAGCAAGAGCAAACAAAACCCAAATTAGTAGAAGAAAGAAAATCATAAATATCAAACAGAGATAAATGAAATTGAAACACGGAAAACAATACAAAAGATCAATAAAATGAAGAGTTGGGTTTTTTTTTTGGAAAGGTGAACAAAATGGACAAGACAGATGAAAAAAGAGAGAAGATACAAATAAATAAAATCAGAGATGAAAAGGGAGACATTACAACTGATAATTAGTCATCTTAGAATTACTAAGAATTTCTAAGTAGTGGCTACTCTGAGCGATTACATGCCAAAAATTTGAAAACCTAAAACTGGATAAATTCGTAGACACATACAACCTACCAAGATTGAACCATGAAAAAATCTGAAATTTGAACAGATGAATAACAAGTAATAAAATGCAAGCCATAATAAAACGTCTCTGTGCAAAGCAAAGCCCAGGACCTGATGGCTTTACTGCAGAATCCTACCAAATATTTAACTGATAACAATTCTACTCAAACTATTCTAAAAAATAGAGGGAGAGGGAATACTACCACACTCAGTCAATGACACCAATATTACCCTGACACCAAATCCAGAAAAAGATACACACACATGCACACACCCAAAAAAAAAAAACCTATTGGCCAATATAACTAGTGAATACTGTTACCAAAAAATCTCAACAAAATGCCAGCAAATTAAATTCAAAACCACATTTGAAAGATCATTCATTATGACCAAGTGGGATTTATCCCAGAAAGGCAAGAATGGTTGAACAGACACAAGTCATTCAGTGTAATACATTATATCAATGGAATGGAGAACAAAAACCATATGATCACTTCAATCAATGCTGAAAAAGCATTTTCTAAAATTTAACATATGTTCATAATGAAATCCATTTGAAAACTATGTATAGAAGAAACATGCCACGACATAACAAAAGCCATATACAACAAACTCACAGCTAGTACTATACTGAATGGGAAAAAACTGAAAGCCTTTCCTCTAAGATCTGCAACACAACAAAGATGCCTACTTTCACTGCTGTTATTTAACATAATATTTGAAGTTTCTTAGCTCAAGTAATCAGGCAAGAGAAAGAAATGAAAGACTTCCTATCTGAAAAGGAAGAAGTCAAAATATTTTGTTTGCAAATGATTTGTTCTTATATTTGGAAAACCAAAAACATGCCACCAAAAAAAACTATCAGAACCAATTAACAAATTCAGTAAAATTGCAGGTTAAAAAATCAACATACAAAAATCAATAGCATTTCTGTATGCAAAGCAAGCAATCTGAAAAGTAAATCCAGAAAGTAGTCACATTTACAGTAGCTACAAATAAAATTAAGTTCCTAGTAACTACAGAAGTAAAAGATCTCTACAATAAAAACTACAAAATATTGATGCAAAAATTGAAGGTGATAGAAAAAATAAAAACTTATTCAATGTTCATGCATTGGAAGAATCAATATTGTTAAAATGCTCATACTTTCCAAAATAATTTAAATATTTAATTCAATTTCTATCAAAATACCAATGGTATTCTTTATAGAAATAAAAAAATACAAATTTGTATGGAACCAAAAAAAAAAAAAACAGAATAGTCAACACTATTCTGAGCAAAAAAAACAAAACAGAAGAGATCATATTATTAGACTTAAAATTATGCTACAGAGCTATAGTATCCAAAACAGGATAATACTGGCATACTTATTTAGTAAACACTTAAAAACTAATAACTGACCCGACCCTCCCTCCCGAGGCTCAGCCAGCCCCCAGCACCCTCTAGCCTTGTACTGATGTCGGATGCGAGAGCCTGTGCTTAAGTAAGAAGTCAGGCCTTACTGGAGACATTCAAGCAAAGTTTGGACAACTACTTTTCCAAAACAGAAAGGAAACTCATGCATCAAAAAAGGTGACTAATAAAGGAACCAGAAGAATATGACTACACAAATACCAGAATCTGATCAGATAAAACAGTTTAAGGAATTTCTGGGAACCTACAATAAACTTACAGAGACCTGCTTTTTAGACTGTGTTAAAGACTTCACAACAAGAGAAGTAAAACCTGAAGAGGAATTTAGACTACCTTTTATGTTCCATTGCTTGGAAGAACTGAAGCAGCCACCGACCCATGGCATTGAGTTTAACAGCACCAAATTTAATATGACAGTTACACTGTGCCAAGTCAGACCATTTTAGAGAAGATGCCTGCAGCTGCTGAGTTATTGTTCCACAGCAAAGATTCTTACCAATTAGCTTTCAGTCAAGATGGCCTACCTAGAGAAACTTGGCACAGTCTTTCTGTATGGCCCTGGGAATTCTGGTTAGTTTTGGAAGAAACAAAGCTTGAATTTGGTGGTTCATACTGAAAACCCAATCCAATTACAAGTCTTAACTTGTTTTTTTAAGATGAGGTCTTGTTCTGTCACCCAGGCTGGAGTGCAGTGGTATAATCATAGCTCAGTGTAACTTTGAACTCCTAGCACTTTGGGAATCCAAAGCAGGTGGATCACTTGAGCCCAGGAGTTCAAAACAAGCCTCAGCAACATGGTAAAACCCTGTATTTAGAAAAAATAAAAATAGCTGGACATGTTGGCACATGCCTGTGATCCCAGCTACTCAGGAGCTGAGGTGAGAGGGTCACCTGAGCCCAGGATGCAGAGGTGGCAGTGAGCTGTGATTGCACTACTGCACTCTAGCCTGGGCGACAGAACAAGACCCTGTCAAAAAAAAAGAAAAGCACCAGCCTGGGCAACTTAGTGAGACCTCATCTCTACTAAAAAATAAAATTAAAAATTAGCCAAGCATGATGGTGTGTGCCTGTAGTCTCAGCTACTCAGTGGGCTGAGGTAGGAGGATCACTTAAGCCCAGGAGGTTGAGGCCACAGTGAACCACTGGATTCCACCCTGGGCAACAGAGAGAGAACCTGTCTCAAAAACAATAAATACATAAAAAGTAAAAGGTTGAGAATTAAGAATGTTGTTTCTCATTAAAAAGGAACAAACTTACTACTGGCTCTATATTTTAACAATCGAATCAAGAGGATAGGAATGTGGGCTTTCACTTAATACATCTGCATAAAATCTAATTGAGAAGCTCCTTGAAAGCAGAGACTTACCATTGCTCTTAATGACTACAAACTCGTGGGCATTCAATATATATTAATGCTTGTCAGTGAATGAAAATATCAGTTAAAAGCTATGGTCAGTTGCTGCCAATTAATACTATTTAATTCTCAGATATATTCAAAGAAAAGCAAACTACCCACTGGTTCTTTCAGAATTCATGCATTTAAAAATATTCATATTTTGTGTTGCCTCTTGGATCTTCCTTTTTCATTCCTAGACCACCTGTTCAGAACATTGCTTACAGAAATATTTAAAAATGACACAAAGAATATCCATGAGATTTCAGGAATATCATATTCAGCAGAATGAAGCCCTGGCGGCCAAAGCAGGACTCCTTGGCCAACCACGATAGAGAAGTACTGATGGATGGACCTTTGATGAAAGTGCCAATAGCTGCTTTACTGAAAATGAGGATTCATCTGATAGAATCCCCTGAAAGCAGTAACCACCATGTTAAACCATCTGTCATGACTGTTTGGCAAATGGAAACCACTGAAGAAATAAAATTGCTATTTACCAAGAATAATCAAAATAGAATGTCTTATTGTTCAATGAAATAAGATGCAACGTTTGTTGAAGCCTTATGATTCAGCAGCTTGGTCACTTGATTAGAAAAATAAACCATTGTTTCTTCAATTGTGACTGTGAATTTTAAAGCAAATTATGTGTTCAATCATGTATGAGATAGAAAAATTTTTATTACTAAAAGTAAAATAAATGGAAATATCACTGAGCAGTTGTTTATACTGTGTGGTACCATAATATTCTCATTGGACTGTAGAAATGTTGAAATGTTTTTCAATCAGGACCACCCTCCCAGCATTTCTGTTCATTCATGTCTGCTTCAAATTGCTGGTGAATACATAAAATAGTTACTTGCTAATCATTTCAATACACAGTCTTTTTCTTGCCTTCCTTCTTGTGTCAGGGTAGGCATTTCATATTCTTATCTTAGCTACATTTTCATATATCTTCAGGAAACCATCCCATCTGCCCTAATTTGGTAATATTTAAGAGTTGACTGTTATACTGTAATGGAGTTCATGTTTGTGTTTTGTTCAAAAGCTGACAGTCATACAGGACCGATTTTAAGGCTTGTCAATGAGAATAAGTAAACCAAAGTTAATGTCTTATGGCTAATGAATCCTGAAACAAATCCAAGCATTTGCAGGAAATTCTAGTTGATGCATAAGTATACCAAGCAGTTTAGTAAAATGTAAGTGGACTAATATTTACTAATCAACTGGCTTATGAATGGATTTCATTTGATACCATTTTAAACCTATATTTAAGGAAACACTAGTTAGCCTGTATGTTTAAATTTGGCAGTGATTTCTGTTTTGTATGTTAATGGAAGTAGAAGTATTGTTCTGCTTTAAAATTGAAGTGTTGAAATATGGATAATAGTCAACAAAATATGCAATTTATTATAGTCAAAGGAACATGAAAGAATAGGCTTGCTTCTCTTAAAGCAGCCAAAATTCAGAGATTTTACTTATTTAAGATTTTGGGCAATTCACACACATAGTTTGATATTTCTGTGTAATCAAATATAACATAGCTATTTACTGTGTACATTTCACAAAGATAATTAAATATGTGCTCACCTGGCCAAAAAACAAACTAATAACTTACTCATGTAACCAAACACCACCTGGTTCCCAATAACTTGCAGAAATACGAACATATAAAAATTAATAAAATAAAATTTTAAAAAGACTAAGTCAGCATCTTTAATAAAATCTTGTTTTAACAACAACAACAAAAAAAACCTATAAATCTACTACAATAAAACATTGGGGAAAAAAAAACCTCCAGGACATGGGATTAGGTAAAAAGATTTCTTGAGTCATACCCCATAAGCACAGGCAACAAAAGCCAAAATGGACAGACGTAATCACATTAAGTTAAAAAGCATCTGCAGAGCAAAGGAAAAAATCAACAAAGTGACAAGACAATCCCCAGAACCGGAGAAAATATTTGAAAACTACTCATCTGACAAGAGATTAATAGTCGGGATATATAAGAAGCTCAAGCAAATATGTTAGAATAAAAATCTAATAATCCAATTTAAAATTGGGCAAAAGACCTGAATAGACAGTTCTCAAAAGAAGACATACAAATGGCAAGCAGGTATATGATAAGATGCTCAACGTCATTCGTCATCAGGGAAATGCAAATCAAAACTACAATGAGATATCATCTTACCCCAGTTAAAATGGCTGTGATTCAAAATAAAAGCAATAACAAATATTGGAGAGGATGTGGAGAAAAGAGAACCCTTGTATACTGTTGATAGAAATTTAAATTAGAAAATACTCTATGAATAAAAGTTCAGAGATTATTCAAAACACTAAAAATAGTACTACCATATGATCCAGCAATCCTACTGTTAGGCATATACTTAAAAGAAAGGGAATCAGTATATGAAATAGACATCTACACATCCATGTTTGTTGTTGCAACACTTCACAATAGCCATGATTTGGAAGCAATCTAAATTTTCATCAATAGGTACATGGATAAAGAAAATATGGTACATATACACAATGGAGTGCTCTTCAGCCATAAGAAAGAATGAGATACTGTCATTGCAACAGGATGGATGGGACTGGAGATGGTTATGTTAAGTGAAATGTTCCAGGCACAGAAATACAACCTTCACATATTCTCACTTATTTGGGGAAGGTAAAAATTCAAACAATTGAGCTTCTGAAGAGAGAGAGTAGAAAGATGGTTACCAGAGACTGGGAAGTATAGTGATGGTTGTGGAGGGGAAGAAGGGATGGTTAATGTGTACAAAATAGAAAGAATCAATAAGACCTAGTATTTGATAGCACAAGCACCACATGGTGGCTATAGTCAATAATAGTTTAGTTGTACATTTAAAAATAACTAGAAGGGTATAATTGGATTGTTTATAATACAAAGGATAAATGTTTGACCAATGGATACCCTGTTTACCCTGATGTGATTATTACACATTGCAGCCTATATCGAAATAATGATACAGGTATGTCAAAATATTCACATACTCATAAATATACACATCTATGTACTCACAAGAATTTAAAATTTCAAAAATTTAGAAAATTATTTTAACCCTATAAAAATAAAAAAGAAAAATACCTCTTTTCTCAGATATGATTGTTTGCATAGGAAATCCCAAGTCATATACAAAAAAAATTCTAGCACTAATGAGTGAGTTCAGCAAGGCCACAGAATGTAAGATTAACAGAAAATATTAACCATGTTTCTATATACTAACAATGAACATGTGAAAACTAAAATTAAAAGCACAAGACTATTTATAGTTGCTTCAGGGTAAAGGAAGTACTTAGGTATAGCCTTGAAAAAAACATGTACTAGATCTGTATGCTGAAAATTTCAAAATGCTGATGAAATAAATTGAAGAAGACTTAAATAAATAGAGATATGCCATGCTCATGAATTGAAAATTTCAACATAGTAAAGATATAAATTCTTCCCAAATTAATCCACATGTTTAATGTAATCCCTTTAAAATTCCCAGCAAGGTGTTTTAGAAACACAGGCAAGCCCACTCTAAAATATATGCAAAATGCCACGAGCCCTGTAATAGTAATAAAAACAATATTTACAAAACTAATGGGAGAAATTACCTGGTATTAAATGTTGCTGTTCACTTACAATAATTGAGACAGTGTGCTATTAGTGGGGAGATAAACACAGGGTCAGCGAACAGAATTGAGAATCCAGGAACAGACTCACACAAATATGCTCAACTGAATTTTGACAAAGATGGAAAACCCAATGAATTGGTGCTGCAGCAATTAGAAACCTATGGGCAGAGGGAAAATCTTCTCAGCTTATACAAAAGATAATTTGAAACAGATCATAGATTTAAATATAACACATAGAACAATAAAACTTTTAGAAAATGTGGCACATGTACACCATGGAATATTATGCAGCAATCAAAAATGACGAGTTTATGTCCTTTGTAAGGACATGGATGAATCTGGAGAACATCATTCTCAGCAAACTGACACAAGAACAGAAAAGGAAATACCACATATTCTCACTCATAGGTGGGTGAGAAAAATGAGAACACATGGACACAGGGAGGGGGGTACTACACACTGGAGTCTATTGGGGGGAATAGGGGAGGGACCGTGGTGGGGGAGCTAGGGAGGGATAGCCTGGGGAGAAATGCCAAATATGGGTTAAGGGGAGGAAGACAGCAAAACACACTGCCATGTGTGTACCTATGCAACTATCTTGCACTTTCTGCACATGTACCCCAAAACCTAAAATGCAATAAAAATTTTAAAAAAAAAGAAAAATGATAATAAGAGAAAATTCTCAGAATCTAGAGGTAGGCAATGAGTTCTTAGGGTTGAAACAAAAACACAACACATAAAAAGAAAACTTGAGCTGTGCATAGTGACTCATGCCTGTAATCCCAGCATTTTGGGACACTGAGGCAGGAGGATTGTTTAAGCCCAGAAGTTCAAGAGAGGCTGGGAAACTTAGTGAGACTCTGTCTCCACAAAAGAAATAAAATAATTAGCCTGGCATAACTGTGCATGTCTGTAGTTCCAGCTACTCAGGAGGCTAAGGTGGGAGGATTACTTGAACCTGGTAAGTCAGGGTCATGGTGAGCCATGATCATGCCACTGCACTCCAGCCTGGGTGACAGAGTGAGACCCTGTTTTGTTTAGGTTTTTTGGTTTTTTTAAAAAAATAGAAGTTGATAAGTTCGATCTCATCAAAATTTAAAACTTTTACTCTGTGAAAGTCCATGTGATAAGACAAGTTATAGACCTGGGGGAAATATTTACAAACAACATATCTGACAAAGAACCAGCATCTAGAATATATAAAGAACTCACAGAAGTCAACAGAAAAAAATGCTACTAAAAATAGGCAAAAGATATAAAAATATATTTCAATAAAGAGGGTAAACAGATGACAGATGACAACAACATGAAATTCATTCAATGTAATTAGCTACGATGTACATGAAATTAAAATTACACCTATCCTGTAAGAGTAGCTAATATAAAAAGTAGTGACAAAATTAAATACTGGCAAGGATGCAGACCAACCAGATCACTCCTACACTGATGGTAGGAATGTAAAATAGTACAGCCATTCTGGAAGACAGTTTTTCAGTTAACTATAAAACTAAACATGTGTTTATCATATGACCCAGCAACTACACTCTTAGGCATTTATTCCAGAAAAATAAAAGCTTGTGCTCATAGCTGTTTTATTTGTAAAAGCCAAAAGATAAAAACAAATTATATGCTCTTCAGTGGGTGAATAGTTAAACAAATTGTGTTACACCAATGCCATGAAGTACCACTCAGCAACAGAAAGGAATAAACTGGTGAAACATGCAATAACTTAGATTAATCTACAGAGAATTATGTGTTTTTTAAGTCTTTCCTTAAATGTCATAAATTGTATGATGTCATTCATATAACAGTTTTGAAATGACAAAGTTGTAGAGATGGCAGAGGTATCAGTGTTTGTCAGAGGGTGAAGGTGGGTGGGTGGGAGGTTAAGTAGGTATGGCTGCAAAAGTGCAACACAAGGAATCTTTGTGGTGATCGAACTGTTCGGTATCTTGACGGTCGGATATATAAACCTAAATATTTAATAAAATTGTACGTAGCAAAATACACAAAAAAACCAGTTCAAGTTAAATTGGAGATCTTAGAAAAAGATTGATGAACTATATACATATCAAAATGCAGGTTGTGCTATTTTGCTGCAGTTTGGAAAAATGCTATCCTTGAGAGTAACAGTACTTTTCTATATTTGTTCTTACAACTGTAGATATATCTGTAATTATCTCAACAAAAAATGTATCTTTTTTCAGTGGAGCAGTCAGAACACATATAACATTTATTAAGTTCATCACCTTATATGCTCACAATTCATGGTTCCCTCAAACAATTACAATAGTAACATTAAAGATTCCTGATTATAGATCACCATAACAGACACAGTAATGAAAATGTTTGAAATATTGTGAGAATTACCAGAATGTTACACAGAAACATGGAGTGAGCACAGGCTGATGGAAAAATTGTGCTGATAAAATTTCTATTCAAGAGCAATGCTCATGAAAATTATTTTTCAACTTTTTAAATAATAACTAGTCCTCAAAATCAATTCAAGAAAATCGAGTCAAGTGTTAAAACTTTAGTACTAAGCACAGCCTTCTGTGATCATGTTGAACTTAAAGGCTATTTGCCTTAATGCATTGTAATTTGAAAATTCAATGTTAGAATTGGATTCCTAAAATACTGCTTATGGCATGGATACTCTGAAAGTAAATTTTGATCTAGGTTTGCAATATAAGTCCCCAGAGACTAAAAATATGGCTATGCATCTGAATCTATACAATGCACACTTAACATAACCTATATAACCTATGTTGTATACCATTTGCAAGCCATAAATCATCTCACATACATTGTCTAATTTGATAATCAAGAGTCCAATCTTACCTATAGGTAAGAGTCTAAGAGTCTTCTTGCTTAACAGACAAGGATATAGACTCAAATTACTTCACATTAAATGACTTGCTCAAGGTCACCTTAGCAGTAATTGACAGAATCAAAACTTGAATCCAAGTCTATGGACTCTAAGAATACCACAGAATCACCTAACCTCAAGTAAAACTTCATCCCCTTCTTGTTTCTTTTTTTTTTTTTCTTTTTCTTTTCGGATTGTTTGTTTGTGATGGAGTTTTGCTCTTGTTGCCCAGGCTGGAGTGCAATGGCACAACCTCGGTTCACTGCAACCTCTGCCTCACGGGTTCAAGCGATTCTCCAGCCTCAGCCTCACGAAGAGCTGAGATTACAAGTGCCCGCCACCACGCCCAGCTAATTTTTGTATCTTTAGTAGAGACAGAGTTTCACCATGTTAGCAAGGCTGATCTTGAACTCCTGATCTCAAATGATCCACCAGTTTCAGCTTCCCAAAGCGCTGGAATTACAGGCGTGAGCAACAGTGACCGGCCACTCATCCTGTTTCTAATCTCTGTGACTAGTTTCCCCAAGCTATTTTCTCACCCCTTCCCTTATCTTTTTTACCAAATTCCTCATCCCCGATGCTATCAGTTTTCTGTTTAAACTAACCATCAACAACATTGCCTCAGGCTCAGTCATGTCTAATTTTATGACTAGATTCTCTCTTTTTGTAGTCCCTTTTGGATTTGATTTTATATGTTTTCCTCAGTTCTTATTTAGAACTTCCAAAGATATTTCCTCTAGTCTGTTTCTCCCAATATGTTAATTTCTTTCTTTTTTTTTAAGGAAAATGGACTTTATTGAGCAAAAAGGAAAAGTAACTCAGCAGAGCAAGAGAGAGTTCTACTAGCAAGTTTCCCACCTCACAGACTGAATTCTAAGTGACCACACACAGGAACAGGAGAGGACAGGCTCCTCCCCACTGCAAGGCGGGGAACTTCCTGAGGCTCCACCCCATCCTCCCAGTGTGCAGGTGAGCATTATTCAGAAAGAATCAGTTGGGAAAGGTAGGGCTTCAACCGGGACCAACAGTCCAGTTTTTCAGCCTTCAGGCTCTTTTAGACTTGAACGTGGGGTTTCTCTGGAGACTCTTAGCTGTCTCCTATTTCTATCACTAGCAAATAAGTCATTATATATAATTTTTTCAGTCTTTTTATCTCTATTTTATTTATTTATTTATTATAGTTTAAGTTCTGGGGTACATGTGCAGAACGTGCAGGTTTGTTATATAGATATACACGTGCCATAGTTGTTTGCTGCATCCATCACCCCATCATCTACATTAGGTATTTCTCCTAATGCTATCCCTCCCCAATACCCCCACCACTTGCTATCCCTCCCCTATTCTCCCACCCCTCAGCAGGCCCTGGTGTGTGATGTCCCCTCCCTGTGTCCATGTGTTCTCATTGTTCAATACCCACTTATGAGTGATAACATATGGTGTTTGGATTTCTGGTTTTGTGTCAGTTTGCTGAGAATGATGGTTTCCAGCTTCATCCATGTCCCTGCAAAGGACATGAACTTATCCTTTCTTATGGCTGCATGGTGTTCCATGGTGTATGTGTGCCACATTTTCTTTATCCAGTCTATCATCTATGGGCAGTTGGGTTGCTTCTGAGTCTTTGCTATTGTGAACAGTGCTGGAATAAACATACATGTGTTTGTACATATATCCTATTTCTCCACATCCTCTCCAGCATCTGTTGTCTCCTGATTTTTTAATGATCACCATTCTAACTGGTGTGAGATGGTATCTCAATGTGGTTTTGATTTGCATTTCTCTAATGACCAGTGATAATGAGCTTTTTCCCGTGTTTGTTGGCTGCATAAATGTCTTCTTTTGAAAAGTGTCTCTTCATATCCTTTGCCCACTTTTTGATGGGGTTGTTTGTTTTTTCTTGTAAATTTGTTTAAGCTCCTTGTAGCTTCTGGATATTAGCCCTTTGTCAGATGGGTAGATTGCAAAATTTTTTTTCCCATTCTGTTGGTTGCCAGTTCACTCTAATAATATTTTCTTTTGCTTTGCAGAAGTTCTTAGTTTAATTATATCCCATTAGTCCATTTCAGCTTTTATTGCTATTGCTTTGGTGTTTTAGTCATGAAGTCCTTGCTCATGCCTATGTCCTGAATGGCATTGCCTAGAAGAAAGTCTGGGGTTTTTTTTTTTTTTTTTTTTTTTTTTAATTTATTTATTTATTTATTTATTTTTATTGCATTATAGGTTTGGGGGTACATGTGCAGAACGAGCAAGATAGTTGCATAGGTACACACATGGCAGTGTGCTTTGCTGCTTTCCTCCCCTTCACCCACACTTGGTATTCATCCCCAGGCTATCCCCCCCAGCCCCCCCCTGCTGTCCCTCCCCCATTCCCCCCAACAGTCCCCAGTGTATAGTAGACTGCCTCTCTGTGTCCACATGTTCTCATTTTTCTCACCCACCTATGAGCGAGTATATGCGGTATTTCTTTTTCTGTTCTTGTGTCAGTTTGCTGAGAATGATGTTCTCCAGATTCATCCATGTCCCTACCAAGGACACAAACTCATCATTTTTGATTGCTGCATAATATTCCATGGTGTATATGTGCCACATTTTCCCAGTCCAGTCTATCATCGTTGGGCATTTGGGTTGGTTCCAGGTCTTTGCTATTGTAAACAGTGCTGCAATGAACATTCGTGTGCATGTGTCCTTATAGTAGAACGATTTATAATCCTTTGGATAGATACCCAGTAATGGGATTGCTGGGTCAAATGGAATTTCTATTTCTAGGTCCCTGAGGAATCGCCACACTGTCTTCCACAATGGTTGAACTAATTTACACTCCCACGTTTGGCATTGCCTCCGAGGCCTCTGTTCTGTTACATTGGTCTATATCTCTATTTTGGTACCAGTACCATGCTGTTTTGTTTACTGTAGCCTTGTAGTATAGTTTGAAGTTGGGTAGTGTGATGCCCCAAGCATTTTTTTTTCTTTTGCTTAGGATTGTCTTGGCTATGCAGGCTCTTTTTGGTTCCATATGAAGTTTAAGGTGTTTTTTTCCAATTCTGTGAAGAAGGACAATGGAAGCTTGAAGGGGATAGTATTAATTTGTTTCTTTAGGGGAATGATAAAAAGTACCTACTAGTTCCTAGTAGTAGTAGCAGTATTTCTTCCAGCCACTTCACACATACCCTTCTACCAGGCAGTCTATGCTCCCAGCCTTTCCTCTAATAAGATATATTTCTCTTGTGTCTCCATTCCCTTGTACATTTGCACATACTCACACCTCTCCCTGAATTTGAAAGGTAAACAATCCTCATCTTCACCTAGCCAAATTCTAAAGTATCCTTCTATGCTCATATTAAGTGCAACTTTCTCTGGGCCTTCTTTGTCCTCCCACTTCCTAGATAGAGTTAAAAGTTCTCTCCTCCTACACTAAGAAAGAACTTTATTCATACTCTATCACTTTTTTCACACAATATTTTAAAGATTTTCTCCATGGTAGCATTCACTATTAGACTGGGCTGTAAAGTTGCTGAATGCCAAACTCATTAATACAAAGTAGAAACTAAATACATATTTCCTAAATTAATAAATGAATTGAGATATATTGGAAACAAGGGATAGTAAGTAACAAACAGTCCTGAGGAAAGCCAGAATCACAGATGTTCAGAGTCACAAATTAGAACAATAGCAGAACTGTCAATATTACCCAAACTTGTCAGAAAAGTAAGTTAGCATTTGAACCATTAACAACCTCCAAAAATTAGCCTGTGTTCTTGGCCATGTTGGCAGAGAAATGGAACAATGTTATGCATATGCATACATGTATATCCTTCTGTGCATGTCTATGTGTTGTCTGGGGACAGCAAGCAGGATGTCTCTGATTTCATTTCAAAACTAAATATATTTTGATAATTCTTGAATATCTTCTGTCAACAAAAATAATTGAAAGCTGGCTGTACAACTAAGGCTTTTTTAAAAAATGTAGTAGATACCTGTTCTTAAATGGAATTTGTAGTGCTCTTTTTCTCTCATGTTCTCATTCTGAAGCTGGTCAAATTTTGCTTTGCACAGTTGCCTTTCATGTGTTTCACTTAGCTTGTTCAGTCTAGGAAAATTTATATATTTCAAATGGAGTCTCACTCTGTCCCCCAAGCTGGACTAAAATGGTGCAATCTCAGCTCACTGCAACCTCCACCTTCCAGGTTCAAGCGGTTATCATGCTCAGCCTCCCAAGTAGCTGTGATTACAGGCATGTGCCACACATCTAGCTAATTTTTGTATTTTTAGTAGAGATGTGGTTTCACCATATTTGTCTGGCTGGTCTCAAACTCCTGACCTCATGATGTCTTTTTAATGGTGCCATTAATTACTGTAAGTAAATAATGACTTATTTGGAATATTTAGAAGTGGTTATAATGAATTTTTAAAAGAAGTGATCAATATAATTTAAAAATTTTTTCTATTACTATTCCTTGCTTGGCCAAACAAAATAGTGTATAAAGATGTTCTTCTTATAAAGGTAAAAAATAAAATGCTGATATGTTACATTCAGTTTGGGAAATAATTTTATTTTTTACCAATTACTCTCCAATAGGTTTACATTAGAATAAAGTATAACTTTGTGTACATCATTGATTTGAGACCTTTATTCCTTTCTTAGTATATTTATTTTGATGCTATAAATTCCACTTTAAACACTGCTTCAGCCACATCTAACAATTTTTTATATATATTGTATTTTTATTTTCATTTATTTCAAAATATTTTAACATTTCTTATGATTTTTTTTTGACTCAGTGATAAAAAGTGTTCAGGGGTCTTGTTTAATTCCCAAATATTTTGTGGATTTTCCAGATATGCATCTGCTGTTTTTTCCAGTTTAATTCAGAGTACCTTCATTGCATTATTTCACTTCTCTTAAAATGTATTGGTGGTGTTCGTTTTTGTATTTAACCTTAACTCTAACTTATCTCTAATCTAAAGGGACTAGAATGAAGTCTCCTATTGGTAGACTACCACTGTGATGAAGGCAACAACATTGGGCCACCCTAACATCCTCTATCTACACCTTTTAAGCAGGCAGCTTTCCTGTGCCCCATCCTCAGAAAATTGTGTTTCTGATATAATGTATTAAATCACCTCCAGTGGAATTTGCGTGATTGGGATTCCAAGTGCTTTCTCTACCAGAGCTAACTCCATTTTCCCTGAGAATTCCAGGAGAGCTAAAGGAGTTACCCTAATAGTAGAATAGAAAGCTTGCAGTTCTTTTTCCCAAGTGTTGTTTTCAACACTAAAATCAATAGTAGTTAACTTGAATAACTGCTGACCACACTCTGGGTGGACTTCAACAACAAATATTTATTGAGCTCCAGAAATTCTCAAATACTTTGTCTCATGCCTTTTCTGGAATATAGCTGAAGCATGTGTTACTAACTCTGTTTTTAAAATGAGGACACTGAGGCCCAGAGAGTTTAGTTTCCATTCTCAAACCACATAGCCAGTAAACAACAGTGTTGGAAAGTCAAACAAAGATTACCGTATTTCAAGGTTGTTGTTTCTACCACATGTAGTACATGATTTTAATGACATCATAATGACTTAAAATCACACCGAAGTATCAATTAACTAGCCCTGAGAAAATTAGGTAATACTGCTCCCCACAGGGCGCCTGATGGGCTGGAGATAGGTTAGGGAATGAACAGATGTCATAGCCTTTTCCACTAAGAATCTGTTCAAGAATGCAACCTGTCTATAAGCCACATTATTTCTTCTGTTAAAATCTTCATGTCTGATGTAGGAGAGGGCCCCATGATAGGCCTTTACCCAATAAAAATACTTTTCCTGTCTACTGGTTAAGGCCTTCAATATTTTTCTCCATGATGAAAGTTTTAACCACATATAAGAGATTGGCATTAGAACCCTGATGCCCTGGGCAAAGAAGAGAGTAACTTAAATAACTTTAAGTAACTTAAGTAACTTTAAAGGAAAATGAAGAATATTAAGGCCTTTTGGGAATCTGCTGATAGAAGTATCAAGTAGAGCCCAGTCCTTCCAGTATTTTTTAAGTGATATATCATTGTTGTACATATTTGGGGCACACATGTAGATATTTTGATACCCATTCACACTCTGTATTGATCAAACCAGGGTAATTGGGATATCCGTCACCTCAAATATTTATATTTTCTTTGTGTTGTAAACATTGCAATTCTTCTCTTCTAGCTATTTTGAAACATAAATTACTGCTACCTATAATTTCTGTATTATTAAATACTACACCTTATTTTTCCTATCTATTTTTGTACTCATTAATCAAATTCTCTTCATCTCTCCCTCCCACCTTCTCTTGCTAACATCTAGTAATCACCATTGTACTTTCCACCTCCATGGGATCCACTTTTTTAGCTTCCACATATGAGTGAGAACATGCAGTATTTGTCTTTCTGTGTCTGGCTTACTTTACTTAACATAATAATTTCCAATTCCATCCATGTTGCTTAAAAAACAGGATTATATTTTTTAATAGCTGAACAATATATCATTGTGTATTTAGACCACATTTTCTTTATTCATGCATCCATTGATGGACATTTAAATTGATTATAAACTTGACTATTATGAATAGTACTAAAATAAATATGGGAAAGCAGAAATCTCTTTGACATACCTATTTCCTTTCCTTTGGATATTTATGCAGCAGCAGGATTGCTGTATCATATGGTAGTTCTATTTTTAGTCTTTGAAGAAGTTCCATGTTGTTTCCTATAATGGCTGTACTACTTTACTTTCCCACCAACAGTGTAGGAACATTTCCCTTCCTCTGCATCCCTGTCAGCATTTGCTTTTTTCCTCTTTTTGATAATAGCCAATCTAACTGACATGAGATGATATCTCACTGTGGTCTTAATTTGCATTTTCCTAATGATTAGCATGTAAATAATCTGAAGCCCAGAAAAGGGAAAAGAACTGTCCAAAGTCACAAGTGAGATGAAACTAGAACCCAGGTGATTGACTCTCCATCACATGTAAATACAGGTATTAAGAACCTGTAAGTAGTGTTTGGGCAGCAATGAAAGGTAGTGGGTGGACCAGATGGAGGAAGATTACAAAAAATAATTGGGGGTTACCTACATCTTGGTTTACAGATGGACTGTTTGGCCTTAGGTAACTGCCAAACTTAAATAAGTGGAATAATAATACCCCTCACTAAAAGGATTAAAAGAGATATTATACATTGAAGAATGTTGAATAGTTTGGCCCAGAGCAGTTATATAATAAAATATCATTTATAAATGATAAAAATTCCCAAATTTTATTATGCATCAAAATCACCTGAAAGTCTTGTTAAGACACAGATTTTAGGCCCCCACTACCATTTTTCTGATTCAGAATTTGCATGTCTAATGAGCTCCAGGTGATGCTTATGCTAATGGTCCAGAACACCATGCTTTGAGAACTTTTGAGAAAATAAATCAATGAAAACCTGGGTGAACTTCCCTTTTAGTTGCTATCCAAAAGCTGCAAAAGACAATACATGTCTTCTGAAATATAAAACAAACAAAAACAAGTAAACCTATGGTTTTTAGAAAATCCTCCTTTTTGGACCTCAAAGGGTCCATAAAAAGGATTTTTGGATTTGGTAAGTTCTAATGATATTTACGGCTCTGGAATGTTAAGATCCTATAAAACCTATTAATATTGTAGAGATAAAGCATTTGCACAACACAAATTCCAAGTAGCCAGCCCATTCATGTAGGTACTAGGTCTGTAGGCTTTTGCAGCACCCACTTTTGTCCCTCCCCCCCCCCGACACCACAACCACTCCACGACAGAAATCCCTACATAAGACACTACACAAAATCCCAACTGGCCTCAATAAGAGTTATTACCAAAGGATTAAGCTGGAATAACAGCCATTGCTCTTCTGAGTGCTGAAAAGATCACATCATTAAATCCTTATGTCTTAGGAGGAAAAAAGAGGATATTCATGGACTCTGAACACATGCTTATGCTTTAGTTCCAACTGCTTATATATTTGCATCTGTTTGCATTCTTGGAAATTTCATTGCCTTTTCTAGGATTACAGCAACAGACAAATATTGTCTTTCTATTTCTCTTCTGACTCGTGTACTCCAGAAACATCCTTGGAACATTTGGGATAGCTAATAGTTTTGTGATTATATTTCACAGAAATTAACAATGTAACTGAACAGGTGTGGAGTAATACAAAAAAAAGTATTGTATGAGTCTAGAGGATTTATTTCCCCAAACTGCTTCTGTTACAGGCTGTGCCTGAATAAGCTAATTCACTTTTCTGACCCATTTTCTAATTTGTAAACTTAAGGGAGTCACACAAACTCAGAGTGACTGACCTTGCTTTGTGAACCAAAGTGAGTTATATGACACCCACAAAAGTGGGGAGAAATGAAAATAAATAATTCTCACAAAAAAGAAAAAACAGCACAGTACAGAGGGATGTAAAATTAAAATCACCCTCTTTACTCCTACCTCTTTTCAACTCCCCAGAAATAATTAATGTTAACAGTTCTTTGTGTAGCTTTTTGGATATTTTCTGTATATATATGAACATACATGTAATCTCTTTTGTATTTTAAAAGAAAAATAAATGTATATACAAAATCATTTTTTTCCATTTACACTCTATTTTATTCATGTATTTATTTATTAGCAGCTTTTTCTAACTTACAAATGATTTATTTGTCCTGATGTGCCAGTGTTCTTTGTAGTTCATCAAAAAAGACTCATGCTTTAGATAATCGAGTGTAGATGGCAGTTAATGAGTTTACCACCTTTAATGAAATTTAAGAATTTGACTTGCCATCTGTTTTAGTTAGGATACAGACACAGCTACTGTAACAGAGAAACTCACAAACACAAAAGCTTAACAAGTTTTCAAAAACATCATTCTTCTTCATATACTTGTCCATAGGTGAGCAGTTCAGAGTTGACAGGTTGGTTCTTCCATCCTCAACACATGACTTTTACCTCTGGATCTGTTCTTGGTCTTGTCATCTCCTAATCAGTAGAAGACAAAGAAATTCGGGGATGTACAGGTGCATTTCTTATTTAAAAAACTATCACTACTTTTTGTTTATATTCTTTAGTAGAACCTAGGATAATATTGTGCAGTGATCTATTGCTATGCAGTATGCCTCCGAAACTTAGTGACTTAAAACAATAATGATTTATTATCTCTCATAGTTTTGTGTAGTTGGCTGGGTAGTTCTGTGTTATCTCCTGGGCTCCATCATGTAGCTGCACTCAATTTATGAGTTGGTTAGCGTCTGGGCTCAGCTGGACCTTTCTCTTTATGTGGTCTTTATTCCATTATTTTTCAATTAGATTGTTTCAGAACTCCAGGAGAATAAATGTAATTTCAAGGCCTTATCTTGTTTACCACATCCTATTGGTCTAAGCATGTCACAGTCTAAATTCAAAATTTGGGGAAATAGACTCCCTTTTTTGATAGGAAGTACATAAAGTCACATTACAAAAGTGCATGTACAAAAAAGGTGTCACAAATTGGGAGAAATTGTTGTAAAAATGTACTATAGTCAGTATTAGCCCAAATGATTCACACCTCTCCCACATGAAAAGCACATTCTTTCTCCTCCAAAGACTTCCCAAAGTCTCATTCCAGTGCAGCATCAGGCATTAACTCCCTGATCTTATGATGTACATCAGTTTGGGATGTGGATGTAACTCCTTGGATACAGCTCCTCTTGATCCATAGACCTATGAAAACAGGTTGTATACTTTACCCATACTCAACGTAAAATGGTGAGACAATGAAAGAATAATAATAGACATGCCTACTCAAAAAAAAAGAAACAAACAAAAAGGCAGAAATGGAAAGCATATAGCAGTCACTAGCCCACAGCAATTCCAAATGTCACAAAAGACTTATTACTAGGGCTTCCTTCTCCAAGAAAAATGTCCAGGACTAGAAAGTTTCCTTAATTAAGACATTTCTGTTCCCCAAGAGTGGTTACAAAATTCTCTGTTCTTCTCAGCTCTGTTTTTTAATGCTTTCAACATTATTTTATATTCAAGGAGTATATGTGCATGTTTGTTATATGGGTAAATTGCATAATACTGAGGTTTGAGTATGATTGATCCTGTAACCCTGGTAGTGAGCACAATACCCAATAGATTTTAAACCCTGTCCCCCTCCCCATTCTAATAGACCCCAGTGTCTATTGTTGCCATTGTTATGTCCATGTATTCCCAATGTTTATCTCTCACTTATAAGTGAGAACAGGAAGTATTTGGTTTACAGCTCCTGCATTAATTCACTTAGAATAATGGCCTCCAGTTGTATCCATGTTGCTGCAAACAGCATGATTTTATTTGATTATGGCTGCATAATATTTCGTAGTATATATGTACCACATTTTCTTTCTCCAATTCACTATTTATGGGCACCTTATTAGATTCTATGTCTTTATTATTGTCAATAGTGCTGCAATGAACATATCAGTGCATATGTCTACTTAGTAATATAATTCATTTTTCTTTGCATATATACCCAGTAATGGGAATGCTAGGTCAAATGGTAGTTCCAAGTTCTTCGAGAAATCTCCAAATTGCCTTCCACAAGAGTTGAACAAATTTATGTTCCCATCAACAGTGTCTAAGTGTTGCCTTTCATCCTCAGCCTTATCAGAATCTGTTGCTTTTTGACTTTTTCATTATATCCTTTCCAACTGATCTGAGATGGTATCTCCTTGTGGTTGGTTTTAATTTGCATTTCTGCAATGATTAGTGATGTGGAGCATTTTTTATGTATTTATTGATAGCTGACATGTCTTCTTTTGAAAATGTCTGTTCATGTACTTTATCCAGTATTTAATGGGGTTATTCGCTTTTTCTTGTTGAATTGTTTAAGACTCCTTATAGATTCATCATATTAAGCCTTTGTGAGATGCATAGTTTGCTAATGCTTTCTTCCATTCTGTAGGTTTGCTCACTCTATTGATAGTTTTATTTGCAGTGCAGAAGCCCTTAGTTTAGTTAGAGTCCATTTGTCAATTTCTGCTTTTATTGCAATTGCTTTTGATAACTTAGTAATAAATTATTTGTTAAGGTGATATCCAGAATAGTGTTTCCTACATTTTCTTCCAGTATTCTGATAATTTGAAGTCTTACATTTAAGTTTTTAATCCATCCTGCATTAATTTTTGTATATGGTGAGAGGTAGGTATCCAGTTTCTTTCTTCTGCATATGGCTAGCCAGCTTCCCAGGACCACTTATTGAATAGGGAGTTCTTTCCCCATTGCTTATTTTTGTCAACTTTATCAAATATCAGATAGTTATAGGTGTGTGGTTTTACTTCTGTATTCTCTATTCTATGCCTTTGGTCTATATGTCCATTTTTATATCAGTACCATGCTGTTTTGGTTACTTTAGCTTTATAGTACAGGTTGAATCAGCTACTGTGATGCCTCCATCACATTGTTTATTTTGCATAAGGTTGCTTTGGCTAACCAGTCTCTTTCCTGCTTCCATATAAATTTTGCAATAGTTTTCTTTTTTCCAATTTTGTGAGAAATGATATTGGTAGTTTGATAGAAATAGCATTGAATCTGTAGATTGCTTTGAGCAAAATGGCCATTTTGACAGCATTGATTCTTCCAATACATGAGCATTGAATGCTTTTTTTGTTTGTTTTTGTTTTCATTTATTTTTCCTTAAGTTATTGGGGTATGGGTGGTATTTGATTACATGAGTAAATTCTTTTTTTTTTTTTTTTTTTGAGACGGAGTTTCGCTCTTGTTACCCAGGCTGGAGTGCAATGGCACGGTCTCAATCTCTTGACCTCATGATCCACCCGCCTCAGCCTCCCAAAGTGCTGGGATTACATTACATGAGTAAATTCTTTAGTGGAGATTTATGAAAACCTGATGCATCCATCACCTGAGCATTATATACTACACTGTATTTGTTGTCTTTTATCCTTCACTTCCCTCCCACTCTTCCCTCCAAGTCCCCAAAGTCCATTGTATTATTCTTATGTCTTTACATCCTCATAGCTTAGCTCCCACATCTCATTGAGAACATACATTGTTTGGTTTTGCATTCCTGAGTTACTTCACTTGTAATGATAGTCTTTAATCTCATCTAGGTCATTCCAAATGCTATTCGTTCATTCTTTTTCATGCCTAAGTAGTATTCCATTATACATAAATTCTGATATATATATATATATACACACACATACATGTATATATATATATATATGTGTGTGTGTATATATATATTTATATATATCAGAGTTTCTTTATCTACTCATTGATTGATGAGCATTTGGGTTGGTTCCATGGTTTTGCTATTGTGAATTGTGCTGCTATAAACATACATGTGCAAATATCTTTTTCAAATAGTTACTTCTTTTCCTCTGGGTAGATACCCTGTAGCGGGATTGCTGGATCAAATGGTAGTTCAACTTTTGTTCTTTAAGGAATCTAAACACTGTTTTTCATAGTGGCTGTACTAGTTAACATTCCCACCAGCAGTGTGGAAGTGTTCCCTGATTTCTGCATCCACACCAACATCTACTGTTGTCTTTGTTTGTGTCACCTATGATTTCTTTCAGCAGTGTTCTGTAATTCTACTTGTAGAGATCACTTCCTTTGTTAAGTGTATTCCTAGGGAAAGGGGTGTGTGTGTGTGTGTGTGTGTGTGTGTGTCTATTGCAAATGTATTTGCTTTCTTGATTTGCCTCTCAGCTTGAATGTTATTGGTATATGGAAACAGAACTAAATTTTGTACACTGATTTTGTATCCTGAAATTTTATAAAGTTGTTTTCAATTCTAGGAGCCTTTTGTCATAGTGTTTTGGGTTTTGTAGGTATGGTATCAGGTCATCAGTGAAGAGAGATAAATTAACTTCTTTTCATTTTCAAATGCTTTTTATTGGTTTCTCTTGACTAAAGTAAATTTTAAAATTAGGTAAATACTCTTGTACTTTTTATATATCATTGTGTATTTTTGCACTTGTGTTAATCTCATATGGGATCAGTCTGGAGTAGAATTAAATGTAATATATTTTAAACTCATAGCAATTATGCTTTAGATGTATTTTCTATACATACAAAAATCAACTATTTTGCACAAATGTATATTTTGTATTCATGCTGTTAGATTAGTGCCCCTTCAAGATACATAAACACACACATAAAACACACACACACATATTTTATGTATTTTTTTTTCAGTTGCCCCACGCACAAAAATCAAATTAAATTATATCTAAGATCCCATTAAATTATATTTAAGGGATAAAAGGATATTTAATTTTAAGGATTAAATTATATTTAAGATCTTATTTCAAGCTACAAATCCAGTAGTTTCACATAAGTCTTCTTACTACATAAAGCCTTGAAGCATGTCTGTGTGTGAAAATTTTAAAAACACAAGTCAACTTATAATGTTTCTATGTTTTATCTGCATTGTGGCGTGTACTTTATTCATTTTTATGGGTTCATAATGTTCTATTGTATGGCTATTCCATACTTTGTTTATCCATTTATCACTTGTACAACTGGGTTGTTTCCACTTTTTGGATGTTACAAATAATGTTGCTAATAAACAGTGCACAAATTTTTGTTCAAACATCTATTTTCAGTTATTTTGGATATATACCTAAAAGCTGAGAGAAAGACATCAGCCACAAAGGGCCACATATGAAATAAAGAGAACAAGTAAATTCAAGAAGCAGATTAATAATTTTCAGGGGCTGGGAGGAGCAAGGAACAGAGACTGACTGTTTAATGGGTCCAGAGTTTCTTTGTAGAGTGAGAAAATTGTGCTAGAATTATGTATAATGATGATACAGCACTATAAGTGTATTAAAATCTATTGAATTGTACAATATAAACATTAGAAATAATTTTATGTGAATGTTGAAGAAATAGCAGAGTTTTCACATACCCTTTACTTAGCTATTTTACTTACTTAAGTTATGTTAACATCTTAGAAAACCACCATTGTACAATTATCAAAACCAGTGTACTGTAGTATACTATTATTATATAAGACTTCATTCAAACTTCACTAGTTTTTCTACTTATCCCCAGTTGCTTGTAGTTCTCATGTACCTTTCACATGCTTATGTTTAGGCCAGGAACGGTGGCTCATGCCTGTAATCCCAGCACTTTGGGAGTCCAAGGTGGGCAGATACCTGAGGTCGAGAGTTCGAGACCAACCTGACCAATATGGAAAATCACTGTATCTACTACAAAAATTATCTGGGTGTGGTGGCGCATGCCTGTAATTCCAGCTACTCAGGAGGCTGGGGCAAGAAAATCACTTGATCCTGGTGAGCTGAGATCATGGCATTGCACTCTAGCCTGGACAAGAAGAGTGAAACTCTATCTCAAAATATATATACTTAAGTCTGTAAGAGTTTTTCAATCTTTGTCTATCTTTCTACTATAAGGACACATGCACACGAATGTTCATTGCAGCACTGTTTACAATAAAAAAGAACTGGAACCAACCCAAATGCCCAACGATGATAGACTGGACTGGGAAAATGTGGCACATATACACCATGAAATATTATGCAGCAATCAAAAATGATGAGTTTGTGTCCTTTGTAAGGACATGGATGAATCTGGAGAACATTATTCTCAGCAAACTGACACAAGAACAGAAAAAGAAATACCGCATATACTCACTCATAGGCGGGTGAGAAAAATGAGAACACATGGACACAGAGAGGCGGTCTACTATACACTGGGGTCTATTGGGGGGAATGGGGGAGGGACAGCGGGGGGAGCTGGGGAGGGATAGCCTGGGGATGAATGCCAAGTGTGGGTGAAGGGGAGGAAGGCAGCAAAACACACTGCCACGTGTGTACCTATGCAACTATCTTGCACCTTCTGCACATGTACCCCAAAACCTATAATGCAATACAAATTAAATAAATAAATAAATTTAAAAAATAAAAATAAATAAAAATAAAAAATAAAAAATAAAAAAAGACCATTTTCATGCCTGACTTTTGACACTTTTGAATTATTCAGTTATTTATAGAATAGCCTACAGTTTTAGTTTGGCTAAAGTTTTCTCTTGATTAGATTGAGTTTTTCATTTTTTAAAGGAATATCACAAAAGCAATATTATGCCCACTCAATGCATCACTTCAAGGAATCCAAGATGTCAAAATGTCTCATTACAAGATATGTTAACCTTAACCATATGGTTAAAGTGTCTGCTCAGTTTCTCCATCTTAAACTTACTAGTTTTTCCTTTGTAATTCAAAAATATTTTCAGGGCGATCTTCAAATTTCATCCACTAATTTTGGCATTTGTAACTGCATATTGTCTGTAACAATTGTTAATTATATGGTGTTTACCTTATGTTAATTATTTTCCCCTGTTCTTTTAATTGTGTTAACTGGAATTCATATGCAAGGAAGAGCTGTCCCCTCTATTTCAGTTATGTATTTTTACATACTAATTTATTTATTCAGCTATTTACTTAAATCAGTATGAACTGATGGGTGCTTATTTCATATTATATAGTTTTAATACCAATAATATACACATAATATTATTTAAATCAAATAAGGTATACTAATTGTACAAGGTTGTTTTTTCACCCAAATTTTTCTTAAATATTTTAATATTATAGATAAATGTAGAAATTATTTTTAAAGTAGTTTCACAAAAATTATTAAGCAGATGTCTGTAATTTTTAAATAATTTACTCTTTTGGGGGTTTGTTAAATTTTGATTTTTCTGTTATTATCTGTTTGGATTTGTTTTGTTGGCTCTTAGAAACAAGGTTGCAATGCTTACTCTTTACCTATCTTTGTGTTCCCTTATATCTTTGTGGACTCGGGTAAACACATATTTTGATAAATATGTGTTTAATTTACACATAAATCCCTACAGCAGAATTTCTGGTCTAGAGGGTATATTAATTCTTTAGAAATATGCTAAAAATGAAGAGGATTGCTAACGTCAATAAAATAATTGACTATATGGAAACTAAAATCTTAATAAAACTGCATAAAAAATGATATAAAAGATTCTGTTCATATCCTTTGCCCATTTTTGAATGGGCTTGTTTGTTTTTTTCCTGTAAATCTGTTTGAGTTCTTTGTAAATTCTGGATATCAGCCCTTTGTCGGATGCGTAAACTGCAAAGATTTTTTCCCATTCTGATGGTTGCCGATTCACTCTAGTGACTGTTTGTTTTGCTGTGCAGAAGCTGTGGAGTTTGATTAGGTTTACGAAAGCAGACATACATGAGGCCAGCAAACATATGAAAAAGTGCTCATCGTCATTGGTCATTAGAGAGATGCAAATCAAAACCACATTGAGATACCATCTCACACCAGTTAGAATGGCGATCATTAAAAAATCTGGAGACAGCAGATGCTGGAGAGGATGTGGAGAAATAGGAACACTCTTACACTGTTGGTGGGAGTGTAAATTAGTTCAACCATTGTGGAAGACAGTGTGGCGATTCCTCAGGGACCTAGAAATAGAAATTCCATTTGACCCAGCAATCCCATTACTGGGTATCTATCCAAAGGATTATAAATCGTTCTACTATAAGGACACATGCACACGAATGTTCATTGCAGCACTGTTTACAATAGCAAAGACCTGGAACCAACCCAAATGCCCAACGATGATAGACTGGACTGGGAAAATGTGGCACATATACACCATGGAATATTATGCAGCAATCAAAAATGATGAGTTTGTGTCCTTTGTAGGGACATGGATGAATCTGGAGAACATCATTCTCAGCAAACTGACACAAGAACAGAAAAAGAAATACCGCATATACTCGCTCATAGGTGGGTGAGAAAAATGAGAACATGTGGACACAGAGAGGCGGTCTACTATACACTGGGGACTGTTGGGGGGAATGGGGGAGGGACAGCAGGGGGGGGCTGGGGGGGATAGCCTGGGGATGAATACCAAGTGTGGGTGAAGGGGAGGAAAGCAGCAAAGCACACTGCCATGTGTGTACCTATGCAACTATCTTGCTCGTTCTGCACATGTACCCCCAAACCTATAATGCAATAAAAAAAAATAAATAAATAAATAAATAAATAAATAAATAAATAAATAAAAAAATGATATAAAAGAAATAAACATTAAACATTTTACTTTGGTGGTGCAAACTTTTCGAGGACTAGTATGGCAACCTAATATATAATTTGCTTATGTCTTAAACTTAAATAATTATGCTATAATGACTAGTTTCAATAGCAGTAAACACATGAGTTATTTTCCTAGAAAAGCATATGTTGCCTAAGTAATATGACAGAAATTATGTAAATGAATTCAAAATATTTAAAAATTATGTTTGTATCACTTTTTAACATGCATGTTGAGCTAAAGATGATTAAGTACATTTATCTAGTAATACATGAAACTTCTGTGGAAATACATATTTTAAATAAGTTACACTGTTTATATGATAAAATCAATAAGAAAAAGCCAAAACTGAAATATAATATCTAATTATTTATATGTTAAACTTAGGCAAACTACATAAAAATGACTAGAAATCCTAAAGTTAATAATTATCTAAATAGTTATGTTGAAGGGTACTTCCTATTGAAATCACACTATAAAAGCACACAAAGTAGATAACAAACATGAAAATTTTATTTTTAATGGTAAGAACTGTAGAGGATCAATTAATATCTACTCAGAGCTATAAAATATTTTTATTTTAAATTTATAAATTGTAATAAAACTTGTAACAATCTAAAACTATTAAAATAATTAAATAGTTTTGGTGAAAATACATCAAAATGAAATTGTATTATAAAATAGAAAAAAATTAGTAAAAAGTAACTAGCAAAAATTTAAAACTTCTAGAAAGTTAAATTGCAATCTAATGTGTGATTTTTCTTGAATTAATGTACTGTATGTTCACATATTTATATTTTTACTGAATTACATTTTATATATCATAAAATTATTCATTTTAAGTTACCCAATTTAGTGAATTTTGCAATGCATTCACAATATTGGGCAAGCACCATCACTATCTAAATACCCAGTTTTTACTTCAGACCCCAAAAAACCCTATACACATCATCAGTTACTCCCTATTCTCCTCCCCCCAACTATTAGCATCCATTAATCTGCTGTCTCTATGAACTTACATATTCTAGACATTTTATATTAAAAATTATATAATAGGTGGATTTTTGTGTCTGGCTTCTTTCACCTAGCATGTTTTCATAGGTTCATGCTGTAGCATCAATCATCAGAGAAATGCAAATCAAAACCACAGTTCATTATTTTTATAGATGAATAATATTTCATGATATATATTGAGAACATTCTGTTTGTTCAATCATCCACTGGTGGACATTTGAGTTGTTTCTGGGTTTTTTTTTTTGTCTATTTTGAATAATGTTGCTATGAATATTCGCATGACTCTTTGTATATACATATATTTTAAATTCCCATGAGTTTATACCGAGGAGTAGAATTGTTGAACCATATGACAACCTTCTGTTTAACTTTTTGAGGAAATGTCTATTCTTCAAAGTGGTCAAACCACTTTACATTTCCTTCAGCATTGTATGACTGTTCCAATATTTCCACATCCTCACTAGCATTAGATTTTGGCTGTTGTTTTTATTCATACAAGTGTATATAAAGCTTTATCTCATTCTAGTTTTGATTTGTACTTCTTTATTGCATAAAAACACTGACAGATTTTTATGTGCTTCTTGGCCATTTCTATAATTTCTTTGGAGATATGCCTAAACTTTGTTAAGATTTAAGAGTTTTTGTATATTCTGAATACTAGACCACAGGAATCATCACACAGTCTTCCACAATGGTTGAACTAATTTACACTCCCACCAACAATGTATAAGTGTTCTTATTCCTCCACATCCTCTCGAGCATCTGTCATCTACAGATCATTTAATGATCACCATTCTAACTGGCATGAGATGGTATCTCAGTGTAGTTTTGATTTGCATTTCTCTAATGACCAGTGAGCATTTTTTCATAATGAGCATTTTTTCTCTAATAAGCATTTTTTCATATGTTTGTCGACCTATATATGTCTTCTTTTGAAAAGTGTCTGTTCATATACTTTGCTTACTTTTGAATGGGTTTGTTTGTTTTCTTCTTGTAAATCTGTTTTAGTTCCTTGCACATTATGGATATTAGCCCTTTGTCAGATGGGAAGATTGCAAAAATCTTTTCCCATTCTGTTGGTGGCTGGTTTCCTCTAACAATTGTTTCTTTTGCTGTACAGAAGCTCTGGAGTTTAATTAGGTCCCATTTGTCTATTTTGACTTTTGCTGCCATTGCTTTTGGCATTTTAGTCATGAAGTCCTTGCCTATGCCTATGTCCTGAATGGTTTTGTCTAGGTTTTCTTCTAGGGTTTTCATGGTGTTAGGTCTTATGTTTAAGTCTTTAATCCATCTGGAGTTAATTTTAGTGTAAGGTGTCAGGAAGGGATTCAGTTTCTGTTTTCTGCACATGGCAGGTAGCATGATGCCTCCAGCTTTGTTCTTTTTGCTTAGGATTCTCTTGGCTCTGCGGGCTCTCTTTTGGCTCCATATGAAGTTTAAGGTGTTGTTTTCCAGTT
The DNA here is from genome assembly GCA_031835075.1 of Saguinus oedipus. NCBI lineage: Eukaryota > Metazoa > Chordata > Mammalia > Primates > Cebidae > Saguinus > Saguinus oedipus. The sequence goes on along the minus strand of CM063191.1, from coordinate 75,191,146 downwards.
CTCTGAAGAGGGTCATTGGTAGCTTGATGGGGACAGCATTGAACCTAATTACTTAGGGCAGTATGGCCATTTTCACGATATTGATTCTTCCTAATCACAAGCATGGAATGTTTTTCCATATGTTTGTGTCCTTTCTTATTTCCTTGAGCAGTGGTTTTTAGTTCTCCTTGAAGAAGTCATTTACCTCTTTTGTTAGTTGTATTCCTAGGCATCTTATTCTCTTTGAAGCAATTGTGAATGTGAGTTCACTCTTGATTTGGCTCTCGTCTAATCTGTTTTTGGTGTATAGGAATGCTTGTGATTTCTGCACATTGATATTGTATCCTGAGACTTTGCTGAAGTTGCTTATCAGTTTCAGATTTTGGGCTGAGACGATGGGGTCTTCTAAATATACAATCATGTCATCCATAAATTGAGACAATTTGACTTCCTCCTTTCCTAATTGAATACCCTTTATTTCTTTTCTTGCCTGATTGCTCTGGCTAGAACTTCCAATACTATATTGAATAGGAGTGGTGACAGAGGGCATCCTTGTCTAGTGCCATTTTTCAAAGGGAATCCTTCCAGGTTTTGCCCATTCAGTATTATATTTGCTGTGAGCTTTTATTATTTTGAGGTATGTTCCATCATTACCTAGGTTATTGAGAGTTTTTAGCAGAAAGAACCACTGAATTTTATCGAAGGCTTTCTCTGCATCTATTGAGATAATCCTATGGTTTTTGTCCTTGGTTCCTTTTATGTGGTGGATTATGTTTATAGACTTTTATATGTTGAACCAGCCTTGCATCCCCAGGATGAAGCCTACTTGATCATGGTGGATAAGCTTTTTGATATGCTGTTGCAATTGGTTTGCCAGTATTTTATTGAAGAGTTTTGCAACTATGTTCATTATGGATATTGGCTTGAAGTTTTCTTTTTTTGTTGAGTCTCTGCCAGGTTTTGGTATCAGGATGATGTTTGTCTCATAAAATGGTTTGGGAAGGATTCCCTGTTTTGGATCATTTGGAATAGTTTCAGAAGGAGTGGTAACAGCTCCTCTTTGTATGTCTGGTAGAATTTGGCTGTGAACCCATCTGGTCCTGGACTTTTTTTGCTTGGTAGTCTATTAATTGCTGCCTCAACTTCAGCTCTTGTTATTGATCTATTCCAGGTTTCAACTTCCTGGTTTAGGCTTGGGAGGGTGTAAGTATCCTGAAATTTTTTCATTTCTTCCAGGTTTACTGGTTTATGTGCATAGAGTTGTTTGTAGTAATCTCTAATCGTAGTTTGTATTTCTGTGGAATCAGTGGTCATATACCCCTTTATCATTTTTTATTGCATCTATTTCATTCTTCTCTCTTTTCTTTTTTATTCATCTGGATAGCAGTCTGCCTATTTTGTTGATATTTTCAAAAAACCAGCTCCTGGATTTATTAATTTTTTGAAGGGCTTTTGTGTCTCTATCTCCTTCAGTTCTTCTCTGATTTTAGGTATTTTTTGTCTTCTGCTAGATTTTGAGTTTTTTGATCTTGCTCCTCTAACTCTTTCAATTTTGATAATAGGGTGTCGATTTTAGATCTTTCTTTGCTTCTAATATGGGCATTTATTGCTATAAATTTCCCTCTAGACACTGCCTTAAATGTGTCCCAGAAATTCTGGTACATCTTTTCTTCATTCCCATTGGTTTTGAAAACATCTTTATTTTTGCCTTCATTTCATTGTTTACCCAGTCGACATTTAGGAGCCAGGTGTTCAGTTTTCATGAAGTTTTGCAGTCCTGAGTTACTCTCTTAATCCTCAGCTCTAATTTGATTGCAGTGTGGTCTGAGAGACTGTTTGTTATGATTTCCATTCTTTTGCATTTGCTGATGAGTGATTTACTAACAATTATGTCGTCAATTTTAGAGTAGGTGCAATGTGGTGCTGAGAAGAATGTATATTCTATGGATTTGGGGGTGGAGAGTTCTATAGATGTCCATTAGGTCTGCTAGTTCCAGATCTGACTTCAAGTCCTGGATATCCTTGTTTATTTTCTGTCTCGCTGATTTGTCTAACACTGACAGTGGAGTGTTAGTCTCCCACTATTATTGTGTGGGAGTCTAAGTCTCTTTGTAGGTCATTAAGAACTTGCTTTATGTATCTGGGTGCTCCTGTGTTGGATGGGTATATATCTAGGATAGTTAGCTCTTCTTGTTGCAGTGATACTTTTACCATCATGTAGTGCCCTTCTTTGTCTCTTTTGATATGTTGGCTTAAAGTCCATCTTATCAGAGACTAGGATTGCAACTCCTGCTATTTTTTTGCTCTCAATTTTCCTGATAAATCTTCCTCCATCCCTTTATTTTTAGCCTATGTGTGTCCTTGCACATGAGATGAATTTCCTGAGTACAACATACCAACGGATTGACTTTTTATCCAATTTGCCAGTCTGTGGCTTTTGATTGAGACATTTAGTCCATTTACATTTAAGGTTAATATTGCTATGTGTGAATTTGATCCTGCCATTTTGATGCTGGCTGGTTGTTTTGTCCATTATTTGGTGCAGTTTCTTCATTGTGTGGATAGTCCTTACCATTTGTAAATTTTTGGAGTATCTGGTACTGGTTGCTTTTTTCCATGTTTAGTGCTTCTTTCAGGAGCTCTTGTAAAGCAGACCTGGTGGTGATGAAATCTCTCAGCAATTGCTTGTCTGTAATGGATTTTATTTCTCCTTCCCTTGTGAAGCTTAGTTTGGCTGGATATGAAATTCTAGAATGAAAGTTCTTTTCTTTAAGGATGTTGAATAGTGGCTCCACTTTCTTCTGGCTTGGAGTGTTTCTGTCGAGAGATCCGCTGTGAGTCTGATGGGCTTCACTTTGTGGTTAATTCGACCTTTCTCTCTGGCTACCCTTAGGAGTTTTTTTCCATTTCAACCCTGGCTAATCTGATGATTATGTGCCGTAGGGTTGTTCTTCTTGAGGAATATCTTTGTGGTGTTCTCTGCATTTCCTGCATTTGAATGTTGGCCTGCCTTGCTAGGTTGGGTAAGTTCTCCTGGAAAATATCCTGAAGAGTATTTTCCAGCTTGGATTCATTCTCTCCATCACACTCAGGTACACCTATCAAATGTAGATTAGGTCTTTTCACATAATTCCATATTTCTTGGAGGCTTTGTTCATTTCTTTTCACTCTATATTCTCTAATCTTGCCATCTTGTTTTATTCCATTGAGTTGATTATCAGTCTCTGATATCCTTTCTTCTGTTTGGTCGATTCAGCTGTTGAAACTTGTGTATGCTTCACTAAGTTTTCTTGCTGTGTTTTTCAGTTTCATCAAGTCATTTTTCTTCGTCTCTAAGCTGTTTATTCTAGTTAACATTTCATCTAACATTATTTCAGTGTTCTTAGTTTCTTTGCATTGGATTAGAACATGCTCCTTTAGCTTAGAGAAGTTTGTTATTACCCACCTTCTGAAGCCTGCTTCTGTCAATTAGTCAAACTCATTCTCCATCCAGTGTTGTTCCCTTGCTAGTGAGGTATTGTGATCCCTTGGAGGAGAAAAGACATTCTGGTTTGGGATGTTTTCATCTTTTTTGTGCTTGTTTTTTCCCATCTTTGTGGCTTTATCTACCTGTGGTCTTTATAATTGGTGACTTTCGGAAGGGGTCTCTGAATAGACGTCCTTTTTCCTGATGTTGAAGCTATTTCTTTCTGTTTCTTAGTTTTTCTTCTAACAGTCAGGCCCCTCTGCTGCAGGACTGCTGGAGGTCCACTCCAGACCCTGCTTGCCTGGGAATCACCCACAGGGGCTGCAGAACATTAAGGGTTGCTGCCAGTTTCTTCTTCTGTTATCTTCATCCCAGAAGGGTACCCACCAGATGTCAACCTGAGCTCTCCTTTACGAGGTGTCTCTTTGGATATACAGCGGTCAGGGGGCTGATTGAGGAGTTAGTCTGTCCCTTATAGGAGCCCAAGTGCTGTGTGGCTTCTCTGTCATTCCATTCAGAGATGCTGGGCAGGTAGGTTTAAGTCTGCTGCAGTAGAACATAACCACCTCTTTTCCCTGATGCTCATCCTAGGAAGGTGGGGCTTTATTTATAAGTTCCTGATGTGCTGCTGCCTTTTTTCAGAGATGCCCAGCCCAACAAGGAAGTAGTCTAATCACAGTCTGCCGGAAGAGGCATTGCTGAGCTGCTGCAGGCTCTGCCCAGCTGCTGTGTAAACTTCCTTGCAGTTTTGTTTACAGAGGTACAGTTAGAACTGCCTCAGTAATGGCCATCTGCCTCAGAAATGGCATATTGATGCAGTAATGGTAGACTGTCTCAGTAATGGTGGATTTCCTCATTAATGTCAGACTGCCTTGGTAATGGTGGACTGCCTTCTTAGTGGTGGACAGCCTCTGTAATGGTGAACGCCCTTCCCCTCACTGAGCTGAACCATCCTGGATCAAGCTGCACTTGCTGCAAAACTCTCAGTCCAGAGCCTTTCAGATTGCTGATCTTTGTGGGGGTGGGACCCAATGAGCCACATGACCTGGCTTTCTGTTTCAGCCCCCTCTTTTTCAGTTGAATAGGCAGCTCTGTCTCCCAGGCATTCCAGGAACCAGTTGAAATGTCTGCCCAGATTTGTTTGAATTTTTGTGCAGGAACCTGTGGCACCAGCTGAAACAGCCTTGCTGGAATGGCACTTTTTGGCCTGGGAATCTCCTGGTCTATGGGCTGTAAAAACTCGTTTGGAAATGTGATCACTCACCCTCTGTGTTTTTCTCGCTGGGAACTGCACTCCAGAGCTGTTCCTATTCAGCCATCTTGGATCTCTCATGATAGTAGTCTTTTGTATTTGAATAGCAAACTGACCCAGCTCCACCTATTGAAAAGACCATACTTGCCCTCAGTGAATTTTCTTGGCTTACTTGTTGAAAATCAATTGACCATAAATATATGAATTTATTTCTAGACTCTCAAATTGCTTTCATTTATCTAAATATTATATTCTTTGTCATGACAACAGTCTTGATTATAGTAGCTTTGAAATATGAAAGTGTGAGCCTTTTTTTATTATTTTTTAAATTTTTATTGCATTATAGGTTTTGGGGTACATGTGCAGAACGTGCAAGATAGTTGCATAGGTACACACATGTCAGTGTGTTTTGCTGCCTTCCTCCCCTTCACCCACACTTGGCATTTATCCCCAGGCTATCCCTCCCCAGCCCCCCCGCTGTCCCTCCCCCATTCCCCCCAATAGACCCCAGTGTATAGTAGACCCCTCCCTGTGTCCATGTGTTCTCATTTTTCTCACCCACCTATGAGTGAGAATATGCGGTATTTCTTTTTCTGTTCTTGTGTTAGTTTGCTGAGAATGATGTTCTCCAGATTCATCCATGTCCTTACAAAGGACACAAACTCATCATTTTTGATTGCTGCATAATATTCCATGGTGTATATGTGCCACATTTTCCCAGTCCAGTCTATCATCGATGGGCATTTGGGTTGGTTCCAGGTCTTTGCTATTGTAAACAGTGTTGCAATGAACATTCGTGTGCATGTGTCCTTATAGTAGAATGATTTATAGCCATTTGGATATATACCCAGTAATGGGATTGCTGGGTCAAATGGAATTTCTATTTCTAGGTCCTTGAGGAATCACCACACTGTATTCCACAATGGTTGAACTAATTTACACTCCCACCAACAGTGTAAGAGTGTTCCTCTTTCTCCACATCCTCTCCAGCATCTGCTGTCTCCAGATTTTTTGCAGTTTACGCATCTGACAAAGGGCTGATATCCAGAATTTACAAAGAACTCAAACAGATTTACAGGAAAAAAAAAGCTCATTCAAAAATGGGCAAAGGATATGAACCAACGCTTTACAAAAGAAGACATACATGAGGCCAACAAACACATGAAAAAATGCTCATCATCACTGGTCATTAGAGAGTTGCAAATCAAAACCACATTGAGATACCATCTCACGCCAGTTAGAATAGCGATCATTTAAAAAGTGTCAGCCTTTTAACTTTATTTTTCTTTGTCAAGATTTTTTTGGATATTTGTGCTAACTTGCATGTCCATACACATTTTAGGATTGGTTATAAATTTAAGCAAATATCCCAGCTCAATATTTGAAAGTAATTTCAATGAAATTGTACATTAATTTGGGCACTAATGCCATCTTAATAATATTAAGCCTTCTAAATACATAAACATAAAATGACTTTGCACTTATTTGTTAAAAAATTTTTCTAATTTCTTTCAATTATTTTGTAGTTTTCAGGTATTTCAGTACACGTATTGCACTTCTTTTATTTAACTTACTTGTAAATATTTTTATCTTTTGATATTATCATAAATGGAATGTTTTCCCATCTTCATTTGGAAACATTCATTGCTATAAAAATATATGATTTTTGCACCTTTATCTTATATTCTGCAATCTTGATCAACTTGTGTATTTGTCCTAACAGGTTTTTTGACAGTTCTTAAGTACTTTCTATATATAAAATTATGTTGTGTACAAATAGAAGGGGATGTAGAGGAAGATTGTCAAGCAAAACACTCCAGGGACTGCCTCTTCCATAAGAATACCTAATTAAACAATTATCCACATGAAAAAGCACCTTCATAAGAACAAAAATTAGATCAGCTTCACAGTACCTAGTTTTAACGTGGTATCAAGAAAAGAGGCACAGAAGAAAGTAGTAAAGACAGTCTCAAATTACAAACACCACTCTTCCCCTATCCCCTATATGTGGCCATGTGACACAAAGAAAAATTTGTGTGCCTGGGTAAAAGATAGAGCAGTGATTGTGGGACTTTGCATTAGAACTCAGTGCTGTCCTGTCACAGTGGAAAACACCAGACAGAATTCCGTGATTGCCCATGGAAGGAGCATTTAGACCAGCCTTAGCCAGAGGGGAATTATTAATCATAGTGACTTTAGTCTGAGTTCTTGCTATCCCCACGATCACAGATTAAAACACTCTAGGTTTGTAAATAAACATTAAAAGCAGTATAGACCACAAGAATGCACTTCTTGGGCAAGTCTAGATGCTATGCTCATCTTGTATCTGGTAAAACTGGATTGCTCATGACCTAGTGAGACACCAGCCAGGGTGATCAAAAAACTACTTGCATCACACATCTCCCAAACCCAGGCAGCACATCTTGCAAATCCAGAAAGATTTGTTTACCCCACTTAAGAAAAAGAGAGAAGAGAGTAAAGAGGGCTTTGTCTTACAACTTAGTTATGAACTTAGCCACAATAGATAGGGTACCAAATATAGTCCTGATGCCCACATTCCAGGCCACTGCTCCTGGAAATTTCTAGACACACTCAAGGCTAGAAGAAAATGTTCTGTCTTGAATAAAACAAATCAGTCCTGGCAGGATTCATTACCTGCTGACTAAAGAACCCTTGAACTTGAGTAAGTATCAGCAGTACCCAGTCAGTACTCACAGTGGGCCTTGTGGGAGACCCAGGTCTGTGCTGGCTTCAAGTGTGACCCAGAGCATTCCCAGCTGTGACAGCTATGGTGAAAGTCTCCTTCTATTTGAGAAAAAAAGAGTAAAGAGTGGGAAAGACTTTATCTTGTGGCTGGGTGCCAGCTCATTAGTAGTAGAATACAGTACTAAGTGGATTTCTACAGTTCCCAGCAGCAGAGCCTGGCCTCCAAATGGCAATTCTTGCATGCTTTGGGCCAGGGGAGAAGTCAGTGCCCTGAAGTAAGAAACACAAGTCTGGCTGGATTCAACACCTGTTGTCAAAAGACCATTTGGGCCTTGATGAAACATTAGTGGTAGCCAGGCAGTGGTTGCTGCAGGCCTTGGGTAAGAACCAGTGTTGTTTTGGCTCCAGGGATCTCAGCACAGAGAGAGTCCCCATTTATTAGAAGAAAAGTAAGGGAAAAGAACAAGAATCTCCAACCAGTAATCCAGATAATTCTCCCAGATTTTACCCAACACCACCTTGGAGGTATTCTAAGGGTCTGCAAGAACCACAACATTACTGGGATTAGGCTGCCCCTTAAAGCAGATACAGCTTAGATCACAAACCCAATTCCTTTCAAATCTGAAAAGCCTTCTCAGGAAGAATGGCTATGAATAAGCATAGAATGAAAAGACTATAATAAATACTTATCTCTTTAATGCCCAGACAGTCAAGAACATCCACAAACTTCAAGATCATCAAGAAAAACATGACTTCTCTCACAAAGCAAGTTAAATAAGGCCCCTGGGGTCAAACCTGAGAAAGACACGTATGAGATCTTTCAGACAGAGAATTCATAATAGCTGTGTTGAGGAAACTTAAATAAATTCAAAAAATTAAAAACCACACATAAAATGAATTCAGAATTCTATCAAATAAATTGCTAAAAGAAATTAAACTAATTAGGAAAGGATCAAGCAGAAATTCTGGAGCTGAAAATGCGATTGACATACTTACAAATATATCAGAGTTTCTCAACCAGAGAATTGTTCAAGTGGCAGAAAGAATTAGTGAGCTTCAAGACAGGCTACTTGAAAATACAGTCAGAGGAAATTAAAGAAAACAAGAAAAATACACTACAATATCTAGAAAATAGTCTCAAAGGGGCAAAGCTAAGAGTTATTGGTCTTAAAGGAGAGGTGGAGACAAAGATTGGGCTAGAAAGTTTATTTAAAGGGATAACAACAGATAACATCCCAAATACAGAGAAATACATCAACATTCAAATATAAGAATATTGCAAAACACCAAGCAGATTTAACTCAAAGAAGACCACCTCAAGGCATATAATCATCAAACTCCCAAAATTTAATGATAAAGAAGGTATCAAAAAGCAGCAAGAGAAAGTAAACAAATAACATAAAAAGAAGCTCCAATACATGTGGCAGAAGACACATTACTAAAACCTTACAGGCCAGAAGAGAGTGGCATTACATATTTAAAGTGCTAGGAAAGATAAAGACATATCCAGACAATCAAAAGCTGAGGTATTTTATCAACCCCAGACTCATCATACAACAAATGCTACAAGGAATTTTTCATTTGTAAATAAAAGGACATTGATGAGCAATACATACTAGCAGAGAAAATTGTCTTCTCCAAAGAAAAACAGGAAGAAAAGACCAAAAGAGAACACGAAAACAAATAAGAAAATGGCAGACGTAAATCCTTACTTATAACATTTAATAATGGAATAAACTCTCCAATAAAAAGTCATAGACTGACTGAATGGATTAAATAAAACAAGCCCCAAGAACCTACATAGCATTAAAATGAAGTGATGGAGAAAGATATTCCACGCAAACAGAAACCAAAAAAGCAAGACCGTCTATACCTAAACAAAATAGATTTCAAGAGAAAAACTATAAGAAGAGACAAAGAAAGTCATTATGTAATGAAAAATGTAGCAGTACAGCAAGAGGATGTAACAATTGCAAATATATGCAATCACATGTATAAACAACCAGATGTATAAGCAACCAGATATAAAAAGCCAATATTATTAGAGCTAAAGAGAAAGAAAAACTACAATGTAATAACAACCTGAAGAGTTCAAAACCCCACTTTTAGCACTGGACAGATTATCCAGACAGAGAATTAACAAAGAAACATCTAACTTACTCTGAAATGCAAATCAAATGGACCTAATACATATTTACAAAAAAAAAAATCCAGCAGCTGCCAAATACACATTTTTGGCCTCAGTAAATGAATCATTCTCAAGGACAGACCATCTGTTAACCCACAAAACAAATATTAATCATTCAAGAAAGTAAAATTGTACCATGTATCTTCTCCAACCACAATGGAATAAAACTGGAAATAAATGACCAGAGGATTTCTGAAAACTATATGAACACACGGAGTTTCTGTTAATGTTTCTGAGTAAATAGTGGATAACTGAAGAAATTAACAAGACAATTTAAAATTTCCTTCAAACAAATAAAAATAAAAACACAACACATGAAAATCTATGATATAGTGAGGGAAGATGGCGTCGTAGAGGCGACTCAGGATTGCAGCTCTCAGTGAAGGTGCAGAGGGTGAGTCTTAGCCACATTCTCGGATGTTGCTTTTATGCCTACAGAGCATTGAAAGTCCCAGGTGTGGGAGAGACATGGGATGCTAGCAGCCGGCTAACGAAGCCAGCTCCTGCCACCTCTTCGGCCGGCGCCAGAGCAGGACCCGGTGCGGAACTCACGGGTCTGGGTGCCCTGTTAAACCGGCAATCTGAGATTTAGAAGGGCAGATTGGCATGTTCATCTGATTGAATGGGACTTGGACAATGAGCCAGACCAGGAGTTTCCTTGGAAGCGTGATCTGAGCCGGGGTAGTGGGCAGCGGCATGGGAGATCGCACGGATCCCAGTGCCCTATCGGCAGGCTACTGGGGAGCCAGTGAGAGAGTCGACCTTTCAGTGTGGGGAGAGGAAGAGAGAGAGAGAGAGGACGGACTCTGAGGCAGGGAGCTGGGTGATCGGGCTCGGCGGGTCCCATGCTCACGGGGACAAGCAGGGCAGCGACTGGAGATGCTTGGGGCTGAGAGTTTTGCTGCCGGAATCTAGGATGGTGCAGCCCGGTGAGGGAGGGGCGTCCACCATTGCTGACGCAGTCCACCCCACTGAAGTACCGCCCAGGACTGATGCAACCTGCCGTTGCTGAGGCAACCTGCCATAACAGAGAGACTCCGTGCTCCACAGCAGAAGGGAGCCCACCAGCAACAGGGCAGACCCGCGCTAGTAGGTCAGAGCCCTGGCAGGCAAATAGTGAATAGACTGCCGCCTAGTGGGGCAGGACAGTGCAACGGATACTTATAAAGAAAGCCCCAACTCCCTGAGTCAGAGCATCTAAGGGGGGGAAAAAAGGGTGGTGTTTTATGAGTTCTACAGCAGCAGATATAAACAGCCTCCCAACAATGCTGAATGAACAACGGAGCTCACAGCTCAGAACTGGAGCTCCTATAAAGCACAGACTGTCTCCTCAAGCAGTTCCCTGACCCCTGTATATCCAAGGAGTCACCCCAGAGAAGGACTAATAAGACTGACATTTGGCTGGCATCATTCTGGAACAAGGACAGCAGAAGAAGAAACTGGTAGCATCCCTCACTGTTCCGCAGCTGCTGCAGGTATAACCCAGACAAGCAGGGCCTGGAGTGGACCTCAGCACTCATACAGCAGAGGGGATAGACAATTAGAGGGAAAACTAAGTAACAGAAATACTTCATCATCAACAACCTCACCGTCCACACAGAGACCCAATTGAAAAATCAACAACTACTAAGATGACAGGTGGATAAATCCATAAAGATGGGAAGAAACCAGCGCAAACAGGAGGAAAGCACCCAAAACCGAAACACCTCACCTCCAAAAAAGGACCAAAACTCCTCACCAGCAAGGGAACAAAGCTGGACAAAGAATGAATGTGACGAAATGACGGAATCAGACTTCAGAAAGTGGATAATGAGAAACTTCAGTGAGCTATAGGAACATGTACTAAACCAGTGCAAAAAAACTAAGAACCTTGAAAAAAGATTTGAGGAATTGATAACAAGAATGGACAACTTAGAGAGGAATATGAATGAATTGAAGGAGCTGAAAAACACAACACGAGAACTTCACGAAGCATGCACAAGTTTCAACAGCCGAATTGACCAAGCAGAAGAAAGAATATCAGAAGTCGAAGATCAACTCAATGAAATAAAACGAGAAACCAAGATTAAAGAAAAAAGTACAAAAAGGAATGAACAAAATCTCCAAGAAATGTGGGACTATGTGAAGAGACCCAACCTACGTTTGATAGGTGTACCAGAATGTGACAAAAAGAATGAATCCAAGCTGGAAAACACTCTTCAGGATATTATCCAGGAAAATTTCCCCAACCTAGCAAGACAGGTCAATACTCAACCCAGGAAATACAGAGAACACCACAAAGATACTCCGCAAGAAGAGCAACCCCAAGGCACATAATCGTCAGATTCACGAGGGTTGAAATGAAGGAGAAAATACTAAGGGCAGCCAGAGAGAAAGGTCGGATCACCCACAAAGGGAAGCCCATCAGACTCACAGCAGATCTCTCAGCAGAGACACTACAAGCCAGAAGAGAGTGGGGGCCAATATTCAACATCCTTAAAGAAAAGAGCTTTCAACCCAGAATTTCATATCCAGCCAAACTGAGCTTCATAAGTGAAGGAAAAATAAAATCCTTCAGGAACAAGCAAGTACTCAGAGATTTTGTCACCACTAGGCCTGCTTTACAAGAGCTCCTGAAAGAGGCACTACACATAGAAAGAAACAACCAGTTCCAGCCATCCTAAAAGCATACCAAATGCTAAAGACCATCAACAAAATGAAGAATGTACATGAACCAACGGGCAAAACAGCCAGCTAGCATCAAAATGGCAGTATCAAATTCACACATAACAATATTAACCCTGAATGTAAATGGGCTAAATGCACCAATCAAAAGACACAGACTGGCAAATTGTATAGAAAACCAAAACCCATCAGTATGCTGTATCCAGGAAACCCACCTCACACGCAAATATACACAAAGGCTCAAAATAAAAGGATGGATGAAGATTTACCAAGCAAATGGAGAGCAAAAAAAAGCAGGAGTTGCAATTCTCATCTCTGATAAAATAGACTTTAAAGCAACAAAGATCAAAAGAGACAAAGAAGGTCATTACATAATGGTAAAAGGATCGATACAACAAGAAGAGCTAACGATTCTAAATATATATGGACCCAATGTAGGAGCACCCAGATATATAAAGCAAGTTCTTAATGACTTACAAAGAGACTTAGACTCCCACACGATAATAGTGGGAGACTTTAACACTCCACTGTCAATAGCAGACAGATCAACCAAACAGAAAATTAACAAGGATATCCAGGAGTTGAACTCAGACCTGGAACAAGCAAACCTGATAGACATTTACAGAACTCTCCACCCCAAATCCACAGAATATACATTCTTCTCAGCACCACATCACACCTACTCCAAAATTGACGACATAATTGGAAGTAAAACACTCCTCAGCAAATGCAAAACAACGGAAATCATAACAAACAGTCTCTCAGACCATAGTGCAATCAAGTTGGAACTCAGAATTCAGAAAATAACTCAGAACCGCACAGCTTCATGGAAACTGAACAACTGACTCTTGAATGTTGATTGGATAAACAATGAAATGAAGGCAGAAATAAAGAAGTTCTTTGAAACCAACGAGAATGAAGACACAACGTACCAGAATCTCTGGGACACATTTAAAGAAGTCTGTAGAGGAAAATATATAGCAATAAGTGCCCACATGAGAAGAGTGGAGAGATCCAAAATTGACACCCTATGGTCAAAATTGAAAGAGCTAGAGGAGCAAGATCAAAAAAGCTCAAAACCTAGCCGAAGACAAGAAACAACTAAGATCAGAGCAGAACTGAATGAGATAGAGACAAAAAAAAAACCCTTCAAAAAATCAATAAATCTAAGAGCTGGTTTTTTGAAAAGATCAACAAAATAGACCACTAGCCAGACTGATAAAAAAGAAAAAAGAGAACAACCAAATAGATGCCATAAAAAACGATAAAGGGGAAATCACCACAGATTCCACAGAAATTCAAACCATCATCAGAGAATACTACAAACAACTCTATGCACACAAACTAGTAAATCAGGAAGAAATGGATAATTTCCTGGACGCCTGTGTCCTCCCAAGCCTAAACCAGGAGGAAGCCAAAACCATGAATGGACCAATAACAAGGTCAGAAGTTGAGGCAGCAATTAAGAGCCTACCACACAAAAAAAGCCCAGGTCCAGATGGGTTCACAGCTGAATTCTACCAGACACACAAAGAGGATCTAGTACCATTCCTTCTGAAACTATTCCAAATAATCCAAAAAGAGGGAACCCTTCCCAAATCATTTTATGAGACCAACATCATCCTGATACCAAAACCTGGCAGAGACTCAACAAGAAAAGAAAACTTCAGGCCAATATCCATGATGAACATAGATGCAAAAATCTTCAATAAAATACTGGCAAATCGATTGCAACAGCACATTAAAAAACTTATCCATCATGATCAAGTAGGATTCATCCCGGGGATGCAAGGCTGGTTCAACATACGCAAGTCTATAAATGTAATTCACCATATAAACAGAAGCAAAAACAAAAACCACATGATTATCTCAATTGACGCAGAGAAGGCATTTGACGAAATTCAACAGCCCTTTATGCTAAAAACCCTCAATAAACTTGGTATTGATGAAACATATCTCAAAGTAATAAAAGCTATTTATTACAAACCAACAGCCAATATCATACTTAATGGGCAAAAACTGGAAGCATTCCTTTGAAATCCAGCACTAGACAAGGATGCCCTCTCTCACCACTTCTATTCAACATAGTACTGGAAGTTCTAGCCAGAGCAATCAGGCAAGAAAAAGAAATAAACGGTATTCAAATAGGAAAGGTGGAAGCCAAATTGTCTCTATTTGCAGACGACATGATAGTATACCTAGAAGACCCCATCACCTCAGCCCAACAGCTCCTGCAACTGATAAGCAACTTCAGCAAAGTCTCAGAATATAAAATCAATGTGCAAAAATCACAAGCATTCCTATACACCAATAACAGACTTAAAGAGAACCAAATTAAGAATGAACTGCCATTCACAATTGCTACAAAGAAAATAAAATACCTAGGAATACAACTCACTAGGAATGTAAGGGACCTCTTTAAGGAAAACTACAAACAACTGCTCAACGAAATAAGAGAGGACACAAACAGATGGAGAAACATTCCATGTTCGTGGTTAGGAAGAATCAATATTTTGAAGATTGCTATACTGCCCAAAGTAATTTACACATTCAATGCTATCCCCATCAAACTACCATTGAATTTCTTCACAGAACTGGAAAAAACCACCATGAATTTCATATGGAACCAAAAAAGAGCCCGCATAGCCAAGTCAATTCTAAGCAAAAAGAACACAGCGGGAGGCATCGCGCTGCCAGACTTCAAACTATACTACAAGGCTACAGTAATCAAAACAGCATGGTACTGGTACCAAAACAGAGATATAGACCAATGGAACAGAACAGAAGCATTGGAGGCAACACAACGTATCTACAACCATATTATCTTTGACAAACCAGACAAAAACAGGCAATGGGGAAAGGATTCCCTATTTAATAAATGGTGTTGGGAAAACTGGCTAGCCATGTGCAGAAAGCAGAAACTGGACCCCTTTCTGACACCTTACACTAAAATTAATTCCAGATGGATTAAAGACTTAAACGTAAGACCTGACACCATAAAAACCCTAGAAGAAAATCTAGGCAAAACCGTTCAGGACATAGGAGTAGGCAAGGACTTCATGAACAAAACACCAAAAGCATTGGCAACAAAAGCCAAAATAGACAAATGGGACCTAATCAAACTTCACAGCTTCTGCACGGCAAAAGAAACAGTCACTAGAGTGAATCGGCAACCATCAGAATGGATAATAATCTTTGCAGTTTACACATCTGACAAAGGGCTGATATCCAGAATTTACAAAGAACTCAAACAGATTTACAGAAAAAAAACAAACAAGCCCATTCAAAAATGGGCAAAGGATATGAACAGAAACTTTACAAAAGAAGACATACATGAGGCCAACAAACATGAAAAAGTGATCATCATCATTGGTCATTAGAGAGATGCAAATCAAAACCACATTAAGATATCATCTCACACCAGTTAGAATGGCGATCATTAAAAAATCTGGAGACAGCAGATGCTGGAGAGGATGTGGAGAAATAGGAACACTCTTACACTGTTCGTGGGAATGTAAATTCGTTCAACCATTGTGGAAGACAGTGTGGCAATTCCTCAGGGACCTAGAAATAGAAATTCCATTTGACCCAGAAATCCCATTACTGGGTATCTATCCAAAAGACTATAAATCATTCTACTATAAGGACACATGCACACGAATGTTCATTGCAGCACTGTTTACAATAGCAAAGGCCTGGAACCAACCCAAATGCCCATCAATGATAGACTGGACTGGGAAAATGTGGCACATATACACCATGGAATATTATGCAGCAATCAAAAATGATGAGTTTGTGTCCTTTGTAAGGACATGGATGAATCTGGAGAACATCATTCTCAGCAAACTGACACAAGAACAGGAAAAGAAATACCGCATATACTCACTCATAGGTGGGTGAGAAAAATGAGAGCACATGGACACAGAGAGGCGGTCTACTATACACTGGGGACTGTTGGGGGAAATGGGGGAGGGACAGCGGGGGGGGCTGGGGGGATAGCCTGGGGATGAATACCAAGTGTGGGTGAAGGGGAGGAAGGCAGCAAAACACACTGCCATGTGTGTACCTATGCAACTATCTTACACGTTCTGCACATGTACCCCAAATCCTATAATGCAATAAAAATTAAAAAAAAAAAAGAAAATCTATGATATACAGCAAGAGCAGTTCCGACAGGAAAACTTATAGCAATATATGCCTACATCGAAAAAGTAGAAAAGGGAGAAATGGAGCAAGATGGCAGAATGGAAGACTCCACTGATTGTTTCCTCTGCAGGAACAAGTTAACAGCTATCTACACCGAAAAATAATATCTCCGTAAGAACCAAAAATAAGGCGAGAATTCATAGTACGTAGCTTTAACTTCATATTTCTGAAAGACGCACTAAAGAGGTAGAAAAAACAGTCTTGAATCATCAATGCCATGTCTTCACTACCCGAGGCAGCAGCTGTGTGATGCAGAGAGCTTCTTGGGATGGTGGGGGAGGGAGAACACAGCAACTCTGAGGCACCAAACTCACTGCTGTTCTGTTAGAGCAGAAAGGAAATCCAGAACAAACTTAGCTGATGTCTGCCCAAAGGGAACATTTAAACCAGACCTAGCCAGAGAATAATTGCTAATCCCAGCAATCTAATCTTGAATGCTCAAAAACCTTGCCACTGAAAGGGAAAGTGCCATCTGTCTCAAAGTAAACTCAAAAAGAAATCTAGGCCTTAAGGACTACAACCCAGGCAAGTTCTAGTGTTAGTGGTGGCAAATCCATACAAGTCTGCATCAACCTCAATTATTGCCTCCTCAGAAGAAAATTCAACTGAGGGGCATAAGACAGAGGGAGAGAATGAAGCCAGTTTTAAAGTAGGAGTGAAAGTTTATTAAAAAGTTTTAGAGCATAAATGAAAGGAAGTAAAGTACACTTGAAAGAGGGCCAAGGGAGCAACTTCCGAGAGTCAACTGTGTGGTTTGACCTTTGTCTTAAGGTCTTATATCTTGTCATGTTTCTGGGGTTGCATTAGTTATTCCCCGATTCTTCCCTTGGGGTGGGCTGTTCATATAATAATGGCCTGATAGCATGTAGGAGGGGCCACATGCACCATTTGTTTACTGAACTTGTACACATGGGCACTTGAGATGTTCTTCCTTTACTAGTCAAGTATTCCTAGAGGAAGGTCATGCACTAGTTGAATTCCACTACCCAAAATTTTATTGTGAATTGTAATCCCCATTAGCCCTACCTGTCAAGGGCAGGACTAAGGAAAGGTAATTGGACCATGGAGGCAGTTTCCCCAGTGCTGTTTTCATGATAATGAGTAAGTCTCACAAGATCTATGGTTTTATAAGCATCTGGCATTTCATCTACTTTCATTCACACCATCCTGCTGCCCTATGAAGAAGGCACCTGCTTCACCTTTGACTTCTTCCATGGTTGTAGGTTTCCTGAGGGCTCCCCAGCAATGCAGAACTCTGGGTCAGTTAAACCTCTTTGCTTTATTAATTACCCAGTCTCAGATATTTCTTCATAGCAGTGTGAGAATGGACTAATACAAGTTCTGACTCAGCACAGCCATAGTGGTGGTGGCCACAGGGGTGCTTGTGTTACTCCACCTCCAGTTTTAGGTACCTCAGAACAAAGATAAACTGTGTATTTAAGAGAAGGTAAATGAAGAGAACAAAAGTCTCTGCCTGGTAGTCAAGAGAACTCCCCCAAATCTTGTCCAAGGCCATCAAAGTGGTAACTCTACAAGTATGCAAGAACCGAAGCATTGCTGGGCTTGGGGTGCCACCTAAACCAGAAACAGCTTATATCACAACATCCAGTGTTTTCCAAATATCTAGGAAGCCTTCCAAACAAGAACAGCTACAAATAAGAACAGACAAGGAATACTACAATGAATACCTAAGTCTTGAAGACCTAGACATGAAACATCTACCAGCACCAACACCATCTAGAAAATAATGACCAAAACAAATAAACTTTAAAAAGCACAAGGAACCAACCTTAAGAAAGAGAGATATGTGAATTTTCATGCAGAGAATTCAAGATAGTTCTGTTGAGAAAACTCAAAGAAATTCAAGATAACACAGAGTAAGAATACAGAATACTATCAGATAAATTTAACAATGAGGTTGAAATGCTAAAAAAAAATCTAGCAAAAATTCTGGAGCTGAAAAATTCAATTGACATACTGAAGAATGCATCAGAGTCTTTAATTGCAAAATTGAATCAAGCAAAGAGAGAATTAATGAGTTTGAAGACAGGTTATTTGAAAATACAGAGTTGGAGGAGACAAAAGAAAAAAATAAAAAAACAAACAGATCTACATGATCTAGAAAATAACCTCAACAGGGTAAATTTAAGAGTTATTGTCCTTAAGGTGGAGGTAGATAAAGAGATAGGAATAGATAGTTTATTCAAAGAAACATTAACAGAGAGATTCTCAAACATAGAGAAAGATACCAATATCCAAGTATGAGTAGGTTATAGAACACAAAGCAGATATAACTAAAATAAGACCACCTCAAGGCATTTAATCATCAACCTTTCAAAGGTCAAGAAAAAAGAAAGGATCCTAAAAGCAGCAAGAGAAAAAAGAATACAAAGGAGCTTCAATACGGTTGGCAGCAAACTTTTCCGTGGAGGCCTTACAGGCCAAAAAACACTGACATGACATATTTAAAAGACTGAAAGAAAAACAAACAAACAAAAACCCTTTTACCATATAATAAAATATCTGAGAAAAATCTTCAAACATGAAGGAGAAATAAAAACTTTCTCAGACAAACAAAAGCTGAGGGATTTCATTAATATCAAAGATGTCTTACAAGAAATAATAAAGGGTGTACTTCTATCAGAAAAAAGGGTCATTAATGAGCCATTAATAATCTTCTGTAGGTACAAAACATACTGGAAATAGTAAGTACACAAAAATTACAGAATAGTATAACACTGAACTGTGGTCTGTAAACTACTCTTACTCTGTGTAGAAAGATGAAATGATAAACCAATCTAAAATAATAACTACAACATCTTTTCAAGACATAGTACATTAAGATATAAATAGAAATAACCAAAAGTGGGACAAAGGTAAGAAGAGATTTTTATCAGTTTTATTTTGTTTGTTTGTTGCTCTACACAAATAGTGTTAAGTTTTCATGAGGTTAAAATAATGGGTTCTACAATAATATCTGGAAGCCTCATAGAAACCTGAAGACAAAAAAAAATACAATGGATACACAAAAAATAAGAAGCAAAAAACTAAATTATAGCACCAGAGAAAATTATCTTCACTAGCAGATGACACAAATAAAAGAAAAAAGGAAGAGAAGACCACAAAAAAAAAACAGAAAACAAATTACAAAATGCCAGGAGTGAGTTCTTACTTGTCAATAATAATATTGAGTGTAAACGGACTCAAGTTTCCACTCAAAAGACACAGAACGGATTTCAAAAAAAAAATACCCCTTGATTTTTGGCCTAAAACATACTTTACCTATAAAGACCCACATTGACTGAAAATATTGAGATGGAAAGGATATTTTATGCTAACAAAAGCCAACAAAAAAGCATGTCATTATATTATATCTGACAAAATATATTTCAAGACAAAAACTGTAAGGGACAAAGAAGGTTACTATATAATGATAAAGGGTTCCGATCAGCAAATATATATACATAAAATATGTATTTTATCTATCATTCTACAATTATACAAATATCATTTATTATATATAATATATATTTTATATATCATTATAAGCTTATAGAATTTTAAAAATATAAAATTATATAATTTTATATATATATATGCAACAAACACTGGAGCACCCTGATATATGAACCAGCTGTTGTTAGAGATAAAGAGAGACTCCTTCCTGGCACCTACACTAAAATTAACTCCAGATGTATTAAAGACTTAAACGTGAGACCTAACACCATAAAAACCCTAGAAGAAAACCTAGACAAAACCATTCAGGACATAGGCATAGGCAAGAACTTCATGACTAAAACACCAAAAGCATTGGCAATGAAAGCCAAAATAGACAAATGGGATCTAATTAAGTTCCAGGGCTTCTGTACAGCAAAAGAAACAATTATTGGAGTGAACCAGCAACCAACAGAATGGGAAAAATATTTTTCAATCTGCCCATCAGACAAAGGGCTAACATTGAGAATCTACAAAGAATTAAAACAGATTTACAAGGAAAAAACAAACAAACCCATTCAAAAGTGGGCGAAGGACATGAACAGACACGTTTCAAAAGAAGACATTTATGAGGTCAACAAACATATAAAAAAATCCTCTTCATCACTGGTCATTAGAGAGATGCAAATTAAAACCACATTGAGATACCATCTCACACCACTTAGAATGGCGATCATTAAAAAATCTGGAGACAGCAGATGCTGGAGAGGATGTGGAGAAATAGGAACACTTTCACATTGGTTTTGGGAGTATAAATTAGTTTGACCATTGTGGAAGACAGCGTGGCAATTCCTCAAGGATCTAGGAATAGAAATTCCATTTGACCCAGCAATCCCATTACTGGATATATATCCAAAGGATTATAAATCATTCTATTATAAAGACACATGCACACGTATGTTCATTGTGGCACTGTTTACAATAACAAAGACCTGGAACCAACCCAAATGCCCATTGATGATAGACTGGACAAGGAAAATGTGGCACATATACACCATGAAATACTATGCAGCCATAAAAAACAATGAGTTCGTGTCCTTTGTAGAAGCATGGATGAGTGTGGAAACCATCATTCTCAGCAAACTGTCACAAGAACAGAAAATCAAACACCACATGTTCTCACTCATAGGCAGATGTTGAACAACAAGAGTACATGGACACAGGGAGGGGAGCATCACACACTGGGGTCTGTTGGAGGGGTCTAGGGGAGGCATAGCTGGGGTTGGGGATGTTGGGGAGGGCTAACATGGGGAGAAATGCCAGATATAGATGACAGGGGATAGAGGCAGCAAACTACAATGCTGTGTATGTACCTATGCAACAGTCCTGCATGATCTGCACATGTACCCCAGAACCTAAAGCACAATACAAAAACAAAAAAAAAAAAGGTTAAAAGTTGACCTAAGGAAGACTTTTAATATTTTATCAAATTCACCAAAAAAGAGGGGGGGTTTCAATACAATAATGCCTGAAGGCTTCAATGCCCCAATTTCAGCATTGGACAGATCTGACAGAAAGAAAATCAAGGAACATCAGACTTAATCTGCACTATACACCAAAAGAATCTAATACCTATTTATAGATTTTATATAAATATATACATTTTATATATTTTATCCAAGAGCTGTAGCATACACATTTTTTCCTCAGCACATACAATATTCTCATGAATAGGCCATAACTGATAGTATACAGCAAAAGCAGTAGTAAGAAGAAATCTTATAGCTGTAAGTGACTATATCAAAAAGAGAATAATCTTCAAATAAACAATCTAAAAATGCATCTTAAAACACTAGAAAACCAAGGGCAAGCCAAACCAAAATTACCAGAAGAAAGGAAATAAAAATCAGAGAACAGGAAAATGAAATTAAAATAAAAAACAACACAAAGAAAATTAATGAAACAAAAAGGTACTATTTTTGAAAAGTTAAAAATAATGATAAACGTTTATTCAGACTTAAAGAAAGTGAGAAGGCTGGGCGCGGTGGCTCACGCCTGTAATCCCGGCACTTTGAGAGACTGGGGTGGGTGAATCACGAGGTCAAGAGATCAAGACCTTCCTGGCCAGCATAGTAAAACCCCGTCTCTACTAAAAATACAAAAAAAATTTACCTGGGTGTGACGGTGTGTGCCTGTAGTCCCAGCTACTTGGGAGGCTGAGGCAGGAGAATTGCTTGAGCCCAGGAGGTGGAGATCACAATGAGCCGAGATCATGCCACTGCACTACAGCCTAGGCGACAGTGCAAGACTCCATATCAGAGAGAGAGAGAGAGAGAGAGAGAGAGAGAGAGAAGATGCAAATAAGCAAAATCAGGAATGAAAAAGAAGACATTACAATTGATATTACAGAATTTCAAAGAATCAGCAGCAGCTACTATGATCAACTATATACTAATAAATTGGAAAAATCTAGAAGAAATTGACAAATTTCTAGATACATAAGTACTACCCAACACAAAACATGAACAGACCAATAACAAGTAGCAAAATTAAAGCCATAATAAAAAGTCTTTCAGTAAAATAACGTCCAGTTCCTAAGGGCTTCACTGCTGAATTCTACCAAAAATTTAAAGAAAAACTAATACCAATCTTACTCAAACTATTCTAAAGAACAGAGGAGAAGGGAATAATTTCAAACTCATTCTACAAGGGCAGTATTACCTTGATACCAAAACAAGACAAAGGCATATCGAAAAAACAAATCTGCAGGCCAATATCTCTGATTAATATTGATGCAAATTTCCTCAACAACACACTAGGAAACCAAATTCAACAATACATTAGGAAGAATACTCATCAATCCAAAGTGCATTTATCCCTGGGATTAAATAAGGATATTTCAACATATGCAAATCAAACAATGTGATACATCATATCAATAGAATAAAAAATAAAAACTACAAGATTATTTCAATTGATGTTGAAAAAGCATTTGTTAAAATTCAACATTCTTTAATTATAAAAAAAATTCAAAAAATGAGTGTAGATAAATCATACCTTAACATAACAAAAGTCATATAGGACAGACCCACAGCTAGTATTACACTGAATGGGCAAATCATGAAAACACTTTCTATAAGATCTGAAACATGACAAGGATGCCTACTGTCACAACTGTTATTCAACATGGTACTGGAAGTTCTAGCTAGAACAACTGGACAAGACAAAGATATAAGGGGCATTCAACGTGAAAAGGAAGAAGTCAAAATGTCCCTGTTTGCAGATAATATGATCTTATATTTGGAAAAATCTAAAGATCTCACCAAAAGCTATTAGAACTGATAAATAAATTCAGTAAAGTTGTAGGTTACAAAATCAATATACAAATATCAGTGACATTTGTATATAGCAACAGAGAGGAATGCAAGAAAGAAATTTGAAAGGTAATCTCATTTACAATAGCAACACATAAAATTAAATATCTAGGAATAAACTTAACCAAAGAAATAAAAGATTTATATAACAGAAACTACAAAATGCTGATAAAAGTAATTGAAAAGAACACAAAAATGGGAAAATATTTTATGTTTATTAATTAAAATAATCAATATTTTTATTTTTATTTTTATTTTTTTTAATTTTTATTGCAGTATAAAATTTGTGGTACATGTGCCGAACGAGCAAGATAGTTGCAAAGGTACACACATGGCAGTGTACTTTGCTGCCTTCCTCCCCTTCACCCGCACTTGGCATTCATCCCCAGGCTCTCTTTCCCCAGCCCCCTCCGCTGTCCCTTCCCATTCCCCCCAATAGACCCCAGTGTATAGTAGACCACCTCTCTGTGTCCATGTGTTCTCATTTTTCTCACCCACCTATGAGTGAGTATATGCGATATTTCTTTTTCTGTTCTTGTGTCAGTTTGCTGAGAATGATGTTCTCCAGATTCATCCATGTCCTTACAAAGGACACAAACTCATCATTTTTGATTGCTGCATAATATTCCATGGTGTATATGTGCCACATTTTCCCAGTCCAGTCTATCATCATTGGGCATTTGGGTTGGTTCCAGTTCTTTGCTATTGTAAACAGTGCTGCAATGAACATTCGTGTGCATGTGTCCTTATAGTAGAAAGATTTATAGTCTTTTGGATAGATACCCAGTAATGGGATGGCTGGGTCAAATGGAATTTCTATTTCTAGGTCCCTGAGGAATCGCCACACTGTCTTCCACAATGGTTGGACTAATTTACACTCCCACCAACAGTGTAAGAGTGTTCCTATTTCTCCACATCCTCTCCAGCATCTGCTGTCTCCAGATTTTTTAATGATCGCCATTCTAATTGGCGTGAGATGGTATCTCAATGTGGTTTTGATTTGCATCTCTCTAATGACCAGTGATGATGAGCATTTTTACATATGTTTGTTGGCCTCATGTATGTCTTCTTTTGTACAGTGTCTGTTCATATCCTTTGCTCATTTTTGAATGAGCTTGCTTGTTTTTTTCCTGTAAATCTGTTTGAGTTCTTTGTAAATTCTGGATATCAGCCCTTTGTCAGATGTGTAAACTGCAAAGATTTTTTTCCCATTCTGATGGTTGCTGATTCACTCTAGTGACTGTTTCTTTTGCCGTGCAGAAGCTGTGGAGTTTGATTAGGTCCCATTTGTCTATTTTGGCTTTTGTTGCCAATGCTTTTGGTGTTTTCTTCATGAAGTCCTTGCCTACTCCTATGTCCTGAACGGTTTTGCCTAGATTTTCTTCTAGGGTTTTTATGGTGTCAGGTCTTATGTTTAAGTCTTTAATCCATCTGGAGTTAATTTTAGTGTAAGGTGTCAGGAAGGGGTCCAGTTTCTGCTTTCTGCATATGGCTAGCCAGTTTTCTCAACACCATTTATTAAATAAGGAATCCTTTCCCCATTGCTTGTTTTTCTCTGCTTTATCAAAGATAATATGGTTGTAGATACGTTGTGTTGCCTCCGATGCTTCTGTTCTGTTTCATTGGTCTATATCTCTGTTTTGGTACCAGTACCATACTGTTCTGATTACTTTAGCCTTGTAGTATAGTTGGAAGTCTGGTAGTGTGATGCCTCCCGCTGTGTTCTTTTTGCTTAGAATTGACTTGGCTATGCGGGCTATCTTTTGGTTCCATATGAAATTCATGGTGGTTTTTTCCAATTCTGTGAAGAAATTCAATGGTAGTTTGATGGGGATAGCATTGATTGTGTAAATTACTTTGGGCAGTATAGCCATTTTCACGATATTGATTCTTCCTAACCACGAACATGGAATGTTTCTCCATCTGTTTGTGTCCTCTCTTATTTCATTGAGCAGTGGTTTGTAGTTTTCCTTAAAGAGGTCCCTTACATTCCTTGTGAGTTGTATTCCTAGGTATTTCATTTTTTTTCTTTGTAGCAATTGTGAATGGCAGTTCATTCTTGATTTGGTTCTCTTTAAGTCTGTTATTCGTGTATAGGAATGCTCGTGATTTTTGAACATTGATTTTATATCCTGAGACTTTGCTGAAATTGCTTATCAGCTGCAGAAGCTTTTGGGCTGAGGTGATGGGGTCTTCTAGGTATACTATGATGTCGTCTGCAAATAGAGACAATTTGGCTTCCACCTTTCCTATTTGAATACGCTTTATTTCTTTTTCTTGCCTGATTGCTATGGCTAGAACTTCCAGTACTATGTTGAATAGGAGTGGTGAGAGAGGGCATTCTTGTCTAGTGCCGGATTTCAAAGGGAATGCTTCCAGTTTTTGCCCATTAAGTATGATATTGGCTGTTGGTTTGTCATAAATAGCTTTTATTACTTTGAGATATGTTCCATCAATACCAAGTTTATTGAGGGTTTTTAGCATAAAGGGCTGTTGAATTTTGTCAAATACCTTCTCTGCGTCAATTGAGATAATCATGTGGTTTCTGTTTTTGCTTCTGTTTATGTGGTGAATTACGTTTATAGACTTGCGTATGTTGAACCAGACTTGCATCCCCGGGATGAATCCTACTTGATCATGACGGAAAAGTTTTTTAATGTGCTGTTGCAATCAGTTTGCCAGTATTTTATTGAAGATTTTTGCATCTATGTTCATCATGGATATTGGCCTGAAGTTTTCTTTTCTTGTTGAGTCTCTGTCAGGTTTTGGTATCAGGATGATGTTGGTCTCATAAAATAATTTGGGAAGGGTTCCCTCTTTTTGGATTATTTGGAATAGTTTCAGAAGGAATGGTACCAGCTCCTCTTTGTGTGTCTGGTAGAATTCAGCTGTGAACCCATCTGGACCTGGGCTTTTTTTGTGTGGTAGGCTCTTAATTGCTGCCTCAACTTCAGACCTTGTTATTGGTCTATTCATAGTTTTGGCTTCCTCCTGGTTTAGGCTTGGGAGGACACAGGCGTCCAGGAATTTATCCATTTCTTCCTGATTTACTGGTTTATGTGCATAGAGTTGTTTGTAGTATTCTCTGATGATGGTTTAAATTTCTGTGGAATCTGTGGTGATTTCCCCTTTATCGTTTTTTATTGCATCTATTTGGTTGTTCTCTCTTTTCTTTTTTATCAGTCTGGCTAGTGGTCTGTCTATTTTGTTGATATTTTCAAAAAACCAGCTCTTAGATTTATTGATTTTTTGAACGGTTTTTCTTGTCTCTATCTCTTTCAGTTCTGCTCTGATCTTAGTTATTTCTTGTCTTTGGCTACGTTTAGATCTTTTTTGATCTTGCTCCTCTAGCTCTTTCAACTTTGACGATATGGTGTCAATTTTGGATCTCTTCACTCTTCTCATGTGGGCACTTATTCCTATATATTTTCCTCTACAGACTGCTTTAAATGTGTCCCAGAGATTCTGGTACGTTGTGTCTTCATTTTCATTGGTTTCAAAGAATTTCTTTATTTCTGCCTTCATTTCATTGTTTATCCAATCAACATTCAAGAGCCAGTTGTTCAGTTTCCATGAAGCTGTGCGGTTCTGAGTTATTTTCTGAATTCTGAGTTCCAACTTGATTGCACTATGGTCTGAGAGACTGTTTGTTATGACTTCTGTTGTTTTGCATTTGCTGAGGAGTGCTTTACGTCCAATTATGTGGTCAATTTTGGAGTAGGTGTGATGTGGTGCTGAGAAGAATGTATATTCTGTTGATTTGGGGTGGAGAGTTCTGTAAATGTCTATCAGGTTTGCTTGTTCCAGGTCTGAGTTCAAGTCCTGGATATCCTTGTTAATTTTCTGTCTGGTTGATCTGTCTGCTATTGACAGTGGAGTGTTAAACTCTCCCACTATTATTGTGTGGGAGTCTAAGTCTCTTTGTAAGTCATTAAGAACTTGCCTTATATATCTGGGTGCTCCTACATTGGGTCCATATATATTTAGAATCGTTAGCTCTTCTTGTTGTATCAATTCTTTTACCATTATGTAATGACCTTCTTTGTCCCTTTTGATCTTTGTTTCTTTAAAGTCTATTTTATCAGAGATGAGAATTGCAACTCCTGCTTTTTTTGCTCTCCATTTGCTTGGTAAGTCTTCCTTCATTTTTTTATTTTGAGCCTTTGTGTATCGTTGCGTGTGAGGTGGGTTTCCTGGATACAGCACACCGATGGGTTTTGGTTTTTTATCCAATTTGCCAGTCTGTGTCTTTTGATTGGTGCATTTAGCCCATTTACTTTTAGGGTTAATATTGTTATGTGTGAATTTGATACTTCCATTTTGATGCTAGCTGGCTGTTTTGCCCGTTGGTTCATGTAGATTCTTCATTTTGTTGATGGTCTTTAGCATTTGGTATGCCTTTAGGATGGCTGGAACTGGTTGTTTCTTTCTATGTGTAGTGCCTCTTTCAGGAGCTCTTGTAAAGCAGGCCTAGTGGTGACAAAATCTCTGAGTACTTGCTTGTTCCTGAAGGATTTTATTTTTCCTTCACTTATGAAGCTCAGTTTGGCTGGATATGAAATTCTGGGTTGAAAGTTTTTTTTTTTACGGATGTTGAATATTGACCCCCACTCTCTTCTGGCTTGTAGAGATCTGCTGTGAGTCTGATGGGCTTCCCTTTGTGGGTGACCCGACCTTTCTCTCTGGCTTCCCTTAGTATTTTCTCCTTCATTTCAACCCTGGTGTATCTGACGATTATGTGCCTTGGGGTTGCTCTTCTTGCGGAGTATCTTTGTGGTGTTCTCTGTATTTCCTGGAGTTGAGTATTGACCTGTCTTGCTAGGTTGGGGAAATTTTTCCAGATAATATCCTGAAGAGTGTTTTCCAGCTTGGATTCATTCTCTTCATCACATTCTGGTACACCTATTAAATGTAGGTTGGGTCTCTTCACATAGTCCCACATTTCTTGGAGATTTTGTTCATTCCTCTTTGCACTTTTTTCTTTAATCTTGGTTTCTCGTTTTATTTCATTGAGTTGATCTTCGACTTCTGATATTCTTTCTTCTGCTTGGTCAATTCGGCTGTTGAAACTTTTGCATGCTTCGTGAAGTTCTCATGTTTTGTTTCTCAGCTCCTTCAATTCATTCATATTCCTCTCTAAGTTGTTCATTCTTGTTATCATTTCCTCGAATCTTTATTCAAATCTTTTTTTAAGGTTCTAGTTTCTTTGCACTGATTTAGAACATGTTCTTTTAGCCCACTGAAGTTTCTCATTATCCACTTTCTGAAGTCTGATTCCATCATTTCATCACGTTCATTCTCCATCCAGCCTTATTCCCTTACTGGTGAGGAATTTTGGTGCTTTGTATGAGGTGAAGTGTTTTGATTTTGGGTGTTTTCCTGCTTTTTGCAGTGGTTTCTTCCCATCTTTATGGATTTATCCAGCTGTCATGTTAGTAGTTGCTGACCTTTCAATTGGGTCTCTGTGTGGTCGCCCAGATTGTTGATGATGAGGTATTTCTGTTATTTAGTTTTACTTCTAATTTTCTAGCCCCTCTGCTGTACGAGTGCTGAGGTCCACTCCAGGTCCTGCTTGTCTGGGGTACACCTGTAGCAGCTGCAGAACAGTGAGGGATGCTACCAGTTTCTTCTGCTGCTATCTTTGTTCCAGAATGATGCCCGCCAAATGTCAGTCTGAATAGTCCTTTTTTGGGGTGACTCTTTGGATATACAGGAGTCAGGGAGACGGTCTGTGCTTTATAGGAGCTCCGGTGCTGAGCTATGAGCTCCGTTGTTCATTCAGGTTTGTTGGGAGGATGTGTTTGTGTCTGCTGCAACAGAACTCATAAAACCCCCCTTCTTTTTCCCCTTTTAGATGCTCTGTCTAAGGGAGTTGGGGCTTTCTTTTTGAGTATCTGTTGCACTGTCCTGCCCAGCTAGGAGGCAGTCTATTTACTATTTGCCTGCTGGGGCTCCGCCCTGCTAGCACGGGTCTACCCTGTTGCCGAGGGGCTCCGTTCTACTGTTATGTGCTCCACACTGCTGGTGGAGTCTCTCTGTTATGGCAGGTTGTCTTGGCAACAGCAGGCTGTGTCAGTCCTGGGCGGTACTTCAGCAGGGGTGGATTGCATCTGTAGTGGCCGACGCTTCTCCCCCACCGGGCTGCACTGTCCTAGATGCCAGCAGCAAAACTCTCAGCCCCCCATGCCTCCAATCGCTGCCCTGCTTGTCCCCGTGAGGGTGGGACCCGCTGAGCCTGATCACCCAGCTCCCTGCCTCAGAGTCCTTCCTCTCTCTCTCTCTCTTCCTCTCCCCACGCTGAATGGTTGACTCTCTCCCTGGTGCCCCAGTAGCCTGCTTATAGGGCACTGGGATCCATGCGATCTCCCATGCAGCTGCTCACTGCACCGGCTCAGATCACATTTCCCAGGAATCTCCTGGTCTGGCTCATTGTCCAAGTCCCGTTAAATCAGATGGACATGCCAATCTGCCCTTCCAAATCTCAGATTGCCAGTTTAACAGGGCACCCAGACCAGTGAGTTTTTTGCTCAGTGTTGAATATTGGCCCCCACTCTCTTCTGGCTTGTAGAGTTTCTGCCGAGAGATCTGCTGTGAGTCTGATGGGCTTCCTTTTGTGGGTGACCCGACCTTTCTCTTTGGCTGCTTTTAGTATTTTCTCCTTCATTTCAACCCTGGCTAAGCTGACGATTATGTGCCTTGAGGTTGCTCTTCTTGTGGAATATCTTTGTGGTGTTCTCTGTATTTCCTGGAGTTGCGTATTGCCCTGCCTTGCTAGGTTGGGGAAATGTTCCTGGATAATATCTTGAAGAGTGTTTTTGAGCTTCGATTTATTCTCTTCATCACATTCTGGTACACCTATCAAACATAAGTTAGGTCTCCTCACATAGTCCCACATTTCTTGGAGATTTTGTTCATTCCTTTTTGCACTTTTTTCTCTAACCTTGGTTTCTCATTTTATTTCATTGAGTTGATCTTTGACTTCTGATATTCTTTCTTCTGCTTGGTCAATTTTGCTGTTCAAACTTGTGCATGCTTCGTGAAGTTCTCGTGTTGTGTTTTTCAGCTCCTTCAATTCATTCATATTCCTCTCTAAGTTGTCCATTCTTGTTATCGTTTCCTCTAATATTTTTTTAAATCTTTTTTCAAGGTTCTTAGTTTCTTTGCATTGATTTAGAACATGTTCCTTTAGTTCACTGAAGTTTCTCACTATCCAAATTCTGAAGCCTGATTCCATCATTTTGTCACATTCATTCTACGTTCAGCTTTGTTCCCTTACTGGTGAGGAGTTTTGGTCCTTTGTAGGAGGTGAGGTGTTTTGGTTTCGGGTGTTTTTCTCCTGGGAATTTTTCTCTTTTGTCGGTAACAAAGGTCCGTCTGAAAATACAGCTAGAACTCACCCTCTGTGCAATCACTGAGAGCTGCAATCCTGAGTGTTTCCTACCGGGCCATCTTCTCTGGAACACATTTAAAGCAGTCTGTAGAGGAAAATATATAGCAATAAGTGCCCACATGAGAAGAGTGGAGAGATCCAAAATTGACATCCTATCGTCTAAATTGAAAGAGCTAAAGGAGCAAGATTAAAAAGACTTAAAACCTATCAGAAGACAATAAATAACTAAGATCAGAGCAGAACTGAAGGAGATAGAGACATGCAAAACACTTCAAAACATCAATAAATCCAAGATCTGGTTTTCTGAGATGATCAACAAAATAGACAGACCACTAACCAGACTGATAAAAAAGAAAAGAGAGAACAACCAAATAGGTGCAATAAAAAATGATAAAAAGAAAATCACCACAGATTCTACAGAAATTCAAACCATCATCAGAAAATACTACAAACAACTCTATCCACATAAACTAGTAAACCAGGAAGAAATGTATAAATTCCTGGACACCTGTGTCCTCCCAAGCCTAAAGCAGAAGAAAGCCAAAACTATGAATAGACAAATAACAAGGTCTGAAGTTGATGCAGCAATTAAGAGCCTACCACACAAAAAAAGCCCAGGTCCAGATGGTTTCACAGCCGAATTCTACCAGACACACAAAGAGAATCTGGTACCATTCCTTCTGAAACTATTCCAAATAATCCAAAAAGAGGAAACCCTTCCCAAATCATCTTATGAGATCAACATCATCGTGATACCAAAACCAGGCAGAGACTCAACATGAAAAGAAAACTTCAGGCCAACATCCATAATGAACATAGATGCAAAAATCTTCAATAAAATACTGGCAAACTGATTGCAACAGCACATTAAAAAACTTATCCATCATGATCAAGTAGGATTCATCCCTGGGATGCAAGGCTGTTTCAACATACGCAAGTCTGTAAACGTAATTCACCACATAAAGAGAAGCAAAAACAAAAACCACATGATTATCTCAATTGATGCAGAGAAGGCATTTGACAAAATTCAACAGCCCTTTATGCTAAAAACCCCCAATATACTTGGTATTGATGGAACATATCTCAAAGTAATAAAAGCTATATACGACAAACCAACAGCCAATATCATACTTAATGGGCAAAAAATGGAAGCATTCCCTTTGAAATCCAGCACTAGACAAGAATGCCCTCTCTTACCACTTCTATTCAACATAGTACTGGAAGTTCTAGCCAGAGCAATCAGGCAAGAAAAAGAAATAAAGGGTATTCAAATAGGAAAGCTGGAAGCCAAATTGTCTCTATTTGCAGATGACGTGATAGTATACCTAGAAGACCCCATCCCCTCAGCCCAAAAACTCCTGCAACTGATAAGCAACTTCAGCAAAGTCTTAGGTTAAAAAATCAATGTTCAAAAATCACAAGCATTCCTATACATCAATAGCAGACTTAAAGAGAACCGAATCAAGAACAAACTGCCATTCCCAATTGCTACAAAGAGAATAAAATACCTAGGAATACAACTTACAAGAAACATAAGGAACCTCTTCAAGGAAAACTAAAATCCACTGCTCAACGAAATAAGAGAGGACACAAACAGATGGAGTAACATTCCATGTTCATGGTTAGGAAGAATCCATATCGTGAAAATGGCTATACTGCCCAAAGTAATGCTATCCCCATCAAGCTACCATTGAACTTTTTGACAGAACTGGAAAAAACTACCATGAACTTCATATGGAACCAAAAGAGAGCCCACATAGCCAAGTCAACTCTAAGCAAAAAGAACACAGCGGGAGGCATCATACTACCAGACTTCAAACTAAACTACAAGGCTACAGTAATCAAAACAGCATGGTACTGGTACCAAAACAGAGATATAGACCAGTGGAACAGAACAGAGGCATCAGAGGAAACACAACATATCTACAACCATATAATCTTTGATAAACCAGACAAAAACAAGCAATGGGGAAAGGACTCCCTGTTTAGCAAATGGTGTTGGGAAAACTGGTTAGCCATGTGCAAAAAGCAGAATGTGGACCACTTCCTGACACCTTACACTAAAATTAACTGCAGGTGGATTAAAGACTTAAACCTAAGACCTGGCACCATAAAAACCCTAGAAGAAAATCTAGGCGAAACCATTCAGGACATAGGAGTAGGCAAGGACTTCATGACCAAAACACAAAAGGATTGGCAACAAAAGCCAGAATAGACAAATGAGACCTAATCAAACTCCACAGCTTTTGCACGGCAAAAGAAACAGTCACTAGAGTGAATTGGCAACCATCAGAATGGGAAAAAATCTTTGCAGTTTACGCATCTGACAAAGGGCTGATATCCAGAATTTACAAAGAAGTCAAACAGATTTACAGAAAAAAAGAAAGCAAACAAGCCCATTCAACAATGGGCAAATGATATGAACAGACACTTTATGAAAGAAGACATACATGAGGCCAACAAACATATGAAAAAATGCTCATCATCACTGGTCATTAGAGAGATGCAAATCAAAACCACATTGAGATACCATCTCACTCCAGTTAGAATGGCAATCATTAAAAATCTGGAGACAGGAGATGCTGGAGAGGATGTGGAGAAATAGGAACACTCTTACACTGTTGGTGGGAGTGTAAATTAGTTCAACCATTGTGGAAGACAGTGTGGCGATTCCTCAAGGACCTAGAAATAGAAATTCCATTTGACCCAGCAATCCCATTACTGGGTATATATCCACAGGACTATAAATCGTTCTACAATAAGGACACATGCACACGAATGTTCATGGCAGCACTGTTTTCAATAGCAAAGACCTGGAACGAACGCAAATGCCCATCGATGATAGACTGGACTCGGAAAATGTGGCACATGTACACCATGGAATATTATGCAGCAATCAAAAATGATGAGTTTGTGTCTTTTGTAAGGACATGGATGAATCTGGAGAACATCATTCTCAGCAAACTGTCACAAGAACAGAAAAACAAATACCGCATATTCTCACTCATAGGCGGGTGAGAAAAGTGAGAACACATGGACACAGGGAGGGGGTCTACTACACACTGGGGTCTATTGCGGGGAAGCGGGGAGGGACAGTTGGGGGGGCTGGGGAGGGATAGCCTGGGGATAAATACCAAGTGTGGTAGAAGGGGAGGAAGGCAGCAGAGCACACTGACATGTGTGTACCTATGCAGCTATCTTGCACGTTCTGCACATGTACCCCAAAACCTATAATGCAATAAAAATTTAAATAAATAAATAAATAAAAATTTTTTAAAAATCTGGAGACAACAGATGCTGGAGAGGATGTGGAGAAATAGGAACACTTTCACTTTTGGTGGGAGTGTAAATTAGTTCAACCATTGTGGAAGACATTGTGGTGATTCCTCAAAAACCTAGAAATGGAAATTCCATTTGACCCAGCAATTCCATAACTGGGTATATATCCAAAGGACCATAAATCGGTCTACTATAAGGACACATGCACACAAATATTCAATGCAGCACTGTTTGCAATAGCCAAGACCTGGAACCAATCCAAATGCCCATTGATGATAGACTGGAGTCGGAAAATGTGGCACATATACACCATGGAATATTATGCAGCAATCATAAATGATGAGTTTGTGTCCTTTATAAGGACATGGATGAATCTGGAGAACATCATTCTCAGCAAACTGACTCAAAAACAGAAAATGAAATACCACATATTGTCACTCATAGGCCGGTGAGGAAAAATGAGAACACATGACACAGGGAAGGGGGTACTACACACTGGGGTCTATTGGGGGGAATGGGGGAGGGACAGCAGGTGGGGAGCTGGGGAGGGATAGCCTGGTGAGAAAAGCCAAATGTGGGTGAAGGGGAGGAAGGCAGCAAAACACACTGCCATGTGTGTACCTATGCAACTATCTTGCACATTCTGCACATGTAGCCCAAAATTTAAAATGCAATAAAAAAATATTTCAGGTTGCTATTAAAAAATGTTTTGGGTGTACATAAAAATCATATTCTGTTATTGTTAGGTGGAGTGTTCGACACATGTCATTTAGGCCTAGTTAATCAAGTCCTATATTTTCTTGTTTACTTTATTCCTGGCGATTCTATTCATTCTAGAAGTGGAATATTGAAGACTCTATTACTGTGGAATTGTATATGTCTCCGTTTAATTTTGCTAGTTTTTTCTTCATGTATTTTGGGACATTATTGAAAATGTATATGTATTTATGATTCTTTCATATTGTTGATAAAATTACCCTTTTATCATAAAATAATATTCCTTTTATCTAATAACAATTTTTTAAGGTCTATTTTGCCTGATCTTAGCATAGATAATCAAGCTCACTGTTAGTTATTGGTTTCATGATATATTCTGTATCATCCTTACACTTTAAATCTATTTGTGTTTTTGTATCTAAAATGTATGTCTTGGAGAAAGGTGGAGAAAGATTGCCAAATTAAAGGCTTCTTTCATCATTTCTCTGACAATTTAACAACTATCTACATAAATAAGAGATTTTATGAGAACCAAAAATCAGGTACCAACTTGACTACAGAAGGGTAGAGCATAAAGTGGACTCTTGGGGCCCAAGATTCCAGGCCTTGGCTCTTGTATGGCATTTATTAACCTGTAATAGGGCAGAGGGGATTCCACTGCTCTGAATGGTGAGTCACAGGCCAGGCAGCACTCACCACAAGCTGTATGAAAAGCAATTGGGCCTGAAGGGAATATCACTGGTAGTATGCCAGTACTCCCTGTGGGCCTACAGTGGTGGCAGCCATGGAGTGAGCCTCCTCTGCTTGTGTAAGGCGTGAGTAGAATGGGAAGAAATGAATCCTGTGATTTGAGTGCCAGTTCAGCAGTAGCTCAATACAGTACTAAATAGGCTAAGTTATTTTCCTCTAGTCTATGACTCCTGTATGATATTTCTAAACCTCCCTGGGGCCTGGGGCAACTTGATTCCCTGAAACAAACAAACAAAAAAATACAATAAAATAAAAAATAAACACAGCCTAGCTGGATAGCCACATGATGATTGCTGGGCTCCAAGGCCTTGAACAAAATAGTACCTTAGCACTACATTGTAATAAGTTACCAGCTGGGGGATCTACAATCCATAGGTGGCAAAGCCAGGTAGGCCTGTGTTTTTTTTCTCAGGGCAGCAAGTTCCTCCAGGCCCTGAGTGGGCCCAGAGGTGCCAGCCAGGATTCAGGGACTAGAGTCAAAAACCTTAGAAAACTACCCAGTGTTCTATGGTACTGTGGCTAAGCTGGCACTCAAATCACATGACACAGTTCTTCCCACTCTTCTTCCCATTTTCCAAAGGCACAGAAGCCTCATTCCATAGCCACTGACATCAGAGGCCACAAAACTACTGCCAGACTTCTGGCACCAGACAACTTGGTAATTTTCCCTTAAGACCCAAATTCTCTTAAGTCAGCTTGTGGTGAATTCTGCCTAGCCTAAGACTCACGCTTCAGTGCAAGAGGCTCTACTCTTACCCAGAGCAGGCTCAGAAGTGCCATTCAAAAGTCAAGTCCTGAAGTCAAAAGCCACAAAACCTCACTTGGTGCTCTACACTACTCTGGCCATGCTGGTACCTACAGTGCAAGACAAAGTTTTCTTTTCCCTCTGCTTTTCTCAAACAGGAGTTTTGCCCTGTAGCCACCACAGCTGGTAATGTGCTGAGTATCACCTAAAGCCAGTAAAATTCAGAGGCTTACCAAAGGCCTACAATGTAGTACCTTATTATAGCTGCTAGTTATTCAGTTTGCAAGGGCTCTTCAATTAGCAGGTGATGAGTGCTGCCAGGGATAGTCTATTTCCTTCAAGGCAGCAGGTTCCCTTATGATCCAGAATGTGTCTGGAAATGTCACCTGGGATCTAGGGCCTGGAATGTGGGGTCTCATTATTCTCTTCTGCTGTGGCTGAGCTGATATCCAAGATGCAAGACAAAGTCTTTTCCACTCTTCCCTCTCCTGTCCTCAAGCAGAAGGAAGAAGTCTCTTGGAGCTATAAGCTGTGAAGTCTGGGTTTAAGGAAGGAGTGATGCCTGCACTCACTTAGCTGCCCCAGCTGATATCTCATTAGGTCACATGCCCCACCTCATATATCCACTGTCTCTGGGCCCAGTTCAGCACTAGAATTTATTTATGAGTTGCAGTCCCTATGGCCTAGACTCCCTTTCAAGTTTGCTTGGAGACACAGAGGGTTTTAGCCTTCAGTGACAAGATTTGCAGGAACTCAAGTTCAGAGGGCTGGGATCAGCTATTTTCCTCTGGCTAGGGATGGTTTACATGCTCCCTCTATAGGTAGGCATCAGCTAAGTTTGGTCCACATTTCCTTTCTACTCTAACAAGACAGCACTATATTCAATGATTCACAATTACTGTGTTCTCCCTTCCTCGGCATTCAGAGACACTCTGCACCAGGGTGCCACTGCCAAAGGGTAGGGGAAGGGTGACATCAGCAATTCAATGCAGTTATTTCTAGCTTTTCAGTGCCTCTTTCAGTGATACAAAATTAAAACCATGTAATTTGAGGCCTTATGTAATTTTTAGTTCTTATAAAGGTGTTTTTACTCTGTAGATAGTTGTTAAATTGGTGTCCTTGTGTAGGAGGATGGGGACAATCAATGGAGCCTTTTATTCTGCCATCTTGCTCTGCCTCTCCTACCATATTTTTAAATTTGTTTTCTCTGCGATATGCATAGGGACTCAATTTTATGTATTATCAGAATCAAGTTCATATTAATTCCAATTTAATTCAATAGTATACAACACATTTTTCTCATATAGAACTCCATTATTTACTCTTCCTTTATGCCATTATTGTAATGTAAATGGCATCCATATATATTATGTCCCCATTAAACAGACTTAAAAATACTGCTTTTTTTTTAATTTTTATTGCATTATACGTTTTGGGGTACATGTGCAGAACGTGCAAGATAGTTGCATAGGTACACACATGGCAGTGTGTTTTGCTGCCTTCCTCCCCTTCACCCACACTTGGTATTAATCCCCAGGCTATCCTCCCCAGCCCCCCCCGCTGTCCCTCCCCCATTTCCCCCAAAAGTCCCCAGTGTATAGTAGACCGCCTCTCTGTGTCCATGTGTTCTCATTCTTCTCACCCACCTATGAGTGAGTATATGCGGTATTTCTTTTTCTGTTCTTGTGTCAGTTTGCTGAGAATGATGTTCTCCAGATTCATCCATGTCCTTACAAAGGACACAAACTCATCATTTTTGATTGCTGCATAATATTCCATGGTGTATATGTGCCACATTTTCCCAGTCCAGTCTATCATCGATGGGCATTTGGGTTGGTTCCAGGTCTTTGCTATTGTAAACAGTGCTGCAATGAACATTCGTGTGCATGTGTCCTTACAGTAGAACGATTTATGGTCTTTTGGATAGATACCCAGTAATGGGATTGCTGGGTTAAATGGAATTTCTATTTCTAGGTCCCTGAGGAATCGCCACACTGTCTTCCACAATGGTTGAACTAATTTACACTCCCACCAACAGTGTAAGAGTGTTCCTATTTCTCCACATCCTCTCCAGCATCTGCTGTCTCCAGATTTTTTATTGATTGCCATTCTAACTGGTGTGAGATGATATCTCAATGTGGTTTTAATTTGCATCTCTCTAATGACCAATGATGATGAGCACTTTTTCATGTTTGTTGGCCTCATGTATGTCTTTTTTTGTAAAGTTTCTGTTCATATCCTTTGCCCATTTTTGAATGGGCTTGTTTGGTTTTTTTCTGTAAATCTGTTTGACTTCTTTGTAAATTCTGGATATCAGCCCTTTGTCAGATGCGTAAACTGCAAAGATTTTTTCCCATTCTGATGGTTGCCGATTCACTCTAGTGACTGTTTCTTTTGCTGTGCAGAAGCTGTGGAGTTTGATTAGGTCCCATTTGTCTATTTTGGCTTTTGTTGCCAATGCTTTTGGTGTTTTGTTCATGAAGTCCTTGCCTACTCCTATGTCCTGAACGGTTTTGCCTAGATTTTCTTCTAGGGTTTTTATGGTGTCAGGTCTTACGTTTAAGTCTTTAATCCATCTGGAGTTAATTTAAGTGTAAGGTGTCAGGAAGGGGTCCAGTTTCTGCTTTCTGCACATGGCTAGCCAGTTTTCCCAACACCATTTATTAAATAGGGAATCCTTTCCCCATTGCCTGTTTTTGTCTGGTTTATCAAAGATAATATGGTTGTGGATTTAAAATTACTGCTTTATACAGCTGTCTTGTAATACATTTATATCATCACTTACAATTTAGTTACTATTATCAGTGCTGTTTATTTCTACATGGGAATTCAAGTTATTGTGTAGCATTGATTCATCTTAACCTAAAGACTTTTTGTATTTATTGTAGGTAAGGATTTCTAGAGATTTTATTTTTGTTAATTGGTTAATGTCTTATTTTCTCTTGTATATCTGAAGGGCGGTTTTTCTTGATATAAAATTATTGGTTTATAAT
Organism: Saguinus oedipus; assembly: GCA_031835075.1. NCBI lineage: Eukaryota > Metazoa > Chordata > Mammalia > Primates > Cebidae > Saguinus > Saguinus oedipus. The sequence goes on along the minus strand of CM063191.1, from coordinate 75,152,002 downwards.
TACTTTATTTCAGCACTTTAAATATGTTACCTCATTGCCTTCTGGCCTCTATAATTTCTCACAATCTTTTTTTGAATATCCTTTTATACATAATAAAAATCTTCTCATAAGCTGCTTTCAGCATTATTGTTATCACTGAATTTCAACACTTCCATTCTGCTATATCTGGGTATGGCTGTCTTGGAGTTCATTCTACTTGGAGTTCATTGTTCTTCTTGAATGTACAGATTAATGTTTTTCATCAAAGTTTGGAGTTTTTACCATAAACCACTCAAATATTCTGTATTCTTTGCCTTCCTCCTCTCCATCTCGAAGTCACATTATACATATATTGGTGCATTTGATCATGTCCAGTGGGTCTCTGGGACTCTGGTCATTTTTCTTTATTCTTTACATTCTTTATTCTTTCTATTCTTCAGCTTAAATAATTCTCTTTGAACTGTATTCAAGTATGCTGATTCTTCCTTCTTGCTGCTCAAATCTGCTGCTCAGCCACTGTAAAAAATTTTTCATATCAGTCATTGTACTTTTCAATTCCAGAATTTGTACTTGTTGATAGATAATTTCTGCTTTATCTTTTCTGTGTGGTAAAATAACATTATAATTCTTTTATTTAGTTCTTTAAAAAAATTTTCCTTAAATTCTTTGAACATGTTTATAATAGGTAAATTAAAGTCTTTGTCATGTGACTCCACCATCTGGACTTCCTCAGAGGAAATATGTTGTTGTTTTTTTTTTTTAATTTTTATTGCATTATAGGTTTTGGGGTACATGTGCAGAACGTGCAAGATAGTTCAATAGGTACACACATGGCAGTGTGTTTTGCTGCCTTCCTCCCCTTCACCCACACTTGGTATTCATCCCCTGGCTATCCCCCCCAGCGCCCCCCACTGTCCCTCCCCCATTTCCCCCAATAGTCCCCAGTGTATAGTAGACCGCCTCTCTGTGTCCATGTGTTCTCATTTTTCTCACCCACCTATGAGTGAGTATATGCAGTATTTATTTTTCTGTTTTTGTGTCAGTTTGCTGAGAATGATGTTCTCCAGATTCATCCATGTCCCTACAAAGGACACAAACTCATCATTTTTGATTGCTGCATAATATTCCATGGTGTATATGTGCCACATTTTCCCAGTCCAGTCTATCATCGATGGGCATTTGGGTTGGTTCCAGGTCTTTGCTATTGTAAACAGTGCTGCAATGAACATTCATGTGCATGTGTCCTTATAGGAGAACGATTTATAGTCTTTCGGATAGATACCCAGTAATGGGATTGCTGGGTCAAATGGAATTTCTATTTCTAGGTCCCTGAGGAATCGCCACACTGTCTTCCACAATGGTTGAACTAATTTACATTCCCACAAACAGTGGAAGAGTGTTCCTATTTCTCCACATCCTCTCCAGCATCTGCTGTCTCCAGATTTTTGAATGATCGCCATTCTAACTGGTGTGAGATGATATCTCAATGTGGTTTTGATTTGCATCTCTCTAATGACCAATGATGATGAGCACTTTTTCATATGTTTGCTGGCCTCATGTATGTCTTCTTTTGTAAAGTTTCTGTTCATATCCTTTGCCCATTTTTGAATGGGCTTGTTTGTTTTTCTTCTGTAAATCTGTTTGAGTTCTCTGTAAATTCTGGATATCAGCCCTTTGTCAGATGTGTAAACTGCAAAGATTTTTTCCCATTCTGACGGTTGCCGATTCACTCTAGTGACTGTTTCTTTTGCCGTGCAGAAGCTGTGGAGTTTGATTAGGTCCCATTTGTCTATTTTGGCTTTTGTTGCCAATGCTTTTGGTGTTTTGTTCATGAAGTCCTTGCCTACTCCTATGTCCTGAACGGTTTTGCCTAGATTTTCTTCTAGGGTTTTTATGGTGTCAGGTCTTAAGTTTAAGTCTTTAATCCATCTGGAGTTAATTTTAGTGTAAGGTATCAGGAAGGGGTCCAGTTTCTGCTTTCTGCACATGGCTAGCCAGTTTTCCCAACAACATTTATTAAATAGGGAATCCTTTCCCCATTGCCTGTTTTTGTCTGGTTTATCAAACATAATATGGTTGTAGATATGTTGTGTTGCCTCCGATGCTTCTGTTCTGTTGCATTGGTCTATATCTCTGTTTTGGTACCAGTACCATGCTGTTATGATTACTGAAGCCTTGTAGTATAGTTTGAAGTCTGGTAGCGTGATGCCTCCCGCTGTGTTCTTTTTGCTTAGCATTGACTTGGCTATGCGGGCTCTTTTTTGGTTCCATATGAAATTCATGGTGGTTTTTTCCAGATCTGTGGAGAAATTCAATGGTAGTTTGATGGGGATAGCATTGATTGTGTAAATTACTTTGGGCAGTATAGCTATTTTCACAATATTGATTCTTTCTAACCATGAACATGGAATGTTTCTCCATCTGTTTGTGTCCTCTCTTATTTCATTGAGCAGTGGTTTGTAGTTTTCCTTAAAGAGGTCCCTTACATTCCTAGTGAGTTGTATTCCTAGGTATTTTATTTTCTTTGTAGCAATTGTGAATGGCAGTTCATTCTTAATTTGGTTCTCTTTAAGTCTGTTAATTGTGTATAGGAATGCTTGTGATTTTTGCACATTGATTTTATATCCTGAGACTTTGCTGAAGTTGCTTATCAGTTGCAGGAGCTTTTGGGATGAGGTGATGGGGTCTTCTAGGTATACTATCATGTCGTCTGCAAATAGAGACAATTTGGCTTCCACCTTTCCTATTTGAATACCCTTTATTTCTTTTTCTTGCCTGATTGCTATGGCTAGAACTTCCAGTACTATGTTGAATAGAAGTGGTGAGAGAGGGCATTCTTGTCTAGTGCTGGATTTCAAAGGGAATGCTTCCAGTTTTTGCCCATTCAGTATGATATTGGCTGTTGGTTTGTCGTAAATAGCTTTTATTACTTTGAGATATGTTCCATCAATACCAAGTTTATTGAGGGTTTTTAGCATAAAGGGCTGTTGAATTTTGTCAAATGTCTTCTCTGTGTCAATTGAGATAATTATGTGGTTTTTGTTTTTGCTTCTGTTTATGTGGTGAATTACATTTATAGACTTGCATATGTTGAACCATACTTGCATCCCCGGGATGAATCCAACTTGAACATGATGGATAAGCTTTTTAATGTGCTGTTGCAATCGATTTGCCAGTATTTTATTGAAGATTTTTGCATCTATGTTCATCATGGATATTGGCCTGAAGTTTTCTTTTTTTGGTTAGTCTCTGCCAGGTTTTGGTGTCAGGATGATGTTGGTCTCATTAAATGATTTGGGAAGGGTTCCCTCTTTTTGGATTATTTGGAATAGTTTCAGAAGGAATGGTACCAGATCCTCTTTGTGTGTCTGGTAGAATTCAGCTGCGAACCCATCTGGACCTGGGCTTTTTTTTGTGTGGTAGGCTCTTAATTGCTGCCTCAATTTCTGACCTTGTTATTGGTCTATTCATAGTTTCGGCTTCCTCCTGGTTTAGGCTTGGGAGGACACAGGCGTCCAGGAATTTATCCATTTCTTCCTGATTTACTAGTTTGTGTGCATAGAGTTGTTTGTAGTATTCTCTGATGATGGTTTGAATTTCTGTGGAATCTGTGGTGATTTCCGCTTTATCGTTTTTTATTGCATCTATTTGGTTGTTCTCTCTTTTCTTTTTTATCAGTCTGGCTAGTGGTCTGTCTATTTTATTGATCTTTTCGAAAAACCAGCTCTGGGATTTATTGATTTTTTGAAGGGTTTTTCTTGTCTCTATCTCCTTCAGTTCTGCTCTGATCTTTGTTATTTCTTGTCTTTGGCTAGGTTTTGAGCTTTTTTGATCTTGCTCCTCTAGCTCCTTCTATTTTGACGATAGGGTGTCAATTTTGGATCTCTCCACTCTTCTCATGTGGGCACTTATTTCTATATATTTTCCTCTACAGACTGCTTTAAATGTGTCCCAGAGATTCTGGTACGTTGTGTCTTCATTCTCATTGGTTTCAAAGAACTTCTTTATTTCTGCCTTCATTTCATTGTTTATCCAATCAACATTCAAGAGCCAGTTGTTCAGTTTCCATGAAGCTGTGCGGTTCTGAGTTATTTTCTGAATTCTGAGTTCCAACTTGATTGCACTATGGTCTGAGAGACTGTTTGTTATGATTTCCGTTGTTTTGCATCTGCTGAGGAGTGCTTTACTTCCAATTATGTGGTCAATTTTGGAGTAGGTGTGATGTGGTGCTGAGAAGAATGTATATTCTGTGGATTTGGGGTGGAGAGTTCTGTAAATGTCTATCAGGTTTGCTTGTTCCAGGTCTGAGTTCAAGTCCTGGATATCCTTTTTCATTTTCTGTCTGGTTGATCTGTCTGCTATTGACAGTGGAGTGTTAAAGTCTCCCACTATTATTGTGTGGGAGTCTAAGTCTCTTTGTAAGTCATTAAGAACTTGCCTTATATATCTGGGTGCTCCTACATTGCGTCCATATATATTTAAAATCGTTAGCTCTTCTTGTTGTATCGATCCTTTTACTATTATGTAATGACCTTCTTTGTCCCTTTTGATCTTTGTTACTTTAAAGTCTATTTTATCCGAGATGAGAATTGCAACTCCTGCTTTTTTTTGCTCTCCATTTGCTTGGTAAATCTTCCTCCATCCTTTTATTTTGAGCCTTTGTGTATCTTTGCATGTGAGGTTGGTTTCCTGGATACAGCACACTGATGGGTTTTGTTTTTTTATCCAGTTTGCCAGTCTGTGTCTTTTGATTGGAGCATTTAGCCCATTTACATTCAGGGTTAATATTGTTATTTGTGAATTTGATACTGCCATTTTGATGCTAGCTTGCTGTTTTGCCCGTTGGTTCATGTACATTCTTCATTTTGTTGATGGTCTTTAGCATTTGGTATGCTTTTAGGATGGCTGGTACTGGTTGTTTCTCTCTATGTGTAGTGCCTCTTTCAGGAGCTCTTGTAAAGCAGGCCTAGTGGTGACAAAATCTCTGAGTACTTGCTTGTTCGTGAAGGATTTCATTTTTCCTTCACTTATGAAGCTCAGTTTGGCTGGATATGAAATTCTGGGTTGAAAGCTCTTTTCTTTAAGGATGTTGAATATTGGCCCCCACTCTTCTGGCTTGTAGAGTCTCTGCCGAGAGATCTGCTGTGAGTCAGATGGGCTTCCCTTTGTGGGTGACCCGACCTTTCTCTCTGGCTGCCCTTAGTATTTTCTCCTTCGTTTCAACCCTGGTGAATCTGACGATTATGTGCCTTGGGGTTGCTCTTCTTGCGGAGTATCTTTGTGGTGTTCTCTGTATTTCCTGGAGTTGAGTATTGACCTGCCTTGCTAGGTTGGGGAAATTTTCCTGGATAATATCCTGTAGAGTGTTTTCCAGCTTGGATTCATTCTCTTCGTCACATTCTGGTACACCTATCAAACGTAGGTTGGGTCTCTTCACATAGTCCCACATTTCTTGGAGATTTTCTTCTTTCCTTTTTGTACTTTTTTCTTTAATCTTGGTTTCTCATTTTATTTCATTGACGTGATCTTCAACTTCTGATATTCTTTCTTCTGCTTGGTCAATTCGGCTGTTGAAACTTGTGCATGCTTCGTGAAGTTCTCGTGTTGTGTTTTTCAGCTCCTTCAATTCATTCATATTCCTCTCTAAGTTGTCCATTCTTGTTATCAATTCCTCGAATCTTTTTTCAAATCTTTTTTCAAGGTTCTTAGTTTCTTTGCACTGGTTTAGTACATGTTCCTTTAGCTCACTGAAGTTTCTCATTATCCACTTTCTGAAGTCTGATTCCGTCATTTCGTCACATTCATTCTCCGTCCAGCTTTGTTCCCTTGCTGGTGAGGAGTTTTGGTCCTTTTTTGGAGGTGAGGTGTTTTGGTTTCGGGTGCTTTCCTCCTTTTTGCGCTGGTTTCTTCCCATCTTTATGGATTTATCCGCCTGTCGTCTTAGTAGTTGCTGATTTCTCAATTGGGTCTCTTTGTGGATGCAGAGATTGTTGATGATGAAGTATTTCTGTTACTTAGTTTTCCCTCTTATGGTCTATCCCCTCTGCTGTATGAGTGCTGAGGTCCACTTCAGGCCCTGCTTGTCTGGGGTATACCTGCAGCAGCTGCGGAACAGTGAGGGATGATACCAGTTTCTTTTTCTGCTGTTTTTGTTCCAGAATAATGCCAGCCAAATATCAGTCTGATTAGTCCTTTTCTGGGGTGACTCCTTGGATATACAGGGGTCAGAGAGCTGCTTGAGGAGACAGTCTGTGCTTTATAGCAGCTCCAGTGCTGAGCTGTGATCTCCGTTGTTCATTCAGGGTTTTTGGGAGGTTGTTTATGTCTGCTGCAATAGAACTCATAAAACACCACCCTTTTCCCCCCCCCCCTTTGATGCTTTGTCTCAGGGAGTTGGGGCTTTCTTTATGAGTATCTGTTACACTGTCCTGCCCCACTAGGTGGCAGTCTATTCACTATTTGCCTGCCGGGGCTCTGACTTGCTAGCGTGGGTCCGCCCTATTGCTGCTGGGCTCCCTCTGCTGTGGAGCACTCCCAGCTCCTGGGAGACTCTCTGTTATGGCAGGTTGCCTGGGCAACCGCCGGCTGCGTCAGTCCTGGGCGGTACTTCAGTGGGGGTCGACTGAGTCCGCAATGGTGGGCGCCCCTCCCTCACCGGGCTGCACCGTCGTAGATGCCGGCAGCAAAACTCTCAGCCCCAAGCACCTCCAGTCGCTGCCCTGCTTGTCCCCGTGAGTGTGGGACCCACCGAGCCCAATCACCCAGCTTTCTGCCTCAGAGTCCGTCCTCTCTCTCTCTCTCTTCCTCTCCCCCAGCTGAAAGGTCGACTCTCTCACTGGCACCCCAGTAGCCTGCCGATAGGGCACTGGGATCCGTGTGATCTCCTGTGCCACTGCCCACTACCCTGGCTCAGATCACACTGCCCAGGAAACTCCTGGTCTGGCTCATTGTCCAAGTCCCGTTCAATCAGATGGACATGCCAATCTGCCCTTCCAAATCTCAGATTGCCGGTTTAACAGGGCACCCAGACCAGTGAGTTCCACGCCAGGTCCCGCCGCGGCGCCGGCCAAAGAGGCGGCAGGAGCCGGCTGCTTTAGCCGGGTGTGCTACCGTCCCGTGTCTCTCACACACCTGGGACTTTCAACGCTCTGTGGGCATAAAAGGAACATCCGAGAATGCGGCTAGGACTCACCCTCTGCACCTTCACTGAGAGCTGCAATCCTGAGTCACCTCTACGACGCCATCTTGCCTCCTCCGGGTCCACAGCTTTTATCAAATTTACAAGTTGATCTGTATTCCTTCACTCAATAAAAAAAAGGTTAAAGAACCACAGAACTGAGAGATCCTTTCTCCAATAAAGATACATGGCATTTGAGAGCATGTGACATGCAACTACAAAAGTGAAATTGTCATTGGAAGAAGGTAATATTTTCTTAATGAAAAAGTACTAAATGATAAGTTTCCAGGAGTCTGTTGGTTTCTGCAATTGCAAAATGTCGCCCTTTAAAGTAACATCAGGTTTTCGTAGGGGGCAGCCATTGATAAAGTAGTATTTAGAAAGGAAGTTTCCATGATGAAAGTGAGGACTCAGATAAGATGGAGATGGTGATTCAAGAGCTTACCGAGTAAACTTTCTAAAACAATTTTATCCACATCATTTTCTGAAAGTGAACAGATTTTTTAAACTATACAATTATGACCCAACCTTTAATTTCTGAAGCACATTACAATATCACCATCTTGTGGAATATAGCAAAAATGCATGATTTTGGGTAGCTGCTCAGTCAGTGTTTCTCAGTGTGGAGAGTGAATCCCTGAGTGTATCTGAGACATATTCTGGGGGTTCATAAGGTCAAAGTTATTTTTATAATAATATAAAGATGTCATTTGTCTTTTCCACTATGTTGACATTTGCATTGATGGTTCAAAAGCAATGGAAGGTAAAAGTTTACGCACCTTAGTATAAATCACAGCAGTAATTCGAAATCATAAATCAACTTCCAGGTCATTGTGTTCTTCACTGCCATGCATTTGCAGAAAACAAAAAGCCAGTTGCACTTAAGAATGATCTTTATGGGGAATTCCACCAAGATGGCTGAATAGAAAGAGCTTTGGAGTGCAGTTCCCAGCGAGAGCGAAACAGAAGGTGAGTGATCTCCACATCTCCAACAGAGGTACCAGTTCATCTCAATGGGACTGGTTAGACAGTTGGAATAGCCCAAGAAGGGCAAACCTAAGCAGGGTGGAGTGTTGCCTCACCTGGGAAGTGCAATGGGCTGAAGAACCCTCCCTCCTTCCTAGACAAGGGAAGTCATTAGGAACTTTTCCAGACACTCTGGCACTCCAGCTCAGATACTGTGCTTTTCCCATGGTCTTTACAACCAGGAGATTCTCACTGATGCCTACAACACAAGTGTCCTGGGTTTCCAGCACCAAATTGGGCAGCTGTTTCATCCAGCGCCTGGAATGCTAGCGAGACAGAATCACTCATTTTCCTAAAAAAGGGGGGGGCTGAAGGCAGGGAGCCAAGTGATATGGCTCAGCGTGTACCACCCCCAGAAAGACCAGCAAGCCAAGACCCACTGGCTTGAAATTCTCGCAGCCAGCAAAGCAATCTAAGCTCGACCTGGGAAAGTCAAACTCAGTGGGTGAATGGGCATCCACCATTACTGAAGCAGTTATAATATTTCCTGTGTAAACAAAGTCACCTGGAAGTTTACAAAGAAACTGGGCAGAGCCCACAGCAGCTCAGCAAGACCCCTGCATGCAGACTGTGACTAGACTCCCTGCTTGCTGGGCAGGACATGTCTGAGAAAAAGGCAGCAGACCATCAGGGACTTATAAATAAAGCCCCAACTTCCTGGGACAGAGCATCTAGGAAATCTGGTGGTTGTGAGTTACACTTCAGCTGACTTAAACAACCCTGCCCAGCAGCTCTGAAGGAAGCAACGGAGCTCTCAGCATAGCACTTGAGTGATGACAAGGGACAGACTGGCTCCTCAAGTTGCTCCCTGACGCCCATATATCCTAAGAGACACCTCATACAGGAGAGCTCTGGCTGACCTCTGGCAGGTACCCTTATGGGATGAAGCTACTAAAAGAAGAAACAGGCAGCAATCTTTGGTGTTCTCCAGCCCCTGCAGCTGATTCCCAGGCAAGCAGGGTCTGGAGTGGATCCCCAGCAGACCTGCAGCAGATGGGCCTGACTGTTAGAAGAAAAACTGAAAAGCAGAAAGAAATAGTTTCAACATCAAAAGAAAGGACATCCACTAAGAGAACCCATCCAAAAGTCACCAATTTCAAAGACAAAAGGTAGACAAATCCATGAATATTGGAAGAAACCAGCACAAAAAGGCTGAAGTCACCAAAAACCAGAACGCCTCTTCTACTCCAAGAGATCACAACTCCTCACCAGCAAGGGAACAAAACTGGATGGAGAATGAGTTTGATGAATTGACAGAAGGAGGCTTCAGAAGGTGGGTAATAACAAATTTCTCCGAGCTTAAGGAGCATGTTCTAACCCAATGCAAAGAAACTAAGAAAGTGGAAAAAAGGTTAGATGAAATCCTAACTAGAATAACCAGCCTAGAGAAGAATATAAATGACTTGATGGAGCTGAAAACCAAGCACGAGAACTTCATGAAGCTTGCACAAGTTTCGATAGCTGAATCAATCAAGCATAATAAGGATATCAGAGATTGAAGATCAACTCAATGAAATAAAATGAGAAGGCAAGATGAGAAAAGAAAGAGTGAAAAAAATCAACAAATCCTTCAAGAAATATGGGATTATGTGAAAAGACCAAATGTACATATGATCAATGTACAAGAATGTAATGGGGAGAATGAAACCAAGTTGGAAAACACTCTTCAGTATATTATCCAGAAGAACTTTGCCAACATAGCAAGGCACACCAACTTTCGAATTCAGGAAATACAGAGAACAACACAAAGATATTCCTCAAGAAGAGCAACCCCAAGGCACATACTCGTCAGTATCACCAGGGTGGAAATAAAGGAAAAAATGCTAAGGGAAGCCAGAGAGAAAGGTTGGATTACCCACAAAGGAAAGTCCATCAGACTCACAGTGGATCTCTCAACAGAAACCCTACAAGCCAGAAGAGAGATGGGGCCAATATTCAACATCCTTAATGAAAAGGATTTTCAGCCCAGAATTTCATATCCAGCCAAACTAAGCTTCATAAGTGAAGGAGAAATAAAATCCTTTATGGACAATCAATTGCTGAAAGATTTTATCGCCACTAGGCATGCCTTAGAAAGCTCCTTAAGGAAGCAACATGGAAAAGAAAAATCAGTACTAGCCACTGCAAAAACATACCAAATAATAAAGACCATCAATACAATGAAGAAACTGTAGCAACTAATGGGAAAAACAACCAGCTAGCATCAAAATGGCAGGATCAAATTCACATATAACAATATTAACCTTAAATGTAAATGGGCTAAATGCCACAATCAAAAGACACAGACTGGCAAATTGGACAAAGGGTCAAGAACCTTTATCACTGTGCTGTACTCAGGAGACCCTCCCATGTGCAAAGACACATATATGCTAAAAATAAATTAATGTAGGAAGATTTACCAAGCAAATGGAGAGGAAAAAAAGCAGGGATTGCAATCTTAGTCTCTGATAAAACAGACTTTAAACCAACAAATATCAAAAAAGACAAAAAAGGCCATTACATATTGGTAAAGAGATCAATGCAAGAAGAAGAGCTAACTATCCTAATTATATATGCACCCAATACAGGAGCACCCAGAAATATAAAGCAAGTTCTGATTACTTACAAAGACACCTAGACTCCCACATAATAATTATTGGAGACTTAAACACTCCACGGTCAATATTAGACAGAACGATGAGACAGAAAATTAACAAGGATATCCAGGACTTGAACTCAGATCTGGACCAAGCAGACCTAATAGACATCTACAGAACTCTCCACCCGAAATCTGCAGAATATAACTTCTCAGCACCACATTGCACTTACTCTAAAATTGACCACATAATTGGAAGTAATCACTCCTCAGCCAACGGCAGGATCAACATGGAAGGAACAAATTTACATATAACAATATTAATCTTAAATATAAATGGGCTAAAAAGAAAAGAAAATATAGCAAACACTCTTTCAGACCACAGTACAATCAAATTAGAACTCAGGATTGAGAAATTCACTCCAAACCATGCAACTACATGGAAACCGAACAACCTCCTCCTGAATGACTACTGGATAAAGAATGAAATGAAGGCAGGAATAAAGATGTTCTTCAAAACCAATGAGAAGGAAGACACAACTTACCAGAATCTCTGGGACACATTTAAAACAGTGTCTAGAGGGAAATTTACAGCACTAAGTGCACACTTGAGAAATGAGAAAAGATTTAAAATAGATATCCTAACATCACAATTAAAAGAACTAAAGGAGCAAGATCAAACAAACTCAAAAGCTACCAGAAGACAAGAAATAACTAAGATGAGAGCTGAATTAAAGGCGATAGAGACACCAAAAAAACTCCGAAGAATTAATAAATCCAGGAGCTAGTTTTTGTAAAAAGATCAACAAAGTAGATAGACCGCTAGCCAAACTAATAAAAAAGAAAAGAGAGAAGGTTCAAACAGATGCAAAAAAATGATAAAGGAGATATCACCACCAATTCCACAGAAATGTAAACTACCATCAGAGATTACTACAAACACCTCTATGCACATAATCCAGTACATCTAGAAGAAATTGACAAATTCCTTGACACTTACACCCTCCCAAGACTAAACCGATAGGAAGTTGAATCCCTGAATAGACCAATAACAAGGTCTGAAGTTGAGGCAGCAATTAATAGCCTACCAACCAAAAGAAGCCCAAAACTAGACAGGTTCATAGCCAAATTCTACCAGAGGTACAAAGAGGAGCGGGTACTATTTCTTCTGAAACTATTCCAAACAATACAAAGAGAGGGAATCCTCCCTAACTCATTTTATGAGACCAGCATCATTCGGATACCAAAACCTGGCAGAGACACAATTTAAAAAGACAATTTCAGGCCAATATGCGTGAGGAACATTGATGTGAAAGTTCTTAATAAAATACTGACAAACAGAATCCAACAGCACATCAAAAGTTTATTCATCACTAACAAGTGAGCTTCATCCCTCAGATGCAAGGCTGATTTAACATATGCAAGTCTATAAACATAATCCATTACATAAACAGAACCAATGACAAAAACCACATGATTATCTCGACAGATGCAGAGAAGGCCTTCAACAAAATTCAACAGCCCTGTATGTTAAAAACTCAATAAACTAGATATCGATGGAATGTATCTCAAAAAAAAATAAAAATTATTCATGACAAACCCACAGCCAATATCATACTGAATGGGCGAAAACTAGAAGCATTCTCTTTGATAACTGGCACAAGACTAGGATGTCCTCCCTCACCGCTCCAATTCAATATATTATTGGAAGTTCTGGCCAGAGCAATCAGGCAAGAAAAATAAACTGTATTCAATTAGAAAAACAGGAAGTCGAATTGTCTCTATTTTCAGATGACAAGATTGTATCTTTAGAAAACCCCATTGTCTCAGCCCAAAATCTACTTAAGCTTATAAGTAAGTTCAGCAAAGTCTGAGGATACAAAATCAATCTGCAGAAATAACAAGCATTCCTATACACCAATAACAGACTTAAAGTGAGTCAAATCAAGAATGAACTGCCATTCACATTGCCAAAAAGAGAATAAAATACCTAGGGATACAACTAACAAAGGATGTAAAGGACCTCTTCAAAGAGAATCACAAACCACTGCTCAAGGAAATAGGAGAGGGCACAAACAGATGGAAAAACATTCCATGCTCATGGTTACAAAGAATCAACATTGTGAAAATGGCCATACTGCGCAAAATAATTTATAGATCAATGCTATCCCCATCAAGCTACCATTGACCTTCACAGAACTGGAAAAAACCACTTAAACTTCATATGGAACCAAAAAATAGCCCACATAGCCAAGAAAATCTTACAAAAAAAAATGCTGGAGGCATCGTGCTATCTGACTTCAAACCATACTACAAGGATACAGTAATTGAAACAGCATGGTACTGGTACCAAAACAGAAATATAGACCAATGGAACAGAACGGAGGCCTTGGAAGTAATGCCACACATCTACAACCATCTGATCTCTGACAAACCTCACAAAAACAAGCAATCGGGAAAATAAATGGTGTTGAGAAAACTGGCTAACCGGATGCAGAAAGTTGAAACTGGGCCCTTTCCTTACCCCTTTTACAAAAATTAACTCCAGATGGATTAAGATTTAAACATAAGACCTAACACCATAAAAACCCCAGAAGAAAACCTAGGCAAAACCATTCAGGACATAGGCATAGTCAAGGACTTCATGACTAAAACAACAAAAGCAATGGCAACAAAAGCCAAAATAGAAAAATGGGATCAAATTAAACTTAAGAGCTTCTGCACAGCAAAAGAAACTGTCATTACAATGAACTGGCAACCAGCAGAATGGGAAAAAAAATCTGCAAACTACCCATCTGTCAAAGGGCTTATATCCACAATCTACAAAGAACTTAAACAGATTTACAAGAAAAAAACAAACAACTGCATCAAAAAGTGGGAAAAGGATTTGAGTAGACAGTTTTCAAAAGAAGATATTCATGCAGCCAACAAACACATGAAAAACAGGTCATTATCACTGGTCATTAGAGAAATGCAAATCAAAATCACATTGAGATACCATCTCACACCAGTTAGAATGGCAAGCATGAAAAAAATCAGGAGACAACAGATGCTGGAAAGAATGTGGAGAAATAGGACAACTTTTACACCATTGGTGGGAGTGCAAATTAGTTCAACCATTGTGAAAGACAGTGTGGTGATTCCTCAACAATCTAAAAATAGAAATACCATTTGACCCCACAATCCCATTACTTAGTATATAACCAAAGGATTATAAATCATTCTATTATAAAGACACATGCACACGTATGTTCATTGTGGCACTATTAACAATAGCAAAGACTTGGAAACTACCCAAATGCCTATCAATAACAGACAAGATAAAGAAAATGTTGAAGATGGCGACATAGAAACAACTCAGAATTGCAGCTCTCAGTGAAGGCGCAGAGGGTGAGTCCTAGCCGCATTCTCAGACGGACCATTTTGCCCACAGAACGTTGAAAGTCCCAGGTGTAGGAGAGACACGGGACGCCAGCACAGCCGGCTCGTGCGGCCAGATCAGACGGCACTGCAGCACAGCTCCACCCAGCACAAAACTCACTGGTCTGGGTGCCCTGTTAAACCGGCAATCTGAGATTTGGAAGGGCAGATTTACATGCCCATCTGATTAAATGGGACTTGGACAATGAGCCAGACCAAGAGATTCCTGGGAAGCGTGATTTGAGCCGGTGCAGTGGGCTTCGGCATGGGAGATTACGCAGATCCCAGTGCCCTATCAACAGGCTACTGGGGCACCAGTGAGAGAGGCAACCATTCAAATTGGAGAGAAAAAGAGAGAGAGAGAGGATGGACTCTGAGGCAGGGAGCCAGGTGATCGGGCTCGGCAAGACCCACCCTCACGGAAACAAGCAGGGAGGTGATTGGAGGTGCTCGGGGTTCAGAGATTTGCTGCTAGCAGAGCTGAATCTGGGATGGTGAAGCCTGGTGGGGGAGGGCCGTCTGCCAATACAGATGCAATCTGCCCCTCCTGAAGTACTGCCCAGTGCTGACACAGCCTGCCATTGCCGAGGCAACCCGTCATAATAGAGAGACTCTGCCAGGAGGGCGGAGTGCACCACAGCAGAATGGAGCCCCATGGGTCAGCAGGGCAGACCCATGCTAGCAGGGCAAAGCCTCAGCAGGCAAATAGTGAATACACTACCTCCTAGCCGGGCAGGATAGTGCAACAGATACTCATAAAAAAAGCCCCAAATCCCTGAGAAAGAGCATCTAAGCGGGAAAAAGGGGGGATTATGAGTTCTGCTGCAGCAGACATAAACACATCCTCCCAACAACTCTGAATGAACAACGGAGCTGACAGCTCAGCACTGGAGCTCCTATAAAGCACAGACGGTCTCCTCAAGCAGCTCCCTGAACCCTGTATATACAGAGTCACCCCAAAAAAGGACTAATCAGACTGACATTTGGAGGGCATCACTCTGGAAAAAAGATAGCAGAAAAAAAACTGGTAGCATCCCTCACTGTTCCTCAGCTGCTACAGGTGTACCCCAGATAAGCAGGGCCTGGAGTGGACCTCAGCACTCATACAGCAGAGAGGCTAGACAATTAGAAGAAAAACTAAGTAGCACAAATACTTCATCATCAACAATCTGAGTGTCCACTCAGAGACCCAATTGAAAAATCAGAAACTACTAAGGTGACAGGTGGATAAATCCATAAAGATAAGAAGAAGCCAGCGCAAAAAGAAGGAAAACACCTAAAACCAAAACACTTCACCTCCTACAAAGGACCAAAACTCCTGACCAGCAAGGGAACAAAGCTGGATGGAGAATGAGTGTGACGAAATGTCAAAATCAGACTTCAGAATGTGGATAATGAGAAACTTCAGTGAGCTAAAAGAGCAGGTTATGAATCAATGCAAAGAAACGAAGAACCTTGAAAAAAGATTCCAGGAAATGATAACAAGAATGGACAACTTAGAAAGGAATATGAATGAGTTGAAGGAGCTAAAAAACACAACACGAGAACTTCGTGAAGCATGCACAAGTTTCAACAGCCGAATTGACCAAGCAGAAGAAAGAATATCAGAAGTTGAAGATCAACTCAATGAAATAAAATGAGAAACCAAGATTAAAGAAAAAAACCACAAAAAGGAATGAACAAAATCTCCAAGAAATGTGGGACTATGTGAAAAGACCCAACCTACGTTTGATAGGTGTACCAGAATGTGATGAAGAGAATGAATCCAAGCTGGAAAACACTCTTCAGGATATTATCCAGGAAAATTTCCTTAACCTAGCAAGAAAGGTCAATACTCAACTTCAGGTAATACAGAGAACACCACAAAGATACTCCGCAAGAGGAGCAAACCCAAGGCACATAATCATCAGATTCACCAGGGTTGAAATAAAGGAGAAAATACTAAGGGCAGCCAGAGAGAAAGGTTGGGTTACCGACAAAGGGAAGCCCATCAGACTCACAGCAGATCTCTCGGCAGAGACTCTACAAGCTAGAAGAGAGTGGGGGCCAATATTCAACATCCTTAAAGAAAAGAACTTTCAACCCAGAATTTCATATCCAGCCAAACTGAGCTTCATAAGTGAAGGAAAAATAAAATCCTTCATGAACAAGCAAGTACTCAGAGATTTTGTCACCACAAGGCCTGCTTGAAAAGAGCTCCTGAAAGAGGCATTACACATAGAAACAACCAGTACCAGCCATCCTAAAAGCATACCAAATGCTAAAGACCATCAACAAAATAAAGAATCTACGTGAACCAATAGGCAAAACAGGCAGCTAGCATCAAAATGGCAGTATCAAATTAACACATAACAATATTAACCCTAAATGTAAATGGGCTAAATGCACCAATCAAAAGACACAGACTGGCAAATTGGATAAAAAGCCAAAACCCATCGGTGTGCTGTAGCCAGGAAACCCACCTCACACGCAAGGATACACAAAGACTCAAAATAAAAAAAAATGGAGGAACATTTACCAAGCAAATGGAGAGCAAAAGAAAGCAGGAGTTGGAATTCTCGTCTGATAAAATAAACTTCAAAGCAACAAAGATCAAAAGGGACAAAGAAGGTCATTACATAATGGTAAAAGGATTGATACAACAAGAAGAGCTACCGATTCCAAATATATGTGGACCCAATGCAGGAGCACCCACATATATAAGGCAAGTTCTTAATGACTTACAAAGAGACTTAGACTCCCACACAATAATAGTGGGAGACTTTAACACTCCACTGTCAATAGCAGACAGATCAACCAGACAGAAAATTAACAAGGATATCCAGGACTTGAACTCAGACCTGGAACAAGCAAACCTGATAGACATTTACAAAACTCTCCAGCCCAAATCCACAGAATATACATTCTTCTCAGCACCACATCACACCTACTCCAAAATTGACCACATAATTGGAAGGAAAGCACTCCTCAGCAAATGCAAAACAACGGAAATCATAACAAACAGTCTCTCAGACCATAGTGCAATCAAGTTGAAACTCAGAATTCAGAAAATATCTCAGAACCGCACAGCTTCATGGAAACTGAACAACTGTCTCTTGAATGTTGATTGGATAAACAATGAAATAAAGGCAGAAACAAAGAAGTTCTTTGAAACCAACGAGAACGAAGACACAACATACCAGAATTTCTGGGACACATTTAAAGCAGTCTGCAGAGGAAAATATATAGCAATAAGTGCCCATATGAGAAGAGTGGAGAGATCCAAAATTGACACCCTATCGTCAAAATTGAAAGAGCTAAAGGAGCAAGATCAAAGAAGCTCAAAGCCTAGCAGAACACAAGAAATAACTAAGATCAGAGCAGAACTGAAGGAGATAGAGACAAGAGAAAACCTTCAAAAATCAATAAATCCAAGAGCTGGTTTTTCAAAAAGATCAACAAAATAGACAGACCACTAGCCAAACTGATAAAAAACAAAAGAGAGAACAACCAAATAGATGCAATAAAAAACGATAATAAAAAAATCACCACAGATGCCACAGAAATTCAAACCATCATCAGAGAATACGATGAAAAACTCTATGCACATAAACTAGTAAACCAGGAAGAAATGGATAAATTCCTGGACGCCTGTGTCCTCCCAAGCCTAAACCAGGAGGAAGCCAAAACTATGAATAGACCAATAACAAGGTCTGAAGTTGACGCAGCAATTAAGAGCCTACCACACAAAAAAAGCCCAGGTCCAGATGGGTTCACAGCCAAATTCTACCAGACACACAAAAAGGATCTGGTACCATTGCTTCTGAAACTATTCCAAATAATTCAAAAAGAGGGAACCCTTCCCAAATCATTTTATGAGACCAACATCATCCTGATACCAAAACCTGGCAGAGACTCAACAAGAAAAGAAAACTTCAGGTCAATATCCATCATGAACATAGATGCAAAAATCTTCAATAAAATATTGGCAAACCGATTGCAACAACACATTAAAAAACTTCTCCATCATGATCAAGTAGGATTCATCCCAGGGGTGCAAGGCTGGTTCAACATATGCAAGTCTATAAATGTAATTCACCACATAAACAGAAGCAAAAACAAAAACCACATGATTATGTCAATTGATGCAGAGAAGGCATTTGACAAAATTCAACAGCCCTTTATGCTAAAAACCCTCAATAAACTTGGTATTGATGGAACATATCTCAAACTAATAAAAGCTATTTATGACTAAGCAACAGCCAATATCATACTGAATGGGCAAAAACTGGAAGCATTCCCTTTGAAATCCGGCACTAGACAAGGATGCCCTCTCTCACCACTCCTATTCAACATGGTACTGGAAGTTCTAGCCAGAGCAATCAGGCAAGAAAAAGAAATAAAGAGTATTCAAACAGAAAAGGTGGAAGCCAAATTGCATCTATTTGCAGACGACATGATAGTATATCTAGAAGACCCCATATCCTCAGCCCAAAAGCTCCTGCAACTGATAAGCAACTTCAGCATAGTCTCAGGATATAAAATCAATGTGCAAAAATCACAAGCATTCCTATACACAAATAACAGACTTAAAAAGAACCAAATCAAGAACGAACTGACATTCACAATTGCCACAAAGAAAATAAAATACCTAGGAATACAATTCACAAGGAACGTAAGAAACCCCTTTAAGAAAAACTACAAACCACTGCTCAACGAAATAAGAGAGAACACAAACAGATGGAGAAACATTCCATGTTCGTGGTTAGAAAGAATCAATATCATGAAAATGGATATACTGCCCAAAGTAAATTATACAATCGATGCTATCCCCATCAAATTACCATTGAATTTCTTCACAGAACTGGAAAAAACCACCATGAACTGCATATGGAACCAAAATAGAGCCCGCATAGCCAAGTCAATTCTAAGCAAAAAGAACACAGCGGGAGGCATCACACTACCGGACTTCAAACTATACTACAAGGCTACAGTAACCAAAACAGCATGGTACTGGTACCAAAACAGAAATATAGACCAATGCAACAGAACAGAGGCATCGGAGGACACACAACATATCTACAACCATATCATCTTTGATAAACCAGACAAAAACAAGCAATGGGGAAAAGATTCCCTGTTTAATAAATGGTGTTCGGAAAACTTGTTAGCCATGTGAAGAAAGCAGAAACTGGACCCCTTCCTGACACCTTACACTAAAATTAACTCCAGATAGATTAAAGACTTAAACATAAGACCTGACACCATAAATACCCTAGAAGAAAATCTGGGCAAAACCATTCAGGACATAGGAGTAGGCAAGGACTTCATGACCAAAATATCAAAAGCATTGGCAACAAAAGCCAAAATAGACAAATGGGACCTAATCAAACTCCACAACTTCTGCACGGCAAAAGAAACAGTCACTAGAGTGAATCGGCAACCATCAGAATGGGAAAAAATCTTTGCAGTTTACACATCTGACAAAGGGCTGATATCCAGAATTGACAAAGAACTCAAACAGATTTACAGGAAAAAAAACAAACAAGCCCATTCAAAAATGGGCAAAGGATATGAACAGACACTTTACAAAAGAAGACATACATGAGGCCAACAAACACATGAAAAAATGCTCATCATCACTGGTCATTAGAGAGATGCAAATCAAAACCACATTGAGATACCATCTCACGCCAGTTAGAAAGGCGATCATTAAAAAATCTGGAGACAGCAGATGCTGTAGAGAATGTGGAGAAAGAGGAACACTCTTCCACTGTTGGTGGGAGTGTAAATTAGTTCAACCATTGTGGAAGACAGTGTGGTGATTCCTCAAGGACCTAGAAACAGAAATTCCATTTGACCCAGCAATCCCATAACTGGGTATATATCCAAAGGACTATAAATTGTTCTGCTATAAGGACACATGCACAGGAATGTTCATTGCAGCACTGTTTACGATAGCAAAGACCTGGAACCAACCCAAATGCCCATCGATGATAGACTGGACTGGGAAAATGTGGCACATATACACCATGGAATACTATGCAGCAATCAAAAATGATGAGTTTGTGTCCTTTGTAAGGACATGGATGAATCTGGAGAACATTATTCTCAGCAAATTGACACAAGAACAGAAAAAGAAATACCGCATATTCTCACTCATAGGCGTGTGAGAAAAAATGAAAACACATGGACACAGGGAGGGGGTCTACGACATGCTGGGTTCTATTGGGGAGAATGGGGGAGGGACAGTGGGGGGGCTGGGGAGGGATAGACTGGGGATAAATTCCAAGTGTGGGTGAAGGGGAGGAAGGCAGCAAAACACACTGCCATGTGTGTACCTATGCAACTATCTTGCATGTTCTGCACATGTACCCCAAAACCTATAATGCAATAAAATTTTTTAAAAAAAAAAAAAAACAACAAACCCAAAAAAGAGAGAGAAAAAGAAGAGAGGAAAAAAAAGAAAAGTATATATCATTCATAACTGGCAGGTTTTGAAGGAGTAATAATTTGGGCATGGCATAGGAATAGGGATTTTATGGTGGTTGCTAAAAATATGGAATCCTGGTAATGGAAAAACTCCATTGAACTTACTAAAATTATCTTTCCTTATATTTTCTCTGTTGTTTCAGTGGCTGATGGCCACTGGAATGATGTAATAGCTCAGTGCTTTTCCTGGTTTATATATTTTCAGAAATTATTTTATTTTAAATTATACTTTAAGTTCTGTGGTACATGTTCAGATCATGCAGGATTACTTCATAGATACACACATGGCAATGTGGTTTGTTGCTTCCATCACCTATATCTGGCATGCCTCCCATGCTATCCCTCCCCAACCTTTCTACTCCCCCACAGTCCCTCCCCGGCCCCCCTCAACAGACCCCAGTGTGTGATGCTCCACTCCCTGTATCCATGTGTTCTCATTGTTCAACACCTGCCTATGTGTGAGAACATGAGCTGTTTGAATTTCTGTTCTTGTGGCAGTTTGCTGAAAATGATGGTTTCCAGGTTCATTCATGTCTCTACAAAGGACACGAATTCATCATTTTTTATAGCTGTATAGTATTCTATGGTATATATGTGCCACATTTTCCTTGTCCAGTCTATTATCGATGGGCAGTTGGGTTGGTTCCAGGTCCTTGCTATTGTAAACAGTGCTGCTATGAACATATGTGTGCATGTGTTTTTATAATAGAATGATTTATAATTATTTGGGTATATACCCAATAATGGGATTTCTGGGTCAAATTTCTATTTCTAGGTCCTTGAGGAAGTGCCACACTGTCTTTTAGTTCACTAGATTCTAATGAAAAGAGTGAAGATTAAAGCACAAGCCTCTTATCTATCATGTTCATAAGTGTCTATTTACATAGACTCCTTAGTTCTCTAAGGGATACTTTTTAATAAACAAAATTTACAATAAAGCAAATTCCTGTTTTGTGAGTCCAAGCTTGTTTCGGAAATGAAAACCTTTCTTTTACTACTCATTAAATCATTTCGTTTTTTTTTTCCAGCAGAACCTGGATTTTATTTATTTATATTTTATTATACTTTAAGTTCTGGGGTACATGTGCAGATCATACAGGATTGTTACATAGGTATACACATGCCGTGGTGTTTAACTGCATTTATCCCTTCATCATCTACATTAGGTATTTCTCTTAATGTTATCCCTCCCCAATTCCGCCAATCCCTGCTATTCCTCCCCTAGCCTGCCAATCCCCAGGGCCCTGTGTGTGATGTTTCCCTCCCTGTGTCCATGTGTTCTCATATTTCAACACCCACTTATAAGTGAGAACATGCAGTGTTTGTTTTTCTGTTCTTGTGTCAGTTTGCTGAGAAAGATGGTTTCCAGCTTTATCCATGTACCTGCAAAGGACATGTACTCATCCTTTTTATGACTGCATAGTATTCCATAGCATATATGGGTCACATTTTCTTTCTTTTTTTTTTTTTAATTTTTATTGCATTATAGGTTTTCGGGTACATGTGCAGAAAATGCAAGATAGTTGAATGGGTACACACATGGCAGTGTGTTTTGCTGCCTTCCTCCACTTCACCCACACTTGGCATTTATCCCCAGGCTATCCCTCCACAGCCCCCCCCCGCTGTCCCTCCCCCATTCCCCCAATAGACCCCAGTGTGTAGTAGACCCCCTCCCTGTGTCCATGTGTTCTCATTTTTCTCACCCACCTATGAGTGAGAATATGCGGTATTTTTTTTTCTGTTCTTGTGTCAGTTTGCTGAGAATGATGTTCTCTAGATTCATCCATGTCCTTACAAAGGACACAAACTCAGCATTTTTTATTGCTGCATAGTATTCCATGATGTATATGTGCCACATGTTCCCAGTCCAGTCTATCATCGTTGGGCATTTGGGTTGGTTCCAGGTCTTTGCTATTGTAAACAGTGCTGTGACGAATATTCGTGTGCATGTGTCCTTATAGTAGAATGATTTATAGTCCTTTGGATATATACCCAGTAATGGGATTGCTGGGTCAAATGGAATTTCTATTTCTAGGTCCTTGAGAAATCGCCACACTGTCTTCCACAATGGTTGAAATAATTTACACTCCCATCAACAGTGTAAGAATGCTCCTATTTCTCCACACCCTCTCCAGCATCTGCTGTCTCCAGATTTTTTAATGATCGCCATTCTAACTGGCGTGAGATGGTATCTCAATGTGGTTTTGATTTGCATCTCTCTAATGACCAGTGATGATGAGCATTTTTTCATGTGTTTGTTGGCCTCGTGCATGTCTTCTTTTGTAAAGTGTCTGTTCATATCCTTTGCCCATTTTTGAATGGGCTTGTTTGTTTTTTCCTGTAAATCTGCTTGAGTACTTTGTAAATTCTGGATATCAGCCCTTTGTCAGGTGCGTAAACTGCAAAAAATTTTTTCCATTCTGATGGTTGCCGATTCACTCTCGTGACTGTTTCTTGTTCTGTGCAGAAGCTGTGGAGTTTGATTAGGTCCCATTTGTCTATTTTGGCTTTTGTTGCCAATGCTTTTGATGTTTTGGTCACGAAGTCCTTGCCTACTCCTATGTCCTGAATGGTTTTGCCTAGATTTTCTTCTAGGGTTTTTATGGTGCCAGGTCTTCTGTTTCAGTCTTTAATCCATCTGGAGTTAATTTTAGTGTAAGGTGTCAGGAACGGGTCCAGTTTCTGTTTTCTGCACATGGCTAGCCAGTTTTCCCAACACCATTTATTAAACAGGGAATCCTTTCCCTATTGCTTGTTTTAATCTGGTTTATCAAAGATTATATGGGTGTAGACATGTTGTTTTGCCTCCAATGCCTCTTTTCTGTTCCATTGGTCTATATCTCTGTTTTGGTACCAGTACCATGCTGTTTTGATTACTGTAGCCTTGTAGTATAGTTTGAAGTCTGGTAGTGTGATGCCTCCCGCTGTGTTCTGTTTGCTTAGAATTGACTTGGCTATGTGGGCTCTCTTTTGGTTCCATATAAAGTTCATGGTGGTTTTTTCCAGTTCTGTGAAGAAATTCAATGGAAGCTTGATGGGGATAGCATTGATTGTGCAAATTACTTTGGGCAGTATAGCCATTTTTACAATATTGATTCTTCCTAACCATAAACAAGGAATGTTTCTCCATCTTTTTGTGTCCTCCCTTATTTCATTGAGCAGTGGTTTGTACTTTTCCTTAAAAAGGTCCCTTACGTTCCTTGTGAGTTGTTTTCCTAGGTATTTTACTTTCATTGTAACAATTGTGAATGGCAGTTCGTTCTGGATTTGGTTCTCTTTAAGTCTATTATTGGTGTATAGGAATGCTTGTGATTTTTGCACATTGATTTTATATCCTGAGACTTTGCTGAAGTTGCTTATCAGTTTCAGGAGTTTTTGGGCTAAGGTGATGGGGTCTCCTAGGAATACTATCATGTCGTCTGCAAATAGAGACAATTTGGCTTCCACCTTTTCTATTTGAATACGTTTTATTTCTTTTTCTTGCCTGATTGCTCTGGCTAGAACTTCCAGTACTATGTTGAATAGGAATGGTGAGAGAGGGCATCCTTGTCTAGTGCCAGATTTAAAAGGGAATGCTTCCAATTTTTGCATATTAAGTATGATATTGGCTGTTGGTTAGTCGTAAATAGCTTTTATTACTTTGAGATATATTCCATCAATACCAAATTTATTGAGGGTTTTTAGCATAAAGGGCTGTTGAATTTTGTCAAATGCCTTCTCTGCATCAATTGACATAATCATGTGGTTTTTGTTTTTGCTTCTGTTTATGTGGTGAATTACATTTATAGACTTGCGTATGTTGAACCAGCCTTGCATCTCTGGGAAGAATCCTACTTGATCATGATGGAGAAGTTTTTTAATGTGCTGTTGCAATCGGTTTGCCAGTATTTTATTGAAGATTTTTGCATCTATGTTCATCATGGATATTGGCCTGAAGTTTTCTATTTTTGGTATTCTCTACTGGGTTTTGGTATCAGGATGATGTTGGTCTCATAAAATGATTTGGGAAGGGTTCCCTCTTTTTGAATTATTTGGAATGGTTTCAGAAGAAATGGTCCCAGATCCTCTTTGTGTGTCTAGTAGAATTCGGCTGTGAACCCATCTGGACCTGGGCTTTTTTGTGTGGTAGGCCCTTAATTGCTGCCTCAACTTCAGACTTTGTTATTGGTCTATTCATAGTTTCGGCTTCCTCCTGGTTTAGGCTTGGGAGGACACAGGTGTCCAGGAATTTATCCATTTCTTCCTGGTTTACTAGTTTATGTGCATAGACTTGTTTGTAGTATTCTCTGATGATGGTTTGAATTTCTGTGGAATCTGTGGTGATTTCCCCTTTATTGTTTTTTATTGCATCTATTTGGTTGTTCTCTCTTTTCTTTTCTATCAGTCTGGCTAGTGGTCTGTCTATTTTGTTGATCTTTTCGAAAAAACAGCTCTTGGATTTATTGATTTTTTGAAGCGTTTTTCGTGTCTCTATCTCCTTCAGTTCTGCTTTAATCTTAGTTATTTCTTGTGTTTTGCTAGGTTTTGAGCTTTTTTGATCTTGTTCCTCTAGCTCTTTCAATTTTGACAATAGGGTGTCAATTTTGGATCTCTCCACTCTTGTCATGTGGGCACTTATTGCTATATATTTTCCTCTACAGACTGCTTTAAATGTGTCCCAGAGATTCTGGTATGTTTTGTCTTCATTCTCATTGGTTTTGAAGAATTTCTTTATATGTGCCTTCATTTCATTGTTTATCCAATCAACATTCAAGAGCCAGTTGTTCAGTTTCCATAAAGCTGTGTGAGTCTGAGTTAGTTTCTGAATTCTGAGTTCTAACTTGATTGCACTCTGGTCTGAGAGACTGTTTGTTATAATTTCAGTTGTTTTGCATTTGCTGAGGAGTGCTTTCCTTCAAATTATGTGGTCAATTTTGGAGTAGGTGTGATGTGGTGCTGAGAAGAATGTATATTCTGTGGATTTGGGGTGGAGAGTTCTGTAAATGTCTATCAGGTTTGCTTGTTCCAGGTCTGAGTTCAAGTCCTGGATATCTTTGTTAATTTTCTGTCTGGTTGATCTGTGTAATATTGACAGTGGAGTGTTAAAGTCTCCCACTGTTATTGTGTGGGAGTCTACGTCACTTTGTAAGTCATTAGAAACTTACCTTATATATCTGGGTGCTCCTGCATTGGGTCCATATATATTTAGAATCATTAGCTGTGCTTGTTGTATTGATGTTTTTACCATTATGTAATGACCTTCTTTGTTTCTTTTGATCTTTGTTGCTTTAAAGTCTATTTTATCAGAGATGAGAATTGCAACTCCTGCTTTTTTTTGCTCTCCATTTGCTTGGTAAATCTTCCTCCATCCCTTTATTTTGAGCCTTTGTGTATCCTTGCATATGAGATGCGTTTGCTGGATACAGCACACCGATGGGTTTTGGTTTTATATCCAATTTGCCAGTCTGTGTCTTTTGATTGGTGCATTTAGCTCATCACATTTAGGGTTAATATTGTTATGTGTGAATTTGATACTGCCATTTTGATTCTAGCTGGCTGTTTTGCCTGTTGGTTCTTGTAGATTCTTTATTTTGTTGATGTTCTTTAGCATTTGGTATGCTTTTAGGATTGCTGGTACTGGTTGTTTCTATGTGTAATGCCTTTTTCAGGAGCCCTTTTAATGCAGGCCTAGTGGTGACAAAATCTCTGAGTACTTGCTTGTTCATGAAGGATTTTATTTTTCCTTCACTTATGAACCTCAATTTGGCTGGATATGAAATTCTGGGTTGAATGTTCTTTTCTTTAAGGATGTTGAATATTGGCCCCCACTCTCTTCTGGCTTGTAGAGTCTCTGCTGAGAGATCTGCCATGAGTCTGATGGGCTTCCCTTTGTGGATGACCCGACCTTTCTCTCTGACTGCCCTTAGTATTTTCTCATTCATTTCAACCCTAGTGAATCTGACGATTATTTGCCTTGGGGTTGCTCCTCTTGCGGAGTATCTTTGTGGTGTTCTCTGTATTTCCTGGATTTGAGTATTGACCTGCCTTGCTAGGTTGGGGAAATTTTCCTGGATAATATCCTGAAGAGTGTTTTCCACCTTGAATTCATTCTCTTTATCACATTTTGGTACACCTTTCAAACGTAGGTTGGGTCTCTTCACATAGTCCCACATTTCTTGGAGATTTTGTTCATTCCTTTTTGCACTTTTTTCTCTAATCTTGGTTTCTCATTTTATTTCATTGAGTTGATCTTTGACTTCTGATATTCTTTCTTTTGCTTGGTCAATTCGGCTGTTGAAACTTGTGCATGCTTTGCTAAGTTCTCGTGTTGTGTTTCTTAGCTCCTTCAATTCATTCATATTCCTCTCTAAGTTGTCCGTTCTTGTTATCATTTCCTCGAATCTTTTTTCGAATCTTTTTTCAACCTTTTTAGTTTCTTTGCACTGATTTAGAACATGTTCTTTTAGCTTACAGAATTTTCTCATTATCCACTTTCTGAAGTCTGATTCCGTCATTTTGTCACACTCATTCTTCGTCCAGCATTGTTCCCTTGCTGGTGAGGAGTTTTGGTCTTTTGTAGAAGGTGAGGTGTTTTGGTTTTGGGTGTTTTTTTTTTTGCTCTGGTTTCTTCTGATCTTTGTGGATTTATCCACCTGTCGTCTTAGTAGCTGCTGATTTTTCAATTGGGTCTCTGTGTGGACGCCCAGATTGTTGATGATGAAGTATTTCTGTTACTTAGTTTTTCTTCTAATAGTCTAGCCTTTTTGCTGTACGACTGCTGAAGTCCACTCCAGGCCCTGCTTGTCTGGGGTACACCTGTAACAGCTGCAGAACAGTGAGGGATGCTACCAGTTTCTTCTTCTGCTATCTTTGTTTCAGAATGATGCCCACCAAATGTCAGTCTGATTAGTCCTTTTTGAGGTGACTCTTTGTATATACAGGGTCAGGGAGCTGCTTGAGGAGATGGTCTGTACTTTATAGGAGATCCAGTACTGAGCTGTGAGCTCTGTTGTTCATTCAGGGTTGTTGGGCACCTGTGTTTTGGTCTGCTGCAGCAGAACTTATAACACCCCCTTTTTTTCCCTTAGATGCTCTGTCTCAGGAAGTTGGGGCTTTCTTTATGAATATCTGTTGCACTGTCCTGCCCGGCTAGGAGGTAGTCTATTCACTATTTGCCTGCCAAGCTTCCACCCTGCTAGCACGGGTCCACCCTGCTCCTGCAGGGCTCCATTCTACTGTGGTGCACTCTGCTTTGCTGGCGGAGTCTCTCTGTTATGGCAGGTTTCCTCTGCAATGGGGGGCTGCGTCAGCACTGGGCGTGTACCTCAGTAGGGGCAGATTGCATCTGTAGTGGCTGACGCCCCTCCCCCACCAGGCTGCACCATCCTGGTTTCAGCTGAGTCTGCAGCAAAACTCTCAACCCCAAGCACCTCCAATCGCCACCCTGCTTGTCCCTGTAAGGGTGGGACCCGCCAAGCTCAATTACCTGGCTCCCTGCCTCAGAGTCCGTTCTCTCTCTCTCTCTTTTTCTCCCCAATTTGAATGGTTGACTCTCTCACTGGCGCCCCAGTAGCCTGCTGATAGGACACTGGGATTTGTGCAATCTCCTGTGCCACTGCCCACTGCACCGGCTCAAATCACACTTCCCAGGAATCTCCTTGTCTGGCTCACTGTCCATGTCCCATTTAATCAGATGGACATGTCAATCTGCCCTTCCAAATATCAGCTTGCCGGTTTAACAGGGCACCCAAACCAGTGAGTTTTGTGCCGGGTGCCACTGCACTGCGGCCCCGGCCGAACCAGCCGCGCAAGCCAAAACACCGGCTGCACTGGCGTTCCTTGTCTCTCCCACACCTGGGAATTTTCCCGTTCTGTGTGCAACAAAGGTCTGCCTGAGAATGCAGCTAGGACTCACCCTCTGCACCTTCACTGAGAGCTGCAATCCTGAGTGGTTTTTACCAATTTATTGATTTTTTAAGGCTTTCTGTGTCTCTCTTTCATTTCTGTTCTGATCTTAATTATTTCTTGTCTTCTGCTGGCTTTTGAGTTTTTTTTATTTTTGCTCCTCTAGCTTTTTCAACTTTGAGAATAGGGTGTCAATTTTAGATATTTCTTCACTTCTCATGTGGGCATTTACTGCTATAAATTTCCCTCTACACTGCTTTGAATGTGTCCCAGAGATTCTGGTACATTGTGTCCTCATTCTAATTGGTTTCAAAGAACATCTTTATTTATGTCTTTATTTCATTGTTTAACCAGTCCACATTCAGGGGCCAGTTGTTCAGTTTTCATGAAGTTGTGTGGTTTTGAGTTTTTTTCCTAATCCTGAGATCTCACTTGATTGCACTGCAGTCTGAGAGACTGTTGTTATGATCTCTGTTCTTTTGCAGTTGCTGAGGAGTGATTTACTCCCAATTATATGGTCAACTTTAGAGTAAGTGTGATGTGGTGCTGCAAAGAATGTATATTCTGTGGCTTTCAGGCAGAGAGTTCTGTAGATGTCTATTAGGTCCACATGTTCTTGCTCTGAGTTCAAGTCCTGAATATCCTTGTTAATTTTCTGTCTTGTTGATTTGTCTAATGCTTAAAGTGGAGTGTTGAAGTCTCCCACTATTATTATGTGGGAGTCTAAGCACCTTCGTAGGTCATTAAGAACTTGCTTTATGTATCGGAGTGCTCCTGTATTGGGTGCATATATATTTAGGATAATTAGCTCTTCTTGTTGTATTGATCCTTTCACCCCTATGTAATGCCCTTCTTTGTCTCTTTTGATGTTTGTTGGTTTGAACTCCATTTTGTCAGAGACTAGAATTGCAACACCTGCTTTTTTTGCTCTCCATTTGCTTGTTAGATCTCCTTCCATCCATCTATTTTTGAGTCTATGTGTTTCTTTACATGTGAGACGTGTCTCCTTAATACAGCACACTGGTGGGTGTTGACTTTTTACCCTGTTTGTCAGTCTGTGTCATTTTATTAGGGCATTTAGGTCATTTATATTTAATGTTAATATTGTTATTTGTGAATTTGATCCTGCCATTTTCTTACTGGTTGTTTGTTTTGCCCATTGGTCGACAGAGTTTCCTCATTGCATCATTGGTCTTTACCATTTGGTTCATTTTTGCAGTGGCTGCTACTTGATTTTTTTTCTGTGTTTAGTGCTTTTTTCAGGAGCTCTTGTAAGGCAGGTCTGGTGCCAATGAAATATCTCAGTAATTGCTTGTCTATAAAATATTTTATTGCTCCTTCACTTATGAAGCTTAGTTTGGCTGGATATGAGATTCTGGGTTGAAAGTTCTTTTTTAAGGATGTTGAATATTGGCCCTCGCTCTCTTCTGGCTTGTAGGGTTTCTGCCAAGAGATCTCCTGGGGTGGAGGGGGACAAAGATGGCTGAAAGGGAGCTTCTCCAGAGTGCAGCTCCCACCGAACGAGACAGAACCAGAGCAATATCCTCATCTCCGGGCAAGGTACTGGGTTCATTCCAAAGGGACTGGTTGAACACCAGTATTAATTCGAAGAAAGGCAGCAAAAGCAGCTCAAGGAGTGCAAGCCAAGGCAAGGCAGGGCACTGTCCCAACTGGGAACTGTATCTGGCATGGAGGATCAGGGGTTTTCAGCTCCTTTGTACTCTGAATCAGATACAGTGCTTCACTCCAAGACTTCGGCAGCACACAGCCAAGGGTAATTATGTCTGGCTGAGAACCACCCCGAGTTGCAGACCTGGGTGACAGCTCAGGCTGGCAATCCCAGACAGACCAGTGCCTTGTCAGTGTAGACCAGGATGGAGACTTGTACTAATACCAAGAGGCCATGCAAGAAGGAACTGCCCATCAAACAGAAGGGAGAGTTGAAAGAGGGGAGGGGGAGATAGCCAGACAGGTCCCACCTCTGCAAGATCCAGCACCTGCAATCCCTCTCCTGGGAGAGTTTTGCAGTTAACACATCAGACAGAACTCCATCTGGGAGCAGCAGCCTTGGCAGAGGGAAAGAAGCCCACCATGGGGAAGGTGGGGCTATCCCACCGGCATAAGTGGAAAACACGTGAAGAATAAACAGCAGCCTGGCTGAGAATGAGGCAGCCCAGCAGTGCTTTCACAGGCAGACAATGGATAGACTGTCTCAATTGGCACACTGACACCTGGATTTTTTTTAAAAAAAAAAAAGGAGAAATAATCCCAACTTTAACAGAAAGGATGTCCACTCAGAGATCCCACCTTAAATCACCAACTTCAAAGATCAAAGATAGATAAATCCGCTAAGATGGGGAAAACTCAGCACAAAAAGGAGAAAACATCAAAGTCCAAAATGTCTCTCCTCCCTGGAGAGATCACAATGACTCACCAGCAAGGCAACAAAACAGATCAGAGAATGATTTTGACAAGTTGACAGAAGCAGGCTTCAGAAGATGGGTAATAACAAACTTCTCTGAGCTAAAAGAACATTTTCTAACCCAATGCAAAGAAACTAAGAATGTTGAAAAAAGATTAGTTAAAATGCTAACTCGAACAGCCAGCCTAGAGAAGAACATAAACAACTTGATGGAGCTGAAAAACACAGCATGAGAACTTCATGAAGCATACACAAGTTTTAAGAGCTGAATCGATCAACAGAAGAAAGGATATCAGAGACTGAAGAACAACTCAAAGAAATAAAGACAGAAGGCAAGAAAAAAGTAAAAACAAGTGAACAAAGCCTCCAAGAAATATGGGATTGTGTAAAAATACCTAATCTATGCTTGATCGATGTACCTGAAGAGGATGGAGAAAATGAATCCAAGCTGGGAAACACTCTTCAGGATATTACCCAGGAGAACTTCCCCAACCTAGCAAAGCAGGCCAACGTTCAAATACAGGAAATACAAAGAACACCACAGAGATACTCTTCAGGAAGAGCAACTCCAAGGCACATAATCGTCAGATTCACCAGTTTGAAATGAAGGAAAAAATGCTAAGTGCAGCCAGAGAGAAAGGTCAGGTCATCCACAAAGGAAAGCCCATGTCTGAAATATTAATACTTTCCATTGACCCTACTGATAATCCTGTTACCCTGTATCTTTCCTTATTTATTCTTTTAAACTTTAGCTTTTGTGAGTGCATAGCTCTTGTTCTTGTTTATAACAAGGCTACATTCCTTGTTTCTATCTCAAAAAAAAAACGGAAATTTCTCACTAGCACTAAAACTCAACAATGATAATCTTGGTCAAATCGTGACATTTTGTGCCTTTGCAAAACAGAAAGGGGATTCCTTTATTAACAATACTCAGAAGGAACTGGGTCAAACAGGAAACTGAGTAAAACAACTGCTGTTCAGAATTCTGTAAACAGTCATCTTCCTTTATCTGGGCTAGAAATACCACTTCAAAGACCCCTGCATGAGTGAATGTGTGCAAATGAGTCACACGTCACTTCAGAATGACTTGGAATCCAGCAACTCCCAACCACACCAAATTAAAAACAAGTATCTTTAACTTTTATCGAAAAACAACCTTAATATGTTTATTGCCTTGCGTGTGGTAATGGTTTCATGGATGTATGCCTATGTTCAAACTCATCAAATTTTACACATTAAATACATCCAAAGTTTTGTGCAACAGTTACACCTCAATAAAGCTGTTAAAAAGAAAGATGCAAATAATTTTAAAAAACTAACTGAAATGTGATCAGCTGAATTAAAGATTGTGCATTTATGCTTTTTACAGTCATTAAGCTGAATTTTGTGCATCCTTACACATACAAAAGAAATGTTTATTTACTGTTTAATATGAAGATCAAGTTAATAAGTTAGACTATTCAAATTGAAAATGGAAACTGTAATACCAGAGATGGTAGGATTGGTTATACAATTTAGTTTCCAAATAGGAAAATACACCCTCCAGCAAACATTAATTACAGCACAAAAAAACATAAATATAAAGATATGGAATCCTGCCTGCAATCAGTTTGGGATCCACTCAGAAAGAATACAAACAAACACACACATCTGAACACACACAAATCTGCCAAGAAGCAATAAACAAGAATGAAGTGTTCAATTAGTACATTAGGGTGCAACAATTTAAGGTTAAAAAAAAAACTATGTTTCCATCTGTTGGAAATTGTATTACATTTTTTTTTCTGTCTAGTCCTGTAAGCAAGGTTATAGGGATTAGTTATGACAGTACTCAATGATTCTAATTAGAATTTTTCAAAAAATAGATGTTATACTTACTAAAGTATACCAACTAATTTCTTGCCTTGCGTAAACCATTACCACACGCAAGGCTATGTTATACCAACTAAAGACTCTCCCCCAATGGTGTGTGTAACTGAATGGTCTACAGGTGAATGGCACCAGGGCAAAATTCTGTTTATATCTTTTCTTCTTCATGAAACTTTTAGCTAGTAAACCATGGATAAGACGTACAATTTACATAGGTCTATAATGAATTTGTTCAAAGCAGATTTCACAGGAAATATCTGAATTACCACGTTTAATAACTTTTTGTGTAATCTCAAAAAGATAACATTTGTATTTTGCTGCATAACTCAGCCACTTCTTGTTTCCCTTTGAAGATTTGAGGCAAGCAGTCTTCATCGGTTAGAACACCATCTAAAGTTTTGAACAAGTTAAAGCTTGAATGTCTCAAATTCTTTGTAAAAGAAGACAATAAAAGTAAATAATTGTATATAGACAATTAAAATCAATTAAGTTAAACTTGAAGGTAGAGTAAGAGTATAAGGCCATTACATCATAAAATTTGAAAGTTCTATGTGTTTCTACAAGAGTCTGTGCCAAAAGTCATTCCTTTTTTATTGTCCTTTCTTTTTACTGGTGTGGGTGTGCACATGTGCTTGTGTGCATATACATGCATTCACGCCTGTGTGTATGGCGTATGAGAGAGATAGAAGTGGACAGGATGGGAGGGAAAGAGAGAAGGAAGAAAAGGGAGACAGAAAGGGAGAAGGAGAGGAACTAGGACAGGGAGAGAACACACAAAAACAGATAGACTCTAAACTAGAGTAGGAATTTCCCTGAGGCTGAGGACTTTTAATCTGAAGGCAAACATTATTCAGACTGAATATTCAAGTAAAGGCAATTTTCAAATGTTTCTAGCTTCCATAATGGACTTTAAGTAATAATATATCTACCTGGTATCTGTGGAGCCCATTAACCTTCACATACAGTTTTCACAAAAAAAAATACAACATCCACAACAACTGTACAGTATGAGCAAGGCATTCATTTTTCAGATGAGAAAACTGACAACCAGTGATAAAGCCAGAACTAGCACTCACATTTATGAGCTCCTGGTTAAAATCCATTTTCACTAGGGAAGAAGAGAAGGTTAAGTATGAGTTTGCAAGGAGTTTAGGAAAGGGGCTAGGCCTGAGGCAACAAGCAGGGGAGAGCCCTAAAATTTGAAGTTTAACCATTATCCTTCCAGAAATGCTTCTTTGTTTAGAATATATTTAGTAGTTCATTTCTTAAAAGGCACTAACTATGTACAACTTCTTTTATAACTCATCAGCATTTTCAGATCTAATTTTTGCTGAGTTTAAATGTTTGGCAGACAATGGGGAATTTCTCTGACAGTATATTACTAGGGTACAGCAACTTATACTTACCCAAACTACTTACTATCTTCAAACAACTAGGAAAAAGACTGTTGACAGATTCTAACTCACAGTGGCCTTGTTTGTTCTTGAGGATTTTTCACTGGACAATGATTGAGGGATGAACAGACCCTTGATCTATTTCAATACATGAGCTCTGGCTCCTGTTCTTTTCTCCCTCACCCAGAGCCAAGGGGAATCCTCATCTTCATCCCCTGATTAGCAGAAGAGAGCAGCTGGTGGCAGAAAACAGCAGGGGCTCTTATTTCTATGGAAAGATAACAAACTGAAAAAAAAATAAATAAATGCTCTAGAATTAACCCTTGCATTAGGCCTCGTAGACAGGACTGCAAAATATTTCCAGATGGTGACTTTTTCTTTCTCAGTTTCCTTGTTTATCTTGTGTAGGAACTACAAGGTTCCATGATTACAAGGTTCCACAAAGCCCTAAATTTCCAAAAAAAGAAAGCATATAGCAGAAGTCCTCAGCAGTTTAACTGGAATTAAGATCAAGTTCTCGCCTCCTTCAAAAGGCCTTCCCAGATCACATATCATCACTCCTTAATTCCCATCCCAGGGTTCTTGTTATATTTTCAGTGCTTCTCATTTGGCCCTTTTCACAGATCACCATGTTGCATGGAAGTAATTTGTGTAAATGCTTGAAGGTCCTATAGAGGAGAATTTTTCTTTTTCAGAGCTCTCAGCACAGTGTCTTAGACATGAGCTGAGCTGTCACCTAAGCTGTCACCTTGAGGAATTAAAGAAACAGAAACACTGATGACAAGGATTTTGCCATTATTAAAGAGAAAATGCCATTATCAGGCACTGCAAATGTTTCCCCCCAATTATTAAGCTGTGAGTAATTCCCTGCCAGAAATCCAAAGGAAAAGTCTAATGCCTATGTTAACTCTAACTATACAACTCTAATTAAGGTGATTCATTCCCATTTGGTGAAATAACACATGGCTAAATGAGCTTTCTCTCCACACACACACACACAAACACAGAAAGACACACAGACACAAGCACACATACAACACTTTGTTACCAAGAAAGCATCTGACATAGCTATCCTGAAAGTAAAATACTAATGAACAATAATAACGAATAAAGAACCTCTGTCTCCTCCACTCAGTTGCCTCCTCCTCCTACCATGAATGTTATTTAAGCACAGTAAAAGTTCATATCAAACACAAGATGACTTTTTGAATCTGCTTCTGTCAGTAAATATACTAACTCTCTCTCCCAGATTTGCACCATCTGTGTGTTTGACCATCATATTATCTATGTGCTTATTTAAGTCAATAATGAAAATGTTGAATTAAGGACAGAGACTAGGACAGATCTCTCTGAAATGCCATATTAGAGGCCTGTCTCAGTGGACATACATCCATCACATCCATGAAAATCAACTCTTTGAATCCAACTATTTAATTAGTCATGAGTCCCTGCCCCTATCTGCACTTTTTTGCAGTCCAAATTTCACCAGTTCATTCCACAAAACTAATACGTAACAGTTTATCAGATATTCCTCCAAACACTATATACAATCTGGCCTATTTTTCTACTCTTACTATATACAAAGCCCCTTTAAAAAAAAAAAAGTCCGATTAAAAAATTTCTGATGGATTAAAGACTTAAACGTAAGACCTGACACCATAAAAACCCTAGAAGAAAATCTAGGCAAAACCATTCAGGACATAGGAGTAGGCAAGGACTTCATGAACAAAACACCAAAAGCATTGGCAACAAAAGCCAAAATAGACAAATGGGACCTAATCAAACTCCACAGCTTCTGCACGGCAAAACAAACAGTCATTAGAGTGAATCGGCAACCATCAGAATGGGAAAAAATCTTTGCAGTTTACGCATCTGACAAAGGGCTGATATCCAGAATTTACAAAGAACTCAAACAGATTTACAGGAAAAAAACAAACAAGCCCATTCAAAAATGGGCAAAGGATATGAACAGAAACTTTACGAAAGCAGACATACATGAGGCCAGCAAACATATGAAAAAGTGCTCATCGTCATTGGTCATTAGAGAGATGCAAATCAAAACCACATTGAGATACCATCTCACACCAGTTAGAATGGCGATCATTAAAAAATCTGGAGACAGCAGATGCTGGAGAGGATGTGGAGAAATAGGAACACTCTTACACTGTTGATGGGAGTGTAAATTAGTTCAACCATTGTGGAAGACAGTGTGGCGATTCCTCAGGGACCTAGAAATAGAAATTCCATTTGACCCAGCAATCCCATTACTGGGTATCTATTCAAAGGACTATAAATCGTTCTACTATAAGGACACATGCACACGAATGTTCATTGCAGCACTGTTTACAATAGCAAAGACCTGGAACCAACCCAAATGCCCAACGATGATAGACTGGACTGGGAAAATGTGGCACATATACACCATGGAATAATATGCAGCAATCAAAAATGATGAGTTTGTGTCCTTTGTAGGGACATGGATGAATCTGGAGAACATCATTCTCAGCAAACTGACACAAGAACAGAAAAAGAAATACCGCATATTCTCACTCATATGTGGGTGAGAAAAATGAGAACACATGGACACAGGGAGGGGGTCTACTACACACTGGGGTCTATTGGGGGGAATGGGAGAGGGACAGTGGGGGGGCTGGGGAGGGATAGCCTGGGGGTGAATGCCAAGTGTGGGTGAAAGGGAGGAAGGCAGCAAAACACACTGCCATGTGTGTACCTATGCAACTATCTTGCACGTTCTGCACATGTACCCCAAAACCTATAATGCAATAAAAATTTAAAAAATAGAAAATAAAAATAAATAAAAACCAAAAAAACAAAAGCGGCTATTCAAATAACATTAAAAAAATTTCTATTGTTTCTATTTATATTTTATTCTACTGACTGTGTCTTCAAATGCTGTTGTAACTATTTATTTATATTTGTTTAGTATCTAGTTTTCTACTTAGTATAAGAATATTTGTACATCAGAGGATTTCCAAAATGGCACGGGAGGAACAACTCAGGATTGCAGTTCTCAGTGAAGGCACAGAGGATGAGTCCTAGCCACATTTTCAGATGGACTTTTATTGCCCACAGAATGGAGAAATTCCAGGGTGTAGGAGAGACACAGGACACCAGCGAGCCCTTTTGATTTACGCGGCCGTTTCGGCCAGCGCCACAGCACAGTGGCACCTAGCACAAAAATCACTGGTCTGGGTGCCCTGTTAAACTGGCAATCTGAGATTTTGGAGGGCAGATTAACATATCCATCTGATTAAACTGGACTTGGAAAGTGAGCCAGACCAGGAGATTCCTGGGAAGGGTGATTTGAGCCGGTGCAGTGGGCCATGGCATGGGAAATCACACAGATCCTGATGCCCCATCAGCAGGCGACTGAAACACCTGTGAGAGAGTCAACCATTCAACTTAAAAAGAGAGAGAGAGAAAGGACTCTGAGGCAGGGAGACAGGTGATCAGGCTCAGAGGGTCCCACCCCCAAAGGAACAAACAAAACAGCAATTCAAAATGCTCAGGGTTAAGAGTTTAACTGCGAGCTCAGCTGAATCCAGGATGGTGCAGCTCGGTGGGAGAAAGGCGTCCACCACTATGAACACCTACCGACCCTACTGAGGTACACGCCCATTGCTGAAGCAGCCTGCCATTGCAGAGGCAACCCGCCATAACAAAAAGACTCCGCCAACAGAACGGAGTCGACCACAGTAGGGCAGAGCCCTGCAGCAGCAGAGTGGAGCCCCACAGCAGCAGTGCAGACCCCGTGGTAGCAGGGCAGAGCCTCGGCAGGAAAATAGGGACTAGACTGCCTCCTAGCTTGGCAGGACAGTGCAACAAATACTCATAAAGCCCCAACTCCCTGAGACAGAGCATCTGAGGGAAAAAAAAGGGGGATTTATAACTTCTGCAGCAGCAGACCTAAACACACCTGCCCAACAACGCTGAATGAACAACGGAGCTCACAGCTCAGCACTGGAGCTCCTCTAAAGTACAAACCGTCTCCTCAAGCAGCTCCCTGACCCCGGTATACACAGAGTCACCTCCACTATCTTGCACGTTCTGCACATGTACCCCAAAACCTATAATGCAATAAAAATTTTAAAAAAAAAAGAAATAATCAGACTGACATTTGGCGGGCATCATTCTGGGACAAAGATAGCAAAAGAAAACACTAGTAGAATCCCTCACTGTTCCGCAGATGCTACATGTGTAGCCCAGGCAAGCAGGGTCTGGAGTGGAACTCAGCAGTCATACAGGAGAGGGGCTAGACTGTTAGAAGAAAAAATAACGAACAGAAATACTTCATCATAAACAATCTGGGCCTCCACCCAGAGACACAATCAAAAAGTCAGCAACTACTAAGATGACAGGTAGATAAATCCAGAAAGATGGAAAGAAACCAGCACAAAAAGGAGGAAAACACCCGAACCCAAAACAACTCACCTCCTACAAAGGAACAAAACTCCTCACCAGCAAGGGAACAAAGCTGGATGGAGAACGAGTGTGATGAAAGATGGAATCAGACTTCAGAAGCTGGGTAATGAGAAACTTCAGTGACCTAAAAGAACATCTTCTAAATCAATGCAAAGAAACTAAGAACCATGAAAAAGGATTCAAGGAAATGATAACAAGAATGGACAACTGAGAGAGAAACATGAACGAATTGAAGGAGCTGAAAAAAACAACACGAGAACTTAGCAAAGCATGCACAAGTTTCAACAGCTGAATTGACCAAGCAGAAGAAAGAATATCAGAAGTTGAAGATCAACTCAATGAAATGAAATGAAATGAGAAACCAAGATTAGAGAAAAAAGTACAAAAAGGAATGACCAAAATCTCAAAAAAATGTGGGACTATGTGAAGAGACCTAACCTGCGTTTGAAAGATGTACCAGAATGTGACAAAGAGGATGAACCCAAGATGGAAAATACTCTTCAGGATATTATCCAGGAAAATTTCCCCAACCTAGCAAGGCAGGCCAAAACTCAACTACAGTAAATACAGAGAACATCACAAAGATATTCCACAAGAGCAACACAAAGGCACATAATCGTCAGATTCGCCAGGGTTGAAATGAAGGAGAAAATACTAAGGGCAGCCAGAGAGAAGGGTGAGGTCACCAACAAAGGGAAGCCCATCAGACTCATAGCAGATTTCTTGGCAGAAACTCTACAAGCCAGAAGAGAGTGGGGGCCAGTATTCAACATCCTTAAAGGAAAGAACGTTCAACCCAGAATTTCATATCCAGCCAAACTGAGCTTCATAAGTGAAGGAAAAATAATACCTTTTGCCAACAAGAAAGTACTCAGAGATTTTGTCACCACCTGGCCTTCATTACAAGAGCGCCTGAAACAGGCACTACACATAGAAAGAAACAACAACTACCAGAAATTCTAAAAACATACCAAATGCTAAAGAGCATCAGCAAAACAAAGAATCTACCTCAACCAATGGGCAAAACAGCCAGCTAGCATCAAAATGGCAGTATCCAATTCACACATAACAATATTAATCCTAAATGGAAATAAGCTAAATGCACCAATCAAAACACAGACTGGAAAATTGGATAAAAAACCAAAACCCATCGGTGTGCTGTATCCAGGAAACCAACCTCGCATGCAAGGATACACAAAGGCTCAAAATAAAGAAATAGAGGAAGATTAACCAAGCAAATGAAGAGCAAAAAAAAGCAGGAGTTACAATTCTCGTCTCTGATAAAATAGAATTTAAAGCAACAAAGATCAAAAGGGACAAAGAAGGACCTTACATAACGGTAAAAGGATTGATACAACAAGAAGAGCTAACGATTCTAAATATATATGGACCCAATGCAGGAGCACCCACATATATAAGGCAAGTTCTTAACGACTTACAAAGAGACTTAGACTCCCACACAATAATAGTGGGAGATTATACCATGCCACTGTCAATATCAGACAGATCAACCAGACAGAAAATTAACAAGAATATCCAGAACTTGAACTCAGACCTGGAACAAGCAAACCTGATAGACATTTACAGAACTCTCCACCCCAAATCCACAGAATATACATTCTTCTCAGCACCACAGCACACCTACTCCAAAATTGACCACATAATTGGAAGGAAAGCACTCCTCAGTAAATGCAAAACAACTGAAATCATAAGAAACAGTCTCTCAGACCATAGTACAATCAAGTTGGAACTCAGAATTCAGAAAATAACTCAGAACCGCACAGCTTCATGGAAACTGAACAACTGGCTCTTGAATGTTGATTGGATAAACAATGAAATGAAGGCAGAAATAAAGAAGTTCTTTGAAACCAACGAGAATGAAGACACAACGTACCAGAATCTCTGGGACACATTTAAAGCAGTCTGTAGAAGAAAATATATAGCAATAAGTGCCCACATGAGAAGAGTGGAGAGATCCAAAATTGACACCCTATAATCAAAACGGAAAGAGCTAGAGAACGAAGATCAAAAGAGCTCAAAACCTAGCCGAAGGCAAAAAAAAAAACTAAGTTCAGAGCAGAACTGAAGGAGATAGAGACATGAAAACCCTTCAAAAAATTA
Organism: Saguinus oedipus; assembly: GCA_031835075.1. Lineage (NCBI taxonomy): Eukaryota > Metazoa > Chordata > Mammalia > Primates > Cebidae > Saguinus > Saguinus oedipus. The sequence goes on along the minus strand of CM063191.1, from coordinate 75,111,221 downwards.
ATAAAACCAACAGCTGGTGTTTCGAAAAGATCAACAAAATAGACCACTAGCCAGACTGATAAAAAAGAAAAGAGAGAACAACGAAATAGATGCAATAAAAAACAATAAAGGGGAAATCACCACAGATTAAACAGAAATTCAAACCATCATCAGAGAACTCTACAAACAACTTTATGCACATAAACTAGTAAACCAGGAAGAAATGAACACATTCCTGGATGCCTGTGTCCTCCCAAGCCTAAACCACAAGGAAGCAGAATATATGAATAGACCAATAACAATGTCTGAAGTTGAGGCAGCAATTAAGAGCCTACCACAAAAAAGAAGCCCAAGTCCAGATGGGTTCACAGCCAAATTCTACCAGACACACAAAGAGGATCTGGTACCTTTCCTCCTGAAACTATTCCAAATAATTCAAAAAGAGGGAACCCTTCCCAAATCATATCATGAGACCAAAATCATCCTGATACCAAAACCCAGCAGAGACGCAACAAGAAAAGAAAACTTTAGGCCCATATCCATGATGAACATACATGCAAAAATCTTCAATGAAATACTGGCAAACCGATTGCAACAGCACATTTAAAAACTTATCAATCATGATCAAGTAGGATTTATCCCACGGATGCAAGGCTGGTTCAACATACGCAAGGCTATAAATGTAATTCACAACATAAACAGAAGCAAAACAAAAACCACATGATTATCTCAATTGATGCAGAGAAGGCATTTGACAAACTTCAACAGCCCTTTATGCTAAAAACCTCAATAAACGTGGTATTGATGGAATATATCTCAAAGTAATAAAAGCTATTTACGACAAACCAACAGCCAATATCATACTTAATGGGCAAAAACTGGAAGCATTCCCTTTGAAATCTGGCACTAGACAAGGATGCCCTCTTGCACCACTCCTACTCAACATAGTACCGGAAGTTCTAGCCAGAGCAATCAGGCAAAAGAAATAAAGGGTATTCAAATAGGAAAGGTGGATGCCAAATTGTCTTTATTTGCAGATGACATGATAGTATATCTAGAAGACCCAATCACCTCAGCCCAAAAGCTCCTGAAACTGATAAGAAACTTCAGCAAAGTCTCAGCATATAAAATCAATGTGCAAAAATCACAAGCATTCCTATACACCAATAACAGACTTAAAGAGAACCAAATCAGAAACGAACTACCATTCACAATTGCTACAAAGAAAATAAAATACCTAGGAATACAACTCACAAGGAACGTAAGGGACCTCTTCAAGTAAAACCACAAACCACTGCTCAACGAAATAAGAGAGGACACAAACAGATGGAGAAACATTCCATGTTCGTAGTTAGGAAGAAACAATATTGTGAAAATGGCTATACTGCCTAAAGTAATTTACACAATCAATGCTATCCCCATCAAACTACCATTGAATTTCTTCACAGAACTGGAAAAAACCACCATGAACTTCATATGGAACCAAAAGTGAGCCCAGATAGCCAAGTCAATTCTAAGCAAAAAGGACACAGCGCGAGGCATCACACTACCAGACTTCAAACTATACTACAAGGCTACAGTAATCAAAACAGCATGGTACTGGTACCAAAACAGAGATATAGACCAATGGAACAGAACAGAGGCATCGGAGGCAACACAACATAACTACAACCATATAATCTTTGATAAACCAGACAAAAACAAGCAATGGGGAAAGGATTCCCTATTTAATAAACGGTGTTGGGAAAACTGGCTAGCCATGTGGAGAAAGCAGAAACTGGACCCCTTCCTGACACCTTACACTAAAATTAACTCCAGATGGATTAAAGACTTAAACATAAGACCTGGCACCATAAAAACCCTAGAAGAAAATCTAGGCAAAACCATTCAGGACATAGGAGTAGGCAAGGACTTCATGAACAAAACACCAAAAGCATTGGCAACAAAAGCCAAAATAGACAAATGGGACCTAATCAAACTCCACAGCTTCTGCACGGAAAAAGAAACAGTCACTAGAGTGAATTGGCAACCATCAGAATGGGAAAAAATCTTTGCAGTTTACGCATCTGACAAAGGGCTGATATCCAGAATTTACAAAGAACTCAAACAGATTTACAGGAAAGAATCAAACAAGCCCATTCAAAAATGGGCAAAGGATACGAACAGACACTTTACAAAGGAAGACACACATGAGGCCAACAAACACATGAAAAACTGCTCATCATCACTGGTCATTAGAGAGATGCAAATGAAAACCACATTGAGATACCATCTCACGCCAGTTAGAATGGCGATCATTAAAAAATCTGGAGACAGGAGATGCTGGAGAGGATGTGGAGAAATAGGAACACTCTTACACTGTTGGTGGGAGTGTAAATTAGTTCAACCATTGTGGAAGACAGTGTGGCGATTCCTCAAGGACCTGGAAATAGAAATCCCATTTGATCCAGCCATCCCATTACTGGGTATATATCCAAAGAACTATAAATCGTTCTACTATAAGGACACATGCACACGAATGTTCATTGCAGCACTGTTTACAATAGCAAAGACCTGGAACCAACTCAAATGCCCAACGGTTATAGGCTGGATGGGGAAAATGTGGCACATATACACCATGGAATATTATGCAGCAATCAAAAACGATGAGTTTGTGTTATTTGTAAGGACATGGATGAATCTGGAGAACATCATTCTCAGCAAACTGACACAAAAACAGAAAAAGAAATACCACATATACTCATTCATAGGCGGGTGAAAAAAAATGAGAACACATGGACACAGGGAGGGGTCTACTACACACTGGGGTCTATTGGGTGGAATGGGGAGGGACAGCAGGGGGGGCCCAGGAGGGATAGCCTGGGGATGAATGCCAAGTGTGGGTGAAGGGGAGGAAGGCAGCAAAACACACTGCCATGTGTGTACCTTTGCAACTATCTTGCAGGTTCTGCACATGAACCCCAAAACCTATAATGCAATAAAAATTATTTAAAAAAACAGACAAAGAAGGTCATTACATAATGGTAAGAAACTCGATGCAACAAGAAAAGCTAACAATACTAAATATATGTGAACCCAATGCAGGAGCACACAGATATATAAGGCAAGTTCTTAATGACTTACAAAGAGACTTAGACTCCCACACAATAATAGTGGGAGACTTTAACACTCCACTGTCAATAGCAGACAGATCAACCAGACAGAAAATTAACAAGGATATCCAGGGCTTGAACTCAGACCTGGAACAAGGAAACCTGATAGACATTTACAGAACTCTCCACCCCAAATCCACAGAATATACATTCTTCTCAGCAACACATCACACCTACTCCAAAATTGACCACATAATTGAAAGGAAAGCACTCCTCGGCAAATGCAAAACAACTGAAATCATAAGAAACAGTCTCTCAGACCATAGTGCAATCAAGTTAGAACTCAGAATGCAGAAACTAACTTAGAACTGCAGAGCTTCATGGAAACTGAACAACTGGCTCTTGAATGTTGATTGGATAAACAATGAAATGAAGGCAGAAATAAAGAAGTTCTTCGAAACCAATGAGAATGGAGAAACAACACACCAGAATCTCTGGGACACATTTAAAGCAGTCTGCAGAGGAAAATATATAGCAATAAGTGCCCACATGAGAAGAGTGGAGAGATCCAAAATTGACACCCTATCGTCAAAATTGAAAGAGCTAGAGAAGCAAGATCAAAATAACTCATAACCTAGCAGAAGACAAGAAATAACTAAGATCAGAGCAGAACTGAAGGAGATAGAGACACCAAAATCCCTTCAAAAAATCAATAAATCCAAGAGCTGGTTTTTTGAAAAGACTCACAAAATAGACAGACCACTGGCCACACTGATAAAAAAAGAAAAGAGAGAACAACGAAATAGATGCAATAAAAAACGATAAAGGGGAAATCACCACAGATTCCACAGAAATTCAAACCATCATCAGAGAATATTACAAACAACTCTATGCACATAAACTGGTAAACCAGGAAAAAATGGATAAATTCCTGGACACCTGTGTCCTCCCAAGCCTAAACCACTAGGAAGCTGAAACTATGAATAGACCAATAACAAGGTCTGAAGTTGAGGCAGCAATTAAGAGCCTACCACAAAAAAAAAAAGCGCAGGTCCAGATGAGTTCACAGCCGAATTCTACCAGACACACAAAGAGGATCTGGTACCATTCCTTCTGCAGCTATTCCAAATAATTCAAAAAGAGGGAACCCATCCCAAATCATGTTATGAGACCAACATCATCCTGATACCAAAACCCGGCAGAGACTCAACAAGAAAATAAAACTTCAGGCCAATATCCATGATGAACATAGATGCAAAAATCTTCAATATAATACTGGCAACCTGATTACAACACCGCATTAAAAAACTTATCCATCATGATCAAGGTGGGATTCATCCCAGGGATGCAAGGCTGGTTCAACATACACAAGTCTATAAATGTAAATCATCACATAAACAGAAACAAAAACAAAAACCACATGATTATCTCAATTGATGCAGAGAAGGCCTTTGAAAACATTCAAGAGCCCTTTATGCTAAAAACCCTCAAGAAACTCGGTATTGATGGAACATATCTCAAAGTAATAAAAGCTATTTATGGCAAACCAACAGCCAATATCATACTGAATGGGCAAAAACTGGAAGCATTCCCTTTGAAATCCAGCACGAGACAAGGATGCCCTCTCTCACCACTCCTATTCAACATAGTACTGGAAGTTCTAGCCAGAGCAATCAGGCAAGAAAAGAAAATAAAGGGTATTCGAATAGGAAAGGAGAAAGCCAAATTGTCTCTATTTGCAGACGACATAATAGTATACCTAGAAGACCCTATCACCTCAGCCCAACAGCTCCTGAAACTGGTAAACAACTTCAGCAAATTTTCAGGATATAAAATCAATGTGCAAAAATCACAAGCATTCCTATACACCAATAACAGACTTAAAGAGAACCAAATCAAGAATGAACTGCCATTCACAGTTGGTACAAAGGGAATAAAATACCTGGGAATACAACTTACAAGGAACGTAAGGGACCTCTTCAAGGAAAACTACAAACCACTGCTCAACGAAATAAGAGAGGACACAAACAGATGGAGAAACATTCCATGTTCATGGTTAGGAAGAATCAATATCATGAAAATGGCTATACTGCCCAAAGTAATTTACAGAATCAACACTATTCTCATAAAGCTACCATTGAATTCCCTCACAGAACTGGAAGAAAACACCACGAACTTCATATGGAACCAAAAGAGAGCCCGCATAGCCAAGTCAATTCTAAGCAAAAAGAACACAGCGGGAGGCATCACACTAGCAGACGTCAAACTATACTACAAGGCTACAGTAACCAAAACAGCATGGTACTGGTACCAAAACAGAGATACAGACCAATGGAACAGAACAGAGGCATCGGAGGCAACACAATGTATCTACAATGATATAATCTTTGATAAACCAGATGAAAACAAGCAATGGAGAAAGGATTCCCTATTTAATAAATGGTGTTGGGAAAACTGGCTAGCCATGTGCAGAAAGCAGAAACTGGACCCCTTCCTGACACCTTACACTAAAATTAACTCCAGATGGATTAAAGACTTAAACATAAGACCTGGCACCATAAAAACCCTAGAAGAAAATCTAGGCAAAACCATTCAGGACATAGGAGTAGGCAAGGACTTCATGACCAAAACACCAAAACATTGGCAACAAAAGCCAAAATAGAAAAATGGGACCTAATCAAACTCCACAGCTTCTGTATGGCAAAAGAAACAGTCACTAGAGTGAATCAGCAACCAACAGATTGGGAAAAAATATCTTTGCACTTTACCCAACTGAGAAAGGGCTTATATCCAGAATTTACAAAGAACTCAAACAGATTTACAGGAGAAAAACAAACAAGCCCATTCAAAAATGGGCAAAGGACATGAACAGACACTTTACAAAAGAAGACCCACATGAGTCCAACAAACATGGAAAAAATGCTCATCATCACTGGTCATTAGAGAGATGCAAATCAAAACCACATTGAGATACCATCTCACGCCAGTTAGAATGGCAATCATTAAAAACTCTGAAGACAACAGATGCTGGAGGGGATGTGGAGAAATAGGAACACTCTTACATTGTTGGTGGGAGTGTAAATTAGTTCAACCATTGTGGAAGACAGTGTGGCGATTCCTCAAGGACCTAGAAATAGAAACTCCATTTGACCCAGCAATCCCATTACTGGGTATATATCCAAAGGAATATAAATTATTCTACTATAAGGACACATGCACACGAATGTTCACTGCAGCACTGTTTACAATAGCAAAGACCTGGAACCAACCCAAATGCCCATCAATGATAGTCTGGCCTGGGAAAATGTGGCACATATACACCATGGAATATTATGCAGCAGTCAAAAATGATGAGTTTATGTCCTTTGTAAGGACATCGATGAATCTGGAGAACATCATTCTCAGCAAACTGACACAAGAACAGAATAGTAAATACCGCATATTCTCTCTCATAGGCAGGTGAGAAAAATGAGAACACATGGACACAGGGAGGGGGGTACTACACACTGTGGTCTATTGGGGGAATAGGTGAGGGACAGCGGGGGGGAGCTGTTTAGGGATAGCCTGGGGATAAATGCCAAATGTGGGCTAAGGGGAGGAAGGCAGCAAAACACACTGCCATGTGTGTACCTATGCAACTATCTTTCATGTTCAGCACATGTACCCCAAAACCTAAAATGCCATAAAAATTAAAAAAAAAAGAAAAGAAAAATGCTCATCATCACTGGTCATTAGAGAGATGCAAATCAAAACCACATTGAGCTACCATCTCACTCCAGTTACAATGGTGATCATTAAAAAATCTGGAGACAACAGATGCTGGAGAGGATGTGGACAAATAGGAAAACTCTCACACTGTTGGTGGGAGCGTAAATTAGTTCAACCATTGTGGAAGACAGTGTGGCGATTCCTCAGGGACCTAGAAATAGAAATTCCATTTGACCCAGCAATTCCATTACTGCGTATATATCCAAAGGAATATAAATAGTTCTACTATAAGGACACATGCACACGAATGTTCATTGCAGCACTGTTTACAATAGCAAAGACCTGGAACCAACCCAAATGCCCATCGATGATAGACTGGACTGGGAAAATGTGGCACATATACACCACGGAATATTATGCAGCAATCAAAAACGATGAGTTTTCGTCCTTTGTAAGAGCATGCAGGAATCTGGAGAACATCATTCTCAGCAATCTGATGCAAGAACAGAAAATGAAATACCACATATTCTCACTCATAGGCGGGTGAGAAAAATGAGAACACATGGACGCAGGGAAGGGGTACTACACACTGGGGTCTATTGGGGAGAATAGGGAGGGACAGCAGGAGGAGAGCTGGGGAGGGATAGCCTGGGGAGAAATGCCAAATGTGGGCAAAGGGGAGGAAGGCAGCAAAACACACTGCCATGTGTGTACCTATGCAACTATATTGCACGTTCTGCACATGTACCCCAGAACCTAAAATGCAATAAAAATTTAAAAAATAATAAAATAAAAATTAAAAAATATATTTGCACATCAGAGTTACAGCATTCTAATATTTTGTTTTACTGTCTACTGTACCTTCAGGTGATAATTTATTGCTCATCAAAGTCCTTTTCTTTCTGATTAAATTACTCACTTAACATTTATTGTAGGACAGTTCTTATATTGGTGAAATCCCTCAGCTTTTGTTTTCCCAGGATAGTGTTTCTTTTTTCTTTTTCATGTTTAAAAGTTATTTTCTTTGGATATACTAATGAAAGTAAAAGATTTTTTTCCTTCGGTACTTTAAATATATCATGCCACTCCCTCCTGGCCTGTAAAGTTTCCACTGAAAAGTCTGCTCCCAGATATATTCAAGCTCCATTGTCTGTTATTTCTTTCTTTTCACCTGCTGTTTCTTAGATCCTTTCTTTCTTCTTGATTTTTAGGAGTTTCATTATTAAATACCTTGAAGTAGTCTTCTTTGGGTTAAAACTGCTTGGTGTTCTATAACCTTGTACTTAGATGGTAATATCTTTCTCTATGTTTGGGAAGTTCTGTTATTGTTCTTTTGGATAAACTTTCTACCCCTATCTTTTTCTCTACCTTCTCTTTAAGGCCAATAAATCTTAGATCTGCCCTTTGGAATCGGTTTTCTATATCCTGAAAACATGCTTAATTTTTTTTTCTATTTTCTCCTCTATGTATGTTTAAACAGCTGGCCTTCAAGTTCAGAAATTCTTTCTTCTGCTTGATCAATTCTGCTATTAAATGATACTGTTGCATTCTTTAATAGGCCAATTTTATTTTTCAGCTCCATAATTTCTGCTTCATTCCTTTTCATTATTTCAATCTCTCTGTTAAGTTTATCTGACAGAATTCTAAATTCCTTCTCCGTGTTTTCTTGAATGACTTTGAGTTTCCTCAACACAGCCATTTTGAATGCTCTGTCTCAAAGGTCACATATCTTTGTTTCTCCAGGATTGGTTCCTGGTGATTTATTTAGCTTAATTGGTAACATCATGTTTTTCTGAATGGTGTTGATGCTAGATTTTCTTCAGTGTCTGGGCATTAAAAGAGAAGTCATCATTGTAGTCTTCACTGTCTGGGCTTATTTGTACCTGTCATTCTTGGGTCAGCTTTTTAGATATTTGAAAGGACTTGAGTGTTGTGGTCTAACCTATATCTGCTTTAGGAGGCAATCTAAGCTCAGTGATGCTGCGGTTCCTGAAGACTTGTAGAGATGTCATCTTAATGGTCTTGGACCAGATATGGCAGAATTTTCTGGATTACAAGGCAGAGACCCTTGTTGTCTTCTGTTACTTTCTTCCACACATACAGTGTCTCTCTCTCTCTCTCTCTCTCTCTCTCTCTCTCTCTCTCTCTCTCTCTCTCTCTTTCTCTCTCTCTCTGTGTGTGTGTGTGTGTGTGTGTGTGTGTGTGTGTGTGTTTTTTGAGTCACCAAAAGCTGGGGGTGGAGTGGCACAAGCACCCTTGCAGCCATCACAACTATCACTGTGCTGGGACAGACCTGAAGCCAGCACAGTGCTGGGTCTCACCCAAGGCATGCTGTAACAATTCCCTGGCTGCTATCTATGTTTTCTCAAGGCCATGGGGCTTTACAATTAGCAGGTGGAAAAGCCGGCTAGGCCTGCATTTTCTCCTCAGGGCTTCAAGGTCCCCCAGTTCCCACATGTGTCCAGTAATGCCAACCAGGAATCAGAGATTAGAGTCAAAAACCTTAGTCCTTTCCCTCATGTTATGTCACATTGCAGCTGAGCTGACACTTAAACCACAAGATTCACTCTTTCCCAGTATTTCCTCCCATTTCTAAAGGCAGAGGAGCCTCACCCCATAGCCATTGCCACCACAAGCCATAAGTACTATGTTCAGCCTACCAGCCAATGTTCCTTTAAGGCCCAAGTTCTCTTAAGTCAGCTTATGGGACTCATGGCAGTGGGTTCCCATCTGTGCCAGGAAGGCCCAGGAATTCTATCCAAGAGTCAAGTCCTAGAATTGAGGACCCCAAGAGCCCACTTGGTGCTCTATTTTTCTGTGGCTGTGCTGATACCTAAGGTGTCAGACAAAGTTCTATTTACTTTTCTCTCCGCTCTTCTCAAGAAGATGGAGTTTTGCCCCATAGCCACCACAGCTAGTAATGTGCTGAGTCTCACTCGAAGCCAGCAAGTCTCAGAGGCTCACCCAAGACCCTCAATGTAGTACCTCGGGATCACTGTTGTTTATTCAGGGTACAAGGTCTCTTCAGTTAGCAGGTGATTAATGTTTCCAGGAGTATCTCCTTTAGTTCAAGGCAGTGAGTTTTCTTTTGTCCCAAGATGTGTCTAGAAATATCTGGGAACTAGGTCCTGCAACAGGGGCCTTGAAACTCTGACTAGTGCCCTATCCTGCTGTGGCTAAGCTGATACCCAAGAGGCAAAACAGTTTTCTCTGCACCGTTCCTTCTCCTCTTCTCAAGTGGAAGAAAGGGTCTATTTTGGAGTCACGAGCTGTGAAGCCTGAGTTTAGGAGAGGAGTAATGCCAGCACTCCCTTGGCTTCCCCAGCTGGTGTCTCAGTATTTCATATGCTCCACACCACTCCCAATTCACTATCTCTGGGCCTAGTTCAGCACAGGACTTGCCTAAGAGTTACAGCCCTTATGGCCTAGACTGCATTTCAACAGTTCTTGGAGACACAGGGTGCTATAGCCCTTGGTGGAGAAGTTCCAGTCACTCAATTTCAGACCTCTAGGATCAGATTGGTGATTCCCATCTGGCTAGGGCTTGTTTAAGTGCTCCCTCCATGGGCAGGCATCGATTGAGTTTGGTCTGGTTTTCCTTTCTGCTCTAACAGGAAAATACTGAGTTTAATGCCTCACAATTGCTCTGTTCTCCCTCCCCCAGTGCCTAGAGATGCTCTCTGCACCATGCTGCAGCTATGGGTTCAGTGAAGAGTGACATTGCTAATTCAGGACTGTTTTTTCTCTCTTCAGCGTCTCTTTTAAAGATATTAAATTAAAACCAGTTACTATGAGTGCTCACCTGATTTTTGGCTCTTTTGAAGGTGGATTTTTTCTGTGTAGATAGTTTTTAATTTGGTGTCCTTGCCAGGTGGGTCAACAGGTAGCAAGACAAAGTCTATTCTGCCATCTTGCTCCACCCTCTCTCCCCAGATGACTATATTTTTTGGTGTTTACATCTGCTGTTTGTGGTTTTTATGACTTTTTTCTTCCTTGCATTTTGCAATCCTCGTTTACTGCTTACCTTGAACAGCCCTCATAATTTTAATTTGGCATTATTAATTAGCTATAGGACTGTAAACCACATATTTGTGCTTGACAAAAATTATGTCCCATGCTATGTTAATAGAAGTGGTGAAAGTGGGCATCCTTGTCTTCTTCCAGTTTGCAGAGGAAATTCTTTCAACTTTTCCCATTCGGTATAATGTTGGCTATGGGCTTTTCTCATAGATGGCTTTTATTACCTTTAGGTATATCTCTTCTAGACCAAATTTTCTGAGGGTTTTAATCATGAAGAGAAACTAAATTGTGCCAAGTGTTTTTCCTGCATCTATTGAGATGATTGTATGATTTTTTATTCTGTTTATGTGACATATCACAATAATTGACTTGCCTATGTTAGATCATCCCTGTGCCCCTGGTATGAAACTCACTTGATCATGTTGGATTATCTTTTTGATATGCTGTTAGACGTACTTAGCTAGCATTTTGTTGAGGATTTTTGCATCTATATTTATCACGGATATTGGTCTGTAGTTTTTGTTTGTTTGTTTTTGTTGCTATGTCCTTTTCTAGTTTTGGCATTAGGGTGGACACTGGCTGCATAGAATGATTTATGGAGGATTCCCTCTTCTCTGTCTTTTGGAATAGCTTTGGCAGGATTGGTACCAATTACCCTTTAAATGTCTAATAGAATTCAGCTGTGAATCCAGCTCATTCTGGAGAGTTTTTTAGTTGGCATTTTTAAATTAATTTTTCAGTCTCACTACTTGTTACTTGTATGTTCAGAACTTCTCATTCTTTATTATTTAACCTAGAAGCATTGTATATTTCCAGGAATTTATCCACATCCTCTAGATTTTCTAGTTTGTTTGCTTAAATGTGTTCCTAGTAGCCTTAAATAATTGTTTGTATTTCTGTGGTATCAGTAGTAATATCTCCCATTTTGTATGTAATTGAGCTTATTTGGATCTTCTCTCTTTTTTCTTATTTAACCTTGCTAATGGTCCATCAATATTGTTTATCTTTTCAAGGAGTAAATCAGCTTTTAGTCAGAGCAATCAGATAACAGAATGAAATAAAGGGTATCCAAATTGGTAAGAAAGAAGTCAAACTGTCTCTTTTCATCAATGATATGATTATATAACTAGAAAACTCTAAAGACTCATTTAAAAAGCTCCTAGATCTGATAAATTCAGTAAAGTTTCAGGATACAAAAATTAATGTACACAAATCAGTAGCACTGTAATACACCAACAATGACCAAGCTGAGAATCAAATCAAGAACTGAATCACTTTTACAACAGCCACACAAAAAATAATAATAATAAAATACTTAGGAATATATCTAACCAAGGAGGTGAAAGACCTCTACAAGGAAAAGTACAAAATACTGTGGAAAGAAACCACTGATGATACAAACAAATAAAAACATATCCTATGTTTATGAATAGGTAGAATCAATAATGTGATAATGACCATACTGCGCAACACAATCTACAGATTTAATGCAATTCCCATCAAAGCACCGACCATTATCATTCTTCACAGAACTGGAGAAAAAATCCAAAACTTCATATGGAACCAACAAAGAGCCTGCATAGCCAAAGCAAGACTAAGTAAAAAGAACAAATTCAGAGGTATCACATTACCTGACTTCAAACTATACTACAAGGTTATAGTTATCAAAACAGCAGCATGGTACTAGTATAAAAGTAGTCATATAGACCAACAAAACAGAATATAGAACACAGAAACAAAGCCAAATACTTACAACCAACTGATTTTTGTCAAAGCAAACAATAACATGCAGTATAGAAAAGATACCCTGTTCAACAAATGGTGCTGGGATAATTGACAAGCCAGATATAGAAGAAAGAAAATGGATCTTTATATCTCACCTTACACAAAAATCAACTCAAGATAAATTAACACTTAAATCTAAGACATGAAACCACAAAAATTCTAGAAGATAGCATTTGAAAAGTACTTCTAGACATTGGCTTAGGAAAAGAGTTCATGACCAAGAATCCAAAAGGAAATGCAACAAAAACAAAGATAAATAGATGGGACCTAATTAAACTAAAAAGCTTCTACACAGAAAAAGAAATAATTAGAAGACTAAACAGAAAACTCACAGAATGGGAGAAAATATTTGCATGCTACACATCAAACAAAGGGCTAATATTCAGACTCTTCAAAGAATTCAAATCAGCAGAAATAATAACAATAATAATGATAATCTCATGACAACATGGGCAAAAAACATGAATAGACAATTCTGAAAAGATGTATAAATGGCCAACAAACATATGAAAAAAATGCTCAACATCACTAATTATCAGGAAAATGGAAATTAAAGCCACAATGAGTTACCACCTTGTTCCTGCAAGAATGGCCATAATCAAAAAATGAATAAATAATAGATGTTACTATGGATGTGGTAAAAAGGGAACACTTTTACACTGCTGGTGGGAATGTAAACTAGAACAATCACTATGAAAAACAGTATAAAGTTTACTTAAAGAACTAAAAATAGAACTACCTTTTGATCCAGCAATCTCACTACTGTGTATTTACCCAGAGAAAAGAAGTCATTATATGAAAAAGACACTTACACACACATGTTGAGAACAGCACAATTCACAATTGCAAAAATATAAAACCAGCCTAAATGCCCATCAACCAATGAGTGTATAAAGAACATGCACTATATATACACCATGGAATAATAGCCATATAAAGAAATGAATTAATGGCATTCACAGCAACCTGGATGGAGTTGGAAACCATTACTCTATGTGAAGTAACTCAAGAATGAAAATCAAATATTATTTGTTCTCACTTATATGTGGGAGCTAAGCTATGAGGATGCAAAGGCATAAGAATAATATAATGGACTTTGAGGGCTTGGTGGGAAGCTGCAGGGAAAGAATAAACGACTATACATTGGGTACAGTGCACACTGCTCATGTGACAGGTGCACCAAAATCTCAGAAATTACCACTAAAGAACTTATTCATGTAACCAAAACCAACGTGTTCCCCAAAACCTATTGAATAAAGTAAAATAAAATAGATGAAATAAAATAATTATGTCTCCTGCAAATTTCCCAGATCTTACCTACTTCTCTCTCCACAAGCCCCTGTGTCTTGCCAAATTTTCAAATAGATTTATATATATAAACAAATATATATTTTATATATTTATAATCCATATACATATCTCCATATATTGTTACCATATAATCCATATACATATCTCCATATATTGTTACCCACTTAGCCTGGAACACTTCCTATCTTCTGCCTGACTAATGTTTCCTTTTCCAAGACTCTGATAGAAAATCAACTCCTTCAGTAACTAGGCCTTGATTATTTTGAGTTTAGTTAAGTGCCTCATCCCTGCAGCCACAGCACTATATTTTAACATTCTTTACATTGCTGTAATTGTCTACTCAGATGACTGTTTCATACTCTGAACTGTGAGCACCTAGATAACAAAAATTTGTAATAACCAGCGGATCCTAAGAGCTTCTCTGTATTTAAGGTGCATATAATTCAGTACATTGCATTTGTCTATCCATCTTTTTTGATGTTCTGTCCTAATGCTATTGTTATTTCAGGACTATGCCAAAGCTAAAGATAGAATAATGATGGTGGATATGGTATGAAAACAGAGGTGTATCAGAAAACTATTAAGATATTATCTGCTGAAAACTTTTTTACTGCTTTCCTAAGTCTTGTGTGTATACTGGAAAGGTAACATTGCTAAACAGTTGAGTTAGGCCAGTTAGAATCCATATCAAACTCTGTCTGATATTACACTTAAGCTTATGGGAAAGAGCTTGTATCATATTCCCCATTGAAAATTAAAGATATTAAATAGACCAATAACAAGGTCTGAAGTTGTGGCAGCAATTAAGAGCCTACCACACAAAAAAATCGGAGGTCCAGATGGGTTCACAGCCGAATTCTACCAGACACACAAAGAGGATCTAGTACCATTCCTTCTGAAACTATTCCAAATAATTCAAAAAGAGGGAACCCTTCCCAAATCATTTTATGAGACCAACATCATCCTGATACCAAAACTCGGCAGAGACTAAACAAGAAAAGAAAACTTCAGGCCCATATCCATGATGAACATAGATGCAAAAATCTTCAATAAAATACTGGCAAACCGATTTCAACAGCACATTAAAAAACTTATCCATGAAATCAAGTAGGATTCATCCTGGGGATGCAAGGCTGGTTCAACATATGCAAGTCTATACACGTAATTCACCACATAAACAGAAGCAACAACAAAAACCACATGATTATCTCAATCGACGCAGAGAAGACATTTGACAAAATTCAACAGCCCTTTATGCTAAAAACCCTCAATAAACTTGGTATTGATGGAACATATCTCAAAGTAATAAAAGCTATTTATGACAAACCAACAGCCAATATCATACTTAATGGGCAAATCCTAGAAGCATTCCCTTTGAAATCTGGAACTAGACAAGAATGCCCTCTCTCACCACTCCTATTCAACATAGTACTGGAAGTTCTAGCCAGAGCAATCAGGCAAGAAAAACAAATAAAGGGTATTCAAATAGGAAAGGTGGATGCCAAATTGTCTCTATTTGCAGAAAATATAATAGTATACCTAGAAGACCCCATCACTTCAGCCCCAAAACTTCTGAAACTGATAAGCAACTTCAGTAAAGTCTCAGGATATAAAATCAATGTGCAAAAATCATAAGCATTCCTATACACCAATAACAGACTTAAAGAGAACCAAATCAAAAACGAACTGCCATTCACAATTGCTACAAAGAAAATAAAATACCTAGGAAAACAACTCACAAGGAACGTAAGGGACCTCTTCAAGGAAAACTACAAAGCACTGCTCAACGAAATAAGAGAGGACACAAACAGATGGAGAAACATTCCATGTTCATGGTTAGGAAGAATCAATATTGTGAAAATGGCTATACTGCCCAAAGTAATTTACACAATTAATGCTATCCCCATCAAAATACCATTAAATTTCTTCACAGAACTGGAAAAAACCACCATGAACTTCATATGGAATCAAAAGAGAGCCCGCATAGCCAAGTCAATTCTAAACAAAAAGAACACAGCGCGAGGCATCACACTACCAGACTTCAAACTATACTACAAGGCTACAGTAATCAAAACAGCATGGTACTGGTACCAAAACAGAAATATAGACCAATGGAACAGAACAGAGGCATTGGAGGCAACACAACATATCTACAATCATATCATCTTTGATAAACCAGACAAAAACAAGCAATGGGGAAAGGATTCCCTGTTTAATAAATGGTGTTGGGAAAACTGGCTAGCCATGTGCAGAAAGCAGAAACTGGACCCCTTCCTGACACCTTACACTAAAATTAACTCCAGATGGATTAAAGACTTAAACAGAAGACCTGACACCATAAAAACCCTAGAAGAAAATCTAGGCAAAACCATTCAGGACATAGGAGTAGGCAAGGACTTCATGAATAAAACACCAAAAGCATTGGCAACAAAAGCCAAAATAGACAAATGGGACCTAATCAAACTCCACAGCTTCTGTACAGCAAAAGAAACAGTCACTAGAGTGAATCGGCAACCAACAGAATGGGAAAAAATTTTTGCAGTTTACGCATCTGACAAAGGGCTGATATCCAGAATTTACAAAGAACTCAAACAGATTTACAGGAAAAAAACAAACAAGCCCATTCAAAAATGGGCAAAGGATATGAATGGACACTTTACAAAAGAAGACATACACGAGGCCAACAAACACATGAAAAAATGCTCATCATCACTGGTCATTAGAGAAATGCAAATCAAAACCACATTGAGATACCATCTCACGCCAGTTAGAATGGTGATCATTAAAAAATCTGGAGACAACAGATGCTGGAGAGGATGTGGAGAAATAGGAACACTCTTACACTGTTGGTGGGAGTGTAAATTAGTTCAACCATTGTGGAAGACAGTGTGGCGATTCCTCAAGGACCTAGAAATAGAAATTCCATTTGACCCAGCAATCCCATTACTGGGTATATATCCAAAGGAGTATAAATCGTTCTACTATAAGGACACATGCACACGAATGTTCATTGCAGCACTGTTTACAATAGCAAAGACCTGGAACCAACCCAAATGCCCATCGATGATAGACTGGACTCGGAAAATGTGGCACATATACACCATGGAATATTAGGCAGCAATCAAAAATGCTGAGTTTGTGTCCTTTGTAAGGACCTGGATGAATCTGGAGAACATCATTCTCAGCAAACTGACACAAAAACAGGAAACGAAATACTGCATATTCTCACTCATAGGCGGGTGAGAAAAATGAGAACACATGGACACAGGGAGGGGGTCTACTACACACTGGGGTCTATTGGGGGGAATGGTGGAGGGACAGTGAAGGGGGCTGGGGCGGGATAGCCTGGGGAGAAATGCCAAGTGTGGGTGAAGGGGAGGAAGGCAGCAAAACACACTGCCATGTGTGTACCTATGCAACTACCTTGCACGTTCTGCATATGTACCCCAAAACCTATAATGCAATACAAATTTTAAAAAAAAGAAAATTAAAGAGATTAAACATACGGTTAATAGAGTAGTGAGAATTGAAAGCAATGATTTGGTAACTACATAAAGGGATAGTTGAGATTATGAAAGCTGTTAAGTTCTTGAGGGAGAAAAGAAAACTGGATATTGAATTTTTGGAGAATGTCCACAGTTAGTCAGCAATGGAGATAAAAAGCAGTCAGAGATCAAAAATAATAAGAGAATAAAGTGCACAGAAAGCCAAGAAATTTTGCAAGTCTTCCAGTATTTAAATATTATATAATCTGGATTAAGATAAAAGGGCCAGTGGCAGCATTCCAGCTTCCTCTCAGCACCATTTCCAAGAAATGTCAGCTTACCAGAAATGCTTAAATTGTTTCTTGTTTTGAATGGTTAGAAGACAATAGCAAAGCCTTAACAGATTCGATTGCTTAATTCTAAGATGTCTGAAAGACCATGGTGTAAGGTAGGGGAAGCTCCATTTGTCAGGTAGCAGAAGCACTTTTAAACTTGATGGAGTTCTTAGAACACAGTTAAACACCAGGCATCAGAAGGAGATTTCAACAAATATGACAGAAGCTCTGCTGCAGGTTCTCAGTACTCTGCTTACCCTTTCACCCATCATACATCCAAAGACAATTTATTTGGCATAGTTTCTAAAAGTACCACAGAGATTAAAACAGTTATTAAATAATTGTACCTAGTCTCCACATGTCTTAATCCTCAGAAACAGAAAAATGCTAGTAAAACATTTCCCAAATAAAATTAGGTCACATACCTCTGGTGCAAAATACAATCTTGATTTCTCTGCCACACAAAGCTACATGGAGATTTCTGCATTTTGGGTAGATAATGCATTGCCAAGAGAAGTTGAGTATTTGGTACAAAAGTCTACAGCAAGCAACCTGTTTGACCATATAGACTGCTCTCAAATTTTTTCACCCTGATAATTTTTCCAGGATGCCCTTATGTATATTAGTATGCACCCATAAAAGCATCTGGGCCAATAGCTTAAAAACATGGCCAAAGATATACTTATTCTCTTTACCTTCTTCTAGGTATGTTTTGACATATTATACTTCTAGGTTCATTACTGACATGCTCCTATTACCTTAGAACCTAGGTAATTTCAATTGTCATAGCATAGTGTTAAAGATACCAGGATTTAATGCAACTGGATGGTTGTTTCTCTAACTATTGACACTTTAACTTCAGTCAACTATCTTCCAAATATGAGTCTTAAACCACAAAAAGGTTATAATATAAGTCATTCTCACAACAAAAGAACAATCTTAAAAATGTACCCTACTGATGAAGAGTCACAAATATCATCCTTATATACTGGGGGTAGAATATTAATCTAGAATTTCCATATATATCATGGTTTCCCTTCTCGAATGCCAACCTGGTTGTGATTTTGGTTGTGGAAAACATAACAGAAGTGCCATTTTAGTTTCCTCCACTGATTTTCTGTGTTCTTGACTCCCTTGTACTCTTTGACTTATTTAAATAGTGGCTTAACATGACTTAGTAGGCTTCCTAATTCTGTTGTCATTATCCTGAGATGTGGGAATTTAGTCTATGACCACAGGCTAAGGAGCATGGCAATTCTCTTTGGTTCTCATAGTAACACAAGACAACAACAATCTTGGACCAAAATTTGTTCCCATAAGTGATTCATATTTATTTATAGGAAAATAGATATATATAACATGTCAGTACACTGATGTTGATTTCACCATTATGTATAATAAAATATTGGAAATAGTCTAACAGTTCAACATATAGAACTGTTTAAATAAGTAATACTACATAGAATAAAATTATATAACACTACAACATTATATTGTTATGCAGCATTATTTGCAATATCTAAAGACTGAAAATAATGGTATGCAACTATAAGACTACTTAAATAAATTATGATTTATTTATGCAACGGGATAAACAAAGCTGTAAATATAGATGAGACAGCCCTCTAGGTATTACTGTAAAAAAAGATCCATAAGATGTATTATGGCATGAGCAAAAAATGTGCAAGAAAGCATATTTATAATGCTACATTTTGTTTTAAAAAAGGATATAAAATTGAAATATAATTTTATACTTGCTTGTGTTTAAATTTTTAAAACTGTGAAAATATGCACAAAAGATCTAAGTAAGGTACTTATCTGTGGAAGAGCAAAGGATTGGAAGCTGAGTGAATAGGGGACAGTGATAAGAAAAAAAGACATGTAACTTGTCTTTTTTTCTTTTTATGTCACTTGATTTCTAACTATGTGACTCTATTTCATATTCAGAATATTAAACAAAAATTATTATAGGAAAACAGCAAGTTGCACAGTAAGAGTAATGCCATCTTGAAGTGAAACCACTATAATGACTAATGTTTGACTCCTACATGCAAAGACATTTTCATAACAAGATCAAGAAACAATTCTGTAGCACAAATAACCCCTCATAAAGATGTTTATCTAACTTCCTCTTTGTTCACAAGTTTCACAAGAGGGTTGAGACATGACCAGCTGCACACATTTTACCAAGAAAAAAGAGTATGCTGTATAAATACTTTCTAGAGGGCAGATTCAGAGATCAATTTTGTCTTAATGCCAGAGGCATTGCTTCTGTTCCTGAGTCCCCATTTAAATGTTTCTTCCTGAGAAACTGGATTTGTAAAGCCTTTCTTCAACCTCTCAGCTCCCTCAGCCTTTGGGTGTAGGTTTGCATGTACTTGCTTACCACAAGTGACCTACCCAGTAGCTGAGAGATCAAGAAATGGACAAAGGGTATAAAGCATCTGTGAGAGAAATTGCAGGGTGGCCAGCCATTTTTATGTGAAATGGATGTTCATCAATGTCTTGGCATTGAGGAGTTTGGCATTTATAGTAATTTTCACCATCTGGGCTTGTTTTTACCTGTCCTTGGAAAGGCTTTCTATGTATTCAAAGGGAATTGAGTGTTGTGATACAGGGATTGAATGTTCTGATATAAGTATTTAATCATTGCAGCCATATCTACATTAGGGAGCATCCAAAAGTAATGCTGTGACTTTTTCAGATTCACAGAGGTACTGCTTTGATGGTATTTGGTAAGATCTGGAAGAACTTCCTGGAGATCCTTAATAGCTGCACTTATTTCAGCATGCTCCTCCATAGGCAATTTGTATCATTTAATACTGACAACCCACCTAGGGACAGAAGATTGTACAGGCTTTCATTTTACCTCTACCCTGAGAATAGCATTTACTACTACACATACCTTTGATCTGAATTATCCTACTGAAGTTTTCAAAGCCTTTCCTTCCAGAATACCTATGCCTAAAATGTTTTCTGTAATACAGGAAATAAATATTATATATGGAGTAGGGGTATCTTTCCCAATACGTAGATGTTTTAAGTTCTTTTACCTGGATTGTTTTTTTCCCATAGCCATGAATGGCAGCCTATTGACCAGAGTCTTTTTCTTGATTTCCATGTGTTAAAGTACATTGTCCCTAGTATCTACTAAGACCATAGTCTTCTCCTTATTTGGAGAACACCAGTTAACAATAACTCTAAACCCACTGGTGAATTTGGGGCATCACTGTAGACATGCAGTAGTCCACAAACACCTTATCCTCCTGGTAAATCTTATTAGGCCAAGTCTTTCTCATGGCTGCAGAATGATCATCCACATGTATGATAGCAAGACCACCCAAGGGGGGGAGGAAAAAGAAGACGGCGTGATAGGAGCAAATCAGGATTGCAGCTCTCAGTGAAGACGCAGAGGGTGAGTGCAATCCGCATTTCCAGACAGATCTTTCTTGCCCACAGAACGGGGAAATTCCCAGGTGTAGGAGAGACATGGGACACCAGCACAGCTGTTTCGGCTCATGTGGCCATTTTGGCCAGCACCACAGCACAGCGGAACTCCGCACAAAATGCAATGGTCTGGGTGCCCTGTTAAACCGGCAATCTGACATTTGGGAGGGCAGATTAGCATATCCATCTGACTAAACAAGACTTGGACAGTGAGCCAGACCAGGATATTCCCAGGAAGTGACATTGGAGCCAGCACAGTGGGTCGCTGCACAGGAAATCACACAGATCCCGGTGCCTTATCAGCAGGTGACTGAAGCACCTGGAAAAGAGTCAACCGTTCAACTTAAAAAAAACAGCTCTGAGGCAGGGAGCCAGGTGATCAGGCTCAGCAGGTCCCACCCATACAGGGACAAACAAAATGGTGATTCAAAATGCTCGGGGTTGAGAGTTTCACTGCAGACACACCTGAATCCAGGGCAGTGCAGCTCATTGAGGGAAGGGCGTCCGCTATTACTGAGGCATTCCACACCTACTGAGGTACACTCACATTGCTGATGCAGCCTGCCATTCCCAACGCAACCCGCCATAACAGAGAGACTCCGCCAACAGGGCAAAGCCCACGACAGCAGGGTGGAGCACACGGCAACACGGCAGAGACCACAGCAACAGGGCGGAGCCCACGACATTAGGGCTGGGCCCATGGCAACAGGGTGGAGCCCATAACAGCAAGGCAGAGCCCATGGCAGCAGGACGGACCCCACAGCAGCAGGGCAGAGCCTCGACAGGCAAATAGTGACTAGACTGCAGCCTACCTGGGCAGGACAGTGCAACAGATACTCATAAAAAAAGCCCTAACTGCCTGAGACAGAGCATATAAGAAAAAGAAGGGGTCTTATGTGTTCTGCTGCAGCAGACTTAAACGTACAGTCCTAACAGCCCTGAAGGATCAACGAACCTCACAGCTCAGCACTTGAGTTCCTAAACAGTACAGACCACCTCCTCAAGCAGCTCCCTGACCCCTGTATATCCAAAGAGTCACCTCAAATAAACTAATCAGACTGACATTTGGTGGGCATCATTCTGGGACAAAGATAGCAGAAGAAGAAACTGGTAGCATCTCTCACTGTTCTGCAGCTGTTACAGGTGCACCCCAGACAAGCAGGGCCTGGAGTGGACCTCAGCACTCATACAGCAGAGGGGATAGACTGTCAGAAGAAAAACTAAGTAACAGAAATACTTCATCATCAAGAATCTGGGCATCCACTCAGAGACCCAATCAAAAAGTCAGCAACTACTCAGAAGACAGGTGAATAAAAACACAAAGATGAGAAGAAACAGGCACAAAAAGGAGGAAAACACCCAAAACCAAAACACCTCACCTCCTAAAAAGGACCAAAACCCCTCACCAGCAAGGGAACAAAGCTGGACGGAGAATGAGTGTGAAGAAATGACAAAATCAGCCTTCAGAAGGTGGATAATGAGAAACTTCAGTGAGCTAAAAGAACATCTTCTAAATCAATGCAAAGAAACTAAGAACCTTGAAAAAAGATTTGAAAAAAAGATTCGAGGAAATGATAACAAGAATGGACAACTTAGAGAGGAATATGAATGAATTGAAGGAGCGGAAAAACACAACAAGAGAACTTCACAAAGCATGCACAAATTTCAACAGCCGAATTGACCAAGCAGAAGAAAGAATATCAGAAGTCGAAGATCAACTCAATGAAATAAAATGAGAAACCAAGATTAGAGAAAAAAGCACAAAAAGGAATAAACAAACTCTCCAAAAAATGTGGGACTATGTGAAGAGACCTAATCTACGTTTGATAGGTGTACCAGAATGTGACAAAGAGAATGGATCCAAGCTGGATAATACTCTTCAGGATATTATCCAGGAAAATTTCCCCAACCTAGCAAGGGAGGCCAATATCCATGTCCAAGAAATATAGAAAACATCTCAAAGATATTCTTCAAGAAGAGCAACCCAAAGGCAGCAATCAAAAATGATGAGTTTGTGTCCTTTGTAGGGACATGGATGAATCTGGAGAACATCATTCTCAGCAAACTGCCACAAGAACAGAAAAAGAAATACCGCATATACTCACTCATAGGTGGGTGAGAAAAATGAGAACACATGGACACAGAGAGGCGGTCTACTATACACTGGGGACTGTTGGGGGGAATGGGGGAGGGACAGCGGGGGGGCTGGGGGGGATGACCTGGGGATGACTACCAAGTGTGGGTGAAGGGGAGGAAGGCAGCAAAGCACACTGCCATATGTGTACCTATGCAACTATCTTGCACGTTCTGCACATGTACCCCCAAACCTATAATGCAATAAAAATTTAAAAAAAAAATGATAAAGAGGAAATCACCACAGATTCCACATAAATTCAAACCATCATCAGAGAATATTACAAACAACTCTATGAACATAAACTAGTAAACCTGGAAGAAATGGATAAATTCCTGGGCACCTGTGTCCTCCCAAGCCTAAATCAGGAGGAAGCCGAAACTATGAATAGACCAATAACAAGGTCTGAAGTCGAGGCAGCAATTAAGAGCATACCACACAAAAAAAGCCCTAGACCAGATGGGTTCACAGCCAAATTCTACCAGACACACAAAGAGGAGATAGTACCATTTCTTCTGAAACTATTCCAAATAATCCAAAAAAAGGGAATTCTTCCCAAATCATTTTATGAGAGCAACATTATCCTGATACCAAAACCTGGCAGAGACTCAACAAGAAAAGAAAACTTCAGGCCAATATCCATGATGAACATAGATGCAAAAATCTTCAATAAAATACTGGCAAGCCTATTGCAACAGCACACCAAAAAGCTTATCCACCATGATCAAGCACAATCCATCCTGGGGATGCAAGGCTGGTTCAACATACACAAGTCTATAAACGTAATTCATCACATAAACAGAACCAAAAACAAAAACCACATGATTCTCTCAATTGATGCAGAGAAGGCATTTGACAAAATTCAACAGCCCTTTATGCTAAAAATCCTCAATAAACTCTGTATTGACGGAACGTATCTCAAAATAATAAAAGCTATTTATGACAAACCAACATCCAATATCATACTGAATGGGCAAAAACTGGAAGCATTCCCTTTGAAATCCGGCACGAGACAAGGATGCCCTCTCTCACCACTCCTATTCAGTACAGTACTGGAAGTTCTAGCCAGAGCATTCAGGCAAGAAAAAGAAACAAAGGGTATTCAAATAGGAAAGGTAGAAGCCAAATTGTCTCTATTTGCAGACGACATGATAGTATACCTGGAAGACCCCATCACCTCAGCCCCAAAACTCCTGAAACTGATAAGCAACTTCAGCAAAGTCTCAGGATATAAAATCAATGTGCAAAAATCACAAGCATTCCTATACACCAATAACAGACTTATAGAGAGCCAAATCAAGAATGAACTGCCATTCACAATTGCTACAAAGAGAATAAAATACCTAGGAATACAACTTACAAGGAACGTAAGGGACCTCTTCAAGGAAAACTACAAACCACTGCTCAATGAAATAAGAGAGGACACAAACAGATGGAGAAACATTCCATGTTCATGATTAGGAAGAATGAATATCGTGAAAATGGCTATACTGCTCAAAGTATTTTACAGAATCAATGCTATCCCCATCAAGCTACCATTGAATTTCTTCACAGAACTGGAAAAAACCACCATGAACTGCATATGGAACCAAAAGAGAGCCCGCATAGCCAAGTCAATTCTAAGCAAAAAGAACACAGCGGGAGGCATCACACTACCAGACTTCAAACTATACTACAAGGCTACAGTAATCAAATCAGCATGGTACTGGTACCAAAACAGAGATATAGACCAATGGAACAGAAAAGAGGCATAGGAGGTAACACAGCATATCTACAACCATACAATCTTTGGTAAACGAGACAAAAACAAGCAATGGGGAAAAATTACCTGTTTAAAAAATGGTGTTGGGAAAACTGGCTAGTCACGTGCAGAAAGCAGAAACTGGACCTCTTCTTAACACATTACACTGAAACTAACTCCAGATAGATTAAAGACTTAAACATAAGACCTGGCACCATAAAAACCTTAGAAGAAAATCTAGGCAAAACCATTCAGGACATAGGAGTAGGCAAGGACTTCATGACAAAAACACCAAAAGCATTGGCAACAAAAGCCAAAATAGACAAATGGGACCTAATCAAACTGCACAGCTTTGCACGGCAAAAGAAACAGTCACTAGAGTGAATCGGCAACCAACAGAATGCAAAAAAATTTTTGCAGTTTACCCATCTGACAAAGGGCTGATATCCAGAATTTACAAAGATCTCAAACAGATTTACAGGAAAAAAACAAACAAACTCATTCAAAAACGGGAAAGGATATGAACAGACACTTTACAAAAGAAGACATACATGAGGCCAGCAAACATATGAAAAAATGCTCATCATCACTGGTCATTACAGAGATGCAAATAAAAACCACATTGAGATACCATCTCACGCTAGTTAGAATGTCCATCATTAAAAAATCTGGAGACAGCAGATGCTGGAGAGAATGTGGAGAAATAGGAACACTTTTACACTGTTGGTGGGAGTGTAAATTAGTTCAACCATTGTGGAAGACAGTGTGGCTATTCCTCAA
Source organism: Saguinus oedipus (assembly GCA_031835075.1). NCBI lineage: Eukaryota > Metazoa > Chordata > Mammalia > Primates > Cebidae > Saguinus > Saguinus oedipus. The sequence goes on along the minus strand of CM063191.1, from coordinate 75,085,404 downwards.
GGCCTTAGAAATAGAAATTCCATTTGACCCAGCAATCCCATTACTGCGTATATATCCAAAGGACGATAAATCATTCTACTATAAGGACACATGCACACGAATGTTCACTGCAGCACTGTTTACAATAGCAAAGACCTGGAACCAACCCAAATGCCCATCGATGATAGACTGGACTGGGAAAATGTGGCACATATACACCATGAAATGTTATGCAGCAATCAAAAATGGTGAGTTTTTTTCCTTTGTAAGGACATGGATGAATCTGGAGAACATCATTCTCAGCAAACTGACACAAGAACAGAACAAGTAATACCGCATATTCTCACTCATAGGCAGGTTATGAAAAATGAGAACACATGGACACAGGGAAGGGAGTACTACACATTGGGGTCTATTGGGGGGTATAGGGGAGGGACAGCAGGGGCAGGAGCTGGGGAGTGATAGCCTGGGGAGAATTGCCAAATGTGGGTGAAGGGGAGGAAGGCAGCAAAACACACACTGCCATGTGTGTACCTATGCAACTATCTTGCATGCTCTGCACATGTACCTTAAAACATAAAATGCAATAATATATATATTTAAATATATATTATATATATAAAGACCAATGAGATCATGTTTTCTTGGGTGGTCTTCATATATATATATATATATATATATATATAGAGAGAGAGAGAGAGAGAGAGAGAGAGAGAGAGAGAGAGACAGAGAGAGAGAGAGACAGAGAGACCACCCAAGAAAACATGATCTCATTGTCCCTAGTATCTACTATGTACATTGTCCCTAAGATACTAGGTACAATGTACTTTATAACTAGGCACCAGTGACCAGTTGTGGAGTGAACAGAAAATGTGAACTCTGAGACAGAGAATACAAAATAGCTGTTTTGAAGAAGCTCGATGAAATTTAAGATAACACAGAAAAGGAATTCAGAATCCTATCCGATAAATTTTTTAAAAGATTTTAAAATGAAACAGAAATTCTGGAGCTAAAAAATTTAATACCACATATTCTCACTCACAGGTGGGTGAGAAAAATGATAACACATGGACACGGGGAGGTGGGTATTACACACAGGGGTATATTGGGGGCAATAGGGGAGGGACAGTGGGGGGGAACTGGGGAGGGATAGCCTGGGGAGAAAAGCCAAATGTGGGTGAAGGGGAGGAAGGCAGCAAAACACACTGCCATGTGTGCACCTAAGCAAATCTTGCACGTTCTGCACATGTACCCCAAAACCTAAAATGCAATAAAAATTATTTTAAAAAATTTAATTGACATGCTGAAGAATGTACCAGAGCCTCTCAACAAGCAGAACTGATTAAGCATCAGAAAGAATTAGTGAGCTGTAAGACAGCCTACTTGAAAATACACAGTGCAAAAAGACAAAAAAAAAGTGCAAACAACCCAAATGTCTTTCAGTTGGTAAATGGATAAACAAACTGACTATCCAGACAATAAAGTACTACAGAACAATAAAAAGAATTCACTACTGAACTATGCAAAAACATGGAAGTATCGTAAAATATTATATTAAGTATAAAAGCTACAGTAAAAGGCTACAAAGTTTATGATTTCACTGTCATTCTGGAAAAGAAAGAACTGTATTGACAAAAAGTATCAGTGACTGACAGAAGCTGGTCTAGGAGCAGCACAAGGGAAGCCTAAAAGAAGGAGATTATAGAATTATTCCATATGTTGATTTTAGTAAAATTTACATAATTATATGATTTAAAAAACACATAGCGAGTGCGGGCGCAGTGGCCCCGGCCCTGGGAGCGCCCCGGCGGAGCTGGCCCGCGGTGGGCAAGGGGCCGGGCTGGAACCGCGGCGGCAGAGCTGCGGTTTCCAGGTCCTTCATGATGAGAGATTGGGGGATACTTCTCTCTCCTCTGTATAGTTGATAGTTTGGTGGTGAAGAGATGGCTGACAGTGTCAAAACCTTTCTCCAGGACCTTGCCAGAGGAATCAAAGACTCCATCTGGGGTATTTGTACCATCTCAAAGCTAGACGCTCGAATCCAGCAGAAGAGAGAGGAGCAGCGTCGAAGAAGAGCAAGTAGTGTCTTGGCACAGAGAAGAGCCCAGAGTATAGAGCGGAAGCAAGAGAGTGAACCACGTATTGTTAGTAGAGTTTTCCAGTGTTGTGCTTGGAATGGTGGAGTGTTCTGGTTCAGTCTCCTCTTGTTTTACCGAGTATTTATTCCTGTGCTTCAGTCAGTAACAGCCCGAATCATTGGTGACCCGTCACTACATGGAGATGTTTGGTCGTGGCTGGAATTCTTCCTCACATCAATTTTCAGTGCTCTTTGGGTGCTCCCCTTGTTTGTGCTTAGCAAAGTGGTGAATGCTATTTGGTTCCAGGAATTGAAATGCACCAGCGGTTGTCTACCATAGAAAGGAATTGGCCTTACTACTTTGGGTTTGGTTTGCCCTTGGCTTTTCTCACAGCAATGCAGTCCTCATATATTATCAGTCTCTTCCAGTTGCGCCTCTTCTCCTTGGTGGTCTTCTTAAGCAACAGACTCTTCCACAAGACAGTCTACCTGCAGTCTGCCCTGAGCAGCTCCACTTCTGCAGAGAAGTTCCCTTCACCGCATCCATCTCCTGCCAAACTGAAGGCTGCTGCAGGCCACTGAGTTGCCTGCCATCCAAAGGGGATGGGCGGGATTGGAAGGAGGCTGTGGCAGCTTTTTCCTTGTTCACCTCCCCCTGTTAGGGAAGGCAGGACCCACTCTGCCAAGGGCCCTCTGTGTATTCCCTTCTCTCTGAGGAATTGGAATTTTTGTCTCTGGTGCACGTAAGGCAGAATGTTTCCGACACCAGTGTGTGGATTTTTAACATCACTGTGAGTCTGAAAGGACCACAGGTTTTTCTGCAGCTATTTTCTAGCATTTGCCAGTCCTTGTGCCTGGACTGATTTGAATACTTTGTTTTTCTCCCTGTGCCATTTACCCTCCCACCTTTCCATCCTGCCTTCTACCACCCTTGGATGAATGGATTTTGTAATTCTAGCTGTTGTATTTTGTGGATTTGTTATTTTTGTTGTTTTTCTGTGAAGCACATACATTGGATATGGGAGGTAAAGGAGTGTCCCAGTTGCTTCTGGTCACTCCCTTTATAGCCATTACTGTCTTGTTTCTTGTAACTCAGGTTAGGTTTTGGTCTCTCTTGCTCCACTGCAAAAAAAAAAAAAAAGCCTGAAGAGATGAGATAGGAGGAAAAACCTTACAGCCAGATCTTCTGGGTTTTGAGGAGTGATTTTCTTTCTTCCCCTTGAAGGGGAAAAAGCTATTTTCGCTGGTACATTTAAAGTTCCCCAACTGTGGGGAAGTACCAATTCCGGACAAGTGCCACTGCAACAACACTAAACCTGAACTCTTCAAATCTGTTGGGAGTGGGAGACGGCGGGCAGAAATTTACTGTTGGCCACTGCCAGGTCTGTTTGATATTTCAAAGGAATATTGGGTGCTGCAAATAGGAACTGAAGGGGTAAACGTTGATTGGTTGATGTTTTCCTGTCATTTTAAGAGATTAAATGTGGGGTACAGATGTCAAAATACTTGTACAATTTTAAAATGTCACAATTAAATGTGAGCTGGTTTCCCACAAAAAAAAAAAAAAAAACACATAGCACTCACAGAACTTTGCAATAAAATACAGGCTGCAAATTATGACTTCAATTAAAATTTTAAAATGTTAAAATAATTTTTCTAATTTTGAATATTTTAAATAATTAATTCAATTTGAATACTTTAAAATTCAAGCATCTAACTTTGATATTTTGGTTACACCAAATGCTAACTTTGGTGAGACTACTGCCTTAGTAGATATAAAGGAGAATTTACTTTAACACATGGAAATCCAGAAAGACACTCTAGTCAATAGACCGCCATTGATGGTTATAGGAAACAAAGAATCCAGGTAAAAGAGCATTAAAACATGAGAGGAGGCAAGATGGCATCGTAGAGGCAACTCAGGATTGCAGCTCTCAGTGAAGGCGCAGAGGGTGAGTCCTAGCCACATTCTCGGATGTTCCTTTTATGCCCACAGAGCATTGAAAGTCCAAGGTGTGGGAGAGACACGAAACGCTAGCGCAGCCGGCTAACACAGCCGGCTCCCGCCACCTCTTCGGCCGGAGCCACAGCGGGACCCAGCACGGAACTCACTGGTCTGGGTGCCCTGTTAAACCGGCAATCTGAGATTTGGAAGGGCAGATTGGCATGTTCATCTGATTGAACGGGACGTGGACAATGAGCCAGACCAGGAGTTTCCTTGGAAGCGTGATCTGAGCCGGGGTAGTGGGCAGCGGCACGGGAGATCGCATGGATCCCAGTGCCCTATCGGCAGGCTACTGGGGCACCAGTGAGAGAGTCGACCTTTCAGCTTGGGGAGAGGAAGAGAGAGAGAGAGAGAGGACGGACTCTGAGGCAGGGAGCTGGGTGATCGGGCTCGGCGTGTCCCACGCTCATGGGGACAAGCAGGGCAGCGACTGGAGGTGCTTGGGGCTGAGAGTTTTGCTGCCAGCATCTAGGATGGTGCAGCCCGGTTAGGGAGGGGCGTCCACCATTGCTGACGCAGTCCACCCCCACTGAAGTACCGCCCAGGACTGATGCAGCCTGCCATTGCCGAGGCAACCTGCCATAACAGAGAGACTCCGTGCTCCACAGCAGAAGGGAGCCTGGCAGCAACCGGGTGGACCCGTGCTAGCAGGTCAGAGCCCCGGCAGGCAAATAGTGAATAGACTGCCGCCTAGTGGGGCAGAACAGTGCAACAGATACTCATAAAGAAAGCCCCAACTCCCTGAGACAGAGCATCTAAGGGGGGGGAAAGGGTGGTGTTTTATGAGTTCTATAGCAGCAGACATAAACAACCTCCCAACAACCCTGAATGAACAACAGAGCTCACAGCTCAGCACTAGAGCTCCTATAAAGCACAGACTGTCTCCTCAAGCAGCTCCCTGAACCCTCTATATCCAAGGAGTCACCCCAGAAAAGGACTAATCAGACTGACATTTGGCTGGCATTATTCTGGAACAAGGACAGCAGAAGAAGAAACTGGTATCATCCCTCACCGTTCCGCAGCTGCTGCAGGTATACCCAAGACAAGCAGGGCCTGGAGTGGACCTCAGCACTCATACAGCAGAGGGGATAGACCATTAGAGGGAAAACTAAGTAACAGAAATACTTCATCATCAACAATCTCAGCGTCCAGACAGAGACCCAATTGAAAAATCAGCAACTACTAAGACGACAGGCGGAGAAATCCATAAAGATGGGAAGAAACCAGCACAAAAAGGAGGAAAGCACCTGAAACCAAAACACCTCACCTCCAAAAAAGGACCAAAACTCCTCACCAGCAAGGGAACAAGGCTGGATGGAGAATGAATGTGACGAAATGATGGAATCAGACTTCAGAAACTGGTTAATGAGAAACTTCAGTGAGCTAAAGGAACATGTACTAAACCAGTGCAAAGAAACCAAGAACCTTGAAAAAAGATTTGAAAAAAGATTGGAGGAATTGATAACAAGAATGGACAACTTAGAGAAGAATATGAATGTATTGAAGGAGCTGAAAACACAACATGAGAACTTCGCGAAGCATGCACAAGTTTCAACAGCCGAATTGACCAAGCAGAATAAAGAATATCAGAAGTTGAAGATCAACTCAATGAAATAAAATGAGAAACCAAGATTAAAGAAAAAAGTACAAAAAGGAATGAACAAAATCTCCAAGAAATGTGGGACTATGTGAAGAGACCCAACCTACGTTTGATAGGTGTACCAGAATGTGACGAAGAGAATGAATCCAAGCAGGAAAACACTCTTCAGGATATTATCCAGGAAAATTTCCCCAACCTAGCAAGACAGGTCAATATTCAACTCCAGGAAATAAAGAGAACACCACAAAGATACTCTGCAAGAAGAGCAACCCCAAGGCACATAATCGTCAGATTCACCAGGGTTGAAACGAAGGAGAAAATACTAAGGGCAGCCAGAGAGAAAGGTTGGGTCACCCACAAAGGGAAGCCCATCAGACTCACAGCAGATCTCTCGGCAGAGACTCTCCAAGCCAGAAGAGAGTGGGGGCCAATATTCAACATCCTTAAAGAAAAGAGCGTTCAACCCAGAATTTCATATCCAGCCAAACTGAGCTTCATAAGTGAAGGAAAAATAAAATCCTTCATGAACAAGCAAGTACTCAGAGATTTTGTCACCACTAGGCCTGCTTTACAAGAGCTCCTGAAAGAGGCACTACACAGAGAGAGAAAAAACCAGTTCCAGCCATCCTAAAAGCATTCCAAATGCTAAAGATCATCAACAAAATGAAGAATGTACATGAACCAACGGGCAAAACAGCCAGCTAGCATCAAAATGGCAGTATCAAATTCACACATAACAATATTAACCCTGAATGTAAATGGGCTAAATGCACCAATCAAAAGACACAGACTGGCAAATTGGATAAAAAACCAAAACCCATCAGTGTGCTGTATCCAGGAAACCCACCTCACACGCAAAGTTACACAAAAACTCAAAATAAAAGGATGGAGGAAGATTTACCAAGCAAATGGAGAGCAAAAAAAAGCAGGAGTTGCAATTCTCATCTCGGATAAAATAGACTTTAAAGCAACAAAGAACAAAAGGGACAAAGAAGGTCATTACATAATGGTAAAAGGATCGATACAACAAGAAGAGCTAATGATTCTAAATATATATGGACCCAATGTAGGAGCACCCAGATATATAAGGCAAGTTCTTAAGGACTTACAAAGAGACTTAGACTCCCACACAATAATAGTGGGAGACTTTAACACTCCACTCTCAATAGCAGACAGATCAACCAGACAGAAAATTAACAAGCATATCCAGGACTTGAACTCAGACCTGGAACAAGCAAACCTGATAGACATTTACAGAACTCTCCACCCCAAATCCACAGAATATACATTCTTCTCAGCACCACATCACACCTACTCCAAAATTGACCACATAATTGGAAGTAAAGCACTCCTCAGCAAATGCAAAACAACGGAAATCATAACAAACAGTCTCTCAGACCATAGTGCAATCAAGTTGGAACTCAGAATTCAGAAAATAACTCAGAACCGCACAGCTTCATGGAAACTGAACAACTGGCTCTTGAATGTTGATTGGATAAACAATGAAATGAAGGCAGAAATAAAGAAGTTCTTTGAAACCAACGAGAATGAAGACACAACGTACCAGAATCTCTGGGACACATTTAAAGCAGTCTGTAGAGGAAAATATATAGCAATAAGTGCCCACATGAGAAGAGTGGAGAGATCCAAAATTGACACCCTATCGTCAAAATTGAAAGAGCTAGAGGAGCAAGATCAAAAAAGCTCAAAACCTAGCCGAAGACAAGAAATAACTAAGATCAGAGCAGAACTGAAGGAGATAGAGACAAGAAAAACCCTTCAGAAAATCAATAAATCTAAGAGCTGGTTTTTTGAAAAGATCAACAAAATAGACAGACCACTAGCCAGACTGATAAAAAGAAAAGGGAGAACAACCAAATAGATGCTATAAAAAACGATAAAGGGGAAATCACCACAGATTCCACAGAAACTGAAACCATCATGAGAGAATACTACAAACAACTCTATGCACACAAACTAGTAAATCAGGAAGAAATGGATAAATTCCTGGACGCCTGTGTCCTCCCAAGCCTAAACCAGGAGGAAGCCGAAACTATGAATAGACCAATAACAAGGTCAGAAGTTGAGGCAGCAATTAAGAGCCTACCACACAAAAAAAGCCCAGGTCCAGATGGCTTCACAGCTGAATTCTACCAGAAACACAAAGAGGAGCTGGTACCATTCCTTCTGAAACTATTCCAAATAATCCAAAAAGAGGGAACCCTTCCCAAATCATTTTATGAGACCAACATCATCCTGATACCAAAACCTGGCAGAGACTCAACAAGAAAAGGAAACTTCAGGCCAATATCCATGATGAACATAGATGCAAAAATCTTCAATAAAATACTGGCAAATCAATTGCAACAGCACATTAAAAAACTTATCCATCATGATCAAGTAGGATTCATCCCGGGGATGCAAGGCTGGTTCAACATATGCAAGTCTATAAATGTAATTCACCACATAAACAGAAGCAAAAACAAAAACCACATGATTATCTCAATTGACGCAGAGAAGGCATTTGACAAAATTCAACAGCCCTTTATGCTAAAAACCCTCAATAAACTTGGTATTGATGGAACATATCTCAAAGTAATAAAAGCTATTTACGACAAACCAACAGCCAACATCATACTTAATGGGCAAAAACTGGAAGCATTCCCTTTGAAATCCAGCACTAGACAAGGATGCCCTCTCTCACCACTCCTATTCAACATAGTACTGGAAGTTCTAGCCAGAGCATTCAGGCAAGAAAAAGAAATAAAGGGTATTCAAATAGGAAAGGTGGAAGCCAAATTGTCTCTATTTGCAGATGACATGATAGTATACCTAGAAGACCCCATCACCTCAGCCCAAAAGCTCCTGCAACTGACAAGCAACTTCAGCAAAGTCTCAGGATAAAAATCAATGTGCAAAAATCACAAGCATTCCTATACACCAATAACAGACTTAAAGAGAACCAAATTAAGAACGAACTGCCATTCACAATTGCTACAAAGAAAATAAAATACCTAGGAATACAACTCACTAGGAATGTAAGGGACCTCTTTAAGGAAAACTACAAACAACTGCTCAACGAAATAAGAGAGGACACAAACAGATGGAGAAACATTCCATGTTCATGGTTAGGAAGAATCAATATTGTGAAAATGGCTATAGTGCCCAAAGTAATTTACACATTCAATGCTATTCCCATCAAACTACCATTGAATTTCTTCACAGAACTGGAAAAAACCACCATGAATTTCATAGGGAACCAAAAAAGAGCCCGCATAGCCAAGTCAGTTCTAAGCAAAAAGAACACAGCGGGAGTCATCACGCTACCAGACTTCAAACTATACTACAAGGCTACAGTAATCAAAACAGCATGGTACTGGTACCAAAACAGAGATATAGACCAATGGAACAGAACAGAAGCATCACAACATCACATAACAGAGGCAACACAACATATCTACAACCATATTATCTTTGATAAACCAGACAAAAACAGGCAATGGGGAAAGGATTCCCTATTTAATAAATGGTGTTGGGAAAACTGGCTAGCCATGTGCAGAAAGCAGAAACTGGACCCCTTTCTGACACCTTACACTAAAACTAACTCCAGATGGATTAAAGACTTAAACGTAAGACCTGACACCATAAAAACCCTAGAAGAAAATCTAGGCAAAACCGTTCAGGACATAGGAGTTGGCAAGGACTTCATGAACAAAACACCAAAAGCATTGACAACAAAAGCCAAAATATACAAATGGGACCTCATCAAATTCCACAGCTTCTGCATGGCAAAAGAAACAGTCACCAGAGTGAATAGGCAAACATCAGAATGGGAAAAAATCTTTGCAGTTTACACATCTGACAAGGGGCTGATATCCAGAATTTACAAAGAACTCAAACAGATTTACAGAAAAAAAAAAAAACAAGCCCATTCAAAAATGGGCAAAGGATATGAACAGAAACTTTACAAAAGAAGACATACATGAGGCCAACAAACATATGAAAAAGTGCTCATCATCACTGGTCATTAGAGAGATGCACATCAAAACCACATTGAGATATCATCTCACACCAGTTAGAATGGCGATCATTAGAAAATCTGGAGACAGCAGATGCTGGAGAGGATGTGGAGAAATAGGAACACTCTTACACTGTTGGTGGGAGTGTAAATTAGTTCAACCATTGTGGAAGACAGTGTGGCGATTCCTCAGGGACCTAGAAATAGAAATGCCATTTGACCCAGCAATCCCATTACTGGGTATCTATCCAAAAGACTATAAATCCTTCTACTATAAGGACACATGCACACGAATGTTCATTGCAGCACTGTTTACAATAGCAAAGACCTGGAACCAACCCAAATGCCCATCGATCATAGACTGGACTGGGAAAATGTGGCACATATACACCATGGAATATTATGCAGCAATCAAAAATGATGAGTTTGTGTCCTTTGTAAGGACATGGATGAATCTGGAGAACATCATTCTCAGCAAACTGACCCAAGAACAGAAAAAGAAATACTGCATATACTCACTCATAGGTGGGTGAGAAAAATGAGAACACATGGACACAGAGAGGCCATCTACTATACACTGGGGACTGTTGGGGGAAATGGGGGAGGGACAGCGGGGGGGGCTGGGGGGATAGCCTGGGGATGAATACCAAGTGTGGGTGAAGGGGAGGAAGGCAGCAAAACACACTGCCATGTGTGTACCTATGCAACTATCTTGCACATTCTGCACATGTACCCCAAAACCTATAATGCAATAAAAATTTTTTTAAAAAAAAGAGCATTAAAACATGTAACCAAAATGCCAAAGTTAGATGTTTGAATTTTGAATATTACAAAAATAAAAGAATAGCTTACCTAAGTTACGAAGTTAAATCTTAGAGAGCTCTGTTTTGGCTTATTTACTTGATTATTCAAGTCAAGCCAAATATTATACACAAGTATTTACTTTTTATTTAGTCCTCTAGTACTTCTCCCTCCATTCAAATTGAGCTATCTCTGAATTTCCATGACCACCCAGACAGAAATAAACACATACACATGCAGGTATACAGACAGACACACACACATACACATACACAAACAAACACGCCCCGAGCTTCAGATTCAGCACTTAGCAGAGTATCATGCTCACAGTAGATATTAAATATTCTTTGTGGTCGATTCTAGGCCCCACTTGCCCTTCTGTTTTTTGCTTACAGAACGGTATGATGCCTCCTGACTATTCCTGGTCCTATTTTTGTTTGTAAACACATTGCCTCTTTCTACTTTTTCTCCAAACCAGGAGATATTCTTTCCCCCTTCTACTTTGCTCGAAATATTTATTACCCAAAATGAACATGTATTAACTCTAAATCAGCAGATATCCAAGGAAACTGCATGAGAATATTGCATAGGAAAATGTGAAAGAAAAAAGAAAGTATTTCCCCACTACAGCAAATAATGTAAAGATTTAGTTGCCAATGTTTGTTTGTTTTTATTTCTTTTGTCATAACTCCTGTGAAGTAGATAGCAGTGGTGGGTATGCATCAAAAACTCTTCTGCCTTAATACGTCAATTATCATTTGGTTTGCCCTAATGACTCACTGCTAATAAGTAATACTAAAATATTAACAAAGCTCAAAAATAACAGAGTAATCAGATATTATTTACATAACATTTACTTATCAGAAGGTGATAAGATCTCCGTTTTGAGCCAAAACAAAAGATAAACAGAGAACAATGAAGAGGTGACTTGTAGAAAGATAAAAGTAAAAAAAATGAAATAAATGAAAATTTAAAATAAAAGATTGACCTGGTCTTTGCTATTGTAAACAGTGCTGCAATGAACATTCATGTACATGTGTCCTTATAGTACAACAATTTATAGTCCTTTGGATATATACCCAGTAATGGGATTGCTGGGTCAAATGGAATTTCTATTTCTAGGTCCTTGAGGAATCGCCACACTGTCTTCCACAATGGTTGGACTAACTTACACTCCCACCAACAGTGTAAGAGTGTTCCTATTTCTCCACATCCTCTCCAGCATCTGCTGTCCAGATCAGATTTTTTAATGATCGCCATTCTAATTGGCGTGATTCTCACTCATAGGCGGGTGAGGAAAAATGAGAACACATGGACACAGGGAAGGGGGTACTACACACTGGGGTCTATTGAGGGGAATAGGGGATGGACAGCGGGGGGGAGATGGGGAGGGATAGCCTGGGGAGAAATGCCAAATGTGGGTGAAGGGGAGGAAGGCAGCAAAACACACTGCCATGTGTGTACCTATGCAACTATCTTGCACGTTCTGCACATATACCCCAAAACCTAAAATGCAATTAAGAAAAAAAGATTGACCTGGGATGTAAGCCATGGAAGTGCATATGCTGACTCAATTTCTCTGAGTAGAACAGATTCTCTGAAAAGCAAGTTAGAGAGGGACAGAAACAAAGGTTAAGATAAAGTCACCCCACTGTCATTTTTAGACAAATCAATGAGGCAGAAAATTAACAAGGATACCCAGGACATGAACACAGATCTGGACCAAGCAGACCTAACACACATCTACAGAACTCTCCACCCCAAATCCACAGAATATACATTCTTTTCAAAAGCACACCACACTAATTCTAAAATTGACCACATAATTGGAAGTAAAACACTCCTCAGCAAATGCAAAAGAACAGAAATTGTGACAACCAGTCTCTCAGACACAGTGCAATCAAATTAGAACTCAGGATTAAGAAACTCACTCAAAAACACACAACTGCATGGAAACCGAACAACCTCCTGCTGAATGACTACTGAATAAATAATGAAATAAAGGCAGAAATAAAGATGTACTTTGAAACCAATGAGAATGAAGACACAACGTATCAGAATCTCTGGGACACATTTAAAACAGTGTCTAGAAGGAAAATTTATAGACACAGGAAGCCTATCTAGCAATGGGATGGTGTTTATGATCACCCAGCAGTGCCTCCAGGTTAGCAGAAGAGGCAGGCCTAACCTCCCAGCGTAAACAAAAAAGACAAAGAAAGCTTACCTACCAATCTGAAGGAGTCCCTGGAAACCCAGTAGCGCCTTGAGAGGCAAACAAGCAACCTCATCAAGCACCTCCCTGAGGTAAGAGTTAGATAAATCCATGAAGATGAGAAAAACAGCGCAAAAAAGATGAAACCCTCAAAGACCAGAACGCCTCTTCTCCTTCAAGGGATCACAACTCATCACCACAGGAACACAACATGACTGAGAAAGAGTGCAACAAATTGAAAGAAACAGGCTTCAGAAAGTGGGTAATAACAAACTTTTCTGAGCTAAAGAAACACGTTCTAACCCAATGCAAAGAAACTAAAAACTTTGAAAAAAGGTTAGACGAAATGCTAACTACAATAACCAGCTTAGAGAAGAACATAAATGACTTGATGGAGTTGAAAAACACAGCACAAGAACTATGTGAAGCAAACACAAGTTTTAATAGCCAAATTGATAATGCAGAATAAAGGATATCAGAGATTGAAGATCAACTCAAGTAAAAAGAGAAGGCAAGACAAGAGAAAAAAAAGAGTGAAAAGAAATGAACAAAGCCTCCAAGAACTATGGGATTATGTGAAAAGACCGAATCTACGTTTGGTCGGTGTACCTGAATATGTTGGGGAAGAATGAATCCAAGCTGGAAAAAACGTTCCAGGATATTATCCAGGAGAACTTCCCCAGCCTAGCAAGGCAGTCCAACATTCAAATTCAAGAAATACAGAGAACTCCACAAAGATATTCCTCAAGAAGAGCAACCCCAAGGCACACAATCATCAGATTCACCATGGTTGAAATGAAGGAAAAAATGCTAAGCACAGCCAGACAGAAGGGTCAGGTCACTGACAGAAGGAAGCCAATCAGACTCACAGCAGGTCTCTCAGCAGAAACCCTACAAGCCAGAAGAGAGTGGGGGGCCAATATTCAACAACCTTAAAGAAAAGAACTTTCAACCCAGAATCTCATATCCAGCCAAACTAAGCTTCATAAGTGAAGGAGAAATAAAATCCTTTACGGACAAGCAATTACTGAGAGATTTTGTCACCACCAAACCTACCTGAAAGAAACACAAAAAATGGAAAGGAACAAGTACCAGCCACTGCAAAAGCACACCAAATGGCAAAGACCAAAAATGCAATGAAGAAACTGAGTCAACTAACTGGCAAAAAAAAAAGAAACAAAACAGCCAATAACAAAATGGCAGGATCAAACTCACACACAACAATATTAACACTGAATGTAAATAGCCTAAATGCACCAACCAAAAGTCACAGACTGGCAAACTGGATAAAAAGTCAAGACCCATTGGTGTGCTGTATTCAGGAAACCCATCTCAGTACAAAAACACACATATACTCAAAATAAAGGGATGAAAGAAGATTTACCAAGCAAATGGAGAACAAAAGAAAAGCAGGGATTGCATGATAGTCTCTGAGGAAACAGGCTTCAAACCAAAAAAGATCAAAAGAGACAAAAAAGGGCATTACATAATGGGAAAAGGATCAATCCAGAGGCATCACATTGCTGGACTTCAAACTATACTGCAAGGCTACAGTAATCAAAACAGCATGGTACTGGTACCAAAACAGAGACATAGATCAATGGAACAGAACAGAGGCCTTGGAAGCAACACCACCATCTACAACCATCTGATCTTTGACAAACCTGACAAAAACAAACAATGGGGAAAGGACTCCATGTTTAATAAATAGTGTTGGGAAAACTGGTTAACAATGTGCAGAAAGCAGAAACTGGACCACTTCCTGTCACCTTACATTAAAATTAACTCCAGATGGATTAAAGATTTAAACATAAAACCTAACATCATAAAAATTCTAGAAGAAAACGTAGGCAAATCCATCCAGGACATAGGCATAGGCAAGGATTTCATGACTAAAACACCAAAAGCAATGGCAACAAAAGTTAAAATAGACAAATGGGATCTAATTAAACTTCAGAGTTTCTGTACAGCGAAAGACACAATCATTAGAGCAAACTGGCAATCAACAGAATGGGAAGAAAATTTTGCAATCTACCCATCTGACAAAGAGATAATATCCAGAATCTGCAAAGAACTAAAACAGATATACAAGAAAAAAACAAACCCATTCAAAAGTGGGCAAAGGATAGGAACAGACATTTTACAAAAGAAGACATATATGAGGCCAACAAACATAAGAAACAAATATTCATCATCACTGGTCATTAGAGAAATGCAAATCAAAACCACATTGAGGTATTATCTCAAGACAGAATGGTAATCATTAAAAAATCTGGAGACAACAGATGCTAGAGAGGATGTGGAGAAATAGGAACACTCTTACACTGTTGGTGGGAGTGTAAACTAGTTCAACCATTGTGGAAGACAGTGTGGTGATTCCTCAAGGGTCTAGAAATAGAAATTCCATTTGACCCAGCAATCTCATTACTGGGTATATACACAAAGGATTATAAATCATTCTATTATAAAGACACATGCATATGGATGTTCATTGCATCCCTGTGTACAATAGCGAAGACCTGTAACCAACCCTAATGCCCATCAATGATAGACTGGACAAAGAAAATGTGGCACATATACACCATGGAATACCATGCAGCCATAAAAAACGATAAGTTTGTGTCCTTTGTAGGGGCTTGGATGAATCTGGAAACCATCATTCTCAGCAAACTGACACAAGAACAGAAAACCAAACACCACATATTCTCACTCATAGGTGGGTGTTGAACGATGAGAACATGTGGACTCAGGGAGAGGAGCATCACAAATTGGGGGCAGTTGGGGGGCTAGGGGAGGGATAGTGGGGGGTTGGGAGAGTGGGGAGGGATAACATGGGGAGAAATGCCAGATATAGATGAAGGGGAAATAGAGGCAGCAAACCACCTTATTATGTATGCACCTATGCAAAAACCCTGCATGACCTGCACATGTACCCCAGAACCTAAATTAAAATTAAAAAATTAAAATAATAACAGTTTGAAGGTTTTTCAAAAAACTAAAAATCAAACTACCATGTAATCCAGCAATCCCTCTGCTGAGTAAATACACACTAGAAAGAAGCACCACTGCTCACAATAGTCAAGATTTTGAAACAACCTAAATGTCAATCAACAGATGAATGGATAAAAAAAAAATTGGAATTGCTGGAGGCAGCACCAACATGGCCAAGAGGAAACAACACTGGAATGCAGGTCCCAGCAAATGAGACAAAGAGGGCTAGAAGACTTCACGATTCCAAGTGAGGTGCCAGGTTCATTTGCGGGGGACTGGAAGGACTCTAAAAGTAGCACAGGGAGGGAGCCAAACCAGGGTCAGAGCTGCCCAGGGAGAACGAACCAAGACAGGACAAGGCACATCCCCACCTGGAACATGCAGCCAGCTCAGAGGGTTGGGGGACTTCACCCCCTCAGTTCTTCAATTCAGATCCTGTGCTTACCTTATCCCTCCTGAAACCCATGGTCCACGAGCCCCTCCAGATTGAGGGGCTCCGTGGGTAGTCGATGCAAATCTGAGTGACAGCACCCTCCTGGTGCCTTAAGTTGTCAGCCAGACCAGAGCAGAAATTTGGACTAGCACCAGTGAGGCAGAGCAACCCATCCCACAGAAAGAAGCAGAGTTGAAAGCAGGGAAACAGGTCATAAGGCCTAGCAAGCCCCACCACCCCCCACAAAACTCAAACCAAAGCCCATGCATCAGAGAGCCTAGCAATGAATAGACCAGTTTGACCCCAACCAGGATGATCGAACTTAGGGCAGGAGAGATGCCACTGGGAAGGCGGGGCTAATTTCACTTGCAAACAAACCCCAGGGGAAGACCACCCACCCAGCAACCTGACTGAATCCGAGGCAGCCCAGCAGCGCTGCTACAGGCCAAAAAAGATATAGCTCCAACTGCAACAGAAAGGACATCCAGTCAGATTTCTCTTGAAATCACCAATTTCAAAGATCAAAGGGAGATAAATCCACGAAGATGAGAAAAAAAACACAAAAAGGATGAAACTTTCAAAGACCAGAACACCTTTTCCCCTCCCAGTGATTGTACACAAGAAAAAAAAACAAACAAAGCCATTCAAAAGTGGGCAAAGGATAGGAACATACACTTTACAAACGAAGACATATATGAGGCCAACAAACATAAGAAACAAATGCTCATCATCACTGGAGGTAATTTGAGTGTAAGGTAACAGGAAGTGGATCTTCACAGGAAGTGATCCAAGGGATCACAACTTCTCACTATCAAGGGAACAAAACAAGACAGAAAATGAGTGTGATGAATTAACAGAAGCAGGCTTCAGAATGTGGATAATAACAAACTACTCTGAGTTAAAAGACCATGTTCTATTCCAATGCAAAGAAACTAAAGATCTTGAAAAAAAGGTCAGACAAAATGCTAACTAGAATAACCAGCTTAGAGAAGAACATAAATGACTTGTTGGAGCTGAAAAACACAGCACAAGAACTTCACAAGGCATACACAAGTTTCAACACACTAATCAATCAAGCAGAAGAAAGGATGTCAGAGATAGAAGATCAAATCAATGAAATAAAATGAGAAGGCAAGATTAGAGAAAAAACAGTGAAAAGAAATGAACAAAGCCTCCAAGGACTATGGGATTATGTGAAAAGACCTAATCTACACTTGATTGGCATAACTGAATGTGATGGGGAGAATAAATCCAAGTTGGAAAACACTCTTGAGGATATTATCCAAGAGAACTTCCCTGACATAACAGGCAGGCCGACATTCAAATCCAGGAATTACAGAGAACACCACAAAGATATTCCTTAAGAAGAGCAACCCCAAGGCACATAATCATCATGTACACCAGGGTTGAAATGAAGGAAAAAGTCCTAAGGGCAGCCAGAGAGAAAGGTTGAGTCACCCACAAAGAAAAGACCAACAGACTCACAGCAGACCTCTCAGTAGAAACTCTACAAGCTAGAAGGGAGTGAGCGCCAATATTTAACATCTTTAAAGAAAGGAACTTTCAACCCAGAATTTCATATCTGGCCAAACTAAGCTTCATAAATGAAGGAGAAATAAAATTCTTTATGGACAAGCAATTGCTGAGAGATTTCGTCACTACAAGACATGCCTTACAAGTACGCCTGAAGGAAGTACTAAACATGGAAAGGAACAACCATACCAGCAACTACAAAAACATACCAAATGGTAACTAAACATAGAAAGAAACAACCAGTACCAGCCACTCCAAAAATGTACCAAATCGTAAAGAGCATCAACACAATGAAGAAACTGCAGCAACTAATGGGCAAAACAACCAGCTAGCATCAAAACGGCAGGATTAAAAGGACATATAACAATATTACCCATAAATGTAAATGGGCTAAATACTCCAATCAAAACACAGACTGGCAAATTGGATAAAAAGTCAAAACCCATCAGTGTGCTGTATCCAGGAAACTAAAATTAACTCTAGATGGATTAAAGACTTAAACATAAGACCTAACACCATAAAAACCCTAGAAGAGAAGCTAGGCAAAACCATTCAGGACATAAGCATAGGCAAGGACTTCATGACTAAAACATCAAAAGCAATGGCAACAAAAGCCAAAATAGACAAATGGGACCTAATTAAACTCCAGAGCTTCTGTACAGCAAAAGAAACAATCATTAGAGTGAACTGGCAACCAACAGAATGGGAAAAAAATTTGCAATCTACCCATCTGACAAAGAGATAATATCCAGAATCTACAAAGAACTTAAACAAATTTATAAGAAAAAACAAACAAACCCATTCAAAAGTGGAGAAAGGATATGAACAGACACTTCTCAAAAGAAGACATATATGAGGCCAACAAACATAAGAAAAAATGCTCATTATCACTGGTCATTAGAGAAATGCAAATCAAAACTACATTGAGGTATTATCTCAAGACAGTTAGAATGGTGATCATTAGAAAATCTGGAGACAACAGATGCTGAAGAGGATGGGGAGAAATAGGAACACTTTTACACTGTTGGTGGGAGTGTAAATTAGTTCAACCATTGTGGAAGACAGTGTGGTGATTCCTCAAGGACGTAGAAACAGACATTCCATTTGACCCAGCAATCCCATTACTGGGTATAAATCCAAAGGATAATAAATCGTTCTATTATAAAGACACATGCACACGTATGTTCATTGTGGCACTGTTTACAATAGCAAAGACCTGGAACCAACAATGCCCATCAACGAAAGACTGCACAAGGAAAATGTGGCACATATACACCATGGAATACCATGCAGCCATAAAAAACAATGAATTTGTGTCCTTTGTAGGGACATGGATGAATCTGGAAACCATCATCCTCAGCAAACTGACACAAAAACAGAAAATCAAACACCACATGTTCTCTCTCATAGGCGGGTGTTGAACAATGAGAACACATGGACACAGGGAGGGGAGCATCACACACTAGGGTCTGTTGAGCGGGGACAAGGGGAGGGACAGTGGGGAAGGGAGGTTTGGGAGGGATAACATGGGGAGAAATGCCAGATATAGGTGATGGGGGGGTGGAGGCAGCAAACCACATTGCCATGTAGATACCTATGCAACAGTCCTGCATGTTCTTCACATGTACCCCAGAATCTAAAGTGAAATAAAATATATATATTTAAAAAAAGAAAAATCACCAGGAAAGTATAAAGTGAAAGGCCTGTGGAAATATTATGCTCCAAAAACATCAAGATTATGTTTTGTATTCAAATTTGTACCTGATATTTCCTGAAGACTCAACTATACAAACTACCAAGTCAGCAGAGTTAAGATATAGGAAAGTTCTTAATGCTCCAAACCAGAAATCATTCTTCAGACAGTGTCTAATTCCAGTCTGGCACTTTAAAATATAAATAACTCTGAGGGAGCAAAACCATAGTGTAAATAAAAATAAAGCTACATTTATTGGAAACATAATTTGTGACAGGCATTTACATTTAAGGCTTTTAGCAACTTCATAAGGTAGTCAAATTATTGGCCCCATTTTACAGACAAGGAATCTGGGGAACCGAGAGCCAGAAGTTGGATAACTTATCCAAAATCACAACCAGCAAATGGTAAAACAAAGATTCAGCCCCAATCTATTTACCTCCAGAGCATAAGCTATTAACCACTAGGGCATACAACATCTCAGAATATAGTTTCTTCTGTGGCACTCTACCTCCTCTAGGAGAGGGGATTTTAAAATGAAGAAATAAAAAGCAGTAGGTGAAAATATATTTTATTTGCTTCAAAAATTTTTCTCAAGCTAGTACTGTCTTATTTTATGAAAGCCAGGATGTTTCAGCAAGAGAGGTGAAGCGAGATTAAGGGCTGGGCCCTAAAATCAAATATTTAAATCAATTTCCTTGGCTAGAGGGTTAGCTGATTCTTGCTGAGGTAAAGGAAATATGCCAAAGACAACTTCAGAGCATGTCCCTGGGGAATTTCCCCTGTTACTAGGAAACAACCAAGAGGTTATTTTTACAGCTATTTACAGTTCACACGCACTTTCATGTGCATTAGCTCACTGTTCCCTGTGCAGTACAGGGTGGATAGCATTATCCCTTTGGTATTATTAATTACAAATCAGAAAATTGAGACTCATAAGATTTAAGTGACTTGCTCTGCCCCAGGTCATACCAAAAGTGATGGAGCCAAAATAAACCTAGGTTTTGAGATTCCAAATTCAAGTCAAATGAATGTTTTCACTTTACCTTCAGAGAACTCCAACAGCTAAGGCAATTTTTACAAATAGTGCTTCAACTGTTCCTAAGCCTTGTTCTTACACCAAGCCCTAACACACAAAAGCAAGCAGGAAATACACACTAATAATACCTGGCAGATGCTGCCATTATGGTAAACATAACTCCATATGTAAAAGTGGTCCTTTGCAACTAGATAGTTAATGGCAATAATTCCCTGCCCTGGGAGCATAACACCCTCCAAAACCCCAAATTATCTCAAAGTTACCCAAATATCTCTCTCAACTAAAATATTTATAAGAAGGCATGCAACATTTTGGGTGAGAGAAGGCATTGGGTAGGAGGATGAAGACAGGCAATAAAATAATTTTATCTGCATAATACCTTTTTATAAAGCCCTTTCATGGCTTTCATTTTATTTGATTTTTAAAATATGTGAAATATACAGAGCCAAGATTATTGTGATCATTTTTTGTAATAAGAATACTAAGACTCGGAATGATGGAATAATCTATCCAAGGATGGAAAAAAAATCATCTTGGGAGAACCTCAAGTTTTTTGAGGGATCCTCTCTGGATTCAGTTTCTTCATCTGTAACATGAGAGGGTTGGACTAGATTTATTTATTCAACAAACAAAACAAAGCAACCCTACAACTAATTTGCATCATAAGTTTCTTCATGTGTAGAATAAGAGGAAGACACTGATGCTCTCCTTGGTCCTCTCCAGTTCCAACATTCTATTGAAATAGAATCTGCAGGACTCTAGAACTCACCCAGATTTGCAATGCAAGATGAAATTTGGCCCAGGCTCCCTGTATCCCAAACCTGCCTGGTGAGTAAGAGTGAGGGGTCAACTCTATAATCTAAACATCCTCCCTGTAATCTTTCCCATGCCCACCAACCCAGGGCATTAAAGTCATCATTACCTCCATCTCCTCATTGTATAATCCATGGTGTGTTTTTCACATCCAATTCTCCCCATCAATAGCGGATGACCTCTCCTATGACAGTCAGACTTTAGGCCACTTCTCTTTAATGAATCTGAATTTTTTCCGAGTTTTTTATTTTTTACTTTTATATTTAGGTTCAGGGAGTACATATGGGTTTGTTACATGGGTAAATTACCTCTCACTTAGACTTGGTATACAAATGATTTTGTCACCCAGGTAGTAATCATACCACTTAGTAGGTAGTTTTTTGACCCTCATCCCCCTCCCAGTTCCCCCCTCAAATAGTACAGTGTCTAATGTTCCTATCTTTATGCCAATGTATATTCAAGAGTAGGTTACAGTCTGTTTATACTTCTAGTTAGGTTATAACTCACTTCGTACAGAGAAACCTTTAGGCTAAACTTAATATATTTCCAGGAGACAGCTTTAGGCTAAACTTAATTTAACAAGCATATATGTATGTATACAGCTGGGCTTTGACTATACTAATGCCCTTTATCTACCCTTCCAAAGTGCCCACTAGTATTGGCTGTGAAAAAAAATTCAGTCCTGGAGAAATAAAAATGACTCTTTTTTTTATTTTGTGGTAAAATAAAGGCATCTTGAGAGAGCCTCCTTCTAGACTGTTTTCTCATCTATAATATGAAAGAGTTGGACTAGATTTATTTATTCAACAAACCAAACAAGGCAATGAGCCAGCAGCTCACAATGGTAAATCAGACACAGTGATAAATCAGACATGAATTCAAGAATTCAATTTAATATAAAGTCTGAACCAGATAACGATTTTTCATTACCTCTTTCAGATCTAGATTCATATAAGATATGAATCCTGTCACTCACATGTGAATGCTGTTGTGACTGAAAATTATTTAACCTTCTACTGAAGTCTTACTTCATTAGGACAGATTTCCCATCCAACTACATGTTATCCCCGCTCTCCCTCACCATTCCCTATTTGGTCTTCCCTACCTCAATAAGAAAGTAAAGGAGTCTAGGAAAATGAGTGAGAGAGACAGCAGCAGAGAGGTATCATTCTGGGCACTTCAACACTTCCTAAAATGAAAGAGAATGTGAGAGTAGATAAGTAATGAAGATGAATGGATAAGAAGAGAAAAGATAAAGAGATGAAAAAAGGAGACAAGAAGTCTGATGTCATTTATAGCAAATGCGGTATAAATTGATCCAGTTGTACAAGGCAAAGACCCATTTGGGGATGGGTGGATCACTGTTTTTCCCATCCCTCTGAAACAGAGAATTAGCTAATAAAAGAAACAAGTAGGGGAGCATAAAGAAGAACCACAAGGAACACCCTCTCTGCCACAGTTATTTTGGTGCCACCTTGAAGCTCAAGGATCTAGCCTCTTTATCTTTTCTTCATTTCGTAGGTATGAATTGCCCTTCCACTGTAGCTCAAAATGGCTATACCATTTCAGACTGGAGGAGAAGTAATAATTCACATTTTGTCTCACTTATGAACTTTCCTATAGATCTTTGGGGATCCAAACTCAGTCGAAGAAATACTAGTTTAAATGTCAGTTTAGTTAGTAAGACTCCCTAGGAGAGGAGTATAAAGGCTAGTCTTGAATTCAAATGTTATCATCCCTTCTAATGTGGTTGGATAGCCTTTTCCTCCAACCATCACCATCACCATCACCACCACAATCCAGAACTCTGTGAAAGGAGATAAAGATTCAAGGGGTCTTACAGCCATTGCCCCAGGTTGGTTGTGAGGTAATTCTTGTACCTAAAGATTCAAGGTTTGAGTAAATGACTTTGTTCCTACAGCAGGTAGCAAGCCAGAAGGCTACTGCTGGGCCAATATTTTACAAGTACATAAAACTAGTTATTAGTTATGGGGCATGTTTACAAAGTGTTAAAATCAACATATTTATGTCCATCTCCATACAGAATCTTCTTAATATAATTCAAGATAACTGATGTAACAAATTCACATCACAGTCTTATCAATTTGGTTTGTAATATCAAAGTGGTGCCCCAGGCTTCAATCAGCACATACCACACTGCTATGTCCCTATTCTCCAGAAGCCAGACTGAGCACCCCACAGCTCTAACACCTCAGAGCCTAGCCGAAAGCCGAGAGAACTTGCCTGATCCTCCAAATTCCAAACACGGAACCACTGACAGCAAGCTCCATTCCAGATCATCTTCACTGGCACAAAAAAAAAGAAAAAACCGTTTAAATCCAATGGAGGCAATTTATTGTTATGAGGATTTCAGGAAACAAAACTCAAAAAGGAACCAGAAAGGAAAAGGCTGTTTAGAATGTGGTAGAGCCACAAGTGTCATTAAAGAGAGAGAGACAGAGACAGAAAGATGAAATTTATGTTCCTTAAGATCAAGTTTCACATAATGCCAGTTATATTAGCTTATACTGGCAGGATTAACTTTCCCCACCTACAAATAGTCTAATGACCTCACAATCATTGAAATCAGAGAGAGCTAAGCTGAAGAGAGAACACTCCTCCCTGCTTCCCATGGTAGAGCAGCTGAATAATTTCCTGAGAATTGTACTGCTGGAGCTAGGAAGAAAAGTTTACTAAACATACATGCAACTTGCAAATCTCCAGTTTCTATTCTTCCTTCCTCTCTGTCCCTTCCCCTCCCCCACTTTCACCAGAGAAGTCAGACTCCGGGAGTGCTTTAACAGTTTGAAGCCTAATCTGAAAGAGGAAGAAGAATCTCTATATATTGGCTAGCGAATGTGCCCTGCCCTTCCCCTCTTAAAATAGCAGCACCTCATCTTTGAAAAGAAGCTTGCTTAAAGAGCAGGCACTCTGTGAATAGACTGTGCTTTTATGACCTTACAAAGTATCCAGATTCTATGCAGCTCACCAACAAGGATTAGCTCTGCAAGGACTTGTAGACTGAATTTACTGAAGACTTGGAGCAGGCTTCTGAGAACAAACGCAAAAGGACAGTAAACTGTGGACCTTGAAGTTAGCAGGTAAGGAGACTCTATTCAGTTCTAGGACCAGAACAGTATTTAGTAAAATGTTGCTAATGGTAAAATTTAGCAGATTCCCAGGAGTTTGGGGATAAGTTATCTGCCTTGTCTGCTTTAAGTTTGGGTGCTAGTATGAATTCTTTCTGGTTTATTTCTTAGCCAGAGATTTAATAATATGATCAGTCTGTCAACAAATATTGCTCAGTGCTTCTGCTAAGGCTCAGTGTGGCAAAATACAGAGGAGACACTCTACAAGCCTCCAGTGCCTTTGCAATTAAGCCAGAAATATAAGACATATTTTCAAATTCCATTTTAAGAGATCAGTGGAGTTTCTCTAATATAGTGGCAGTTTCCTTCAAAATGGAAAATAAATATATAGTGACTACTGAAGGTAAACCAGTGGAGAGTAAAATTTTCACAAGGTGGTTTCACATTTATTATCCCACCTGAACCTTTCAAATAAAATAAGTCAGTTTGGGAGCCAGTGATCACAAAGATAATGGTAAGTTAAGAAAAGTTTTCAATTTTCTTTTAGACTTAATCTAGCATGTTAGTGTATTCTTAACCCACAATCATCAATTCTCATTTTTCACTACCTTTCCTTAATGAAATTTTGATGCATTAGAAACTATTTATCTGGCATAAAAGCAAGATTCTTACACAATACAGAAAATTATGAATCCATATTTTCAGTATAATTGGTCAATAATAAAGGATAATAAAGGGAAGGCACTGATTCTTAAGGCACATACCCAACCTTGTGAATTCAATACTATGAAGAGAACTATCATAATCTCCTAAAAGACATTGTCCTGTGTGAACCTCTACTTTGGTCCATTTTGTTATTCTCATGTTAAGAGTGGCTGCTCTAAACTATCGTGCTGCATGGATTTCAGTGGGAGAGAAACTGGGTAACTGGGATAACTGGGAATCCACCCTTCATTTGACATGTAAACAATTACATGTTCTCTGGCAAGTTAACAGCCATTAGTATTTCTCAGTTCATTCGTGTATCAAATGCAGTAATGAGCTGATAGAAATATTTTCTAAATCTCTTAAAACTATAAAATTTGAAAGCAACTTGAAAATAGAAACCATCAGAAGGATTTTGTTTAAATTCTATTCATTCCAGGAGGATAAAACACATAACAAAACTGATTGCATGGGGAGAGAGTAGGGCTAACTACCTTCCACTACCTAGACTATATTTCTAGGTCAGGGACATCACTCTTAAGTCTCAGCAATATCATCCTACTCTTAGGACCTGTCAGTACAATCCAACACTCTAAATTATAGTTGCCACTAGCCCTATAATACTTATGCACACCTCAATATGAACTCTGAAAGGAATAAAATATTTAAGAGTAGTATTTAAGAATTATTTCTGTGAAAGCACTATCCACCTTTTGTTGTTACTTGTTACTTTAACCAAGTCCATTGATTCTTAGTATTATATGCTAAGGATTAAAATAGTTTTTTGCACCAAGTTCTGAATGTAACACAATATCCCACTACTCTTTCATAAAACCACTTATTCAATCACAGATTTGGTTATAATACAAATACGTTTTTCGAATATATAAGTATGTAGTGTGGGGCCCATATGTGTGTAGGGGGGTGTATGTAAAATAAAAAGACCTAAAGTCACTTTATCCCTCACTAGAGTGTTATTTGTGTTTCAATAATATCTATGTGGTATGATTTAAGGGTCAGTGAGAAAAGCTTTCCCAGTTCAATCAGATATGAGCAAACTGTTGAAAGATATATCTATACTACTCAACTCTACAAAAGATAGATTACTCAATATGCCAGTTGCTTTGCAGTGCAGAAATAAAACTGCTGGCCAGGAGCAGTGGCTTAGCACTTTGGGAGGCTGAGGGGAGTGGATCATGAGGTCAAGAGATCAAGACCATCCTGGCCAACATGGTGAAACCTCATCTCTACTAAAGATGCAAAAATTAGCTGGGCATGGTGGCATGCGTCTGTAGTCCAGCTACTCAGGAAGCTGAGGCAGGCAAATGGATTGAACCTTGGAGGCAGAGGTTTCAGTGACCTGAGATTGCAACACTGCACTCCAGCCTAGCGACAGAGCAAGATTCTGTTTAAAAAAAAACAAAACACCTGCTAAGAAGTCTGATAGACTCATAGCAAGAAGTACATATCTTCATCCCTACAGAAAAGGCAATAAAGGAAGCCATTCCTTTATCTAATTTGATTAGATAAATTCAGACATCTTAGGTCCATTAATTCATGTTACAATCAAGGTGCTAAAACACCCTCAGATGACAATTACTTTTGCCTTTAATTAAGAATTCTTTAGGGATTAGTAGAAAAGGTCACTGTATAAATTCTTCTAGCCCACTGCTTAATTCTGTCTCATCCCACTCCATCTCATCATGACCTCTCCTTTCTTTGTGCCCCACAGTCCTTCTTCTATATTGGGGGTTGGGTACATATGAGAGAAAAAAGAAGAAAAAATATTTTAAATATTGGGGATAAGTTAGGAAGAGATTGTTACAGAAATAGAGGAAAAGAAACAGAAAGAAGAGTAAACAGGCCCGTGGACATTTAACACATACTTAATTTTCCTTTTGATGAATAAAATGTCAACTTGTTTAGAGTGCTTACAGAATCAATACAATCCAGACATTCGAGCTCCTACTTAAATGTAACTGATAGAAAAGAAACAAGAGCTCAGACCTAGACTTAGGGTCCTTAAGCTAAAGAAAAAATAGGAAATATTTGGGCATTCTTTTAGTTCTCATCAATCCCTTTTCCCTAAAAGGGAAAAAATATCCAGTTTTGAATAACATTTCAAGATGTCTAAAGTATATGACTTGTTACGACTTCTCATGTATTTCAGATTAACAGTGTTTGTTTATACAAAGGGTTGTCTTTGTGTTGTCATGGATTCAACAAGCTAAGTGGAATTGAGCTAATAATAACAACACTCAGCCATCTCAGATGTTTAACTTATTCCAAAGTTCCTAGGAAACATTCAGGCCTCAGAAGATAATAAAGCTTCTTATCATTCCAAATTGGTTACCATTCATGTTTGTTCCGAGTTTGAATTCTTACTTAAGACAAAGGACCTTAAATAAAAAGCAATCTCCTAGAGAACAATTATTTTGCAAGAGCCAGACATCCAATTGCCAAGATGATAGAAGCAGGCCTCAGAGTTAGCTGTGAGCAATGACCTCAGAACCTCAGAAGATTCCAAGCTGCTGGTAATTAGACAGAGAGTTATAGAGGTATTCCTGGAAAAAGGTAGGCCCTCTAGTTAGTGCTTTACAAAAAGTTCAAAAGTATGTATGTAGATCTTAATACATTTCTATCACCCAAACCAGGATTGAAAGTATCCTCCATTATACATCATCACCCACACTCATGCATTCCTCAAGATCTCTATTGCCTTTTGGTAACTTTCATTTCCCTTAAGGTCTGGTCTTATGAATCCTTTTAATGTGATTACACTGGATAAAGCATTTTTGTCAAAGTACAATGGAAGGGGACAGACACACTGTCATTAGTTCTGAATGCCACAATCCAAGGTCCTTTTTGGTTTGGCAGTGTCGTGTGTTTACATTCCAACTGTCTGACAATAGAATGGACTGAACCAATGGGTTTGACATTCCCCACTTAAGGAGAATAAGAGTCTACAGAAGAAACACCTGAGAGCTGTCAGCAACAAAGTATCAGTTCCCCATAGTTTTTAATACCAATGAGAATACATATCCTTGGAAATGTATTCCCAAAAAGCATATCCCTGTGAGCAGCACATCTCTGAAAATACCAAGTAAGAAAGCTACTTACTGTAATGATAGGGCTAAAGTGATCACAGATTGGAGGATCTTTCTGTCTTCCTCCCCCAAATCTTTTACTACCATGGAGGAAAGCCACTGGGATCATTAGTATAGCCTGAGAGTTTGTAGATTAAATCTCCGCAGAGGATGAGCAACTTTAATCAATAAACAATCACTCAATAAACATCAAATACACATTTTCCTATGTGCAAAGAGAGATATGACTGTGGATTGGTGTGGTCAAAGTAGGTGAGCCTTATATGAATAAGAAAGAGAATAAAAACTTACATTTTACAGAGCTTTGTAATTTATAAAACACATTTGTTGACTCTGCTATTCATTCAGATATTGATTCAACAAACATTAATGAGTGCCTACTGTATCAAAAGATTAACACAGTATTGTCCCTACCTTCCCTGAGCTCAGAATTACAGGATGGCACAACCAATTTTTTTTCATTTGACAGTAATAGGCTACATGGAGAGGAGGAAAGAGGCCACTGGGGAGTTGCTCAAATAAAAACAGGGCTCCACTGATCTGCACCCTCTTAAAATATGTTTTCTGCATCCTGCCGCTGCTCAGCAGAAGAAAAGGAAGTATCAGTTTTAGGAGCCCTGAGTCCCAGCCTCCCCACTTCCTCTTCTGCTTTGGCCCTGCCCTCATCACCCCACTTCTGTTGGCAGTCCTCCAACACACAGACTGTCTGGTGCTTGCCAGTATTTACTAGAAAGGTAAAGGAAATCTTGGGAGGCATATAACTTAGTAGAATCATAAAAGTACCTGCAGATAGTGATTTAATCTTTTTGTCTCTGCTGTTGGTTCAATCCAGAAACACCCATCAGTCCCAATCAGACCCTATAATCAAACACTTCCTTTGTTGAATCTTTGGATTTCCATTTGTCACTGACATAGTTCACTTTTGAACTCTCCTCCAGCCCCACCAGACCATTTATGCATTCTTTGTTTTAAGATCTTTGCCTTCCCTTTCTGCTCAAATGTGTAGATTCAATCTGTTCTACTCACTTTACTTTCTTCTCTGGTGATTTGTAAAGTGTCCATTCATGATTCATGGTCCCATGCACTCTTTGTGAATTTTCAGGTTTCTTTTAAATAGATTCAACCATACTAGATGTATCCACATTTTAGTATCACTTTACACCATTATTTAGATTCTTGCATAATAGCACCCACATTTACACACACACACACACACACACATACACAAACATAAACATGCTCCTTCCTCTGCCCCTAGACATCCGCCCTGGGAAATTAGATATTCTACTACTCAAAAGCTCTTAAAACCACACAATTACTCTTCCAAGTTGCCCAATTAGGAGAGGAAAAGAGCAAAAAAATGAATAAAGCAACTCACTGCCACTAATGAGCTTACTGTCTAAATGTGTGTGACAGACATGTAAGCAAAAAGTGTAATTACAGCACTGTAACAAATGAAAGAATAGCACTGTAATTACAGTAATTACAGCACTGTAATAAATCAATGAATGGGAGTATTCATAGAGAATTATAACTTCAATCTAAATATTGAAGTATAAGTCGAAATTTGCCAGGTTCACCTCTTGATTATGTAAGTGTGAAAGAGGAAGCATAGATCACCTTCAAGAAGGTAAGGCATAATGAGATAAGGATGTTGAACTAAGTTCAACTAAGTAAAAAAGAAGAAAGAAAGAAAGAAAGAAAGAAAGAAAGAAAGAAAGAAAGAAAGAAAGAAAGAAAGAAAGAAAGAAAGAAAGAAAGAAAGAAAGAAAGAAAGAAAGAAAGAAGAAAAGAAAAAAGGGTCAGGAGGTATTGCAAAATAAGAATCAACAGCACTTGATGAGAGATAAAATAAGGATGGTGTGGAGTCAAAGATGACTGTCTATGCCTGAGTAACTGGAAGAATATTACTGTCATTAAAAAAAGAATAGGGAAGTTAATTTTGAAGAGAAGGATGTATTTGTTTGAAAACATGTTTGGAATTTTTTTTAAGGCAAGAGATCCAAGTCCAATTAGCAGCTGAAAATGAGAAACTAAAGATTAGCTAAGTCATTTGTGACTGTGATGAACAGAGATCTGAGTCATCCACATGGAAGTTTTCTTTTTAACTTCTACTTAAGTTCAGGGGTACATGTGTAGGATGTGCAGGTTTGTTACACAGGTAAATGTGGATAATCGGGATTTGTTGTATGGATTTTTTTTAAGTCTCTAAGATTAGATTTTATTTTATTTTATTTTTAATCTTTTAAATTTTTATTACATTATAGGTTTTGGGGTACATGTGCAGAACGTGCAAGATAGTTGCACAGGTACACACATGGAAGTGTGTTTTGCTGCCTTCCTCCACTTCACCCACACTTGGCATTTCTCCCCAGGCTATGCCTCCCCAGCCCGCCCCTCTGTCCCTCCCCCATTCCCCCCAATAGACCCCAGTGTGTAGTAGACCCCCTCCCTGTGTCCATGTGTTCTCATTTTTCTCACCTGCCTATGAGTGAGAATATGTGGTATTTACTTTTCTGATCTTGTGTCAGTTTGCTGAGAATGATGTTCTCCAGATTGATCCATGTAATTACAAAGGACACAAACTCATCATTTTTGATTGCTGCATAATATTCCATGGTGTATATGTGCCACATTTTCCCAGTCCAGTCTATCATCGTGGGGCATTTGGGTTGATTCCAGTTCTTTGCTATTGTAAACAGTGCTGCAATGAACATTTGTGTGCATGTGTCCTTATAGTAGAATGATGTATACTCCTTTGGATAGATACCCAGTAATGGGATTGCTGGGTCAAACGGAATTTCTATTTCTAGGTCCTTGCAGAATCACCACACTGTCTTCCACAATGGTTGAACTAATTTACACTCCCACCAACAGTGTAAGAGTGCTCCTATTTCTCCACATCCTCGCCAGCATCTGCTGTCTCCAGATTTTTTAATGATTGCCATTCTAACTGGCATGAGATGGTATCTCAATGTGGTTTTGATTTGCATCTCTCTAATGACCAGTGATGATGAGCATTTTTTCATGTGTTTGTTGGCCTCATGTATGTCTTCTTTTGTAAAGTGTCTGTTCATATCCTTTGCCCATTTTTGAATGGGCTTGTTTGGTTTTTTTCCTGTAAATCTGTTTGAGTTCTTTGTAAATTCTGGATATCAGCCCTTTGTCAGATGCATAAACTGCAAACATTTTTTCTCATTCTGATGGTTGCCAATTCATTCTGGTGATTGTATCTTTTGCTGTGCAGAAGCTGTGGAGTTTGATTAGGTCCCATTTGTCTATTTTGGCTTTTGTTCCTAATGCTTTTGATGTTATGGTCATGAAGTCCTTGCCTACTCCTATGTCCTGAATGGTTTTGCCTAGATTTCCTTCTAGGGTTTTTATGGTGTCAGGTCTTCTGTTTAAGTCTTTAATCCATCTGGAGTTAATTTTAGTGTAAGGTGTCAGGAAGGAGTGCAGTTTCTGCTTTCTGACCATGGCTAGCCAGTATTCCCAACACCATTTATTAAACAGGGAATCCTTTCCCCATTGCTTGTTTTTGTCTGGTTTATCAAAGATTATATGGCTGTACATATGTTGTGTTGCCTCCAAGGCCTCTGTTCTGTTCCATTGTTATATATCTCTGTTTTGGTAACAGTACCATGCTGTTTTGATTACTGTAGCCTTGTAGTATAGTTTGAAGTCTGGTAGTGTGATGCCTCCCGCTGTGTTCTTTTTGCTTAGAATTGACTTGGCTATGCGGGCTATCTTTTGGTTCCATATGAAGTCCATGGTGGTTTTTTCCAGTTCTGTGAGGAAATTCAATGGTAGCTTGATGGGGATAGCGCTGATTCTGTAAATTACTTTGGGCACTATAGCCATTTTCACGATATTGATTCTTCCTAACCATGAACATGGAATGTTTCTCCATCTATTTGTGTTCTCTCTTATTTTGTTGAGCAGTGGTTTGTAGTTTTCCTTGAAAAGGTCCCTTACGTTCCTTGTAAGTTGTATTCCTAGGTCTTTTATTCTCTTTGTAGCAATTGTGAATGGCAGTTCTTTCTTGATTTGGTTCTCTTTAAGTCTGTTATTGGTGTATAGGGATGCTTGTGATTTTTGCACATTGATTTTATATCCGGAGACTTTGCTGAAGTTGCTTATCAGTTGCAGGAGCTTTTGGGCTGAGGTGATGGGGTCTTCTAAGTATACTATCATGTCATCCGCAAATAGAGACAATCTGGCTTCCACCTTTCCTATTTGAATACCGTTTATTTCTTTTTCTTGCCTGATTGCTCTGGCTAGAACTGCCAGTACTATGTTGAATAGGAGTGGTGAGAGAGGGTATCCTTGTCTAGTGCCGGATTTCAAAGGAAATGCTTCCTGTTTTTGCCCATTAAGTAAGATATTGGCTGTTGGTTTGTCGTAAATAGCTTTTATTACTTTGAGATATGTTCCATCAATACCAAGTTTATTGAGGGTTTTTAGAATAAACGGCTGTTGAATTCTGTCAACTGCCTTCTCTGCGTCAATTGAGATAATCATGTGGTTTTGATTTTTGCTTCTGTTCATGT
Source organism: Saguinus oedipus (assembly GCA_031835075.1). Lineage (NCBI taxonomy): Eukaryota > Metazoa > Chordata > Mammalia > Primates > Cebidae > Saguinus > Saguinus oedipus. The sequence goes on along the minus strand of CM063191.1, from coordinate 75,052,759 downwards.
GGTAAATTACATTTATACACTTGCGTATGTTGAACCAGCCTTGCATGCCCGGGATGAATCCTACTTGATCATGATGGATAAGTATTTTAATGTGCTGTTGCAATCTGTTTGCCAGTATTTTATTGAAGATTTTTGCATCTATGTTCATCATGGATATTGGCCTGAAGTTTTCTTTTCTTGTTGAGTCTCTGCCAGGTTTTGGTATCAGGATGATGTTGGTCTCATAAAATGATTTGGGAACGGTTCCCTCTTTTTGAATTATTTGGAATAGTTTCAGAAGGAATGGTACCAGATCCTCTTTGTGTGTCTGGTAGAATTCAGCTGTGAACCCATCTGGACCTGGGCTTTTTTTGTGTGGTAGGCTCTTAATTGCTGCCTCAACTTCAGACTTTGTTACTGGTCTATTCATAGTTTCAGCTTCCACCTGGTTTAGGCTTGGGAGGACACAGGCGTCCAGGAATTTATCCAATTCTTCCTGGTTTACTAGTTTATGTGCATAGAGTTGTTTGTAGTATTCTCTGATGATGGTTTTAATTTCTGTGGAATCTGTGGCGCTTTCCCCTTTATCATTTTTTATTGCATCTATTTGGTTTTTCTCTCTTTTCTTTTTTATCAGTCTGGCTAGTGGTCTGTCTATTTTGTTGATCTTTTTGAAAAACGACCTCTTGGATTTATTGACTTTTTGAAGGGTTTTTCTTGTCTCTATCTCCTTCAGTTCCATTCTGATCTTAGTTATTTCTTGTCTTCGGCTAGGTTTTGAGCTTTTTTGATCTTGCTCCTCTAGCTCTTTCAATTTTGACGATAGGGTGTCAATTTTGGATCTCTCCACTCTTCTCATGAGGGCACCTATTGCTATATATTTTCCTCTACACACTTCTTTAAATGTGTCCCAGAGATTCTGGTACATTGTGTCTTCATTCTCGTTGGTTTCGAAAAGCTTCTTTATTTCTGCCTTCATTTCATTGTTTATCCAATCAACATTCAAGAGCCAGTTGTTCAGTTTCCATCAAGCTGTGCGGTTCTGAGTTATTTTCTGAATTCTGAGTTCCAACTTGATTGCACTATGGTCTGAGTGACTGTTTGTTATGATTTCAGTTGTTTTGCATTTGCTGAGGAGTGCTTTCCTTCCAATTATGTGGTCAATTTTGGAGTAGGTGTGCTGTGGTGCTGAGAAGAATGTATATTCTGTGGATTTGGGGTGGAGAGTTCTGTAAATGTCTATCAGGTTTGCTTGTTCCAGGTCTGAGTTCAAGTCCTGGATATCCTTCTTCATTTTCTGTCTAGTAGATCTGTTTGTTATTGACAGTGGAGTGTTAAAGTCTCCCACTATTATTGTGTGGGAGTCTCAGTCTCTTTGTAAGTCATTAAGAACTTCCCTAGGGGGAGGAGGCAGGATGGCATCATAGAGGTGACTCAGGATTGCAGCTCTCAGTGAAGGCGCAGAGGGTGAGTCCTAGCCGCATTCTCGTATGTTCCTTTTATGCCCACAGAGCGTTGAAAGTCCCAGGTGTGGGAGAGACACGGGACGCTAGCGCAGCTGGCTAATGCAGCCGGCTCCCGCCACCTATTCAGCCGGCGCTGCAGCGGGACCCGGCGCGGAACTCACTGGTCTGGGTGCCCTGTTAAACCGGCAATCTGAGATTTGGAAGGGCAGATTGGCATGTTCATCTGATTGAACGGGACTTCGACAATAAGCCAGACCAGGAGTTTCCTGGGAAGCGTGATCTGTGCAGGGGTAGTGGGCAGCGGCACGGGAGATTGCACAGATCCCAGTGCCCTATCGGCAGGCTACTGGGGCGCCAGTGAGAGAGTCGACCTTTCAGCTTGGGGAGAGGAAGAGAGAGAGAGGACGGACTCTGAGGCAGGGAGCTGGGTGATTGGGCTCGGTGGGTCCCATGCTCACGGGGACAAGCAGGGCGGCGACTGGAGATGCTTGGGGCTGAGAGTTTTCCTGCCGACATCTAGGACGGTGCAGCCCGGTGAGGGAGGGGCATCCACCATTGCTGACGCAGTCCACCCCAACTGAAGTACCACCCAGGACTGACGCTGCCTGCCGTTGCCGAGGCAACCTGCCATAACAGAGAGACTCCACGCTCCACAGCAGAAGGGAGCGCAGCAGCAACAGGGCGGACCCACGCTAGCAGGTCAGAGCCCTGGCAGGCAAATAGTGAATAGACTGCCCCCTAGTGGGGCAGGACAGTGCAACAGATTCTCATAAAGAAAGCCCCAACTCGCTGAGACAGAGCATCTAAGGGGGGAAAAAAACGGTGGTGTTTTATGAGTTCTATAGCAGCAGACATAAACAACCTCCCAACAATGCTGAATGAATAACGGGGCTCACAGCTCAGCACTGGAGCTCCTATAAAGCACAGACTGTCCCCTCAAGCAGCTCCCTGACCCCTGTATATCCAAGGAGTCACCCCAAAAAAGGACTAATCAGACTGACATTTGGATGGCATTATTCTGGAACAAGGACAGCAGAAGAAGAAACTGGTATCATCCCTCACTGTTCCGCAGCTGCTGCAGGTATACCCCAGACAAGCAGGGCCTGGAGTGGACCTCAGCACTCATACAGCAGAGAGGATAGACCATTAGAGGGAAAACTCAGTAACAGAAATACTTTATCATCAACAATCTCAGCATCCACGCAGAGACCCAATTGAAAAATCAGCAACTACTAAGATGACAGGCGGATAAATCGATAAAGATGGGAAGAAACCAGCGCAAAAAGGAGGAAAGCACCCAAAACCGAAACACCTCACCTCCAAAAAAGGACCAAAACTCCTCACCAGCAAGGGAACAAAGCTGGACGGAGAATGAATGTGACAAAATGACGGAATCAGACTTCAGAAAGTGGATAATCAGAAACTTCAGTGAGCTAAAGGAACATGTACTAAACCAGTGCAGAGAAACTAAGAACCTTGAAAAAAGATTTGAGGAATTGATAACAAGAATGGACAACTTAGAGAAGAATATGAATGTATTGAAGGAGCTGAAAAACACAACACGAGAACTTCGTGAAGCATGCACAAGTTTCAACAGCCGAATTGACCAAGCAGAAGAAAGAATATCAGAAGTTGAAGATCAACTCAATGAAATAAAATGAGAAACCAAGATTAAAGAAAAAAGTATAAAAAGGAATGAACAAAATCTCCAAGAAATGTGGGACTATGTGAAGAGACCCAACCTACGTTTGATAGGTGTACCAGAATGTGACGAAGAGAATGAATCCAAGCTGAAAAACACTCTTCAGGATATTATCCAGGAAAATTTCCCCAACCTAGCAAGACAAGTCAATACTCAACTCCAGGAAATACAGAGAACACCACAAAGATACTCTGCAAGAAGAGCAACCCCCAGGGACATAATTGTCAGATTCAACAGGGTTGAAATGAAGGAGAAAATACTAAGGGCAGCCAGAGAGAAAGGTCGGGTCACCCACAAAGGAAAGCCCATCAGACTCACAGCAGATCTCTTGGCAGAGACTCTACAAGCCAGAAGAGAATGGGGGCCAATATTCAACATCCTTAAAGAAAAGAGCTTTCACCCAGAATTTCATATCCAGCCAAACTGAGCTTCATAAGTGAAGGAAAAATAAAATCCTTCACGAACAAGCAAGTACTCAGAGATTTTGTCACCACTAGGCCTGCTTTACAAGAGCTCCTGAAAGAGGCACTACACATAGAAAAAAACAACCAGTTCCAGTCATCATAAAAGCATACCAAATGCTAAAGACCATCAACAAAATGAAGAATGTACATGAACCAACGGGCAAAACAGCCAGCTAGCATCCAAATGGCAGTATCAAATTCACACATAACAATATTAACCCTGAATGTAAATGGGCTAAATGCACTAATCAAAAGACCCAGACTGGCAAATTGGAAAAAAACCAAAACCCATCAGTGTGCTGTATCCAGGAAACCCACCTCACACGCAAAGTTACACAAAGGCTCAAAATAAAAGGATGGAGGAAGATTTACCAAGCAAATGGAGAGCAACAAAAAGCAGGAGTTGCAATTCTCATCTCAGATAAAATAGACTTTAAAGCAACAAAGATCAAAAGGGACAAAGAAGGTCGTTACATAATGATAAAAGGATCGATACAACAAGAAGAGCTAATGATTCTAAATATGTATGGACCTAATGTAGGAGCACCCAGATATATAAGGCAAGTTCTTAATGACTTACACAGAGACTTAGACTCCCACACAATAATAGTGGGAGACTTTAACACTCCACTCTCAATAGCAGACAGATCAACCAGACAGACAATTAACAAGCATATCCAGGACTTGAACTCAGACCTGGAACAAGCAAACCTGATAGACATTTACAGAACTCTCCACCCCAAATCCACAGAATATACATTCTTCTCAGCACAACATCACACCTACTCCAAAATTGACCACATAATTGGAAGGAAAGCACTCCTCAGCAAATGCAAAATAAAGGAAATCATAACAAACAGTCTCTCAGACCATAGTGCAATCAAGTTGGAACTGAGAATTCAGAAAATAACTCAGAACTGCACAGCTTCATGGAAACTGAACAACTGGCTCTTGAATGTTGATTGGATAAACAATGAAATGAAGGCAGAAATAAAGAAGTTCTTTGAAACCAACGAGAATGAGGACACAATGTACCAGAATCTCTGGGACACATTTAAAGCAGTCTGTAGAGGAAAATATATAGCAATAAGTGCCCACATGAGAAGAGTGGAGAGATCCAAAATTGACACCCTATCATCAAAATTGAAAGAGCTAGAGGAGCAAGATCAAAAAAGCTCAAAACCTAGCCGAAGACAAGAAATAACTAAAATCAGAGCAGAACTGAAGGAGATAGAGACAAGAAAAACCCTTCAAAAAATCAATAAATCTAAGAGCTGGTTTTTTGAAAAGATCAACAAAATAGACAGACCACTAGCCAGACTGATAAAAAAAGAAAAGAGAGAACAACCAAATAGATGCAATAAAAAACGATAAAGGGGAAATCACCACAGATTCCACAGAAATTAAAACCATCATCAGAGAATACTACAAACAACTCTATGCACACAAACTAGTAAATCAGGAAGAAATGGATAAATTTCTGGATGCCTGTGTCCTCCCAAGCCTAAACCAGGAGGAAGCTGAAACTATGAATAGACCAATAACAAGGTCACAAGTTGAGGCAGCAATTAAGAGCCTACCACACAAAAAAAGCCCAGGTCCAGATGGGTTCACAGCTGAATTCTACCAGACACACAAAGAGGATCTGGTACCATTCCTTCTGAAACTATTCCAAATAATCCAAAAAGAAGGAATCCTTCCCAAATCATTTTATGAGATCAACATCATCCTGATACCAAAACCTGGCAGAGACTCAACAAGAAAAGAAAACTTCAGGCCAATATCCATGAGGAACATAGATGCAAAAATCTTCAATAAAATACTGGCAAATCGATTGCAACAGCACATTAAAAAACTTATCCATCATGATCAAGTAGGATTCATCCTGGGGATGCAAGGCTGGTTCAACATACGCAAGTCTATAAATGTAATTCGCCACACAAACAGAAGCAAAAACAAAAACCACATGATTATCTCAATTGACGCAGAGAAGCCATTTGACAAAATTCAACAGCCCTTTATGCTAAAAACCCTCAATAAACTTGGTATTGATGGAACATATCTCAAAGTAATAAAAGCTATTTACGACAAACCAACAGCCAATATCATACTGAATGGGCAAAAACTGGAAGCATTCCCTTTGAAATCCGGCACTAGACAAGGATGCCCTCTCTCACCACTCCTATTCAACATAGTAATGGAAGTTCTAGCCAGAGCAATCAGGCAAGAAAAAGAAATAAAGGGTATTCAAATAGGAAAGGTGGAAGCCAAATTGTCTCTATTTGCAGATGACTTGATAGTATACCTAGAAGACCCCATCTCCTCAGCCTAAGAGCTTCTGCAACTGATAAGCAACTTCAGCAAAGTCTCAGGATAAAAAAAATCAATGTGCAAAAATCACAAGCATTCCTATACACCAATAACAGACTTAAAGAGAACCAAATTAAGAACGAACTGCCATTAACAATTGCTACAAAGAAAATAAAATACCTAGGAATACAACTCACTAGGAATGTAAGGGACATCTTTAAGGAAAACTACAAACAACTGCTCAACGAAATAAGAGAGGACACAAACAGATGGAGAAACATTCCATGTTCGTGGTTAGGTAGAATCAATATTGTGAAAATGGCTATACTGCCCAAAGTAATTTACACATTCAATGCTATCTCCATCAACTACCATTGAATTTCTTCACAGAACTGGAAAAAACCACCATGAATTTCATATGGAACCAAAAAAGAGCCCGCATAGCCAAGTCAATTCTAAGCAAAAAGAACACAGCGGGAGGCATCACGCTACCAGACTTCAAACTATACTACAAGCCTACAGTAATCAAAACAGCATGGTACTATTACCAAAACAGAGATATAGACCAATGGAACAGAACAGAAGCATCAGAGGCAACACAACATATCTACAACCATATTATCTTTAATAAACCAGACAAAAACAGGCAATGGGGAAAGGATTCCCTATTTAATAAATGGTGTTGGGAAAACTGGCTAGCCATGTGCAGAAAGCAGAAACTGGACCCCTTTCTGACACCTTACACTAAAATTAACTCCAGATGGATTAAAGACTTAAACGTAAGACCTGACACCATAAAAACCCTAGAAGAAAATCTAGGCAAAACCGTTCAGGACATAGGAGTAGGCAAGTCCTTCATGAACAAAACACCAAAAGCATTGGCAACAAAAGCCAAAATTGACAAATGGGACCTAATCAAACTCCACAGCTTCTGCACGGCAAAAGAAACAGTCACTAGAGTGAATCGGCAACCATCAGAATGGAAAAAAATCTTTGCAGTTTACACATCTGACAAAGGGCTGATATCCAGAATTTACAAAGAACTCAAACAGATTTACAGAAAAAAAAAACAAGCCCATTCAAAAATGGGCAAAGGATTTGAACAGAAACTTTACAAAAGAAGACATACATGAGGCCAACAAACATATGAAAAAGTGCTCATCATCACTGGTCATTAGAGAGATGCACATCAAAACCTCATTGAGATATCATCTCACACCAGTTAGAATGGCGATCATTCAAAAATCTGGAGACAGCAGATGCTGGAGAGGATGTGGAGAAATAGGAACACTCTTACACTGTTGGTGGGAGTGTAAATTAGTTCAACCATTGTGGAAGACAGTGTGGCGATTCCTCAGGGACCTAGAAATAGAAATGCCATTTGACCCAGCAATCCCATTACTGGGTATCTATCCAAAAGACTATAAATCCTTCTACTCTAAGGACACATGCACACAAATGTTCATTGCAGCACTGTTTACAATAGCAAAGACCTGGAACCAACCCAAATGCCCATCGATCATAGACTGGACTGGGAAAATGTGGCACATATACACCATGGAATATTATGCAGCAATCAAAAATGATGAGTTTGTGTCCTTTGTAAGGACATGGATGAATCTGGAGAACATCATTCTCAGCAAACTGACACAAGAACAGAAAAAGAAATACTGCATATACTCACTCATAGGTGGGTGAGAAAAATGAGAACACATGGACACAGAGAGTTGGTCTACTATACACTGGGGACTGTTGGGGGAAATGGGGGAGGGACAGCGGGGGGGGGCTTGGGGAGATAGCCTGGGGATGAATACCAAGTGTGGGTGAAGGGGAGGAAGGCAGCAAAACACACTACCATGTGTGTACCTATGCAACTATCTTGCACGTTCTGCACATGTACCCCAAAACCTATAATGCAATAAAAATTTAAAAAAAAAAAGAACTTGCCTTATATATCTGGGTGCTCCTGCATTGGGTCCATATATATTTAAAATCTTTAGCTCTTCTTGTTGTATCGATCCTTTTACCATTATGTAATAACCTTCTTTGTCCCTTTTTATCTTTGTAGCTTTAGAGTCTATTTTGTCAGAGATGAGAATTGCAACTCCTGCTTTTATTTTTTGCTCTCCATTTGCTTGGTAAATCTTCCTCCATCCCTTTATTTTGAGCCTTTGTGTATCCTTGCGTGTGAGGTGGGTTTCCTGGATACAGCACACCGATGGGTTTTGGTTTTTTATCTAATTTGCCAGTCTGTGTCTTTTGGATGGTGCATTTAGCCCGTTTACATTTAGGGTTAATATTGTTATGTGTGAATTTGATACTGCCATTTTGATGCTGGCTGGCTGTTTTGCCCATTGGTTCATGTAGATTCTTCATTTTGTTGATGCTCTTTAGCATTTGGTATGCTTTTAGGATGGCTGGAACTGGTTTTTTCCTTCTATGTGTAGTGCCTCTTTCAGGAGCTCTTGTAAAGCAGGCCTAGTGGTGACAAAATCTCTGAGTACTTGCTTGTTCATGAAGGATTTTGTTTTTCCTTCACTTATGGAGCTCAGTTTGGCTGGATATGAAATTCTGGGTTGAAAGTTCTTTTCTTTAAGGATGTTGAATATTGGCCCCCACTCCCTTCTGGCTTGTAGAGTCTCTGCCGAGAGATCTGCTGTGAGTCTGATGGGCTTCCCTTTGTGGGTGACCCGACCTTTCTCTCTGGCTGCCCTTAGTATTTTCTCCTTCATTTCAACCCTGGTGAATCTGACGATTATGTGCCTTGGGGTTGCTCTTCTTGCGGAATATCTTTTTGGTGTTCTCTGTATTTCCTGGAGTTGCGTATTGACCTGTCTTGCTAGGTTGGGGAAATTTTCCTGGATAATATCCTGAAGAGTATTTTCCAGCTTGGATTCATTCTCTTCATCACATTCTGGTACACCTATCAAACGTAGGTTGGGTCTCTTCACATAGTCCCACATTTCTTGGAGATTTTGTTCATTCCTTTTTGCGCTTCTTTCTTTAATCTTGGTTTCTTGTTTTATTTCATTGAGTTGATCTTCGACTTTTTATATTCTTTCTTCTGCTTGGTCAATTCGGCTGTTGAAACTTGTGCATGCTTTGTGAAGTTCTCGTGTTGTTTTTCAGCTCCTTCAATTTGTTCATATTCCTCTCTAAGTTGTCCATTCTTCTTATCATTTCCTCGAATCTTTTTTCAAGGTTCTTAGTTTCTTTGCATTGATTTAGAACATGTTCTTTTAGCTCACTGAAGTTTCTCATCGTCCACCTTCTGAAGTGTGATTCCGTCATTTCATCACACTCATTCTCCATCCAGCTTTGTTGCCTTGCTGGTGAGGAGTTTTGGTCCTTTGTAGGAGGTGTGATGTTTTGGTTTCGGGTGTTTTCCTCCTTTTTGCTCTGGTTTCTTTCCATCTTTATGGATTTATCCACCTTTCGTCTTAGTAGTTGCTGATTTTTCAATTGGGTCTCTGAGTGGATGCCCAGATTGTTGATCATGAAGTATTTCTGTTACTTACTTTTCCTTCTAACAGTCTAGCCCCTCTGCTGTATGAGTGCTGAGGTCCACTCCAGGCCCTGCTTGTCTGGGGTACACCTTTAGCAGCTGCAGAACAGTGAGAGATGCTACCAGTTTCTTCTTCTGCCATCTTTGTCCCAGAATGATGTCCACCAAGTGTCAGTCTGATTAGTCCTTTTTTGGGGTGACTCTTTGGATATACAGGGGTCAGGGAGCTGCTTGAGGAGACGGTCTGTGCTTTATAGGAGCTCCAGTGCTGAGCTGTGAGCTCTGTTGTTCATTCAGGGATGTTGGGAGTATATGTTTTTGTCTGCTGCAACAGAACTCATAAAACACTCCCTTTTTTTCCCCCTTAGATGCTCTGTCTCAGGGAGTTGGGGCTTTCTTTATGAGTATCTGTTGCACTGTCCTGCCCAGCTAGGAGGCAGTCTATTCACTATTTGCCCGCTGGGACTCCACCCTTCTAGCATGGGTCCACCCTGCTGCCACAGGCTCCATTCTGCTGTGGTGCACTCTGCCCTGCTGGCGGAGTCTCTCTGTTATGGCAGGTTGCCTCGGCAATGGCAGGCTGCATCAGCCCTGGGCGGTACTTTAGTAGGGGCGGATTGTGTCTGTAGTGGCAGACGCCCCTCCCCCACTGGGCTGCACCATCCTAGATGCCAGCAGCAAGACTCTCAGCCCCAAGTGCCTCCAATTGCCGCCCTGCTTGTCCCCGTGAGGGTGGGACCCACCAAGCCCGATCACCCAGCTCCCTGCCTCAGAGTCCATCCTCTCTCTCTCTCTCTCTTCCTCTCCCCAAGCTGAATGGTTGACTTTCTCACTGGTGCCCCAGTAGCCTGCTGATAGGGCACTGGGATCCATGCAATCTCCTGTGCTGCTGCCCACTGCACCGGCTCAGATCACGTTTCCCAGGAATCTCCTGGTCTGGCTCATTGTCCAAGTCCCATTCAATCAGATGGACATGCCAATCTGCCCTTCCAAATCTCAGATTGCCGGTTTAACAGGGCACCCAAACCAGTGAGTTTTGTGCCGTGTGCCACTGCGCTGTGGTGCCAGCCCAGCTGAACCAGCCACGCAAGCCAGCTGCGCTAGTGTCCCGTGTCTCTCCCACACTTGGGACTTTCAACGTTCTGTGGGCAAAAAAGGTCCATCCAAGAGTGTGGCTAAAACTCACCCTCTGCGCCTTCACTGAGAGCTGCAATCCTGAGTCGCCTCTATGATGCCATCTTCAGTCAGGAGTCTGTATGGATTATTTTATAACCAAGGTATTCAGTCTAATATCCCTTATATTTCCTTATTCTCTCCCTCATCCCACCCTCCACCCTCCAATAGGCCCCATTGTGTGTTGTTCCCTTATATGTGTCCATGTGTTCTCATCATTTACCTCCCATTTATAAGTGAGAACATATAATATTTTATTTTCTGTTCCTGCATTAGTTTGCTAAGGATAATGGCTTCCAGTTCCATTTATGTCCCTAAAGGACATGATCTCATTCTTTTCGGTGTCTGCATAGTATTCCATGCTGTATATGTCACACATTTTCTTTATCCGTCTATCATTGACAGGCATTTAGGTTGATTCCATGTCTTCGCTATTGTGAATAGTGCTGCATTGAACATACGCATGCATGTGTCTTTCTAACAGGAGGATTTACATTCCATCAGGTATATACCCAGTTTTGGGGTTGCTAGGTCAAATGGTATTTCTGTCCCTAGGTCTTATAAATTTGTGTAATTTTAATAGTTTTGGGGGAACAAGTGCTTTCTAGTTACATGGATAAGTTCTTTGGTACTGATTTCTGATATTTTGGTGCACCCATCACACAGGCAGTGTACACTGTATCCAATGTGTTGTCTTTTATTCCTCACCCCCTTACCCCCCTTCCCTGAATCCCCAAAGTCCATTATATCATTCACAAATCTTTGCATTATCATGGCTTAGCTCCCACATTTAAGTAAGAATATGCAATGTTTGGTTTTCCATTCCCAAGTTACTTCATGTAGAATAATGGTCTCCAACACTATCCAGATTACTGCAAATGCCATAATATTTATTTTTATGGCTGAGCAGTATTCCATGGTGTATATATACCACATTTTTATACAGTCATTTGTTGGTGGGCATTTAGGCTGGTTCCATATTTTTGCACTTGTGAATTGTGCTGCTATAAACATGCATATGCATGTGTCTTTTTCATATAATGACTTATTTTCCTTTGGGTAGAAACCCAGTAGTGATATTGTCGGATCAAATGGTAGTTTTATTTTCAGGTTTTTTTTAATTATACTTTAGGTTCTGAGGTACATGTGCAGACCTTGCAGGCTTGTTACATTGGTATACATGTGCCATGGTGGTGTTTTGCTGCATCCATCGCCCTGTCATCTACATTAGGTATTTCTCCTAATGCTATCCCTCCCCAATCCCACCACCCCCTGCTGTTCCTCCCCTAGCCCCCACCCACCAGGCCCCAGTGTGTGACGCTCCCCTCCCTGAGTCCATGTGTTCTCATTGTTCAACACCCACTTATGAGTGAGAACATGGGGTGTTTGGTTTTTTGTTCTTGTGCTAGTTTGCTGAGAATGATGGTTTCTAGCTCATCCATGTCCCTGAAAGAACATGAACTCATCCTTTCTTATGGCTCCATAGTATTCCATGGTGTAGATGTGCCACCTTTTCTTTGTCCAGTGTATCCTTGATGACCATTTGGGTTGGTTCGAGGTCTTTGCTACAGTAAACAGCACTACAATGAACATACCTGTGCCTGTGCCTTTATAGTAGAATGATTTATAATCCTTTGGGTATATACCCAGTAATGGAATTGCTGGGTCAAAAGGAATTCATATTTCTAGATCCTTGAGGAATTGCTACACTGTCTTCCATAATGGTTGAACTAATGTACACTCCCACCAACAGTGTAAAAGCATTCCTTTTTCTCCACATCCTCTCCAGCATCTGTTGTCCCCAGATTTTTTTTGTAAATGAGATAAAAATCCTTTCCTGTTTTATTTTTTTCTAATTTTTATTGCATTTTAGGTTTTGGGGTACATGTGCAGAAGGTGCAAGATAGTTGCATAGGTACACACACATGGCAACGTGTTTTGCTGCCTTCCTCCCCTTAACCCACATTTGGCATTTCTCCCCAGGCTATCCCTCCCCAGCTTCCCCCCTTGCTGTCCCTCCCCTATTCCCCCCAATAGACCCCAGTGTGTAGTGCCCCCCTCCCTGTGTCCCTGTGTTCTCATTTTTCTCACCCGCCTATGAGTGACGATATGTGGTATTTCCTTTTTTGTTCTTGTGTCAGTTTGCTGAGAATGATGTTCTCCAGATTCATCCACGTCCTTACAAAGGACACAAACTCAGCATTTTTGATTGCTGCATGATAATCCATGGTGTATATGTGCCACATTTTCCCAGTCCAGTCTATCATCGATGGGCATTTGGGTTGGTTCCAGGTCTTTGCTATTGTAAACAGTGCTGCAATGAACATTCGTGTGCATGTGTCCTTATAGTAGAACGATTTATAGTCCTTTGGACATATACCCAGTAATGGGATTGCTGGGTCAAATGGAATTTCCATTTCTAGGTCCGTGAGGAATCGCCACACTGTCTTCCACAATGGTTGAACTAATTTACACTTCCACCAACAGTGTAAGAGTGTTCCTATTTGTCCACATCCTCTCCAGCATCTGTTGTCTCCGGCTTTTTTAATGATCGCCATTCTAACTGGTGTGAGATGGTATCTCAATGTGGTTTTGATTTGCATCTCTCTAATGACGAGTGATGATGGGCATTTTTTCATGTGTTTGTTGGCCTCATGTATGTCTTCTTTTGTAAACTGTCTGTTCATATACTTTGCCCATTTTTGAATGAGCTTGTTTGTTTTTTTCCTGTAAATCTGTTTGAGTTCTTTGTAAATTCTGGATATCAGCCCTTTGTCAGATGCGTAAACTGCAAAGATTTTTTCCCATTCTGTTGGTTGCTGATTCACTCCGGTGATTGTTTCTTTTGCCGTGCAGAAGCTGTGGAGTTTGATTAGGTCCCATTTGTCTATTTTGGCTTTTGTTGCCAATACTTTTGGTGTTTTGGCCATGAAGTCCTTGCCTACTCCTATGTCCTGAATGGTTTTGCCTAGATTTCCTTCTAGGGTTTTTATGGTGTCAGGTCTTCTGTTTAAGTCTTTAATCCATCTGGAGTTAATTTTAGTGTAAGGTGTCAGGAAGGGGTCCAGGTTCTGCTTTCTGCACATGGCTAGCCAGTTTTCCCAACACCATTTATTAAACAGGGAATCCTTTCCCCATTGCTTGTTTTTGTCTGGTTTATCAAAGATTATATGGTTGTACATATGTTGTGTTGCCTCCAATGCCTCTGTTCTGTTCCATTGGTCTATATCTCTATTTTGGTACCAGTACCATGCTGTTTTGATTACTGTAGCCTTGTAGTATAGTTTGAAGTCTGGTAGTGTGATGCCTCCCGCTGTGTTCTTTTTGCTTAGAATTGACTTGGCTATGCGGGCTCTCTTTTGGTTCCATATGAAGTTCATGGTGGTTTTTTCCAGTTCTGTGAGGAAATTCAATGGTAGCTTGATGGGGATAGCGTTGATTCTGTAAATTACTTTGGGCACTATAGCCATTTTCACAATATTGATTCTTCCTAACCATGAACATGGAATGCTTCTCCATCTATTTGTGTCCTCTCTTATTTCATTGAGCAGTGGTTTGTAGTTTTCCTTGAAGAGGTCCCTTACATTCCTTGTAAGTTGTATTCCTAGGTCTTTTATTCTCTTTGTAGTAATTGTGAATGGCAGTTCGTTCTTGATTTGGTTGTCTTTAAGTCTGTTATTGGTGTATAGGAATGCTTGTGATTTTTGCACAATGATTTTATATCCTGAGACTTTGCTGAAGTTGCTTATCAGTTGCAGGAGTTTTTGGGCTGAGGTGATGGGGTCTTCTAGGTATACTATCATGTCGTCTGCAAATAGAGACAATTTGGCTTCCTCCTTTCCTATTTGAATACCCTTTATTTCTTTTTCTTGCCTGATTCCTCTGGCTAGAACTTCCAGTACTATGTTGAATATTAGTAGTGAGAGAGGGCATCCGTGTCTCGTGCCGGATTTCAAAGGGAATGCTTCCAGTTTTTGCCCATTAAGTATGGTATTGGCTGTTGGTTTGTCGTAAATAGCTTTTATTACTTTGAGATATGTTCCATCAATACCGAGTTTATTCAGAGGTTTTAGCATAAAGGGCTGCTGAATTTTGTCAAATGCCTTCTCTGCGTCAATTGAGATAATCATGTGGTTTTTGTTTTTGCTTCTGTTTATGTGGTGAATGACGTTTATAGACTTGTGTATGTTGAGCCAGACTTGCATCCCCAGGATGAATCCTACTTCATCATGATGGATAAGTTTTTTAATGTGCTGTTGCAATCGGTTTGCCAGTATTATATTGAAGATTTTTGCATCTATGTTCATCATGGGTATTGGCCTGAAGTTTTCTTTTCTTGTTGAGTCTCTGCCGGGTTTTGGTATCAGGATGATGTTGGTCTCGTAAAATGATTTGAAAAGGGTTCTCTCTTTTTGGATTATTTGGAATAGTTTCAGAAGGGATGCTACCAGCTCCTCTTTGTGTGTCTGGTAGAATTCAGCTGTGAACCCATCTGGACCTGGGCTTTTTTTGTGTGGTAGGCTCTTAATTGCTGCCTCGACTTCAGACCTTGTTATTGGTCTATTCATAGTTTCAGCTTCCTCCTGGTTTAGACTTGGGAGGACACAGGTGTCCAGGATTTTATCCATTTCTTCCAGGTTTACTAGTTTTTGTGCATAGAGTTGTTTGTAGTATTCTCTGATGATGGTTTGAATTTCTGTGGAATCTGTGGTGATTTCCCCTTTATCGTTTTTTATTGCATCTATTTGGTTGTGTTCTCTCTTCTTTTTTATCAGTCTGGCTAGTGGTCTGTCTATTTTGTTGATCTTTTCGAAAAACCAGCTCTTGGATTTATTGATTTTTTGCAGGGTTTTTCGTGTCTCGATCTCCTTCAGTTCTGCTCTGATCTTAGTTATTTCTTGTCGTCGGCTAGGTTTTGAGTTTTTTTTAATCTTGCTCCTCTAGCTTTCAATTTTGACGATATGGTGTCAATTTTGGATCTCTCCACTGCTCTCATGTGGGAACTTATTGCTATATATTTTCCTCTACAGACTGCTTTAAATGTGTCCCAGAGATTCTGGTATGTTGTGTCTTCATTCTCGTTGGTTTCGAAGAACTTCTTTATTTCTGCCTTCATTTCATTGTTTATCCAATCAACATTCAAGAGCCAGTTGTTCAGTTTCCATGAAGCTGTGCAGTTCTGAGTTAGTTTCTGAATTCTCAGTTCTAACTTGATTGCACTATGGTCTGAGAGACTGTTTGTTATGATTTCCGTTATTTTGCATTTGCTGAGGAGTGCTTTACTTACAATTATGTGGTCAATTTTGGAGTAGGTGTGATGTGGTGCTGAGAAGAATGTATATTCTGTGGATTTGGGGTGGAGAGTTCTGTAAATGTCTATCAGGTTTGCTTGTTCCAGGTCTGAGTTCAAGTCCTGGATGTCCTTGTTCATTTTCTGTCTGGTTGATCTGTCTGATATTGACAGTGGAGTGTTAAAGTCTCCCACTATTATTGTGTGGGTGTCTAAGTCTCTTTGTAAGTCGTTAAAACTTGCCTTATATATCTGGGTGCTCCTGTATTGGGTCCATATATATTTAGGATCGTTAACTCTTCTTGTTGTATTGATCCTTTTACCATTATGTAATGACCTTCTTTGTCCCTTTTGATCTTTGTTGCTTGAAAGTCTATTTTATCAGAGATGAGAATTGCAACTCCTGCTTTTTTTTTTTTTTTTTTTTTTTTTTGCTCTCCATTTGCTTGGGAAATCTTCCTCCATCTCTTTATTTTGAGCCTTTGTGAATCTTTGCATGTGAGATGGGTTTCCTGGATACAGCACACCGATGGGTTTTGGTTTTTCATACAATTTGCCGGTCTGTGTCTTTTGATTGGTGCATTTAGTCCATTTACATTTAGGGTTAATATTGTTATGTGTGAGTTTGATAGTGCCATTTTGATTCTTGCTGGTTGTTTTGTCCCTTGGTTGATGCAGATTCTTCATTTTGTTGATGCTCTTTAGCATTTGGTATTTTTTTGGAATGGGTGGTACTGGTTGATCCTTTCTCTGTGTAGTGCCTCTTTCAGGAGCTCTTGTAAAGCAAGCCTGGTGGTGACAAAATCTCTGAGTTCTTGCTTGTTGGCAGAAGGTTTTATTCTTCCTTCACTTATGAAGCTCAGTTTGGCTAGATATGAAATTCTGCGTTGAAAGTTCTTTTCTTTAAGGATGTTGAATATTGGCCCCCACTCTCTTCTGGCTTGTAGAGTTTCTGCTGAGAGATCTGCTGTGAGTCTGATGGTCTTCCCTTTATGGGTGACCCAACCCTTCTCTCTGGCTGCCCTTAGTATTTTCTCCTTCATTTCAACCCTGGCGAATCTGACGATTATGTGCCTTGGGGTTGCTCTTCTTGCGGAATATCTTTGTGGTGTTCTCTGTATTTCCTGGAGTTGAGTATTGGCCTGCCTTGCTAGGTTGGGGAAATTTTCCTGGATAATATCCTGAAGAGTGTTTTCCAGTTTGGATTCATTTTCTTCATCACATTCTGGTACACCTATCAAAAGTAGGTTAGGTCTCTTCACATAGTCCCACATTTCTTGGAGATTTTGTTCATTCCTCTTTGTGCTTTTTTCTCTAATCTTGGTTTTTCTTTTGATTTCATTGAGTTGATCTTCGACTTCTGATATTCTTTCTTCTGCTTGGTCAATTCGACTGTTGAAACTTGTGCATGCTTCGTGAAGTTCTCGTGTTGTGTTTTTCAGCTCCTTCAATTCATTCATATTCCTCTCTAAGTTGTCCATTCTTGTTATCATTTCCTCGAATCTTTTTTCTAGGTTCTTAGTTTCTTTGCATTGATTTAGAACATGTTCTTTTAGCTCACTGAAGTTTCTCATTATCCACATTCTGAAGTCTGATTCCATCATTTTGTCACTCTCATTCTCCATCCAGCTTTGTTCCCTTGCTGGTGAGGAGTTTTGGTCCTTTGTAGGAGGTGTGATGTTTTGGTTTCGGGTATTTTCCTCCTTTTTGCTCTGGTTTCTTCCCATCTTTGTGGATTTATCCACCTATCGTCTTAGTAGCTGCTGACTTTTTGATTGGGTCTCTGAGTAGACGCCCAGATTGTTGATGATAAAGTATTTCTGTTACTTAGTTTTCCTTCTAATGGTTTAGCCCCTCTGCTGTACGAGTGCTGAGGTCCACTCCAGGCCCTGCTTGTCTGGGGTACACCTGTAGCAGCTGCAGAACAGTGAGGGATGCTACCAGTTTTTTCTTCTGCTGTCTTTGTCCCAGAATGATGCCCGCCAAATGTCAGTCTGATTAGTCCTTTTCTGAGGTGGCTCTTTGGATATACAGGGGTCAGGGAGCTGCTTGAGGAGACGGTCTGTACTTCATAGGAGCTCCAGTGCTGAGCTGTGAGCTCCGTTGTTCATTCAGGGTTATTGGGCGGATGTGTTTATGTCTGCTGCAGCAGAACTTATAAAACCCCCCCTTTTTTTCTCCCTCAGATGCTCTGTCTCAGGGAGTTGGGGCTTTCTTTATTAGTATCTGTTGCACTGTCCTGCCCAGCTAGGAGGCAGTCTATTCACTATTTGCCTGCTGGGGCTCCACCCTGCTAGTGCAGGTCCGCCCTGCTGCTGTGGGGCTCCATTCTTCTGTGGTGCACTTTGCCCTGTTGGCAGAGTCTCTCTGTTATGTCTGGTTGCCTCAGCAATGGCAGGCTGCATCAGCAATGGGTGGTACCTCAGTAGGGGTGGATTGTGTCCATAGTGGCAGGCGCCCCTCCTCCACCAAGCTGCACTGTCCTGGATTCAGCTGACCCTGCAGCAAAACTCTCAACCCTGAGCGCCTCATATCGCCACCCTGCTTGTCCCTGTAAGGGTGGGACCCGCCGAGCCTGATCACCTGGCTCCCTGCCTCAGAGGCCTTCCTCTTTCTCTCTCTCTTTTTTCTTTCCAAATTGAATGGTTGACTCTCTCACAGGCGCCCCAGTCACCTGCTGATTGGCCACTGGGATCCGTGCGATCTCCCCTGCGGCAGCCCACTGCACTGGCTCAAATCGCTCTTCCCAGGAATCTTCTGTTCTGGCTCACCATCCAAGTCCCGTTCAATCAGATGGACATGTCAATCTGCCCTCCCAAATCTCAGATTGCCAGTTTAACTGGGCACCCAGACCAGTGAGCTTTGTGCGGGCTGCTGCTGCACCACGGCACCAGCCAAAATGGCCACACAAGCTGAAAGGGCTGCACTGCTGTCCTGTGTCTCTCCTACACCTGGGAATTTCCCCGTTTTGTGGGCAACAAAGGTCTGTCTGAAAATTCTGCTAGGACTCACCCTCTGCACCTTCACTGAGCATCCCCAGAATTTTTATTGATCGCCATTCTAACTGGCATGAGATGGTATCTCAATGTTGTTTTGATTTGCATTTCTCTAATGACCAAAAACCCCAAAGTACATAATTGTCAGATTCACCAGGGTTGAAATGAAGGAAAAAATCCTAAGGGCAGCCAGAGAGAAAGGTCAAGTCACCCATGAAGGAAAGACCATCAGACTCATAGCAGACCTCTCAGCAGAAATGCTACAAGGTTGAAGAGAGTGGGGATCAATATTCAACATCCTTAAAGAAGAGAACTTTCAACCCAGAATTTCATATCTGGCCAAACAAAGCTTCATAAGTGAAAGAGAAATAAAATCTTTTATGGACAAGCAATTGCGAGAGATTTTGTCACTACAAGACCTGCCTTACAAGAGCTACTGAAGGAAATACTAAACATGGAAAGGAACAACCAGTACCAGCCACTGCAAAAATGTACCAAATGGTAAAGAACAACAACACAATGAAGAAACCATGTCAACTAATGGGCAAAACAACCAGCCAGTAACAAAATGGCAGGATCCAATTCAAACATAACAGTATTAACATTGAATGTAAATGTCCTAAATGCCTCAATCAAAAGACACAGACTGGCAAACTGGATAAAAAGTCAAGACCCATCAGTGTGCTGTATTCAGGAGACTCATCTCACATGCAAAGGCATAAACTCAAAATAAAGGATGGAAGATTTACCAAGCAAATGGAGAGCAGTAAAAACAGGGGTAGCAATCCTAGTCTCTGATAAAATGGACTTAAAACCAACAAAAATCAAAAGAGACAAAGAAGGGCATTACATAATGGTAAAAGGATCAATGCAATAAGAAGAGCTAACTATCCTAAATATATATGCACCCAATGCAGGCGCACCCAGATACATAAAGCAAGTTCTTAATGACCTGCAAAGAGACTGTTTTAGCATTTCTTTTAGTGCTGGCTTGGTAGTGAAGAGTTCTCTCAGCATTTGTTTGTCTGAAAACCACTTTATATCTCCTTCATTTGTAAAGTTTAGGTCTTCTGGATACAAAATTTATAGCTGAAAATTATTTTGTTCAAGTAGGCTAAAGACAGGTCCCCAATCCTTTGTGGCTGTAATGTTTCTGCTGAGAAATCTGCTATTAATCTGATGAATTTTCCTTCATAGGTTACCTAATATGATGACCTTTTTGCAATTAATTTCCCAGCAATTCCCTGAGCTCCTTGTATTTGGATGTCTAGATCTCTAGCAAGGCCAGAGAAATTTTCCTCAATTATTTCCTCAAATAAGATTTCTCTTCTTCCTGAGGAACATCAATTATTCTCAGGTTTGGCCATTTAACATAATCCCAAATTTCTTGGAGACTGCTCTTTTTTTATTCTTTTTTCTTTGTCTTAGTCTGATTCATTAATTCAAAAGCTGTGTCTTGGAGCTCTGAAGTTCTTTCTTCTACTTGTTCTAGCCTATTCTTGAAACTTTCCACTGCATTTTGTATTTCTCGAAATGTCTTTCATTTCCAGAAGTTGTGGTTGTTTTTTAAGATATCTGTTTCTTTGGAGAATTTTTTATTCATTTTTTTTAATTTCTTTGAGTTAGTTTTTACCTTTCTCCAATATCTCCTTGCATAGCTTAACAATCAATCTTCTGAATTCTTTATCTGGCAATTCAGAGATTTCTTCTTGATTTGGATCTATTGCTGCAGAGCTGGTGTGAACTTCTGGGGGTATTACTGAACTCTATTTTGTCATATTACCAGAATTACTCCTGATTTCTTCTCGTCTGAGTAGTCTGTTTCTTAAAATTGTTATTGAATTTATTTTTTATTGTACTGTGGGGTTTTTGGATTTGGGGTGTTTGTCCCACTTAAGGATCTGACTTTAATGTTTATTTTAGCCTAATTTGATTCTTGATGCTTACTCTATATGAGATCCTTAGTTACAGAGTCTTTGTGCATTGGCTTTTCCCGATGCTGGTTGTAGTAGTTATATTCTTGGAGTGTGACCAAGTTTACTGTCTCCAAAAAACTGAAATGGCAGGGATCTCTCAAAGCTTATCACATTCTATCATGGTGTACACTTTATTCATTTATTTAATTTTTTCCAGGCGTTTTATTTACTGAATTGATAATTCAGTCTTCAGGCCAATCAGGGAGGTAACCCTGGGTAGGCACTAGGCCTGGCTAAGGCAAACAGGTAGATGTAATATCCAACAGTAGGCCAAGGTCTCAGCCTTGATGAGGGTGTCTGTGGGAGCTCTCAATTAGATGTGCTAAGGTTTTATCAGTGTGAAGAGTGGGAGCTGCCTCAGCTCTTCTGCCAGGTCTTCAGGAAAGCTATTTGCCTCAGAGCCTCACTCCTGTTCTAGTATTTCAGTTATTCAGATCAGAAAGGCATCACCTTTCATCTATAGAAATGCTAATATTCCAAATAGGAAGGAATTGTGACTGCCTCTTGTTCAGGCCGGAATCTGGACTGTGCTCCTTCTGTGGGGCTGTGCTCACCCTGGATTTTTCCAGAAAGGCTATCTGTAGGTGTCTCCACACTGCATTCCTGTGGGGGAAGCCCCAGCTGTGTCTGCAGTGGTGTGCCAGAGAGAAACAAGAACCCCTTCACCAAGTTCCTTCATGATCACAAAGACTACCGGCCTGTTGGGGTATAGGTGCAGACTTAACCTACTATACACAGCACTGCAATTGTGCCTCTGCTGTGAGAAACTACCCACCAGTGGAAAGATCTGGAACTCAAGTCCTGCTGTTCAGATTCTTTTGTATCACAAGGTGATCCCTTGATGTGGTGCTCTCCCCCTTCCCCTAAGGATGGGGCTTCATAGAGCCAAACTGCTGTGATTGTTACTATTCTTCTGGGTCTGTCCACCCAGTGGGAATACCAAGCTCCAGGCTGGTGCTGGGAAATGTCTGCAGAAAGTCCTGTGAGGTTATCTGTCTTCAGGTCTCCCAACCATGGATACCTGCACCTGCTGTGGTTGAGGTGGTAGGGGAGAGAAGTAGGCTCTGTGAGAGTCCTTGGTTGTATATATGATTAGTATGCTGGCTTTCTCAAATGCTGGTTATACTAGCAGTGAAGTTGTATAGTGGACAGACTCAGGAACTCTGGCTAGCCAGGACCTTGCAGGTAGTGGTATTTGCTGTTGTTTTCTTCTTCCTAGGAGCAGGGTTATTCTGCCACGTGTTCCTGTAATAGCCTGAATTGGTTGGCCTCCAGCCAGGAGATGGTGCTTGCAAAAGAGCACCAGCTGTAGTATTAGCAGTGGGATATCAGATTGCCCTATGTTGGCCACGGGAAGTATTTTCATTACTCAGGTGATAGGTAAGTCCATAAAGCTCTCAAAGGTGTATGTCTTGTGTGTTCATCTACCAGGGCAAGTAGAGAAATAGTATCAGCTGTGGGCAGGGTTAGGCAAGTGTGAGTTCAGATTCTCCTTAGGCAGTGCTTGCCAAAGCCACCATGTGGGATGGAGATGTGGTTGTCACGCCAATAGGGTTATGTTCTAGAGGGGATTATGGCTGCTTCTGTTGTGCCATATAGTTCACCAAAGAAGTGGGGATAGCTGGTAGTGAAAGGCCTCACCCACCTCCCACACAGTTGGCAAGGCCAGCCTCACTCCCACAGTGTTCTACTAACAGTGCCAAGTTTAGATCCAGGCAGCTAGCTTGTGCAAAACTCAGACCTTATACCAGGCCATAAGCTTCCGGGTTAAGCAAGCAAACTGGGCTTTCAGGTCTTGCCCTTCCCTATCTGCCCACAATGTCAGCTGTGGCTCCTGCATTCATATCTGCAGCAGTTCCCATTTGTTCCCTGGCTCCTGCTCAAGAAAGTTAGTGCCCAGTTAAAATTGCTGCAAAATTCAGTTGGAAGCTTCTTACACCTTGTGACGCCTCCATAATTCCAGTCTGTGCCTTCCCCAAAGGCCCCTGTGAGATACAGTCAGGGATGGCATCACTGGGCTCAAGGTGAATGGAATGCCTATAAGACTCTTCCCACTGCTACTTTTACTTTTGTATTTCCATGGCATCCTAAATCCATTCCAGGCCTAGGTAAGGTTAAATCCTCCCATGATCTGGACTTTCAAATTCCCCAGTGAGGATGTCTGTTCAGAGGCAAGTCTTCACCCTCTCACTCTTTGGGAACTCACAGGTTTTCACCAGACTCACGGAATTTATAATGGTATGCCAATTCCTTCAAAGGATCTTTGATTTCTTTTGGTTTTCCCAGTATGTTCCCGCAGTGGTTCTTGGAGCAAAAGTTTGTGGTTTGATTCTCCATACACTGTTCTGTTCATCCAAGTGAGATATGCACGTTAGCCCTGTTTTCTATCTACAGTCTTCTTCAAAAGTTATTTTTTTAAACCACGAAAGTTGATAAATATTCCAAGGGAAAAATAGAAGCAAATAACTGAGGACCAAACCTTGGCCTTTGACAGATCTTGTCTGCAGTGATTACCTCAATTGACTGTCTGAAAATGTGTTATTAATGAAGGGAGATCAAAAGTAAGAGTGAGAATGAGGGTGGCAGTATGGTAGTAGAACTGGTCTGATGGCCATAATGCCTGTGTTCTACTCCCAGTCCTAGCTATGTGCTCTTAAAGAAGTCATTCCCACTCCAATCTCATCACCAGGTTTTGAATCTTACTTTTTCACATGTAAAAGTCTATTGGTACACATCTCAAAGATCTCTTGTGGCTCAAACTGGCACCTATCCGTAGAATAACAAAGGGCATGTTCTACTGACATAGGTTAAAAATATAATGTTCTCCATGAGGAAAGACATAGAATCTCACTAGTCATTTATTGTTTTCATGCTGTACATGCAGATGACTATGCAAACTGCTCTAGAGGAAACATGAGAAAGTGTAAGGGGAAGTAAAATACTTGAGTGAGAAGGTATGAAGACAAAACTCCTCCTTACAAAGAATTTGCAATCTAGTTGAACCTACTGGCCTTACTTTCAACTCATTCCCAGTAAATCATATTTCAGTTTTTAGACATAGCTATAATTTTGTTGAATGAGGAACAAGCAGCTTAAATTTAGCTCCTGAATGAAGTTGTGCTTATTAATTTTTGCTTTTGTAGAATATTCTGAAAACATTTCTCTTACTTTTTCAAGAATTACACCAAAAGAAAGAAAATAATATAATAAATGACCTATAGGCCTAATGTGCCTCAATAAGGCAATTCTGACATGAGTTAGTCTGACTCAACACATTTATTGGGCACTAAGTATAATGTTCCTTCCTGGGTTCTGCAGAAACTATACATATTAATTACATCCGACCTTGATCCTCTTAAAAGTCAATAATTCACAGGTAAAGATGAGGTAAATACACAGATTACTATTTTTTAATTTTTTAATGTTTAATTTCTGTGGGTACATAGTAGGTGTATATATTTATGGGATACATGAGATGTTTTGACACAGGCATGAAATACAGAATAATCACATCATGAAGAATAAGGTATCCATTCCCTCAAGCACTTATCTTTTATGTTACAAACAATCAAATTATACTCTTTTAGGTTTTTTTAAATGCACAATTAAATTATTATTGACTACAGTCACCCTACTGTGCCATCAAATAGTAGGTATTATTCCTACTTTCTATTGTTTTGGTATCCATTAAACATCCCCACAGCCTCCAGACCTTCCCACTACCCCTCTCAGTCCTGGTAACTATCTTACATGGTTTGGCTTTGTGCCCCCACCCAAATCTCATCTTGAAATGGAATCCCCATCCCCACATGTCAAGGGAGGGACTTGTTGGGTGGTAATTGGATCATAAGGGCAGTCCTCCCCATGCTGTTCTCATGATAGTGAGTGAGTTCTCATGAGAACTGATGGTTTCATTTGAGGCACTTTCCCCTCTTTTCTCTCTTTCCTGCTGTCTTGTGAAGAAGGTACTTGCTTCTTCTTCACCTTCCACCATAATTGTGACTTTCCTGAGGCTTCCTCACCCATGCAGAACTGTGAGTCCATTAAACCTCTTTCCTTTATAAATTACCCAATCTCAGGTATTTGTAGTAGTATGAGAAAGAACTAATACGCTGTCCTTCCACCCTCTATCTCCATGAGTTCAACTGTTTTGATTTTTAGATCCCACAAATAAGAACATGCAATGTTTGTCTTTCTTTACCTGACTTACTCACTTAACATAATGATCTCCAGTTCCTTCCACGTTGTCACAAATGACAGGATTTTATTGTTTTTTATGACTGAATAGTGCTCCATTGTGTATATGTACTACATTTTCTTTATCCTTTCATCTGTTAATGGACACTTTGGTTACTTCAAAATCCTGACTATTATGAACAGTGCTGAAAAAAACACGGGAGTGCAGATATCTCTTTGATATACTAATTTCCTTTCTTTTGGATATATGGGAGTTCTATTTTTAGTTTGGTGAGTAACTCCAAACAGTTCTCCATAGTGATTGTACTAATTTACCTTTCCACCAATGGTGTATAAAGTTTCCCTTTTCTCTACAACTTACCAGCATTTCATTATTGCCTGTCTTTTGAATATAAGCCATTTTAAATGGGGTGAAATTATATCTCATTGTAGTTTTGATTTGCATTTCATTGATGATCAATGTTGAGCAAATTTTCATATGCCTGCTTTCCATTTGTATGTCTCCTTTTGAGAAATGGTTTGTTCAAACCTTTTGCCCATTTTTAAATTATATTATTAGTTTTTTTCCTGTAGAGTCTTTGCGCTCCTTATATATATAGTTATTAATTTCTTATCAGAGGAGGTAGTTTGCAAATATTTTATCCCATTCTGTGGGTGGCATCTTCACTTGGTTGATTGTTTTCTTTAATATGCATATATGCTTTTTAACTTGATGTAATTCCATTTGACCATTTTTACTCTGGTTGCTTGTGCTTTTGGGGCATTACTCAAGAAATTTTTCCCACACCAATGTCCTGGAGAGTTTTCCCAATGTTTTCTTGTAGTAGAATTGTGGTTTCAGGTCTTAGATTTAATGTTTTCATTTTGATTTGATTTTTGCATATGGTGAGGGATAGAGGTCTAGTTTTATCCTTCTGTATATGTATATACAGTTTTCCCAGCCCCACTTACTGAAGAGACTGTCTATTCCTCCAGTGCGTGTTCTTGGTACCTTTGTCAAAAATGAGTTCACTGTAGATGTGTGGATTTGTTTCTGGATTTTTTTAAATTCGGTTCTGGTGGTGTATGTACCTGTTTTTATGCAGGTACCATGCTGTTTTGCTTACTATAACTCTGTAGTATAATTTGAAGTCAGGGGAGGTGATTCCTCCAGTTTTGTATATTTTGCTTAGGATACCTTTGGCTATTCTGGGTCTTTTGTGATTCCATATAAATTTTAGTATTTTTATCTATTTCTTTGAAAAAAAATATAATTGGTATTTCAATAGGAATTTTATTGAATCTATAGACTGCTTAGAGTAGTGAGGACATTTTAACAATATTCATTCATCGAATTCATGAACATGAAATAGCTTTCCATTTTTTAATGTCTTCATCAACTTCTTTCATCAGTGTTTTATAGTTTTCATTATACAAAGTTAATGCTTGGTTAAATTCCTATGTATTTCATTTTATTCATGGCTATGGTAAACAGGATTACATTTTTATTTTATTTTCAGGTGGTTTACTCTGGGCATATAGAAATGCCATAGATTATATGTTGATTTTGTATCCTGCAACTTTACTGAATTTGTCAGTTCTAATGGTTTGTTGGTGGTGTCCTTACATTTTTTCAAGAATAAAATCACATCATCTGCAAACAGGGATAATTTAACTTCTTCATTTCCATTTTAGATGGATGCCTTTTGTTTTTCTATTGTCTGATTGCTCTAGCTAGAACTTCCAATACTATGATGAATAACTGTGGTGAAAGTGGGCATCCTTGTCATGTTTTAGATCTTAGAAGAAAGGCTTACAGTTTAAACCCAATTAAATAAGATGCTCGCTGTTGATCTGTTACATATGGCTTTTATTATATTGACGTATGTTTCCTCTATCCCCAGTTCTTTGAGTTTTTATTATAAAAGGATGTTGAATTTTAGCAAATGCATTTTCTGTATAAATTGAAATTATCATATTGTTTTTGTCCTTCATTCTGTTGATATGATGTACACATTGAATGACTTGCATATGTTGAACGATCCTTGCATCTCAGAAATAAGTCCCATTTGGTCATGATGAAGGAACTTTGTAATCTATTGTTGAATTAGGTTTGCTAGTGTTTGTGACGATTTTGCATCAATATTCCTCAGAGATATTGGACTGTAGTTTTCTTCTGTAGATATATCTTTGTCTGGTTTTAGTATCAGGGTAATACTGGCCTTATTAAATGTGTTTATAGGCACTCCTTCTCCTCTATTTTTCAGAATAGTTTGAGTTGAATTAGTATCAGTTCTTTAAATGTTTGCAAAATCCAGCAGTGAAGTCTTTGGATCCTGTGCTCTTCTTTGCTGGGAGACATTTTATTATGACTTTGGTCTTATTATTTGTTATTTATCTGTTCAGATTTAAGATTTCTTCATGGTTCGTTCTTGGTAGGTTGTACATGTCTAGGAATTTGTTTATTTCTTCTAGATTTTCAAGTTTAATGACATACTTGCTCATAATACCCACTATTGATCCTTTGAATTGCTGAGATATCAGTTGTAATGTCTGCTTTTTCATCTCTGATTTTATTTGGATTTCCTTTTTTTCTAGTTGGCATGTCTAAAGTTTTGGTTGTGTCTATTTTGTTTACTTTTTCAAGAAACCAGAATTTTGTTTCATTAATCTTTTGGATTGTTTTATTCATTTAAATTTACTTTATTTATGCTCTGATTTTTATTATGTCTTTTCTTCTCCTAATTTGGGGTTCGTTTGCTCTTACTTTTTTAATTCGTTAAGATACATTATTAAATTGTTTATTTGATGTTTTTCTTCTTTTTTGATGTAGGAACCTAGCTATAAACTTCCCTCTTAGTACTGCCTTTGTCATACCATATATGTTGGTCAGAGAAGTTACTGGAAATTATTTCATTGTTTTATGTTTTAAGACTTGTTTTGTAACCTAACATATGTTCTGTCCTTGAGGATACTCCATGTACTGAGGAAATGAATATACGTACTAATGCCATTGAAGGAAATACTGTGTAAATATCTATTAGATCCACTTACTTTATAGTGGAAATAAACACTGCTGTTTCTTTGTGGTGTTTCTGTCTTGAGGATCTGTCCAATGCTGAAAGTGAGGTGTTGAAGTCTCCAGCTATTTTTGCTTTGGTGCATCCCTATCACTGATAATATGTGGTTTATAACAAACCACTACACAAAAAAATAAGAGAGAAAAGCTAGGAAAAACCATTCAGGACATAGGCATAGGCAAGGACTTCATGACTAAAACACCAAAAGCATTGGCAACAAAACCCAAATGAGACGAATGGGATCTAATTAAACTCCAGAGCTTCTTTTCTTTTAATCGCATTTTAGGTTTTGGGGTACATGCGCAGAACGTGCAAGATAGTCGCATAGGTACACACATGGCACTGTGTTTTGCTGCCTTCCTCCCCTTCACCCTCATTTGGCATTTCTCCCCAGGCTATCCCTCCCCATATCCCCCCCCCGCTGTCCCTCCCCTATTCCCCCAATTAACCCCAGTGTGTAGTATCCCCTTCCCTGTGTCCATGTATTCTCATTTTTCCTCACCCACCTATGAGTGAGAATATGTGGTATTTCATTTTCTGTTCTTGTGTCACTTTGCTGAGAATGATGTTCTCCAGATTCATCCATGTCCTTAAAAGGACACAAACTCATCATTTTTGATTGCTGCATAATATTCCATGGTGTATATGTGCCACATTTTCCCAGTACAGTCTATCATCGATGGGCATTTGGGTTGGTTCCAGGTCTTTGCTATTGTAAATAGTGCTGCAATGAACATTCGTGGGCATGTGTCCTTATAGTAGAACAATTTATAGTCCTTTGGATATATACCCAGTAATGGGATTGCTCAGTCAAGTGGAATTTCTATTTCTAGGTCCTTGAGACATCGCCACACTGTCTTCCACAATGGTTGGACAAATGTACACTCCCACCAACAGTGTAAGAATGTTCCTATTTCTCCACATCCTCTCCAGCATCTGCTGTCTCCAGGTTTTTTAATGAACGCCATTCTAACTGGCGTGAGATGGGATCTCAATGTGGTTTTGATTTGCATCTCTCTAATGACCAGTGATGATGAGCATTTTTTCATATGTTTGCTGGCCTCATGTATGTCTTATTTTGTAAAGCATCTTTTCATATCCTTTGCCCATTTTTGAATGGGCTTGTTTGGCTTTTTCCTGTAAATCTCAGTTCTTTGTAAATTCTGGTTATCAGCCCTTTCTCAGATGGGTGAACTGCAAAGATTTTTTCCCGTTCTGTTGGTTGCCGATTCACTCTAGTGACTCCTTCTTTTGCCGGGCAAAAGCTGTGGAGTTTGATTAGGTCCCATTTGTCTATTTTGGCTTTTGTTGCCAATGCTTTTAGTGTTTTGGTCATGAAGTCCTTGCCTACTCCTATGTCCTGAATGGTTTTGCCTAGATTTTCTTCTAGGGTTTTTATGGAGCCACGTCTTATGTTTAAGCCTTTAATCCATCTGGAGTTAATTTTAGTGTAAGGTGTCAGGAAGGGGTCCAGTTTCTGCTTTCTGCACATGGCTAACCAGTTTTCTCAACACCATTTATTAAACAGGGAATCCTTTCCCCATTGTTTATTTTTGTCTGGTTTATCAAAGATTATATGGTTGTAGATGTGTTGTGTTGCCTCTGATGCCTCTGTTCTGTTCCATTGATCTATACCTCTGTTTTGGTACCAGTACCATGCTGCTTTGCTTACTGTAGCCTTGTAGTATAGTTTGAAGTCTGGTAGTGTGATGCCTCCCTCTGTGTTGCTTTTGCTTAGAATTGACTTGGCAATGCGGGCTCTCTTTTGGTTCCATATGAAGTTCATGGTGGTTCTTTCCAGTTCTGTGAAGAAACTCAATGGTAGCTAGATGGGGATAGCATTGATTGTGCAAATACTTTGGGCAGTATAGCCATTTTCACGATATTGATTCTTCCTAACCACGAACATGGAATGTTTCTCCATCTGTTTGTGTCCTCTCTTATTTCGTTGAGCAGTTGTTTGTAGTTTCCCTTAAAGACGTCCCTTACATTCCTTGTGAGTTGCATTCCTAGGGATTTTATTTTCTTTGTAGCAATTGTGAATGGCAGTTCGTTCTTAATTTGGTTCTCTTTAAGTCTGTTATTGGTGTATAGGAATGCTTGTGATTTTTGCACATTGATTTTATATCCTGAGACTTTGCTGAAGTTGCTTATCACCTTCAGGAGATTTTGGGCTGAGGTGATGGGGTCTTCTAGGTATACTATCATGTCGTCTGCAAATAGAGACAATTTGACTTCCACCTTTCCTATTCCTTTATTTCTTTTTCTTGCCTGATTGCTCTGGCTAGAACTTCCAGTACTATGTTGAATAGGAGTGGTGAGAGAGGGCATCCTTGTCTAGTGCCAGATTTCAAAGGGAATGCTTCCAGTTTTTGACCATTCAGTATGATATTGGCTGTTGGTTTGTCATAAATAGCTTTTATTACTTTGAGATATATTCCATCAATACCAAGTTTATTGAGGGTTTTTAGCATAAAGGGCTGTTGAATTTTGTCAAATGCCTTCTCTGCGTCAATTGAGATAATCATGTGGTTTTTGTTTTTGCTTCTCTTTATGTGGTGAATTACATTTATAGACTTGCGTATGTTGAACCAGCCTTGCATCCCCGGGATGAATCCTACTTGATCATGATGGATAAGTTTTTGAATGTGCTGTTGCAATCTGTTTGCCAGTATTATATTGAAGATTTTTGCATCTATGTTCATCATGGATATTGGCCTGAAGTTTTCTTTTCTTGTTGAGTCTCTGCCAGGTTTTGGTATCAGGATGATGTTGGTCTCATAAAATGATTTGGGAAGGGTTCCCTCTTTTTGAATTATTTGGAATAGTTTCAGAAGGAATGGTACCAGATCCTCTTTGTGTGTCTGGTAGAATTCGGCTGTGAACCCATCTGGACCTGGGCTTTTTTTGTGTGGTAGGCTCTTAATTGCTGACTCAACTTCAGACCTTGTTTTTGGTCTATTCATAGTTTTGGCTTCCTCCTGGTTTAGGCTTGGGAGGACACAGGTGTCCAGGAATTTATCCATTTCTTCCTGGTTTACTAGTTTATGTACATAGAGTTGTTTGTAGTATTCTCTGATGATCATTTTAATTTCTGTAGAATCTGTGGTGATTTCCCCATTATCGTTTTTTATTGCATCTATTTGGTTGTTCTCTTTTCTTTTTTATCAGTCTGGCTAGTGGTCTGTCTATTTTGTTGATCTTTTCGAAACACCAGCTCTTGGATTTATTGATTTTTTTGAAGGGTTTTTCTTGTCTCTGTCTCCTTCAGTTCTGCTCTGATCTTAGTTATTTCTTGTCTTCAGCTAGGTTTCGAGTTTTTTGATCTTGCTCCTCTAGCTCTTTCAATTTTGACGATAAAGTGTCAATTTTGGATCTCTCCACTCTTCTCATGTGGGCACTTATTGCTATATATTTTCCTCTACAGACTTCTTTAAATGTGTCCCAGAGATTCTGGTACGTTGTGTCTTCGTTCTCATTGGTTTCAAAGAACTTCTTTATTTCTGCCTTCATTTCATTGTTTATCCAATCAACATTCAAGAGCCAGTTGTTCAGTTTCCATGAAGCTGTGCGGTTCTGAGTTAGTCTCTGAATTCTGAGTTCTAACTTGATTGCACTATGGTCTGAGAGACTGTTTGTTATGATTTCAGTTGTTTTGCATTTGCTGAGGAGTGCTTTACTTCCAATTATGTGGTCAATTTTGGAGTAGGTGTGATGTGGTGCTGAGAAGAATGTATATTCTGTGGATTTGGGGTGGAGAGTTCTGTAAATGTCTATCAGGTTTGCTTGTTCCAGGTCTGAGTTCAAGTCCTGGATATCCTTGTTCATTTTCTGTCTGGTTGATCTGTCTGATATTGACAGTAGAGTGTTAAAGTCTCCCACTATTATTGTGTGGGAGTCTAAGTCTTTTTGTAAGTCATTAAGAACTTGCCTTATATCTCTGGGTGCTCCTGCATTGGGTCCATATATATTTAGAATTGTTAGCTCTTCTTGTTGTATTGATCCTTTTACCATTATGTAATGGCCTTCTTTGTCCCTTCTGATCTTTGTTGCTTTAAAGTCTATTTTATCAGAGACGAGAATTGCAACTCCTGCTTTTTTTTTGCTCTCCATTTTCTTGGTAAGTCTTTTCCCATCCCTTTATTTTGAGCCTTTGTGTATCCTTGCGTGTGAGGTGGGTTTCCTGGATAGAGCACACGGATGGGTTTTGGTTTTTTATCGAATTTTCCAGTCTGTCTCTTTTGATTGGTGCATTTAGCCCATTTACATTTAGGGTTAATATTGTTATGTGTAAATTTGATACTGCCATTTTGATGCTAGCCAGCTGTTGTGCCCATTGGTTCATGTAGATTCTTCATTTTGTTGATGCTCTTTAGCATTTGGTATGCTTTTAGGATGGCTGGTACTGGTTGTTTCTTTCTATGTGTAGTGCCTCTTTCAGGAGCTCTTGTAAAGCAGGCCTCGTGGTGACAAAATCTCTGAGTACTTGCTTGTTCATGAAGGATTTTATTTTTCCTTCACTTATGAAGCTCAGTTTGGCTGGATATGAAATTCTGAATTGAAAGTTCTTTTCTTTAAGGATGTTGAATATTGGCCCCCACTCTCTTCTGGCTTGTAGAGTCTCTGCCGAGAGATCTGCTGTGAGTCTGATGGGCTTCCCTTTGTGGGTGACCCGACCTTTCTCTCTTGCTGCCCTTAGTATTTTCTCCTTCATTTCAACCCGGGTGAATCTGATGATTATGTGCCTTGGGGTTGCTCTTCTTGCAGAGTATCTTTGTGGTGTTCTCTGTATTTCCTGGAGTTGAGTATTGACCTGTCTTGCAAGATTGGGGAAATTTTCCTGGATAATATCCTGAAGAGTATTTTCCAGCTTGGATTCATTCTCTTCGTCACATTCTGGTACACCTATCAAACGTGGGTTGGGTCTCTTCACATAGTCCCACATTTCTTGGAGATATTGTTCATTCCTCTTTGCGCTTTTTTCTTTAATCTTGGTTTCTTGTTTTATTTCATTGAGTTGATCTTCGACTTCTGATATTCTTTCTTCCTCTTGGTCAATTCGGCTGTTTAAACTTGTGCATGCTTTGCGAAGTTCTCGTGTTGTGTTTTTCAGCTCCTTCAATTCATTCATATTCCTCTCTAAGTTGTCCATTCTTGTTATCATTTCCTCGAATCTTTTTTGAAATCTTTTTTCAAGGTTTTTAGTTTCTTTGCACTGATTTAGAACATGTTCTTTTAGCTCAATGAAGTTTCTCATTATCCACCTTCTGAAGTCTGATTCTGTCATTTCGTCACACTCATTCTCCGTCCAGCTTTGTTCCCTTGCTGGAGAGGAGTTTTGGTCCTTTGTAGGAGGTGAAGTGTTTTGGTTTTGGGTGTTTTCCTCCTTTTTGTGCTGGTTTCTTCCCATCTTTATAGATTTATCCACCTGTCATCTTAGTAGTTGCTGATTTTTCAATTGGGTCTCTGAGTGGACGCCCAGATTGTTGATGATGAGGTATTTCTGTTACTTGGTTTTCCTTCTAATGGTCTAGCCCCTCTGCTGTATGAGTGCTGAGGTCCACTCCAGGCCCTGCTTGTCTGGGGTACACCTGTAGCAGCTGTGGAGCAGTGAGGGATGCTACCAGTTTCTTCTTCTGCTATCTTTGTTTCAGAATGATGCCCGCCAAATGTCAGTCTGATTAGTCCTTTTTTGGGGTGACTCCTTGGATATACAGGGGTCAGGGAGCTGCTTGAGGAGATGGTCTGTGCTTTATAGGAGCTCCAATGCTGAGCTGTGAGCTCCGTTGTTCATTCAGGGTTGTTGGGATGATGTGATTATGTCTGCTGCAACAGAACTCATAAACCCCCCTTTCTTTTCCTCCTTAGATGCTCTGTCTCAGGGAGTTGGGGCTTTCTTTATGAGTATCCGTTGCACTGTCCTGCCCAGCTAGGAGGCAGTCTATTCACTATTTGCCTGCCAGGGATTTGCCCTGCTAGCACAGGTCCACCCTGTTGCCGTGGGGCTCCATTCTGCTGTGGCATGCTCTGCCCTGCTGGCGGAGTCTCTCTGTTATGGCAGGTTGCCTCGGCAACAGCAGGCTGCATCAGCCCTGGGCGGTACTTCAGTAGGGGTGGATTGCGTCCATAGTGGTGGACGCTTCTCCCCCACCAGCCTGCACCGTCCTAGATGCTGGCAGCAAACTCTCAGCCCTGAGTGCCTCCAATCACTGCCCTTCTTATCCCCGTGAGGGTGGGACCTGCCAAGCCCGATCACCCAGCTCCCTGCCTCAGAGTCCATCCTCTCTCTCTCTCTCTCTCTCTCTCTTCCTCTCCCCAAGCTGAACAGTCAACTCTCTCACTGGTACCCCAGTAGCCTGCTGATAGAGCACTGGGATTTGTGCAATCTCCCATGCCACTTCCCACTGCACTGGCTCAGTTCATGTTTCCCAGGAATCTCCTGGTCTGGCTTATTGTCCAAGTCCCATTCAATCAGATGGACATGCCAATCTGCCCTTCCAAATCTCAGATTTCCGGTTTAACAGGGCACCCGGACCAGTGAGTTTTGTGCCTGGTGCTGCTGCGCTGCGGCGCCGGCCAAACCGGCCTTGTGAGCCGGCTGCACTAGTGTCCCGTGTCTCTCCCATACCTGGGACTTTCCACGTTCTGTGGGCAAAAAAGGTCCATCCAAGAATGTGGCTAGGACTCACCCTCTGCGCCTTCACTGAGAGCTGCAATCCTGAGTCACCTCTACGATGCCATCTTGGAAGCCTCCCCCATTAATTGTTTTCAGTAACCTAACACATAGTGCTTTTTATCATTGGCTCAAAGTGACTTGGTTCACCTCACAGTTGTGTGGGAACATAGCTGTGATCCCTTTCCATATTATTCACTTTGTGATCATATTTGATCTCAAATCCTCACAAAAGCCTGAACACTAGGAAACTGATAAGTTACTCTTTGTCATGCCATTTCTTAGAGTGCCCAGAAATTACTGATAGAATTTTTCAAAGAATTGAATACACCTTAGAAAATCAAATTTGATATGCTAATAGGTTTATAGTAACAGGAAGTGCCCTGAGAAGTCATTTAGTACCATCTAATGGGACAGAAATTATACCTTTTCCTGTAAACCATAAGGAGCTTTTAAAAACGGAGATGGTGTGATCAATGTGGTATTCGATCAGGACTACCTCCTCAAGGCTAATATACTTTGCAAACTTATACGAAGTTTTTTTCTCTCTCTCGCCTTCTCTCTCTAGCTCTACTTGCAACTAAACAGTACATTTCTTGACTGGTATTTGATAAGCTACACAAATTTAATTGGCATTCACCTTAGTCACATCTTATATCTCATTTAACTTTTCGAAGTTATTCAGATTTTTACCTCTCATCTACTAGTTGGCAACAACTGCATAAAATAATGATTGTCTTTCCTTGCCTATAATTGAGGATATTAATAACACAGTGGTAGACAAAGGCTAATTCTGTGAAATATAGCTATATCTCTCCCAGGGAAGCACAGATCAGGTGTCATCCTCACACATAATCCCTGACACTAATTCAGTGCCAATCAGTAACATCTAGTGAGAGCTTACCATGTCCCAAGCTCTGGATTAAGCTCTAAGAGAGCACAAAGATGAGTGAAATCTCCTCCCTGTCCTAAGGAGTTTCAGTTCAGAAGTGCTAAGCCAAGTACATAAATGGACATAATAGAGGCTTAGAAAAATATTTTTGAATGAATGCATATAATATGATACAGTAGTAAGTTCTATGCTTAGACCATATTTTCCTGTTTTGTTATGAATATAATATAAAGTTTCAAATCAGGCTGGAGGGCTCTTCATAAATCCAGCTTGATTTTTTTCTTAATACATGTTATTATTTAACATAAGCTGATCTTATCAGTGTCTTCACCAAAATATTCCTACATATAAAAATTAAACTCAGATAGGGGAGAGGCAAGATGGTGTCGTAGAGGCGACTCAGGATTGCAGCTCTCAGTGAAGGCGCAGAGGGTGAGTCCTAGCCGCATTCTCGGATGTTCCTTTTATGCCCACAGAGCGTTGAAAGTCCCAGGTGTGGGAGAGACACGGGATGCTAGCAGCCGGCTAACGCACCCGGATCGTGCCGCCTCTTCAGACGGCGCTGCAGCGGGACCCAGCGTGGAACTCACTGGTCTGGGTGCCCTGTTAAACCGGCAAATTGAGATTTGGAAGGGCAGATTGGCATGTTCATCTGATTGAATGGGACTTGGACAATGAGCCAGACCAGGAGTTTCCTTGCAAACGTGATCTGAGCCCGGGTAGTGGGCAGTGGCATGGGAGATTGCATGGATCCCAGTGCCCTATTGGCAGGCTACTGGGGTGCCAGTGAGAGAGTCGACCTTTCAGGGTGGGGAGAGGAAGAGAGAGAGAGAGAGGACGGACTCTGAGGCAGGGAGCTGGGTGATCGGGCTCGGCGGGTCCCACGCTCACGGGGACAAGCAGGGCGGTGACTGGAGATGCTTGGGGCTGAGAGTTTTGCTGCCGGCATCTAGGACGGTGCAGCCCAGTGAGGGAGGGGCGTCCATCATTGCTGACGCAGTCCACCCCCACTGAAGTACTGCCCAGGACTGATGCAGCCTGCCGTTGCCGAGGCAACCTGCCATAACAGAGAGACTCCATGCTCCACAGCAGAAGGGAGCCCAGCAGCAACAGGGTGGACCCACGCTAGCAGGTCAGAGCCCCGGCAGGCAAATAGGAATAGACTTCCGCCTAGTGGGGCAGGACAGTGCAACAGATACTCATAAAGAAAGCCCCAACTCCCTGAGTCAGAGCATCTAAGGGCAGAAAAAGAACGGTGGTGTTTTATGAGTTCTATAGCAGCACACATAAACAACCTCCCAACAATGCTGAATGAACAACAGAGCTCACAGCTCAGCACTGGAGCTCCTATAAAGCACAGACTGTCTCCTCAAGCACCTCCCTGACCCCTGTATATCTAAGGAGTCACCCCAGAAAAGGACTAATCAGACTGACATTTGGCTGGCATCATTCTGGAACAAGGACAGCAGAAGAAGAAACTGGTAGCATCCCTCACTGTTCCGCAGCTGCTGCAGGTATACCCCAAACAAGCAGGGCCTGGAGTGGACCTCAGCACTCATACAGCAGAGGGGATAGACCATTAGAGGGAAAACTAAGTAACAGAAATACTTCATCATCAACAATCTCAGCGTCCACACAGAGAACCAATTGAAAAATCAGCAACTACTAAGATGACAGGCGGATAAATCCATAAAGATGGAAAGAAACCAGCGCAAAAAGGAGGAAAGCACCCGAAACCAAAACACCTCACCTCCAAAAAAGGACCAAAACTCCTCACCAGCAAGGGAACAAAGCTGGACGGAGAATGAATGTGACGAAATGACGGAATCAGACTTCAGAAAGTGGATAATGAGAAACTTCAGTGAGCTAAAGGAACAGGTATTAAACCAGTGCAAAGAAACTAAGAACCTTGAAAAAAGATTCGAGGAATTGATAACAAGAATGGACAACTTAGGAATATGAATGAATTGAAGGAGCTGAAAAACACAACACGAGAACTTCACGAAGCATGCACAAGTTTCAACAGTCGAATTGACCAAGCAGAAGAAAGAATATCAGAAGTTGAAGATCAACTCAATGAAATAAAACGAGAAACCAAGATTAAAGAAAAAAAGTACAAAAAGGAATGAACAAAATCTCCAAGAAATGTGGGACTATGTGAAGAGACCCAACCTACGTATGATAGGTGTACCAGAATGTGACGAAGAGAATGAATCCAAGCTGGAAAACACTCTTCAGGATATTATCCAGGAAAATTTCCCCAACCTAGCAAGACAGGTCAATACTCAACTCCAGGAAATACAGAGAACACCACAAATATACTCCGCAAGAAGAGCAACCCCAAGGCACATAATCGTCAGATTCACCAGGGTTGAAATGAAGAAGAAAATACTAAGGGCATCCAGAGAGAAAGGTCAGGTCACCCACAAAGGGAAGCCCATCAGACTCACAGCAGATCTCTCGGCAGAGACTCTACAAGCCAGAAGAGAGTGGGGGCCAATATTCAACATCCTTAAAGAAAAGAGCTTTCAACCCAGAATTTCATATCCAGCCAAACTGAGCTTCATAAGTGAAGGAAAAATAAAACCCTTCACAAACAAGCAAGTACTCAGAGATTTTGTCACCACGAGGCCTGCTTTACAAGAGCTCCTGAAAGAGGCACTACACATAGAGAGAAACAACCAGTTCCAGCCATCCTAAAAGCATACCAAATGCTAAAGACCATCAACAAAATGAAGAATGTACATGGACCAACGGGCAAAACAGCCAGCTAGCATCAAAATGGCAGTATCAAATTCACACATAACAATATTAACCCTAAATGTAAATGGGCTAAATTAACCAATCAAAAGACACAGACTGGCAAACTGGATAAAAAAACAAAACCCATCAGTATGCTGTATCCAGGAAACCCACCTCACACGCAAAGATACACAAAGGCTCAAAATAAAAGGATGGAGGAAGATTTACCAAGCAAATGGAGAGCAAAAAAAAGCAGGAGTTGCAATTCTCATCTCTGATAAAATAGACTTTAAAGCAACAAAGAACAAAAGAGACAAAGAAGGTCATTACATAATGGTAAAAGGATCGATACAACAAGAAGAGCTAACGATTCTAAATATATATGGACCCAATGTAGGAGCACCCAGATATATAAGGCAAGTTCTTAATGACTTACAAAGAGACTTAGACTCCCACACAATAATAGTGGGAGACTTTAACACTCCACTGTCAATAGCAGACAGATCAACCAGAGAGAAAATTAACAAGGATATCCAGGACTTGAACTCAGACCTGGAACAAGCAAACCTGATAGACATTTACAGAACTCTCCACCCCAAATCCACAGAATATACATTCTTCTCAGCACAACATCACACCTACTCCAAAATTGACCACATAATTGGAAGTAAAGCACTCCTCAGCAAATGCAAAACAACGGAAATCATAACAAACAGTCTCTCAGACCATAGTGCAATCAAGTTGGAACTCAGAATTCAGAAAATAACTCAGAACCGCACAGCTTCATGGAAACTGAACAACTGGCTCTTGAATGTTGATTGGATAAACAATGAAATGAAGGCAGAAATAAAGAAGTTCTTTGAAACCAACGAGAATGAAGACACAACGTACCAGAATCTCTGGGACATATTTAAAGCAGTCTGTAGAGGAAAATATATAGCAATAAGTGCCCACATGAGAAGAGTGGACAGATCCAAAATTGACACCCTATCGTCAAAATTGAAAGAGCTAGAGGAGCAAGATCAAAAAAGCTCAAAACCTAGCCGAAGACAAGAAATAACTAAGATCAGAGCAGAACTGAAGGAGATAGAGACAAGAAAAACCCTTCAGAAAATCAATAAATCTAAGAGCTGGTTTTTTGAAAAGATCAACAAAATAGACAGACCACTAGCCAGACTGATAAAAAAGAAAAGAGAGAAAAACCAAATAGATGCAATAAAAAACGATAAAGGGGAAATCACCACAGATTCCACAGAAATTGAAACCGTCATCAGAGAATACTACAAACAATTCTATGCACACAAACTAGTAAATCAGGAAGAAATGGATAAATTCCTGGACGCCTGTGTCCTCCCAAGCCTAAACCAGGAGGAAGCTGAAACTTTGAATAGACCAATAACAAGGTCAGAAGTTGAGGTAGCAATTAAAAGCCTACCACACAGAAAAAGCCCAGGTCCAGATGGGTTCACAGCTGAATTCTACCAGACACACAAAGAGGATCTGGTACCGTTCCTTCTGAAACTATTCCAAATAATCCAAAAAGAGGGAACCCTTCCCAAATCATTTTATGAGACCAACATCATCCTGATACCAAAACCTGGCAGAGACTCAACAAGAAAAGAAAACTTCAGGCCAATATCCATGATGAACATAGATGCAAAAATCTTCAATAAAATACTGGCAAATCGATTGCAACAGCACATTAAAAAACTTATCCATCATGTTCAAGAAGGATTCATCCCGGGGATGCAAGTATGGTTCAACATACGCAAGTCTATAAATGTAATTCACCACATAAAGAGAAGCAAAAACAAAAACCACATGATTATCTCAATTGACGCAGAGAAGGCATTTGACAAAATTCAACAGCCCTTTATGCTAAAAACCCTCAATAAACTTGGTATTGATGGAACATATCTCAAAGTAATAAAATCTATTTACGACAAACCAACAGCCAATATCATACTTAATGGGCAAAAACTGGAAGCATTCCCTTTGAAATCTGGCACTAGACAAGGATGCCCTCTCTCACCACTTCTATTCAACATAGTACTGGAAGTTCTAGCCAGAGCAATCAGGCAAGAAAAAGAAATAAAGTGTATTCAAATAGGAAAGGTGGAAGCCAAATTGTCTCTATTTGCAGATGACATGATAGTATACCTAGAAGACCCCATCACCTCAGCCCAAAAGCTCCTGCAACTGACAAGCAACTTCAGCAAAGTCTCAGGATATAAAATCAATGTGCAAAAATCACAAGGATTCCTATACACCAATAACAGACTTAAAGAGAACCAAATTAAGAACGAACTGCCATTCACAATTGCTACAAAGAAAATAAAATACCTAGGAATACAACTCACTAGGAATGTAAGGGACCTCTTTAAGGAAAACTACAAACAACTGCTCAACGAAATAAGAGAGGACACAAACAGATGGGGAAACATTCCATGTTCGTGGTTAGGAAGAATCAATATTGTGAAAATGGCTATAACGCCCAAAGTAATTTACACATTCAATGCTATCCCCATCAAACTACCATTGAATTTCTTCACAGAACTGGAGAAAACCACCATGAATTTCATATGGAACCAAAAAAAGAGCCCGCATAGCCAAGTCAATTCTAAGCAAAAAGAACACAGCGGGAGGCATCACGCTACCAGACTTCAAACTATACTACAAGGCTACAGTAATCAAAACAGCATGGTACTGGTACCAAAACAGAGATAGACCAATGGAACAGAACAGAAGCATCAGAGGCAACACAACATATCTACAACCATATTATCTTTGATAAACCAGACAAAAACAGGCAATGGGGAAAGGATTCCCTATTTAATAAATGGTGTTGGGGAAACTGGCTAGTCATGTGCAGAAAGCAGAAACTGGACCCCTTTCTGACACCTTACACTAAAATTAACTCCAGATGGATTAAAGACTTAAACGTAAGACCTGACACCATAAAAACCCTAGAAGAAAATCTAGGCAAAACCGTTCAGGACATAGGAGTAGGCAAGGACTTCATGAACAAAACACCAAAAGCATTGGCAACAAAAGCCAAAATAGACAAATGGGACCTAATCAAACTGCACAGCTTCTGCACGGCAAAAGAAACAAGTCACTAGAGTGAATCGGCAACCATCAGAATGGGAAAAAATCTTTGCAGTTTACACATCTGACAAAGGGCTGATATCCAGAATTTACAAAGAACTCAAACAGATTTACAGAAAAAAAACAAACAAGCCCATTCAAAAATGGGCAAAGGATATGAACAGAAACTTTACAAAAAAAAGACATACATGAGGCCAACAAACATATGAAAAAGTGCTCATCATCATTGGTCATTAGAGAGATGCAAATCAAAACCACATTGAGATATCATCTCACACCAGTTAGAATGGCGATCATTAAAAAATCTGGAGACAGCAGATGCTGGAAAGGATGTGGAGAAATAGGAACACTCTTACACTGTTGGTGAAAATGTAAATTAGTTCATCCATTGTGGAAGACAGTGTGGCGATTCCTCAGGGACCTAGAAATAGAAATTCCATTTGACCCAGCAATCCCATTACTGGGTATCTATCCAAAAGACTATAAATCGTTCTACTATAAGGACACATGCACACGAATGTTCATTGCAGCACTGTTTACAATAGCAAAGACCTGGAACCAACCCAAATGCCCATCGATCATAGACTGGACTGGGAAAATGTGGCACATATACACCATGGAATATTATGCAGCAATCAAAAATGATGAGTTTGTGTCCTTTGTAAGGACATGGATGAATCTGGAGAACATCATTCTCAGCAAACTGACACAAGAACAGAAAAAGAAATACTGCATATACTCACTCATAGGTGGGTGAGAAAAATGAGAACACATGGACACAGAGAGGCGGTCTACTATACACTGGGGACTGTTGGGGGAAATGGGGGAGGGACAGCGGGGGTCCTGGGGGTTATAGCCTGGGGATGAATACCAAGTGTGGGTGAAGGGGAGGAAGGCAGCAAAACACACTGCCATGTGTGTACCTATGCAACTATCTTGCACGTTCTGCACATGTACCCCAAAACCTATAATGCAATAAAAAAATTTTTAAAAAATTAAACTCAGATATTGTCTTTGCATCATTAGAAAATTATGCTAATTTTTCTCCTGTCTTAAAGAAGAAGTGGTTTACTGTAACTAAAAAGAGGTTTCATTTATAAAACAAGGCACTTACTATGAGTAAGAGATGGTATAGAATAAAACTAAAAACCTTCCATGAAGGCTGGGTGTGATGGCTCATGCCTGTAATCCCAGCACTTTGGGAAACTATGGTGGGTGGATCACCTGAGGTCAGGAGTTCGAGGCCAACCTGGCCAACATGGTGAAACTCGGTCTCTACTAAAATGCAAAATTAGCCAGGTGTGGTGGTCGGCATCTGTAATCCCAACTACTCAGGAGGCTGAGGCAGAAGAATTGCTTGAACCTGGGAGGCAGATGTTGCAGTGAGCCGAGATTGTGCCATTGCACTCCAGTCTGGGTGACAGAGCGAGACTCCATCTCAAAAAAAAAGAAAAAAAAAACCTTAGTGTAAGGTTTCAGGAAGGGGTTCATTAGAGAGATGCAAATCAAAACCACATTGAGATACCATCTCACACCAGTTAGAATGGCGATCATTAAAAAATCTGGAGACAACAGATGCTGGAGAGGATGTGGACAAATAGGAACACTTTTACACTGCTGGTGGGAGTGTAAATTAGTTCAACCATTGTGGAAGACAGTTTGGCGATTCCTCAAGGACCTAGAAATAGAAATTCCATTTGACCCAGCAATCCCATTACTGGGTATATATCCAAAGGACTATAGATCGTTCTACTATAAGGACACATGCACACGAATGTTCATTGCAGCACTGTTTACAATAGCAAAGACCTGGAACCAACCCAAATGCCCATCGATGATAGACTGGACTGGGAAAATGTGGCACATATACACCATGGAATATTATGCAGCAATCCAAAATGATGAGTTTTTTTCCTTTGTAAGGACATGGATGAATCTGGAGAACATCATTCTCAGCAAACTGACACAAGAACAGAAAATGAAATACCGCATGTTCTCACTCATAGGTGGGTGATTAACAATGAGAACACATGGACACAGGGAGGGGAGCACTATACACTGGGGTCTATTGGGGGAATGGGGGAGGGACAGTGGGTGGGGGGAGCTGGGGAGGGATAGCATGGGGAGAAATGCCAGATGTGGGGGAAGGGGAGGAAGACAGCAAATCACACTGCCATGTGTGTACCTATGCAACTATCTTGCATGTTCTACACATGTACCCCAAAACCTAAAATTCAATAAAATAAAATAAAATAAAATAAAATAGGCATATTGGAGAATGCATCAGAGTCTTAATAGTGGAATTGATCCAAAGAAGAGATTAGTAAGATTCAAGACAGGCTATTTGAAAATACACAACCAGAGGAGACAAAAGAAAAAAGAATAAAAAACAGTGAAGCATGCCTACAGGATCTAAAAAATAGCCTCAAAGGGGCAAATC
The DNA here is from genome assembly GCA_031835075.1 of Saguinus oedipus. Classification (NCBI taxonomy): domain Eukaryota; kingdom Metazoa; phylum Chordata; class Mammalia; order Primates; family Cebidae; genus Saguinus; species Saguinus oedipus. The sequence goes on along the minus strand of CM063191.1, from coordinate 75,008,787 downwards.
TAAGAGTGATTAGCTTTAAGGAGAAGGTAGAGAAAGAGATAGGGGTACAAAGTTTGTTCAAAGAGATGGTATCAGAGAACTTCCTATATCTAGAAAAAAAATCCATATCCAAGTAAAAGAAAGTTATAGAACACCAAGCAGATTTAACCCAAAGAAGACTACCTAAAGGCATTTAATAATCAAAACTATCAAATGTCAAGGATAGAGAAAGGATCTGAGAAGCAATAAGAGAAAATAAACAAATAACATACAATGGAGCTCCAATACCTCTGGCAGCATACTTTTCAGTGAAAATCTTACAGGCCAGGAGAGAGTGGCATTATGTATTTAAAGTGCTGAAGGAGTAAAATGATACCATATAATAGTGTATCTGGTGATAATATCCTTCAAACATGAAGGAGAAATAAAGACTTTCCCAGATAAAGAAAAGCTGAGAAATTTTATCAATATCAGACCTGTCCTATAAGAAATGTTAAAGGGATTACTTCAATTATGAAAAGAGGACATTAATGAACAATAAATAATCACCTGAATGTACAAAATTTACTGGTAATAATAAGTACACAGAAAAACACATAATATAATATTGTAACTGAGTATGTGAATTACTCTTATACTAAGTAGAAAGATTAAACAATGAACCAATCAAAAATAATAATTACAACAACTTTTCAAGACATAGTACAATAAGATATGAATGGAAAAAACAAAATGTTAAAAAGCTAGCAGATGAAATTAAAGCATAGAGTTTTATAAGTTTTCTTCTTGCTTTTTCATTTGTTTGTTTATGCAAATAGTGTTGTTGTTATCAGGTTAAAATAATAAATTATAGGATAGTATTTGCAGGCCTCATGGTAATCTCAAACCAGTGTACAATGGATACACAAAAAATAAAAAGTAAGAAATAATCATGTCACCAGGAAAAATCACCTGAACTAAAAACAGGAAGGAAAGAAAGAAGGAAGAGAGGACCAGAAAACAAATAACAAGATGGCAGGAGTAACTCTAATAACACTGAATGTACATGAACTAAACTCTCCAATCAAAAGATACAGACTGGCTGAATGGATGCAAAAACAAGATCCGTTGATCTAATGCCTGCAAGAAATACACTTCACTTATAAAGACTCACATAGACAGAAAATAAAAGACTGAAAAGAGACATTCCATGACAACAACAAAAAAAAACACAAAAAACAGCAGGAGTCACTATATTTATATCAGGCAAAATAGATTTCAACCCAAAAATATAAGAGACAAAGGAGGTCACTATATAATCATAAAGGGGTCAATTCAGCAAGAGAATATAACAATTTTAAGTATATATGCATCCAACAAGGGAGCATCTAAATATATAAAGGAAATATCATTAGAGATAAAGAGAAAGATAGGGTCCAATACAACAGTTGTTGGAGACTTCAACACCCAAGTTTCAGCATTGAACAGATCTTCCAGACAGAAAATCAACCAAGAAAATCAGACTTAATCTTCCCTGTAGAATAAAAAAATCTAGTAGATATTCACAGAATATTTTACCCAAGAGCTGCAGAATACACATTCTTTTCCTCAGTACGTAGATTATTCTCAAGGATAAACCATATGTTAAGTCACAAAACAAGTCTTAAAACATTCAAAAAATTGAAATAATATCAAGCATCTTCTCTGACCACAATGGAATAAAACTGGAAATTAATAACAGGAGGAATTTTGGAAACTATACAAATACATGGAAATTAAACAATATGCTCCTGAGTGACCAGTTTTTCAAGGAAAAAATTAAGAAGGAAATTGAAAAAATTTTTGAAACAAATTATAATGGAAACACATCATACCAAAACCTAGGGGATAGAGCAAAAGTGGTACTAAGAGGGAGATTTATAGCTATCTGTGCCTACATTGTAAAAGAGGAAAAGTCAAATGAACAATCTAACAATACATCTTAAACAACTAGAAAAGCAAGAGCAAAGCAAACCCAAAATTAGTGGAAGAAAAAGAATAATAAAGATAAGATCAGAAATAAATGAAATTGAAGTGATAAAACAATATGAAAAATCAATGAAACAAAAAATTGGTTTTTTTGAAAAGTTAAACAAAACTAACAATCCTTGAGCCAGACTAAGAAAAGAGAGAGAATATCCAAATAAATAAAATCGCAAATGAAAAAGAAGACATTACAACTGATACTGCAGAAATTCAAAGTATTATTAGTGGCTACTATGAGCAAGTATGTCCAGAAGTAATGGACAAATTCCTAGACATATGCAACCTACCAAGATTGAACCAGGAAGAAACCCAAAACCTGAAGAGATCAATAACAAGTAACAAGATTGAAGTTATAATAAAGTTTACCAGTAAAGAAAAGCCTGGGACCTGAAGGCATTACTGATTAATTCTACCAAATATTTAAAGAACTCATACCAATGATCTTCAAACTATTCCCAAAAAATAGAGGAGAAGGGAACACTTCCAAACTCATTCTAAGAGGCCACTATTACCTTGATACCACAACCAAAAAAGATACATCAAAAAAGAAAACTACAAGCAAGTATATCTGATGAATATTGATGTAAAAATTCTCAATAAAATACTAGTAAATCAAATTTGACAATACATTAGAAAGATCATTCATCTTGACCAAGTGGGATTTATCTCTGGGATGCTTGGATAGTTCAATACATGCAAATCAATCAATATGCTATATCATATAAACAGAATAGAAGACAAAAAGCATACAATCATTTTACATTTATGCTGAAAAATTATTTTATAGAATTCAACATCCCTTCATGATCAAAACTCTCAAAAAAACTAAGTATAGAAGAAACGTGCAAGAAATAAAAGGCATATTACAACAGACTCACAACTAGAATTTTATTAACTGAGGAAAAACTAAAGTATTTCCTCTAAGATCTGGAACACAAGGATGCCCACTTTCACCACAGTTATTCAACATAGTATTGGAAATCCTAGCTAGAGCCATCAAAGAAGAAAAAGAAATAAAGAGCATCCAAGTTAAAAAGGAATAAGTCGACTTATCCTTGTTTGCTGATTATATAATCTTATATTTGGAAAAACCTAAAGATTCCACCAAAAAAAACATTAGAACTGATATATAAATTCCATAGCATTGCAGAATAACAAAATCAACATACGAAAACTAGTAGCATTTCCATATGCCAACAGTGAACAATCTGCAAAAGAAATTTTAAAACTAATCCTATTACAAGAGCCACAAATAAAATTAAATACCTAGAAATTAACCAAAGAAGTAGAAGATTTCTGTAAGAAAACTATAACATAGTGGTGAAAGAAATTGAAGAGGACACCAAAAACAGAAAGATTTTTCATTTTCATGGTTTGGAAGAAATGTCCATACTACCCAAAGCAATCTATAGATTCAATGCAATCTCTATCAAAATATCAATGACATCCTTCACAAAAATAGAAAAAACAATGCTAAAATTTATATGGAACCACAACAGACTCAGAATAGCCAAAGTTGTCCTAAGCAAAAGAAGAACACTGGAAAAATCACATTACCTGACTTGAAATTGTACTATGAAATCATAGGAACCAAAACAGCATGTTACTGGCATAAAAACAGACAGATAGACTAATAGAACAGAATACAGAACCCAGAAACACCACCACTCACCTATAGTAAACTCATTTTTAACAAAGGTGCCAAGAACATACACTGGTTCTGAAGAGAGTGAAAAGACACACTCTTCAACAAATGGTACTGTTAAAAATAGATATCCAGATTCATCCATGTCCTTACAAAGGACAAAAACTCATCATTTTTGATTGCTGCATAATATTCCATGGTGAATCTGGAGAACATCATTCTCAGCAAACTGACACAAGAACAGAAAAGGAAATGCCGCATATTCTCACTCATAGGCGGGTGAGAAAAATGAGAACACATGGACACAGGGAGGGGGTCTACTACACACAGGGGTCTATTGGGGGGAATGGGGGAGGGACAGTGGGGGGGGAGCTGGGGAGGGATAGCCTGGGGAGAAATGCCAAGTGTGGGTGAAGGGGAGGAAGGCAGCAAAACACACTGCCATGTGTGTACCTATGCAACTATCTTGCACATTCTGCACATGTACCCCAAAACCTAAAATGCAATAAAAATTCAAAATTAAAAAAAATAGATATCCATATGCAGAAGAATATAATGTGACCCCCGCCTCTCACCATATACAAAAATCAAATCAAAATGGATTAGAGACTTAAACCTAAGACCTCAAACTTGAAACTACTACAAGAAAACATTGGAGAAACTCTCTGGGACATTGTTCTGGGCAAAAAAAGTCTTGAGTAATACCCTACAAGCACAGGCAGCCAGAAAAAAAATGGACAAATGGAATACTATCAAGTTAAAAATCTTTCTGCATGGCAAAGGAAACAATTAACAAAGTGAACAGACAACCCACAGATTGGGAGAAAATATTTTCAAACTACCCATGTGACAAGAGATTTATAACCATTATATATAAGGAGTTCAAACAATTGTATAGAAAAAGAAATCTAATAATAAAAAAATGGGCAAAAGATTTGAAAAGGCATTTCTCAAAAGAAGACATACAAATGGTAAATAGGCATATGAAAAGGTGTTCAACATTATTTGTCATCAGAGATATGCATATCAAAACTGCAATGAGATATCATCTCACTCCAGTTGAAACTGCTTATATACAAAAGACAGGCAGTTACAAATGCTGGTGAGAATGTGAAGAAAAGGAATCTCTTATACACTATTGATGAGAAGGTAAATTAGTATAACCACTATGGAGAACAGTTTGGAGGTTCCTCAAAAAAACTAAAATAGAACTACCATATGATCCAGCACTCCCACTGCTGGATATATCCCCCCTGCCAAAAAAAATCAGTATATCAAAGAGATATCTGCATTTCTGTTTGTGGCAGCACTATAACAATAGCAAATATTTGGAAACCACCAAAGTGTCCATCAACAGACGAATGGATAAAGAAAAAGACAGTACATATACACAATGGAGTACTATTCAGCCATAAAAAAGAATTTAATCCTGTCATTTGCAACAACATGGATAGAACAGAAGATCATTATTTTAAGTGACATAAGCCAGGCACAAAAAGATAAACATTGCATGTTCTCACTTATTTGTGGGATCTAAAAATCAAAACAATTTAATTCATGGATATAGACAGTTGAAGGTGGTTACCAGAGGTTTCTAAGGGTAGTGGGAGGAGGTGGGGATGGTTAATGGATACAAAAACATAAGTTAGAGAGAATGAATAAGACCCAGTATTTGACAGAACAACAGAGTGACTATAGTGAATAATAATTTAATTGTACATTTTTAAATAACTAAAAGAGTAAAATTGGACTGTTTGTAACACAAAAGGCAAATGCTTGAGGGGAAAGATACCCCATTATCCATGATGTGATTATCATGCATTGCATGCCTGTATCAAAACTTTTCATGTACCCTATAAATAAATACAGCTGCCCTGCGCCCACAGAAATTAAAAATAAAAATTTTTTAAAACATGAATGACCACAGAGAAGACTAATGACAAAGCAACAAATGAAAATTATCAAGAAAGGTACAGACAAAATACTGCAGCACTTCAAAGGAGAGAAATGTAAAATTGGGTTAAAGGGATAAAGAATGGCTTGCTATTTAACTAGAAACCAAAAAAAAGAATATTACTACAATTTCATTTACTAGAAGATACTAGCCAGGGGACTACCTGGGGACACTTTCGGATCACTAGCTACTCCTAGACCTCACTTAGCACAATAATATATAATTGATTCTTGTTCACACAAGTCTTTTGCAGCAACAATATAGTTGTATGATATATGTCTTGGCACTTTATTGGGTTTTTTTTTTTTAAGAGACAGGGTCTCGGTCTGTTGCTGAAGTTGGAGTGCACTGGAACAATTATGGCTCATTGCAGCCTTGACCTCATGGGCTCAAGCAATTCTCTCCCATGAGCCTTCTTAGTAGCTAGGACTACAGGCACTATGCCACCATGCTTGGCTAATTGTTTTTATCAGTTTTTTTCTTTGTTTTTTTCTGAGAGAACTAATTTTTTGTAATTATCTTATCATTCATGTCCCTTAAAAACAGCTGTACTGAGGTAGAATTGACATACAATAATCTGCACATATTTAAAGTATACGATTTGATGAGTTTTCACAAATGCATATACCCATGAAACCATCATCATAATCAAATAGTGAATATATCCATCACCCCAAAGTGTCCCCTTTGTAATTTCTCCCTTTTTCCTCTAGTTATGGTCTCTCCCCTTCCTACCCAGTTTCCATTCCCAGGCATCTGCTGATTTGCTCTTTATTATGTATTAGTTTATCTAGAATTTTATATAAATGGAATTACAAAGTATGGATTCTTTTTTGTCTGGCTTCTTTCACTCAGCATAATTGTTTTGATATTCATTCACACTGTTGACTGTATCAATAATTTCTTCATTTTAAGTAAAAACTCCAGCTTTTTAAAGGTATAATTTACACATAAAAGTTGCCCATTGTAAGTGTACAATTATTTATAGTAAATTTCCAGAATTGTGCAGTCATCACCACAGTGTAATTTTACAACATATACACCACCCCCCAGAAGAACCTTTGTGTCCAGTTGTAATCATGCCCTACTCCCACCTGTGGATTCAGGCAACTATCACCTGTCTCTATTAGGTTTGTCTTTTTGGGATATTTCAGATAAATGGAATAAGAAAAATGTGGTCTTTTGCATATGACTTTTCCGTTTAGCAAATATTCTTGAGTTGATCCATATTGTAGCATGCATCAGTCCTTCCCCTTGACTTAAGAAAAGCAAAAATTTCTTAGATATGGCACCAAAATCACAATCTATAAAAGAAGTTGATAAATTGAATGTCATCACAATGAAAACTTCTGTTGTTTGGAAGCCACTGTTAAGAGAATAAAAACACAACCCATAAAATAGTAGCAAATATTTACAAAGCCTATATTTGATGTAGGTATTGTATCCAGAACATATAAATAACTCTCATACACAATAATAAGAAAATAAACAACCTAATGAAAAATGTGCAAAATATTTGAATAAGCATTTCACCAAGGGAAATATATGTAGGGCAAATAGGCATATGAAAAGGTGCTCAATATCATCAATCATTAGAAAAATGCAAATCGAAATCATAATTTGATATCACAACACACATTAAACAGATATAATTTAAAAGACTGACCATAACGAGTGTGAGCATATGGAGATATGGAGGGGATACCTAGTAATATACCCACATTACCCACCTTAAAAAGCAGTTTATCAGTTTTTTAAAAGTTTAATATACCTTATAATCCAGCTACCCAAGAAAAATGAAAACACGCCATATAGAAACTTGTACATAAAATTTGTGGCAGCTTTATTTGCAGTAGTCAAAACCTGAAAGCAACTTATATGTCCATCAACGAGTAAATGTATAAACAATCTGTATATCTATATAATAAATCCTTTTCAGCGACAATTTTTTATTTTTTGTAGAGTCATGGTCTTGCTATGCTGCCCATGCTTGTCTCGAACTCCTGACCTTAAGTAACCCTCCCATCTTGCTCTCCCAAAGCACTGAGATTACATAACTAACCTGGGGCCTGATATTCTTAAAAAAATATCTGGGCTATCTTATTTATCTTGTTCACTAGAGCTTGACCAGGTTGCAGGTTCAATAGATGCTAAGGGCTGATGCAGAAAAAGTATCCTCTTCTTATAAGAATAGAGGCTCCTTAAATATTTGATAACCTGAACTGAATTGGACTTAACATGAGCCAAATAAAAGATGTGAGGAGCTCCTGAATTAAACAATTAAAATCAAAATCACATAACCACAATTTTACTTTATTAACTCACCTTTACCCTCCCTGTCATCCAGTTAACAATGGTAGAGCACAATATCGACAGAGCTCCGTTTAGAGACAAGAGTCCTCAAGGAACTGAAAAGGAAAGAGAAGCAAGTAGTGAAAGTATTGAGTATCTACTATGAAGGCTAATTCCTAAAGGAACCATAGAAGACCCTTCAGAATCCCGAACTTGAAAAATACTACATTGTTGCCCAGACAATGTGACATTTACTCATTTGTGTATGTAAAGATTGTACTAAATTGTAATTGCACAGCCACCATGGAAATGGATAACTATTGCATTAGGCTGGCAATATTACAATTCTCATAGATGGGTCTTAGAAATTCATAAACTTTCTTTCTTGTCCCACACTAGGGAAAAATATAAGCTTTTTGTCTAAACAAAAAACCGTGACAGAGCCAAGTTAATTTTCTACACAGATGAGTAGAATCATTTAATTTCAGGATCATAAAGGATTTTTATACATTCAACATTCACTCACTAGATCTTTATTGATGTACAAAGACCTGGGACAAGCTAAACAAGCTAAAAATATATATTTATTCTCTGATCAACAAAATATAAAAGACAACACTGAGTAATTTTGCACTGGTAACACAAACTTTACACAGACTGTAGTAGGTTACATATGTCAAATCCTTATCTAGAGAAGAAGGAACAATTTGGAGTGGGAGAAGAAAGTGGAGAAGATCAGAGAAATGATCATCTGAGTACAAGGAGTTCTGAAACTGCAATATTGCAGCTGTGGGTTTAGGTTTCTACTTTTAAAACTAGACTATATTTTTCAAATTATACTTTAAGTTCTGGTGTACATATGCAGAATGTGCAGATTTGTTACATAGGTATAAATGTGCCATGGTGCTTGGCTGTATCCATCCCCCAATCATCTACATTAGGTATTTCTCTCAATGTTATCCCTCCCCATTCCCCATCCCCTGCTATCCCTCCCCTAGCCCCCACACCATCCAACAAGCCCCAGTGTGTGATATTCCCCTCCCTGTGTCTATGTGTTCTCATTGTTCAACACCCACTTATGAGTGTGAACATGCAGTGTTTGGTTTCCTGTTCTTGTGTCAGTTTGCTGAGAATGGTTTCCAGTTTCATCTATGTCCCTGCAAAGGACATGAACTCATCCTCTGTATAACTGTATAGTATTCCATGGTGTATATGTGCCACATTTTCTTTATCCAGTCTATCATTGATGGGCATTTGGGTTGGTTCCAGGTCCTTGCTATTGTAAACAGTGTGGCAATAAATATACATGTGCATGTCTCTTTATAATAGAATGATTTATAATCCTTTGGGTATATACCCAGTAATGAGATTGCTATGTCAAATGGTATTTCTATTTCTAGATCCTTGAGGAATCACCACACTGTCTTCCACAATGGTTGAACTAATTTACACTCCCATCAACAGTGTAAAAGTGTTCCAGTTTCTCCACATCCTCTCCTCTTTATCCAGTCTATCATTGATGGGCATTTGGGATGGTCCCAAGTCTTTGCTATTGTAAACAGTGTGGCACTAAACATACGTGCACATGTGTCTTTATAACAGAATGATTTATAATCCTCTGGGTATATATCCAGTAATGGGATTGCTGGGTCAAATGGTATTTCCAGTTCTAGATCCTTGAGGAATCGCGACACTGTCTTCCACAATGGTTGAACTAATTTACACTCCCACCAACAGTGTACAAGTGTTCCTATTTCTCCACATCCTTTCCAGCATCTTTTGTCTAATGATTTTTTTATTATTATTATTATTATTATTATTATACTTTAAGTTCTGGGGTACATGTGCAGATTGTGCAGGATTGTTACACAGGTATACACATGTCATGGTGGTTTGCTGCATCCATCCCCCCATCATCTACATTAGGTATTTCTCCTAATGCTATCCCTCCCCAATCCCCCCAACCCCTGTTGTCCCCGCCAGCTCTCCCACCCCCCAACAGGTCCCAGTGTGTGATGTTTTCCTCCCTGTATCCATGTGTTCTCATTGTTAAAAACCCAATATGAATGAGAACATGCAGTGTTTGGTTTTCTGTTCTTGTGTCAGTTTGCTGAGAATCATGGTTTCCAGCTTCATCCATGTCCCTGCAAAGGACATGAACTGATCCTTTTTTATGGCTGCATAGTATTCCATGGTGTATGTGTGCCACATTTTCTTTATCCAGTCTATCATTGATGGGTATTTGGGTTGGTCCCAAGTCTTTGCTATTGTAAACAGTGCCACAATGAACATATATGTGCACGTGTCTTTATAATAGAATGATTTATAATCCTTTGGGTATATACCCAGTAATGAAATTGCTGGGTCAAATAGTATTTTTATTTCTAGATCCTTGAGGACTTGCTACACTGTCTTCCACAATAAGAAACTATCAGAGGAGGGAGGCAAGATGGCGTCGTAGAGGTGACTCAGGATTGCAGCTCTCGGTGAAGGCGCAGAGGGTGAGTCCTAGCCGCATTCTCGGATGTTCCTTTTATGCCCACAGAGCGTTGAAAGTCCCAGGTGTGGGAGAGACATGGGACGCTAGCAGCCGGCTAACGCAACCGGCTCCTGCCGCCTCTTCGGCCGGCGCCGCAGCGGGACCCGGCGTGGAACTCACTGGTCTGGGTGCCCTGTTAAACCGGCAATCTGAGATTTGGAAGGGCAGATTGGCATGTCCATCTGATTGAACGGGACTTGGACAATGAGCCAGACCAGGAGTTTCCTGGGAAGCGTGATCTGAGCCGGGGTAGTGGGCAGCGGCACGGGAGATCGCACGGATCCCAGTGCCCTATCGGCAGGCTCCTGGGGCGCCAGTGAGAGAGTCGACCTTTCAGCTTGGGGAGAGGAAGAGAGAGAGAGAGAGGACGGACTCTGAGGCAGGGAGCAGGGTGATCGGGCTCGGCGGGTCCCACGCTCACGGGGACAAGCAGGGCGGCGACTGGAGGCGCTTGGAGCTGAGAGTTTTGTTGCCAGCATTTAGGACAGTGCAGCCCGGTCAGGGAGGGGCGTCCACCATTCCTGACGAAGTGCACCCCCACTTAAGTACCGCCCAGGACTGACGCAGCCTGCCGTTGCCGAGGCAACCTGCCATAACAGAGAGAGTCCGCGGGGCAGCAACAGGGCCGACCCGCCTTAGGAGGTCAGAGCCCCGGCAGGCAAATAGTGAATAGACTGCCACCTAGTGGGGCAGGACAGTGCAACAGATACTCATAAAGAAAGCCCCAACTCCCTGAGACAGAGCATCTAAGGGTGAAAAAAAAAAAAAGAGTGGTGTTTTATGAGTTCTATTGCAGCAGACATAACCTCCCAACAACCCTGAATGAACAACGGAGCTCACAGCTCAGCACTGGAGCTCTATAAAGCACAGACTGTCTCCTCAAGCAGCTCCCTGACCGCTGTATATCCAAGGAGTCACCCCAGAAAAGGACTAATCAGACTGACATTTGGCTGGCATCATTCTGGAACAAGGGCAGCAGAAAAAGAAACTGATATCATCCCTCACTGTTCTGCAGCTGCTGCAGGTATACCCCAGACAAGCAGGGCCTGGAGTGGACCTCAGCACTCATACAGCAGAGAGGATAGATCATTAGAGGGAAAACTAAGTAACAGAAATACTTCATCATCAACAATCTCAGTGTCCACACAGAGACCCAATTGAAAAATCAGCCACTACTAAGTCGACAGGCGGATAAATCCATAAAGATGGGAAGAAACCAGCGCAAAAAGGAGGAAAGCACCAGAAACCAAAACACCTCACCTCCAAAAAAGGACCAAAACTCCTCACCAGCAAGGGAACAAAGCTGGACGGAGAATGAATGTGACGAAATGACGGAATCAGACTTCAGAAAGTGGATAATGAGAAACTTCAGTGAGCTAAAGGAACATGTTCTAAACCAGTGCAAAGAAACTAAGAACCTTGAAAAAAGATTTGAAAAAAGATTCGAGGAATTGATAACGAGAATGGACAACTTAGAGAGGAATATGAATGAATTGAAGGAGCTGAAAAACTCAACACGAGAACTTCGCGAAGCATGCACAAGTTTCAACAGCCGAATTGACCAAGCAGAAGAAAGAATATCAGAAGTTGAAGATCAACTCAATGAAATAAAACAAGAAACCAAGATTAAAGAAAAAAGCACAAAAAGGAATGAACAAAATCTCCAAGAAGTGTGGGACTATGTGAAGAGACCCAACCTACGTTTGATAGGTGTACCAGAATGTGACGAAGAGAATGAATCCAAGCTGGAAAACACTCTACAGGATATTATCCAGGAAAATTTCCCCAACCTAGCAAGACAGGTCAATACTCAACTCCAGGAAATACAGAGAACACCACAAAGATACTCTGCAAGAAGAGCAACCCCAAGGCACATAATCGTCAGATTCACCAGGGTTGAAACGAAGGAGAAAATACTAAGGGCAGCCAGAGAGAAAGGTCGGGTCACCCACAAAGGGAAGCCCATCAGACTCACAGCAGATCTCTCGGCAGAGACTCTACAAGCCAGAAGAGAGTGGGGGCCAATATTCAACATCCTTAAAGAAAAGAGCTTTCAACCCAGAATTTCATATCCAGCGAAACTGAGCTTCATAAGTGAAGGAAAAATAAAATCCTTCACGAACAAGCAAGTACTCAGAGATTTTGTCACCACTAGGCCTGCTTTACAAGAGCTCCTGAAAGAGGCACTACACATAGAAAGAAACAACCAGTTCCAGCCATCCTAAAAGCATACCAAATGCTAAAGACCATCAACAAAATGAAGAATGTATATGAACCAAAGGGAAAAACAGCCAGCTAGCATCAAAATGGCAGTATCAAATTCACACATAACAATATTAACCCTGAATGTAAATGGGCTAAATGCACCAATCAAAAGACACAGACTGGCAAATTGGATAAAAAACCAAAACCCATCGGTGTGCTGTATCCAGGAAACCCACCTCACATGCAAAGATACACAAAGGCTCAAAATAAAGGGATGGAGGAAGATTTACCAAGCAAATGGAGAGCAAAAAAAAGCAGGAGTTGCAATTCTCATCTCTGATAAAATAGACTTTAAAGTAACAAAGATCAAAAGGGACAAAGAAGGTCATTACATAATGGTAAAAGGATCGATACAACAAGAAGAGATAACGATTATAAATATATATGGACCCAATGTAGGAGCACCCAGATATATAAGGCAAGTTCTTAATGACTTACAAAGGGACTTAGACTCCCACACAATAATAGTGGGAGACTTTAACACTCCACTGTCAATAGCAGACAGATCAACCAGACAGAAAATTAACAAGGATATCCAGGACTGGAACAAGCAAACCTGATAGACATTTACAGAACTCTCCACCCCAAATCCACAGAATATACATTCTTCTCAGCACCACATCACACCTACTCCAAAATTGACCACATGATTGGAAGTAAAGCACTCCTCAGCAAATGCAAAACAACGGAAATCATAACAAACAGTCTCTCAGACCATAGTGCAATCAAGTTGGAACTCAGAATTCAGAAAATAACTCAGAACCGCACAGCTTCATGGAAACTGAACAATTGGCTCTTGAATGTTGATTGGATAAACAATGAAGTGAAGGCAGAAATAAAGAAGTTCTTTGAAACCAGTGAGAATGAAGACACAACGTACCAGAATCTCTGGGACACATTTAAAGCAGTCTGTAGAGGAAACTATATAGCAATAAGTGCCCACATGAGAAGAGTGGAGAGATCCAAAATTGACACCCTATCGTCAAAATTGAAAGAGCTAGAGGAGCAAGATCAAAAAAGCTCAAAACCTAGCAGAAGACAAGAAATAACTAAGATCAGAGCAGAACTGAAGGAGATAGAGACAAGAAAAACCCTTCAAAATATCAATAAATCTAAGAGCTGGTTTTTCGAAAAGATCAACAAAATAGACAGACCACTAGCCAGACTGATAAAAAAGAAGAGAGAGAACAACCAAATAGATGCAATAAAAAACGATAAAGGGGAAATCACCACAGATTCCACAGAAATTCAAACCATCATCAGAGAATACTACAAACAACTCTATGCACATAAACCAGTAAATCAGGAAGAAATGGATAAATTCCTGGATGCCTGTGTCCTCCCAAGCCTAAACCAGGAGGAAGCCGAAACTATGAATAGACCAATAACAAGGTCTGAAGTTGAGGCAGCAATTAAGAGCCTACCACACAAAAAAAGCCCAGGTCCAGATGGGTTCACAGCCGAATTCTACCAGACACACAAAGAGGATCTGGTACCATTCCTTCTGAAACTATTCCAAATAATCCAAAAAGAGGGAACCCTTCCCAAATCATTTTATGAGACCAACATCATCCTGATACCAAAACCTGGCAGAGACTCAACAAGAAAAGAAAACTTCAGGCCAATATCCATGATGAACATAGATGCAAAAATCTTCAATAAAATACTGGCAAATCGATTGCAACAGCACATTAAAAAACTTATCCATCATGACCAAGTAGGATTTATCCCGGGGATGCAAGGCTGGTTCAACATACGCAAGTCTATAAATGTAATTCACCACATAAACAGAAGCAAAAACAAAAACCACATGATTATCTCAATTGATGCAGAGAAGGCATTTGACAAAATTCAACAGCCCTTTATGCTAAAAACCCTCAATAAACTTGGTATTGATGGATCATATCTCAAAGTAATAAAAGCTATTTATGACAAACCAACAGCCAATATCATACTTAATGGGCAAAAACTGGAAGCATTCCCTTTGAAATCTGGCACTAGACAAGGATGCCCTCTCTCACCACTTCTATTCAACATAGTACTGGAAGTTCTAGCCAGAGAAATCAGGCAAGAAAAAGAAATAAAGGGTATTCAAATAGGAAAGGTGGAAGCCAAATTGTCTCTATTTGCAGACGACATGATAGTATACCTAGAAGACCCCATCACCTCAGCCCAAAAGCTCCTGCAACTGATAAGCAACTTCAGCAAAGTCTCAGGATATAAAATCAATGTGCAAAAATCACAAGCATTCCTATACACCAATAACAGACTTAAAGAGAACCAAATCAAGAACGAACTGCCATTCACAATTGCTACAAAGAAAATAAAATACCTAGGAATACAACTCACTAGGAATGTAAGGGACCTCTTTAAGGAAAACTACAAACAACTGCTCAATGAAATAAGAGAGGACACAAACAGATGGAGAAACATTCCATGTTCGTGGTTAGGAAGAATCAATATCGTGAAAATGGCTATACTGCCCAAAATAATTTACACAATCAATGCTATCCCCATCAAACTACCATTGAATTTCTTCACAGAACTGGAAAAAACCACCATGAATTTCATATGGAACCAAAAAAGAGCCCGCATAGCCAAGTCAATTCTAAGCAAAAAGAACACAGCAGGAGGCATCACGCTACCAGACTTCAAACTATACTACAAGGCTACAGTAATCAAAACAGCATGGTACTGGTACCAAAACAGAGATATAGACCAATGGAACAGAACAGAGGCATCGGAGGCAACACAACACATCTACAACCATATTATCTTTGATAAACCAGACAAAAACAGGCAATGGGGAAAGGATTCCCTATTTAATAAATGGTGTTGGGAAAACTGGCTAGCCATGTGCAGAAAGCAGAAACTGGACCCCTTCCTGACACCTTACACTAAAATTAACTCCAGATGGATTAAAGACTTAAACGTAAGACCCGACACCATAAAAACCCTAGAAGAAAATCTAGGCAAAACCATTCAGGACATAGGAGTAGGCAAGGACTTCATGAACAAAACCCCCAAAGCATTGGCAACAAAAGCCAAAATAGACAAATGGGACCTAATCAAACTCCACAGCTTCTGCACAGCAAAACAAACAGTCACTAGAGTGAATCGGCAACCATCAGAATGGGAAAAAATCTTTGCAGTTTACGCATCTGACAAAGGGCTGATATCCAGAATTTACAAAGAACTCAAACAGATTTACAGGAAAAAAACAAACAAGCCCATTCAAAAATGGGCAAAGGATATGAACAGAAACTTTACGAAAGCAGACATACATGAGGCCAGCAAACATATGAAAAAGTGCTCATCGTCATTGGTGATTAGAGAGATGCAAATCAAAACCACATTGAGATACCATCTCACGCCAGTTAGAATGGCGATCATTAAAAAATCTGGAGACAGCAGATGCTGGAGAGGATGTGGAGAAATAGGAACACTCTTACACTGTTGGTGGGAGTGTAAATTAGTTCAACCATTGTGGAAGACAGTGTGGCGATTCCTCAGGGACCTAGAAATAGAAATTCCATTTGACCCAGCAATCCCATTACTGGGTATCTATCCAAAGGATTATAAATCGTTCTACTATAAGGACACATGCACACGAATGTTCATTGCAGCACTGTTTACAATAGCAAAGACCTGGAACCAACCCAAATGCCCAACGATGATAGACTGGACTGGGAAAATGTGGCACATATACACCATGGAATATTATGCAGCAATCAAAAATGATGAGTTTGTGTCCTTTGTAGGGACATGGATGAATCTGGAGAACATCATTCTCAGCAAACTGACACAAGAACAGAAAAAGAAATACCGCATATACTCACTCATAGGTGGGTGAGAAAAATGAGAACACGTGGACACAGAGAGGCGGTCTACTATACACTGGGGACTGTTGGGGGGAATGGGGGAGGGACAGCGGGGGGGGCTGGGGGGGATAGCCTGGGAATGAATACCAAGTGTGGGTGAAGGGGAGGAAAGCAGCAAAGCACACTGCCATGTGTGTACCTATGCAACTATCTTGCTCGTTCTGCACATGTACCCCCAAACCTATAATGCAATAAAAATTAAAAAAAAAAAAAAAAAGAAAGAAACTATCATTAGAGTGAACCGGCAATCAACAGAATGGGAAAAATTTTTGCAATCTACCCATCTGACAAAGGGCTAATATCCAGAATCTACAAAGCACTTAAACAAATTTACGAGACAAAAACAACCACATCAAAATGTGGGAGAAGGATATGAACAGACACTCTTCAAAAGAAGACATGAGGCATGCAACAAACATATGAAAAAATGCTCATCATCACTGGTCATTAGAGAATTGCAAATCAAAACCACATTGAGATACCATCTCATGCCGGTTAGAGTGGCGATCATTAAAAAACCTGGAGACAACAGATGCTGGAGAGGATGTGGAGAAATAGGAACGCTTCTACACTGTTGGTGGAAGTGTAAACTAATAGACTATATTTTTTTATTTTTGTATTTATTTTATTTTCCTTTTGATTTTCTTTTTTTTTCAGTAGAGTTCCTTTAGAAAGTTCCAGCCTGTTTCTACTTGTTAAGATTAAACTGGGGTGGCGAGTTGGGTAGGGATAACATGGGGAGAAATGGCAGATATACGTGATGGGGAGGAAGGCAGTAAACCACATTGCCATGTGTATACCTATGCAACAATCTCGCATGTTCTTCAAATGTACCCCAAAACTTAAAACGCAATAAAATATATAGTTTAAAATAAAGATTAAACTGAAGGGGCCAGGTGCAGTGAGTGGTTCATGCCTATAATCCCAGCACTTTTGGGAGGCCAAGGCAAGCAGATCGCCTGAGGTCCGAAGTTTGAGACCAGTCTGCTTGACATGGTAAAACCCCATCTCTGCTAAAAATACAAAAAGCTGGCCATGTTGGTGCACACTGGTAATCCCAGCTACTTGGGAGGCTGAGGAAAGAGAATCGCTTCAACCCGGAAGGCAGCAGTTGCAGTGATCGGAGATCATATCACTGCACTCCAGCCACTCCTGCCTGGGTAAGAGAGTGATACTCTGTCTCAATTTTAAAAAAAAGAAAGAATAAACTGAAGGAGAGTGTTTATTTTGTTGGTTCTTGGACCACGGATAAAGGAAGAGTAGTCAGCCTCTGCAGCCTTGCAGGCAGAAATTAAAGTTGCCATAGAACAACAAAAACTTAGAAGAAAAGCATTCAGGTTGCTACTCCCTCAAGAAAGCCCATGTCTGCTCATTTCTTGGAGATTTGTTATACTTTGTTAGATTCTTGAATATAATTTAATTGAAGAGAAAAGATACATGCTTACGAAAAGTTAACTATACAAAGTTAGAAAACGGTTGATCTCCAAAAGTATATAATATATGCCAAATTAGCAATATAAACATTAAGTGCTATTATGGTTTGTAAAGAGAAGAGTGCAGGGTTCTTTAAGCCATTCTACCTTTAAAGAAAACTACCTCTAAGCCATTCCAGACAGATATACTTGATATTTTTAATGTTCTAACTCCTTTTACTAGCAATCCAGATCCTTGGATGTAAAGTTCCAAATTACTTCCCCTCTTAACTTTATGCCAAAGTGTTTAGAAGAGAAGATAGAGGAAATATCCTGGTTTCATAGAGAAAGGAGTATTTTATAATAGTGTGTTCATTTTTAGATACAGAAGCAACATGCACACAGCAACAAACATCTGTGACCAGCCCTTGTCTGTATTCCAAGTTTTCCCCCGGGAATGTAGAAACAGATGGAGCAAAAAGGAGACCAGAATTCAATGACTAGCCCTAAATCTCTCAGTAAAGCTTTGATTCCCCATCACACACTCTGGATCTGTAAACAAGGCTGCTAAGTCCTCATGACCCTTCTGGACTGCTTCTACAGTTGTTAACTTCCTTTTCTATCTTATGATTGCAGCTTGGGCTTCCTCTGATATTACACCATAAAAAGCACTGAACACTGTAAGAAGGAACATTTTTGAAGGTACTACAGTGCCAGAAAGAGGTATGCCTGAATTTTTCAAATGAATCTTGCTTTTTCAACTTGCAATTATCTTAACAAAGTAACTTACTTCATTATTTTCACAAAAATAAAATAAATCCTATTTACGTTTGTTGCTAGCTTTTTTAACTCCATTTGTTTTCTGCTAAAACAGCTTTTACAATACTGCACTGTAACCTCTTCACGCTTCTAAGATATCAGGGATGAGGTCTTGAGGATGTTAGATTTCCAAAGAAACTCTCTGTATTCATCTAGTGGAGGGTAACATTATTGGGGTATCACAGTAAATTCTAAAAAACAAATTAAATGCTGTTTCAGACAAGAAAAGCCATAATCTGTGAAATGAGTGGCTTATACCAAATGATCTCTACCATTCTAGAATTCACTACTTGTTTGAAAGTTTTACAATCTTTTTATGGATTAATACAAATTGTTGACTTCATTATAAATAAACAACTGAATCTAAATATTAAAATTTTTAGAAAAGCTTATTTTGGTCTGTAAAGACTGGGAAGTTATTAATGAGACTAGAGACCATTTGTTCCTTTGTATATTTTTATAATTATTTATCAGCTTTATTTAGCATCTTTCAAAGATGTGAGAATTTCCAATTTAATTATAACATGTAATGGACAAATGACTAGTCTATATCAATAATATGGGTGGGGATTTTTATTGTTTAGATACAGGGCCTCACTGTTTTGCCCAGGCTAGTCTCAAACTCCTAAGCTCAAGCAATCCTCCTTCCTCAGCCTTTTGAGTAGCCAGGATTACAGGCACATGCCACCGCAATGGACATTATCTGTGTTTTTTAACATTACGGTTAGCCTTATGGCTTAGTACTCTCCTTGATACATTAGGAAGCAACTTTATTTACACAGCAACTTCAGACTAACTGGAAAAATTTTAACTTGTATTGGAATGAGAAGATAAATAGTTTTAAATGACAAATAATACCTTCAAACGTTAAACTTGTCCTATAATTAATTTAGTCATTCACTCAACACTTACTGAGCACTTATAGGCAAAGTACATATGTGCTAGGCCCTGTGTGGGATGCTTTTTTATATATCAACCAGATAGTCTGGGGGATAAGATATTCATACAAATCAAGATCTGCAAGATTTAAGTTTCTCTAGAAATTCTTCAAAGAGAAATTACTTCAGATAGAGGCTGAGGGAAGACTTAGTCAAGAAAGTGTAATTTGAGCTGAATGATGGGTCATTTTTGCATATGCAAGGAAGGAAGAAACAGAATTTCAGGAAGGAGGAAAGACCATTTCAAGAAGAAAAATACTGTGGAAAAAAAAGACAGCCTGGTGGGAAAGCTTATGGCACATGTCGCTGGTATACTAAAATAGTTGTTTCTTTTTTTTTTTTTTTTTTTTTTTTTGAGACGAAGTCTCACTCTGTCACCCAGGCTGGAGTGCAGTGGCACAATCTTGGCTCACTGAAACCTCCACCTCCCAGGTTCAGGCAATTCTTCTGCCTCAGCCTCCTGAGTAGCTGGGATTACAGGTGTGCACAACCACACCCAGCTAATTTTTGTATTTTTAGTAGAGACGAGGTTTCACCATGTTGGTCAGGCTGGTCTTGAACTCCTGACCTCATGATCCACCCGCCTTGGCCTCCCAAAGTGCTGGGATTACAGGCATGAGCCACTTCACCCAGCCTTGTTTCTTCTAACTATACTGTGTACAAAAGAGAGAAGTGAGAGAGAAACTTGGTAAGGTAAATTGCACCTAGACTATAGAGAGCCTTATATATCAGCCCAAGAAGTCTAGATGTTATTCAGAAGGCATTCAGAAATCACTGAAGATTTTAAGAAAGACACGATATATTGAGGTTGATGGTGATGGAAGGGTTGCTGGTAATTATCTAATGCCTTTCAAGTGTGGTTCATCTATAACATGAACAAGTCCTGAGGAGTTAATGTACAGCATAGTGGCTATAGTTAATATTATATTATTTACTTGAAACTATTATATTATTTACTTGAAATTTGCTAAGGAAGATCTTAATTCAAAACCACAATGAGATACCATGTCATACCAATTTGAATGGCTATTAAAAAAATCAAAACATAAGGTAGGCTAGGCATGGTAACTCACACCTGTAATCTCAGCACTTTGGGAGGCCAAGGTGGGCAGATCACCAGAGGTCAGGAGTTCAAGACCAGCCTGGCCAACATAGGGAAACCCAGTCTCTACTAAAAAATAATACAGAAATTAGCCAGACATGGTGGCACACACCTGTAATTCAGGTTATTCAGGAACCTGAGGTGGGAGAATAGCTTGAACCTAGGAAGCAGAGGTTGCAGTGAGCCAAGATTTTTGCCACTGCACTCCAGCCTGGGTGACAGAGTAAGACCCTGTCTCAAAAACAAAAACAAAACATTAAAACATACAGGTACTGGTGAGGTTGTGGAGAGAAAGAAACACTTATACATTGTTGGTGGGAGTGTAAATTAGGTCAGCCATTGTAGAAAGCAGTGTGGCAATTCCTCACAGAGCTAAAAACAGAACTATCCTTCCACCCAGCAATTCCATTATTGGGTATATACCCAAAGGAATATAAATCATTCTGCTATAAAGACATATGCATGCATATGTTCATCACAGCACCATTCACAATTGCACAGAAATGGAATCAACCTAAATGTCCCTCAATAGAAGACTGGATAAAGAAAATGTAGTATGTACACATTATGGAATACTATGCAGCCATAAGAAAGAATGACATTATGTCCTTTGCAGGAACATGGCTAGAGCTGGAGGCCATTATCCTTAAATAAACTAATGCAAAAACAGAAAACCAAATACCACATACTCTCACTTATAAGTGGGAACTAAATAATGAGAACACATTGACACAAAGAGGAGAACAGCAGACACTGAGGCCTACCTGAGGATAGAGGCTGGAAAGAGGGAGAGGATAACAAAAATTTACTAATATGTACTAGGCTTAATATCTAGGTGATAAAATAATGTGTAAAACAAATTATTGTACAGATTTTAAAAAACACATGACATAAGTTTACATATATAACAAAAGCTAAACCTAAAATAAAAGTGAAAAACAAAGTAGATCTTAAGCATTCTTAACACACACAAACACACATACATACACACTCACACACACAAATGGTATATGAGGTAATGAATGTGTTGATTAACTTTGTTAGGGAAATGATTTCACAGTGTGTACTTACATGAAATCATCATATCATACATATGCAATTTCTGTTTGTCAGTTATATCTCAATAAAGCTGAAAAAGGACTATTACCAAAATTTTCAACAGCACCATCTAGTGCATCACAGGATAAATACTGCCCAGTTCAGAAAAAACACTTGACACAGAACTAAGAAAAAGATTAACTTTAGGTAGTTTTTTCCTTCCACAACAGCACCTGAGTTCACAACCAGTGGTGAATGAGGCAGGTAACTATAAAGAAAAGTGAGAAATAATGCAGGAGTTTGGAATAGGAGTCTCATTTTCCTCTATGGCCTCAGAATGATTCTTCTTCAATTTTGGAGGGTAGGGGAAATTCAGGGACTACACGTGCAGGTTTGTTACATGGGTATATTGTGTGACACTGAGGATTGGGGTACAAATGGTTCCACCACTGAGGTAGTGAGTATAGTGCCCAATAGGCAGTTTTCCAGCCCATAATCCCCTCCCTTTTATCCTACCTCCTATAGTAGTCTCCAATATATACTGTTCCCATCTTTATGTCCATATGTACCCAATGTTTAGCTCCCATTTACAAGTGAGGACATGCAGTATTTGCTTTTCTGATCCTGCATTAATTTGCTTAGGATAATGGCCTTCAGATGCTTACATGTTGCAGCCGAGGACAGTCTTGTATGCTTTTTTATGGCTGCCTAGTATCAAATGGCATATACATACCACATTTTCTTTATCAGTCCACCATGGATAAGCATCTAAGTTGATTCCATGTTTTCGCTATTGTGAATTGTGCTACAATGAACACAGGAGTATATGTGTCTTTATAAAAGAACAATTTATATACCTGTGGGTATTTACCAGGTAATGGGATTGTTTGGCTAAAATGGCATTTTTGTTTTAAGATTTTTCAGAAATCTCCAAACTGCTTTCCATGGTGACTGAACTAATTCACATTCCCACCAGCAATATATAAGTGTTCCCTTTTCAGAACCTCACCAACATCTAGTATTTTTCATTACTTTTGAATGACAGCAATTTTCACTGGTCTGAGATGGTATCTCATTGTGGTTTTAACTTGCATTTCTCTGATGATTAGTGATGTTGAGCATTTTTTTATATGTTTGTTGGCTGCATCTATGTCTTGTTTTGAGAAGTGTCTATTCATGCCCATTGCCCATTTTTTTAACAAGGTTGTTTTTTGCATGTTGCTTTAAGTTTCTTATAGATTCTGGATATTAGATCTTTGTTGGATGGGTAGTTTGCAAATATTTTCTCCCATTCTGTAGGTTGTCTGTTTACTCTTTTAATAGTTTCTTTTGCTGTGCAGAAGCTCTTTAGTATAATTAGATCCCAATTGTTAATTTTTGTTTTGCTGCTCTTGACGTCTTCGTCATGAAATATTTGCTAGGTCTTATGTTGAAAATGGTATTTCCCAGGTTTTCTTTTAGGGTTTTTATAGTTCTGGGTCTTACGTTTAAGCCTTCATTTATCTTGAGTTTATTTTTTTACATAGTGAAAGGATGGGTCCAGATTCAATCTTCTGCATATGGCTAGCCAGTTATCTCAAGCACCATTTTTTGGATAGGAAGTCCCTTCTCCATGGCTTGTTATTGATGACTTTGTTGAATATCAGATGGTTGTAGGTGTGCAGATTTATTTCTGGAATCCCTATTCTGCGTCATTGGTCTATGTGTCTTTGTACCAGTATTATGCTGTTTGGTTACTCTAGCTTTGTACTGTAGTTTGAAGTTGGATAGTGTGATGGCTCTGGCTTTGTTGTTTTTGTTTAGTTTGCTTTGGGTGTTCAGGCTCTTCTGGTGTCAGATGAATTTTAGAAGTGATTTTCTTAATTCTGTGAAAAGCAATGTTGGTAGTTTCACAGAAATAGCATTAAATCTGTAAAGGGGTAGTATAGCCATTTTGACAATATTGATTCATCTCATTCATGAGCATAAAATGTTTTTTCATTTGTTTATGTCATATCTGGTTTCTTTGATGAGTGTTTTGTAATTCTCATTGTAAAAATCTTCCACTTCCCCTGTTAGCTGTATTCCTAAGAACTTTATTCTTTTTTCAGCTATTGTAAATGAGCTAGTGTTCTTGATGTTTTCCATGTTGCTTGATCTCTCTCTCCCTATCTTTCTGGGATGCCAGTGAGTCATGAGTTCAGTCTATTTACATAATCCCATTATTTCTCAGAGGTTTTGTTCTTTCTTCTTTTTTCTTTATTTTTGTCTGATTAAGTTATTTCTGAAAACTGGTCTTTGAGCTCTGGGATTCTTTCCTCACATTGGTCTATTCTCCTGTTAATATTTCCATTTGTATTATGAAATTCTTGAAGAAAGTTATTCAGCTCTAGAAGATCAGTTTGGTTCTTCCTCAAAATGGCTATTTTATCTTTCAGCTCTTGTATCATTTTATTGGATTCATGAGCTTTTTTGAATTCAGTTTCAACTTATTTCTGAATTTCAATGAACTTTGTTGCCATACAGATTTTGAATTCTATGTCTGTCATTTCAACTCTTTCAATCTGGTTAAGAATCATTCTTAGAGAGCTAGTTTGATTATTTGGAGATAAGAAGATACTCTGGATTTTAGAGTGGTCAGAGCTCTCCCACTGGTTCTTTCTTGTTTGTATGGGCTGATGTCCCTTTAAGGTTTGAAGTTGCTGTCCTTTGCATATGGGGTTTTTGCTTTTATATTCTTTGATGCCCTTGATGGTTTGACTGGTATAACTTAAGTTTAGTCAAAATTGACTTTGTTTCTGGATAATTTCAGGGGTCCAAGATTCAGCTCAGTCCTTCTGAGCTGTGTGCTTATCTTTGGTGGGCTGGGACCAGGCCCACAGTTTTTTGTCTGGTCCCTCAAGATTAAGAACCTGCTGTTCTGGAGGAACCAAGGTGTTCCCAGTCTGCTGGCAACAATACGTCAATAAGGACTGCCAGCAAAAGCACTTCAGGGGGGTGATGGGGGTGGCAGTGGGGTCTGTGCATATGTGCTGGTAAAGTGGTGGGGAGAGGCTGCAGGCAATTGTATGCTAGTGGCAGTCCATCTACAAAAGCTCTCTGACTGTTACGTAGGGAAAGAACTATGGTGAAAGAACTTCTGGTGAAAGAACCATGGTGGTAGCTGCTAGCAAGTTCTTTGGCTGGGCAGCTGAAGCTGTGCTGCAAGCAGGTGTGGCCAGACAGGGACCCTGCGAGAGTCCGGCAGACAAGGGGGTCCTCAGATCAGACTAGCCCTATCCTATGAGCAAGATAGTCCTGCTCTGTCCAGTTCTGGCAGCCAACAAAAGATGAAGCTACCTAGAGGAGTATGGTGATCCTTGGGGTATGTGTAACCATGACCATGCTCCACTATAGCCATTCTGGTGCCAAACACTCTGGGCTCTGTGAAGGCTGGATTTCTGTCTCTGCCAACTCTCTGAGCAGTTCTCCCTGCCAGCTCAAATGTCCATGGGGGTCATGGAGTTTCCTGTAGCTAAGATTCCAAATGCCCATGGCCCAAGTGTCCTTGTCTACTCTAAGCCTATTTCACTCATCTCTTCCCCAGGAGCTGCTCTGGGCCAGGAATTAGTCCTAGTACTGGGTACACCTGTGCAGTGTTCTCACCTTTCTCCCATTTCAGCCCAGAGTCTGCATCCTCCATCTGTCCACTTTCAATGCCTTTTTCCCAAGGATCAATTTGGAGTATCACAATCTTCTTCACAATCTGGTCTTTTGGTGGAAGAATTCTTTCTGCCTGCATCTAGTTGGCCATCTTGGCTCAGAAAATCCATCCAATTTTTATCTTGCATCAAATTTCTTGGTAAATAATAATAATAAAATTTTTTAATGAAAGGAAAAAAATGGAACAACTAGCTAGGATGGTTAGTTGGATGGATGCTACATCCTCAATAGCACATATAATTGTTAGCAGTAGTAAACTTGGGAAGTTATATCTCACCTGCAACAACTACCATAGCTATCTGTTTCTGTATCCTTAGTAAAGATCAGTTCTCTTCATGGCTGGCAGTTTTTGTATACTCACCTTACAAATCCCAACACCTCTCTTATCAGGGAGCAGGAGTTGTGTAAAAGGTCAGCATCAGACTTCAGTAGAAAATTGTCTAATATATATAGTTCCTTCAACCTTTGTAAAGAATAAAAGAGAATAATCTAGAGATAAAAAGAAACAAATCACTACTTCTACACCACAGTTTCTCACCTCAAGCCCTCTCTGATCAGAACTTGTTGACTGCTCTCAGTGACAGAGCTGAAATAGACTAGAGCAAGTATAAACTATAAGAGATATTCTTCTTATAAGAGAAATAACTGTATCTTGCTAAACAGTAGAAATCTAGAAAGTCTAGAAAGAGAACAAAAATAAACGGCTACAACATATTTCTTACCCAACAAATATATTCCAACTAGTTGTACTACATCTTTCTTCAGAGCCTTAGTGGTACGGATTTTAGAAATGTACTTTATCACTCTGAAACATTTTTGTCATCATTAAAATAACTAGATGGCTTCTAAGGTTTCTCTAGCCATGGAGTTCTGCAGTTATAGATAGAGTCAACCATGTTGTAGATTAATCATGTTCCCCAGGGGAGGGAGTTTCATTAACAGCAAATTAGATTATTTTCCATAGGTATGGGCAGCACTCAACAGATGTTACCAAGAAAGCCCTCTTCTTGAAGGAACCAAGTATTTTCAGTCAGATTTTATTCTCTAAAATAACTCAGAGATTTTCCAATAGATAGATAGATAGAGATACAGATATATTCATACACGTGAAACTGCTACCTTAAAGCTTTTCTCTAATAGAAAAACATGCTCATTTGAAAGGAAAATATACCGAATTGTACTAGAGTAGTATGATTTAAAATACAGGAGGGCTGTTTTACCGAGGTCTTGAAGATTTCGAGGAAGACCATCAGAAAACCATGGGTGGGAAAGGAGTAAAAAAGGGTTTTCTGGATGCCTGTAGAACACAAACTCTTCTCCTGAGGAAAAGGTACAGCTGAATCCTTCCTCATTGCCTCACTACTCTCACTTCCTGCTGTGGTCAAAAACTATACATAGTGACACTATGAAATGAAACATTAGTACTTCCTGTAATTTATAGTCTGGTTAAAATTGACAATTTTTTTTATATATTGTAGGCAAAAAGCAGACATTCCTAGAGAAACATGGATGGAACCGGAAACCTGACAGTATCTTCTGCCATATGCCATGACACTATTGATGAATTCCGCAATCAAGTGTATTCCACCTTGTACTCTATGATCTCTGTTGTAGGCTTCTTTGGCAATGGCTTTGTCCTCTATGTCCTCATAAAAACCTATCATGAGAAGTCAGCCTTCCAAATATACATGATTAATTTAGCAATAGCAGATCTACTCTGTGTGTGCACACTGCCTCTCCGTGTGGTCTATTATGTTCACAAAGGCATTTGGTTCTTCGGTGACTTTTTGTGTCGCCTCAGCACCTATGCTTTGTATGTCAACCTCTATTGTAGCATCTTCTTTATGACAGCCATGAGCTTTTTTCGGTGCATTGCAATTGTTTTCCCAGTCCGGAACATTAATTTGGTTACACAGAAAAAAGCCAGGTTTGTGTGTGTTGGTATTTGGATTTTTGTAATTTTGGCCAGTTCTCCATTTTTAATAACCAAGTCATACAAAGATGAGAAAAATAATACCAAGTGTTTTGAGCCCCCACAAGACAATCAAACTAAAAATCATGTTTTGATCTTGCATTATGTGTCATTGTTTCTTGGCTTTATCATCCCTTTTGTTATTATAATTGTCTGTTACACAATGATCATTTTGACCTTACTAAAAAAATCAATGAAGAAAAATCTGTCAAGTCATAAAAAGGCTATAAGAATGATCATGGTCGTGACAGCTGCCTTTTTAGTCAGTTTCATGCCATATCATATTCAACGTACCATTCACCTTCATTTTTTACACAATGAAACTAAACCCTGTGATTCTGTCCTTAGAATGCAGAAGTCAGTTGTCATAACCTTGTCTCTGGCTGCATCAAATTGTTGCTTTGACCCGCTCCTATATTTCTTTTCTGGGGGTAACTTTAGGAGAAGACTGTCTACATTTAGAAAGCATTCCTTGTCCAGCATGACTTATGTGCCCAGGAAGAAAGCCTCTTTGCCAGAAAAAGGAGAAGAAATATGTAAAGTATAGTTTAAACCTATTTCCAGTCCAAACCAATGAGAACAGTTTCCCAAACGAGTATTTTCTCAAATCATTTAAATAAAATACAATTTTTTATTAATATTTTACAAATACTTAACTATATGTGCCTACAAATCTATCTCATTTATGCATTCACATTATTAGATATTTGTAGATATTTTAAATGCTAAAAATTCAGACCACAACTATGAACTAAATTATAAATAATTTTGACCATTCACTAGAATTTGAAGAGTATTTGTATCTTTGCACTATAAAATATGTCTCATACCAAGGTTTTCCTTTTCAAATAAAAGCTTTACAAAGGATAAAATATATAAAATTTATCCATGTAAATTATATGTAAGCTAACAGTTATAAAATATTTAAAAAGATATAAAAATGGCAATAGTTCTCAATCATTCTAACATATTCTTTTGCATGCATGCCATCAGATGAGAACTGGAGATCAAAATAAACTACAAAGGATTTATGAAGAAAATTTTGAACGTTCATGTTACATTATTTTAAGAAGTACAGGGGCCCAAAGTGGCTCCGGCCGGATGTCGTGGCGCTTGCGAAGGCGAGGCCAAGAGTTCAAGGCCAACCAACCTCAGCAACCTTACAAGCTCTCAATGATTGGCAAAAAAAAAAAAAGAAGTACATACATTTATGTATATGTTTACAACTATATGTAAGAGATTTTACTCTTGATATGCATTATGGTTGAAAGTTCACTGTAAGTTTTATTATTATTTCATTACTTTTTGTTGGTATGTTGAGAAAAATATCATTGATATGTTTACAGTGAGTTTTATATTACAGTGGGCCCTTTTATCTTAAAACAGACACAATAACTCATCTAGGCTGAAATATAATATTCATGGACAAGCTTTCACTGAAGTGTAGTGTGTTCTTCAACTTTGTGTTTTAAAAGGTACATTACCTCAGAGGAAATAAATAACTATGAAGAAAAAGGAAAGCTTTGGGAAAAATTTCTATCAGAATCTGCCATTTGTACATTATTTCTATTTCATTTCTAATGTTGTAGTCCCTTGGGAAAAAAAATTCAAAACATAAAGACAAAGAACCTCTAAGGCATAGTAATAGCTTGTGCTCATTTATTTTTAATTTACCTGTGACCTGACCATACCTATCCTCTTATACTATACTATTTTTCTCTTGCTGGAGACAAAGATCAAATATAATATTTATCACAAAATTAAATCCTCATTTCTCATTCACTAATCCTGCTATTCAGCTAGCAGCACAATATGGTAGAAGAGCACTAGATTGGAATCTAGAAGACCTGGATGCTAACCTGGTCTCTATTGCTTACTAGTTATGTAACTTTAAGCAAATGACATAAACTCTAATCCTTAGCTTCCTCATTTGTAAAATGGTAATAATACTTGCCCTGCATTTTTATAGGGCATTTGTGAAACTCAAATTAGATCCGGCATGTTAAAGTTTTTAAAAATATATAACAAGGGCGGAATGCTTCAGACGCTGAGAGGCAGGAAGCACTAAGGATGGTCTGCAGGATTAGGACTGCTACAGAGGCCGCCACGAAGCCCGCCGGAGCCACAGTTCCTGCTGCTGCTGCTGCCGCTGCCCAAATCAGAACCGTCGGGCCGCAACCGCCAGCAATGCCGTGAAGGAAGAGGAATGCAGGCAGTAGTTCAAATGGAACCAAAGATTCCGATTTTTCTATAGATCTCAAGCACACAGGTAGTTCAGAAAGTGATGGCACATCCCGACAATGTGCTCGAGTTACTCGCTCCTCAGCCAAGCTAAGCCAGAGTTCTCAAGATTCCAGCCCTCTTTGAAATTTGCAGTCTTTTGGCACCAAAAATCCTGCTTATTATACAAGAAGAGTGACCCGTAGTCAGCAGCAGCCTACCCCAGAGAAATCGAAAAAATACCCTCTTCAGCAGACTCGTTCATCTGGCTCAGAAACTGAGCAACTGGTTGGTTTTTCAGACAGAGAAATGAAAAATACAGCTGATCGTGATGAGTCACCACCTCGAACTGGAAAGGCACTTTCTTCTGAGTCTGACATAGACATCTCCAGCCCCAATGTGTCTCACAATGAGAGCATTGCCAAGGACACGTCCCTGAAGAACTCAGGCAATGATCTCTCTCATCGCCCCAAGCACCTTAGCTTTCATGAAAGCTGCAACTTCAATATGAAATGTCTGACACCAGGCTATAACTCTCTAGGACGCCTTACAAGAAAACATGAGAGACATTTCTCCATCTTATGATGCCCACTCTATGATAACCTCTCAGCTGAGGAATGCAAGATGAGAGCACAGAGCCAAGATAAGCAGATAGAAGAAAGGATGCTGTCTCACAGGCAAGATGACAACAGGCCTGCAACCAGGCACCAGGCATCAACGGAGAGGCAGCTTTGATATAAGGAAAAAGTGGCTGAACTCAGGAGGAAAAGAAATTCTGGAATGAGCAAAGAACAGAAAGAGAAACAGATGGAACACAGACAGACCTATGGGAACACACCGGAACCTCTCATAGAAAACCTGACAAGCGAGTATCACTTGGATCATTTCCAAAGAGCACAAGCTCGGGCTTCAGAGGATTTGGAGAAGTTAAGGCTGCAAGGCCAAATCACAGAGGGAAGCAACATGACTAAAACAATTGCTTTTGGCCGCTATGAACTTGATACCTGGTACCATTCTCCCTATCCTGAAGAATATGCATGGCTGGGACGTCTCTCTATGTGTGAATTCTGTTTAAAATATATGAAAAGCCAAACCATACTCCACCAGCACATGGCCAAGTGTGTGTGGAAACATCCACCTGGTGGTGAGATATATCGCAAAGGTTCAATCTCCGTGTTTGAAGTGGATGGCAAGAAAAACAAGATCTACTGCCAAAACCCGTGCCTGTTGGCCAAACTTTTTCTGGACCACAAGACATTATATTATGATGTGGAACCCTTCCTGTTCTTTTTTTTAAAATTTTTTATTTTTTATTGCGTTTTAGGTTTTGGGGTACATGTGCAGATCATGCAAGATAGTTGCATAGGTACACACGTGGCAGTGTGTTTTGCTGCCTTCCGCCCCTTCACCCACATTTGGCATTTCTCCCCATGCTATCCCTCCCCAGCTCCCCCCACCGCTGTCCCTCCCCTATTCCCCACAATAGACCCCAGTGTGTAGTACTCCCTTCCCTGTATCCATGTGTTCTCATTGTTCATCACCCGCCTATGAGTGAGAATATGTGGTATTTCATTTTCTGTTCTTGTGTCACTTTGCTGAGAATGATGTTCTCCAGATTCATCCATGTCCCTACAAAGGACACGAACTCATCATTTTTTATTGCTGCATAATATTCCATGGTGTATATGTGCCACATTTTCCCAGTCCAGTCTATCATCGTTGGGCATTTGGGTTGGTTCCAGGTCTTTGCTATTGTAAACAGTGCTGCAATGAACATTCGTGTGCATGTGTCCTTATAGTAGAACGATTTATAGTCCTTTGGATATATACCCAGTAATGGGATTGCTGGGTCAAATGGAATTTCTATTTCTAGGTCCTTGAGGAATCGCCACACTGTCTTCCACAATGGTTGAACTAATTTACACTCCCACCAGCAGTGTAGAAATGTTCCTATTTCTCCACATCCTCTCCAGCATCTGTTGTCTCCAGATTTTTTAATGATCGCCATTCTAACTGGCGTGAGATGGTATCTCAATGTGGTTTTGATTTGCATTTCTCTAATGACCAGTGATGATGAGCATTTTTTCATATGTTTGTTGGCCTCATGTATGTCTTCTTTTGTAAAGTGTCTGTTCATGTTCTTTGCACATTTTTGAATGGGCTTGTTTTTTTCCTGTAAATCTGTTTGAGTTCTTTGTAAATTCTGGATATCAGCCCTTTGTCAGATGGGTAAACTGCAGATTTTTTTCCCATTCTGTTGGTTGCCAATTCACTCTAGTGACTGTTTCTTTTGCCGTGCAGAAGCTGTGGAGTTTGATTAGGTCCTATTTGTCTATTTTGGCTTTTGTTGCCAATGTTTTTGGTGTTTTGGTCATGAAGTCCTTGCCTACTCCTATGTCCTGAATGGTTTTGCCTAGATTTTCTTCTACAGTTTTTATGGTGCCAGGTCTTATGTTTAAGTCTTTAATCCATCTGGAGTTAATTTTAGTGTAAGGTGTCAGGAAGGGGTCCAGTTTCTGCTTTCTGCACATGGCCAACAGCCAATATCATACTGAATGAGCAAAAACTGGAAGCATTCCCTTTGAAATCTGGCACTAGACAAGGATGCCCTCTCTCACCACTCCTATTCAATATAGTACTGGAAGTTCTGGTCAGAGCAATCAGGCAAGAAAAAGAAATAAAGGGTATTCAAATAGGAAAGGAGGAAGCCAAATTGTCTCTATTTGCAGACGACATGATAGTATATCTAGAAGACCCCATCACCTCAGCCCAAAAACTCCTGAAACTGATAAGCAACTTCAGCAAAGTCTCACGATATAAAATCAATGTGCAAAAATCACAAGCATTCCTATACACCAATAACAGACTTAAAGAGAGCCAAATCAAGAACGAACTGCCATTCACAATTGCTACAAAGAGAATAATATACCTAGGAATGCAACTTACAAGGAACGTAAGGGACCTCTTTAAGGAAAACTACAAACCACTGCTCAACGAAATAAGAGAGGACACAAACAGATGGAGAAACATTCCATGTTCATGGTTAGGAAGAATCAATATTGTGAAAATGGCTATTCTGCCCAAAGTAATTTACAGAATCAACGCTATCCCCATCAAGCTACCATTGACTTTCTTCACAGAACTGGAAAAAACCACCATGAACTTCATATGGAACCAAAAGAGAGCCCGCATAGCCAAGTCAATCCTAAGCAAAAAGAACACAGTGGGAGGCATCACACTACCAGACTTCAAACTATACTACAAGGCTACAGTAATCAAAACAGCATGATACTGGTACCAAAACAGAGATGTAGACCAATGGAATAGAACAGAGGCATCGGAGGCAACACAGTATATCTACAACCATACAATCTTTGATAAACCTGACAAAAACAAGCAATGGGGAAAGGACTCCCTGTTTAATAAATGGTGTTGGGAACCCTTCCTGTTCTATGTTATGACAGAGGTGGACAACACTGGCTGTCACCTGATTGGGTACTTTTCCAAGGAAAAGGATTCATTCCTCAACTACAACATATCCTGTATCCTTACCATGCCTCAGTACATGAGACAGTGCTATGGCAAGATGCTCATTGATTTCAATTATTTGCTTTCCAATGTCTAAGAAAAAGTTGACTCCCCAGAATGTCCACTCTCAGATCTGGGGCTTACAAGCCATCACAGTTACTGGAAAGAAGTACTTCACCGCTATCTGCATAATTTCCAAGGCAAAGAGATTTCTATCGAAGAAATCAGTCAGGAGATGGCTGTGAATCCCATGGACATTGTCAGTACTCTGCAAGCCCTTCAGATGCTCAAGTACTGGAAGGGAAAACACCTAGTTTTAAAGAGACAGGAACTGATTGATGAGTAGATAGCCAAAGAGGTCAAAAGGTCCAACTCCAATAAAACCATGGATCCCAGCTGCTTAAAATGGACCACTCCCAAGGGCATTTAAAGTGACCTGTCATTCTGAGCCAGCAAACCCCAGCAGTAGGAATCCATACCCTAGGGATCTCTCTGTCATTTCTGTTGCTCTTGTGATTGGCAAGTACCATTTAAGAAGGCCATCACCCTCAGGACTGTCCTGGCTCTGACCTTCATGTACACTGCAGACACTGGTTCTGAGGAACTGTTGTTTCGGCCTCAGTGAGGTTGCCTGGATGGGATCTGTATTAGACTTGAGTGCAGATCTCTCAGCACTGACCCAAGGAGTTCTGTTATGGTACTGTATGTGTCCAGCCACTGGTTCTCTCCTCAGGTCCTCTCACCCCATGAGGTTGTGTTGTGTTTTCTAAGCATGGTACTAGTGCTTGCCACCTGGTCACCAGCCCTCCAAATATGGCTGCCACCACCAGGACCTTCCCAGTTACTCCTAATACATGTGTTCTATGGAGGGGCAGGGAAGAGGTGGCACTTGTGAGTGTGTGTGGATTAGGAGAGGGTCCATTCACTTTGGGCTATATCTTGCTTTAAATTTCTTTCCTTCATTTTGATTGAGAGACCTATTTTTGATCAGTATTGGGCTAACCAGACCCAAATACTTTTGAAGAGCTTCCCAGGGACTAGTCATGGTAATAGCATATAATTTATCTGAATGAGATGGAGAGAAAAATAAAGTGGTGGTTCTGTGTTTGAGTTCACCTGTGGGCAGTGTGCAGTGTCTTGGTGGAAGAGAATGAATACTTCTTTTTGCCTCACCAGAAAGTACCCACCAGTAAATGTTTCCTTATCTCTTTACTCGCAGTCCTTTTGTAAGTTTGCAGGTGCCAAAGTCATATCCAGTTCTCCCTTTCCTGCTACATGCTAACTGGTTAATTATACTGCAGAAACTTTTTCACCTGTACCAGTCCTGACGTACATCTGTATTTTCATATAAATTGCACTGATTTAGTCTGAATGCCCTGGGAGAAGTTGAAAATGATTGAATGTGCCTTCTGTATTTCAGCCCATAACTCAGCAAGGCAGAATGGCCACCCCTGCCAAGGTTTGCTTCTCTTACAATGGTGCCTCACCCTCCTGCTAGGATTAAAGTGCTTCTGCCCTTCCATGAACTCCTTCTCCATTTCCTTTTTTGGATTCATACCATCCTTCTACTCTCTGGTCTTCTATTTTTGGTGTTGTTCAAGTGAAGGAAGAGATGTTTCCTCTAATTTCTCTCTAGCCCATTATAACCTGCTATCTTGGGGCAACTTTTGATGTATGACATATCACCCTTCCCAACTTGGTCTACTACAACATGCTGTCTTCATGTGGAGCCCTCACCACAATCCCTGACTCTGGTCATTTGTGCCTTTCTCTTGTCATCTCTGTATACTACTTATATTCACTGTGGGTTGTGAGAGCTAATTTTAAGCATGTTCAGTGGCAGCTCCCCTCCAGTTTCAGTGTCACTGTTAAAATTTATCCAAAAGCAACTTCACTGGGAGTTTTCTTAAGTGGTAAAGGCCTTTTACAGAAGCTAAACCCTTCCTCACATGTGGTGGAATGTGCTCTTCTCTATCTACTCCTCAATAAAGCATGTTCTCTGCTCAAAATATATATATATATATATAACAAGATATAATTTTAAAGTATTTAGAGGTGGTATTATTACTTAAAATTACTGAGTAATATTTCCTACATGGATTCTCAGTTTTGAAAGAATTTAAACAAAATATGGCCACAGTTAAATCCTAGTCCACATCAAAGAATCTTGTGGCTTATTTCTTCCAGGATTTTGCCCATGCTACCATTTCTAGTCATAGTCCCACTTCCTCCCATACAGCAACATACCATAAAACCTTCAATTATTTGCAAGTCCACCATAAATTTGGGTTTTCTTTATGTCTTACATATTTATAACCTCTATCAAACAGTATAGTATTTAATGTTTTCACCAATTTCTCCACATGTGTTAGTACTGTCTCCCAAAGTGGAGTTATCACTTTGTGGAATTATAAATTCCTTGAGGTTCAAAATTATGTATTTAAGTGATAGTATCTAACATTTAATAAAATCAAATGATGCCCTATGTTCTATTTTAAGTGCTTTACCCATATCAATGCATTTTATACTTACAACTGCCCTGCAATGTATGTACCACTATTATCCCTGCTTTGCTGAATTAAAAACTGAGGTGAGGTTATGTAGCTTGCTCAGTCTGTCAGCTAGTACACATCAGAATGAAGGTTCAAACACAGGCAGTCTGATTTCATAACCCATGTTCTTAATTTGTTATAATATCCTGCTGTACCATTTTCAAGCAAAAAGCTTCAGCTGTGCCAGATAAATAGGTTCTAGAGACCTGTTGTACAACAATGTTGTCTATAGTTAACAATACAGTATTGTACACTTAAAAGTTTGTTAAGATGATATATTTCATGTTAGGTGCTCTTATCACAGTAAAAGATACATAAATATATAGAGAAAAGGGGAATTATAGAAAATCAATTTTTTAGTGATTTTTTAATGATTTGTTCACTTATTTTAAAAACTAGGTTTAATTAAACTATATGCTTATATTTTTTAATTACATAAACACATGAACCATGACCTAAAGCCTGTTATTTGAATTGGAAGAACATCTTAAGAACATTATATCCTGGCCAGGAGTGGTGGCTCACACCTGTAATTCCAGCAATTTGGGAGGCCGAGGCAGGTGGATCACGAGGTCAAGAGTTCAAGACCAGCCTGGCCAACATGGTGAATCCCCATCTCTACTGAAAATAGAAAAATTAGCTAGGTGTGTTGGCACACACCTGCAATTCCAACTACTTTGGAGGCTGAGGCAGGAGAATTGCTTGAACCCAGGAGGGAGAGGCTGCAGTGAGCCAAGATCACACCACTGCACTCCAGCCTGGGTGACAGAGTAAGACTTCATAAAAAAAAGAATATTACATCCTAGAACACTGACATTGGAAGGAGCTTCATATTTGTGATTCATAATGGCCTTTGCACACATTCTTTTGGTTGTAAACAGTCCTTTTAACTCTTATCAGCTATTTAAACTCTCATTATGTACTTTATTTTCCTCAGCCAATATGATTTCTGTACATCAAAAAACTCAAATATTGAAAGAATACTCTACATTTTCATCTACAAAATAAACATAAATGGTTTTGTATACTCATCTTAGATTGTAAACTCTGGTTTTCTTGGTTATCAAAACCACCTAACCTTTCACTTTAGTGACATAATTTTGTATTTTAATTGTCCTTTTAAGAAAATTCAATACGTATTTCAATATCTACTTCTTACCAATACTGTAGTGACTTCAAAGGTAGAAAATTCAGAAGCTTGAAAGGTGAGATTAGATCTCAGCAATGTAAATTTGTGGACCCTTTATGGTAAGCACCACTGCACTGAAGGTAGGAAAAGAATCTCATTTATTATATTCTACTTCATGTGTACAAACCCAGGTTAAATAGGCTTTGCCTGATACTAAAATATCAAAATGTTTCTGAGAAGCCAAATCCAAAACATTTTCCTTGATCCACCCAGAGCTCTGTTACTCCAGATAAATCTCAAGACAATTTCTAACTGCTCATTCATCTACTTATTACTTCCCTTTTCTCTGCACTATTTGTAATCCCTTCATATAATCCCCTCCATGATAACTCTACTAAATCACAAGAATATATTTCTTTTCTAAATTACAAAGGCATAACTTAAACTTTATTAGATTCAAATGGGACACCTGCTCAAGTGACATTTAAATTTGTATCCCCAAGGAGTTGACCTTTACAGTTTCTCTTGATAGCTAGTCATTTGATCTAAGAAATGTTTTACATGTCACTAGCACTATCTTAGAAATATAACCCAATTAAATTATTCTTACAAAAAACTGTCCTTTTGGTGCAGAAAGTTATTTACTAAATGAATTAAAAGTATGCCCTTGCCCGACTGCATTGCACTCTGGGTAAATAAAAATTAGCATATTGTTTCTGAAAATTCACAACTGCTTTTGTTTAAGTGTTTTTTCACCTTTGTAACTTGAAAAAGTAATGGTATCTTGAAGACACAGTCATGAAAATTAAAGAATGAAAAATAATGTTTCATATCCCATTAAAAAACAGATTATTCTTTCTGCAACTTTGGCAAAGAATATTTCAAATTATTACCTAGTTATTGTCTCCCTTTAAAAAAAACTTAAGGTTGGCCAAGATGGCCAAACAGGAACAGCTCCAGTCTGCAGTTCCCAGTGAGAACACACCAGAAGATGAATGATCTCCACATTTCCAACTGAGGTACCAGGTTCATCTCATTGGGATTGGTTAGACAGTGGGAACAGCCCAAGGTGGGCAAGCTGAAGCAGGGTGGGGCATCACCTCACCTGGAAGGTACAAGGAGCCAGATAACGCTCTTGCCCAGACAAGGGAAGCCATTAGGGACTTTTCCGGACACTCCAGCACTTCGACTCAGATACTGCATCTTTTCCACAGTCTACACAGTCTGGAGACCAGGAGATTCCCTCTGGCACCTACAATGCCTGGGTTTCCAGCACAAAACTAGGTGGCTGTTTTAGTCAAGTGGTACCTGGAATGCCAGCAAGACAGAACAGCTCATTCCCCTAAAAAGGGGGGCTGAAACCAGGGAGCCAAGTAAGCTAGCTCGGTGGGTCCCATCCCCACAAACACCAGCAAGCTAAGATCCACTGACTTGGAATTCTTGCAGCCAGCACAGTAGTTTGAACTTGACCTGGGACTTTCGAGCTTGGTGCAGGGAGGGGTACCTGCCATTGCTGAGACTTGGATAGGTGGTTTCAACACTGCCTGTGTAAACAAAGCCACCAGGAAGTTTATACAAGAAGGTTACAGAGCAACAGGGCAGAGCCCAACAAGGCAGCTCAGCAAGGCCTCTGCAGGGAGACTGTCAAGTAGATTCCCTTCTTGCTGGGCAGGGCATCTCTGAAAAAAAAAGACAGCAGCTCACCAGGGACTTACCAAGTTCCCACCTTCCCCGGGACAGAGCACCTTAGAAAAGGGGCAATTATGGGTTTTGCTTTAGCAGACTTAAATGTCCCTGCCCAGCAGCCCTGAAGGGAGCAATGGATCTCCCAGCACAGTGCTTGAGCTCCATTAAGGGACAGGCTGCCTCCTCAAGTGGCTCCCCGAACCACCCCCCATGTGTCCTAACTGGGAGACACATCATACAGGAGAGTTTTGGCTGACATCTGGCAGATACCCTATTGGGAAAAACCTACCAGAGGAAGAAACAGGCAGCAATCTTTGCTGTTCTGCAGCCCTGCAGGTGATTCCCAGGCAATCAGAGTCTGGAGTGGACCTCCAGCAAACTCCAGCAGACCTGCAGTAGAGGGGCCTGACTGTTAGAAGGAAAACTAACAAACAGAAAGAAATAGCTTCAACATCAACAGAAAGGATGTCCACTCAGAAATCCCATCCAAAAGTCACCAGTTTCAAAGACCAAAGGTAGATAAATCCACCAAGATGGGAAGGAACCAGCGCAAAAAGGCAGTAATTGCCAAAAGCCAGAACACCTCTTTTCCTCCAATGGATCACAGCAGCTCACCAGCAAGGGAAAAAACTGGATGGAGAATAAATTTGACAAATTGACAGAATCAGGCTTCAGAAGGTGCATAATAACAACTTCTCCAAGCTAAAGGAGCATATTCTAACCCAATGCAAGGAAACTAAGAACCTTGA
This sequence comes from Saguinus oedipus, assembly GCA_031835075.1. NCBI lineage: Eukaryota > Metazoa > Chordata > Mammalia > Primates > Cebidae > Saguinus > Saguinus oedipus. Next base: position 74,969,402 of record CM063191.1, on the reverse strand, counting down.
AAAAAAGGTTAGACAAAATGCTAACTAGAATAATCGGTGTAGAAAAGAACATAAATGACTTGGTGGAGCTGAAAAACACAGCACTAAAACTTCATGAAACATACACAAGTTTCAATAGCTGAATCAAATGACAGAAAGGACATCAAAGATTGATGATCAACTCAATGAAATAAAGCAATAAGGCAAGATAAGAAAAAAAAGAGGAAAAAGAAATGAACAAAGCCTCCAAGAAATATGGGATTATGTGAAAAGGCCAAATCTACATTTGATCAGTGTACCTGAAAGTGGCGGGGAGAATGAAACCAAGTTGGAAAACACTCTTCAGGATATTATCCAGGAGAACTTCCCCAACCTAGTAAGGCAGGCCAGCATTCAAGTCCAGGAAATACAGAGAACACCACAAAGATATTCCTCAAGAAGAGCAACCCCAAGGCATATAATTGTCAGATTCACAAGGATAGAAACAAAGGAAAAATTGCTAAGGGCAGCCAGAGATAAAGGTTGGGTTACCCACAAAGGGAAGCCCTATCAGACACAGTGGACACCTCAGCAGAAACCCTACAAGCCAGAAGAGAGTGGGGGCCGATATTCAATATCCTGAAAGAAAAGAATTTTCAACCCAGAATTTCATATCCAGCGAAACTAAGCTTCATAAGTGAAGGAGAAATAAAATCCCATATGGACAAGCAACTGCTGAGAGATTTCTTCACCACCAAGCCTGCTCTACAAGAGCTTCTGAAAGCAGCACTAAACATACAAAGGAACAACCAGTACCAGCCACTCCAAAAATGTGCCAAACAGTAAAGACCATTGACACTATGAAGAAACTGCATCAACTAAAGGGCAAAACAACCAACTAGCATCTAAATGGCAGGATCAAATTCATATAAAACAATATTAACCTTAAGTGTAAATGGGCTTTCTGCCCCAATCAAAAGACACGAACTGGCAAATTGGAAAAAAAATCAAGACCCATCGGTGTGCTATATTCAGGAAACCCATCTCACGTGCAAAGACACACATAAATTCAAAATAAAGGGATGGAGGAAAATTTACCAAGCAAACAGAGAGCAAAAAAAGCAGAGGTTGCAATCCTAGTCTCTGATAAAACACACTTTAAACCAACAAAGATTGAAAGAGACAAAGAAGGGCATTACATATTGGTAAAGGGATCAATGCAACAAAAAGAGCTAGCTATACTAAATATATATGCACCCAATACAGAGGCACCCAGATACATAAAGCAAGTTCTTAATGACCTACAAAAAGACTGAGACTCCCACACAATAATAGTGGGAGACTTTAACATCCCACTATCAATACTAGACAAATCAACGAGACAGAAAATTAAGAAGGATATCCAGGACTTGAACTCAGATCTGGACCAAGTAGACCTAATAGACATCTACAGAACTCTCCACCCCAAAACCACAGAATATACATTCCTCTCAGCACCACATTGCACGTATTCTAAAACTGACCACATAATTGAAAGTAAAACACTCTTCAGCAAATGCAAAAGAATGGAAATCATAACAAACAGTCTCTCAGACCATAGCGCAATCAAATTAGAATTCAGGATTAAGAAACTTACTCAAAACCAGAAGATTAAGAGCATTTTTACACCCCAGGGGCTGCTCGTGGCAGCTCTGCGGCCATCACCATGCCACAGAAAGAATATATTGAATTACATCGTAAACACTATGGATACTGTTTGGATTACCATGAGAAAAAGAGAAAGAAGGAAAGTTGAGAGGCTCATGAACGTTCAAAGAAGGCAAAGAAAATGATTGGTCTGAAAGCTAAGCTTTACCATAAACAGCGCCACGCTGAGAAAATACAAATGAAAAAGACTATCAAGATGCATGAAAAGAGAAACACCAAACAAAAGAATGATGAGAAGACTCCACAGGGAGTAGTACCTGCCTATCTTCTGGACAGAGAAGGACAATCTCGAGCTAAAGTACTTTCCAATATGATTAAACAGAAACAAAAAGAGAAGGCGGGAAAATGGGAAGTCCCTCTGCCTAAAGTCCGTGCCCAGGGAGAAACAGAAGTATTAAAAGTTATTCGAACAGGAAAGAGAAAGAAGAAGGCATGGAAGAGGATGGTTACTAAAGTATGCTTTGTTGGAGATGGCTTTACAAGAAAACCATCTAAATATGAAAGATTCATAAGGCCAATGGGCTTGCGTTTAAAGAAAGCCCATGTGACACATCCTGAACTGAAAGCCACCTTTTGCCTACCAATACTTGGTGTAAAGAAGAATCCCTCATCCCCACTGTATACAACTTTGGGTGTTATTACCAAAGGTACTGTCATTGAGGTAAATGTGAGCGAATTGGGCCTTGTGATGCAAGGAGGCAAAGTTATTTGGGGAAAGTATGCCCAGGTTACAAACAATCCTGAAAATGATGGATGCATAAATGCAATCTTACTGGTTTGACAGCAATTTAATATATAATTGGAGGACTACACACCAATTGGAAAAACTGCCATTACCATAATGTTTCTGAATACTACCAAACAGCCATACATGTCTGCAATCAAGAGATTTATTGTAAACATTAAAATGGTCCTGTTGTATAAATGGTCTTTATTTTGAAATCTACTTAGACCCTATATTAATAAAACTGATAGAAAAAAAGCAAAAAAAAAAAAGAAACTTACTCAAAACCACACAACTACATGAAAACTAAACAACCTGATCCTGAATGACTACTGGATAAATAATGAAATGGAGGAAGAAATAAAGATTTTCCTTGAAACCAATGAGAACGAAGACAACATACCAGAATCTCTGGGACTCATTTAAAGCAGTGACTAGAGGGAAATTTATAGCACTAAATGCCCAACAGAGAAGCCAGGAAAGATATAAAATTGACACCCTAAAGTCAGGATTAAAAGAACTAGAGGAGCAAGATCAAACAAATTCAAAAGCTAGCAGAAGGCAAGAAATAACTAAGATCAAAACACAACTGAAAGAGATAGAGACACAAAAAAATCTTCAAAAAATCAATAAATCCAGGAGCTGGTTTTCAAAAAGATCAACAAAATGGATCAACAGCCAGACTAATAAAAAGGGAGAAGATTCAAATAGTGCAATAAAAAATGATAAAGGGGATATCACCACCAATTCCACAGAAATACAATCTACCATCAGAGATTACTACAAACACCTCTATGCAAATAAACCAGAAAATCTAGAAGAAATGGATAAATTCCTGGACACTTACACCCTCCCAAGACTAAATCAGGAAGAAGTTGAATTCCTGAATAGACCAATAACAAGGGCTGAAATTGAGGCAGCAATTAGTAGCCTACCAACCAAAAACAGTCCAGGACCAGATGGGTACAAAGCCGAATTCTATCAGAGGTACAAAGAAGAGCTGGTACCATTCCTTCTGATACTATTCCAAACAATACAAAAAGAGAGAATCCTCCCTAACTCATTTTATGAGACCAACATCATCCTGATACCAAAACCTGCCAGAGACGCAACTGAAAAAGAAAATTTCAGGCCTATATCCATGATGAACATTGATACAAAAATATTCAACAAAATACTGGCAAACCAAATCCAATAGCATATTAAAAAGAATATCTCTCATGATCAAGCCAGCTTTATCCCAGAGATGCAAGTCTAGTTCAACTTCCACAAATCTATAAATGTAATCCATCACATAAACAGAGCCAAAGATAAAAACCACATGATTATCTCAATAGATGAAGAGAAGGCCTTTGACAAAATTCAACAGCGCTTCATGCTAAAAACTCTCAATAAACTAGGTATCGATGGATCGTATCTCAAAATAATAAAAGCTTTTTATGACAATCCCACAGCCAATATCATACTGAATAGGCAGAAACTGGAAGCATTCCCTTTGAAAGCTGGCACAAGAGAAGGGTGTCCTCTCCCACCACTTCTATTCAACATAGTATTAGAAGTTCTGGCCAGGGCAATCAGGCAAGTGAAGGAAATAAAGTGTATTCAAATAGGAAGAGAGGATGTCAAATTGTCCCTGTTTGCAGATGACATGATTGTTTATTTAGGAAACCCCAACATCTCAGCTCAAAATGTCCTTAAGCTGATAAGCAACTTCAGCGAAGTCACTGGATACAAAATCAATGTGAAAAAAAATCACAAGTATTCCTATACACCAATAATAGACAAACACACAGCCAAATCATGAGTGAACTCACATTTACAATTGCTACAAAGAGAATAAAATACCTAGAAATACAACTAACAAGGGATGTGAAGAACCTCTTCAAGGAGAACTATGAACCACTGCTCAAGGAAAGAAGAGAGGACACAAACAGATGGAAGAACATTTCATGCTCATGGTTCAGAAGAATCAGTATCGTGAAAAGGACCATACTGCCCAAAGTAATTTATATTCAATGCTACCCCCATCAAGCTACCAATGACCTTCTTTATGGAGTTGGAAAAAAACAACTTAAACTTTGTATGCAACCAAAAAAAGAGCCCACAGACCCAAGACAATTCTAAGAAAAAAAAAACCTGAAGACATCACACTACATCACTTCAAACTATATTTTGAGGCTACTGTAATCAAAACAGAATGTACTGGTACCAAAACAGAGATATAGACCAATGGAACAGAACAGAAGCCTCAGAAAGGATACCACACAACTACAACCATCTGATCTTTGACAAACCTGACAAAAACAAGCAATGGGAAAAGGATTCCCTCTTTAATAAATGGTGTTGGAAAAACTGGGTAGCCATATGCAGAAAGCTGAAACTGGATCCCTTACTTACACCTTGTACAAAACTTAACTCAAGATGAATTGAAGACTTAAATGTTAGACCTGAAACCATAAAAAAACCTAGAAGAAAACCTAGGCAATACCACTCAGGACATAGGCATGGGCAAGGCCTTCATAACTAAAACATGAAAAGCAATGGGAACAAAAGCCAAAATAGACAAATGGGATCTAATTAAACTTAAGAGCTTCTGCACAGCAAAAGAACCAGCAGCCAACAAAATGGGAAAAAATTCTCGCAATCTACCCGTCTGACAAAGGACTAATATCCAGACTCTACAAAGAACTTAGACAAATTTACAAGAAAAAAAAACCATCAAAAAGTGGGCAAAGGATATGAACAGACACTTTTCAAAAGAAGACATTTATGCAGCCAACAAACATATAAAAAAAAAAGCTCGTCATCACTGATCATTAGAGAAATGCAAATCAAAACCACAATGAGATACCATCTCACAGCAGTTAGAAGGGTGATTATTAAAAATCAGGAAACCACAGATGCTGGAGAGGATGTGGAGAAATAGGAACACTTTTACACTGTTGGGTGGGAGTGTATATTAGTTCAACCATTGTGGCAGACAATGTGTCAATTCCTCAAAGATCTAGAAATAGAAATTCCATTTGACCCAGCAATCCCATACTAGATATATACCCAAAGGATTATAAATCATTCTATTACAAAGATGAGTGCACACATATGTTCATTACAGCACTGTTTACAATAGCAAAGACCTGGAACCAACCCAAATGCCCAACAATGATATACCGGACAAGGAAAATGTGGTGCATATACACCATAGAATACTATGCAGCCATAAAAAACAATGAGTTCATGTCCTTTGTAGGGACACGGATGAATCTGGAAGCCATCATTCTCAGCAAACTGACACAAGAACAAAAAATCAAACACCACATGTTCTCACTCATAGGCAGGTGTTGAACAATGAGAACACATGGACACAGCGAGGGGAGCATCACACACTGGGGTCTGTTGGGGAGGCTAGGGGAGGGACAGTGGGGGGTGGAAATGTTGATGAGGGATAACATGGGGAGAAATGCCAGATATAGGTGAAAGGGGGATGGAGGCAGCTAACCACCTTGCCATGTATGTACCTATGCAACAATCCTGCATGATCTGCACATGTACCCCAGAACCTAAAGTGCAATTTATAAAAATCAAATCAACCTGTAAAAAAAATAATAATAACCAAGCAGAAGAAAGAATTAGAGAGCTTGAAGATAGGCTATTCAAAAATAAACAGAGGAGACAAAAGAAAAAGCATTAAAAAATGAAGCATGCCTACAGGATCTACAGGGCAAACCTAAGAGTTATTGCCTTGAAGAGGAGGTAGAGAAAGTGATGCGGGTAGAAAGTTTATTAAAAAAAAAAAAAGGAAACTTCACAGAGAAAGATATCAACATTTATGTACAAGAAGATTATAGAATGCCAAGCAGATTTAACCCAGAGAAGTCTATCTCAAGGCATTTAAATCAAACTACCAAAGGCCAAGGACAATGAAAGGTGCCTAAAAGCATCAACACATAAGTAACAACACACAATTGAGCTCCAATACATCTGGTAACAAACTTTTCACTGGAAACCTTACAGGTCAGGAGAGAGTGGTGTGAAATTTTTAAAGTGCTAGAAGAAAAAAAATTAATACCCTAGAATAGTATAGCCCACAGGTATCTCTTAAGCAGTAAGAAATAAACAATTTTCCATACAAACAAAAGCCGAGAGATTTGATCAACACCAGACCTATTCTACAAGAAATACTAAAATATTTCTTCAATCTGAAGGGAAAGGACCATCGATGCTATGAAGAAACTGCACCATGAGCTCAATCTGGGATGCTCCAGCTAGGTGGTGGGAGGAAATATAAAGGGATGGAGGAAGATTTACCAAGCAAATGAAAAGCAAAAAAAGTGCCAGGGTTGCAAAGCCAATCTCTGACAAAACAGACTTTCAACTAACAAAGATCAAAAGAGACAAAGAAAGGCATTACATAACGGTAAAATGATCAATGTAATGAGAGGCGCTAACTATTCTAAATACATATGCACCCAATACAGGAGGACATCGATTCATAAAAGAAGTTCTTAAAAACCTACAAAGAGACTTAGACTCCCACACAATAATAGTGGGAGAATTTAACACCCCATTGTTAATATTAGACAGATCAACAAGACAGAAAATTAACAAGGATATCCAGGACTTGAATTCAGCTCTGGATCAAGCAAACCTAACAGACCTCTACAGAACTCTCTACCCCAAATCAACAGAATATACATTCTTCTCAGCACCACATTGCACTTATTCTAAAATTGACTGCATACCTCGCAGTAAGACACTCCTCAGCAAATGCAAAAGAATGAAAATCATGACAGTCAAAATAGAACTCAGGATTAAGAAACTCACTCAAAACCACATAACTACATGGAAACTGAACAACCTGCTCCTGACTGACTACTGGGTAAATAATGAAATGAAGGCAGAAATAAAGATGTTCTTTGAAACCAGTGAGAGGAAAGACACAAAGTACCAGAATGTCTGGGACACATTTAAAGCAATGTGTAGAGGAAAATTTATAGCACTAAATGCCCACAAGAGAAAGCAGGAAAGATTTAAAATTGACATCCTAACATCACAATTAAAGGAAGTAGAGAAGCAAGAGCAAAAAAATTCAAAAGGAGCAGAAGACAGAGCAGAACTGAAGGAGATAGAGACACAAAAAAACCCTTCAAAAATCCATTAATCCAGGAGCTGGTTTTTTGAAAGGATCAACAAAGTAGATAGACTGCTAGCCAGACTAATAAAGAAGAGAGAGGAATCAAATAGATGCAATAAAAAGAGATACAGGGGATATCACCACTAATCTCACAGAAAAACAAACTACCATCAGAGAATACTACAAACACCTCTATGCAGATAAACCAGAAAAGCTAAAAGAAATGGATAAATTCGGGATTCCTGAGTCGTGCTGCATCAACAACAGTAGTGATGCGTATTGCCCAGAGGATGGTGGACGCCGGCTTGCGCCGCATGGTTCCCAGCGACCTGTATCCCCTCATCCTCAGCTTCCTGCATGATAACCAACTCTCGGAGGTGGCCAATAAGTTCACCAAAGTGACAGGAGCTACACAGCAGCATGCCAATGCCTCTTCCCTCTTAGACATCTATAGCTTCTGGCTCAAGTCTGCCAAGGTCCCAGAGCGAAAGTTACAGGCAAATGGACCAGTGACTAAGTAAGCAAAGAAGAAGGCCTCATCCAGCTACAGTAGTGAGGACAGCAGTTCAAGGGCCTCCAGCAAAGAAGGCTGCTATATCTGCCAAGCGAGTTGGTCTGCCTCTGGGAAGGCTGCAGCCAAAGCATCAGAGAGCAGCAGCAGTGAAGAATCCAATGATGATGATGAGGAGGAGGACCAAAAGAAACAGTCTGTCCAGAAGGGAGTTAAGTCCCAAGCCAAGGCAGCCAAAGTTCCTCCTAAGAAGGCCAAGAGCTCTGATTCTGATTCTGATTCTGATTCTGACTCAAGCTCTGAGGATGAGCCACCAAAGAACCAGAAGCTAAAGATAACACCTATGGCAGCTAAACCTTAAGCTGAAGCCCCACCTAAACCAGCTTGAGCAGCACTTAAAGTAGTCAATGGTAAAGCAGCCAGTAGCAACAGCAGCAGCAGTGATGACTCAGAGGAGGAGAAGGCAGCAGCCACCCCCAAGAAGACTGTACCTAAAAAGCAAGTTGTGGCCAAGGCCCCAGTGAAAGCAGCTGCCACCCCTACCCAGAAGAGTTCCAGCAGTGAGGATTCTTCCAGTGATGAGGAAGAACAGCAGATAAAAACCATGAAAAATAAACCAGGTCCATACAGTTCAGTACCCCCACCTTCTGCTCCCCCACCAAAAAAGACCCTGGGAACCCAGCCTCCCAAGAATCCTGTGGAGAAGCAGCAGCCTGTGGAAAGCAGTGAAGACAGCAGCAATGAGTCTGATTCAAGTTCCGAAGAAGAGAAGAAACCCCTAGCTAAGGCAGTTGTCGCTAAAGCAACCACTAAACCACCTCCAGCAAAGAAAGCAGCAGAGAGCTCTTCAGACAGCTCAGACTCTGACAGCTCTGAGGATGATGAAGATCCTTCCAAGCCAGCTGGTACCACCAAGAATTCCTCCAATAAGCCAGCTGGCACCACCAAGTCACCTGCAGCGAAGGCAGCTGCAGCCCCTAAGCAATCTTTGGGTGGTGGCCAGAAGCCTCTCATTTGAAAGGCTGACAGCAGCTCCAGTGAGGAAGAGAGCAGCTCCAGTGAGGAGGAGAAGACCAGGAAGACAGTGGCCACCACTAAGCCCAAGGCGACTGCCAAAGCAGCTCCACCTCTGCCTGCCAAGCAGGCTCTTCAGGGTAGTAGGGAAAGCAGCTCTGATTCAGACAGCTCCAGCAATGAGGAGGAGGAGGAAGAGAAGACATCCAAGACCGCAGTTAAGAAGCCACAGGAGGTAGCAGGAGGTGCAGCCCCTTCCAAGCCAGCCTCTGCAAAGAAAGGAAAGGCTGAGAGCAGCAGCAGTTCTTCCTCTGATGACCCCAGTGAGGAGGAAGAAGAGAAGCCCAAGGGCAAGGACAAAGGCACTCCAAGACCACAAGCCCTCAAGGCCAACGGCACCTCTGCACTGACTGTCCAGAATGGAAAAGCAGCTAAGAACAGTGAGGAGGAGGAAGAAAAGAAAAAGGCAGCAGTGGCAATTTCCAAACCAGGTTCATTAAAGAAGCGGAAGCCGAATGAGGCTGCCAAGGAGGCAGAGACTCCTCAGGCTAAGGAGATAAAGCTTCAGACCCCTAACACATTTCCAAAAAGGAAGAAAGGAGAAAAAAGGGCATCATCCCCATTCCGAAGGGTCAGGGAGGAAGAAATTGAGGTGGATTCACAAGTGGCAGACAACTTCTTTGATGCCAAGCAAGGTGCAGCTGGAGATGGGGGAGAGCGAGCCAATCAGGTTTTGAAGTTCACCAAAGGCAAGTCCTTCTAGCATGAGAAAACCAAGAAGTGGGAGAGCTACCAGGGAGGCTCCATCTCTGTTCAGGTCAATTCCATGAAGTTTGACAGTGAATGACCTGGGGCCATCTTTGGGGAAGCAGGGGTGATGGTCAGAGACCACTCACATTCTTTGGTGGACCTGGGAACCCTCAGCTCTCTAGGTGAGAGTCTTGATGAGGACAGAAGCTTAGGGTAGGTCCTAAGACTTTACAATGTAACATCCTTTCTGGTCCTTTTCTGTGTTACCTAGTTTTGTACAGACTTGGTTTTGAGTGTTGTGTAGCAGGGACAAAATAAGGGAATGTTACTTTTTAAGAAAATTCATTTTCATTGTTGTCTCCTTCCTTTCCTATGAAAGTCCTCATTCTAGAAATTTGCATATTTTATATTAAATCATTTCCTATTGATTATTGTTGTGATTTTCAAAGGTGGATTCCCACAGACAAAAACTTAGCTATTGCCCAAGACATAGTAAAGGGTCACATGTATGACTTTCTATAATTGGAAGAAAATTCTGCCTTTGTGAGTGCACATGTTCACATTTCATCCATCTTTCCCTCAAAACCCTAGTGAGGGGCATTAAAGAATGGCTGATGGATAAACAATGTCATGTTAAGCATGCACTGTGTATTTCATCCTCATTTAGTGGGCCTGGGACTGAGGTTTTTAGCCAGCATGGACCTAACCTATTTTTTGGGATAAAATTTACTGTTTCATTACAGCAAAATTCATACCACAGCATTGTGGTATGAATGCCATGGGTCATTCTGAATATATTTTTTTCTGTAATTTTATCATTACATGATGTTTGCAATACATGCTTTGTTTTTTAATTTGAAAGCAAACTTTTCTACTGTTGATAGACATTTTTTGACAACTTGACCCTTCCCAGTATTGAGTACTAAGTTGAGGACTGCATCGTATTTCACAGTATAGAGAACAAAATGACATTAATTTGAAAAATACATATCACTTAGTATTGCTGTATTGGTTGCAGTCGTGACATAGAATTGGTTTCATTAATTCCTACATGGTTGAGAATCAAGAAAGTAGGGAAAAGAAAAACTCAATCCTCAGTAGGAAGGTAGGTTACACTAGATGAATTTATTGGTAATCTATGTATGTGCTAATGGGGTTGAAAGAACCTTACAGAGCATATTACCTGATAAACTTGAGTGGAGTGGGTTTGGGAGAACAAACTAACAGGATTATTGTGTCTCATAGTTGGTACATGGGTCTCGTAGTTGGTACATGGGAGCAATTGATGTGCCCCCTTCAGAACCTTAACTGTTAGTAACAGTGGCTATAACAACACAAACCAGTGACCAGAGATACAGCTCTTAGGCCAAGTTGGCCAGTGGGTATGGCTGCAGGAAATGACTGATCAATGGTGGTACTCAGCCAGAACAAGATGGAGAGGGAAGAGTCCACAACTTTCTGGAGGCTACAGTGTTTGGGTGGTAGGAAATTGTGCCCCAAGGCTTCATGGATGATTTGTATGTCTTAAGATTAGTCTCCTCTTGTTTGGATTCCACACTCACTAAATAACCTGGTTTTCCATGTAACTGCCTCTAGGAAGAAAATGTACTGTTCATGCTGACACTGATATTTCAGTCTGCATGGTAAAAGTTCTACATCTTACTATAAAATAATTAACTGGCTGGTTTATTTTTTAAAAAAAAGAAATGGATAAATTCCTGGACACATACAACCTCCCAAGACTAAACCAGGAAAGACTTGAATCCCTGAACAGACCTCAGACTGTTGTGCTAGCAGTGAGAATTTCAAGCCAGTAGATCTTAGCTTTCTGGGCTCTATGGGGATAGGACCTTCCCAGTCAGGCACCAGAGAAAATCTCCTGGTCTGTGATTGAAAAGACCATGGGAAAAGCTCAGAATCTGGGCCAGAATGCACCATTTCTCCTAGTACAGTCTCTCACAGCTTCCCTTGACTAGGAATAGGAAATCTCCTGACCTCTTGCACTTCCCCAGCGAGGCCATGCCCCACCCTGTTTCAGCCCACTGTCTGTGGGCTGTACCCACTGTCCAACCAGTCCCAATGAGATGAACGGGGTACCTCAGTTGGAAATTCAGGAATCACCTGCCTTCTGAGTTGATCTCGCTGGGAGCTGCAGACCATAGCTCTTCGTACTCAGCCATCTTGCCAGCTCTCCTCTAATTAGATCATTTCTAACAGAAAAGATAAATGCTTAGTGAGACAGATACCCCATTTTTAATGATATGATTATTGTTTGTTGCATGTCTATATGAAAGTTTTAATGTACCCCATCAATGTATATACCTATCATGTACCAACAACATGTTTTTGAAAAAGAAAGAAAACATTATTACAAAAATATAGAGAGAGAGAGAGATTGGCAGAATACATTTTTAAAACATGATCCAATCATATGCTGCTCACAAAATCCTCTATAAAAACACATAAATTGACTTTCGAGGCAAGATGGCGTCAGAGAGGTGACTCAGGATTGCAGCTCTCGGTGAAGGCGCAGAGGGTGAGTCCTAGCCGCATCCTCGGATGTTCCTTTTATGCCCACAGAGCATTGAAAGTCCCAGGTGTGGGAGAGACACGAAACGCTAGCAGCGGCTAACGCAGCCGGCTCCCGCCGCCTCTTCGGCCGGCGCCGCAGCGGGACCCGGCGCGGAACTCACTGGTCTGGGTGCCCTGTTAAACCGGCAATCTGAGATTTGGAAGGGCAGATTGGCATGTCCAGCTGATTGAACGGGACTTGGACAATGAGCCAGACCAGGAGTTTCCTGGGAAGCGTGATCTGAGCCGGGGTAGTGGGCAGCGGCACGGGAGATCGCACGGATCCCGGTGCCCTATCGGCAGGCTCCTGGGGTGCCAGTGAGAGAGTCGACCTTTCAGCTTGGGGAGAGGAAGAGAGAGAGAGAGAGGACGGACTCTGAGGCAGGGAGCTGGGTGATTGGGCTCGGCGGGTCCCACGCTCACGGGACAAGCAGGGCGGCGACTGGAGGCGCTTGGGGCTGAGAGTTTTGTTGCCGGCATCTAGGACGGTGCAGCGGTCAGGGAGGGGCATCCACCATTGATGACGAAGTGCACCCCCACTTAAGTACCGCCCAGGACTGCCTGCCGTTGCCGAGGCAACCTGCCATAATAGAGAGACTCCGCCAGGCAGCAACAGCGCAGGTCAGAGCCCCGGCAGGCAAATAGTGAATAGACTGCCATCTAGTGGGGCAGGACAGTGCAACAAATACTCATAAACAAAGCCCCAACTCCCTGACACAGAGCATCTAAGGGTGAAAAAAAAAAAAAAGAGTGGTGTTTTATGAGTTCTATTGCAGCAGACATAAACAACCTCCCAACAACCCTGAATGAACAACGGAGCTCACAGCTCAGCACTGGAGCTCCTATAAAGCACAGACTGTCTCCTCAAGCAGCTCCCTGACCCCTGTATATCCAAGGAGTCACCCCAGAAAAGGACTAATCAGACTGACATTTGGCTGGCAACATTCTGGAAAAAGGGCAGCAGAAGAAGAAACTGGTATCATCCCTCATTGTTCTGCAGCTGCTGCAGGTATACCCCAGACAAGCAGGGCCTGGAGTGGACCTCAGCACTCATACAGCAGACAGGATAGATCATTAGAGGAAAAACTAAGTAACAGAAATACTTCATCATCAACAATCTCAGTGTCCACACAGAGACCCAATTGAAAAATCAGCCAATACTAAGACGACAGGCGGATAAATCCATAAAGATGGGAAGAAACCAGCGCAAAAAGGAGGAAAACACCCGAAACCAAAACACCTCACCTCCAAAAAAGGACCAAAACTCCTCACCAGCAAGGGAACAAAGCTGGACGGAGAATGAATGTGACGAAATGACGGAATCAGACTTCAGAAAGTGGATAATGAGAAACTTCAGTGAGCTAAAGGAACATGTTCTAAACCAGTGCAAAGAAACTAAGAACCTTGAAAAAAGATTTGAAAAAAGATTCGAGGAATTGATAACGAGAATGGACAACTTAGAGAGGAATATGAATGAATTGAAGGAGCTGAAAAACACAACACGAGAACTTCGTGAAGCATGCACAAGTTTCAACAGCCGAATTGACCAAGCAGAAGAAAGAATATCAGAAGTTGAAGATCAACTCAATGAAATAAAACGAGAAACCAAGATTAAAGAAAAAAGCGCAAAAAGGAATGAACAAAATCTCCAAGAAATGTGGGACTATGTGAAGAGACCCAACCTACGTTTGATAGGTGTACCAGAATGTGACGAAGAGAATGAATCCAAGCTGGAAAACACTCTTCAGTATATTATCCAGGAAAATTTCCCCAACCTAGCAAGACAGGTCAATACTCAACTCCAGGAAATACAGAGAACACCACAAAGATACTCTGCAAGAAGAGCAACCCCAAGGCACATAATCGTCAGATTCACTAGGGTTGAAATGAAGGAGAAAATACTAAGGGCAGCCAGAGAGAAAGGTCGGGTCACCCACAAAGGGAAGCCCATCAGACTCACAGCAGATCTCTCGGCAGAGACTCTACAAGCCAGAAGAGAGTGGGGGCCAATATTCAACATCCTTAAAGAAAAGAGCTTTCAACCCAGAATTTCATATCCAGCCAAACTGAGCTTCATAAGTGAAGGAAAAATAAAATCCTTCACGAACAAGCAAGTACTCAGAGATTTTGTCACCACTAGGCCTGCTTTACAAGAGCTCCTGAAAGAGGCACTACACATAGAAAGAAACAACCAGTTCCAGCCATCCTAAAAGCATACCAAATGCTAAAGACCATCAACAAAATGAAGAATGTACATGAACCAATGGGCAAAACAGCCAGCTAGCATCAAAATGGCAGTATCAAATTCACACATAACAATATTAACTCTGAATGTAAATGGGCTAAATGCACCAATCAAAAGACACAGACTGGCAAATTGGATAAAAAAACAAAACCCATCGGTGTGCTGTATCCAGGAAACCCACCTCACATGCAAAGATACACAAAGGCTCAAAATAAAGGGATGGAGGAAGATTTACCAAGCAAATGGAGAGCAAAAAAAAGCAGGAGTTGCAATTCTCATCTCTGATAAAATAGACTTTAAAGTAACAAAGATCAAAAGGGACAAAGAAGGTCATTACATAATGGTAGGAGGATCGATACAACAAGAAGAGATAACAATTCTAAATATATATGGACCCAATGTAGGAGCACCCAGATATATAAGGCAAGTTCTTAAAGACTTACAAAGGGACTTAGACTCCCACACAATAATAGTGGGAGACTTTAACACTCCACTGTCAATAGCAGACAGATCAACCAGGCAGAAAATTAACAAGGATATCCAGGACTTGAACTCAGACCTGGAACAAGCAAACCTGATAGACATTTACAGAACTCTCCACCCCAAATCCACAGAATATACATTCTTCTCAGCACCACATCACACCTACTCCAAAATTGACCACATAATTGGAAGTAAAGCACTCCTCAGCAAATGCAAAACAACGGAAATCATAACAAACAGTCTCTCAGACCATAGTGCAATCAAGTTGGAACTCAGAATTCAGAAAGTAACTCAGAACCGCACAGCTTCATGGAAACTGAACAACTGGCTCTTGAATGTTGATTGGATAAACAATGAAATGAAGGCAGAAATAAAGAAGTTCTTTGAAACCAACGAGAATGAAGACACAACATACCAGAATCTCTGGGACACATTTAAAGCAGTCTGTAGAGGAAAATATATAGCAATAAGTGCCCACATGAGAAGAGTGGAGAGATCCAAAATTGACACCCTATCGTCAAAATTGAAAGAGCTAGAGGAGCAAGATCAAAAAAGCTCAAAACCTAGCCAAAGACAAGAAATAACTAAGATCAGAGCAGAACTGAAGGAGATAGAGACAAGAAAAACCCTTCAAAAATTCAATAAATCTAAGAGCTGGTTTTTCGAAAAGATCAACAAAATAGACAGACCACTAGCCAGACTGATAAAAAAGAAGAGAGAGAACAACCAAATAGATGCAATAAAAAACGATAAAGGGGAAATCACCACAGATTCCACAGAAATTCAAACCATCATCAGAGAATACTACAAACAACTCTATGCACATAAACTAGTAAATCAGGAAGAAATGGATAAATTCCTGGACGCCTGTGTCCTCCCAAGCCTAAACCAGGAGGAAGCTGAAACTATGAATAGACCAATAAGAAGGTCTGAAGTTGAGGCAGCAATTAAGAGCCTACCACACAAAAAAAGCCCAGGTCCAGATGGGTTCACAGCTGAATTCTACCAGACACACAAAGAGGAGCTGGTACCATTCCTTCTGAAACTATTCCAAATAATCCAAAAAGAGGGAACCCTTCCCAAATCATTTTATGAGACCAACATCATCCTGATACCAAAACCTGGCAGAGACTCAACAAGAAAAGAAAACTTCAGGCCAATATCCATGATGAACATAGATGCAAAAATCTTCAATAAAATACTGGCAAACCGATTGCAACAGCACATTAAAAAACTTATCCATCATGATCAAGTAGGATTCATCCCGGGGATGCAAGGCTGGTTCAACATACGCAAGTCTATAAATGTAATTCACCACATAAACAGAAGCAAAATCAAAAATCACATGATTATCTCAATTGACGCAGAGAAGGCATTTGACAAAATTCAACAGCCCTTTATGCTAAAAACCCTCAATAAACTTGGTATTGATGGAACATATCTCAAAGTAATAAAAGCTATTTACCACAAACCAACAGCCAATATCATACTTAATGGGCAAAAACTGGAACCATTCCCTTTGAAATCCGGCACTAGACAAGGATGCCCTCTCTCACCACTTCTATTCAATATAGTACTGGAAGTTCTAGCCAGAGCAATCAGGCAAGAAAAAGAAATAAAGGGTATTCAAATAGGAAAGGTGGAAGCCAAATTGTCTCTATTTGCAGACGACATGATAGTATACCTAGAAGACCCCATCACCTCAGCCCAAAAGCTCCTGCAACTGATAAGCAACTTCAGCAAAGTCTCAGGATATAAAATCAATGTGCAAAAATCACAAGCATTCCTATACACCAATAACAGACTTAAAGAGAACCAAATTAAGAACGAACTGCCATTCACAATTGCTACAAAGAAAATAAAATACCTAGGAATACAACTCACTAGGAATGTAAGGGACCTCTTTAAGGAAAACTACAAACAACTGCTCAATGAAATAAGAGAGGACACAAACAGATGGAGAAACATTCCATGTTCGTGGTTAGGAAGAATCAATATCGTGAAAATGGCTATACTGCCCAAAGTAATTTACACAATCAATGCTATCCCCATCAAACTACCATTGAATTTCTTCAAAGAACTGGAAAAAACCACCATGAATTTCATATGGAACCAAGAAAGAGCCCGCATAGCCAAGTCAATTCTAAGCAAAAAGAACACAGCGGGAGGCATCACGCTACCAGACTTCAAACTATACTACAAGGCTACAGTAATCAAAACAGCATGGTACTGGTACCAAAACAGAGATATAGACCAATGGAACAGAACAGAGGCATCGGAGGCAACACAACACATCTACAACCATATTATCTTTGATAAACCAGACAAAAACAGGCAATGGGGAAAGGATTCCCTATTTAATAAATGGTGTTGGGAAAACTGGCTAGCCATGTGCAGAAAGCAGAAACTGGACCCCTTCCTGACACCTTACACTAAAATTAACTCCAGATGGATTAAAGACTTAAATGTAAGACCTGACACCATAAAAATCCTAGAAGAAAATCTAGGCAAAACCATTCAGGACATAGGAGTAGGCAAGGACTTCATGAACAAAACACCAAAAGCACTGGCAACAAAAGCCAAAATAGACAAATGGGACCTAATCAAACTCCACAGCTTCTTCACGGCAAAAGAAACAGTCACTAGAGTGAATCGGCAACCATCAGAATGGGAAAAAATCTTTGCAGTTTACACATCTGACAAAGGGTTGATATCCAGAATTTACAAAGAACTCAAACAGATTTACAGGAAAAAAACAAACAAGCCCATTCAAAAATGGGCAAAGGATATGAACAGAAACTTTACAAAAGAAGACATACATGAGGCCAACAAACATATGAAAAAGTGCTCATCATCATTGGTCATTAGAGAGATGCAAATCAAAACCACATTGAGATACCATCTCACACCAGTTAGAATGGCGATCATTAAAAAATCTGGAGACAACAGATGCTGGAGAGGATGTGGAGAAATAGGAACACTCTTACACTGTTGGTGGGAGTGTAAATTAGTCCAACCATTGTGGAAGACAGTGTGGCGATTCCTCAGGGACCTAGAAATAGAAATTCCATTTGACCCAGCAATCCCATTACTGGGTATCTATCCAAAGGACTATAAATCGTTCTACTATAAGGACACATGCACACGAATGTTCATTGCAGCACTGTTTACAATAGCAAAGACCTGGAACCAACCCAAATGCCCAACGATGATAGACTGGACTGGGAAAATGTGGCACATATACACCATGGAATATTATGCAGCAATCAAAAATGATGAGTTTGTGTCCTTTGTAGGGACATGGATGAATCTGGAGAACATCATTCTCAGCAAACTGACACAAGAACAGAAAAAGAAATACCGCATATACTCACTCATAGGTGGGTGAGAAAAATAAGAACACATGGACACAGAGAGGCGGTCTACTATACACTGGGGACTGTTGGGGGGAATGGGGGAGGGACAGTGGGGGGGGACTGGGGGGATAGCCTGGGGATGAATACCAAGTGTGGGTGAGGGGGAGGAAGGCAGCAAAGCACACTGCCATGTGTGTACCTATGCAACTATCTTGCTCGTTCTGCACATGTACCCCCAAACCTATAATGCAATAAAAATTAAAAAAAAAAAAAAAAAAAAAAAAAAACATAAATTGAAAGTAAAGAGATGGCAAAAATATTCCACGCAAACTGAAGCCAAAAGCAAGCAGGAGTAACAACATTGATATCAGACAAAGCAGACTTTTTTTTTTAATTTTAAATTTTTATTGCATTTTAGGTTTTGGGATACATGTGCAGAACGTGCAAGATAGTTGCATAGGTACACACATGGCAGTGTGTTTTGCTGCCTTCCTCCCCTTCACCCACACTTGGCATTTCTCCCCAGGCTATCCCTCCCCAGCTCCCCCCCACTGTCCCTCCCCCAACAAAGCAGACTTTAAATCAAAAACAGTAAAAATAGTCAAAGAAGATTATTATATATTGATAAAGGTGTCTATTCAACAAAAGGCTGTAAGAATTCTAAATATATATGCACCCAACACTGGAGCACCCAGATTCATAAAACTAATATTATTGGACCTAAAGAAAGAGATAGACAGCAATACAATAATAGTGGAGGTCTTTAATTCCCTACTCACAGCATGGGACAGATCATCTAGACAGACAATCAACTTCAAATCAAATAAACCTAACAGACATTTGCAGAACTTTCTACCCAACGAGTACAGAATATGCATTATTCTCATCAATAGAACATTCTCCATGATAGTCCATATGTTATACCATAAAACAAATCTCAATGATTTTTTAAAAATCGAATTATATCAAATATCATCTCAGATCACAGTGAAATAAAAGTAGAAATCAATACCAAGAGAAACTCTGCAAACTATACAAATACATGGAAATTAAATCACATGCTCCTGAATGATCATTGGATCAATGAAGAAATTAAGAAAGAAATTGAAAACATTTTTTAAAGCAAATGAAAATGGAAAGAGAACATCCCAAAACCTATGAGATATAGCAAAAGCAGTGGTAACTGGAAGTTTATAGCACTAAATGCCTACATCAAAAAAGAAGAAAAATTATAAATCAACAACTTAATATTGCACCTCAAGGAGCTCAAAAAGCAGGAACATACCTAACCTAAAGTTAGCAGAAGAAAAAAACAGCAAACATTACAACAGAACTAAATAAAATAGAGATGAAAAACAATACAAAGGATCAACAAAACAAAAAGTTGGTTCTTCAAAAAGACAAAGAGGCCAAGCACAGTAACTCATGCCTGTAAGCCCAGCGATTCCAGAGGCCAAAATGGAAGAACTACTTGAGCACAGAAGTTCAAGACCAGCCTGGGCAACAAAGTGAGACTCCCATCACTACAAAAAAAAATTAAAAATTAGCCAGGTGTGGAGGGACCTGTAGTCCCATTTACTCGGGAGGCTGAGGCAGAAAGATTGCTTGAGCCTGGGAGGTTGAGGCTACAGTAAAGCATGATTATGCCACTGCACTCTAGCTTGGGTAGCAAAGTGAGACACCATCTCAAAATAAATAAATAAACAAAATTGACAAACTGCTAGTTAGTCTAACCAAGAAAAGAAGAAAGAAAATTCAAATAAATAAAATCAGTTACAACAAAAGGGACATTACAATTAATACCATAGTAATACAAAAGATCATCACAGATTATTATGAAAAACTATATCCTCACAAACTAAAAAGCCTAGAGAAACTGGGTTAATTCTTGGAAACACATAATCTTCCAAGAATGAACCAAGAAGAGATAGAAAATGTGAACAGTTCAATAATGAGTACTGAGATTGAGTCAGTAGTTAAAAATCTCCCAACAAAGAAAATGCCAGACCAGATGAATTAACAGCTGAATTCTAAAAAAAATAAAATAAAAGGAGAGCTAATAGCAATCCTCCAAAAACTATTTCAAAACCCTTAGGAAGGAATTCTCCATAGGCTGGTGTCACTGTGATACCAAAACCAGGCAAGAACATACACAAAAGAATAAAACTGTAACCCAATATCACTAATAAACATAGGTACATAAACTATCAACACAATACTACCAAACTGAATCCAACAGCACATTAAAAAGATAATACACTATAATCAAGTGTGTTTATACCAAGAATGCATTTTTAGTTCAACATATGCATATCACTAAATGTAATACATGAACAGAATCAAGGACAAAAACCACATGATCATCTCAATAAATGTGGAAAAAGCATTTGGTAAAAATTTAGCATCACCTCATGATTAAAGAAAAGAAAACACTCAACAAACTAGGCCACACATGACAAACCCACAGCCAACATCATATTGAACTGGGAAATGTTCAAAGTATTTCCTCAGAGAACTGCAACAAGAATGTCCAATTCACCACTCCTATTCAACATAGTACTGGAAGTGCTAGCCAATGAAATCAGGCAAGCGAAGGAAATAAAAGGTGTGCTACATGGAAAAGAGGATGTCAAATTATTTCTATTCATTGATGGGATTAATTTATATTTAGAAAACTCTAAAGACTCTGCAAAAAAAAAACATTTAGATTTGACATATCCCTACAGTGAAGTTTCAGTATGCAAAATCAATGTGCAAAAATCGGTAGCATTTCTATACATTATAATGATCAACCTGCTAAACAAATCAAGGAGGCAATCCCACTTACTAAAGCTACAAAAAGAAAAACCTAGGAATATATTTAATCAATGAGTTGAAAGAGCTCTGTAGTAAAAACTATAAAACACTGATAAAAAGAAATTATAGATGAAATAAACAAGTGAAAAAATATTTATTTTTGTGGATCAGAAGAATTACTACTGTAAAAATGAGGATGCTGCCCAAAGCAATCTACAGATTCAGTGCAATCCCTAGAAAAACCAATGTCATTTTTCAAAGAATTAGAAAAAACAATTCTGAAATTTATAGAAACCAAAAAAGAACCCAAATAGCCAAAACAATACTAAGAAAAAAAATAGCTACAGGCATTCCATTGCCTGACTTCAAATTGCACTTCAAAGCCAGAGTAACCATAACAGCATCATGCTAATATAAAAACAGATGCATAGATCAGTGGAACAGAATAGAAAACCAAGAAATAAAGTCACATACATAGAGCCAACTGATATTTGACAAAGTTGAAAAGAACATACACTGAGGAAAGGACACCACTTTTCAATAAATGGTGATGGGAAAATTTGGTTGCCATATGCGGAAGAATAAAACTGGACCCCTATTTCTCACCATGTACAAAAGTCAACTCTAGATGGATTAAAGACTCAAATGTAAGACCTGAAAATATAAAAATACTAGAAGAAAACCTAGGAAAAACTCTTTTGGACATTGGTCTAGGCAAATATACACACGTGTGTGTGTGTGTGTGTGTGTGTGTGTGTGTGTGTGTGTGTGTATGTGTGACTAAGACCTCAGAAGGACAAGCAACAAAAACAAAAATAAATAAATGAAACTTAAACTGAAAATATTCTGCACAGCAAAAGAAAAGAAACAATAAACAGTTAAGAGACAACACACAGAATGACAAAAAAATATTTGCAAACTATGCATCCAACAGGGGACTGATATCCATAAGTTACAAGGGACTCAACTTATCAAAAAAATAAAAATAACCCCATTAAAAAGTGAACAAAGGACATGAATAGATATTTTTCAAAAGACGACATACAAATGACCAACAACCATATGAAAAATGTTCAACATCACTAATTATTAGAAAAATGCTAACTAAAACCACAGTGAGGTATGATCTTATAGGACTTAGAATAGCTTTTAGTAAAATGACAAAAAAAAATAGGAGCATTTGAAGAAAGAAAATGCCAATATACTGTTGGTGGGAATGTAAATTAGTACAGCCTCTATGAAAAACAATATAGAGATTCTCAAAGAACAAAAAATAGGACTCCCAATCAATCCAGCAATCCCATTACTAGGCTTTTACCCAAAGGAAAAGAAATAATTATATCTAAAAGATACCAGTATCCATATATTTATAACAGCACTATTCACAATAGCAAAGACATGGAATCAAATTAAATATCTATCAATGGATGACTAGATAAAGAAAATGTGGTATAGGTACACAATGGAATACTATTCAGCCTTAAAAAGTAATTAAACAATGTCTTTGTCAGTAATATGGATGGAACTGAAACCTATTACCTTAAGTAAAACCACTCAAACACAGAAAGACAACAATCACATGTTCTCACTGATAAGTGGGAGCTAAACAATGTGTACATGTGAATGTAGAATGTGAGATAAGACAATGGAGACTCAAGGACAAGGGAATTTTAGGGGGTGAAGGATGGAAAATTACTTAATAGGTACAACATACATTATTTGGATAATGGATACTATAAAAACCCTGACATCACCACTACAGAATCTATACATGTAACAAAAATTACACTTATACTCCATAAATTTATATAAGCAAAAATTATTACTATAATAATTTTTATATTAGAGTTTTACTGTAGCTTTTAAGTAACAGAGTTTTACTGTAGCTTTTTTTTAATTTTTATTGCATTTTAGTTTTACTGTAGCTTTTAATTAATATTTTGCAGGTTATTTATAGATTTATAACTTACAAACCACTAAATATCAATCAATAATTAAAAAAGATACTAAACCTTTTATTACTAAGCCATTTAAAGAGTTATTCCATTTTTATTAACTATTTATATATTATTTTAGTCCACAGAGATAACATACTATTCATTTTGACTTGAATTTTTTTAAGATTTAAACTTATTTTACTTTAGTGCATGAATGGTTCAGTATTTTGTTGAATACTTAATGCACTCATATGTTTGAAGAATCAAAACATAGAATGAGTATTTCATGCACAGTCTTTCTCCACCTCTCTGTCCAGTCATCCATTTTCCCTTTCTGGAAGCAGACAATGTTAGTCACCTGTGTAAATGCATATATATATATTTTTTATACATTCACTCTTTATACCTTTTTCAGAAAAATGATAGAAGACTGTAAATATTTCCCCAATTTGTACATGTGTGTTCAATTAACAGTATGTCTTTTTACATATTTTAACTTTTATTTTAGGTTCAGGGGTACATGTGCTGGTTTGCCATACAAGTAAATTACTGACTCAGAGGTTTTTTTTTTTTTCTGAAACCTCTTTCTCCTCATTTCTACAATGGTAGAAAGCACTGTGGTACAAAGTTTATACACCAGCAGTGTATAAACATTCCCTTTTCCCTGTAACCTCACCAGCATCTGTTATTTTTTGTCTTTTTTGGGGGGGCTGTCTCTATTTATTTAAAAAAAGTGTTTTTTTATTTCCATTGTTATGTTTTCTTTATTGCATTTTAGGTTTTGAGGTACATGTGCAGAACATGCAAGATAGTTGCATAGGTACACACGTGGCAGTGTGTTTTACTGCCTTCCTCCCCTTCACCCACATTTGGCATTTCTCCCCAGGCTATCCCTCCCCAGCTCCCCACTGCCCACTGTCCCTCCCCTATTCCCCCCAATAGACCCCAGTGTGTAGTACTCCCTTCCCTGTATCCATGTGTTCTCATTATTCATCACCCGCATATGAGTAAGAATATGTGGTATTTCATTTTCTGTTCTTGTGTCAGTTTGCTGAGAATTATGTTCTCCAGATTCATCCATGTCCCTACAAAGGACACGAACTCATCATTTTTTATTGCTGCATAATATTCCCTGGTGTATATGTGCCACATTTTCCCAGTCCAGTCTATCATCGATGGGCATTTGGGTTGGTTCCAGGTCTTTGCTATTGTAAACAGTGCTGCAACGAACATTTGTGTGCATGTGTCCTTATAGTAGAATGATTTATAGTCCTTTGGATATATACCCAGTAATGGGATTGCTGCGTCAAATGGAATTTTAATCTCTAAGGCCTTGAGGAATTGCCACACTGTCTTCCACAATCATTGAACTAATTTACACTCCCACCAGCAGTGTAAAAGTGTTCCTATTTCTCCACATCCTCTCCAGCATCTGTTGTCTCCAGATTTCTTAATGACCGCCATTCTAACTGGTGTGAGATGGTATCTCAATGTGGCTTTGATTTGCATCTCTCTAATGACTAGTGCGATGAGCATTTTTTCATATGTTTGTTGGCCTCATGTATGTCTTCTTTTGTAAAGTGTCTGTTCATATCCCTTGCCCATTTTTGAATGGGCTTGTTTGTTTTCTTCCTGTAAATCTGTTTGAGTTCTTTGTAAATTCTGGATATCAACCCTTTGTCAGATGGGTAAACTGCAAAGATTTTTTCCCATTCTGTTGGTTGCAGATTCACTCTAGTGACTGTTTCTTTTGTCGTACAGAAGCTGTGGAGTTTGACTAGGTCCCATTTGTCTATTTTGGCTTTTGTTGCCAATGCTTTTGGTGCTTTGGTCATGAAGTCCTTGCCTACTCCTATGTCCTGAATGGTTTTGCCTAGATTTCCTTCTAGGGTTTTTATGGTGTCAGGTCTTACGTTTAAGCCTTTAATCCATCTGCAGTTAATTTTAGTGTAAGGTGTCAGGAAGGGGTCCAGTTTCTGCTTTCTGCACATGACTAACCAGTTTTCCCAACACCATTTATTAAACAGGGAGTCCTTTCCCCATTGCTCGTTTTTGTCAGGTTTATTAAAGATTATATGGTTGTAGATATGCTGTGTTGCCTCCGATGCCTCTGTTCTGTTCCATATGTCTATATCTCTGTTTTGGTACCAGTACCATGCTATTTTGATTACTGTAGTAGTGTAGTTTGAAGTCCGGTAGTGTGATGCCTCCAGCTGTGTTCTTTTTGCTTAGGATTGACTTGGCAATGCGGGCTCTCTTTTGGTTCCATATGAAGTTCATGGTGGTTTTTTCCAGTTCTGTGAAGAAAGTCAATGGTAGCTTGATAGGGATAGCGTGGATTCTGTAAATTACTTTGGGCAGTATAGCCATTTTCATGATGTTGATTCTTCCTAACCATGAACACGGAATGTTTCTCCATCTGTTTGTGTCCTCTCTTATTTCATTGAGCAGTGGTTTATAGTTTTCCTTGAAGAGGATCCTTACGTTCCTTGTAAGGTGTACTCCTAGGTATTTTACTCTCTTTGTAGCAATTGTGAATGGCAGTTCGTTCTTGATTTGGTTCTCTTTAAGTCTGTTATTGGTGTATAGGAATGCTTGTGATTTTTGCACATTGATTTTATATCCTGAGACTTTGCTGAAGTTGCTTATCAGTTTCAGGAGTTTTTGGGCTGAGGCAATGGGGTCTTCTAGGTGTACTATCATGTCGTCTGCAAATAGAGACAATTTGGCTTCCACCTTTCCTATTTGAATACCCTTTATTTTTTTTCTTGCCTGATTGCTCTGGCTAGAACTTCCAGTACTATATTAATTAGGAGTGGTGAGAGAGGGCATCATTGTCTAGTGCCAGATTTCAAAGGAAATGCTTCCAGTTTTTGCGCATTCACTATGATATTGGCTGTTGGTTTGTCATAAATAGCTTTTATTACTTTGAGATACGTTCCGTCAATACCGAGTTTATTGAGGGTTTTTAGCATAAAGGGCTATTGAATTTTGTCAAATGCCTTCTCTGCATCAATTGAGATAATCATGTGGTTTTTGCTTTTGGTTCTGTTTATGTGGTGAATTACATTTATAGACTTGCGTATGTTGAACCAGCCTTGCATGCCCGGGATGAATCCTACTTGATCATAATGGATAACTTTTTGGATGTGCTGTTGTAATCGGCTTGCCAGTATTTTATTGAAGATTTTTGCATCTATGTTCATCATGGATATTGGCCTGAAGTTTTCTTTTCTTGTTGAGTCTCTGCTGGGTTTTGGTATCAGGATGATGTTGGTCTCACAAAATGATTTGGGAAGGGTTCCCTCTTTTTGGATTGTTTGGAATAGTTTCAGAAGGAATGGTACCAGCTCCTCTTTGTGTGTCTGGTAGAATTCAGCTGTGAACCCATCTGGACCTGGGCTTTTTTTGTGTGGTAGGCTCTTAATTGCTGCCTCGACTTCAGACCTTGTTATTGGTCTATTCATAGTTTCAGCTTCCTCCTGGTTTAGGCTTGGGAGGACACAGGTGTCCAGGAATTTATCCATTTCTTCCAGGTTTACTAGTTAATGGGCATAGAGTTGTTTGTAATATTCTCTGATGATGGTTTGAATTTCTGTGGAATCTGTGGTGATTTCCCCTTTATCGTTTTTTATTGCATCTATTTGGTTGTTCTCTCTTTTCTTTTTTATCAGTCTGGCTAGTGGTCTATTTTGTTGATCTTTTCGAAAAACCAGCTCTTGGATTTATTGATTTTTTGAAGGGTTTTTCGTGTCTCTATCTCCTTCAGTTCTGCTCTGATCTTAGTTATTTCTTGTCTTCTCCTAGGTTTTGAGGTTTTTTTTATGTTGCTCCTCTAGCTCTTCCAATTTTGATGATAGGGTGTCAATTTTGGATCTCTCCACTCTTCTCATATGGGCACTTATTGCTATATATTTTCCTTTACAGACTGCTTTAAATGTGTCCCAGAGATTATGGTATGTTGTGTCTTCGTTCTTGTTGGTTTCGAAGAACTTCTTTATTTCTGCCTTCATTTCATTGTTTATCCAGTCAACATTCAAGAGCCAGTTTTTCAGTTTCCATCAAGCTGTGGGGTTCTGATTCAGTTTCTGAATTCTGAGTTCTAACTTGATTGCACTATGGTCTGAGAGACTGGTTGTTATTATGTTGGTTGTTTTGCATTTGCTGAGGCGTGCTTTACTCCCAATTATGTGGTCAATTTTGGAGTAGGTGTGATGTGGCGCTGAGAAGAATGTATATTCTGTAGATTTGGGGTGGAGAGTTCTGTAAATGTCTATCAGTTTTGCTTGTTCCAGGTCTGAGTTCAAGCCCTGGATATCCTTGTTAATTTTCTGTCTGGTTGATCTGTCTGATATTGACAGTGGAGGGTTAAAGTCTCCCACTATTATTGTGTGGGAGTCTAAGTCTCTTTGTAAGTCATTAAAAACTTGCCTTATATATCTGGGTGCTCCTGTATTGAGTCCACATATATTTAGGATCGTTAGCTCTTCTTGTTGTATTGATCTTTTTACCATTACATAATAACCTTCTTTGTCTCTTTTGATCATTGTTGCTTTAAAGTCTATTTTATCGGAGATGAGAGTTGCAACTCCTGCTTTTTTTTACTCTCCGTTTGCTTGGTAAGTCTTCCTCCATCCCTTTATTTTGAGCCTTTGTGTATCCTTGCATGTGAGATGGGTTTCCTGGATACAGCACACTGATGGGTTTTGGCTTTTTATCCAATTTGCCAGTCTGTGTCTTTTGATTGGTGCATTTAGCCCATTTACATTTAGGGTTAATATTGTTATTTGTGAATTTGATACTGCCATTTTTATGCTAGCTGGCTGTTTTGCCTGTTAGTTGATGCAGATTCTTCATTTTGTTTATGCTCTTTAGCATTTGGTATGTTTTTGGAATGGCTGGTACTAGTTGTTCCTTTCTATGTGTAGTGCCTCTTTCAGGAGCTCTTGTAAAGCAGGCCTGGTGGTGACAAAATCTCTGAGTACCTGCTTTTTGGCAAAGGATTTTATTTTTCCTTCACTTATGAAGCTCAGTTTGGCTGGATATGAAATTCTGGGTTGAAAGTTCTTTTCTTTAAGGATGTTGAATATTGGTCCCCACTCTCTTCTGGCTTGTAGAGTCTCTGCCGAGAGATCTGCTATGAGACTGATGGGCTTCCCTTTGTGGGTGACCCGACCTTTCTCTCTGGCTGCCCTTAGTATTTTCTCCTTCATTTCAACCCTGGTGAATCTGACGATTACGTGCCTTGGGGTTGCTCTTCTTGTGGAATATCTTTGTGGTGTTCTCTGTATTTCCTGGACTTGAATATTGGCCTGCCTTTCTAGGTTGGGGAAATTTTCCTGGATAATATCCTGAAGAGTATTTTCCAGCTTGGATTCATTCTCTTCGTCACATTCTGGTACACCTATCAAATGTAGGTTAGGTCTCTTCACATAGTCCCACATTTCTTGGAGACTTTGTTCATTCCTTTTTGCACTTTTTTGTCTAATCTTGGTTTCTCATTTCATTTCATTGAGTTGATCTTCGACTTCTGATATTCTTACTTCTGCTTGGTCAATTCGGCTGTTGAAACTTGTGCATGCTTCACGAAGTTCTCGTGTTGTGTTTTTCAGCTCCTTCAATTGATTCATATTCCTCTCTAAGTTGTCCATTCTTGTTATCATTTCCTCAAATCTTTTTTCAAGGTTCTTAGTTTCTTTGCATTTATTTAGAACATTTTCTTTTAGCTCACTGAAGTTTCTCATTATCCACTTTCTGAAGTCTCATTCCATCATTTCATCACAGTCATTCTCCGTCCAGCTTTGTTCCCTTGCTGGTGAGGAGTTTTGGTCCTTTGTAGGAGGCGAGGTGTTTTGGTTTCGGGTGTTTTCCTCCTTTTTGTGCTGGTTTCTTCCCATCTTTGTGGGTTTATCCACCTATCTTCTGAGTAGTTGCTGACTTTTCGATTGGTTCTCTGAGTGGACGCCCAGATTGTTGATGATGAAGTATTTCTGTTACTTAGTTTCCCTTATAACAGTCCAGCCCCTCTGTTGTATGACTGCTGAGGTCCACTCCAGGCCCTGCTTCTCTGGAGTACACCTGTAGCAGCTGTGGAACAGTGAGTGATGCTACCAGTTTCTTCTTCTGCTATCATTGTCCC
Organism: Saguinus oedipus; assembly: GCA_031835075.1. NCBI lineage: Eukaryota > Metazoa > Chordata > Mammalia > Primates > Cebidae > Saguinus > Saguinus oedipus. The sequence continues at coordinate 74,940,080 of CM063191.1, read as the reverse complement.
AGAATGATGCCCACCAAATGTCAGTCTGATCAGTCCTTATTGAGGTGACTCTTTGGATATACAGGGGTCAGGGAGCTGCTTGAGGAGGAGATTTGTATTTTATAGAGCTCAAGTGCTGAGCTGTGAGCTCCGTTGATCATTCAGGGATGTTAGGCAGGTACATTTAAGTCTGCTGCAGCAGAATTCATAAAACCCCTTTTTTTCCTCAGATGCTCTGTCTTGGGAGTTAGGGCTTTCCTTATGAGTATCCATTGCACTGCCCTGCCCAGCTAGGAGGCAGTCTAGTCACTATTTGCCTGCCAAGGCTCCGCCCTGCTGCTGTGGGGTCCGCCCTGTTGCCATGGGCTCTGCCCTGCTGCCCTGGGCTCCGCCCTGCTGTTGTGGGTTCTGCCCTGTTGCCATGGGCTCAGCCCTACTGTCATGGGCTCCGCCCTGTCACCATGGGCTCCGCCCTGTTGCCATGGGCTCTGCCGTGCTTTTGTGGGCTTCACCTTGTTGGCAGAGTCTCTCTGTTATGGCGGGTTGCCTCGGCAATGGCAGGCTGCATCATCAATGGGAGTGTACCTCAGTAGGGGCGGAATGCCTCCATAATGGCAGACGCCCCTCCCCCACCGAGCTGTACCATCCTGGGTTCAGCTGTGCCTGCAGTGAAACTCTCAACCCCGAGCATTTTGTATCGCCATTGTGTTTGTGCCTTTTGGGGTGGGACCCACCAAGCCTGATCACCTGATTCCCTGCCTCAGAGCCCTTTTTTTTTAAGTTGAACAGTTGACTCTCTCCCAGGTGTTTCAGTCACCTGCTGATAGGGCATCAGGATCTGTGTGATTTCCCATGCAGTGACCCACTGTGCCAGCTCAAACATCACTTTCCAGGAATCTCCTGGTCTGGCTCACTGTCCAAGTCCCGTTTAATCAGATGGATATGCTAATATGCCCTCCCAAATCTCAGATTGCCTGTTTAACAGGGTACCCAGACCAGTGCATTTTGTGCGGAGTGCCGCTGCACTGCAGCACCGGCCGAAATGGCCACACCAGCCGAAACAGTTGTGCTGGTGTCCCTTGTCTCTTCTACACCTGGGAATTTCCCCGTTCTATGGGCAACAAAGATCCGTCTGGAAACGTGGCTTGCACTCACCCTCTGCATCTTCACTGAGAGCTGCAATCCTGAGTTGCTCCTACCATGCCACCTTTTTTCCTCCATTTTTTGCCTTTTTATTAATAGCCATTCAAACTGGTGTGAGATTGTATCTCATTGTTGTGGTTTTGAATTGCATTTCTTTAATGGTTAGTGATATTGAGCATTTTTTCATATTATTCGTGGTCACGTGTATGTCTTCTTTTAAATGGTTTCTGTTTGGGTCCTTTGCTTGCTTTTTGCTTGAATGTTTCAATTGCTTGTAGATTCTGAAAATTAGACCTTTGTCAGATGCATAATTTACAAGTATTTTTCTCCCATTCTATAGGCTGCATGTTGACTCTGTTGATAGTTTCTTTCACTGTGCAGAGCTCTAGAGTTTAATTAAGTCCAATTTGTCAATTTTTGCTTTGGTTGCAATTGCTTTTGGCATTTCCATCATGAAATCTTTGGCAGTTTCTATGTCCAGAATGGTATTTCCTAGGTTATATTACAGGGGTTTTATAGTTTTGAGTATTATATTTAGGTCCTTAATTCATCTTGAGTTGATTTTTGTATAGGGTGTAAGAAAGGCGTCCAGCTTCAATCTTCTGCATTGATAAGGTTGGCTCTGTGTCCCCTCCCATAATCCCATCTTGAATTGAAATCTCCATGTGTGAAGGGAGGGACCTGTAATCCCCACGTATCAAGGGAGTGAGGTGATTGGATCATGGGGAAAGTTTCGCCCATGCTGTTTTCATGATACTTAGTGAGTTCTCATGAGATGATGTGTTAAATTCAGGTCTGGAATCTCTTTGTTAACTTTCTGCTCAATCATCTGTCTAATACTGTCAGTACGGTGTTGAGGTCTCCCACTATTATTGTGTGTAAATCTAGATCTCTTTGTAGGTCTCTAAGAATTTGCTTTATAAATCCGGGTGCACCTGCATTGGGTGCTAACAGATTTGGGATATTTAAGTCTTCTTGTTGGATTGAACCCTTTGCCATTATGTAATGCCCTTGTTTTTTTTATCTTGGTTGCTTTAAAGTCTGTTTTGTCTGACATTAGGATTGCAACCCCTGCTTTTTTTCTGTTTTCCATTTGCTTGATAGATTCATCTCCATTCCTCTATCTTTGGACCTATGGGTGTCTTTCCATGTGAAATGGGTTTCATGAAGATAGCATACTATTGGATCTTGCTTCTTTATCCAATTCGCGACTCTATGACTTTTAACTGAGACACTTAGCCCATTTACATTTAAGGTTAGTATTGATATGTGTGAATTTGATCTTGTTGTTGTGTCACTAGCTGGTTATTATGCATACTTGTTTGTGTGGTTGCTGCACTAGTCTATGTACTTAAGTGTGTTTTTGTAGTGGCTGGTACTGGTCTTTCCTTTCCATATTTAGTACTTCTTTCAGGAGCTCTTGTAAGGCAGGCCTGGTGGTAGGTAATGAATTGCCTCCAAATTTGCTTCTCTGTGAAAGATCTTATTTCTCCTTTGCTTATGAAGTTTAGTTTGGCCAGATATGAAATTATTGGTTGGAATTTCTTCTCTTCAAAAATGTTGAATATAGGCCCCCAATACCTTCTGGCTTGTAGGGTTTCTACTGAAAGGTCCACTGTTAGTCATGGGTTTCTCCTGTTACATGACCTGTCCTCTTTCTCTAGGTGCCTTTAACATTTTTTCTTTCATTTCAACCTTGATGATGATTATGTGTCTTGGAGACAGTCTTCTTGTGAAGAATTCTGTGAGGGTTCTCTGCATTTCCTGAATTTGAATGTTGGCCTCTCTAGCTAGGCTGAGGAAGTTCTCATAAATGATATTCTGAAATGTTTTCCAATTTGTTCCCTTTCTCCCCATCTTTTTCTGGGACATCAATGAGTTATAGATTTGTTCTTTTTACATAATCCTACAATTCTCAGGGGCTTCATTAATTCATTTTTATTCCTTTTTCTTTATCCTTATGTGACTATCATATTTCAGAAATCCAGGGTTCAAGTTCTGAAATTCTTTTCAGCTTGGTCTATTCTACTGTTAATACTTGCAATTGCATTATAAAATTCTTGTAGTGTCTTTTTAGTTCTATCAGGTCAGCTACATTATTTCTATATTGGCAATTTTGTCTGTCAGCTACTGCATCATTTTATTGTGATTCTTACCTTCCTTGGATTGGGTATTGTTTTCCTGAAGCTCACTGCTCTTCATTCCTATCCATATTCTGAATTCTATTTCTGTCATTTCAGCCAACTCAGCCTGGTTAAAAGCCCTTGCTGGAGAATTACTGTGGTTGTTTGAAGGAAAGAATGCACTCTGGCTTTTTGAGTTGCCAGAGTTCTTGTGCTGTTTCTTTCTCATTTGTGTGGGTTAATGTTCCTTCAATCTGTGAAGTTTCTGTCCTTTGGATAGATTGTTTTTATTTTTTTCTTCTTTGATGTCCTTGGAGATTTGATAAAGATATAAGGTGGGTTTCATTGACTGGCTTCAATACTAGTTCTCTCCTGGGTCTTGGAGGAACCCCAATTGCTGTCTCTGTGCCCATGTTTCTTTTCTTGAGAGCTCTGGTCCACAGGGCTCCCTCAGACTGGGGATAAAGTTGGCCAAATTATGTCCTTGCCAGGTTGCCCCTAATCTGCCATTTATGTGCTTCCTGGGGAAATATATGGTTATCTCCAATCACAGAGTTCAGGTGGATGTGGAACTGCTGGGTTGGAAACTCTAGTAGGTGTGGCCCATCTGGCTATAGGAATGGGTGGGGGTGGGATTGCTAGTCTTGTTGTTTAGGGGTTTCCAGGGCAATAGGAGGCTATGCCCCTAGGCACATTCAGGCAGATGTAAAACAGTTGGACTGGAAGCTCCAGCAGGTGTTGCCCACCTAGTTATTAGTGATGGGGGTGAAGAGGTTGATGCATACTACCACTGGGACAACAGTAGGCTACACTCTTCAGCTGAGTTCACACAGAAGTGGGGCTATTGGGTCAAAAGCTTTATCAAGTGTTGCCCACCTGGCTACCAGTGGTAAGGGTAGGTGGAGACTCATTCTTTATCATCCAAGTGTTTCTTGGAACATCAGGAAGCTGTGCCTCTAGTCAAGCTCACACAGAAGCAAGGTCACTGGGATAGAAGCTGTAGGTGTTGTCTGCCTGGATACCAGTGGTGGGGGCAAGTGGGCTCCCATGCTGTGCTGTCTGTTTCCTGTGACAACAGGAAGCTGCACCCTCCAGCTGAGTTTACTGCAAAAGCATGCCTACTGTTCTGGAAGCTTTAGACGGTTTTGCCCATCTGGCCACCAATGGCAGGAACAGGTGGGGGTCTCAGCCTCTGCCATCCAAGTGTTTCCCATTACAAGAAACTGAACTCTGCAGCTGGGTTTATGCAAAAGCAAGGCTGCTAGGCCAGAGGCTCTAACAGGTGTCACCCTGATGGCTACTAGCAGCAGGTGTGGGTTGGGTCATTTGCTCTGCCATTGCGGTGTTTCCTGTGACAACAGGAAAGTGTTCCCTCCAGCTGAGTTCACATAAAATTAGGACCACTGGGCTGGAGGCTCTAGCAGTTGTTGTCCACATGGCTACCAATTATAGGGGAGGGTGAGGTCTCATGCTATGTCATTGGAGTATTTCCTGTGACTACAGGAGCTATGCCCTCCAACTAAGTTCACACAAAGGCAACGCTGTTGGGACAGGAGCTTTAGCAAGTGTTTCCCAGCTCCTACCAGTGGCAGGGTGGGTGGGGGTCTTATGCTCTGCCATTAGGGTATTGCCTGTGAAAAGAGAAAGCTGCAACCTCTAGCTTAATTCACACAAAAGTGGGACCACTGAACTGGAGGCTCCAGCAAGTATTGCCCAGCTGGATACCAGTGGCAGAGATGGGAGAGGTGGCCAGATGAGTTCACGCCAAAGCGGGACTGCTGGGCTAAAAGGTGGTGCTGAGCCCTGGCCAGCAAGCAGTGGTGGAGCAACATAGCACTGCACCTGTGACCTCTATTTGGAGAGGTGGCAGCACTGCTGGTCTTCTCCCGGGCCCGGGGCTTGTGGAAGTCCCACTGGACTCAGGAGTTGCCCCTACAAAATGTCCAGGTGTCTCTCTGCCTCGGTCTAGAAGCATGGTGCGGGTCGGGGGGAGGGCCAGGGTGGTTCTCTCATTCCAGTCTTACACAGGTACCTGTGGACAGTGTGAATCCCCCTGGGGGCTCTCATTCATTCACCCTTTCCTGTGTTGGAGAGGTTCTCCTGGCTCTGTGCTGAGCCCAGACAGGCTGATGCCCAGCTTTGCTCCTCTCTGTTCTCTGTGTTTCTCTGATGCCCTGATGGATCCCGCTTTGTTTTCTGAGATAATAGGCCTGCAGGGTCTATTTTCAGTAGCCCATTCATTTTCTCTCTGTGTGAGTGGTGAACATAAGCTCCTTCTAGTCCACAGTATTAGCCCTGCCAACCTAAATGTTTTCATTAGTAAAGAAACATTTTTTATGCTTCAGCTAGTTAAAATTTAATCAACCTTAGTTTATTTTAAGATTCAATTTATATATTTTAGGACTCTCCTATTCAATGGCTAAATTATTTTTAGGTTAAAAAATCTCTCAAATCATATTCTCTGAGTCTTTTAGAGAAATAGTCCCAAACTAAGGCTAAATCCAATTTCTTTGTCTAGGTGGTTTCTGTAGCCCAGCAGAAGAGATGGGCCTTCATCTACATATAATACCCCTCTCTCCCTGCTTTTCACAGTAAGTTTATAAATAAATGGCTCTGGAGGCTTAAAAATCAGAATTGGGGTATAGAAGTACCCACAGTAGCATTTTGTGATACCTGGTTGACACCTCTACCCTAATCCCATGATGACTCTGGGACTCTTCCAGAAAGGACCCACTAGTCCCAAATACTTTCCAATCCATTTTGGACTGCCTCCCTACCAAACACTCTATACATATACATAAGTTAGTACCTACCCAGAAAGAATATTTAGTTTACCCAGAAGATGACATAGACAAGAATATTCTTCCATGAACTTAGAAATTATATGTTTCCATGAGTATAGGGGAAGATGGAACTCATTATAACTTAAGTACTTTTTGTAGCCATTTATTTTATAACCTCAGTTAAGCCGGCAGTTTTTTTGAACAGTTATTTTATTACTTAATGTATTAGTCTTCATATGCAAAATATGCTAAAACCAGACATGCACAGCCCAATATGTACGGTAAATCAATTATTTAAAAGTAGTTGCAGTCTCAAGAGCCTACAAAAAATGACCACAACACTTCATAAGATACAGTTGTCTTTAAGAGCACATTTACATTATCATAAAGTGAAACAAACTGATATGTGAAAATTGACGATGAATTCAGAAAATAAAATAATGCTGTCAAGTAAGTAAGATCCCAGTCGGAGGCCTCTGGCCCAGGGCAGATATTGCCACAGCCTTCCTGATGCACCTGCTGGTCTGCGTCTTTGGAATGGGCTCCTGGGTGACCATCAATGGGCTCTGGGTAGAGCTGCCCCTGCTGGTGATGGAGCTGCCCAAGGGCTAGTACCTGCCCTCCTACCTCACAGTGGTCATCCAGCTGGCCAACATTGGGCCCCTCCTGGTCACCCTGCTCCATCACTTCCGGCCCAGCTGCCTTTACAAAGTGCCCATCATCTTTACCCTGCTGGGCATGGGAACTGTCACCTGAATCATCTTTGCCTTCCTCTGGAATATGACCTCCTGGGTGCTGGACAGTCACCACAGCATCGCCTTCTTGGTCCTCACCTTCCTGGCCCTGGTGGGCTGCGCCTCTTTGGTTACCTTCCTCCCCTTCATGAGCCAGCTGCCCACCTAATATCTGACTTCCTTCTTTGTGGGTAAAAGACTCAGTGGCCTCTTGCCTGCCCTAGCGGCTCATGCCCAGAGCTCGGGTCTCACTACCTGCATCAGTGTCACTGAGATGTCAGACAGCATACCAAGCCCTGTGCCCACAGGGGAGACTGACATCGCACAGGGAGTTTCCAGAGCCTTGGAGTCTGCCCTCCCCAGAACAGCAGCACCCCATCCCACCTGGGGAGCCGCTACCTCCCCACCCACTTCTCACCCCTGGTCTTCTTCCTCCTACCATCCTTCATGATGGCCTGCTGCCTTGTGGTGTTCTTTGTCCTCCAGCATCAACCCTGGTGCTAGGAGGCCTCCATGGAAGACCTCCTCAACAACCAGGTCACCTTCCACTCCATCTGGCCGCAGGAAGAGAATGACTTGGTCCCTTCAGGCACGGTGGACAGCAGCCAGGGCCAGAGGCATCTAGGTGAGAAAGCAGCCCCCTGCTGCCCAGCCCACCTGAACTTTATCTATACCCTGGTGGTCTTTGTCCATGCGCTCATCAACAGCATGCTGCCCTCTGTGTAAACCTACTCCTGCCTGTCCTATGGGCTGGTTGCCTACCACCTGGCCACCATCCTCAGCATTGTGGCCAACACCTTGCCTCCTTGCTCTCCATGTTGCTGCCTAACAGGTCTCTGCTGTTCCTGGGGGTCCTCTCCAAGCTCAAGACCTGCTTTGGGGGCTACAACATGGCCATGGCAGTGATGAGCCCCCTGCCCCCCTCCTGCAGGGCCAGTGGGGTGGGGAAGCCCTCATCGTGGCCTCATGAGTGCTGTTCAGCGGCTGTCTTAGCTACTTAAAGGTGATGCTAGGCGTGACTCCGTGCAACCGCAGCCACAGCGCTCTGTTGTGGTGTGGGGCGGCGGTGCAGCTGGGCTCGCTGCTCAGAGCGCTGCTCACGTTCCCTCTGGTAAACATGCTGAGGCTTTTCTCTTCCGCTGACTTCCGCATCCTGCACTGCCCTGCCTAGGCAGGCCACCAACCCCTCCCCCATTGCCAATAGCCAGAAACGGGTCCAGAGAGGCAAGGTCACAGAGCAAGTGGCAGGAGCAGAGAGGCAGAGCCTGAGTACTTGAACCAAGAACACAAGTGCCCACTAGGGACTGTGGGGAAGGTCACAGGCCTCCCATGGAACCTGGAAATGTAAGGCACAGCTCTACGCCTAACTCTGTATCACAGCACCTGTGACTACCAGTTCAGATCTCCTTTACTTTGACTCTCAAGAGAGGACTGATTTGCAGCAGCATTTAGCTGGACACAGGCCCAAGGGTATTAGAAGAGAAACAGCTGGGAGGGCAAAGCTGTCCCTTCAGGCTGTGTGACCTTGTGAAAGTCACTTGGCTTCTCTGTGCCTGTTTCCTCATCCATGCAATGTGGATTACAGTAAGTACCAGCTACCTCACAGGCATGGCACGGAGACAAAAGGAAGAAGCAGCCAGCATAAAGCAAGCCCTCCTGGGCCATCTGCTGCTGATGTGACAGTCCATGGTAGTAACAAGAGTGGCAGTCAACACAACCTAGACGTGGCCAGAAGGGTTGATACAGGCCCCTACCCTCTCTCCTTTGCCCCTCAATCTCACAGAGGGGCTTCTACAAGACAGGTGGCTAATGGTAGAATCTTGAGCATCTTGGCTTACGGATTCCCAGCATGAGGGACATGGTACCCCACAAACCTCTTCCTGTCATCCTTCCTGGCCCATGAAGCCCTGCTTGTTAGAGAGTAATTACCCTCCTGGAGGCAGGGAGAGATGATTTGCTGGTGGGGCTAGGAAAGGCCCACCCCTAAGCTTCTGAAAATGAACTCCCCCACCAGGCTGGGGACTAGACCCACAGAACCCTGGAAGTATTCTTTCAAATGGCGGGGGCAGAGGTGATTGTTATTTTGTTTTAGTTTTAGTTTTTCTTTTTTTAAATAAACACATTTCCTGCTTTAAAACATATATAAATATATATATATATCCCAGTCATGGCTGCATTCTCAGTGAGAGCCCCCACTAAATTTGTTTTCTAACAAATATAAAGACATATATTTAAACCTTTTCCCAAACTACATTTACATTGCTGATTATTGTCAATAATACAGAGTAAAACCTCATTATAAAATGGTTTTTAGAGAAGTGGAGCAAGATGGCAGAATATAAGGCTCCACCAATCATCCCCACTACAAGCACACCATCTTAGCAACTATCTGCAATAAAAAAAATCTTTATAAGATCCAAAAATTAGCTGCACATTTGTAATACCTGGTTTTAACTTCATATCACTGAAAGAGGCACTGAGAAGATAGAAAAAACAGTTCCAAGTCACCGACAACACCCCTTTCTTACCTCCTGTGGCAGTGTGGTGCAGAGAGCATCTACACTGGGCACTAGGGAGAGAGAACACAGTAATTGTGAGGCTTTGAACTCAGTGCTGTCCTGTTAGAGCAGAAAGAAAAACCTGATCAAACTCAGCTTATGCCTGCCCTTGGAGGGAGAATATAAACCAGCCCTAGCCAGAAGAGAATCACTAATCCCAGTGGTTGCAATGTGAGCTCCTACAAAAGTCACCACTGAGGCTACTGCACCCTATGTCTCAAAGTAAATTTGAAAAGTAGCCAAGGCCATAAGAAATGCAACTCCTAGGCAAGTCCTAGTGCTGAACTAGGCCCGGATTCTGTGATTTGAGTGGGAGGACATGTGACATACTGAAACACCAGCTAGGGAAGCCAAGGGAATGCTGGCATCACCCTTCCCCTAACTTCAGACTGCACAGCTCACAGGTCCAAAAGAGACCCCTTCTTTCTTCTTGAGAAGAAGACATGGAAGAGTGAGGAGGACTTTGTCTTGCATCTTGGATACCAGCACAGCCACAGCAGGATAGGATACCAGACAGAGTCCTAATGCCCCCATTACAAGGCTTAGCTTCCAGGCAACACCTCTAGACACACCTTTTGCCAGAAGGGAACCTGCTGCCTTGAATGAAAAACCTAGTTGTGTCAGCATTCATCATCTGCTAACTGAAGAGCCCTTGGGCCCTGAATAACCAGCAGCAATACCCAGGTACTACATCAAGGGCCTTGGGTGAGCCTCTGAGGCTTGCTGGCTTCATGTGAGACTCAGCACATTACTAGCTATGGTGGCTATGAGGCAAAACTTCTGCCTGAGAAAAGCAGAGGAAAAAGTAAATTGGACTTTGCTGACACATTAGGTACCAGCACAGCCACACTGGGGCAGAGCACCAAGCAAGTTCCTGGGGTCTCTGATTCCAGGTTGTGACTCTTGGATGGCATTTCTGAACCTGCCCAGAGCCAGAAAGGAGCCCACTACCTTCAAAGGTGAGTCCCAGGCCAGGCAGCATTCAGAACAAACTGACTTAAAACCCCATGGGCCTTAGAGGAACATTAGCTGGTAGTCTGCCAGTACTCATGGCCTGGGATGGCAGTGGCTACAAGGTGAGGCTACTCTGCCTTTGGAAAAGGGAGAGAAGAGTGTAAAAAACTGCATCCTGTTTGAGTGTCAGCTTAGCCATAATACAAGTTGAACAAAACATTAAGAAGATCATTCATCAGGATCAAGTGAGATTTATCTCTGGGAATGCAAAAATGATTCAACAAATGCAAGTCAATATACAAGATAGATCTTAGCAACAAAATGAAGAATGAAAACTATATGGTTATTTCAATTGATGCTGAAAAACCATTTGATAAAATTCAACATCCCTTCAGGATAAAAACCATCAGAAAACTGGGTATAGAAGGAACATACCTCAACATGATAAAAGCCATATATGACAGACCCATAGCTAGTATCATACTAAATGAGGAAAAACATAAAGCCCTTCCTCTAAGATCTGGAACAGGACAAGGATGCCCACTTTCACTACTGTTATTCACCACAGTACTGGAAGTGCTTGCTAGAGCAATCAGACAAGAGAAAGAATACAGGGCATCCAAATTGGAAAGGAAGAAGTCAAATTATTCTTGTTTACAGATGATATAATCCTATATTTTGAAAAATCTAACGAGTCCATCAAAAAAACCACCAGAACTGACAAATTCAGTAACGTTGCAGAATACAAAGTCAACATACAAAAATCAGTAGCATTTATATATACCAACAATAAAAACTGTGAATAAGAAATAAAGGCCGGGCACAGTGGCTCACGCCTGTAATCCCAGCACTTTGGGAGGCCGAGGCAAGTGGATCATGAGGTCAGGAGTTCGAGACCAGCCTGACCAACATGGTGAAACCTCATCTTTACTAAAAATACAAAAATTAGCTGGGTGTGGTGGCACATGCCTGTAATCCCAGCTACTCAGGAAGCTGAGGCAGGAGAATTGCCTGAAGCTGGGAGGCGGGGGTTGCAGTGAGCCAAGATCATTTCACGGCACTCCAGCCTGGGTGACAGAGTGAGACTTCATCTCAAAAAAAAGAAAGAAAGAAGTAATCCTATTTAAAATTGCCACAAATAAGTTTAAATACCTAAAAATTAACTTACGAAGGTGTATTAATTCATTTCCACACTGTGATAAAGACATACCCAAGATTGGAAAATTTGCAAAAGAAACAGGTAATGAACTTAGAGTTCTACTTGGCTGGGGAGGCCTCATAATCATGGTGGAAGGCAAGAAGGAGCAAGTCATGCCTTACATGGATGGTAGCAGGCAAAGAGAGAGCTTGTGCAGGAGAACTCCTCTTTATAGAACCATCAGATCTCCTGAGACTTATTCACTACTGTGAAAACAGCACAGGAAAAACCCACCCCCATGATTTGATTACCTCCCACTGGGTCCCACATGCCACATGTGGGAATTGTGGCAGTTACAATTCAAGATGAAATTTGGGTAGGGACACAGCCAAACCATATCATTCCACCCCTGGCCCCTCCCAATTATGTCCTCACATTTCAAAGCCAATAATGCCTTTCTAACAGTCCCCCAAAGTCTTAACTCATTTCAGCATTAACTCAAAAGTCCACAGTCCAAAGTTTCATCTAAGACAAGGCAAGTGCCTTCCACCTATGAGCCTGTAAAATCAAAAGCAAGCTACTTACTTCCTAGATACAATGGGTATACAGGCATTGGGGAAATATAGCCGTTCGAAATGGGATAAATTGGTCAAAACAAAGGGGCTACAGGCCCCATTGCAAGTTCAAAATTCAGTGGGGCAGTCAAATCTTAAAGCTCCAAAATGATCTCCTTTGACTCTATGTCTCACATCCAGGTCACACTGATACAAGAGGTGGATTCCCATGGTCTCGGGTAGCTCCAGCCCTGTGGCTTTGCAGGGTATAGCCTCCCTCCCAGCTGTCTTCACAGTCTGGCAGTAAGTGTCTGCGGCTTTTCCAGGAACACAGTACAAGCTGTCAGTGAATCTACCATTCCGGGTTCTGGCAGACAGTGGCTCTCTTCTCACAGCTCCACTAGGTGGTGCCCCAGTAGGGGTTCTTTGTGAGAAATCCGACCCCATATTTCCCTTCCACATTGCCCTAGTAGAGGTTCTGCATGAGCACTCCAGCCTGCAGCAAACTTCTGCCTGGGCATACAAACATTTCCATACATCCTCTGAGATCTAGGCAGAGGTTCCCAAACCAATTCTTGACTTCTATGCTCTTGCAGGCTCAACACCATGTGGAAGCTGCCAAGGCTTGAGGCTTGAACCCTCTAAAGCCATGGCCCAAGCTCTACATTGAACCCTTTCAGCCATGGCTGGAGTGGCTGGGATGCAGAGCACCAAGTCCCTAGGGGTGAACACAGCACAGGGAACCTGAACCCAGCCCATGAAATCACTTTTTCCTCCTAGGACTCTGGGTCTGTAATGGGAGGGCCTGCCCTGAAGACTTCTGACATGCCCTGGATAAATTTTCCCCATTGTCTTGGGGATTGACATTCAGCTCCTTGTTACTTATGCAGATTTCTGCAGTGGGCTTGAATTTGTCCTCAGAAAATGAGATTTTCTCTTCTATGGCATTGTAAGGCTGCAAATTTTCCAAACTTTTATACTCTGCTTCCCTTATAAAACAGAAGGCTTTTAAGAGCACCCAAGTCACCTCTTGAATGTTTCGCTGCTTAGAAATTTCTTCCTCCAGATATCCTAAATCATCTCTCTCAAGTTCAAAGTTCCACAAATCTCTAGGGCAGGGGCAAAATTCCACCAGTCTCTTTGGTAAAACATAACAAGAGTCACCTCTGCTCCAATTCCCAACAAGTTCCTCACTTCCATCTGAGACTACCTCAGCCTGGACTTTTTTGTCCATACTGCTATCAGCATTTTGGGCAAAGCCATTCAACAACTCCCTAGGGAGTTTCAAACTTTCCTGTCTTCTTCTGAGCCCTGCAAACTGTTCCAACCTCTGCTTGTTATATAGTTCCAAAATCTCTTTCACATTTTTGGGTATCTTTTCAGCAGCACCCCATTTCTGGTACCAGTGTATTAGTCCATTTTCATACTGCTGATAAAGACATACCCAAGACTGGGCAATTTACAAAAGAAAGAGATTTAATTAGACTCAGTTCCACGTGGCTGGGGAGACCTCAAAATCATGGCAGAAGGCAAGGAGGAGCAAGTCACATCTTACATGAATGGCAGCAGGCAAAAAGAGGGACCTTATGCCGAAAAATTCTCAATTTTTAAAACCATCAGATCTCATGAGACTCATTCACTATCATGAGAACAGTGCAGGAAAGACCCACCCCCATAATTCAATCACCTCCCACCAGGTTCCTCCCATGACATGTAGGAAATATTGGAGTTACAATTCAAGATGAGATTTGGATGAGGACACAGCCAAACTATATCACTACACAAAGAAGACTATGTCAAGGCATTTAATAATCAGAAACCCAGGCCAGGTGTGGTCGCTCACGCCTGTAATCTCAGCACTTTGAGAGGCCAAGACAGACAGATCACCTGAGGTCAGGAGTTCAAAACCAGCCTGACCACATGGTGAAACCCTGTCTCTACTAAAAATATAAAAGTTAGCCGGGTGACATGGCATCTGCCTGTAATCCCAACTACTAGGGGGACTGAGGCAGAGGAATCACTTGAACCCAGGAGGTGAATGTTGCAGTGACCCCAGATCATGCCATTGCACTCCAACCTGGGCAACAAGAGCAAAACTCTGTCTCATATAATAATAACAATAATAATAATAATCAGAACCCCAAAGGTCAAGGACAAAAAAAGGCTCCTAAAAGCAGCAAAAGAAAAGAAACAAATAACATACAATGTAGCTGCAATACATCTGGCAACAAACTTTTCAGAGAAAACCTAACAGGCCAAGAGCTCTGTAAAGTACAAGCAATCTACAGATTCAATAAAATTTCTATCAGTATACCAATGACATTCTTCACAGAAATAGAAAAAAAAATTCTAAAATATATATAGAACCAATAAAACCCCAGAATAGCCAATGCTATCCTAAGCAAAAAGAACAAAACTGAAGGAATCACATTACCTGACCTCAAATTATACTACAGAGCTATGGTTACCAAAACAGCATGGTAATGGCATAAAAACAGACACATAGACCAATGGAACAAAATAGAAAACCCAGAAACAAATCAACACAAATATAATGAACTCATTGTTGACAAAGGTACCAAGAACATACACTGGGAAAAAGACACCCTTTTCAATAAATCATGATGGGAAACCTGAATATCCATATCTGTATGCAAAAAGATGAAACTGGACTCTATATCTCTTGCCATATACAAAAATCAAATCAAAATGAATTAAACAGCTAAATCTAAGACCTGAAACTAAACATTGGAGAAACTCCCAAAGACATCAATATGGGCAAAGATTTCTTGAGTAATACCCCACAAGCACAGGCAACCAAAGCAAAAATAGACAAATGAGATGACATCAAGTTAAAAAGCTTCTGCACAGCAAAAAATACAATCAACAAAGTGAAGAGACTACATACAGAATAGGAGAAAATATTTGCAAACTACCCATCTGACAAGGAATTAATAACTAGACAATATAAGAATTCAAACAACTCTATAGAAAAATAACCTAATAATCTGATTTTAAAATAGGCAAAAGATTTGAATAGACATTCTCAAAAGAAGACATAAAAATGGAAAATATATATGAAAAGGTGTTTGACACCATTGACCATCAGAGAAATACAAATCAAAACTACAATAAGATATTATCTCATTCCAGTTAAAATGACTTTTATACAAAAGATATGCGATAACAAATGCTGACAAGGATGTGCAGAAAAGAGAACCCTGTACACTGTTGGTGGGATTATAAATTATTAACAGTATGACAGCTATGAAGAAGAGATTTGGAGTTTCCTCAAAAAAAAAAAAAACTAAAAACAGAGCTACCATGTAATCCAGGAATCCAACTGCTATATACTCAAAAGAAAGAAAATCTGTGTACCAAAGAGATGTCTGCACTCCCATGTTTGTTGCAGCATTCTTCACAATAGGCCATTTGGAAGCAATCTAAGTATCCATCAACAGATGAGTGGAAAAAGAAAATGTGGTACCAAAACAATGCTGCCCTCTCTCACCACTCCTATTCAACATAGCATTGGATTCCTGGCCAGAGCCATCAAGCAAAAGAAGCAAAGGGCATCCAAACAGAAACAAACAAAGGTCATCCAAAATCCCTGTTTGCAGATGACATGATTCCATATCTAGAAAACCCATAGTCTCAGGCCGAAAGCTCCTTCAGCTGATAAATGACTTCAGCAAAGTTTCAGGATATAAAATCAATAGACAAAAATCACTAGCATTTCTATACACCAATAACAATGAAGCCAAGAGACAAATCAGGAATATAATCCCATTCACAATTGCCACAAAAAGAATAAAATACCTAGAAATATAGCTAACCTGTGAGGTGAAAGAGCTCTACAATGAGAACTCCAAAACACTGCTCAAAGAAATCTGAGATGACACAAACAAATGGAAAACTATTCCATGCTCATGGATAGGAAGAATCAATATTGTCTAAATGGCCATACTGCACAAAGCAATTTAAAGATTCAATACTATTCCTATCAAACCATAATGACATTCTTCTCAGAACTAGAAAAAAAACTTTTTTTTTTAGATGGAGTCTTGCTCTGTCGCCCAGGCTACAGTGCAATGGTGCAATCTCGGCTCATTACAACCTCTGCCTCCCGGGTTCAAGCAATTCTCCTGCCTCAGTCTCCCGAGTAGCTGGGATTACAGGTGCCCACCACCACGTCTGGCTAGTTTTTGTGTTTTTAGTAGAGACGGGGTTCTGCCATGTTGGCCAGGTTGCTTTCAAAATCCTAACCTCAGGTGATCCACCCGCCTCAGCCTCCCAAAGTGCTGGGATTACAAGCGTAAGCCACCACGTCTGGCCAAAAAAACTATTTTTAAATTCATCTGGAACCCAAAAGCAGAGCCCAAATAGCCCAGGCAATCCTAAGCAAAGAGAACAAAGCTGGAGGCATCACATTACCTGACTTCAAACTATACTACAGGACTACAGTAATCAAAATAGCACAATACTAATACAAAAACAGACACACAGACCAATAGAACAGAATAGGGAACCCAGAAATAAGGTCATACACCTACAACCATCTGATCTTCAACAAAACTGACAAAAGCAAGCAATGGGGTAAGTATTCTCTATTCAATAAATAGTGCTAGGATATCTGACTAGCCATAGATAAAAAATTGAAACTGAATCCTTTTCTTATACTATACAAAAAATCAACGCATGATGGATTAAAGACTTAAATGTAAAACTCAAAACTAAAAATCCTGAAAGACAACCCAGGCAATATCATTCTAGAAATAGGAATGAGCAACGATTTCATAATGAAGATGCCAAAAGCAATTGCAACAAAAGCAAAAAATGACAAATGGGATCTATTTAAACTAAAGAGCTTCTGTACTACAAAAGAAACTATCAACTGAGTAAACAGACAACCTACAGAATGGGAGAAAATATTTGCAAACTATGCATCTGACAAAGGTCTAATATCCAGCATCTCTAAGTAACTTAAAACAAATTTACAAGAAAAAACAACTCCATTAAAAAAAGGGCAAAGGATATAAACAGCTACTTTCCAAAAAAAGACATGCATGTGGCCAAGAAGTATATGAAAAAAAGCTCAATATCACTCACTGATCACTAGAGAAATGCAAATCAAAGCCACACTGAGACACCATTTCACATCAGTCAGAATGGTCATTATTAAAAACTCAGGCTTGGCATAGTGGCTTATTTCTGTAATCCTAGCACTTGGGGAGGCTGAAGTGGGCAGATCACTGGAGCCCAGGAGTTAGAGGCAAGCCTGGGCAATATAGCAAAATCCCATCTCTACAAAAAGTACAAAAATTAGCTGGGCATGGTGGTTCACACCTGTAGTCCCAGCTACTAAGGAAGCTGAGGTAGGAGGATCACTTGAGCCCAGAAGGTCAAACCTTCAATGAGCTGTGAGCGTGCCTCTGCAGTCCATCCTGGGTGACAGAGTGAGAACCTGTCTCAAATAAAAAGAAGTCGCCGGGTGCGGTGGCTCAAGCCTGTAATCCCAGCACTTTGGGAGGCCAAGGCGGGTGGATCACGAGGTCAAGAGATCAAGACCATCCTGGTCAACATGGTGAAACCCCATCTCTACTAAAAATACAAAAAATTAGCTGGGCATGGTGGCGCGTGCCTGTAATCCCAGCTACTCAGGAGGCTGAGGCAGGAGAATTGCCTGAACCCAGGAGGCGGAGGTTGCGGTGAGCCAAGATCGCACCATTGCACTCCAGCCTGGGTAACAGGAGCGAAACTCCGTCTCAAAAAAAAAAAAAAAAGAAGTCAAAAAATGGCAGATGTTGGCAAGGTTGCAGAGAAAAGGGAACAACACTTATATACTGTTGGAGGGAGTGTAAATTAGTTCAGCCATTCTGGAAAGCAGCATGGTGATTCCTCAGAGCTAAACACAGAACTCTGATTCAACCCAGCAATCCCATAACTGGATATATACCCAAAGGAATATAAATCATTCTACCATAAAGACACATGCAGGCCAGGTGCTGTGGCTCCCGCCTTAATCCTAGCACTTTGGGAGGCCAAGACGGGTGGATCACTTGGGGTCAGGAGTTCAAGACCAGCCTGGCCAACATGATGAAACCCTGTCTCTACTAAATATATATATATATATATATATATATATATATATATATATATATATATGTATGTGTGTGTGTGTGTGTGTGTGTGTAAACTAGTTGGAAATCACTTGAACCTAGGAGGCAGAGGTTGCAATGAGCCAAGATCGCACCACTACACTCCAGCCTGAGCAACAGAGTAATACTCCATCTCAAAAAAAAAAAAAACAAAAAAAAAACCACGCATGTGAAAGTTCATTGCAGCACTATCCACAATAGTAAAGACATGGAATCAACCTAAATGCCCATCAATGACAGATTATATAAAGAAAATGTGGTACACATACACCATGGAATACTATGCAGCTATAAAAATGAACAAGATCAGGTCTTTTGTGAGAACATGGATGGAGCTGGAGGCCATTATCCTTGGCAAACTAACACAGGAATGGAAAATCAAATACCACGTGTTCTCACTCATAAGTGGGAGGTAAATGATGAAAACTCACCAATACAAAGAGGGGAACAACAGACAATGGGGCCTACTTAAGGTTGGAAGGTGGGAGGTGGGAGAGGATTAGGAAAAACAACTATTGGGTACTAGGGTGACAAGATAATCTGTATGACAAACTGCTATGACACAAGTTTACCTATATAACAAACCTCCACATATATCCCTGAACATAAAATAAGATTTTTTTAATGTGGTGCTTATATACAACAGAGTACTATTCAGCCATAAAAAAAGAATGAGATCCTGTCATTTGCAACCATATGGATGGAACTAGAGATCATTATGGAAAGTGAAATAAGCCAAGCACAGAAAGACAAACATCACATGTTTTACTTATTTATGGGATCTAAAACTCAACACAATTGAACTCATGGACACAGAGAGTAGAAAGATGGTAACCAGAGGCTTGAAAGGATAGTGGGAGGGTGGAGGAGGAGATAGGTTTATGTGTACAACAAAATAGAAACAATGAATAAGACCTGATATTTGCTAGCACAACAGGGTGACTATAGTCAGTAATTTAATTGTACACTTTAAAACAACTAAAAGTGCAATTGGACTGCTTGTAATACAAAGGATAAACGCTTAAAGAGATGGATATCCTATTTTCCATAATGTGATTATTTCACATTGTGTACATGCATCAAAACATTTCATGTACCCCATAAATGTACTTACTATATACACAGAAAAATTAAAAATTAAAATTATATGTAGATAGGTGATAGCTGTTTATCTTATTACATTTATATTCTTTTAAAAGTCGTATCCTTCTGTATATAAAGAATACACACCACAACTTACAAAATGTAAATGTGCAAGAGTTAAATTGTGACAGAGGACAGAAATATAATGAAAAATTTTGTTAGATTTTCTCACACCTATTATTTAACTTATCCTACTGTTAATACTAATGGCCACTGTTTAGTCCTAATGTTTTGTTTAAATAGCACTTATGTAACAGAAAATAATACATAAAAAACATAAAACTTCAAATACTTATTCTTAAGTAATGATACATATGCACAATTATTTATGTTATGGGTTTTCTTCATCTAGCACATCTATGTCCTGGGTTGGCTCTCCGAAGGTTGGTTGCCCTAAGACTATAGTACCATCTTGTTTATATAAAAAAATATAAACAAGATACTATTTGTAAATTGCATAGAATAGAAACTGGTAAACAATGGTGCCTTCTGTGAAAGTGACATCAGTGGCCGGAACAGGTAAGAAAGATTTTCTTTTACTAGGATATTTTAAAATACTCTTAAATGTTGTACTCTGCAAATATACCAGCTATTTTTTTTTTCTTTTTCTGAGACGGAGTCTGGGCTCACTGCAACCTCCACCTCCCGGGTTCCAGCAATTCTCCTGCCTCAGCCTCCTGAGTAGGTGGGACTACAGGCATGAGCCATCATGCCAGGCTAATTTTGGTATTTTTAGTAGAGAAAGGGTTTCACCATGTTTGCCAGGCTGGTCTCAAACTCCTGACCTTAAGTGATCCGCCCGCCTGGGGCTCCCAAACTGCTGAGATTATAGGCGTGAGCCACCGCGCCCAGCCTCCACCTATTTTTAAATGATGTACCCTGCAAATATTCTAAACCAAGGGACTGTTACTAATTTTACACAGAGGCTGGCCACAGTGAGAGTGGGGAAAGGCACCGTCTCAGCATGGGAGCACGTGCTCTCACTGGAAACAATGTATCGATGAACACGTGTTTCTTGGCACTCTGGCCCAAACTTCAAGATGGCGGCCGAGTGGACGGTTGGTTGTGACGAGTCTGATAAGGTGAGCCGCTCCACAAAACTGAAGGGCCCACTAAGCCTGGGAAATCAGTATGTATTTGTGTATGTGTTTGTGAGGGAGAGTTACTGGAAGGTTTTAAGGAAAACAGTGATTGGATTTATGACTAAAAGGTACCTCTAGCTGTGTAAGAAATGCGGGGGGGGGGGGGGGGAACCCTATTTGGGGAGCGTATTTCCGTAATCCTGATGAGTACGGATGTTGGCTTGGACTCGTTAGCATCATAGTAGTACTGGATGGAGATGTGAAGACATGGATAGAAATTTGGGAGGTCACCCGGGCAAGACTTGTTGCTAGATTGACTGTGGATTGTGAGGGAAATAGCAATATGGCTGCCTGCCGGTTACACCCTCCTGCCTGAGGGAGTCGTGGTGCCTCTTCCTGAGATGGAAAATGCTAGGGCATTGGTGGATGTGGAGGGTAAGAATGGTTAACTGACGCACATTTTTGAAAGTCACTGGGGCTGGATTGTCGGTTCTTACGAAAGTCATTCGGGCTGTTCTGTGGGGAGGGGCTGGGAAGGGTGTAACTGGGAGGCAAGGAAGGGTCCTGCGTTCGGCCTCAACGGGGACAGACAGGAAGCTGCTCAAGGCCAAGTGAAGGCTTTAGTTTTTCATCAGGGTGAAATGGGCAGCCACAGTAGGGCTTTGAGTGTGACAAAAGCAGACCAAAGTCCTGCTGTATGGAGAGCAGTCTATTGGGTAGGGTTGCCAGATTTAGCTAATAAAAATCCGGGACACCCGTTTAAATATGAATATCAGATCAACAATTATTTCGTAGCATAAGTACGACCTGTGCGAATTTGGGATATACTAAAAATGTATTCGTTGTTGATATGACATTCAAATCTAACGGGTCCCACTGTGTTGTACCAAGCAGCCCTAACACTGACTAGGTCTGGAATTTCTGTAAGCCAAAACGGGCGATGGTGGTAGCGGTAGAGGTATCAGGAGGGACCCCCGCAAAGGTGAGCTTTTCCCATTTGGTGCCCTTTGCCGCAGAACAACTCTGGGAAGTCGAGCCTCTCGGCTCTTCTACTTCTTTTAGCCCCCAGCAGGCTCCACGGGCAAGGATTCCCTGCCTCTTCTAATCTCCCTGAGCACGGACGCCCGAGCGCGTCTCTTCCCCCTCGCCAGCGTCTTGCTGAAACTCCCGCCCCCGGCGGCTGGCACGTAACCCCGCCTTCCGCTTCCCTCCTCCTGCTCCCCGCAGGGGTGGGGCCTGAGTGAGGAGACCGAGAGCTGCTCCCTCTCCACTGTCTCCCTGGATGACGAGTCTCTGGATAACATGGAGTCGGGCAAGATGGCGCCTCCCAAGAACGCTCCGAGAGATGCCTTGGTAAGTGCGAAGGATGAGCGGCGGAGCGCGAAGCCGGGTGCAGCCAGGGACCTGCGAGACAAGGCCACGCTGAGGGCCTAAGGGTGGACTCGCGCGCTCGCTTCAGTCCTGTCAGGGCCGCCAGGAGGAGAGGGTGATGGGGATGCGCCCTGGCCCCCGAGCCCCTCTCTCGCCGCTCGGGCCAAGCCTTACCAGGGGGTCGCGGTCCAGCAAAGCTTGCGGAACGGCTGCCCAGCTTTGTGTCCTGGGCTTCGGGCCCCTGCCGCCTCCTCGTCTCGACCTATCTGCCAGCCTTGACTCCGTGTCCAGGGTTCTGATGCTAGCTTAACTAGCTGCCAAAACCAAAAATGACAGCCAGCTGGAGCTACCCCTACTTGTGCTGGAGAAGCCAACTCCTGTCTTCTCTTTGCCCCCCCGCACCGGCCCCCAACCCCTCCAAAAAATAAAAATAAAACTTTTCAGCAAAAGCGTACTATGCTATTTGGTGTGATCACTGACTCACTTGGGAGGACAAGGGTGAGTAGCACTTTGAAGCCCAAAGAAAGGGAACCTTGTATAATGTAAATACTACCCTTCAGGCTAGCCTTGATTTCCAGTACCAAATTCTGCATCTGGCGCTTTTATTTGAATCCACAGGTGATGGCACAGATCCTGAAGGATATGGGAATCACAGAGTACGAACCAAGGGTTATAAATCAAATGTTGGAATTTGCTTTCCGTAAGTTAAACACCAAAAACTTGCCTAACTTGTGAATTTGAAAAGATATTTTTATTGTAAGAACTTTTTTTTTTTTTTGAGACAGGGTCTTCCTCTGTCGCCCAGGCTGGAGGGCAGTGGCACAATCTCGGCTCATTGCAGCCTCCCCCTCCTGGGTTCATGCCTCAGCTTCCTGAGTAGCTGGGACTACAGGCACACACCACCACGCCGGGCTAAGTTTGGTATTTGTAGTAGAGGCAGGGTTTTGCCACATTGCCCAGGCTGGTCTTGAACTCCTGGCTCGGGTTGTCTGCCCGGCCTCCCAAAGTGCTGGCATTACAGGTAGTGCCCAGCCTTGTAAGAACATTTTCAACTAAATTATGTTAATAGTATCATAGAATTCAGCCTAAAGCAGTTAAAAAGGAGCTCAAGCTCGGGGACAGTAGTACTCACATGGTTTTATCTGTTTAAAATTGATCATATAGACAGGACAATTAGCTATTAAAGGCAGCATTTAGGCTGGTCACAGTAGCTTACACCTGTAATCTCAGCACTTTGGGAGGCTGAGGTGGGAGGCCAGGAGTTCGAGTTATGCCTGGGCAACATAGTGAGACCCCATCTCTACAGGAAACAAAAAATTCATACTGTCTACAAATTAGTGGAAACTTGTATTAAGACAAATAGCCATAAATATTAAGCTGTCTTCATATGTTTAAGAAAAGATTGTTTTGTTCTTAAAGGATATGTGACTACAATTCTGGATGATGCAAAAATTTATTCAAGCCATGCTAAGAAACCCAATGTTGATGCAGATGATGTGAGACTGGCAATCCAGTGTCGTGCTGATCAGTCTTTTACCTCTCCTCCCCCAAGAGATGTGAGCAAACTTTGATTTGAAGTTATTTTTACTTACAATTTTTTAATCTGTAGTTCTAATAAGGATTTTTTTCTTTTTTAGTTTTTACTGGACATCGCAAGGCAGAAAAATCAAACCCCTTTGCCACTGATTAAGCCATATGCAGGACCTAGACTGCCACCTGATAGATACTGCTTAACAGCTCCAAACTACAGGCTGAAGTCCTTAATTAAAAAGGTAAGAAATTTTAGTCAAGTTGGCTTTTTTCAAAAGGTGGGATATGATAGGGGTCTTTGTGAAAAGTAAATTCCTGTAGCTAGTAATGGTTATGATAATAGAATTTTTTTAATTTTCAAAAAATGTATACCTAGAAGGAACTTTAGTGTTCATTTAATGCAGCAATCATTTTTCACATCAGGAAGTGGAGCCTGAACTCATTTATGAAGTTAGTAGCAAAGCTAGGACTGATTCCAAGCCTCATAACTCCCAATCTTTCCACTATATCGTAGTTTTTTTAGTGAGGCCTAATAACAGAGGGAATGATATACCATCAGGAATTGGGCCAGCTTTCTGAAATAGGACCTAAAGCTCTCCCACCACTGAAAAAGTTATCCCCACAGGAGGGTGCCTTTGTTTTCTTAAGTTCCACTATAAGAGTTTTATTCCTTTTTGGGTTAAGAAATTGACTAGTTGAGATTAAAAATCACAAAGAAGTTAGTTGTTATCCCCATTCAAATAACACTCTATCTTAAACTTTAATACTGAATAGGATTATATATGTATTCATATCTCCCCCCCTCCCCCCATGGAATCTTGCTGTCACCCAGCTGGAATGCAGTGTCACAATCTCAGCTAACTGCAACCTCTGCCTCCCAGGTTCAAGCAATTCTCCTGCCTCAGCCTCCCAAGTAGCTGGGATTACAGGCACCTGCCACTGCGCCCAGCTAATTTTTGTATTTTTACTAGAGACAGGGTTTCAGTATGTTGGCCAGGCTGGTATTGAACTCCTGACCTCGTAATCCACCCATCTCAGCCTCACAGAGTTCTGTGATTACAGGCGTGAGCCACCGCGCCTGGCCTTCGTATCTATTTTTGCATAGATAAAGACATGTATATATGTTTATGCAAACCCCAGATTAAATGTTGGACTTTAATTCATGGCAAGAAAGTCCTGTTTTTGTTCTATCAGTGTTTTATCTGTAATCATTTACATCAACAATCCTATTTTCATTCCTGGAAAATTAAGGTGTCACATCTTAACATCAATTTGTTTTTTAAATCTCCTAGGGACCTAACCAAGGGAGACTAGTTCCACGATTAAGTGTTGGTGCTGTTAGTAGCAAACCTACCACTCCTGCTATAGGTAAGTGAAAGGAGAAAATGACTTTTCTGGCTGGTAAAGCAGTACCTCAGCACTTGGTTTTGAACTGTAATGCAAGACAAAAATTGAGTCAGAAATTCTGTATATGTGTTATTAATAATTTTATTCATCCTCTAGTAAAACTATAAACATACATGTTACTGGATTTCAAAATGAGAAAGACACAAGGAACATCTGATCTCGAATGAGTATAAAATTAGACATTGCCCACATTGTTGTTGGTATGAACTCTGATACCAAGAACAGGAGATTACCCTTAGCTGTGTACTTTATGCTTTCTATACAAATGTATGTGTCCTTTTGACAGATCTGTGTCATTCTGTGAGCTTTTTTTGCTTTCTGATGCAATAAGATGTTCCAAACTCATACTTTCCTGCCCAGGTCCTAGAATCATCCACTTTTCCAAAGAGCTCTGGTTCCTTTTGGTGGAGAATGGTATTCAGAATCCATTATTTGTTTCTTTTTAATATCATTGTTTAGATAGTAAGGAAAACAAATAATGTACTTAGATTTCCTGACAATCCTACATTCCTGCTGGGTTCCTTGCATAATCTAGTAATCAAAGTATTTTCAGAAAAATCTCTCTTCATCAGTATTAAATTATTGGCTCTTATTGCTTATAACTTGAGCCCCACGGCTGCCGTATAGCTCAAGTGTAAACAGCATTTGATTTTTGAGGTGTGTAAACCATCTCTTCATATTCTCAGGATGTAAATTTGCATTTCAACATTGTAAAGCCACTTTGGTATAGTATCAGTTGTACATGTCTAATTACCTACCTGTGACCCTTGTGGACAGAAATCTGCATTATGATCTTTGCAAATTTTCATCATATTCTGTTTGTGGATTCACATTACTTAAATGAATACCAACTGTTTTAGGCTGGTAATCAGTTTCATATGCTAGGCAGGTTAACTGATTTTAGTTATCAGTTGTGATTTTTATTCCTAGCTAGACATTTGTTCTACATACTTCAGAGGTTTTTTAAATGTAGAGGGCACTACCAAAAAACAGCTCTGATAGTTTTAAAGATGCAAGGTTTTTTTGTTATCTTGTTTTTTGTTTTTGTTTTGTTTTTGAGACACAGTCTTACTCTGTCACCCAGGCTGGAGTACAATGGCGCAATCTTGGCTTACTGCAACCTCCGCCTCCCGGGTTCAAGCAATTCTCCTGCCTCAGCCTCCCAAATAACTGGGATTACACGTGTGGGCCACCACACCCAGCTAACTTATGTTGTTTTTTGTTTTTTGTTGTTTTTCAGTAGAGACGGGGTTTCACCATGTTGGCCAGGCTGGTCTTGAACTCCTTACCTCAAGTGATCTGCCCACCTCGGCCTCCTAAAGTGCTAGGATTAAAGGCATGAGGCACCACATCAAGCCTAAAGATGCAAGTTTTAAACTTTAAAAAATTAAAATGAGTTGACCAGGCAGTGACTCACACCTGTAATCCTAGCAGTTTGGGAGGCCAAGGCAGGCCAATCACTTGAGCTAAGGAGTTCAAGACCAGCGTGGCCAACGTGTTGAAACCCCATCTCTACTAAAAATACAAAAATTTGCTGGGCATGGTGGCGGGTGCCTATAATCCCAGCTACTCAGGAGGCCGAGGCACAAGAATCGCTTGAACCCAGTGAGCCGCGATTATGCCACTGCCCTCCAGTTTGGGTGACAGAGTAAGACGGTCTCAAAAAAAAAATTAAAATGAGTTATGTAGACTTTAAGACATGAGTATTTACTCTCTTTAATGGGGGGTGGGAGGGGACTACATCTACAATCTACCGTCTTCACTTTTAAAGCCTCAACTCCATACCTGCTTCTGTACTGACAATTCTTAGGCCAAGAAAACACCCACCTTCTGTGAATTTTCTTTTCTTGATAAAATACTTACATTGCTTCATTATGCTTCACCAAATTCTCTGAACTAATCCTTAATACTTGGGAAAACTTATCTAGGGATGGAGTTATTTTAGAGGAAGGCCTCACCTTCTGGGTTTGGGAGAGAAAGCAATAAATAAAACCTGGATTTCTCAGTACCTTTGGGCTTTCTTTCCTTATTTAGACTTTCTTCACCTTTTTCCTCTAGAAATGATAGTTGTAGTGTCCTCAGCAGTTCTAATCTCTGGGTAAACTGCTGGCTCTAGGGGGAAGGGATGTACTGGAAAGCCTGTATCCCCAGATAAAAAATTAGAAATGGATACACTTCCACAAATGCGTTTTTTGAGAGTCTTTTAAGTATTCAAGTCTTGCAAAATACATTTATTAAGCAAACATTTGTTGAGTAACTGTTAGGAGCAAGGTAAAAGAGCCTTGTGCTCACAAGGATGAAAAATGTTAGCCAAGGCTTGTAATCTAGTGAATGAGATTAATAATAATAATAATAATAATAATAAGGCATTTAACTGAGCAAATTAAGGAAAGTTTTCTAAAATGGGGTATTTGAGTTGTACCTTGGAATAATGGATAGAATTTAGATGATTGAGGGTTTAGACTAGGTTATCTGCAAGATATTTTTCTGCTTTAAAAAGTATCTGAACACAGAAAGGTAATAAATTTTCTGGGCCCACCTGGAGACCTCAAGGGGTGTTATTTGATCTCTGCTTTAGTTTCATGGGCATAGATGACATCTTCTGATTCTCAGCAAGTGACCAAGATTAAAAGTGCCAACTAAGGTAAAACCTGGGTCTTTATTAAACTCTCAACTTCATGTCTTCATCCAGCTAAACCTCAGTGCTTACTATGTACCAGATGCTGTTTGAAGAGTTTTTACAGGGGTTATTTTTATTTGTATTTATTCTCACAAGAATTTTATGAAATGGGTGATCTTATCCCCCATTTTATAGATGAGAAAACTGAGGCACAAAAAATTTTTTTTTTTTAGACGGAGTTTTGCTCTTGTTGCCCAGGCTGGAGTACAATGGCACGATCTCTGCTCACCACAACCTCCGCCTCCTGGGTTCAGGCACTTCTCCTGCCTCAGCCTCCTGAGTAGCTGGGATTACAGGCACGTGCCACTATGCCCAGCTAATTTTTTCTGTTTAGTAGAGACAGGGTTTCACCATGTTGACCAGGATGGTCTCGATCTCTTGGCCTCGTGATCCACCCGCCTCAGCCTCCCAAAGTGCTGGGATTACAGGCTTGAGCCACTGCGCCCGGCCTACAAAAATTTAAATAACTTGCCCAAGGACACTCAGCTACTAGGTGATAGAGCCTGGATTCAAACTCAAGCAGGTAGGCTCCAGAGCCTACATTCTTTACCACTATTCTATATTGAATTTTGTAACATCTAAACAAGCTTGTAAATTTTTTAAGGTTGTTTTGCTCTTGTTTCTAATAACTTTTTCCTCACCTTTTATTAGTTTCCTTTGCTTTTAAGGTAGTTTGTGGTAAACTAAGGAATGCAGAATATAAATCTGTATAAGTCACCTAACTAACATGGTCTGTTTACTGTTACTACAGCGGCCCCACAAACAGTGTCTGTCCCAAATAAAGTTGCAACTCCAATGTCAGTGACAAGCCAAAGATTTACAGTGCAGATTCCACCTTCTCAGTCCACACCTGTCAAACCAGGTAATGTGATTGGGGGTAGGAGACAGAATTTGTGAATAATTTGAAATTGTAGAACAGTTTGTGTTCCTATACCAAGAGGTAAACTTGTCTTAATATCCCAACAGGGAGGTGGTAGTAATGCTGCAAATCAGGGTTCTTCAGAGGGACCTATGAGCTCTCTAAAATTCTGTGAAATTTTACATAGTCTCCCCCATTGTCCTTGAGGGTTTATGTTCCAAGACCCCCTAGTTAAATTTATAACTTTAAAGTTTATAAACCTTCTAAATTATAAAATTTAATTTATAAATCAGACACAGTAAGAAATTAACAATAAAAAAACAATTATAACATACTATAATAAAATATATATAAATGTGATCTCTCTCAAAGTATCTTCCTGTACTGTACTTATCTATTTTTGGATCACAGTTGACCACAAGTAACTGAAACTGCGGATAAGGGGGAACTACTATATACGTAACGTTTTAGGGAGGAGGGAAGGAGTATTCAGTGTGTTCATCAGATTTTCAAAGAACACCATGAACTCACCAGTTAGGATCCACAAATCTAAGGCATCTTCAAGGAAAAGCACTTAAGGCAAAGTTCAAGAAAGTGATAAAACTTAGTGATGAATATGTGTATGCAATCCAGAACATAAATGTAAATTCAAATGCAAGTCGTACCTTTACTCACTTCATAGGATACACACACACACACACACACACTTGGAATAAGCAGAATTCTGGCATAGCAGTTTATGAATCTATATGTTTAGATTTCACATGTTCTGAAACCTAACTGCATGCAACAAGCAACTTACGTAAAATACTGGCCTATTAGGGAAGTGTGATTCCTGACCTTGAACATAGGCCTTTATTTAGTATGTTGCATGATGAATCCAGTAGAGTTTTGCATGAGTGAATTGAAAATCTAGGTTGTTAAAATAGAACAAAACTTCAACCTTGTACTAGATATGTTTAATTTTTATGTATACATAGATCAGAACATCACATTATACCCCATAAATATAGACAATTATTGGCAGAGCACGATGGTTCACACCTGTAATCCCAGCACTTTGGGAGACCAAGGCGGGAGGACCACTTGAGGCCAGGAGTTCAAGACCAGCCTGGCCAATATGGTGAAACCCCGTCTCTACTAAAACTACAAAAATTAGCCAGGTATGGTGGCACATGCCTATAATCCCAGCTACTTGGGAACCTGAAGCATGAGAATCACTTGAACTCAGGAGGCAGAGGTTGCAGTGAGCCAAGATCACACCACTGCACTCCAGCCTGGGCGACAGGGCAAGACACTGTCTCAAAAAAATAAATAAATACACAATTATTTGCCAATTAAAAATAAAGATTTTTTAAAATTCAACTCATTGTAGTGTAAGTACCTGTGTTTCTTCTATGATATAGTTACACTTCATGCTATTGAAATTGGTATTAGAATTGCATTCAGCTTTGTTAAGTACTTTTAATCATATGTTTTGGATTCTGGGTAATTCACAGCTTGGTGGGGGGCTTTTCTATTTGCAGTTCCTGCAACAACTGCAGTTCAGAATGTTCTGATTAATCCTTCAATGATTGGGCCCAAAAATATTCTTATTACCACCAACATGGTTTCATCACAGAACACGGCCAATGAAGCAAACCCACTGAAGAGAAAATTTGAAGATGATGATGATGATAATGATACTATGTAAGGAATAAAGTCTAGTACAGATGCATTTCAAAAGGAAAGGTGGTTTTGAGCCCTGTATACTGAACTAGAATATTCTAGATCTTCCTGTTTTACCTTAAAAGACTGAAACGTAGCTGCAGTATTTTCATATTAGTTAAAACTGTTCGATGTCTTTAGTAAATATACAAATGTGTTTTTCATTAGGCTTCAATTACAAACAATTATGTACTTGCTTCTTAACAGTTTCATTAATGTTGAGTCCTAGTATGGCAATTCTATTTTTGAGACACTTTTCTGCCTTCTATCACTGATAGCAGCACTTACGTTTCAGGTTCTACAACCTGGTCAGCAGATTTATCTTTAACAGCATAATCTCAAATCTACATTTAAATACTACTTCATTTTATAAGGTAATTGATTGTCACTAGCTTTATTTTTACCAGTGTTTCAATTTAGGAAACATTTTTTGGAAAGGGTGGATTTAGAGGAGAGATTCTAAATCCATTTTGAATGTATTTGTTTCTTGGCCTTCTTTAACTCCCCAACTCAACTCCTTTCTAGATCCCATTCATTTTCTGCACCTTCCCCATAAGCTTCTCTCCATTGCTCTTAAATGTAAAAGGCCATACCTGGAATTTTAAAAATTTCATTCCTGGTAATACAGCTCAGTGTCATTTTCCTATTTTTAAAACATGCTCTACATGCCTAATGTTTTGTAATTCACTTCAACCTGATGGTTGGCATTTGCTGTTTTTCACTCTATGTGAGAGCAGTTGGGTTTTATCCCTTAGTTTTTATGCCTGTTGAGCTTTATTGTGCTTTTGACAGGAGTTTTGGGTCAGTTAACATTCAGTTTTAGTCTTGTATTCCATGTTAGTAACTCTACCGTATTTCACATTTCTAAATTTAAGAGATGCTGTAGCTTAAAATCTGTTTTGATAAGTACTTACACTGGACCTAGGCAAAACCACTGAAGAACAAGTGTTCCTTTTTACCACATACATATGTTTTCATCACTGCTGCTTGAGCCCTCCTATTGGTATAATTCACATCAATTTTTAGCTTGTTGCTGAGGATGTCACACAAAATGAGATCAAACCTGAAAGACACTAATGGTTCGCCATCCTCTATAAGGCCAACAAGGAAAACAAATTAGTGTTATGTGGCTTGCATTTAGGTGCACTGTGCATACGTTTCCCAATAATATTGTAATGTTGTTGACCACCTTTCCCTTATTTTCACGTATACACATCTTAATAGTAGTACTGGGAAAGATGGCAAAGCTTTTTAGAATATAAACAGACCTGTTTTGTTTTTCTTAAGTTCAACATACTTTTGCAGAATTTTGTAAAATAAATGTTCATACCATAATTTAGAATTTATAGCCAAGGATCCTCAAGACAGAAATTTCATCTTAGGATAGTGCTTGATATATCCAAAAACAGTCCAGTAACAGAAGAAATGTCTCATCAGTTTTAGTGTTTTTCAATATTAAGGAAAGGTAATATAAAAACAGGTAAAATGTCTAAAAACAGACCTGATCAACATCATAGGAAATGAATATTCATTATGTAGCATAGGATATCATTACTTGAATGTTCTCAGGGAGGCAGCAAGTCAGAAGGCCTAGGTTCTAGTCCTAGCTCCATCATTTACCAACTGTGTGACCTTACTACACCTGTTAGCCTTGTTCTCCTAATAGTAGGAAAATAACACCTATCCTGCCTACCTCACAGGGCTGTTGTGAGGGTTCAATTGGTATTATATGAAAGTTATTTCAAAATTGTAAAATGCTATATGACTATAAAGAATTATTAATGTATTTGTTCCAAGGTTATTAATAAAAACTTGAGCTTATCAGTGCTGTTTCATTTTTACTTAAAGATTCAAGGGAGATGAACAAAGCCCAGTAATTCTGATGGCCAAAAGCCATTAAGATTTGTATAATGGTTAATTATTTATCAGGAAATCACTTGCTTTTATCTGGAATCAGCATGTGACACATCATAGTGAAGCAAATTGAAAATGAGTAAAAGATTATGGGATTAAATCTGTTGTCCTTCAGCTTCTAGGTGTAATTTTTAAAAAAGAGTTACTGATGGTAAATGGGGTGAGGACACTTATCTCCAAACAAGTGTCTGATCAGAGTACGAATATAGGAATATAGTCAGCATGGGACGCAGGGGGAGAATGGAAGATGTGATGCACACTATGGTCTAAGGAATCCAAAGTGACAGCGAATACTCAAGAGGTAGAAAAGAAAACACTAATCAGAACTACAGAACAGAAGGTATGCTACCATTTACATTTTAATATCTTTATATACAAATATACAGACACATGGGTATGCTCTTAATTGTGTAAGTAGCCTTAGATTGAAGGAAACTGGTCTTCAGAGGTTGCTTCTGGGGAGGGAAACTGGTAGCTAGGGGACTGATTAAGGAGTCTTCATTGTATACTCCTTTTTGATCATGTGTAAACCCCTGTGCTAGAGGGAAATTTTGGAAATGAAGAAAACAGGAAAACACTGAGCTAAAGAACAGACTGAATTGTTCACTTACAACATAAGAATTTTTTTTTTCCTGCAAATAAATACACACATACATATAATCTACGGTTAAAGGTGAATTTACAACTTAAAGCATATACCTTTGCAATATTTTACCAGTAATCGATTCATAATTCTAAATTAAATCAGAAAGCGCATCCTTACACTGTTTTGTGGGGTGGTTTCTGAGACTAAGTCTCGCTCTATCACCCAGGCTAAAGTGCAGTGTCACCCAGGCTAAAGTGCAGTGGCGTGATCTCAGCTCACTGCAACCTCCACCTCCCAGGTTTAAGCGGTTCTCCTGCCTCAGCCTCCAGAGTAGCTGGGACTATGGGCGCCCACCATCACACTCAGCTAATTTTTGTGTTTTTGGTAGAAACAGGGTTTCACCAGCCGGGCACAGTGGCTCACGTCTATAATCCCAGCACTTTGGGAGGCCGAGGCAGGTGGATCACGAGGTCAAGAGATCGAGACCATCCTGGTCAACAAGGTGAAACCCCGTCTCTACTAAAAATACAAAAATTAGCTGGGCATGGTGGCGCACGCCTGTAGTCCCAGCTTCTCGGGAGGCTGAGGCAGGAGAATTGCTTGAACCCAGGAGGCAGAGGTTGCGGTGAGCCGAGATCGTGCCATTGCACTCCAGTCTGGGTAACAACAGCAAAACTCTGTCTCAAAAAATAAAAAAAGAAACAGGGTTTCACCATGTTGGCCAGGCTGGTCCCAAACTCCTGACCTCAGGTGATCTGGCCACCTCAGCCTCCCAAAGTGCTGGGATTACAGGCGTAAGCCACCATGCCCAGCCCCTTATAACTGTTGTAGTTTATATGCTCATAATTGTTTATCTACTATCTTCTTTGACTAGGTTAAAAATTACTTCAGAACATAAATGCTATCTTATATTCCCACCATCATGTCTTAAAGCATATAGCAGGTACTCAAATTGGCTAATTGCCAAGTTGTTTATGACTGGCATTTCCCTCGTTGATTCTCTAGTTTAACAACCCAAATAAATGGGGGGTGAGGGAAATCATGGAAGCTGAGTCCAGTAAAAAGTACTTAAAAGGTACTGTCAGAAATTATTGGATGTTGGCAATTGTAGAGTCTAGGTGCTGGGTTTATGAGTTTATGCTGCTTTCAGTTCCATTTGAAATAATTTTTAAAATGTTGGAGGAAAGGTAATCAGTAGGAACAAAAAGTCACAAAAATTGGACTAGAATTCCTTAGTACCCTTACAGGTATGCAGAAACACGGTAAAATTTAAAATTAACTACAAATACGGGTCCTGTATTAACTAAAATACAATGAACCAAGAAAAAACTTCACCTTTCAAAGTTTTGTTTAGAGCAACCAAAATTATATTTTGCTATTCTATCCAGGGTTAAACAAAAAAAGATATAGTCTAGAAGCATCATGTCAGGGAGGGAGGCACATTGGAAAAGCATCAGCCATTGGAACCAGACAAACCTGGACTTGAATCCCTGCTGTTACTTAGCTCTGTGATCCTGTCCAAAGTTTATTTCTTCATACCTAAAGGTAAAATATGTATCTTGCATGTAAAATGCCCAGCACAGTATTTCTGGTCAAACATAGCTTTTTCAAATGATGTTTACCTGTGCTCTCTCCCAAAACTCCATTAAAAGGACAGGAAAGAGATAGGAAGGTAAAATTATAAGGATGATGAAAGAATCCAAATGGCCATTAGATTCTCGACAGTGACAATGAAAACAATGGCTTCGAGTCTCAAAAAATGATACCCAGGCTAAAATTCTATATATAGCCAAACTAGGAATCAAAGTATAAGTGTTGAATAAAGACATTTTCAGACTTACAAGGTCTTAAGAGATTTTGCCTCCCAGGCACCCTTTCTCAGGAAGCTAGTAGTGTCTTGTGTTCTACAAAAAGTAGACCAAGAAAGAAGGAAAAGGGGGAATTTAGAAAACAGGAGTCTAACACAGGAGGTAAAAGGAATCCCCAAGAAGGTTATAGGAAATCCCAGAGCAACAACTGTACAGCTTACCTAAAGGGCATCAAGTACAAATGGAAAAAAGAGCACCAAGGACTCCTGCAGGGATAGCTCTGACAAGGATTATTCGGTATGTTTTAATATATTGACACGTGCTTCTGGAAGATTTGGAAATCAATCACTGATAGGTATACATAGAAGAGAATTTTTTTTAAACACTGTTAACTCCAAAAAAAAATAAAAGTTACATAAGTAAATTTAATCATAGCATACTACATAGCTCAGCTGTATTAGTTATATAGACTTTTGATCTAAAATTGTGACAAAACTATAATGAGAGAATGAAGAAGTGGAAATATATGTGGAACAGAGACTTCTTCCATGGTATGAAATTAATAGATTTCTTTAAAAGAAAAAGGAAAAAAAGGAAGTGAACAGTAAGCATATTACTTAGAAACCTAGAGGTATATACCAGAAAAACTCAAGAGTTGAAAGTGGTCACCTCTGGGGAGTGGGAATCTTGAATGGGAAGAATGGGCTGGGGCTTTTTTGTTATAAGCCTTGACTTTTTAAAGGATGACCATGTATAACTAATAAAAGTTAGTTAGAATAAAAGCACTAAAACAATGTCTGCCACAAAGTAGGCCCTTGATAAAGAATAAACATTTATCTAATTGTCCCATCTCTCCACTGCTGCTGCCCCACTTCTTGCATTCAGCAATGTAGATATCTGATCCATTCCTCGAGATTCTATTCTCACCCTTCCTAAAAAAGTATGACAGGAAAAAAAAATCACGGTTTCAATGGACACTTTTATTGTTTATTTAATGGATCATCAATTTCACCTCCCTGCCTACAAAGGCAATTTCATCTTGTTTCCATGCTGAGTAGTGAAACAGTAACAAAGCTAGTAAGAATAAGCTACATCAAAAGAGAACTAAGCTAACACAGCTCACTAACAGGCAAAATATAAATATATGCACTCTAGAATGCACAATGGTTTAGTCACTAAGAAATTCAAATGGGATCTTGAAGAATGTAGGCATATCCAGGGTGCAGTAAAGATGAGCTGAGATGCTGTACTACCGTTTAAGGGTTCCTGTCACTGCATCTCTTGGCCACTAGCTGAATCGACATGGAAGGTTTTGGCTAATGCCAAGTGGAGATACAGAAAATGCTAAGTTGACTTGGGGGCTGTGCACAGGAACTAAAAGGCAGGAAAGTACTAAATATTGCTGAGAGCATCCACCCCAGGAAGGACTTTACCTGTTTTTGAGAGAGCACACATACATAGACAGCATTAGTATAGGGCTCAGTAAGTCAGATCTCCCCCATTTATCTTCCCAATAACATGCCAGCTCTTTTTTAGGATATATGGCCAGGAGTTGAGGAATTTTGCATTTTGGATTCCAGGTCTACTAGACCATAGCTCTCAGAATAAGTTTCTGTCTGTCCCTCCCCACCTCAGTGGATGCCAGGAGCTTTATCTGAAGTTCCTCTGTACTGCCCAGCTAGTAATGATTGCTAATGACAACAGAACCTACCAACTTTCTCTATTCCATTTTACCCACCTCTCACTGCACAGTCCCACCCTTCTCCCAAGCAAGCCAAAAAACAAAAGAACCTCACCTTCCAGGAGCTCTAAACTGGCACCACCCCCAGTGCTCACATGGCTGACCTTATCCTCTGTGTTCCATTTGGCACAGCAAGTGGCAGTGTCTCCACCACCTATTGAATGAAAGCCAGGTAAAAAGGGAAAAGAGAAAAGGAAAAAAAAGGGTTTAGCACCAAAACTGTACGGCAGTGTGCTCTCTAACCCAAAAGATAGCTGATAAACTCCCAACTCTATCTTACCAAGAGGTAAATTATCTACCTGTTTAGCTCTTAAGATTTACCCAGAATGAAGAGACAGAAGTTCTCTATTCTACCTTCCTCTGATCAGAATTCTGCCAGTTCATACTGGTATTACCTTTGTATAGGACCACTTACCTATGATGGTGATGCAGCCCCTAGAAGTGGCTTTCACCACCTCATCCATGAGGGCTTTGGTTCCCCGGGCAAAAGCTTCCCATTCAAATACCCCCACAGGACCATTCCACACAATCTGCTTAGCCCGAGTGACAGCCTCAGCATACTTCTTGCTGCTTTCAGGACCACAGTCCAAGCCCTGAGGGGCAGAGTTGAAAGAGAAGATGAGCTATCAAGAAAAGCTACTGAAACACCACCTCCACCAAGACCAGAACTCAAGGCTGCACACCAGAGTTTCTTCTAGAACCAAATGTTACCCTTCAGTCTTTAAAATTATAAACCTGTTCGTGCCCTTTGTACTCAAAAATTCTACTGTATGGAAGATCAAGTCTAAAGGAAAACCTCAAAAGTTATTTAATAAAGACATTCTTAGCCATACTATTGTTAGCGAAGACTAGATCAATGGTTCTCAACCAGGGTCAGTTCTGCCCTTCCACAATGGATAGACATGTGGCAATGTCTAGAGATTTTTTGTTGTTGCAACTTGGGAGGGTGCTACTGGCATCATCTAGTGGCCAAGGCTGCTTTAAACAACCTTACAGTCACTCATAAAACAGATGTCAATAGTGTTAGGAATGACAGACAGTGAACTAGATCAGTAGTACTCAAACTCTGCCATGCATGAGAATCACCAGAAGGGCTTATTCAAAGAGACTGCTCAGCCCCACCCCCAATTTCTGATTCAGTAGGTCTGGGGTGGGGCCTAAGAACTTGCATTTTTAACAAGTTCCAAAAATGACACTGATACTGCTGGTCTTAGGAACACACTTTGAGAAACACTGAATTAAATAATACCTGAATGCCTGACAAAAGAAAAACTAAGCAAACTAGCATGTAAAAACATGTTACAATTTTATATAGCTATAAAAATGATATTCAGAGTACCCTAAAATCAACCATATTAGTATATACACATACATTCCTCCCTGCTTGTAATCAGTATACTTCTTAATCTTTTCATATGAGAAAGTTTTCTTTTTTTTTTTTTTGAGACAGGGTTTCACCATGTTGGTCAGACTGGTCTCAAACTCCTGACCTCAGGTAATCCACCTGCCTCGGCCTCCCAAAGTGCTGGGATTACAGGCGTGAGCCACCACACCCAGCCAAGAAAGTTTTCTTATGTAGGTTTCTAGGTAGCAAAATAATCCAAAGCAAACCAAACCATGAAAGTGCAGAACACTATCTCCAGCACACAGTAAGTACTTTATACACACTAAACAGAAGAAGTAAAAAACAGATAAAACAAAACATGGGCCAGGCACAGTTGCTCTCGCCTGTAATCCCAGCACTTTGGGAGGCCAAGGCAGGTAAATCACGAGGTCAAGAGATCGAGATCATCCTGGTCAACATGGTGAAACCCCGTCTCTACTAAAAATATGAAAATCAGCTGGGCATGGTGGCACGCGCCTGTAGTCCCAGCTACTCGGGAGGCTGAGGCAGGAGAATCGCTTGAACCCAGGAGGCAGAGGTTGCAGTGAGCTGAGATCACTCCACTGCACTCCAGCCTTGGCAACTGAGCAAGACTCCATCTCAAAAAAAAAAAAAGGTTTTGCAACATTACTGATGAAGACACCAGTAATCCAATAGCACTGCTTTTCTCCTATGGATTCTACCATAATAAGGGACTCACTGCAACATGCGACGCACTCTCTGACAGAGATCTCCTATAGAGATTGTTTTAAAATGCTTGTTGATTGGCTGAATCAATGAATGAATGACACTACAAAGTTTCTATTCACTCACACTACCAACCCACTCAAGTGACTCACCATCCAGCCAGCAGGTATGCCAGAAGCCACAGTGGCTTGGCCAGTCTTGGCATTCTCATCAAACTTGTCAGCAGTGACAAAGTCAACAGGCAAGGTAATCTTCACACCATTCTTCTCAGCTTTGGACATTAGGTCTTTGACAATCTTGGCTCCCTCTTCATCAAACAGAGAAGTACCGATCTACACAGGGAAACCAAAATGATGAAGGTCAGCATCTATACTAAGAACAAGAAGACTACCTTGCAAAGCAGACAGGAACCACACAAAATGCAATATAAAGGAACAAGGCAAAGACAAAAGAAAAACTTGCCAAAATAAATAAAAATGGGAGTTTTAGATCGCGCCATTGCACTCCTGCCTGGGTAACAAGAGCGAAACTCAGTCTCAAAAAAAAAGGGGGGGGGGGTTTTCAGATCATTTTCTTTTTACATTTATACAACCTGCTATTATCATGGAGAGCTATTTCACATCCACTTGGCATTGGTTTCCTACCTCCATGTTGTTGAGCACCTTAAGGAAGGTAAAAGCCATTCCACCACCAATAATCATCTCATTGACTTTGTCCAGCATATTATTGATCAGCTGGATCTTGTCTGCAACTTTAGCTCTAGAAGAGATAAGAATCATCACTTAAAGAACAATGTACTAGAAAAGTGATATATTACATAGAACCTGAGTTTCTATATCAAGGCACAGGAACACAGAAATGTCTCAAAGTGACAAAAGTACTGCCTAACTTTGCCCTATGTTTCTCCAACCCAAAAACTCAATCCATTTCTAAGAAATCCTTTTAAGGTATGGCTCCGGACATCAGTACATCTTTTTAAAAGTTTCTCACCCAACTTACCATCAGTACATCTTTTTAAAAATTCTACCTAGAAGCTGACAGACAACAGATTTAAACCCATATTCTTTTTTTAGGTAGGGCTCAGAAGACCTAGTCTTGGCTAAGGAATCTATGAGTTCCAAATATATCTATTTTTCACACTCCCCAACACACACACACACACACACACACACACACACACACACAATTTAG
The DNA here is from genome assembly GCA_031835075.1 of Saguinus oedipus. Classification (NCBI taxonomy): domain Eukaryota; kingdom Metazoa; phylum Chordata; class Mammalia; order Primates; family Cebidae; genus Saguinus; species Saguinus oedipus. The sequence goes on along the minus strand of CM063191.1, from coordinate 74,900,866 downwards.
AGCATCAAAATTGCTAATTGTGTCTGAGTACGACTGCTAATTATGGCACCCTGGAGCCCACTCAGAATTAGCCTAACCTTACAGCAGAGATCAGACTGTATACCAAATAAATATATACTGCACAAAAATAGATAATCCTAAAGTCATACCCTATGCTCAGTTGCTAGGACATTTTCTTTTTTTTCTCTCTTTTCAACACGAAGTCTCACTCTGTTGCCAAGGCTGGAGTGCAGTGGTGCCATAGCTCACTGTAATCTGGAACTCCTAGGCTCAAGCAATCCTCTTGCCTCAACCTCTCAGGTAGCTGGGACTACAGGCGTACAACACTACCCCTGGATAATTTTTCTTTTTTAATTTTTTTGTAGAGACAAGGTCTCACTATGTTTTCCAGGCTAGTCTCAAACTCCTAAGCTCAAGTGATCCTCCTGCCTTGGTATTCCAAAGCACTAGGGTTACACACATAAGCCACCATGTCCAGCCTAGGGCATTTTCTTTATGGCATTTGTTTTTGTTGGATCACTCAATTCAGTACATTTACTGGGCACCTACTCTGTGCAAAGCACTATTCTAGGTCTTTGAGAAACATCAGTGGGCAAAGGCAAAAGAAAGATCACTACCCTTTGGGAGCTTATTTTCTAGTAAAAGAAAATAAGATTGGAGCCCAAAGTGGCTCCGGCCGGATGTCGTGGCGCTTGCGAAGGCGAGGCCAAGAGTTCAAGGCCAACCAACCTCAGCAACCTTACAAGCTCTCATTGATTGGCAAAAAAAAAAAAAAGAAAATAAGATAAATATACATGCATCTTTCATCTCCCTATGAGAGAAAAAAGATCCAAACTAAAGAAAAACAAAGGAATAGCCTGTCTTCCATAAACATTTCCATATATCTAAATCCCACTTACATGGACAAATCGCCTTGAGTCTGTTTCCTTCTTCATTCAATAAACAAGATAATGCCTATCCTGTGAGAGACCCTATGCTAGGATTTGTGAAAAGGAGGTATGAAACAACAGTGATGTGTGTGAACCAGTGACAAGAAATTATTTACTACTTATTTCACTTGTAAAGATTGGTTACCACCAAGGGTACAGGTGGATTGTTTTAAATACATACATACATACACACACACACACACACACGCCACCAAGGGTATAGGTGGATTGTTTTAAACACACAGACACACACACACACAAAGGGAAGAAAGCACCTCAATTTCTTCTAAAGAATAGCTTACACCTCAAATGCCTCTGTTTTTTCAACAAATCAACAGAGTGAAAATAATAAATAGGGGATTACATGAGATACCTAACAGCCAAAGGCTGTTAGGACTTCATTTGGTTCCTTATTCCAACAAACCAACTGTAAAAAGACACTTCTGAGATGATCAAGAATATCTGAATACAGACTGGGTATTAGATGATAGTAACAAAACTGCTTAATTTGTTAGGTATAGTATGGTGATTAAAAGAAATCTGCTTATCAGTTACAAGATGGATATAGAGTATCACTGATTGAGTATCCCTAATCCAAAACTCTGAAATCCTGCAAGATCAAAACTGTTTGAGCACAAAGGAAATATCATTGGAACATTTCAGATTTCATATTTTGAGATTAGGATGCTCAACAAGAACCATGCAAATATTTCAAAATCCAAAAATAAATCTGGAATCCAAAACACTTCTGGTCCCAAGCATTTCAGTTAAGATACTCAACCTATATAAGTGAAAGTATATGATGTCTAAAACTAACTTAAAAACATTCCTGAAAGCAGGGAATGGGCTCACACCTATAATCCCAACACTTTGGGAGACCAAGGAAGGTGGATCTCCTGAGCCCAGGAGTTCAAGACCAGCCTGGACAACATAGTGAGACCCTGTCTCTACAAAAAAGTTCAAAACTTAGCCGGGCATGGTGATACATGCCTGTAGCCCCAGCTACTCGGGAGGCTGAGGTGGGAGGATCACTTGAGCCTGGAAGGTCAAAGCTGCAGTGAGCTGTGATCATGCCACAGCACTTCAGCCTGGACAGCAGAGTAAGAGCCTGTATCTATATATACACATACACACACACACACACACACACACACACACACACACACACACACACACACATTTCACTTATATTCACTTTGTCAGGAATATGTGTATGTTCCTGACAACAAATTCACTTTGTTGGGAATATACACGTGTGTGTGTGTGTGTGTGTGTGTGTGTGTGTGTGTGTGTGTGTGTGTACCTTCCTGACAAAAAAAAAGAGAGTTAGGATATAGAATAAACAAGCTTAGGAAAAATGTCAATTAATTGTTGAAACAGGGTAATAGGTACCTGGGAGTTCAAAGTACTGTTCTCTCAACTTCTGTACGTATGAGTGTTTCTACAATAAAGCTTGTTTAATAAAATATAAAATTCTCCCCAAAAACTGTTAATGGCCTAGGGAAACTACACTGCAAGGAAGAGGGCAAAAAAATCTCTCATCCACTTCGCCGTAACAGCTATGTCAGTCTGAATCTAAAAACCTAACCATAAGGTGGCACTAGGTAGCACTCACTCCCATATTACAGGTCTACAGAAAGTTGAAGAACAAAGCCCGTTGAGGGTGGGAGGGGATGCAGCAGCAGGAGACTGAAAGGAGATCAGAGTATTTATTTCCCTGGCTCCCTCCCTACCAGATCTTGTGTCCTTTAACCAAAGGCTACAGTTCCCATCAGATGGCTCTCTCCATACCAACTATCCTCTCTGAATTCTGATAACCATTCCCCTCCCTTTGTCCCTTCAGACCTAGAGATCATGATGGCTGTTGCTAGCCCCAAATTACTATACTGTCCTTTTGTGGTTTCCCTGAACCCTACCCTCACCTCTGCATGGAGTTCTTTTATTTTTTTTTTGAAACAGGGTCTTGCTCTATCACCCAGGCTGGAGAGCAGTGGCATGATCAAAAGTGCACTGCAGCCTCTACCTCCCAGGCTCAAGTGATGCTCCCACCTCAGCCTCCCTGGTAGCTGGGACCACAGGTGGATACTACCACAGCCCAGCTAATTTTTTTTTTGTAGACACGGGATCTCACTATGTTGCCTAAGCCCATCCCAAACTCCTGGGCTCAAGCAATCTTCCTGCCTGGGCCCTCCCAAAGTGCTGGGATTACAGGTGTGAGCCACCATGCCCAGCCTGTAGTTCCTTTATTAAATTCTCCTCAGCCCATTGTGACTGAGCTATATGACAATAAATGCCCAAGTTAGTCAAACAATACTTAAAGCATGATCTTAAAGAGTTCTTCATACCCGCCCAGGATGGCCAGGAAGGGTCGCTCTGGGCTCTCCAAGGCCTTGGCAAAGTAGTTCAGCTCCTTCTTCATCAAAAAACCACCAGCCTTCTGTGGCAGATTGACTCCTACCATGGAGCTAGAAAAGACCAAAGACATTCAAATTCTAGTCAATCCCTATCATTCCTCCTACTCCTAGAGGCCAGCTCCTTATCACTAAAATATTTCTACTTCTGGACTGAAGGAGATCATGGTTTTCATCCCTACATTGCAACAAAAAACACTTCGGTACAAGACACAATTTTTAACTCATAGTGCAAGGTCAAGGGGAAAGAGTACAAAGTAAGGAACTTAGGTTGAATTTAAGATACCCAGTTAACACTCTTCAGCAGGCCAAAGAGCTAATCACAATAAGTAAACTGGCCGGTTGATGACAGCAGAAGAGGATTCCTCAATTTGGCTTCCTACTGAAAGCATGATCGTCTGATCTTACAACATTCACAAAGGGATAACTACACAAAATATCTAAGGTGAAAAAGAGCAACCTCTTCTTGAAACTCCATAAAAAGGTCTATAGTTACCAATTTTTTTTAACCTTTATTTCCTCTTTGAATGAGAGATACTCAACAAGAGCCACGTGGTAGCTCCAATTAGACAAGCTGAAAGGATGTCAGTATAATACAGGACCCTCCAAAAGCAACCCAGAGCTTGGGCTACTCAAGTAAACAGGAATATTTTTCTCAGTGTGGTAATCAACAAGGTTCTTGGTACCTGTGGGCTCTGTGAGCAGTGCCAAAAGCATCATTAACATAGACATCCCCTAGCTTGGAAAGTGAAGCTCGGAAAGCTTCTATTTTGGCTGGGTCAGCTTTAACCTAGAGAGAAAAACAGAAACAGAAAATGTGATGGCTCCAAAGGCAACTTACAAAAGCATTTCATACACCAATCTCTAAAGACCGAGTAGGTGAGACAGTGATTTTTACAACCAGCAACAGGATATGTTCTTTCTTCCAAATATTCCAGGTACTTTGGTCATTTCTACGTGTTTCTGCTATCCCTTACCTTCCCTCAAATTGCAAACCTAATATTCCTGAACCATGGCTTAACCTCTAATCACATTAAGTTAACCACATCCCACTAGCCTCTCCCCAGCCTTCAGCTCAAGGTTCTGATTATCCTTCCCTCTCCTTGACTTAGTTCCTCATTTTAACACATTCTCTTTGTGAAAGTTAGTATCGTACCTGACTCAAGCTGCTGGCTACCAAGGCTTGAAGTACATGGGGCTCCCACACATATTCCTCATAAAAGCAACAAGGGCAAGTTCAGACAGAGAAGGCAGATGGAAACATGACAACAGAAAAGGATCTCAGAAACACTTTACATTGACAAAGAGGTATTTTATGGCCTTCCCTGGAAGCTAGACGTTAGATAACACAAGAAATATCCTTGTACAAAAAGAGAGAGGAAGAAAATGTAGAAGTTAAACATAGAACTTTAAAATGTCAGCTTGCCATCAAGGGATACCCCAAAGGGGACAGATAGCAAGATGGGAGGATAGGCAAAACAAAGTCTCTGGCAGGAGATTAAGCCAAGATTCACAAGAAGCAAGGCAGATGAAAGGGGACATGGCACAGAAGAGTACACAGCACACAGCAGATGTTCATTTTAGTCACTGCCTTCTCCTATGCCCGTATGTATCAAGGAGGTGAAGGTGACTGCCATAAAAAATGGGGCTTTTCCCTAAAGAGCCAAAGAATTACAGAGACACTAATGCTAAAATTGAAGACTATGGAGCTCCCATAACCTCTCTAGAATAGAACATCTGCCACTAGGGATTGGAAGATGACACATGTAGCAACGATAACACTGCTCAAATGTAAGGAGACCGAGTTCTGTGTCCAGCTCTGACACGAATTCATTGTGTAACCTTTGGGAAGTTGCTCTCTGTCTGTGAAATTTCCCCTTCTATCAAAAAGGCATAATAACCCCTCTGTTTAAGAACTAGTTAAGGAGTCCAGGTACAGTAGCTCATGTCTATAATCCCAACACTTTGGGAGGCCAACATGGGAGGATCACTTAAGTCCAGAAGTTCAAGACCAGCCTGGGAAGCATAGCAAGACCATTTCTCTACGAAAAAAAAAAAAAGGTAAAAGTCAGCTGGGCATGGTGGTATGTGTCTGTAGTCCTAGATACTTGGGAGGATGAGGTAGAAGGATCACTTCAGCCCACAAGTTTGAGGCTTCAATGAGTCAGGATCATGCCACTGCATTCCATCATGGGCAACAGAGCAAGATCCTGTATCTTTAAAAAGTCATTTAAAGAAAAACGGGGTAAATGGAAAGCTCTTCATGAAAAAAGGTGCCATGGAAATAAAAATATCAATCAGAACTCATTTCTCATTTTTGATCTGCAAATAACTAGAAGAAATAGAAGACCCTTAAAAGATCAATATGGGTACTTTGGATAAAGGAAAAATGTTTATGTCCTCATATCCTCACTTTGTTTTTGTTTTTTGATATGGAGTCTTACTCTGTCGCCCAGGCTGAATACAGTGGTGTGATCTCAGCTCACTGCAACCTCAACCTCCCAGGTTCAAGCAATTCTCCTGCCTCAGCCTCCCGAATACCTGGGATACAGGTATTTGCCACCACACTCAGCTAATTTTTTTGTATTTTTTGTAGAGACAGGGTTTCACCAGGTTGGCCAGGCTGGTCTCAAACTACTGACCTCGTGATCTGCCCACCTCAGCCTCCCAAAGTGCTGGGATTATAGGCGTGAGCCACCGTGCCCAGCCTCACTTTTTGTAATCCATTTTGAACTTGGGACTGACTCCTGAAATCACAGGTATTAAAAGCCATTACATAGTAAATGTCAAGTCAATTAACTAAAAAAGTCATAAGCTGGCATAGCTCATCATTTCCTGAATAAAAAGCTTTGCTTCAATTTGCCGGTTACCTCCTGCCACTTCTAAGCCCTAGAGTTCATGCATCATCAGTTCTAGTTTAAAAGGTCACCAAATTTTAGGTCAGCATTTGCCTCCTAACACTGTAGGAAGACCATGCCAAAGGCAGGATAAGGCAAGACCAGCACCTTTGGTGCTAAAAAAAGAAACTGCTTGAAAGCAGGCACTCCCAATGACATTAAGAAATGTGAGAAGCCAAAGAGGACTGAGATACTAGACTCAGAGCCTCTTGTTCTCTAAGACACTGAAGGCCAAAATAGTGGAAAGTACTAAAAAATGCCTTTAGCTTCCGTTCTAGCCAATGGGCAAATTCAAAATCATCTCTAAAGAGCCAGGTTGATCACTGAATATTTGAATTCTGGTTGTCAGTTCATAGTAATCTGTTTGGTGGGTTACCTATGACTGGCTTTTGCACAATATCAGCAGAGGTGAGTAGTTCCAACAGAAACTATATGCAGATGGAACTCACTGCACAACACACAAAATATTGACTATCTGGCCATTTATAGAAAAAGTTAGCTGATCGAATAGGCTGAGCTCTAAAGCCTATCAACGCACCACTGCCTCTAACTTTAATCATGACTGCCTTCCTGAAACGTAGTATTTTCTTTTGAGACTTAGTTTCTTTATGAAATAAGGTGATACCTGTACCTCCTTATCTTAAAGACAGATTTAAAGGAAAATGCTTTACACTTCTTAAGAAAATGCCTTAAATCCAAGGTGACATCATCATGACCATCATATTCACTAAATACTCTTCCACCACAAAGGTGTTCACATACTTTTCAAATGTATTTAAAAACCACCTGAACATGAAGAAGGGCTTTCTGGGATGTTGGTAAGATTCTATCCCTTGACCTGGGCAGTGGTTACACAAGTGTGTTTACTTTGAGATAATCCGTTAAGCTGTGCATTTTTCTATGTATACTTCAATAAAAGGTGTCTAAGAAATAATAAATGAGCTTTCTCTATTCTTCAACCACCGTCTCCTACAGACTCAGGCCCTCTCCCTCAATAATGTCAAAATCACAGGTCCTACCTTGTTCCCAGAAGCATCTTTTCCCTTCCCTTCTTCCTCCACATGAAAGCGGAGGTTCTCCAGCAGGATGACAGACCCAGCAGCTGGGTTGGCACAGGCTTTCTCCACTTCTGGGCCTACACAGTCCTTCAAGAACAGAACATCCCTGAGGAGAGGAAGAGATGAAGACGCTTGAGCAGTCTGAAAATTAAGAACCAGTAACGACATGCTTGACCTCCCCCGCCACAAAGTCTATCAGCGCCAGAGCCTGGCACTTACTTGCCCAGAAGAGATTTGAGTTCCACAGCAACTGGCTCTAAGGAGTACTTGTCAGGCATAGGGACACCATCAGGCCGGCCTAGGTGACTCATAAGGACTACTGACTTGGCTCCATTATCTAAGCAGAATTTGATGCTCGGGACAGCAGCCTTAATCCTGCAACCAAAAAAAAAAAACAACAGAACAAAGTTACTTCTAGAAATTAGTGGGAACTAGTTTATTGATAAACTTATAAAACATAAAGCTTTTTCTTCTCCAAGTTCCTTCAAATCTACTATCAATAATTCAATGGTGGTCCTTAGGGGAATAAGTTAAATACAATGACAACCCTCTATGTAGGATTGTAAAATCTCATTATGTATCTGCCCCTTTCACAGAAAAGGGTTAACACAGCAGGCCTGAGGCTGCTGTCTACAGAAGGACCTCCTTGCAAAACTGGATCGTGGCTAGTATCTGGGAACTTGGCTTTCAAAGTTAACTGACAAGACTAATTCACTATTCCTAGACTGTCTATACAAACAAGATGATTTATGCTAAACGCTTGCCCCACTCTAGAAATCTAGAATTTTTTTTTTGAGAAAGACTTTCATTCATTCTGTCACTCAGCAGGCTGGAGTGGAGAGGTAGGAGAGGCACAATCTTGGCTCACTGCAGCTTCAACCTCCCTGGGGGCTCAGGTGATCCTCCCACCTCAGCCTCCCAAGTAGGTGGGACTACAGGAACACACCACCATGCCCAGCTAATTTATGTACTTTTTGTAGGGGTTTTGCCATGTTGTCCAGGCTGATCTTGAACTCCTGGGCTCATGCAATCTGTGGGCCTCAGCCTCCCAAACCGCGGGGAATACAGGCATGGGCTACCACACCCAGCCTAAATTTGGAATTTTGGTAGTTGCTAGGCAGAGGATACCTACATAACCAGTTTCCAATAAAAATCTTGGGATCTAAGTCTCTAGCAGGCTTCTCCAGGCAGAAACATTGAAGACAATTACTGCATTTTTCACTGCTGAAGAAAGGACAACACTTGACATGTCCCCTCACAGGAAACTGGAAGCCCATGGATTTCTCCAGACTCCCCCATGTCTTTTCCTCTTGCTATCTTGTCATGCATTCTTTCACCATAATAAACTTTAGCCATGAGAACAACTCTGAGTCATAGCAAATCACTGTGGGATATGTGGTTGGTCTTGGGGACCCCTATAACACTCTTCTTATATGACTATGGAAAATACATAAAATTCTCAAATCTTGAAACCATCAAAGGAAATTTAGGGAAAAATCAAAAACACATAGTAACTTTTCTGCATCTATTATATTAATAGATCCTAAGTCACTTTTTTATGTAGGAAAAAATAAATGTACTGTATAGAGTTTGGTTTCCACAGTGTATCACATTTATTAGATTACAAATGAATAAAAAAATTAACTCCCTTTAAACGTTTAAAAGTTTTGTTACAAGCCTGCTACTAACTTGCCATTTTCCAAGTTTATAAGAAATTAAAATTGATCAAGAAAGGCACTTATTTATTCAACAAATATTTATTGAATGCTTCTTTTGTGCCAGGCATCATTCCAGGTTCTGAGAATAAAACAAAAAACTTTTTTAAAAAGTCTCTATTCTCATGGAAGTGTAATTCTAATGGGGAGAGACAATAAACATGTGTGTCTGTGTGTGTGCATGTAATATATCAGATGGTGAAATACAGAAAAAATAAACCACTGTTCTGATTGGGGAACAATGGTGAAGATTTTTAGATAGGATGGCCAGGACAGTCTGATAACATTTGAGCAAAAAATTGAATGACAAAAAAGTGATATTTCTAAAATATCTTATGCTATTAATATTTAGCAGATATAAGAACTCATTTCTATCAAATTGTAAAAATCTGTATCAAGTAAAGTTTGTACAATGGAACCAATTAGTTTTCAGGACTATCCCTTATCAGCAAGTTCTATTTTTTCTAATGCTTCATTTTATTAATCAACTCCCAGCACTTTGGGAGGCCGAGGCGGGTGGATCACGAGGTCAAGAGATCGAGACCATCCTGGTCAACATGGTGAAACCCCGTCTCTACTAAAAATACAAAAAATTAGCTGGGCATGGTGGCGCGTGCCTGTAATCCCAGCTGCTCAAGCGGCTGAGGCAGGAGAACTGCCTGAACCTGGGAGGCAGAGGTTGCGGTGAGCCGAGATCACGCCATTGCACTCCAGCCTGGGTAACAAGAGCGAAACTCTGTCTCAAAAAAAAAAAAAAAAAAGAAAGAAAGAAAAAAGAAAATATTTCCAAACATGTTTCTTTGCTCTTTACTCTTAAAATACTTTGACAGGCATATTTCCAATCTTTTCTGTGTACTGCATAATAATGAAGATCAAGAGGGATCAGATCTGCCTGTAAAAAGACCTGCCACTATGGTGCAGCAGGGAAGTACTTGACAAAATGACAGCCTCTATTCTGGGACCAATACCTGAAGGGGTTCTGGGTCTAGACTTACACTGTCCAATAGTTATTTAGTCATGTATGTTCACTGAGTACTAGATATATAACTAGATCAAATTGAGATGTGCTATAAGTATAAAAACACATAACAGATCTTGAAGACTTAGTACAAAAAAAGTTGAATGTCCCTTTAATTTAATTAATACAATTTGGTTCACATTATATTTCTATTAGATAGCACTGGTCTAGATCATTGGAAAGCACCTTGCCAGCACAAACCCTTCATTTAAAATTTTAAACAGGCTGAGCACAGGGGCTCATGCCTGTAATCCCAGCACTTGGGAGGCCAACGTAGGTTGAAGTCCAGGAGTTCAAGACAAGCCTGGGCAACATGGCGAAACCCTGTCTCTACAAAAAAAAAAAAATACAAAAAAGTAGCCAGGTGTGGTGGCCCATGCCTGTGGTCCCAGCTACCTGGGAGAATGAGATGAGAGGATCACTTGAGCCCAGAAGGCACAGGTTGCAGTGAGCCAAGATCATGCCACTGCACTCCAGCCTAGGAGACAGAAAGAGGCAAAAAGAAAAAAGTAAATAAAAACCTTCTTGATGGATACCCCATTTAACCTGATGTGATTATTATATATTGCATGCTTGTATCAAAATATCTCATGTGACCCATAAATATATGCAATCTATAAGAAGTAAAAAAAAAAAATTAAAAAGAAAATAAAGACAAAAATAAATAAATAAAAATCTTTTACAATCTAGTCAAAAGCAAGAGCAGTACTCTCACTTAAAATTTCTGTTTCTAAATCTGGGATCCAAGATGTTGGAGCAGCTAAATTGACTGAAAATGTACTTCTGAAGTCTTTTCTGGTTTTTGGAAGCAAAAACAAATGAAAATTATTAAAAATTGATTTTATCTGAGCCATCTGCAACGGGGACTTGAACAGAGACTTGTAAACAACTATATGTAAACTTAATAACTACGGGTACTTTTAAAATCCTTCTTTTACATAGTTCTTCATTTTGCAAGAGAAGCCAAGTAACCTTAAACTTTTATATTCTCTTTACATGTCTGTATTTTATAGAGATGGTATCTCACTATGTTGGCCAGGCTGGTCTCAAACTATTGGCCTCAAGAAATCCTCTTGCCTCAGCCTTCTAAAGTGCTAGGATTACAAGTGTGAGCCACCACACCCAGCCAATTTTTATATTCTTAAAAATGAGTAACTGCCAGGCATGGTAGCTCACACCTGTGGTCCTAGCACTTTAGCAAGCCAAGGCAGGAGGATCACTTGAGTCCAGGAGTTTGAGACCAGCCTAGGAAACATAGTGAGACCCCATCTCTACCAAAAAAAATTTTTTTTAATTTAACCAGGCATAGTGGCATACACCTGTTGTCCCAGCTACTCAGGAGGCTAAGGCCAAAGGATTGCTTGAGCCCAGACGGTTGAGGCTGCAGTGAACCATGATCATACCACTGCACTCCAGTCTGGGTGAAAGAGCAAGACCCTGTCTCAAAAAAAGAAAGTGAACTCCAAATTCTTCTAATTTTCAAAAAAACAAGGGAAGGGGAATCACTTTCTTAAGATTTTGCTTATATTTTAATATTCTCATAAATAAGAAAGCAGATCAGATAGTGGATAGATAGAAAGCCAAAATCATATGTCTTAAATTGCTCCAGTTCTATAATACAATATGAAAGGAAAATCATTTCATCCTATGTATCTACACACATCTTAAACCAGCCCACGGCTTAGCAAGGACCTTACCTCTGGTTGTTTGTTATCTGGTTGTTCTTCATAGGAACATTGAAGTCGACTCTAAAAAAGAAAGATTCAGAGCCATGATCAAATTATTGTTCCATCAAAGATTAGGAGATGCACTTTTAATGAACCAGTTAAATAAGTTGGAAATCCAAATCTCATCTTAAAAATAATCAGTGACATTAAAAGTCAAAATAGTGCTTAGTCACGGGGAGGATGGAGGGAGTAGGGACTGGAATGAAACACCGAAGGCTTTGGGGTTCTGGTAATGTTCTATCTCTTAACCTCAGTGATCAAATATACTCATTTTGTGGTAATTCTTTGAGCTTATAATTTGTGCTCTTTTAGGTATGTATCTCACACTTTAAAAAGAATTAAAAAAAAAAACTAACTTAAATCACAGGAACTAGCCCTGAAGATCTGAGAAGCTAAAGCTACCAGTTCCATCTAAAAAGATGTCTGTCTGGGCCTGGCATGATAGTATCTGAGCAGCAGCTGGAGGGGTGAGGAATAATAAGGAATGCATCTTGATCCTAATTCATTTGATACTATTTTGGCGTCCTTGTGAAATTAACATGACTCAAAAGAAAAAAATTAACTGGAAAAATAAAACACATTAAGAAAAAATCATTCTTTACGGAGAAAGTCTGAGGCCTTAAGACTAGGGGGAAGAAACCCACTGTCTAGTACAAAGTTCACATAATATCTTTCAAGCAATATACACGCAACATTAAGACAGCATCTTTCAAAAAGCCTGAGAAGAGAAGGTGGGACATGTGCCCCCAGTCCACCTGACAAAAAGGCAAATTAGAAGGGAAGTAATCAAGATGACACAGAAAATAATGTACTGCAGTCTCTCTTACCCAACAGATTACTGTTTTACCATTCTTAAGAACCAATTATTCTGAACTCCTTGGAACCTCAGCCTACTTCAATGTGAATGAAAACAATAATGCATGGCAGTTATTTTTAAGGTCCAAGAGTTTTGCCTGCCAACATAATTTTTAAGTGATTTTTTTCTCATGGGGATGACAGTATCTACCTCATAGTTATTGAGAGAATTAAGTAAGTTTGCAATTTGTAAGTGCTTAGAAGAGTACCTGACACACAGTAAGTGCCGTAAAAGTGTTAGCTGTTGTTTTATGTTTCTCCAAAATGTAATTCTGCGATTTGACAAGTAATCAACCAGAACAGCTAGCATCACTTGCAAAGGGACTACAGTAAAGTATGACCTAATCAAGAAGACTGCTGCTATCCTTGATTATAAGCCTCCATCTTTTTCTTCTGCCTTTTTAAATACCCCTTCCTCTATAAAGCTAAGGCAATTACAGTCTCCTACAGACATACTGAGAACACCCCCAATTTCCTATACCACTAGGCCTGAATTCCAATCTACCTCACTGAACAACAGCCTTTCCAAAGGTGGGTTGCGGGAAATCTGTATTAAAACATTTTTAAAGTGTTCAAAATTAAAGGCAGTACGCCTCTGATGAAAGAAATACACTCTATCTTCAGGCCACTTGATTCTCTAAGCAACTTCTTTAAATATCCTGAACAAGGAGCCTGCCAGCCTTAAAGTACATTCCAAAGAAAAGAGTGTGTATCCTATTACTGCATGTACTGCAGTCTCTCTTACCCAACGGATTACTGTTTTACCATTCTTAAGAACCAATTATTCTGAACTCCTTGGAACCTAAGGAGTCACTTTTTCCAAGGTGGCTGCACCATTGCATAGGTCACTTTCCCCCATGCAACCTCCCAGAAGACCTATGCTCAAAAGGACTAATGGAAAAAGGGTGGGCACACACCACTTCTTGCAGTGCTATTCTCTACCCCCAACCCTTACAGGGAGGAATATCTTTGGGCAGAGACACCTAAGAATCTGTCTTGTCTATCCAAGCTGCCATGGTGTCAATTAGTAATGAATTAGACTTGTTTTATACTCTCTCTTCAGTGCCCTCTGGATTACCTCCCCTCATCTCTTACACTCACAACAGCTTTGCTTTTAGCTTCTCCTCTGAGGACTCCAACACAGGAACTGCTCTTGCTTACAGATTCTACTTGTTCCATTTTACATAAAATATGCACACTTTCCTTTTTTTTCTTCATTTCCTTATAACATGCCTGAGCTCTGCTTCAGGCACAAATCAGTTATCACTACATATCCATCTGAACAAAGAATAACTAAAATAAAAAATAATGGTACCACCAAGTGCTGGTAATGATGCAGAGAAACTAGTTACTCACATACTGCTGGTAGAAATGTAAAATGGTGCAGCCACCTTGGAAAATAGTCTGGGGATACCTTAAAAGGATATGGCCCAGTAATTCCACTCCTAGGTGTTTACCCATGAAAAATGACAGCATATGTCCATACCAAGACTTGTATACAAATGTTCACAGAAACAACCCTAATATCCTTTAATGGATAAACAAACTATGATACATCCATACCATGGAATACTACTCAGCAATACACAGAAATGAACTGTTGATACATGTGACAATGTGGATAAATTTTGAGGATATTAGGTGAAAAAAGTTAATCCCAAAAGGGTATATACCATATGATACTATCTGTATAGTATTTTTGAAGTGACAAAATTTTAGAAACAGTGGACAGATCAGTAGTTACCAGGAGTTAGGAAGGGGGCTGGTTATTACTATAAAGGGGTGGCATGAAGGAGATCTTGTTGGGTGGTGATCGAATAGTTTTGTATCTTGATTGTGGTGGTGGTTACACACATCTACACATGTAATAAAATGGCAGAGAAGTATACACACTTTATACCAATGTCAATTTCCTACTTTTGATATTGTACTATAATTAGGTAAGATCCATCCATTGGGGGAAAATGGATGAACACAAGACTACTCTACTAACTTTGTAACCTCCTGTGAATCTTTAATTATTTCAAAATAAAACATTAAAAAATACACTGATTTAGCTGGAATAAGAGTATCAAGTCTCTGTCACATGAAATCTCAGATCCCAGGTCCAGTTCCATTAAAAACTCCCAAAAGAGGCCGGGCGCGGTGGCTCAAGCCTGTAATCCCAGCACTTTGGGAGGCCGAGGCGGGTGGATCACAAGGTCGAGAGATCGAGACCATCCTGGTCAACATGGTGAAACCCCGTCTCTACTAAAAATACAAAAAATTAGCTGGGCATGGTGGCGTGTGCCTGTAATCCCAGCTACTCAGGAGGCTGAGGCAGGAGAATTGCCTGAACCCAGGAGGCAGAGGTTGTGGTGAGCCGAGATGGCGCCATTGCACTCCCGCCTGGGTAACAAGAGCGAAACTCTGTCTTAAAAAAAAAAAAACTCTCAAAAGAATCATGTCCATCAGTGCTTCACTTCCCCTAACTGGAAAACTAGAATATTATGGCTGTCTTAGAGACTTTTTTCCTCTGCTCTCAATTTTTTCCTGTTTCTCTTCCCACTACACCAAGGCAGTTCCTTTACAAGTTACAACAAGTTAAAGAAAACCAGTGAGGTTTAAAAAAAAAAAAGGTGAGAGCAAGCAAGAAGGAAGTGCTTTACAGGCACTCAACGGATGACTTGCAACCTATGAAAGAAAAACAAAGAAATGACTGCAAAAATAAGCAGAAGTATATTCAAAGAGGCGGCAAAATCAACTGAAGTCCTAAAAAACTAAGGTGGAACTTGGTAATTAACAAGTCAGAGGTTTCTGGCATCCTAAAACACTATGGTGGAGCCTGGTAATTAACAAGTCAGAGGTTTCTGGCTATCCCATGTTCCCTCAACAAATCAATTTCCCTTGGCAATCCAAATCAGTGGACCAGAAGAGACAGCAATACCCGAGTTCAGTTCTACAGGACAAAGACAACAAATGAGGCAGCCACTACTCAGGAAGCCCCATTACGGAAACACTGCCAGCAATCACCACGTTGAAACAAAAAGGAATTGAGCTGACACTGCATGGCTGCCTAGAGGCCTCCAAAAAAGTAAGCCTACAATGTGACTCTCTGTTCAAAAGAAATACATTAATAATCAGGGAATGATGATGTAACTTCCTGTCCTCAGCCTCAATAAGTAGAGGGTATCCAGATTACAGAAGAAAGGTCTATTTCAACTTATCCTTGGTGATTGTCTCGAGTATTCAGATGATCTAGTTGATAGCCAAGGAAACCCAAATTCTAGTCCTGACTCTGCTACCAACTTGGTGGTTCAGTAACCTTGAACAGGTCATTTTCCATCAGCAAAACAGGACTTGCCAATCATTTCAAGGCTTGGGGTTAGTGTGTGTTAAATGAAATTTCATTAGGTCCAGAGGGAGAAAAGTTAAGCAGCTCCTCCAATCCCACCCCCAGCTAGCTTCCTCAAGCCAGTTTCCCTAGAAGGGAGGAAATAAAGCCCAAGACTGCAATTATAGGAAGATGATCAGCATGATGTCCCACACCTTGTCTTTTAGTTGGTCCATGCATCTGGAAAGGTCAGCCTTGAACACAGTGGAGATATGAGAAACTAATTAAAACCTAAGAGCTAGTTGCATGCCAATGTCCACCTGTCCTGTTTTTTTACAGGGTCTATCCCCTTTTTTTAGGATTGTATGAGGGCCAGATAGGGCATTCCTCTAGTACTAAGATGGCTGTGATTCCTACTTTGTCCAGATTACAAAGGCCTATGTCATTTGGGGAAATGCGGAAACCAGGTATTTTTCATGGACATAAATTATTGGGTTCTTCCATCTCCATAGCAGGGCAGAGAAAGTTACCCGCAACATAATATTGGCCAAAATGAAATTAGAGTGAAGGGGAGAACTACGTGTACTTTTAGGGCACTCGTACAGTTCCCTAACTCAAACGTGTCCTCATATGTTAAAGCTAGAATAAAGGGAGCTCCCCTACTGACTTATGTGTCTGTTAATATCCAACACAAACCCTCGTTTGAACCAAAATTGGGAAAGGGGCTAGATTACACCAGCCACGTGCCTACCCATCAATCAACCACTACCCCAGAAGGTCAAGGCTGCAAAATGCTGTCAACACAAACCTTTATGGCCCCTCAAAAACACCACTCTTGGATCCTGTTAAGGTATATGAACAGCCAAGCCCATCAGTTACATACCACAGCATCCTCCTGCACCTTGCTCTGGTATGCAAATATTATATCACACGTGATAAAAGGATAAATGTAAAAGCTCCACACTATACTAACAATTCTGGCAGGTAAGAGAGAAGCCATGTTGGTAAGTGACCAGAGATCCACATGCGCAGAGCAAGAGACCCAAAGTGCACGAGGAACCCTCCCCCGCCTCTAATATTCTGCTTTTCTAGCCACACGTGGCGATGCGGTTGGAGGTCCAAGTATGAGCAGCCACACCCTGCTCTACCATTACCTAGTATGTCATAATCCTGATGCAAATCCTGTGGCCAAGAGTCCAACGTTACCACACTGCAGGGCAGCAGAGAGGCCTGTTACATAAGCTCTGCAGGGCCTCCTCCAGTGCGCCCCGCCCTACCCTCCCACCCCAATTATTTAGCGGTGCGGGACAGGAGGTCTACTCCTGAACAGTTAAACCAACATCCTCTTGGAAACATCCTTTTGTGCAGAGACCTGTGAGACCTGGGCCGTTTCTCATTTGTCTGGGACGGTCTAGGGCAGTGGGGGAAGGGAAATTAACAAAATGACCTTTCAAGGTCCCTTCCTTGAAGTCTAGAGATTTGCAGGATAAGCATTAAGTCCCATCTCGCTGACCGGGAGGTGGAGACAACGGAACTGCATTTCAGCAATAGGAAAAAAGACAAAATGGTCCTAGCAGCAATCTCAGCCCTTCCTTAGTGGGATCCATCCCCGAAGGGTGACTTTGACGGCTTTCTGGGCTGGGAAAATGCCACTAGAAACCACCAAATCTGTGAGCAGCCTCGCCCTCTGAGCCTAGGACTCCTGGGGCCCAGCCGAAAGCTAAAAGCAACTTAGGGCAAACAAGAGAATAAGCCGGCTCGGGCCAAAGAAGTTTGCGACAGAACACACAGGGCACGCGGGCAAACGTGCAGAATTACCTCATAACGACCCGTTTCCCTTTCACATCCAGCTTGTCCAGCGTCAGCTTGTTAGAAAGAGACATTTTGGAAATACAGCCGGGGGAGAGGTCGGTGATTCAGACAGCGAGAGAGCCGGCTGCTGACCTACGTTCGGTACGCTTGCAGAATGCCGAACACCGCGCGGGCAGGAATTTAGGCCGCACCGCCCCCCGATGCCCCGCCTCCCGCACCGCCCCTTCCTGGCGCGCCGTGAGAAGCACCCTCTATTGGCCACGGCCCAAGGCGGTCGGCGCGCTGCCATTGCTTCCTGGTGCTGTCCATCTGCGAGGGTACAAGTGAGACGTGCGGCTTCCAGTTGTCACGTCCGGCACGCCGCGAGCCGCAAGGAACCTTCCCGACTTAGGGGAGGAGCGGGAGGCAGCGCCGGGGTGCCCACAAGTGAAGTGGCGAAGATCCGGGTGACGCTGGGAACTGACGTGTAGAGTGTGCTAGGCCCAAGGTCGGCGCCGCTGCGTTTCCCGGAACCGCGCCCGGAGCAGCCGCAGCTTTGCGCAAGCCCAGGACTGCCTTGGAAAAGGCGCCACCCCCAACCCTTGGAATTCGTGGCCGCTCTACCAGGCATCAGCGCAAATACCACCACGTCCTTTTGAAAAACCTTGGTTTCCCGGCTCCCTTCATGGAATTCTGCTACTTAAGGCTTACTTAACAGTAAAGACCTTTCCGAAGTCGGAAAAGGCCTAGGTCCACTCTCGCCCCCACCATTTTTAACTCAAAAATTGAATGTAATTTTTCTGGTTATGGCGTGATTGATGCTAATGGCAAACACATATGGCATTTTTCATGTATTAACTAATGCTCACAAAACGCCGAAGTGGGTACTGTCATCCTCGTTAAGCAAATGAAGTAACTGATGCACAGAGAAGTTTAGTGGGCCAGGCGTTGTGGCTGACGCCTTTAATCCTGGCACTTTGGGAGGCCAAGGCTGGCAGATTCCTTGAGCCAGGGGGTTCGAGACCAGTCTGAGCAACATAGCGAAACCCCATCTCTACTAAAAATACCAAAAAAAAGTAATACAAAAAATTAGCCAGCTGTGCTTGTAGTCCTGTTACCCGTCGACGGTGTCCAAATTCTTGGCGTTTTGAACTAAGAATTGGACAAAATGCACAAAGCAAGGAAAGAGTGAAGCAATAAAAGCAGAGATTTATTGAAAACGAAAGTGTAACCACCCAATGGATTCATCTTATCCACTGCCTAGACATAGTCAATCTATCAAGACAGGAGACTTGCAATGGCGAAAGAGTAATTCACGCAGAATGGCTGTGCAGGAGGCCAGAGTTTTATTATCACTCAAATCAGTCTCCCTGAGCATTCAGGGATCAGAGTTTTTAAGGATAATTTGGGGGGTATGGGCTCAGAACGCGGGGAGTGTTGATTGGTCGAGTTGAAAATGAAATCACAGGGGGTAAAAGTGAGTTCTTGCTGAAGTGAGTTCTTCCTAGGTGGGATCTCCGGAACTAGTTGAGTCAGAGTATCAGTCTGAGTGGTGTCATGTTCTGCATCAGAATGCAGAGTCTCGAGCATTGATCTTAGGTTTTGCAACAGTGATGTTATTCGAAGAGCAATTTGGGGAGGTTCAGACTCTTGCAGCCAGAGGCTGTATGGCCCCTAAAATGTAATTTCTAATCTTGTACCTAATTTGTTAGTCCTAGAAAGGCAGACTGGTCCCCAGGCAAGAAGGGGAAAGGGCTATTACCAATTTTGTTTCAGAGTTTATAAATTCCAAGGCTAGTTTGGCCTATAACCAGGAATGAACAAAGACATTTTAGAGGTTAGGAGAAGATAGGGTAGGTCTGATCTATTTCACTGTCATAATTTCCTCAGTTATGATCTTTGCGGAGTCTGTAGGCCTCAAGCAGCTCAAGAATTTGGTTACAGAATTTTCTGGGGTTTAAATACCGTTTAGAGGTTTCCCATTGGTCATTTGGTGTACACCCCATGCAAATGAAGTAGTGGACAATGATCAGTCTGATCGGTTGCATAAAGCGACCAATGAGAGGCTGAAGTTACAAAATTATACTCCTATACAAATGAAAACTTGGCCTGCCACCAGCCTTATTGGTTGCAGGCAGGGACTGAGCAAGGACAGGTGATATGTCACTCAGATTCCCTTTTTCAGAACTGAGACACTCATTCTTAGCTGCTGGGAGTATTGGTTGCTGATTGCTCACAGCTGAGTCTCTCCCCAGAAACTGCCCTCTGTTGAAGGAAGCTGCCTTGCCTAAGGTTATACTCACTTCCCAGGGGCATCCATCAATGATTGCTCAATGCAGTTCCAAAGGCCTGGCTTCCTTGCTTCCTTTCAGGACATCTCTAAAGGACCAACTCTGCTTCAGAACTGTCTGTGGGGTTGACTGAAGCCTCTATTGAAACTTCTCCCTCTCTATCCAAATCTGATTTCCTTACTCCTTTACAGGTGTTGTTCCCAGAAGCAACCCCTGTTGCTTCTGGGAATACACCTGCATACAAATCTCAATCTCAGAGCCATTTCCCAGGGAACACTGGGAAGAATTCTAAGGTGGTGCCCATGATGTTTGCCCTCTAGTGTTCACATTTTTTTTTTTTTTTTTTTTTTTGAGACGGAGTCCCTCTGTCACCAGACTGGAGTTCAGTGGCGCCATCTCCACTCACTGTAACCTCCAACTCCCGGGTTCAAGTGATTCTCCTGCCTCAGCCTCCCAAGTAGCTGGGACTACAGGCGCACACCACCACGCCCAGCTAATTTCTGTATTTTTAGTAGAGATGGGGTTTCACCATGCTAACCAGGATAATCTCAATCTCTTGACCTCATGATCCACCCACCTCGGCCCCGCAAAATGCTGGGATTATAGGCATGAGCCACTGCGCCCAGCCGTGTTCACATCTTTATTTCCCTCCCCTTGAATGTGAGCTGGACCTATGACTGGCTTCTAACCAATAGAATGTGGCAAAAATGATGAGATATAACTCCCATTATTAGATTATGATGTCGATATGAGATTCCATCTTGCTAGTTTGCTCTAGAGAGACTCCCTTGCTGGCTTTTTGTTGTTGTTTTTGAGACAGAGTCTCGTTCGGCTCACTGCGACCTCCACCTCCCGGGTTCAAGCAGTTCTCTGCCTCACTCTTCCGAGTACCTGGGATTACAAGTGCCCACCACCACGCCTGGCTAATTTTTGTATTTTTAGTAGACATAGGGTTTCACCATCTTGGCCAGGCTGGTCTTGAACTCCTGACTTCGTGATCCACCTGCCTCAGCCTCCCAATTTTTTTTTTTTGAGACAGAGTCTGACTCTGTTACCCAGACTAGAGTGCAGTGGTATGATCTCGGCTCATTGCAACCTCCGCCTCCCGGGTTCAAGTGATTCTCCTGCCTCAGCCTCCCAAGCAGCTCCCAGCACACATTGCCATGCCCAGCTAATTATTGTATTTTTATTTATTTATTTATTTATTATTATTTTTTTTTTTTTTTTTTGAGACGGAGTTTCGTTCTTGTTACCCAGGCTGGAGTGCAATGGCGCGATCTCGGCTCACCGCAACCTCCGCCTCCTGGGTTCAGGCAATTCTCCTGCCTCAGCCTTCCTGAGTAGCTGGGATTACAGGCACGCGCCACCATGCCCAGCTAATTTTTTGTATCTTTAGTAGAGACGGGGTTTCACCATGTTGACCAGGATGGTCTCGATATCTTGACCTCATGATCCACCCGCCTCGGCCTCCCAAAGTGCTGGGATTACAGGCTTGAGCCACCGCGCCCGGCCAATTTTTGTATTTTTAGTAGAGATGGAGTTTCACCATGTTGGCCTGGCTGGTCTCGAACTCCTGACCTCGAGTGATCCACCCACCTCAGCCTCTTAAAGTGCTGGGATTACAGGTGTACGTCACCACTCCGGGCCCAATGTTATTTCTTTAAACCAATGAGAATTCCTGACAAACAACTTTGCAATCACCCCCTCTCCTGATTCATCCTTTTTTCTTTTCTTTTTTTTTTTTTTTTTTTTTTCCAATCATTGAGAGCTTGTAAGGTTGCTGAGGTTGGTTGGCCTTGAACTCTTGGCCTCGCCTTCGCAAGCGCCACGACATCCGGCCGGAGCCACTTTGGGCCCCTTCCTTTTTACTTAAAATATTCGAGCCTCCCCTTTGTTCTCCAGAGTACTCTTCAAGGCAACCTGAAAGTGTGTCCCAGGCTGCAGTTATGACCTCTCCATATTTTGCCTATACTTCTTCCTTTTAGGTAGACATGATCTATAGAGAAAAAAATCAATTGAAGATGTCTGTAATGTTACATTTGTTAACCATAAAATGCAACTGTGAGACAGATTGCAGGCAGTTTTATGAAAAAACTTAAAACAATAAGAGCGTATTGAAAAAAATACATTTTTCAGAAAAATGCCAGTAACACGGTATTAGAGACAGATATAGCTAAGAAACTTATCAAAACGTGTATGTGCCAAAAGAAAATCTTCTTGTGTTTTTTTCTTTTTTTGGCGGGGGGGCATGGTGGCGGGGCGGGTGTAGGTTGTTTGCTTGTTTTAAAGACAGGACCTCACTCCATCTCCCAGGCTGGAGTGCAGTCCAGCAATCAGTTCACTGCAATCAGACCCAACCTCCTGGGCTCAAGGAATCTTTTTGCCTCAGTCTCCCAAGTAACTAGGACTACAGGTGTGAGCCACCACGCCCAGCCTCCCTAAACTGTTTAAAGTATCCCAGTTTAGGTGATAAATCATATGGTCTCTCTAAGGCTATAGGATCTTTCCTTTGTGGCTTTTTCCTTTCTTTTAGTTTAGTTACCCATTACCCAGATCCCCTTTTATATACAAGCGTGGCCTTCTGTAAATGTAAAAGAGCCACTTAAATTGACTATTCTTTATCACATTCAAGGGAAATATCGAAGGAAGAGAGATAGAAAATTCAGAGGTATAAAAAGACTCAGGCTTTTGTTCCCTGAGAGGCTTCTTTTTGCCAATTAATACATTAACAAGCCCAAAGAGTTGACTCAGAAATAACTTGATATCTCCAGGGAAACATGAGTAAAGCAGTGAGAAAAGAACAAAAGAAAAAAATGCACACACATACAGCAACATATACAGAAAGAAAGAGAAAGAGCATGCAAGAGCTCTAACAGTAAATACAATTCTGAGCAAAGAGAACCTCAAAAATATGAAGGTAAGAGGTAGAGCCTGTGTGAACCCTAGACTTCTCTGCACCAATCCTCTATTGTGAATTCCAGGAGGAAAGTTTATGCCACTATTTAGTTTACAGTGCCCCAATACCTTTTACATTGAGGTCCTTACCATCAGACAATCATTGTAATAGAGACCATTTTTCCCTTTCTTTACTAATAGAACTCCTAAACTTTAATCAAACACATGGTTATCCAGCAAGAGACTACATTTCTCTATCTTCCTTGTGGCTTGGAGTGGCCATGTGACCAAGTTCTGGGCAACTGATGTAAGCCCTTTCCACAGAGTGACCCTAAAAAGGAAAGTTCATGCTGTCTTTTGGCCCTTTTCTGCCTTCTGCTGACTGGGAGATGGCAGAAGCTGGGGCAGCCACTTTGGCCTAAGTGATGGTAGTGCTTCCTCACTAGCCCTGGGCCACTCACTTCTATACTGTTAACATGATGGAAAAATCAACTTCTATCTTGTTTAAACTACTTGTGTACAATCTTTGTTACAGTAACAGTCCCCTCCCTAATAAAACTATGATGAGCTAACTTTGCAAAATGAGAAAAGCACACATTGAGTCACTGGAACATGAGTAGAAAGATCAATGGGACAGAATCAAAAGTTTATAAATAGTACCAAGTCAAATCAGTGGTGTAATAATTGACTTTTATTTTAAATCAATGGTGTTGAGACAACTGCACAGCTATATGGAAAAGTTGGATCTCTTCTTCACACATATGGCAGGTAAACTCTAAGTGACACAAAGATTAATACATTTACCCTTTGAGCCAGCAGTTCCATTTCTGTGAATCCAGTGTAAGGATAAATCTGTACTTTGTGTATTTATGTATGTACATTTTCTTGTTGTTTGTCATAGCAAAAGACAGGAAAAATCCCAAGTGTCTGTCAATAAAGGACTAGTTAAATCTATGGTACATCAATACAATTGAATACTGTACTATAGGAACCTTAAGAATGAGGAAGCTCTGTAAGTACTGATATGGAAAGATCTCCAGGATGTAGTTAGGGAAAGAAAAAGCAAGATGCAGAACAGCATACAGTAATATGCTACCTTTTTTGTACCAGAGGGGGAAAATAAGAATGTGTATTTTTGGCTAGGCGCAGTGGCTCACGTCTGTAATCCCAGCACTTTGGGAGGCTGAGGCGTACAGATCAACTGAAGTCAGGAGTTCGAGACCAGCCTGGCCAACATGGTGAAACCCTGTCTCTACTAAAATTACAAAAATTAGCCAGGTATGGTGGCACGCACCTGTAGTCCCAGCTACTTGGAAGGCTGAGGCAGGAGAATTGTTTGAACCCAGGAGGCAGAGGTTGCAGTGAGCCGAGATTGTGCCACTGCACTCCAGCCTGGGTGACAGAACAAGACTCGGTCTCAAAAAAAAAAAAAAAAGAATGTATATTTTTTGGCTGGGCACAGTGACTCATACCTGTAATTCCCAGCATTTTGGGAGAGTGAGGTGGGGAATTCAAGACCAGCCTGGGCCATATAGTCAGACCCTGTCTCTACAAAAAATACAAAAATTAGGCATGATAGCACAGCACACACCTGTAATTCCAGCTACTCAGGAGGCTGAGGTGGAAAATTGCTTGAGCCCAGGAGTTGAAGGCTGCAGTAAGCTATGATGGCACCACTACACTCTTGTCTGGGTGGCAGAGACAAACCTTGTCTCCTGTCTCTACAGATATATATAATGACTTGTGTTTGCATAAAGAAACACTGGCAGGACACAGTGGCTCACAACTGTCTCCCAGCACTTTGGGAGGCCAAAACTGAATAATCACTGGAGGCAAGGAGTTCAAGACCATCCTGAGCAACATAGTAAGACCCGTATCTCTACAAAAAAAAAAAAGAGGAAGAAGAAGAAACACTGAAAGAATATATAAGAAACGAATAATGTAGTTATTTATGGGAGTAGGAAGTGTTAGTTAGATGGGGAAAGGAGTAGGTATGGGGTTCTAAATGTAAATCTTGTTATTTTGTTTTAATTTTTGAACCATGTTAATGTATTACTTATTCAAAATAAATAAGTAATTAAAAAAAAACTGGGGTTAGAAAAACAAGATCATCCATGAGCTACATTAGGAAAGCCCAAGATTTTCTGAGAGCCTAAAGCTATCAGTAATCGCTGCTACCTAAACAACTCACTGGATACCAGTGTGCCCCAGTGAACCTACGGAAAAGGAAATCAAGAAGACTGGCATATCCTTGGGCTATAAACTGGCTAGAGAATCCAGATACCATGAAACAACAGTAGAAATTCACACGAAAGTTGATGCATTCAGCATTCTCTGTGGTGGTAGATGAGACTTCTTTCTGTCTCTTTTCTTGTCAAGTATGGTTTCATGTGCAGTCACATTAAACCACATAGTAAAATGGCAGAGATCATCAGAACACAAAACCAAGGAGCTTTTGTTGAATCACTTAGCCTCTGGGACATATGCAAAGACAGCTAGAAGTGTAAAGAAAATTGATAACGATCTTCAAATGGCTTTTGATAAGCTAAGTAGCTCCCTTGCTCAGATTTTCTGCATTGAACCTACCAAGGATACAAATGTTATTATGCATTAGTCTGTTAACTAGGGTTCTGAAATGTGAACATTAAGTTATTTGATTTTCATGCTGAAAGAAAGGCTAAAAGGAATAGTGCAATGAATAGTATCAGAAAAGGGCAGGCTTGGGAGAGTAACAATAATGGGGGTTTGAAACATGAGAGTCTGGAAAATGGTGAGGTACAGACCTGGTCATGGAGGAGCCATTACAAAAACAGCCTAGTTCCATGTAGCTTGCCACAAAGATGCCCGAGCCCCACTAGGTTTATTAAATCATATGTCCAGTGAAACTCCAAATGGAACAACAATGTGTTGCACGTAAAGGGAAGTTATAAAACCGCTCAAATACCCGAGGTGAATCTAATACACAATAAGCTTTGTGAACTGCAACTTTCTGGTATCTACTGGCCATGACAGTTATATTTCTCACTGCAAATAATTTTTTTTTTCAGTCAGGCCATTTCCCAAGGGATCAACCCTGGGACATGCCTAATTCTCCAATGAGAGTAGAGTAGTCAAATAGCTCATGATCAAAGACTGGAATTAACACACATGAGAAAATAGAGGGCAAAATAAACATTTTAAGAACAGTTTAAAGTAAGTCAAGTTTGCACAGACATTGGCCTAATCACAAGATGAGGGAACTGAAACTGCCTTTGCAAAAATTATATCAGTGTGTAATACAGCAGCTTAGCTTCAAACCATGTTTTAAAACATTTTTTCCTTTTCTTCTTTCTCCCCAGTCTCAAGACACAGCTTTGAGACAAACTACAGATGTGTTTTCTTTTTTCTTGAAATACAGACTCGGGATGTCCTTTAAAACTCCACTCCCCTTTCCCACCTTATGCTCCCATACCATATGCATATTTATTTACCTGGATGCTTGTTAAGCTCACACGGGGCTCACTTATCTGGTCATATATTTCCTTAGAAGCTTCAAGGACCAAATCCTGACATGAAACAGGCACCTCCAGAATTCTCTTCCCAGCAGATTACTTCAAGACGGGAGTTCCCTCTGGACTAAACATTGACTGCAAGATTGAATGTGATTGATTTGTAACCTGTCAGGCCCACAGTGGTGCCAGCTCCTTCACCAGATGGAACAATGATTCAAGATAAGCCATCAGAGCAAGTCACGCCACCTGTCACCTCTTAGCCCCCTTCCTCTCTTGCATTCCAAGCCCCTCTTCTTAAACCCTTGCCCTCTCTCCAGAAATTGGAAATTGGCAATTTCTGGAAAGGATTCCAGCCACTTTACCCCTTGCTGGCAACAGAAAATAAAATTCACTCTCTTTTTTTTTTTTTTTTTTTTTTTTTTTTTATTCTTTTTTTTTTTTTTTTTTTTTTTTTTTTTTTTTTTTATTGCATTATAGGTTTGGGGGTACATGTGCAGAACGAGCAAGATAGTTGCATAGGTACACACATGGCAGTGTGCTTTGCTGCTTTCCTCCCCTTCACCCACACTTGGTATTCATCCCCAGGCTATCCCCCCCAGCCCCCCCCCTGCTGTCCCTCCCCCATTCCCCCCAACAGTCCCCAGTGTATAGTAGACCGCCTCTCTGTGTCCACATGTTCTCATTTTTCTCACCCACCTATGAGCGAGTATATGCGGTATTTCTTTTTCTGTTCTTGTGTCAGTTTGCTGAGAATGATGTTCTCCAGATTCATCCATGTCCCTACAAAGGACACAAACTCATCATTTTTGATTGCTGCATAATATTCCATGGTGTATATGTGCCACATTTTCCCAGTCCAGTCTATCATCGTTGGGCATTTGGGTTGGTTCCAGGTCTTTGCTATTGTAAACAGTGCTGCAATGAACATTCGTGTGCATGTGTCCTTATAGTAGAACGATTTATAATCCTTTGGATAGATACCCAGTAATGGGATTGCTGGGTCAAATGGAATTTCTATTTCTAGGTCCCTGAGGAATCGCCACACTGTCTTCCACAATGGTTGAACTAATTTACACTCCCACCAACAGTGTA
Organism: Saguinus oedipus; assembly: GCA_031835075.1. Classification (NCBI taxonomy): domain Eukaryota; kingdom Metazoa; phylum Chordata; class Mammalia; order Primates; family Cebidae; genus Saguinus; species Saguinus oedipus. The sequence continues at coordinate 74,873,383 of CM063191.1, read as the reverse complement.
AGAGTGTTCCTATTTCTCCACATCCTCTCCAGCATCTGCTGTCTCCAGATTTTTTAATGATCGCCATTCTAACTGGTGTGAGATGGTATCTCAATGTGGTTTTGATTTGCATCTCTCTAATGACCAATGACGATGAGCACTTTTTCATATGTTTGCTGGCCTCATGTATGTCTGCTTTCGTAAAGTTTCTGTTCATATCCTTTGCCCATTTTTGAATGGGCTTGTTTGTTTTTTTCCTGTAAATCTGTTTGAGTTCTTTGTAAATTCTGGATATCAGCCCTTTGTCGGATGCGTAAACTGCAAAGATTTTTTCCCATTCTGATGGTTGCCGATTCACTCTAGTGACTGTTTGTTTTGCTGTGCAGAAGCTGTGGAGTTTGATTAGGTCCCATTTGTCTATTTTGGCTTTTGTTGCCAATGCTTTGGGAGTTTTGTTCATGAAGTCCTTGCCTACTCCTATGTCCTGAATGGTTTTGCCTAGATTTTCTTCTAGGGTTTTTATGGTGTCGGGTCTTACGTTTAAGTCTTTAATCCATCTGGAGTTAATTTTAGTGTAAGGTGTCAGGAAGGGGTCCAATTTCTGCTTTCTGCACATGGCTAGCCAGTTTTCCCAACACCATTTATTAAATAGGGAATCCTTTCCCCATTGCCTGTTTTTGTCTGGTTTATCAAAGATAATATGGTTGTAGATGTGTTGTGTTGCCTCCGATGCCTCTGTTCTGTTCCATTGGTCTATATCTCTGTTTTGGTACCAGTACCATGCTGTTTTGATTACTGTAGCCTTGTAGTATAGTTTGAAGTCTGGTAGTGTGATGCCTCCTGCTGTGTTCTTTTTGCTTAGAATTGACTTGGCTATGCGGGCTCTCTTTTGGTTCCATATGAAATTCATGGTGGTTTTTTCCAGTTCTGTGAGGAAAGTCAATGGTAGCTTGATGGGGATAGCATTGACTCTGTAAATTACTTTGGGCAGTATAGCCATATTCATGATATTGATTCTTCCTAACCATGAACATGGAATGTTTCTCATCTGTTTGTGTCCTCTCTTATTTCATTGAGCAGTGGTTTGTAGTTTTCCTTGAAGAGGTCCCTTATATTCCTTGTGAGTTGTATTCCTAGGTATTTTATTTTCTTTGTAGCGATTGTGAATGGCAGTTCGTTCTTGATTTGGTTCTCTTTAAGTCTGTTATTGGTGTATAGGAATGCTTGTCATTTTTGAACATTGATTTTATATCCTGAGACTTTGCTGAAGTTGCTTATCAGTTTCAGGAGTTTTGGGGCTGAGGTGATGGGGTCTTCTAGGTATACTATCGTGTCGTCTGCAAATAGAGACAATTTGGCTTCCACCTTTCCTATTTGAATACCCTTTATTTCTTTTTCTTGCCTGATTGCTCTGGCTAGAACTTCCAGTACTATGTTGAATAGGAGTGGTGAGAGAGGGCATCCTTGTCTAGTGCCAGATTTCAAAGGGAATGCTTCCAGTTTTTGCCCATTAAGTATGATATTGGCTGTTGGTTTGTTGTAAATAACTTTTATTACTTTGAGATATGTTCCATCAATATCAAGTTTATTGAGGGTTTTTAGCATAAAGGGCTGTTGAATTTTGTCAAATGCCTTCTCTGCATCAATTGAGATAATTATGTGATTTTTGTTTTTGGTTCTGTTTATGTGGTGAATTACGTTTATAGACTTGCGTATGTTAAACCAGCCTTGCATCCCCAGGATGAATCCTACTTGATCATGATGGATAAGTTTTTTACTGTGCTGTTGCAATCGGTTTGCCAGTATTTTATTGAAGATTTTTGCGTATATGTTCATCATGGATATTGGCCTGAAGTTTTCTTTTCTTGTTGAGTCTCTGCCAGGTTTTGGTATCAGGACGATGTTGGGCTCATAAAATGATTTGGGATGGGTTCCCTCTTTTTGAATTATTTGGAATAGTTTCAGGAAGAATGGTACCAGATCCTCTTTGTGTGTCTAGAAGAATTCGGCTGTGAACCCATTTGGACCTGGGCTTTTATTGTGTGGTAGGCTCTTAATTGCTGCCTCAACTTCAGACCTTGTTATTGGTCTACTCATAGTTTCAGCTTCCTCCTGGTTTAGGCTTGGGAGGACACAGGTGTCCAGGAATTATCCATTTCTTCCTGGTTTCCTAGTTTATGTGCATAGAGTTGTTTGTAGTATTCTCTGATGATGGTTTGAATTTCTGTGGAATCTGTGGTGATTTCCCCTTTATCGTTTTTTATTGCATCTATTTGGTTGTTCTCTCTTTTCTTTTTTATCAGTCTGGCTAGTGGTCTGTCTATTTTGTTGACCTTTTCGAAAAACCAGCTATTGGATTTATTGATTTTTTGAAGGGTTTTTCTTGTCTCTATCTCCTTCAGTTCTGCTCTGATCTTAATTATTTCTTGTCTTCTGCTAGGTTTTGAATTTTTTGATCTTGCTCCTCTAGCTCTTTCAATTTTGACGATAGGGTGTCAATTTTGGATCTCTCCACTCTTGTCATATGGGCACTTATTGCTATATATTTTCTTCTACAGACTGCTTTAAATGTGTCCCAGAGATTCTGGTATGTTGTGTCTTCATTCTCATTGGTTTCAAAGAACTTCTTTATTTCTGCCTTCATTTCATTGTTTATCCAATCAACATTCAGGAGCCAGTTATTCAGTTTCCATGAAGCTATGTGGTTCTGAGTTAGTTTCTGAATTCTGAGTTCTAACTTGATTGCACTATGGTCTCAGAGACTGTTTGTTATTATTTCAGTTGTTTTGCATTTGCTGAGGAGTGCTTTACTTCCAATTATGTGGTCAATTTTGGAGTAGGTGTGATGTGGTGCTGAGAAGAATGTATATTCTGTGGATTTGGGGTGGCGAGTTCTGTAAATGTCTATTAGGTTTGCTTGTTCCAGGTCTGAGTTCAAGTCCTGGATATCCTTGTTAATTTTCTGTCTGGTTGATCTGTCTGATATTAACAGTGGAGTGTTAAAGTCTCCCACTATTATTGTGTGGGAGTCTAAGTCTCTTTGTAAGTCATTAAGAACTTGCCTTATATATCTGGTTGCACCTGTATTGGGTCCATATATATTTAGGATCATTAGCTCTTCTTGTTGTATTGATCCTTTTACCATTATGTAATGACCTTCCTTGTCTCTTTTGATCTTTGTTGCTTTAAAGTCTATTTTATCAGAGACGAGAATTGCAACTCCTGCTATTTTTTGCTCTCCATTTGCTTGGTAAATCTTCCTCCATCCCTTTATTTTGAGCCTTTGTGTATCCTTGCATGTGAGATGGGTTTCCTGGATACAGCACACCGATGGGTTTTGTTTTTTTATGCAGTTTGCCAGTGTGTGTCTTTTGATTGGTGCATTTAGCCCATTTACATTTAGGGTTAATATTGTTATGTGTGAATTTGATACTGCCATTTTGATGCTAGCTGGCTGTTTTGCCCATTGGTTGATGCAGATTCTTCATTTTGTTGTTGCTCTTTAGCATATGGTATGTTTTTAGAATGGCTGGTACTGGTTGTTCCTTTCTATGTGTAGTGCCTCTTTCAGGAGCTCTTGTAGAGCAGGCCTGGTGGTGACAAAATCTCTGAGTACAAACTTGTTGGCAAAAGGTTTTATTCTTCCTTCACTTATGAAGCTCAGTTTGGCTGGATATGAAATTCTGGGTTGAAAGTTCTTTTCTTTACGGATGTTGAATATTGGCCCCCACTCTCTTCTGGCTTGTAGAGTTTCTGCCGAGAGATCTGCTGTGAGTCTGATGGGCTTCCCTTTGTGGGTAACCGGACCTTTCTCTCTGGCTGCCCTTAGTATTTTCTCCTTCATTTCAACCCTGGTGAATCTGACGATTACATGCCTTGGGGTTGCTCTTCTTACGGAATATCTTTGTGGTGTTCTCTCTATTTCCTGGACTTGAGTATTGGCCTGCCTTGCTAGGTTGGGGAAATTTTCCTGGATAATATTTTAAAGAGTGTTTTCCAGTTTGGATTCATTCTCTTCGTCACATTCTGGTACACCTCTCAAACGTAGGTTAGGTCTCTTCACATAGTCCCACATTTCTTGGAGATTTTGTTATTCCTTTTTGAGCTTTTTTCTCTAATCTTGGTTTCTCATTTTATTTCATTGAATTGATCTTCGACTTCTGATATCCTTTCTTCTGCTTGGTCAATTCGGCTGTTGAAACTTGTACATGCTTCGCAAAGTTCTCCTGTTGTGTTTTTCAGCTCCTTCAATTCATTCATATTCCTCTCTAAGTTGTCCATTCTTGTTATCATTTCCTCGAATCTTTTTTCAAATCTTTTTTCAAGGTTCTTAGTTTCTTTGCATTGATTTAGAACATGTTCTTTTAGCTCACTGAAGTTTCTCATTGTCCACCTTCTGAAGTCTGATTCTGTCATTTTGTCACACTCATTATCCGTCCAGCTTTGTTCCCTTGCTGGTGAGGAGTTTTGGTCCTTTGTAGGAGGTGAGGTGTTTTGGTTTCGGGTGTTTTCCTCCTTTTTGCACTGGTTTCTTTTCATCTTTTTGGATTTATCCACCTGTCGTCTTAGTAGTTGCTGCATTTTTGATTGGGTCTCTGAGTGGGTGCCCAGATTGTTGATGATGAAGTATTTCTGTTACTTAGTTTTCCTTCTAACAGTCTAGCCCCTCTGCTGTACGACTGCTGAGGTCCACTTCAGGTCCTGCTTATGCAGGGTACGCCTGTAGCAGCTGCGGAACAGTGAGGGATGCTACCAGTTTCTTCTGCTGCTATCTTTGTCTCAGAATGATGCCCACCAAATGTCAGTCTGATTAGTCCTTTTTTGAGGTGACTCTTTGGATATTCAGGGGTCAGGGAGCTGCTTGAGGAGATGGTCTGTACTTTATAGGAGCTCCAGTGCTGAGCTGTGAGCTCCGTTGTTCATTCAGGGTTGTTGTGCGGGTGTGTTTAGGTCTGCTGCAGCAGAACTTATAAGACCCTTTTTTTCCCTCAGATCCTCTGTCTCAGGGAGTTTGGGCTTTCTTTATGAGTATTCATTGCACTTTCCTGCCCAACTAGGAGGCAGTCTAGTCACTATTTGCCTGCTGAGGCTCCGCCCTGCCGCCATGGGGCTCCACCCTACTGTAGTGGACTCTGCCCTGTTGGCGGAGTCTCTCTGTTATGGCGGGTTTCCTCGGCAATGGCAGGCTGCTTCAGCAATGGGCGTGTACCTCAGTAGGTGCGGGATGTGTCCATAGTGGCGGACGCCCCTTCCCCACCAAGCTGCACCATCCTGGATTCAGCTGAGCCCACAGTAAATCTCTCAACCCCAAGCATTTCAAATCGCCATTTTGTTTGTCCCTGTGGGGATGGGACCCGCCGAGCCTGATCACCTGGCTCCCTGCCTCTGAGTCCTTTCTCTCTCTCTCTTTTTTTTTTTTTAAGTTGAACGGTTGACTCTCTCACAGGTGTTTCTGTCGCCTGCTGATAGGGCACTGGGATCTGTGTGATTTCCCATGCCATGGCCCACTGCACCGGCTCAAATCATACTTCCCAGGAATCTCCTGGTCTGGCTCACTGTCCAAGTCCCTTTTAATCAGATGGATATGTTAATCTGCCCTCCCAAATCTCAGATTGCCAGTTTACCAGGGCACCCAGACCAGTGAGTTTTGTGCAGGGTGCTGCTGCGCTGCGGTGCCGGCTGAAACGGCCACGCAAGCTGAAAGGGCTGCGCTGGTGTCCCGTGTCTCTCCTACACCTGGGAATTTCCCCATTCTATGGGCAACAAAGGTCCGTCTGAAAATGCGGCTAGGACGCACCCTCTGCACCTTCACTGAGAGCTGCAATCCTGAGTTGTTCCTACCACGCCATCTTTGAAAATCCCCTTTTGCCCATTTTTAATTGGATTATTAGATTTTTTTCCTATGGAGTTGGTTGAGCTCCTTATATATTCAGGTTATTAATCAGATAGGCAGTTTGCAAATATTTTCTCCCATTCTGTGTTGTCTCTTCACTTTGTTGATTGTTTCCTTTGTTGTACAGAAGCTTTTTAACTTGATATGATCCCACTTGTCCATTTTTGCTTTGGTTGCTTATGCTTGTAGAGTATCATTCAAGAAATCTTAGCCAAGTCCAATGCCTGGAGAGTTTCTCCAATATTTTCTTGTAGTAGTTTCATAGTTTGAGGTCTTAAATTTAAGATCTTTAGTCCATTTTGATATAATTTTTGTATATGGCAAGAAATAGGGGTCTAGTTTCATTCTTTTGCCAATGGATATCTGGTTTTCCCAGCACCATTTATTGAAGAGACTGTCCTTTCCCCACTGTACATTCTTGGCACCTGTGTCAAAAATGAGGTCATGGTAAATGTAGCAATTTATCTCTGGGCTCTATTCTGTTACACTGATCTATGTGTCTGTTTTTATGCCAATACCATGCTGTTTAGGTTACTATAGCTCTATAGTATAATTTGAAGTCAGGCAATGTGATTCCTCCAGTTTTGTTCTTTTTGCTTAGGATAACTTTGGCTATTCTGGATCTTTTGTGGTTCCTTATAAATTTTAGGATAGGTTTTTCTATTTCTGTGAAGAATGTCATTGATATTTTGATAGGGATTGCATTGAATCTGTAGATTGCTTTGTGTAGTATGGACATTTTAACAATAGTAACAATAGTGATTCTTTGTGGTAGTTCATTCAGGGTGGTGGCAAAAATATTAAGGGAAAAATATTAGGAACAGTTATAGGAAATAGTCACCAAATGCCCTTGGAAGGCCAGGCAGTTTACATAGCTTCAGATGAGAAAATGGAAGAAGGTGGCTAGTTCTTTTTATCTTGCGGCTTAAAGCATAGGGCAGTTAACAGGAAAATGCAAAGGAGTTTATCTAAATTGCTTGTGGTCCTAAGACCAACCTTTGCCCATCCATACTTGACTGCCTCCTACTAGGAGGGTTGGCAGAAGTTAATTACCCTCTAGTAGTGTTTGATTTAGGCCTCAGAACCTGACCTTTAATCATTATCCATAAGGATGTTGACTCAGAGCCTCTGTTATTAAATCTATACTGAATAAATGCTCTCAATGCCAGAATAGCAGCTGGTTAGGGCTATGGCTGCTATCTCTCTCAGGAGTATCTGTGAGTGGCCATGGACACCCCTAACCCACTCTTTCACTGAAGATTTGTGCTTAAGTGAATTTATTCATTCATTGTGCAGCTGGGGTCTGCAGGGCCAACCCCGGCAATTCTTCCAATCCATGAACAGGAAATATCTTTCCATTTTATGGCGTTCTCTTCCATTTATTTCATCAGTGTTTAATAGTTTTTATGGTAGAGATCTTCCACTTCTTTACTTAAGTTAATTGCTAGGTATTTTATTTTATTTATAGCTATTATATGTGAGATTATGTTCTTAATTTGTTTCAGATTGTTTGCTTTGGCATACAAAAATGCTACTGATTTTTCTATCTTAATTTTGTATCCTGCAACTTTACTGTATGTGTTTATTAGTTCTAATGTTTTTTGATGGAGTATTTAGGTTTTTCCAAATGTAAGATCAGATCATCTGCAAACAAAAATAATTTAACTTCTTCCTTTCCAATTTAGATACTCTTTATTTCTTTCTTTTGTGTGATTGCCCTAGCTAGCACTTCCAGTACTATGTTGAACAACAATGGTGGAAGTGGGCAACCTTGTCATGTTCCCAATCTTAGAGGAAAGGCTTTCAGTGTTTCCCCATTCAGTATGATACTATCTGTGAGACTGTTGTATATAGCTTTTATTATGTTGAAGTACCCTTAGCATTTTTTGTAGAACAGGCCTGGTGTTGATAAAACCCCTCAGCTTTTGTTTGTCTGGGAAAGTATTTATCTTTCATGTTTGAAGGATATTTTCACCAGATATATTTAGCCCGGTGCAAAAGTAATTGAGGTTTTGCCATTAAAAGTAATTGCAAAAACTATAATAACTTTCACACCAGCCTAATACTATTCTAGGGTAAATGTTTATTTATTTATTTTTTAGCACTTTAAATATGACTGCCTTTCAAAATTTTTTCAGACCTCTATTAGTCCATTTTCACACTGCTGATAAAGGTATACCCAAGACTAGGTAATTTATAGAGAAAAGAGATTTAATGGGCTCACAGTTCCATGTGCCTGGGGAGGCCTCACAATCATGGCAGAAGGCAAAAGGCATGTCTTACATGGCAACAGGTAAAGAGAGAATGAGAATCAAGTGAAAGGGGTTTCCCCATATAAAATCATCAGATCTTGTGAGACTTATTCACTACCATAAGCACAGTATGGGGGAAACTGCTCCCATGATTCAATCGTCTCCCACTGGGTCCCTCACACAACATGCGGGAATTATGGGAGCTATGATTCAAGATGAGATTTGGGCAGGGACACAGCCAAACCATATCATTCCACCCCAGCCCCTCTCAAATCTCATGTCCTCACATTTCAAAACCAATCATGCCTTCCCAACAGTCTCCCAAAGTCTTAACAGATTTCAGCATTAACTCAAAAGTCCACAGTCCGAAGTCTCATCTGAGACAAGGCAAGTCCCTTCTGCCTATGAGCCTGTAAAATCAAAAGCAAGTCATTACTTCCTAGATACAATGGAGGTATGGGCATTAGATAAATACACCCATTCCAAATAGGAAAAATGGACAAAATGAAGGGGCTGAAGATCCCATGCAAGCCTGCAATCCAGTGGGGTAGTCAAATTCTAAAGCTCTAAAATGATCTCCTTTGACTCCATGTCTCATATTCTCATATCCAGGTCATGCTGATGCAAGAGGTAGGTTCCCATGGTCTTGGGCAGCTCTGCCCCTGTGGCTTTGCAGGGTATAGCCTCCCTCCCAGCTGCTTTTGTGGGCTGCCATTGAGTGTCTGCAGCTTTTCCAGGCTCACAGTGTAAGCTGTTGGTGGATCTACCATTCTGGGGTCTGAAGGATGGTGGCCCTCTTCTCACAACTGCAGTAGGCAGTGCCCTAGTGGGAACTTTATATGGGAGCTCTGACCACACATTTTCCTTTTGCACTGCCCTAGCAGAGGTTCTCCATGCAGCAAACATTTGCCTGAACATCCAGGCATTTCCACACATCCTCTGAAATCTAGGTGGAGGTTCCTAAACCTCAGATGACTCCTGTGTACCCGCAGGCTCAACACCACATGGAAGCTGCCAAGGCTTGGGGCTTGCACCAACATCATTTCCACATTTTGGGGGATCTTTACAATAGTGCCCCTCTCTACTGGTACCAACATAGTGTATTAGTCTGTTCCACACTACTAATACATATCTGAGACTCTGTAATTTATAAAGAAAAAGAGGTTTAGTGGACTCGCAGTTTCAAATGGCTGGGGAGGCCTCACAATCATGGCAGAAGGCAAAAGGCATATCTTACATGGTGTCAGGCAAAGAGAGAATGAGAATCAAGCAAAAGGGTTTTCCCCTTATAAAACCATCAGTTCTCCTGAGACTTATTCACTACCATGAGAACATTGTTCATGGGGCAAACGGCCCCCGTGATTCAATTATCTCCCGCTGGGTCTCTTCCACAATACATGGTAATTATGGAAGCTGTAATTCCGTTGAGACTTGAGTGGGAACACAGCCAAACCGTATCAGTGCCCCAGAGCACTTTAGCTCTCTGTGGCAAGGCTTGCCAGAACTCAAGTTCCAACCACTGGAATGGACAATTCCCCTGTGGTTAGGGATGATCTAAATGCTCCCTCTGTGGGCATCAGCTGAGTTCTATCCAGTGTTACTTTCTGCTGTGACAGGCAGCACTGGATTCCAATGCAAAGTCTTACAATCACTGAACTCTTTCTCTTACATGTACACAAATTTTCTCTCCACACCACATGACTGCTCTCAGAGGATGAGGAAAGGGTGTCACCAGCAATTCATGACTATCTTTGCTACCCTCTTCAGTGTTTCTTTCACTGATATGCAGTTAAAATCAGGCATCGTGATTGTGCACCTGATTTTTGGTTTTTATGAAGGTGATTTTCTGTGTACATAGTTGTTAAATTTGCTGTTTCTCTGGGGAAGATGATGAATAGAGGCTTCTATTCAGCCATCTTGCTCCACTTCCCTGATTACTGTTTTAAATGAACACATATGTTACTTCCAGAGCCTGGATTTTTCTTACTTTGACAATTATAATGAGCATTATTTTAGAAGGAATAATTAAATCTACCTAATAATGAATATCCCCTCTGAGAGTCTATGAATGTTTGTGTATTTTCATGATTAGAAATATATCCTCACTGTATTTTCTTCTGTCTCAAAACTTTTATATCTTATGCCTATTTTCCACTCCTAATTTATTCAATTTCACTGTACCTATAGGCTGTTCTTGGATTTTTAAATGTCCTTTAAGAAAAAGCAATACAGTATTTAACTAACTTCATATTTATTGGTAGAATGAATAGAGTGCTTTAGTTTAATGGGTTATCCATCATAGACATATCATAGAAGTATCAAATGAGATTGTAAGTATTAAAGTGCTTTGAAAACAGTAATAAACTACACATGTATAAAATTATATTATTGTTATCCTTCTTTTAAGAAGTATCATAATAAAATAAATCCAAATAATATTTAAAACTAAATTTTGATCACTGTGTCACCTAAGAGGAGTTAATATTTGAAAATAGAAAAATTTACTTCTTAAACTGTAATATGCAGGGGAATCATCTGGGAATCTTATTATAGGTTCAGTAGGCCTGGAGTGGGCTGAGATTCTGCATTTCTGACAAATTCCCAAGTGATGCTGAATCCTGATGCTGCTGGTCTGTGGATTACACTGTGAGTAACAAGAATCATTTTGGCTCTGCCATTTAATGCCAATCATTAATCCTGTTATTAAGAGCAAATGTGTGGTAACAAGGAAACATATTCAATAAATGGAGACATTACTCCCTTCCCACAAATACAGAACTAGCATTGAAACTGGTTTGAAAGATGAGCCTGAAAATCTTTGAGGTGGGTCCCATATAAATAATACCTAACAGAGAGGTTTTTATTTCTTTTTACAGTATTCATAGAAAATTTCAGTTCCTTTTAGTAAATTAAGCTTAATATAAATATGTCATTACCAGCAGGAAAATTTATCTTTTTCTCATCTAAATATTTTTCTGTTAAAATTTAACCTTTGTTTTCCCTCAGATTGGTTGATAGAGAAATTGACTAATCTTTTCCACATTTTTTTTTCATTAATGTCCTCATGGCTCTGTTAAAAAACAAACACCCGCAATTCTAGTAATTTAGTCTAAGAAATGAATTTTCCCATATCCTGGCTAAGTAAATATTAAATACATAGACAGACAACATGCAAACTTTGTACAATGGGTATGCCTTGAAACACAGCCCCAATTCCTTGCAAGACTAAAACAACAAGAATTACAATTTTGTCTTATGCCTTAAGGGAGACTATTTTATCTATGATGGAGGTGGTATTTTCTTTTTTTAATAACAACAACAATTCCACTTCTTTTCTTAGATGATCTCAGAGACTGGAGGAGAATTTTGTTCAAAGAAACAACCAACCCTTTACTGGATTAATTAATATCTTCTTTGGGAAAATTCCCACTGGTTTTCTATCTGGAGATTTAAGTTGCCAAGAGTAAAGCTAATATTCCCCTGGCTGACAGTTACAAGTAGGGCCAGCGTTATTCCCATGAGACCAGTGCTCTCACACAGGGATTCTCACTGAAAAAGTCCCTGTGCTCAGTTTAATGCTCTGCATCTCTGCCTTGAAATTCTGAACAAGTGGCCCCATGTTTGCATTTTACAATGGGCCCTGAAATTTATGTAGTCAGCCCCAAGTACACAGATAAGCATACTCTTCATCTGGTTTCCTAAAACATGCATGTAAAATTTAGTCTCTGTTCCAGCATGATTGTCTTATTTCAAAAACCAAACTAGTTCAAATTATTAATTATTCACCTTTCCTGCTAAGAAGGACTAAATATATATGTACCTACATGCATTTTCCTACTAGACTACAACCATCACCCATCTCCTGGCATTGTGTTCCTCACATCACACACTGTAGCTTCAACGGATCCTAGACTGTCATTAATTAGCATGATGCCCAGTGATCTTAGTCTTCTAGTCATTTTCAATTATTAATTTCACGGCAGGATAATTTATAGAGATGTTTATGTTTTGTTTTCCCTGCCATGGAAGAATCAGGAAAAATTAGAAGAGAACTACACCTACCCCAATCCAAAAAATAATATGTTCCTATGCCACCTGAGGTTGTTTAGCTACAACCTCTCTTCCTATCTTAATTCAATGAGGAGATTATGTCAGGTGTGTAGGGAGGTGAGAGAAGAGAGCAACTGAGGTGCTACTCCAGCTGATTAAAATTCTGCTCTTCAGAGTCTTTTTTTATTCATTTCTTTTTTTCTTTCTTTTTTTTTTTTTAGACTGACTTCTGCTCTTGTTGTCCAGGCTGGAGTACAATGGTGTGATCTTGGCTCACTGCAACCTCCGCCTCCCAGGTTAAAGCGGTTCTCCCGCCTCAGCCTCCCTAGTAGCTGGGATTACAGGCACCTCCAACCACACCCAGCTAACTTTTTGTATTTTTAGTAGAGATGGGATTTCACTATGTTGGCCAGGCTGATCTCGATCACCTGACCTCAAGTGATCCACTTGCCTCACTCTCCCAATGTGCTGGGATTAAAGGAGTGAGCCACTGCATGGGCTCCAGGGTCTTTTCTTCAACAAATTTCTTCCATAATCTTAGGGATAAAGGGAAAAAAAAAGAAAAATGCCAGCAACAAAAGACAAAGCGTTCCTGAAGACACAATCAGAAAAAGGCAGTGTTGGTACCCCACTACTCCTGCTATAAGCCAATTTTCTCTAGGTCCCTAGGATCCCCCTCACTACAGGACTTTGTAGGACTTTTCCTGTAAAACAAAAATTGTTTCCAGCCAGGCATGGTGGCTCACACCTGTAATCCCAGCACTTTGGGAGGCTGAGGTGGGTGGACCACGAGGTCAGGAGTTTGAGACAAGCCTGGCCAATATGGTGAAATCCCATCTCTACTAAAAATACAAAAGTAGCCGGGTGAGGTGGTGCGCACCTGTAGTCTCAGCTACTTGAGAAGCTGAGGAAGAAGAATCGCTGTAACCCGGGAGGCAGAGATTGCAGTGAGCCAAGATCATGCCACTGCACTCCAGCCTGGGCAACAGAGTGACACTCTGTGTCAAAAAAAAAAAAAATCTTCCCTATAAGAATTTGTAATACTTTTGCCTTAGGCCAGAGCCATGGCCTCTATTCTGAGAGTTGCTTCCCATAGGCATTGACTCCTATATGAAACTGGTTTGCATCTGGTGCCTAAGGCATAGAGCTGCTAGAGTCTACACTCTTGTCTTAAGACGGCTGCCCAAAAGTGCTCTATGAAGGCTATTTTCCCCAGCTGGGTGACAGTTCCTGAAACCACAATTTCTCTACTAGCTCATCAAAACTGCTTCCCACGGGGCCCAAAGTGGCTCTGGCCGGGTGTCGTGGCGCTTGCGAAGGCGAGGCCAAGAGTTCAAGGCCAACCAACCTCAGCAACCTTACAAGCTCTCATTGATTGGCAAAAAAAAAAAAAAAAAAAAAAAACTGCTTCCCACTAAGTAAATTGATGGATCCAAATGAGGACTTTCCTGGCTCTTGCAGTCTGACTGACTTAAACAGAGAAAAAGCTGACCTCTGGAGTCTTATGCCCAAAAGGAGACTATAACAGAATCCTACATTTTTTTGCTTTTACTGAGCCCTATATATAGTGTTTCTGTTATTACAGGTTATTAGAAGAAATGCAATTCAATCTATTTGACAGCAACTGGTTTGGATAAATTTGCTGAACAATGTTCTCACGCACATGTGATCGCCTTCCTGGTCCCTAGACTTTCAGGTGACTGGTGTCCCAAGCCCTCCCATTAATAAAACAGGTATGCCTTCCAGATATCTAATCCCCCTAATAGTGGTACCTTGTTCCTAAAGCATCCTCAAGCAGCCCCCTTCACTCTTCCAGTTGCCTGATGGACATTGTCCAAATGGTTCAGGTCTTATGGTCATGAGCAACCCATGCTGTTCTCCCTGCACAGCAGGTACGTTCAGTCACACTCAGCCTACACAGATTTTGGACAACATTATGCAGTTGGAGTTGAGGTCACAACACTCCAGTCACTTGACCATGACTAGTTGTGTATTGTCTTTCTTCACAGTTTTGTTGCCCAATGCATTTCAAATACAAGCCCAGAAGAGTGACTTCTTATAGGCATTGTCTGGCCAAGTAATAAAAGTCTGCCTGTTCACAAGTTTCCTGAGTCAGTGGTAGCTGGATAATTTATAGTCTGGGATCTCTTCCAAGAAGTTCAAGATAATAACATCCTCATGTTCACAGAACATTTTGATGCTAAGCCAGGTGAACTTCAAGCCAACACCATTTGCTATGCAGGTAGTGGTTACTGACCACACACAAAGTTTTCTGGCTGCTGTTGATGGCATTCTGGATGTTCTCAAAGATGTCCATACCTGGTTCAAAGTCCCAGTGGTAAAGACAGAGTTTAAAAGTGAGCTGACCACCTTCTTCCAGGGCTGGACCAAGCTGTTCATATACCCACTGCTCATCAGTGGCAGTGGAAGAGACAAAGGCATCATATATGAACTCCTCTGTCCTGTCCCATTTGTGGGGTACCAGGCTCTAAATATATAGAGACCAAGGCCAGGCATGGTGGCTCATGCCTGTAATCCCAGCACTATGGGAGAATGAGGTGGGTGGATCACTTGAGGTCAGAAGTTCTAGACCAGCCTGGACCACATGGCAAAACCCCCTCTCTACTAAAAATACAAAAATTAGCCAGTGTGGTGGCGCACGCCTATAGTTCCAGCTACTTGGGAGGCTGATGTGGAAGAATTGCTTGAACCTGAGAGGCGGAGGTTGCAGTGAGCTGAGATTGTGTCACTGCACTCCAGCCTGGGCCACAAAGCAAGACTCTATCTCAAAAAATAAAAATAAATATATAAATAGCACCCATACCATAGAGATGAAGTTATCTGGGCACTGAACAAAGAGAAGACCATGGTTGTGAGGACCAGACTGAACGAACAGAAGACATAGATCTTTCCAAGGTCAAAATTACACATAGTATCATCAAAATCTATCAACAAACTCTGAGTATTTGGCTGCTGACAGGGGTAGCTCTGAAGGTAGGGGATATGGACATTTGCTGTGTTTGCTAATCAGTTCTTGAACCACACATTGCCACAGTTGCACTCAAGTTTGTTCCCATAGAGATAAAAATACATCAAAGACTTTAGATTCTCCAGATTAGTTTGATTAATGACTTTTAGGTTGTTGAATCCTAAAGAGAAGATGCCAAGGCTTTCTAAGCCAGATAACGTGCCAGGAATTCAGTGACTCTAAGTTGTTATTTTCAAGACACAGAATTTTTAGTCTTTTAAGTTTTCTAAATAAGGAAATATTTATTGAGACTTTAGTCTCCAGCTTTGGTTCCTGAGACAGCCGACTTTGTGAGATTAATCAGAGGGTAAAATTGGCGGTAGTCCAGGAATACTGTGTTGTTGTTTTTTTTCCTAGGAGTAGCACATACAAGCCATTCAGCCCTTGGAAGAAATTTGTTGGAACAACCTGAATCTCATGTATTTGTCCTTCTAGTTTGAGTTGTTTCAAAGATTTGAGGTTTATAAATGAAGGAAATTAGGCCAGGTGCAGTGGCTCATGCCTGTAATCCCAGCACTTTGGAAGGCCAAGGTGGGTGGATCACCCGAGGTCAGAAGTTCAAGACCAGCTTGGCCAACATGTGAAACTTTGTCTCCACTAAAAATACAAAAATTAGTTGGGCGTGGTGTCAGGCACCTGTAATCCTAGCTACTTGGGAGGCCAAGTCAGGAGAATCACTTGAACCTGGGAGGCAGAGGTTGCAGTGAGCCAAGACCATGCCACTGCACTTCAGCCTGGGTGACAAGAGCAAAATTCTGTCTTGAAATATAAATAAATTAATTAATGAGTTAATTAAATGGAGGAAATGGCAAGGTCCTAGTGGTTTCATATGTAATTTTGTTAACACTGAGATCCCAAAATTCCAGATTTTCAAAGCCCAAGGAAAGGTCTGCATGAAAACCTGACAAGCTATTGTATGCCAGTTCAAGATTACATAGAGAAGTTAGGCCAGAAAATGCATTCTTTTCTATAGTTTTCAGGTGATTCTGGGAGAGAATCAGAGCATGAAGCGTCTTCAGAGAGTGAAAGGTTCTGCACTTCAGAGTCTGAATATTGTTTTTTTCAAGGTTCAAGCTGTCTAAATTTGGAAACTGAGCAAAGGAGTATCTGTCAATTGCCACTATCCAGCATCCAGCCAAGCTGAGCTCCTTTAATCAATACAGCCCATTGAAAGTCATATTACTAAGTTCTAAGATGCGGTTTGTAGAGAGAGAGATTGTAGGCACCTCAGAGGTGAAAATACAATATCAGGAAAGTTTTTAAACTTGTGGTTCAGGTCTAGGGCTGTTAAGTTCTGGAGGGAACTCCAGGTCCTGTTGTTGACAAAGGAAAGTTGGCACTTGTTTAGGTTCAGCCTTTAAAGGCTGGGTATAGCATCAAACTCACTGTTATTGAGGTGAACCAGACCACTGCTTTGACTCGGGTCAAGGGACAAAAGCCTGGTGCAGTTGTCAAGGTACTTTATGCCACTTGTATCAGCAGCATTTTTCCAAAAAACCAAAGTTTCTAATTGGGTACGTTTCTCAGGAGGTTACACACTATGTTCAAGTGACCCCCCTCTAAGCTTCCTGTGATGGAGGTCTATTTCCCTTAGATTTTTCAGGTGTTTGGCTGGAAGCATCTCTAATTTTACCAATGTTCCACTCAGATTCAAACTCCTAAGTTGGGACAGAGTTTCCAGATACATATTCTGGATGAGTCGATAGCTATCCATAGAGACATCCAGAGTAGTCAGATTAGGCAATGACAGAGCAGAGAAATTTAACTCCATTAGCTAGGCCCCCTGCAGGCTCAGGTGGGATAGAGAGAGCAATGACCTGGCGTTGTTGTCCAAGGAAATGATGCTATTACTAGTAAGATCAAAGTCTTCCAGGCATGGAAGATGCTGGACTGCTTTAAGAATACTGGAAAAGTTGGTAATAATGTTTTGAAATAGGCTTAAATGTTTCAATTTGACAAGAGGGAAAAAGCACTATTGTGAATATGGGTAATTTGATTGTGGCTCACTCAGCAGCAGGGTTTCCAAGTTGGACAGGCCCTCAAAGGAGTTGTTCACACTTTGAATCTTATTTTCTACTAAATTCAAAAGGGCCAGGTATTCAAGTCCCCCAAAGGCTCCCTCATCAGTCTTTCAAATGGAATTCCACTCCAGTTGCAAGTACACCCGAGCAAATTAGTGAAGCAATGAGGAGGAAGGGTGTGAATTTCATTCTGTGTCAGATGGAGGTGAGTGGAGTATCCAGGGATGCCACTGATGGCATCTGTCAAGTTGGCAATCTTCCGAATGCAGAACACATGATGTCCAATTCACATTGTGTGCATTTGCTGAACCCATATGTCTCTGCCAAAGGCAGCAGAGAAAGCTCAATTAAAATGAACCAGGGGAGATCTTCCAAGATGGCATCGTAGAGGCGACTCAGGATTGCAGCTCTCAGTGAAGGCGCAGAGGGTGAGTCCTAGCCGCATTCTCAGACGGACCTTTTTTGCCCACAGAACGTTGAAAGTCCCAGATGTGGGAGAGACACGGGACACCAGTGCAGCCGGCTCACGCAGCCGGCTCACGCAGCTGGTTTGGCCAGCGCCGCAGCACAGCGGCACCCAGCACAAAACTCACTGGTCTGGGTGCCCTGTTAAACTGGCAATCTGAGATTTGGAAGGGCAGATTGGCATGTCCATCTGATTGAATGGGACTTGAACAATCAGCCAGACCAGGAGATTCCTGGGAAGCGTGATCTGAGCCAGCGCAGTGGGCAGAGGCACGGGAGATAGCATGGATCCCAGTGCCCTATCGGCAGGCTACTGGGGCACCAGTGAGACAGTCGACCGTTCAGCTTGGGGAGAGGAAGAGAGAGAGAGAGAGAGGACAGACTCTGAGGCAGGGAGCTGGTTGATCGGGCTCGGCGGGTCCCACCCTCATGGGGATGATTGGAGACACTCGGGGCTGAGAGTTTTCTGCCGGCACAGTTGAATCTAGGACGGTGCAGCCCGGTGGGGGAGGGGCGTCCGCCACTACGGACGCAATCCACCCCTACTGAAGTACCGCCCAGTGCTGATGCAGCCTGCCGTTGCCGAGGCAACCCGCCATAACAGAGAAACTCCGTCAGCAGGGCGGAGCGCACCACAGCAGAACGGAGCCGTGGGGCCGCAGGGCAGACCTGCGCTAGCAGGGCGGAGCCTCAGCAGGCAAATAGTGAACAGACTACCTCCTAGCCAGGCAGGACAGTACAACAGATACTCATAAAGAAAGCCCCAACTCCTTGAGACAGAGCATCTAAGGGGGAAAAAAGGGGGGGTTTTATGAGTTCTGTTGCAGCAGACATAAACACATACTCCCAACAACCCTAAATGAACAATGGAGCTCACAGCTCAGCACTGGAGCTCCTATAAAGCACACACCGTCCCCTCAAGCAGCTCCCTGACCCCTGTATATCCAAAGAGTCACCGCAAAAAAGGACTAATCAGACTGACATTTGGCGGGCATCATTCTGGAACAAAGATAGCAGAAGAAGATACTGATAGCATCCCTCACTGTTCCGCAGCTGCTACAGGTATACCCCAGACAAGCAGGGCCTGGAGTGGACCTCAGCACGTATACAGCACAGGGGATAGACCATTAGAAGGAAAACTAAGTAACAGAAATACTTCATCATCAACAATCTGGGCGTCCACTCAGAGACCCAATTGAAAAATCAGCAATTACTAAGACGACAGGTGAATAAATCCATAAAAATGGGAAGAAACCAGTGCAAAAAGGAGGAAAACACCCAAAACCAAAACACCTCACCTCCTACAAAGGACCAAAACTCCTCACCAGCAAGGGAACAAAGCTGGATGGAGAATGAGTGTGACGAAATGATGGAATCAGACTTCAGAAAGTGGATAATGAGAAACTTCAGGGAGCTAAAAGAACATGTTCTAAATCAGTGCAAATAAACTAAGAACCTTGAAAAAAGATTTGAAAAAAGATTTGAGGAAATGATAACAAGAATGGACAACTTAGAGAGGAATATGAATGAACTGAAGGAGCTGAAAAACACAACACGAAAACTTCGCAAAGCATGCACAACTTTCAACAGCCGAATTGACCAAGCAGAAGAAAGAATATCAGAAGTCGAAGATCAACTCAATGAAATAAAATGAGAAACCAAGATTAGAGAAAAAAGCACAAAAAGGAATGAACAAAATCTCCAAGAAATGTGGGACTATGTGAAGAGACCCAACCTACGTTTGATAGGTGTACCAGAATGTGATGAAGAGAATGAATCCAAGCTGGAAAATACTCTTCAGGATATTATCCAGAAAAATTTCCCCAACCTAGCAAGACAGGTCAATACTCAACTCCAGGAAATACAAAGAACACCACAAAGATACTCTGCAAGAAGAGCAACCCCAAGGCACATAATCATCAGATTCACCAGGGTTGAAACGAAGGAGAAAATACTAAGGGCAGCCAGAGAGAAAGGTCGGGTCACCCACAAAGGGAAGCCCATCAGACTCACAGCAGATCTCTTGGCAGAGACTCTACAAGCCAGAAGAGAGTGGGGGCCAATATTCAACATCTGTAAAGAAAAGAACTTTCAACCCAGAATTTCATATCCAGCCAAATTGAGCTTCATAAGTGAAGGAAAAATAAAATCCTTCATGAACAAGCAAGTACTCAGATTTTGTCACCACGAGGCCTGCTTTACAAGAGCTCCTGAAAGAGGCACTACACATAGAAAGAAACAACCAGTACCAGCCATCCTAAAAGCATACCAAATGCTAAAGAGCATCAACAAAATGAAGAATCTACATGAACCAATGGGCAAAACAGCCAGCTAGCATCAAAATGGCAGTACAAAATTCACACATAACAATATTAACCCTAAATGTAAATGGGCTAAATGCACCAATCAAAAGACACAGACTGGCAAATTGGATAAAAAACCAAAACCCATTGGTGTGCTATATCCAGGAAACTGACCTAACATGCAAGGATACACAATGGCTCAAAATAAAGGGATGGAGGAAGACTTACCAAGCAAATGGAGAGCAAAAAAAAGCAGGAGTTGCAATTCTCATCTCTGATAAAATAGACTTTAAAGCAACAAATATCAAAATGGACAAAGAAGGTCATTACATAATGGTAAAAGGATCGATACAACAAGGAGGAAGAGCTAACGATTCTAAATATATATGGACCCAATGCAGGAGCACCCAGATATATAAGGCAAGTTCTTAACAACTTACAAAGAGAATTAGACTCCCACACAATAATAGTGGGAGACTTTAACACTCCACTGTCAATATCAGACAGATCAACCAGACAAAAAATTAACAAGGATATCCAGGACTTGAACTCAGACCTGGAACAAGCAAACCTGATAGATATTTACAGAACTCTCCACCCCAAATCCACAGAATATACATTCTTCTCAGCACCACATCACACCTACTCCAAAATTGACCACATAATTGGAAGTAAAGCACTCCTCAGCAAAGGCAAAACAACTGAAATCATAACAAACAGTCTCTCAGACCATAGTGCAATCAAGTTGGAACTCAGAATTCAGAAAATAACTCAGAACCGCACAGCTTCATGGAAACTGAACAACTGGCTCTTGAATGTTGATTGGATAAACAATGAAATGAAGGCAGAAATAAAGAAGTTCTTTGGAACCAATGAGAATGAAGACACAACATACCAGAATCTCTGGGACACATTTAAAGCAGTTTGTAGAGGAAAATATATAGCAATAAGTGCCCACATGAGGAGAGAGGAGAGATCCAAAATTGACACCCTATCATCAAAATTGAAAGAGCTAGAGGAGCAAGATCAAAAAAGCTCAAAACCTAGCAGAAGACAAGAAATAACTAAGATCAGAGCAGAACTGAAGGAGATAGAGACACAAAAAACCCTTCAAAAAATCAATAAATCCAAGAGCTGGTTTTTCGGAAAGATCAACAAAATAGACAACTAGCCAGACTGATAAAAAAGAAAAGAGAGAACAACCAAATAGATGCAATAAGATACGATAATGGGGAAATCACCACAGATTCCACAGAAATTCAAACCATCATCAGAGAATACTACAAACAACTCTATGCACACAAACTAGTAAACCAGGAAGAAATGGATAAATTCCTGGACACCTGTGTCCTCCCAAGCCTAAACGAGGAGGAAGCCAAAACTATGAATAGACCAGTAACAAGGTCTGAAGTTGAGGCTGCAATTAAGAGCCTACCACACAAAAAAAGCCCAGGTCCAGATGGGTTCACAGCCGAATTCTACCACACACACAAAGAGGATCTGGTACCATTCCTTCTGAAACTATTCCAAATAATTCAAAAAGAAGGAACCCTTCCCAAATCATTTTATGAGACCAACATCATCCTGATACCAAAACCGGGCATAGACTCAACAAGAAAAGAAAACTTCAGGCCAATATCCATGATGAACATAGATGCAAAAATCTTCAATAAAATACTGGCAAACCAACTGCATCAGCACATTAAAAAACTTATCCATCATGATCAAGTAGGATTCATCCCAGGAATGCAAGGCTGGTTCAACATACGCAAGTCTATAAACATAATTCACCACATAAACAGAAGCAAAAACAAAAACCACATGATTACGTCAATTGACGCAGAGAAGGCATTTGACAAAATTCAACAGCCCTTTATGCTAAAAACCCTCAATAAACTTGGTATTGATGGAACACATCTCAAAGTAATAAAAGCTATTTACGACAAACCAACAGCCAATATTATACTTAATGGACAAAAACTGGAAGCATTCCCTTTGAAATCCAGCACTAGACAAGGATGCTCTCTCTCACCACTCCTATTCAACATAGTACTGGAAGTTCTAGCCAGAGCAATCAGGCAAGAAAAAGAAATAAAGGGTATTCAAATAGGAAAGGTGGAAGCCAAATTGTCTCTATTTGCAGACGACATGATAGTATACCTAGAAGACCCCATCACCTCAGCCCAAAAACTCCTGAAACTGATAAGCAACTTCAGCAAAGTCTCAGGATATAAAATCAATGTGCAAAAATCACAAGCGTTCCTATACACCAATAACAGACTTAAAGAGAACCAAATCAAGAATGAACTGCCATTCACAATTGCTACAAGGAAAATAAAATACATAGGAATACAACTCACAAGGAATGTAAGGGACCTCTTTAAGGAAAACTACAAACCACTGCTCAACGAAATAAGAGAGGTCACAAACAGATGGAGAAACATTCCATGTTCGTGGTTAGGAAGAATCAATATTGTGAAAATGGCTATACTGCCCAAAGTAATTTACACAATCAATGCTATCCCCATCAAACTCCCATTGAATTTCTTCACAGAACTGGAAAAAACCACCATGAACTTCATATGGAACCAAAAGAGAGCCCGCATAGCCAAGTCAATTCTAAGCAAAAAGAACACAGCCGGAGGCATCACACTACCGGACTTCAAACTATACTACAAGGCTATGGTAATCAAAACACCATGGTACTGGTACCAAAACAGAGATATAGACCAATGGAACAGAACAGAGGCATCAGAGGCAACACAACATATCTACAACCATATAGTCTTTGATAAACCAGACAAAAACAAGCAATGGGGAAAGGATTCCCTGTTTAATAAATGGTGTTGGGAAAACTGGCTAGCCATGTGCAGAAAGCAGAAACTGGACCCCTTCCTGACACCTTACACTAAAATTAACTCCAGATGGATTAAAGACTTAAACAGAAGACCTGACACCATAAAAATCCTAGAAGAAAATCTAGGCAAAACCATTCAGGACATAGGAGTAGGCAAGGACTTCATGACCAAAACACCAAAAGCATTGGCAACAAAAGCCAAAATAGACAAATGGGACCTAATCAAACTCCACAGCTTCTGCACAGCAAAAGAAACAGTCACTAGAGTGAATAGGCAACCATCAGAATGGGAAAAAATCTTTGCAGTTTACCCATCTGACAAAGGGCTGATATCCAGAATTTACAAAGAACTCAAACAGATTTACAGGAAAAAAACAAACAAGCCCATTAAAAAATGGGCAAAGGATATGAACAGACACTTTACAAAAGAAGACATACATGAGGCCAACAAACACATGAAAAAATGCTCATCATCACTGGTCATTAGAGAGATGCAAATCAAAACCACATTGAGATACCATCTCACGCCAGTTAGAATGGCAATCATTAAAAAATCTGGAGACAACAGATGCTGGAGAGGATGTGGAGAAATAGGAACACTCTTACATTGTTGGTGGGAGTGTAAATTAGTTCAACCATTGTGGAAGACAGTGTGGCGATTCCTCAAGGACCTAGAAATAGAAATTCCATTTGACCCAGCAATCCCATTACTGGGTATATATCCAAAGAACTATAAATCGTTCTACTATAAGGACACATGCACACGAATGTTCATTGCAGCACTGTTTACAATAGCAAAGACCTGGAACCAACCCAAATGCCCATCGATGATAGACTGGACTGGGAAAATGTGGCACATATACACCATGGAGTATCATGCAGCAATCAAAAATGCTGAGTTTGTGTCCTTTGTAAGGATATGGATGAATCTGGAGAACATCATTCTCAGCAAACTGACACAAGAACAGAAAAAGAAATACCACATATTCTCACTCATAGGCAGGTAAGAAAAATGAGAACACATGGACACAGGGAGGGGGTCTACTACACACTGGGGTCTATTGGGGGGAATGGGGGAGGGACAGTGGGGGGGCTGGGGAGGGATAGCCTGGGGAGAAATGCCAAGTGTGGGTGAAGGGGAGGAAGGCAGCAAAGCACACTGCCATGTGTGTGCCTAGGCAACTGTCTTGCATGTTCTGCACATGTACCCCAAAACCTATAATGCAATAAAAATTTTAAAAATTAAAAAAAAAATGAACCAGAGCTGTTGAAGAGACAGAAGACTCTTTGAACCCATCTTGTTAGTCCCAGGCCTTAGGTTTAACTATAAGAAAAAAAAACCTCTTTGCATGTTTGATGCTCATATTTGAAGGAATGGTCTTTCCATTTTGACTTTGCTGCAAAGAAAAGAGGAAGTTTAGTTTACATTTCTCTCTCCTAATGAGTATTTCATAACTGCTTTAAGGAAACCAAAGAGCTTTGCCTAAAGTCAACTTTCAAAATAAATTCATTTCCAAAGTCCTCTATGTGTATTAGCATGGACTGGTATTCTTTCTTCTATAGCCAAAATTGTCAGCACATGGACACAGAGAAGGTACTTGCATACTTAATTTAATTTAGGAAAATTATCACCTTTCCTAATCTTCCTCTCCCTTCTGCAAAATAAAAGAACTCTCTCCATGTGCCCTGAATTTCACCACTGGAGAGGCATGTGTAGGGAAGGGTCTATGACTCTCTCAGTCTAGTTAAAAGATAATCATCACGAAAGGGACAAAAAAAAAATCAAGGTTTACATGCCACCTCTACTGTAATGTGAATAAATACAGGAGTCCTTGATTTGAAGCCACTCATTTCACTACAATTTGCATTTATATACCTTAGGCAACTATGCCTATTATCAATTCATTATTTTCACAGTAAGCCTAAAAAATGCAACTATAATAAACTTAGATCTGTCAATGTACTTACCAACGTGTGCTGCTCAAGGTTTCTCCAGCCTTGCCTCCAGGGTCTATTCCCACAGTCACTTGTGGTGACAGAGTGAAAAGAATCCAGCTCAGACAGACCTGAACTCCAATTCAGCATCCTTCCACAAATTAAACTCTCTGAATCTGTTTCCTTATCCATATAATGGGATAATAATAATACCTACTCCCTCATAACATTGTGATGATTCAAACAAGACAACTTAAAGTGCCCAGCTTGTGCCTAGTACACCATGAAGCTCACTGAAAAGTTCTTCTCTTTTTTTCTCCTTAACTGTAGGCTGACACCAGTACATCATCTTTGCGTGGATCTTCTAGCCCTTGTATTAAGAGCACGGGTAGCCACAGAGGAAAGAGAGAAACAATATAGTTGACTGGATTTCTTTCCTTTGTATAGATTTTCATATGCACACAAAGATATATAATATACTTTGTAGCACTGTTTGCAATTTTTGGACTCACAGGACAAGTATCCACTACAGAAACTGGCAATATATATGTATATGTTGTAAAAGAAAAATCCGAGGCACAATAAAATGTTAAAGAGTTTATTTGAGCAGGAAGCAATTTATGAGTTGAGGAACATTAAACCAAAAAAGGTTTGGTGTTCTGATGAAAAACTTATTGGGAAAATATAGCAGCAGCAAAATAAAGAAATTATTTGATTTGTTTTCAATTACAAAACTGCCTTTTTAAGATACCTTGTTGTAAAGTTCCTAGTCACATAATCATATGTTAGTTGTCTGCTTATGACTGGCTGATGTTAAGTCTTTTTTAGTCTAACATAAGCATTTATCAGCAATGACCCAAATTAAGTTTCACTTGT
The DNA here is from genome assembly GCA_031835075.1 of Saguinus oedipus. NCBI lineage: Eukaryota > Metazoa > Chordata > Mammalia > Primates > Cebidae > Saguinus > Saguinus oedipus. Next base: position 74,847,724 of record CM063191.1, on the reverse strand, counting down.
GTTTGCAATTTAAGCAAGACTTAGATCACATATGAGGCTTAACTGGTTTGGTCTTCTCAAGGATTTTTCAGACTTGATCTCCATTTTGATTTGCTTTAACAATGTCTTCCCTAAGAAATGGGAATTTCTGGGATAGATGCATTTACAATCAGGGCAGTATTACATTGAATACAATAACAAAACATGACTTTGAAAATCTTTTATAAGTAATGTGAGCCACTTCCTGAAGTCTGTAATATTAAGACTCTCAAGAGTAGTGCACAAGATGGCCCATCTGCTTACAACATCAGTAACTTGGTATTATCCACTTCGATACTTTCTGTGATACTGGTGGTATTAAAGTGATATCTCATTGTGCTTTATTGACAATCACTTTTTATCTCAGTTCTTTTCTTCTTCTGCTTTTTCTTTTCGATCCTCCTCTTCTGACATGTAACTAGAGAATGTGTTTTGAGTTTGCAAACAGCTGAAATATCAGGCTGCTTTTTTTCACAGATATTTCTCCTTTGCCTTCCCTTCCCCTCTTCCCCTCTCCTTTCCTTCCTTCATTCTTTCCTTGAAGCAGTAAACACCATTTTGGAAGCTTGAGAGAAACTAAAATGAGAGAGAGAGGACAAACACATACAAAGGAAAAGAGAAGGAAACATGACATGATGACAAGAGCTGGTGATCCAAGAAAGTGGGGAAGGGAGGGAGGGTTGACCGCTTTGCCTATGCCAAACCAAAGGAAAACTGGGAAGCAGGGAGAGAAGGAAGGGAAAGGGGGGATATTAGAAGAAACATTAGGAGCAGAGGGATGAGGGAACATGGAGATGATTTAATACAACTTGAGACAAGACAGCTTGGCTGGTGAGATCCTGATGTGATATCTGAATGTTTGCGATTTTAAGAATTTTTTCCTTTTTTTTTTTGACAGAGTCTCACTCTGTTGCCCAGGCTGGTATGCAGTGATGTGATCTCGGCTCACTGCACCTCTGCCTCCCAGGTTCAAACAATTCTCCTGCCTCAGCCTCCCAAGTAGCAGGGGTTACAGGCACGTGCCACCATGCCTAGCTAATTTTTTATATTTTGAGTAGAGATGGGGTTCACCATGCTGGTGAGGCTGGTCTTGAACTCCTGACCTCATGATCCACTCACCTCAACCTCCCAAAGTGCTGGTATTACAGGCATGAGCCATCACACCCAGCCCTCTTTCCGTATATTTGATAGACACTTGGACTTTTTTTTTCAGTGACCTGCTTATTTATTTATTTATTTACTGAGACGAGTCTCACTCTGTTGCCCAGGCTGGAGTACAGTGGCACAATCTTGGCTCACTACAACCTCCATCTCCCAGGTTCAAACAATTCTCCTGCCTCAGCCTCCCAAGTAGCTGAGATTACAGGTGTGTCCTTCCATTCCTGGCTAATTTTTGTATTTTTAGTAAAGACAAAGTTTCATTATGTTGGCCCAGCTGGTCTCAAACTCCTGACCTCAAGTGATCCACCCTCCTCATCCTCCCAAAGTGCTGGTATTACAGGCATGAGCCACCACTCCTGAACGGCTTACTTATATCATTTATTTATTTTTCTATTGGATTTGGGGGGTTTGAAAAAATAATTTTTAGAAATTAATGCACATTCTGATATTGATCTTTTGTTGGTTTTAATGTTTTAAGTGTCTTCTGCCATCTGTTATTTAATATTGTCAATAATGTCCTTTGTTGACCAGAAATTTTAATCATGGTATCTATTGTAAAAAGTCATCATTTTTTTTTTTTGGCTTTATGGTTTTTACTTTGAATTTCTATTTAAAATATTTTGCCTCATTAGATTACTGGCTACTGTACAGTTGGCTTTACCTTTCCCACTCTGTCTAATTTTTCTAAATTCCATTTATGCATATTGTAATATAAGGAAAGGATCCATCTATATTTTCCAATTAGTGAATTAGCTCACTACAAACTTAAAAAAAAAAATCTACTGCTGTTCTAATGCTTTGAGGCATATCTTTATGGTGTATCAAATTATCATACATAATTGACTATACTTTTTTAATTTTGGAAGAGTAAATAAGCATATATACTTATGGGATACATGAAATGTTTTGATATAGGCACATGATATATAATAATTACATTAGGAAGGGTGCCAAGATGGCCGAGAGAAACCAGCACTGGCATGCAGCTCCCAGGGAATGAGATGCAGACGGCTAGAGAACTTCACAATTCCAAACTAGGTGCTGGGTTCATTTCTGTGGGCCAGATAGGGCTCTGAAATAGGCCCAGGGAAGGAGCTGCAGGGCAAGAGATGCCCAGGGGGGCAAATCGAGATGAGGGGAGTGCATCCCCACCTGAAATGTGTAGTCAGCTCAGAGGGTTGGGGTATTTAACCCCCTCAGTGCTCCAAAACAGATTCTGTACTTATCCCATCCCTCCTGCAACCCACGGTCCATGAGAGCCCTGCCTGATGGTGGGGCATCATGAGTAGTTGATGCAAATCTGAGCAGCAGATACCACCGGGCACGGCAAGTAGTCGCAGGGACCTGGGCTGGAGTTTGGACTAATGCCAGCAGGACGAACCATCCCAAAGAGTGAGGCAGAGTTAAAAGCAGGGAAACAGAACATAAGGCCTTGCAGGCCCACCTCCACAGAACTCAGACTGAAGCCCTCGCTAGAGAGCTTGGCAGCAAATATACCAGCTTGACCCCAATCAGGAAGATCCAGCTCCGGAAGGAGAGACACCATTAGGAAGGCAGGGCCAACATCACCTGCAAACACACTCTGGGGAAGGACCACCCACCCAGCAACCTGACTGACAAACTGGATAAAAAAATCAAGACCCATCAGTGTGCTGTATTCAGGAGACCCATCTCACATGCAAAGACTCACATAGACTAAAAATAAAGGGATGGAAGAAGATTTACCAAGCAAATGGAGAGCAAAAAAAAAAGCAGGGGTAGCAATCCTAGTCTCTAATAAAATGGACTTTAAACCAACAAAGATCAAAAGAGACAAAGAAGGCAATTACATAATGGTGAAAGGATCAATGCAACAAGAAGAGCTAACTATCCTAAATATATACGCACCCAATACAGGAGCACCCAGGTACATAAAGCAAGTTCTTAATGACCTACAAAGAGACTTATAGTCCCGCACAATAATAGTGGGAGACTTTCACACTCCACTGACAATATTGGACAGATCAATGAGACAGAAAGACAATGAGGATATCCAGGACTTGAATGCATATTTGGACCAAGCAGACCTAATAGACATTTACAGGACACTCCACCCCAAATCCACAGAATACACATTCTTCTCAGCACCACATTGCACTTACTCCAAAATTGACCACATAATTGGAAGTAAATCACTCCTCAGCAAATGCAAAAGAACAGAAATCATAACAGTCTCTCAGACCAAAGTGCAATCAAATTAGAACCCAGAATTAAGAAAAGCACTCAAAACTGCACAATCACATGGAAACTGAACAACTTGCTCCTGAATAATGAATGGATAAACAATGAAATGAAGACAGAAATAAAAATGTTCTTTGAAACCAACGAGAATGAAGACACAACATACCAGCTCCTATGGGACACATTTAAAGCAGTGTCTAGAGGGAAATTTATAGCAATAAATGCCCACATGAGAAACAAGGAAAGACCTAAAATCGACACCCTATCATCAAAATTGAAAGAGCTAGAGGAGCAAGATCAAAAAAACTCAAAAACTAGCAGAAGACAAGAAATGACTAAGATCAGAGCAGAACTGAAGGAGATAGAGACACAAAAAACCCTTCAAAAAATCAATAAATCCAGGAGCTGGTTTTTCAAGTGGATCAACAAAATAGACAGACCATTAGCTAGACTAATAAAAAACAAAAGAAGAATTGAATAAATGCAATAAAAAACGATAGAGGGGAGATCACCATCAATTCCTCAGAAATACCAACTACCATCAGAGATTACTACAAACAACTCTATGCACATAAACCAGTAAATCTGGAAGAAATGGATAAATTCCTGGACACTTGCATACTCCCAAGACTAAGCCAAGATGAAGTTGAATCCCTGAATAGACCAATAACAAGATCTGAAGTCGTGGCAGTGATTAATAGCCTACCGACCAAAAAAGTCCAGGTCCAGACGGGTTCACAGCTGAATTCTACCAGACATACAAAGAGGAGCTGGTACCATTCTTGTTGAAACTATTCCAAATAATACAAAAAGAGGGAATCCTCCCTAACTGTTTCTATGACACCAACATCATCCTGATACCAAAATCTGGCAGAGACACAACTAAAAAAGAAAATTACAGGCCAATATCCATGATGAACATTGATGCAAAAATCTTCAATGAAATACTGGCAAACCAAATCCTACAGCACATCAAAAAGCTTATCCACCACGATCAAGTAGGCTTCATCTTGTGGATTCAAGGCTGTTTCAACATACACAAATCTAAAAACCTAATTCACCACATAAACAGAACCAAAGACAAAAACCACATGATTATCTCAATACATGCAGAGAAGGCCTTCAACAAAATTCAACAGCCCTTTATGCTAAAAACTATCAGTAAACTAGGCATTGATGAAATGTATCTCAAAACAATAAAAGCTATTTACAACAAACTCACAGCCAATATCATACTGAATGGGCAAAAATTAGAAGCATTCCTTTTAAAAACTGGCACTAGACAAAGATGCCCTCTCTCACCACTCCTATTCAATATAGTATTGGAAGTTCTAGCCAGAGCAATTAGACAAGAAAAAGAAATAAAGGACATTTAATTAGGAAAAGAAGAAATCAAATTGTCCCTATTTGCAGATGACAAGATTGTATCTTTAGAAGACACCATTGCCTCAGCCCAAAACCTCCTTAAGCTGATAAGCAACTTTGGCAAAGTCTCAGGATACAAAATCAATGTGCAAAAATCACTATCATTCCTGTACACCAATAGCAGACAGAGAGCCAAATCATAAGCAAACTCCCATTTACAATTGCTACAAAGAGAATGAAATACCAAGGAATACAACTAACAAAGGAGATAAAAGATCTCTTCAAGGAGAACTACAAACCACTGATCAAAGAAATAAGAGAGGACACAAACAGATGGAAAAACATTCCATGCTCATGGTTAGGAAGAATCAATATTGTGAAAATGGCCATACTGCCCAAAGTAATTTATAGATTCAATGCTATCCCCATTGAGCTACCATTGACCTTCTTCACAGAGCTGGAAAAAAACACTTTAAACTTCATATGGAACCAAAAGAGAGCCTGCATAGCCAAGACAATTCTAAGCAAAAAGAACAAAGCTGGAGGTATCACGCTACCTGACTTAAAACTATACTACAAGACTACAGTAGTCAAAACAGCATGGTACTGGTACCAAAACAGAGGTATAGACCAATGGAACAGAACAGAGGCCTCAGAAGCAATGCCACACATCTACAACCATCTCATATTTGATAAATCAAACAAAAACAAGCAATGGGGAAAGGATTCCCTGTTTAATAAATGGTGTTGGGAAAACTGGCTAGCTGTATGCAGGAAGCTGAAACTGGACCCCTTCCTTACACCTTACACAAAAATTAACTCCAGATGGATTAAAGATTTAAACATAAGAACTAACACCACAAAACCTCTAGAAGGAAATCTAGGCAAAACCATTCAGGACATAGGCATGGGCAAGGACTTCATGACTAAAACACCAAAAGCAATGGCAACAAATGCCAAAATAGACAAATGGGACCTAATTAAGAGTGTCTGCACAGCAAAAGAAACAATCATTAGAGTAAACCAGCAACCAACAGAATGGGAAAAAACTTTCACAATCTACCCATCAGACAAAGGGCTAATATCCAGAATCTACAAAGAACTAAAGCAGATTTACAAGAAAAAAACAAACCCATTCAAAAGTGGGCGAAGGATATAAACAGATACTTTTCAAAAGAAGACAAATATGCGGCCAGCAAACATATGAAAAAATGCTCATCATCATTGTTCACTAGAGAAATGCAAATCAAAACCACATTGAGATACCATCTCACGCCAATTAGAATGGGAATCATTAAAAAATCTGGAGACAACAGATGCTGGAGAGGATGTGGAGAAAAAGGAACATTTTTACACTGTTGGTGGAAGTGTAAATTAGTTCAACCATTAAGGAAGATGGTGTGGTGATTCCTCAAGGATCTAGAAATAGAAATTGCATTTGACCCAGCAATCCCATTACTGGGTATATACCCAAAGGATTATAAATCATTCTATCATAAAGACACATGCACACGTATGTTCATTGCAGTGATGTTTACCATAGGAAGGACCTGGAACCAACCCAAATGCCTATTGATGACAGACTGGACCAAAACAATGCAGCACATATACACATGGAATACTATGCAGCCATATAAAATGATGAGTTCATGTCCTTTGTAGAGACATGGACGAACCTGGAAAACATCATTCTCAGCAAACTGACTCAAGAACAGAAAACCAAACACCAGATGTTTTCACTCACAGGTGGGTGATGAACAATGAGAACACTTGGGCACAGGGAAGGGAACAACACCCACAGGGCTAGGTGGGGGGGTGGAGGGGAGGGCAGGTGAGGGACAGTGGTGGGGGTGGGGAGGATGGGGAGGGATAACACCAGGAGAAATGCCTGACATAGGCAACCGGGGCAGGGGATGGAGACAGCAAACCACCACGGCATGTATGTACCTATGCAGCAATCCTGCAGGATGCAGGACATGCACATGTACTCTAGAGCCCAAATACAATTTAAAAATAATAATAATAATTACATCAGGGTAAATTGGGTATCCATAACCTCAAGCATTCATTCTTTGCGTTATAAACAATCCTATTATACTCTTTTACTTATTATTGAATGCATGATTGGCCAGGCACTGGGGCTCATGCCTGTAATCCCAGCACTTTGGGAGGCTAAGGCAGGCAGATCACCTGAACTTAGGAGATCTAGACCAGCCTGGACAACAAGGTGAAACCCATCTCTACAAAAATACAAAAATTAGCCACGATGGTGTCAGAAGCCTGTAATCCCAGCTACTCGGGAGGCTGAGGCAGGAGAATCGTTTGAACTAGGGAGGCAGAGGTTACAGTGAACTGAGATAGAGCCATTGCACTCCAGCCTGGGTGACAGAGTGAGACTCCATCTCAAAAAAAAAGTATGATTAAGTTATTGTTAACTATAGTCACCCTGTTCTGCTATAAAATAGTAGGTCTTATTCATTCTATTTTTTAAATCCCTCAATGTGGTTTTGATTTGCATTTCTCTGATGACCAGTGATGATCTTTTTTTCATCTGCTAGTTGGCTGCATAAATGTCTCCTTTTGAGAAGTGTCTGTTCATATCCTTCAATCACTTTTTGGTGGCATTGTTTTTTTTTCTTATAAATTTAAGTTCTTTGTAGATTCTGGATATTAGCCCTTTGTCAGATGGGTAGATTACAAAAATGTTCTATAGGTTGCCTGTTCACTCTGATGATAGTTTCTTTTGCCGTGCAGAAGTTCTTTAGTTTAATTAGATGCCATCTGTCTATTTTGGCTTTTGTTGCCATTGCTTTTGGTCTTTTAGCCATGAAGTCCTTACCCATGCCTATGTCCTTAATGGTATTGCCTAGGTTTTCCTCTAGTGTTTTCATGGTTTTAGGTCTTATATTTAAATCTTTAATCCATCTTGAGTTAATTTTTGCATAAGGTATAAGAAAGGGATCCAGTATCAGCTTTCTGCATATGGCTAGCCAGTTTTCCCAACGCCATTTATTAAATAGGGAATCCTTTCCCCATTCCTTATCTTTGTCAGGTTTCTCAAAGGACAGGTGGTTGCAGATGTGTGGAATTGCTTCTGAGGCCTCTATTCTGTTCCATTTGTCTATATCTCTGTTTTGGTACCAGTACCATGCTATTTTGATTACTGTAGCCTTGCAGTATAGTTTGAAGTCAAGTAGCATGATGTCTCCAGCTTTGGTTTTTGTTGTTGTTGTTGCTGTTTGCTTAGGATTGTCTTGGCTACGTGTGCTCTTTTTTGGTTCCATATAAAATTTAAGGTGGTTTTTTCCAATTCTGTGAAGAAAGTCAACAGTAGTTTGATGAGGATAGCATTAAATCTATAAATTACTTTGGGCGGTATGGCCATTTTTATGGTATTGACTCTTCCTAACCATGAACATGAAATGTTTTTCCATCTGTTTGTGTCCTCTCTTACTTACTTGAGCAGTGTTTTGTAGTTCTTGAAGCGGTCCTTCACATCCCTTGTTAGTTGTATTCCTAGGTATTTTATTTTCTTTGTAGCAATTGTGAATGGGAATTCATTCATGATTTGGCTCTCTGTTTGTCTGTTATTGGTGTACAGGAATGCTTGTGATTTTTGCACATTGATTTTGTATCCTGAGGCTTTGCTGAAGTTGCTTATCAGCTTAAGGAGATTTTGGGCTGAGACGATGGGGTCTTCTAAATATACAATCACGTCGTTTGCAAATAGAGACAGTTTGACTTCCTCCTTCCCTAATTTCTTTTCACTTCTGCGTAAGGAAAATTAGGCAGAAGGATTGATTAAGCCCACGAGTTCAAGACCAGCATGGACAACATAGGGAGACCTCACCTGTACAAAAAAATTTTAAAATTAGCCAGGCATGGTGGCACATGCCTGTAATTCTAACTACTCTGGAGGCTGAGGCAGGAGGATCACCTGAGCCTAGGAGTTCAAGGCTGCAGTGAGCTATGATTGCAACATTGCACTCCAGCCTGAACAACAGAGTGAGAACCTGTCTGGAAAAAACAAAAAGAAAAGAAATAATTTTCGATATAAATGTAAGTAAATCTACCGGCTTTTCCCCAAAATCCAGTTGGAATTTGGTTTGGAATTGCATTGAATTTACAAACTCATGGGGGTGGATAGGTACACATATTTACCATGCTATATCACCCTAAACATGGATCTGATATATTTAGATATAGCATATGCTCTGTGAAATCTTGTGTTTTCTGTGTTAGGTTGTTTCCTGAAACCTTTTAGATCCTGTTGTTATTTTGAGGGATATCTTATTTCAAATTTCATAATGCCAGGGTATCAGAATGTTTGAATTTTTGTTGTTAATCTTTCTTAACTCTTTCACTGATTTTCAGAATTTGAGTGTTCATTCTATTAGGCTTAATTTGTTAATTATTACACTTTCACAAGTAAAGGAAGTTTTATCTTTTTCAAATTCTTGAATTTTCTATGCCTTTTTTTTTTTGGTTTTATAATGTTGGGCACAACCTCCAATAATGTTAATAATTAATATAAAAATATATAAAGCCATAGTGGTGATAAAGTATACCTTTTGGTTAATAGCATGACATCTATGGGTTTTTCATTAATTTTGTTATTTGCTATAGGTTTTGATATATAAAGTCAGGAAAATTATCTCTTCTAATTTTTAAAGTAAGAGCATAGTTGAGTTTGACCAGAACACAAAAGAGGAACAAGGAAATAGAGGCATCAACCTAAGAAGTGTATACCCATACAATCAATTTAGAAGATTACATTTTTGCACAAATGATAAACTGACTTTAAGTATGGAACCACGAAAATATCAAACACTTACTATGTGCCATGAACTTTTATGGGAGGTGAAGTGACTTGTCGAAAGAAAAGCCATGAGAATAAAGCAAGTTTCCTGACTTCAAGTTGCTTTCACCTTCCACTAAGTTGCTCAGGTAACTTCTAGTCCCATAACAGGTAAAAAGGGCAATAAAAATCCACTAGAAATTATATTATTTTGCTAGATGAATGGCTATTCCACAAAGCAGTTTTGATACACAGATTCCTTTAGGATAAAACAATAAACTGAGGCTGGGCGCAGTGGCTCATGCCTGTAATCCCAGCACTTTGGGAGACCAAGGCAGATGGATCACCTCAGGTCAAGAGTTCAGTATCAGCCTGGCCAACATGGTGAAACCCCATCTCTACTAAAAAATACAAAAATTAGCCGGGAGTGGTGGCAGGCACCTGTAATCCCAGCTACTTGGGAGGCTGAGGCAGGAGAATTGCTTGAACCTGGAAGGCGGAGGTTGCAGTGAGCCAAGATTGCCCCGCTGCACTCCAGCCTGGGTGATGGAGAGAGATTCCAGCTCAAAAAAAAAAAAAGAAAGAAAACAATAAAATGAAACAAAAGGATAGTGCTTCCTTAACAATATCATTGACACGTGATTGATTTTGTATACTTAATATTGATTCTAACAACATTCTCAGCAAATCAATATTGACCAAAAGGCTTAGAAAACTTCTCCCAAAACGAAATACTTCAGGACTTTTTTGTATTAAAAAAACAGTATATTTGTGGATTAGTCAAAATTTATAATAAAAACAATTACTAGCTTTTCAGTTTATGTCTGATACAGAACACAAGAGAGCTATCACAAAATTGTGTTTTTAATTCAGTGGCAAAAATAACATGTTTAATAATTTCAAAAAGTAGAACTAGGGAGCATCTTTAGATATTTTAGGCATAAAGTAATTATTACCAGTATTGTTTATGCCTCACTTCACCTATAAAAAGGTAATTTGATAGAGTGGAAAAAATTGAGGTCTTCAAAATCATATTTGAATCCTTGCTCTGTGTCATTGCATGAGTGATATAATCCCTTAAAACCTCAGTTTTAGAAGTATTAAATGAAATAACATTGGTAAAATTGTCTAGGACAGGGCTTGGCATTGTGTAAGTGTTCAATAAATACCAATTTTTGTTAAGCAGGAATTGAGGCTTTTAAAGTATCCCAAATGCAAGAAGACTATGAAAGTATAAGCCTCAGTATTTTAAGTTTGTTCTGAAATGATCAAGACATCAGGCCAGGCGTGGTGGCTCATGCCTGTAATGTCAGCACTTTGGGAGGCCAAGGCAGGTGGATCACTTGAGGTCAGGAGTCTGAGGCCGGCCTGGACAACATGGTGAAACCCGTCTCTACTAAAAAATACAAAAATTACCTGGGCATGGTGGCAGGTGCCTGTAATAACAGCTATTTGGGAGGCTGAGGCAGAAGAATCGCTTGAACCCAGGAGGTGGAGCTTGCAGTAAGCCGATCACACCATTGCACTCCAGCCTGGACAGCAGAGTGAGACTCTGCCTACAAAAAAAAAAAAGACATCGTGTTCATTGATAACATCAGTTTTTCAGGTGTGCCTAACTTAGCGATCATTTCTAGGTTATACAGGTGTAACAAGAAGGATACTACTATTCACCAAAATTCAGGGAAGTGGGGTTCTCTCTACAGGAGGAAAAACAGCCAGAGCCAGAGACCAGATTAGACATCCTGGGAGGTTATATGTGTCCTAGAACCCTGACGGCAAAGAGCCCAGGTTTTTAGGTGCGCTGAAACAAACAAAGTGGAGAGACCACCATGGAGTGAAGAAAGGATGTGAGAACAGTGGTGGGGGGTGGGGGGTGGGAAGAGACAGATATTTGAACCCCTGGCTATGCAGACTTTAAGGGAATGAATAAGAGAAGAGGAATTTTATCAAACTTCACTGTTTGGCATGCTGTGTAAATTATTCCACTGGCCCTTTAAGAAAATCTACAAAAAAGCTTCTCTTTAAGAAAAGGGATTGAGAAGTTGCGTTTGTGTGTTAACTCTGTGCCAAAACTGGACCACAAAGGGACGTAACATTTAACAGTTTGCACAGGCCTAATGCAAGTTGTTCCCCACTGCATCTCTCAGCAGGGGGAACTGCACATTGTACATTGCCTGGACCTGAAAAACTTGGAGACAGTGTTTTCTGAAACCCAGTGGGGGCACAACCATCACCTTCCTGGAAAGTAAGGAAAAGGGGTGGGAAGTCCTTGGGCTGACCTGACCTAAAGTAGGGCTCAGCTTTCTTGTATTTTTGTTTTGTTTTGTTTTGTGTGGTTTTCTTTTCTTTTATCTTTTTTTTTTTTTTTTTTTGAGACAGGGTCTTGCTCTGTCACCCAGGCTGGAGTGCAGTGGCCCGATCTCCACTCACGGCAACCTCCACCTCCCAGGTTCAAGTGATTCTCATGCCTCAGCCTCCCAAATAGCTGGGATTACAGGTGCCTGCCACAACACTCGGCTAATTTTTGTATTTTTAGTAGAGACAGGGTTTCACCATGTTGGTCAGGCTGGTCTCAAATCCTGACCTCAAGTTATCCTCCTGTCTCTGCCTCCCAAAATGCTGGGATTACAGGTGTGAGCCAGTGTGCCTAGCCAGGACTCAGTTTTGAAATCAGCCAAACTTGGCTTTAAATCCCAGCTCTGGTGGGGTGGGGGAGATAGAGGAAGGATAGCATTAGGAGAAATACCTAATGTAGATGACGGCTTCATGGGGGCAGCAAATCACCATGGTGCATGTATACATATATAAAAAACCTGCACGTTCTGCACATGTACCCCAGAACTTAAAATATAATAAAAAAGAAAAGAAATTAGATTGAAAAATAAATAAATAAATCCCAGCTCTGTTACTTATCAGATGTGTTCAAGTTATATACTTCTCTCAGCCTCAGTTTCCTAATCTGCAACCAGGAATTCAATTGAAAGCCCAATCATCAACAGTAAACCAGGCCAAAAACTTTTCGCTGAGCACTGAGCCACCAGGCTTCTGGTCAGCCCACAGTCTCCTGGGATGTTACCCATCAGCTGGAATTTCCTGTGCTCCTAGAGAAAAGCAGAACTGAACTGTAGGACCATGAAGCCAACTGGGGAGTGGCAGGGGGAAAACTGTTCTGTGTTGCTGAGAGGGATACAGAAATATTCAACCCTGCTGGGGGGCTAGAACCATGTCCAAATTCCTGGGCCATCTTAGCAAAACCCAGTAGGGCAACTGAAAGTTGCTGTGCAGTTCACTGAGGCATAGTTTTACTTGTGAAACAGAAACTGGTGCTGGTTGGGGTTGAAAGTAGGAGAGGTTGGGGTAGGAATTTGAGAGGTGAGCTGTAAATCACCAAGACCGGAAAGGTCTGGCCATAAATAAAAAGGTTGTGTAAGAGGCTGGAGGTTGTGTAAGAGGTCAGTTTCGAAAATTGTGGTTTATATAGTTCCCAGTCACTAGGGAGTCTTTGAAGTAGATGGGGCTTTGGGCACTCTGGTCTTTCCCATACCAGAAGGTAGGTCAGCTGCTTTTCTTTTCTTTCATTTTTTTTGAGACAGGGGCTCACACTGTCACCCAGGCTGGTGCAGTGCCACAATCATGGCTCACTGCAGCCTTGAACTCTTGGGCTTAAACCATAGTCTTGCCTCAGCCTCTGAAGTAGCTGGGACTGCAAGTGTGTCCCACAACACCCAGCTAATTTTTTGTATTTTTTGTAGAGAAGCTATCTCCCTATATTACCACAGCTGCTTTTGAACTCCTGGCCTCAAGTGATCCTCATGCTTCAGTCTCCCAAAGTGCTAGGATTATAGGTATGAGCCACTGTGCCCAGCTTAGCTGCTTTGAGGTGGAAAAGTGAGGAGTGGATGTGGGACTCAGGCAGTATAAGACATAGGCTACCATTACCCTTGACTTCGATGGATGAGGTTGAAAAACCCAGCTTGAGAAAGATAAATCCTGAAATTTCCACTAAGAGCTACCTAAACTGACTGCCACTTATTTGTACCTTTCCTAACAGAGGCCAAGATTTTCTTACCCTATGGTTTAATTCATCCTGGGATCATCTGCTGTTACAACCAACTGAACTTTATTGTTAATAAAGCCTTAAAAAGTAGTTAGAGAATCCCAGACCTGGGAAGGAATTCCAAAGGTCATCAAGATCTTGAAGCAAGCCTATACCTAATAAATCAAGGCAGAAGGATACTGAGCCTGTCAGAGGTGCTTGAACTGGAGCAATTCCATCTTGAATAGGCGCTGGGTAAAGTAAGGGTGAGACCTGCTGGGCTGCATTCCCAGGAGATTAAGTCACAAGATACAGGTCACAAAGACCTTGCTGATAAAACAGCATGTAATAAAGAAGTCAGCCAAAACCCACCAGAACCAAGATGGCGATGAATGTGACCTCTGGTGGTCCTCAGTGCTCATTATATGCTAACTATAATGTATTATCATGCTAAAAGACACTGCAGCCAGCACCATGAGAGTTTCGAAATGCCATGGCAATGTCAGAAAGTTATGCTATATGGTCTAAGAAAGGGAGGAACCCTCAGTTCTTGGAATTGCCCTCCGCTTTCCTGGAAAACTCATAAATAATCTACCCCTTGTTTAGCATATACTCAAGAAATAACCATAAAAATAGCCAAGCAATAACAACAACAACAATTTTTTTTTTTTAACACAGAGTCTTGCTCTGTCACCAGGCTGGAGTGCAGTGGTGCGATCTCAGCTCACTGCAACCTCTGCCTCCTGGGTTCAAGCCATTCTCCTGCCTCAGCCTCTGGAGTAGCTGGGATTACAGGTGCCCACCACCACATCCAGCTAATTTTTGTAATTTTAGTAGAGACGGGTTTCACCATGTTGGCCAGGCTGGTCCCAATCTCCTGACCTCAGGTGATCCACCCACCTCAGCCTCTCAAAGTGCTGGGATTACAGGTGTGAGCCACTAAACCTGGCCACCAAATTTTTTTTATTACCCAACCAGCAGCCCTTGGGTCTGCTCTGCTTATGGAACAGCCATTCTTTTATTATTATTATTTTCAATTCCACATGACTCCTTTATTGTACTGAACTGGAAAAAGGATTTAGTACAATTATGCACAAATGAACACTGGGCCCATGTAGTAGGGCCAAGCAACTAGAATATGATTCAAAAATCAGGCAGTGAGGCCGGGTGCGGTGGCTCAAGCCTGTAATCCCAGCACTTTGGGAGGCCGAGGCGGGTGGATCACGAGGTCAAGATATCGAGACCATCCTGGTCAACGTGGTGAAACCCCGTCTCTACTAAAGATACTAAAAATTAGCTGGGCATGGTGGTGTGTGCCTGTAATCCCAGCTACTCAGGAGGCTGAGGCAGGAGAATTGCCTGAACCCAGGAGGCGGAGGTTGCGGTGAGCCGAGATCGCGCCATTGCACTCCAGCCTGGGTAACAAGAGCGAAACTCCGTTTCAAAAAAAAAAAAAAAAAATCAGGCAGTGAAAGACACATTAAGAGGCATCTTAATGCCACAAAACAATGTGGGGAAGAGTTTCTAAAACACACAGCAGGAGGCACTCTTATCCTTTAGAGGTCAAGGAGCTTATCTCATACTGGTGTGAGGAATGGCTTATTATCTGGTTTCTTTTATTCTTGACATGGAGTCTCACTATGTCGCCCAGGCTGGAGTGCAGTGGTGCGATCTTGGCTCACTGCAACCTCCGCCTCCTGGGTTCAAGTAATTATCCTGCCTCAGCCTCCCAAGTAGCTGGGACTAAAGGTGCCCATCACCATGCCTGGCTAATTTTTGTATTTTTAGTAGAGACAGGGTTTTGCCAATTTGGCCAGGCCAGTCTCGAACTCCTGGCCTCAGGTGGTCCGCCCACCTTGGCCTCCTAAAGTGCTGGGATTACAGGCATAAGCACCACACCTGCCTAGAATGGCTTATTTTCTGATGACCACATGTGGGACTATTTCAATCACCACAAGAAACCCCAGAAAGGTTTTTTGTATATATTATTTATATGTACTTTTTTTTTTGCAAAAGTAAATGTAACACATAAATTAAATTCAGGATTGATCTCAACCTTCTAGAGCCAGCTCCTCTGGGGTCAGGGAGGAAACAGTTGTTTTTCACATCACCATGCAGGTTACATTCATCTTCTATTGGAACGAGTAGAGCTCCCAGGCTGTGGCCTGACTACAGAAGAGAAGAGTACAGGACAGGCTCCTTAGGGTAGATAGGCTCTCTTACTTCTCCTCATTGGTCATGGCTTAGCATGGTTCGTTTCCAGAAGTCCATAGTGAACAAAGTACTAGCAAAAACCCAAGTCATTACCATTCAACTCTCTTGAACAAGGAGAGATTTTCCTCAGCTTAGACTGAGAACCCATGCACTAGAAGTGCTATTCTCACTAGATTGTGTGAAGGGAGTGGGTGCAGGAGACAAAATGGCTAAAATGAAAATGGGAGCCACTGGTACCCATCTGCAGCTACAACTTAAGATGACTACAGATGTGGTCAATGTGACATGTGCAGGAGGGAGGTGGTACAGAGGAATGTGATGGGCCGGGAGGGTGCTCCTTGGGATAGTAATTTGCCCACTGGCCTTCATGTCTTGGCCTCACCCTGGGAAGCCACAGTTTCCATGGTTTTATGCACAGTCTTTTCATCCCCCCAAGAACTGCATGGGCTTGATAAGTTTCAAGCTCTTGTCCCATTCATAAACAGTGGGAATACCACTTGGCAGGTTCAGCTCCATGACAGCCTCTTCAGAGAGACCCTCCAGATGCTCAACAATGCCCCAAAGGCTGTTGCCATGGGCTGCAATCAGTACTCATTCCCTTCCTTGATCTGGGGAAATATTTATTCATTCCAAAAGGGCAGATGGAGTAGCCATTCTTTATTCCTTTACTTTCCTAATAGACTTGCTTTCACTTTACCCTATGGATTCACCTCAAATTTTTTTCTTGTGGAAGATCCAAGAATCCTCTCTTGGGGTCTGGATCAGGGCCCCTTTCTCTTAACAAGCCTGCTTAGCAAGTTCTCCAGGGAAGAAGAGTTCACAATGTTATATGTAAATTTTTGGTGCTGCAAAAGAAGTAGCACTCAAATATAAATTTCCTCAACAAGGCATTTACTTCTATAGAAGGGTGCATCTTACAGATGGAGCAACGAAGAGTAAACACCTGGACAAGGGAGGGGAAGGGGTTGTTATTCCTAATGTAGGTAGCCACTCCTGCTATGTCGTTCCCCTATTGGGTAGAGTTGGACTGCACAGTCTTAACTAATTCCAATTGACTATTTTAAAGATAGCAGGGGTACGAGCCAGAGTGGCAGGGTGGGCAGTTTGGCAGGAAGGAACAGGTCAGAGCAAGTGACCAGGGGTGACTCAGGTCAAAGCAGGTGAAGAGGGGAATAGATGTGAACTACTGATTAGAACTGGTGGGAAAGTTGTTTACCAAAACTAGAGGCAAGGTGGCAAAGAGAATCAGGAAGTTAAACTTTACAATGGAGAATTAAAGAATAAGAGAGCTGAATGTACTGATATACTGATTCTTTAAAGAGAAACTTGGAGTTCACTATATCTAACAATAATGTTTTTGGTGGTTTATGGAAGTGTTTAGTGGTTCCTCCCAACCCTGATCTTCCACCCTTTATTCTCTGAAGTTTAAACCTATCACTGTTTATTTGGCTTTTTTAGAAATGAAGAGAAACTGCAGCACACATTACCTAGGACAAACGTAAAAATGTCCCATGACTATAAACGGAGTGTCATTAATGCAACTGAGACTCATAAGACATACTGGTGACAACAGGAAGAACTTCTTAAGTTGTCTTCTGAACAAAAAGAAGGAAGGTGACATAAGAAGGATGACCATACATAATTTATCAACCACAACAGGACACTTCCGATAGTGAAAGGGATCTCAGTCGAAAAAAATGATGAGACAAGTTGCAATCATTGTAGGAGATTTATTTGCCAAAGTTTCGGACACACCCCAGTGACAAGTCTATGCTTTTCTCTGAAGATGATTTTCAAGTCTCCAAATTTAAAGGGGAAAGGGTAGGATATTGAGAAGCACACCATTTTCACATAAACAAAAGGGACAGAGGAAAAATGTGGGGAATCTGCATTTTACATAACACAGACAAAATGGGATAGGGGAACAATCAGTTACACATTTTTGTCTGGCAGGATAGAGTGATTGCACCGTAAAGATAAAGATACCAATTTGCATTGCCCGTGGTGAAGTTTTAACAGCTCATCAGGAATTTCCTTGTGGGCAAAATATTGGGGAGGTGGGTAGCTATTCATCTTGTAGACACCTTATTTAGGACCCAAAAGGTGGAGGCAGGTTTGCGTGACCCATTTCCCAGCTTGACTTTTCTCTTTGGCTAAATGAGTTTGGAGTCCCAAAATTTAATTTTCTTTCACAAGGGGAACCAAAAATAACAGATATCAACTGAGCTGGTCACGCTGGATATAAGACTAAGAGGTAACAAAGAGAAATCCAGATGACTCAGTTATATTTTGTTTGAAGCTTCCAAATAGAAATACACAAAAACCAACATTTTCAGGTTGGAAAGGATACAACAAATATGGCTAAGAGGAAGCTAAATTCAAAGATAATTGAGGTATTGGTAAGAGAATAAATGTTTTAAATGCATGTATTTATTTGTTAATTCACTCCATACACACCTGTTAAGTATCTACTTTGTTTCAGCCACTACGCTAGGTGATGTGCACATCAGAAAAACATGTGAAGGATGGTCCCTGCCCTGAGCAATATTTTTCAGAGAGATGGATTCACATACACGATAAAGTCTTGTTACCTGGAAGTAAGCACTCTGATAAATAAATAAGCAAAATGTTATAGGAGTTGAAGTCTACAAGCCCGGATAAAAAAAATTTAAGATATTAGAAAGACTTCTTTGATACAATTTTGAAAAAAACTGCTGATAATCTTTGAGAAATTATAACAACTAAAGATTTTTGCTTAGTGAGCTAACCATGTTACAGAATTGCTCAAGCAGCTAATACAAACTTAGATTAAATTAGTAATATATTGTTCTCCTGGTCAGATCATACCTAGAATTTTTCTGTTCACCATGTTTTAAATTAAATAAGCTCATTCGGAAGCTTGCCAAAAGGAAATGGGTGTCTAAAGAAAGGTGACTACCATGAGGAGGGTGCTGTAAAGGAAGTCATATAGAGTGAGTGACCATTGTGCCCTGATTTATGCCGAATGCTCTATCATTCCATCCTATTATTACCCCCTTTTCACTCTTATTTATTATTTATTTTTAGGAGTCTTGCTTTGTCTCCTAGGCTGGAGTGCAGTGGTGTGATCTGGGCTCACTGCAACCTCTGCCTCCCAGGTTCAAGCGATTCTCCTGCCTCAGTCTCCCGAGTAGCTGGGATTACAGGCGCACACCACCACACCTGGCTAATTTCTGTATTTTTAGTAGAGATGGGGTTTCGCCATGTTGGCGAGGCTGGTCTTGAACTCCTGACCTCAAGTAATCCACCCGCCTTGGCCTCCCAAGATGCCACTGTACCTGGCCTTTTTTTTTTTTTTTTTTTTTTCCGATGGAGTCTTGCTCTGTCGCCCAGGTTGGAGTGCAGTAGCGTGATCTCGGCTCACTGCAAACTCCACCTCCTGGGCTCAAGCAATTCTTCTGCCTCAGCCTCCGAGTAGCTGGGGTTACAGGTATGTAACACCACACCCAGCTAATTTTTGAATTTTAGTAGAGATGGGATTTTGGCATGTTGATCAGGTCAGTCTCAAATACCTCACCTCAGGCGATCTACCTGCCTTGGCCTCCCGAAGTGCTAGGATTACAGGCATGAGTCACTGTGCCTGGCCTATCCCCTTTCACTCTCAAAAGTATTCTAGTTTGGATGATAAATTATGTGGTTGACTTACTATGTGCACAGCTAATATTTAATAGTATCATTTATTGTGTGCTAGTGGATTGTCATGCAAGATACCATTTAATCCTTATTACAATCTGATGATATAGGTGTTGTATCATTCTCATTTTATGGACGAGAAATCTGAGTCCCTAAGAGTTTAAGTGCATAGCATAAGGTCATAAAGATATTGAAGAAAAATGAGTTACCCATTAGGGACAGTAGGTTCAGTGCCTAGGGCCTATGATACTTTTAGGGGCCAATAAAAATGCTATGTTTCCATTTTAAAACAGAAATAAAAAATGAACATTTAGGTTGAAGGGACCGTTTTAATATCTAATTATATATTTGTCTGCATACCAACACAGTTGCAAAATCTAATTTTATAGGTTTTTATGGTTGTTTGTTTTTGAAATAGGGTCCCACTCAGTCACCCAAGCTGGAGTCCAGTGGCTCCATTATAGCTGACTGCAGCCTCAAACGTCTTGAGCTCAAGCAATCTTCCTGTCTCAGCCTTGAATAGCTGGGACTACAGGCACACAAAACTGGGCCCAGCTATTTAATTTAATTTATTTTTGAGATGGAGTTTTGCTCTTGATGCCCAGGATGGTACAATGCCATGATCTCAACTCACTGCAACCTCCGCCTCCCGGATTCAATCGATTCTCCTGCCTCAGCCTCACAAGCAGCTGGGATTACAGGCACCCACTACTATGCCTGGCTAATGTTTTGTATTTTTAGCAAAGATGGAGTTTCACCATTTTGGTCAGGTTGGTCTCAAACTCCTGACCTCAGATGATCCATCCACCTCAGCTTCCCAAAGTGCTGGGATTATCACCTGGCTTAATCATTTAATTTTTATTTTTGTAGAGATGCAGTCTCTCCATGTTGTCCAGGCTGGTCTCAAACTCCTAAGTTCAAGCTATCCTCCCACCTCGGCCTCCCAAAGTGCTGGAATTACAGGCATTTTGGTTTTTAAAGAAGGAAGGGACTCACAAAGGTAAAAGCGCGTAGGGTCTACAAAAGTTATAATGTGGCCCTGGTAATGAGTGGCCAAAATGGGATCCAAACACAGAGCCCATACTCTAAACCACTATATGAAAAGCAAACCAGCTAAGGGGACACGAGAAAGGCAGACCAGAGCCTCCTGTTGGTGGTCTTCAGCTAGCCAAAGGGCGGCCATAGAAAGAGAGTACCTCTGTGCTTATTTGATGTTTCATTTCTGCCTTTCTGCTTTAGCTGTGCTTATTGAAATCTTATCCAAGCTTCAAGATACAGCTGTTACTGTCTTTAGGATACCTGACGTAAACCACCTTCACTGGAATTAGTTTCACTTTCTTCTGTACTACTGCAGCTCACCGTTGTACAGTCATGCACCACGTAACACCATTCAGTCAACAACAGTCCACATATATTATGGTGGTCCCATAAGATAATAATGAAGCTGAAAAATTCCAATCATCTAGAGATGTCATAGCTATCATAGCATCATAGCACAATGCGTTCTGACTCAAGTGTTTGTGATGATGCTGAAGTAAACAAACATAATGTGCTGCCAGTCACATAGCATATACCATTATACACAGTACATAATACTTGATAATAAACAACTATATTACTGGTCCATATTTACTGTACTGTACTTTCTGTCATTATTTTAAAGTGTACTCCTTCTACTTATATATATAAAAAATTAACTGTAAAACAGTCACAGTCAGGTACTTCAGCAGGTATTCCAGAAGAAGGCATTTTTATCATAGTAGGTGACAGGTCCATGCATGTTATTTGGCACCCAAAGACCTTCCAGTGGGACAAGATGTGAAGGTGGAAGACAGTGATATTGATGATCCTGACCCTGTGTAGACTGAGGCTAATGTGTGTGTTTGTGTCTTTGGTTGTTTGCTGTTTGTTTGTCTGTTTGTTTTGAGATGGAGCCTTACTCTGTCATCCAGGCTGGAGTGCAGTAGTCTGATCTTGGCTCACTGCAACTTCTGCCTCCCGGGTTCAAGTGATTCTCCTGCCTCAGCCTACTGAGTAGCTGGGGTTACAGGTGCCCACCACCATGCCTGGCTAATTTTTGTGTTTTTTTTTTTTTTTTTTTTTAGTACAGACAGGGTTTCACTATGTTGGCCAGGCTGGTCTCGAACTCCTGACCTCAAGTGATCTACCTGCCTCGGTCTTGTGTCTTTGGTTTTAACAAAGAAGTTTAGAAAGTAAATAAAATAAAATATTTTAAAACAGAAAAAAATACTTATAGAATAAAGATATATAGAAAGAAAATATTGCTAGGTGCAGTGGCTCATACCTATAATCCCAGCACTTTGGGAGGCTGAGGCAAGCAGATCACAAGGTCAGGAGTTCAAGAACAGCCTGGTCAACATAGTGAAACCCCATCTCTACTAAAAATATAAACATTAGCTAGGTGTGGTGGCGGACACCTATAGTCCCAGCTACTTGAGAGGCTGAGGCAGGAGAACTGCTTGAAGCTGGGAGTCAGAGGTTGCAGTGAGCCGAGATTGCGCCACTGCACTCCAGCCTGGGTGACACAGCGAGACTCTGTCTCAAAAAAAGAAAAGAAAGAAAATATTAAATATTTTTTAGAGCTGTACAAGGTGTTTGTGTTTTAAGCTGTTACTACAAAAGAGTCAAAAGTGAGAAAAATTAAAAGTTTATAAAGTAAACAATTTATAATTATTACTATTTGAAAGAGATTTACTTTGTTGCCCAGGCTGGAGTGCAATGGCATGATTAGCTCACAGTAACCTCAAACTCCTGGGCTCAAACGATCCTCCCACTTCAGCCTCCCAAGTGGCTGGGACTACAGGCACTCAGCTATTTAAAACATTTTTTTTGTAGAGACAGGTTCTTGCTATGTTGTCCAGGCTGATCTCGAACTCTTGACTTCTAGCGATCCTCACACTTCAGCCTCCCTAGTTGCTGGAATTACAAGTGTGAGCCTGTGGCAGGCCAGGTCTCACTAACACAGGCCTCCTTAACAACTGTTTCAGCACTGACTGAGTGGTTAAGTTAAATATTAAAAGCTGAAAGAGCCAGTGCCCTTATACAAAGGCTGGGATGTAAAGGAATTGGAAATGCGGTTAGCAGAAGAACAAAAACGCCGGATGGAAATGACTGAAGAGGAACGACTGGAGTATCAGCGGAGGAAACAGGGAGCAGAAGAGAAGGCTCAGCTGGAGGCAGAGGAGAGGAGGCAAAAGGAAGAGGAAGCAGCAAGACTGGCTCTAGAAGAAGCCACAAAACAAGCCCAGGAACAGGCCAGATACTGGACATTTGGTCAACAGTTGCCATTGGGGGATTGTTCAAGGGCTTCACTGTCCAGTGCTAATGCTAGCCTTGCACTGCCTTTGGACAAGAAAAGTCCCCCCACCCCAAGCATGGTTTGGAGGACAGAAAGGCATAGAGGGATTCTTTTGCTGCAAATATCAAGGATTCCTCCATGGCTTAAAGAAGTTTATACTGAAGCTACAAGGGAGTTTAGAGAGATCCACTTCAATCGTCCAGTTTATAGATGAAAAAGGCATGTCCCAAAGAGGAAAAGATCTTGATCACAAACAGTGACTTAAGGTCAATGCCAGAACCAGATCTAAGGCCCCCTAATTCCATACCCATTGCCTTCCTTGGTATCTACTAAGTGCCTGTGACGTACCAAACACTGTTACAGACACTAGAAATTCAGGAGTATGAAAGACAGAGAAGATGGCTCCTGCCATCGCATTTACATTCTAGGGACGGGGGTGGGGGCAAACTCTAAACAAATATATATATATTTTTTAGACAGAGTCTCACTCTGTAGCCCAGACTGGAGTGCAATGGCGCAATCTTGGCTCACTGCAACGTCCATCTCCCAGGTCCTGCTTCAAGCCACTCTCCTGCTTCAGCCTCCCAAGTGGCTGGGATTACAGGCATGTGCTGATATACCCAGCTAATTTTTGTATTTTTGGTAGAGATGGGGTTTCACCATGTTCGCCAGGCTGGTGTTGAACTCCCTACCTCGTGATCCACCCACCTTGGCCTCCCTAAGTGCTGGGATTACAGGGGTGAGCCACCGCACCCGGCCAACAAAGACTTTTTAAAGCCGGCAATAAATGCCATGCAGAAAAAATTTAAAAATGTGATAGGACGCCGGGAACAGTGGCTCACCCATGTAATTCTAGCACTTTGGGAGACCAAGACAAGAGAATCACTTAGAATCCCTTGAGCTCAGGAGTTCAAGACCAGCCTAGGCAACAAAGTGAGACCCCCCCCATTCCTACAAAAAAATAAAAATAATTACCTTGGTATGGTGGTGAATACCTGTGGTCCCAGCTACACAGGAGGCATTTGCAAAATTTCTCACAGGAAGTCCCTCACAATCACAGATTTGAGAGTTGGATCAGAAAATTATTTGGGAGGTCAAGGCTGCAGTGAGCCAAGATCAAGTCACTGTACTCCATGAGCAAGATTCTTCTTTTAAAAAGAAAAGAAAAGAAAAAAAACAAGGGGGGCAGGCATGGTGGCTCACATCTATGATCCTAGCACTTTGGGAGACCGAGGCAGGTAGATCACCTGAGGTCCGGAGTTTGAGACCAGCCTGGTCAACATGGTCAAGCCCCGTCTCTGCTAAAAATACAAAAATTACCTGGGTGAGGTAGTGGGCACCTATCATCTCAGCTACTTGGGAGGCTGAGGCAGGAAAATCACTTGAACCTGGGAGGCAGAGGATGCAGTGAGCCAAGATCAAGCCATTGCACTCCAGCCTGGGCGACAAGAGTGAGAAAAAAAAAAAGATGTGATAGAATTGTATGTGGCTTATTTTAATTGGGTAACCAGGGCAAGACCTCTCAGAAGAGGTGTCATATATGGTAAAACCTGAATGACAAAGAGCCACATAAACATCTGGGAGAAAAATATCCCAGCAAGTAAACAGTAAGTATAAAGGTCTGAAGAAAGAAATGAGACTGGCATGTTGGAAGAATAAAAGATAGTATGGATGGAATGAAGGGGACAAAGGGCAAAATGTATACTTCCAGATGAAGTTAGGGACGTAGGCCAAGAGCAGATCTAAAATGAGGGACTCGTTAGAAGAAAAAGCACAGAATCAAAGTCATCAGGGGCCTGGAGAATTTTTCCCCTTTATTCCCCTACAATACTGATTATCATTGCATCTTACTGATAATAAAAACTGAGGTATGTAAAACAACAACAACAACAAAGGCTGGGATGTAACAAAAGCACCAAGCGTTCTGCCTAGGCCCTCCTGGGCCTTGAAGCATGACAAAATAATGAAGGAATTTTTAACAGAACCCATTTAGGATTAAACAAGTTTTTATGGGGGGTCTGAAGAAACTCCCCAGACCTCCACAAACAGGTTTACTAGGGATCTGAAGGAACTCCCCAAATCTCTGTGATTCAGCAGGAGACAAGATAAGGGTAATCACTCCAGCACCTGGACCCATTTAGATTAAGTAAATTTACTGAGGTTCCAAAGGAAGGTCTTCAGGACTCAGACCTTAGTTACATATTAAAACAAGTTAATCACTTATGTCTTTAGATAAATGTACACTTACATGTAGACATACAGCTTAGAAGGTAAATTCTGGAAAAATTCGTAATTTTGAGTTCGTCTGGCAATGTTTTCTGGGCCTTCTCCCTGTAACCAGTTACAGAAATAAAAACTCCCTCCTTTCCCAGTTCATCTGCATCTCATTATTAGGCCATGAGAATAAGCCAGACCCTCAGTTTGGTCCGGGAACAAGCTACCACACCCAGCCTCATTTATTATTGAAGAAAGAAAAATTTAAAAATAAATTTAGCAAAGCCTAAATGCACAGTACGTATAAAGTCTACAGTAATGTACAGTAATGTCCCAGGCCTTCACATTCACTCACCACTCGCTGACTCAGCCAGATCAACTTCCAGTCCTGCAAGTTCCATATTTTCTATACTATATTTTTACTGTACATTTTCTATATTTAGGATATGTTTAGATACACAAATACTGATAATTGTGTTCCAATTGTCGACAGTATTCAGTACAGTAACATGCTGTAAAGACTATACTATATAGGCTAGGTGTGTGGCAGGCTATACCATCTAGGTTTGTGTAAGTACACTCCATAATGTTCACACAAGGACAAAATCATATAATAATGCATTTTCATAACATATCCTCATTGTTAAGTGATGCATGACTGTATTCACATTATAGCATGTAGCACATTCTGCTATGTATAGTAGCCACTGTATGAATGTTTATTTCTCTTAAGAGTCTGTAAGGTACAGGGTATACCTTTTCTTTGTCTATACCAAATAAAGTGGTTTGCACAAGTTCAGCAAACGGGAACTGAGAAGGTTTTCTTCCCCAGCTTCCCCAGTTTATTGTAAGATAAACTTCTTAGCAATCAGACACAGTCCATATTGGAATGATCTACTTTTGAGATAACAACCAAGCTCCTGACACTGAAAATTTTCTTTTTTTTTTTGCCAATCATTGAGAGCTTGTAAGGTTGCTGAGGTTGGTTGGCCTTGAACTCTTGGCCTCGCCTTCGCAAGCGCCACGACATCCGGCCGGAGCCACTTTGGGCCCCGACACTGAAAATTTTCAAGCAAGGCAAGAAGGGCATAGAAAGGATTTCTCTATTGATTGGAAGGTTGTACTAAAAGTCCATTAATTGCCTTTTCAACTCTGAGTCTATGGTTTTAGAATTCTGCTTGTAGCCTCAAGAAACAGCACAGTATTATGACTGAAAGTATGGGATCTGGAGCTAGCCTGCCAAGATTTAACTCTGGGCTCTGCCACTTATTGACTTTGCAGCCATGGGTAAACATTTCACCTCTCAGAGCCTCAATATCTTCATCTGTAAAATGGGGATAATAATTGTACCCACTGCATAACATTGTTATGAAGATCAAATGAGTTAATATAGGTAAAATACTTAGAACAGCACCTAGCACAAAGTAAGAACTATGTAAAAGCTTTTCAAATAAATAAATATATTTATGATTGCTTCTTTTCTGCATTCTTTATCCACTTCTATTTTGAAATCCAAGGCTGAACCTTTAAAAAACCTGGACCAAAGTATAGCCCAAAGGAAAGCTGAATTCTCAACTCCAATACCTATTATCCCTGATAACGTGAACCCATATCATTCTTGCTATTTGAACAGCTTTGCAAGGACCTTCTTTTGCCTATCTGAAATGTCAGGGCCCTATTTCAGAACCCAAGGAGAAGTGGAGACATGCTAACCCCTTTCTTGTTTTCTTGTCAGTGTCAGTGTTGCTGCAGCAAGAAGATACTCCCTTATCTTTTGAGCTAAGATGTACTTTGTGGTTTGGCAGATGGTCAAGAAAACTAGATTCTAGTCTTAGCCTCAGTGAGTCATCTGGAGCAAATCCTTTATTTGTCCTGTACCTATATGTCCATCAGAAAGAGCTCCCTTCAGCCTGGCTGGCTTTCATAATTGATAGCGTTAATGTGAGGGTCAGGGAAATGACAACTCTGGTGATTGTATAAGAAGAAAAGGGCTGGGCGTGGTGGCTCACACCCGTAATCCCAGCACTTTGGGAGGCCGAGGTGGATGCATCATCTGAGGTTGGGAGTTCGAGACCAACCTGGCCAACATGGCGAAACTCTGTCTCCACTAAAAATACAAAAATTAGCCAGGCATAACCCTGTGGCAGGAGAATTGCTTGAAGCCAGGAGGCAGAGGTTGCACATTGCACTTTAGCCTGGGCAACAGAGCAAGACTTAAAGAAGAAGAGGAGGAGGAGGCCAGGCGTAGTGGTTCACACCTATAATCCCAGCACTTTGGGAGGCCGAGGTGGGCAGATCACCTGAGGTAAGGAGTTCCAGACCACTCTGGCCAACATGATGAAACTCTGTCTCTACTATAAATACAAAAATCAGCTGGGTGTAGTGGCACGTGCCTGTATTCCCAGCTACTTGGGAATCTGAGGCAAGAGAATCACTTGAACATGGGAGGCGAAGGCTGCAGTGAGCCAAGATCACACTACTGTACTCCAGCCTGGGCAACAGAGTGAGTAACACTATCTCAAAAAAAAAAAGAAGAAGAAGAAAAGGAGAAGGAGAAGGAGAAGGAGAAGAAGAAGAAAGAAGAGTAGCTCCCTCAAATCAGGCATATCCAGGTTTAAATCCTGGTTCTGCCTGACATTGTGTCTTCCTGGGGAAGACAGATCACATAAAGCTCAGTCTTATCTGTAGAAGGCAATAAGAATCTCACAAGATTTTTGTAAGGATTAAATATGGTGATATAAGTAACATCAATGTCTACCACATAGTCCTGCAATTGATGTTACCACATTTACCTGTATTCAATATACTTCCCCCCAAATGTATATGAACATTACTCAGTGTCTATAGCATACTGTTATTATGACAGGAAGTCAAGAGAAGGAGATGTGAAATAACAGACTGGCTTAACTGCAAACAGAAATTTGTATTATCTCACTGCTGCGCCAGAATTCGATATTTAAATGAATGAACTGGTTTATTGCCGGCGACCACGGAGGACTCACGTCTCTCCAACCCGTGGCAGAGAAAGAAAGGTGACAAGACCTTTTAATACCCGCAAAACCACCTTGGGAGTGGGGTGAGGAGTGGAGATGAAAGTCTGTAAATCACCTCTTAGGCTGAGACGAGGGTGAGGGGGCTCCAGACATTCCAAGGACTAGAGATTTACAGAGTTTAAGATAACCATTTGCTTACACATCGTCTGGGTGGGAGTTACTTGGCTCCAGAATGGAATTATTCCGGGGTGCTTCTTCTGATCATTACTGATGATCAAAGGCCAGCAATTCTGGCAGTTACAGATAAGAGAAGGCATGCAGCTTTATCGTTTTGCAAAGTAAATTAGCAGTTTACAGAAACCAAGGTTAGCAGTCATTGTGAGGAGAATGGAAACAGTTTTGTCTCTTTTTATAAAATGGCATTGTACAGGTTCTAACTCTAGGCTAGCTATATCACAAACTAAATTTTGCCCCTGAAAAACACTTGTAAATCATTTTTAAAACAAGTATGATAAAGAGTTGAGACCCCCCACAACACACACACACACACACACACACACACACACACACTCAATGTGTAATGGAGATGGTTTTACTATCTTGTGTATCTTAAACACTGACAAATGTGGGTAGTCTCCCTTTATTGGTCCTTCCCTCATCCCTGGCTGTCCCTTTAACATTTTGAGTATTGACAGGCATTGGTCCTACTTCAAAAATGCAGAAATGAAAGCAAAAGAAGTGCCTAGCCTAAAGTCATAGACCTCGTGTCTAATGCAGTTGGGCATAATTGGGAGAAGATGAAACAACTAAAATAACTAGAGATGCCTGGTTTGAATCAGAGAAGGTTCAGGGGCTAAGATAACTATATTTTGACAACCATCATCCCCCATTCACTACTTCTGCAGAAGCTCTTCTTCCAGGCCTCTCTACAAGAAAGGCCGATTGCTTCTTCCAGATTTTTATTTATTTATTTATTTATTTATTTTTATTTTTTTATTTTGAGACGGAGTCTCGCTTTGTTGCCCAGGCTGGAGTGCAGCAGCGTGATCTCAGCTCACTGCAACCTCCGACTCCCAGGTTCAAGCCATTCTCCTGCCTCAACCTTCAGAGTAGCTGGGATCACGGATGTGCACAACCACAACCGGTTAACTTTTGTATTTTCAGTAGAGAAAGGATATCACCATGTTGGCCAGGCTGGTCTTGAAATCCTGACCACAAACGATCCACCTGCCTTGGCCTCCCAAAGTGCTGGGATTACAGGCATGAGCCAGGCTGCCCGGCCTTCTTCTAGATTTTAAGGGAGTAGAGAGATGGGGCACCAATAGCCAGACAGACCCTAGCTTCTCTACCAAGAAGCACAGACATCACTCTCTACCTAGGCCTGAATTCCATAAAGAGACAGGCCTGGGACCAGGGAACTTCATATAATTCTAAAACTCCAACCTATTATCCCAACAAGGAGATGAAAGGCCCATGACAAAACTCAGCATAATCCCAAGTAATTTGCCTCTAAGGATAGAATGTGTTTGTGGTTCTCAATCCTGCCTGAACATCAGAATTATCTGGGGATCCTGGGCCCCATCCCAGAAACTCTATTTTAAAACAAACAACCTGGGTAAGCAGCCAGGGTTAAAAACTAAAGCTCTTAACCCAGTAGTTCTCAAACAATAGCATGAATCAGAATCACCTGGAAGGCCTGTTAAACTGTGAATTGCTGGGTCCCACCCAGAAGTTGTAGATTCACTTGTCTGGAAAGCAGCCCAAGAATTTGAATTTTCATCAATTTCCACTCTGCAAACAAATGGCATAACCTATCAGGGTTTGGCCTTGATTTGTTTCCTTCCTTTCCTTTTCCTTTTCTTTTTCTTTCCTTTTCCTTTTTCACAGTCTCGCTCTGTCGCCTAGGCTGGAGTGCCGTGGTGTGATCATCATTCACTGCAACCTCCACTTCCCAGGTTCGAGCAATTTTCATGGCTTAGCTAGTAGCTCGGATTACAGGCATGCGCCACCATGCCCAGCTAATATTTGTATTAGGTTGGTGCAAAAGTAATTGTGGCTTTTGCCATTAAAAATAATATTTTTAGGCCAGGTGCGGTGGCTGACACCTGTAATCCCACCACTTTGGGAGGCTGACATGGGTGGATCACGAGGTCAAGAGATTGAGACCATCCTGGCCAACATGGTGAAACCCCATCTCTACTAAAAATACAAAAATTAGCCTGGCATTTGGCACGCGCCTGTAGTCCCAGCTACTCAGGAGGCTGAGGCAGAAGAATCACATGAACCCAGGAGGTGGAGGTTGCAGTGAGCCGAGACTGCGCCACTGTGCTCCAGCCTGGTGACAGAGAAAGACTACATCTCAAAAATAATAATAATAATAATACTATTTTTAGGCCGGGCACAGTGGCTCACGCCTGTAATCTCAGCAGTTCGGGAGGCCAAAGTGGGCTGATTGCCTGAGTTTGAGAACAGCTTGACCAACATGGAGAAACTCTGACTCTACTAAAAATACAAAAATTAGCCAGGTATGGTGGCGCATGCCTGTAATGCCAGCTACTCCGGAGGCTGAGGCAGGAGAATTGCTTAAACTTGGGAGGCAGAGGTTGTGGTCAGCCGAGATCATGCCATTGCACTCCAGTGTGGACAAGAAGAGCAAAACTCTGTCTTAAAAAAATAATAATATTTTTAGTATAGATAGATTTTCACTGTATTGGCCAGGCTGGTCTCGAACTCCTGGCGTCAAGTGATCTGCCTGCCTTGGCCTCGCAGAGTGTTGGGACTGCACGTGTGAGCCACCATGCCTGGCCCAACCTTGATTTCTAACAATTCCCATGGCCTCCTCCTCAGTTTGCCCCTGCATCAAATAATTGCTGAGGATGTTGGAACTCATGCCAACCCTCAGTTATCAGGTCAGTCCCTACCTTGTATATCACTACAGAAAATAATCAGCTCAAAGCCCTCCCAAGGTCACCAGAGCTTAAGCAGAGGGACACACACGCACACACACACACACACCACTCAAGCTTAATTTTCCCCTCGACACTGAAACCTTTACAACTGGCTTCTGAAGAGCAGGACTGGCCCATCAGGAAATAGCGGTCTGACCTCACTGTTTCACCGGAGTCTACATAATACAGAGCGCACAGATTTGTCAGCAGCCAAATCAAACACTTTTCCAGCAGGAGATAAACTTAACTCTGAGATCAGAACCCTAATCTTGTCATACTTACAAGCGTTATCATACCTAAAGAGAACTTCTGAGTTTCCTTCCAAGGCTGATGACCCCATTGCTTTTAACAGCATCCTTCAAAGGCATTGCTGAACTTGTAGATGGGGCAGAGAGACTTAGGGTCTGTGGAAAGTTCAAAATGTGGAATGGAGTCATAGTGAGGGTTTAAAAAACATGACTCACACGGAACTCATGACTCACTCTCATGAGGAGTGTGACACTCCTTCAAATAACACCCTATACCATCTGTGAAAAGGCACTCTAAGAGTCTCAGTCAAAGGCTTGCTATAGGCTAGGCACAGTGCTCACACCTGTAATTCCAGCACTTTGGGAGGCAGAGGTGAGTACATCACCTGAGGTCAGGAGTTTGAGACCAGCCTGACCAACATGGCAAAACCCCATTCTACTAAAAATACAAAAAATTAGCCAGGCATGGTGGTGGGCACTGTGATTCCAGCTATTTGGGAAGCTGAGGCAGGAGAATTGCTTGAACCCAGGAGGCAGAGGTTGCAGTGAGCCAAGATTGTGCCATTGCACTCCAGCCTGGGCAACAGAGCAAGACTCTGTCTCAAAGAAAAGCTTGCTGTAAATTAAAATGTAAATACCTTATTTAAAAACAAAATTCTAGGTTTTCTCTGTGGAAGTGGAAGGAATGGAGGCTTCTATTTTCACCCTTGGCAGTTGACAGTGCTACTATAAACTGTCAAACTGTGGGAATGGAGGAAATGAGAGAGGAGGTGACCCAGGGTCTATGCTCTATTCTAAGGGGTCTAATGGAACCTGATGCACAGAAAAAGTACTTCAGAGTAGCTTAGCATTGACAATTTTCAGTCTTGTCATATGATTCTCCATGAAGTTTTACAGAAGAGAAAAGGAGGCCCAGAGAAGTAGTGAGACTGAATGACAGTAGAGTTCCCTGACCCCCTTGAGTGACTTGCAAGGATGTTGGGGGTACTCATTTTGCTCAAACTGAGCTCAAACCCCTTGAGAGAGGGGGAGTACACAGCTGAGTTGGTACTGGAGCAAGGTTGAGTGCCTTTAGATGCTGGCAGGAACGAACCCTGTACCAGCTTCCAGCAGTGTCTAACAGTTGTTTGTGACTTCTGGAGTCCCAAAGCATGTATGTTACAAATAACAATCTTTTAGCAGTTGCCATCTGTGAACAAATAGCTTTCCTGAAGCCTGGCCTTCCTGCACCGTCCCACTTTCAGCTCCCCTTCTGCCACTTACACTGCTTAATGAAGTCTTCACATTCACCGTTCTTTAAGTCCATGGGACCTGATTTTTCCTGGACACTGGACAAGAACCCAGGGTCCAAGAAGGTATGTATGATTGAAATTCATACCCAAGGCTTCTGACCTCAAATCAGGTGCCCTTACCACCTCAGCAGAGGTGGTACAAACATAGACCTTGATGCCTGTTCCCCAAAGGCTACTGCATAGACTGTGGATAATACGAGCCCAGAGTTCTGTCTAGAATTCTACCTGCTCCTTCTAACTGCCTGCTCCTGGCACATCTGAGGTGTGGTGAAACCCAATCAAGAACCAATGCAGTGGCCAGAATGAAAATTAACCCTATAGGCCAGGCACAGTGCTTACACTTGTAATCCCAGCACTTTGGGAGGCAGAGGTGGGTGGATCACCTTAAGTCAGGAGTTCGAGACCAGTCTGGCCAACATGGCAAAACCCCATTTCTCTTTTAGCATTTGCCATCTGTGGACAAATGTATATGCTGTCTTAGAGAGTTTATTACACCAAGCAGGGAAGTACATTTTTAAAGCATTGTAATAACTTGCATAGCAGATTTTGCACAATAGTTATAGCAATACCCATCTTGAGATGTATGTGGGGATCTCAAACTCTTAAGAAATGCTTAAGCTGCTTTGTATGGGTGGAAAGGTAATAGAGGCATCAGGGATTAGAGGCTTATTGGGCAATATTAAAATAAATACTTATCTGCCTCTATGTAATGCCGCTGTCTATGGTGGAATTTCTGAAGTGAGTTACTTACTTTGAAGAAAAAATTATTTTTTCTTGATCCCTCAGTCTCTAACAATGCTATCTATTTCTTGGTACCATTTAGAAAAACCAAGGACTTCTTCTCATAATGTCCTGTATATTGCTGGGATGCAATCAAGGGTCAAGGAAAACAACATACCTGTGTGAAGCTCTTGGTACATGTGATGGTTAATACTGAGTGTCAATTTGGTTGGATTGAAGAAGGCAAAGTATTGATCATGGGTGTATCTGTGAGGATGTTGCCAAAGGAGATTAACATTTGAGTCAGTGGGCTGCAGAAGGCAGAGTCACCCTTAATCTGGTGGGCACAAACTAATCAGCTGCCATCAAATATAAAGCAGGCAGAAAAACGTGCAAAGATGAGACTGGCCTAGTCTCCCAGCCTACATCTTTCTCCCATGCTGGATGCTTCCCGTCCTCAAATATCAGACTCCAAGTTCTTCAGTTTTGAGACTTGGACTGGCTATCCTTGCTCCTTAAGCTTGCAGACAGCCTATTAAGGGCAGGCTGTGATCATGTAAGTTAATGATCACCTTGTGATCATGTAAGTTAATAAACTCCCGTGTGTGTGTGTGTGTGTGTGTGTGTGTGTGTGTGTGTGTGTTAGAAACAGAATTCTTGTTCCTAGGTACCACAAGGAAAAATTAGCATTCAGACAAAAAGTTTTCTCAGCAAGGCAAGTTTACTTTCTACTGAAAGGGTACTGCTCATTAATCATCTTGCCACAAGAGTACATTGAACAAAGGAGGGGCAGCCATATTTATTCCTTACACATTGGGTCCTTGCTGCTGTGTGTGATCTCAGTTGGTTGGAACCAGATCTCACAATTGAACGTGATTGGTTAACAACTTAAAACTTTACTAAATAGGTAAAGGCAATGGAGAACAAAGGAAAAGAGGAAGTCCAAATAAGGAAGGGAGAGGAAGTTGCTTGCAAACTAACTTAGAAAAGTAATAACATACATATCTTGGTTAAAGTATGAGGACAGAATGTACTACGTGCCTGTGAGCCTGCCTAGCACAAACATCTTGGTTAAAGTACAAGAACATAGAATGTACTTATTCTCTTATGTCTAATAACTACATAGGATAGGACTTAACAAATAGTTACTAGCAAGAAGCAAAAAGGCTTTGAAGAAAGTTAGTCTTTAAAAGAAACTATCATGTCTAACATTTTTTATTATTATTCTTTAACAAGAACAGAAACTTTAAAGAGGAACTTTTTACTCTCTATAACATATATATATTATATGTATATATATGTATATCTATATTATATGTATATATATGTATCTCTATATACATATATATATATATATATGTATGGGAGTTTTATTCTGTCCTTCTAGGGAACCCTGACTAATACAGTAAAATTGGTACACATTCCTCTTGTTCCTCCATCTGTGGTCAGATTTTTTTCTAAAATAAGGACCTTCTCTCAGGAATCTTCAAAATTTCATGATGGTTGCTGTCACATGTCAATCAGCAATCAAGGTGATTGCTTTACATATTTTTACAGACACCGCTTAGGACATGTAGTCAAAAGCAAAAGCATTGTCTTCCTTTTCAGATTTCATCATCTTCTCCAGGCTCTGGGGAGATTCTTCACAAGTGTCAAAATCCTGCTTGGCATGTGTTACAAAAGCAAACAGGTTTCTAATGAGATTTTACCTCCTGCCCTCACAAATTCCTCCAGATTTCTTGCTCCCTGGAAGCTTTTAGGGTTGCTCAGCTGGTTCAGGCCCTGTTTTGGGAGCAGTTCCAGCAAATGTACCCAGAATTGCACAGTTGACTGATAGAGAGAGACCTGTCTTCCTCTCTTTCCTTCCTGAAACCAGTGTGCTGCTTCTACATCTAGGTTCAAGCTATGTTCAAGTCTTGCAACCAGGCTGTCTCACCATACTTCCTTCCCCTCTGACCCTTTAATTTTACCACAAACTTGGCTGCTTATCTGAAGAGATTTTCCATTTTTGTCCTGCATTTAATTTGGTTTAAGGTACAGAATTCGTTTTTTCCCCTAAAATGATGCCCAAGAGAAGCTTGCGAGGAGACTGAATCCTTAAACTGCCATGCAATCAACAACTGATTTGAGACAACTACTAGGTAGAGGGAAGAAGAAACATATAAAAACCCAGTTCTGCCCTTGACAGAACTGAGAAATTTCTAGTCAGGTTTTGCTAGTTTAACCTTCACATACCTCTAGTGTATCAGGGGCCAAAATTGCCTTCTACCAGGTATGACACACTCCAGAAACTTGGGGACTCACCTTCCTTTGGTAGCTCAGTGACCCTCAAATTTTATTTTTTAAATGGAATCTCACTCTGTCTCCCAGGCTGGAGTGTGGTGGCATGATCTCTGCTCACTGCAACCTCTGCCTCCTGGGTTAGCAGTTCTCCTGCCTCAGGCTCCCAAGTAGCTGGCATTACAGGCACCTGCCACCACACCCAGCTAATTTTTGTGGGGTTTTTCTTTTGTTTGTCTGTTTGTTTGTTTGTTTGTTTGTTTGTGAGATGGGGTTTCACCATATTGGCCAGGCTGGTCTTGAGCTCCTGTCCTCAGGTGATCCACCCACCTTGGCCTCCCAAAGTTTTGGGATTACAGGCATAAGCC
This sequence comes from Saguinus oedipus, assembly GCA_031835075.1. Lineage (NCBI taxonomy): Eukaryota > Metazoa > Chordata > Mammalia > Primates > Cebidae > Saguinus > Saguinus oedipus. Next base: position 74,811,858 of record CM063191.1, on the reverse strand, counting down.
ACCATGCCTGGCCCACTTTTAAGCTCTAGAACCACAAGGTTTTAGTAGAGGCATAGTTCAAAGAAAGAGGTAAAGGTGGAATCATATGTTGTGCAATAACTTCATAATGTCGAGGAGGTGAGATACCCCCAGACAAAGTCTTTTGTTTGTGGATAAGGCGACATTCTCTACCAGGATCCATGAGGTTTGGTGCAATGTTTTCATTAGGGGTGGGAGGGTGACTCTCTTTTTAGTTTTTTAACAGTCTCATACTGTGTATCCTCTCTTTTTCTTGTAAGTATAATAGCTAATACTGAAAATTACAGCACATATATCATGTGCCGGACATTGTAACAAGTGCTTTATATGTATTTACCCAGGTAACAAACAACTCTATGTGGTAAATATTATCATTGTCTGTTTTTAGATGAAGAAACTGAGGCATGGAATGAGTAAATGGCACAAGGTCACCCAGCCAGTGAGGAGCAGAGCTGTTATGGCATGCCCCATTCGTTCAAGCTTCCATGTGGCTTCTGTTGATCCAATGTACTGTCTGCTGGTGGGTTAGGCTAGTGCCTTCTTCTCTTTGGGATCCTGTATCTCTCTTGCTCATGGCACAGCCAGCTTTTCTGAACACTCTGGATATGCTTTGAGGCCTATGCTTTAAAACAAAAATACTTGTTTTGGCTGAGACAATTTAGAAAATCACAAAAAAAATCGTAAAAACTTACAGTCATACTAAGTGATGCCACTCCTAAAACTGTCTTTTCATTAATTTTTCTGGGAATACTATTCTCTATCAGACTTTCCTTCATAAAAAGGTCTTTAGAAGCTTACCAGTAAGTTATCCTTCCCTTCTTTGCCACTCAGAGATGGCTTCTTTACGAATTTCCTTCCAGAAACCATTTGTACTTAGTTCTCCCAATTAAGTTACCAAGAAAGGTAAAGTGAAAGCCATACTTTAGCTCATTTTGTAAGTAATTTATGAAATAAACTCACAGTACTAGTGAGTGCTATTTTGGTAGGTGAATATACCAGAATGCTGAACTGGGCACTCTCAGAATTACACGTTCTTCCAACCAAGCACAGTCTATAACCCAATGAAGTGTGATGCCACAAAAAAAAAAAAAAAATTTATTTGTATGCACTGTTTTATCTCCCTAAAATAATAAAAGGAATTCTATTTTTGTCAGATGCTTTTCTTAAATCAGTACACAACTCCCTCCTTCCTCTCCTGGGTCTGATATGAGGCCATCTAATTTCCCAGTTTGCCCTACTGGAGAAATAACCGGCAGGAGGAAGAAGAAGGGGAAATGGCAGATTTAGGATTGATTTGTTTATGGTACTGTGATAACTCCTCCTGGAAACAGAAATGGGTGTGGGGAATGGCTTCTTCTTTCCTTCTCGCCTGTTGAATCCACTGACAATGAAGGTGTCACTGCATGGTCTTTCAAGAACAGGGTCAAGGTATGGGATTTCTTATAGGTAGTACCTTTTTGTTTGATCTCATGAGAAAATAAAGGGACCGCATAAAGAAATTAGATAATATATATATTTTGAAACCCCAAACAGCATGCCCTCTAGATGGTAAATAATAATTTCATTCTCCTTGCTCGTGATTGGTTTAGGAACAGGTATGTGATGTGATTCTGACCAATAAGACACCAGGTGGATTCTTCTTGAGCTTTTGGGGATGTTTCCTCACTCTTAAAAAGTGGCACAAATAAGATACTGCTACACATCTATTTAAAACATCTTAGTCTGCTGGTAAAGCAAATGGAACTCTTCTATAGCACTAGTGGAAATATAAATGGTACAGCCACCCTGAAGAACAATTTGTCTGGTTCTCATAAGCATATGCTTTCCATATGATCTAGCAATTGTATTCCTGGGTATAACCAGAGTTTCTCAATCTTGGCGCTACTGACATCTCAGGCTGGCTAATTCATTTTTGTGGGAGGCAGACTGATATGGTTTGGCTGTGTCCCCACTGAAAATCTTAATCTTGAATTGTAATCCCCATAGTCCTTCTAATCTCCTTCCCTGCGCCCCTCCTCCCTCCCAGGGGAGAGACCAGCTGGAGGTAATTGAATCATGGGGCAGTTTCCTCTGTGAAAGAAAAATATCTTGGGACCCCAGGATCACTAAGGAAAACTCGAGCTAAAAAATGCTTAAGGGAAACCTGCCTCTCATTCTATTTGAAGTCATTCCTCTGCTCACTGCATGCATGTCTGATATCTGATTTGCCTCCTTTGGAAAGCTAATCAGAAACTCAAAGAATGTAACCATTTGTGTCTCACCTATCTGTCACCTGGAAGCTCCCTCCCCTCTTCAAGTCTTCCTGCCTTTGCTTTAAGTTGTCCTGCCTTTCCAGACTGAACCAATGTACTTCTTACATATATTGATTGATGTCTCATTTCTCCCTAAATGTATAAAACTAAACTGTGCCCTGACCACCTTGGGCATATGTCGTCAGGAATTTCTGAGGCTGTGTCACAGGTGTGTCCTCAACCTGGGCAAAATAAACTTTCTAAATTAACTGAGACCCGTCTCAAATTTTCAGGGTTCACACCCCCATGCTGTTCTAATGATACTGAGTTCTCACAAGATCTGGTGGTTTTTATAAGTGCTAGGTAGTTCCTCCTGCAGTCTTTTCCTTCCTACCACCTTGTGAATGTGTCTTGCTCCCCTTCACCTTCTGCCATGTAAGATGTTCCTGCTTCCCCTTTGCCTTCCGCCATGATTGTAAGTTTCCTGAGGACTCCCCACTGCCAGCCATGCTGAACTGCCAGTCAATTAAACCTCTTTCCTTTATAAATTACCCAGTCTCAGGTATATCCTTATAGTACTGTGAGAACAGACTAACACTCAGACCCATGGATTGTACAATGTTTAGCAGCATCCCTGGCCTCTACCCACTAGATGCCAGTAGCACTGCCCCCACCCCAAGTCTCCAGATATTGTCAAATATCCCTTGGTTGGGGCAAAATAGTCCCCAGTGAATAACCACATCCCTGGAAAAATGAAGACTTATGTTCAGAAATACACTTGTATCCAAATGTTTATAGGGGTTCTAATTATAATCACCAAAAACTGGAAACAACCCTAATGTATTTCAATGAGTGAATGGCTAAACAAATGGTGGTAAATGTATGTAATGGATTACTACTCAGCAATAAAAAGGAAAGAGCCATTAATAGACACATGAATTTAATGGATGTCAAGAGCATTATGCTGAGTTAAATAAGTTAGCCTCAAAACATTACACACATTATGGGATTCTATTTATATGACATTCTTGAAATGATAGAACTATAAGGGCAGAAAACAGATCAGTGATTACCAGAGGTTACATATGAAGGAAAGGTGTGACAGAGGGATAACATCAGGGAGTTTTTTGGTGTGATAGAACTACTTTGTATACTCATTATGGTGGTGTTTACATGCATGAAAGCTAGTAGAACCACACACTTTCTGTTGTATATTGCATACCACACCAATCCATTAATTTCCTTGTACTTCCCCATCATAACTCTTACATGGCTATGTGCATTGTAAAGAACAATATTTTGAAAGGAATCTTTTTTTCTGAGCAGCAGGTCTCAACAGTGGGCTTAAAATATTCAGTAAAACATTCTATAAATTGATGTGCTGTAATCCAGGCTTCATAGTTCTATTGATAGAGCACAGACAGAGTAGATTTAGCATAATTCTTAAGAACCCTAGGATTTCAGAAGATAGACAAGCATTGGCTTCAGTTTAAAGTCACCAGCTACATTTTATCCCCCAACAATTTAATCAGCCTCTTTTTTTGTAGCTTGCCAGGGATTGACTTCTCCTCTCTAGCTGTGAAAGCCTAGATGGTATCTTCTTCCAATAGAAGGATGTTTTGTGTACATTGAAAATCTGTTGTTTAGTGTATTCACTTTCATCAGTTATCTTTGCTATATCTTCTGGATAACTTGCTGCAGCTTCTCCATTAGCACTTACTGCCTCACCTTGCACTTTTATGTTATAGAGATGACTTCTTCTCTCAAACCTCATAGTCAACTTTGGCTAGCTTCCAATTCTCTTCTGCAGATTCCTCACCTTTCTCAGCCTTCACAGAATTGAAGTGAGTTAGGGTCTTGCTGTGGATTAGGCTTTGGCTTAAAGGGATGTTGTAGCTAGTTTGATCTACTATCTAGGCAACTAAAATATTCAAATTTTCTCCATATCAGAAGTAAGGCTCTTTTTCTTTCTGATATGGTTTGGATTTGTGTCCCCACCCAAATCTTATGTCCAAATTGTAATCCCCAGTATTGGAGGAGGAGCCTGGTGGGTGAGTGGATCATGGGAACGGACATCCCCCTTGCTGTTCTTATGATAGTGAGTTCTCACAAGATGTGGTTGTTTAAAAGTGTGTAGCACCTCCCTCTTTACTCTCTCTCATGCTCCCACCTTGTAAGACATGCTTGCTTTTTCTTCACCTGCCACCATAATTGTAAGTTTCCTGAGGCTTCCCCAACCATGCTTCCTGTACAGCCTGTGGAACTGTGAGTCAATTAAATCTTTCTTCTTTACAAATTACCCAGTCTCAGTTTCTTTATAGCAATGCAAGAATGGACAAATACAAAAAAATTTGGTACCTAGGAGTGGGGCATTGCTATAAAGCTACCTAAAAATGTGGAAGTAGCTTTGGAGCTGGGTAATGGGAAGAAGTTGGAATAGTTTGGAGGGCTCAGAAGAAGACAGGATGATGAGAAAAAGTTTGGAACTTCCTAGAGATTTGTTAAATTGTTGTGACCAAATTGCTGATAGTGATATGGACAATGAAGTTCATGCTGAGTTGGTGTCAGATGGAGAAGAGAAACTTCTTGGGAACTAAAATAAAGGTCACTCTTGCTATGTTTTAGCAGAGACTGGTGGCATTGTGTCCCTGCTCTAGGGATCTGTGGAACTTTAACCTTGAGAGTGATGATTTAGGGTATCTGGCAGAAGAAATTTCTAAGCAGCAAAATGTTCAAGATGTGTGTATTAGTCCATTCTTGTGTGGCTATGAATAAATAGCTGAGACTGGGTAATTTATAAAGAAAATAGGTTTAATTGATTCACAGTTTTGCATGGCTAGAGTGGCCTCAGGAAACTTAAAATCATGGTGGAAAACATCTCTTCACAAGGCAGGAGGAAAAAGAATGAGTGCCAGCAGGAAAAATGCCAAACACTTATAAAACCATCAGATCTCATGAGAACTCACTCACTATCATGAGAACAGCATGGGGGAAACCACCTCATGATTCAGTTACCTCCCACTGGGTCCGTTCCATGACATGTGGGGATTATGGGGATTATGATTCAAGATGAGATTTGGGTGGGGCACAGCCAAACCATATCAATTTGGCCTGGCTACTTCTAACAGCATATGGTCATATGCATGACCAAAGAGATTATCTGAAACTGGAACATATTTGAAAAGAAAGCAGTGAGATGTTGGTCACCACCTGCGGAAGTCTGGCCTGCAGACCCTGACTCAATGATGGATGAACAAATGCACTCTCACACCATTACAGTGATACAAGTGGGGTAGGGATGGCTGTTGGCTGCTTTCAGAGAGCAAAATGCAACCAATCGACCAAGACTCCCTGTTCATCCACACTTGTATTCTGTAGATGTTACAATAGAGGTTCTAAGTTAACACACTTCTGGATAATTAACATGGTTAAGGGAATGGTATTATGACTGATAAAAGTTTTAGGTTCCTGGGCCCAGAGTAAATACCATTAATAGGTAATTTCCCTTTGATCCTCCCCAGAGGGCACCCAGCACAAAATTAACAGGAGTAAACAGAATGGAGACAAAGGGATGTGGGGTAACTTAAATTTGGAAGGCCTTTGATCAGCTCTCTTTCTTATGCTAATGTTAATGAGGCAGCTGCCTTCAACCTGCCTCAATAAAAACTTTTGGCCTTCCAAAAGTTTAGAGATTACACTCTATAACTTTTCCTAATAGTTAATATCTTGCCAGCCACCCCAAGTGACTATCAACAAGGCAGAGCATAAAAGTTTAGAAAATGTGCAGCCTGACCATGTAATAGAAAAGAAAAACCCATTTTCTAAGGAGGAATTCAAGCCAGCTGCAGAAATTTACATAAGTAAGGAGAAGCTGAATGTTAATATCCAAGACAATGGGGAAAATGCCTTGAAGACATTTCAGAGACCTTTCAGGCCTGGAGGCCTAGGAGAGAAAAATGGTTTCGTGAGCCAGGCCCAGGACCTTGCTGCACTGTGCAGACTTAGGACATACCACCCTGCATTGTGGTCATTCTAGCTCCAGTCATAGCTAAAAGGTGCCAAGGTACAGCTCAGGCTGCTGCTTCAGAGGGTGCACGCCCCAAGCCTTGGTGGCTTCTATGTGGTGTTATGCCTGCAGATGAATAGAGGGCAAGAGTTGAGGCTTGGCAGTCTCTGCCTAGATTTCAAAGGATGTATGGAAGTGCCTGGACATCCAGGCAGAAGTCTGCTGCAGGGGTGGAACTCTCATGGGGAACCTCTACTAGGACAATGCAGAGGGAAAATGTGGGGTTGGAGCCCCCACAGAGTCCCCAATGGGGCACTGCCTAGTTGAACTATGAGAAGAGAGTCACCATCCTCAGACCCCAGGATGGTAGATTCACCAACAGCTTGCACTGTGTACCTCAAAAAGCTGTAGGCACTCAATGCCACCCTGTGAAAGCAGCTGTGGGGGCTGTACCCTGAAGAGCCATAGAGGCAGAGCTGACCAAGGCCTTGGGAACCCATTTGCATCAGTGTTGCCTGGATATGAGACATGGAATCAAAGATTATTTTGGAGCTTTAAGATTTAATGACTGGCCTGCTGAGTTTTGGACTTGCATGGGGCCTGTATTTACCCAATGACTGTATTCCCATTGTATCTTGGAATTAACTACCTTGGTTTTTATTTTACAGACTCAGGTAGTAGAAGGAACTTGATTCATCTCAGATGAGAATTTGAACGGTGGACTTCTGAGTCAATGTTGAAATGAGTTCAGATATTGGGAGACTGTTGAGAAGAGATGATTGTATTTTGCAACATGAGAAGAACATGAGATTTGGGAGGGGGCAAGGATGGAATATGGTTTGGATTTGTGTCCCCACCCAAATCTCACTTATGAATTGTAATCTCCAATGTTGGGGGGGGGTCTCATGGAAGGTGATTGGATTATGGAGATGGACTTCCCCCTTGCTGTTTTCATGATAGTGTGTTCTCACGAGATCTTGTTGTTTACAAGTGTATAGCACCTCCCTCTTCACTCTTTTTCACCTGCTTCCATCAGGTAAGATGTGCCTGCTTCCTCTTTGCCTTCCACCATGATTGTAAGTTTCCTAAGGCCTCCCAGCCATGCTTCCTGTATAGCCTGCAGAACTGTGAGTCAATTGAACCTCTTTTCATTACAAATTACTCAGTCTCAGGTGGATCTTTATAGCAATGCAAGAACAGACTAATACGCATCCTTTTTTTTCTTTTCCTTTTCAGAGATAGTGTCTTGCTCTGCCACCTGGGCTGGAGTGCAGTGGTGTAGTAGTGCAATCATAGCTCACTGCAATCTTGAACTTCTAGGACTCAAGTGATTCTCCCACCTCAGCCTCCTGAGTTGCTAGGCATACAGCATGCACCACCACACACAGCTAATTTTTTTTACTTTTTTACAGAGAGAGCCTCACTATGTTTCCCAGTCTGGTCTTGAACTCCTGGCCACAAGCAATCCTCCCATCTTGGCCCATTTCAGACTTCTAACCTTCAGAAATGTAAGACAATAAGTTGGTTTTAACACACTATGTTTGTTGTAATTTGTTACAACAGCAATAAAAAACTAGTCACCCAGCTGGTAAGTGGCAGAGTTGGTATCTTGTGAATAATATTGGAAAATTCCAAAATCAGCACTCTTTCCATCACTATGGGGATTTGGTAGTTTTAAAGAAATTGTGGATTCAAAAGTGGAAGGCAATGAGCTATAAAAAGCAAGAAGAGCATGGGAGTGCTGATGATGGGGCCTACTTACCCTCAAATAACTTCTTTCATATAGCCTGATGTTTTTCATTTCAATAGTTATAAAGTCATTTGGGTTCAAAAACACTCTTTTCAAATTATTGCAAATATGTCTGGTAAGATCCAAAGGTCACTGGCACTTTAGAATGTATTGAGTTAATCTCAGTTTTTCTCTTATACTCATGATAATGTCAATGAAGAAACTGGAGTTTTGACAATAGTCATCCTAACTGGAATGAGATGGTATCTCATTGTGATTTTGATTTGTATTTTCCTGATGATTAGTGATGTTGAGCATTTCTTCATACACCTGTTGGCCATTTGTATGTTTTCTTTTGAGAAATGTCTGTTGCCAATTTTTAATACGGTTTTTGCAGTTGTTTAATTTCTTATATATTCTGAAATATTAACCCCATGTTAGATGTAAAGTTTGCAAATATTTTCTCCTATTATGTAGGTTGTCTCTTCATTCTGTTAATTTAGAATATCTATTCTTTAAAACAAAAGTGTTGGCAAGAATGTGGCAAAAAGGGGAAATGGTGACACACTGCTGATGGAAATACAATACAGCCACTATGGAAAACAGTACAGACGTCCCTGAAAATATTAAAAATAGAACTGCCATATGATACAAAAGCCCCACTACTGGGTATATTTCCAAAGGAAACAAAATCAGTACATCACAGATATTTGCACTTCCATGTTTACTGCAGCACTATTCACAATAGCCAAGACTTGAAATCAGCCTAAATGCCAATAACAGATGAATGGTTAAAGAAAATATGGTATATCTACACAATGGAATACTATTCAGCCATGGAAATACTGATATCCTGTCATTTGAGACAAGATAGATGATCCTGGAGGATGTCATTAAGTGAAATGAGCAGACATAGAAAGACAAATACTACATGATCTCACTCATTTGCAGAACCTAAAAAAATGTTGATCTCATAGAAGCAGAGAGTAAAACAGTGGTTACCAGAGGCTGTGGAGAGGGGAGAAGGAATGATGGAGAGGTTGGCAACAGGTACAAAGTTACAATTAGATAGGAGGAATGAGTTCTGGTATTCTATTGCACAGTAGGGTGACTATGGTTAACTAAGGTAATTGTATGCTCTAAAATAGCTAGAAGAGAGGCTTTTGAATGTTCTCACCACGAAAAAATAATAAATTCATAAGGTGATGGATATACTCACTGCTCTGATTTGATCATTATACAATGTATACATGTATCGAAACACTGAATTGTACCCCATAAAAATGTACAATTATGTATCAATTAAGATTTTTTTTAAAGACATTGAAGTTTTGATTGGGTAAAGTGAAGCAAATAATTTTGAAGTATTGGCAGCACTTAGGTTTCCAGGCAGGCATTACTGCAGAGAGAGTGATGACAATTAAAAGCTTGGAACCATTGAGGGCAATAGGTACAGTATGCCAGACTACTCAACCTACTTCAAACTTTCCAGAGGGAGATTGACTGTACAGATGTTTTCAGATTTCTTAAACTGCATGAGACCTTCTTTTTTTTTTTTTTTTTTTCTTTTTAAGGGTTTTCTGAAGTCTCCTTGGCCAAGAGAAGTTCATTCAGCCAATGGGGTGGGGGCAGTTAGGATTTTGTTTTTATTTTACACTTCTTTATACTAGCAACTTCACTTAAACCTTCTTTTCAGAAGCCTTGCCTTTTATCTCTCACTTCATTTGTATAACTAGGAGTCACATCTAGGAAGGTGAAGCTGTTAAACAAGTAGGGCTGGCTGGCCCTAGTCAAATTTGTGAAAGAGGCAGCTCTATTTCTCCTTAATTTGAGCAGGGACTTGGATGCCTTAATATAGCAGGCATTTTCCAACAGAAAGGTTTTTGTTTTGTTTTGTTGATCTGGGAGGTTTTGAAGGCTCAGCTGGGAGGCAGCCATCACTGCACATCCTTCTCTGGGGTCAGGGTACCAATAGGAAAGAGAGGCTGGCAAGCTGAGTGGATGCCCTGGGTACTTTACTTTTTTTTTTTTTTTTTTTTTTGACAAGAGTTTTGCTCTTGTTACCCAGGCTGGAGTGCAATGGCACCATCTTGGCTCACCTCAACCTCTGCATTCCGGTTCAATCTCCTGTCTCAGCTTCCCAAGTAGCTGGGATTACAGGCATGTGCCACCATGCCTGTCTAATTTTGTATTTTTAGTAGAGATGGGTTTCTCCATATTGGTCAAGCTGGTCTCCAACTCCTGACTTCAGGTGATCGGCCAGCCTTGGCCTCCCAAAGTGCCAGGATTACAGGCATGAGCCACTGCACCCAGCAGGGGATTTTACTCTTATGTAGCCATTTCCCATCCTATCTCCTCATCCTGAGTAACCTCAAGGATTTTTGGGGAAATGGAAATTCGTTTTTCCTCATAAATAAGTTAACAATGCCTTCCTTAAGTCAAAAAGGAGTGTTTGGGTATGGGAATGTATCTTGGGTGAGAACTTAAACACTCTGTATAGGGCTCCCCAATGGCAAGAAAACCTCTTTTCTCTGTTTAGCTCATTCAGAGTAGACATTCTATCAAGAATGTATTAGAGACTACAAAGGAAAGGAAAACAATAATATTCCTTTCTTTTTTCTCATCCTCACTGAATGATATGGCAGGTGGAGTGGAGTCCAAAGGAAAATAGATTTCTTCCCTCCCATCCTTACTGAATATGTAGTGCTGCCGATAATGCGGCCCCATCATAGATGAACAGTTGAAAAAAAATCTAAAAACATAACGAAGGTAGTTCAGAACTGCTGATAGAGATGATTTAACAAAAGAGACAGACAAAAAATTTTTAACACTATAATTATAAAGTTGAAGGCACATCCTTGGCAGAAATACGATCAATTACATGCTTATGTAAAACAAACTACCGAATATCTTAACTACAGTAGATGGATATTGCACAACATTGTCCACTGCTGTTTTGGGTATCAAATAATCAATGTTTAACAATGGTTAGCTAAACATTTCTTTAACTAAAAACGTAAGGTTGAGACTCCTGGTTTTGGCTACAAAAGGCATTTGTTATCAACACCATTAAAGAAGCTCTTTTAACTGAAGAACAAGAACTCATGCTTTGTGCTCTATCTGGTTTACTCATACCAGATGGAGGGACTGCAGAAAGTTAATGTAAAAATAGGTAATAATTTGGCATGAATCTATATTTTTTTCTATTTTGTAAAATAATACTTTTAAATATAGAAAAGAAACAAAACAAACAAAAACCCAAAAGGAGTGATTCCAGGAATGTCTTTATTCTTTTTAAAATAACCAGTAACCAGATGCCTCACCCAGAGAAAATAACAAAGTGAAGTAAAATAAATATCAAGAAAAATGAGTTCAAAGCATGATCCATAAGCAATAGAAAAAAAAAATCTCTTAACACACATTTTTGATTTTACGCTGTATACAGAAAAATATGCACACTTAAAGTTTTAGAAACATCTTGTCCACAGTGCTATTTTAAGCATTCTATATATCTAAATACAGAATATTTTTTTAAAAATTAAAATATAAAATTACATGTTCACAAGGCATGAAATTTGACATTCTAAAATGCTGATACTAAACTAGGAAAAATAACATTTCTATTTTCACAAATGACAACCATACGTCTTGAGACTACAACACTACTACTCTAGCTGTGTTTAATCTTTGAAATTTAAAAGGCATCTTTGGATATTTAAGTTTAAGGTGCCCCATAGGTGAGTCTGAACCAGCACTGGATAGTAAAGTATCCTTGTTATCTCAGACTAAGGGCATGGTTGCTGAGTGAATACAGAAGAGTGATAAATGAAATACATATAGAGAACTTCCAATATTCAAATATCAAGTTCAAATATAAATCCATTTCCCTTCAGTATGGTAATATGTGCATATGTATGTGTATGTACATATATAAGTGTATATATACGTATGTGAATACACACAAACACACATTTATAAAATTTGTTCTCATTAGTAACTCCTGACTTAAAGCTAGCTACTAACTGAAAGCAGTATTTTTTATTCTCTCCATAATCACGTCTTTCTCCTGTGAATAGTGTCTCTCTGAAGCTAATGAAAGTTCAAGATTACAAAAAAGACTTGTGGTAGAGGATTCAAATGTGGCTACATGTTACTTAAAGCAGGACTCTTTCTAAATAGCATGTTTTCTGTTCTTGTAGTAAGAGCTGACATTATATCTTTGATTATTTCAAGACTACAAGCTGCTATTACCGCTGTCCCATAACATGCATACAAGACCAACAGGATGACTCAAAGGCACACATAATAATGGAAGAGTAACTGGCTGTGTTCAACTGCTTGAGGTGTGTGGGAGAGAGAAGGAGGGATGCTTCTTTTTTCAATATTTGCCTTATCATCTGTGTCTTCTAGAAGAAACAAATTGTGTTATAAGACAGGCCACTGGAATTAAAATGATAAATAATAAAACTCCAACTGAAAGCATGGAGGATGGCGCAGGCATTGGTCTTTAAAAAGAGCCTAGATTTACAAACTCATTAATATTTCATTGAAAAGGGTTTGCCTTTCTAGATCAATAGCACCTTCATCAAAAGTTTCAGTTCTCTCTTTGAGATAGCTGAGACAGAAATTAGATCTTTTCTAAATCTGAAAGACATCATGGAATAAACTTGTAAACTTTCCGTGTGTATACATGAAAGGATAAAAGAGAAAATGGGTAGGAAAGGAAGAACTATATCTCCTACTCCCAAACTGATTTTAAGACTCTGCTTTAGAAAAATGATTTTTTGTATTTATTACTGACATCAAGGGGAAAAAAGAACTAACATTTACTGAGTACAAATCCTATGTGTCAGATGTTGGGTTAGCAGCACCTTTGCTTATGGTAATGAGAACAAAATGTTAGAAATTTACTTATGAGTCCTCTTCATTTACATATTCTGCATATGAAATCCATCTTGTAACAAACAAATAAATTTAAATAGTCTTATAAGAACAAGATCTCTGACCAGTGTGTTAGCTACCAGGCACTCACAAGGGAATTTCTAAATCCATTTAGCAATGGGAACAAGCTCCTAAATTTGGCAACCACACTAACTAGGCAAGTTCAAATGTTTTATTTAAACTAGAGAAAAGTATATATTTGGCTAAAAAGCATCATAACCTAGGGAAATTTTTGTTTCTGTATTATGATTTTACTGTATATTTTGGTAAATGGAGCTTTGTGTAATAGCATTATTTTAAAAGTCTTTTTGAGAGGTTATTTGAAACACTAAAAGATAAATAAAATCTATTAAATTATATATACTAGCAAAGTGATTGTACTCAATTCAAAAAATACAAATTTAAGCCAGGCATGGTGGCTCACGCCTGTAATCCCAGCACTTTAGGAGGCCAAGACAGGCAGATCACCTGAGGTCAGGAGTTCCTTAAGACCAGCCTACCCAACGTGGTGAAACCCCATCTCTACTAAAAAATAGAAAAATTAGCTGGGTGTATTGGTGGGTACCTGTAATCGCAGCTACTTGGGAGGCTGACGCAGGGAGAATTGCTTAAACCCAAGAGGCAGAGGTTACACTGAGCTAAGATGGTGTCACTGCACTCCAGCCTGGGCAACAGAGTAAGACTCCATCTCAAAAACGAAAAAAAAAAAGTAGTGAATCCAAGTAATTTTATATGACCTGTATATGTTAAAGATAATAGTGTTAACCTTTGAAAATCTGTTGAGCAGAAGAGGCTCATAATGTTAAGTTTCCGGACTGAGATCAACAGACTACGAGAACAACTTAGAGCCCAACTCGGCAGGAGTGAAATGAAACTGAGCACAGAGCTAGGAAAGTTGAAGGAATAATTTGATTTACTTTTTACTACAGTGGAAAGATGGGGGACAGGGAACCCTACAGAACTTTAAGGTCTTCTGAGCTACAAAATGTAAAAAGGAGCAAAATATTAGAACAGTTGTCAGTTATTTTTAATCAATGAAAAACCACCTACACTTGGTTAGCTTAAAAGAAAATAACAAAAGCATCTAAAAAAGAAACTGCAAGGACAAGGATGCAGGGAGAATGGGGGAAAGAAAGCCTGTAATAAATAAGGCACATCTATTTTTAAATAGTTTCAACTGTTTTCCTTCTAAAACTAGATGCTTTATACACAGTGCTTTGAATGTCATTGCTCCCCAATGAGGCAGGGATACAGGCTTGAGAGTATCTTCAATATCTTGAATTCAATAGCACGAATATCTTCAGCTCTCAAATCTTCAAATTTTTAAATATCTTCTTAGGCTCTTTTTTGGTCAAATAAAAAAATATCACTTTAGCAGCAGTTCAGCAATCTCTAATTGTAGGGCTTGTTGTAAACCTCACTGCTCTACCTTATCTGTTGTTAGCGAAAACAAAAATATTACTGGAAATCCAGTTTAAATAAAGCTTAAGTTCAGGGCTGATGCCTTGAAAAAGATATTTTTGCCAATAGATAAACACAACTCAAATAGAATCTCTAATGTAAGAGCACGAAACCAACATAAAATCCTTCTACAGTATTTTGAAAAGTGAAGGTAACATCATGAATGCTGTATCAGTGCATGACAAGATAAACTAGCAGCACTCTCCGTGGCCTTTCATAATGTAGTGTCGTCATCTTCCCTGAAGTTACCCACCAGGAGTGAATGCTTGTCAGGTTCACTGGTAACAGCACTGTTTAGGGAGCGTTTATCAGACAGTAGTGAGTTTATAGAGGCTCTGCTATAATTAACAATCCGGTCCAGCAAACCTAGTTTAGGAGAATTTCTTGACGTATCATCTATTCCAACATGAACGCTGATTTCTGAAGGACTCTTCTGTCCTATCTGGCTCCGGGCAGGCAGTTCATAATTCTCATAAGTTGGTTTCCTGTAACTGGACACATGCAAAAGTACGCCAGTTTGAAATAACTGAAAGTAAATGAGATGCTTGCTATGTGCACAAAGGAAAGGAGATTTGCCTGGTATGAAATGTATAAAGGTGATCACTGGTAGGAAAATAGCTTGAAATGAATTGTGTAGAGTCACATCATCAGAAATCCTACTTCTCAGAGCTACTGAGCTATATTTTATCCCACTCAGTCAGTGCTTATGGTTGCTACACATAAAGTACACAAAGTAACAATTACATAACAATTACAGAGTCTTGCTCTGTCACCTAGGCTGGAGTGCAGTGGCATGATCTCAGCTCACTGCAACCTCCGCCTCTCAGATTCAAGAGATTCTCCTGCCTCAGCCTCCGGAGTAGCTAAGATTACAGGCGTCCGCCACCAGGCCCAGCTAATTTTTGTATTTTTAGTAGAGATGGAGTTTCACCATGTTAGCCAGGCTGATCTTGAACTACTGACCTCAGGTGACCCGCCCGCCTCCCAGTGTACTGGGATTACAGATGTGACCCACTGCACCTGGCCACTAATAATAATTCTTATTAAGAATGGTTTGGGCTTATCATTGATCAATGCAAGAATGAAGCCTACCAAGAATGACTGGATGATAAAAGGAATACAAAATACACATGTGAGCAAGCTATCATACTTACAGTTTAAGGAAGAGAGAAGAAAGTACTACAGAAACAGATGAAGCAGCCATTGCTGCAGATCCCATCCAGGGCTGCAAAACCAAACCAATGGGCATAAAAACTCCTAGGAAACAAGGATGGATTCGTTACAGTAGATAATACTAAATAGATTATCAATGTGTTTCTAACATACATACAAATCATATCTTTGATATTTCTTCAGCATTTATCCTTTTGGTGATGGAGATTTTTGTTGTTGCCATTTTTTCACTAATAGAGTGTTGCTGTAAAAATTCTTATACATGTCTCACCATGCCAATATTTCAGAGTTTCTCTAGGGTATATACCTAAGGGTGAAACTACTGGGTCCTAACATGGGCACATCTTCAACTTAACGTGGATATTCTTCAGTTGTTCTCCAAAATGGATGTAGCAATTCCCACCAATAACGTATAAGAGTTCATGTTCTACAATCTCATCCACACTTGGTTTTGACAGACATGTGAGTGTTTGCTCATATGATTAAGATGAAATAGAATTTTATATATACACTTTTTTTTCTTTTTTTTTTTTTTTCTGAGACGGAGTCTTGTTCTCCAGTCACGGGGCTGGAGTGCAGTGGTGCAATCTCGGCTCACTGCAACCTCCGCCTCCTGAGTTCAAGCGATTCTTCCGCCTCAGCCTCCCGAGTAGCTGGGACCACAGGCGCATGCCACAATGCCCGGCTAATTTTTGTATTTTTAGTAGAGACGGTGTTCCACCATGTTGGCCAGGATGGTCTCAATCTCTTGACCTCGTGATCCACCCAGGTTGGCCTCCCAAAGTGCTAGGATTACAGGCTGAGCTACCGCGCCAGGCCTATATATTTTTCTACCCTTTTTCTTGTTTAGACAGAGTCTCGTTCTGTCACCCAGGCTGGAGTGCAGTGGCACAATCTTGGCTCACTGTAACCTCCGCCTCCCAGGTTCAAGCAATTCTCCTGTCTCAGACTCCCGAGTAGCTGGGACTAAAGGCGCATGCCGCCATGCCCGGCTAATTTTTTGTATTTTAGTACAGATGGGGTTTCATCGTGTCGCCCAGGCTAGTCTCAAACTCCTGAGTTCAGGCAATCTGCCCGCCTCAGCTTCCCAAAGTGCTGGGATTACAGGCGTGAGCCAGTGCACCTGACTTATTTTCCTACTTTTTCTATAGTGATCATGTATTACTTGTGTCATTCTTTTTTTTTTTTTTGAGACAGGGTCTCGGCTCTGTCACGCAGGCTGGAGTGCAATGTACAATGGTGTGATCTCGGCTTACTATAACCTCGCCTCCCGGGTTCAAGTGATTCTCCTGCCTCAGCCACCTGAGTAGCTGGGATTACAGGTGCATGCAACTATGCCTGGCTAACTTGTATAATTCTTCAAAAATCACTTGCTCCATGAATTAATCTTACTGAACTTAGATTGTTGTTTTGCTCTTTGTCCTCTCAGCATTTGTGTGTCATTGCTGATAGACAGTTTTGTAATTGTTCTCACGTCATTTCATTTCTTTCCTTGGCTCTCAAAACAGGAGAACAAGAAGAAAACGATAATTATTTCTCTTATGTCATTACTAACTCCTACCAGATCCCTAAGTTTAGGAGATTCTCAGATGCTTCTTAACTCTAACTTCCTTTTTCTCAGTTTTATTCCTTCGTTCACTCTCTCTCTCATCTTGTCTCTCAACCTAAAAAAAACCAGTTGACTATAACAGAATATTAAGTGAAGAGCAGAAAATTCTCTGTACACTACAATCACAAGTACATAACAAGACAAAAACTGATGCAGAGTTAAAAAAAAAGACTAGAAGAAAATATACTTGTATGATTCTTTAAAAATCACTTGCTCCATGAATTAATCTTGCTAACAGTATTTGTGTTTGAGTAGTCAGATTAAAGGTAAATCTGCTTAGAAAAAAAATTAATTAATAAGCAAACAAATACATATCTCTGTGCAAATATATGGAGAAATAGATGAAGAAATGTGGCAAAATATCATAAGTTGGTGAGTTTAAGTGAAAGGCATACAGATTTTCATTGTAACATTTTTTTCAATGTTTTTGTACGTTTGAAATTTTTCAAAATACAAAGTTGAAGTCTGGGAGTGGTGGCTTATGCCTGTAATCCCAACACTTTGGGAGGTCGAGGCAGGTGGATCACCTGAGGTTAGGAGTTCAAGACCTACCTGGCCAACATGGCAAAACCCCATCTCTAGTAAAAATACAAAAATTAGTCAGGCGTGGTGGTGGGCACCTATAGTCCCAGCTACTCAGGAGGCAGAGGCAGGAGAATTGCTTGAACCTAGGAGGTGGAGGTTGCAGTGAGCCGAGATTGCGCCACTGCACTCCAGCGTGGGCAACAGAGTAAGACTCCGTCTCAGAACAAACAAACAAAAAAGTTAGAGGGAAAAAAATCTGTCAGAATGCTTATATACTCTTAAGCTATGACAAACATTACTGAAAATTAAAATTATTGATTTTAACATTGCCTTTTACCATGCCAGCGGGCTACAAACAAAAACTAAGCTCAAAACTAAGAATAAGAAGACAGGCTTCCAATATGTTAGGTCTCTAATGACTTCAGTGGAAAAAGTGATACTAGTTAAGAGTCACATACCAGCAGCTATGGGAATTCCAACCAGATTATAAATTAGAGCAAAGACAAAATTTATTCGAATCCTCTTGACTGTCTTTCTTGATAAGTCGATACTTGCCACTACATCCAGAAGATCATTCTGAGAACAGAAATATTTGTGATATTAGTAAGAGACTCTAACTGAACCAGTAACTTTTACATTTGATACTGTATATATTGAAGATTACATCTACCTTAGGGTAATATGTGAATTAACTACAAATCTCAGATAATGCTAAAACTTGGACTCAGCCTCAGAAGGTGTTTTTTAGAAATTTTCCTCAGGGTTCTGAAAATACTATTGGGGTATATGCTGGCACAAGGATTAAATCTACTTAAAATAATCTCAGCAACTATTCGTTGAAGATCATTTTATTCTAAATCCATTCTTAATCTTATTCTTCACTTTAGAAACTTATAATTCTCACTTGCTTATTAGCTGCGTTGAGAAAGTCAGGGGGTAATTAGCACAACTTCCCATACTCCCACTCCATATTCTCAAAATCTTAATGGCTGAGAGCATGAAATTTAAGACAGAATTGTTGTGCTCAATATACTTTATGACGCTATCATTGACCATGTAGGGCAGTCTCATACTCCTCAAAGGTCAGGCCATGGCACTTACCCTTATCAAAACCACATCAGCTGCTTCAATGGCTACATCTGTGCCTGTGCCAATGGCAATTCCCACATTAGCCATTGCCAGAGCCGGGGAGTCATTGATTCCATCTCCCACCATTGCTACCCGTTTCCCCTCCTCTTGAAGTTGCTTCACTTTAGCAACCTTGTGAGAAGGTAGAACTTCAGCAAATACCTTAGTAATGCCAACCTATGTGAGGAAAATAAACTCAATTCATTTCAAAAAAATAATAATCAGTACCTGAAACATAACTGAGCAATAACAAGCCATCAGTTTTCACCCACCAGATATCCACACTTTAAAAGACTGATAAAATCTAATGATAGCAAGAATGTGGAGAAATGAGCTCTCTTATATACCGGAGGCTGATGTGTAAACTGGGACTCTTTTTGGAGGGCATCAGGTAGCATCTATCAAAGAGTGAGCATCATTTGGTCTAGCAGTTCCACATCTAGCTCTATTTTGGACAGACTTGTACATGTACAGAAAGATACATGTCCAAAGATGTTCATCATTGCCTTGTTTGCAAAAACAAAATTTTCAAAACCATCCAAATGTCCATCATTAGGGAAATGGTTAAATAAATTATAATATATCCATACCATAGAATTTCATGCAACAGTACAGAAAGAATAAAATAACTTTCCTTTTTTTTTCCGAGATGGAATCTCGCTCTGTCACCCAGGCTAGAGTGCAATGGTGCAATCTCGGCTCACTGCAACCTCTGCCTCCTGGGTTCAAGCAGTTCTCCTGCCTCAGCCTCCTGAGTAGCTAGGATTACAGGTATGCACCACCACGCCGGGCTTATTTTTGTATTTTTAGTAGAGATGGGTTTCACCATGTTGGCCAGGCTGGTCTCCAACTCCTGACCTCATGGGATCTGCCTGCCTTGGCCTCCCAAAGTGATAGGATTATAGGCATGAGCCACCATGCCCTGCCAAAATAACTTTCTATGTTCAGATATGGATGAAGCTCCAAAGTACATTGTTACGTAAAAAAAAAACAAACTACTAAACAATCTATTCAAAATGATCTGATGTTGAAAAGACCAGAATTATACTGTATATGTACTCTGTATATGCACATATGTGCGTATGAAAAAGTGGCAGTGTGGGGGTCAGTAGGACTGGATGGAGAGCATGGGGAAAAAAGGACAACATTTTTACTTTATATCCTTCTGTATTTTTTACACAAAAATGTATTAATACATTACTTGCATCAAGAAGGGAGAAGGCATTCCAAAGTTAAAAAGATTGAAAAATTTTAGAGGTAAGGCAAATGTGGGAATCAGGAGCAGAAAAATGGCATGTTAAAGTAGTGCATTAGAAAAAAGAAAAATGAGAACACGTGGACACAGAGAGGCGGTCTACTATACACTGGGGACTGTTGGGGGGAATGGGGGAGGGACAGCGGGGGGGGGGCTGGGGGGGATAGCCTGGGGATGAATACCAAGTGTGGGTGAAGGGGAGGAAAGCAGCAAAGCACACTGCCATGTGTGTACCTATGCAACTATCTTGCTCGTTCTGCACATGTACCCCCCCAAACCTATAATGCAATAAAAATTAAAAAATAAAAAATAAAAAAAATAAAAAAACAAACAAACAAAAAAAAAAAAGAAAAATAGTTCCATCAGTGGTGTTTAGGATGGACTAGAGAGGGATGTGTGTAGAGCTATTTCCGTGTTTCAGGCATGAGATCAAGAGAGCCTGGCTTAGGTTGACAGCACTGGTAAAGAATATGAGCAACATTTCAAAGGACGCATCAACAGGAGCTGGTGTACAGTGTCACGCAAGCATCCCATAAACTAAGCAAATACCTTTTTACTTATAACAGTTGTACACAAAGCCCAAAGTCCTTCCAGCAAAGCATGGTAAATTTTCTTGAAGGAACCAGATAGAACTACTCAGTGAAAACGAAAATAGTAGGTAATATAAATTTCTTAGCATTTGAAGGCAAGATATAAAATGTATATCGAAAATTAAAAGTTATCACATACCCCTATCAATTACCTGAGAAGCAATAGATCTAGCTGTTTTACTGTTGTCTCCAGTCATCAGAACTACTTCTAAGCCCATAGATTTCAGAATATGGACAGCCAGTTCTGCTTCAGGCTTCACTGTGTCTGCAATGGCTATCAAGCCACACAGCTCATCTAACATAGGAACAGCACAAAATAAGAGAACTTAGAATATGGTGAAAGCAGAATACCATTTTGACTTGAAATTTCAGAATGAAATGAATTTTGTTAAGTGAAGTTGTTCAGGGCATGGCTTAACTTAAAATATCTCTGAGCTCACACAGACTAATACTACAAACTCTATAACAAGCCTCCATATTTGGTTATGAAAATTTCAGAGTGATGCAGGGGTTACTAATAGAGTAATGATAGGAAAATAGAAAGAGAGACCTTACTGGATATTAAAAGATCCTTTTTATTCCTTAGAAAGGTATTTGCCAATAGCCTCAAACACTTCATCTAATCTAAAGGTAAATGAAACTGAAGACATACTTTTTTTCTTTTTAAGGTAAAGGGGGGGCGGTGAGAGACAAAATAGGCACTTTATAGTGGGAAAGATATTACCATAAATTTTATTATTTTATTCTATTTACAAAATAAAAGTAAAATGGTATTCTCTGCTTCTTCCAGACCTAAAAAGGCCATAGTAAAATAGTGCCTTCATACTTAGCAAATATTGTAAATGTTGAGTGGAATTAATCTCACAACTAGAAATTTACTCTAAGAAATAATTTAACAAAAGAAAGCACATATAATCTCAAAGATATTTCTTGTAGTGTCATTTACAATAGTGAAATATTAGAAACAACCTAAATTTCCAACAACAGGGGAATGATTATAGTGTGTAAGTTTGAGAAATTATGCAGTATTATAGAAAAATTATATAGCAACATTAGAAAACATTAAGTAAAATAAAGCATGATAAAATAGTATGTGTTCAAGTGTTTTTAATTATTATTCAACTTTATTGAGGTAAAATTTACCTATGATAAAATGTACCCAGTAAAAATGGTCTATGTACTAATACTGTAATTCTGCAAACACACACACACACATTACAACAAAACTGGGAATGGAATATACAAAATTAAAATGGACATTGTGGGCTAGGTGCAGTGGCTCACACCTGTGATCCCAGCACTTTGGGAGGCCAAGGCAGGTGGATCACATGAGGTTAGGAGTTCGAGACCAGCCTGGCTAACATGGTGAAACCCCGTTTCTACTAAAAATACAAAAAATTAGCTGGATATGGTGGTGTGTGCCTGTAATCCCACCTACTTGGGAGGCTGAGACAGGAGAATCACTTGAACCCAGGAGGCAGAGGTTGCAGTGAGCCGAGACTGCGCCATTGCACTCCAGCTTGGGCAACAAGAGTGAAATTCCATCCCCCAAAAAAAAAAAACACTCTGACATTATGTTAGGATGAAGGGATTATGAATATTATTTTACTGTTATTTTTAGGTTTTAAAAAGTCCTTGATTAGCTTTAAAACACAGGCTAGGGAAGAAAGTAACAAGGGCAGGCAAATGTGAGAGAATTTTAAAATAATCAATAATAATCATGTGTTGTTGACATTTTCATTTTGCATTCAAGATGCTTTTGAATAACCCTCATAGTTCAGACGTCTCTCAAAAATATATAAATTAATACAACAATAACAGATCATAACACTGAGTCATAGCATACTTATGGAAAACCTTACCATCAACTGCTACTAATACAGCAGTTCGACCTTTTCTCTCATGTTCGGTCATGAAATCATCTACATAGTTATTAATGACAAGACCATTTCTAATCATCCACTCCCGGTTACCAATGAGGACTTTATACTGCTGAGCATTAAGAGCATCTGAAAGTAAGCACAGAAATAACATTTAGTGATTTCAATTAATATTTATAAAAACCCATGAAGCAAGTTATTCCTGTCTAACCTTGCACAGTCACTACATTGTATTTTTTGTAGAACATAGCCTACGATAGTAACGTTCAAATTTTCTAAGAAGATACTCTGCTCTTCCATGCCTCTGGGCTTCTGCATACATTGCTGCCTTCATCTGAAATGTTCCTATTCCTCCTCTCCAGACACCAAACTACATCATATTCTTCAAGAGGCAGTTCAAATCTTAACTTTATTGGTGAGGCTTTCCCTTTAACCTTCCATAGAAATTCAATCAAATTAAAAAATACTTATTGTGTATCAGTAGCTGAATGTGGCTGGATGAAAATGTATAATCATGCTGACATCTCATTTTCTTTAAGTGGGCCCTTAGTGCTATCTGGAAACTTGACTACATTTTTCTAGTCCGTTCATTCTCCATTTCTTCTAGATAGTTATTTCATACCTTCTCATCTCCCTTCAAATCTCCAACTTCTCCTGCCCCATCCTAATACCAGATGATGACTCTGCTTCCTACTTCAAAAAGAAAATAGAAGCAATCAGCAAAGAACTTCCATAGCTCTCATTGCCACATCCATTCAACTAGCTGTGCCTCTTGTATCTGTGTATCTAGCTTCCCTTCTGTTATTATAAACTGATTCTGCTCCTAATTTAAGGCCAACCTTTCTACTTGTGTACTAGACTCCCTCCTTTCCCTATTCTAGAACATCTCTCCAACAATTCTCCCTGCCCCTTCCTGCACAACTTTTCTATCTCTGCTGTACATTGTCCTAACTTAAAAAAAAAACTTTCTTGATCTCACACACCTCTCTAGTTACCACATTTATCTGCTTCCGTACATAGCAAAACTTCCCAAAGTATCTCTATTGGCTGTCTCCAATTCATATCTTCCCATTATCTTGTGAACCTACCCCAGTAAAGCTTTTGACTCTAGTACTCCAATTATTACAGAGTCAGTGACCTTTACTTTAATAATCCTAATAGTTAATTCTCAGTCATCATCTTACTTGTCCTATTAGCAGAATTTAACACAGCTGTTCACGCCCTCCTGAAAATATTTCCTTCATTTGGCTTCTGGGATACCACATTCTTAGCGGTTACCTCCTCATTGGCCATTTCTGGCCTTATTTGCCCATCCCTCTTTATCTCCCTAACTTCTTAATTTGTAGTGTAGCAGGATTCAGTATTTAACTCTTTCTTTCCCTTGATCTACTCTTGCACCTTGGGGTTCTTATCCAGTCTCATGGCTTTAAATACCATCTATACCACTGTAGTCCAAGAGAACTTTCTGTGATACTGGAAATGTTCTATATCTGCTATGTTTAATACAATAGCCACTAACATGCAGATGTGACTATTGAGTACTAAAATGGGGCTAGTATGACTGAAAGATAAATTTCAAATTAAATTTAAATGAATTTAAATAGTCATATGTAATTAGTGGCTATTTTACTAGACACCACAGATCTATAAGCAGAGGACTCCCACATCTATCTCTCTGACCCATTTTGTTTCCTGGAACTCCAAACTTATGTAGTCAACTGCTTACTTGATATTTCCATTTATATGATACCTCCACTTGGGATATCTGTAATAGGTACTCAAACTTAACATGTACAAAACTGAACTCCTGATCTTTTTCCCAATACTGTCCCTCCTGTGGTCTTCCCCCATCCTATTTAAATGATAACTCCATCCTTCTAACTGCTTAGTCCACAAACCTTGGCATAATTCTTGACTCTTGTTTCTCTCATATGCCATACATATACAACCCATGAGAAAAATCTGTGACTCTCCCTTCAAGACACATCTAGAATTCTACCACTTCTTACTACCTGTACTATACTGGTCCAAGCTACCATTATGTTTCACCTCGATTATGACAACATTCACCAACTCATCTCCCTACTTCTGCCCTTGCCCCACATCACCACAGTGTATTTTTGCCAGAGCAGCCAGAGTAATACTTAAAAAAAAATTTTTTTTTGAGATGGAGTCTTGCTGTGTCGCTGGGGCTGGAGTGCAGTAGTGCGATCTTGGCTTACTGCAACCTTCGCCTTCTGGGTTCAAGCGATTCTCCTGCCTCAGCCTCACGAGTGGCTGGGATTATAAGTGCCTGCCACCATGCCTGACTAATTTTTGTATTTTGAGTAGAGATGGGGTTTCACCACGTTGGCCAGGCTGGCCTCGAACTCCTAACCTCAAGTGATCCACCCGTCTCAGCTGCCCAAAGTGCTGGGATTACAGGTGTGAGTCACCGTGTCTGGCTTACTTTTAAAATATTAAGTCAGATTTTGTTCCTTCTCTACTCAAAACCATCATATTGATTTTGTCCTTACATATCTAGTCCCAAACCACCTCTCCGACCTTGTCTGATACCCCTCGCCCATCCATTTACTCTGCACTTTCCACAACATTCTCCTTGCCATTCCTCAAACAAGTCAAGCACACTCCTGACTCAAGGCTTTGGTACTTACCATTTTTCCTGCCTGGAATATTCTTGTCACAGAAATCCACATAGCTTTTTCTCTCATCCCCTCAGGTCTTTGTTCAAACACTACCTTCTCAGTGAGGTCTACCCTGATCACCCTATGGGAAACAGAACCCACTAATCCTAGCACCCCTATACATCTTGCCCCACTTAATTTTTCTCCATAGCACTATCTCCATTGGACATATTTTATTTTCTTATTTGCTCATTCTCTTGTGTTCTTCCACCAAAAATGTAAGCTCCATGAAGTAAGAATTTAGTTTATCTTTTTTACTGCTGATTCTTTAGTGCCTTGAACAGTGCAAGACACACAGTAAGTGCTCAATAAAAGCTGTTAAATGAATTTCCTATTTGTCAGTGTGCTTGATACTAGAAGTTCATAGATAGATAATAAAGAAGTCACAGATTAGTAGAAACAGGCAGGTAAATAAACAATTATCATACACTGTCCTAGTATAATAACAGAGATTAAGTACAGTTATGATTCAGGAAGAAGAGCAAATACCTCTGCCAATATATGTCAGTCATTGAAGGTGTCACTGAAGAGAGATATAAGCTGGGTCTTGAAAGATAAGTATAAGTGGCCGGGCGCGGTGGCTCACACCTGTAATCCCAGCACTTTGGGAGGCCGAGGCGGGCGGATCACGAGGTCAAGAGATCGAGACCATCTTGGTCAACATGGTGAAACCCCGTCTCTACTAAAAATACAAAAAATTAGCTGGGCATGGTGGCGCGTGCCTGTAATCCCAGCTACTCAGGAGGCTGAGGCAGGAGAATTGCCTGAACCCAGGAGGCGGAGGTTGCAGTGAGCCGACATCGCGCCATTGCACTCCAGCCTGGGTAACAAGAGCGAAACTCCGTCTCAAAAAAAAAAAAAAAAAAAAGATAAGTATAAGTTCACAAGGTAGATACCATTTGTGAACAAGAACATTAAATAGAGAAAACGGTAAATGAAATGATCTAATAAGCAGTAAATGACACATTACAAGAAAGAACTGTAAGTAGTTAAGTTCGGATGGAACATGGAGCACATATGCGGTAGTGAAAAAAGACAAGATGAGTGATGCAGGGAGGCAGGAGACTTATCATGGGGAACAGATTTTAAAGCCCGGACAGACTGGCCTTTGTCCAGTAGAAGACAGAGAACCATTAAAGCTGGGATCCTTAGCAGAGACCTGTGGATAGGTTTCAGGATACATGTGAATCTCTTGAAACAAAAATTTTCTAAGGGGTGGGCCCATAGCTTTCATCATATTCCTCCAAAGGTCTATGGCTCAAAAACAGCATATAAACAACTGTAATAAAAGTTGTTGGTTAGAAAATGATATGTTTAGATTTGCCATGTTAGCAAAATCACTCAGGCACAAATTGGGAGGAAGGTGTTGGAACACTTAGGTGGGTAGATCATGCTTTGGGGGCAGATGGATAGACCGGCATAGAGCCAAGGAAACAGGACGTGGCTAAACATATGGATTTTGGAGTGGTAGTGGAAGTCTGTGGGTGGTAGAATAAGTGATGGGCATGAATAAGATTGTACAGAGAGAGTATGTATTACAAAATGCGAAAAAGACAAAGAACAAAACCCTGACAACATCCAACGTTTGAGGGCAGGAGAAATGAGGAATCAAAGGACAATTAAAAGGGAACAGCCAGGGGCACGGTGGCTTACACCTGTAATCCCAGCACTTTGAGAGGCTGAGGTAGGTGGATCACTTTAGGTCAAGAGTTCAAGACCAGCCTGGCTAACAATGGTGAAACCCTATCTCTACTAAAAATGCAAAAAATTAGCCAGGCATGGTGGCACGCGCCTGTACTCCCAGCTTCTTGGGAGGCTGAGGCAGGAGAATTGCTTCAACCGAGGAAGTGGAGGTTGCAGTGAGCTGAGATTGCACTACTGCACTCCAGCCTGGTGACAAAGCAAGACTCACTCTCAAAACAAACAAACAAAAAGGAACAGCCAGGGAGGTGAGAGAAGAATCTAGAGAAAACAGGGTCATGGAATCATCCTTTAGGAAGGAAGGAATAGTCAATATTGTCAAATATCTTCATGAGGTCTTGCAGGATGATGACTGAAAATTGACCATTGGTGAGAGCACTGAGGTCCATGGTCATCAGTTAACTTAGAAAGAATGGATTCAGTATTCAGTAGTATGGATGTGGGAGAAGTCAGACTGGAACGAACTGAGGCATGACTGTGGAGTAAGTAAATTCAACAAGCCTAGATTACCCTTTCTAGAACTCAGATATAACAGAAAAAGACAGAATCTACATGAGAATATAGATGGGAAAAGATAAAATCTAGATGGGAATATAGTGATTTTGATGGAAGAAATGTTTACAGGTTTAGGAGAAAAAGCTAAAACAGAAAGAGATGAAAAATAGGCCGGGCGCAGTGGCTCAAGCCTGTAATCCCAGCACTTTGGGAGGCCAAGGCAGGTGGATCACGAGGTCAAGAGATCGAGACCATCTTGGTCAAAATGGTGAAACCCTATCTCTACTAAAGATACAAAAAATTAGCTGGTCATGGTGGCGCGTGCCTGTAATCCCAGCTACTCAGGAGGCTGAGGCAGGAGAATTGCCTGAACCCAGGAGGCGGAGGTTGCAGTGAGCCAAGATCGCGCCATTGCACTCCAGCCTGGGTAACAAAAGCGAAACTCTGTCTCAAAAAAAAAAAAGAAAAGAAAAAATAAAGAAAAATAAAGAAGCAAAGGGACATAACAGAGTGATGTCCCTGATGAATCAAGAGAGGGTGGGATCTTGATGAAAAGGGTCATTAGGCAAGATGAATCATTCCTTCCCTGAAAAAAGAAATGATTCTGGGCAAAAAAATGTAAGAACACATGCCCAAGAACCATAATTTTGTTTTGTTTTTTGAGATGAAGTCTTGCTCTGTCTCTCAAGCTGGAGTGCAGTGGTGTGATCTCAGCTCACTGCAACCTCTGCCTCCCAGGTTCAAGCGATTCTCCTGCCTCAGCCTCCTGAGTAGCTGGGAATACAGGTGCAGACCACCACACCTAGCTGATTGTTGTATTTTTAGTAGAGATGGTGATGTTGGCCAGGCTGGTATTGAACTCCTGACTTCATGATACACCCATCTCAGCCTCCCAAAGTGCTGGAATTACAGGCGTGAGCCACTATGCCCAGCAGAACTACAATTTTCTATATAAAAAATAAGACAATTTGCAGAGGTGGCAAAGGAGTCACAGGATCTTGTAAAAGATAGAAAAGGGTTGGAGTAGTTGTAGTGAGAAAAGAATGATCATGGATGATCAGCTAAAGCTAGAACTCATCACCCTATGGTGGTGTCAATGAGCACAGTTGGGAAACGTTCTCAACTAACTTGAATGAAATGATAAGAAGGCATAGGGTAACGCTGATTTGAGGGAATGAAATTATGATGCCAATTTTTGTTTCTTATATAATACTTCAGGGTTATAAAGTTAGCCATCTATCTATGACTGCCCCATACTTGGTACTACAAAGAAAATTAGCTTACTTGAGATCTGGGCATCAATAATCATGGAAGACGAAGTTGATGACTGTTCATTACTGGCATCAATTTGAACCAGGGATGCATTTTTAATATTATTGTCCTCTATCTTCCAGTTATCCTTATGTAGCAAGCCTTCAATATTGGTGACTTTACAGCTAATACCACAGCCTGGCACAACCTGGAAATCTATGCAGGTACCCAAGGTTTCAGTGTCCAGCTCCTAACAAACAGAAACAAAAGGATTTCCTCTGCTGTTCTGAGAATGCAAGGTCATTCATTAGCAAGATAAAAGATAATCCCTAGTTAATTCTAAATGTTTATAACAAAATTGTCATTTATTACCTACTTGACAGTGGATTTTGATAAGGACAAAGGAATAGAGCATCAAATATAACATTCAAAGTTATAGAAGAGCCTCAAAAATCTTTGTTTTGGCTGGGTGCAGTGGCTCACGCCTGTAATCCCAGCAGAGGCTGGCAGATTACCTAGTCAGGCGGTTTGAGACCAGCCTGGCCAACATGGTGAAACCCTGTCTCTACTAAAAGTACAAAAAAAAATTAGCCGGGTATGGTGGTACATACCTGTAATCTCAGCTACTAGGGAGGCTGAGGCAGGAGAATCGCTTGAACCCAGGAGGTGGAGTTGCAGTGATCTGAGATCCTGCCACTGCACTCCAGCCTGGGTGACAGGGCAAGACTCCGTCTCAAAAAAAATAAAGTCTTTGTTTTAGTCCCACTCTCTAAAATTTATAGAAAACATGGAAAGTTTATCAGTATTCTCTGCTCTTTCCAGTAGATAATTACAAATTAATTTTTAAATTCTATAGTCAAGTCAGGTTTTCTATTCAATACAGGGCAAAGGGTAACAAAGAATAGGGCTTTTAGTTGCCAGAGGCTCTCCATCTGCTTTCTAGTCTATGTCTTTAGTAAGCCAAAAAGTTCTGGGGCCCTCATTGTTTCCTGGTTCTTTATAGCTTCATCCTCTCTGCTGTTTGATTTGGGTGTAAGGAAGCCAGGTCAGTAACAGGTAATAGGTAAAAGGGAAAGACCAAATAAATAAATGGCACCAATGGTAGAAACTGCCACATTTTAAGTGTAAAATTAATGTGAGATAATTCAGAAAGAATTCATGCAAATGAATAAGAAATAGACAAACAACTCTGTGGAAAAATAGGCCATGGAAACAAACAGGTTAGAGGAAAAGAAATTCAAATGGCCAATAAATATACAAAAAGATGCTCAACCTTATTCATAATTAAGAAAATGCAAAGCAAACCATCAAGTAAATATTTTTTCAACTATTACATTGAGAAAATAAAGTGTTGGTGGGGAAATGAGCACTCATAACTTTTGGTGCAGGTATAAACTGGTATAACCATGGGTATTGGTAATATTCATCATATGGGTATTGGTAGCATTCATCAAAGTTTAACTGCATGCATCCTTTGACTTAGCAATTGCCTTGGTAGGCATTTAAGGTAGAGTCAGACTTGCATAAACTGATAAGGATGTTGAGTGTATACTGCAAAAGCCAAAAAAAGAGTCACATTATAGAATACAATATAGCCATTAAAAATAATGAGGCAGATCAGCATTTCCTGATAGGAAAATTCACTTACTAAAATAAAAAAGGAAGGTAACAAAGATTGATCATTGTATGACCTTTCTGTATAAAGTTTAAAATATGATGATTACATCTATGTGGCTATATTTATTAAAAATGGTTAACAGATGTACACCTTGGTGACTATACTAAAATTATTGAATTGTACACTTTAAAAAGGTAAACTTTATAGTATATGAATTATATCTCAATAAAGCTGTCATTTTAAAAGACTGTTAATAGGTTAACAGTTGTTAAACTTTGCAGAGAGGAATTATGGAAGGGGGCAGGGAATGAGGTTTACACTTCATTATGTAATTCTCTGAACTATCTGAATTGTCATACCATAAATATGTATTACTTCTATTTTAATTTTTTATGTCAACAGGAGTTATCTGTGTGATACAAACATAGTTAATTTGTTTTCATCTGTATATTTGTCTGTATGAAGAAATGAGATACATACAATTAAATGAGAAAATACAAGTCTTTTTAGCCTCATACCAACTATATATGTTAATCACGGTCAAACACCAGTCTGGATTTGATCTGGGGAAGTCCCATGGGAGATGACTACATTAATAAACAAGAGGAAAAAAAATGTACCTGTTTGCAGTATTTGGTTATCGCTGCTCCTAGAGGGTGTTCACTGTTACTTTCAGCAGTTCCCACAATGGCCAAGATTTTATGCTGTGATATTCTGTTACTTTCCGTTAGAACCTTTACTTGATTCACTACTGGGGTTCCATGAGTAATGGTTCCAGTCTTATCAAATACCACTACCTTTACCTGTAAGAAAATTAAGATACAATGATTTGATAATCCTCCACATCACCTTTATAGAAATAAGACAAAGGTCTGTTTTCACAAACAGATGACTATTTAGTTTCTTAGTAAACAGACCTTTGACTTAAAAAACTGATGGTCTTTGGGAAAGTAAAAGAAGAAATATCTTAGTTATACTTAATAGCTCTCCTCTGCCAATGTTGAACTGTTTATTCATGTTAAGTGACTATGAATATATGTTAAACACCTAGAGCTAAGTTTTAAGGGTTGACTGTTAGTAGGTAATTAAGAGATGCCTCTAGTGCCTCAAGGGAAAAAAAGAAAGGCTTCCAATACTAATGAATTATAGATCTGATAGGGAAATCTAAGCAGTAGGGAAATGATTGTAAGAATAAAGGTAAGTAAGGTGAAATGAGCACCAGATAAGACCTTTTGGTCACTTAGGCTTTATTGGTTAGGTCTAGGTTAAAATCAGAGGCTGAGAAGGCAGCTCAGTGAACCAGTGTGGGAAAACTCAGCCCTGATAGAAAAAAGGAAGAGTCTAAATTAGAGAACACAGTCACCTTATAGTAAACTCAAAATAGAAACTCTGAAAAATTAGTAGCCTAAGGAACCAAGATGAAAGCAATGACAAACAAATACAAAGTATGATTCTGGCCACATGTTGTAGCTCATACCTGTAATCTCAGCACTTTAGGAGGCCAAGGCAGGCAGATCACTTGAGGCCAGGAGTTTGAGACCAGCCTGGCCAACATGGTGAAACCCCATCTCTACTAAAAATATATAAATTAGCTGAGTGTGGTGGTGCACACCTGTAATCACAGCTACTTGGGAGGCTGAGGTGTGAGAATCACTTGAACCTGGGAGGTGAAGGTTTCAGTGAGCCAAGATCATACCACTGCACTCCAGCCTGGGTGACAGAGTAAGACTCTGTCTCAAAAATAAACAAACCCGCCAGGCGTGGTAGCTCACGCCTATAATCCCAGCACTTTTGGAGGCTGAGGTGGGCAGATAACTTGAGGTCAGCAGATCGAGACTAACCTGGCCAACATGGTGAAACCCCATGTCTACTAAAAATACAAAAAATTAGCTGGGCGTGGTGGTGCATGCCTGTAATCCCAGCTGCTAGGGAGACTGAGGCAGGCAAATAAAAAAAATATACATATCAAAAAGAAAAATAAACAAACCAACAAAGTATGATTCTGGACAAGAGAAAAAACAGATATAAAGCACATTATTAGGACAACTGAGGAAACTGGAACATGGGGTACAGATAACAGTATTATATCAATATTAATTTATTGATTTTGATAGTTATACTATGGTTACATAAGAGAATGTCCTTATTCTTAGGAAAAGAGCCCCAAGAACTGCATTAAAGGGCATATAGGTGTTCTTCATACTAGTCTTGCAACTTTCTTTTCCTTTTTTTTTGAGACAAAGTCTTGGTCTATCACCCAGGCTGGAGGCCAGTGGTGTAATCCTGGCTAACTGCAACCTCCGACTCCCAGGTTCAAGTGATTCTCCTCCTGAGTAGCTGGAATTACAGGCGCACCACCATGCCCAGCTAATTTTTGTGTTTTTAGTAGGGACGGGGTTTCACCACATTGGTCAGCCTGGTCTCGAACTCCTGACCTCATGATCTGCCCGCTTCAGCCTCCCAAAGTGCTAGAATTACAGATATAAGCCACCACGCCTGGCTAATCTTGCAACTTTTAAGTTTGAAATTGTATCAAAATTTAAAATGTCTATAAAAAATACTAGTCTGTACTCTGGCTAGGCTCCACATTTGTTCTAAACTATGTTCTATGTTTACTACAAACCTCTGTATATAGCTTACATCCTCACAATAAGAATATACTAGTAGAAACATGGTTTAACTCGAGTCAAGTAGCCTTAAGTTTATTACGGAAATCCTAATATGAGATCAGAGATAGAATTATATTCCTAAAGTCATAGCTGCATACTGTTGGGTGGTAGCAGCAAATGCAAAGAAACTGCACTGTAATTGAAGGTCCCAGTGAAGAAAACAAACATCAAGTCACACACAAATAGATTAGAAGGCTGCTAACGTTTGGCAAATTTTCCTGGGCAAATACCTGTTCTGTCTTTCTGCCATAAAGACTAGTCTAGTCTGAGCTAGGATAGGAGTCCAGGTTTTCCACATTAGGGTCTGCTCTAATAGAATACGCCTAGAGTAGTTTTAGGGATCTTAGGTAACTAAGGCCAATCTGGAGCAGAACCAAAATAACACTTTTCCTACCTCAAATTCCTAGATAGTTCTAGAAGCAGCTCAGCACATGCACCACGCAAAAATTATTTAGGAGTATGTGTTTCTCAACAGGGGTGCTATTGATAGTTTCGTGGGACAAGTTCTAGTTTGGGGAACTGACTTACCTTATGAGCCATCTCCAATGGCTCTCCACCTTTTATTAGTATGCCATTTTGAGCACCTACTCCCGTACCCACCATCACGGCAGTTGGAGTGGCCAGTCCCAGTGAACAGGGACATGCAATACACAGAACTGTGATAGAGGCTTGGAAAGCAAATCGTAGTATCGTTTCTGTTCGGGAGATACTTCTATTGTAGCCCTTTAGAAGAAAAGCATAAATTTTGGTTACTGATTTAGAGCTGTACAAAACCAAATAAACAAAACATAACACTATTTAAATAAAACCACAATTTCAAAAGTGACATATCCTACCTAGCTACCTACATATATATTTTAGTTACAGGTAAGAAAACACTTTCTTTCTTTTATGAATATAAGGAACTGAGACATACTGAGATTCTAGAATTACAAACTATGGACTGAATATAAGGGCTCCATACTGAAAATAAATGTTTTTATTAGAAATCTTCAGAAATAGCTGTAAATGTGAGACATAATTTTCAAAAATTTGATCCTGAATAAACAGAATTCTTAATCTCTGTATAGTAAAACCATAAATCTGCCTTTCACGCCATTCTTGAAAGATAATGAAAAAGAATCACATGACATGCAAAGGGACCTTAGTCATATTTCAACAAAATCCTTTTGGACGCAACAATGTGAACCAAGTGTATCTGCTAATTAAGCTCTTCATGACATTCAGTGTTTGCTCACATGGGAAAAATATAATTGGTAGTTTTAGAAGAAATCTAAGACATCCTGAATTCATGAGAAAATTTCCTGAAGGAAACACATTCCAAACTACTTGCCGGATGGTGCAGGGGCTCACATCTGTAATCCCAGTGCTTTGGGAGGCTAAGGCAGGAGGATCGTTTGAAGCCAGGAGTTTGAGACCAGCCCGGGCAACACAGTAAGACCTCATCTCTACAAAAATTTGTTTAAAAAATTAGCCAGGCATGGCCAGGCACGGTGGCTCATACCTCTAAGCCTAGCATTTTGGGAAGCCAAGGCAGGTAGATCACCTGGGGTAAGGAGTCTGAGACCCACTTGGCAGAGACCCTGTCTCTACTAAAACTACAAAAATAAGTTGGATGTGGTGGCACATGTCTGTAATCCCAGCTACTTGGGAGGCTGAGGCATGAGAATTGCTTGAACCTGGAAGGCAGAGGTTGCAGTTAGCCGAGATCCACTATTATATTCTAGCCTGAGAGACCAGAGGGAAACTCTGTCTCAAAAAAAGAAAAATTAGCCGGGCATGGTGGTGCATGCCTGTAGTCCCAGCTACTTGGGAGGATGAGGTAAGAGAATTGCTTAAGCCCAGAAGTTTGAGGCTGCAGTGAGCCATGACTGTACCACTGCATTCCCACCTGGGTAACAGAGCAAGACCCTGTCTCAAAAAAAAAAAAAATACTTCCCAACAATCCTTTTGTTCAATGTGTACTAAACAGACATGAATCATTTAAAGAAACTTTTTAATATTACAGTAATGGGCTGGACATGGTGGCTCATGTCTGTAATCCTAGAACTTTGAGAGGCCAAGGCTGGCAAATCACCTGAGCCCAGGAGTTTGAGACCAGCCTGAGCAACAACATAGTGAGACCCTGTATCTACAAAAAATAGAAAATTTAGCCAGGCATGGTAGTGTGCACCTGTAGTCCCAGCTACTTGGGAGGCTGAGGTGGAAGGATTACTTGAGCTCAGGAGGTTGAGGTTGCAGTGAGCCTTGTTCGTATCACTGCACTCCAGCCTGGGAAACAGCAAGACCCTGTCTCAAAAAAAATTACAGTAATGACCATAACATGAACTAGATATGTAGTTGTTATGATTCTGCTTGTTCAGCTGAAGGAACAAACAGCATGATGAAACAGTGTACAGCATGGTATTTTTTAAAACTAGAGAAACACAACAAAGTAACACTATTTTGATTCAGCATCTCACTCTGTCACCCATGATGGAATGCAGCACAGGGAACCAGCAGATCCTCAGGGAGCTGCAGGATCCCTAGAGATCTAACCCCTGATGTGGGCCACCCTTAAGGGAAGTGCAGCCTGCCAAAGCTCCCCTTGGGATAAAGGAAATGTGGGCATGGTGCCAATCACTGAAAGTGGCAGTACCATCACCCAGGAATAGACATGGAGGGGAGATAATCTCCTGCCACACCCTTCCCCCACACCCACAGTGCTGCAGATGGAGCAGTGGTATTTCCCACCAGGGCCAGCTAGTTCACACTTGGACAAAGCATATTTCTTTACATGGTGGCTCCACCCCTATTGCAAGTGAGCCACGTGCTGCTTGGGCTTTTTCAAAGGGAAGGCTCAACTTCCTCTCTCAACAGAGTGGCACTCTCCCAGGAAAGAGAAATAGACAAATCATGGAGTTGCCTGCTTTAGTCTGGAGGAAAACTCTCCCGTAAACCCATTTTAGTGGTAGCTATCAGAGGGGCATACTCATGGGAACCAAAGAACAAAGTCCTTATGAAATGAAGGTCAGGAGCCCTACAAGAAGGGCACAAAAGGGAAGCTGATCATGTTCTTGCCGGCACAGGATCAGGAGTGGGAGTGCACCCTAATGTAATCTCTTCCCACCACCCCTGCATCAGGGCAGGTGCTTCCACCCGACAACCTACTTGCTGGTTCTTACTCTTGAGCGCCATCTACTGGTACGCAGCCTGAACTGCATAATAAAATAAAAAATCTCCTAACATAAGGGCTTAGTTCTAGCCCATAAAATAAGTCCACAGGGACTTCTGCACCCTAAACCCTACAGGAGAGTGTCAGCTCTAATGGCTAATACCTCGCTACAAAAAGCAGCATCTGAGAAAGCTACGGCGTAGAAGCTATCCACAACCAAGGAATCTGTATAACATGTTGGCCCCCTGAAAGCATCGAGAAACAAAGTTAAATGATCACACACAACATTCACCACAGTAAAGCACTCAATGGGAAAAAAAGAAGAA
Organism: Saguinus oedipus; assembly: GCA_031835075.1. NCBI lineage: Eukaryota > Metazoa > Chordata > Mammalia > Primates > Cebidae > Saguinus > Saguinus oedipus. The sequence continues at coordinate 74,775,414 of CM063191.1, read as the reverse complement.
GAGAAAAAGTCCCATGGAAATGATAGCAAATTAAAAAACAGGAAGCAAAAGTTCCCTCAGATGAGAAAGAATCAGTGCAAGAACTCCAGCAGTACAAAAAGTGTTTTCCCACCTCCAAAGGATTCTTTTTTTTTTTTTTTGAAAAAAAGGAAAGGAGAGGAAATCTCCAAAGGATTCTAATAGCTCTCTAGCAACAGATTCTAAGACGAATGAAATAAGTAATTTAAAATATGATTGCAATGAAACCTCAATGAGATCCAAATGAAAATTGAAATCCAATATAAAGAAACCAGAAAAACATTTCAGGATATGCAGGAGGAAGTAGCCATATTAAGATAAAACCAAATGGAACTGCTGGAACTGAAAAATTCACTAAAGGAATTTCAAATTCAGAGAACTCCTGCAAGACACTATACAAGATGACCATATCCAAGGGACACAGGCATTAGAATATCCCAAGTCAATGCACAAGAAAAAAATCTTAAAGGCAGCTACCTAGACAAAAGGGCCAAATTACCTAGAGAGCAATACCCATCAGGCTAACAGAAGACTTCTCAGTGGAAATGTTACAAGCTGGAAGTGATTGGGGGGCCTATTTTTAGTTTCCCTAAAAACAAAACAAAACAAAACAAAAAAACTGGCAACCAGGAATTTCATATCCTGCCAAATTAAGCTTCATACACGAAGTAGAAATAAAGTCTTTCCCAGACAAGCAAATAGTAAGGAAATTCATCACCACCAGACCAGAACTACAATAAATGTTCAGAGGAGTTCTGAACATGAAAACAAAAGAATGATACTTGCTACCACAAAAACGCATATAAATACAAAGCTCACAAACCATATAAAGCAATTACACAATTGAGACTACAAAGAAATTAATGAACACCACCATGAGGATTAAACCTCATATATCAATATTAAACTTGAATGTAAATGGCCTTAATACTCCACTTAAAAGACATAGAATGGCAAATTGGAACAAAAAACAAGACCTGGCCAGGCGAGGTGGCTCACACCTGTAATCCCACCACTTTGGGAGGCTGAGGCTGGCAGATCATGAGGTCAGGAGTTCAAGACCAGCCTGAGCAACATGGTGAAACCCCGTCCCTACTAAAAATACAAAAATTAGCTGGGCATGGTGGCACGCGCCTGTAATCCCTGCTGCTCGGGAGGCTGAGGCAGGAGAATTACTTGAACCCAGGAGGCAGAGGTTGCAGTGAGCCAAGATTGCGCCACTGCACTCCAGCCTCAGTGACAGAGCAAGACTCTGTCTCAAAAAAAAAAAAAATGTATATATATATATGCACCCAACATTGGACCATCCAAATTTATAAAACAAATACTGCTAGACCTATAAAAAGAGGTAGACTGCCATACAATAATAGTGGAAGACTTCAATACCCCACTGACAGCACTAGAGAGATCATCAAGGATGAAAATTAGCAAAGAAACTCTGCACTTAAATGGGACTCTCAACCATATGAACCTAATAGATATCTACAGAATACTCCACTCAATAACCAAAGAATATACATTCTTCTCATCTGAACATGGAACATTCCCTAATATTGACCATAGGCTTGGTCATAAACAAAGTCTCAATAAATTCAAAAACAACTAGATCAGATCAAACATCTTCCTAGACCACAGTGGAATAAAATTAGAAATCAATACCAAGAGGAACTCTAAAAACCACACAAGTAAAGGGAGACTAAACAACCAACTCCTGAGTAACTTTTGGGTAAATAATGAAAGCTTTTGGTCAGGCACAATGGCTCACACCTGTAATCCCAGCACTTTGGGAGGCTGAAGTGGGTGGATCATGAGGTCAGGAGTTCGAGACCAGCCTGGCCAATATGGTGAAACCCCATCTCTACTAAACAATACAAAAATTAGCTGGGTGTGGTGGCGCACGCCTGTAGTCCCAGCTACTCAGGAGGCTGAGGCAGGAGAAACGCTGTAACCCGGGAGGCGGAGGTTGCAGTGAGCCAAGATGGAGCCACTGCACTCCAGCTTGGGTGACAGAGCAAGACTCCATCTCAAAATGAATGAATGAATGAATGAATAAAAAACGTAAAAATTAACCTGGCATGGTGGCACACGCCTATAATCCCAGCTACTCAGGAGGTGGAGGTTGCAGTGAGCTGAGATTGCCCATTGCACTCCAGCCTAGGAAACAAGAATGAAACTCCATCTCAAAGAAAAAAAAAAATTATCTCTTTTTCTGATGACAAAATCCTATACCTAGAAAACCATAAAGATTTCTCCAAAAGACTCCTAGACCTGATAAACTACTTCTGTAAAGTTTCAGGATACAAAGTCAACACACAAAAATCACTGGCATTTCTATACACCAACAATGTCCAACCTGAGAACCAAATCAAGAACTCAATGCCATTTATAATAGTCACACACAAAACATATCTAGGAATACATTTAACCAAGGAGGTGAAAGATCTCTACAAAGAGAACTATAAAACACCAATGAAAGAAACTGAAGAGGACACAAACAAATGGAAAAACATTTCATGCCCATGGATTGGAAGCATTAATATTATTAAAACTACCAAACTGTCCAAAGCAACCTATAGATTCAATACAATTCCTATAAAAGTACTAATATCCTTTGTCACAGAATTTAAAAAGCAATCCTAAAATTTGTATGGAAAAAGAACCTAAATAGCCAAAGCAATCCTAAGCAAAAAGAATAAAACTAGAGGCATCACATTACCTGACTTCAAATTATACTAAAAAGCTATAGTAAATCAAAACAGCATGGTATTGATACAAAAATAGACATGTAGATCAATTGAACAAAACAGAGAACCCAGAAATAAAGCCACACACCTACAACCAACTGATCTTCAACAAAGTTGACAAAAACGAACAATAGGAAAAGGACGCCCTATTCAATAAATGGTTCTGGAAAAACTGGCTAGCCGTATGCAGAAGAATGAAAGTGGGTTCCTATCTCTCACCATATATAAAATTTAACTCAGGATGGATTGAAGACTTACATGTAAAATCTCAAACTATAAAAATTCCAAGAAAACCTGGGAAAAACTCTTCTGGACATTGGCCTAGGGAAAGAATTTATGACTAAGACCTCAAAAGCAATTGCAACAAAACCAAAAATTAATAAAGGAGATTTAATTAAACTAAAGAGCTTCTGCACAGCAAAAGAAACAATAGAATAAACACAGAACATACAGAATGGGAAAAAATATTTGCAAAGTATGCATCCAACAAAGGCCTAATATCTAGAATCTATCAGAAACTTAAGCGAAATAAATGTATATAAAATAAATAACCCTATTTAAAAGTGGGCAAAGGGCATAAGTAGACATTTCTCAAAAGAAGACATTCAAGTAGTCAAAAAACACATGAAAAAATACTCAACATCACTAATCATCAGGGAAACGCAAATTAAAACCACAATGAAATACCCCTTCACACCAGTCAGAATGGCTATAATTAAAAAGTCAAAAAATAACAGATGTTGACAACGATGCAGAGAAAAGGGAACACTTATATACTGTTGGTAGGGATGTAAATTAGTTCAACCTCTATGGAAAACAGTGTGGAGATCTCAAAGAACTTAAAATGGAACTAACATTCAACCCAGTAATCCCACTACTAGATATCTACCCAAATGATTTTCCTTTATTTAAACTGTTTTATCAAAAAGACACCTGCACATGTATGTTTATCACAGCACTCTTCACAATAGCAAAGACATGGAATCACCCAAGTGCCCATTAATGGTGGACTGGATAAAGGAAATGTGGTATATATACACCATGGAATACTATGCAGCCATAAAAAGAATGAAATCTCGGCCTTTGTGCAACATGGGTGAAGCTGGAGACCATTATCCTAAGTGAATCAATGTAGAAACAGAAAATCAAATACTACATGTTCTCACTTATAAACAGGAGCTAAACAATGGCTACATATGGGCATAAAAATGGAATCAATAGGCAGTGGGGCCTCCAAAAGGTGAGAGGAAGGGAGGGAAGCAAGGGATGAGAAAGTACTTGTTGAGTACTATGTTCACTATTTGGGTGATGGGGTCACCGTAAGCCTAAACCCCAGCATCACCCAATATACCCATGTAATAAACCTGCACATGGGCTGGGCATGGTGGCTCACACCTGTTATCTCAGCACTTTGGGAAGCCAAGGCAGGTGGATCACCTGAAGTCAGGAATTCGAGACCATCCTGACAAACATGGTGAAACCCATCTCTACTAAAAACACAAAAATTAGCTGGGCGTGGTGGCATAAGCCTGTAATCCTAGCTACTTGGGAGGCTGAGGCATGAGAATCACCTGAACCTGGGAGGTGGAAGTTGCAGTGAGCTGAGATTGTTCCACTGCACTCCAGCCTGGGTGACAGAGCCAGATTCTGCCTCAAAAAAACAAATAAATAAATAAACCTGCACATGTACCCCTGAATAAAAAATAAAATAAACACAACAAAGTAAGACTTTATTTACTTTGAATAGTAGTCTTGCTCTGCTGCCCATGTTGGAGTACAGTGGTGCAATCATGGCTCACTGCAGCTCTTATCAGTAATAGTTTTACAGTGTAAGGTTCCTATTAAGTTCTCGATTACTTAAATATTCATCTAAGAGTTATAGACCTATATGGAAACAGAGTTGGAAGGGGCTTTCATAGATATCTGGGCTTATGCTTTCATAAACTTCATGTATGTACATATTTACATGTTGTTGTAGAAAAAAAACAGGTTCTTGTCACACGACCAGGAAAGATTAGGTTCACAGACACTTTGAAGGGTGAGGGGGGAGGGAATTTATTGGGCAAAAAGGAAAAAGGAAAAACAACTCAGCAAAACGAGATTGAGTCCTGTTAACAGGCTCTCCCCCTCACCGAATGAACCCCAGGTACTACCCAGGAACAGGACAGACCAGGCTCCTCCCCTATACAAACAGTGTGAACTTCCCAGGGCCCCACCCCCATCCTCCCAGTGCGTAGGTGGACAATATTCAGAAAGAATCAGTGCAGGGCTGGGCGGAAGGGCAGGCTTCATCTGGGAACAGCAGTCCAGCTTTTCAACCTTCAGGCTGTTTTAGGCTTGAAGGTGCGGTTTTGCTGGGGGACCCCTGGCTGTCTCCTGCATCCAGCAGTATGTTAGATGCTTTCACCTATACTAATTCCAATCCTGTATCTTAGGTATTATTTTCACTATTTTATAGATAAGAAAACTGAGAATAGCAAAAGTTACATGACTTAAAGTTCATCTAATTTGAGGTACAGTCCAGTTCTACTTTACCACTTTATGACACCATAAAGAGCATCACAGAATTAGATGAGTAGGCACTAATAATATACTAATAATATAATAATATAATATAATATACTTAGCATTTACTAAGTTACAAATTCTTTCTAATATATTATCTTATTTAACCTTCACAACAACCTTAAGTTACGCAAAATGGGTATTATTAAAATCTCACTTTATAGTTGAGGAAACTGAAGCTCAGAGAGCAATTAAGTAGTCTAAGATCACAATGATAGTAAATGACAGAGCTGAAATCCTGAGGTTTTCCTCAATATATCTATAGTCCTTTGTCAAAGCAAATCCATGTCAGAAATGAGACCAAGCATAACATGTAAAAGTTTAGTATTTCCTTTTAGAAAGTCACAAGTCATAATAAATGTTTTTTTCAAAAGGAAATCGTTTATATTTATAAAAATGCAAACATTATTTTTATCACCCTCCCACTCCATCCCTTTAAGGATCCTGGGAATTATTAAGGTTATTTCCACTGAATTACTATGCAAAAAACTCACAAATTGTTTTGTATGTAGTAAAAAGTTATTACAAGTCACTTACAGGAAAGTAGGTTTCCACAATTTCAAAATTCAGAAATCCAATTACAATCCATACCAAGAGGGTGGCAATGGAAACAAAAACAATAAAAGGAACAAAATAGCCACTGAGTTTGTCTGCGAACTGCTGGATAGGAGCCTAGAATTAAAAATAACAATAATAATAAGAAGCAGCATATCAAAGTCTTTTCTGATACTGAATGCAGAGTATATTTAGGAGTTAGCACAAATAGAAATATTTTAACAAACTTCCTGTTAATGGCCAGGTGTGGTAGCTCACACCTGTAATCCCAACACTTTGCCTTGAGAGACTAAGGCAGGATGGTAGCTTGAGTCCAGGAGTTTGAGACCATCCTGGCCAACTTAAGGAGACCCTGTTTCTATAAAAAAAAATTTTTTTTAAATTAGCTGGGTGTGGGGGCATGTGCCCATAGTCCCAGCTACTCAGGAGGCTGAGGCCGAAAGATCGCTTGAACTTAGGAGGTCAAGGGTGCAGTGAGCCATGATGGTGCCACTGCACTCCAGCCTGGGCAAGAGAGTGAGACTCTGTCTCAAAACAAAAACAAAAACAAACTCCATATTAATGCAACTAAAATTTCTCATTGGAAAACGTAAAAACTAGGTGAAGATTTATACTGAGAAGGCTTTAAAGAAAATAGTTTGTGTTATCTCCTAGGGAGTTAAATTACCTTTGATGTTTGTGCCTCTTCCACAAGTTTGACAATTTGAGAAAGGGTTGTATCTGCTCCAACATGAGTTGCACGGATAAGCAGTGACCCGTTCTGGTTAATGGAACCAGCAATCACTGTGCTGTCAGGTTTCTTAGCCACAGGCATTGCCTCCCCTATATGGAGAGTAAAGATAGATTTAAGGAGCATAAATGATCACTTTCGTGAAACATATTATTATTTGTTACTTGTCAAAAATATCTACATATAAAATAGAATCTGAACAAATGCCTAGGTGAAAGTTGCTTTCCCTTTTTCCTTATATCAGTTCTAGGCCAAACCCAGGAATATAAACCTTGAACTGGAAAAACCTGTATGGTTAACTCTTGTTGGCAGACACTTTTAGAGTTTCACCCTAGTCCTAGAACATTGGTTCTTAACCTGTTCTCAAGGAACATTTAGGTATGTGGGACAGAGTTTCTGTTTGTAATAAAGACCGCGTGGGATGGGGAAGAGGGTGCTACTACTTCCATTTAGTGTGCCAGTGCCAGAGTCAGGGACACTGAATTGTACAGTGTGTAAGAGAGTCCCCCAGAACTAAGAATTGCCCATCCAAATGGGCAATAGCACCCCTATTGAGAAACACAGTCTGGTTGGGCACAGTGGCTCATGCTTGTAATCCCAGCACTTTGGGAAGCTGAGGCAGACAGATGGCATGAGTTCAGGAGTTTGAGGCCAGCCTGGACAACATGGCAAAACCCCATCTCTACAAAAAAAATATATATATTACATACAAAAATTAGCCAGGCATATATATACAAAAATTAGCCAGGCATGGTGGCATGCGACTGTAGTCCCAGGTACATGGGAGGCTGAGGTGGGAGGATTATTTGAGCCTGGGAAGCAGAGGTTGCCATGAGTCAAGATTGTGCCACTACACTCCAGCTTGGGTAACAGGGTAAGACCCTGTCTCAAAAAAATAAAGAAACATACAGTCCTAAATTATTTTCACATGGTGCATAAACTGAGCTTCTTCTAGGACTATCAGAGAGTTGAGATGGGCAAGGTATTTTGGTTCTGCTTCAGATTGGCCTTAGTTACTTAAGATCACTAAAACTATGTCAGGCCTAGTCCCTTAGAGTAGATCCTAATGTGGAAAACCTGGACTTGTATCATAGCTCAGATTAGACTAGTCTTTACAGCAGAAAGGCAGAATAGGTATTTGCCCAGGAAAATTTGCCAAAATCTATCAAGTCTACAGGAAACCGAGACAACTTCCTTTGGTTATGCATTCTATAACTAATAATCTCCAGTGATAAAAACCTTCAATAGCTGATATGGTTTGGCTCTGTGTCCCTACCCAAGTTTAATCTTGAATGGTATTCCCCACATGTTGAGGGAGGGATCTATAATCCTTACATGTCAAGGGAAGGAGGTGATTGAGTCATGGGGTCTGTTTCCCCCATGCTGTTCTCGTGATAATGAGTGAATTTTCACAAGATCTGATGGTTTTATAAGTGTCTGGCATTTCCCCTGCTGGCACTTCTCTCTAATGTTGCCTTATGAAGAAGCTCCTTGCCCCCTTCACCTTCGCCAAGATTTTAAGTTTCCTGAGGCCTCCCCAGTCAGGTGGAACTGTGACTCAATTAAACATCCTTCCTTTCCCAGCCTTGGATATTTCTTTTTTTTTTTTGAGACAGAGTCTTGCTCTGTCACCCAGGGTGGAGCGCAATGGTACAATCTTGGCTCACTGCAATGCCTCCCGGGTTCAAACATTTCTCCTGCCTCAGCCTGCCATGGATATTTCTTTAGAGCAGTGTAAAAACGGACTAATATAGTAAATTCAATAAATTGTTACCGCAGGGAGTGGGGCATTGCTATGAAGATACTTGAAAATGTGTAAGCGACTTGGGAACTGGGTAATGGGCAGAGGTTGGAACAGTTTGGAGGGCTCAGAAGAAGACAGGAAAATGTGGGAAAGTTTGGAACTTCATAGAAACTTGTTGAATGGTTTTTTTGTTTGTTTTTGTTTTTGTGACGGGGTTTCACTCTTCTTGTCAGGCTGGAGTGCAATGGCATGATCTTGGCTCACTGCAACTCCTGCTTCTTTGGTTCAAGTGATTCTCCTGCCTCAGCCTCCCAAGTAGCTGACACAGGGTTTCACCATGTTGGTCAAGCTGGTCTCGAGCTCTTGACCTTAAGTGATCCACCTGCCTGAGCCTCCCAAAGTGCTGGGATTATAGGTGTCAGCCACCGAACCCGGCCAAACTTGTTGAATGGTTTTGATCAAAATGCTGATGGTGATGTGAATAATGAAGTCCAGGCTGAGGTGGTCTCAGATGGAGATGAGGAACTTATTGGGAACTGGAGTTAAGATCCCTCATGCTATGCTTTAGCAAAGAGACTGGTGGCATTTTGCCCCCACCCTAGAGATCTGTGGAATAGTGAAGTTGAGAGAGATGATTTAGGGTATCTGGCGAAAGAAATTTTTAAGCAGCAAAGCATTCAAGACTTGACCTGGATTATTCAGAAAGCATTCAGTTTTATGTGTTCACAAAATGATGGTTTGAAATCAAAAGGGAAGCAGAGCATAAAGGCTTGGGAAATTTGCAGCCTGACAATGCAATAGAAAAGAAAAACCCATTTTCTGGGGAGAAATTCAAGCTGGTTGCAGAAATTTGCATAAGTACCAAATGTTAATCTCCAAGACAATGGGGAAAACATCTCCTGGGCATGTCAAGAGATCTTGGCAGCAGCCCCTCCCATCACAGGCCCTGAGGCCTAGGATGAAAAATGGTTTTGTGGGCTGGGGCTCAGGGCCTCTGCTGCTTTGTGTAGCCTCGGGGACACCACATCCTGCATCCCAGCAGCTTCAGCTCCAGTCTTGTCTAAAAGGGGCCAAGATACAGCTCACACAATTGCTTCAGAGGGTGCAAGCCCCAAGCTGTTTTCTTTTTTAAGACAGAGTCTCACTCTGTCGCCCAGGCTGGAGTGCAGTGGCATGATCTGCAACCTCAATCTCCGCAGGTTCAAGTGATTCTCCTGCCTCAGACTCCTGAGTAGCTGGAACTACCACACCTGGCTAATTTTTTATATTTTTAGTAGAGACGGGGTTTCACCATGTTAGCCAGGATGGTCTCGATCCCCTGACCTCATAATCTGCCTACCTTGGTCTCCCAAAGTGCTGGGATTACAGATATGAGCCATTGCGCCTAGCGAAGCCCCAGCTTTGGCATCTTCCATGTGGTGTTAGACCCACAGGTGCACAGAAGTCAAGAACTGAGGTTTGGGAACCTCTGCCTAGACTTCAGAGTATGTATCAGAAGTCTGCTGCAGGGGAGGAGCCATCATGGAAAACTTCACTAGGGCAGTGCAGAAGGGAAATGTGAGATTGGAGGCCCCACACAGAGTCCAGCTGGGGCACTCCCTAGTGGAGCTGTGAAAAGAGGGCCACTATCCTCCAGACCACAGAAAGGTAGCTATCCACCGACAACTTGTACTGTGCACCTGGAAAAGCCACAGACACTCAACGCCAACCCGTGAAAGCAGCCGGTGGAGGCAGGGGAGGCTGTACCTACAAAGCCACAGGGGTAGATCTGCCCAAGACTGTGGGAGCCCACTTCTTGCATCAGCATGACCTGGATGTGAGACATGAAGTCAAAGGAGATCATTTTGGAGCTTCAAGATTTAATGACTGCCCCAATGGATTCTGTACTTGTGTGGGGCCTGTAGCCCCTTTGTTTTGGCCAATTTCTCCCCTTTGAAACAGGAGCATTTATCCAATGCCTGTACCCCCATTGTATCTTGGAAGGAACTAACTTGTTTTTTATTTTACAGCTTCATAGGTAGAAGGGACTTGACTTGTCTCAGATGAGACTTTAAATTGTGGACTTTTGAGTTAATGCTCAAATGAGTTAAGACTTTGGGGGACTGTTGGGAAGGCATGATTGGTTTTGAAATGTGAAAAGACATGACATTTTGCAGGGGCCAGGGGTGGGATGATATGGTTTGGTTCTGAGTCCCCACTCAAATCTCATCTTGAATTGTAATTCCCACATGTCGAGGGGGGTAGGTGACTAAATCATGGAGGTGGTTTCCTCTATGCTGTTGTGATGACAGTGAGTGAGTTCTCATGAGACCTTATGGTTTTATAAGCATCTGGTATTTCCCCTGCTAGCACTTCTCTCTCTTGCTGCCTTGTGAAGAAGGTCCTTGCTTCCCTTTCTCCTCCACCACATGGTTATAAGTCTCCTGAGGCCTCCCCAGACATGCGGAACTGTGAGTAAATTAAACCTCTTTGCTTTATAAATTACCCAGCTTCAGGTATTTCTTTACAGCAGTGTGAAAATAGACTAACAGCATAACTAAAACCACAAAGTAAATCTGAGAAAACTGATTTAATGCAGTCTTAAAATGACTTTCTTTGTTCATAATTTACTTATTTATAGCTTCTACAAAAAGTGCTTCACCTTTCATCCCTATTTTTCTTGATATTTTGGTCATGATCCTTTGAAAGAACATACCTGTGATGAGGGACTCATCTACCATAGAATGTCCTTCAATAACACGACCATCCACTGGAAATTTGCCTCCTGGAACCACTTTAATGATGTCTCCACGTTGTACAAGTTCCACATCCACTTGTTCTTCACTGGATATAAGTTAACATAAAAAGCATCATGATAATATGCTTCCTACCCTGACCTGTCCATGTAAGCTTTTTAGTTCATGTCAAGCTTGTGGCTCCATAATTACTAACAATGGAAGCTAGAACCAACATTTAAGCTAGGAACTACTGTGTCAGTTTGCTTACTGTTAGTGAACAGCACAGTAGCAGGCACAAACTAGGCACTCTAAATATTTTTCTAAATAGTCATTAAATTAAAAAGTGAAACTTTAAAAAAATAATGAGCCTTTCGGCCGGAACCGCCATCTTCCAGTAATTCGCCAAAATGACGAACACAAAGGGAAAGAGGAGAAGCACTCGATACATGTTTCTAGACCTTTTAGAAAACATGGAGTTGTTCCTTTGGCCACGTATATGCGAATCTATAAGAAAGGTGATATTGTAGACATAAAGGGAATGGGTACTGTTCAAAAAGGAATGCCCCACAAATGTTACCATGGCAAAACTGGAAGAGTCTACAATGTTACCCAGCATGCTGTTGGCATTGTTGTAAACAAACAAGTTAAGGGCAAGATTCTTGCCAAGAGAATTAATGTGCGTATTGAGCACATCAAGCACTCTAAGAGCCGAGATGGCTTCCTAAAACGTGTGAAGGAAAATGATCAGAAAAAGAAGGAAGCCAAAGAGAAAAGTACCTGGGTCCAACTGAAGCGACAGCCTGCTCCACCCAGAGAAGCACACTTTGTGAGAACCAATGGGAAGGAGCCTGAGCTGCTGGAACCTATTCCCTATGAATTCATGGCATAATAGGTGTTAAAAAAAAATAAAAGACCTCTAGACTGTAAAAAAAATAAAATAAATAATAATAATAATGAAATGGGTTTCATTTAACTAAAAATTTATTTAAATTTGTCTAAACAATTTTATGAGTATAAAAATGAGAAAAACAAAAGAATGAAATCTAATTAAGTCTTTAGCTTTATCTTCCAACTGACAAGTAACACAGGAGTTACAGAACAAGTTAAATGAAACCACATGGAAGCAAAGATACAAATTCAGATTGTGGGATATTCTACTGAACAACTAATGGCTATTTTTTCAACAAGTCAATTGTTCTGGGGGGAGGAGAAAAGAAAGGAGAGTGAGAAGAAAGAAGGGAGGAGCTGTTTTAGATTAAAAGAACATGAGCCATATGACAGTCAAATGTGATGATGCACAGATCTTGTTTGAATTCTATTTCAGGTAAAGAGACTTAAAATATTTTGGAGATAACAGGAGAAATGTGAGTATGAATTGGGTCTTAGGTGACATTAAGGAATTAATGTTCATTTTGTTAGGTACAATATGGTAGTATAGTTATATAAGAATATGTCCTTTTTTAGATATAATACAGAATAGTTAGCAGTAAAACAGTATGACTGAAATTTGGTTTAATACTACTGCAACAAGAAAGAAAGATAAAATAGATAGATGAAGTATGGCAAAATGTGGATAATTTTGTGAGATGAAGATAGTGGCCCCAGCCCACTATCATGAACGTACATAATCTATCTCTGGGAGATAGATTACATGAATTCATGATAGTCCTTTTACTACTTCTGTGTATATTTGAAATTTTTCTTAAGAAGTTAAAAAAAGAGGAAGAGGGAAGATAAATACCTCAGGAGGATATTATCAGAATCAAGAGTTACAATAGTTGCTTCTGTAGCTTGTAGTGAAATTAGTTTTGCAAGAGCCTCTGATGTTTTGCCCTATAAATTAAAACAAACACATTGAAAATGCTAAGGAAGAAAAAGTTCAGGTCTTAACGAAAATAAAAATACAATCTTTAGCATTTACCCAAAAGACAGCTTTAGGAATATTTATTTGTTCAAACTAGAAAATGTTTCATTTCAAAAAGATAAAGTACACAAAATACTTTATTTTTTGAGACAGAATCTCACTCTGTTACCCAGGCTTGAGTGCTGTGGCACAATCTCGGTTCACTGCAATCTCCACCTCCTGGGTTCCAGCGATTCTCCTGCCTCAGCCTCCTGAGTAGCTCGAATTACAGGCATGTGCCACCACACCCAGCTGATTTTTGTATTTTTAGTAGAGACAGGGTTTTGCCATGTTGGCCAGGCTGGTCTTGAACTCCTGACCTTGTGATCCACTCACCACGGCCTCCCAAAGTGCTGGGATTATAGGTGTGAGCCACTGTACCCGGCCTAAAAGTACACGAAGTATTTTTTAAAGTATTATTAGGAGGGCCAGGTGCAGTGGCTCACGCCTGTAGTCCCAGCACTTTTGGAGGCCAAGGCAGGCAGATCACCTGAGGCCAGGAGTTTGAGACCAGCCTGGCCAACACGGTAAAACCCCGTCTCTACTTAAAAAAAAAATTAGCCAGGTGTGGTGGCGTATGCCTATAGTCCCAGCTATTCGGGAGGCTGAGGCAGAAGAATCACTTGAACTAAGAGGAAGAGGTTGCAGTGAGTCGAGACTGTGCCACTGAACCCCAGCCCAGTGACAGAGTGAGACTCCGTCTCAAGAAAAGGTATTATTAGGTATAATTTATGAAGAAATTATATAAATTAATAAGAAAAGCATGAGGAACCCAATAAACACACAGGCAAAGTGCATATACAGCCAAATCATTCAAAAGGAAATATAAATATACGATGATGAAAAAATGTTTATACCCACCGTTAATGGAAGAAATATAAACTAAAATAACCCTGTAATACCATTTAATGTCTATTAACTTAGCAAGAATTTAGAGGGGATGTGATGCTGGTGAAGTTGTAGTAAAAAATACTTCACTGGCATACCCTTGCTGGCAAAAACTGTTACAACTTGTAGCATGCAACAGAGAAATATTTATGCCCTTTAACCCACTAACCACATCCTTTGTAATGTCTTCTAAGACATTAGCTCAATGGAAATGACAAACTATTGGACATTAATATGTCTGATGCAGGATTATCTAAAAATAAAATATTAGGAACAATTTAAGGGTGAATAAAACCTGAGCGGTTTAGTAAATTAGAGCAAATTGACTTGACAGACTTAATCAGAAAATATTAGATAATTATCTAGATCTGCAAAAATGGTGAAAAACTTGATAATGTTAAGCTTACAAAGTAGTATGCATACTATATTTGCAACTCTGTTAAATAGAAAGGTATGTAGAATGGAATTAGAAAATGATTTACATTATAGCAAGGGAATATGGGTGAATTTTTTTCTAACATTATTTTAAACCATGTGGTCATGTCAATTTTTCAATTAATGATGTGATATAAGTAAGTAAGTGATAAGTACTTCTCATTTGTCTCTCTCTCTTAAAATAAATGGACATATTGTACTATCTACAGTATTAATTCCAAATTTGGTAAATCTTCTAAATGGATATTTAACTTAAAATCTTGCCAAAATGAAAATACTTCTTTCAGTAAATGGTTAACTACATAACAACATGTATTTCCAATGATTGGCCTAAAAAATATTATGGTCATTTATCCACCCAACATTTTAACAAATGTCACCCTTTCTTACTTTACCTTTGCTATATGTTCCAGCCATCGGCCTAGTGCAATAAACACAAATAGCATAGGAGGTGTGTCAAAGAAAGTAATAGGGTTCACTTTGGCTCTCTCATACATTGCAACTAGAAGAATAACCAAAGAGTAAGCAAATGCAATGGTGGTTGCCAGCACAATCAGTACGTCCATATTTGCTGTCTTGTGCTTCAGTGCTTTATAAGCCTGAATGTAGAAGTACCAGCCTCCGAAAAACTGCAATATAGAAATGATAATCATTGAATTTTTTTAAATGCTGAAATTAACATATATATCTCAATAACTTAAAGTATCAATATTCTCTTTCTTTGGCTTTTAGCTAATCCATAAACACTAAAGGGATATTAAGCCAAAAAATTAGTGTTTGTATTTCAATAGATGTACATGCAGAAGGAGGTATTCAAATAGCTGCACAAGCCTTTAGGGGCTATCATCTATGATCCAATGGATATTCCATAAGACAAAGAAAATCAGATGTTTCTTCTTTTTTTTTTAAGAGACAGTCTTGCTATGTTGCCCAGGCTTGTCTCAAACTCCTGGCCTCAAGCAATCTTCCTGCCTTGGCCTCCCAAGTAATTGAGATTACAGGGATGAACCATCAGACCCAGCAGATTTTTCTTTTTGAGGCTAGCAAAAATGAGAACTAGGAAAGGAATTACATTTTCTTCTTCTGTATAAAACTCAACCATCTTTCCAAAAGTCAAACTAAGTGGTGTATCACAAGCTATCAAATCCGTTGGCTGTTTGTGTTGGTAAATATAACTGGAAAGCTTATTTCACTAAAACAGAGAAACTAAGATTTTAAAAAAATCATTATTGCCTTTTATAAGGATCAGATAAAATTTGATAAAAGTGTTCTATTTCACAGTAAAAGTTTATCTCTAAAAAAGAGTTTAAAATGTACAGAAAGTAATGAACTAAAGTGCCAGGAAGAAATAAAAAGAAAGTAATTGAGCCGGGTGCAATGGCTAGTGCCTGGAAGTCCCAGCTACACAGAAGGCTGAGGCAGAAGAACTGCTTGAGCCCAGGAGTTCAAGACTGCAGTGAGCTGTGCTTGTACCACTGTATTCCAGCCTGAGTAACAGAGCTAAACCCCATCTCTAATAAGTAAATAAATAAATAAAAATTTAAAAATAAAAGAAAGTTATATATAGTAGCAGATATAAATACCAAATCCAGAAAACTGAAACTCTTTCTGAGGGGTTAAATGGCATCTATTATCTACTTAAATAACTACTTAGTTGAAGATTATTTTTGTAAAGCATATGGCATAAAATGATCAGACTTCTGGCTAACATATATTTTGCAGCTGAAAACAAACCTTGCCTGCCAAATTTTGCTTATTTTTCATTATTAACAAATATATTTGCTAATAATTCACTTGCCTGTACAGGTACACACAATAAAAAGGACAGCAAATTCATAATGGACAATCCTGGCAGAATCTGGCACTCCAGGAACATGGAAGAATGACAGTTGATCATTTCTTCTTTACTCATGTTTTGATTATGGTGAAGAGTTGCAAAGTGGTGGTCCATAACCATCATATATATCATCAGCCCCATTACAGGAATACAAAAAAACAGACTCACAAGAAAAGACCGTCTCCATCTTATATGGAAAAAATAAGAAAAGAAAAATCATGTTCATCAATAGCTAATGGGTAAAGATTCTATGTACTACAGAGAAATATACATTATGACCATTTCATCCAGTATAAGGATGATATTATAAAAACTGACATGCAAAAAGGATGTTACATTTGTAACAAGGAGTCAAAATCTGTTTTTTAATAACACTACAAAAGTACTTACTGTCTTATTTCTCGTTTATGATCTAGGTGACTTGCCGACCGATCCTTCTTGACCAAAGAAGCTTCAAAGCCTAAGCTCTAAGGAAATTCATGAGAAAAAAGTTACTTCACTGAATATATAAATATTATGTAGAGAAATTCTAAGCCATGGTATTGTCATTAAGGACAATTCAATTACTAAGGGCAAGTCACTCTGGGGAATACAAAGATGAAGATGTGCTTCCTGCTCTTGATTATCTTTGTATCTATTCTTTCATCAAAGAAATGAATATTTCCCTAATGTCTATCCTATATGTAACAGTTTAACTCAAATACAACTGTCTTCAGTAGAGGTTCTCATTAATAGGCCATAAAAGCTTGCACCAGGCCAGGCACGGTAGCTCATGCCTGTAATCCCAGCACTTTGGGAGGCTGAGGTGGGTGAATCACAAGGTTAGGAGTTCGAGACCAGCCAACATGGTAAAACCCCATCTCTACTAAAAATACACAAAAGTAGCTGGGCATAGTGGCAGGCACCTGTAATCCTAGCTACTCAGGAGGCTGAGGCAGGAGAATTGCTTGAACCCAGGAGTGGAGGTTGCAGTGAACCGAGATTGCACCACTGCACTCGAGCCCGGGCGACAAGAGCAAGACTTCATCTCAAAAAAAAAAAAGAAAAAAAGCACCATACTAAATATATTATTCAAGGCCTTACATAAGCAGTATTTACTTTTGTTTTATCAGAAAAAGAACATGAACAAAAATCCTTTACCCCAATAAAACAAAGTATAAAAAATAAACTACCCCTAAGCAAGACTTACCTGACCATAGATAGCACTACACATTATATTTCCAACTGCTAGGGGAAATATTGCCATCTTACATTTGTTGGCAGTGCAGCACAGTGAATAGAGCAAGCATGAGCTTCAGAGTCAGAGTAATTAGGCTCAAATCCCAGTTACAACAGTTACTATCTATGCAACTTTGGATAAGTAATCTCTCTTAAGCTGAGTTTCCTCACCTCCAAAATGAATATAACCACATTGCTGTGGGAATTAAGGGTTGAAGCTTTGCAATCTTGGTAACTGGCACATAGTAGGTACTCAGTAACACTAGTTTCACAAAAATGGTAATGGTAATGTCATCTATACTAACAGGATCTTAACTGAACTATTAAAATGCTTTAAATCACTTGAATGCCAATTCTATAACATACCAAAACTTTTAAAATATATTTACATGTATTACCACTTAAGATTTATTGAAGAACACAGGATGAATCTGTCACAAAGAAAGGGTTGTGCGTGTTTGTTTTAGAGACAGGGTCTCTCTCACGGTAACCTTGAACTCCTGGGCTTAAGCAATCCTCCCACTTCTGCCTCTCAAGTGGCTAATAGTATGGGTGCATGTCGCCAGACCTGGCCAATTATTTTAACTTTTGTTGCAGAGATAGGGTCTCGCTCTGTTGGCCAGGATAGTCTTAAACGCCTGGCCTCAAGTGATTCTGCCACATAGGCCTCCCAAAATGCTGAGATTATAGGCATGAGCCACTATGTCCAGCTGGATTTGGTCTTTTAAATTTCTTACTTTAACTTAAAAATAGGTCTTTCCTTTTGACCTAACAAATAAAAGACCATCCAGCAGGATGTTTCACTTTCTTAATAACTATATGAATCTCATTTATAACAAATTAAACTTTATTTCCATTTTCTAAATATTTTAAGTGTTTTGTGGTTCTAACTTAAGTTTGTTCCTGATTAATAGTGTAAATGTACTTTTGCCTAACTTTTCCTGAAAAAGACCAAAAAAAACTGCAGACACATTTACAGTAAATTTTGAGACAGATCTTGTTTGAAGTATTCAAAGGAGTTAGATTTTTTTTCCTTGCCTCTATCTGATGCAAACCAGAAATTATTCACCGGAGTGCTGATTAAATAGGTAAGAACACAGAAACATAAATTCTTGGCACTTACTTCAATTGTATGGATAATATCTCTGGGACCAATAATTTCAGGGTCATATTTAATATGTGCTTTGTTGGTTGCCAAGGCCACAGAGCAGTATAAGATTCCTCTGTGTTTAGTGAGAGTAGACTCTATTTTATGTACACAGGAGGCACACGTCATTCCTCTCACCTGTTAAAGACAAAGAATTTGTTATTCAGGAATACACTTTTCCACCATTAAACATGAGTTATCACTTCTTTTTTTGAGACAGAGTATCACTCTGCCACCCAGGCTGCAATGCACTGGCGTGATCTTGGCTCACTGCAACACCCACCTCCCAGGTTCAAGTGATTCTCCTGCTTCAGCCTCTCAAGTAGCTGGGATTATAGGCATGTTTCACCATGCCTGGCTAATTTTTTGTCTTTTATGTAGAGACTGGGTTTCACCATGTTGGCCAGGCTGGTCTCAAACTCCTGACCTCAAGTGATCCACCCACCTCGGTCTCCCACAGTGTTGGGATTATAGGCGTGAGCCACTACACCCGGCCTGAGTTACCACTTTTAACTAAAAAGACTCATGGGATAGCCACACAAGACTTAATTGCATTGCTAGTATGCTTTATATATGATCATTCGAATGCCATTTTTATATCACATTGAACAAACATATGGTCCCAGATAGAAGAGGATCTCATTAAAAGTTTCCCGAGGCCAGGCACAGTGGCTCATGCCTGTAATTCCAGCACTTTGTGAGGTCAAGGCCAGGTAGATCACCTAAGGATTCGAGACCAGCCTGACCAACATGGAGAAACTCCATCTCTACTAAAAATACAAAATTAACCAGGCACAGTGGCACATGCCTGTAATCCCAGCTACTCAGGAGGCTGTGGCAGGAGAATTGCTTGAACCTGGGAGGCAGAGGTTGCCGTGAGCTGAGATCATGCTATTGCACTCCAGCCTGGGAAACAAGAGTGATACTCAGTCTCAAAAAAAAACAAGTTTCCCAATTCCTGTCACTACTACTCACTGATAGAGGACTTGACATTTATCATTGTTTCTTATATCCAAAGCCTTGCTTCTCTCTGGATTTTTTTTCATCCTGCTGTAGTATATAACCGCTAGTATTACTTTTAGTGAAGTTAATGGATGGCAAAAGTGTTCTGACCTTGTATGTCTAAAAATGTATTTTTCCCTATATCTTTTTTTTTCTTAAATTTTAAATTTTTATTGCATTTTAGGTTTTGGGGTACATGTGCAGAACGTGCAAGATAGTTGCATAGGTACACACGTGGCAGTGTGTTTTGCTGCCTTCCTCCCCTTCACCCACACTTGGCATTTCTCCTCAGGCTATCCCTCCCAGCTCCCCCCCCCGCTGTCTCTCCGCCATTCCCCCCAATAGACCCCAGTGTGTAGTAGACCCCCTCCCTGTGTCCAAGTGTTCTCATTTTTCTCACCTGCCTATGAGTGAGAATATGCAGTATTTCCTTTTCTGTTCTTGTGTCAGTTTGCTGAGAATGATGTTCTACAGATTCATCCACATCCTTACAAAGGACACAAACTCATCATTTTTGATTGCTGCATAATATTCCATGGTGTATATGTGCCACATTTTCCCTGTCCAGTCTATCATCGATGGGCATTTGGGTTGGTTCCAGGTCTTTGCTATTGTAAACAGTGCTGCAATGAACATTCGTGTTCATGTGTCCTTATAGTAGAACGATTTATAGTCCTTTGGATATATACCCAGTAATGGTATTGCTGGGTCAAATGGAATTTCTATTTCTAGGTCCTTGAGGAATTGCCACACTGTCTTCCACAATGGTTGAACTAATTTACACTCCCACCAACAGTGTAAGAGTGTTCCTATTTCTCCACATCCTCTCCAGCATCTGCTGTCTCCAGATTTTTTAATGACCGCCATTCTAACTGGCATGAGATGGTATCTCAATGTAGTTTTGATTTGCATTTCTCTAATGACCAGTGATGATGAGCATTTTTTCATGTGTTTGTTGGCCTCATGTATGTCTTCTTTTGTAAAGTGTCTGTTCATATCCTTTGCCCATTTTTGAATGGGCTTGTTTTTTTCCTGTAAATCTGTTTGAGTTCTTTGTAAATTCTGAATATCAGCCTCTTGACAGATGGGTAAACTGCAAAGATTTTTTCCCATTCTGATGGTTGCCGATTCACTCTAGTGACTGTTTCTTTTGCCGTGCAAAAGCTGTGGAGTTTGATTAGGTCCCATTTGTCTATTTTGGCTTTTGTTGCCAATGCTTTTGGTGTTTTGGTCATGAATTTTCCCTATATCTTGAGTGGGGTTATAGTTTAGCTGGGCGTTAAATTGTAAAATGGATGGGCATGACTTCTAGAATGACTGTGTGAGGAGCTCAGCAAATCCTTTCCTCAAAAAGCAATGATAAAACTGACAAAAGTATCAAAAAACAGCCATTGAAATACTCTGGAAATTGACCAAAGGGCATATAACAAATTAAGAATGATTTATTCATGAATATCTGATGAAGGGACATCAGTGAAAATGGTACAGTAAGACCTCTAAAACTCTCTCCTCTGTTAAAGCAATGAGAAAACTGGCAAAAATTGTAAGAATCATCTTTTTCCAGAAATTTGGAAATCAAACAAAAGCTTACAGTAATCTAGGAAGCATTTATTCAAGAAAATAAGATGGAGTACAAAAAATAGAATGAATAAGACATAGTATTTTATAGCACAATGGGGTGACTATAGTCAATGATAACTTAATAATAAGGCCTTCAAGCAGGACACTTCACTTAGTTATTTTAAAATAACTAAAAGAGTATAAATGGATTATTTGTAACATAAAAGATAAATGCTTGAGGGGATGGATACCCCATTTTATATGATGTGATTATTACTCATTGCATGCCTATATCAAAACATCTCATGTACTTCATAAATATATGCACCTATGCTGTACCCGCAAAACTTCTGTGCTCTAAATGATACCACCAAGGAAGTAAAAGGGCAATACCAGAAAATATATGAAAATCATATATCAGATAAGGGACTTGAATCTAGAATATATAAAGAATTCTTACAACTCAGTAATGAAAAAACAATCCAATTTAAAATGGGCAAAAAATCCAATTGTTTCTTGCTCCAAAGAACGTTTATTAAAGCCCAATAAGCACAAGGAAAAATGCTCAACATCATTAGTCATCAGGGAAATGCAAATCAAAACCAAAATGAGAGACCAGTTCACTTCCACTGGGATGGCTATAGAAAAAAGATAATGGGAAGTATTGACATGCATATGGAACAACTGGAACATCAATACAATGTTGGTGGGGATATGAAATGGTACAGCTGCTTTAGAAAACGGTCAGGTAGTCCCTTAAAAGGTTAAATATAGAGTTACTAGATGACTTAGTAATTCCACTTCTAGGCATATCCCCAAGGGAACTGAAAACGTAAGTTTACACAAAAACTTGTACATTAATGTTCATAGCAGCATTATTTATAATAGCAGCAATATTCATAAAGTAGAAACAACCCAATTGTCTATCAACTGATAAAAAAAATCAAGAAAATATAGTATATTCATACACTGGAATATTATTTGGCAATAAAAAGGAATGCAGTAATGATACATGTTACAACACGGATAAAGCATGAATACACTATGGTAAATAAAAGAAGTCAGTTACAAAGGACCACATATTATTCCATTTATATGAAAATATCCAGAATAGGCAAATCTGTACAAATACAAAGTAGATTAGCGGTTGCCTAGGGTAGAGAGAGTAAAACCAGTACAGGGAAGAGATTAGGACTAAAGAATGAATACTAATAGGTATGAGTTTTATTTTAATGGGGATGAAATGTTTTGAAATCAGATCGTGGTGATAGCTGCGCAAGTCTCTGAATATACTAAAAACCACCGGGTTGTACACTTTAAAAAGGTGAGTTTTATGGTATTTCAAAAAAACTATTATTTTTCAATCCTTAAAAATATATAAAAGCCAGCTGGGCATGGTGGCTCACGCCTGTAATCCCAACACTTTGGGAGGCCGAGGTGGGCAGATCACGAAGTCAGGAGTTTGAAACCAGCCTGACCAACATGGTGAAACCCTGCCTCTACTAAAAACACAAAAATTAGCTGGGCCTGGTGGCACACGCCTGTAATCCCAGCTACTCAGGAGGCTGAGGCAGGAGAATCATTTGAACCCAAGAGGCGGAGGTTGCAGTGAGCCGAGATCGCACCACTGCATTCCAGCCTAGGTGACAGAGCAAAACTCCATCTAAAAAAAATAAAATAAAATAAACCTACTCATTCTTTTTAACGGCTACTCTGCATCCCATGATACGGATGTATCATAGTTTATTTAGTCCCTAATGACTGAAATTTAGTTTTTCCCCATCTTTTGCTATTGTAAATAATACTATAATGAACATCTCTGCATACATGTCATTTCATACATAGGCAAACATGTTTGTTGGATAAATTCCTACAAGTGGAACTCCTGAGGCAAAGACTATGTGTAATTTCAACTTTCACAGATATTGCCAAATTCCTCTGTTGGCAGCCTGTATCAATGTACTTTCCACCAGCAACATAAGAGAGATCAGAAACACTGTGTTAACAAAATTGTTAACTTTACCGATCCAAGAGGTGAAAATGGTATTTCAGTGCCATTTTAATTTGCTTTACTCATTACAAATGAAGTTGAACATCTCTTCATGTTTAAGAGATGTTGTTTTTGCCTTTCTGTGAACTGACAGTTCATATCCTTTATCATCGAAAAGAAATTTTGGGTTGCTGACTCTTGTCTTATTGATGCATAAAAGCTCTTTATATATTAAGAAAATTAACCTTCATCTATGATATGAATTACAATTATTTTAATTGCCTTTTGACTTTCTATTTGGTGTTTTTCCCCCAAGAAGAAATGGTTAGGTGTCTGAATTCATCAATCTATTAATCTTTTCTTTTATTGGTTTTGTATCGCATTTTAGAAAAATGCTTCCTACTCCAATATTTTTTAAATGATGAATTAGATGTTATCATTGGCAAAAGCTAGATGAAGCCTACATGAAAATTTTCTGTACCATTTTTGCACTTTCTTGTGAGTCTAAAATTATTTCAGTGATGAATTGATGGACTGATGTATGATGAAGCATATATAGCAAATATTAATTGTAGAATCTAGCTGGTGTATAGAGGGTATCTAATGTACAATTTTTCTGACTCTTCTGTATGTCTGAAAGTTTCATAACATTGAAAAAAATGGTCCAAATATTTATTCTAGTAATTTCACAGTTTCATTATTTACATTCAATTTTGGTGGAAGCGGGGACAAGGTATTGCTCTGTTACCCAGGCTGGAGTGCAATGGCATGAACACAGTTCACTGCAGCCTCAACCTCCCAGGCTCAAGTGATTCTCCCACCTCAGCCTCCCGAGTAGCTGGGACTACAGGTGCATGCCAACACACCTGGCTAAATTTTTATTTTTTTAATTTTTCATTCTTATTTTTATTTTTTATTTTTTGAGATGGAGTCTCACTCTGTCGCCCAGGCGGGAGTGCAGTGGCATGATCTTGGCTCACTGCAACCCCTGCCTCCCATATTCAAACAATTCTCATGCCTCAGCCTCCCAAGTAGCTGGGATTACAGGCACGTACCACCACGCCCAGCTAATTTTTGTATTTTTAGTAGAAACAGGGTTTCACTATGTTTTGGCCAGGCTGATCTTGAACTCCTAACCTCAGGTGATCCACCCACCTCAGCTTCCCAAAGTGCTAGGATTACAGGCATGAGCCACTGTGAGCCAGCCTACAATTTTACTTTTTGTAGAGGTGAGGTTTCACTTGCTGCCCAGACTGGTCTTGACCTCCTGGGCTCAAGTGATCCTCCCACCTCGGCCTCCCAAAATGCTGAGATTATAAGCATGAGCCACCACACCCAGCCTACATTCAAATTTTTGCTTAAACTGGGATTTATTTTGGTACAAGATTAATTTTTTTGTTTTACTTTTCTAAATTATACAAATAAAACTTAAATACATTCTAGCTGTAAAAATTTCAATCAATTTGAAAAGATGGAAGTTTCTCTTTGCTCTTCTCTCTCAATCCCACTCTCTTTCTGAGATAACACTGTTAATCATATGTAAACACTAGTCCTTTCTCTAGGTGTTTATATACATATACATTACATAAGTACGCAGACATGTAGTTTTGGATTATACCATAAGTATTACACTACAACTTGTTTTGCTTAAGTAAATAATATGTCCTTGAAATCTTTGTCAGTTACTATTGATCTATTTTACTCTTTTTAACAGCCATATTGTATTCTATAATGTCTATACATAATTTATCTAAACATTCCCTATCAAAGGACATTTAATATAGATTAGTTCTATATTTTTGCTCTTAAAATTATATAATAAATATAATCTCATGTATGCTCACATTTCTTTTTTTAAATTATACTTTAAGTTCTTAGGTACATGTGCAGAACGTGCAGGTTTGTTACATAAGCATACGCGTGCCACGGTGGTTTGCTGCATCCGTCCCCCCGTCACCTACCTTAGGTATTTCTCCTAACGTTAGCCCTCTCCAGTTCCCCCACCACCCCCGACAAGCCCCAGTGTGCATATTCCTTTTTTGTTGTTTGTTTTTTCCACATGAAGTCTCATTCTGTCACCCAGGCTGGAGTGCAGTAGTGTGATCTCGGCTCACTGCAACCTCCATCTCTTGGGTTTAAGTGATTTTCGTGTTTCGGCCTACTGAGTAGCTAGGACTACATGTGCACACCATCATGCCTAGCTAATTTTTGTATTTTTCATAGAGATGGGGTTTCACCATGTTGGCCAGGCTAGTCTTAAACTCCTGGCCTCAAGTGAGTCCACCCGACTCAGCCTCCCAAAGTGCTGGGATTACAGGTGTGAGCCACCGTGCCCAGTCCTATATGATATTTCCATAAGAAAGAATCCTAGCAGCTGATTTGCTGGGTTGGAGAAAGTGATCACTTTAAATCACTATGCCTTACACCTGGTTTTGTGACGTTATAAAATTTGAGTCATTAATGCATCTGGAATATATTTAATTACATGCTACCAAATAGGAATCATACTACATTTTAAAAGTTAATTTTCATTTGTTCATTCAAACTCAATTCTTTTTTGGTTAATAGAGATATGACAATCATCTTTTTACATTCCATGCTTGAAGACTACTATTAAATCATACCTTATCCTTCCATTTTCCAGTTTCCTTGATTTTCATCATATCTTATTTTTCCCACCCTTAATTATCTTCACAACTCTTCTCTGAAATCTTACCAAGTTTTTTTCTAGAAATTTTATTAATCACACATAAATTCTTACTTACAACAAGTTCCAGAACACCATCTCCTTCATCAGCATTTTCTATCACAGTGGCTCCAAATCCAAGCTCTCGGATGAACTCTGCTATCATTGGCGGTTGTATAACAGTAGGATTATACCTTACTTCTGCCTTGCCAGCCATCAGAGCCACAAGTATGGAATATATTCCTAAAAGCATTGATAAGAAATATAATACAGATAACATTCTTTATAAAAAGAGTAATATTATAATTACCTTTTAGCATTTCTCAAGTATGAAAGGATTAAAGTGAATCTGGAGAAATTTATTATTTAACTTTTATACCAGTCTCGACCCCAAATAATTAGAACTATTGTAAAAGAGTCTCATTTTTCTTAAACTTCTTATAATGGAAATTTTCAATTATATATGTATGTCTGCGTGTGTATAAGAAGAAAATAAACTTTATGTACCTATCCCCTTGCTTCATAATACTAGGCTAATCTTACTTCATATATATTCCTACACCCTCCACTGACTGCCCTCTACCCAGATTACACTGAAGCAAGTCCCAGATATCACATCATTTCATGTGTAAATACTTAAATACGTATCTTCTAAAAAATAAAAAATAAAGACTCTTGCACTTGCTTGAGACTGTATCTTAGAAGCTAATAAGACACAGTACTAGAGAAAGGGACTTGGCTGGGCATGATGGCTCATGCCTGCAATCCCAGCACTTTGGGAGGCCAAGGAGGGTGGATTACTTGAGTCCAGGAGTTCGACACCAGCCTGGGCAATATGGCAAACCCTGTCTCTACAAAAAATATCAAAAATTAGCTGGGCATGGTGGTGTATGCCTGTGGTTCTCAGCTATTCAGGAGGCTGAGGTGGGAAGATTGCTTGAGCCTGAGGGCTGCAGTAAGCTGTGTTTATGCCACTGCAATGCACCATGTGTGGCAGAGTAGGATCCTGTCTCAAAAAAAAAAAAAAAAATACAGAGAGAGAGGAACTCATGCACTTAGGAAATCATAATTGCAGGAAATAATCCAATAATATATCAACATATACATTATAATGTTATCAAATAATAGTCATTTATTTAAATTATCAGGTTTTAGTGTCTGGCACACAGTAATCTAAAAAGCTCTTATTCCTAGAAAAGAAGTCCCACCCAACTTGTTAACAACAACAACAAAAAAAGAGTTCATTTTATGGCATTAATGCTGTTCACTACTGCAAACCTTTTTTTAACAACTATTCTACTTCTCTAGGCCAGCAATTGCTATCGTTGTCAGGAGGAAAATTAATTCTACAGAGCAAAAATAGAAGCTCTTTCTAGGAATCTACGGCATTTGATGGCGATCTGATAGGGAATGGAGATCAATAAACCATAGATCAAATCTGAGGTTTTATAAAAAAGAAAAAATTATTAAATATTAATTTAATAACTTTAAATCAGTAAACAAGATAGTGGGGGGGGGTACAAAAAGAAGTAGGGATGGTTAATGGGTACAAAGAAAAAGAATGAATGAATAAGACCTATTATGTCATAGCACAACAGTGTGACTATAGTCAATTATAATTTAATCGTACATTTAATTATAACAGAGTATAATTGAATTGTTTATAACACAAAGGATAAATGCTTGAGGGGATGGATGCCCCCTTCCATGATGTGATTATTACGCATTGCATGTTTGTATCAAAACATCTTATGTGCCCTATAAATATATATACCTACTATATACTAACAAAAATTAAAAATTAAAAAAATAAACATATACACTGTGAAAAAAAACAAAATACCAATATAATCTAATTTTTCTGCATAAAGTTCTTACATTTTGGGCTTTGTTGCTATCAAACAATTCAAGTGAACAGTTCATGGGAAAGTGTCAGTAATATAGAAAAGGTATAGAGAAAGTAGGAAAAAATATTTTTGCCTCAGCTGAATGTGATCTATGCGCAAACAGAAATAGAAGGGAAAATTTGATTTTTCAAATGTCAAAAACATAAGTTCAATACTTATGTAAATTGCATATAGTTTTTAAAATTCTTCAAACTACAATAAGAACTCTATTTATTTTTTCAAAATGTAATATAGGGCCAGGTGTGGTGGCTCATGCCTGTAATCCCAGCACTTTGGGAGGCCCAAGTGGGTGAATCACTTGAGGTCAGGAGTTCAAGACCAGCCTGGTCAACATGGTGAAACTCTGTTTCTACTAAAAATACAAAAATTAGCCAGGCATGGTGGCACATGCTTGTAGTTACAGCTACTCAGGAGGCTAAGACAGGAAAATCACTTGAACCCAGGAGGCAGAGGTTGCAGTGAGCCAAAATGGTACTACTGCACTCCAGCCTGGGCAACAGAATGAGACTTTTCTCAAAATATATATTACATATGTATTTTATATATTTATATATTACATTAATATATATTTATAGATATATATTATAACATATGTATATATGTATATTGCAGACTAAATTGAGAGAAGACCAACACTACTTAGTTAAAAAAAAGTGAATGTAATGACCCCAACTAGGCTAAAGTTACTTCTAACTGGGTTAAGTGGATGGAAAGGGGATAATATGGAAATAATTGGAAGAATCAGCTTAACAGACTTAAAAAAATTGTATTTGGCATAGACATTGCTTGTCTCATGAAAATAGCTATTTCTGAATTGCCCAAAAATAGTTGGTTCTTAAATTAAATAGAAAACTTGAATGCTTCTTTTTGCTTTCATTTGCTTGGCAACCTCCCTCCTTTTCTTTTTTTAATTAATCTAAAAAAGAATAATAGAAGCTTTGGCCTTGAGTACATTCCAGTTAGAAATAATGGAGGCTAAACTGAAGCAGAAATCATAGAATGCAGACAAGATAATATTGAACTGAAGATGGCTCTGAATACCACACATTTTGTTATAACTATGTTCTGCCCTTAATATTGATATAGGAGGTGATGTGATTACTACATACATTTTAAGTGATTTTAATGGCAGAGATAAGTTTACACTAGTCCATACTTCTTTATTCAGCTCTGTGACTAATCATATGTATATTAAGATACCTAGGGCTAGGGCAACCTAAGTACCAAATCTATGACTTTGATCTCATGAAACTTCATCACATATCTTTTTTTTTTTTTTTTTTTTTGCGGGGGATGGAGTCTTGTCCTGTTGCACAGGCTAGAGTGTGGTGGCTAACACGATCTCAGCTCACTGCAACTTACACCTCCCAGGTTCAAGCAATTCTCCTGCCTCAGCCTCCCGAGTAGCTGGGATTCTAAGCATGCACCTCCAAGACCAGCTAATTTTTGTATTTTTAGTAGAGATAGGGTTTCACCAGGTAGGCCAGGCTGGTCTTGAACTCTTGACCTCAGGCAATCTGTCTTGGCCTCCCAAAGTGCTAGGATTACAGGTGTGAGTCACTGAGCTCGGCCATCATCACATATCTTCATGGTTAACAAATCTACGGTGCTATACTGGGAAGTCTATAAATATGAGTACAAATTAATAAGCTAAAACATCTGAGTGTGACTGAATTTTAAAAACTATGGTATAGATTTTCTATGATTTTGCAACTTAAAATTAATACTTGCATACAATATTAAGTAACTTGTGAACATTTTTACCAGAAGCAAAGAGAACAATATAATTCTAAACAAACTTGTTTTTGGTCTGGTGCTTGGTCTGGGTATAGTAATAATGAAACTCTTAGGTCAGTTTTGGGCATAGCTTTAGAAGAAAATTTATGTTCCTTAAACTCCAACACAACCAAGATCCATAAAAAATAGTAATCTTGTGTATTTCCTTTTGCATCTTTGTACAAATTTCACACATATACAAATATGATCATGAGGTAAACAAGATAGAAACTTTATCTAAGGGAACAAAACGCTAACAAAAACTGGCTTCCAGGACATCAGGGTTGGCCCACACATCTCTGAAAATCTTTATGAGGCCTTACCAAGAATCATAAACATTCCTACCAAACATGTAAAAGAACAAAAAAGATGGAGTTCCTAAACTAGCAGATAAAATAACAAGCTTCGAGAGTATCTCACCTTCTTCTCGTCTCAAATTCCGTTCAATGTTTGCTACACAAGAAGCGCAAGTCATGCCAGTGACTTGTATGTAACATTTAGATGAAGTCTTTGCTTCCTCCTTGTCTTGAACTGGTGTCATCCCTTTAGTATAAAATTCATTAGTTGAAGTCAAAAGCAGCGTTTCCGATGAAGGCTGAGCTATTACTACCAATGGCTCATTCATATCTGGTGGAAAGGGAAAGATTCTTTTCATATGCAGTATTGAACATTCTTCAAAAGCATCCTTGTCTTGCACCATAATCCATATCTCCAGGCACTGATAATCTATTCCTTTAAACCCAGCAACTTCCTACTATCCCTTAGCATTATCTCTATACTTTCTTCTGCAGTGACTTACAATTTCTTTTTCTTTTTTGACTTCCAATTTCAATACTTCCCATTCCATTCTAGTAAAAGCTGAGTTACCTGAATAAATAAAACTTTGTTTCTTCTAGCCATTAACTCTACTCCCAATCTCAGAGAGAGAGAGTAGTTTGTTAATGGATAGTTCTTATTTTTATAATGAAATTTTACCATTATGTTGATAATTGGCATACTGGCAGCAAAGCAATTCACAATATATTAAGTGGAACAAAAAGCAATTTGCAAAACAGCATTGCAGTGTGCTGACATATCTATTTTTAATTTTAGTGTATGCATAGATGAGAACATGCATAAGAAAGGCTGGGGGTTACATACCAAACTATTAACAGTGGCTACTTCTGGGGAATAGGATTAAGGCAGGAATACAATGACAGACAGATGAATAAATTTCCTCGAACTATGCTTCTATATTGCTTGAATTTCGTGTGTGTGTGATGGAGTCTCGCTCTGTCGAGAGGCTGGAGTGCAGTGGTGTAATCTTCGCTCACTGCAACCTCCGCCTCCTGGGTTCAAGCGATTCTCCTGCCTCTGCTTCCCAAGTAGCTGGGACTACAGGTGTGTGCCACCACGCCCAGCCAATTTTTGTATTTTTAGTAGAGATGGGGTTTCAATATGTTGGCCACGATGGTCTCCATCTCTTGACCTTGTGATCCATCTGCTTTGGCCTCCCAAAATGCTGGGATTACAGGAATGAGCCACCACGCCCGACCCTATTGTTTGAATTTTTAACATACATATATAGTATTTTTAAATTTTTAAATGTCTTTGTGGACAGTGGAAGAAGAGGCAAGGAATAAGTCAGCAAAAAGTGAATTTTGCACAATGGTATTCATAGAATCTTTACGGACTGTAGAAGCTCAAATCATCCCAGAAGCTCCCTTGAAATCTCTGAAAATCTGCTATTTTGTTTTAGTTTATCCACTGCAGTATTAATTACCTTCCAAGAAAGGAGAAATTATTCTAACATAACCCTGCATCTGAAAAAAAAGCCAAAAATTTTCTCTTCCATTATAGAGAAAGGGAGGAAAAGAGCAAATTCCCACTAGCCCATCTAATTTGTTCATTCTTGTCCTTGGACAAAACACCAGTTCATGCCTACTTAGATAACACACAAAGGAACCCCTGCACAGAAGTGTTGGTTTTCAGGATGTGAAGAAGAGCATGTTTGGAAAAAAACTTTAACAAAAGCCTGAACATTTCCCTCAAGAATAATGATGTCTACTTCTCAAATAAGTATATTAATGCCTCTTAAATCTGAATGCATATACAATCATCTGGGGGGAGCTTGTTAAAATGCAGGCTCTGACTCAGTATATCTAAGGTGGGATCTGAGATTCTGCATTTCCAAGCTCTCAGGTGATGGCAGTGCTGCCAGCCTAGGTCTGAGTATAGCAAAGGATAATTTAAAAAAATAATTTCAACTTTTATTTTTAGATTCAGGGGGTAGATGTACAAGTCTGTCACATGGAAATACCACATGACACTGAGGTTTGGATTTTGGATGATCCCAGCAAAGGACACTTTGAATGGTAAAGTGTTCCTTAATTAGCCTGTCTCTGGTCTTAATGGAATCATTTTAGAAAGATTCAGATTGTGAGAACATTATTTAGAACACAGACTGTGAAATTTACCAAATAGTACTACTGTTACATTTTTTAAAAAACAAAGAAAAACAAAAAGGAGGTTCAGTAGCCAAAAAGAAATTGCTTTGATTTTGAATAAAACCATTATTTTATTCTAACCAGAAGGTTCCTTCATTCTCTCATAATTACTATTGAGGCTTAATTATGAACTTGGAAAATGAAAAAAAGCTTATTCTGCCAATCACTTTACCTGTTGTTCCAGAGCATTTTCATTATTTTAGGTACCAGAGGTAACCTGGAATACCAGCTGCAATTTTCACATTCTGGGAGTACAGTATTATAAGTCATAGAGGTAGTCCTTTAGCATGACCTCTAAACAAAGATCCATAAAATTGTGTCCTTTACCTCTGTGCGTGTGGCAAGCAAAAGAGGCAAAGGCGGGACTCCATGTTTGGATCCCCTTCCACGAACACTCCCTTCATGGAAGCCATCTTTCTGTCTCCTGGATTTTCCCTCTAGAGTCCCCTTCCATGAACATTCCCTTTGTGGAAGCCTGTCTTCCCCTCCTAAACTACATCTCTCTATTCCCTTCTACTCAATGTGGAAGCTGCTTTCCTCTCCTGGATTCCATCTTTCTGGATTCTCTCACTCAGTGTGAGAGTTAGCTGTTTCTTTTTCTCTCCTTCTCCTGTTTCTCTCTTCTAAATTATATATTTAAAAAAAAAAAAAAAGAGCAAAGGCTTCTCCCTCTGCCACAGAGACAGTAAGGGTGTTACAAGGTAACAATGAATCACATGGCTAGTTAAATGAATTTTTCTACTGGCTGTGACAGCATTACTTACACTTTTAAATAAATTCAAAGGAAAGTTGACTTTCCTGCACTTGAGGCAACAATTACAAACCGACTCAAATTTTTCAAGAAAGGATTTCCAATCTTATACTCAAAACTGATGTGAGATTCAGCCTCTGATGTAATGTGAAGAGTAAATAAATAATCTAAAATGGCTTTAAAATAATTATAAACATCATGTCTGCAGCTTACTCTCAAATAGTTCAGAAAAAATGTATGTATGTGTGTATATAAATATATATCTGTTGAGAATGATAATGTAAAATATTAACTGTGGAATCTGCATGAAATTGGTAAACAGGAATTCTCCATTTCTTGCTGTTTTTTTGTAAGTTTGAAATTAGTTAAAAAGTCACAAAAAGGAAGGAATTTAATCAAGTATTTAGTTTGCTTTAATTAGTGATTACTTCAAATATATCTTTTTACTTTAAGGAAATGATGATATAGATAGGATAAAAGACATCTCCAATTTTTCTCACTACCTTTTTTTTTTTTTGGAGATGGAGTCTTGCTCTTGTCACCCAGGTTGGAGTGCAATGGCATGATCTCAGCTCACTGCAACCTATGCTTCCCAGGTTCAAGCATTGCTCCTGCCTCAGTCTCCTGGGTAGCTGGGATTACAGGTGCCCACCACCACACTTGGTTAGTTTTTGTTTTTTTAGTAGAGACAGGATTTTACCATGTTGGCCAGGATGGTCTTGAACTCCTAACCTCAGGTGATCCACCTGCCTCGGCCTCCCAAAGTGCTGGGATTACAGGCATGAGCCACTGTGCCTGGCCTTTTACTATCTCTTTTAAGATTTATAGCTCATCTAGGACTAGTATGATACAAAAGCAAAATGTGTCCATCCTTCTGTCTGAGAATGGGTCGCAGAGGTAGGAGGCTGTGAAACCTGGATCAGCACTGACACTTACACTTAGAAAATGGGTAGTTACAATTCTGGTGACATCTCAAACTGTGATCTCTAGCAGGATCACAGAATGCAGTCATTTCATATCAACCTTTTGTCCCAATAATATGTCACTGTAGTTAAACTCTATCAATTCTTTTATGGTGACATTCACTATGCCAAGGTTTTTTACCTACCCATCATGGCCATTAGTATATATGTTATAAGCCCTAACAGATGCAGGGCATATAACTGGCTCCTGATAATCATTTGTGGAATAATTGATTCCCGGGGCCCTTAACAATAGTAGGTTGAGGTATGGTGGGTGGCTCACACCAATAATCCCAGCACCTTGGGAGGCCACGGTGGGTGGACTGCTTGAGCCCAGGGGTTTGAGACCAGCCTAGGCAACATAGTTAGACTCCATCTCTACAAAAACTAGAAAAAAATTAGCCAGGTGTGGTTGTACATGCCTGTAGTCCCAGCTACTCAGGAGGCTGAGGTGGGAAGATCGCTTAAGCCCCAGAAGTCAAGGCTGCAGTGAGCCATGATTGTGTCAGTGCACTCCATCCTGAGCAACAGAGCAAGATCCAATCTCAAAAAAAAGTTACTGAACGTTGCTGCAGTCATAGTTCCTAAGGACTATGTAGATGCTATACATGGTGCCAGAGACTGATTAAGAACTCTTGAATTCCATTTTCTGGTTTGATCACCTAAGGTAATTGAAAAGTTGCTTTTGCTCTGCTCATATTTGTTACATAAACCCTTATAAAATGCTAGCTATTTTGGCTGGGCACGGTGGCTCACACCTGTAATCCCAGCACTTTGGGAGGCCGAAGCAGGTGGATCGTCTGAGATCAGGAGTTCAAGACCAGGCTGGCCAACATGGCGAAACCCTGTCTCTACTAAAAATACAAAAATTAGCCAGGCATGGTGGCACGTGCCTGTAATCCCAGCAACTTGGGAGACTGCGGCAGGAGAATCACTTGAACTTGGGTGGTGGAGTTTGCAGTGAGCTGAGATCACACCATTGCACTACAGCCTGGACAACAAAGTGCGACTCTGTCTCCAATAATAATAATAAAATGCTAGCTATTTTAGCTATCCATATTGTGTTAAATCTAAGCACAGAAATGGGCAGTTTCTCCTGTATCTTTGGGTCTTCATTCTGAAAGCTCTCATGTTATGTAAAACTATGATCAAATAAATTTATATGCCTTTTCTCCTTAAAAAAAAACCCACTATTTTAAATTTTTTATTTAATATTATACAGTCATGACTCACTTAAATGATGAGAATATGTTCTGAAAAATGCTTTAGACAATTTTATCACTGTGTGACCATCATAGAGTGTACTCACTCAAACCTAGATGCTATGTATATTTTTATTTATATATATATTTTTCAGATGGAACACCAAATGTCCTAGCTAATGAATATAAAACATTTCTCCTATTTGATCTGCTATGCCAATATCAAATGCCTTATATGAGGTTTCTATATATGCTCCATTATAATCTTATGGGACCACCATCATCTATGTGGTCCATTGTTGATCAAAATGTTATTATGACTAATATTACCTTCGATCAAACTTCTGGACTTCTTTGTGTAAACAAAGTTAATACAGATTTAATTTAGAGATTTTAAAGGTCAATGAATCACATTATATAGATCAGTGCGCTCAAGCTTTAATGTGCAAATGAATTACCTGGAGAGCTCATTAAAATTAAAATGTAGAATTTGATTTACTGGGTCTGCAGTGGGCCAGAGACTCATTTATAACAAAGTCCCAGGTACTGCTTGTTTGTGAATCACACTTGAAAAAAATGAAAGTTGCAAAAATATAAACCCAAATAAATAGAAAAACTTCGGTTTTTTAGTTCAATCTGAAAGTTTATGATGACCTTGCTTACTGTAATAACAGATGACACATTTGAACATGAAAAATATTTCAGTTTTATACCTCACATGTGATATAAGATGATGATATTCGAGTTCCTATATGTAAGAGGCATAGGAATATTATAATGTAAGTAACTTGTTTTAGTGATACTGATATAAACTAATTTATGTGGTGTTCATCATTTACAACATACATTATGCATGTCAAAGCATTTTAATAGAAACTCTGAGAAATAACCCAACATTACGATTTAGTGAAATGTGAATCAATATAATTTCAACACTGTTATTTTGAAAATTAAAAAAAAAAACTAACTGGGCCAGATGCAGTGGCTAACGCCTGTAATCCCAGAACTCTGTGAGGCGGAGGCAGGCGGATCACCTGAGGTAAGGAGTTCCAGACCGGCCTGATCAACATAGTAAAACCCGTCTCTATTAAAAATACAAAAAAAATTAGCTGAGCATGGTGGCGTGAGCCTGTAATCCCAGCTACTCAGGAGGCTGAGGCAGGAGAATCACTTGGACCTGAGAGGTGGAGGTTGCAGTGAGCTGAGATCACGCCATTGTACTCTAGCCTGGGCGACAGAGCAAGACTCCCTCTCAAAAAAAGAAAAACAACAACAATTAAGTGGTGATAGGCAAAACGAAATTTTGCTGAAACTAATTTTAGTCATTTTTATGGCTCCTTGATATAACTGTACTTATTTCAAACTTAAATTTTTCTTCTGGTTTTATAATTATTTCCTTTTGCAATTATGGATTTCATAGACTTTGTTCAGACTTTTGGTACCAGAGGCTCTTTAACATTTTAGTGTTCTGTATGAAAATTTTCTAATAGGGAATGATGTATTGCTTTCTTAGAGCAAAAGAATCTAATTTTTCAATTAGCAATAATCACGCCGGATAAACCTCATTGGCTACGATACTGCCACTGCGCAAAAGCAAGAATCTAATTTTTTAGATTAGATTCTAATCTAAAATCTATTTTTTTAGGCTGGAGTACAATGGCACACTCACGGTTCACTGCAGCTTGACTTCCAGGCTTATGTGATCCTCCCAGCTTCACCTCCTGAGTAACTAGAACTACAGGTGTATGTCACCATGCCCAGCTGATTTTTTTTTGTATTTTTTGTAGGGACAGGGTTTAGTCATTTACCCAGGCTGGTCTCGAACTTTTGGGTTCAAGTGGTCTGCCTGCCTCAGCCTCCAAAAGTGCTAGGATTATAGGTATGAGCCACCGTAGCTGGCCAAATTCTAATCTAAAATCTCCAAAGATTAAGATTTTGTGATTTGCTACATTAAAGTGAGAATTTGAAGTGGGAATGTAAAATGGTACAGCTACTTTGAAAAACAGTATGGCAGTCCCTCAGAAAGTTTAATTGCCATATGACCCAGCAATTCCACTCCTAGTTATATGCCCAGGAGAAATAAAAACATATGTTCATATAAAAACTTGCACACAAATGTTCCTAGCAGTATTATACATAATAGTCAGAGAGTGGAGACAATCCAAATTCCCATCAACTGGTGAATGAAGAAACAAAAATGTGATATATCCATAGAATGGAATAATATTCAGCAATAAAAAGGAATGATATTCTAATATATACCACAACATGGATGGACCTTGAAAACATTATGGTAAATAAAAGAATCCAGGCAAAAAAGGACAAATGTTATATGATTCCAATTAAATGAGGCACCATTCTAGAATAATGAAATTCAGAGACAGAAAGTAGAACAGTGGTTATCAGGAGCTTGGGGAAGGGAAGGAGAAATGAGCAATGACTGCCAATGGATATGTGATTTCTTTTGGGAGTGATGAAATGTTCTAAAATTATATAGTGATGATGGCTGGAAAACTCTAAGTGTACTAACAACCACTGGATTGTGTACCTTAAATGGGCAAATTTTATGGGATGTGAACTATGTGTTAATTTTAAAAAGTGAGAATTCTATCATTTCTACCATTTGTCATCAATACTAAAATTAAGAACTAAAAATTAATAATGGTATGTTTCTGAGTCCTTTCTCACATTAATCGACCATAACAATTTGAAGATATGTTTAGTAAAATGTTTTACTCAGTTTTAGTGAGCCTAAAAAGGGAATATTACTATTTGATATCTTTCATTCTAATCAGGATAGCAAAATTAATTATATTGTCTGGAAATTGGTTGTATAACTTTTCAATTGTTATTTCAAGCAAAAATTTCATTTGGGCATTTTTCAGTTTAATTCAAGGCCAGGTTTAATTCTAGTTCAAAAGAAAATATTCACATAATTAAATTCTATTGGATATACATTTTTTGTTTCAGTTCAAAAGTATGAGCTGTCAGGAAATATGAAAACTTTGGGACAGCTCTGAAGTCAGTTTAATTTGAATGCCTGAATATAAAACTACAGTTAATCCTATTATTTATTTCAACTATTTTTCTTTTTAAAAGAGCACTGGCTTCACCCATTATATAAATACATGGCTACATACATACACTCGTGTTGTAAAAACAACTTAAAAAACCAGGAAAGCACAACAGAAACAAAAATCACATTTATCCTACCGCCCAAAGATAATCACTGTTAAAATTATGGTTCATGTCCTACCAGGAATCTTACTCATTCATACACATAACAATATATGCATGGTATTAATTCAGGTACATTTTTTAATAAAATTTTCATCACAGTGTATATATAGCTTTCCAGTTTTTTTTTCATTTGACAAAATATCTCAGACACTTTCCTGTGGCATTAATTATCTTTAATACCATAATGTTTTGTGGCTTCATAGCACTTCATCATCAGTTATTTATTGTTGTACCATAAGTTATTTATTGTCTCTAGTTTTTAAATATTATGAGCAATTATGCAAACATCCTTATGCATCTTTGCATACACTGTTGGCTACCTCCGTAGGACTTATTTGAAAAAGTGGAATTACAGTGCCCATGAATCATTTCTCATCGATAAATGCCAAAAGCAGCAGCAAAATGGAAATAAAAGAACATTAGGAGAATGAAAGAAAAAATTATAATTACCTGACAAGGTAGCATCAAATCCCATGTCTTCTATTGCTTCTCTCAAGGTTTCTGGAGAGGTTAGTAGAGGATCATACTCAATAGTCCCATTGCTATTTGCAAGGGAGACTCGTATGGATTTTACACCTGGCTTTTTTGATATGACACCCTCAACAGACTGCACACAGGAATTACAAGTCATGCCATCAATGTTTATCACAGTTTCTTGTGTCAGAGGCTGGCTAACTACATTCAAAGGAATCTTCTGAAGAGATGAGCTGGAGGGAGAGTTTGAGGTACTCTCAAATTCACTTGAAATACTAACTCTATATTGCCCTGGTGATACGTCCTCTATTGCTTTTCTCAGGCATTCTGGAGTGATTGAGCTTGCATTATACTTTACAACGGCAGACCTATTCTCTAAAGAAACTACTATGCTGCTTACATACTGGAGTGTAGATAAAGCACTTTCAATATTTGACACACATGATTTACAATGCATGCCATCAATGATGAAAGTGGCTGTTGAATCATTTGTATATGATGGACTCCTTTGCTGTGATCCTTCTGAAGATTTAACTGGTGTGTTTTTTAGACGCTCTACATCAATAGCTCCCAATTTGAGGTACTTGGGCTGCTTTTTGACGAATGCTGGAAAGCCCATGGCTTCAATCTGCTTTTTCATTTCCTCTACTGAGATAAGATGAGGTTGATAAACAATAGTAGCTTCTTGATTGTCCAGGGAGACTAGTTAATAAAAGGAAACAATTATTTAATTCAGTTATTCCAGAGCTACTTCAGAAAACATCCTGTTTTCTAAATCAATAACCACAAATAATTGATTCTCTCTCATTCTCATCATTTTTTTTAACTTTTTTTTCCAAAAAATGTTATTGGCATAGATTAGAAACAAGTAGGAGATATGACCACTGTAGCCATGGTCTCCAAGTTTCTCCACGCCTTCGTAGAAATGCATTAGAGGTAAAGAGTATCCTAATCATGTTGTGTTAAGAACCCTGAATTCCATGAATTGTTAACCCCACTGCCTTTTCTTCAGTTCAAGGTTCGGGTAACCTTTAATTATAATCATTAACTTTAATAACATTAATCCTGGGAATATGCTGTACCTCAATGAAACAGCAAGCACTCTAGTCTCATGGATTCAAAACTCATGCTTAAGAAGAAAGCAAAAAGTTAAAAGATCAAAACAGACACCTAAGAAAACAAACAACACTAGACACATTACCTTTAATTCGCTGAACACCTTGCAGTTTCCCAATTTTTCCTTCAATGGTGCTAGTACACGAATGGCAGGTCATCCCTTCCACTTTCATCTTCAGCGTGACTTCACCAACTTGAGCCATACTATGATCTTCACAAGCTCCTGACTTTTTCTCCAGAGTTCCAGTATCTAAACTGAGATCTGGAACCAGCTCTCTTATCTGATTGGCACTTACTACAGAAGGGATTATTGTCACTGCTACAGTTCTTTGCTGAGGGTAAATTTTAATGTCTGTTACACCCTTGGTCTTGAGTAATGTGCTTTGGATACGGTCCCATGGCAAAGTCAGTGAAGCAGTAACAGTGAGAAACAAGGTGTCAGTTAAAACAGGGAGAGGGTCAGGATTATGGAGAATAGCATCAAAGCCCATGTCATCGATAGCTTCCTGTAGGGTCTTTGGAGTCTGTAGTTTAGGGTCATAAATAATAGTTGCATTTTTTTCTTCCAGTGATACCTTTTGAAAAGAAATTCTAAAAGTCAGTTTAATTAAATAATATGACACAGGATTTAAAATATCAATCATCACACTGCATTCAAGAAGAGTGAGACAACTCAATCTAATGGAGTTTCCCTATTAGTTTTCATCTTTACTATTCTTGTTAGAAAGAAACATAAAATGTCTTGTGTACCTATAAGAATGGTAAAGTTATATATGTAGATATATGTGACTGTGGTACCTGTCAGGTATTTGAAACATGTATATTGACAAACACACCCTAGAATTTCACAACAAAGAACAAACTACTCTTTCCTTCTACCTCCTTTCATAAATTACTCCAACAATTCTCACTCTACCAATTGAAAATGTTATACACGAAACAGAATCAGCTACAGAAAAATAAAAGGTAATATGAAGTTTAATCATTCAAAATGTTCAATTTCTTAAAAACATTTACAACTGTTATATATCAATTAAAAGAAAACAAAAATAATGTCCAATTAGGATAACTTTGTTCGCAAGAAAAGGTATAAACATGCCAGTTTATGAGTGAAGCCAGTATTCATAGGATTTTATAGCATATACTCCTATATCCCCCTAAGTCACTAGAGCATAGTATTAATTTTGTCCAAAATAAGAACATCTTTATTGTTTTGCTCAATTAGATAATAAAACAACTATTATATTTTTAAAGCTTAGCTACTGCATACAATTTAACTTATTGTCATGACTGCATCTCTTTGGCTGACATCTTACAAAAATTCGTGATGAAGATACACACACACACACACACACACACACACACACACACACATGCACATGCACACGCACACGCACACGCACAAATACCGGGTTGGTATTTTAGAGAAGGATCATTTTGGAGGCAGTGTGGAAGATGATAGTGGAATAGAGTGGAGTGATATAGGAGGCAGAGCTATCAGCTAGGAGGCTACTGTAATTGCAACAGTAGTACTCCACTTATTAGCCAACTATACCCATTAGTTCTGCCATCTGAAAACTGAGCAAATACGCCCTATTATCTTCCAAGGCTATTATAAGGGTCATATGAGTAAATAGATAGGAAAGTTCTTTGTAACAGTAGTTAATTATGTAAGATTAACCACAGAGCAACTAACATTTATTGAGCACTTATTATGTGTGTCAGGAACTGCAATTCTCAGGATACAAAGCTGCACATGTCACAGGAACAATAGGACAGAGAATACAGAAAAGGGATACCCATTCATCCTTGGGAATATGGGTCAGAAAAGTCTTCTTAGGAGAGATAGTACCTGAGTGTTAAAGGACAAACAGGAATCAGCAAGGATATATGAGGCAGGGAATTCCAGACAAAAATGGAAGCAAAAAAATAGAGAAAGATAAGAGGCTTGAGAATTAGTCAACTGTTCTA
This sequence comes from Saguinus oedipus, assembly GCA_031835075.1. Classification (NCBI taxonomy): domain Eukaryota; kingdom Metazoa; phylum Chordata; class Mammalia; order Primates; family Cebidae; genus Saguinus; species Saguinus oedipus. Next base: position 74,733,790 of record CM063191.1, on the reverse strand, counting down.
TTATGGGGTTCTATATGCCAATAATGGTTTATAATTTATCCTATAGGTAATAGAAAGCCATGAAAAAGTTCATCAGATTAAATTTTCATTTTAGAGAAGGATCATTTTGGAGGCAGTGTGGAAGATGATAGTGGAGTAGAGTGGAGTGATATAGGAGGAAGGGCTATCAGCTAGGAGGCTACTGCAATTTTAACAGTAATACAATAGGGGGTTTGAATTAAGGCATTAATACTGGGGGCAAAGAGAAAAGAGGCAGCTCCAAGATACATTTAGAAGGGTAGGACCTCCTAACAAGATGTGTAGAGTAAAGGAGGTGACTAGGTTAACTTAAAGGTATCCGGCTTGGGCCAGTGGATAGATAGATGGTGGTGCCATTAACTGATATCAGAAAAAGAGGAGGAAATTAAGAGGTTAAAGTGGAGGGAAAGTGGAGATGACGAATTTAGCACTGGGCCTATTGATTTTGAGATGGCAGTAGGATATTAATATTCAAAAACCTGTTAAATATGGGTGTTACTAATTTCCAGTGAAAAGCTTTGTGCCACAAAATAAAAACTCAAAAATATAATTAAAAGTAATTCAGAGTAGAAAATCTCTTTAAATTGTCTACAATAGTTAGTTAAATCTTTCACTTACTTTAATGAATATATTTTTATTTCTTCCTTTAGCTTGATAATTGATGACTATGTCTTTGGGTGAAAATATTAAATACACCCATGGCATGATTTAAAGTTTCTAAGACTGATAATTCTAGATGGCTAGTTTGTTCTTAGGGATGGAAGAGATCACTATAGCATAAATGATCCAAAACAGAAGTGGGAAAATAATTTATATTTGGTTTTGAATTATACTATATAATATTTTCCATGAAAAAAAATGCAGAATAGTCAAACCACATATAGTTGAGACATATACTTTTGAAAGAGATGCAATATAACAGTAGCCACCATCAGATGAAGGCTTTTGTGTCCTTGTGTTTTTAAAGAGGGCCTCTTTTAAACTTTAATTTCACTCACCTGAGGTGATTTTATGATTAAGAAGATGACTCTTTAAATAATTCAAACTTTCCAACTGAAGGGGAAGATGGAGAACAGAGCAGTGGTTTCCAGGGGTAAGAAGTAGGGGAAATGGTAGCAAGGGGGAGTTTTTTGGGGTAACAGGACTGTGCCATGTCCTGGTTGTGGTGGTGTTAAATCTATACATGTGTTAACATTCACAAAACTAAAAAAAAGTTCATAGAACTATATACCCAAAAAAGTCAATTTTACTGGATGATTATTTTTTTTAAAAAACTATTAAATAAGATTAAAAATTTAGTTTTTTGGTTACACTAGCCACATTTCAAGTGTTCACCGGCCAATGTGGTTAGACATATCAGACAGGGCAGATACACAGTATTTCCATCATCACAGACCATTCTTGGGTGGTATTACTCTAGGTACTACTATACTTTTTCTGATAAAGTACGAATGTAAAGGATTCTTGCCCATTAAATACATTATATCTGGTACACCTTAAACAATCCCCTGCATAACCAGTCAGAAATTGTTCTCATTTTAAAAGTAAAAATCACTTTGTCAGGCTGGGTGGCCCACACCTGTAATCCTAGCACTTTAGGAGGCCGAGGTGGTTGGGCAGATCGCTTGAGCTCAGGAATTCCAGACCAGTCTGGGTAACATGGTGAAATCCTGTCTCTACAAAAAAAAATACAACAATTACCCGGGCATGATGGCACACTCCTGTAGTCCCAGCTACTCAGGGGGCTGAGGTGGGAGGATTGCCTAAGCCCGAAGGTTGAGGCTACAGTGAGCCAAAATCGTGCCACTGCGTTCCAGTCTAGGTGACGGAATATGACAGTCTCAAAAAAAAAATCACTGTCACCAGATGGTTTGCTATACTTTCTAACTGCTTTAGCCTCTTTTATTTATAAACGGCATAAGAAAACTATGCATAAAATACTATACAAAAGAGAAGTCAAAGTACCCTATGTTATTTGCATGCTGCAGATTAGAAAACACTTCTTCCTTTAGTAAATTCTATTTCTGTTTTAGAAGGTGACCAACCAGGCTGGGCGCAGTGGCTCACACCTGTAATCCCAGCACTTTGGGAGGCCGAGGCAGGTGGATCACCTTAAGTCAGGAGTTTGAAACCAGCCTGACCAACATGGTGAAACCCTGTCTTAAAAAAAAAGTGACCAACCACACTTAGCACAAACAAAAACATCCCTCTTTGGAGTAACAGAACTCAATTTTTCCTCTGAATGTTAGATAGCAAAAAGACTTTTCAAACCTAAGGTCTCAAAAGAAAACAAAATTTAATAACACCTTTTTTTCTTTTAAGAGGAAATTCACACAGTAATTATCACAGTACAGCTCTGAGTGCTAAATCTTTGGGCAGGAAGTAAAAATGGTACTTATTAGCCAGGTGCGGTGGCTCACGCCTGTAATCCCAGCACTTTGGGAGGCTGAGGTGGGCGGATCACTTGAGGTCAGAGTTTGAGGCCAGCTTGGCCAACATGGCAAAACCCCGTCTCTACCAAAAACACAAAAATTAGCCAGGCATGTTGGCGCACGCCTATAATTCCAGCTACTCGGGAGGCTGAGGCAGGAGAATCATTGGAACCCTGTAGTCGGAGGTTGCAGTGAGCAGAAATTGTGCCACAGCATTCCAGGCTGGGTGGCAAAGCAAGACTTTGTCTCAAAAAAAAAAAAAAAGGTACTTATCTATTCGACAAACATTTACTGAATGTCCATTATGTGCCGGGCACTATGCTAGCTGCTAGAGATACAATGGTGAGCAAAACCAGGCAGACTCCATAGAGCTGGAAAGTGCTGGCGGCAGTCTGATTCTGGGTCTGTGCTGCTCTCCTTTCATATGTCCCCTAACCCCAACCCCAGCTCCAAAAATAACCTCCCTTCCCCGCCCTACTCCACCTTCCTACTCCCCACATTGTTCCAATATTTCAACAGCTTCTTTTTTTCAGAATGTTTTATTAGGAGCCAATGCTGTTATTTTTATCTTCAGAGGAACTATTTTTCCATTATATCAATAGTTCCTTTGGGCCAGTGCAGTGGCTCATGCCTGTAATCCCAGTACTTTGGCATGCCGAGGTGGGTAGATCACTTGAGGCCAGGAGTTTGAAACCAGCCTGGCCAACATGGTGAAACCCCATCTCTACTAAAAATATAAAAATTATCCGGGCATGGTGGCAGGAGCCTGTAATCCCAGCTACTTAAGAGGGTAAGGCACAAGAATCGCTTGAACCCGGGAGGCAAAGGTTGTAGTGAGCTGAGGTCATGCCACTGCATTCCAGCCTAGGCAAGACAGCCAGACTCTGTCCAAAAAGAAAAAAAAAAAGTTCCTCTGAAAATAAATATAACAGCCTAAAAATTATGAATACAGCTCATAGGAAAGACTCAAGGTGGAGGACTATTCCCTGTATTTTGATGAAGGCAGTAGTGAGAGAGAAAAAAGGAAAATAAACTAAATGTACTCTGTGGCCTTCATAGTATTAATGGTGGTGTAGAGTGCTGACTGTCACAGGGATTGTAAAGATCCATTATTTTAATCTTTGTGGTGTTGTGTGTCTCTTGAAATGTCAAACATGAAATTCAGGTGCATTATATGCCTGAATTTGCATATGATTTCTGTATAATTTGCATAAACCCACAAAGACTGTATGTTCTATTTTTAGGCAATATGAAAGCTAGAACCTTAAACAAATCACCATACCTCTGAGGGCTTGTTTCCTTAGAGACTAGATAAAATAATCTTTTTGGTTCTTCCTATAAAAGCTCAAAAAATTATGTTACTACCACTTCTTAGGTTGTCATCAGTACATCTTTTTTCTTTTATATTCTTTCTTATTTGATAAGGAAAGGCGCTATAATCTGAAAGTGTCCCTCAAAAATTCATATGTTGAAGTCCTAATTCCCAAGGACTAATTCCAAGGTTATAGTATTGGCCAAGGGCCTTTGAGAGGTGATTAAGTAATGAAGATAGAGCCCTCAAGAGTGGGATTTGTGCCCTCATAAAAGAGGTCCCAGAGAGCTGCCCTGTCCCTTCCACCATGTGAGGACGCAAGGAGAAGGCACCATCTATGAACCACGAAGTCAATCCTCACCAGACACCAAATTTGCCAGCACTTTGATTTTGGTCAAGCAATTCCAAGCTTCCAGAATTGCAAGAAATACATTTCTGTTGTTTATAAGCCACGCACTTTATGGTATTTTCTTACAGCTTCCTGAACAAACTAAGACAAAGGTGACCCAGGTTCCTATATGAAAGCCAGGAAATTGAATAAATTGCCCAAGAAACTCAACAAGAAAATGAAAGAGCTAGGGTTCAAATGCAGGTGTATATGACTCCAAAGTCTACACTCTTTCCATTTATAAATGATTAGGCTGGATGATCTACAGTTTCCTTAGAAAACTCAAATTCTATGTCTGTGATTTGAGCAATGTGTGGCTTATAAATAATCTGAAAGTATATAATATGTCTAGTGTTTGAATGAAATTTTAATTGTTTTTCCCCCTCACATTTTACATATTCTCCCATGCTACTTTAAATTTGAAATGATTTTAAAACATATTTGAGTTTTTAGCAGAACTGACAATCAGGACATTCTAATATTTCCCATTTTTAAAAGTCACTATGGGAAAATAATTTAGCTAAAGTTTTAGCACATTGAAATTCCTTTTTATCCCCCAGGAATCAATTTATATATGACGACAATAAATTCAGGAATGCATGCTGCTCAGTGTGGGAGTCTTCAGATAGTTTAAAGCTTACTTTCTTACATTTTCATATAGCAACTCAACATAAAGGTGACACATTTTTCACAGCTTGAAACGATTCTGTTATTTTACAGATATGGAGACTGAAGTCAGAAAAGTGACATGATTAATCAATTATCCTGAATTTCTAATATGTTTGATTCACCACCCATAATATATTTTTGAATCAACTAAAAACTATTTATAATACACAAAAGGATTCTCATTTGTAATACAATATAGTCTCAATACAAATTCCATTACAGTTTGTTGAAAAAAATAACGTGTTTACATTAATAGGGTAACACTATTTGATGCTTCAATATAGAATACCGAAAACTAAAATATCGTAAGAGGAAGCCATCAAGCTCCATGAACATTTATCCTATTTGACTAAGCTAAATAAAAGTTACCACTTTAAAACTATTAAATGAGGCTACAAACTAGAAAAAGACAATTCTTAGAAACTAAATAATAGTCCAAAATAAATCTAAAAATTCAAAAATAAAATATTTTCAGATGAAAAAGATACAGAGATTCTGTTAGTTTTTATTAAGTTGTAGCATTGTTTTTCATGAACTAAAGCTATTTTTAAACTGAGCACGCTGTCATAATTTTCATTTCTAATATATTCATTCTCTCTCTCTTCTCCCTCTCTCTCTCTCTCTCTAAAAGACAGAGACTTGCTATGTTGCCCAAGCTGTTCTTCGACTCCTGGTCTCAAGCAATCCTCCCACCTCATCCTCCCAAAGTACTGGGATTACAGCATGAACCACTATGCCTGGCCATTTTTAATGTATTTTCACTTTGCTTCAAAAAATCATACAACAAATGCATGATTGTTCATTATAAAAATTTAAATACAAAAATATACAAAAGAAAGAGTAAAAGTTCCTCTTCACACCATTCCTTCCCTGCTAAATTGTTTGTCTTGGATTTGACCTTCCTTTGATCCTCAGAATAGAGTTCAACTAAATCAGAAACTTAAGCCTCTTTGAGGCTGATTCTACATCTTCATGGATAAATGATTACTACCTACTAATTTATAATAATAAAAATGCCTACGCTACTCCAATATAGTATTAGTGACAGAGTACCAGTTTGATAAACAAAATGTTCAGTGCACTGTCATTTGCCATAGAAAAAGTTAAGAAGCCAAAAAAAAGAGTCACATATAGAAAGAAAAATATTAGGTGGGTCTCTATATATTGATGCAGAAGAATATCTAAGGCATATTTGCTAATTTTAAAAAAAGCAAGGTGCAGAATGATGTAGATAGTATGCTTCCATTTTTCAGAAAAAGGGGATACACGCACATCAAGTAGATATACTTATGTACATGTAAATAGTTTTGGCTGGGCGCAGTGGCTCATGTCTATAATCCTAGCACTTTGGGAGGCTGAGGCAGGCAAATCACCTGAGGTCAGGTGTTCGAGACCAGCCTGGCCAATATGGCGAAATCTGTCTCTACTAAAAGTACAAAACTTAGCCAGGTATGGTGGCGGGTGCCTGTAATCCCAGCTACTCAGGAGGCTGAGGCAGGAGAATTGCTTGAACCCGGGAAGTGGAGGTTGCAGTGAGCCAAGATCACACCATTGCACTCCAGCCTGGACAACAAGAGTGAGACTCTGTCTCCCAAAAAAAAAAAAGTTTTATATTAATAGTCTTTATGGAAGAATACATATATATAGGACAACTGGTTTCCCTTGGGAAAGGAATTTTACTCTGCATATGTGTTACTTTTTCAATAATAAAAACACCAATTAATTTTAAGGGGAGTGAGGAATGTATTTACTGATCCAAAGGAGGAATTTAGTAACTGCTAGCACTGATGTGGTCATTTTTCTATTGATGTGGTCATTTTTCTATTGATGTGGTCTATGTTAAGAGGCGGGGCGAGGTGGCTCACACCTGTAATCCCAGCACTTTAGGAGGCTGAGGCGGGCAGATCACGAGGTTAAGAGATGGAGACCATCCTGGCCAACATGGTGAAACACTGTCTCTTTTAAAAATACAAAAATTAGCCAGACGTGGTAGCATCTACCTGTAGTCCCAGCTACTCAGGAGGCTGAGGCAGAAGAATCGCTTTAACCCAGGAGGCAGAGGTTGCAGTGAGTAGAAATCGTGCCACTGCACTCCAGCCTGGGTGACAAAGTGAGACTCTGTCTCAAAAAAAAAAAAAAAAAAAAAAACACAAGAATGGACTATAGCCTCTACCTAATTAAAGGGGAAAAGCACTCAAAAAGTTAGCATTGTAAGTTTCAGGAACGAACTAATTTGTTAATAAGGCATTAACCTTTGGAATCATTCAGTACTTATATCTAATTAAATTTGTTTGTACATTTCCACTTTCAAAAAGGCCAAACAACCCCGGGGAAAGATCTTCACATTATCTGCCCATTTTACTTTTCCCTTGAACAGACCACAAGGGTAATCAAATTAAACTTCAGGTTAATCCCTTTAAAGTCTACAGTCTTAGCACTAGCAAGACAAACAAGAAAATTACATTTATTTTATTATATAACCTAGGACACAATTCCTAGAATGTATTTAAATACTAAAGCTGCAGAGGCAAATAGTCATATTCTATTTATTCCAAAATTAGAGATTTCCTGACTATTCACTCTCTTTGAATTATGTTAATTAAAGCTCTAATCTGTTCTGCTGTTGCATTTTTCAATAAAGCAACTTTATATAATTTAGTATCACAATTATATTACTTCATTCCAAACACTAGCAAGACCTCCTTGACTCAGTTGAAACACTCTTCTCCCTAAATCTGGTTTCTGAATTAACTGCACCTGAGTCTTAATTGTAATCCTAGAAGTTATAATCCAGAAATATTATTTTTGTGTGCACTCTTTTTTAACTTTTATTTTAACTTCAGAGATTCATGTGCAGGTTTGTGATATATAGGTAAAGTTATGTCATAAGGGTTTGTTGTCCAGATTATTCTGTCATCCAGGTGTTAAGCCTAGTTCCCATTAATTATTTGCAGAAATTTTAAGCTTTAACATTCTTTAAAAAGTAATCAATATTTATGTATGATCATGTCGAGCTACCTTTCGACTATAAATTATGTTTGGGCAAAGACAGTTTTCTATATGATGTCTAGAAAGAGGTGAATCCACAGTTTGTGATGTCTCAAAATTGAACAATTTGAAGGGCCTTCTTTTAAAAAAAAAAGAATACGAAACTATAAACAACAACATTTTAAACAAAAGAAAATATTCTGAGTGCATAACAAAATCTTAAGTTATATGGCTGGGCAGAGTGGCTCACGCCTATAATCGTACCACTTTGGGAGGCTGAGGCAGGCGGAACATCTGAGGTCAGGAGTTTGAGACTAGCCTGGTCAACATGGTGAAACCCCATCTCTACTAAAAATACAAAAATTAGCCAGGCATGGTGGCGGGCACCTGTAATCCCAGCTACTCTGGAGGCTGAGACAGGAGAATTGCTTGAACCCAGGAGGCGAAGGTTGTAGTGAGCTGAGATCGTGCCATTGCACTCCAGTCTAAGTGACAGAGCAAGACTCCATCTCAAAAATAAATTTTTTAAAAAAAAAAATCACAAGTCATAAATTTTTAAAGCTAACAAATATCATAAAAATCTGTAAGAATAACATTTCTATTAATAATGCCTGATATAGCTCTCTGATACTTTTCCTAAGTTTTTGACTACATATATTTTTAGTGCTTCATTTGACAACTTTATAAAATCACTTGTACATAAAAGAAAATAAAAGTACTTCAGTTTTTTCTATAGATAAAAAAAATTTTTTTTAATTAATGTTAGTTTAGAAAGGTTCCTTTCAACATAACAACGAGGCATTGGTAAATTCTTAGAGCTGCTGTCAAATTTGAGAAAACTATTGAGTTTCTTTCATATATGAGCTATAATATTTCCGGGCATTTCAACTTTACTTGTGAAGTGACTAATCTTACATATTCTTTGAACTGGTAGCATTCATTTACCAGTTTTACACTGAGCCCCGCAACTTCATGTCATGATGCTGAGTGAGTTGGCACCATGAGGGGTAGGAGTGTTCCAAGAAGCCATCCCTATATCAGAATTCTTAGCAAAAACTCCACTAAACACAGAAGTGATAAAGAACCACCTATAGCCAAATAGCCTACTAACCCCAAACTAAACATATCCCCAAGTCAACCTCTCCTTAGTCACCTCCCCAAAATACTCATGGCCACTCCAATATTACACCAACTCAAAGGGGAGGTCTAACAGAAGAAAAGTTGAAGAAATGGACAATAGTCTTGAAGGGCTATGCTTAAATTTTTTTACTTTTTCAAACTGTACAAAAACATGACTATGTGAACACATTGCTAATACTGCTTCTAGAGTCTTAGAAGGTTAATGCAAATGACGAGCTCTGAAACTTAAGCTTCATTAACTTCACAGAAAGTCTGTCTCTGGGCTTAAAAGACATTTACCCCTAGTAAAATATTTTTTAAAAGAAGAAAAAAGGAATAAAGGTTACTATTAAAAGGGCTTTCGACTGAAAGAGGAGAGGCAGAACTGAAAAAGACAGAACAAGTGTGTTTTCTTTTATTTTTGGCAATTAAATTATAAATGTGCCCTGGAAAGTAGTCTTGAGTATCTGTCATGGCGATTTGTGTAAATCACTGTTAACAACACAAAGTGCTTTCATATTATATTGCTGCTATTCTTCATTTTCAATGTAATCGAAATCCAATTGCATTTGTTTGACCTTAAACAGACCTTGTTAAGCAGCAGTGAACTTTGGGAAGATGCAGTGGAAATAGCCATCTTATATATGAATGTGGTACAAATAGGCTGCTTTGGGAAGAATGTACTTGCAAACATCAAAGCAGAATCTGGTTTTATAGTTATGTGTGGATATGTTGGCAGAGACAAATATTCACCTACAATAGTTTGCTAGACAGAGAGCTGAGGGTTTTGGAAAATACTTTAGCTGTCAGTGGACAATAAGTACCTAAGTCATTTGGCAAAAAATTACATGAACTCGTTTCCAAATGGTTAAAACAGCTTTACTGGATTTAACACAGACACTACTATATAATTAGTTAATTAGTAAGGTTCAGCTTCTGTTCTGGCCCTCAACACCAGCCCCACCTTAGATCAAGTGGAGGAGGTTTAATTAGTTTCATTTGAGGATAAATCAAATGCATGTGTCATACCTACTACTCATTGATATTAAGCAACTCATTTTTAAAGCTTTAGCACTGAAGGTTGCAGAGCTACCTTTACTATTCACTGTCCTAATCAACAAACTGCAAAATATGCATCTAATTTTTGCATAGTTATGATAAGGGGAAAATGTTTTTATATAAATTTGAATATTTTGATGATAAATACATAAAATAATTACCTGTCATCTCCCAGCTTTTCCAACTTGGCTTTATCCCCAAAGATCTTTAAAGGCAACTGTATCCCTATTCGGGGATGTTGCTGGGAAGAAGCAATGTGGGAGCCTCTAAGACTGGAGTTATGCCAAGGTAGATGGTAAATACGAAAAAAAAAAACCTCTATTTTTGGAGCATGTGAAAATGGAAAGTTCATATTTAAGTATTCACATGGATGTCAACAGTACAGAAAACTTAGGAGAAGGAATATGCACTATGTAAATAAATATTTTCTAGCCACAGCTAACAACATAGACTTAGCTAATCAGAGTGTACAGTGAACAAATGAGAAACACTTCTTTTTCCCCCATACAAATAGTAATATGGATCCAAAGTTTACTTTGTCCTCTCTGGCCAAGATGAATATAAAACTTAGACATGGAAAAAATCACCTAGACTTTCAGATTAGGAAGAGAAGAATTGTCCACATATTAGCACCACACTTCATAGGTCTCCTGAATTAAGGAAATGTATCAAACTTCATAGAGAATAATGATGGGCTAATTAGCCAATTTAGGGTAATAAAAACAAGGCAAACTGAAACCAATCTACTCAAGATCTTATGAGAAGTCAGAATTTTACGTAAGAATACTGCAGAGATAAAGTATAAATCCTGTATTTCACTAAAGAGCCAAAACCATTTTGAAATCTCTGAAAAATAAATAGGTAAAAATTAATGTTTAGATCAAGAATAGTTAAAAAGGAGAGTTCTCACAAGTATTTGACCTGGAGATACACAAAATATTCACTCACGCACTTAAAAATATAATGAGTTTCTGATAATTAGAAAGAATCCATCACACCCCTAATTTTGAATTCTGTGCTAAGTCTGATGTCCAGTTGGACAAAGCTTTCATTATAATATTAACATCTGCTCCTGGTAGGTCAAAAAATGTATTGCATATGCATCTCAACTAGTCATAGGAAAACCATTCTAGTATTGATGCAAGCTGATCAAATTTCTACCATTACTGTAATGAACATTGCATAAAAGCAAAATTACAGAGAACCTCCAGCAAATAGAATCACTACCAATATAAAGTTGTTTCAGGCCAGGCACAGTGGCTCACACCTGTAATCCCAGCACTTTGGGAGGCTGAGGCAGGCAGATCACCAAAGCTCAGGAGTTCGAGATCAGCCTGACCAATATGGAGAAACCCCGTCTCTGCGGAAAATACAAAATTAGTCAGGTGTCGTGGCACATGCCCGTAGTCCCAGCTACTTCGGAGGCTGAGGCAGGAGAATCACTTGAACCTCAGAGGCAGAAGTTGCAGTGAGCCAAGATCGCACCATTGCACTCCAGCCTGGGCAATAAGAGCGAAACTGCATCTCAAAAAAAAAAAAAGTTGTTTTAATGATAAAATAACATATTAAAATGATAAGCATATTACACAAATGAGAATACAACTCAGCTAAAATTACACATCCAATATTGACTCATTAAGTCCTAGCAGCAAAAATAAACATGTTTAAGGGTAAGCAATTCAGGCCAGGTGTGGCAGCTCACGCCTGTAATCCCAACACTGTGGGAGGCCAAGGTGGGTAGATCACGTGAGGTCAGGAGTTTGAGGCCAGCCTGGCCAACATGGTGAAACTTCATTTCTACTAAAAATACAAAAAATTAGCCAAGAATGGTGACGTGCACCTGTAGTCACAGCTACTTGGGAGGCTGAGTCACAAGAATTGCTTTAACCCAGGAGGCTGAGGTTGCAGTGAACAGAGATAGCACCACTGCACTCCAGCCTGAGCAACAAAGTGAGACTCTGTCTCAATAAAAAAAAAAAGAGTAAGCATAATATTTAAGGAAAATCTTCTGTATGTTATTGTCATTACAGTAGGAATCCTCAAAGTTTTGGCATGAGATATTATTAATTTCTTTGGATCCTGAGATACAAGTTGAAGAGATGGGAAAAAAATAGGTTCAAAAACAAACTGAATAAAGCATGGGAAAGAGTACTGAAATTATGTACACTATAATTAGTGCTGAGAATTGGGAAGAGTGACAAGAGAAAGGGGTGGGCAGGGGTGGTGCTATGGAGCGGCCAAAAGGCTTAGAAATGGGAACTGGTATGGAGATACACTAGGAAGTTCCAATCCACTAGTCACTGACATCCACCTTAACAGATTATTTTTTTTGTTGGCATTAAAAGTTTTTATTTAGAATTTGATCCACAATCTATACAAGTCATTTACAAGGCATGAAAATGGAAAACAGCACAAAATACAATTGAGGTATAAGCTCAGAGCACAGTATGTCATGTTTCAATGAATATAATTCAAAATTTGTAAACTAGGTGACCAGATACGTGAGTCTTATTTTTACTAAAACCATATAAAATATTTATTTCACGTGAGGTAGAGGACAGTTTTCTGTGTCATGTAATGCAACCAACCACAGCAACTTTAACCATAAAACTGTACATCATTGGCAAAATTTTAAATTTAATTATGGTCAATCTAGTCAATTATTTGCTTCAATAGTTGCAGAACAGATATTTCATTTACTGCCTTCACAGATTAGAAATTCAGAAATAATTTAAGACTATTATGTTGGCTTAAAATTATCAGGATAAACAAATACTTCTAACAGGATAGTTAAAACAAGTATATTTTATTTCTCACAAACTAATTCCTCAAAAGATGTCCTACATATAGCAACTGTTTTGTAGGACATGTTTACTAGAACTACTTTGTGCTTTCTTTATTTTCAAGTGAGGTATCTATAGTGAGGAAAAAAATCTTATATTCATTTTATATTAAACTAATAAACTATTTTGTTTTCTGGGCTTAATTTTTTTACATTTGATCACTTTCTAATTCAAAAATTGTAGCACTACATAAGACATTTAATTCTATTACTAAATAGGCTCCAAATTACATTATACAGCTTAGAAGCCATTTAAATGAAAGGATTTACCAAAAAAAAAAAAAACCTGTCCTTTTAAACAAAATGCAATAGAAAATACTCATATGCTTTTCTTCCAAACGTGGAAATGCTTAAGTACCCTATACTAGAAAAAGGAAATTAAGCTCTGTTTATTTAATTCCACAATGTATAATACAGCAGTTATATGCCCCTTATTGCTGACAGCTTTGATTAAAAACTATTAAGTAGCTCCAAGCACAGAAACAGACGTACAGTATGAGCACAATTTTTCTTTATATTAATTTTTAATGTCCTATCATGTGAATTAAATGCATAAAGGGCAAATAAAAATGAGGAATCTTCCCTAAGTAACCAAAGCATATGTCTTATTGAGAAAATTTTAGAAGCTGATCAAAAGCTTTCAGCACAAGCTTCGCAATTAATTCTAGGGAAATACCTTGACTCATTTTATAGTACTTGAGTTTCCTTATCACTTTACTTTCCTTCAAACAGAAGCTACTGATGTGCAAATAAACTGGTTGTTCTGTCATGACTTCTAAAAGACATAGATAACCCGCAAATATATACTTTATTTCATCTACTTTAATAGCTGCTTTACAATTCACTATGTACAAATGATTTTATATCTTAACTGGTAATATATTAAATATGTTATAAAATTAGTTCGAGAAGCACAAAACACCCTAACTCTCATGAACACAGAAATTCAAGCAAAAGAATATGCTTAAACAAAAACTAAAGCACACAACAAACGTAAATTGTTGGTCAAATCTTTTCATAGTATTATGAATTACATTTGTGAAATTTAGGGTAGTTGAAGAGCTTCCTCAGTAACAGCAGGAGGTTTTATATTTATTACTTTAAAGAGTTGGTACCCTTTTCTCATAAAGTTTAGACTACAGAAACTATCACCACCCAAGCTAATATTCTTTCTTCCTTCTAAAGATGCAATAGCAAAACTTTTTATAGGTGAACAGATTATAATAGGCAGGAAGGCCTGGACCAACTCTTAGAACCATCAGCAAAACACATTATAAAATTCAACTGATGAGAATGGCATGCAAATTAAATAGCAAGGATTCTTCTGGGTGATGGGTATTGCGTGGATCCTTGTACTATTATTAGTTTCTCCACCTTATTTGTTTTTTCTGAGATGGAGTCTCTCTCTGTCACCCAGGCTGGAGTGCAATGGCATAATCTCGGCTCACTGCAACCTCCGCCTCCCAGGTTCCAAGTGATTCTTCTGTCTCAGCCTACCAAGTAGCTGGGACTACAGGCATGCACCACCACACCCGGCTAATTTTTGTATTTTTAGTAGTGACAGGGTTTCACCATATTGACGGCTGGTCTTGAACTCCTGACCTCGTGATCCGTCCGCCTCGGCCTGCCAAAGTGCTGGGATTACAGGTGTGAGCCACCACGCCCACCCCAAAATTTTTAATGAAAAGTAAGTCTTCTTTGACCAAGTGGGGCTTATCTTGGGAATGCGTGGCTGGTTCAACATTTGAAAATCAATCAATGTAATTCACCAGCTTAACAGACTAAAGGGGGAAAATCATACCATCATCTCTATATGCAGAAAAATCACCTGACAAAATTCAACATCCATTCACGATGTTTAAAAAAATGCTCAGCAAACTAGGAATAAAAAGAACTTCGTTAATCTGATAAATAGCATCTACAAAAACTCTACAATTAATACAATACTAATGGTAAATGACTGAATGTTCCCCCCACCATCATCCACTCTTACCACTCCTAATCAAAATTGTAATGAAGGCTCAATAATACAAGGGAAAAATGAAAGATATACAGACTACAAAGGAAGAAATAAAACCATATGGCCAGGTGCAGTGGCTCACACCTGCAATCCTAGCACTTAAAGAGGCTGAGGTAGACAGATCACTCGAGGCCAGGAGTTCAAGACCAGCCTTGCCAACACAGCGAAACCCCAACTCTACTAAAAGTACAAAACTTAGCCAGCTGTGGTGGCATGTGCCTGTAATTCCAGCTACTTGGGTGGCTGAGGAACAAGAATTGCTTGAACCCAGGAGGTGGAGGTTGAAGTGAGCCAATACTGTGTCACTGCACTCCAGCCTGGGCCACAGAGCAAGACTCTATCTCAAAAACAACAACTACTACTACTACTATTTATATACCTTGATGACATAATTACATAGAAAATCTCAAAAAATCTACCAAAAAGCTAATAGGTTTGATAAGTCAGTTTAGCCAGATTCTAGGATACAAAGTAATAAACATACAAAAATCTCATAATGAACAACTGAAATTAAATTAAAAATTTTAAAACAGTACCATTTATAACAGCATTCAAAAACAAAAATACTTAAATATAAATCTAACAAAATATGTACAGAAACTGCATGCTGAAAACTACAGATCCCTGATAAAAGAAATCAGAGAATACCTACATAAATGGAGATATACTAGGTGCATAGATTAGAAAACTCAATATCGTCAAGATGTTAATTCTGTCCAAATGGATCCGCAGAATCAACACAATCTCAATGAAAATCCCAGCAGATATTTTTGTAGAAACTTATAAACTGATTCTAAAATTTATATGGAAAAGAAAAGCAACTAGGATAGCCAAAACAATTTTAAAAAAGAAGAAAGAGTTAAGGAATCACAGTATCTGATTTTAATACTTACTATAAAGCTACAATAATCAAAACTGTGTGATATTGGCCAAAGGACAGGCATATAGATCAATGGAACAGAATAGGAAAGTGAGAAATAAACCAATATAAATATATAGTCAATTGATTTTCATCAAAAGTCCAAAGGCAATTCAATGGAGAGAGAATAGACTTTTTAACAAATGATATTGGGAAAAATGGACATCCATATCTTTAAAAAAAAATAACTTTAACCGGTACCTAACAACGTATACAAGTTAATTCAAAATGGCTCATAGACCTAAATGTAAAACCTAAAATTATAAAGGTTTTAGAAAAGACACAGGAGAAAAACCTTTGTGACCTTGAGTTAGGCCATGATTTCTTAGATATGATACCAAAAGCGTAAGGCATAAAAGGAAAAAAGTGGATAAATGAATTCATCAAAAATAAAAACTTCTGCTCTGCAAAAGAACTTTTAAGAGACTGAAAAAACAAGCCACAGACTGGAAAAATGTATTTGTAAAACACATATCTGAGAGAAGACTTTATATTAAGGATATAATCAAAATTCAAAAACAAGAAAACAAAAACCCAATGACATAATATTACATACCCATTAGAATGTCTTTAATTTAAAAGGCTGACAATACAAAGTGTTGGAGAGAATGTGGAGAAAATGGAACAATTTCAAAGCGGAACACAAACATTGCTGGTGAGAAGATAAAATGGTCATGCCACTGTAGTAAATCATTTGGCAGTATATCACTTACCAATGAGGATACCACATATGGGCTCTGCCACAACTATTCAACTCTGTTTTTGTAGTGAAAAAAAGGGTCATACACAATACATAAATGAATGTGTGTGGCTGTGCTCTAATAAAACTTTACATTACTAAAACTTTACTTACAGAGACAAAAATTTGAATTTCATGTGCTTTTCATATGTTCCTAAGTATTATTCTTTTGATTTTTTTCAACCGTGTAAAAATATAAAAGGCATTCTTAGCTTATGAGCCACATGAAAGCAATTGACAAACTGGATTTGGCCTGCAGACCATCATTTTCCAATCCCCACTATATATGCATGAAGTTTCTTATGATAAACACAGGTACTTCATGCAGTCTCCAGAAGGCTTTTTTATAATCTGAACTACATTTTTAACCACAGTATATCTAGAATGCTGCTGATGCTCAAGGAATGTTAAACAATAGAGTCTTCAACTTAAAGCCCAAGAGTCTGAAAAAAAAATAATAATAGAGTCTTCCTTAGGTATACCATACAAGGTGTACTAGTAATTTTGGCTGGGCATGGTGGTTCACACCTGTAATCCCAGCACTCTGGGAGGCCCAGGTGGGAGGATCGTTTGAGTCCAGGAGTTTGAAAGGAGCCTGGGCAACATAGTGAGACCCCCTATCTCTACAAAAAATAAGTTAAAAAATTAGCTGGCATGGTGGTGCACGCCTGTGGTCCTAGGTACTTGGGAGGCTGAGATGGGATGATCGCTTGAGCCTGGGAAATCTAGGCTGCAGTGAGCTGTAACTTTGTCACTGCACTCCAGCCTGGGTGACAGAGCAAGACCCTGTCTGAAAAAACAATTAAAAATAAAAACCAAAGCATACTAGTAATTCTCTAGATATTTTCCCTTCAATTTTTAATTGCAAATTAATCACCATGTTATAAAAGAAAAAAGAAAACCCCAACTCATCGTCTGAGAACATATATTTTAGTTCAGTATGAGATTCAGAGTAATAAACAGTATATAAATACTCATATACTTATAAAATACAAATCTATAAATATACAACCACAATATCAAGATTACATGTTCAGGCATTTTTAAATTGAAAATATATCTTTTTTCTTTATATTATAAGAGGAATTAATGGATCAAAGAAAACTTATTTAGCTTCAAGATAAGTATGATGGTTTTTGTTCCCAAATGTGTCAGTGTGTCTGCTTCTTTCTCAGTGTTAGAAGTAATTTCCTAGTAGAATTCTCTTCAATGGCATTTGACTTCAGTTTCCAAAGAGTAACTTACTTTAATGTGATGCACACCATTCACTTTTCCAATCTGCTGCTCAATAGTCCAAACACAGGAATTGCAAGTCATACCCTCAACAGAAATGGTAACAGAATTTGCACCCATATTTGGATCCATTTTGATTTCTTCTTTACATTCCTGCTAGAAACAATAAACTCATTAATTTCAGCCAGGCAAATAATCTTTACTCAACCTTTCCCCCACCCTCCCCAATTAAAAATATGCTAGTTTCTCAAGTATCATGTTTAAAAAATTAAAATACGCTAGTAATAAAATACGGTAAACATTCTTCTTGCTTAGAAAAAATTCTTCTCACCTTTGATGAAGTAAAAAAATATTGTTTCTTTGGCTATGCTAACTAAAAATAAAAATTTTAATACTTTAATACAAGAAACTAGACTTCATAGAGTACTTTCCTGATTACTAAGGTTTCTCATAAAAAAATCTCATTTAACATTTACAAGTAGAAATTCAGAACTAACCAAAAATGCCCCAAATCCTTATAATGGCCAACAAGGTCTCACATGATTTGTCATGCTCGTCCCCCTCAAATTTACCTGGCCTCCTCTTCTACCACTCACCAAACCTGTCTCTGTGCCAGTCATACTGGCCTCCTGACTGTTCCTTATGCAAGGATAACTCCTACCTCAAAGCCTTTGTTTTAGCTATTCTCTTGCTTTGGGACTTCCTTCTTCCAGATAACTTCTTGGCTAACTTCTTTGTCTCCAAGTCTTTGCTCAAATTTAACCTTAATAAGGACTATGTTGATCACCCTATTTAAAACTGCAACCTACATCCCTTCCACACAAACATACTCTGATTTCCCTTATCTCTTTTTCTTTTGTTTTCATAGAACTGAACATCTTCTAACATACTCCATAATTTGCGTATTTATTCTGTTTATTGCTTATTATCTGTCTTCCTGTGGTGGCTTTAAAATATGTCCACAAATTATTTGCTACTCCTTCCCTCAAGAGGTGGATTTTAACCCTTTCCCCTTCAGTGTGGCCTGAACTTAATGACTTGTTTCTAATGAATAGACTAAGGTAGAAGTGACAAGGTGTGATTTCCAACACTAGGTCATAAAAAACATTGCAAGAGGGGAAAAAAGCATTGTGGCTTCCTCCTTGTCCTCTCTCCTGAATCATGCAATCTGGGGTAAGCCACCTACCATATACAAAGACATACAAGCAGCCTTGTGGAGAGGTGCATATGGCAAGTAACTGAGGCTTCATGTCAAAAACCAGCAATGACCTAAGCTCTCCCACCAATAGCCTGGTAAGTGAACCATCTTGGAAACTGCTCATTCAGACCCAAATTAAACCTTTTAAACTACTGCAGCCCCAGACACCATATTGACTACAACTTCGAGAAACCTTGAGCCAGAACCACCCATCTAAGCTGCTCCCAAATTCTTGAGTAATAGGAACTGTGAGATAATAAATACTTGTTGCTTTAAGCCACTAAATTTTGGAGTAATTTGTTCCATTGCAATAATTAAGTAATATACTTCCCACTAGAATAAAAACTCCATGAAGACAGGGCTCTGTTTTTTCATTGATATTAGGCTGAACCACATGAAATCATCATAGTCAAACACTGGCAATTTCACATAAATCAATCTAATATAGCCCATGGAAACAGTGGTTCCTCTGGTGAGGGAAAATAAGTGGTTAGAGAATAAGGGTGGGAAAAAGAATTTTTAGTGTATAACCTTTTGCACATTTTACTTCAAATAGCATAAAAAGTATTACTGTATCATTTTAGTTTTGCTGAGCTCAGAGAAACTTTAACAGAAAATGCTGCTGAACCATACCCACTGTTACTAACAAAGCAAGATTATTAATGGACTTCTCCAACTAGTTTCTGTGGAGCTTTAAACAATTAGACCACCCAGTCTGTGGTATGTTATAGAAGCCTGAACTAAAACATATACATTCTTTTAAAAATTGGGATATAATTCACATGCTATAAAATTCAGCCTTTTAACCTACAAAATGGGAGACAATTTTTGCAATCTACCCATCTGACAAAGGTCTAAAATCCAGAATTTACAGGGAACTAAAACAAATTTACAAGAAATAAAACAACCCCATCAAAAAGTAGGCAAAGGATATGAACAGACACTTCTCAAAAGAAGACATTTATGCAGCCAAGAAACATGATAAAAAGCTCAACATCACAGATCATCAGAGAAATGCAAATCAAAACCACAATGAGATACCATCGCACACCAGTAAGAATGGCAATTATTAAAAAGTCAGGAAACAACAGATGCTGGTGAAGGTGTAGAGAAATATGAAAGCTTTTACACTGTTGGTGGGAATGTAAATTAGTTCAACCATTGTGGAAGACAGTATGGCGATTCCTCAAGAATCTAGAACCAGAAATACCATTTGAGGCAGCAATCTCATTACTGGGTATATACCCAAAGAAATAGAAATCATTCTACGATAAAGAGACATGCACATGTATGTTTGTTGCAGCACTATTTACAATAGCAAAGACTTGGAACCAACCCAAATGTCCATCAATAATAGACTAGATAAACAAAATGTGGTGCATATACACCATGGAATACTATACAGCCATGAAAAAGAATCAAATCATGTTCTTTGCAGGGATATGAATGAAGCTTGAAGCCATCATCCTCAGCAGACTAACACAGGAACAGAAAGCCAAATACCGTATGTTCTCTCTGATAAGTGGGAGTTGAACAATGAGAACACATGGACACAGAGAGGGGAACAACATATACCAGGGCCTGTTGGGGGGTGGATAGTGAGGGGAGGAAACTTAAAGGATGGGTCAATAGGTGCAGCGAACCACCATGGCACACGTATACCTATGTAACAAAGCGGCACATTCTGCACATGTATCTTGGTTTTTTTTTTTAGAAGAAATGTTTTTTTAAAAATCAGCCTTTTAAGGTATACAGTTCAGTAGTTTTTAGTATATTCACAAGGATGTGCAACCATAATGACTATGTAGTTGCGGAACACTTTCATTTCTCCAAAAAGAAATCCTATGCCCATTAGCAACACTCCCCACTCCTCCCTACTCACAGTCTCTGGCAAACGCTAATTTATTTCCTATCTCTATGGATTTGCCTACATGGTCATTTCATATAAATGGATTCATTCAATGTATGTCCTTGTGTGTCTGGATTCTTTCACTTAGCATAATGTTTCCAAGGTACATCGATGTGTAAAATGTATTGGCATTCCATTCTTTTCACTTTCTTGATGGTGTCCATTGAATCACAAAAGCTTTTAACTTGTGAAGTCCAATTTATCTTTTTCTTTAGTTAATGTTTTTGGTGTCATATTTAAGAAACCATTGCCACATTCAAAGTTATGAAGATTTACTGCTATGATTTTTTCTAAGAGTTTTTGTAGTTTTGGCTCTTATATTTAGGTCTTTAATACATTTTGAGTTAATTATTATACACGGTGTTTAGTAAGGATCCAACATACGTTGTTTTACATGTGGATGCCCTGTTTTCCCAACACCATTTTTAAAACTTTCTTGAGATGTAGTTCACATATTACATAATTCACACATTTAAAGTGTAGAATTCAATAGTTGTTAGTATATTCACAGACATGTGCAACCATCACCACAGGTAATTTCAGAACATTTTCATCACCTTAATAAAAACCAAAACATACCCTTAGCTATCACTCATCACCTCCTAAGCCAACCATCCTAGGCAACTGCTAATCTATTTTGTATAGATTTTCCTCTTCTGGACATTTCATATGAATGGAATCATGTAATATGTGGTCTTTTGTGACTGACTTCTTTCATATAGCATGTTTTCAGTGTTCACTTTACAGGACATATCAGTACATCATTCCTTTTGTGGCTGAATAATATTCCACTGCACAGGTAATACCATATTTTATCTTTTTGTCAGTTGATGAACACTTGGGTTGTTTCCATCTTTTGGCATTACAAATAATGCTGCTATAAACATTCATGTACAAACTTTTGTGTTTTCATATCTCTTTGGTAATACCTAAGAGTACACTTGCTGGGTCATATAATAACTCTATGTTTAATTGTTTGAGGATCTGTCAGACTGTTTTGCAAAGTGACTGTACCATTTACACTCCCCATCAGCAGTATATGAGGGCTTCAATTGTTCTACCTCCAATACTTATTATCTGACTTTTTTATTCTAGACATCCTAGCAGGTATGAAGTGGTAGCTCATTGTGGTTTTGACTCACATTTCTCTGATTACTAATGATGTCAAGCATCTTTTCATGTGCTTATTGACTATTTCTATATCTCTAAAGAAATGTTTATTATAGTACTCTACCCAATTTTTAATAAGGTTGTTTTGTTGTTGTGGAGTTGTAAGAGTTCTTTATATTCTGGGATATTAATCCCTTATTAGATATATGACTTTCAAATACTTTCTCATATCCAGGTGGTTGTCTTCCATTCTTTTATTTTAGAAGCAAAATTTGCTTTTAATTATAATTTATTTTGTACATTTTTTAAATTGCAATTTTCAGGACATGCAGGAAAAATATTTTTCCTGATACTGAAATAAACATTTCTTTGCTATAGAAATCACACCTCATATGTGATCTTTAACTTTAAAAAAAAAAGGTCCAGGCTGGACACGGTAGCTCACGCCTGTAATCCCAGCACTTTGGTAGGCCAAGGCAGGCGGATCACAAGATCAAGAGATCAAGACCATCCTGGCCAACATGGTGAAACCCCGTCTCTATTAAAAATACAAAAAAAATAGCTGGGCATGGTGGTGCACGCCTGTAGTCCCAGCTATTCAGGAGGTTGAGGCAGGAGAATTGCTTGAACCCAGGAGGCGAAGGTTGCAGTGAGCTGAGATTGCACCACTGTACTCCAGCCTGGAACCTGGTGACAGAGTGAGACTGTCTCAAAAAAAAAAGGGGGGGGTCCAGAACTAGACTTAATATGCTAAACAAAACTATTCTTTGCCCATCCGTGGCTTTTCATTGCATCATTGTGGAGCTTCAGAATATCATGCTATACACATCTCCATATCTACAAATTAAGATGTCATATCAAAGATATCCAGAAGTTACATATGCTAGAGAATTAGTTGGCTTGATCACTGACACATAACAAAACCACCAAAAAGCAACATAAGATACAAAACAAGCAAAATAGGACATTGTCACTAAGGTCAAATAATATAAAAACAATCACATTATTTAAATTTGATGTATTGGAAGCAAAGTAACTTAGAATTATGTAAATAACTTGTAAAGCTCCCAAAGTCATAGTACAGAGCCATAAATCTGATAAGGCACTTTGAAGACAGCAATCAAACATATAAAAATACCAAAAACAAAAAATATTAACTGTAAAGGCAGTAATCATGGAAATAGGAAAAAATTTTTGTTTCCTAGACAGTCTTTCATTTTCTGAAATAAAGACTTTTAAAAAAAAATCATAAGAGGACAAAAATATTTATCACATTTTTAAAAGTTATTGTCAAAGTTCAAATCTGTGAAAAAGATAACATTTTTCTTCAAGTCAACAAAGGCCCAATTCATACATTATTTAGAGATACAACTATAGTCTTCATGCTAAATATAGGAAGAAAAATACCTTTTTATTATGTTAGTCACCTCTTTTATTCAATAAACATTTAGTGAGTGCTGTATGACACTGTTTCAGGTGCAGGAGTATTGAAGTAAATAAGACAATCATTTGCTCTAGAGAACTTAGCTTAGTGGAGCTGGAACTACCTTTGGCAATCTTAAAGTTACCTCCCTTGGTCCCTAAGATGAAGCTTAACTTCAGACTCTACCATGCTTGGCATCTTGTTGCACAACAAATAATGGTCCACCTAATTTGCTGCTGGTAGCACCGTGGCACAATTTATTAACTATCAACTAATAAAATTAAATTTCATAAAGGATTCTATGAAAGTTTGAAGGGCAGCCAGGCATGGTGGCTCACACCTGTAATCCCAGCACTTTGGGAAGCTGAGGCAGGTGGATCACCTGAGGTCAGGAGTTCAAGACCAACCTGGCCAACATAGTGAAACCCCATCTCTACTAAAAACACACAAAAAAATTAGCTGGGTGTGGTGGCAGGCGCCTGTAATCCCAGCTACTAGGGAGGCTGAGGCAGGAAAATTGCTAGAACCCAGGAGGTGGAGGTTGCAGTGAGCCAAGATCGCGCCATCGCACTCCAGCCTAGGCAACAAGAGTGACACTCGGTCTCAAAAAACAAAAATAAATAAATAAATACACAAATACATAAATAAGAAAGTTTGAAGGGCAGAAAGTAAGAATAAACAAGTACTGGTCAACATCAAAAATAGTATCAGTATTCTGCTTTTACAAAAGTCAAGAGAACCAAGTAAAATTTCACTCTGAGGATATAGATAACTGCTAGAAATTATCCCATATATGTGGCACATGTGAAATGATCACATATGAGGAAGTATGAATTATTACACAGTCAGTATCAAACAACTAAGCATATAAATCAATTGTCAGGTTGCCAAGAATCACAGCCTTCTTTCAAAAGGTCCTGTCATGTTTTAGGAAACGTGCATTTTCCGTACATTTGACGGCAAGCTCTTCCATTGAGCTGATACTGTAGATGTGGCTGCAAGAAGTTTGATTAATGAAAATGCTGTGGCTCAGATCTGCAACTCCACTTCCTCCAGCAGGTCTACTGTTTGGCCACTGCTCCTGCTTAAAACTGGCCAGGCTAAACTCACAGCAATGCCCAGGGAAGGTGCTGAAAAGGAGTTTAAAGATGAGGGAGAAGAGAGAGGAAGAAGGGCTGTGAAGAAACTCCTAACTCCTCAGGGTCAGCCACAGGAAAAGTCTGGTGTTAACAGTGGAGGGTGTTTAGGTTCTTGGCATTTTAAAGAATTGGACAAAACACACAAACAAAGCAAGGAAGGAATGAAGGGATTTATTGGAAATGAAAGTACACTCCACAGTGTGGGAGCGGGCCTGAGCACAGGGGCTCAAAAGGCCTTCTTACAGAGTTGTTGTGAGTTTAAATACCCTCTACTTGGAGTACACCCTATGTAAAAGGGGAGGATGAAGTAAAGTTACAAAGTCATTTACTTGGTCTATGCTCTATGATATTTCCTGTCATAGCTGAAGTGTGAATCAGCCTTATGTTTCTGCCTGTAGACCCTATTTTCCAGTCTCACTGGGATGGAAGAATCCAACCAGAGCAGCCAAACCATCTTTCAGCTGCTTTTACTCAAAGCCTCCATTCTTTTGATAGTGTCCTTTTGTATATAAGTTTTCTAGTCTGAAGAAGTCCAATTTAACTATTCAGGACCCTCACAAGGTTCACATATTGCATTTGGTTATTACGTCTCTTTTATCTCATTTAATCTAGAATAGCTCGTTCAATATCTCTTTTCCCCCATGAAGTGACTTTTTGAAGGTCAGTTGTCTTAACATCCAGTGTATCTTCTTTTTAAAATATAAACTCTTTTTTGATAATTAGGGGGTTGATACTTGGAATTTTATCTCTTAATACCTACATAAGGTATGTTACTACAAGAGAACAAAAGCCCAGATTGGACAGGAAAGGCAGGTTTGGGAGTAAAAGACAAATAGGATGAGTTCAGGTGGAGAGTCCAAGATGGAGTACTTAAGGCAACCATGAAGGTATTAGGGACCCAGGAGGGGTCAGTGGGAAACAATACAAGGGTATAAAAAAGGAAGTAGAAGAATGTCTAAAACAAACAGATCCTATCAAAATTTTATCTAAGGATGGTCCTGAGCCTAAAAAAGGACACTTCCTTATTCTTCTTGTAGCATTTGGCTACGGGTCAAATGGGGCTTTTGAGGGCTGCTCTAGCAAGATAACCAGTTGACCACATCGTTTTATGGGAAAACATCAAATTCAACAAACAGAATTGGCAACAAACTTTTAGAATAGAACACCTTTGGTAGATGATGGCTAGTTTATCTGTTTAAGAATGTAAGATTGAAATAGTTTGATTATGGGGTATGTTCCAGACCAAAGTACTGGACTATCTCTCAGGCTTACTGAGAAACTGATAGAGACCAGTTAGGCAGAGAGGCACTGGATAATTCACCCGTGGAGTAGGTATTGAGGAGTCCACAATGTGTGAGCACAAACAAAAATTACATTATAAAGCCTCTTTTCCCACTACATCTTAATTTAAGTAATATCAACTTTGAATATATATTTCTTTCTGTTTTCATAATTCACCTGCATTGTTTTTTTCAAAACTCTACTTAAATTGGACTTTACACACAAAACCTGAGGAATTCCATCTCACTCTCACTACTCTACTACATGTACACACAACTCTAATTGACTTCGTTATATATGTTATGTCCATCTTTTTCATTTTAAATGTCTTAAAGGTAGGTACAAAACCAGGAATATCTTTTGTAACATCCCATTGCATTTAGCAAAATGACTTAGAAAACAGAGTAAGATCATAAACAGTTTCATATGATACAAAAAAAAAAAAGTAGGCTTCCAGGAAACCACAGTATCAAAGAGACAAATTTGGCATGCAGCTATTAGTGATGAGTGACTCTGAGAACAAGAGCATCCAACAACACTGAGATAAATAATTTCAAGTTATTAATGTATTTTGAGCCACTCCCTAAGCACAGATGGTAATCACCATCAGTAATATCATTTTCAAAGAGGAAGAACAATATTATGACTAGATGATCATCTCTGGTTTGGAAACAGAAACTACAGAAATTGAGTACAAAACATGGCACATGAAGTCTGATTGTTGAAAACCACTTTTTAAAAAATTATACTTTCAGTTCTGGGGTGTATGTACGGATCGTGCAGGTTTGTTATACAGGTATACACATGCCATGGTGGTTTGCTGCATCCATGCCATGTCATCTACATTAGGCATTTCTCTTAATGTTATCTCTACCCAATCCCCCCACCCCTTGCTATCCTTCCCCTAGCCTTCCCATCCCCCAACAGGTCCCAGTGTGTGATGTTCCCCTCCCTGAGTCCATGTGTTCTCACTGTTCAACATCCACTTATGAGTGAGAACATGCGGTGCTTGGTTTTCTGTTCTTGTGTCAGTTTGCTGAGAATGATGGTTTCCAGCTTCATCCATGTCACTGCAAAGGACATGAATGCATCTTTTTTATGGCTGCATAGTATTCCATGGTGTATATGTGCCACATTTTCTTTAACCAGTCTATCATTGATGGGCATCTGGGTTGGTTCCAAGTCTTTGCTATTGTAAACAGTGCCGCAATAAACATACATGTGTATGTGTCTTATAATTGAATGTTTGATAATCCTTTGGGTATATACTCGGTAATGGGATTGCTGGGCCAAATGGTATTTCTATTTCTAGATCCCTGAGGAATCGCCACACTGTCTTCCACAATGGTTGAACTAATTTGCACTCCCACCAACAGTGTAAAAGCATTCCTATTTCTCCACATCCTCTCCAGCATCTGTTGTCTCCTGATTTTTTAATGATTTCCATTTTAACTGGCATGAGATGGTATCTCAATGTGGTTGTGATTTGCATTTCTCTAATGACCACTTATGATAAGCGTTTTTTCATGTTTGTTGGCTGCATTAGTGTTTTCTTTTGAGAAGTGTCTGTTCAAATCTTTTGCCCACTTTTTGATGGGGTTGTTTTTTTTCTTCTAAATTTGTTTAAGTTCTTTGTAGATTCTGGTTATTAGCCCTTTGTCAGATGGGTAGATTGCAAAAATTTTTTCCCATTCTGTTGGTCAAAACCACTTCTTAAAACTGGTCACAGAAGCTCAAACATCATTCTAAAATTCCCCTAAAATAATTAGTACTTATAATTTGGGAAAGGCTCCTGTATTCTCAATAAATTATCATGCAGTAAGATTTAATTTTTTTTAATTTGATTTGTTTTGTTTTGTTTTCTTGATATGGAGTCTCACTCTGTTGCCCAGACTGGAGTGCAGTGATGCAATCTCAGCTCACTTCAACCTCCGCCTCCCAGGTTCAAGTGATTCTCCTGCCTCAGCCTCCTGAGTAGCTGGGACTAAAAGCACATGCCACCAGGCCTGGCTAGTTTTTGTATTTTTAGTAGAGATGGGGTTTCACCATGTTGGCCAGGCTGGTCTCGAACTCCTGACCTCAAGTCATCCACCCACCTCGGCCTCCCAAAGTGTAGAGATTACAGGCGTAAGCCACCACGCCTAGTCTTAATTCTTTTTTGAATACAACTCTATCTGCATAATTTGTGATCCTTGTGGTAATCAAGGAAATTCAAATTAAAACCACAATGAATATAATGCACCTCCACCAGGTAGATACAAATCTCAAAATCTGACAATACCAAGTGTTGGTGAGAATGTGGAGAAACAGGATCTCTCTTGCTCCATTGGTTAGAGTGTAAATTAGTACAATTATGGAAACTGCTTTGTGATAGCTGAATATGCATATACTAAAACTCAACATTTTCTCTCCTAAGCATACTACCATAGACAGAGTCTCACACATGTACACAAGGAAAGAAGAACAAAAATGCTCATTGCAATAGTGTTGTAATAGTTAAAACCTTGGAAATAATCTAGATGTCCATCAACAAGAAAATTAAAAAATTGGTTGTGGTATATTTATAATGAAACATGACATAGAAGTTAAAATGAATGAACTACAATTGCAATTCTCACTGAGAGAAGGGGTGATGTCACCACCAACAGGACAATTCACAATGTCTGGAGGCACTTATGGTTGTCACAACTCAGAGTGCAGCAAGGGATTACTACTGGCATCTACTGGATAGAGACCATGGATATTGCCAATTACCCTTTAATGGACAAGAAAGCCCCTCACAACAGAATCTGGCCCCAAATGTCAATAGCACTGAGACTGAAAACCCTGAGGTAGAGCTAGGAGTAGCAACAAGGATACATCCCATAAACATAGTTGAGAAAAAAAAGTTTCAGACAGATGTCATGTTGTCCCTGTTTGAAGGTGGCATGATCTTATATACAGCAAAGCAGAACTAAAAAATGAATTCAGTAAAGTCACAGGATACAAAGTCAACTTAATAAAATCAGTATTGTTTCTATATGCTAATAGCAAACCACCTGAAAAAAATCAAAAAACAATTCCATTTACAATTGCTATTAAAATAAAAAAAGATACTTAGGAATAAACTTAACCAAGGAGGCGAAAGATCTCTACACTAAAAGCTATAAAACACTGGATGGGTGTGGCAGCTCATGCCTGTAATTCCAGTGCTTTGGGAGGCCAAGGTGAGCAGATCACCTGAGGTCAGGAGTTCAAGACCAGCCTGGACAACATAGTGATACCCTGTCTCTACTAAAAATACAAAATTAGCTGGGCATGGTGGTGCAAGCCTGTAATCCCAGCTACATGGGAGACTGAGGCAGGAGAATCACCTGAACCTGGGTGGCAGAGGTTGCAGTGAGCTGAGATCCTGCCATTGCACTCCAGCCTGGGTAATAGAGTGAGACTCTGACTCAAAATAAGTAAATAAATAAATAAATAAATAACTATAAATCACTGATGGAAGAACTCGAAGAAGACACAAACAAATGAAAAGCTATCCCATGTTCATGTATTAGAATATTGTTAAAATGGCCATACTACCCAAAGTGATCTACAAATTTAATGCAATCCCTATAAAAATATCAATGAGAGTCTTCATGTAGGAAAAAACTACCCTAAAATTCATATGGAATGACAAAAGTCTCCAAAAGGCCAAAGCAATATGAAGCAAAAAAGAAAAAAGCTGGAGGCATCACACTACCTGACTTCAAAATATGTTATAAGGCTATAGTAATCAAAACAGCATAGTATTGGTATAAAAACAGAACTAAAAAATGAATTCAGTAAAGTCACAGGATACAAAGTCAACTTAATAAAATCAGTATTGTTTCTATATGCTAATAGCAAACCACGTGAAAAAAATCAAAAAACAATTCCATTTACAATTGCTATTAAAATAAAAAAAAAGATACTTAGAAATAAACTTAACCAAGGAGGTGAAAGATCTCTACACTAAAAGCTATACAGACAATGGAACAGAATAGAGCCCTAAAATAAATTCATGTACCTGCAGCCATCTGATTTTCAAAAAAAGTGCTAAGAACACTGTTAGTCCATTTTGCATTGCTATAAGGAAAATGGTCGGAGAGAGATCCAAGATGGCTGATCGCTAACAGCTCGGGATTGTAGCTCCCAGTGAAAGCTCGGAAAACGTGAGGATACCACATTTTCAGAGGAATTTTCATCGCCCACGGACCAGAAGATTTCCAGTGGAGGAGCCCCGCGGGTCGCCAGCACGACTTCTGTGGCCGGCGCAGCGGTTTTGTCATCGCCTTGGCGCGGCAGCTCTTCACGCACAGTGAGCGGGACTGGTTCCCCTACTGACTGGTGTTTGGAGCTCCGGGAAGGCAGAGCCGCTTGCAGACTCAAGAAGGAAGCCAGACCGGAGATTCCCAGGCAGAAGAGCACCATCAGTCTTATCACTGCTGTTTTGGCCGGCGCAGTGGGTTGCTCGGATTCCAGCACTGGGAATCAATAAATTGGACATCCTCTCAGGAACTTAATCAGAAAGGCGCTAATTGTAAAGGCATCAGATGGATAAATTCACAATAAAGGGAAAAAAAGTCTAAAAAGGCCGAGAAAACGGAAAGTCAGAACCCCTCTACTTCTACAGGGGATAGTAATTCCTCATCAGTAACGGAACAAGCCCTAATGGAAGAGGACTGTGTTCCAGTATCTGAAGGAGGCTTTAGAAGGTGGATGGTAAAAAACCTCTGGGAATTGAAACAACTTGTTCTAACCCAATGTAAAGAAACTAAGAACTTTGAAAAAAGATTAGAAGAAATGTTACAAAGAATCGACAATATAGAGAGGAATATAAATGAACTAATGGAGTTGAAAAATACAACACGAGAACTTAGTGAAATATGCACAAGTTTGAATAGCCGAATTGATCAAACAGAAGAAAGGATATCAGAGGTCGAAGACCAACTTGATGAAATGGAACGAGAAGACAAGAATAGAGAAAAAAGGATAAAAAGAAATGAGCAAAGTCTCCAAGAATTATGGGACTATGTGAAAAGACCTAATCTACGTTTGATAGGTGTACCTGAATGTGATGGAGAGAATGAATTCCAGCTGGAAAATACTCTTCAGGATATTATCCAGGAGAATTTTCCCAATTTAGCAAAGCAGGATACCATTCAACCTCAGGTAATACAGAGAACACCACAAAGATACTCCTTAAGAAGAGCAACCCCAAGACACATAATCATTAGATTCACCAGGGTTGAAACAAAGGAGAAAATACTAAGGGCAGCCAGAGAGAAAGGTCAGGTTACCCACAAAGGGAAGCCTATTAGAGTTACAGCTGATCTCTCAGTAGAAACCCTGCAAGCCAGAAGAGAGTGGGGGCCGATATTTAACATCCTTAAAGAACAGAACTTTCAGCCCAGAATTTCATATCCTGCCAAACTAAGCTTCACAATTGAAGGAAAAATAAAATCTTTTATGAACAAGCAAGTACTCAGAGATTTTATTACCACCAGGCCTGCTTTACAAAAACTTCTGAAAGAAGCATTACGCACAGAAAGGAACAACCAGTATTAGCCTTTCTAAAAATATACCAAAAAGTAAAGAGTATCAACATAAAGAAGAATTTACATCAACAAATGGATAAAATAGCCAGTTAACATCAAATGGCAGTAATTAAAAGATACAGCCAAAACCTAACGGTATACTATATCCAGATCAATTTTATATCCAAAGATACACAAAGACTAAAAACAAAGGGTTGGAGAAAGATTTACCAACCAAATAGAGAACAAAAACAAATAAATAAACAAAAAGGAGTTGCAATCCATGCATTTGATAAAACAGAATTCAAACCAACAAAGGTAGAGTGGTATAAGGATCAATACATCCTAACACCCAGATACATAAGACCCATGAAGAGATTCAGACTCAACGAAACAGAAAATTAATAAGGATATCTAGAATCTGAACTCAGATCAGTAACAAGTAACCTTAATAAGCACTTGTAGAGCTCTCCACTTTAGATACATAAAATATACATTCTCCACTTTAAATACACAAAATAATGATCAGCCATTATTAATACCCATTAAAAGCAATATTCCTGTTCTCTCTCCCTTTTTTTTCTTCCTCTCTTTTCCTCTTCTAAATTAATAGATCTTGTATTTTTTTTTAATTAACACCTCCTAACTGTCCTCTCTTAAAAAAACAAACAAACAAAAAAAAACAAATTGGTCCACAACGTCCTTGTTGAGTTTGAGTTTGTTTTGAAACAGGGTCTTGCTCTGTCACCCAGGCTGGAGTGCAGTGGGGCTCACTGCAGCCTCAACCTCCTGGACTCAAGTGATCCTCCCACTTCAGCCTCTCGAGTAACTGGGATCACAGGTGCATGTTACATGCCTGGCTATTAAACTTTTTTTTTTTTGTAGAGATGGGGGCGGGGGCGGTCTTACTATGTTGCCTAGGCTAGTCTTGAACTCCTGGCTTCAAGTGGTCCTCCTTCCTTGGCTTTCCAAAGTGCTGAGATTATAGGCGTGAGCCGCTGTGCCTGACCTAAGTTGTTTTTTTCTTTCTAGTTTTAGTTCTTTTGCTTTCAGTTTTTCTTGTGTCTGTATTTTATATAAATGGATTCGAACAATATGTTCTCTTTTGTGTCTAGTTTCTTTGGCTCAGCATCATATTGGTGAGGTTTATCAAAGTGAAATGTGTAGTTACAGTTTGTTCATTCTAGCTGCTGTGTATTATTCCACTGTGTGTATATACCACAGTTTATGTATCCATTCTACTGTTGTTGGGTGTTTAAAAAAAAAAAAGGAAATACCTGAGACTGGGCAATTCAAAAAAGAGAATTTATTTGGGCTCATGATTATACAGGCTGTATGAAAGGATGGTTGCTGGCATCTGCTTTGTGTGAGTCTCAGGAAGTTTACAATTATGGCGGAGGCAAAGGGACTCCAGCATGTCACATGGTGAGAGAATGAGCAAGAGAGAAAAGGGGGAGCTCCCAGAATATTTTAAACCAGATTTCTCCTTCCTGTAAGAGACAACAAAAGAAATCCCACCAGATCTCACTTATCGCCAAGGAGATGATGCCAAACCATCTTCCCCCATGATCAAATCGCCTCCCACAATTCCCATCTCCAACACTGGGAATCACATTTCAGCATGAGATTTGGACGGGACAAACATCCAAACCATATCAAAAACATACAGCTCTCTTCAATAAATGGTGCTGAGAAAACTGAATAGCCACATGCAGAAGAATGAGACTAGACCCCTACCTCTCACCATATACAAAAATCTACTCAAAATGGATTGAATGCTTAAATATAAAATCTGAAACTATGAAACTACAAGAAGAAAACATACAGGAAATGCTTTACGACATTGGGCTTAGCAAGGAATTTTTGAATGGACCATAAAAGCACAGACAACAAAAGCAAAAGTAGACAAATGAGATTACATAAAACTGAAAAGCTTTTGCACAGCAAAGGAAACAATTAACAAAGTGAAGAGAATTCAGAAAATAACTCAGAACCGCACAGCTTCATGGAAACTGAACAACTGGCTCTTGAATGTTGACTGGATAAACAATGAAATGAAGGCAGAAATAAAGAAGTTCTTCAAAACCAACGAGAACGAAGACACAACATACCAGAATCTCTGGGACACATTTAAAGCAGTCTCCAGAGGAAAATATATAGCAATAAGTGCCCATATGAGAAGAGTGGAGAGATCCAAAATTGACACCCTATCATCAAAATTGAAAGAGCTAGAGGATTGTTTCGTCTTCTCTGCTCCAGGAATTCCTAGGTGAGGCTACCACAAACCGTGTTACCCTGTGACCTACAGGTACTGGGAGATCCCTAGGGAGGACCCCGGAACCTTCAGAGGCTGGAAAATGATTCCCACTGAAAAATTATTGTGTGAACTTATTACAAGCAGGGCTCCTGTGTTGCACTGAGACTGGTGGGCTGTGCACAGAGCAGCTACAAAGTTACCTTGAGCAATCTGAATTTGAGTATGCCACCTCCTCAGTTTAAGTGTCTCCATATGGCTACCACAGCTTGGATTGCACTGGGTCTCATCCAAGGCCTGCAGCAAGTACTACCTGGTCACTGTTGATGTTTATTCAAGTCCCAAGAGCTCTTCAGTCAGCAGGTGATGAATCCTGCCAGAACTGGGTTTTTTCCTTCAAGGCAGTATGTTCTCTTCTGGCTCAAGATATGTCTAGAACTGTTACCAAGGGACTATGTCCTAGAATGAGCAGCCTCAGGACTTTTCCTGGTGCCATATTCTACTATAGCTTAGATGGTATCTAAGTTGCAAGACACTGTCTTCTTTACTCTTTTCCCCTCCTCAAGTAGACAGAAGAAGTTTCACCTGAAGCTTCGAGCTGCATTGCTTGTGTCTGGGGTAAGGATAATGTAAGCACATCTGTGGGCATCTCTGTTGGCATCTCACAAGGTCACATGCACTTCAAGTTTTCTGACTAAGTCTAGCAAAGCACCAGCATTTTCCCAGAAATTGCAGTTTCTGTTGCTTAGACTGCCTTTGAAGTTTATTCAGGACCCAAGAATGCTTTAGCCCACGGTGGTGGGGCTATCTGAAACTTGGTTTTTGACCACTAAAATGGACAACAGCACAGAACTCCCAGCCACCTGACCAGCTATTTCAGAGATGAAGTGACAGAAGAAGCTTCTTGTACCATCCGCTGTGCAAAGAGCTTTTTGAGCCGTAGTCTCGTATGGCACTGGCTTCCCCAGGTCACTGGCCACCAAGATGAGCTAGAAGTGGAAGAGCTCAGTCAGAGGTGAAGACTGAGAATGGGGGATGGCTTGTGACTTCCCCGTGGCCAGGTCCCCTGGAGACTTTCCAGGAGGAGAGGTGCGGGACCCTAGCCCAGAAGAAAGCCCGCCCCAGGCCCCGCCTCTCGTGCCAGGCCCCGCCCTCAACGCTGTATACTGCCTGGGTCTCGCCATCCAGGCGCTGCGCAGTCTGGATGAAGCCGCTGATTGGGTCGATGGTGAGGAACTCCCAGTCCCGGCTGCCCGCCATCTTCAGGAAGCTGTAGAGCAACGCCAGGTTGAGGCAACGCTTGGTTGAGGCCCTCGTCTTTGTCCGTGGCTTGACCTTGTACACGTTGGAGCGCAGCGGGGGAATCTCCTGCGCAGGGACATGGGGGGGAGGCTCCTGGACCCCTGAATCTCAGTTCCCAGGCCCTGAGGGAGCCCTCGCCCTTTCTCCTGAGGTAGCTCAACATCCTCGACACCTTCCAGTACCCGCCAGGAGCACCTGCCTACTCGGCTGAAATCTGGGCTTCTGCTAGCTGTTGTCCCTCTCATCTCACCAACCCAACCTAAAGCCATTGTCCACTGACGGTCCAGCCTGAGAGTCAGATGCTTCAAAGCCTTCCCAGGGTGACCATTTTCCCAGGAGCTGCCTGCATCCTTCCAGTCCCATTCATTGCATGCTGATGTTTAGGGGACAGAGGGGACCCAAGCGCAGAGGCCACAGCCATCCTTTGTCCTGTATCAGTCTTGCTCTCTCCGCTATCCTAAACACAAGAACTCTGGGTGTCCCTAAACACCATTCATTCAATAGGGTACCTGAAAATGGGGGACACGCAGGCAGGGAGACATGGTGGATAGGGTAGGGGTTGGCCACCAGGGTCTACTCTGTTACTAACCTGCCTGGAACCTGGACATGCCACCTCACCTCTTTAAGCCTCAGTCTCCTGAATGCCATTGTGCTAAGTCCAAGATCTCAAAAACCTCATTGAAATCATACATTGACCCAGGACAAAGCTGCCCAGAGCAAAAGAAAGGGCACATTTCTTCTCTTTTGGTTGAAAAATGACCAGCTCAATATGGTTTCATTGTTTATCTCATGGATCATGACAACTGGAAGTTCTAAATGGCAGTTATGTCTAATTAATAAAAAGGATGACAAAAAAAAAAGAGCTAGAGGAGGAAGATTAAAAAAACTCAAAACCTAGCAGAAGACAAGAAATAACTAAGATCAGAGCAGAACTGAAGGATAGAGACAAGAAAAACCCATCAAAAAAATCAATAAATCCAAGAGCTGATTTTTTGAAAAGATCAACAAAATAGACAGACCACTAGCCAGACTGATACAAAAGAAAAGAGAGAACAACCAAATAGATGCAATAAAAAACGATAAAGGGGAAATCACCACAGATTCCACAGAAATTCAGACCATCATCAGAGAATATTACAAACAACTTTATGCACATAAACTAGTAAACCAGGAAGAAATGGATAAATTCCTGGACACCTGTGTCCTCCCAAGCCTAAACCAGGAGGAAGCCGAAACCATGAATAGACCAATAACAAGGTCTGAAGTCGAGGCAGCAATTAAGAGCCTACCACACAAAAAAAGCCCAGGTCCAGATGGGTTCACAGCTGAATCCTACCAGACACACAAAGAGGAGCTGGTACCATTCCTTCTGAAACTATTCCAAATAATCCAAAAAGAGGGAATCCTTCCCAAATCATTTTATGAGACCAACATCATCCTGTTACCAAAAAGCCAGCAGAGACTCAACAAGAAAAGAAAACTTCAGGCCAATATCCATGATGAACATAGATGCAAAAATCTTCAATAAAATACTGGCAAGCCGATTGCAACAGCACATCAAAAAACTTACCCACCATGATCAAGTAGGATTCATCCCAGGGATGCAAGGCTGGTTCAACATACACAAGTCTATAAACGTAATTCAGTACATAAACAGAACCAAAAACGAAAACCACATGATTATCTCAATTGATGCAGAGAAGGCATTTGACAAAATTCAACAGCCCTTTATGCTAAAAACCCTCAATAAACTCGGTATTGACGAAACGTATCTCAAAGTAATAAAAGCTATTTACGACAAACCAACAGCCAATATCATACAGAATGGGCAAAAACTGGAAGCATTCCCTTTGAAATCCAGCACTAGACAAGGATGCCCTCTCTCACCACTCCTATTCAATATACTACTGGAAGTTCTAGCCAGAGCAATCAGGCAAGATAAAGAAATAAAGGGTATTCAAATAGGAAAGGTGGAAGCCAAATTGTCTCTATTTGCAGACGACATGATAGTATACCTAGAAGACCTCATTGCCTCAGCCCAAAAACTCCTGAAACTGATAAGCAACTTCAGCAAAGTCTCAGGATATAAAATCAATGTGCAAAAATCACAAGCATTCCTATACACCAATAACAGACTTAAAGAGAACCAAATCAAGAACGAACTGCCATTCACAATTGCTACAAAGAGAATAAAATACCTAGGAATGCAACTTACAAGGAATGTAAGGGACCTCTTTAAGGAAAACTACAAACCACTGCTCAAAGAAATAAGAGAGGACACAAACAGATGGAGAAATATTCCATGTTCATGGTTAGGAAGAATCAATATCGTGAAAATGGCTATACTGCCCAAAGTAATTTACACAATCAACGCTATCCCCATCAAACTACCATTGAATTTCTTCACAGAACTGGAAAATACCACCATGAACTTCATATGGAACCAAAAGAGAGCCCGCATAGCCAAGTCAATTCTAAGCAAAAAGAACACAGCGGGAGGCATCACACTACCGAACTTCACACTATACTACAAGGCTACAGTAATCAAAACAGCATGGTACTGGTACCAAAACAGAGATATAGACCAATGGAACAGAACAGAGGCATCGGAGGCAACACAACATATCTACAACCATGCAATCTTTGATAAACCAGACAAAAACAAGCAATGGGGAAAGGATTCCCTGTTTAATAAATGGTGTTGGGAAAACCGGCTAGCCATGTGCAGAAAGCAGAAACTGGACCCCTTCCTGACACCTTACACTAAAATTAACTCCAGATGGATTAAAGACTTAAACATAAGACCTGGCACCATAAAAACCCTAGAAGAAAATCTAGGCAAAACCATTCAGGACATAGGAGTAGGCAAGGACTTCATGACCAAAACACCAAAAGCATTGGCAACAAAAGCCAAAATAGACAAATGGGACCTAATCAAACTCCACAGCTTCTGCACGGCAAAAGAAGCAGTCACTAGAGTGAATCGGCAACCAACAGAATGGGAAAAAATTTTTTCAGTTTACCCATCTGACAAAGGGCTGATAACCAGAATTTACAAAGAACTCAAACAGATTTATAGGAAAAAAACAAGCCCATTCAAAAATGGGCAAAGGACATGAACAGACACTTTACAAAAGAAGACATACATGAGGCCAACAAACACATGAAAAAATGCTCATCACTGGTCATTAGAGAGATGCAAATCAAAACCACATTGAGATACCATCTCACGCCAGTTAGAATGGCAATCATTAAAAAATCTGGAGACAACAGATGCTGGAGAGGATGTGGAGAAATAGGAACACTTCTACACTGCTGGTGGGAGTGTAAATTAGTTCAACCATTGTGGAAGACAGTGTGGCAATTCCTCAAGGCCTTAGAAATAGAAATTCCATTTGACCCAGCAATCCCATTACTGGGTATATATCCAAAGGACTATAAATCGTTCTACTATAAGGACACATGCACACGAATGTTCATTGCAGCACTGTTTACAATAGCAAAGACCTGGAACCAACCCAAATGCCCATCGATGATAGACTGGACAGGGAAAATGTGGCACATATACACCATGGAATATTATGCAGCAATCAAAAATGATGAGTTCGTGTCCTTTGTAGGGACATGGATGAATCTGTAGAACATCATTCTCAGCAAACTGACACAAGAACAGAAAATGAAACACCGCATATTCTCGCTCATAGGCGGGTGATGAACAATGAGAACACATGGACACAGGGAAGGGAGTACTACACACTGGGGTCTATTGGGGGGAACAGGGGAGGCACAGCATGGGGGGGAGCAGGGGAGGGATAGCCTGAGGAGGAATGCCAAATGTGGGTGAAAGGGAGGAAGGCAGCAAAACACACTGCCATGTGTGTACGTATGCAACTATCTTGCATGTTCTGCACATGTACCCCAAAACCTAAAATGCAATAAAAATAAATAAATAAATAAAAATTCACAGTTCAGCAAAGAATCAAGAAAAATAAATAAATAAAATAAAACAATGTTCATGAATAAAAAATGAAATAAAATGTTGACATTATGTCCAGAAAAAGGACAAAAAGGATTAAAAACACATTGTTTTTGTATGCAAACATATATAGTTGTGATACAGTAAAAATATAAATATGTGCACAGACATGATAAAGTGCAAATTCAAGAGACTGAGGTGGAGAGAGGAGTGACTGGAGACGAGCACAAAAGGGAAATGCAACTATGTATTTCATGTTTAACTTCTTAGGTTGGATAGTGAATATACAGGTATGTTACAGGACTCCCTATACTCTTTGTAGGCCTAAATTATTTCATCTCATAAAGCTAGCTAATTTTAATGGGAAATGAAAAAGAAAAAAATATAGGAAATATGCAGAAATTAAGAGAAAAGTTACTGAAACCGAAATAATTCAATAAGTAAAACCAATGATATATATGTTCCACCACACAGAAATAAACAGCCCAAATAACCCATTTTATTTATACCAAGGCTATAAAACATGCCTATTTTATTAAATAAATAGGTAATTTCTAGCTATGCAAATAACATAAAACTAGTGGCCTTCGAGGTACCTATAACATATTTCCAGATCAATTAATTTTTTTCCTACTTATTTGCTTTTATTTAAAATCACTACCACCTCTAAAATGAGAACAAAAGAGGAAAGCATTAGCTTCTCCATTATTTTATATAATGCATCTCCTTTTCTAAATTGTATAAACCTTTAAAATGAAAATCAACCTTAATACTTAACCTGTTTCCAAAATACTGTCTAATTTCTTTCATCAAACAACCAGGATTATATAAACAGAGGACTAAGATTCCAGATGAAACAGCTGGAGTAGACAGGTGTATGTTTTTAAAATAACAGTGCTTGCTGGATGTGGTGGCTCACACCTGTAATCCCAGCACTTTGATAGGATGAGGTGGGCAGGTCACGAGGTCATGAGTTTGAGACCAGCCAGGCCAACATGGTGAAACCCTGTTTCTACTAAAAACACAAAAATTAGCCTGGCATGGTGGCACACACCTGTAATCCCTGCTACTCAGGAAGCTGAGGTAGGAGAACCGCTTGAACCCGGGAGGTGGAGGTTGCAGTGAGCTGAAATCACACCACTGCACTCCAGCCTGGGTGACAGAGTGAGACTCTGTCTTGGGAAATAAAATAAAATAACAGTTCTTTTCATTTGACCATTCCTAAAAGATTAGGTGTAGCAATACTTACACATTAATAAGCTCAAAAAAGAACAGAACATTCAAATTAAAAGGCAACATACGCTTTTCCTTCTGGCCGCGGCCATCAGGTAAGCCAAGATGGGTGCATACAAGTACATCCAGGAGCTATGGAGAAAGAAGCAGTCTGATGTCATGTGCTTTCTTTTGAGGGTCTGCTGCTGACAATACTGCCAGCTCTCTGCTCTCCACAGGACTCCCCACCCCATCTAGCCTGATAAAGCACGCCAACTGGGTTACAAGGCCAAGCAAGGTTACCATTATACATAGGATTCGTGTTCACCATGGTGGCCGAAAACGTCCAGTTCCTAAGAGTGCAACTTACGGCAAGTCTGTCCATCATGATGTTAACCAGCTAAAGTTTGCTCGAAGCCTTCAGTCCATTGCAGAGGAGCGAGCTGGATATCACTGTTGGGTTCTAAGAGTCCCGAATTCTCATTGGGTTGGTGAAGATTCCACATACAAATTTTTTGAGATTATTCTCATTGATATATTCCAAAAAGCTATCAGAAGAAATCCTGACACCCAG
Organism: Saguinus oedipus; assembly: GCA_031835075.1. Lineage (NCBI taxonomy): Eukaryota > Metazoa > Chordata > Mammalia > Primates > Cebidae > Saguinus > Saguinus oedipus. Next base: position 74,693,134 of record CM063191.1, on the reverse strand, counting down.
TGGATCACCAAACCAGTCCACAAGCACACAGAGATGTGTGGGCTGACATCTGCAGGCCAAAAGAGCTGTGGCCTTGGAAAGGGCCGTAAGTTCCACTAAACTATTGGTGGTTCTCGCCAGACAGCTTGGAGAAGGTGCAATACTCTCCAGCTTCACTGTTACCGCTAATAATAAGTAAAGTTTGTAAAATTCATACCTAATAAACAATTTAGGACAAAAAAAGGCAATGTACTTCCTGGCCATTTTTGTGACTCCTAGGCTAGTCATAGCATCTCTACACTACAAATAAGTTGTCCTATGATAACAATACAGATACTTCAGATTGTTATAGCACTGCATGCATCTCACAACAATCCTGCTACATAAATAGGATCATAACCTCCTTTTAAAATTAAGGAAGCTAAAGCTGAAACTTATCTATGTTCATATAGCCAATTCAGGCTGGAGTCCAAAGCTAACAATAACCTCAAAAGATTAACTTAACAGAGCAATATTTGCAAAAGGCATAAAGTAAAACCAGCCGAAGGTGAGAGTGGTGTGGAGAGAATGCTTGAAAAATACTGATACCCTGCAATAAATACAGGTAAAGACAGGTTCCCCAAAAGTGAGAAATATGCCTAATATATCTATGTGCCTTTCCAACAGGGGCTGAGCAACTGCTGCCATGTCAATAAAAGATAAAAGGTAGAAACATGTTTTTAGTGTGTGTGTGTGAAACTTTTCTTGCAAGGCAGCTATCATTATCTCAGGAAGGTAGGAGGAAATAGAATGCAACTATTTGAAATTGCAGCTGAGTCAGCTGCTTTTCAACAATGTTATGTGTTAAATATGGTCTTGGTGCAGGAATCTTAAGAGTCTATGAAGACTGTTTGGGGACTGAAATACCTTTTCTCCCTCATCAAAACAATCACTTGGTTACATATGTAACAACCATATAACAACCAACCACATACATCCCCAAATATAAACATATTAAAAAGAAAAAAAAATTATTTTTAAATCACCTGATTTAACTTGTCAGACACAATCTATGTCTAAATCAAGAACTGCCTGTAATGTTATTGCTTCTTTCATAGGGAAAAATCCATCTTAAAATTTTACTTCTAAGACAAAATAGTGCCAAAACCTACAAATACAAAAACATTAAGTGCCTATGAAAACTAAAATAACTGTCAGTATTTAACCACTTATGTAGAATAAGTTGAAAAAACAGGCTAGACATGGTGGCTCACATGGGTAATCTCAGCACTTTGGGAAGTCAAGGTGGGTAGATCACTTGAGCCCAGGAGTTCAAGACCAGCCTAGGAAACATAGTGAAACTGTGTCTCCACAAAAAATACAAAAATTAGCTGAGCATGGTGGCACATGCCTGTAGTCCCAGCTACAAATATAAAATAAGTTCTTAATAAGAAAAAACACTTATTTTATATTTGTTGTAACTTGTTAAGAATAAACTACAAAAAAAATAAAAGTTTGGTGAGGCTGAAAAGGACAACTTAGTTTAGCCAAACATTTCAAGTATCCCATTAATAAGTATCATTACTAAAAAATAATGATGCTAAATGCTAATTACCCAGCCAGACATTAAAGTGTCTTTAAAAGTTTTAATTATTGGCCGGGCGCGGTGGCTCAAGCCTGTAATCCCAGCACTTTGGGAGGCCGAGGCGGGTGGATCACGAGGTCAAGATATCGAGACCATCCTGGTCAACATGGTGAAACCCCGTCTCTACTAAAGATACAAAAAATTAGCTGGGCACGGTGGCGCATGCCTGTAATCCCAGCTACTCAGGAGGCTGAGGCAGGAGAATTGCCTGAACCCAGGAGGCGGAGGTTGCAGTGAGCCGAGATCGTGCCATTGCACTCCAGCCTGGGTAACAAGAGCGAAACTCCGTCTCAAAAAAAAAAAAAAAGTTTTAATTATTAAAAAGTCTTGTGCTAAGAAAACAACCTGATGATATGGGCTAAGGACCTTTACAGACACCTCACCATCACTTGGCCATGAGAAGTTCAGTGGACATAAACAGTGGACATATACATATATATATATATGGCCAAGAAGATATACAGATAATATACAAGCAGATGAAAAGATGCCCCACATCATATGTCATCAGAGAAATGCAAATTAAAACAATGATGACACATTACCACATACCTATTATTAGCAGAATGGCCAAAATCCAGACGCTGACAATGCCAAATGCTGAAGAGGATGTGGGGCAATAGGAATTCTCATTTAATGCTGGTGGAAATGCAAAATAGTACAGCCACTTTGAAAGACAATTGGGCAGTTACTTATAAAACTAAATATAATTTACTATACAATCTAGCAATTGCACTCCTTGGTATTGACACAAAAGAGTTGAAAACATGTCTATACCAAAACTGCACACAGATGTTTATAGCAACTTAAAAATTAAAATTAAGTAATTAAAACAGCTAAGATACCTATTCCGCTTAGTAGACTGCTCACGTGTCCATTACTATGTGGCTTAAAACAGAACAAAAATTGAAACAATCTAAATTTTCTACAATAGGATATTAATTAAATAAACTCTAGTGCATCACAGTGTAATAGCTGTCTTATTTTTGGCTAGCCAGCATTCAAACACACATCCCATGTCAAGAAAATGCCCCCACCTTTAGCATCTTGGAAATAAACAGTACAACCCTGGCTCCCATTATTAAAGCCAAAGTGTGTGTGTTGTGGGAGGAAGGGAGAAGGGAGGAGACAGATATGCCTTTTCCCTGTTCCGTTGAAGCTGAGATGCTGCTGAGTGATTCTAGATTTGGCTAGTCAGATGCTTCTGCACAGGATTTTGAATCATGAGAAAGTAACATGAATACACAAGGACAGATCAAGATCATTCTCAGCAAAGGCAGCAACACAGTCAAGATGCCAACAATGGCAGTGGCAAAAGTCCTGAGAAAGCCAGTGCCAGTGAAGAGGTCCTCACTAGACTTCATGGGACATGTCCTTGGACTGTTTTAGTCTCATTGTGTTCCTGCCCATTTTCCAAGCCTGGTTGATGCTGATTGACTTCTGTTGTATCTATAAGCAATCCAATGGCCTAACCAACAAATTCCTATTTCTGGTTAAGAAAGTCAGAACTGCTTTATGTTGTCTGCAAGCAAGAACCCAGCCCAATGCGTGTATAATAAATACCATGTGGCCATTAAAAACAATGATGTAGATCTCCATTTTCAGATAAGAAAAATGTTAGGATACATTAAGAAAAAGCAAATTTTATCCCACTAAAAGTCCTCTTAACCAACCTCCAATGGGTTAACTGATGGTCTCTTTTCTATCACTAAAATATTCAGATGCCCACAGCATGCTTAGTACTTAGATGCACCCTCCTTGTTCCCACCAGTAGAATTGTTGGCATATAGAGATTAAGCTGTGTTTGCTCTCAAGCTGTTTATGTCCACTGAACTTCTCATGGCCAAGTGATTTAATCAAATTATTATGTACTCTGATTAAATAACAGCAAAAAGGAGAGTTGTTCTTTCTATGAAAACAAAATTGAATGCATTAGGAATGTTCGATAAGGTGAGTAGCAACGTATAGCTAAAATAGATTGGGGGGCAATCATAAAAACCGAAAAGAATTCTCATCTCTTAAATTTGTTCTCTATTTTAATAAAACCAAACTAGAAGCTAGAAATCTGGAAGGAAGCAATATGAGTGTGGTTTATACAAGGAAGGAAAGGAAGAATTCCAAAGGAACCACATGCAAAGAAAAGGTTGTGGCCCTACATATAAATATTGGAGAATAAGGCCCGGCGCAGTGGCTCACACCTGTAATCCTAGCACTTTTGGGAGGCCACGGTAGGTGGATTTCCTGAGCTCAGGAGTTCAAGACCAGTCTGGGAATATGGTAAAACCCCATCTCTACTAAAATACAAACGATTAGCTGGGTGTGGCAGGATGTGTCTGTGGTCAGCTGCTTGGGAAGCTTGAGGCAGGAGAATTGCTTGAACGCAGGAGGCAGAGGTTGCAGTGAGCCAAGATCATGCCACTGCACTCCAGCCTAGGCAACAAAGAGAGACTCTGTCTCCAAAAATAAAAATAAATATTGGAGAACAAATGAATCCACATTTTAATTTTTTTTTTAATGACTAAGCTATATTTACATAATTTTTTTTTAAATAGAGACAGGGTTTCACCATGCTGGCCAAGCTGGTCTCAAACTCCTGACCTTGTGATCCTCCCACCTCAGCCTCCCAAAGTGCTAGGATTATAGGCATGAGCCACCCCACCTGGCTTATTTACATAATTTTTATGATTCCCTTCTTCAACTGACCAACCATAATAGAGAGTTTCTACCATGTTTCCATTGTCTGTGAGGGAAGAGTCTGGACTACATCACAGAACAAAGAAGAAAAACTACCGACTTCCATTTTGTTCTTCCCATCACTGAATTTTCCCCAATGTTTGCACTATAAAGCCATGGGTGCAATATCCTATTATAAATGGATATGTCCAACAGGTTTTGTGGCTATTCTTTAAGTTGCTGCCATTCAGAATACTCAGTGGAAGTCAGAGATGATTTTCCTCACACACAGTTTTATACAATATTTATCTTTTCTCTGAAAGTATGTATGGGCTATAGCAAAATGAATATTTTCTGAGAAAGGCAGACACTTTTTTAAAAGTACTTTTTTAATTGTGGTAAAATGGCCAGGCATGGTGGCTCACTCCTGTAATCCCAGTACTTGGAGAGGCTGAGGCAGGCAGATCACCTGAGGTCAGCAGTTCAAGACCAGCCTGGCTAACGTGGTGCAGCCCAATTTCTACTAAAAATACAAAAAATTACCTGAGCATGGTGGCACATGCCTATAATCCCAGCTACTTGGGAGGCTGAGGCAGGAGAATTGCTTGAACCCAGGAAGCGGAGGTTGTAGTGAGCCGCGATCATGTCATTACACTTCAGCTCGGGCAACAAGAGTGAAACTCCGTCTCAAAAAAAAAAATTGTGGTAAAATACAAGATTTACCATTTCTCGTAACACAAGATTTACCATTTTAATCATTTTTGTGTATACAATTTAGTGGAATTAAGTACATGCACATTGTTGTGCAACCATCACCACCATCTATCTTCAGAACTTTTTCATCTTCCCAAATTAAAACTCTGTACCCATTAAAAAATAACTCCCTATCTCCCTCACCCTCAGACCCTGGTAACCACTGTACTACTTTATCTCTCTCTGATTTTGACTACTTTAGGTACTCCATATAGGTAAACTCATATAATATTTGTCCTATTGTAGCTAGCTTATTTCATTTAGCATAACACAGTCAAGGTTTACCAATGTAGGATCATGTGTCAGAATTTCATTCCTTTGTAAAGCTGACTAATATTCTATCATATACACACACAGACACACACACACACACACATTTGCTGATGGACATTTGGGCTGCTACTACCTTTAGACTACTGTGAATAATGCCGCAATGAACACTGGCATACAAATATCTGTTCAAATCTCTACTTTGAATTGTTTTGATTATATATCCAAAAGTAGAACTGCTGGATCATGTGGTAATTCTATACTTAATATTTTTAGGAACCACCATACTGTTTTCCACCATGACTGGACCATTTTACATTTCATCAACAATGCACAAGAGTTCCAGTTTCTCCACATCCTCACCAACCCTTGATATTTTCTGAGTTTTTGTTGTTGTTGTTGTTGTTGTTTGTAATAGCCATCCTAATGGATGTGAAGTGGTAACACGCTTATTTTTTTTATTTCAGAAATTTCAATGAAGAATTGGAGAATCAAAATTAACTATGAATAAATGGAAAGATACATTTCATTGTCAGTCATTTCCTTTTAATTTTATTTCATTTATAATGTATTCCTATAATTTTTCTTGACTATTTCCCATCTCTTCTGATTTTCTGGCAAGAACTGGTTGTAATATATACTTTAAATGTGAAATACTTGGCTTTGACTCCTATTTCATGAACAATCAGCTTAATAGGTTAGTACAATAACTTGGAATGAGTTCAAAGGGATCAAGATAAAAGAATGTAACAACTAGTCATTAGTGGATGTTCTTGGCTCATCATATGCTTATTTTTAGAGTGGATATGAAAAAGGAAATGAAATATTTTAGAGTGGATATTTAAAAATGGAATTTCCTTTACACTAGTTCTTCACAAACATAACATTCAGATTTTTTTTTTTAATTTTTATTGCATTATAGGTTTTGGGGTACATGTGCAGAACGTGCAAGACAGTTGCCTAGGCACACACATGGCAGTGTGCTTTGCTGCCTTCCTCCCCTTCACCCACACTTGGCATTTATCCCCAGGCTATCCCTCCCCAGCCCCCCCCACCGTCCCTCCCCCATTCCCCCCAATAGACCCCAGTATGTAGTAGACTCCCTCCCTGTGTCCATGTGTTCTCATTTTTCTCACCCGCCTATGAGTGAGAATATGCGGTATTTCTTTTTCTGTTCTTGTGTCAGTTTGCTGAGAATGATGTTCTCCAGATTCATCCATGTCCTTACAAAGGACACAAACTCATCATTTTTGATTGCTGCATGATATTCCATGGTGTATATGTGCCACATTTTCCTAGTCCAGTCTATCATTGATGGGCATTTGGGTTGGTTCCAGGTCTTTGCTATTGTAAACAGTGCTGCAATGCACATTCGTGTGCATGTGTCCTTATAGTAGAACGATTTATAGTCCTTTGGATATATACCCAGTAATGGGATTGCTGGGTCAAATGGAATTTCTATTTCTAGGTCCTTGAGGAATCGCCACACTGTCTTCCACAATGGTTGAACTAATTTACACTCCCACCAACAGTGTAAGAGTGTTCCTATTTCTCCACATCCTCTCCAGCATCTGCTGTCTCCAGATTTTTTAATGATCGCCATTCTAACTGGCGTGAGATGGTATCTCAATGTGGTTTTGATTTGCATCTCTCTAATGACCAGTGATGATGAGCATTTTTTCATGACACAGACTGGCAAATTGGATAAAAAACCAAAACCCATCGGTGTGCTGTATCCAGGAAACCCACCTCACACGCAAGGATACACAAAGGCTCAAAATAAAGGGATGGAGGAAGCTTTACCAAGCAAATGGAGAGCAAAAAAAAGCAGGAGTTGCAATTCTCGTCTCTGATAAAATAGACTTTAAAGCAACAAAGATCAAAAGGGACAAAGAAGGTCATTACATAATGGTTAAAGGATCGATACAACAAGAAGAGCTAATGATTCTAAATATATATGGACCCAATGCAGGAGCACCCAGATATATAAGGCAAGTTCTTAATGACTTACAAAGAGACTTAGACTCCCACACAATAATAGTGGGAGACTTTAACACTCCACTGTCAATAGCAGACAGATCAACCAGACTGAAAATTAACAAGGATATCCAGGACTTGAACTCAGACCTGGAACAAGCAAACCTGATAGATATTTACAGAACTCTCCACCCCAAATCCACAGAATATACATTCTTCTCAGCACCACATCACACCTACTCCAAAATTGACCACATAATTGGAAGTAAAGCACTCCTCAGCAAATGCAAAACAACTGAAATCATAACAAACAGTCTCTCAGACCATAGCACAATCAAGTTGGAACTCAGAATCCAGAAACTAACTCAGAACCGCACAGCTTCATGGAAACTGAACAACTGGCTCTTGAATGTTGATTGGATAAACAATGAAATTAAGGCAGAAATAAAGAAGTTCTTCGAAACATTCAGATTTAAACACATTTCTCAAAACTTTCTCCTAAAAGTAGTAAGAATATACTAAAGGAGTAGATACAATATTACCATTTCAGCACTGTAAATTAATAGCCAAGTAATAATAAAGCAATACAGTCCACAATTATTACAACAAAGTGGACTGACTAGTTAAGATGATGTGGGCAATATCTAGAATCTAGGAACATATTATTCTTTTTTGTACAAATTTATGGAGTACAAGTGCAATTTTGTTACATGCATAGATTGCGCATTGGTCAAGTCAGGGCTTTTAGAGTATCCATCATCTGAAAAACATACATTGTACCCATTAAATAATTTCTCATTGTCCATCCCCCTCAGTCCCCCTCACCCTTCTGGAGACAATGTCTCCATTGTCTATCATTAGGAACATATTATTCTATCATCCTGAACAATTTGTTATATCTACTTTAGAAAATAGTATCAGAGGAACTGAATTATCATTAGAAGTTACTTATTCAAATATCTGCCCTCAACCCACTTAAGCATTTATAATAAATGCTTCCCACAGAAGAATGAAATAATTATTAATTATACATTTCAGACCAATGAAATTGCATGAAATCTCAGGAAAACTTAAGAAGGAAACTATGCCTACTACTAACTAGGTAAAAATATATATGTAGTACCTAGCAGTAGTTATTGCTAAATAAATGTTACTTATAATTATACAATAAGTATTATTACTGTACAGTAAAAAGGCAGAGATTAATGGCATGGGCCCAAGTCACATATACTTGGCCAAACACAGACTCCAAAATAATCACTTTTGTGAGTCTCCATAGGCACTCCTAACTAGTGGCAGATAACAAGGAAGGCTGCAGCACTGATATATGCCTCTACTTTTCACCCTCTTACTGGGATGAAAATCTTCTATTCCAAACCTTCCAAATGTAAATTAAGGGAGAAAACCAGAATGGAAAGAAAGAGTGCAAGAGCATAAGAGAGTGAAAGAGAGAGCGCACCAATACAGTTGCTCAATAAAGAGTTTTCTGTTGAGTGCATGGTCAACTGAATGAATGGATAGATAACCTCTCAATTCTCCTGTGAGATGAGAAAGCTGAAAGCAGGGAAGTGATTTCTTCTTCCCTGTTACTGGCCAGATTCGGCGAGTAACTACTAACATTCTGAGATCTTTGCCAGATACTCTAATTTTCTCTTGACGGCAAGATGAAAATTAATGGAGCAAAGTCTACCTCCATTCAGTGATCAATAGCATCTTTAATAATGGGGACAACCAGGCATTACCTACCCTCTGTGTACCATCTATGAAGTATTCTCATGAAAAATCTTCCTTGTCTCTGCCCCCCACGACGTTTGTCTCCCAGGCTACGGTGCAGTGGCACCATCTTGGCTCACTGCAGCCTCGACGTCCTGGGTTCAAGTGATCCTCCTACCTCAGCCCCAGCTAATTTTGGTATTTTTAGTAGAGATGGGACTTCGCCATGTTGTCCAGGCTGGTCTCAAACTCCTGAGTTCAAGTGATCCACCTGCCTTGACCTCCCAAATTGCTAGGATTACAGGGCAGGGGTGAGCCACCACAGCCAACCTCATGAAAAATCTTTAATCTGTATCTAATTAAGCCTTTAGAGTTAACTTCCAATTTACAGGAAATAACAGAGAATAAAGGATGAAGTTAAATGACAATATGAAGAAACAATCCAAAAACTATAGGTGAGACAAGAATAGCACTGCTTAATAAAACTTTCTGCAGTGAAAATGTTCTATATCTATGCTGTCCAATATAGTAGCCACTAATGACATGAGTGTAGTGAGTACTTGAAACGTGTCTTGCTTGAAATGAGATGCATTATAAATGCAAAATGCATAGTGAATTTCAAGAATTTAGTAGGAAAAAAAGAATGTAAACTATCTCATTAATAATTTTGTATTGATTGATTAGATATTACAATGACAGTAACTTTGAGATATTGGCTTAAACTATATTACTAAACTTAATTTCACATTTCTTTTTACTTTTTATTGTGGCTATTAGAAAATTTTAAATTACATATGTGGCTCACATATTTCAATTGAACAATGCTGGTCTAGAATAATTATCATTTCACAATTTTTTGTCTTTACAATTTTGGTCTGTGAGCCATCTGCAGCTGCTTTTTGTGGCTCATATGAGGCAGTAATCAAGGCTAATTTTTTTCCCATGTGGACACTCCACTGATGTCACAACTTATTGAAAGAGATTTTCCTGGTCAGGTTTTGAGGTTACATTGATATAAAGGTAACCTTTGATATAAAGGTTACTTCAGAAAAGAATTGGGCAGTGTTCACTTTTTTCAATTCTCCAGAAAAAGTTGGTGTTAGATAGGTGTTTTTTCTTTACTAAATAGAAGAATTCACCATGGAAGCCATTTGGGACTCCAGTTTTCTTTGTGGGAAGGTTATTCTATGAGTTACTGAGTTATATTAAATTTTCAACTATGATTATGGATCTATTTCCTCTTTCAGTTCTGATAATTTTTGTTTTATATATTTTGAGGCTATGCTATTCAGTGTATAGAAACTTAGGAATATTATATCTATCTGTTGAATTAACCTTTTTAACATTACAAAGTGTTCTCCTCTCAAGTAATACTTAAGTGTACTTTGACAATAGTATAGCCACATCAGCTATCTTTCAGAGAGTATTTCCATAACATGTTTATTATTTCCATAAAATACTTTGTTATCCTTTTACTTTCTGTGACCTTTACATTGAAAGTGTGTCTCTTGTGAACGGCATTTAGTTGTTTTTGTTCAAATCTTCTAATAAGCTCTGCTCTGAACTGTATTATTTGGTCTATTTGCATTTAGTGACATTACTGATACATCTGGGTTTATATCTATCACCTTGCTATCTGTTTCTTATTTGTCCTTTGATCCTTTTTATCCTTTCTTGCCTTTTTTTGGATTAACCAAATATTTTTCTTTATTTCTTTTTAGCCAAATAATAGCTTGTTAGTTATATTTTTCAAAAATCTATTATTTTAGTACCCTAGAGATGATAACATGCCTCCTTGATGTATTACAGTCTACCTTAAATTAGAACTTTTACCTCAGCCTGGACAAGGCAGAAATTTTTAAAACATGTTAACTCTAGTTAATACCTCCTTGTTTTGCTACTGTAACAAATTCCACAAATACAAATGTATTCTCTTACATTTCTGGAGGTCAGCAGTCCAAAATGGGTCTCACTGGGTAAACTGAGGTAAAGGGAGCAAAGTCCACCTTAACTCGATGATCAATATTAGTATCACTAATAGTGTAATGACAAGGCATCATGTGCCTCCTATGCATCACCTATAAGCATTCTCACCAAAAAGCTTTAACTCCTATCTAACAAAGCCTTTAGGACTACCTTTCAACTTTCAGGAAATAACAGAGACTAAAGGATGTAATCTTGCAGTCAAAGAAAAAGTTTAAAAAAAAAATCAAAGTGTTGGCAGGTCTGTGTCACTTTCTGGAGGCTCTCGGGAAGAATCCAGTTCCTTGATTTTTCCAGCTTCTAGAGGCTGCTGGCATTCACTGGATTGCGGCCTCCAGCCTCCAATCATACCACTCCAACCTCTGCTTCTGTCCTCGTATCTCCTTCTATGACTCTCCTGTGGATGTCTTTTACATTTAAGGTCCTTTGTGATCATATTAGCCTTACCCAAATTACCCAAATAATTCCTCTGGCCCAAGATCCTTAAATTATTTCCAGCCAATGTATCTACAGAAAAAAAAATCCTTAAATTAATTACATCTTCAATGTTCGCTTTGCCATGTGAGGTATTCACCGGTTCCAGGTATTAGGATGTGGAAATCTTTGGGGATGGCATCTGTATACTATATTTCTCCTATGTTTTGTGTTAGTACTATCACATATTTTAATTCAACATGTTAACAAATACTTCAGAAAGGAAAGTTCTGCCTCACAGAAAAATGCCAATAAGTGAAGAAAAAATAATAGTGAGAAAATCACCATTTGGCAAGCTTCATAGTAATAACCAACTGAGGAAAAACACTATTAATGCATGTTAAAATTAGTGAAAAAAGTTGATGAGAAATGATTTTTATGTAATCTCAAAGTACCACTCTACAAACTACTTAACTAGTTACTAACAAATAAGTATAGAATACTAAATAATTAACTGCTGGGAACACTGTGGACCCCTCAGTGGTGACTGAGCAACCGTAAGTTTCTGGAAGAATTGGCAAAACTCGAGCTATCTGAAATAACAGAAGAAATTGTTAATTTTTTTTTTTTTTTTTTTGAGTCAGAGTCTCGCTCTGTCACCCAGGCTAGAGTGCAGTGGCATGATCTCAGCTCACTGCAACCTCCGCCACCCGGGGTTTCAAGTGATTCTCCTGCCTCAGCCTCCCAAGTAGCTGGGACTACAGGCACACACAACCACGCCCGGCTAATTTTTTGTATTTTTAGTAGAGACGGGGTTTCACTGTGCCAGCCAGGATGGTCTCGATCTCCTGACCTCGTGATCCGCACGCCTCGGCCTCTCAAAGTGCTGGGATTACAGGCGTCAGCCACCACACTCAGCCTGCTGTTGATTTTTAACCTGTAAATTCTCTTAGAATTTGATTTCCCTGAAATGAGTTATTTGCTTTGTGATGCTTGTTACTTACTGTATTGATTATATTTGAGAAAATGAATAATGTGAAAAGCTGAGCTCTAACTTTTAACTTTGGCTCTGCTGAGCTGTTGTTGTAAAACCAGGAACTCTGTGAAAGGGACTAACCACATAGCTTGACTGCCGGAGAGATGACAGCACGTAATAAGCTTCTCAATACAGAAGCCTATAAATGGACGTGTAATGGAGAGGCTTATTATCCAAATTCCTTTCCCAGGAAAGGCATATTGATTATGGCCCTGGAAAGGGAATACAACCCTTATGGAGAGCCCATAAACGGACACGAGGGGCGTCTGTCATGAGGAAAAACCTCTGTGGTGGAAATAAGGATGTGAAAGTCTTTCTTTTCCCACTGCTCTTCCAGGCCTGCATGGAGGCCCCTCCTCTTGCAGCTTTGTGGTCAGGCTGGTTGTCCTGTGTTAGAGCCTGTTCCCCCTGCAGCTGTGAGCCCATTGTATTCTTGCTGATAATCATAAGTTTATGTTTAACCTCTACTATTGCTAAGGTGTATGATTTCTATGCTGACACACAGAAAGTTATCTTTACATTGTTCTGCTTTTTTAATACCACATTGTGATTTTTGTGCACCAGTTTTTGCAAATGTATTCTTTTTATATGATCATTTCCACACTATTGTGTAGCCTCACTCGCCCTCCCCTATTGAAAGAGTCTAATAAAAAACTGTGGTTTTCAGGGGAATTCCAGCCATCCCCTGAGGGACTTTATGTGGTGTCTCCCCTGGGCCCAGTTTTGAAGAAAACTGTTCGTCTTTTTTTTCTTTTTCACTGACCACTCGAACACTTTGAGAAATCTTGAATCCACATTGATATATTGGGAGCTGGTCTTCCAATAATTAACTTTACAGTAAAAAATACTCAAGCAAATGATCCAAATTATTATCACAATTAATGAGACAAATTGACATACCCTACTACTTCTATTCAAAAGAAAATTGAAAGGCTATATTAATATTTAAGTAGACTTCAGAACAAAAAATATAAGCAGGAATAAAGACCAGCATTTCATAATGATAAAGGCCAACTAATGAAAAGGACATAACAATCCTAAATGCAGATGCAGCTAATAACAGAGGTTCAAAATTCATGATGCAAAATGTAAAATAACTGCAAGGAGAAATTTCAAAAAACTTCACAAGAATGGTAGGAAATTTTAACACCTCTCTCTCAACAACTGACAGAACAAGTAGAAGTACTGTCTCTAGCCAAGGAGATAGTAGACTTGTTCAAAATTATCAATTTCACTTGACTGACATTCATAGACTTTTCCACCTAACAGCAAATATACTTTCTTCTCAAATGCAGATGGAACATTAACCAAGATAGACAAAATTCTGGGCTGTAAAAAATAACTCCCACTTAATTCGAAAGGATTAAAGTCAAAGTACATTCTATGACCACATTGGAATTAAATTCAAAATTAAAAAAAGGAAAGATCTCTAAAAACCTGTAAATATTTAGAAATTACACACTTCTTTTTAACCCATGCATCAAATAAATCAAAAAGGAAGTTAGAAAGTATTATAAACAAATTAAAATGAAAACACAGCATGTCAAAATTTCTGGCATGCCACTAAAGCAGTAACTTAGGGAAAACTTTATACTACTGAATGCTTATATGAGAACAGAAGAAAGGTCTCAAATTAGTGACCCCAAGTTCCACCTTTAAAAACTAAAACAAAGGGGGCATACTTTCTCTGGACTTCTTGAGACTGTTCCCCAGGCCATAGTCACTTTATTGGCACAGAATACACCTCTTAAAATATTTTACAGAGATTGGTTTTTCCATTAACAATTAACTGGTGCCCAACGTGGGGCTCAGAGAAGACTTAGGACTCCAAGAAGGCATCACCCGAACTGAGAACTAAGGTACCATCATGGCTTCATTGAAAGACCCCCAAACTTCAACCTTCTTGGGTGACTGATAAGTCCTCCTGAGCCCTGGACCTCATGCTTTGTTGATGGTCTTGTGGATCATTCTGTGCTGTCTGTTCTTTTCCTAGGAAGTCGTGCTTTGGGATTCTAATTTTGATTTGGAGGTGCATTCTAAAGGGTCTTCTCCATCGCCTTTCCCTCCCAAAATTAATCTCAATTGGCTAGCCTGTGCATTTGTTTGAAAAACTCAACTGTCCTATTCATAGATGAATTAGAGACTGAGTTTCTCAGCTCTACTACACTGAACCCCAAACTACAGCTTACCTCCTCCTTTAAAAAAATGAAAAGAAAAAGTTGGAAATAAATCCTCCAAGAATGAGAAAAGACAAGGAGAATGACTTCCTTCAGGCATCCTAGCTGATTTTATGGCACCTCTACTTGCAAGTATTTGTGAAATGGGAAAGTTCAAGGGCATGCAAGGTTTTCTAGGACAGCAACTGGTTACATATAATGGCCTGTTCTTGTGCACATTTTTAAACTGATGGGCGAATTACATCAAGAGGAATTCAGAGTTCAAATGGTTGACCTGCAACTATGGGGTTAAATATAAAGTCTCTTAAGTTCTCTATTTCTCTATTTTCTTTTCTGTCTACTTTAAATCTGCTGTTACTTTTTCCACTTGTGTTGAGGTAAAACCCACTGTTTATAGTATTACTAATTCAAGGCCACCTGGAGGCCACTTCTAGCTGAAATGTAAACATTGAGAATTTAACCCTAAACTCATTTGGAAAGGGAAAAAAAAAGAGTAAAAGAGGTTTTTAAAATCAAACCACCATGAAAACTGCTTTATTCAAATTTTGGTCAACAGCCTTTATTACATTGCCTATCAGGGCAACTAAAGTTTAGTCATGTGAACAGGTACCAATTTTGCCAGAAATAATTTGGAGCCAACCATCTTTTGTAAACCAGTGAGTTTGTATTGCTATCTCACGGCTAGAGTTCTAAAGTAAAAGCTGGAGAGAGAGAGAGAGAGAGAGAGAGAGAGAGAGAAAGAGAGAGAGAGAGAGAGAGTGTGTGTCTGTGTGTGTGTGTGTTTAGATGTGTTTATGTTGTATGTACATTATTTTGTTATGTGTTGTATCCACGATACCAAATTGGTGGGAAGATTGCCTGAGCCCAGGAGTTCAAGTACAGCCTAAGCAACATATCAGAGCCTATCTCTAAATAAACAAAATAAAGTAAAACAAACCCACAACGATTATCCTACTCAACGGAGAAAGACTGAAAGCTTTTCATCTAGGATCAGGAGCAAGATAAGGATGCCCACTCTCATCATTTCTATTCAACATGGTATATAGAAAGCCCTAGCCAAAGCAATTAGGGAAAAAATAGATAAACAAGCAAATAAAAGAAAAAGAAATAAAAGGCATACAAATTGGAGAGAAAGAAGCAAAATGATCTTTGTTTACAGATGACATGATCTTACACATATGAAACCCTAGGCCAGGTGCAGTGGCCTGTAATTCCAGCATTTTGGAAGGCCGAGGTGGGTGGATCACTGGAGGTCAGAAGTTCAAGACCATCTTGGCCAACATGGTGAAATCTTGTCTCTACTAAAAATACAAAAAATTAGTTGGGTATGGTGGCTCATACCCGTAACCCCAGCTACTTGGGAGGCTGAGGCAGAAGAATCGCTTGAACCTGGGAGGTGGAGTTTGCCGTAAGCTGAGATCATGCCACTTCACTCTAGCCTGGGTGACAGAGCAAGACACCATCTCAAAAAAAAAAAAAAACCCTAAAGACTGTACACATAATATGAACACACACACACACAGAGAGAGAGAGAGAGAGAGAGAGAGATGGTCAAAGTATTGGAGAAAGCAATCCACAAGAGAAGAAATGTTAGGTTGTTATGAAACTTAGAAAACATTGTCAATGGTGGGGCACCAGTGATTCACACCTATAATCCCAGCATTTAGGGAAGCCAGGTGGGAGGATTAGTTGAGCCCAGGAGTTTGAAACCAGCCTTGGAATATAGCAAGACCCTGTCTCTGCAAAAAATTAAAAAATTAGCCAGGTGTGGTAGTGCACACCTGTGATCCCAGCTACTCAGGAGGCTGAGGTGGAAGGATCCCTCGTGGCCAGGAGTTACAAGATGCAATGATCATGCCACTGCACTCCAGCTTAGGCAATCCTGTCTCAAAAAAAAAAAAACAAACAAAAAAGATTGTCAACCTCATTAATAATTTAGGAAGCACATAAATAATAAGATTTTTTTTACCTCCCATATTGTTAAAGATTAAAAAGAATACTTAGGTGTTCAAGTATCTGTTTAAGTCCCTGCTTTCAATTCTTTTGGCTATACAACTAGAAGTGGACTTACTGTGTCATACAGTAATTTTATGTTTAACATTACCACCAACAGATTGCACAAAGATCCAATGTCTATACATTCTTGCCAATACTTGTTATTTTTTGTTTAAAAAAAAGTATAGGCTAGGTGAGGTGGCTTATGCCTATAATCCCAGTGCTTTGGAAGCCAAGGCAGGAGGATCACTTGAAGCCAGGAGTCTGATACTAGCCTGGGGAAATATAGCAGGACTCTGTCTCTACATAAAATAAAAATTAAATATATTAGCCATATGTGGTGTCATGTGCCTGTAGTCCTAGCTACTTGGGAGACTGAAGTAGGAGGATCGCTTGAGCCCATGAGTTTAAGGGTTCAGTGAGCTAGGATCAGGCTACTGTACTCCACCCTGGGTGACAGAATGAGATGCTGTCTCTAAAAATAAAATTAAATTAAAAATTATAATCAACCTCATAAGTATGAAGCAGTATTTCCTAAATGGCTAGTGATGTTGAGCATCTTTTTATATACGTGTGGTTCATCTATACATCTTTTTTGAAGAAATATCTATTCATGTCTTTTGCTTATTTTTGGAATTGGGTTTTTTGATGAGTTGTTTATATATTCTGGATGTTAATCCCTCATCAAATAAATGCTTTGCAAATATTTTCTCCCAGTCTATGGATTATCTTTTCACTCTCTTGAGAGTGTCCTTTGATGCACAAAGGTTTTAGAGTTTTATGTAGCCCAATTTATCTGTTTTTTCCCTTGTTACCTATGCTTTTGGTATTATCCAAGAAATTATTGCCAAATCCAATATCATGTCTTATCTTTTCTTCTAAAAGTTTTACAGCTTTTGCTCTTAAGTTTACATCTTTGATCAATTTCAAGTTAATGCTAATATATAAGGTAAGGGTCTAATTTCATTATTTTACATGTAGATACCCAGTTTACCTAGCATGACATGCTGAAAAAACTGTCCTTTCCCCACTGAATGGTCTTGGCACCCTTGTTGAAAATCATTTGACCATGTATGTGAGGGTTTATTTCTGGACTATCTTATTCCATTGGTCTATATGTCTTTATTCCAGCACCACACTGTTTTTTGGTTACTGTAGGTGTGTAGCAAGCTTTGAAATCAAGAAATGTGAATTCTCCAACTTCATTCTTCTTTCTCAAGATTGTTTTGGCTATTTGGAGTCCCTTGAAATTTTCTACAAATTTTAGGATGGGTTTTTCTATTTCTGCAAAAATGTCACTGGGATTTTGGTATGGACTGCATTGAATCTGTAGATTGCTGTGGGTAGTACTATAATCCTAATAGTATGAATTAATCATTTTTAAACATACACAAAATTTGAAAGAAGTATACAATAAACACATACTTATCACTTAGATTCTACAGTTAACATGGTTTTTTTTGCTTCATCACCAATATATCCAGCTACCACGATAACTTTAAAAGAATTGAGGTTCAAATTTAGTTTAGAAAGAATAGATAAAAAATAATTTCAGATATCTAACAACTAAACAATTTGTACGGCTCCTTTTGTATACTTAACAAATCAAGGATTTGCTTTAGTAAAATAGTCAATTTGACTCTTTCCTCTTACTGAACCAAGATACCCAGTTTCCAGTATTACTGCTTATGCGTGGTAAGGAACTAAGGTTCCTATGTAAATAGAGTTATGTGTTTGAAAGACCAAGTAACTAATACAATGATAGAATAAGTCATTTCAAATTATTATGAATGAGTTCTTATCAAGTATTTTCCTATTAACATACTCATAACTTGTTTTAAGGCAACTCCGCCGGGCACAGTGGCTCACGCCTGTAATCCTAGCACTTTGGGAGGCCAAGGCAGGGGGATCACTTGAGGTCAGGAGTTCGAGACCAGCCTGGCCAACATGGTGAAACCCCATCTCTAGTAAAAACACAAAAATTAGCCAGGCATGGTGGCGTGCACCTGTAATCCCAGCTACTCAGGAGGCTGAGGCAGAAAATTGCTTGAACCCAGGAGGCAGAGGTTGCAGTGAGCTGAGATTGTGCCACTGTGCTCCAGCCTGGGTGACAGAGCAAGACTCCATCTCAAAAAAAAAAAAAAAAAAGAGCAGGTCGTGGTTGCTTAAATTTCTTTTGTCAGGACTAGGAAAACTTTCTTATTTATTTTTTATTTATATATTATCATTGTACATATTTATGGGATACATGTGATATTTTGACACATGCATACAATGTGTAATGATAAAATGAGGGTATTTAGGATATCCATCACCATAAACATTTATCTTTTCTTTGTGTTGGAAACACTTAAATCTAGCTATTTTGATTTTTGGGTTTTTTTAGATAGGCTCTTGCTCTGTGCTCCAGGCTGGAGTGCAGTAGTGTGATGCTCTGCTCTGCCTCCCAGGCTCAAGCAATCCTCCCACCTCAGCCTCCCGAGTAGCTAGGACTACAAGCATGTACCACCACACCTTGCTACGTTTTGATTTTTTTTTTAGAGATGGGGTTTTACTATGTTGCCCAGGCTGGTCTCAAATTCTTGGACTCAAGTAATCCTCCCACTTTGGTCTCCCAAAGTGCTGGGATTACATGTGAGTCACAGTTTCTAGCCTACCTCATCTTTTTCGACAAATGTCTGTGATTGAAATGTAAAATCTAACAAAAAAAGCATTACTGCATATGGACACGTAAGATGACCTTAGGGGTGGGAACTAGCCATAAATGATCTTGAGGTTAAAAAATTGTAACTCAGTCCATCTCATCACACCTGTAAATTTATTTTATGTCACACCTTGGGATGGAGAGTAAAACTCAGAATCAAACATATTTTTATTCTTGAAAAAACTTGTAGCCTTAGAAATAAACACTACAGAATCTTAATATAGGTCTTAATGAAAGTCAGCAAATAATGTCCTTTCAGTATTGACCTATTAAAATAATTTGGCAAATTACAATTCTGCTACTATTTAACTCTGCAATTGTATTGTGTAATTCTGATAATTAGTACATATATCTACAGGGACTCTGTCCTATAAACACAAAATAAAGAGTTACCAAGGCAGATTAATGTTTAATAGTAGCAAGCTAAAGCAGATATCTAAAATATAAGAAAAATTTATAAAGTCAAAAATAATTGCCAAGCCAGGCGTGGTTATCTAAAAGATAAGAAAATTTATAAAGTCAGAAAGAATTGCCAGGCCAGGCATGATGGGTCACACCTGTAATCCTAGCACTTTGGGAGGCCAAAGTGGGCAGATCGCTTGAGGCCAGGAGTTTGAGACCAGCCAGGGCAACATGGAGAAACACCATCTCTACAAAAAAATTATCTGGGTGTGGTGGTATATGACTGTGGTCCCAGCTATTCAGGAGGCTGAGGTGGGAGGATCACCTGAGCTAGGGAGGCAGTGATTGCAGTGAGCCAAAATGGCACCACTGCACTCCAGCCTGGGCAACAGAGTGAGATATTGTCTCAAACAACAACAACAACAACAAACATTACATAACATCCTCAGCCCTCGGCCAGGCATGGTGGCTCACGCCTGTAATCCCAGCACTTTAGGAGGCCAAGGTGGGTGGATCACGAAGTAAGGAGTTTGAGACCAGCCTGACCAACATGGTGAAACCCCGCCTCTACTAAAAATACAAAAATTAGCCGGGCATGGTGGCACATGCCTATAATCCAAGCTACTCAGGTGGCTGAGGTGGGAGAAGCACTTAAACCTGGGAGGCGGAGGTTGCAGTGAGCTGAGATCATGCCACTGCACTCCAGCCTGGGCAACAGAGCGAGACTCCATCTCAAAAAACAAACAAAAATTAGCCAAGCGTGGTGGTGGGTGCCGGTAATCCCAGCTACTTGGAAGGCTGAGGCAGGAGAATCGCTTGAAATCAGGAAGTGGAGGTTGCAGTGAGCTGACATCGTGCCATTGTACTCCAGCCTGGGCAACAAGAGTGAGACTCCGTCTCGAATGAATGAATGAATGAATTCCTTAATATATTTTTAAAAATTACCATACTGAGGAATGACACAATGATCCACAAAGCTAAGTTACTCTCACTGGCAGACTTGAGCCTGTTCAACCAGATAATAAGCGAGAGACCAGGGTAGAAAAGAGCCACTTGGGGCCTGGCACAAGAGGATCACTTGAGGATTGGCATTCAAGATCTGCCTGGGCAACATAGCAAGGCCCCGTCTTTAAATAAACTTTTTAAAAAAGAATTGCTGAGCGTGGTAGTGCACTTGCAGTCCCAACTACTCCAGAGGCTGAGGAAGGATCACCTGAGCCCAGGAGTTCGAGGTTACAGTAAGCTATGATCATGCCACTGCACTCCAGCCTGGGCTAGAGTGAGACCGTGTCTCTAAAAAAATTTTAAATGCCACTTAGCCTATCACCACAACTGATGCTGAAGTCTACCAGTTGAGAGTTCTTTATACGCACCTGAAAAGATCATCAGTTTGTATATTATGTTACTTTATTCCAATCATACTCAGAAAAAGAGGGATAAACGATTACACACTTTCTTCTGTGTATACTTTTTTCTTACTGGATGTTTATAGTGTATGTTCTAATTTACAAACTTTTTTTATTTGACATAAAATTTAGTTGTTAGAAGATATTCAACTAAACTAGTTAAAAACACAAATTTGAGAAATTTAAATACAGACTAAAACAATGACACTGTGTTTTTTCTTATAATGTTGGCAAAAATTTAAAAGACTTATGTATCTATCTATTAAGGATGGTCAAGGGTATACAAAAACATTTTATCATACTGTTAATGAAGTGTAAGTCACTACAGCCTTTTTTGAAGGGCAATTTTGCAATACTTATCAACATACAACATGTGCATAACTTGACCCAGCAATTGTACTTAAAAGTAACTACAAAAATACTTACACAAATGTATAAAGTTTTAGGTGTAAGCATATTTAAAGTAATTAAGGCTGGGCTCAGTGGTTCAAGCCTGTAATCCCAGTACTTTGGGAAGCCGAGATGGGCAGATCATGAGGTCAGGAGTTTGAGACCAGCCTGACCAACATGATGAAACCCTGTCTCTACTAAAAATACAAAAAATTAGCCAGGCATGGTGGCAGGCACCTGTAATCCCAGCTACTCAGGAGGCTGAGGCAGGAGAATCACTTCAACCCAGGAGGCGGAGTTGCAGTAAGCCGAGATCATGCTACTGCACTCCAGCCTGGGTAACACAGAAAGATTCTGTCTCAAAAAAAAAAAGTTAAAATGTGGAGACTCACTAAATGTCTATCAATTAGGAAATAGATAAATATTTTGTGGTGTATTTATACTATAGAATACTATACAGCAGTTAAGAATCAGCTAAATATGCATATACTGACATGAAAGCGTATCTGTGACTAGAAAAGGGTCTAGAAGAATATAAACTATTAACAGTGACAGCCCTTTGAGGGATTGAATCTCTTTTTACTGTATATAATTCTATATTACTTTAGTTTCATTAAAACAAATATGTGTTGTTTATTTTTTTAATTTCTTATTTTTATTTTTTGCACGTATTACTTTATTATCTAGGAAAGTAATAAAGAAAATGCTGAAATTAGCCAAACATTTTATTTGCCTGAATTAGATGCATTTATTTTCTTCTATAGCTTTGGACATTGTAGATAGTTTTTTCCAAAACCCAAAAGTAAGCAGGTCATATACAATTCCTGCTTAAAAGCAGAAATGAGCAAAGAATAAAAATAACAAAGAGGAGACTGTAATTAAGGAAGTGAAGAAAACAACAGTAAGAGAGGGCTGACAGAAAACATATCAAAAAAAGGAATTATCTGAGTGCTGGGCACTAAAATAATGAGCAGAATGTGATTCTTTAGTCTTCAAATTTGTAGGATTATTTAATCTTAAATTTGTAACAGAATCAAAAAGAAAAACAGACACAGTTTTGTTCAACCACAAAAGGAGAATTTTTAAAAAGTAGCACCAACAAATCTCTCTATAATTAGTTTAAAAGCTTAGAAAGACAGGGTATGGTGGCTCATGCCTGTAAACCCAGCACTTTGGGAGCCCCCCAGGTAGGCAGATCACTCAACATCTGGAATTTAAGACCAGCCTGGCCAACATCGTGAAACCCCATTGCTACTAAAAGTAAAAAAGTTGCCAGGCCGGGCACGGTGGCTCAAGCCTATAATTCCAGCACTTTGGGAGTCTGAGGCGGGTGGATCACGAGGTCAAGAGATCGAGACCATCCTGGTCAACAAGGTGAAACCCGTCTCTACTAAAAATACAAAAAATTAGCTGGGCATGGTGGTGCGCACCTGTAGTCCCAGCTACTCGGGAGGCTGAGGCAGGAGAATTGCTTGAACCCAGGAGGCAGAGGTTGCGGTGAGCCAAGATCGTGCCATTGCACTCCAGTCTGGGTAACAAGAGCGAAACTCCGTCTCAAAAAAAAAAAAAAAAATGTTGCCAGGTGTGCTGGTGCTTGCCTATAATCCCAGCTACTCAGGAGGCTGAGGCATGAGAATCGAGAATTGCTTGAAACTGGGAAGCGGTGTTTGCAGTGAGCTGAGATCATGCCACTGCACTCCAGTCTGGGTGACACAGCAAGACTCTGTGTCAAAAAATAAATAAACAAAAAGTAAAAGCCTAGAAAAATTCAATTGTGAACAGATAATAATACTCTTAGAGAAAGAGGGCTGGATGCAGTGGCTTAATGCCTGTGATCCCAACACTTTGGGAGGCCAAGGCAAGAGGATTGCTTGAGCACAGGTGTTCAAGACCAACCTGGGCAACAAAATGAGACCCTGTCTCTATAAAAAATAAAAAAAATTGCCAGGCATGTTGGCACGTGACTGTGGTCCCAGCTACACAGGAGGCTGAGACAGGAGGATCACTTAGGACCAGGTAAGGCTGCAATGAGCCATGTTCACCCCACTGCACTGCAGCCTGGGTAACAGAGCAAGATGCTCTTCCCCCTGCAATAAAAAAAGAAAGAAAGGAGTTCCTAAACTGGTTGAGGAAAACAGCATGTCCTGTTCTGACTTTGGGGACATATTTGGGACAAACGAATTTGTAACATTTGAATTAAATCTTCTGCTCCAAAACTAGTAACATAGAAAATTTACCAAATTAGGAACAAGTCATGGGTAAGTTACATTAAAACCCCATGAATGAGCAATTACAGAGGTTGGCATGTTAAAGAAAGATTTTGACATTAGAAGATAATATGATGGTTTTGAGTTGAGAAAATATTCTTTTTTAGACTCAATTCAACAAATATCGATCAATCTGCATTGGGCAAAATAACTTTGGAAGTCATACTGCCTGGATAACTAAGACATTATGGTCATCTCAACCTACCTAAAAATAGTAAACCTGAGAGAACACCTTTCTTTTTCTGAGAAAAATCTATTCGAAAGGCTCAAAGATCGGAATCTCTACCCTGACATATTTCCATCTGAGGCCTATGAGTTAACACTGTTTCCATAGAAACAAATTCTATTAGTGTGATATACTTAATTAAAAAGCAAAGGAATGCAGTAATATTATTCTTATATTCTCATACGCTTTAAAATGTCTAATAATTTAAAGATATTTTCTATTTGGATTTTATAATGTGATGTTCTCAGATCCACAATCAACAAAGCTTTTAAGGCAACTGGAAAACAATTGAAAATAATTCACTCACAAATTATGCTCTAAAGATAAAAATGAAAACTTTATCATTCCCAGTGCATTTTAAAGCCTCCTTAATGCCCATCTTCCCTATTTTTTCTTCTTTCACACATGGGATCATACTACATGTACTACTTTGCACCTTGCAGCTTCCATTTAACATATCTTTCACATCTTGTATCAAGACATACAGACCTCCTGCCAGGTGCAGTGATTCATGCCTATAATCGCAGCACTTTGAGAGGCCAAGGATTGCTTGAAGCCAGGAGTTCAAGACCAGCCTGGGCAACATAGTGAGACCTCATCTCTAATTAATGAAAAGAAAAAAAAATTTTTTTTTTTTTTTTTTCTTTTATCTTTAGTAGAGACAGGGTTTCACCATGTTGACCTGGATGGTCTCGATCTCTTGACCTCGTGATCCACCCGTCTCGGCCTCCCAAAGTGCTGGGATTACAGGCTTGAGCCACCGCGCCCGGCCAGAAAAAAAATTTTTTAAGAACATACAGACCTCCACAATTTAAAAAAAAAAAACTGAACTATCCCCAAAGAAGATAGATAGAACTACCCTTTTATAAAATGATTGTAATATTCCATTGCGTAGATGTGCTATATTTTATTTAATGAGTTCCTTCTTGATTAACATTTAGATTGTTTTCAGTTCTGTGCTATTATAAACCTTGCTTCAATGAATATCCTTGTATATACATCTTCATGAGCATATCTTTTAGATAAAACTCCTGGAAGTGTAACTGCTAGGACAAAGGGCATGTATATTCTAAACTTAGATAAATAGTTCCTACCTGCCCGCCAGAAAAACTGTATCAATTTATACTCCAACTAACAATATATATAAATAGTACTTATTTTTAATTTTTCCACATGTTCTAAATATAAATAGTACTTCTTAAGGCTTGTGATACATACTGTAAATTGCTCTCTGGAAAGATATCATTTCACGCTTACACTAGCAGTATAGGAGAGTGTCTATCCACACTTTTATCAGGTATTATGAAAATTTTCTTAAGCTTTGTCAATCTGTTACATGAAAAATTATCATCTGTTTTTTATCTCCAATAACTTTGTGAGATTTTTTGACCAGTTGTATTCTTCAATTGTGAATTGCCCTGTTCACTTCCATTGTGCATTTTTCTTTTAGGTGTTTACCTTTTTTGTTATAGATAGGCAAAAGATCTTTGCATAATAAAGATATTCATCATTTACCTGTCATATATTGTTAGTCTTTTTTAAATTTCTTGTTTATCTTTTATCTATTTGTGGTTTTTTCCCTATGTCGAAGGTTTTAATTTTTTTTTTTCTTTTAGACAGTTTTGCTCTTGTTGCCCAGGCTTGAGTGCAATGACACGAGCTTGACTCACTGCAAACTCTGCCTCCTGGGTTCAAGCAAATCTGCCTCAGCCTCCCAAGTAGCTGGGATTACAGGTGTACACCATCATGCTCAGCTAATTTTGTATTTTTAGTAGAGACAGGGTTCCACCATTTGGTCAGGACAATTTCAAACTCCTGACCTCAAGTGATCCACCCACCTTGGCCTCCCAAAGTGCTGAGATTACAGGCCTGAGCCACCGCACCCAGCAAAGGTTTTAATTTTTAAGTACCATGCCTTTGGTATCAGGCTTTGGAAGGCCTTCCTTACCTCAACTTATACTCTCTTCTAGTACCTTTTATACTTTACATTTAAATCCTTAACTCGTCTAGAATTTATTTTAGTTTCAGTTTATAACATAAGAAACTTTTTTTCTTTAAAATCATTAAGTGGTTGTTCCAATGCCATTTGTTAAGTAAGCTACTCTTTCCTCATCTACCTGAAAATCTACCACTATTTTATACTAAATTATTATTCGGGGGTCTCTCTTTGGATGTTTTCTTCCATTGATCTGTTATTCTATTTTGGTACCAGTACTTTTTTTGTGGGGGGTGAAGTAATTCTTTAAAATTTTATTTTATTGGAGTAAGAACACTTACTATGAGAGTTAATACATTTTTAAGTGAATAATACATTAGGTACAATGTTACTTTTTAAAATCGTTGTACATTTTAATGCATTTTTTGACTAATAAGGCACATCCCTCTTATCATCCTTCTTTTTCAGAATTTGTCTGTGTGTTTTCAAATATTTACTCTTTCATATCAACCTTAACATCACTGTGTCAGATCCTCCCTCCATCAAAATCTCTTAAATTTATAGACTAACTTGAATAGAGTTAACCTCTTTTTACAATATTGAATCTTCCTGCAAATTTCTTATTAAGTTTATTCATTCATATATTTTTGGTTTTTTTGGGAGGGCACCCAATAAACCAAAAATCATACTAAGGAATTAACTAAATAAGAAGATATATGAAGAATAAGAGCTTTTTTCATTATATTTTCTAGATGATTATTGTTGGTATATACATGATGTAATTGTATAACTATTTTGATATAGTTAACTGCCAACCTTATTAAACTCTCGAATAAATCTCTATATTAACTCCCTTAGTAAACTCTGTAATTAGAGTGGATGTTTCAAGAAAACAAATACATCATCTAACACACATGAATTATATATAGAATGTATAAATTAACATAAATTTATATCTGTTCATTTTACAGTTCCTGAGAGGGCTACTGTTAAGTCAGAGCATTTTACTGTTTGCCTTATACCTTTTTGCACTTTTTGTCTTTTCATTACTATGAGCATATATATGTACTACTTTGATAATAAAAAGTAAGTTTTAAAGAAGTGTCACTTGCTGACCTGACCATACTACTTTCAGGAATATATCCTAAGGAAATAAATGGAGGGATAATGGAGAAATACTCAAAGATATAAATATAGTAATGTTCATCAGAGCAAAAATAAGTGGATATATGTATTTTTTTTTTTTTGAGACAGAGTCTCGCTCTGTCACCCAGGCTGAAGTGCAGTGGTGCAATCTCAGTTCACTGCACCTACCGCCTCCCAAGTTCAAGCAATTCATATGCCTCAGCCTCCCGAGTAGCTGGGATTACAGGCATGTACCACCACACCCGGCTAATTTTTTGTATTTTCAGTAGAGAAGGGGTTTCGCCATATTGGCCAGGCTGGTCTCAAACTCCTGGCCTCAAGTGGTCCACTGGCCTTGGCCTCCCAAAGTGCTAGGATTACAGGTGTGAGCCACCACACAAGCAGATATAAGTTAAAAGACTAATAAAATCGGAATTGGTAAAAATAATTAATATTCCATATACTGAGTAGAATACACAACTATTATATTAAAATTTTCTGACATACAAAGGCAGTCAATAATACAGTGAATATTAAAATGAGGGTTTTTTTGTTTTTAAAAGGAGAACTGGACAGACACCCATGTATATACCTACATAGCAAAGTTTGGAAGACTAAATAGTTACCTTAGGAGTAGTAATTCTGGTAGTACTCATAATTTCTGCTGTACATTGTGAAGTTTCCTACAACACACGTGCCTTAATTATTTACAGAAATAAACAGAGTGACAACCCTTGTAGGGTTAAGCCCATAAATTCTAGGAATTAAAAAGTTAGCTCACTACCCATGTATATTCCTCAAACAAGTTCAAATCTCACTTTGCTTAGCCCAATCCTATAAAAATCCTGAGATATGTCTGGTTCCATCAGGTTGTTTCACAAGGGTGGTATGGCATCTGATGGTTATGAAGAGATTTAAGTTTGTATGGGTAAATAAAAGGAACTAGAACTGAATGAGGTCTTTTGAAAATTTAGTTTAAAATCTTAACCCTGTGAGAGGTATAAAAAATAAAAATAAAATCTTTTTCTCTCTAACACTTGAAATTTCAAGATACTTATGAAAAGAAAGCATTTACCTTCCATCCCAGGCTGCCTGAACCACAAGATAAATGCATTTCTGTAACAGAGTCTGAGAAACTTACATAGGTGTTATGCTCACAAAATTTATCACTAACTGACACAAATGGTCTACTGAAAGCTCAAGCAGTGGAAAAAGTTTATCTGGTATAACCAGTAAGTTCCACTGAAGTAAGAAGTTACTGATAAATAAATGTATGTGTATATCCATATTCATATTTTTAAACTAAAAAACACATTTCTATGACTTTTCATATGACATATTAGTTAATAAATCATCATTTGTTTTATTTAATTAAACTGTACTATATATGCTACCAAGTTGATAATATAGATTTGGGGGGGTAATTAGTAGACCAGACCAAATATTAACATGCCCATCAATTTGGTGACAGTTGACAAGAGAGAGAGGGGTAGAGGGGTGTGTGTGTGTGTGTGTGTGTGTGTGTGTGTGTGAGAGAGAGAGAGAGAGAGAGAGAGAGAGAGAGAGAGAGACAGACAGACAGACAGAACCATCCCATCACCTCCAAAATTCCCTCATGTTATGCCTTTACTTTATAATCAATGCTTCCCTATACCCCCAAACCCTGGCATCCACTGTTTTCCTCTCTGTAGCTTTGTTTTTTTAGCTATTCATATAAATGGAATGATTATTCATATAAATTGATAAATGAAATGATAAATACCCTTATGTATCTGGTCTCTTTCACTTAGCAAAATGCATTTTAAGATTCATCTATGTAATTGCACGAATCAAGGAGTGTATTCCATGGTATAAATATACAACAATCTATTTATCTTTTGCACCAGTTGAAAGAACTGGGTTGTTTCCAATTTTTGGTGACTAATGTTGAACAATGCTACTATAAACATTCATATACAGGTCTTCGTGTAAACATAGGTTTTCATTTCTCTTGGAGAGATATCTAGAAGTAGGATTGCTGAGTCATATTGGAGATATAGGTTTAATTTCATAAGAAACTGCTAGCAAACTGTATTCCAAAGTGGCTGTATTATTTTGTATTCCCATCAGCAACGTATAAAAGTTCCAGTTGCTCTGCATACTTGCCAACAATTGGTATTGCCGCTTTTGTTTGTTTTTTTCAGACCTTCTAATAATAAGTGTACAGTTGTATCTCACTTTAACTTTACTTACAGATGGTGTTCAGGATCACAGCAAAACTGAGCAGAAATCATTTCCCGAATACTTCCTACAACCATATACATATAACCTCCTTCGTTAGCAACATCACACACCAGAGTGGTACATTTGTTATAATTGTCATTTTGTTTTTAATTTTCATCTGCCAAATCATTTTCTTTATTTGCTGTTTTCATATCCTCTAGGTGAGGTGTCTATTCACATCTTTTGCTCATTTTGTTGTCTGATTGTTTCCTTGTTGATAAATTTGGAGGGCTTTAAAAGTTTATTATGGATACAAGTCTTTCTCAAAAATGTGATTTGCAGCTGGGCACAGTGGCACATACCTGTAGTCCCAGCTATTCAGAGGGCTGAGGTAGGAGGATGGCTTGAGGTCAGGAGTTCAAGTCCAGCCTGGAGAACACAGACTGTATCTCTTAAACAAAAATTTAATTCAAAATATCGTCTCCAAGTCCAGGCGTGGTGGCTCACGCCTGTAATCCCAGCACTTTGGGAGGCCGAGGTGGGCAGATCACTTAAGGTCAGGAGTTTGAGACCAGCCTGGCCAACATGGTGAAACCCTGTCTCTACTAAAAATACAAAAATTAGCCGGGCATGGTGGCATGCACTTGTAGTCCCAGCTACTCGGAAAGCTGAGGCAGAAGAATTGCTTGAACCCAGGAGGCAAAGGTTGCAGTGAGCCAAGATCGCACCACTGCACTCCAGAGCCTGGGTGACAGAGTGAGACTCTGTCTAAAATAAATAAATAAATATCTTCTAGTTTATCGCTTGTCTTTTCATTTTCCTTCACACAGCAACAGTCTTCATTTTAATAAAGGAAGGAAGGGAGGGAGGGAGGGAGGGAGGGGAGAGAGAGAGAAAGAAAGAAAGAGAGAAAGGAAGGAAGGAAGGAAGGAAGGAAGGAAGGAAGGAAGGAAGGAGGGAGGGAGGGAGGGAGGGAGGGAGGGAGGGAGGGAGGGAGGGAAGGAAGGAAGGAAGGAAGGAAGGAAGGAAGGAAGGAAAGGGGAAAATGGGGAAAGGGAAAAGGAAAGGAAGGATACCAGAATCTTAACAGTAGCTAATCCCTGGATGGTGGAATTCACAGTGATTTCTACTTTCTTCATTTAGTCAGCACATAATTATAGAAGTCCTATTTTGTTTCAGGCACTAATCTAGGTACTGGTGATACAGCAGTGAACAGGGTCACTGTCTCTTCTTTCATGGGGCTCACATTCTTGTGAGGGAGATGGACAATAAGCAAACAAAGGAATACATAAAATCAAGTAGTGAGCTGGGCTTGGTGGTTCACATATGTAATCCCAAAATTTTGGGAGGCTGAGGCAGGAGGATCACTTGCAATCAGGAGTTCAAGACCAGCCTAGCCAACATGGTGACACAACATAAAAATTAGCCGGGTGTGGTGGTGTATACCTGTAATCCCAGCTACTTGGAAGACTGGGGCAGGAGAATCTCTTGAACCAGGGAGGTGAGGTTGCAGTGAGCTGAGATTGCACTACTGCATTTCAGCCTGGATGACAGAGACTCTGTCTCAAAAAAAACAATGGCAAAAGTCAAGTAGTGATAAACGCTGTATGAAAACTAAATCTCAGAAAGGAGAGATAATTATTGACTGGGGCTGGGGGAGGTGGCTCATACCAATAATCCCAGCACTTTGGGAGGCTGAGGTGGGCAGATCACTTGAGGTCAGAAGTTTGAGACCAGCCTGGCCAACATGGCAAAACCCTGTCTCTACTAAAAATACAAAAATTAGATGAGCATGGTGGTAGGCACCTGTAATCCCAGCTACTCGGGAGGCTGAGGCAGAAGAATCGTTTGAACTTGGGAGACAGAGGCTGCAGTGAGCTGAGACTGCCCCACTGCCTGAGCAACAGAACAAGACTCCGTCTCAAAAAGTAAATGAATAAATAAATATTGACTGGATTTTGTTTTTACCTTGACCATTTGTCAATGTTCTAATCAGAAGAAAAAGAATTTTTATTTTGGAAAAGTAAATGTGTTTCAAGGATGCCTTTGCAGGATGTATGCATCAGATCCCCATTAAGATCTCTGAATGACAAAAATGCAAAGGGTATACTTCAGTTATTTGGAAATTCCCTTCTGCAAAATACCTCATTCTTCAGTGATACTTAATAAAAGATACTATAGATTTGTACAGATTACAAAAGACTATGAGCCACACTGGAAACTCAGTTTCTTGAGATTCCCAGAGGCTCACCTAAAACTGCTCTACTTAATATAGAAGAATCTAATAAACCCCAAAAGAGTTGTTTAGTTTCAATTCTGAAACTAGATTTGTCACTCTAGAGAAATTTATTGAGATCACTTTATGGAAATGAGAAAAAAAAGCCTTATTACTTTCTGCAAATGCATATAATGAGCCAAGTCTTTCCTTAGTTCTCTGAGAGCGTAGTTTTGAGACAAAAGAGTCTGGAGATAAAGGCAAAAAAGGGACCTAGAGTTGAAACCACAGAAACACTTACTTACTTATTTATTTAGACACAGAGACTCACACTGTTGCCCAAGCTGGAGTGTAATGGCATGATCTCAGCTCGCTGCAACCTCCGCCTCCCAGGTTCAAGCAGTCATAGAAACACTTTATAAGCAGAATACTGCAGAAGTCCAAAGAAATAAATTTCTAAGTGTACCCTCCATTGATAAATAATAAAAATGTATATGAAAGTTTGAAAGCCTGGACATTACAGACCCTCCCCTCCCCATCAGGAGGATAAGGGTATGGGTACCGATGATGGCTTTTTGCTGAGCAGTTTTTACTCTGTGCTAGTCTCCCTTATTGGATGATCAAACTGCATTCGGAAACTGTGGAGCAGCATTATGACTCCAAAGGACAAGTGACTCCCACAGAGAAAAGCCTATAACCCTGGCTTCATTAGCACCATTTAATCAGGAAAACCAAAAAGGTACCAGGTAGGTTTATACCACCAACCCTATACACACTAGCATTTGACTCATGTTGGTGAAGACTATAAAACTCTTCATATGTGGTGTATGTTAGTAAACCATCTTGGTGGTTATACAAAATCATCTTTCCTCTTAGGAAAGAATATAATCAATCTTTCCAATACTTTCTTAAAGCAGTTGGCATATTGGGAGAAAATCTATAATTTTTATAACTGAAATATTTACATGGTATGATTACAAAGTAGTATACTGATGTATTTTTCAGAATACTTAGACTTTTCATAACATTCTTATTTTTCATATATTTTTTCTTTTCACCCCAAGGTCCAAGTTCAGCATGAAGGAAGTAAACATTCCATAAATATAGTCTAGATCTACATCCCTACCCATACCCAACCCTTCAATTCCTTTCATGTCCTGTTTTAAAGACTTAGGCTGGCCAGGCTCAGTGGCTCATTCCTATAATTCCAGCACTCTGGGAAGCCGAGGTCAGGAGTCCAGGAGTTCAGTTCCCCTGAGGTCAGGAGTTCAAGACTGGCCTGGTCAACATGGTGAGACCCCATCTCTACCCAAAATACAAAAATTAGCCAGGTGTGGTGGTGCATGCCTGTAGTCCCAGCTACTCAGGGAGCTGAGGCAGGAAAATCACTTGAACCCGGGAGGTGGAGGTTGCACTGAGCCAAGAAGATCATGCCACTGCACTCCAGCCTAGGAAACAGAGCAAGACTTCATCTTGAAAAAAAAAAAAAAGAAAAACTTAGGCCAATAAAGGTGAAAATCTGGTAACACTCTCTCTTGTTCAAAGCTTAATCACTGTCAGGAGGAACAAGGATGAAAAACTATGTACTGGAAATGCGTAGGAGATCAGCTTCAGGAAAGGAGTCTTTAAGAAAGGAAACAGTAATTTAAAATTGTCAAGGACAACTGTTTAGCCAAGTATTTTATACAGATAAAAAAGAATGAATTCACAGAAGGCCCTTGAGAGTTTTCAACTGGCAGGTTTCAAGTGATTTGTAATCATAAGCGAGCAGAATTCCAAATATTGATGGCTATGGAAAATATACTGAATTGTTAGGAATAAAATAAATTGTGTGCTAATTCAAATGCACACTTGTTCAACAGAAATCAAGACAAGTAACTATCAGCCACAATATTTATGGAATTTAAATATTCACTATTTCTATAAATTCATCATAAATTGCAGTAAGTTTCCCTTTCCATAATCCATTCCTCAGTTCCGTGGTTGTGTGTTTTCTAAGTTAGAAATCACTAAGATGAACTTCATCATCTCACAAAACTAACACTACAAAAATAGGTTGAAATCTTTAGAAACCTGGTTCTGGCAGAATTTTAAAAGTGCTTTACTTAAAAGGGAATTATTTCCCCCCCATTTTAGACAGGCAATTTTTGCAGAGTAGATATTCCCTTCAGTTAGTTTGATTAAAAGGAGACTCATCTTTTTAATTCTGAAAAAAATTATAGGGAGTCAAGCTATAATCAAATTCTAAATTTTGCTTTAGTATATTCTGTTGTATCTGTGAAATAAATTATTAAAACACCTCTTAACTATCTGCACTTTTTCTTTTGATGAAGGCTGTACACACGTATATGTGTGTGCACACATACACACAAAAACATAAACCTAAATAAGACATAAGCTGAACTTACTAACATCCTCTGTCTAAAAACTAATTCTGTCTAATGTTTTATCATTGACAACACCTTCTTTTGAAATTGGTAATAAATATGAATGAAGGAAATTAAATGTGGACATATCAGCACAAAAAAGGTAAACAGGCTCTATCTTAAAAAAAAAAACAGAAAGAAAGAAAAAAAAGAAAAGGGTAAAGAGATTAAACTAGAAATAACCATACTTTGGCATCACTGAAACAAATTATATCTGGCCAGACATTTTAAAATTAGTTACCTGAACATGTACACACAACAGTAAATTTGACAAACGTGGCTAGATTAATCTGAAAAGCTTCATATCATAATTATGAGTCAGGTTCCTAAAGAGTGGAAAGCGCATGGGCAGTATAAAAAGACAAATGGAGAACCAAAACTGCCAATTTATAATAACGGAGGGAAAAAATTGTGCATGGAAGAAGGAAAGCTGGTTTGCCTAGTCACAATCTAGGGTACAAATTGAACTATAACAGAAAATAACAATAACATATCTTTACATTCATATAGAATATTTGTTTACCAATAAATCTTTCATAAATTATGTCATCTGAGATAGCAGATACATTTATTAGATCATTCGTTCACTCAATATACATTGAAAAGAATACCTTTGGTATCAGACAGACTTGAATTTTAATCCAAATTCTGTTGCTTACTAGTTAGTTGTATACCTTCAGCAAATTGTTTGGTCTCTTCTGATGCTCAGTTTCCTTATCTGAAAAATACAGATAACTCTTATTCATGAGACTGTTAAGCAGTATATATGAGATAACATGTGTAAAAATGCCTGGATATAATTCCATTTTCACCTTACTAATATGGCTAAGTATATGTATCTTTTAGGCTCTGAACTAGTCTCGGTTGGGAATTAAAAGGTAAATGATATGACACAGGCTTTAAGTAGTTCAGGGATGCAAGGTATGCTGGTAGCCTAAAGGATGAAGGAAGGGAATTCAGGGAAGGCTTCACAGAAGAGATGCTGTAATTGTGTTTTTTTCACCCTCTCCAATGTAAGAAATAAATGTCAAATGGAGAAAAACAGAAAATATAGACAAGCAAATATAAAAAATTTTAAAAAACAAAAAATACAGAAAACAAAAATCAATTGGTTTATCACTGAGAAATAATAAAGGCTAACATGTTGGGGGGGGTGTGTGTAAATCTAGGAGGGTATAATATGTGTGTATACATATAAACACACATTTTTTTGAGACAGGGTCTCACTCTGTTGCCCAGGCTGGAGTGCAATGGCACAGTAACAGCTCACTGCAGCCTCGACCTCCTAGGCTCAAGCAATCCTCCCACCTCAGCCTCCTGAGTAGCTGGGACTCCAGGCATGTACCACATGCCCAGCTAATTTTTTATTTTTTGTAGAGATGAGGTTTCCCTATATTGCCCAGGCTGCTTAAACTCCCGGCCTCAAGCAACACTCCTGCCTGCTCCTCCCAAAGTGTTGGGATTACAGGTGTGAGCCACCACACCCAACAACATATACATTTTTAACAAAAAGGATATAATATTCTGTTTTATAGCATGTTTCTTTTCATTTAACACTATATTATAAGCGTTTTTCTATGACAGTAAATATTAATATATATCAATAGCTAATACTTTTGGCCGAGCACGGTGACTCACACCTGTAACCCCAGCACTTTAAGAGGCCAAGGCAGGAGGTCTCCTTGAGCAACATATTAAGACCCCATCTCTACAGAAAATTTAAAAACTAAAAAATAAATAAAAGAAAAATAATAGCTAATATTTTTATTTTTATTTTTTTGAGAGAATCTGGCTCTGTTGCCCAGGCTAGAGTGCAGTAGCATGATCTTAGCTCACCACAGCCTCCACCTCCTGGGTTTACATGATTCTTCTACCTCAATCTCTCAAGTACCTAGGATTACAGGTGCCCACCACCACACCTGGCTAATTTATGTATATATATATATATACATAATATATATAGACAGAGTTTGGCCATGTTGGCCAGGCTAGTGTCAAACTCCTAATCTCAAGTGATCCATCCACCTCGGCCTCCCAAAGTGCTTGGATTACAGGCGTGAGCCACTGCTCCCAGACTAGCTAATAGTTTTAAGTAATCAAATGTTGACAACAACCTCATTGGATAGATACAATTACTATGCTTGTTTTATAGATGACAAAATTGAGATACAGAGAGGTTAAAGAACTTTCCCAATGTCACATAGTAAGTAACAGATTTGAAATTTGATCCCAGTAAGCCTGGTCCAGAGTCTATGCTTTCAACCACTAATATATATGCCATAATTTTTAAAGGCTGATGAGAAGTCCACTATATGAATGTATCATAATTTAACCCATCCACTATTGTTAGGTAAACTGGGTCTTGAAGACTGAGTAGGAGTTTTCCACAAGAATGGAAATAAGTTTCAGACAAAGGAGCCATGAATAAAGTTCCAGAGTTGTCAAACAGCATGGCATATTTAAGGACTACCGCTGGTATGGCTGAGGCATATAGCATGAATGGTAACAACAAGGAGGTTGTAAAGGTAAGTGAGGTCAGATCATGAAGGACAAATTTGATAGGGGCAAGCCTGGAGTTAGGAAGACCAGTTAAAATGTTATTACCCAACAATGGAATATTATTCAGCCATAAAAAGGAATGAAATTCTCACACATACTACAACATGGATAAAACTTTGAGACATTATGCTAAGTAAAATAAGCCAGACACAAAAAGGCAAATATTGTATGATTCCGCTTATTAAAACTACCTAGAAATGCTTACAGATTGTTGGTGGGAATGTAAATTAGTTCAGCCACTGTGGAAAGCAGTTCAGAGATTTCTCAAAGAACTTAAAACAGAACTACCGTTTGACCCAGCAATCCCATTACTGAGTATATATACAAATGAAAATAAATTGTCCTACCAAAAGGAGACATGCACTTGTATGTTTACTGCAGCACTATTCACAATAGTAAAGACACAGAATCAACCTAGGTGCCCATCAATGGTGGATTGGATAAAGAAAATGTGGTATACACACACCATGGAATATCATGCAGCCATAAAAAATAAAATAAAATCATGTCCTTTGCAACAACATGGAATCAGCTGGGGGCCATTATCCTATGCAAACTAACACTGAACAGAAAACCAAATACTACATGTTCTCACCTGTAAATACCACATGTTCTCACTTATAAGTGGTAGCTAAACATCGGGTACTCATAGACATAAAGATGGCAACAATAGATACTAGGGACTACTGGGTGGGGAGGGAGTGGGACAAGGGCTGAAAAACTATTGTGTCCTCTACTTAGTACCTGGATGTCAGGATCAATTGTACACCAAACCTCAACATCATGCAATATACCCAGGTAACAAACCTGTACATGTACCCTCTGAATCAAAAATAAACGTCAAAATTATTTTTCAAAAGTACCTAGACTAGGTAAATTCATAGAGACAGAAAGTAGAATGCTGTTACCAGGGGGTGAGAGAAGGCAAAATGAGAAGCTATTAGTCAATGGGTACAGAGTTTCGGTTTGGGATGATGAAAAAAAATCTGAAAATGCATAGCGGTAATGATTGTACAACATCGAAAATGTACTCAATGTCACTGACTTGTACCTTTAAAAAAGGTTAAAATGGGGTCGGGCACAATGGCTCATGCCTGCAATCCCAGCACTTTGGGAGGCCAAGGCAGGCAGATCATTTGAGGTCAGGATTTCAAAACCAGCCTGGCCAACATGGTGAAAAAGTTCGAAACCAGCCTGGCCAACATGGTGAAACCCTGACTCTACAAAAATACAAAAATTAGCCAGGGGTGGCATGTGCCCATAATCCAACCTATTCAGGAGGCTGAGGCAGAAGAACTGCTTGAGCCTGGGAGGTGGAGGTTGCAGTGAGCAGAGATCACACCACTGCATTCCAGCCTGGGTGACAGAGCGAGACTCTGTCTCAAAAAAAAAAAGGTTAAAATGGTCAATATTATATTACGTATATTTTACCACAATTTTTTTAACAGGCTCCTGCCCCAAAGGGAAATGACTAGGAACTGAATGGAGATAGAGAGGAGAAGATCAATTTAATAAATTTTAAGAACTAGACAATAAATTTGGTGATTGAATGTGTAGGGAGGGAAAAATAACTCAGGTTTCTGGGTAGATAGGAATGGCATTATTAGTTTCCTTTTATAGGTAAGGAAACAAAGCCCCCAAAGCACAAAGTAATTTGTCCAAAGTCACAGTTTGTTAATAGTAAAATGAACTGGAATGCCAGAAATCTGATTCAAATTAGTGTTCTTTCCACTACAACATAATACATCCAAAAAGAATATTATATTTGTGTAGCATTCTTTAATTTATGAAGTATTTTTGCATACATATCACTTGATACTGATAACCTATGAATTAGATGGGGCAGGTATTATCATTTTCTTTGATGAATATACTTAAATAGAATAAGAACATTTATGCAACTCCTTGAAATCCTTAGACAAAGATGTAAATTTTATCTGTTGGATTAAAGGGAGTCTTAAAGTGGGAAGCAAAGAGATTCAAATGATAAATGTGTTGGGACTATCATGGTTGCTGTATGTAGTAGGTATTGAAGGGAATACAGGACTAGAAATATAAGTGGTTTGGGTAGCTTCCAGGGTTGCCACATTGCATAAGTCCATGTCATAATTTTTACAGACAGTGGCTGCTGCCCACTAGATTTGTATAATGCAACAGCCATGGATGAAATAAGGTAAGAGTCTCAAACCTGCAAATCGAGATCTACTGGTAGATCTAGACACCTCACCTCTTATAAAACTCCACGTTGGTTCCCCACAGTGTCTTATCTCTGCTACAATCTCAGCTAAGATTCCCAGTGTGAAAGGAAGAATAGCACAGCCAGCAACTATTTCTCGGGGACTATACTGTCAGTATCTGCCCTGATCTCATGACTGAGATTAAAAGAAGCTCCTCCTTATTAACAAGCTTAAAGATCACCATAATAAAAGATTGGGAGGAGACAAAGGTGGTCTGATAGGGTCATTTCTACTTTTCTGGTGGAAAAAATGTCTTAAAAGCACCTGAATAAGCAGCTGTGCATGATGGCTCATAGCTGCATACTCCCAGCACTTTGGGAAGCCTGAGGCAGGAGAGTCACTTGAACCCAGGAGTTCAAAACCAGCCTGGGCAACAAAGTAAGATCCCGCCTCTACAAAAAAAAATTTTTTTAATTAGCCAGGCTTCGTGGCACATGCCTGTGGTCCTATCTATTTGGGATGCTGAAGTAGGAGGATCGCTTGAGCCCACGAGGTTGAGGCTGCAGTGAGCTGTAATTGTGCCACTGCACTCCAGCCTGGGCAATAAAGCCAGACCCTGTCTCCAAAAAAAAGTTCCTGAACAATACTGTCAAATGTTCTTAGAGCATTAATATACTTACATTAAATCCAAAGGTAACAAGAAAAAATACAGGTCATAACAGGTATTAATTTGGCAATCCATTCATGCCTTAAGCCATGTTAAGAGAGTACTAACACAGGTTACAAACAATACTTACTTACATAAGCTTCTGACCAAGTTGAATTTAGGTGAAATACAAAACTGGGACACAACTGGTCTAGCCAGATGCTTCAAATATAGAAGGTAATCTAAAATTGACCAGATGCTTCAAATGTAGAACATAAACTAAGCCAACCATTGTAAGCTCTCAGATGCCCAAGTCCAATAGCTGCAGTTAAGTTTATCTTCCTCATATTTAGACAAGGAAAACACACTACTGTTAATGAAACGCAACCAGGGCCGGGTGCGGTGCCTCACGCCTGTAATTCCAGCACTTTGGGAGGCCAAGGCAGGCAGAACATGAGGTTGAGTTAGAGACCGGCCTGACCAACATGGTGAAACCCTGCCTCTACTAAAAATGTAAAAATTAGCCGGGCATGGTGGCATGCGCCTGTAGGAGGCTGAGGCAAAAGAATTGCTTGAACCCAGGAGGCGAAGGTTGCAGTGAGCACTGCAGCCTGGGCAACAGAGCAAGACTCCGTCACGAAAAGAAGAAAAGAAGAAAAGAAAAAAGAAAAGAAAAGAAAGAAGGAAAGAAAGAAAGAAAGAAATGAAAGAAAGAAAAGAAAGAAAGAAAGACAGAGAAAGAAAGAAAGAAAGAAAGAAAAGAAAGAAAGAAAGAAAGAAAGAAAGAAAGAAAGAAAGAAAGAAAGAAAGAAAGAAAGAAAGAAAGAAAGAAAGAAAGAAAGGAAACACAACTAGAAACAAAAGCTAGACAAATGTATAGTTTTGCTTTAATACATTTCTGATGACATTCTACCAACCATCACAGAATGCATTTATTTCTCTTTCCTTGCCTAACCTCTTTTTATTTCTCCCAACCTTTCCTTGGACCTCCTGTGCAAATTGCTTAACTGATACAAGTGTTACTGACCTTAGCCACTCAGTGTAAGTATCATTTTACTTCCTATAGAGTTGTGTCACTGAGAAAACTTACCATAAAATTCTAAACATAAACATAAAACTTACTATAAAATTCATTAGAAAAACAAAAAATAAATAAAAAATAAATAAAATTCATTAGAGTGGAGATGAGATCAAACCAAAGTAGTATGACCCTAAAGCCCCAAACCCTCTCCAAAACAGTATATCCAAAGAACTTTTAGAGAGACTTAAGTAGTTCTTCAAAGCATTAAAGATGGTTCATATCTATCACTTACAATGCTCCTCCCCAACATAAAATCTCTACTACAGTCAGTCAAGTCCCTTCACCGATTGCCATACAGTCCATGATCTTACCATTTATTTCTATGACTTTGTTTAGAACTGGTCCCCTCACCTAGAATGTTTTCTTGCACATATTTAAGTCCTATTACTTCACTATTTTGTAAGTTCCACAAAAGCAGGACCATATCTCCTCTATTCACTATCATACCACCAGTGAACATAGTAGCCACTCAATAAATCACTGTTGAGGCCAGGCGCAGTGACTCACACCTGTAATCCCAGTAGTTTGGGAGGCCAAGACTGGTGGATCACAAGGTCAGGAGATCAAGATCATCCTGGTCAACATGGTGAAACCCCGTCTCTACTAAAATACAAAAAATTAGCTGGATGTGGTGGTGCATACCTGCAATCCCAGCTACTTGGGAGGCTGAGGCAGGGGAATCGCACTCCAGTGTGGCGACAGAGCAAGCCTTTGTCTTAAATAATTAAATAAATAAATTACTATTGAGTAAGTAACAGAACTGATGTCCGTCCCACCTCCTTCATGAAAAATCATGTCAAATACTCCTAGCCACTTTCTTTTTAAATTCCAAATACCCTGGATTCAGTTTCATAGTTTAGTAGTACCTAATTTCTCTCTGCTTGGTATTAAACTTCTTTCTCTTGCTAGGTGGGAGCATATGCCTTATGCTTCTTTGTATAGCTCACCATAAACATTGGATATACAATAAGCACACAATAAAAATTTACTAATTGAAATGCTGACATGCTTTGTAAAAATTGAATTTACATACAACTTTGTAAGAATGCAGCTATTTTCAGAGTAGGTTAGACATACATAAGGCCTTTTCCCTTGCTCACATTGTCTCACAACTTATTCAGTAGAAGTATGGTTCAGCATTTGACAATTAGGGAATATGGAACATCTCAATGGCCCAGAGCCTGTGGCTAATTACAGAGGCAGATTGTTACGAGTTTTCTTGATAGGAAAATAGGATGAGTGCACCACAGTGATTTGATTTGCCAGCTGTCATAATGAGATTTAAGATGCCATGTTAGCATATGAAGATAAACTGTAGGCTACTGGGCCCTCTCAATCTAAGTTTTCCATTTTCTTTCTTTCTTTCTTTTTTTGAGACAAGGTCTCACTCTGTTGCCCAGGCTGTAGTGCAGTGGCACGATCTCAGCGCACTGCAGCCTCAACTTCCCAGGCTCAAGCAATCTCCCCACTTTAACCTCCCCAGTAGCTAGGACTACAGGCACACACCACCACACCCAACTATTTTTTGTATTTTATTGTAGAGATAGGGTTTCACCTAGTCGCCCAGGCTTGTCTGAAACTTCTGGGTTCAAGCAATCTACCCACCTTGGCCTCCCAAAGTGCTGGGATTACAGGCGTGAGCCATCACACTGGCCAATTTTCTATGGTGTAATTTAGAAATTAAATATTGGGCCAGGCGTGGTGGCAGGGCCAGAAGCAGTAGCTCAAGCCTGTAATCCTAGTACTTTGGGACGCCAAAGTGGGCAGATCACTTGAGGCCAGGAGTTGGAGATCAGCCTGGCCAACATGGCAAAACCCTGTCTCTACTAAAAATAAATAAATTGGCCAGATGTGGTGGCACACACCTGTAATCCCAGCTACTCGGGGGGCTGAGGCATGAGTATCACTTGAACCTGGGAGGCGGAGGTTGCAGTGAGCCAAGATTGTGCCATTGCAACTCTACCCTGGGCTACTCTGTCTCCAAAAAAATTTTCTAAAAAGAGAATTTAAAAATTGCTTGCAAGTATTGATTGATTACTTTATTGTTGCTGTAGTCTACTAAATTTATAGTATAGCAAAACTATAATTTATAATTGTATGATATAGGATGCTAAAATTACTTTTACAGTAAATAATATATTAAAATATTAAAAGCAACTACATTTTATTATATGTTTACTATCTGCCAGACACTGTTCTTACGGCTGTACATGTATTAGATCATTAATAATCCTGCGAGACAGGTACTGTTATTGTCCCCATTTTACAAATTTGAAGGAACTGAGGCACAGAGGGGTATGAAATCTGCCCAGTGTCATATAAGTAGTAAGCAGAGGGGCTGGGATCCCACCCAGACAGTCCAGCACCTAGACTGAGCCAGACAAGACAGGTTTTTTTTTTTCCAGACAAGACAGGGTCTCGCTCTGTCACTCTCTCACCCAGGCTGGAGTGCAGTGGCGTAATCTTGGCTCACTGCAGCCTCAACCTCCCAGGCTCAAGGGATCCTCCCACCTCCGCCTCCTGAGTAGCTGGGACTACAGGCACATGCTACCACACTCAGCTAATTTTTGTATTTTTTTGTAGAGACAAGATATCCCTTTGTTGCCCAAGCTGGTCTTGAATGCCTGGGCTCAAGCAATCTGCCTGCCATGGCCTCCCAAAGTGCTGGGATTATAGGCGTGAGCAACTGGGAGGCACAGGCTACAGTGAGCCGAGATCACACCATGGCACTTCAGCCTGGGTGACAGACCGTTACTCCATGTCAAAAATAAATAAACAAAAATAAAAATTAAGTGTTTTACCATATCTTTTTTTTTTTTTTTTTTTTGGAGACATGGTTTTACTCCCCTTTGCCCATGCTGGAGTGCAGTGGTGCAATCTCGGCTCACTACAACCTCCGCCTCCTGGGCTCTAGTAATCCCCCCTGCCTCAGCTTCCCAAGTAGCTAGGATTACAGATACACACCACCACGCCCAGTTAATTTTTGTATTTTTAGTAGACAAGGTTTCACCATGTTGCCCAGGCTTGTCTCAAACTGCTGACTTCAAGTGATCTACCCACCTCGGCCTCCCAAAGTGCTGGGATTACAGGCGTGAGCCACAGCGCCTGGCCTAGCATATGTTTGGCTAATGTAATTAGCTAAAAACAAAATGATGGTTCCTTACTTTTGAGATTAGCTTAAAATTACCAAGGAAATTATGAGCTACCAATATCTTAATCATTTAATCACAAAATCAATTTGCTCATTCACACATTAAAAGATAAATATTTCCCATTTTAAGGCAAAGAAGGAACTTAATTCCAATATACCTACTTTGCTCAAATGTCTATGTGCTTTTAAAAATACAGCTCCTTTATGTTAGGTAAGAGCACAGGTTCTGAATCCAAGGCTGACTAGATCCAAATTCCAGTTTAATCACTTGCTAGGTCTGGGAATAAAATTTGTCCCTATGAAAGAGTATGTGTACTCTTACCAAAATGCAAACAATAAAGTACCAGAGCTATTTTTCACACCAGATAGAGGAACAGTTCTGGTCACCTTCACTTATTTGCATCCAAAAAAAAAAAAATAGTAAA
The DNA here is from genome assembly GCA_031835075.1 of Saguinus oedipus. Lineage (NCBI taxonomy): Eukaryota > Metazoa > Chordata > Mammalia > Primates > Cebidae > Saguinus > Saguinus oedipus. The sequence goes on along the minus strand of CM063191.1, from coordinate 74,649,202 downwards.
AGAGTCATGGTCCCATGACTTATTACTTGCCCTAAAGTTAAGAAACAGGAATCTAAAAAGAGAGAGAGAGAAAAAAAAGAAGAAACAGGAATCTATGGGTTATTTTTGTAATAAACACAGTGGACAAACTCTTAAGCAATTCTAATCATACCTTGGCACTCAAGGTCAAATATTATTCTGTACTAAATAAATTATCCATTTTTCCCAACCACTCAAAGAACTTAAGGCTCTAAAACTACCTGAAGGCTATAAAGATTTCTGTGGCCAAAATTAATCCTATTATGACCTAGGCAGAAACAAATGTGCAAAATAAACACTTTGCTTTAGATGAGCAATAGCTGAGGATATATGATACCAATCTGATTACTAATAACATAAGAAATGCACTTACAGTTGTGCTTAGAAATTAATAACAAGATATCGTAGCTAAAATCTGAAGTAAAAAAGTAATATTTAGAATTAACAGCAAAATAGAAGCAAGCATTTATTGGTCAAAATGAAGCTGGCTTTTCCTTCAGGCCAATGGTGTAAAATCATAAAATTGTAAAAAATTATAAAAAAAGAAAGTGGGCCGGGAACAATGGCTCACTCCTGTAATCCCAGGACTGAGGCTGAGGCTGAAGCAGGCAGATCGCTTAAGCCAGGAATCCAAGACCTACATGGGTAACATGGTGAAACTCATTCTCTACTAAAAATAAAAAAAATTAACAGAGCATGGTGGCACATGCCAGCTACTTGGGAGGCTAACGTAGGAAGATAACCTGAGCCCAGGAGGCAGAGGTTGCAGTGAGCTGAGATCATGCCATTGCAGCACTCCAGGCTGGGTAACAGAGCAAGACCCTGTCTCAAAAAAAAAAAAAAAAAGAGAAAGAAAAGAAACTGGCTGTATGCAAATAATTAATATTATTGTTTTAATAGTACAATCCATTCATTAACAATTAATATATATACTTTAATACTTTAATAATTAAAATAACATTAACTTAATAAATTTATAAGTCTTAGAGCAAACAATTTTATCATCATCAAAAAAGTTAGATATCTTCTCTTATTCCTACCATAACAAAGGAGGTTACACTTAGAATTTTTTAACAACTAAGCTTTTGTTGGCTCAAGGATCAACTCTTAAGTATCCTCATGACACTGTAGGTCAGCTACAAGTTTATCCTAAATAGGTCTGAGAATTTTCTTTAGAAGGCTTTCCACTTTTAACTTCTTTCTCTCTGTTCTTATATCTCTGTTGACAGTTTCTCAGGTCTTAATAGAAGCTCTTTCAATGCTTTCCTCTCCTGAGTGGCAGGTAGCACACTTCAGGTGAACACTTAAGAAAGCAGAAACCAGGCCGGGCGTGGTGGCTCAAGCCTGTAATCCCAGCACTTTGGGAGGCCGAGGCGGGTGGATCACAAGGTCAAGAGATCGAGACCGTCCTGGTCAAAATGGTGAAACTCCGTCTCTACTAAAGATACAAAAAATTAGCTGGGCATGGTGGCACGTGCCTGTAATCCCAGCTACTCAGGAGGCTGAGGCAGGAGAATTCCCTGAACCCAGGAGGCGGAGGTTGCAGTGAGCCGACATCGCACCATTGTACTCCAGCCTGGGTAACAAAAAAGCGAAACTCCATCTCAAAAAAAAGAAAAAGAAAGCAGAAACCATTTTCTTCACAATTCCAAGCAGTATACAATGAGTGCTCCGCAAACTCTCAAGTGGGAGTAAGGAAGGGAAGTAATTCAGATATTCTTCCCTCCATATCTGCTTTGATTGAGACATCAATTGCACATGCAAGATCAGCAGCAATTATGATGGTACAAAACAAAATACATTACCTTTTTTTTTCCAGGTAAGTACTTTATTTTTTCAGTTAACATAACCAGTCCAGAGTACAGCATACTAAATCACAAAGTACAAATCCAAGGAAGTGAATACCTTTACTAAGTTAAAAAACTTTGACAAATCAATATGGTACTCTTTAATATGATTAAACTATATTTTTTGTTGGGGTCATGTTACCTTACTGGTAATTTTCACTCCAAAAACATTGAAGTACCAAATGAAAACATTGGTCTTTAATGGTGGTTTATAGCAGAGCAAGTTATTTTACACAAAATATGTTTTAAAACTACACAATTTCTCCAAGTGAGTTCCCTTGTGCAAGCTGTTGAAGTGTACAGCAGCAGGGCAATGGGTGTCTTTAGGAGGCTCTGCTCTGTTCTTGGCTTGGTCCAAAGTCAGATGGAGAAACCACCTTACCTTTTTACAAACAAAATCAACTAAGGGTCTGGGCACAGTGGCTCACACCTGTAATCTCAACACTTTGGGAGGCTGAGGCAGGAGGACTGTTTAAGGCCAGGAGTTTGAGACCAGCCTGGACAACACAGCACAATGCTGTCTCTACAAAAATTTTTAAAATTAGCTGGGAGTGGTGGCACACGCCTGTAGTCCCAACTACTCAGGAGGCTGAGATGGAAGAACTGCTTGGGCCTGGGAGATCGAGGCTGCAGTGAGCTATGATGGTACCACTGCACTCCAGCCTGGGTGACAAAGCAAGCCCCATCTCTTAAAAATAATAATTAATTAATAAATAAGTAGCTGGGCATGGTGGCATGCACCTGTGTTTCCAGCTACTTGAGAGGTCAGAGGATCATTTGAGCCCAGGAGATTAAGGCTACAGTGAGTTCTGATTGTGCCACTGTACCCTAACCTAGGCCACAGAGTGAGGCCCTGTCTCTAAAAATAAATAAATACATAGATAAATAATAACAATAACATCTTTCTAAAATAATAATAAAATAAGGTTAATGGTCAGTCTAAAACAATATCCCTACAATGTGAAATAATCCATTTATTTCAATAGGCAAATTGTTAAAAATGTACTCCTGATTATAGATCTGAAAAACTGGACTTCTACACTAGAGATTAATAGTAAAAATAAGTAAAATTCTTTATTCATCCTTGAGACATAGCTGTATGATTCCAAATGTGGACAGAAAATATGGTACACAAGTACACATAACTGGCTCAAAATGGGGTATTTTACCCTCATTTCCTTCAAAGAAAGAAGTATCTGTGAAAACTGATGTAGTCTACCAATATCTCATACATTTGAGCTCATAAAAATTAGGAAATCACTTCAGTTTGCAAACAGTGCTAGTGCTTCTATGAACTCAGACAAATCTCTCCTTGTAATTTACTTTCCCAACAGGCAAATGAAGATTATTTTCACTCATCAGGATGTCAAAAGTCTTGATTAATAAAGTTTGCCAAGAGCTTTTATATATATAGATAAAAGCAGTTATAACAAGGAATTTATTTTTAAAAAATGTTTTCCCTTTAGCACCCTCACAGAAGTGAAGGTTGAAGTGTGTTAGCTGGGGTTATTTTGCACTCTTTCCTCTCTCTTATTTTGTAAGCACATTTTACTGTTTCTGCATGCATTTTTCAAAGAAAATGAACGTTCCACATTAGAGAATAGAGATGTTAACCCATCTTTTGGAGGAATTGCTGTTTAACCTTATCTTGAGGGCAGGAATCAAGAAGATCTGTCTAAGGCTGTGATCGGAAAAGAATAATTCCTATCAAGTTAAGAAGACCAATAAAGAGAAATCAATTTAGAGGAAAAAAGGAAAAGCAGAGATTCCTTGGGGAAAACCTGGAACAGGTTCTCACTTCAGAAAATGTTATTCATTCCCAACAATTTACAAACCGATTCCAATTTATATTTAAGGCACAACACTCAATCAGAATTAAAGTATAGCAAGTTTTACATTATTTTCTTTTAGATTTGAGTTTACATCAGAATTAAGCCCCGTACATTAACATTGTTTTTGTCATTTCCATGTATTTTTTCCCCTGTATAAGCTTTTTTATTGGCTGGATGGCAGTTGGATACATCTCTGAGCTGACTAGCTTTTTGTATTCTATATTTTTTCTGATTTTAATCAGTGACATCTTGGAAGATGTGACTGTTAGACATAGGGATATTGACACACAGTGTGTTACTGGATGTCGGACAACTTTCCAGACACCCATACGCACGGCTTTGCTCACATTATTTCTTCTATCTGGACTGTCTTCCTCTTCCTCCATTCCTGAAAAACTAAACCTTATGTATTTTTCAAGGCCCAGTTTACATGCTCCCTTCCCTGCACTCTTGTAACACTTCCTGTTCCTAATATATAATGTTAGTGAGATTTTTTTTAATGTTTAGGTAATCGTGTATCTTTCTTTCCTATTACAACGAGACCCTCAAGTACAAAAAAAAAAACCTCTCATGTCATGACCTTAGACACAAGAAAATTTTAAATATAATAAGATGCCAGTTCAAAATAACCATTAAATAGGATGCAATAAGCAACCTAGTAATTCAGTCAGTGGGGCTACTAGAAACCACTCTTTTCATGGCTGAATTTAACAGACTCAATTGTATGTAAACTCTTTTTTTTTTCTTGTTTGGAGACAGAGTTTTGCTCTTGTAACCCAAGCTGGAGTGCAATGGCTTGATCTCGGCTCACTGCAACTTCCACAGGTTCAAGCGATTGTCCTGCCTCAGTCTCCCAAGTAGCTGGAATTACAGGTGCCCATCACCACACCCAGCTAATTTTTGTATTTTTAGTAGAGACAGCGTTTCGCCATGTTGATCAGGCTGGTCTCAAACTCCTGACCTCAGGTGATACACCTCCCTTGGCCTGCCAAAGTGATGGTATTACAGGCATGACCGCACCCAGCCTACTGTATGTAAACTCTTTTGTGGTCAGGAACTCTTATTTCTTGTGCATCGCTCCCCCCACTTCATCCCGCAAAATAATAACCTCATTATCATCTAATTCAAGGTTCTCCACATATTAAGTCTCAATACAAAGCCATACTGTTGTAGATAAAGAGTCTGTGATTAAAACAAAGATTAGATCCTGGGAAAATGCTCAATTGTGAAAAGGTAAGTGTTTGTGCTTAAGATAATCGCAAAGTCTACAACGAAGAAAACGTCAAAGATAAGATGCTACAGGGTTGGACAAGAATGGAGAGTAACTTTAGTAGAAAGGGGGCACAATGAACAAAACTAAGTGGAAACAAGAGTGTTCTCTCAGTTTACCTTATGCTCCCCAAGCAAGACAAGAAGCCAAACACCTGTTTTTCAATTATTATTTCATCAGTTATGGTCATTTTAGTAACCTTGGCTTCCAAAGCATAAAGAGGTGTCACTAAGCAAAGACCCCAGTCCATGTGATTTCCAATACCGACCACAAACTTTATTGTACCCTCAATTAATTGGGTAACGTAGGCCATAGATGATCAGGACACTCCCACCAAGAGGGTACAAGAAAGTGACACAAATCAGGATTTAATATCCCCTCGTCTATCCCGATAGGGGAGGTAAAACGTAACTGTAGTAAATACCTGAATTGTGAAGAAGTGAGACTTTCGAGACTGCCCAAGACTATCATGACCTTGTTACCACACTCGAAGTACAAACTGACAGCACAGAAGACCCCCTCTAGGAGAAAGGATGACGGGAAGCCAATGTAGGACTTACCTGGTTTCTCTATCCTATGGTTAAACCTCCGGAGCTACGCAGACTGTGGCAGCGATAAATCCACGTACGCAGGCTCCAACAAAGCTCACACAATCGGAGAAGTTACACTAGCCGCGGCTGCGGCGGCAGCAACAACTCCTCCCTCAGCTTCTCTCTTCCCACCCTCCGCCGCCGCGACCAGCCGCCTTCACGCCTCCCTCCCCCGACTACCCCCACTTCCGGGTGATGCCCCTGCCGGAAGCAGGGCTGCCACGGGAAAGAGAGCGACAGGTCACGTGAAAAGGAACGCAAGGTCTAGAGTCAAGCTTCTCCCGCCCCCTGCTGCCCCAGGGCCGACACGCAGCCTCTGGTGGGTCTTTGTTTGAGTAGGAATCCGCTACCCTACCCCGCTTCCACGACAAAAGCAAAACTAGAAAATCCGTACTAAAATAGTGCCTTTGTCATCTGTAGTTTCCTAACCTCAGGCCAAGATGTAACATAAAAGCTCCTTATAAGTCATCTTCTACATAGTTCATGTTTGCTCAGCATGAAATTAGCGTGCATCTGTTAGACTGTGTTAACTTGCTTCCGGTAGACCGTGTAGCCTAATTCCAGATGTAAATGCCAGAGCTATGAACTTCCCCTGGTCCCTCCACTGAAAAATGACATCAAGAGGAAAATTTTTATAAATTCATAATTTATATGTGTGTTGAGGGGGCAGGGACGTGACCTCACCACCTTCATGTCGCCATTCCAAGCTCTGACCCATTCCCCCATTTATTCAACTCGTCCATCATTTTAAACACCTAGAAGATTCCAGTGACACAAAAATGTTAGTCTTTTATTTCCATGAGTTAATATAGAAATGAGATGCATAAAATGTAATACAATGCAGTAAGTGGTACAGAAAACATTTGAGAAAAGGATATTCTTTTATTCTTGTTTTCCAACTTGACATTTTAAAAAGTAGGAAAAGTCTAGGATTTTTAAAACTATGAACATTAACAGTGAAAGAGGGAGAGGTTCCATCTCACTTATTTCAAAGCAAGATGTGGCCTTTTCATATTTCCTTTCATGAAGTATCTGTCATAAGATGTATAACAAAACAAATCACAGGACAGTTTGTATTTTCATCTGGAACCATTTGAACTCAGTTCCCATGGACGAGTATAGAGTCTAATAATGTTGCAGAAATCAAAATAGTACACAAAATACAAATATCAAGTAAATATTTGCAAAAGACTTAGAACAGTGTCTGGCACAAAGTAAGCATATTTAAGTGTTAAAATAATTTCCATCCTATCTGTTATCAAGTCCCTATTAAGCCTTGACAGGCAACATTTTAAATTACCCATAGATCTACATTTTAGGTCTCTGTTTAAGTATTTCAGAATTATTCTCCCCCTTTATGCCCATTCACATAAATATAAAATTAGCCTCAGGACTCTGCCAATGTGCATAGCCTTAATTAAGATACAAACTCAGCCCCAAATTTAAAATCTTGAAAATCAGATCATATGAAATGAAGATGGCTTTTAAGTGGGTATCCAAATATTAGCAAGTTGGTTTGTAACTATTATTAACATCGTATTAAGCTTCCAAAAGAAATTCATTAAAAGGCAGGAACCAAAAATATAGCTTTATCAGAAGCAGGATATTGAATCTACTGGCTCACTAGTATTTTTATGTAAATATTAAAGTTTATCACTATGAGCTGCAAGATCCTCTGCCAACCATGTACATTCTTACTCACTTTAATATTTAACATAAAAACACACTCACACACATATATATATATATATATATATTTTTTTTTTTTTTTTTTTTTGGAGTCTCACTGTCGCCCAGGCTGGAGTGCAGACGTGTGATCACAGGTCCTTGTAACCTTAAACTCTGGGGCTAAAGTGTTCCTTGCACTCAGACTCCCAATTAGTTGGAACTACGGGTACACACAACCACACCTGGCTAATTTTTATTTTTGTGTGTCTGGACATGGGAGTCTCCTCTTCATTGCCCAGGCTGATCTCGAACTCCCGGCCTCAAATGATCCTCCTGCCACAGCCTCCTAAAGTGCTGGGATTACAGGTGCGAGCCACCAGGACCAGCCTAAAACTCTATCTTTAAATGCATCATCCCTAATCCTCCTTACCAATGCACAAGCATAGAAGGGAATGTCTTCAAGAAGTAATCAGGTTTGCTGGAGGTTGAACAGATAGCAGGTGTCCCTAAAATGCTTATGAAGTGTATTAATAACCCCAATGATGTTAAGCCAGGAGGATGGAAATTCAACATCTGTACCTCTACAACTACCACAGTACCTATTTCTAGGTAAGTTAAATGAATCTAAAGTAACAGAACACAGGTACTAAAATAATCCTGTTCTAGAGTGAAATTAAGAATGGGATTTATAAAGTCCAAGCACAGTGGCTAATGCCTGTAATCCCAGTACTTTGGGAGGCCAAGGTGGGAGGATCACCTGAGGTCTGGAGTTTGAGACCAGCCTGACCAACATGGAGAAACCCCGTCTCTGCTAAAAATACAAAATTAGCCAGGACTGGTAGCGCATGCCTGTAATCCCAGTTACTTGAGAGGCAGAGGTTGTGGTGAGCCGAGATCGCGCCATTGCACTCCAGCCTGGACAAGAGCAAAACTCTGTCTCAAAATAAATAAATACATAAAAGAATAGGATTTATGAGGTCAGGCACTGTGACTCATGCCTGTAACTCCAGCACTTTGGGAGGCCGAGGCGGGTGGATCGCCCGAGATCAGGAGTTCAAGACCAGCCTGGCCAACTTGGCGAAACCCTCTCTACTAAAAATACAAAAATTAGCTGGGTGTGGTGGTGGACGCCTGTAATCCCAGCTACTCAGGAGGCTGACTCAGGAGAATCCCTTGAAACCAGGAGGCAGAGGTTGCAGTGAGCCAAGATTGCACCACTGCACTCCAGCCTGGGCGACAGAGCAAGACTTTGTCTCAAAAAAAAAAAAAAAGAATGGGATTGCCAGGGGCGGTGGCTCATGCCTGTAATCCCAGCACTTTGGGAGGCCGAGGCAGGTGGATCACGAGGTCAAGAGATCGAGACCATCCTGGCCAACTTGGTGAAACCCCGTCTCTACTAAAAATACGAAAATTAGCCGGGCGTGGTGGCACACGCCTGTGGTCCCAGCTACTCGGGAGGCTGAGGTGGAAGAATCGCTTGAACACAGGAAGCGGAGGTTGCAGTGAGCTGAGATTGGGCCACTGCACTCCAGCCTGGTGACAGAGCAAGACTCTCAAAAAAAATAATGGGATTTATGACATTCACCCTAATTTTAAAATATTTCATAGCCATCCAAATAGAGTTTAAACGACTGGCAATGCTTTTAAGGTAAATGACTTACCTAAATTCTTCAGACATAAAGATACTTGAGGATGGAAGACTAATTTGACAACCTTGCAACTCTAGGTATAACTAAAACTCAAATTGACGTTGCCAGTAAGTTGAGAAAATTTGAGGGAAAGCACTAGGCTCTGAGAGCACTAGGAAAGCTCCCAGGTCAGTATACATTGTGATGGAACAAAAAAACTGCTTCATTTCTAGTAGTGGTCATAGTAGTTTTAGAATTACTCATCAGAACAAGATTAACTACAAAACTAAGTTCAAGAAGTTTGTTCAAAGATACTACCACCACCAGGTTTTATCACACAAAGCAACATATAATTATGGTGGCAAATGGACACAGAAAACATTCTAAATTGTCATATAGATGACACTTATCACTTACCTGAGTACTACAAATCATACTGAAACTGCCCCCACATTGTGAGAAACTATTAATTCAGTGACAAAAAGGTATATAATTTTTTTTTTTTTTTGAGACAATTTCGCTCGTTACCCAGGCTAGAGTGCAATGGCTCGATCTCGGCTCACCGCAACCTCCGCCTCCTGGGTTCAAGCAATTCTCCTGCCTCAGCCTCCCGAGTAGCTGGGACTACAGGTGAGCACCACCATGCCCAGCTAATTGTATTTTTAGTAGAGACGGGGTTTCACCATGTTGACCAGGATGGTCTCGATCTCTTGACCTCGTGATCCACCCGCCTCGGCCTCCCAAAGTGCTGAGATTATAGGCGTGAGCCACCGCGTCCAGCCAAAAAGGTATATAATTGAAGGTTGACACTTCCTTAAATACATGTCTATTTTACTTGAGTATGTCTTGGGGTTATATGCATTTGAATAGTACCATTTTGAACATTCTAAATACAAAATATCATAAAGTGTTGGTTCAAATTAATCAAACAGTGATACGATATGGTTACTAAACGTGCAGCTTAATTTACAATGATGCTTGATTTTTCCTATTCAAATAAAATCAGACTTCAGTCCATTTGATGAGAAACTAGGACATATGCCATGGCAGCATACTTCTAGCATTCTATGTAATAAGCAAAAATAATTTAGCTAATATAGATGGGTTACTTGACTGAAATTCTACTTTCTGCTTACTTGATCACTATTAAGCAATCTACTAGATTACAGCTCTCAGCTAAGAAGTAATGAAATATGTGGAGAAGATATTGTTTTTATTCAGGTAACATACATAAAATCCAATGTTATATACTAAACTCAAGATAATCCACAAATCCAAACACTGTTGTATCAATAGGAGAGGTGACTGATAGTAGATAACTGGGAACAGACTGCATTTGATAGATTCTTTAATATCGTAAACATCCATAATAAGTATGATTAAAAAAAAAACCAAGAGCTATAATCAAAACGAATTATGTCAAACAGTAAAGGAACTAGTAGCTAGTCTTCAGACAGGCTAGGAGTTCATTTTATAAGACCACTCTTCCCTTGGGTCTGGTGACACTGTAAGTTTTCTAGGCAGAAGTGAAAAGGAGTTAATAATGCTAATTCCAAGTATAAATACACGAGAGGCAGACAATATAGGCACAACCAAAATCTGGGCCAAATTTTTGGCTCAAAGGCGATCTTTTTTTTTTTTTTTTTGAGATGGAGTTTTGCTCGTTACCCAGGCTAGAGTGCAATGGCGCGATCTTGGCTCACCGCAACCTCCGCCTCCTGGGTTCAGGCAATTCTCCTGTCTCAGCCTCCTGAGTAGCTGGGATTACAGGCACGCGCCACCATGGACAGCTAAGTTTTTGTATTTTTAGTAGAGACGGGGTTTCACCATGTTGACCAGGATGGTCTCGATCTGTTGACCTCGTGATCCACCCGCCTTGGCCTCCTAAAGTGCTGGGATTACAGGCGTGAGCCACCGCGCCTCGCTAAAGGTGATCTAAAATAGTTATGTGATCAGTTATTTACAAACATAATTTCAGCTTACTATGAAGTTGACTTCCAGGTCAAAAGCAAATTTTCCTTTCACATTACCTCATAAAAGCTATTTAAGGGCCGAGTGCCGTGGCTCAAGCCTGTAATCCTAACACTTTGGGAGGCTGAGGCAGGTGGATCACCTGAGGTCAGGAGTTCAAGATCAGCCTGACCAGTATGGTGAAACCCTGTCTCTACTAAAACTACAAAAATTAGCCGGGTGTGGTGGCATGCACCTGTAGTCCCAGGTACTTGGGAGGCTGAGACACGAGAATCGCTTAAACTCGGGAGGCAGAGGTCACAGTGAGCCGAGATGGCGTCACTGCACTCCAGTCTGGGGGACAGCATGAGACTCTGTCTCAAAAAAACCAAAAACAATAAAACCTATTTAAGAAGTGGCACAGCATTTGACTTTAATATTAACACAAAGGTTAAAGTGATCAAGCTTGGTTTCATTTACAAAGAAACAAAACCTAAAATGAAGGTTTCAAATGTACTTTATTTCTTCAATAATGCCATATCTTAATGGGTACACAGTGCTTTAACTTGGCATCAATTATGAGCTGTTTTTTTCAACACTTCATTATTACACCAGCTGGGATTATTGCTGATTTCTCCATTCCTTTGGGGTGACTCTGCCAACAGGGGACAGGTTCCATTCTATTCCGATTTGTGTTACTACCTGTAAGAATTAAAATGCTGTCAGTTATGTGTTTAAACCAGAGTACATTATCCTTTGGAGACTATTTCTTAAAAATGACAGACATTCTGCTCTATAGGTTAAAAATATACAGAAACTCACCTGGGATACAGTACCCTCCATTTGACCAAACCTAATTGCTATTCTGATTTTCTAGAGCAGTGTTGTTTGTTGTTCAACAGAACTTCTTGAGCTGAAGGAAATGTTCTATATCTTCACTGTCCAAAACAGTAGTCACTAGCTACATGTGGTTACTGGCCACCTGGAATGTGACTAGTATCACTGAGGAAATGAATTTTTAAATTTTATTTAATTCAAATTTATGCTTCACATTTCTATACTACCCCCTCGAAACACTGATTCCCTCAACCACAACTACCTAAATAACTGCCAGAGAGCACTTTGTACTCTCTTTATCATTAAAGAACATTTCGGGCCGGGCGCGGTGGCTCAAGCCTGTAATCCCAGCACTTTGGGAGGCCGAGGCGGGTGGATCACGAGGTCAAGAGATCGAGACCATCCTGGTCAACATGGTGAAACCCCGTCTCTACTAAAGATACAAAAAATTAGCTGGGCACGGTGGCGCGTGCCTGTAATCCCAGCTACTCAGGAGGCTGAGGCAGGAGAATTGCCTGAACCCAGGAGGAGGAGGTTGCGGTGAGCCGAGATCGCGCCATTGCACTCCAGCCTGGGTAACAGGAGCGAAACTCCGTCTCAAAAAAAAAAAAAAAGAACATTTCACCTCCAAAAGCTCTTCTGATCACACATTTGTTCAACATGTTTATCCTTCTAATTAAGCAGTTTCTTTTTTTTTTTTTAAACAGTCTTGCTTTCTCCCCCGGCTAGAGTGCAGCAGCACACTGCAACTTCCGCCCCTCCCCTACCCGCCGAGTTCAAGTGATTCTCCTGCCCCAGCCTCCGGAATAGCTGGGATTACAGGTGCCCACCACCATGCCCGGCTAATTGTTGTATTTTTAGTAGAGATGGGGTTTCACCATTTTGGCTAGGCTGGTCCCAAACTCCTGACCTCAGGTGATCCACCCACCACAGCCTCCCAAAGTGCTGGGATTATAGGCATGAGCCACTGTGCCCAGCCTAATCGCACATTTTAATATTATATTTGATTTCAAGACGATCAAAACAAAAATTTAAAAGGCCTATTTATTTAAATAAAGTTTCTTTATTAAGGTGAGGCTTAATTTGTATGTTTTTAAACCAAGTTATGTATTAAGACTTCAAGACTCCCACTTTTAGCCATTAAGTACAGTGACTAAAAAATAGATTGTAAAATTTAAGATGTAAAGAAACTAAAATTTAAAAAGTTACATTACATCTCACTGTCAAACCATGTAACAAAAAAATTACCACTAGAACTAAGGATGTTTAATTAGAAAAAGAAAATTCAGGAGACATGATAGCAATTTTCTATTATCTGATAGCTGTTATAAGGAAGTAGGTCAGAATTTCTGTGTTACAATGAAATGATGGTAGCATATGAAAAAAAGTCAGGGCTGGGCACAGTGGCTCATGCCTGTAATCCCAGCACTTTGGGAGGCCAAGGCAGGTGGATCAACTGAGGTCAGGAGTTTGAGATCAGCCTAGCCAATGTGGTAAAACCCCAACTCTACTAAAAATACAAGAAAATGAGCCAGGCATAGTGTTGGGTGCCTGTAATCCCAGCTACTAGGGAGGCCGAGGCAGGAGAACTGCTTGATCCCAGGAGGCACAGCTGTAGTGAACTGTGATCATGCTACTGCACTCCAGCCAGGGCAACACAGTAAGACTCCAACTCAAAAAAATAAAAAGTTAGATTTTAACTCACCATATGAACCTTTTAACAGCTACACAAGGCTGAGTGTGGTGGCTCATGCCTGTAATCCCAGCACTCTGGGAGGCCGAGGCAGGCGGATCACTATGTCAAGAGTTCGAGACCAGCCTGGCCAATATGGTGAAACCCTGTCTCTACTAAAAACACAAAAATTATCCAGGTACGGTGGCTCACACCAGTAATCCCAGCACTTTGGGAGACCGAGGCAGGCAGATTACCTGAGGTCAGTTCAAGACCAGCCTGACTAACCTGGTTAAACCCTGTCCCTACCAAAAATACAAAAATTAGCTGGGCGTAGTGGCGGGCACCTGTAATCCCAGATACTCGGGAGACTGAGGCAGGAGAAACGCTCAAACCTGGGAAGCAAAGTTTACAGTGAGCCGAGATTGTGCTACTGCACTCCAGCCTGGGTGACAAAGGGAGACTCTATCTCAAAAAACAAGACAAAATGAACAAAAAAAATGTGCCTTGTAGTCCCACCTACTCAGGAGGCTGAGGCAGAAGAATCACTTGAACCTGGGAGACGGAGGCTCCAATGAGCCGAGATCGCACCACTGCACTCTAGCCTGGGCGACAAAGTGAGACTCCATCTCAAAAAAAAGGAAAAACACCAGCTACACAATATGGAAAGGGCTGCCTTGTGATCCACTAAGCAATACATTACTGGGAATGTTAAGAACAGAAGATAGATGAATGCTGGGGGAAAGTAATCCCTGCACTGGGTAATTAGATTACATAATCTCTCAAGTCCCTCCTAACTAAATACGTACACTACTGTGTTAAAATACTTTGAATGCACAGACTAAATGAGAATGAAAACATCTAAAATAGAAATTATCAATCAATAGTACTTACATATGTCCACATAGTAATACAGAAAGTGGCTCCACCAGCTAATATAGCATTACCGTATTTGTCATGAAAATCAGGTGTACGTTTCTGGTGGCTCTGTCTTGCCATTGTTTGCTGAATGCTTCGAACTAACAGGAAAAAACATAAAGAAGCATTATTATCAATTGTCAGGAAAAGAGAACATATGTGACTGATACTGCCAATCAAGAAAGCCAAGGAAGTTAATTTTACAGTATTATGTAGTTCAATAAAATGTTAAAACATATTTTAGCTATTAATCAAGGTGAACCAATGTACTTAGAAATGCACCAAAAATAAGATTGACAGATGGACAGATATATGATGAAACAAATATAGCAAAATGTTAACTGTAGAATCTATGTGGCGGGTACACGGGTATTCATACAATACTTCCAACTTTTCAGTATGTCTGAGAGTTTTCATAATAGAGTCAGGGAAAAGAAAGCAAAGAATGAATGATGTAACATTCTCTATGAGGTGGTATTTGCAATAGTTCCTGCAACTTCAGCTCCCATTGATTAATTTGAATACTTATGACTTAAATTTTCATTAAAGTTTACTCAATGGAGCCCAACAACTTACAACATACAAGAGCAAAGAAACTCAAATGAACTTCAAATTAAAGCACACTAAATGCTTATGATCATAAAATTACTATAGTAACAAAAAAACCTGACGGCCAGCACAGTGGCTCACACCTGTAATCCTAACACTTTGGGAGGCCGAGGTGGGTGGATCACCTGAGGTCAGGAGTTCAAGACCAGCCTGGCCATCATGGTGAAACCCCATCTTTAAAAAAAAAAAAAAAAAGAAAAAAAACTTGCCCAAACTAGAGTAATCTTGATTTGTAAAAAATTAATAGGCAGGCACAGTGACTCACATCTGTAATCCCAATACTTTAGGAGCCAACATAGGAGGAACGCTTGAGGCCAGGGGGTTTCAGACCAGTCTGGGAAACATAGTGAGACCCTGTCTCTAGAAAAAAATTGAAAATTAAAAATTAGCCGGGCACGGTAGTACATGCACACCTGTGGTCCCAGCTACTCAAGAGGTTGTGGCTGGACAATCACCTGAGTCCAGGAATT
This sequence comes from Saguinus oedipus, assembly GCA_031835075.1. Lineage (NCBI taxonomy): Eukaryota > Metazoa > Chordata > Mammalia > Primates > Cebidae > Saguinus > Saguinus oedipus. Next base: position 74,633,893 of record CM063191.1, on the reverse strand, counting down.
AGAGGATACAGTGAGTTATGATCACACCACTGCACTCCAGCCTGGGTAACAGAGCAATTCTTTCTCTAAAAATAAAAAATGAGACAAATTTAAAATTAATGAATATGGCACCATGCTAAAAGAAATGGGGTATATAAAAAAGTGTAAGACACAAATCCTGTCCTCAAGAAACTTCCAGTCTAGAGGAGAATATTACACATGTAGACACAAATCAATAACCTACAAGGAAGCAGAATTAGCTAAGCACTTTTTTTGTTGTTGCTGTTTTTTCCCTAAGACTAGAGTAGAACAAGGAAGTTCAATCTGTAACTGACTGTGAGCAATTGAGACAAACCACTACCTTCAGACCAGCCTAGCTAAGCACTTTGAATGGTAGACAGGATTTGGTTATAGAAACGTGAGATAAGGAAAATCTGAAAAAAGGCAGACAGAAAAGTTCAGCATACTAGAAAACTAAGTTTGGTTGAAGGACAAGGTGTATAGGTAAGTAACGGGATAAAACTAGAAAGGACCATGGAAGACCACTTTTTTTTGGTAGGCGGGGGAGGTGGTAAAAGTTTTTGAGCAGAATGATAAACACTGCTGTTATTATTATACTAGTAGAAAGAGGAGAAAAAAATTTAAAATGGCCCCTGGAGGAACTAAAAAGGAGGGCTTGGGCAACAGCGAAACTCTGTCTCAAAAAAAAAAAAAAGACAGAAACTGACTGCAAGGTTGCCCATTCACTAGCAATTAATAATATAATGACTTCTATGTGGTACAATGAGTTACTTCGAGATAGTTATTTGACCATTATTGGATTTTCTAACTGCCTTACATAGCTTTCCATTTTCATGTTTTAGTCACACTGGGATAAGCAAATTTACAAATATTTCATAATATATTCTACTCCAGAAAGGATAAAAAGTGGGCATGTGAATTCCACACTAAAAAAAAAAAAACAAAAAATCTTTCCTGAGATACAAAATGGCTCTATTTGCTCAAAGAGCAAAGAAATTAAGACTACCAAAAAATTCTGCAACATGTCATAACTTCAACACACTCATGTAACTCTGGTGGATATCATTAGACCTCTCCTCTGTGACAACTGTTTCATTACCACACATTCATGATCTCATATAATCCTCAACAACCCCATGAAGCAGGCATTATTTACAAATTACTTATTTTACAAATAAGGAAACTGAGATTGAGAGAGGCTAAATAAGTCATATGCACAAAGTAAAAGAAATAATAAATGCTGCTTGTGGAATATAAAAATAGTCCAGCTAATATTTTGTGGTTATTTTCAAAGTTGCTTAACTGTTTAGAACACAACCTAATAATAACCTCCAATGTTTATGTTAAGTGAAAATCAAAAGAGGGCTAAACAAACTAAATAGTAATTCAGGGGCATCTTCATTGTATAACAACCGCCCACGTTACCCAAGGTCACCTTCAGTGCAAACCAAGTATTAAAATTAATTTGTTCTCCTCAATCTATTGCATTCTCACTACATAATGCTGGTCTCAAAATTCCCTGTACTTGCCAAACTTTTTGATAAGAAAAAATGACCACGATTGCTTTCAAGACAGCTAATTTTATTTATTTACTTACTTATTTATTTAAGACCCGGGTTCAAGCGATTCTCTTGCTTCAGCTTCCCAAGTAGCTGGGATTACAGGCACCTGCCACCACGCCCGACTAATTTTTGTATTTTTAGTAGAGATGTTGTTTCACCATGTTGGCCAGGCTGGTCTCGAACTCCTGACCTCAAGTGATCCGCCCGCCTCAGCCTCCCAAAGTGCTGGGATTGTAGGCGTGAGCCATCGCGCCCGGTCAGCTAACATTGTTAACCCACAAATAACTTAAAAGCTGCATCGATACCATTTGGGTTGTTTCCCTGCAATTAAACCAGGTGAAGAGCTGGATTTACCGTTGCCGTCTATTACAGTAATAGGAATTCGAGAAGATATTCTTCTATACAAGATTAGGAGTAAACATATTCCCCAAAGCTAAAATGTAGGACATCACTTAAGGAACGAGAGGTGTCTACCAAGAGTGTCCTTCCCTGAAATCAAAGGTTACTGAAGAATTAAAAAGCAGTGCTAGACTACCACTCCGATAACAGAAAGAGAGCTGAAAACCGAAAGAGAAACACTGGGTGATAAAGTCAGTAAGGACATCATCCCAATGACTTGGGACGAGATGGAAAACAGACAGCATTCAGATTAGAAGGCCGAGATGTTGGTACAGGGAAAGGACACGAGAGGCCGCGAGGACAAATTGATATAAGGTTGTTGTAAACGATTTAGCGTAATTTTTGCTCACCTTGGAGACGACTTAGTGCGTTTTTGACCAAGGGAAACATCGTGAAGGTGAAGATCGAACTGCAGCAACACAACTGCTGCTTTGGTGCGAATTCGCTTCAGGTACCCTTGAAGAGCGCTGAAAAACAAAATGGCTTTCAGCCGGGATCCGTAATGAGATTTGATGACATTTCGCGAGATTTGTAAAACCTATAGTAATTGCAATCCCTTTTACCGCGAGGAAAAATAAAGGCCTTTTGGGAAATGTAGTTTCCGGCTCTTTAAAATGACGTATAGTGGTATCTAATGAAGCATGAAAGAACTCCTTGAAGCCAGATTTAGAGCTCTATAGAGGGCAGCCGAGACACTTATCTTTGGCCGAATTGTCTAAGGCACTAGCTTCAAAACGGTGTTAAAGTTCCAAAAGCTTTGGTTTGGTATCTTCACACTAGCTCTTTCTTCTTTCTGTTCCCCAAAAATTCCTTTACTTATTTTATTTTTTTTTTGATCTGCTATTACTGCTATACTAATTGACTTGCTTTTAATTTTCAAATAACTTCAAGTTTAGAGAAAAGTTGCAAGAATAGTAAAATCTTCCGTAATACGTAGATAAATATGTGATAAAAGAAATTTACAAAGCTGTTGATTGTAGAATCTTGGTGGTAGGTGTTTACAGTAGGATTCTTTGAATTTTTCTATATGTTTGGATATTTTCATAATAAAATATTGGGTGGAAGAACTCTTGTATATCTATTACCTAGATACAGTAATTGGTAATATTTTGCCACTTGTGTTCTTTTTCTCCAACTATATATTTGGGCGGGTTTTCTGAACCATTTGAGAACAACTTGTATATATCATGTGCCTTTACCTGTTAATACTTCAGGATTCATTTTCAAAAAGGCAGAAATTAACTGACGACCACATTACAGTTATCAAATTTAGAAAACTTAATATTGATATAATGCAGCTCATATTCCAATTTCACCAATTATTCCAAGATCTCTATCCAGAATTTGGTTCAGGTCCCTGCATTGAATTACTTGTCGTGTCTGTAGTCTTATTTATTCAAGACAGGATCTCCCTCTGTCACCCAGGCTAGAGTCCTGTCGTGCAATCATAGCTCACTGAAACCTTGACTCCCAGGCTCAAGCAATCCCCCCACTTCAGCATGCTGAGTATTTAGGACCACAGGTGAGCACCACCACACCCAGCTAATTTTTTTTTAAAGATGGAGTCTCACTATGTTTCCCCAGGCTGGAAGTCTCCTCTAAAACTTAATTGTTCCTCAGCTTTTCTTTGTATTTCATGGCAGTATTTTTTTCTCACTACTGGTAAACTTTATTCTCTCAATTTTACATTTGGAGGAAATGAGGTGCAGAATTTTAAGATCAAGATAAAGCTCAGACTAAGTCGAAGATCAGGCAATTATAAGTGGCAAAACTGGTAATGGACCTCCTTGTGCTCTGTAATATTTTTGAAGAGTGCAGACCAGTTATTTTGTAAAAGTGCCCTCAATTTGTTTACATTTGATGTTTCCTCATGAAGGGATTGTTTATGTACTAACAGAAATACTACATAACAGATGTCTCTTTTTAGAGCATCTTTATCGGGAGGCATATGATCTTAGCTTGTCTCATTATTGGTAATGACAATTTTTTTTTTTTTTTTTTTTTGAGATGGAGTTTTGCTCTTGTTACCCAGGCTGGAGTGCAATGGCGCGATCTCGGCTCACCGCAACCTCCGCCTCCTGGGTTCAGGCAATTCTCCCGCCTCAGCCTCCTGAGTAGCTGGGATTACAGGCACGCGCCACCATGCCCAGCTAACTTTTTGTATTTTTAGTAGAGACGGGGTTTCACCATGTTGACCAGGATGGTCTCGATCTCTTGACCTCGTGATCCACCCGCCTCGGCCTCCCAAAGTGCTGGGATTACAGGCTTGAGCCACCGCGCCCGGCCAGGTAATGACAATTTTAATCAAGTGGTTGAAGTAGTGCCCTCCAGGTTTCTACACTATAAAGTTAGCCCTTTGTTATTACTTGTGAAGAATACATTGAAACTATGTGAATATCCTGACCTTCATCAAAGTTTTACTCCACTAAGTTTTTATAGCCATTGATGATTTTTGCCTGAAAGGTTGCAAAACAGTTATTTTCTCCTTCTCTGTTTAATAGCAGATATTCTGTAAGAAAGAATTTTATTTCCTCCTCTATTTATTATCAGTATGGATTTATGAATTTGATTACTTATAATTCATTACTGTCATTATTTATTTTAATGATCAACAGTCCCACATGTGGTCACTAGGATTTTCTTCAAGCTGGCTCCTATGTCTTTTTTGAAATGTCTCCATCATTTTTTTGACCATCTTTATCTTCTGACACAAGATGTTCAAGATGTTGTACTTTCCCTGCCTCACTACTGGAATCAGCTATCTATGTCTCTAAAGAACCTTAATCCATTCTGGTGGGGATGGCAATTAGTAACTTAAGTTTGTGCACCAGCACAAGTGGGGGATGTAATTGCTGCTAGTATTTTCAGTAAATACGGTTAGAAATATATGTTATGAATGATAAGTTTATACTAATACATCCAATTCCTGTTCTATGCCCAAATGTTCTTTACTTTCCCTCGTTACATATCTGTATCTCCTTTCTTCCACAGTGAGAATTCTGACCTTCAACAACATCAATGTTTTTCCATATTACATTACACACAATATATTTTCAGAATTGCTATACCCATATCAAAAACAAACCTACAAAGTAGAATTCAAGATTTGCTTTCAGTTACGTTTTTCTTTAGACTAAGAATATATAGTCAAAGTAGTGTGTTGATAAGGTATTTAGTTCTTTTTATTTCTTTAGTGTGATTGTGTTTTTTATTTGTAAGTTGGGTTCCCTCGGCCGGGCATGGTGGCTCATGCCTGTAATCCAAGTACTTTGGAGGCCAAGGCAGGTGGATCACCTGAGGTCGGGAGTTCAAGAACAGCCTGACCAACATGGTGAAACCCTGCCTTAAAAAAAAAAGTTGGGCTCCCTTTATTCTGTTTGTATTAAATTTTAGTTTTTCTCCCATTCTTATAGATTTTATTTTAAAAAAAAGAAAAAGCTTGTGCCAGCCTGTGCAATATGGCAATACCTCATTTTTACAAAAAAAAAAATTTAAATTAGCCAAGCATGGTGGTGCACACCTGTAGTCCCAGCTACTCGGGAGGCTGAGGTGAGAGGGTTGCTTAAGCCCTGGAGATCGACACTGCAGTGAGCCAAGAACATGCCATGCACTACAGCCTGGGCAACAGAATGAGATCCTGTCTCAAAAAAAAAAAAAAAAAAAAACCACCAAACAACTTGTTGTTAGATATAAGTAAAATTTACATTTTAAAGTATATACATTTCAGGGCCGGGTGTGATAGCCCACGCCTGTAATTCCAGCATTTTGGAAGGCCGAGGTGGGCGGATCACTTGAGGCTGGGAGTTCAAGATCAGCCTGGTCAACATGGCAAAACCCTGTCTCTACTAATATACAAAAAAAAGTAGCCAGGCATGGTGGCACATGCTTGTAATGCCAGCTACTCCGGAGACTAAAGCATAAGACTTGCTTCAACTCGGGAGGCAGAGGTTGCAATAAGCCAAAATCGCCACTGCACTCCAGCCTGACACCTATCTCAAAACAAAAACAAAAATAAATAAAATAGGCCAGGTGTGGTGGCTCACACCTGTAATCCCTGCACTTAGGGAGGCCCAAGGCAGGCAGATCAACTGAGGTCGGGAGTTTGAGACCAGCCTGACCAACATGGCAAAAACCCGTTTCTACTAAAAATACAAAAAATTAGCTGGGTGTGGTGGCACATGCCTGTAATCCCAGCTACTCGGGAGGCTGAGGCAGGACAATCTCTTGAACCTGGGAGGTGGAGGTTGCATTGGGCTGAGATCACACCATTGCACTCCAGCCTGGGCAACAAGAGCAAAACTTTTTCTTGTCTCAAAACAAACAAACAAATGAATGAATAAATAAAATATATACAGTTCAGTGGCATTAGTGATATTCACATTGTTGTGCAGCTATCACCATTATCCATCTCTAGGACTTTTTCATTTTGTAAAACTAAATGATTTGATTGTACATGTTGACTATTTAAAATATTAACATTATTCCAAAAGTCAAAACTAAACAGACTGGTGTACCTAAGTCATTCCCTCCCCCGACTGTTGCATTCCATTTCCACCAATTCCTGTAAGTAAACAATTTCATTACTTTCTGGTTTATCTTTTGTGTATTTCCTTTTGCAAAAATAGGCAAATACCTATATGTTTTCTTGTTTCTCTTTCTATTTTACACAAATGTAGCATAAAATCCATTATCATTTTACATAAATCTTCCTCATTCCTTTTTTACAGCTGCAAAATCTGTGGTGTATATGTGCTATAGTATATTCAATCAATCTCCTATGTTTGAACATTTAGGTAGTTTCAAGAGTATTTCAATTTCAATAATGATGAAATGAATAACTTTGTGCACACATATTTTTATATTGTTGGGAGTATATCTCCAAATTAGGTTACTAGATGTGAGATTGCTGGATTAAAGAATAAATACATGTGTAGTTTAGTTAGATATTGCCACATTACCCTCCATATATGTTGTAACATTTTGCCTTCCTGCCAGCAATGTATTAATATAAAGGGTGCCTGTCTCCCCACAGCCTTGCTAATAGCATGTAGTGTCAAACTTTTGGATTTTTGCCAATCTGATAGGTAAGATATCTCTTTTAAACTTTAAAATTTTTATTTTTATTTTTATTTTTATTTATTTTTATTTTTTTGAGAGGGAGTTTCGCTCTTGTTACCCAGACTGGAGTGCAATGGCACGATCTCGGCTCACCGCAACCTCCGCCTTCTGGGTTCAAGCAATTCTCCTGCCTCAGCCTCCCGAGTAGCTGGGACTACAGGCGCGCACCACCATGCCCAGCTAATTTTTGTATTTTTAGTAGAGACGGGGTCTCACCATGTTGACCAGGATGGTCTCGATCTCTTCACCTCGTGATCCACCCGCCTTGGCCTCCCAAAGTGCTGGGATTACAGGCTTGAGCCACCGCGCCCGGCCTATTTTTATTTTTAAAACATACACATGGTAAAATTCACTCTTCTTGGTGTACAGTTCTATGCATTTTGACAAATGCATAAAATTGTGTCACTACCACCACAATTAAGGACGAAACAACTCATAAAAATACCCTTATTTGACCTCTTTATGATCAACCTCTTTTCCTAGCCCTAACCCCTGGCAGCCACTAATTTGTTCTCTGTGCCAATGAGTTTGCCTTTTCCAGAATGTCATATATCATATAAACTGAATAACACAGCATGTCCCAGTGTACTTTTATTGTGCATTTTCTTTCTTTCTCTCTCTCTTTCTCGAGATGGAGTTTTGCTCTTGTTGCCCAGGCTAGAGTGCAATGACACAATTTCACCTCACTGCAACTTCCGCCTCCAGGGTTCAAGCGATTCTCCTGCCTCAGCCTCCCAAGTAGCTGGGATTACAGGCCTGAGCCACCACGCCTGGCTAACTTTTATATTTTTTGTAAAGACGGGGTTTGCCATGTTGGTCAGGCTGGTCTTGAACTCCTGACTTCAGGTGATCCACCCACCCACCCACCTTAACCTCTCAAAGTGCTGAGATTACAGGTATGAAACACCGTGCCCCGCCTGCATTTTCTTAATATGTTTCCATAAATGATTTAAATATTTTCATATCCCTATTTTACATCTCTTCACTTCAGAACCAACTATTTTTCTTTCCATCCCATCTCCTTGTCTCTCCAACATACTGAAATTATTTTCCGGTGGTTTTTTTTTTCCAGTAGGGCCTAAAATAATAGTCATAAAATATTTTGCACACCATCAAAATAAATCCAAATTGTAGGCAAATTGATTTTATCTTGTTTTTCTTCTTGAGAAATTATTCTCTAGCTCAAAATTATCCCAGTTTAACAACCCACTAAGGTAAAACAAAATGGTCCAAATAAATGGAAGCTTCTTCATCTATGTAGGATTTCCACTATTTTTAGATGAGAGAATTGGATATTTAATGAAAACTGAGTATCACGAAAACTTTAAAAAGAGGGAAAGTGCTTCTTTACAACCTTACTTTTGCACCCATCTTCCAAACAAAATAATAAATAAAAAGAAGGCATTTGCTGTCTATCACCAGGAATTCAAGTCCTTGTTGGTGCTTTAAATAGTAAGTCAAGGAGTTTAACTGGAAGGAAAAAAGCCAGCAGGGCGCGGTGGCTCACGCCTGTAAACCCAACACTGTGGGAGGCCGAGGTGGGCGAATCACCCGAGGTCATGAGTGCGAGACCAGCCTGCCCACCATGGCGAAACCCCGTCTCTACTAAAATAAAAAATTAGCCGGCGTGGTTGCTGGCGTCTGTAATCCCAACTCCTCAGAAGGCTAAGGTAGGAGAATCGCTTGAAACCGGGAGGCAGAGGTTGCAGTGAGCCGAGATCGCGTTAATGTATTCCAGCCTGGGCGACGAGAGCGAATTTCCGTCTCAAAGAAAAAAAGCCATAAACAATTTCTAAAAATAATCTTTGATGTCCTTTTTTTCAGCGCTCCTGGCAGTTTCTAGGACACAACAGGTATTCAACAAGCTCTTGTTCATGTTTACCTTTAAAAATCTCCCTCCGTTATATTTTTCCTTTCCTACTTTTATTTTTTCATTTTTGAAGTACTCTGGAGGCAAGATGATGGGCTAGATAGCTCTTATCACTCACAAGGCTAGGTCCCATTTTTCTAGAATATTACACGAAAGAGGTGAATTTGAAGGACTTCTAAATAAGTCTTTGCGTGAAAGATTTCGTTCTGGCAACTTGAAGCCATTTTGGATTCTGAAACGCCGCAACATTTCACAACTGCGCATGCGTGTTTGGAAAGCGGCCGAGCGCTTGATGCTTACGTATCGAGAAAGGGGCGGGTCTTTATCTTTAGCGGACCACCGAAAAACCTCCAGATTATCCTTTTTCTATTGGCTGACGGGGGCCAATTAGAACTGAACCTTCTTTTAGCGGGCGTGTAGCGCTAGCGCGCTGTGACGTAATGTGTGTGGGCCGCCCGGCAGGGCTGAACTGAACCAATGAGGAAAGGCAAGGGGCCGGTTTGCCTGTTCTCACGCCCCACCCTCAGACCCAGCCAGAGCAAAGTTTCGCTTATAGAAGGGAGAGGAGCGAATATGGCAGCGCGTTGGTCGTTTTGGTGTGTTTCTGCGACAATGGCAGTGGCTCTGTTCATAGTTTACGACGTTCCCTCGGCCTCTGCCCAAAGAAAGAAGGAGGTGAGGACGCGGTTTCCAGCAACACGGGCTTTTCCGAATGACTGCGGCTTGAGAGAGTCTGTTCGCCTCTTCCCATCCGCTTTCCCTGCCGCTTCTTTACCTTTGGTGGCTTCAATTCCGCGGTTTTCGGAGTTGGAATTCGTGAGAGAAGGAACTGTAATTCTTCATCTTGCGGGGATGTAGAGTCTGAGAGTGGGGTAGGGTAGGTGACAGCTCGGCTTCTATAGGCTTGTGAACGTGCATAGCTATGAGTTTTGATACTTTTGAGTGTGGGCCCCATCAGGTGTTGGGGGTGGGGAGTTCGACTTTAGCTCCCGGGAGTAGACTGAGAGTCTTTCTACTGTTGGCAGTTGTAACTCCCTGAATGATGTACAAGAGTCCTCTATTTTGTAGCATTTTCATTTCAGGAGTGAGACCGAAGAGTGAAATTATGCCAAGAGTACAATTGTTTCAAAGCAATTTACCAAACTGAAAGTTCCTAACCATTTTTAATCATTCCATAAATATAAGCATGCTAGGCAATGTCTAGGTGCTTGGTATACATAAATGAACAAAACTAAGATCTTATGGAATTTATAGGCTTTGGGAAGTGGAGGAGATACAATATTCTCTTCTCACCATTAAGCAATCCAAGTAGAGGAAGTTTAACATTGTGTTTTCAAACCTTTGTAATCTGGAATCATATATTCCTAGAACTTTAAGACTACTAGCAATTATTTATACCCTCTAGTTTTATAGATAAGAAAAATAGAGTCTTAAATTTAGAAAATTAACAAGGACTTAAACCCTATGTCAGGCATTCTAATGTTATTTCCTGTAAATTCTGTGCATCCTCTAATGCAGAAAAACTGTATGCATACTTTACAAATACCAGTTAAGCACTTCAGACACTTGTCTACTTGAGCTGAATTAAGGAAGAAAGAAGTTGTCTTCTCTATGTTCCTAAGTATTTGAACTATTTCATAAGAAGAAAAACTAAGCTAGGAAATTAAACATAACTGTGAGCTACTTATTAGATTGGCAAATAGTACAATAAAAATATACAGTTGTCAAAAGTACCATGAAGTGAGCAGGCTCAGACACTGAAACTAGAAATTGATGTCCTTCTTTGGGAGGATTCTAAGCTGTTGTTATGTGGAAAACAAGATGCAGAGCAATACATAATTTTATGTCTTAGAAGCTTTTTATGTTAAAAACAACAGCATCCCTTATATATAAGTATATGTGTATGTAAGGATACATGACAGTCCCTTAACAGTGGTTATCTCTGGGCAGTTGGGAACGTTTTCACGTTTCACCTTATATACTGGTATTGCTGGTAATACCTGAATTTCTACAATGATCGCTTCTTTTTTTTTTTTTTAAAGACAGAGTCTTGCAGTGTTGCCCAGGCTGGAGTTCAGTGGCAGGATCATGGCTCACTGCAGCCTCGACTTCCTGGGCTCTAATGATCCTCCCACCTCCACCTCTACCTCCCGAATATCTGGGACTACAGGCATGTGCCACAACATCCCCAGCTACTTTTTAATTGTTCTGTAGAGACGGAGTCTCTCTGTGTTGCCAGGCTAGTCTCGAACTCCTGGGCTCAAGTGATGCTTCTGCCTTGGCCTCCCAAAGTGTTGGGATTATGGGTGTGAGCCACTGTGCCTGCTCCACTTACTCTTTTTAATTAAAAAGTGAAGGCTTTCAGCTGGGCGTGGTGGCTCATACCTGTAATCCCAGCACTTTGAGAGGCCAAGGTGGGCGGATTGCAAGGTAAGGAGATAGAGACCAGCCTGGTCAACATGGTGAAACCCAGTCTCTACTAAAGATACAAAACATTAGCTGAGCATGGTGGTGTGCACCTCTAATCCCAGCTACTACGGAGCCTCAAGCAGGAAAATGCTTGAACCTGAGAGGTGGAGGTTGCAGTGAGCCGAGATCGCGTCATTGCACTCCATCCTGGGCAACAGGGCAAGCCTCTTGTCTCAACAACAACGACAACGACAACAAAAAAAAAAAAGAAAAGAAAAGTAAAGACTTTTTAAAACTTAGCATTTCTACTAGTGAAATTATATTTTTTCATTGACTCTCTCACTGAACTGGAAGCAGTAGGGCCTAGCCAAAAATAGATTTTTTTTTTTTTTGAGACGGAGTTTCACTCTTCTTACCCAGGCTGGAGTGCAGTGGCGTGATCTCGGCTCACTGCAACCTCCACCTCCTGGGTTCAGGCAATTCTCCTGCCCCAGCCTCCTGAGTAGCTGGGATTACAGTCACGCACCACCATGCCCAGCTAATTTTTTGGATTTTTAGTAGAGACGGGGTTTCGCCATGTTGACCAGGATGGTCTCGATCTCTTGACCTTGTGATCCACCCACCTTGGCCTCCCAAAGTAGTGCTGGGATTACAGGCGTGAGCCACCACACCCGGCCCTAGGTTTTTTTTTTTTTTTTTTTTTTTGGAGACAGAGTTTCGCTGTTGTTACCCAGAGTGGAGTGCAATGGCATGATCTCGGCTCACCGCAACCTCCGCCTTCTCGGTTCAAGCAATTCTCCTGCCTCAGCCTCCCGAGTAGCTGGGACTACAGGCATACACCACCATGCCCAGCTAATTTTTGTATTTTTAGTAGAGACAGGGTTTCAACTTGTTGACCAGGATGGTCTCGATCTCTTGACCTCGTGATCCACCTGCCTCAGCCTCCCAAAGTGCTGGGATTATAGGCGTGAGCCACCGTGCCTGGCCTGATTTTTTTTTTTTAAATCAGCACTGAGTTGTATACTTTAAAATAGTCAATATGGTGAATTTTATGTTATGTGAGTTTTTTGTTAAGGCAATAAATTACATGCCTTCCTTGATCTTTCTGTACTCTATTGGAAGCATTCACCCTTTTCCTGCTTGTACAGAATTTAAGTGAGAATATCTTCCTTCTCTCTTACCCCACCCTTTCATTCACCTGAAGATTCCTACTCTTCAAATCTTACTTCAAACTGTATCTTCTTTCTTCCTCGGCTAAAGTTTTCTTGGTGCCTCCAGGTGAATTGAAATGAACTCAGCACATCATATTGTCATTGTAGGTATGTATGTATTTATTTTGAGACAGGGCCTCTTGCACAGGCTGCATGCTGTGCAGTGGCACTATAATGACTCACTGCAGCCTCGACTTCCTGGGGACATGTGATCCTCCCACCTTGGCCTCCCAAAATGCTAAGATTACAGGAGTGAGCCTGTGTGCCTGACATGTATTGGCCTTGTTTATAGGCCAGTCTTTGCCATAACACTGTAAGCATCTTGAATGCAGAAACTTCTTAATTTTTCTTTCCATCACAGCCAGCATTGTCTGTCAAAATGTCCTCAACAAACATTGAATTAACTATATACTTACATAAAATCAGGAATCTGTTCTTTCTATTAAAAAAAAAGTATATATATATATAAAGAAAAATTTCTTTGAAACAGGGTCTCACTCTGTTGCCAAGGCTGGAGTGTAGTGACACAATCATGGCTCAGTATAGCCTTATGACCTTCCCGGGCTCAGGTGATCCTCCTACCTAAGCCTTCCCAACTGGAACTACAGGCATGTGTCACCATACCTAATTAATTTTTGCATTTTTTATAGTGATGGGGTTTTGCCATGTTGTCCAGGCTGGCCTTGAACTCCTGGGTTCAAGTGATCTACCCACCTCAGCCTCCCAAAGTGCTGGGATTACAGGCATGAGCCACTGTGTTCAGCCAGGAATCTGTTCTTTCAGTTGTAGGTTTTCATAGATTTCACGATGTAAAATTGGATTTTTCTCGTCAGTAAGCATGGAATTTATATAGGTTGCTAAAGATGTTTTAGTTTTTTACTCTTTCCCTCTCTGAGAATGGTTTAGGCTGTTTTTAAAAATATTACTGTGATACTCCTTGCACACAGTTTCAAAATAGGGTTTTCTGTTGCAGAACATATTTTGTCAGTTTTTGAAAATATTCTTTTAAAAAATTGCACATCTATCTATTATAGTAAATTGACTTTATATAATAGGGTAATGTCTGATCTTAAAATCTATTTTTTTTTTTTTTTTTTTTTTTTTTTTTTGCCGGGTGCAGTGGCTCATACCTGTAATCCCAGCATTTTGGGAGGCCAAGGCAGGTGGGTCACCTGAGGTCAGGAGTTCAAGACCAGGCTTGTCAAGATGGTGAAACCCCGTCTCTACTAAAAATACAAAAAAATGAGCCAGCCATGGTGGGGCATGCCTGTGGTCCCAACTACTCAGGAGGCTGACGCATGAGAATCACTTAAACAATAGTGAGAGTCTGTCCCCCACCAAAAAAAATCTGTTTTTTTTTTTTGAGACAGAGTTTCGCTCTTACTCAGGCTGGAGTGCAATGGCACGATCTCGGCTCACTCCAACCTCTGCCTCCTGGGTTCACGCAATTCTCCTGCCTTAGCCTCCTGAGTAGCTGGGAGTACAGGCACGCAACACCTTGCCCAGCTAATTTTTCTATTTTTAGTAGAGACGGGGTTTCACCATGTTGACCAGGATGGTCTCGATCACTTGACCTCGTGATCCGCCCGCCTCAGCCTCCCAAAGTGCTCAGATTGTAGGCCTAAGCCACCGCGCCCGGCCTTATTTATTTATTTTTTTAAGATGAGGTTTCACCATGTTGGTCAGGCTGGTCATGAACTCCCAACCTCAGGTGATCCACCCGCCTTCGCCTCCAAAGTGCTTGGATTACAGGAGTGAGCCACCACGCCCGGCCAAAAAATCTATGCTTTTTAAAAGATACCTCCCCTAAATGAATATGATTAAAAATCACTCAAGTTCCTCATAGTTGTCTATTGGTAAATGGAATGCTGCCTTGCTTATTATTTATACCTTTAACAGTGTTTTCATTGGAACGTGGACTTATTATTCTCCTTTTTAAATTTTTAAAAATGTTTTGTAGAGACACAGTCTTGCTATGTTGACCAGGCTGGTTTCAAACTCCTGGCCTCCAGCAGTCCTCCTGCTTTAGCCTCCTAAAGTGCCAGAATTATAGATGTGAGCCACTGAGCTCAGCAATTTATTCACTGATATTTATCAAATGCCTTCCACATGCCAGGCACCATAGTTTACACTCATTATCTATAATCTACACATTAACATTGCAGAGTAAGTATTAACCCACTTCGAAAGACAAGGGGACTGGCCAGACATGGTGGCTCATGCCTATAATCCAAGAACTTTGGAAGACTGAGGTGGGAGGATTGTTTGAGGCCAAGAGTTTGAGACCAGCCTGAGCAATATAGCCAGACTTGTGTCTACTCACCATACACACACACAGTTATATTAAATATGTAATATATGTAATATACATACATATATATACATTTTTTTTACATATATATGTAAAAGAAAGATGAGGAAACTGACAGTAAGCAAGAGGGAGTTTGAAGGCTTGCTCAGAGAAGCACAGCTCTAAGAAACTGAGCTGGGATCCCACACTGGTTTGTCTGGTTCCAAAGCTTATGTTTTCTGCTAGGTAACAAAGTCTTGTTTTTACAGTGACTGGTTTTATTTATTTATTTATTTATTGAGACAGAGTCTCACTGTGTTGCCCAGGCTAGAGTGCGGTGGCATGATCTCGGCTCACTGCCACCTCTGCCTCCCGGGTTCAAGCGATTCTCCTGCCTCAGCCTCCTGAGTAGCTGGGATTACAGGCAAGCACCACCATGCCTGGCTAATTTTTATGTTTTTATTAGAGATGGGGTTTCATCATTTTGGTCAGGCTGGTCTCGAACTCCTGACCTTGTGATCTGCCCACCTCAGCCTCTCAAAGTGCTGGGATTACAGGCATGAGCCACCGCACACGGTGACTGGTTTTATTTTTATGGTGAATCCTTTCCCTCTGTTGTGGAAGGGAAGTTGTTCTTCCTTGTATCTGGTGTTATCTTAGAGAGGCAGCATGATAAAAATGAAAGATCGTCATCTATGATAAAATTATTCATATTCCTTTACTTCTGGAAATCTAATAATAGAGAAATAATATGAAATATGGAAAGTGATCAACACACAATGCATACTGAACCATAATAGAAAATGGTCATCATAATGCTAGGATGGCAGATAGGTCTCCGTCCTCGGTTTTCCAAAAAAGTCTTTTAAAGAGGATATGCTTTAATCCACCCCCGATGATCTTTAACAAGTTATTCTGAGTCTCATTTTCCTCATCACAATGGAAAAAAACACTGATTTGTTTGGTTGTTGTGATAATTAAATGAGATGAGGGCTGTAAAGTGCTTAATGCAGTACCTGGCATATAGAAGACGTTAGGTTAATGTTAAAAAAACTGCTTTTAGAACTGACGTGGGCTGGGCACGGTGGCTCACGCCTGTAATCCCAGCACTTTGGGAGGCCAAGGCGGGTGGATCACGAGGTCAAGAGATCGAGACCATCCTGGTCAACGTGGTGAAACCCCGTCTCTACTAAAAATACAAAAAAAAATTAGCTGGGCATGGTGGCGCATGCCTGTAATCCCAGCTACTCAGGAGGCTGAGGCAGGAGAATTGCCTGAACCCAGGAGGCGGAGGTTGTGGTGAGCCAAGATCGCGCCATTGCACTCCAGCCTGGGTAACAAGAGCGAAACTCCGTCTCAAAAAAAAGAACTGATGTGAAAGCGTCACATGTGCAAAAAACCCTGCAGTTCTCTAGAAAATATCTGATTTCAGAGAAATAGGTTTAGTAGCAGTTTCAAAACAAATAAATGGAGATACCACCAAAAAATTAAGAACTAAGGAAAGGAGACAATGATAGGTTTTGACCCTATCCAGGAAGTCGGTGGACTGATAATGGAGCAGATGGCATTTCAGGATTAAAAAGGCTTACTTCTCTGTTGACTGTCTTCTTCAGTAATTGTCTGCCAGTTATATTTCCAAAAATGTTCCAGATCTCTTGAGGGAGTTGGAAATGTATACCTTAACTAAGAATTCATTTCATTTTACTAGCAGCTGAAGACTGGTAGATGATTAGAAAAGCTGAAAGTATGAAGAATTTTTGTGAATAAACCCTAATGGTTAGAACAAAGACACAGATAAGTTTTGGGAGTACTATTCAGCCATATAAAAGGATGAGATCCTGTCATTTGCAACATGAATGGAACTGGAGGTTGTTATGCTAAGTAAAGTAAGCCAAGCACAGAAAGACAAACATTACTTGTTCTCACTTATTTGTGGGAGCTAAAAATCGAAACACTTGAACTCATGGAGATAGAAAGTAGAATGATGACTACTGGAAGCTAGGGGTAGTGAGGGGAGGTGGGGATTCTTTATGAGTACAAAAAAAATTGAATAAGACCTACTATTTGATAGCACAACAGAATGACTATAGTCAATAATAATCATAGATTTTTAAAAATTGAGTATAAATCGGATTGTTTGTAATATAAAGGATAAATCCTTGAGGAGATGGATCGTTTTACATGATATGATGAGTCCACATTTTGTGCTTCTTGTATCAAAACATCTCATGTGCTTCATGAATATATACACCTACTATGTACACACAAAAATTTAAATTTAAAAAAGAATGAGGCCAAGTGCAGTGGCTCACACGTGTAATCCTAGCATTTTGGGAGGCTGAAGTGGGTGAACTGCTTGAGCTTAGGAGTTTGAGACAGCCTGGGCAACATGGCAAAACCTTGTCACTACCAAAAAAAAAAAAAAAATTAGCTGAACATGGTGATGTGTACCTGTAGTCCCACCTACTAGGGAGGCTGAGATGGGAGGATCACGTGAGCTTGGGAGGTCCAGGCTGCAGTGATCCAAGATGGGCCACTGTACTGGGTGACAGAGCCAGACCCTGTCCCAAAATAATAATAATAACATAGTAGTATATTTTAAAATAATTAAAAGTATAATTGGACAGTTTGTAACACAAAGGATAAATTCTTGAGGGCATGGACACTCCATTTACCATGATGTGATTATTATGCAATGAATACCTATATCAAAGTATCTAATGCACCCCATAAATATGTATACCTACTACGTACCCACAAAATTTTTTTTTAAGAAATACACTTTTGGGGAAAGGTGCGTTTTAGAGGAATTCAGACTGGTAATACTTAGCTTTCTTGCTTCTGAAATTCAAAAGAAATTTTAATGGCAGGATCAGATTTTAGCTTTAAATCGTAATTAATAGACCCTATATTCCATTTTTGATGAGTGATACTTAGTGACAATAGGAAAATTTGTGGTTATTAAAGCTTCAGCTACTTTGGTAGAGCTAATCAAGTTAAATATTATGCAAACAGGTAAGATGAAATTAAACTGATGTCTCACTGCTCTTTCTTGGGCCTCTGAATCTCTTATAGTCATAGATTTTTATAACGCTTGATTATTACAAATAGGATTAAAGACATTGACTTCTAGTAGTGAGGTGATTTTTTTTTTTAGACATATTAAAATGTTTCAAAAGAAGAGAAAGACTTTAAACATACTTTACTTTGTTGGTAAGTATTCCAGTTGGGAGTATTGTTGCTATTTTTGTTTTATTTGAATGGTAGAAAATAGACTAATGTATGCCAAGGAGAAGGAGAGAAATAAATTGATCATGAATATCTTATAAACCTAATGTGTTTTTCATAGTAATCCTGTAATTTGTTTTATAGAAAATATATCGAATACAAGGCTGGGCGCGGTGACTAATGCCTGTAATCCTAGCACTTTGGGAGGCTGAGGTGGGTGGATCACGAGGTCAGGAGTTCAAGACCAGCCTGGCCAAGATAGTGAAACCCCATCTCTACTAAAAATAGAAAATCATCCAGGCTTGGTGGCAGGTGCCTGTAACTCCAGCTACTCGGGAGGCTGAGGCAGAGCATTGCCTGAACCTGGGAGGCGGATGTTGCAGTCAGCCGAGATTATGCCATTGCACTCAAGCTTGGGCGACAGAGCAAGACTCCGTCTCAAAAAAAAAAATCTCTCTTTATATATACACATATATATATATCTATTTATCACTAAATCTTTCATATATATCCAATACAGTTTAAAAGCTTTAGATCAGTATGTTTTCTTGAATGTTTGAAAACTGCTAGTCGAGGCCAGGCACAGTGGCTCACACCTGTAATCATAGCACTTTGGGAGGCCGAGTTGGGCAGAACACCTGAGGTCAAGAGTTCAAGACCAGCTTGGCCAACATGGCGAAATCCTGTCTCGACTAAAAACACAAAAATAAGCTGGGTGTGGTGGTGTGCGCCTGCAGTCCCAGCTACCCAGGAGGCTTAGGCACGAGAATCATTTGAACCCAGGAGGTGGAGGTTGCAGTAAGTCATGATCGTGCCACTGCACTCCAGCCTGGGCGACAGGGCTAGACTCCATCTCAAAAAACTATTAGGGGAAAAAGTATTTTCATTAAGAGTTGTTTACAAATTAATTGCTTTTTTGGAGTTGCTGAGTAGTTCACTTAAGTAGTCTTTGGAAGATGTGTTTCTTCCTAATAATTTTCAAGTATTCATAGAATGACCTGAAGGACACAGATGAAATTTTTAACTTTTCCATTTGAAGGCTGTGACTTTGGAAGATAAAAGGAGTATCTGGAAAATGAATAGTGGGATTTAGTGTAGTGGCAATAGAGGAACAAAATTTTTATTTCTGAACCATGCCTTTCCATACCCAAATGATGGGCTCTTGACAAAGAACGAGAGGCACCCCTAGGAAAATGCTTTTTTCAAGACAGAGTTTTGCTCTGTCGCCCAGGCTGGAGTACAGTGTCGCTGTCTTGGCTCACTCCAGCCTCCACCTCCAGCGTTCAAGCGATTCTGTCGCCTCAGTGTCCCAAGTAGCTGGGATTACAGGCACCAGCATGCCCAGCTAATTATTGTATTTTTGTAGAGATGGAGTTTCACCATGTTGGCCAGACTGGTCTTGAACTCCTGACCTCAGGTGACCCACCTACCTCGGCTTCCCAAAGTGCTGGGATTACAGGCATGAGCCACCATGCCCAGCAGAAAAAGCTTCTTTAGGGATAGAGATTTGCCATGATCAAGAAACCTTTCCATTCAAATTGGAGGAAATTCCTGGCCACACGCAGTGGCTCATGTCTGTAATCCCAACAATTTGGGAAGGCCAAAGTGGGAGAATTGCTTGAGCCCAGGATTTTAAGACCAGCCTGGGCTACATAGCAAGACCCTGTCTCTGCAAAAAAAATTAAAGAAAATAACCAAGCATGGTAGCATGTACCTGTGGTCCTAGCTACTCGGGAGGCTGAGGCAGGAGGATCATTTGAGCCCAGGAGTTCGAGGCTGCAGTGAGGTAACAGCCATACCACTGCACTCCAGCCTGGGTGAAAGAAGGAGACCCTGTCTCTACATTGAAACGAGAGAGAGGAAACAAGAAATTCCTTTATAAATCTATTAAGTAGAGAAGACAAAATAGAGGACCAGTGAAGGAAGTGTCTAAGAAGTATTAAGACATTGTATTTAAGTAGAATATCACATTCTTCAACTGTTCCAGTAGGATCATTAGATATTAGATATTAGGATTATTATTAGAAATGATATATTTTGGCCAGGTGCAGTGGCTCATGCCTGTAATCCCTGCACTTTGAGAAGCCTGAGGCAGGTGGATCACCTGAGGTCAGGAGTTCGAGATCAGCCTGGCCAAAATGATGAAACCCTGTCTCTACTAAAAATACAAAAAGTTAGCTGGGCATGGTGGCACTTGCCTGTAATCCCAGCTACTCAGGAGGCTGAGATAGGAGAATCAATTGAACCTGAGAGGCAGAGGTTGCAGTGAGCCGAGATCGCACCACTGTACTCCAGCCTGGACAACAAGAGAAAAACTCTATCTCAAAAAAAGAAAAAGAAAAGAAATGGCATATTTTTTCCCTGTTCTTCATAATTTGATTCACTTGATGTTTATTTGATTTTCCTTTGCTATCCATAGACATTTATATAACATATAGTCCTATCCCATAAGAATCAGATTGTAGAACTGTCATTCTCAAACTTCAGTGTATATAATGTGTACATGTTGAAATTCAGTATTCTTGGAACCTACT
The DNA here is from genome assembly GCA_031835075.1 of Saguinus oedipus. Taxonomy (NCBI): domain Eukaryota; kingdom Metazoa; phylum Chordata; class Mammalia; order Primates; family Cebidae; genus Saguinus; species Saguinus oedipus. The sequence goes on along the minus strand of CM063191.1, from coordinate 74,613,272 downwards.
CTAGACCTACTGAATCAAATATATTGGGGGGATAAGAACTAGGAATATGCATTTTTTTTAAAGATGGAGTCTAACTATATTGCTCAAGTCAGAGTGCAGTGGCTATCACCAGATGCGATCGTAGTACACTACAACCTCAAATTCCTGTGCTCAAATGATGCTTCTACCTCAGCCTGGGCCTGCGGAATTACAGGCCCACACCACTATGCTTGGCCAGAAGTCTGCATGTTTGTTTTTTTTTTTATTTTATAAAATAGAAACAGAGTTTCACTGTGTTGCCCAGGCTGGTCTTGAACTCCTGGGCCCAAGTGGCCTTCCAAAGTGCTGGGATTACAGGCGTGAGCCACCGTGCCCAGCCAAAGTCTGCATTTTTTTTTTTTTAAGAGAATGGGGTCTCGCTATATTGCCCAGGCAAGTCTCGAACTCCTGGGCTCAAGCTATCCTCCCGCCTCTGCCTCCTTAACAGCTGGGATTACAGGTGTGAGCCACAGCACCCTGCAAAAAGTCTGCATTTTTAACAGGCTCCATTATACCAACCACACTTTGAGAAACACAGCTTTAAAAAGTTACCTATTATGATAAAGCCTTGCTCTAGGAAGTTTGGTTTACTTTATCACTAAATCTTTCTCTTATGTTGTATTCTGATCAGTAATGATTTTTAAAGATTTTTGAATACATAAAAATAAGATTATAAAAATGTAAATTCTTTTCAGTTCAAAACAGTTGTTTTTGAGCTAGGCATGTTGGTTTGAGCCTGTAATTCCAGCCACTCAAGAGGATGAGGTAGGAGGACCTATTGGGGCCAGGAGTTCGAGACCAGCCTGAGCAACATAGCAAAACCCCCATCTCTAAAATAAGAGTTTTTAAAAATTAGCTAGGGATGGTGGTGCATACGTGTAGTCCCAGTTATTTGGGAGGCTGAGATGGGAGGATCACTTAACCCCAAGATTTCGAGGTTTCAGTGAGCTATGATCACACCACTGCACTCCAGTTTGGGTGACAAAGTGAGACCCTATCTCCCTCTTTTTTTTTTTAAGAACAATATTGTGGGAGTGGGGTGATTTTGGTCCCCAGGAGATATTTGGCAATGTCTGGAGATATTTTTGGTTGTTGCAGCTGGGAGAAGCGGGTGCTACTGGCATCCATTGAGTAGAAGCCAGTGATGCTGCTCAACATCCTACAGTGCACAGACAGAATCACTCCTCACAACAATTATTTGGCCCAAGATGTCAGTAGTGTTTCTGTTGACAAACCCTGGTTTAGAATGATCATGGCCTGTTTGAATTTCTGCCTTAGTATTTTACTAACTGTGACATTTTGGGCAAGTTATTTAACCTCTCCAATCTTGTTTCCTCAACAGATAAGTGAATGTAAAAAGAGTACTTTTAAAAGTGTTTTTAAAATTTTTATTTTTTGTATTTTTAAAGTGTTTTAAAAATTGAACTAAATTATATACTCTATAAAGCAAGAAGTAACTGCCTGACACGTGCTAGACATTCCAAATAGTAGCTGCTATTTTCTCCATAAAACCAATTCAAGAGAGGCTTGCTTTAGGATATCTTAAAATATTAAGTCATTGTGAATTAGGATTATAATGTCTAATTATGATGTTCCAGGCTATGTTCATGTAATTTTATTGTTACAGTTTTTTTGTTTTTTGAGACAGAGTCTCACTCAGTCACCCAGGCTGGAGTGCTGTGGTGCGATCTCAGCTCCCTGCAACCTCCACGTCCCAGGTTCAAGTGATTCTCATGTCTCAGCCTCCCGAGTAGCTAGGACTACAGGCACATGCCACCACATCCAACTAATTTTTGTATTGTTAGTAGAGACAGGGTTTCACCATGTTGGCTAGGTTGTTCTCGAACTCCTGACCTCAAGTTACCTGCCTGCCTTGACATCCCAAAGTGCTGGGATTACAGGCATGAGCCACCGTGCCCAGCCAGTAAAACTTTAAAACTAATTTATTTGTTGTGATATGTCATTGGTTCATTAATGAACCCAGTGGGGGCAAGATGGCTTACGCCTGTAATCCCAGCACTTTGGGAGGCCAAGGATCCTTTGAGCTCAGGAGTTCAAAACCAGCCTGGGCAACATGGTGAAACCCCATCTCTATAAAAATTAGTCGGGCATAGCAGTGCACACCTGTAGTCCCAGCTACTCAGGAAACTGATGTGGGAGAATCACGTGAGCCTGGGAGGTTGAGGCTGCAGTTAGCCAAGATCACACCACTGTACTCCAGCCTGGGCAACAGAGTGAGACCCTGTCACACACACACAAAAAAAAGAAACAAACAAAAAAATGAACTCAGAATATAATCTAATTGCCTCTGCATTAAGCAGTCTTTTGCAGTGATTTTGTTTTATAAGAGCCTGAGAAAAAAAATCATGTAATTCCTTTGAACTAATTTCTTCTACTTGATAATAGAAGAATAGCCAGAAGTCTGGTCTCTCCAGTCTGTTAATAAACAGGAAGAGGAATAATATATATATTAGAGACAGGGTATTGGTCTGTTGTCCATGCTAGAGTTCAGTGACGTATGATTATAGCTCACTAAAGCCTCTAACTCCTGGGCTCAAGTGATTTTCCTGCCTCAGCCTCCTGAGTATCTGGGACTACAGTCACATACCACCACACCTGACCAATTTTATAATTTTATGTAGTAATTGGGTCTCACTGTGTTGACTAGGCTGGTCTTGAATTCCAGGGCCTAAGCAGTCCTCACTCCTTGGCCTCCCAGAGTGCTGGTATTACAGACTTAAGCCACTATGCATGGCCATAAATTTTTTATGTATACCTGCTTGAAAAAGTTTTTTCAGTAATTCTTGTGTAAGAAAACTCCACATATTTATAACTAATGCGAAAGACATGTTTCTTCTGTTGGCATGATTATGTATCTATATGGTTGAATAGAGATAAGAATATGTAAAACTATGTAAATACCTGTTACTGCTTCACACTTGTTTTTCTCAGCCCATACAGAATATGTAGTCACCCTGAATAAAATAGCCAAATCGTGTATATATTTGCTGGTAATGGTCAAATTTAATTTGAAAATATGGCAAAAGTAATGATTGCTTTAAAATGTAGAATGTGTGTTTTAAAATGTGAACTCATATTGTCTGTGCTGTGAGAATCATTAAAGCAGTATCAAGTAATAACAATTCACTTTGTTGGGAAAACTGAATAAATTTGATCTATGCAGTCTTAATTTAAATCAAATATCCCCTACTCTTGACAATTACTGGCAACTAGTTCTACTGTTGAATTGATAAACTGGCAGCCTCCTGAGACTATCTTGATTACTACTTGCCTATTACCCTATCTTCCTGCTGGTTCACTCTCTCCCACAGCCTTTACCAACTACTTGTTTCGTTGTTCCACAGTCTTGTTAATTATTTGTTATAACCAAACTTCCTTTTTTTTTCTTTTGAGATGGAGTCCTACTCTGTCACCCAGGCTGGAGTGCAGCGGCGCCATCTTGACTCACTGCAATCTCTGCCTCCCGGGTTCAAGTGATTCTAGTGCCTCTGCTTCCCGAGTAGCTGGGACTACAGGCACGTGCTACCACGCTGGCTAACTTTTGTGTTTTTAGTAGAAATGGAGTTTTGCCATGTTATCCAGGCTGGTCTTGAACTTCTGACCTCAAGTAATCCACCTGCTTTGGCCTCCCAAAGCGCTGGGATTACAGGTGAGAGCCACCACGCCTGGCCTGTTAAAACCAATCTTTCAAGAGTGTATATATTTTTCTGTGGGTTTAGAGTGTGTTTGGTTTCTCATCTGTGGCATATTCATTTTGTGGTCTTTACCAGAATGTTTTTGTATCTGCTACAAAACTAATTTTTATGTAGTCTTTTTTCCATCATTTTTAGAGATATACTTGGGACATAAAATTGTGTTCAGTATTAGATGAATTTGGATATGCTTAAAGGCAAATCAGGCTGGGTATGGTGGCTCACGCCTGTAATCCCAGCACTTTGGGAGGTCGAGGCAGGTGGATCATTTGAGGCCAGGAGTTTGTGACCAGCCTGGCCAACATGGTGAAACCCCATGTCTACTAAAAATACAAAAATTAGCCAGGGGTGGTAGTGTCTTCCTGTAATCCCAGCTACTTTGGAGGTTGAGACACGAGAATCACTTGAAACTAGGAGGTGGAGGTTGCAGTTAGCCCAGATTGTGCCACTACACTTTATACTTCAGCCTGGGTGACAGAGCGAGACTGTCTCAAAAAAACAAAAACAAAAACAAAAGCAACTTATACATTTTTAGAATCCACTTTACTTTCTAAAGTGAAAAAAGTTCTGCTTCTATGTGTTTATGTGTGCAATTATCATTTATTTCTTACATGTTAATGTAATCAAGTCAGTCAATTCCCAGTTAGATTTCATTAATTAGAAATTTAGTAGACACTTACTGAGTGTCTACCATATGGTAAAGAATTGTGGGTCTCTGCTCTCTTGTAGCTAATAGTCTAGAAAGGGAATCAAATGTCAAAGTGTCTTAAAATGGTAAGTGCCAGAATATAGGTAATGGGAAATGTAACTGGTCAAATGCTTCTGAATGATGAGCCACTCCATGATTTCTCAGCTTTTTCTAGACATAACCCTATAAAGATGAGAAATCATAAGTTAGCATTAACTCTACATTGAGATTCTTGTTTTCTTTGTTATCCCCTCCTGCCTTCTTAACATTCGTGACAAGAATTAAACATTGTGGGTGGGGCTGGGTGTGGTGGCTCACATCTCAGCACTTTGGGAGGCCAAGGTAGACAGATCATGAGGTCAAGGGTTTGAGACCAGCCTGGCCAACATGGTGAAACCCCCATCTCTACTAAGAATACAAAAATTAGGCTGGGCATGTTGGCTCACGCCCGTAATCCCAGGACTTTGGGAGGCCGAGGTGGGTGGATGACCTGAGGTCAGGAGTTTGAGACCAGCCTGACGAACATGGTGAAACCCCATCTCTTCTTTTTTTTTTTTTTTTTTTTTGCCAATCAATGAGAGCTTGTAAGGTTGCTGAGGTTGGTTGGCCTTGAACTCTTGGCCTCGCCTTCGCAAGCGCCACGACATCCGGCCGGAGCCACTTTGGGCCCCGAAACCCCATCTCTTCTAAAAATACAAGAATTAGCCAGCCATGGTCTCGAGTACCTGTAATTCCAGCTACTCGGGAGGCTGAGGCAAGATAATCACTTGAACCTGGGAGGTGGAGGTTGCAGTGACCTGAGACCATGCCATTGCACTCCAGCCTGGGCAACAAGAGTAAAACTCCATGTCAAAAAAAAAAATAACACAAAAATGAGCCGGGCGTGGTGGTGCATGCCTGTAATCCCAGCTACTCAGGAGGCTGAGGTAGGAGAATTGCTTGAACCTGGGAGGCGGAGGTTACAGTAAGCCGAGATTGCGCCATTGCACTCCAGCCTGGGCAACAGAGCAAGACTCCATCTCAGGGCGGGGGGGTGGGGGGCACACATTGAGGGGAATACTAAATATGATCGCATTTAATTTCAAACTGAAATCCTATCAACTAACCATGCTTCTCTTCCACTGCCTCATGATGATTAGCTATTAAAAAAGAACAAACTGTAGCTCTTTTTTGTGTGTAGACGTAAATTTTCATTTCTGGCTGGGCACGGTGGCTCACACCTGTAATCCTAGCACTTTGGGAAGCTGAGACTGGCGGATCACCTGAGGTTGGGAGTTCAAAACCAGCCTGATCAACATGGAGAAACCCCATCTCTACTAAAAACACAAAATTTAACACAAAAATCCTTTAATTTCTATAGGAAAAATGCCAAGGAATGTGATTGGTGGGTTGTATGGTAAGTGTATGTTTAGTTGCCTGATTTTTTTTTTGAGGCAGACTCTCACTCTGTTGCCTAGGTTGGAGTGCAGTGGTGCGATCTAAGCTCACTGCAACCACCTCCTGGGTTCAGGCAATTCTGCCTCAGCCTCCCAAGTACCTGGGATTACAGGCGCATGCCACCATGCCCGGCTGGTTTTTTTTTTTTTTTTTTTTTTTTTTTGAGATGAAGTTTTGCACTTGTTGCCCAGGCTGGAGTGCAATGGTATGATCTTGGCTCACTGCAACCTCCACCTCCCGGGTTCAAGTGATTCTTCTGCCTCAGCCTCCTGATTAGCTGGGATTACAGGAATGCACTACCATGCCCAGCTAATTTTGTATGTTTTAGTAGAGATGGAGTTTCTCCATGTTGGTCAGCCTGGTCTCACACTCCTGACCTCAGAGAATCCGCCCTCTCTGGCCTCCCAAAGTGCTGGGATTACAGGCATGAACCACCATGCCCGGCTGTTTTTTGCGACAGAGTTTTGCTCTTGTCTCCCAGGCTTGAGTGAAGTGACATTATCTTGGCTCACTGCAACCTCCACCTCCCGAGTTCAAGCGATTCCTGTGCCTCAGCCTTCTGAGTACCTGGGATTACAGGCGTGTGCCTCCATGCCCAGCTAATTTTTGTATTTTTTTTAGTAGAGATGTGATTTCAACATGCTAGCTAGGCTGGTCTCCGTCTCCTGACTTCAAGCAATCCACCCGTCTTGGCCTCCCAAAGTGCTGAGATTACAGGTGTGAGCCACCATGCCTAGCCAGTTGCTTGATTTTTTAAGAGACTGCCAAACTCTTTTTCAAAGTGGCTGCACCATAGTACATTCCCACCAGTGATGTATGAGCGATCCATTTTCTCCACATCATCACTAGCATTTAGTTTTGTCAGTATATTTTATTTTAGTAACAAATATGTAGTGCTGTCTCGTTCTTAATTTGCATTTTCATAATGGCTAATGATGTTGAACATCTTTTCATGTGTTTATTTGCCATCTGTTGTTCCTCTCTGAGTAAATATCTTATGTCTTTTACTATATTCTAATTGAATTGTTTGGTTTTTTTTACTTTTGAGTTTTGATAATTAAAAATATATATATTCTAGCTATTCCTACTCTGTAGCTTGTTTTTTCATCCTCTTAATGAGATCTTTAATAGAGTAAGACTTTTTGTTTTTTTGAGATGGAGTTTTGTTCTGTCTCTCAGGCTGGAGTACAATGGCATGATCTCGGCTCATTGCCGCCTCCACCTCCTGGGTTCAAGCGATTCTGCCACCTCAGGCTCCCAAGTAGCTGGGGTTACAGGCGCCCACCGCCATGTCCGGATAATTTTTGTTTATTTAGTAGAGACGGGGTTTCACCATGTTGGCCAGGCTGATCTCAAACTCCTGGCCTCAAATGATCCGCCCATCTCAACCTCCCAAAGTGCTGGGATTATAGGCATGAGCCACTGCAACCGGCTGAATTTTAATGAAGTCCATTATATCAATTTTTCTCTTTTTATGGATCCTGCTTTTATCAGGTCTAATAATGCTTTGCCTACCCCTAGCTCCTGAATATTTTCTCCTATTTGTTTTCCTAAAAGTTTTATAGTTTTACAGTTAAGCATATGATCTATTTTGAGTAGTTTTTTGTGTAAGATGTGAAGTTCATATTTTTGGCTATGGATGACCAATTACTAATGCACTGTTTGTTAAAAAGACTATTCTTCCTACACTGAGTTATTTTTGCACCTTTGTGCAAAATCATTTGGCTACACTTGTATGGGTCTATTTCTGGGTTTATCTGTTCTGTAGGTCTGTGATCCTATCTGTTCATCTGTACCACACTGTCTTGATTGTTGTGGCTACACAGTCAACCTTAAAATTGAATAGAGTGATTGCTCCCACTTAATTCTTTGTTTTCAAGATTTTCACTGTATTTTCTTTTTGAGAGAAATGAAATTGTATATAAAACTGGCCATTGGTTTAAGTCAACATTCTTTCAAATTTTTGGCAAATGAAAGATTTTGTTATTTTTATCTTATGTTATTTATTAGTAAATAATAAATGATTCTGGCTGGATGCAGTGGCTCATGTTTGTAATGCCAACACTTTAGGAGGCCAAGGTGGGAGTATCATGTGAGTCTAGGTGTTGGAGACTAGCCTGGGTGATACAGTGAAACCCCTGTCTCTACAAAAATTAAATATATAAGGGCCAGGTGTGGTGGCTTAAGCCTGTAATCCCAGCAGTGTCAGAGGCCAAGGTGGGCAGATGGCTTGAGCCCAGGAGTTCCAGACCAGCCTGGGCAATATGGAGAAACCTCATCTCTACAAAAAATACAAAAATCAGCTGAGCATGGTGGCACACATCTGTATTTCCAGCTACTTGGGAGGCTGCGGTGGGAGGATCACTTGAGATCACTAGGTCAAGGCTGCAGCGAGCCCTGATTTTGCCACTGCACTCCAGCCTGGATGACAGAGTGAGACAGTGTCATTTGTTCGTTCATTCATTCATTCATTTATAATCAGTCACATCAAAGGTGTAATGTCTGATTAAATATTATGAAATAATGTATCTTAATAATTATCCAGCCCAACTACCAATTTTGGTTTTAGGGCTCACATTTTCTGTATACCTCTGCTTGTTAATATTGATTTTAAGTAAGTTGCCTAATTAAAAGAACTTTAAATGGCAAGTTGAATATATTAACAGCACGCTCATTTTGTCTTTTTTAGATGGTGTTATCTGAAAAGGTTAGTCAGCTGATGGAATGGACTAACAAAAGACCTGTGATAAGAATGAATGGAGACAAGTTCCGTCGCCTTGTGAAAGCCCCACCAAGAAATTACTCTGTTATTGTCATGTTCACTGCTCTCCAACTTCATAGACAGTGTGTCGTTTGCAAGTATGAACTTTAAACTACACTTTAAATAACTCATAAAACGTTAACCATTTCTCAATCCCAGAAGAGACAAATTAGTGCAGTGGGTACTTAAAATAATATTTATACCTTATTTAGGATGTCTGTGGTAGCAATACTACTTACTGCTCTTTTATAGTCAATTCGTGGTTATCCATATTAGTGGGGGAAGCGTGAATAAAGTATTGTGGTAGCCATCATAAAATTAACTTAAAAATCAGTCATCTTATAAATTAGTATCAACTTGGCCAGGCATGGTGGCTCATGCCTGTAATCCCAGCACTTTGGGAGTTTAAGGCAGGTGGATCTTTTAAGGTCAGGAGTCTGAGACCAGCCCAGCCAACATGGTGAGACCCTGTCTCTACTAAAAAAAAAAAAATACAAAAATTAGCTAGGCATGGGGTGCACACCTGCAGTCCCAGATATTTGGGAGGCTGAGGCAGGATAATCGCTTGAACTTGGAAGGCAGAGGTTGCAGTGAGCTGAGATCGTGCCACTGCACTCTAGCCTGGGCAGCAGAGCGAGACTCTGTCTCAAAAAAAAAATTAATATCAACTTATATAAATATATGCCAGTAGCACTGATATATTATTGTATTATTTATAAGTGCTTTCAACTTCATATTCTTGAATTGTCAAAATCCCAGAAGGTAGGAAAAGCAAATATCCTACCATTTTTAGAAGAAACAGGCTCCAGAATTTTAACTGGTCTATCCAATGCTTGAGATGTTTACTAGTACAATGATGGTGGCTTCATCCAAGTTTGGAATACAAGAAAACTGGTAATTTAAAGGAAAAAATAAACAAAGATGCAGTTGGGTGTGGTAGCTCATGTCTGTAATCCAGCACTTTGGGAGGCTGAAGCAGAAGGATCACTTGGGCCCAGGCATTGGAGACCAGCCTGGGCAACATAGTGAGACTTTGTATCTATAAAAATAAACAAAATTAGCTGGGTATGGTGGTGGGCCTGTAGTCCCAGCTACGCCAGAGGCTGAGATGGGAGGATCACTAGACCCCGGGAGGTTGAAGCTATAGAGAGCTATAATCATCCCACTGCACTGCAGCCTGGGTGACAGAGCAAGAGCCTGTCTCAAAAACAAACAAAAAACAAAGATGCATGTGATCTCATGTGAAATCTAAAAAAGTTGAACTCCTAGAAGCAGAGTAGAATGGTGGTTTTGAGAGGCTCAGGAGAGGACATAGGGGGAAAGGGGAAAGTGTTTAAAGTTTTAGTTAGATGAGAGGAATAAGTTCTGGTGATGTATTACACAGCATGGTGGCCATAGTTAATGTTTTGTAGATTTTGAAATTGCTAATAACATTTTAAATGCTCTCACCACCAAAAAATAATAAATACGTAAGGCGATGGTTACATTATTTTTTTTTAATCCCAAAGATCCATGATTGAGGAATGTTTCTAATTTCCCAATTGTTTTGTAGTGATTGTAAACCTTGAAGATGGAGACTAATCTTGCTGATGTTTTCATTAAACAGTGGTTTATTGATTTTATCTTGTTGTTTCCGAATTATCTGAGGAGCAAAGATTGCTATTTTTATTTTAAATAAAAACACCATGAACAATTCAAAATGGTGAATACTAAAAAATAAAATGGCATTCAGGAAAATTTGTGCTCAAAAATTTAAAAATAAATAAAATAGCTTTTGCCTTTTAATGTCCTTTTACTTATATTTTTAGATCAGTGTATTTGATCAGGTAATTAACTTTAAATGAAATGACTGAGGGGAGGGGGCAGAAAAAAAAGGAAAGAAAAAGTGACCAAACTACTATATGAGAAATTAGTAAAAACTAGGAGGTGCTCTAGATTCTGACAGCCTGATACATGCAAAGGAATAGACAGCTTGTTTAAGAATGGTGTATTCTGCTACCGCAAGCCTTGATAACTTTTCTTTTTATTGTTTATTTTTTAAATTTTTTTGAGAGGGAGTCTCACTCTTGTTGTGTAGGTTGGAGTACAGTAGTGTGATCAGGGCTCACTGCAACCTCCACCTTCTGGGTTCAGGTGATTTTCCCTCCACAGCCTCTTGAGTAGTTGGGATTACAGGCGTGCACCACTACACATGGCTAATTTTTGTATTTTTAGTAGAGACAGGGTTTCTCCTTGTTGGCCAGGCTAGTCTTAAACTCCTGACCTCAGGTGATCCAAAGTGTTAGGATTACAGGTGTGAGCCACCGCACCCAGCCTTGATAACTTTAACGATTTTCTCTCTGGAGCTAGAGTATAGTCAAGGTATTTGGTTCTATATAGTGCTTATTTTGTGGCATATATGCTGAATATAAATTAAAAATAAATAGAAGAAGAAAAAGGAATCATAAGTAATAACTATGAATAAACTTGAAATCTAGAATTACTTCTGATTCAGTCAGTTCACTCAGTAGCAATCAAGAATATACAAAAATAGTGGGGAACAAACACAGACTCCTGTATAATTGTCTATTAAATGTAAATTAATGGAATTCTTACTAACCTATTACTGACATCTTTCTTTCTTTCTTTCTTTTTTTTTTTTTTTGAGGCAGAGTCTTGCTCTTTTGCCCAGGCTGGAGTGAAGTGGTGCAATCTCAGCTCACTGCAACCTCCCACCCCCTGGGTTCAAGCGATTCTCCTGCCTCAGCCTCCCAAGTAGCTGGAATTACAAGCACCCGCCACCAAGCCTGGCTAATTTTTGCTTTTGTTTTTGTTTTGATTTATTTTGAGATAGAGTCTCACTCTGTCACCCAGGCTGGAGTGCGGTAGCACTATATCAGCTCACTGCAACCTTTGCTTCCCGGGTTCAAGCAAGTGCCTGTCTCAGCCTCCTGAGTAGCTGAGATTACAGGTGTGAGCCACCATGTCCGGCTAATTTTTGTATTTTTAGTAGAGATGGGGTTTTATCATCTTGGCCAGGCTGGTCTTGAACTCCTGACCTCGTGATCCACCTGCCTCGACCTCCCAAAGTGCTGGGATTACAGACATGAGCTACTGCGTTCAGCCTAATTTTTGTATTTTTAGTAGAGACAGGGTTTCACCATGTTTGCCAGGCTAGTCTTGAACTCCTGACCTCATGTGATCTGCCCACCTCGGCCTCCCAAAGTGCTGGGATTATAGGCATGAGCCACTGGGCAGCCAGCATCTTACTTTCTGTAAGACCAAATTTAATATTAACCCAAATTTTTCTACACTCATTAAACAAATAAAAATTAAGCAACAGCAATGTGAATAATACTGTATTTGTGGTGCTCTTGGGATGAGAATTGTAAAATAGATGTCCTATCCTTATCATCTGGTTAAGGAGATGAGTTACACCTATGAAAATTTAGATGGCAATATGAGGCAATTTGTGATTACTAGATCAACTGTACATATAATAAATCCTATAAAATTTCCATAAAGAAAGTTAATAAGAGTGATTAGGATTGGCCTAATGGAGGAAATAAGACTTATGCTAGGGCTAGACAAATGGGTCAAGTGTTGATACAGTCAGGATATTCTGGTTACAAGCATGATGTACACAATGGTAGAAGGATAGGAGTAAATAAAATACTGGGAATAAAGGGTTCTGTTTGAGATTGATTAGTAATAAGGTTAGATAAAAATTAGGTGCATTATTTGGAGCTATGTGATAAAGAAGCTTCAATAACTAGTGAAATAGATTAGAGACTATTCTGAAGGTAATAAGAATGTAACAGTGATTTCTGAGAAGTGTTTCAGGAAAGTAGTAATTTAGGAAGATGGATGTATATTGGAGTGTAAGAAGGATTGGAGGAGGGCAAGGCATGGTGGCTCACGCCTATAATCCCAACATTTTGGGAGGCCAAGGCTGGCAGATCACCTGAGGTCAGGTGTTCAAGACCAGCCCGACTAACATGGTGAAACCTTGTCTCTACTAAAAATATAAAAATTAGCCAGGAGTGGTGGTGGCCGCCTGTAATCCCAGCTACTTGGGAGGCTGAGGCAGGAGAATCGCTTGAACCCAGGAGACGGTGTTTGCAGTAAGCTGAGATGGCAGTACTGCACTCCAGCCTGGGCGACAGAGCAAGACTCCATCTCAAAAAAAAGGACTGGAGGAGGAGAAACCAGAGTCAATACTTTTTAATATCCTACTGTTAGATAACAAATATCTGACCTTAAATGATAGCAGTAAAAATAAGATGGTATGGAGTGAAAAGTTGATCACAAATGAGAATTGACAGATCTTGAAAGCTGAAAGCATATGGGAGATATAGAAAAATTCAAAGATGGTTTGAGGTTTCGATTAATTTGTTTTTTTGTTGTTGTTTTTGAGATGGAGTCTTTTTCTGTTGCCCAGGCTGGAGTGCAGTGGCTCAATCTCGGCTCACTGCAACCTCCGCCTACTGGGTTCAATAATTCTCCTGCCTTAACCTCTTGAGTAGCTGGGATTACAGGTGTGCACCACCATACCTGGCTAATTTTTGTATTTTTAATAGAGACGGGGTTTTGCCATGTTGGCCAGGCTGGTCTTGAACTCCTGACCTCAGGTGATCTACCTACCTCTGCATTCCAAAGTGCTGGGATTAGCACTTTGAAATTAATTGAGGTGCGAGCTGGCCTCAATCAATTTCAATTCCTAGAGTCTTCTTTTTTTTTTTTTGAGACGGAGTTTCGCTCTTGTTACCCAGGCTGGAGTGCAATGGCACGATCTCGGCTCACCACAACCTCCGCCTCCTGGGTTCAGGCAATTCTCCTCCCTCAGCCTCCTGAGTAGCCGGGACTCCAGGCACACGCCACCATGCCCAGCTAATTTTTTGTATTTTTAGTAGAGACGGGGCTTCACCATGTTGACCAGATGGTCTCGATCTCTTGACCTCGTGATCCACCCACCTCGGCCTCCCAAAGTGCTGGGATTACAGGCGTGAGCCACTGTGCCTGGCTCCCCTCTTCTTATCTTTCATCCTAATAACTTATTTGATTATGTTATTTACCACATAGCATTTGTACTTCAGATTTTAAAAAATGGATTAATATTGTATTTCTACTTTCTTTACTGAATATACTGCTGCCATGTCTTTGAAGTCTTAGAAGTAATGTAGGGTATTGAAAGTTATTGTAGAGACAGTTAGCTGTGTATTTCCAATGATTGTTGAAAGAGTTTTGGGATAAGAAACAGGCACAAAGTATGAAATGGAGTCAGGTAATTATTACTTCTGGTGAAATCTCTAACTTAGGATAAGGCTTCTCTTATGCCAAAACAAGGTTTGTCTTAACCCTGACAGCACAATCTGACCTGTCAGTGTTTTTTATTATCTCTCCCATTGGAAAAACTTCTGTTGCTTGCTTGGACTTGTTTTACTGGTGATAAATGAGATTGCTTTCAAAAAGTATTTTATATGTTATCTTCACAAATCTTCATTGCATCCAGGCAAGCCGATGAAGAATTCCAGATCCTGGCAAACTCCTGGCGATACTCCAGTGCATTCACCAACAGGATATTTTTTGCCATGGTGGATTTTGATGAAGGCTCTGATGTATTTCAGATGGTAAGATCTTTGGTTTATTCTGCTATGTAAAAATAGGTAAAATACAGTCAAAGTAGAATACATTTTTTTCAGTGGCTATAAGACATTAAATAGGATTGCTCTTATGTAAGATCTAGAGTAGCAAATTAAAAGCTAAACTCGAGCTAACCATAAAATGTAGTTATCAGTGCTAACTTACTAGAATATGAAAATTGGATAGTAATCAAATAACGTATTTTTATTGTAGTAAAATACATAAAACAAACTGTCATTTTAGCCATTTTAAGTATATAATTTATTAAGGAAATTTTGAAATCACAGCATGAGTCCCAGCATTATGTGATATTGAAGTCCTTAGTACAGCCAGGTTCCTATCTTTATTCCCTTACCTCTTTTTTAAAATTTTTATTTTTATATCAATAATTTTGGGGCAACAGGTGGGTTTTGGTTACATGGATAAGTTCTTTAGTGGTGATTTCTGAGATTTTGGTGCCCCCATCACCCAAGCAGCATACACTGTACCCAAATATATAGTCTTTAATCCTTCACTCCCCTCTGACCCTTCCCCCACAAAGTCCATTATATCAGTCTTATGCCTTTGCATCCTCATAGTTTAGCTCTTACTCATATGAGAACATAACAGTATTTCGTTTTCTATTCCTAAGTTACTTCACTTAGAATACCCCCCCATCCAAATAGCTTCAAAATATATTAATTCATTCCTTTTTATGACTGAGTAGTATTTCATGGTTTATCTATACCACATTTTCTTTATCCACTCGTTGGTTGATTGACAATTAGGTTGGTTCGATATCTTTGCTATTGTGAATCGTGCTGCTATAAATATGTGTGCGTATGTGTCTTTTTCATATAACGACTTCTTTTCCTTTGAGTAGAAACCCAGCAGTGGGATTGCTGGGTCTAATAGTAGTTCTACTTTGAGTTCTTGAAGGAATTTCCATACTGTTTTCCATAGTGGTTGTACTAGTTTACATTCCCACCAGCAGTGTTAAAAGTGTTCCCTTTCCATTACATCCACACCAACATCTATTGTTTTTTACTTTAATTGTGGCCATTCCTGCAGGCATAAAGTAGTATCTCATTGTGGTTTTGATTCGAATTTCCCTGATAATTAGTGATGTTGGCCATTTTATCCTCTTTTAAGAAATGTCTGTTCTTGTCCATTACCCACTTTTTGATGGGATTGTTTTTCTTTTGCTGAGTTCTTTAAGACAGAGTCTCACTTTGTCACTCAGGCTGGTGTGCAAATGGCTCGATCTTGGCTCACTGCAACCTCCGCCTCCTGAGTTCAAGCGATTCTCCTGCCTCAGCCTCCCGAGTAGCTGGGACTTTGGCGTGTGCCACCATGCCTGGCTAATCTTTTTTTTTTTTTCAGTAGAGATGGGGTTTCACTGTGTTGGCCAGGATGATCTCGATCTCCTGACCTTGTGATTCACCCACCTTGGCCTCCCAAAGTGCTGGGATTACAGGTGTGAGCCACTGCACCCAGCCAAATATTTTTTTCTACTCTGTGGGTTGTTGGCTTACTCTGCAGATTATTCCTTTCACTGTGCAGAAGCTTTTTAGTTTAATTAGGTCCCATTTTAAAAATTTTTATTTTTGTTGCATTTGCTCTTGGGGTCTTAGCCATGAATTCTTTGCCTAAGCCAATGTTTAGAACAGTTTTTCAGCTGGGTACGGTGGCTCACGCCTGTAATCCCAGCACTTTGGGAGGCCGAGGCAGTTGGATCACTTGAAGTCAGGAGTTCAAGACCATCCAGGCCCCATCTCTACTAAAATACAAAAGTTAGCTAGGTGTGGTGGCGGGTGCCTGTAATCCCAGCTACTCAGGAGGCTCAGGCATGAGAATCACTTGAATCCAGGAGGTGGAGGTTGCAGTGAGCCAGGATCGCACCACTGCACTCCAGCCTAGGTGATAGAGCAAGACTCAGTCTCAGAAAAAAAAAAAAGATTTTTACAATGTTATCTTCTAAAATTTTTATGATTTCAGGTATTAGATTTAAGTCTCTGGTTCATCTTGAGTTGATATTTTTGTTCCCTTACCTCTAATCTTAGTAGAAAGTAGATCTTTTTTTATTTGGAACTGAACCTTTTTCCCGTGCCCTGGATCCCATACTCACCTGCCCTGTCAATCTCACAACTATTTTTGTTTGTTTGTTTTTGAGACAGAGTCTCACTCTGTTGCCCAGGCTGGAGTGCAGTGGCACAATCTCGGCTTACTGCAACCTCTGCCTCCCGGGTTCAAGCAATTTTCCTGCCTCAGCCTCCCAAGTAGCTGGGATTACAGGCACCTGCCACCACATCAGGCTAATTTTTAAAATTTTAATTTAATTTAATTTTTTTGAGACAGAGTCTCGCTCTGTTGCCCAGGCTGGAGAGCAGTGGCTTGATCTCAGCTCACTGCAACCTCTCCCTCCTGGGTTCAAGTGATTCTCCTGCCTCAGCCTCCTGAATAGCTGGAATTACAGGTGCCCGTCACCACGCCCGGCTAATTTTTGTATTTTGAGTAGAGATGGGGTTTTGCCATGTTGGCCAGGCTGGTCTTGAATTCCTGACCTCAGGTGATCCACCTGCCCCAGCCTCCCAAAGTGCTGGACTACAAGCGTGAGCCACTGCACCTGGCTTATTTTTAACTTCAGTCTCTCTACTAGTTCTTCCCCCTTGCATATAAATACTTAAGGACATAGATTCAATTTTGTCTTTGTTTATAAATGTGTCTGACTTGTGTATTTGAACATATTTTACTCAATTGTATAAAACATAAAATTAAAAAGCTAGATATAATGCCTTGATATACATCTTCATATGAATGACTTCCCAATCTAAAAATGTATTATGTCCCACATTAAACTCCTGTCTCTTCTGCTTTCACCCAAACCTCATCTTGTGTTCTGCATCATTAGTGACACTTCTTTGTCATCTTCATCTTCTTGTACAACATGTGTCATAGCCATACCCCCTTTATATTCGGAGGCCCACATTAATCTCTCATTCAAGCTAATGTAGTAAGTAGCCTTTTAACTGGTCTACTTACCTTCCATTTAGCGCTGTCTCCATATTGCCTGCTATAACATTTCCCAGAGTTTTTTTCTACATGGTATTAATGAGAATTCTTGGAAAAATATAAATTTGGGAAACCCTAGTTTAAACAAAATTAAGCTTTCTTTTTACTTCAGAGTTCAAGAATTAGGAAGAGGCTAAGTTCTTACCCTACTTGCAAACTAACATGTTAGCCTGCTACAGTTTCAGGGATGCTGGCAGAAAATATGACACTCCTGAGTCAGAGTCCACCAAAGGACTTTTTGTTGTTTATTTTTGAGATTAGGTTTTGCTATGTTTCCCAAGCTAGTCTTGAACTCCTGGGCTCAAGTAATCCTCCCTCCTTAACCCCCTGAGTAGCTGGGATTACAGGCTTTCACCACCATGCCTGGCTCAAGTTAAAGGACTTTACTACTCACAATAAGTAGCCATAGTGTCAGCATTTTCTTACATAGGTTTCCCAAGCCCCACTTCCCATAGGGTAATCCAAAGAAGGTCAGTGGTCAGCTACTTAGAAGGCTGGGGCAGGAGGATTGCTTGAGTTCAGGAGTTTGAGGCTGCAGTGAGCTGTGATCATGCCTCTGCACTCTAGCCTCAGCAGCAGAGCAAGACCCCAACTCTTTTTATTTTATTATACTTTAAGTTCTGGGGTACATGTGCAGATTGTGGAAGATTATTACATAGGTATACACATCCCATGGTGGTTTGCTGCGTCCATCTCCGTCACCTACATTAGGTATTTCTCCTAATGTTATCCCTCCCCAATCCCCACCCTCTGCTATCCCTCTTCTAGCCCCCACCCCCCAACAGGCTCCAGTGTGTGATGTTCCCCTCCCTGTGTGCATGTGTTCTCATTGTTCAATCCCACTTATGAGTGAGAACGTGCAGTGTTTGGTTTTCTGTTCTTTTTTTTTTTTTTGAGACAGAGTTTTGCTCTTGTTACCCAGGCTGGAGTGCAATGGCGCGATCTTGGCTCACCGCAACCTCCGCCTCCTGGGTTCAGGCCATTCTCCTGCCTCAGCCTCCTGAGTAGCTGGGATTACAGGCACGCGCCACCATGCCCAGCTAACTTTTTGTATTTTTGGTAGAGATGAGGTTTCACCACGTTGACCAGGATGATCTTGATCTCTTGACCTCGTGATCCACCCGCCTCAGCCTCCCAAAGTGCTGGGATTACAGGCTTGAGCCACCGCGCCCAGCCGGTTTTCTGTTCTTGTGTCAGTTTGCTGAGAATGATGGTTTCCAGCTTCATCCAGGTCCCTGCAAAGGACACTAACTCGTCCTTTTTATGGCTGCATAGTATTCCATGGTGTATATGTGCCACATTTTCTTTATCCAGTCTATCATTGATGGACATGTGGGTTGGTTCCAAGTCTTTGCTATTATAAACAGTGCCGCAGCGAACCTAGGTGTGCATGTGTCTTTATAATAAAACGATTTATAATCCTTTAGGTATATACCCAGTAATGGGATTGCTGGGTCAAATAGTATTACCATTTCTAGATCCTTGAGGAATCGCCACAGTGTCTTCCACAATGGTTGAACTAATTTACACTCACACCAGCTCCTTTTTTTTTTTTTTTAAGATAGAGTTTCACCATATTGTTCAGGCTGCTCTCGAACTCCTGACCTCAGGTGATCTGCCTGCCTCAGCCTCCCAAAGTGCTGGGATTACAGGCGTGAGCCACCGTGTCCGGCCCACCAACTCTTAAGAAAACAACAAAGAGGGCCAATGGGCTGCATTATGGGAGAGGAACACCAAGTTCTGGGGACCCACATTTTCTGTAATGGATAGTAAGTGTGCCTCCCCTTTGCTGTGGAGGGAGACTGTGTAACCACCCAAGGGCTTCATCTTGCCCACTGCCTGGACAGAGCCAATTCATCAAGACAGAGGAATTGCAATAGAGAAAGTAATTCACGCAGAGCCAGCTGTGCGGGAGACCAGAGTTTTATTATTACTCAAATCAATCTCCCCAAGCATTCGAGGAGCAGCGTTTTTAAAGATAACTTGGTGGGTAGGGTAAAACCTGTGAACCAGGAGTGCTGATTGGTCAGAGGTGAAATCATAGGGAGTTAGAGCTGTCTTGTTGCCGCTGAGTCAGTTCATGGGTAGGAGTCACAAGATCAGATGAGCCAGTTTATTGATCTGGGTGATGTGAGCTGATCCATCAAGTGCAGGGTCTGCAAAATATCTCAAGCACTGATCTTAGGAACAGTTTAGGGAGGGTCAGAATCTTGTAGCCTCCAGCTACATGACTCCTAAACCATAATTTTTCATCTTGTGGCTAATGTTAGTCATACAAAGACAGTCTAGTTCCCAGGCAAGAAGGAAGTGTGCTTTGGGAAAAGGCTGTCACCATCTTTGTTTAAACTATAAACTAAAAAATAAATTTCTCCTAAAATCAGTTCAGCCTACAACCAGGAATGAACAAGGATGGCTTGGAGGTTCAAAGCAAGTTGGAGTCAGTTGAGTTGGATCTCTTTCACACTGTCTCAGTCATAATTTTGCAAAGGCAGTTTCAACTGTCTTCCAAAGATATACAAATATCCTTGAGAAGATTGTCCAGAACAAAGGCAGTTAATGCCTTTACCCACAACATGTGCAGAAATATGAGAAAGTCATGAATTGTCTCCCAACACAGCTTTTCAGAGATCAGAGACGTTAACATGCTGATGCTGGTATGTGTTATATTTTCCAGTGGGGGCTCTGATATACAGAATTTCTCATATTATTAGATCACTTAATGGAGCATTTGGCTAGATTCCATGGAACACAGGTTTTTTGTTGTTTGTTTTGTTTTTGAGATGGAGTCTCACTTGGGCTGGAGTACAATGGCTCAATCTTGTTTCACTGCAACCTCTGTCTCCTGGGTTCATGCGATTCTCCTGCCTCAGCCTCCCGGGTAGCTGGAATTATAGACACCCACCACCACACCTGGCTAATTTTTTGTATTTTTTGTAGAGACAGGGTTTCACTATGTTGGCCAAGCAGATTTCGAACTCCTGGCCTTCTGATCCGTCCGTCTTGGCCTCCCAAAGTGCTGGGATTATAGGTGTGAGCCACTGCCCCCAGTTTGCAACACACTTCTGGAAGAAGTAGTGTATAGACTGAAGCCAGAATTCCTTAGTCTTTCTAATTTCATGTACTCTTTACTCCAGTCACACCATTCCCATAATTGTATTCTTTGATGCACTCTCTTATGTCAGCACTGCTGATTATTCATTTATAACAACATGAAGCCTCCTTTCTTCCCTGCCTGCTTTCTCTCCACTCTCAAAATTCTGCTTACATTTTAAGCCTTGTTTCAGATACTCCTTGTAAGCTTTTTCAACTTCTCCAGATAAACAGTAGTCACTCCTTTGCTTGTATTGTTATACTACTTGCCTTAAATTTCTGTTATATGTTTATCCACATTTTGTCTTACAGTAGAGTTAGCTCTGTAGTTGTTTGAAAGTCTCCCTTAGAATATAGTTACTACTTAGTTAATGGCAGAGCCATATCCTGTAGCTATTAGTGCTAATCACATAATGGGTATTCATTAAATGTTGAAAAAAATGGCTTAATGTTCCCATTTTACAGTATATAATTCATTGTGCTATTCATGTTCCAATCTCACATAGCAATCTCCATAAATCAAAATCAGTGCATTAATAAAAATATTGTAACCTAAAGGGTTAGTGCATTTAGAATTTATTAGACCAAAGGAAACAATTTCTAGAGTTTAAGAAATTGAGGTTGGGTGTAGTGGCTCACACCTGTAATCCCAACACTTGGTGGGAGGCCTAGGCGGGGGGATCCCTTGAGGTCAGGAGTTTGACACCAGCCTGACCAACATGGTGAAATCCCATCTCTACTAAAAATGCAAAATTTAGCCAGGTGTGGTGTCGGACCCCTGTAATCCCAGTTACTTGGGAGGCTGAGACAGGAAAATTGCTTGAACCCAGGAGGTGGAGGGTGCAGTGAGACAAGATCATGCCACTGCACTCCAGCCTGGGTGATAGAGCAATACTTTGTCTCAAAAAAAAAATTGCTTTTTAATTCTCTACTATTTAGGTTGTAATTATTTCGGAAATTAAAAATTTTAATTCCATTTATTTTAAGACAATAACACATAACTTCTGTTAGTGATTTGTAAAAATAGAAAACCCAGTTTTTTCTACCTCAAATAATTTTTTTTACTGATAACATAATATTTATACATATTTATAAATGTGTACATGTGATATTTTGTTACCTGCATAGAATGATCAAGTCAAGATAGTTCGAGTATCTGTCACCTTGAATATTTATTATTTCTGTATGTTGAGAACATTTCAAGTCCTCTCTTATAGCTGTTTTGAAATATATAATATATTGTTGTTAATTATAGTCACCGTACTCTTCTATCGAACATTAGATCTTACTCCTTCTATCTAACTGTATGAGTGTACCCATTAACCAACCTCTCTTCATTGCCCTCTCTGCCCCACCCCCAATCTGCCACACATACACTCTTCCCAGCCTCTGGTATCTGCCATTCTACTCTGTACCTCCATGAGTTCAACTTTTTTAGCTCCCATATGTGAGAACATGCCATATTTGTCTTTCTGTGCCTGGCTTATTTCACGTATTAACCTCTAGTTCCATCTATGTTGCTGAAAATAACATGATTTCATTCTTTTTTATGGTGAAGTAGTATTCCATTGTATATATACACCACATTTTCTTTTTCTTTGAGATGGTGTCTCTGTCGCCCAGGCTAGAGTACAGTGGCGTGATATCGGCCCACTGCAACTTCTCAGGTTCAAGCGATTCTCCTGCCTCAGCATCCCAAGTAGCTGGGATTACAGGCGTGCACCACCACACCTGGCTTATTTTTTCGTGTTTTTAATAGAGATGGGGTTTCACCATGTTGGCCAGGCCGATCTCCAACTCCTAAGCTCAACTGATCCACCTGCCTTGGCCTCCCAAAGTGCTGGGATTACAGGCGTGAGCCACCACGCCCAGCCTAACACCACATTTTCTTGGTCTATTCGTCTGTTGATTGATGCTTAGGTTGATTCCGTATCTTTGCTATTCTGCTGCAGTAAACGTGAGGGTGCAGGTATCCCTTTGATATACTGGTTTCCTTTCCTTTTCACTCATTCTTATCAACAGTGTATGAGTTCCCTTTTTTTTTTTTTTTTTTTGGAGACAGAGTCTTGCTCTGTCACCCAGGCTGGAGTACAGATCTTGGCTCACTGCAATCTCCACCTCGTGGTTTCAAGCAATTCTCTTGCCTCAGCCTCCTAAGCAGCTGGGATTACAGGCGCATGTCACCACACCCAGCTGATTTTTGTATTTTTAGTACAGATGGGGTTTTCCCATGTTGGCCAGGCTGGTCTTGAACTCCTGACCTCAGGTGATCTGCCCTCCTCAGCCTCCCAAAGTGCTGGGATTACAGGTGTGAGCCACCATGCCTGGCCTTGAGTTCCCTTTTGCCAGCTACATCCTCACCAGTTTTTGTTTGTTTGTTTGAAGTAAAGAAAGGCAGATTTATTAGAGAAAGTAGGAAAACACATAGAGGCAATAGACCAGCAAAAAAGGAGCTTTTATTTTTAATACAGACAGACCAGCAGAAAAGGAGCTTTTCTTTTTGATAATAGCCATGCTACCTGGGAGAAGATGATATCTCCCTGTGGTTTTGATTTGTGTTTCCCCAATGATAGTGATGTTGAGCATTTTTTCATACACCTGTTGGCTATATGTGTCTTCTTTTGAGAAATGTCTATTCATGTCCTTTGCCCACTTTTTAATGGGATTATTTGCTTTTTTACTGTTGAGTGATTTGAATTTTTTTGGTTTTTGTTTTCTTTTTGGTATTGTTTGATTTTTTTGTATATTCTGGATATTAGTTCCTTGTTGAATAGTTTGTAAATATTTTCTTCCATTCAACAAATTGTCTTTTCACTTTGTTGATTGTTTCCTTTGCTGTGCAGAAGCTTTTTTAGCTTAATATAGTCCCATTTGTCTATTTTTGTTTTTATTGCTTACACTTTTTTATCTTGAGTAGTTTTTAATATTAATTTCCATTACCCTATTTTAGAACTAGATTTTAGAGCTAAAGGTATAGGGATGGTAGTGTGTCCATCTGTGGAAGAGATTCAAATCTTTCTCCAAGTAACAGTGTCATATGCCATAGTATACAAAAGCTAAGCATGTATGAAAAGTGATACCTACCTAAAATAGTATATCTTATTTTGGCTCATTAACCTCCAAGGAATTTCAAAGTCTACAAGGGTTTTTGGTGGGGGTTTTTTTTTTGTAATTTTTAGTAGTGGCAAAATATACATAATGTAAAATTCACCGTCTTTACCATTTTTTTAACGTACAGTTCAGTAGTGTTAGGTACATTCACATTGTTGTGCAACTAATCTCCAGAATTCTTTGATCTTCCAAAACTGAAACTTTATAGCCATTAAATAACTTCAGTTCCCAACTCCCCAAGTCCTTGACAACTGCCATTCTACTTTCTGTCTCTATGAATTTGACTAGGGACCTACTATAAGTGAAATCATATAGTGTTTGTCTTCTTGTGACTAGCTTATTTCACTTAGCATTGTGTCGTCAATATTCATCCATATTATAGCATGTGTCAGAACTTCCTTCCTTTTCAAAGCTGAATAATATCGCATTGTATGTATACACCTTCTTTTGTTTACCCATACATTTGTTAGTGGATACTTAGATTGCTTCCACCTTTTGGCTATTGTGAACAATGCTGCTATGAACATGAGTATTCAGATTATCTCTGTAAGACCTACTTTCATTTCTTTTGGTAATACACTTAGAAGTGGAATTGCCAGATCATATGGTAATTTTATTTTTAATATTTTGGAGAACCTCCATGCTGTTTTCCATAGCAGAAGCACCATTTTATTTTCCCACCAATGGTGCACAGGTGTTCCAGTTTCTCCACATGCTTGCAACTACTTGTTGTTTTCTAGTTTTTTGTTTGTTTGTTTTGGATAATAGCCATCTTAATGAGTGAGGTGGTATCTCGTGGTTTTGGTTTTTATTTCCATAATGATTAGTAATGTTAAACATCTTTTCATGTGTTTGTTGGCCATTTGTGTATCTTCTTTGGAGAAATAATCTATTCAAGTTCTTTGCCCATTATATGTGTGTGTGTTGCCCATTTTTAAGTCAAGTTGTTCTTTGTTGCTGAGTTGTAGGAGGTCTTTATATTTTATAAATTTTGTTGTTGTTGTATTTTGTTTCTTTGGTTTTTGAGACAGAGCTTCACTCTGTCACCCAGGCTGGAGTACAGTGGCACAATCTCGGCTCACTGCAATCTCTGCCTCCCAGGTCCAAGCGATTCTTATGTCTTAGCCACCGAGGTAGCCGGGATTACAGGCATGCACCACCATGCTTGGCTAATTTTTGTATTTTTTATTAGAGATGGCGTTTCGCCATGCTGCCCAGGCTGGTCTCGAACTCCTGGCTTCAAGTGATACACCTGCCTTGGCCTCCCAAAGTGCTGGCTTACAGGCATGAACCACTGTACCCAAACTATTCTGAATATTAACTCCTTATTAGATAAATGATTTGCAGATAATTCCTCCCATTCCACAGGTTTTCTTTTCACTCTGTTGATTGTGCCATTGGGCTATAAGATGTTTTCAGGCTGGGTATGGTGGCTCATGCCTCTAATCACAGCACTGAGGCGGGTGGATCCCTTGAGGTCATGAGTTTGAGACTACCTTGGCCAACATGGTAAAACCCTGTCTCTACTAAAAATATGAAAAAAGTAGCTGGGCATTATGGTGCATGCATGTAATCCCAGCTATTCGGGAGGCTAAGGTGGGATAATCACTTGAACCCAGGAAGTGGAGATTGAGGTAAGACTAGGTTGCACCACTGCACTCCAGCCTGGGCGACAGAGTGAGACTCCTTCTCAGAAAACAAAAAGATGTTTTCAAATAACTAATTTGTTATAAAGCTATCTTATTAGTAATCAGGGAAACACAAATCAGTAGTACCATAATGATAAAGTTCAGTCTTCACCCATCAGATCAACTTTTGGCAAGGATGTAGGGAATTGAATACATCACTACACTGTTGGGTAGTAGTGTATTTCGGCACAGCCACTTTGGAGGGCAATTTGGCTATATCCATGGTTTTTTTTGTTTTTGTTTTTGTTTTTGTTTTTGAGACAGAGTCTTGCTGTGTCGCCAGGCTGGAGTGCAGTGGCACAGTCTCAGCTCACTGCCACCTCTGCCTCCTGGGATCAAGTGATTCTCGTGCCTCAGCCTCCTGAGTAACTGGGATTACAGGCACCCACCACCACACCCAGCTAATGTTTGTATTTTTAATAGAGACGGGGTTTTACCATGTTGGCCAGGCTGATCTCAAACTCTAGCCTCAAGTGATCTACCTGCCTTGGCCTCCCAAAGTGCTGGGATTACAGGCATGAGTCACCACGCCTGGCCACTATATCTATTTTAATTTAAAAATGTTTCTTTCTCTTTTTTTTGAGATATAGTCTCACTGTCACCAGGCTGGAGTGCAGTGGCGATCTCAGCTCACTGCAACCTCCCCCTCCCAGGTTTAAGCAATTCTCCTGCCTCAGCCTCCCAAGTAGCTGGGACTACCACCACACACCACCACGCCCAGCTAATTTTTGTATTATTAGTAGACATGGGGTTTCACTATGTTGGCCAGATTGGTCTCTTGACGTCATGATCTGCCCACCTTGGCCTCCCAAAGTGCTGGGATTACAGGTGTGAGCCACCATGCCCAGCTAATTTAAAAATGATGACCTAACAATCCCATTTCTAGAGAATCACTTTCACATGGGTATAGGGAGATAAGCATAAGGATGCTCACTGCAACATAATTTTTAGTTGATAAAAAGGAAAAAAACTCTCTAAGTCCAACAACAGCATAATAACTGTGAGAGTGAGGTTGGCTTTATATATTTATATAAATGCAGGTGCATATAAGTGATGTATATGTCTGTACATGTAATATACACATACATATGTGTATATATATATATATATTTATCATAGATCTTTCAAAAATGGTTGAATTAAAGCAAATTGCGGAATGATACCATTAATATGGTACCATTTATGTTAAAACAGATAGCAATATTATATGTTCTCTGGTGGTATATACACATACATGTCAAAAAGATCTGACCAAAAATACATTCCTAGCTAAGAAACCTGTATTTTTACTCCACTAGAATGGAAACTTTGCCATACCACAGATATTTTAATCTGTTCAGAGATTATGCAAAATGAATACATTTATGAGCACTAAGATAATTTTATGTAAGCTCAGGTCAGCTCCAAATAGAGTGCATTCTCAGTTTGAAGGAACCAAGATAATAAGATAATGCTCTAAAATGGCAGTGAAAAACAATACAAAATGGTGGCTATATGCAGAAATAGTCAACTCTAAGAAGGTTCGTAAATGTTTACTGATCAGCATCACATTGCTCTATTCTCCATCATGACATGATGATATATTTGAGAAGACAACACAGGAAATACTAATAAATGTATATTTGGTCAGTCAAGTGTAATACTTAAGGTCACAGGCAGCTTTGCTTTTGAAGCCTGGCTCCACCAGTTTTCACTCTCCTTAGGCAAATCAAATCACTTAACCTATCTAAACCCAGGCCTCCTCGTCTTTGTAAAATGCCTAAATTTCAAGATGTTAACTGCGATTAAGATTATTTTCCTGATAATGTATATTTTGATGGGCTCCTTTTTATTCAGCTAAACATGAATTCAGCTCCAACTTTCATCAACTTTCCTGCGAAAGGGAAACCCAAACGGGGTGATACGTATGAGTTGCAGGTGCGGGGTTTTTCAGCTGAGCAGATTGCCCGGTGGATTGCAGACAGAACTGATGTCAATGTAAGTTTCCTCACTTTATAGACAGTTTCTTTTTGAATCTTACTGGGAGGCCCTAATTAGTCTTGTCTCCATATCACTGTGGTGGTAGTAGTTTGGCAGTCCCTTCATAAGTAGCATTAAACAGAATCATCTTGATGAATGAGTGAAATTACAAAACACCCTCTATTACCCTGTTGAATTTAGCATGGAAACCACTCTTTCGACCTTCTCTAGTTTACAGGTTATCCATTTGTACTTGGCAAATCCTTCTTAATCTAAAAGATGCTATGTTGTGGTTAAATAGAATATTGTACCTATTCTGTCCTATTTTAGGTTACATTATAGACTATTTTGATTGGGATAAAATAAAAGGATTATTTTTTCTGAAAGAAACCACACTAATTTTGATTGCTTTCACTTCAGGTTTTATTTTGACCCACAGAATTAGTAAAGAAATTTATACTTTAACATGTTTTTCTCTCCTTTCCATTAGATTAGAGTGATTAGACCCCCAAATTATGCTGGTCCCCTTATGTTGGGATTGCTTTTGGCTGTTATTGGTGGACTTGTGTATCTTCGAAGAAGCAATATGGAATTTCTCTTTAATAAAACTGGATGGGCTTTTGCAGCTTTGGTGAGTGAATTTAGAAGACAAAAAATTATTTGAATAAAACTAATAATGTATTTTTAGATAAGCTTTTACAGGAGAAGTAACATTTTGTTTATTTCTTAGCTGAGGAAAATAGTTTTTATATTTTTTTTTTCTGTCTTAAAATCAGTTTGTTTCATTTATTATCCCATTAGGATGGCCAGAGCTTCAGGGAACTGATTGTACCTACCCTTTATTTGACCTAAATGACAGACCGTCATCTCTATGAAAATTTCTAGTTGTTCAGAAAATATTACTTTTTTTTTTTTTGGAGATGGACTTTTGCTCTGTTGCCCAGACTGGAGTGCAGTGGCGCCATCTTGTCTCACTGCAACCTCTGCTTCCTGGGCTCAAGCAATTTTCCTGCCTCAGCCTCTCAAATAGCTGGGATTATACGGGCATGTGTCACCACGCCCAGCTAAATTTTTTGTGTTTTTGGGAGAGACGGGGTTTCATCCTGTTGACCAGGCTGGTCTCCAACTCCTGACTTCAGGTGATCCACCCACCTTGGCCTCCCACAGTGCTAGGATTACAGGCATGAGCCACCATACCTGGCCAGAAAATATTCTAAAAAGCCTTTTTAGTATTCAATTTTGAAATTTATGTGTGCATAGTTATCATTTTAAAATAGTGTTTTTCTTTTGAAGTGTTATCGAATTACGGTCCTTGGGATGAAATATAAGTGTTAATAAATCATTTATCTGTAAAAAAATTCTGTCTTACCTAAACAGATGCACATTTTCATATTTCTATTATCTAATCAAGGCAAGACCAGTTTGACCATGAATATTTTATTATTTTTTGTTTCCTAGTGTTTTGTGCTTGCTATGACATCTGGTCAGATGTGGAACCATATAAGAGGACCACCATATGCCCATAAGAATCCCCACACAGGACATGTGGTAAGGGAAGTCTGGGATTTCTTTCTTTTGTAGACCAAAGTTAACTCAATGATTATTACTCTGTGGGAACAATGCCAGCATATGAAGGAGCTAGATTTAGTCTTGACTTTTCAATCTCTCTGTGTTTAACAAGCTTCCATCACTAGTAAGACCATGCAGTGCTCTTACAAGTGGGAAGTGCCTTATCACATTTGGTGAGTCCTTCTTACCAAGCTAACTAAGAATGAAAGACAGGCTTCAACCAAATAGAAAAATTGATTAAGTACTTGAGCATCTACTGTTTCTAAGCCCTGTGCTAAGTATTATTAAATATAGTGATAAACAAGAAAAATGTGATCCCTTTCTTCATGGAGCCTACCTTACTGTACCTCATGGTCTTGTACACTTAAATACTAGTTTTCTCACCAGGTACAGTGTTATGCACCTATAGTCCCAGCTACTTTGGAGGCTGAGGCAGGAGGATGACTTGAACCAAGGAGTTCTAGCCCAGCCTGGACAACATAGCAAGATTCATCTCCTTTAAAAAAAAAAAACAGGGCCAGGTGTGGTGGCTAATACCTGTAATCCTGTCACTTTGGGAGGCCAAGGTGGGAGGACCTCTTCGGGCCAGGAGTTCAAGACCAACTTGGGGAGCAGAGTGAGACGCCATCTCTGTGAAAAACAAAAAAGAAAAGAAAAAACAGAACTAGTTTTCTGACATATTCTGTTGTTGAAAATATAAGTACAATATCCAAGCATTTGGGAGGCTGAGGTAGGAGGATTGCTTGAGCACAGGAGTTTAAGACCAGCCTGGCCAACATAGCAAAATCTTATTTCTAATGAAAGTTTAAAAATTAGCTGAGCAGGCATGGTGGTGCATACTTGAAGTCCCATCTACTTGGGATGCTGAGGCAGGAGGATCGCTGCACCCAGAACTTCGGGGTTGTAGTAACTATGATCATGCCACTGCACTCCAGCCTGGGTAACACAGCAAGACCCTGTCTCAAAAAAAACATAGTATAAGTACGATGAAAAGACAAATAGAGAATAGATAATACAGAAATAGCTTTATAGTAATCAAACTTACTGATGAATGCCACAGACCCAGAGTATGTCACATGGTTTATCAAGTGAATTAATAATTTCATAGTTTAAAATATCCCATTTTAGGGTTAGCATACTAACATTTAATGTATATACTTAAAGATTCCATTTTGTCTTTTTTCCCTCCTAGAATTATATCCATGGAAGCAGCCAAGCCCAGTTTGTAGCTGAAACACACATTGTTCTTCTGTTTAGTATCCTTTTACAATAAGTCTTTCTTGTTGTATTTTGTCTATTTGTCTGTTTTTTCAGTCTAGTGTTCTCTCTACAGCTTTTGGCTGGAGTTGTTCTTTTAATGCAGGTCATAATATCCTTTGAAAATCATTACTGTGTCATCCTCTCTAGTCCAATCAACTAAAGACTACTAGGGACGAATCTGTAGTCTGATAGGGCAAGGTTTATTGACTCTATATCAGAAGAACCATGGAACATCTTAACAAAGAAAAGGTAGAGTTATAATAGGATTTGGGAGAACAGTGGAGTTTATGTGAAATTTAAACAAAGCATTGTTTTGATAGGCTAAAAACGGTGTAAGGCTGTATAAAGAGGTCAACATCAGGTCTGTCTGAACTGTGAAGCGGACTCAGGGTTCTGTTTCCTTGGAAACAACAAAGTTAACATAAATGTGGGATTTTTATCTTCAAAAACTTCTTACTTGAAGCTCTGTACCTTGGTTGTAAATTGAGGCTACATAGAAATTATACTTGTAAATTGAGTGACTTAGATCTGCCAAGCAAGAATATTCATGTTTACTCATATAATTGCAAGCAGTCTATTACTTTAAAGACCAATATTCTTCAGTAAGAAAACAGTAGTTACTCAAAGATGGGGATATTTTGACATTTTACAGCTGAAGTGTGCGCTAGGGAAAAATACTTCCTGTGGACTTTGCAGCTGCTTTATGTGTGTGTTATTCCATCCTCTTGAATGACAGGGAATATTTTTACTTTCTTGGCCTGAGCTAATTTTTATTTTATTACATCTAAAAGCAGATGCCTCTGTAGGCTGCAAAGATAGGTAAGAGTGATGTCAGATAAGTAAGAATCTAAATTTCATAATATTACTGAACGTAGTTGACCCACCTGAATACATAAGCAGTGACTCTGGAACAAATCGACAAAGTGACAAATGTAATGTTCCTGGAGTTGTGCTTCTCAGCCAAGGTGTCCTGATATTGATACACTAGAATTAGCTGGGCATGGTGGCTCACACCTGTAATCCTAGCACTTTGGGAGGCTGAGGTGGGCATATTGCTTGAGCCCAGGAGTTTGAGACCAGCCTGGGCAACATGGCAAAACCCTGTGTCTACAAAAAATACACACAAAAATTTAGCCAAGTATGATGATGCATGCCTGTGATCTCAGCTACCAGGGAGACTAAGGTTGGAGGATCACTGGAGCCCAGGAGGTCAAGCCTACAGTGAGCCGAGATCACATCACTGCACTCCAGCCTGGGCAACACAGACCCTGTCTCTAATAAAAAAATTTTTAAAAATAATTCCTAGGAGGCTGGGCGTGGTGGCTCACGCCTGTAATCGAAGCACTTTGGAGGCCAAGGTGGGCAGATCACCTGAGGTTGGGAGTTCAAGACCAGCCTGACCAACATGGTGAAACCCTGTCTTTAAAAAAAAAATAACCTAGGAATACAACTAACAAAGGATGTAAAGGACCTCTCAAGGAGAACTACAACCCACTGCTCAAGGAAATAAGAGATGACAGAAACAGATGGAAAAACCTTCCATGCTTATGGTTATGAAGAATCAATATCGTGAAAATGCCCATACTGCCCAAAGTAATTTATAGATTCAGCGCTATCCCCATCAAGGTACCATTGACCTTCTTCACAGAACTGGAAGAAACCACTTTAAACTTCATAGGGAACCAAAAGAGAGCCCACATAGCCAAGACAATCCTAAGCAAAAAGAACAAAGCTGGAAACATCATGCTACCCGACTTCAAGCTATACTACAAGGCTATAGTAATCAAAACAGCATGGTACTGGTACCAAAACAGAGATGCAGACCAGTGGAACAGAGGTATAGACAAATGGAACAGAACAGAGGCCTCAGAAGCAGTGCCACACATCTACAACCACCTGATCTTTGACAAAACTGACAAAAACAAGCAATGGAGAAAGGATTCCCTGTTTAATAAATGCTGTTGGGAAAACTGGCCAGCCATGTGCAGAAAGCTGAAACTGGACCCCTTCCTTACATCTTACACTGAAATTAACTTCAGATGGATTAAAGATTTAAGCATAAGACCTAACACCTTAAAAACCCTAGAAGAAAAACTAGGCAATACCATTCAGGACATAGGCATAGGCAAGGATTTCATGACTAGAGTGAACCAGCAACCGACAGAATGGGAAAAACATTTTTGGAATCTACCCATCGGACAAAGGGCTGATATCCAGAATCTACAAAGAACTAAAGGAGATTTACAAGAAGAAAAAAACCATTCAAAAGTGAGCAAAAGATATGAACAGACACTCTTCAAAAGAAGACATTTATGAGGCCAAGAAACATGAAAAAAATGTTCATCATTACTAGTCATTAGAGAAATGCAAATCAAAACCACACGAGATAACATCTCACGCAAGTTGGAATAGTGATTGAAAAATCTGGAGAAGACAGATGCTGGAGAGGATGTGGAGAGATAGGAACACTTTTGCACTGTTGGTGGGAGTGTAAATTAGTTCAACCATTGTGGAAGACAGTGTGGCAATTCCTCAAGGATCTAGAAATAGAAATTCCATTTGACCCAGCAATCCCATTACTGGGTATATATCCAAAAGATTATAAATCGTTCTATAAAGACACATGCACACGTATGTTCATTGCAGCACTGTTTACAATAGCAAAGACCTGGAACCAACCCAAATGCCCATCAATGATAGACTGGACAAAGAAAATGTGTCACATATATACCATGGAATCCTATGCAGCCATAAAAGATGATGAGTTCATGTCCTTTGTAAGGACATGGATGAATCTGGAAACCGTCATTCTCATCAAACTGGCACAGGAACAGAAAACTAAACACCGCACGTTCTCACTCATAGGCGGGTGTTGAACAATGAGAACACATGGGCACAGGGAAGGGAACATCACACACTGGGGTCTGTTGGGGGTTGAGGGCTTAGGGGAGGGACAGTAGTGGGCAGGTAGGTTGGGGAGGGATAACATTGGGAGAAATGCCTGATGTAGGTGACAGGGATGGAGACAGCAAACCACCATGACGTGTGTACCTATGCATCAGTCCTGCAAGATCTGCACATGTACCCCAGAACTTAAAGTACAATTTAAAAAAAAATTTTTTTTTTTTGAGATGGAGTTTCACTGTTGTTACCCAGACTGGAGTGCAATGGCACAATCTCGGCTCACCGCAACCTCTGCCTTCTGGGTTCAAGCAATTCTCCTACCTCAGCCTCCTGAGTAGCTGGGACTACAGGCACGTACCACCATGCCCTGCTAATTTTTGTATTTTTAGTAGAGACGGGGTTTCACCTTGTTGACCAGGATGGTCTCGATCTCTTGACCTCGTGATCCACCTGCCTCAGCCTCCCAAAGTGCTGTGATTATAGGTGTGAGCCACCACGCCCGGCAAAAATAATATTTTTTTGACTTAAATAAATTTTTTCTGATTGAAAAAGCTATACAGATTAAATAAAATTTAGAAAATACAAATAAGTATAAAGAAAAAAATTCTAAACTGCTGAAAATTCTATCTTTAGTAAATATTTGTGTACGTCTTTCCTGGTTTTATTATACTATGTTGATGATTAGAGAGATTTTAAGGAAAGCATTCTGAAAAAATAATAAGCTTTTGATTTTAATTGAAGGACATTTGGGAAAATGTTCTTATGCCACTATGGAAAATATACTTACTGCTTAACATCCAGTCCAAACCTGGGAGAGTTCATCTAGCCATGAAATGGTGAGCCGAAAGATTAACAATATACACGTGGTCCATATTAGAAGCAAAAGGACTGAAAGAAAAATATTAACCAAACTTTATTTTTTTAATTCTAAAATTTTTGTTGAAAATGTTCGTTTATGGGCTGGGCATGGTGGCTCATACCTGTAATCCCAGTACTCTGGGAGGCGGACGCAGGCAGATCATTTGAGGTCAGGATTTCGAGGCCCGCCTGGCCAACATGGTGAAACCCCATCTCCGCCAAAAATACAAAACTTAGCTAGGTGGCCGGGCATGCTGTCTCAGGCCTGTAATCCCAGCACTTTGGGAGGCAAGATGGACGCATCACCTGAGATCAGGAGTTTGAGACCAGCCTGGACAAATTGATGAAACCCTGTGTCTAGTAAAAATACAAAAATTAGCCAGGCGTGGTGGTGCACGCCTATAATCCCAGCTACTGGGGAGACTGAGGCTGGAGAATCACTTGAACGCAGGAGACAGGTTGCAGTGAGCCGAGATGGTGCCACTGCACTCCAACCTGGGCGACAGAATGAGACTCTGTTCCCCCAAAACATAAATAGATAAAAATCAGCCAGGCATGGTGGCAGGCGCCTATAATCCCAGCTACTCAGGAGGCGGAGACAGGAGAATCACTTGAATCCAGGATGTAGCAGTTGCAGTGAGCCAAGATGGTGCCATTGCATTCCAGCCCGCATGACACAGCGAGACCCTGTCTCAAAAAAAAAAAAAAAAGAAAGAAAGAAAGAAAATATTCATTTATGGCTTGACGGATTTAGCTTGGCCAATGTGGCGAAACCTCATCTCTACAAGAAATACAAAAATTAGCCAGGAACAGTGGTATGCACCTGTAATTCCAACTACTCAGGAGGCTGAGGCATGGGAATTGTTTAAACCCAGGAGGTGGAGGTTGGAGTAAGTCAAGACTGCCACTACACCCCAGCCTGGGCAACAGAGCAAGACTCTGTCTCATAGGGAAAAATAGAACAAAAAAGTATGGTTTGATGGATTAACAAATTATTATACCTTGGAAATTTTCAGTATCCTGAATTAATCCATCTCAATAGTACTTTGAAATTGAATAATGGAGCAAAAGCAATTAAAATAGTAAAATATTAATTAGTTGATTTGGGGTTTGTTGGTCTTTTAGCTTTGTCTTAAATTTTTAAATAAGAAGTTTAAGAGATTAGAAAATTGTATTTTTACTTCCGTCTAAAGATTGAACATTAGCCTAAGGTTTCATATACATTTGGAACAGATTAGAATGTCTCGTATTTGGTTGTTAGGATGCAAAAAGTGAACATTTTTCAGGGTCAGGCATGTATACAGATTATAAGACAGTGCCTTAACTGCTGTGTGCCAGAAATAGTGGGAAAATGAATAATTTTGTCTGAGGTAAGGAATATTAGAGAAGGCTTAACCGCTCTTCTCTCCCCCCCTTTTTTTTTGAGACAGAGCCTTGCTCTGTCACCAAGGCTAGAGTGCAATGGCGCCATCTTGGTTCACTGCAACCTCCACCTCCCGGGTTCAAGCGATCCTCCTGCCTCAGCCTCCTGAGTAGCTGGGATTACAGGCATGCACAACCACACCTGACCCCTCTTTCTTATTTATTTAGTTCGTTTTTTGTTTTGAGACAGAGTCACACTGTGTCACCCAGGGTGGAATGCAGTGGCGTGACCTTGGCTCACTGCAACCTCAACCTCCTGGGTTCAAGCGATCCTCCTGCCTCAGCCTCCTGAGTAGCTGGAATTACAGGTGTGCACCACACCTGGCTAATTTTTGTATTTTTAATAGACATGGGTTTTCATCATGTTAGCTAGGCTGGTCTCGGACCCCTGACTTCAGATGATCCACCCGCCTCAGCCTCTCAAAGTGCTGGGGTTACAGGCGTGAGCCACTGCACCCAGCCCCTACTTTCTTTTAAAGTAAATATGAAACCTCAACACCAGTAACATAGTTTGCAGTTTGCAGGATGATAAGAGTTAGTAGACTGAGGCCACCACTAAGTAGTAGTTATGATTTTGGAAAATATCCACATATTTATCATTAGTTTAATATTGTACAATTTATTATATGATAAAGCAAACTATATAATGAGTTGCCTGATCTAAGCAGTCTTTAAAATTATATTTTAAGTATTGCATTCATGCAGAAAGTTTACAAATAATTAATATACAGTTTACAGTTTGGTAATTTTTTCTTTTTTTGTAGATGAACTAAGGTTTATTTACTTAACATTTAAAAATAGTTCATTTACTTTAACAACATGGCGAACAGTCAAGAAACACTTTACAAATACTTGTTACTATTGAAACACAATTCAGACTTACAATTTAATTACAATGACACTTAAAATTTTTTTTTTTTTTTTTTGCCAATCATTGAGAGCTTGTAAGGTTGCTGAGGTTGGTTGGCCTTGAACACTTGGCCTCGCCTTCGCAAGCGCCACGACATCCGGCCGGAGCCACTTTGGGCCCCTTAAAATTTAAAAATAGTTCATTTACTTCAACAACATGGCAGACAGTCAAGAAACACTTTACAAATACTTGTTACTATTGAAACACTTGTTACTATTGAAACACAATTCAGAGAGGGTCAGGACAAAAAAGATCACAACCCCATTCCTGAGGTGGAGTGGAAGATCTAAGCCAG
Organism: Saguinus oedipus; assembly: GCA_031835075.1. Classification (NCBI taxonomy): domain Eukaryota; kingdom Metazoa; phylum Chordata; class Mammalia; order Primates; family Cebidae; genus Saguinus; species Saguinus oedipus. The sequence continues at coordinate 74,576,916 of CM063191.1, read as the reverse complement.
GCCTCCATCCTAGGCCAGGCTCCTCCAGAGACAACCAAAAGATAGGAAAGCCATCAGGAGACAGCCTGAACTGCTCACAAATAAGAAAGAACTTGACCATACTGAGGGCTGGTTCCTGATGAGTCATTAGGAAAGTCAGTTGGTTCTCTTTTTAGTAGGTGGCTTAGCACCCTTCTGGAGAACAGAGAACAGTAGTCTGGGGCTGGAGGCTGAGGGCCAACATCCAACGAAGTTTACCTTCTTTTCAGTAATGCTTTGTTCCTTTTTACAACATCAAGAAACCTGAAATCCAGAGGAGTCCTTTAAAAAACCCCTTCTGATCCCAGCACTTTGGGAGGCCAAGGCGGGTGGATCTCGAGGTCAAGACATCGAGACCATCCCGGTCAACATGGTGAAACCCCGTCTCTACTGAAAATACAAAAATTAGCTGGGCATGGTGGTGCGCGCCTGTAGTCCCAGCTACTCGGGAGGCTGAGGCAGGAGAATTGCTTGAACCCAGAAGGCGGAGGTTGCGGTGAGCTGAGATCATGCCATTGCACTCCAGTCTGGGTAACAACAGTGAAACTCCGTCTCAAAAAAAAAAACAAACACCCCTTCTGGCTGCAACCTGAAAGCATCTCCCAGGCCAGACTAGGGATAGAGATGATGACTCCAACTTCAGCGGGCCTCTTCTTCAATAGGGGAGCAGCCAGAGAAGAAGCTCGAGTTGCTGGCCAGAGCTCGTTTTTCTTCCATGGAGCCTTATTTTCTTGGTATTCTGTTGCTACATGTTTCAATTCTGGGAGGTCAAAAGGGGAGGGAGGTGGGGCAGTCTTCTTTGATAGCACTTGCTTCTCTCTTTCAGGATCTTGCTATTGGGGGTGGCACAGACAGGGTTAAAGAAGCTCAATCCTGGAGTCACCTTGGTAGGATCCTCCAGTTTGAAGGAGCCTTTGGAATCCTGGGTCCTTTCAACTGTGCTCAAGCTATCCTTGCCTTGCTGGCGGTTCCGACACTTTGTGGGGTCACAGCTACAGTCCACACCACAGTGTGACTTTTGCTTCCTGCACCCACACTGCTTGTTTCCACACCATCCCTTGCAGGAACACCCTTGGATATTCTTCCTGGACACCTTAACTAATTTTGTTGGCTTCCATTCCTCATCATCCCCCTCATCACAATCACCATCACCATCCTCATGCTCATTAACAGAATGCTCTGAACAATATTTTAGATCCTCGATGTCCATGCCTTGCTCCAGGAACTTTTCTTTAACACGAGAAGGTTTTGGCTTAGGTGGGATATATTCAAAAGAAGAGTCTGGAGATAGAAGGGCATCCTTAGGAAGAGATTTCTGTCTGCTGGCTACTTGGAGGAGGGTCAGTTTCTGCTTGATGATTTCATTCTCTAGGAGAAGCTGCTGATTTTGCTCACACACTTCTCGCATCTTCTCAAGTTCTTCATCCTGACATTTCAGTGTGCTCAGCAGCTGCTGTTCCTTTTCACTGATTGATTCCTCTAACTGTTTCTCTGCCATTTGGCTTTGCTGCAGCTGGCTGAGAGGGTACAGCACCTTCTCCTGGTGAGACCAGCTCCATTCTGACCAGCTCAGCTTGTAACTCTGTCTCTATCTCAGCAAAATGATTTCGTCCTTCCAACAGCATCTTCTGAGTGTCAGCACAGCTGTCCTTGCTCTGTTTCAGGCTGCTTTCAAGTTTGCTGCCCTGTATTTTAGAGGAGACCAGCTCTCCAATCAAATATTTCAGGGCACACTTGGCTTCCGCAATGGTGGCAATGTTCTCCCAGCGTTTTGATCTGTCCTCACTTTCTGCATCTAGCAGCTTCTGCTGTAGGTCAGCAATCTGAGCACTCCTGAATTCCATTTCAGTCTCTAGGCTTTCAATCTGCTTTGTAATAGAATCTTCTGACTCTGAAACTTGACTACACACTTCAGTAGGGGAGAATGTACGCCTCCAGAGTTTAGGAGGTGGATTCTCCCCAGATTCCTTTTTTTCTTTGAATTGAACCACATCTTGAGCCAGGATCTTTCTGTCTTCAGGGAGGTCATTCAGATGGCGTTTGGCTTCCTCAGTACTAACCATAACCTCGATTTCATTTCCAAGCCAATTCTTCATTCGAGCTGCAGTACTTTCCAATCCACGGCTCTGAGTTTCTTTCCACTTATCTGCGACCTCCTGTTGTTTCTGGAGAGCATCCTTGAGACGCTTATTGGCAGCTGCTGCCTCCTCTGTTTTACGTCTGAGCACATTGGATTGTTTCTGGAAGTTTCTTTCAAGTTTCAGCAGCTCATATTGCCTTTTTTTGTTTTTTGTTTTTTGTTTTTGAGACAGAGTTTCACTCTTGTTACCCAGGCTGGGGTGCAATGGCACGATCTCGGCTCACTGCAACCTCCGCCTCCTGGGTTCAGGCAATTCTCCTGCCTCAGCCTCCTAAGTAGCTGGGATTACAGGCACGTGCCACCACGCCCAGCTAATTTTTTGTATTTTTAGTACAGACGGGGTTTCACCATGTTGACCAGGATGGTGTCAATCTCTTGACCTCATGATCCACCCCCCTCGGCCTCCCGAAGTGCTGGGATTACAGGCTTGAGCCATTGTGCCCGGCCTTCATATTGCCTCTTACGATCTCGTTCTTTTAACTGTATTACTTCTTTGTCTTTTTTCTGCTTCCACTATCTGAACTTCTCAGCATCCTCTTTCATTTGACGCATTAACTGTACCTGCTGGTTTTTCATCATGCGTATCTCCTGGCTCAGTTTGGAGACAGTATGCTCTGTGGATTCCTTTAGTTTCAGAAGTTTGGACTGCTCATTCAGTTTCTTCTTCAGATCAGCGATTTGACCCTCCAGTTCCTGGAGATGTTTGTGGTGGCACTCACTCAACTTGGCTTGGTTGACATCCTTCTTTGCTGTCTGAAGTTCAAGAACCAATTCTTCCTTTTCCTTTTGCAGACTGGTGACTTCTAATTCTAGACCTTTTATGTTATCCTGGTATTGGAATTGAATGGGCTGTAGTTTGGCAGTTGTTCTGAGTCATCTTCTTAGCCAGGGCCTCTTTCAGTGCAAGGGCTTTATTCAGCTCAATCAGCTCCTTAGACATCTGTGCTTGATGGAGAGCATGCTGAGTGGTAAAAGTGTCAGAAGACCTGCTCATCTCTGGACTGGTTTCCACTTGGGCTTCTTGTTCCACTGCAGTGTCGATGGCTGCAGCCATGCAAGCAACAGTTTCATCCAATAACTGGGTAATCAATTGCTGTAGGTTGCAAATTATCTCTACATTTTCTTTCAATTCCTCATCTTCCAAAGTCTCCACTAGCTTTTTTTTTTAGAAACTTGATGTTTATTTTCCATGAATCTTACATGTTGTTTAAGAGGCCACATAAGAACAGCTTAAGACCATTCAGTGGTTGCTCCTACCCATTCAGTGGCCTGAGCAGTAGGAGCTGCAGACCAGTCTTCTGTGGCAGGCTGGGCGCTCCAGTCTTCAGTAGGGAACTGCTGGATAGGCACAGAGGGCACCTACACGCCTTCCGACCAGTCGGCAACCTCAGGCTGAGTAGCAGTGAACTCAGGAGCTGGAGCAGTCCATTCGCCCTGAAATTCCTCCTTGGTCACAGCCTTTTCAGCAGCAGCCTGCTCTTCTTTTTCAATCTCTTCAGGATCTCTGTAGAAGTAGAGATCAGGCATGACCTCCCACGGGTGTTCACGGGAAATGGTGCCACGCATGCGCAAAACTTCCCGAGCCAGCATCCACCACATCAAACCCACTGAGTGAGCTCCCTTGTTGTTGCATGGGATGGCAATGTCCACATAGCGCAGAGGAGAATCTGTGTTACACAGAGCAATGGTAGGTAGGTTGACATAAGATGCCTCCGTGAGAGGCTGGTGGTCAGCCCTTGGGTCAGTGACCACAAGCAGCTGTGGCTCCCGGAAGGCTGCCTGGATCTGGTTAGTGAAGGTTCCAGGGGTAAATCGGCCAGCAATTGGAGTGGCTCCAGTGGCAGCAGCGAACTTCAGCACAGCCCTCTGGCCAGTATTCCTGGAGGATATAACACTGACGTCAGCAGGGTTTTCAATGGCAACAATGGCACGAGCTGCCAGGAGAAGCTTCTCCCAGGTCCTCTTCAGATTTATGATGTAGATGCCATCACTTTTCCTTTTATAGATATACTGTTCCATCTGGAAGTCAAGGTTGGTGCCACCTAAATGGGTTCCTGCTGCCAGGAACTTAAGGACATCCTCCTCCTTCATTTGCAGGACATCAAGGGCTCCAGACATTGTGAAAGTTTCCCTTTAAGTTACGACGGGAATCCAGAACAACGCCGTTTGGAGCCCTCGACAGGTAGCGCGGAAAGGGTCTCCACTAGCTTTTGAAGATTCAGTTTGCAGGCCGCATGCTGCCTGAGCTCTTCTAGCTTGGCGTTCATTTTTTCATTTTCTTGCTCTGTCAAAAAGATACTCTCCAACATCTGGGCTGTCTGACGAGCTGCCTCGCTCAGACCACGACTTAATTTTTCATTCTCCTGTACCAGGGACTGATTCTTCTCCATCAGGGACTGCAGATTCTCTGATGGTTCCATATTTATAGATCCAGGCAGGGTACCTCCATGGGCTTGTAGCAACAAGACCTGTAGCTGTTGTACCTGTTGCTTTAGATGATTAAGTTCAGCTGTCTGGGGATCAATATTAACAATAGGTTTGTTCTTGATTTTTCTTGCTTTATCAGCATAGCGAAGGATATTTAATGTTTCTTCTAGGTTGGAGTCAGCAGGACTCACACAGGCTATCATAAGAGTATGACTATTACCTCCCAGAGAATCTTGAAGCAGTCGAGTCAACTTGGAATCTCTGTAGGACACAAAGCCACCCTTTTTGTAATCTCTAAGAGCACTGATTACATTTCCCAAGCATAGGAGGCCTCGGTTAATATTAATACCCTCTTTCAGATGATCCTCTTCAGCCTTGGTTTTCTTCTGTCTTTCTGATCCAGCGAGGTCTACAGGATGCAGCTTGGAGCGAAAGCTGCTATTCTTGTCACTTTTCTTTCTTTGCTCTAGGGAGATTGTAAAGATGGCATGAGATTAGGATGACTGGGAGTTAATAGCTGTGGAGGCTACAGTCCTAGAGTTGTTGCCCTGCTCCAAACAGGAAACAGTATCCAAGGCAACTAAAACAGTCTTCTCAGTGAGTCCTACAATCTTTATGCCTTCCTTAGGATCCTCCCGTATATTCATTTGAGATCTTTCACGAGGTGGGCATAGAAGATCCAAAATTTCTTCATTGTAAATCTCTAAGTAAGACACTTTGAAAGTAAATTCAAAGTCACTCTTTTTATCAATTTCTTTGAAGAGCAGTTGTTGGCCAGGCTGGTTTCAAACTCCTGACCTCACAGGTCCACCCACCTTGGCCTCCCAAAGTGCAAGGATTATAGTCATGAGCCACCACACCCTGCCCAGTTTGATGAATTTTCAAAGAATGAACACACTTGTGTAACCAGAACTCACATCAATAAATAAAATTTTACGCACATTTCAGAGCATTCCCCATCATCATTCCTTCTGATTGCTACCTTCCCACCCAGAAGGAACTGCTATCCTGACTGCTAACACTATGGGTTGATTTTTCCTGTTTTATTTTTTTAAACTTATATAAATTGAATTCTACAAAGTTGGGCGTGGTAGCTCCCGCCTGTAATCCCAGCACTTTGGGAGGCCAAGGCAGGCAGATCACCTAGGCCAGGAGTTTGAGACCAGCCTGGCCAACATGATGAAACTCTTTACTAAAAAAAAAAAAAAATACAAAAATTAACTGGGTGTGGTGCTGTGTGCCTATAGTCCCAGCTACTTGGGAGGCTGGGGCAGAAGGGTGGCTTGATCCTGGGAGGCAGAGGTTGTTGCAGTGAGCCGAGATCGTACCACTGTACTCCAGCCTGGCTGATACAGCCAGACCTTGTCTCAAAATTTTTTTAAAAACCACAATAAATGGAATCCCACAGTAAATATATTTGTTTGTTTGTTTATTTATGTATTTATTTATTTTATAGAGATGAAGTCTTACTGTATTGCCCAGGCTGGAATGCATTGAGATTATCATAGCTCACTGTAACCTTGACTTCTCAGAGTCAAGCAATCCTCCCACATCAGTCTCCTGAGTAGCTGGGACTACAGGTGTACACTACTGCACCCAGCTAATTTTTGTATTTTTTATAGAAATGGGGTCTTGCCCTACTCTGTCGTCCAGGGTGGTCTCAGTCTCCTGGGCTCAAATGATCCTCGTGCCTCAGCCTCCTGAATTTTTAAAATAAAATAGCAGTATGGAAAATGTTTACCTATAATGTGAAACCCTGATATAAACTACGTTTATTTTTATATATTCTCTTGCATTCATTTCTATATGGCTGTTTCATGAGTAGGGTATTCCTTTTTTGTACTTAGAGACATGTTTTGCATGGAGCTTGCTATCTTAATATATCACAAGCATTTTCTATGTTGTTTTATGGCCTTTATATTTATAAAAATACGGCTAGGCATGGTGGCTCACACCTATAATCCCAGCATGTTGGGAGGCCGAGGCGGGTGGATCACAAGGTAAAGAGATCGAGACCATCCTGGCCAACATGGTGAAACCCTGTCTCTACTAAAAATACAAAAAAATTAGTTGGGCATGGTGGCACATGCCTGTAATCCCAGCTACTCGGGAGGCTGAGACAGGAGAATTGCTTGAACCCTGGAGACAGAGGTTGCAGAGAGCCAAGATTGCACCACTGCTCTCCAGCCTGGCGACAGAGTGAGACTCCATCTCAAAAAAAACTAAAAATAACAAAAAGATTACAAAGAAATCTGAAAATATGAACAAAAAGAAAAGTAGTCAATATTCTTAATGTCTACATAATGGATATATCACATCTGTGTTGCCAAGGTTGGTCTTGAGCGCCTAACCTCAGGTGATCCACCCGCCTTGGCCTCCCAAAGTGCTAGGATTACAAGCATGAGCCACCGTGCCTGGCCTTCTGCTAGCTTTTAATAGCCTAGTTGTTTTATGTTATTGGAATACTGCCTCCTCTATTTCTGCTCAGTTCTCCTGGAGTAACATTTAATCAGGACTGCGTAATTTATATATTTCATTGTTTATATTCATCACTGGAGTGTTACCTTGTCCATGTTAGAATCTTTATGTTGTTCAACTTTTTATTTCCAACAGTTTATAGTGTCTGCCATATAGTAGGCAGTGTTAGTATTAAAGATTCAATAAATTAAATAAAACAATGTACGTGGAAGGGCATGATAGCTCTTGACAGCTAAGAACAGTACACAAAAGACCTTGAGGTATTTAGCAAGATAGAAAGCTCATTCAAAGCAAAAGCACATAAAACATGATACAAAGACAAGCTTTCCCCAGAACAAGTCTCAGTCATTAATCAGAGAGTACCCAGTAATCAAAGCTTATAGAAATGATCAATCTTTGCCTGGGTGCAGTGGCTCACACCTGTAATCCCAGCACTTTGGGAGACCGAGGCAGGTGGATCACCTGAGGTCAGGAGTTCGAGACCAGCCTGTTCAACATGGTGAAACCCCATCTCTACTCAAAATACAAAAGTTAGCCAGGGGTGGTGGTGTGCACCTGTGATCCCAGCTACTCAGGAGGCAGAGGCGGAGGTTGCAGTGAGCCAAGATCGTGCCACTGTACTTCAGCCTGGGTGAGAGAGCAAAACTTCATCCCAAAAAGAGAGAGAGAAGAGAGAGAATCTTTGCACGAACCTGGATATAAAGAACTCAAAAAAAAAAAAATTGCTGGAGAAGAGACTTGGCTGAACAACTAAAAGCATGATGAATGGACATCATCCTTAAAAAGCTATTGAAGAAAGAATGCAAGATGGGGCACAGGCACAGTGGTTCATGTCTGTAATTCCAGCACTTTGGGAGGCCAAAGCTGGAGAATTGTTTGAGTCCAGGAGTTTGAGACCAGCCTGGGCAATATAGTGAGACTCTGTCTCTACCAAAAAAAAATCAGCCAAACTAACCTGGCATGGTAGCATGCACTTGTAGTCCCAGTTACTCAGGATGCTGAGTCAAGATGATCACTTGAGCTTAGGAGGTGAAGGTTGCAGTGAGTTGTGATTATTCCACTGCACTCCAGCCTGGGTGACAGCAAGACCCTGTCTCAAACAAAACAAAAAAATTTTTTAAATGAATGCAAGGTAATGAAGGGTAATGAGGGGATGAAAAGTCAAATTTTAGAGCCAGTTCTAAATTCAGGCCTAGAGCCAATTATAAATTCAGGCCTCATCTAAATACATATTTTTCCCTTTCTGCTTAATAATGATACCCACATGTAGTAGCATACAGTGTGTATGTATATATGCAGAATTGATTTGGGAGTATTTTACTGCTTTTAGTATTCACTAAACTGCAGGGTGAATCTGTCTCTCTACTAGAGACAGACTGTCTTTTCTACTAGAACATTCTATTTACTTTAAAATTTGAATTTTTTTATTTTAACGTTTAACCATGCCATCTGTTGCCTATTTGCATGGGTAATTCTATTTTGTATTTATGTAGCTCCCATTAAGCTGAATAAAAGTGTGATCATGGCACGTGTGGGATTTTTCTTTTCATTTTTTTGAGATGGAGTCTTGCTCTGTCTCCCAGGATGGAGTGCAGTGGCGCCATCTCTGCCTCCTGGGTTCAAGCAATTCTCCTGCCTCAGCCTCCCAAGTAGCTGGGATTACAGGCGACTGCCACCATATCTAGCTAATTTTTGTATTTTTAGTAGAGACGGGGTTTTGTCATGTTGGCCAGGCTAGTCTTGAACTCCTGACCTCAGGTGATCCACCTGCCTTGGCCTCCCAAAGTGCTGGGATTACGACGTGAGCCACCATGTATGGCCAGGATTTTTCTTTTGTATTAGAATAGGATAAAATTAGGTTACTAGTAATTTGCGCTTTAAAGGCTAATTATTCATGCACTTGGCATCTTGGCACAGGAAAAAATTAAAAAATAAAGTATTGAAAATCTGGAGAATTTTGAGACAGGGTCTAGTTCTGTCATGCCAGCTGGAGTGCAGTGGTATGATCACAGCTCACTACTGCCTCAATCTCCCAGACTCAAGCGATCCTCCTACCTCAGCCTCCTGTGCAGCTAGGACAACAGGTATGTTGTCCATGCCTGGCTAATTTTTTGTATTTATTTGTAGAGACAGGGTCTTACCCTGTTGCCCAAGCTGGTCTCAAACTCCTAGACTTAAGCAGTCTGCCCACTTCGTCCTCCCAAACTGTTGGGGTTACAGGTGTGAACCAATAAATCCACCCAAGAGAAATTTTTGAGAAATTAATTTTCAAATAAAAAGTAGTTACTGTTCTCCCTAAATGTTACATATTTCAAACGTGTTCTTTAGGGAGGTGGGGTAAAATATTCAAAGTGGCTATTTAGAGCTGGACACAGTGGCTCACACTTGCAATCCCAGCAGTTTGGGAGCCCAAGGAAGGTGGATTGCTTGAGGTCAAGAGTTCAAGATCAGCCTGGGCAATGTGGCAAAACCCCGTCTCTACAAAAAAGTGTGTGTGTGTGTGTGTGTGTGTGTGTGTGTGTGTGTGTGTGTGTACACACAAAATTTAGCAGGGCATGGTGGTGAGAACCTATAGTTGCAGCTGCTCAGGAGGCTGAGGTGGGGGAGTGGCCTGAGCCTGGGAGGTCAAGGTTGTAGTGAGCTGAGATTGTGTCATTGCACTCCAGCCTGGGTGACAGAGCCAGACCCTGTCTCAAAAAAAAAAAAAAAGTCTGTTTAATATTTTTAGATGTGTTTGAAGTCAGGGCAATAACTAAATGTCCAAACAGTTTATTCCAAAGTGCAATTTCAGGAAAATTCATATTTTATCCGTAAGTTATAGTGGGACATTTGTTTAAAGTATCAATTTTTCTTTGCACAAATGAAGTAGTCTTCCAATTTTAATTTTTTATATCTTTTTTTTTTTTTTTTTGAGACGGAGTTTCGCTGTTGTTACCCAGACTGGAGTGCAATGGCACGATCTCGGCTCACTGCAACCTCCGCCTTCTGGATTCAAGCAATTCTCCTGCCTCAGCCTCCCGAGTAGCTGGGATTACAGGCACGCACCACCGTGCCCAGCTAATTTTTTTTTGTATTTTTAGTAGAGACGGGGTTTCACCTTGTTGACCAGGATGGTCTCGATCTCTTGACCTCGTGATCCACCCGCCTCAGCCTCCCAAAGTGCTGGGATTATAGGCGTGAGCCACCGCGCCCAGCAATTTTTTATATCTTTATAGTAAATAATTGTCATGCTGTATAGATACAAGATTCCTAATTTTGTTTTTTTATAATTATGAGTTGAAGGTTTATATATTCATTTTAATTTTCTTCGTGAAGAACTGGGAATAGTAAAATGGTGTGTCTTTTGTGTCTGTGTGAATTTCTCCTTAAACAATTTTTCTAAGATGGTGGAGTTACCTTAGGAATGGTGCTTTTATGTGAAGCTGCTACCTCTGACATGGATATTGGAAAGCGAAAGAGTAAGTCACCTTACTCAAAATGTAATAATGCTGCCTGTAATATGGAAAAAGAGTGATCTCTTAATCACTTTTCCTCTTACGTATAGGATAAGTATGTTATTTTACCCCTTCACTACTTTTTTCTTTTAATGTCATGTCTGTTAGTAAACCCCTTTACTATTATAAAAGCAACATATGCTCATTATAGAAAACGTAGAAAAAGCAGAAGCATGAAACATTTTGTGGGAGGTTCACCCATTATTCCACCACTGGAAAACTAATTATTTTTAAATTATAATATATTTCTTTCCATTTATAAAAACATCTTAAAAACTGTGTATGTAAAATTTTGGCACTTTATACCCCCTTTTAAAACTGGAGTTTAATAACTTTTTCTATATGCATAATTTTAAACTTATACTCTGTTTTTGTTTTCTTTAAGACAGGGTATCATTCTGTCACTCGGACTGGAGTGCAGTGGCATAATCATAGCTCACTGCAACCTCCGCTTCCTAGGCTCAAGCTGTCCTCCCACCTCAACTTCCCAAGTAGCTGGGACTACAGGCATGTGCCACCATGCCCAGCTAATATTTTGTACTTTTTGTAGAGATGAGGTTTTGTCACTTTGCCCAGGCTGGTCTTAAACACCTGGACTCAAGTGATCTTCCCACCTCAGCCTCCCAGAGTGTTGAGATTACAGGCATGGGCTGCCGTGCCTGGCCAACTTATATTCCATGTTGTAATTTAACTATTCTGATTTTTTTTAATGTTTAGTTTTTTCCTAATTTCAATTATAATAATTTTTTAGTAACTATCATGATACGTTAAACATCATTCTTTTTTTTTTTTTTTTTTTTCTTGAGGCGGAGTTTTGCTCTTATTACCCAGGTGGGAGTGCAGTGATGCAATCTCAGCTCACTGCAACCTCTACCTCCCGGGTTCAAGCGATTTTTCTGCCTCAGCCTCCTGAGTAGCTGAGATTACAGGTGCCCACCACCACGCCCAGCTAATTTTTGTGTTTTTAGTAGAGATGGGGTTTTCGCCATGTTGACCAGAATGGTCTCGATCTCTTGACCTCGTGATCCACCCGCCTCGGCCTCCCAAATTGCTGGGAGTACAGGGGTGAGCCCCCGTGCCCATCCATGGGATGTTTTGATGTAGGCATGCAATGTGTAATAGTCACATCATGGAGACTGTGGTATCCATCCCTCAAGAATTTACCCTTTGTGTCATAAACAATCCAGTTATACATTTTTAGTTATTTTTAAATGTACAGTTGTTATTGGCTATAGTTACCCTGTTGTCCTGTCAAATAGTAGGTCTTATTTATTCTATTTTTTTGTACCCATTAGCCATCCCCACTCCCCCAGCATTCCCCAGCTATCCTTCCGAGTTTCTGATAACCATCCTTCTACTCTCTGTGTCCATGAGTTCAATAGTTTTGATTTTTAGATCCCACAAATAAGTGAGAACATGTGATGTTTTTCTTTCTGTACCTGAATTATTTCACTTAACATAATGATTTCCAAGGACGGACATGATGGCTCATGCCTGTAATCCCAGCACTTTGGGAGACCAAGGTGGGCAGAACATTTGAGGTCAGGAGTTCTAGACTACCCTGGCCAATGTGAAACCCCGTCTCTACTAAAAATACAAAAATTAGCCAGGCGTGGTGGTGGGCACCTGTAATCCCAGCTACTCGGGAGGCTGAGGCAGGAGAATTGCTTGGACCTAGGAGGTGGAGGTTGCAGTGAGCCGAGCTGGCACCATTGCACTCCAGCCTGGGTGACCGAGCAAGACTCCATCTCAAAAATAATAATCATAATAATTTCCAGTTCCATCCATATTGTTGCAAGTGACAGGATCTTATTTTTTTATGACTGAATAGTACTCCATTATGCATATGTACCATGTTTTCTTTATCCATTCATGTATTGATGGACACTTAGATTGCTTCCAGATGTTGGTTATTGGGAACAATGCTGCAACAAACATGGGAGTACAGATATCTCTTTGACACTGATTTGTTTTTCTGTGGGTATATACCCAAGCAGCGGGATTGCTGGATCGTATAGTAGCTCAATTTTTAATTTTTTGAGGAACCTTCAAACTGTTCTCCTTCATGGTTATACTAACTTACCTTCCCACCAACAGTACAAGGGTTCCCTTCTCTCCACATCCTCACCAGCATTTGTTATTGCCTGTCTTTTGGATATAAGCCATTTTAACTGGGGTGAAAGGATAGGTATCTCATTGCTGTTTTTGTTTGCATTTCTCTGATGATCAGTGATGTTGAATAGCTTTTTATATGCCTATTTGTCATTTGTATGTCTTCCTTGGAGAATGTCTATTGAGATATTTTATCTGTTTTTTGATTAGATTATTAAATTTTTTTTCCTGTAGAGTTGTTTGAGCTCCTTATATATTCTGGTTATTAACCCCTTGTCAGATGGGTACTGTGCAAATATTTTCTCCCATTCTGTGAATTGACTCCTCACTTTGTTGATTGTATTCTTTGCTCTGCAGAAGCTTTTTTTTTTTTTTTTTTTTGAGGCGGCGTTTCGCTCTTGTTACCCAGGCTGGAGTGCAATGGCGCGATCTCGGCTCACCGCAGCCTCCGCCTCCTGGGTTCAGGCAATTCTCCTTCCTCAGCTTCCTGAGTAGCTGGGATTACAGGCACGCGCCACCATGCCCAGCTAATTTTTTGTATTTTTAGTAGAGACGGGGTTTCACCATGCTGACCAGGATGGTCTCAATCTCCTGACCTCGTGATCCACCCACCTCGGCCTCCCAAAGTGCTGGGATTACAGGCTTGAGCCACCCCGCCCGGCCTGCAGAAGCTTTTTTTTTGAGACAGAGTTTCGCTCCTGTTACCCAGGCTGGAGTGCAATGGCGCGATCTCGGCTCACCGCAACCTCCGCCTCCTGGGTTCAGGCAATTCTCCTGCCTCAGCCTCCTTAGTAGCTGGGATGTATTTGTAGTAGAGACAGGGTTTCACCATGTTGACCAGGATGGTCTTGATCTCTTGACCTCGTGATCCACCCACCTTGGCCTCCCAAAGTGCTGGGATTACAGGCGTGAGCCACCGCACCTGGCAGCTCTGCAAAAGCTTTTTAACTTGATGTGATCCCATTTGTTCATTTTTGCTTTGGTTACCTGCACTTCTGGGGTATTTATCAAGAATTTTTTGCCCAGACTAATGTCCTGGAGAGTTTCCCCAATGTTTTATTGTGGTTGTTTCATATTAATAGTTTGTAGTCTTAGGCCAGGCACAGTGGCTCACACCTGTAATCCCAACACTTTGGAAGGCCAAGGCAGGCAGATCACTTGAGGCTAAGAGTTCCAGACCATCCTGGCCAACATGGCGAAACCCTGTCTCTACTAAAAATGGAAAAATCAGCTGGGTGTGGTGACACGTGCTTGTAACCCCAGCTACTAGGGAGGCTGAGGCAGGAGAATCGCTTGAACCTAGGAGGCAAAGGTTGCAGTCAGCTGAGATCGCACCATCACACTGAAGTCTGGGCGACAGAGCAAGACTGTCTTAAAAAAAATGGTTTACAGTCTTAGATTTAAGTCCTTAATCCATTTTGAGTTGATGGTAAGAGATAGGGGTCTAGTTTTGTTCTGGCTATGGATATCCAGTTCTCCCAGCACCTTTTATTGAAGAGACTGCAATTTCCCCAGTGTGTGTTCTTGGCACCTCTGTTGAAAATGAGTTCACTGTAGGTATATGGGTTTGTTTCTGAGTTCTCTCTTCTGTTCCCATTAGTCTGCATATCTGTTTTTATACCAGTACCATGCTGTTTTGGTTACTATAACTCTATAGTATAATTTGAAGTCAAGTAATGTGATTCCTCTAGTTTTGTTCTTTTTGCTTAGGATAGCTGTGGCTATTCTTGGTCTTTTGTGATTTCATATAAATTTTATTTTTTCTATTTCTGTGAAGTTGTCCTTGGTATTTTGATAGGAATTGCATTGAATCTGTAGATTGCTTTGGATATTACGGACATTTTAACAACATCAGTTATTCCAATCCACAAATATGAAATATCTTTCCATTTTTTGATGTCCTCTTCAATTTCTTTCAGCAGTGTTTAATAGTTTTTGTTATAGAGTTCTTTTACTTCTTTGGTTAAGTTAACCTCTTTCCCATTTGCCCCAAGAATACTTCCCAGCAGGGCTTGTGGCTGCAGTATTTACCCTGAGATAACTTTGCCACAAAATATCTTGCTTTTATTATTATTTTCACATCCACTCTAATCTATCAACTTTGGGAACAAAATTGACATATTAGACTTCACTGAGTTCAAGTGATCCACTATCACCACTGAAAACAGTGCTGTAAATAGAATAATGTACTAGATATCATTCCATTTATATTTCCATTATAGTGGTATTTCTATTTACAAAATATAGTAATTCTTGACCACTGAAAATGTCAAATCCTAGAAAATGTAGCATTCCATGTGTAATGTTAACATTGTTCTCAAACAGTTGTTGGCCAGAGATTCAATTGATAAATCTGATTTTTCTGAAGTAGATGATTCTGATGATTCAGATGATTCTGATGTTAGTTCTGTTTGGTAACAACTCCAAGAACAGTTTTTCTGTTTTATTTTAATATTGAAAAGCAGTCAGATTTGCTTCAGCCTGAAAGAGCACGATTATATTAAATGAGCATTGGCAGCAAGCTGCACTTGTTTTTTGTAAATGAAAAAGAATTAAAGAGAAATATTGTTTAACATTTACACATTAGCCCCTAGTCATGTTGTGTGAAAATTAGAAAAAGAATTGTTCCTGCTGGGCGCAGTGGCTCACTCCTGTAATCCCAGCACTTTGGGAGGCTAAGCCAGTGGATCATGAGGTCAGGAGTTCAAGATCAGCCTGGCCAATATGACAAAACCCCGTCTCTACTAAGAATACAAAAATGAGCTAGGCGTGGTGGTGCGCGCCTGTAATCCCAGCTACTCGGGAGCATGAGGCAGGAGAATCACTTGAACGCGGGGGGGGGGGGGGGGGGGGGGGGGCGGGGGTGGAGTTTGCAGTGAACTGAGATCATACCACTGCACTCCAGCCTGGGCAACAGAGCAAGACTCTGTCTCAAAAAAAAAAAAAAAAATTTTTCCATAAGTAAAACAAAACTGAAAAATTGATTTTCTTTCTTTCTTTCTTTTTTTAGACAAGAGTCTCATTCTGTTGCCCAGACTGAAGTGCAGTGGCGTGATCTCGGCTCACTGCAACCTCTGCCACCCAGGTTCAAGCGATTTTCCTGCCTCAGCCTCCTGAGTAGCTGGGATTACAGGCACCTGCCATTGTGCCTGGCTAATTTTTTAGTAGTTTTTAGTAGAGACGGGGGTTTCACCTTATTGGCCAGGCTGGTCTCAAACTGCTGACCTCATGATCCGCCCACCTTGGCCTCCCAAAGTACTGGGATTACAGGCATGAGCCACTGTGCCTGGACAAAAACTGATTTCTTATCAGTCCCTAAGTATGCTTCACTAGAGAAAGATCAAGCCTGTAGGCCGCATGTGGCCCAACACAAATTTGTAAACTTCCTTAAAACATTACGAGGTTTTCTTGCAATTTTTTTGTTTTGAGCTCATTAGCTAACATTAGTGTTAGTGTATTTTATGTGTGTCCCAGCACAGTTCTTCTTCCATTGTGGCCCCGGGAAGCCAAAAGATTGGACACCTCTGCCCTAGAGCTTCCATTGCTGTTGGACACATGCTTTCCTTTATCCCTATCTCTGTAGTTCTTAGCCATTTTTATTCCACGGATTCAAAGTACCTCTGGTTGTGGCAATGCATACTTGAGTATTTGGGGTTTAGTATTTGTAGTTCAGTTTAGTAACTGCTGTGCTAATGTAGAATATGTGGGATTAGTGGAGAGAGCTATGAATCTAGAGCTAAGGATCAGATATTTTTTTCTCATTCAAATAAAGGATCCATGTTGATTGAGTTACATATATAAGGTTGTGTAGTTACCTGTGCATAAATAAAGTACTTTCAATGAGGCTATCACAATGATGTCATCAGATGTCTAAGTCAATATTTATCAATAATACTACAAGCCACTTTTAGGGGATTTAAAGTTTAATAAATAAGCCAGGCACAGTGACTCACACCTATAATCTCAGCTCTTTGGGAGACTGAGATAGGAAGATCACTTGAGCCTAGGTGATCAACACCAGCCTGGGCAACATAGTGAGATACCGTCTCCTCAAAAAAAAAAAAAAAAAATTAGCCAGGTATGGTGGCACACATTTGTAGTCCCAGCTACTCATGAGGCCACAGTAGGAGGATTGCTTCAGCCCGGGAGGTTGAGACTGCAGTGAACTGTGATTGTGCCACTGCACTTCAGCCTGGGCAACAGAGCAAGACACTGTTTCAAAAAAAAAAAAAGGATTTTCTTGTTAGTAGTAAGACAGTATTTCTAACAGTAAACCATTGAGTGTAATGGCTTTAAAATAATTCACACATTTGAATTTACATAATTGTGTAAAGGAGTTACTCTATTATATGATAATGGAGCAAATTAAAGGGGAAGGCAGATTCCTGAAGATTAAGAAATGAGGATGAAAATTGTTGAAAAGTTGAGATTTATCAATAATGTATACCCCCCTTCCTTTTCACTCTCTGAAAGTATAGACTGCCCTGGTTAGTTATTATATTCAACTTGCTCATTTTACCCTCCTTTTATTTTTCTGCAGTAATGTGTGTGGCTGGTATTGGACTTGTTGTACTATTCTTCAGTTGGATGCTCTCTATTTTTAGATCTAAATATCATGGATACCCATACAGGTATGATTCTTTTTATTTATAAAGTGATTGCCAATACTTGGAATGATTAGAGTTGATATTACTTTATAATACCCTTCTTTTTGCTTTACTTCCAGACTATTTTAGCTTCTAAAGGAAAGACCATAGGCTTTATTTTTATTCATCTATTTATTTATTTTTATTTTTTTGAGATGGAGTTTCACTCTTGTTGCCCAGGCTGGAGTGCAATGGCACAATCTCGGCTCACTGCAATCTCCGCCTCCTGGGTTCAAGTGGTTCTCCTACCTCAGCCTCCCAGTAGCTGAAATTACAGGCATGTGCCACCATGCCCAGCTAATTTTGTATTTTTAGTAGAAACAGGGTTTAACCATGTTGGTCAGGATGGTCTTGAACTCCTGACTTCAAGTGATCTACCTGCCTTGGCCTCCCAAACTGCTGGGATTATAGCGGGGAGCCACGTCCGGCCTATTCATTTATCTTTAGAAACAGGGCCTTGTTCTGTCACTCAGGCAGAAGTGTAGTGGCATGTTCATAGTTCATTGTAACCTTGAACTCCTGAGCTCATGCAATCATTTCACCTCAGCTTCCCAAGTAGCTAGGACTACAGTTGCACATGACCACACCCAGCTAATATTTTTATTTTTTGTAAAGATAGAGTCTTGCTATGTTGCCCAGCCTGGTCTTGAACTCCTGACCACAAGCAATTCTGCTCAGCCTCCCAGAGAGCTGGAATTATAGGCATTAGCCACCATGCTCAGACAGCTGTAATTCAGATATGTTGCATATAAAATTTAAGATAATTATAGTGGACAATATTTGTATGTGATTTCTCAGGAACATCTTTTAAGTTTATTCTGCCATCACCTAATTTATTCTAGAAATCTCTGTAATACATAATGATTAGAACATTTTATACCATTATTCACATAGCTCCTTGTCTGCATACTATACTTTCTTTTGAAGAAGAAATGACTTTTTAAATGGTTTTAGAAACTTCTCACCTCTCCTTTTTTTTTTTTTTTAGAAATAAAGTGCCACTGCACTCCAGTCTGGGTAATAGAGTGAGACCCCATCTCAAAAATAATAATTATAATAATGTATCCTCTACAGAATAATAACTGTGATGTGAGGGTAATTTTGCTGGGACTTCTATTAATTATTTGATCAGCAGTGTTGATTCAATAGCAGGATCATGTGTCTGTAGTCCCAGCTACTCAGAAGGCTAAGGTAGGATGTTCACTTGAGCCTGGGAGTCCCAGACCAGACTGAGCAACATAGTGAGACCCCATCTCTTAAAAAGAGAACCAAAAAAATAAAATTATTAATTAGTGTCTCTATTCAGGAGATATTTTAACTTGAGGTTATTCTGTTTCCTTTTGTCATAAGATTAATGGGTCTCTCAGTGTTTCTCACATTTTGTTATTGATGCCTAAAGATGATCACACATGTACAAAAATGTTCTTTTATCTGTTAAAACCAAGATACTGCTTAGTGGTTAGAAGTAAAGCCTACTTTTCTTTCAGATACTAATTGATTGGTATATATTTTTGTTTCAGCTTTCTGATGAGTTAAAAAGGATCCCAGAGATACACAGACACTGGAGTACTGGAAATTGAAAAACAAAAGTCATGTGTGTTTGAAAAGAAAAATGCAACTTGTATATTTTGTATTACCTCTTTTTTTCAAGTGATTTAAATAGTTAATCATTTAACCAAAGATGATGTGTAGTGCCTTAACAAGCAATTTTCCGTCAAAATCATGAGGTATTTGAAAATGATTCTCCTCTTAACTTTCTGTTCCCAGTGAACTTTATGAAACATTTAATTTAGTAAAAGTAAGTATATTATAAAATTGGTAAAACTACTACTTTGTTTTAGTTAGAACAAAGCTCTAAACTACTTTAGTTAACTTGATTATCTGATTTTACATTGCCTTATCCAAAGATGGGGAAAGGAAGTCCTGACTCGGTGTTCCCACACATGCCTGTTACAGATAACTACTTCAAAAATTCATTCTTAGCATTTCCATCTTTGCATGGATGTGTATACTTTACACATCTTTCCTTTTGGGTAGAGAAATTATATGTGCCATATGGTCTTCTGAAAATGGAATACCATTCTTCAGAGCACATGTCTAGTCCTCAGAAAGACAGTTCTCCTTGCATATTTCCTACTGAAATACAATGCTGTCTATGATTGTTTTTGTTTTGTTTTTTATTTGTTGAGACAGCATCTCGCTGTGTCACACAGGGTAGAGTGCAGCGGCGTGAGCTTGACTAATTGCAAACTCTGCCTCCCAAGTTCAAGTGATTCTCCTGTCTTAGCCTCCCAAGTAGCTGGGATTTACAGGTGTGCACCACCACGCCAGGCTAATTTTTGTATTAAGAGATGGGCTTTTGACAAGTTGTTCAGGCTGGTCTTGAACTCCTGGGCTCAAGTGATCCACCCACCTTGGCCTCCCAAAGTGCGAGGATGACATGTGTGAGCTACCACACCAGCACTGCCCGTGCTTCTCCATAGCTGTGAACATGAAAAAGGACCTCTATTGGGAGGCCGAGTCAGGTGGATTGCTTGAGGCCAGGAGTTCAAGACCAGCCTGGCCAACAAGGCAAAACCCCATCTCTACTAAAAATACAAAAATTAGCCGGGCTTGGTGGCTCATGCCTGTAATCCTTGCTACTTGGGAGGCTGAGGCACGAGACTCACTTAAACCTGAGAGGCAGAGATTGCAGTGAGCTGAGGTCACGCCACAGCACTCCATCCTGGGTGACAGAGTGAGAACTTGTCTCAAAAAAAAAAGTATCTCTAAATACAGGATTATTATTTCTGCCTGAGCATGGTGTTAACTACCTTGTATTTGGAAAGATTTCAGATTCATTCCATCTCCTTAGTTTTCTTTTAAGGTGACCTATCTGTAATAAAAATATAGCTTAATGCTAAAATTAATGTAACTTATACATGGTCTAAAATGTTTCTGCAGATTAGAGTTTGTCACTTATTCCACTTGTGCCTAAGAGAAAAATAGGCTCAGTTAGAAAAGGACTCCCTGGCTGGGCATGGTGGCTTATGCCTGTAGTTGCAGCACTTTGGGAGACCAAGGCAGGTGGACCACGAGGTCAGGAGACCAAGACCAGCCTGGCCAACGTGGTGAAACCCCGTTGTCACTCTGTCACAGCTACTTGGGAGGCTGAGGCACAAGAATCACTTGAATCCAGGAGACAGAGGTTGCAGTGAGCCTAGATCTCACCACTGCACTCCAGCCTTGCAACAAAGCGAGACTCTGTTTAAAAAAAAATAAAAAGACAGAAACAAAGAAAAGGAATCCCTTAGAATGGGAAAGGAAAATCAAAATATTGATTTGTTGCCTGTATATAGAAATTAAGTATTTCTTGAAAGCTCTTCTATGTTTTGCTGTTATGTTAGCCTTTATTCTCTTCCTTTGGGTAGACAAACAAAGTACAAATTTGAAGGTGTTTTTTTTTATTTTGTCTTTTTTTTCTGTCAGTGAAAATAACCGTGTGTGCTAACCATTTCTGTGAAGAATGTTTTCATGGTTATCATTATATCTAACTATAACCTCCCCCATAGTTATAAAGAGTAACCTGAAATGCCACTATTGTGGAAATAGGAGAATTGTAATTGTGAAAAAATAATTTCAAGGAAATCTTACAAGTATTACATTAAAAAGCTACTATGACTGCCTGCTGGTATTTACCATCTAAGAACCCTGCCGTGTGGTTTGCAGAAAGAGATGGATATAGTAGTCTCAGAAGAAATATGTTATGTGGGGTTTTTTGTTTTTCATTACTAGATTTCATGGATGAGGGGATATGGTTGACCTTTTATTCTTTAATGGAGCCATTTTTTGTTAATGACTCACCTGTATGTTGTGAGATTCTGAATTCCTTATCTGCTATTCTTATACTTGTCTCAGGCCAAATCTATGCTGTGGTTCTTGTATGAAGATGCCCTGATTTGTACAGATTGACCAGGGGGATACTACTGCCATGTAATCTGTATAGTTCCAGATAATTTGCCATGAACATTGACAGAGTGACAGTTTTTTGTATTTGCTTTTTCTCCCTTTAAGAGCACATTCTTATGTAAGGAGAAGGGCAGCATTCTGGTTAAAATCTGTGAAAAGCTAATTTACTACACTTATAGTGTTACTTTTGTGAAAATTTTGAATTAGCTTTCATATGAAGTGCCTTAAGTAGACTCTTCATTTACTTTTCTAGTAATGGTTTAAACATCATTTGTTATGCATTTTTAAGATAATATTCAGAATGACACATTGTAGTAGTAAAGATAACCAAATGTCTGGCTGTTTGCTTTTTGACCGTATCAATAAACTTTTACAATCTAAATTCTGAGTTTTTGATTACGGTCTAAAGAAGAGTGATTTTTAAACACTAAACTAGAATTTTCAAATTAAGATATTTCATTTTGAAGTTATAATTAAATTCATTTAAATTTCATATTGTCCTAAGGACAGTGTGATGGGACAATTTCTTTAAGTATTTCTGGATTGGGATATATTCTAGGAATCTATCCCTCATTAATGTTGTTACCCATTAGGTTAGTCAGAACAGCCAACATCAGTAGATAAATAACTGTTTGCAATAATTGATCTACCTTTCGTCCCAGACAGTGAACATTCCTTGACTAGATAATTTCCTTTTGGTAATGAAAACTTGGTTTGAAATTTGCCCTGGCAGATTATCAGGTTATATGAAACTAGACAGCAGCTCATTTGCAAACATGGAGTGGAAACACTGAACAGGAAGTAAAGAGATCTGGCTTTTAGCCCTTGCTCTATTTCTGTCTAGCTATATGACCAGAGGGGTCACCTGAACCTCTTTGAACCTATTTCTTTATACTAAGTAGAATATATTAGACCAAATTACCTTAGTAGTCCTTCCTGCTCTATTCTATTATGCAAAATATTAAAGATGCATTTAAATTTGAATAAATATTTTATATCCAGATTTGGTACTGAATTAAAATTAATTGAAATGCAGGATGTTCTGCAGTCAGATTTCTGAAGAAGCTAGGAAACGCTGGTGGAGGCCGTTATAACTACAAATTGTTTAATACGCATTGAAATATTTTTTAGAAAGGATGCACTTGGAACTTGTGTTAGACCGTTCTTCCATTGCTGTAAAGAAATACCTGAGATTGGGTAATTTTTAAAGAAAGGAGGCTTAGCCGGGCGTGGTGGCTCAAGCCTGTAATCCCAGCACTTTGGGAGGCTGAGGCGGGTGAATCATGAGGTCAAGAGATCGAGACCATCCTGGTCAACATCGTGAAACCCCGTCTCTACTAAAAATGAAAAAAAATTAGCTGGGCACAGTGGCGCATGCCTGTAATCCCAACTACTCAGGAGGCTGAGGCAGGAGAATTGCCTGAACCCAGGAAGTGGAGGTTGCGGTGAGCCGAGATCGCGCCATTGCACTCCAGACTAGGTAATAAGAGTGAAACTCCGTCTCAAAAAAAAAAAGAGGTTTAATTGGCTTGCAATTCTGCAGATGTACAGGAACCATTATGCTGGCATCTGCTCAGCTTTTGGGGAGGCCTCAGGAAACTTACAGTCATAGTAGAAGGCAAATGGGGAGCAAACACATCACATGGCCAGAGCAGGAGCAAAAAGGCGGGGAGAGTTGCCACGCACTTTCCAATGACCAGATCTTTCGAGAACTCACTATTGCAAGAACAGTACTTAAGGGAAGGTACTAAATCATTCATGAGAAACCTGCTCCCATCCAGCCATTTCTCTCCAGGCCCCACCTCCAACATCGGGAATTACAATTGAATGTGAGATTTGGGTAGGGACGAAGATCCAAACCATACTGGAACCAATGCATTAATATGATTTTTTTTTTTCCCTATCAATGAGAGCTTGTAAGGCTGCTCAGGTTGGCCTTGAACTCATGGCCTCGCCTTTGCAAGCGCCACGACATCCGGCCGGAGCCACTTTGGGCCCATGATATATATTTTTTTTGAGATGGAGTCTCACATTGTCACCCAGGCTGGAGTGCAGTGGGGCAATCTCGGCTCACTGCAGCCTCTGCCTCCCAAGTTCAATTGATTCTCATGTCTCAGCCTCCCGAGTAGCTGGGACTACAGGGAAGCACCACCCACTCCTTGCTAATTTGTGTATTTTT
Source organism: Saguinus oedipus (assembly GCA_031835075.1). NCBI lineage: Eukaryota > Metazoa > Chordata > Mammalia > Primates > Cebidae > Saguinus > Saguinus oedipus. Next base: position 74,553,474 of record CM063191.1, on the reverse strand, counting down.
AGTAGAGACAGGGTTTCACCATGTTGATAAGCCTGGTCTCAAACTTTTGACCTCATGTGATCCACCGATCTCAGTCTCCCAAAGTGCTAGGATTGCCGGCATGAGCTACCATGCCCAGCCTCGAGGTCTTGATTTATATGGGTTCTGCCCAATTCTGAGCAAGAATGAGATCAGCAACTGTAATAGTATGCTGTTGCAACAGAAAGTCAAAGCCAAATGGACCTTAGATACCATTTAAATCAGCCCCTTCATTTTGAGTACTGAAGAAACCTACCATAGAGAAGTGAAGCAATTTACTGAAGTTTATTCCAGGAAAATGCCTATAGGTTTCCTATTTAGCTGCAATTTCCCTATGGATTACATTTCAAGTGTAGATGCAAATTAGTCCGTGGACACTTGGAAACCATACTGTAGTTCAACCCACAGCCCATGGGCTGCATGGGACCCAGGATGGCTTTGAATGCAGCCCAACACAAATTCATAAACTTAATTAAAACATGAGATTTTTTGTGTGATTTTTTTTTTTTTTTAGCTCATCAGCTATCATCAGTGTTAGGGTACTTTATGGGTGGCCCAAGACAATTCTTCCAATGTGGCCCAGGGAAGCCAAAAGATTGGACACCCTTGTTGTAGTTCATGCTCACTGGGATTGCTTCCTGACAGCTGGAATGCTGGGGGAAGAGTCCTAATGGGAGAGATGTTTCCCTAATGAGCAGACTTCCTAAAGAAGGAGTTTGATCTACCATTAATCTGTAAAAGTAGGATTTAGGTGGGGGGACTGTATTAGGGTTCTCTAGAGGAACAGAACTAATAGGATAGATGTATATATGAAGGGGAGTTTAGGCTGGGCACAGTGGCTCACGCCTATGATCCCAGCACTTTAAGAGGCCAAGGTGGATGGACCACTTTGAGGCCAGTAATTTGACACTTTTTTATTTGTTTGTTTCTTTGTTTGAGATGGAGTCTCACTCTGTTGCCCAGGCTGGAGGGCAGTGTCTCGATCTCAGCTCACCACAACCTCTGCCTCCTGGATTCAAGCGATTCTCCTGCTTCAGCCTCCTGAGTACCTGGGATCACTGGCGCATGCTACCATGCCTGGCTAACTTTGTATTTTTAGTAGCATTTGGGTTTCATCATGTTGGCCAGGCTGGTCTTGAACTCCTGACCTTGTGATCTGCTCACCCCGGCCTCCCAAAATGTTGGGATTACAGGCATGAGCCACCATGCCCAGCCAGGGGGAGTTTATTAAGGTATATTGACTCTCACAAGTGACAATCACAAGGTGAAGTCCCACAATAGGCCATCTGCAAGCTGAGGAGCAAGGAAGTCAGTTTATGTCCCAAAAACCTCAAAATTAGGGAAACCAACAGGGCAGCCTCAGTCTGTGGCTGAAGGCCCAAGAGCCCCTGGCAAACCACCAGTGTAAATCCAAGAGTCTAAAAGCTGAAGAATTTGGAGTCCAATGTTGCAGGGCAAGAAGCATCCAGCATGGGAGAAAGAGGAAGGCCAGAAGACAGCAAGTGAAGTCCTTCCACGTTCTTCTGCCTGCTTTATTCTAGCTGCGCTGGCAGCAAATTAGATGGCGCCCACCCAGATTGAGAATGGGTCTGCCTCTCCCAGTGAATTGACTCAAATGTTAATCTCCTTTGGCACACCCTCACAGACACACCCAGGAAAAATACTTTGCATCCTTCAATTAAGTTGACAATATTAACCATCACAGAGACAGACTTTTATTTAGAAAGGAGGCAGGAACAATCGCCTAGAGATTGCTCTTCAGAACTTTGTGTCTGTACATCCCTTAAACTCTGTGTTCTCACTTTGCCTGTGCATAATAAGGGAGTTAAATATGAATGCCTGTCACTAATAAGAAGGGAAATATGCAAATCAAAACCAGAATGAGATACCACCTCATACATTAGGATGGCTACTATCAAAAAAAAAAAACAGTCACCTGTAGTCCTAGCTACTCAGGAGGCTGAGGCAGGAAGATCGCTCGAGCCCAGGAATTTGAAGTTAGAGTGAGCTATGATCACGCCACTGCACTCCAGCCTGAGCAACAGCAATAGCATGTCCCTAAAACAAAAAACACCACCACAAAATATTGGTAAGGATATAGAGAATTTGTAACCTTTGTGCACCATTGGTGGAAATGTAAAATGTTGTAGCCACTGTAGAAAACAATCTAAGATTGCCTAAAAAAATTAATCAAATTACCAGAGTCCACCAATTCCACTTTAGGATATATACTCAAAGGACTTGAAAGCAGGGACTTGAAAAGATACTTGTATGCACATGTTCATAGTAGCATTATTCACAATAGCCGAAAGGTAGAAGCAACTCAAGTGTCCATCCATGAATGAATAGATAGATAAAATGCGGTATATACCTACGATGGGACATTATTCAGCCTTAAAGAGGAAGAAAGTTCATTCTACAATGTGGAAGAATCTTGAGGCCATGATGCTAAGTGAAATAAGCCAGTCACAAAAAGACAAATACTGTATGATTCCACTTATATTAGGTACCTAAAGTAGTCAAATTCAGAGAGACAGAAAGAAGAAAGGTGGTTGCCAGGGGCTGAGGAGAAGGGGGATTGAGGAGTTGTTTAATGGGTGTAGAGTTTCAACTTTGCAAGATGAAAAGAGTTCTGGAAATTGGTTACACAGCAATGTGAATACACTTAGCACTGCTAAATATATATTTTTAAATGATTAAGCTGAGCACAGTGGTGTGCATCTTAGTCCCAGCCACTCCGGAGGCTGAGGCAAGAGGATCATTTGAGCCCAGAAGTTCAAGGCTGCAGTGTGCTATGATCCTGCCTGTGAATAGCTGCTGTACTCCAATGTGGGCAACATAGCAAGATCCCCATCTCCTAAAAAAAAGTTAGAATGGTAAATTTTACACGTATTTTACTATAATTTTTTGTAATACCAGTGCCTGGGCCCCAAACTCGTATTGGTACATCTCCACTGACACCGCTTAGTATTTATTCTTTCATGTGGGTCCTGAAAATATGAATACAGCTGAATAGAGTATGACTCATGGTGGAAAAGTTGGGAGATTGTCTTCAGCCACTTTTGGGTGATAGTTTAAGCACATTGGCTAAACTTTGCCTACAGCATCAGTGATGATTTGTATTAATATATTCCAATGACTGCTTCATAAATAATGACATCCAGCTGACACATTAAGATGTGTCAGCTCCATCCAATATCCAGGCTCAGAAATGACCCATTTGTTCTAAATCTTCCAGCTTATTGTGCCTGCTCATGACTTTGTGACCAGTAGATGTGTCAGAGGCATTTCTAAACTCCTCCTGAAGGAAATAATTCCTAGATTTGGGCTGCCTAAGGCTTACAGGGCGATAATGGTCAATCTTTCTTAGAGACAGTTACCCAAAACATATCTTCAGCCCTAGGCATTCAGTACTGCCTTCACTCAGCGTGGAGACCACAATCTTCAGGGAAAGTAGAAAGAGTTAGAATGGCGATCATTAAAAAATCTGGAGACAGCAGATGCTGGAGAGGATGTGGAGAAATAGGAACACTCTTACACTGTTGGTGGGAGTGTAAATTAGTTCAACCATTGTGGAAGACAGTGTGGCGATTCCTCAGGGACCTAGAAATAGAAATTCCATTTGACCCAGCCATCCCATTACTGGGTATCTATCCAAAGGACTATAAATCATTCTACTATAAGGACACATGCACACGAATGTTCATTGCAGCACTGTTTACAATAGCAAAGACCTGGAACCAACCCAAATGCCCATCGATGATAGACTGGACTGGGAAAATGTGGCACATATACACCATGGAATATTATGCAGCAATCAAAAATGATGAGTTTGTGTCCTTTGTAGGGACATGGATGAATCTGGAGAACATCATTCTCAGCAAACTGACACAAGAACAGAAAAAGAAATACCGCATATACTCACTCATAGGTGGGTGAGAAAAATGAGAACACGTGGACACCGAGAGGCGGTCTACTATACACTGGGGACTGTTGGGGGGAATGGGGGAGGGACAGCAGCGGGGGGCTGGGGGGGATAGCCTGGGGATGACTACCAAGTGTGGGTGAAGGGGAGGAAAGCAGCAAAGCACACTGCCGTGTGTACCTATGCAACTATCTTGCTCGTTCTGCACATGTACCCCCAAACCTATAATGCAATAAAAATTAAAAAAAAAAAAAAAAAAAAGAGTTAAACCCTAAAAAGGACTCTTGCTAAACTATGCCGAGAAGCATCAGAAACCTGGCAGTCTTTATTACCTGTAGCTTTATTACAGGTTAGAGTGGCCCCTAAGGGAAATCTGCAGCTCAGCCCTTTTGAAATAATGTATGGAAGGCTTTTCTTAACTGCGGACCTCCTAATAGATATACTTTCAAACCACAGAATTGAATGATCAACTTAGGACAAGAGCAAAAGGCACTCGTTGAATATGGAAATCAAAGACTCCCTTCCCCGACTAAGGAAGAGAATCTTGTTACAACCCAGCTGGGAGATTGGATCCTATTAAAAACTTGGAAGGAAGGATTCCCCAGCAAATCAATTTTCCTCAAAATGAAAGGGGCCCTATCAAGTTCTCTTTAGTACCCCAACTGCAGTTAAACTTCTGGGAATAAGCAGCTAAGTTCACTTATCTGGAATTAAGCCTGTCTCTTATGAAGTCTCACAGGCCCAGAACACAGGCCGTTTATTCCTGTGAACCAATCAGTGACCTCCGACTACTGTTGAGAAGATATGAAAGTGATCGGTAATAGAAAGATATGGATTGGCATTCTACTTTTGGAAAGAAGTTGGAATCATGGAGAGAGTAACTTATTTACTGAGTGGGCACACACTTTAGCCTGTCTACATAATCAAACAAACTATTGGGTATGTGAACATTTTAACAGTGCCCAAGGGAGACCTTGCGCTTTAATAAAAACCGAATGTTGTGTGCATGTTCCAGACTATTCACGTAATATTACCCAGGCTATGAGAGCCTTAGACATTCACATCTCTGCCATTGATGTCCTGTCAGTCGACCGTATATTGGCTTGGTTCTTGGACAGCATTTCTGTGTAGTTTACTTGGAATGATTTTACTTATTTTGCTTTGCTGTTGTGGAATATATTGCAGTTGCACTCTTTGTGTAGGAATGCAAGACAGGCTCACTCAACGCTTTCTTAAATTGGACACATTAATCTTCTAGATATCGCCTTTTGTCGGGACTTGAAGCTATGAATGATCTTCACCATACCAACACTCTCTGACTGAGCTTTGCTCTACCCTAAATGCAAGAGACCCTAACAGTTAAGCAGGAATATCTTCGCCCCTATTCAGCATGAGGAAGTTATAAAAGATGGATCTTGGTCCCTCTACAACCCTTAGGATTAAGGGTCCTCTTGTAAAGGGAGGGGGGAAATATGTCAGAGGTGTTTGAACCAGAGCAACTCCATTTTGAGTGAGGGCTAGGAAAATGAGGCTGGAGCTTGCTGGGCTATATACACAGAAATTCAGGCATTTCTAGCCTCTCGATGTTGAAGGTTAAGGGAACAAATTAATAGTGTTTACTAAACACACCCAGACTAGGGAGTTTCCAGATATCCCGATATCTAAGGAAGAAAGGCATTCCTAATTTTGCTTTAAAGACAACAATATTGATTCTTGTAAAATATAGTAATTAAAGCCAGGTGAGGTGGCTCATGCCTGTAATCCCAGCACTTTGGGAGGCCAAGGTGGGTGGATCACTTGAGATCAGGAGTTCAAGACCAGCCTGACCAACATGATGAAACCCTGTCTCTACTAAAAATATAGACCTTAGAGGGACTTGGTGGTGTGCACCCGTAATCCCAGCTACTCAAGAGACTAAGACAGGAGAATCGCTTGGACCTGGGAGGTGGAGGTTGCAGTGAGCCGAGATCGTGCCACTGCACTCCAGTGTGGGTGACAGAGCAAGAATCCAACTCAAAAAATATATATATATATAGTAACTAAAATTAAGCCTTTATCACAAACCCTTGTAGCAGAGCACATCTCCCCATATATATAAGCATTGTACCTAGACTGGACACGTTCCTCCTCTTTCAGGAACACCCTCCTCTGTCTATGTAGTAGTTGGTGAAAAGTACAACTTTACTTTCTTGATAAACGTTCTTTTACTTTGCACTGCGGACTTGCCCTGAATTCTTTCTTGCATGAGATCCAAGGGGTCTGGATCGGGACCCCTTTCCTGTAACAGATGCAGCTGCATAACATAGGGTCTGAAGGGGTTTTTTCAATGTTTTTCAAACAAAATTGATGAAATGCTTTCTCCCCCTTCAAACACAGCTTAAACATAACTTCTTGGAAGCTTTTCTGACTTCTCAGTTTGGGTTCTATACCCTCCCTCTATTCTTCAGTACATGTTGATCTTTGTTACTCCATCTTTTAATTGTCCTGCCTCCCACTTGAGAAGAGGGGCACTGTCTTACCCCTCTTTAGATGCTCACTTTCTAACATGCCTGCATAGTACATGTTCAGTAAATTTTCACAGATTGAATAAAGAAGGAAAAAACAGATCTTTACTCTCAGTTTCTGTTTGGTGGTGAAAACAAATGTAAACAAAGGCAATATTTTGCACTAGTCGAAAAATATGTGTTATAACACGGGTACAGAGAAGGTTGTAATCACTTTCTTGAGGTAGGAGGGGAAGGGAGAAGGCTTCAGCAACCAGAGATTGAATTTTTAAAGGATGATTAGTTGACAAGATAGATTTTTTTGATACCATTTTTTCTATTTTGGCTAAACTGCCAAGATAAGTATTTTTATTGATATAGTATCATTTCAGTACTTAAAAATCTTAAGTCTGAGTCATTTAAATCCTGAATCAAAGAGTTACATGGTACTTGAAATTTTATTTATTTAATGAGATAGAGTCTCGCTCTGTCACGCAGGCTGGAGTGCAGTGGCGTGATCTGTACTCATTGCAACCTCCGCCTCCTGGGTTCAAGCGATTCTCCTGCCTCAGCCTCCTGAGCAGCTGGGATTACAGGTGCACACCACCACGCCCGGCTAATTTTTGTATTTTTAGTAGAGATGGAGTTTTACCACATTGGCCAGGCTGGTCTCAAACTCCTGTCTTCAAGTGATCCACCTACCTCAGCTTCCCAAAGTGCTGGGATTACAGGCGTGAGACACCACGCCTGGCCTATATTTTTTGGTTTATATATTATATCATGAAATTTGTGCTCTTTTCATGAAATCTGTACTCTAGTAAATTCAGCATCTAAGTGTTACATGCATCCACTCCGAGAAATAGATGTCTATGCTAAACATCTTATGAAATCTTCATTTTGGTATTATTGCCTCCATTGCACACATGAAGACACAACTCAGATACTGGCTAGCTTTCCCAAGGTTGCATAGCAAAAGAGAACTGGATTTGAACCCAAATCTGACACCATATCATGCAGTTCCAAATTAAATCAAGTTGAAACTAGAGCTTAAACTGTCTGAATTTTATTCCAAAGAACTGGAGATGAATCAATTTCTCCACTATTTCCTTTCTTCAAAGCTAAAAAACATCAGATGCAAATGGAATTCATACTGAAGTTGAATGGCAATCTCCAAATGATGAATAATCTCTAAATAAATAATAAATAGATAGAATAATCTCTAAATCAAAAAATATTATTTGAGCCAGGCACAGTGGCTTACAACTGTAATCCCAGTGCTTTGGGAGGCCAAGGCAGAAGGATCACTTGAGGGCTGGAGTTTTGAGACCAGCCTGGGCAACATAAGAAGACACTGTCTCTACAAAAAATAAAAATAAAAAAGCTGGGCATGGTGGGATGTACCTGTAGTCTCAGCTACTCAGGAGGCTGAGGGTGAGATGATCACTTGAGCCCAGGAGTTTGAGACTGCAGTGAGCTATGATTGCATTATTGCTGTCCACCCTTGATGACAGAAAAAAGAAAAAGAAAATGGCAGTGTAAGGAGCTTCAAGGGCCTGTTCTTGCACAAAAATATGAAAAAAATGAGCAAAGGTGGTCAGAATCAACTTTGTCAGTCTCTAGAAAATAGTCAAAAGTTCAAATAAATGCTGAATCAAGAAAATGATGACTTAAGTGCAGTAGGAGAGCTTTGTGGTATTTTCCTTTAGCATTACCCTCACCAACCTTAGTGTGGCAGGAGTCTCAAAGATGGCAGTTTGTGTTCTCAGTGGGAGTACCTGGTCCCAGAGAGGGCAGAGCAGAACTTGTTCTCAGAAAACTGTATTTATCTGTTTGACTTGTCTTCAGAGGGGATAAGAGGGTGTTCAGTGAAGGAATGGCACAAGAGGATTGCCTTAGTTTTGCCTAACTCAGAACTCTCTCAGGGCATAGAAGCATTTATGCACAGGGTATTCCTTGAAAACATTGAAAGGCAAATAAATAAGCTGCTGCTGCTTAGGGCAAAACATTGCATTTAGGTCAATCAATAGACATGTCAAAAGTCTGGGAGGGGCTGGGCGCGGTGGCTCAAGCCTGTAATCGCAGCACCTTGCGAGGCCGAGGCAGGTGGATCACGAGGTCAAGAGATCGAGACCATCCTGGTCAACATGGTGAAACCCCGTCTCTACTAAAAATACAAAAAATTAGCTGGGCATGGTGGCACGTGCCTGTAATCCCAGCTACTCAGGAGGCTGAGGCAGGAGAATTGCCTGAACCCAGGAGGCGGAGGTTGCGGTGAGCCGAGATCGCGCCATTGCACTCCAGCCTGGGTAACAAGAGTGATACTCCGTCTCAAAAAAAAAAGTCTGGAAGGAAGGTCGGGCACCGTGGCTCACGCCTGCCTGTAATCTTAGCACTTTGGAAAGTCGAGGAGGGCGGATCACTTGAGGTCAGGAGTTTGAGACCAGCCTGGCCAACATGGTGAAACCCCTGTCTCTACTAAAAATACAAAAATTAGCCCGGTGTGGTGGTGTATGCCTGTAATCCCAGCTACTTGGGAAACTGAGGCAGGAGAATTCCTTGAACCCGAGAGGCGGAGGTTGCGGTGAGCTAAGATCACGCCATTACACTCCAGCCTCGGGGACAAGAGAGAAACTCCATCTCAAAAAAAAAAAATGTCTGTGAGGAAAAGCTGAGAAAACACTTACTTTGGGGAGCCTTAGGAAACAAGAGCTTCATATACCCAGGACAGGATGATGCATGCTCAGAAAAGACTTAAGAGGTCTCTAAGCTTTGAGTTCTAGCTGATCTTTACGCTCAATGGAAGCAGGAAGTCAAGGCTAAAAGTTTGTGAACTGTCTGAGTAAGTGTTAAAGGTGTGCAACAGCACAGGGCTAGTCTACAAAAATAATTGTGTTTTTTTCTCTCTTTTTTTGTCTACAGATGTTTAACGAAATTTCTGGTAAATCACTAGCTCACCACTATGCTAGTGGAACAGAGACTTCAGTGTCCATGACAGAATAGAGTCTTCCCAAAAAATGGTTTAGAAAAGCCACTAAACATAGGCTACAACCTCCAATGAGCAGCAACAAAGCACCCTGAGAGGCCCGGCGCGGTGGCTCAAGCCTGTAATCCTAGCACTTTGGGAGGCCGAGGCGGGTGAATCACGAGGTCAAGAGATCGAAACCATCCTGGTCAACATGGTGAAACTCCGTCTCTACTAAAAATACAAAAAATTAGCTGGGCATGGTGGCGTGTGCCTGTAATCCCAGCTACTCAGGAGGCTGAGGCAGGAGAATTGCCTGAACCCAGGAGACGGAGGTTGTGATGAGCCGAGGTTGCACCATTGCACCCCAGCCTGGGTAACAAGAGCGAAACTCCGTCTCAAAAAAATAAAAAAATAAGGAACCCTGAGGAATGAGGAGAATCTCATTTCCAGAGCTGCCATATTATAATATTTAAATTTTCCAGTTTTCAACAAAAATATTATGAGACATGTAAAGAAACAAGAAAGTTTGGCCCATTCACAGGGGAAGCGATGAAGAGAAACTATACCTCAGGAAGCCCAGACATAGGACTTGCTAGAAATAGACATTAAGTCATATATTTAAGCTATGTTCAGAGAGTTAAAGAAAATCATGTCCAATAAACTAAAGAAAGCACAAGTAAACAATGTCTCGCCAAATACAGAATATCAATAGAGAGATGGAAGTAAAAAACAACCACACAGAAATCCTTGAGCTGAAAAATGCAATAATTTTTAAAAATTCCTAGAGGGTTTCAAAAGCATATTTGAGAAGGCAGAAGAAAGAAATTGGAAACAAGAATAATATTTTGTATTTCTTTATTCACAAACCAGAAAATCTAGAGGAGATGAATAAATTCCTAGGAATATACAACCTTCACAGATTAAATCATGAAGAAATAGAAACTCTGAGCAGACCAATAACAAGTAGTGAGATTAAAACCCAAATTTAGGCCTGGCGCGGTGGCTCAAGCCTGTAATCTCAGCACTTTGGGAGGCCGAGGCGGGTGGATCATGAAGTCAAGAGATCGAGACCATCCTGGTCAACATGATGAAACCCCATCTCTACTAAAAATACAAAAAATTAGCTGGGCATGGTGGCGTGTGCCTGTAATCCCAGCTACTCAGGAGGCTGAGGCAGGAGAATTGCCTGAACCCAGGAGACGGAGGTTGCGGTGAGCTGAGATCATGCCATTGCACTCCAGTCTGGGTAACAAGAGTGAAACTCCGTCTCAAAAACAAATAAATAAATTAATTAAATTAAATACTTAGGAATATACTTAACAAAGGAGGTAAAAGATCTCTACAAGGAAAACTACCATACGCTGCTGACAAAACTTACAGATGACACAAACAAATGGAAGCACATCCCATGCTCATGGATGGGTAGAATAAATATAGTGAGAATGACCAATATTTTGAAATAATTTTCAAAAGCAACCTACATATTCAATGCAATTTCCATCAAAATATCATCATCATTCTTCACAGAATTTTAAAAAATCCTAAAATTCATATGGAAATAAAAAAGAGCCCACATAATCAAAAGCAATACCCAAACAAAAAGAACAAATCTGGAGGCATCACATTACCTGACTTCAAACTATACTACAAGGGTATGGTTACCAAAACAGCATGGTAATGGTATAAAAATAGGCATGTAGCCTGGGCACAGTGACTCATGCCTGTAATCCCAGCACTTTGGGAGGCCAAGGCAGGCAGATCATTTGAGGTCAGGAGTCTAAGACCAGCCTGACCAACATGGTGAAACTCCGTCTCCACCATAATTAAAAAATTAGCCAGGCTTGGTGGCAGGAGTTTCTAATCTCAGCTACTCAGGAGGCTGAGGCAGGAGAATCACTTGAACCCAGGAGGCAGAGGTTGCAGTCAGCAGAGATCTCACCATTGCACTCTAACCTGGGGGACAGAGTGAGACTCTACCTAAAAAAAAAGGCATGTAGACCAATGGAACAAGATGAAGAGCCCAGAAATAAAGCCAAATGCTCATATCCAACTTATTTTTGACAAAGCAAACAAAAACATAAAGTGGGGAATGATCACCCTATTCAACAGATGGTGCTGGGATAATTGGCTAGCCACATGTAGAAGAATGAAACTGGATCCTCATCTCTTACTTTATATAAAAAATCAACTCAAGGTGGATAAAAGACTTAAATCTAAGACCTGAAACAATAAAATTCTGGAAGATAAGATCCTGTCATTTGCAACAACAAAGATGATATTGGAGGGCATTTTGTTAAGTGAAATAAGCCAGGCACAGAAATGCAAACTTCATATGTTCTAACATCTTTATGAGAGTTAAAAATTAAAAACAATTGAACTAATGGAGATAGAGAATAGAATAATGGGTACCAGAGGCCAGAAAGGGTAGTCACTGGGGTAGAGGGAAGTGAGGATGGTTAATGCTTACAAAAATATAATTAGATAGAATGAATAAGATCTAGTATTTGATAGTACAACAGGGTGACTATAGTCAACAATAATTTATTGTACATTTAAAAATAACTAAAAGAGCATAACTGGAATATTTGTACCACAAAGAAAAAAAATAAATGATTGAGATAATGAAAAAAAAAAAAAAAGAAAAACTCTTCTAGACATTGGCTTAGGCAAAGAGTTCATGACCAAGAACCCAAAAGCAAATGCAACAAAAGCAAAAGTAAATAGATGGGACCTAAAAAGCTTCTGCACAGCAAAAGAAACAATTAGCAGAGTAAACAGACAACCGAGAGTGGAAGAAAATATTCACAAACTATGCATCCAACAAAGGGCCAATATCCAGAATCTACAAGGAATTCAAATCAGCAAAATAATAATAATAATAATCCCATCAAAAAGTGGGCCAAGGACATGAACAGACAATTCCCAAAAGAAAATACACAAAAGGCAAACAAACATATGAAAAAATACTCATCATCACTAATTATCAGGGAAATGCAAATTCAAATCACAATGAGATACCACCTTACTCCTGCAAAAAAGGCCATAATTAAAATGTCAAAAGATAATAGATGTTGGCATGGATGTCATGAAAAGAAACACTTTTACACTGCTGAGGAGAATGTAAACAGTATGAAGATTCCTTAAAGAACTAAAAGTAGAATTACCATTCAATCCAGCAGTCCCACTACTGCTTATCTACCCAAAGGAAAAGAAGTCATTATATGAAAAAGACACTTGCACACACATGTTTATAGCAGCACAATTTGCAACTACAAAAATATGGAACCAGAATAAATGAACATTGACCAGTGAGTAGATAAAGGAATGTGGTATATATACACCATGGAATACTACTTAGCCATAAAAAGGAATGAAATAATGGCATTATGGCCAGGCACAGTGGTTCATGCCTGTAATCTCAACACTTTGGGAGGCCAAGGCAAGCAGATCCCATGAGGTCAGGAGTTTGAGACCAGCCCAGGCAACATGGCAAAAACCCATCTCTAATAAAAATACAAAAATTAGTTGGGCATGGTGGCACATGCATGTAATCTTAGCTACTTGGGGGGCTGAGGTGGGAGAATTGCTTGAGCTGGAGAGGTTGAGGCTGCAGTGAGCAGAGATGGCACCATTGCACTCCAGCTGGGGTGACAGAGTGAGACCCTGTCTCAGAAAAGAAAGAGAAAAAAAGAAAGAGGGAGGGAGGGAGGGAGGAAGGAAGGAAGAAAGGAAGGAAGGAAGGAAGGAAGGAAGGAAGGAAGGAAGGAAGGAAGGAAGGAAGGAAGGAAGGAAGGGAAGGGAAGGAGAGAGAGAGAAAGAAAGAAACAAAGAGGGCCGGGCGCGGTGGCTCACGCCTGTAATCCCAGCACTTTGGGAGGCTGAGGCAGGCAGATCACCTGAGGTCAGGAGGTCGAGACTAGCCTGAACAATATGGTGAAACCCCCGTCTTAAAAAAATAATAAAGAAAGAAAGAGGAAGGAAGGAAGGAAGGGGCATTAACAGCAACCTGGCTGGAGTTAGAGACCATTAATCTAAGGGAAGTAACTAAGGAATGGAAAACCAAATATTGTATATTCTCTCTTATAAGTAGGAGCTAAGCTAGGAGGACACAAAGGCATAAGACTGATATAGTAGACTTTGGGGACTCAGAGGAAAGGACGGGAGGGGGATGGGGCTAAAAGAATACACATTGGGTAGAGTGTACACTGCACAGGTGATGGGTGCGCCAAAATCTCAGAAATCATTACTAAAGAACTTATCTATGTAACCAAAATCCACCTGTTCTCACAATACTATTGAAATAAAATAAATTTTTAAAAAAAGAAATAGCAAACATGAATATGTCAATTGACATTATCCAGTCTAATTCCTTATTTCTCACTACACAAAAAAATCAACTAAAAACTTACTCACATTTTTTTTTGTTTCGAGACAGAGTCTTGCTGTGTCAACCAGGCTGGCGTGCCATAGCGAGATCACAGCTCATTGCAACTTTGCCTCAAGGATCTTCTTGCCTCAACCTCCAGAGTAGCTGGGACTACAGGTACATGCCACCTAGCTACTTCACTATGTTGCCCAGGCTGGTCTCAAACTCCTGGCCTCAAGTGATTCTCCTGCCTCAGCTTCCCAAAGTTCTGGGATTACAGGCATGAGCCACTGTGCCCAGCCTTAGATTAAAGACTTAAATGTAAGACACACAGCCTAGGCAAAACTATCTTGAACATTTGTCTAGGCAAAGAATTCACGACTAAGACTTCAAAAGCACAGGCAAAAAATTTACAAATGGGGCTATACTAAACTAAAAAGCTTCTGCCCAGCAAAAGAAATAACAGTGAACAACAAACCTGTTGAATGGGAGAAAGTATTTACAAACAATTCCTCCAAGAGAAGACAAATATTCACAATATGCAAGGAACTCAAAACAGCTCAACAACAACCAAAAAAAAAAAAAAACAAAACCAAACAATTCCGTTAAAAAGCGCACAGCCCACTTTGGGAGGCCAAGGCGGGTGGATCACGAGGTCAAGAGATTGAGACCATCCTGGTCAACATGGTGAGACCCCGTCTCTACTAAAAATACAAAAAATTAGCTTGGTGTTGTGGTGTGTGCCTGTAATCCCAGCTACTCAGGAGGCTGAGGCAGGAGAATTGCCTGAACCCAGGAGGCGGAAGCTGTGGTGAGCTGAGATCATGCCATTGCATTCCAGCCTGGGTAACGAGAGCAAAACTCCATCTTAAAAAAAAAAAAATGTGCACAGCTGAGCATGGTGGCTCAGGCTTGTAATCACAGCACTTTTGGAAGCTGAAGTGGACAGATCATGAGGTTAGGAGTTCGAGATCAGCCTGGCCAACATAGTGAAACCCTGTCTCTACTAAAAATACAAAAATTACCCGGGCGTGTTGATGTGCACTTGTAATCCCAGCCACTTGGGAGGCTGAGACAGGCGAATCACTTGAACTCGGGAGACGGAGGTTGTGATGACCTGAGATCACACCACTGCACTCCAGTCTGGGCAACAGAGCAAGACTCCATCTCAAAAAAAAAAAATGTGCGCAAAGGACATGAATCGATATTCCTCAAAAGATGACGTACAGCTCATGCCTGTAATACCAGGATTTTCAGAGGCCATGACAGGAGAGTTGCTTGAGCTCAGGAGTTTGAGACTAGTCTGGGCAATGTAGGGAGACCCTATCTCTACAAATAAAAAAATTAGCTTGGCATGGTGGCATGTGCCTGTATTCCCAGCTCCTTGAGAGACTGAGGTGGAAGAATTGCTAGAGTCCAGGAGGTCGAGGCTGCAGTGAGCCATCATTGTACCACTGCACTTCAGCCTTGTGACAGAGTGAGATCCTGGCTCAGAAAAAACAAACAAACAAGCAACAAAAAAAAGAAAAACTAGACATACAAATGACCAACAAGCATGTGTAAAAATATTTCTCACTAATCAGAGATGTACAATTCAAAACTACAATGAAATATAATTTTAACCCATTCAGAATGCCATTCGGAGTGACTATTATTAAAAAGAAAAAAATAGGGGGCCGGGCGCGGTGGCTCAAGCCTGTAATCCCAGCACTTTGGGAGGCTGAGGCAGGTGGATCACGAGGTCAAGAGATCGAGACCATCCTGGTCAACATGGTGAAACCCCGTCTCTACTAAAAACACAAAAAATTAGCTGGGCATGGTGGCGCGTGCCTGTAGTCCCAGCTACTCGGGAGGCTGAGGCAGGAGAATTGCTTGAACCCAGAAGGCGGAGGTTGCGGTGAGCCGAGATCATGCCATTGCACTCTAGTCTGGGTAACAACAGCGAAACTCCGTCTCAAAAAAAAAAAAAAAAAAAGGAAAGAAAGAAATAACAGATATTGACAAGGATGCCGAGAAAAGGGAACTCTTTTTATTTATTTGTTTGTTTGTTTTTGAAACTGAGTCCCTCCCCGTCAACCAGGTTGGAGTGCAGTGGTGCAATCTTGACTCACTGCAACCTCTCCCTCTTGAGTTCAAGCGATTCTCATGCCTCAGCCTCCCAAATTTACAGGCACCTGCCACCATTTCTGGCAAATTTTTGTATTTTCAGTCGAGATGGGGTTTCACCATTTTGGCAAGGCTGGTTTCGAACTCCTGATCTTAAGTGTTCCACCCACCTCAGCCTGCCAAAGTGCTAGGATTACAGGCATGAGCCACTGTGCCCGGCCGAGAAAAGCGAACTCTTATTTACTGTCGGTGGGAATGTAAATTAATACAGCCAATATGGAAAACAGAATAGAGATTTATCAAAAAACTAAAAACAGGCTGGGTGTAGTGGCTCAGACCTATAATCCTAGCACTTTGGGAAGCCAAGGTGGGTGGATCACTTGAGGCCAGGAGTTTGAGACCAGCCTGGGCAACATGGCAAAACCTCATCTGAACAAAAAATACAAAAGTTATTTGCACATGGTAGCACACATCATAGTCCCAGCTACTTGGGAGGCTGAGGCAGGAAGATCGCTTGAGCCTGGGAGGCAAAGGTTGCAGTGAGCAGAGATCATGCCATTGCACTCCAGCCTGGGCGAAAGAGTGAGACTTTGTCTCAAAATTAAAAAAAAAAATCGGAGGCCCGGCAAGATGGCGTCGTAGAAGCGACTCAGGATTGCAGCTCTCAGTGACGGCGCAGAGGGTGAGTCCTAGCCGCATTCTCGGATGGACTTTTCTAGCCCACAGAGCGTTGAAAGTCCCACAGGACGCTAGTAAAGTAAAACCGGCTAACGCAGCCCTCTGGCGCGGCCGCTTCGGCCGGCGCCGCTTCGGCCGGCGCCGCAGCAGGACCTGGCACGGAACTCACTGGTCTGGGCGCCCTGTTAAATCGGCAATCTGAGAGTTTGAAGGGCAGATTGGCGCGTCCATCTGATTGAACGGGACTTGGACAGTGAGCCAGACTAGGAGTTTCCTGGGAAGCGTGATCTGAGCCGGTGAAGTGGGCAGTGGCACGGGAGATCGCACGGATCCCAGTGCCCTATCGGCAGGCTCCTGGGGCGCCAGTGAGAGAGTCGAACTTTAAGCTTGCGGAGAGGCAGGGAGAGAGAGAGAGGACGGACTCTGAGGCAGGGAGCTGGGTAATCGGGCTCAGCGGGTCCCACCCTCACAGGGACAAGCAGGGCAATGACTGGAGACGCTTGGCGCTGAGAGTTTTGCTGCCGGCAACTAGGACGGTGCAGCCCGGTGAGGGAGGGGCGTCCACCACCGCTGACACAATCCGCCCCTATTGAAGTACCGCCCAGGGCCGAAGCAGCCTGCCGTTGCCGAGGCAACCTGCCATAACAGAGAGACTCCCAGGAGACGGGAGCTCTCCACAGCAGAAGGGAGCCCAGCAGCAACAGGGCAGAACCGCGCTAGTGGGTCAGAGCCCCGGCAGGCAAAGAGTGAATAGACTGCCACCTAGTGGGGCAGGACAGTGCAACAGATACTCCTAAAGAAAGCCCCAACTCCCTGAAACAGTGCATATAAGGGGGGGAAATAAAAGGGTGGTGTTTTATGAGTTCTATTACAGCAGACATAAACAACCTCCCAACAACCCTGAATGAACAACGGAGCTCACAGCTCAGCACTGGAGCTACTATAAAGCACAAACCATCTCCTTAAGCAGCTCCCTGACCCCTGTATATCCAAAGAGTCACCGCAAAAAAAGGACTAATCAGACTGACATTTGGCAGGCATCATTCTGGAACAAAGACAGCAGAAGAAGAAACTGGTATCATCCCTCACTCTTCCACAGCTGCTACAGGTATACTCCAGACAAACGGGGCCTGGAGTGGACCTCAGCACTCATACAGCAGAGGGGCTAGACCACTAGAAGGAAAACTAAGTAACAGAAATACTTCATCAACAATCTCAGCATCCACACAGAGACCCAATTGAAAAATCAGCAACTACAAAGACGACAGGCGGATAAATCCATAAAGATGGGAAGAAACCAGCACAAAAAGGAGGAAAACACCCGAAACCAAAACACCTCACCTCCTTCAAAGGACCAAAACTCCTCACCAGCAAGGGAACAAACCTGGACGGAGAATGAGTGTGACGAAATGACGGAGTCAGACTTCAGAAAGTGGATAATGAGAAACTTCATTGAGCTAAAAGAACATGTTCTAAATCAGTGCAAAGAAACTAAGAACCTTGAAAAAAGATTTGAAAAAAAATTCGAGGAATTGATAACAAGAATGGAAAACCTAGAGAGGAATATGAATGAATTGAAGGAGCTGGAAAACATAACACGAGAACTTCATGAAGCATGCACAAGTTTCAACAGCCGAATTGACCAAGCAGAAGAAAGAATATCAGAAGTTGAAGATCAACTCAATGAAATAAAACGAGAAACCAAGATTAAAGAAAAAAGCACAAAAAGGAATGAACAAAATCTCCAAGAAATGTGGGACTATGTGAAGAGACCCAACCTACGTTTGATAGGTGTACCAGAATGTGATCAAGAGAATGAATCTAAGCTGGAAAACACTCTTCAGGATATTATCCAGGAAAATTTCCCCAACCTAGCAAGACAGGTCAATACTCAACTCCAGGAAATACAGAGAACACCACAAAGATACTCCGCAAGAAGAGCAACCCCAAGGCACATAATCGTCAGATTCACCAGGGTTGAAACGAAGGAGAAAATACTAAGGGCAGCCAGAGAGAAAGGTCGGGTCACCCACAAAGGGAAGCCCATCAGACTCACAGCAGATCTCTCGGCAGAGACTCTACAAGCCAGAAGAGAGTGGGGGCCAATATTCAACATCCTTAAAGAAAAGAGCTTTCAACCCAGAATTTCATATCCAGCCAAACTGAGCTTCATACGTGAAGGAAAAATAAAATCCTTCACGAACAAGCAAGTACTCAGAGATTTTGTCACCACTAGGCCTGCTTTACAAGAGCTCCTGAAAGAGGCACTACACATAGAAAGAAACAACCAGTTCCAGCCATCCTAAAAGCATACCAAATGCTAAAGACCATCAACAAAATGAAGAATGTACATGAACCAATGGGCAAAACAGCCAGATAGCATCAAAATGGCAGTATCAAATTCACACATACCAATATTAACCCTGAATGTAAATGGGCTAAATGCACCAATCAAAAGACACAGACTGGCAAATTGGATAAAAAACCAAAACCCATCAGTGTGCTGTATCCAGGAAACCCACCTCACACACAAAGATACACAAAGGCTCAAAATAAAAGGATGGAGGAAGATTTACCAAGCAAATGGAGAGCAAAAAAAAGCAGGAGTTGCAATTCTCATCTCTGATAAAATAGACTTTAAAGTAACAAAGATCAAAAGGGACAAAGAAGGTCACTACATAATGGTAAAAGGATCGATACAACAAGAAGAGCTAACGATTCTAAATATATATGGACCCAATGTAGGAGCACCCAGATATATAAGGCAAGTTCTTAATGACTTACAAAGAGATTTGGACTCCCACACAATAATAGTGGGAGACTTTAACACTCCACTGTCAATAGCAGACAGATCAACCAGACAGAAAATTAACAAGGATATCCAGGACTTGAACTCAGACCTGGAACAAGCAAACCTGATAGACATTTACAGAACTCTCCACCCCAAATCCACAGAATATACATTCTTCTCAGCACCACATCACACCTACTCCAAAATTGACCACATAATTGGAAGTAAAGCACTCCTCAGCAAATGCAAAACAACGGAAATCATAACAAACAGTCTCTCAGACCATAGTGCAATCAAGTTGGAACTCAGAATTCAGAAAATAACTCAGAACCGCACAGCTTCATGGAAACTGAACAACTGGCTCTTGAATGTTGATTGGATAAACAATGAAATGAAGGCAGAAATAAAGAAGTTCTTTGAAACCAACGAGAATGAAGACACAACGTACCAGAATCTCTGGGACACATTTAAAGCAGTCTGTAGAGGAAAATATATAGCAGTAAATGCCCACATGAGAAAAGTGAGAGATCCAAAATTGACACCCTATCGTCAAAATTGAAAGAGCTAGAGGACCAAAATCAAAAAAGCTCAAAACCTAGCCGAAGACAAGAAATAACTAAGATCAGAGCAGAACTGAAGGAGATAGAGACAAGAAAAACCCTTCAAAAAATCAACAAATCTAAGAGCTGGTTTTTTGAAAAGATCAACAAAATAGACAGACCACTAGCCAGACTGATAAAAAAGAAAAGAGAGAACAACCAAATAGATGCAATAAAAAACGATAAAGGGGAAATCACCACAGATTCCACAGAAATTCAAACCATCATCAGAGAATACTACAAACAACTCTATGCACACAAACTAGTAAATCAGGAAGAAATGGATAAATTCCTGGATGCCTGTGTCCTCCCAAGCCTAAACCAGGAGGAAGCCGAAACTATGAATAGACCAATAACGAGGTCAGAAGTTGAGGCAGCAATTAAGAGCCTACCACACAAAAAAAGCCCAGGTCCAGATGGGTTCACAGCTGAATTCTACCAGACACACAAAGAGGATCTGGTACCATTCCTTCTGAAACTATTCCAAATAATCCAAAAAGAGGGAACCCTTCCCAAATCATTTTATGAGACCAACATCATCCTGATACCAAAACCTGGCAGAGACTCAACAAGAAAAGAAAACTTCAGGCCAATATCCATGATGAACATAGATGCAAAAATCTTCAATAAAATACTGGCAAATCGATTGCAACAGCACATTAAAAAACTTATCCATCATGATCAAGTAGGATTCATCCCGGGCATGCAAGGCTGGTTCAACATACGCAAGTCTATAAATGTAATTCACCACATAAACAGAAGCAAAAACAAAAACCACATGATTATCTCAATTGACGCAGAGAAGGCATTTGACAAAATTCAACAGCCCTTTATGCGAAAAACCCTCAATAAACTTGGTATTGATGGAACATATCTCAAAGTAATAAAAGCTATTTACGACAAACCAACAGCCAATATCATACTTAATGGGCAAAAACTGGAAACATTCCCTTTGAAATCCGGCACTAGACAAGGATGCCCTCTCTCACCACTTCTATTCAACATAGTACTGGAAGTTCTAGCCAGAGCAATCAGGCAAGAAAAAGAAATAAAGGGTATTCAAATAGGAAAGGTGGAAGCCAAATTGTCTCTATTTGCAGACGACATGATAGTATACCTAGAAGACCCCATCACCTCAGCCCAAAAGCTCCTGCAACTGATAAGCAACTTCAGCAAAGTCTCAGGATATAAAATCAATGTGCAAAAATCACAAGCATTCCTATACACCAATAACAGACTTAAAGAGAACCAAATCAAGAACGAACTGCCATTCACAATCGCTACAAAGAAAATAAAATACCTAGGAATACAACTCACTAGGAATGTAAGGGACCTCTTTAAGGAAAACTACAAACACCTGCTCAATGAAATAAGAGAGGACACAAACAGATGGAGAAACATTCCATGTTCGTGGTTAGGAAGAATCAATATTGTGAAAATGGCTATACTGCCCAAAGTAATTTACACATTCAATGCTATCCCCATCAAACTACCATTGAATTTCTTCATAGAACTGGAAAAAACCACCATGAATTTCATATGGAACCAAAAAAGAGCCCGCATAGCCAAGTCAATTCTAAGCAAAAAGAGCACAGCGGGAGGCATCACGCTACCAGACTTCAAACTATACTACAAGGCTACAGTGATCAAAACAGCATGGTACTGGTACCAAAACAGAGATATAGACCAATGGAACAGAACAGAAACATCGGAGGCAACACAACATATCTACAACCATATCATCTTTGATAAACCAGACAAAAACAGGCAATGGGGAAAGGATTCCCTATTTAATAAATGGTGTTGGGAAAACTGGCTAGCCATGTGCAGAAAGCAGAAACTGGACCCCTTCCTGACACCTTACACTAAAATTAACTCCAGATGGATTAAAGACTTAAACGTAAGACCTGACACCATAAAAACCCTAGAAGAAAATCTAGGCAAAACCGTTCAGGACATAGGAGTAGGCAAGGACTTCATGAACAAAACACCAAAAGCATTGGCAACAAAAGCCAAAATAGACAAATGGGACCTAATCAAACTCCACAGCTTCTGCACGGCAAAAGAAACAGTCACTAGAGTGAATCGACAACCATCAGAATGGGAAAAAATCTTTGCAGTTTACGCATCAGACAAAGGGCTGATATCCAGAATTTACAAAGAACTCAAACAGATTTACAGAAAGAAAACAAACAAGCCCATTCAAAAATGGGCAAAGGATATGAACAGACACTTTACAAAAGAAGACATACATGAGGCCAACAAACATATGAAAAAGTGCTCATCATCATTGGTCATTAGAGAGATGCAAATCAAAACCACATTGAGATACCATCTCACACCAGTTAGAATGGCGATCATTAAAAAATCTGGAGACAGCAGATGCTGGAGAGGATGTGGAGAAATAGGAACACTCTTACACTGTTGGTGGGAGTGTAAATTAGTTCAACCATTGTGGAAGACAGTGTGGCGATTCCTCAGGGACCTAGAAATAGAAATTCCATTTGACCCAGCAATCCCATTACTGGGTATCTATCCAAAAGACTGTGAATCGTTCTACTATAAGGACACATGCACACGAATGTTCATTGCAGCACTGTTTACAATAGCAAAGACCTGGAACCAACCCAAATGCCCATCGATGATAGACTGGACTGGGAAAATGTGGCACATATACACCATGGAATATTATGTAGCAATCAGAAATGATGAGTTTGTGTCCTTTGTAGGGACATGGATGAATCTGGAGAACATCATTCTCAGCAAACTGACACAAGAACAGAAAAAGAAATACCGTATATACTCACTCATAGGCGGGTGAGAAAAATGAGAACACATGGACACAGAGAGGCGGTCTACTATACACTGGGGACTGTTGGGGGAAATGGGGGAGGGACAGCCGGGGGGGGCTGGGGGGGATAGCCTGGGGATGAATACCAAGTGTGGGTGAGGGGGAGGAAGGCAGCAAAACACACTGCCATGTGTGTACCTATGCAACTATCTTGCACGTTCTGCACATGTACCCCAAAACCTATAATGCAATAAAAATTAAAAAAAAAAAACAAAAAAAAAACATATGAAAAGAAAAAAGAAAAAAGAAAAAAAAAATCTAAAAATAGAACTACCATTCAAGGCCAGGAACAATGGCTCACACCTGTAATCCTAGCACATCAAAAGGCGGAGGTAGATGATCACTTGAGGCCAGTTTGAGACTAGCCTGGCCAACATAGCAAAACCCCATCTCTACTAAAAATGCAAAAAAAAAAAAAAAGTTAGCCAGACACCATGTCTGTAATCCCAGCTACCTGGGAGGCTGAGGCATGAGAATCATTTAAACTAAGGAGGTGGAGGTTGCCATTGAGCTAAGATTGTGACACTGCACTCCAGCCTGGGCAACCTAGTGATACTCTGTCTCAAAAAAAAAGAACTACCATTCAATTTAGCAATTCCACCATTGAGTATCTACCCAAAGGAAAATAAATCTATATATCAAAAAGATACCCACAATCATATGTTTGTCACAGCACTATTCACAGTAGTAAAGATATGGGATCAACATGTGTCCATCCACAGATGATTGGATAAAGAAAATGTGGTGTATGTATACACAATGGAATGCTATTTAGCCACAAAAAGAATAAAATCATGTCATTTGCAGCAACACGAATGGAACTGGAGGTCATTATCTTACACAACACAAGCCAGGCACAAAAAGACATTAGTCACATGTTCTCACTCATAAGTGGGTCCTAAAAAATGTGTTCACATGGATGTAGAAAGTGGAAACATAGAAAATGGGGGCTCAGGCTGGGCGCAGTGGTTCATGCCTGTAATCCCAGCACTTTGGGAGTTCCAGACCAGCCTGGCCAACATGGTGAAATCCTGTCTGTACTAAAAGCACAAAAATTAGCCAGGCATGGTGGCACATGCCTGTAATCCCAGCTACTCGGGAGGCTGAGGCAGGAGAATTGCTTGAACCCAGGAGGCAGAGGTTGCAGTGAGCTGAGATTGCACCACTGCACTCTTTTTCAGACAGAATGAGACTCTGTCTGAAAATGGAAAAAGAAAAAAGAAAGAAAATGGAGACTCGAGTGAGAGGGTGGCAGGAGGGAGGAGGATGAGAAACTATTTAATTACTTAATGGGAACAATGTATGTTATTCAGATGATGGATGCACTAAAAGCCCTGATTTCACAACTACATAACCTATGCATGTAACACAATTGCACATGTATCCCATAAATTTATATATATGAAAAAGAAGAAATAAATTGTTCAGTCTGAGAAGCAAATGAAAAAAGAATGAAGAAAAGTGAGCAGAACCTAAGAGACCCATGGGAAGCTATGAAGCATACAATACACATGTAGTGAGAGTCCCAGAAGAAGAGGGAAAAAAAGACAGAAAATATATATAAGTAAATAAAGTGGCCCAAATGTCATACAAGACATAAACACAGACATCTAAGAAGCTCAACAAACTCCAAGTAAAATAAGCAAAAGAGGTCCACACCAAGCCATATTATGACCAAATTGTTGGAAGCTAGAGAAACAGAGAGAAAGACAGACAGAGAGAGAGAGAGAGAGAGAGAGAGAGAATCTTGAAAGTAGCAATAGAGAAGTGATTAATCACTCACAAGGGATCATCAATAAAATTAACAGCTAATTTCTCATTACAACTCATGAAGGTCAGAAAGCAGTGGAATGACATATTTAACGTGCTGAAAGAAAAAGTCAATCAAGAATTCTACATCTGGCACAACAATCCTTCAAAAATGAAAAAAATAAGACACTGCCAGATAAACAAAAGTTGAGTTTGTTTTAGGAATCCTTGCCCTACAAGAAATGCTAAAGTGAATCCTTCACAGCCAAACAAAAGTGCACTAGACTGCTGTAGCTTGAAACCATATTAAGAAGTAAAGAACACCAGTAAATGTAACTGCATAGGTAAATATAAAAGCAAATAGTATTACATTTTTGTTTTGTAGCTTCTCTTTAATTTCTTATATAATTTATAGACCACATAAAACAATAATCATAAATCTATATTCATGGGCATCCAATGCATAAAGGCATAAGTTGTGACGATAACAATATAAAGGGGAAGGACAGTCATTCCTTATCAGTCAATACCTTTAATGTGAATTGATTAAATTTCCCAATTAAAAAGCAGAGAATAAAATAGATTTAACAAGCAAAATCACGATCAAACTATATGCTGTCAACAAGAGACTCACTTTTGATGCAAAGACATGAATTGATTGAAAATGATAATAATAAAAATTCCATGCAAACAGTAATCAAAAGACAGTGGGGTAGCTATGCCAATATCAGACAAAATAGACTTGAAGTCAAAAATTGTAATGAGACAAAGGATATTACATATTGAAAAAATGCCAGTTCATCAAGGGAATATAATAGTTATAAACATAGACACACCAATATTACCCCAAAATGTGCAAAGCAAACATTGATAAAAGTTAAGGGAGAAATAGGTCATTCTACAATAATAATTGGAGGATTCAATACACCATTTTCGATAATGAATAAAACCAGAAAGGTAAATAAGGAGATAGAAGGCTTGAGCAACACTATGAGCCAACTAGACTGACAAATATATACAGAACATTCCAAACAACTTGAGCAAAATTCACATTTTTGTCAAGTGCACATGGAACATTCTCCAAGCTAGACCATATGTTAAGCTATAAATAAGACTTAATAAATTTGAAAAGATTAAAATCATATGAATTATCTTCTCTGACCAGAATGGAATGAAATACCTGTAATCCCAGCACTTTGGGAGGGCAAGAAGGGTGGATCACTTGAGGTTAGGAGTTTGAGATAAGCCTGGCCAACATGGTGAAACCCTGTCTCTACTAAAAATACAAAAACTAGCCGGGCATCTTGGCGATTGCCTGTAGTCCCAGCTACTTGGGATGCTGAGGCAGGAAAATTGCTTGAACCTGGGAGGCAGAGGTTGCAGTGAGCCAAGATCATGCCACTGCACTCCAGCCTGGGTGAGAAAGCAAGACCCTGTCTCAAAAAAAAAAAAAAAAAAAAAAAGAGGAAAGATTTCAAATCAGTGACCAAACTATACAGCTTAAAGAACTAGAAAAGAAGAGTAAACTATACCCGAAGTTAGCAGATGGAGGATATACTGAAGATTAGAGTGAAGATTTAAAAAATTAGAAAAACAATAGAGAAAATTAACACAATGAAAAATTAGTTCTTTAAAAGGATGAATAAGTTGACAAACATTTAGCAAGACTAAGAAAAAAAGAAGACTCAAATTACGGAAATCAGAAATGAAAGTCAGGACATTACTACTAACCTTACAGAAATAAAAATTATTATGGAATACTAACAATTGTATGCCAAATAATTAGATAACCTACATGAAATGGTCACATTCCTAAAAACACAGTATCAAAGCTCATTCAAAAAGAAATAGAAAAGTCTAAACAGATCTATAAAAAATAAAAAGATTGAGTCACTAATCAAAAGCCCTCTAAGTAAGAAAACTCTAAAACCAGACAGCTTCACTGGTTTATTCTACCAAACATTATTTGAGAATTATCACCAAACTTTCTCAAACTTTTCCAAAAAGTAGATGAGGGAACACTTCGTAACTCATTCTACAAAGCCACCATTAGTCTGATAGCACAGTCAAACAAACACATCACAAGAAAGAGTTACCCACCAATGTCCCTGATTAATATTGATGGAAAAATCCTAAACAACATGCTAGCAAACAGAATCTAACAGCATATTAAAGGGATTATGCACCACAACCAAGTGGGATTTATCCCAGGAATGCAAAGGTGATACAAAAAGAAATCAGCGTAATGCAACAAGTTAAAAGAATGAAGGAAAAGAAATTACATGATCATTTCAATAGATGCAGAACAAAATCCAACAACTTTCATGATGAAAACAAAAATTAAAAAAAAAAAACCACTTAGAGAATCAGGAAGAAGAGAACCTCCTCAGCCTGATAAAAGACACTTATAAAAATCCTACAGCTAAGATTGTGAGGTAGGAAGGCTCAGAAAGCCTAACTATTGTATTGAAATCTAGAAAAGCATCTTTTAAAATGATACTGAGCTGGGGTATTGGCTGTAGTCCTGAGTCCTCACAGAGCCCTTTTTTCTTTCTTTCCTGTGTGTGCAGGGAAGGAGAGCTGCCTCGAGAGGATAATGCAGAGATTTGGCAGAAAAGCTGTCTATGGTGATCGGTGATGGTGTGGAAGAGGAGCAAGGAGCAAAAAAGCACAACGTGCCTTTCTGGCGGATATCCTGCCATGAGGACCTGGAGACACTGAGGCACGCCTTGGAGCTGGAGTATTTATAGCAGGATCGGTGGCA
Organism: Saguinus oedipus; assembly: GCA_031835075.1. NCBI lineage: Eukaryota > Metazoa > Chordata > Mammalia > Primates > Cebidae > Saguinus > Saguinus oedipus. Next base: position 74,526,179 of record CM063191.1, on the reverse strand, counting down.
TCTCCACTGGCCATCTCACCCGCAGACTCCCTCGCCTTCCCCACCTCCCTGCTGAGAACTCCAGATACCCAGATGTTGGACACCAGCCAGGGGCCCCGCCACCCACAGGACATGTCCAGTGACCATCTCCAAAGCCGTGATCAGTTCAAACAAGGGTTCTGAGAAGCCAAGTACCCAGCATTGGCTTCGGATTATTTGACTTTGGGGCAAAGGGCTGGCTCGGAGTCTAGACTCTTCTACATGACTCACAGAACAAAAGCAAGGAATTGCCGATGCGGGGGAGGGCTGGTGATGAGGAGGGGACAGGTTTGTTTTGTCTTCTTTTTAATTTATGGACCAGTCTCATTACTCCCGAGTTTTGCTCTTGTACCTGTGTGGCTGGGTTTCTTAGTCATTGGTTTGGTTTGTTTTTTTTGAACTGGCATGTGGGTGGTTCACAGTTCTAATGTAAGCACTCTCTTCCTCAAGTTGTGCTTTGGGGGGATAATCATTCTTTGAACATTAGAGAGGGAGGCAGTTCGAGCTGTCGGGAAGACTGTTGCTAATTTTGTTTTTAAGACCCTACTGGACATCATGTGGACAGTGCACGTGCCTTATGCTGCATCTTGTTTTCTAGGAAGAGGGGGATGCTGGGAAGGAGTGGGTGCTTTGTGATGGATAAAAGGCATTAAATAAAACCACGTTTACATTTTGAAAAAAAAGTAATACTGAGCTAAGATTTATGTGGACATAATTGCTATTTGGATTCATACATGCTGGCAGAAAATAGTCCTGTTACTGCTTACAATGGTTAATATTATTTCATTTCTCTCATCATCTTTATAATATTTCTCATTATAGGAAATCCAGAAAAATGGAAAGTACAATGCAAGAAAAAAATTATTCATACACATCACCTGAAGATGTCTTCACGTTGTTGGATACGTCCTCCAAGACTTTTTTCTCTTATAACACATCATCTGACTTGTTTTCTTCTTCTGAACATAACATGTGACTACGTCGATTTTGGTAATTTGAAAAATAAAACATTATTACAATAACTTAGTATATGTTAATGACATTTGTCTTTTAAATATATAGTTTTCTCCCTCAATCTGTAAGATGCAAAAAAAAAGAAAAAAATATATAATTTTCTTGATGTTACCCCGAACTAGAAAATCTGTTATTTTGTCATAGATAGCTTAAAGTTTCTTCTCTTGCTGTTTTCTTCTTCAGTATGTCCATTGAGGTTTTTACTTCACTCTATTTGTAATTAGGATTTCTTTTTCTTTCTTATTTTCTTCTCTTTTTTTTTTTTGAGACGGAGTTTCACTCTTGTTACCCAGGCTGGAGTGCAATGGCGCGATCTCGGCTCACCGCAACCTCCGCCTCCTGGGTTCAGGCAATTCTCCTGCCTCAGCCTCCTGAGTAGCTGGGATTATAGGCATGCGCCACCACGCCCAGCTAATTTTTTGTCTTTTTAGTAGAGACGGGGTTTCACCATGTTGACCAGGATGGTCTCGATCTCTTGACCTCATGATCCACCTGCCTCGGCCTCCCAAAGTGCTGCGATTACAGGCTTGAGCCACCGCGCCCGGCCTAATTGTTTCTTAAACGAGTTAACCACAACCATATAAATTGCTAGACAATTTAAAACAGTAGTTAGGATTTCTATCTGGTTCATTTTCAAATATGTCTAATCTTTTATTTTCCTTTTAGTAACTCTTTTTGAAAGATTAGACAATTTGGAGAGTAAACACCTTAAATATAAAATTTCCTTAAGTTTAGAAATTTAAAAACTATTGCATTATTAATTGAACTGTCACTGGTTCATGAGTAGGAAACATCCAGCCTGGAGCTATCATATTAAGTTTGTTTGATTCACTGTTAACGATTCTGGTCAGGCATGGTGGCTCACACCTGTAATCCCAGTACTTTGGGAGGCTGAGATGGGAGGATTGCTTAAGTCCAGGAGTTTGAGACCAGCCTAGGCAACACAGTAAGACACCCTCTCTATTTATTTATTTGTTTGTTTGTTTGTTTATTTGAGATGGAGTCTCACTCTGTCACCCAGGCTGGAGTGCAATGGTGTGTCCTCGGCTCACTGCAAACCCGGCCTCCTGGGTTCAAGTGATTCTTCTGCCTCAGCCTCCTGAGTAGCTGGGATTACAGGCCCCCACCATGCCTGGCTAATTTTTTTGTATTTTTAGTAGAGAGGGGGTTTTATCATGTTGGACAGGCTGGTCTTGAAATCTTGACCTCAAGTGATCCACCCACCTTGGCTTCCCAAAATTCTGGGATTACAGGCATGAGCCACCGCACCCAGCCCGCCCTCTCAATTAAAACAACAAAAAGGCTGGTGTGGTGGTGAGTGTCTGTAGGCCCAGCTACTTGGCAGGTTGAGGCAGGAGGATTGCTTGAACACAGGTCAATAAGCTGTGCTTACACCACTGTACCCCAGCCAGGGCAACAGAGTGAGACTGTCTCAAAAAAATCTCATTAATATGGTTCATTTGTTATAATTAATATATTATTATTAACTAAAGTCCACAGTTTGCATAACAGTTCACAGTACAGGTTGGGCGGGGTGGCTCACGCCTGTAATCCCAGCAATTTGGGAGTCTGAGGCAGGTAGATCACTTGAGGTCAGAAGTTCAAGACCATCCTGGCCAAGATGGTGAAACCCCATCTCTACTAAAAATACAAAAATTAGCCAGGCGTGGTAGCGGGCACCTGTAGTTTCAGCTACTTGGGAGGTTGAGGGCAGAGAATTGTGTGAACCCAGGAGGCAGAGGTTGCAGTGAGCCGAGATCACACCACTGTACTCTATCCTGGGCAACAGAGACTCCGTCTCAAAAAAAAAAAGAGTTCACAGTACATAAGAATTTTTGTTGTACATTCTATGGGTTTTGACGAATGTATAATGACATATATTTACCATTCTTATATCAAACAGATACCACACTGCCCAAAATTTCTCTGTGATCCACGAATTTATCACTTTCCCTCCTTGCCATGTCCCCTCAATCCCTGGAAACCACTAATCATTTTACTGTTTCTATAGTGTTGGTTTTTCTAAAATGTTATGCATTTGGAATCATAAAATATGTTGCCTTTTTAGATTGTCTGTTTTTTTTATTTTTATTTTTTTTTAAAGTCAGGGTTTCACCATGTTGGCCAGGCTGGTCTTGAACTCCTGACCTCGTGATCTGCCTGCCTCAGCCTCCCAAAGTGCTGGGATTACAGGTGTGAGCCATGGTGCCCAGCTAGATTGTCCTTTTTTTTTTCACCTCAACCTCCCAAGTGGCCGGGACTACAGGTATGCATCACCATATCTGGATAATTTTATATTTTTTTTTTTTGCAGAGACAGGGTTTCACCATGTTGCCCTGGGTCCCTGGGTGGTCTCGAACTCCTGGGCTCAAGCAATCCCTTCTGCCTCAGCCTCCTGAAGAGTTGGGATTACAGCTGTGAGCCACTGTGCTGGGACTAGGTTGGCTTCCTTATCTTAGCGGTATGCATCTAAGTTTCCTCCATGTCTTTTCATGACTTGATAGCTCATTTATGCTCATTACCAAGTAATGTTCCATTGTATAGATGTACCACAGTTTATTTATCCATACTGAAGGACATCTTGGTTGGTTCCAAGTTTTGGCAGTTGTTAATAAAGATACTATAAACATTCACTTCAAGGTTTCGTGTAGGTGTAAGATTTTCAACTCATTTAACCAAGGAATGCAATAGTGGGATAAATGATAAAGGTATGTTTAGTGGCTGGGTGCAGTGGCTCACACCTGTACTCCCAGCACTTTTGGAGGCCCAAGCAGGTGGACCACTTGAGCTCAGGAGTTCAAGACCAGCCTGGCCAACATGGCGAAAGCCTGTCTCTACTAAAAAAAAAAATGCAAAGCAAAACAACAAGTGTACATTTGGCAAAGTGTCTTTTCAAAGTGACTGTATCATTTTGCATTTCACCAGCAATGAATGAGAGCTCCTGTTGCTCTACATCCATGTCAGCATTTTGTATTGTCACTGTTTTGGATTTTAGCCATTCTAATAGGCACACGGTGGTATCATATTGTTTTATTCACAATTCTCTAATGACATGATATTGAGAAGCTATTTGCCATCTGTATAGCTTCTTTGGTGAGGTTTCCAGGTTTTTTTGGTCCATTTTTAAATTGGATCTTTATTTTCTTTTTATTTTGTTTTATTTTATTTATTTCTTTATTTTTTTCGAGACAGAGTTTCGCTCTTGTTACCCAGGCTGGAGTGCAATGGCACGATCTCAGCAACCTCTGCCTCCTAGGTTCAGGCAATTCTCCTGCCTCAGCCTCCTGAGTAGCTGGGATTACAGGCACGTGCCACCATGCCCAGCTAATTTTTTGTATTTTTAGTAGAGACGGGGTTTCACCATGTTGACCAGGATGGTCTCGATCTCTTGACCTCGTGATCCACACGCCTCGGCCCCTCAAAGTGCTGGAATTACAGGCGTGAGCCACCACGCCTGGCTTATTTTTATTTTTTAAAGATGGGGTTTCACCATGTTGGTCAGTCTCTTCTTGAACTCCCGACCTCAGGTGATCCGCCTACCTTGGCCTCCAAAGTGCTTGGATTACAGGCGTAAGCCACCGTGCCCAGCCTGGATCTTTATTTTCTTATTGTTTCGTGGTAAGAATTCTTATATTATGGATACCAGTTATTTATCAAATACGTGTTTTGCAAAGATTTTTCTCCCAGTCTCTGGCTTGTGTTTTCATTCCTTAACAATTTCCTTTGCAGAGCAAAAGTTTTCCATTTTATTGTATTTTTATTTATGTTTTTGAGGTGGAGTCTCCCTCTTTCGCCCAGGCTGGAGTGCAGTGGCACCATCTTGGCTCACCACAACCTCTGCCTCCCAGGTTCAAGAGATTCTCCTGCCTCAGCCTCCCGAGTAGCTGGGATTACAGGCATGTGCTATCACGCCCAGATAATTTTTGTATTTTTAGTAGAGATGGGGTTTCACCATTTTGGCCAGGCTGTTCTCAAACTCTCGACCTCAAGTGATCCGCTCATCTCAGCCTCCCAAAGTGCTGGGGTTACAGGCGTGAGTCACCGCGCCTAGCCAAATTTTTTATTCTGTCGCTCAGGCTGGAGTGCAGGGAGCAATCTTGGCTTACTGGAACCTTCTTCGCCTCCTGGGTTCAAGTGATTCTCCTGCCTCAGCCTCCTGAGTAGCTGGGATTACAGGTGCATGCCATCATGCCCAACTAATTTTTGTATTTTTGGTAGAGACGGGTTTCACCATGTTGGTCAGGCTGGTCTTAAACTCCTGACTTCGAGATCTGCCCACCTCGGCCTCCTAAAGTGCTGGGATTACGGTCATGAGCCACGGCGCCCAGCCCCAAGTTTTCCATTTTAATAAGATCCAACTTATCAATTTTTTCTCTCATGGGTCATGCTTTTCGTGTTATACCTAAGAAGTCATTGTCAAACCCAAGGCCATTTAGATTTTATCCTGTGCTATCTTCTAGAGGTTTTATAGTTTTGTGTTTTAAATTTAGGTTTATCATCCATTTTGAATTAATTTTTGTGAAAAATGTAAGGTCTATGTGTAGAGTCTTTTTTTTTTCATTTCTTTGTCAGAGATCAGTTGACTATATCCGTGTGGGTCTATTTCTGGTCTCTCTATTCTATTCCATTGATCTATTTGTCTATTCTCTCACCAATAACATTTGAATTTTTAAATTATATTCATGTTTTGGATAGGATATACACTAAGATGATACCAACTATAAAAGGTAAAAAAGAATGTATAGTGAAAAGTTTCCCTCCTGCCCTGTTCCCCACCTACTAGATTATCTTCCTTAGGCAACTACTATTATCAAGTTAAATTTTTATTCTTTCAGAGTTATTTTACCTTTTCCGTCTCTCTCTGTATCTTGCCTTACACAGATATTAAAACACCTATGCACAGTGTTATGCAACTTACTTTTTTTGTTTAACAATATAACTAGGAAATCATCCCATATCTATACATATAGATCTGCCTCTTTAAAGTATTATTTTTATTGTGGTAAAAAAAATATGTAACATTAAGTTTACCCTCATTTTTTTGTTTTTTTTGAGATGGAATTTCGCTCTTATTACCCAGGCTGGAGTGCAATGGCACGATCTCGGCTCACCGCAACCTCCGCCTCCTGGGTTCAGGCAATTCTCCCGCCTCAGCTTCCCGAGTAGCTGGGATTACAGGCACGCGCCACCGTGCCCAGCTAATTTTTTGTATCTTTAGTGGAGACGGGGTTTCACCATGTTGACCAGGATGGTCTAGATCTTTTGACCTCGTGATCCACCCGCCTTGGCCTCCCAAAGTGCTGGGATTACAGGCTTGAGCCACTGCGCCCAGCCTACCCTCTTAAACATTTAAAAAATTGTGTATAGGCCGGGCGCGGTGGCTCAAGCCTGTAATCCCAGCACTTTGGGAGGCCAAGGCGGGTGGATCACGAGGTCAAAAGATCTAGACCATCCTGGTCAACATGGTGAAACCCCGTCTCCACTAAAGATACAAAAACTTAGCTGGGCATGGTGGCGCGTGCCTGTAATCCCAGCTACTCAGGAGGCTGAGGCGGGAGAATTGCCTGAACCCAGGAGGCGGAGGTTGTGGTGAGCCGAGATCGTGCCATTGCACTCCAGCCTGGGTAACAAGAGCGAAACTCCGTCTCAAAAAATAAATAAATAAATAAATAAATAAATAAATAAATAAATAAATAAATAATTGTGTATAAATTTATGGTGTATAATTTTGTTACATGCATAGATTGCATAGTGGTGAAGTCAGGACTTTTATAGTACCCAAATAATGTACATTATATCCATGTTTTTAAAAATTGAGACAGAGTCTTGCTCTGTTGCCCTTGCTGGAGTGCAGTGGCAACATCTTGGCTCATTGCAACCTCAACCTCCCGAGTTCAAGCAATTCTTTCACCTCAGCCTCCGAGTGCTGGGACTACAGGTGTGTGCCACCATGGCCGGCTAATATTTGTACTTTTTAGTACAGACAGGGTTTCAACATGTTGGCCAGGCTGGTCTCATACTCCTGACCTCAAATGGTCCTCCTACCTCAGCCTCCCAAAATGCTGGGATTACAGGCATGAGATACCAAGCCTGGCCAAAGGTTGTGTGTTTTTTGTTTTTTTTTTTCTTGAGACGGAGCTTTACTCTTGTTGCCCAGGCAGGAGTGCAATGGTACGATCTTGGCTAACCTCAACCTCTGCCTCCTGGGCTCAAGCGATTCTCCTGCCTCAGCCTCCTGAGTGACTGGGATTACAGGCATGCACCACCATGCCCAGCTAATTTTGTATTTTTAGTAGAGACGCTGTTTCTCCATGTTGGTCAGGCTGGTCTTGAACTCCCGACCTCATGTGATCCACCGCCTTGGCCTCCTAAAGTGCTGAGATTACAGGCATGAGCCACCACACCTGGCCACTCATTTTTTTTTTTATGTTTTAGTAGAGACAGGGGTTTTGCCATGTTGCCACGGCTGGTCTTAAAGTCCTGAGCTCAAGCAGTCTGCTGGCCTTGGCCTCCCAAAGTACTAGGATTAAAGGCATGAGCCACTGTGTCCAGTCTTTTTTGTTTTTTTTTTTGAGACAGGATCTCAGGCTATCACCCAGGCTAGAGTGCAGTGGTGCAATCTCAGCTCACTGCAACCTTCGCCTCCCCCATGTTCAAGTTTTTTTTCGAGATTGTTTTAGCTTTTCAGCATCCTTTGAGATCCCATGTAAATTTCAGGATGTGTTTTTCTCTGAAAAGAATGCCATTGGGATTTTGATAGGGATTGCATTGAATCTGTAGATTACTTTGGATAGTACGGACATTTTTACATTAAGTCCTCTAATTCATCAGCATGGGATATCCTTCTATTTATTTGTGTGTTCTTTGATTTCTTTTTTTAAATTTTAATTAATTAATTAATTAATTAATTTTTTAAAGATGGGGTTTCTCCATGATGGCCAGGCTGGTCTTGAACTCCTGACCTCAGGTGATCCACCCACCTCGGCCTCCCAAAGTGCTAGGATTTTATTTTTTTATAAAGACAGGGTTTCACCATGTTGGCCAGGCTGGTCTTGGAACTCCTCACCTCAGGTGATCAGCCCGCCTCAGCCTCCCAAAATGTTGAGATTATAGGCATGAGCCACCACGCCCGGCCTGTTCTTTGATTGCTTTTAGCTATGTTTTGGAGTTTTTAGTGTGTAAGTCTTTCACCTCCTTGGTTAAGTTTATTGTAAACATTTTATCCTATTTGATACTATAGTAAACGGGATTGTTTTCTTTCTTTCTTTTTTTTTTTTGAGATGGAGTTTCGCTCCTGTTGCCCAGGCTGGAGTGCAATGGCGCGATCTCGGCTCACCGCAACCTCCGCCTCCTGGGTTCAGGCAATTCTCCCGCCTCAGCCTCCTGAGTAGCTGGGATTACAGGCACGTGCCGCCATGCCCAGCTAAGTTTTTGTATTTTTAGTAGAGACAGGGTTTCACCATGTCGACCAGGATGGTCTCGATCTCTTGACCTCGTGATCCACCCGCCTCCGCCTCCCAAAGTGCTGGGATTACAGGCTTGAGCCACCGCGCCCGGCCGGGATTGTTTTCTTAATTTCATTTTTTTTTTTTTTTTTTGAGACAGAGTTTCGCTCTTGTTACCCAGGCTGGAGTTCAATGGCGCGATCTCGGCTCACCGCAACCTCTGCCTCCTGGGTTCAGGCAATTCTCCTGCCTCAGCCTCCTGAGTAGCTGGGATCACAGGTGTGCATCACCATGCCCAGCTAATTTTTTGTATCTTTAGTAGAGACGGGGTTTCACCATGTTGACCAGGATGGTCTCGATCTCTTGACCTCGTGATCCACTCGCCTCGGCCTCCCAAAGTGCTGGGATTACAGGCTTGAGCCACCACGCCCAGCCTTAATTTCATTTTTATTTGAAGATAGTGTCTTGCTCTGTCACCCAGGCTGGAGGGCAATGTCGCGATCTCAGCTCATCGCAACCTCTGCCTCCCAGGTGCAAGTGATTCTCCTGCCTCAGCCTCCCGAGTAGGTGGGACTACAGGCGCGTGCCACCATGCCTGGCTAAGTTTTGTATTTTTAGTAGAGACGAGGTTTCACCCTGTTGGCCAGGCTGGTCTCGAACTCCTGACCTCGGGTGATCCACCTACCTCGACCTCCCAAAGTGCTGGGATCACAGGTGTGAGCTACCACATCTGGCCTTAATTTCCTTTTTGGATTGGTCATTGTTAGTAGATAGAAATGCAACTGATTTCTGAAAAAAACTTACGGAGCTAGATGGTATTTTGTATGTGGATATAACATAATTAATTAATTTCTTTAATTATAACATATTTATTCTCTATATAATATAGAATATAATTTATTCTCTATAGAGATAATAAATTATATTCTATATTATATAAATAAATAAATTATATTCTCTGTATGTATAAATTCTCTCTCTATATAAATCTCTAGGGCTGGGCGCGGTGGCTCACGCCTGTAATCCCAGCATTTTGGGAGGCCGAGGCGGGTGGATCACGAAGTCAAGAGATCGAGACCATCCTGGTCAACATGGTGAAACCCTGTCTCTACTAAAATACAAAAAATTAGCTGGGCACGGTGTCGCGTGCCTGTAATCCCAGCTACTCAGGAGGCTGAGGCGGGAGAATTGCCTGAACCCAGGAGGCGGAGGTTGAGGTGAGCCGAGATCACGCCATTGTACTCCAGCCTGGGTAACAAGAGTGAAACTCCGTCTCAAAAAAAAAAAAATCTCTCTATATAAATAAATTACATTCTCTCTTTCTATGTGTGTATATAAATATACATATAAATAAAGAGAATATAATTTATTAAATACAATTTATTTATATATATACATATATGTGTATATATACACATAGAGAGTGTCTTACTATATGCCTTGGATGGTCTTGAACTCCTGGGCTCGAGCAATCATCCCGCCTCAGCCTCCCAAAATGCTGGGAGTATAGGCGTGAGCCCCCATGGCTGGTCTCTTTGTTATTTTCAGAGATAGAGTCTCACTATGTTGCTTAGGCTGGCCTTGAATTTCTGGGTTTAAGCAATCCTCCCACCTCAGCCTCCTGAGTAGTTGGAACTACAGGCACACATCACTGTGCCTGGCTATCCGGTGTTTTGATGTTACAAATGATGGTGCAGTGAATAATCTTGTGGATATCTCATTTTGCTCCTGTAAAGTGTATCTGTCGGATACATTCCTAGAAGTTAAATTGCTGGGTTAAATAACATATGTGTTTTAAAATTTCATAAATATTGTCAAAGCATTATGATTCTGACATAAAATAGGGGTTTTGAAGCTGTTTATTTATTTATTTAGAGACAGAGTCTCACTCCATTGTCCAGGCTGGAATGCAGTGGCATGATCTCAGGTCACTGCAACCTCTGTCTCCTGGGCTCAAGTGATTCTTCCTCCTCAGCCTCCCAAGCAGTTGGGATTACAGGCACACACCACCATGCCCGGCTCCTTTTTTCTTTTTTTTTTTATATTTTTGGTAGAGATGGGATTTCTCCATGTTGGCCAGGCTAGTCTCTCGAACTCCTGAGTTCAAGTGATCAGACCCAACTCAGCCTCCCGAAGTGCTGGGATTACAGTCTTGAGCCACCAAGCCCAGCCAAAGCTGTTTATTAAAAATTATGAGAGTATTTTCTCAGCTGATTTGCTCTCTTTCAGGTACTTTATCTTTTATTTCTTCCAAAACAAGTTAATTCACAAGTTACCCATTTATGGTCAAGAGTCAGAGAAAGATCTAGGTTGCATTCTGTGGCAATTTGAAGAAAAATGTTAAGATGTGTACCAGTACACTTCTTCTAAAATACTTGATGGGAACCCATTGATAATCATCACTAAAACTGATACACCTATTTGTATATCAGTAAAACGTTGTTAGCCATCCTTTACTAACAAAATAATTCTCTTTCTTTTTTGTTTTTTTGAGACGGAGTTTCGCTCTTGTTACCCAGGCTGGAGTGCAATGGCGCGATCTCGGCTCACCGCAACCTCCGCCTCCTGGGTTCAGGCAATTCTCCCGCCTCAGCCTCCCGAGTAGCTGGGATTACAGGCACGTGACGCCATGCCCAGCTAATTTTTTGTATTTTTAGTAGAGACGGGGGTTTCACTATGTTGACCAGGACGGTCTCGATCTCTTGACCTCGTGATCCACCCACCTCGGCCTCCCAAAGTGCTGGGATTACAGGCTTGAGCCACCGCGCCGGGCCTCTCTTTCTTTTTTTTAAGTAAAAAAAATTTTTTTTGGAGATGAGGCCTCACTATGTTTCCGAATTTGGTCTTAGACTACTGAGCTTAACCCATTCTCCCTTCTTGGCCTTCCAAAGTTATGGGATTACAGGCGTGAGCCACCGTGTCTGGCTCAGGAATTCTCTTTCTTATGCTTCACAAATGTAGTGAGTTGTTATTCACAACAATATTCACAAAAATTGTTTTGTTTTTTTTTTTAAGAGATGAGATTTCACCATGTTGGCCAGGATGGTCTCGATCTCTTGACATGGTGATCCACCCACCTTGGCCTCCCAAAGTGCTGGGATTACAGGCTTAAGCCACCGTGCCCAGCCAATATTGTTCATTTTTAAAATGTGATTATTGCTGGGCATGGTGGCTCACCATGGCTCACCATGGTGGCTCACCTGGGCGAAGCACTTTGGGATGTTGAGGTGGGAGGATAGTTTGAGCTCTGGACTTTGAGACACCAGCCTGGGCAACATGAGACCTAGTCTCTAAAACAACAACAAAAAGATAAAATTAGCTGAGGTGTGGTGGCTCAGGCCTGCAGTTCCAGCTACTTGGGAGGCTGAGGTGGGAGGATCACTTGAGCCTGGGAGGTTGAAGCTGCAGTGATCCATGATCATACCATTACGATCCAGTCTGGGTGACCCAGTGAGATCCTGTCTCAAAACAAAATTAAAATTAAAAGAATTTGTGATTGCTGGGCATGGTGGCTCACGCCTGTAATCCCAGCATTTTGGGAGGCCAAGGCAGGTGGATCACCTGGCGTCAGGAGATCAAGACCAGCCTAGCCAACATGGTGAAACCCTGTCTCTACTAAAAATACAAAAGTTAGCTGGGCGTGGTGGCATGCACCTGTAATGCCAGCTATTTGGGAGATTGAGGCAGGAAAATCGCTTGAACCTGGGAGGTGGAGTTTGCAGCGAGCCGAGATCGTGCCACTGCACTCCAGCCTGCAGCCTGGGAGACAAGAGCAAGACTCTGTCTCAAAAGAAAAAATTTATAATTACAGTTTTATTATTAAAATGTTTCTTTTGTGAGATTTGTCATTTAAAGTTGTTTAGTGTTAGGCTGGGCATGGTGGCTCGTGCCTGTAATCCCAGCACTTTGGGAGGCCAAGGCAGGCAGATCACCTGAGGTCAGGAGTTCGAGACCAGCCCTACCAACACGGAGAAACCCCGTCTCTACTAAAGATACAAAATTAGCCGGGCATGGTGAAGCATGCCTGTGATTCCAACTGCTTGGGAGGCTGAGGCAGGAGAATCACTTGAACCTGGGAGGCAGAGGTTGTGAGCTGAGAACTCAGGAGGCGGAGATTGCCATGAGCTGAGATCATGCCATTGCACTCCAGCCTGGGCAACAAGGGCGAAACACCGTCTCAAAAAACAAAAAAAAAGCTGTTTAGTGTTACAAAGTCTCATCACTGAGAGCTAGTTTTTACCTTAATAATTTCAATTCATTTAAAAATAATGTGAGGCAGGAGAATAGGGTCTGGAGGCAGGGAACCTAAGGCTGATTAAGGTTCACTCTGGAGAACTAAATCAAAAGGAAAACCCCAACATCCCACAACTAAGTAACAAAAGGACTAATCCCTTTGGAAATCCCCTTCCTTTTCTGCTTGGCAGATGGGAAACTGAAAGTATTTCTGATTGGCTGCAGAAAGCAGATGTTTGCATAGGAGTGTAATTTTGTAACTTCACTTTAGCCTCTGGTTGCTTTCTCCAACCAATTAGATGCTTGCATAGGATGTGACCCTTGTAACTTCACTTTAGCCTCTGATTGGTTGCTTTCTGCAACCAATGGGACTGATTGCAGGGCCGCGACTTCATTTAGGAAACCTCCAGAGGGTATTTAAATACCAGAAAATTCCATAATGGAGGTCGGCAGCTCCTACACTCCACAATGGTGTACTTTCGTTTTCAATATATCTCTGCTTTTGTCGCTTCATTCTTTCCTTGCTTTGTGCGTTTTGTCCAATTCTTTGTTCAGAATGCCAATAACCTGGTAACATTTTGACTATTTACTATTTTTCTCATAATGAAGTCACTTGGACAGGAAGCATGTTTCTGTGCTGCCTTGTGATGGAGTACATCGTTCAAATTAACTGCATTTACCAAGGAAGAAAACAAATGACTCCTGTAAATCGTACGTTAAAGTGATATTTAATGTGTACAAGACAAAAATCAGTATAGCAGGTGCAGAGGTCTGGTTTCTACAATTGCCAATTGAACTCAAACGTTTGAAAGATGTAATTGCAATGTGTACAGGCGTCTGTTGATTAAAAAGCTGCCTGAGGCCTGATGCGGTGCCTCACCCCCGTTAATTCCAGCACTTTTCGAGGTCGAGGCAGGAGGATGTTTGAGCTCAGGTGTTTGAGACCAGCCTGGGCAACAGAGAGACCTCATTTATAGTATTACATAAATACATAATTAGCTGGGCTTGGTGGCGTGGCCTGCAGTCCCAGCTACTTGAGAGGCTGATGTGGAAGGATTGCTTGAGCTTGGGAGGTCGAGGCTGCAGTGAGCTGTGTCACCCCACTGCACTCCAGCCTGGGTGACAGAGCTAGACCCTGTTACAGAAAAAAAAAAAAAAAAGTTGCATGAGTCTATCAGATTTTCAAAGTGTTTCATTCAAAAAAGGCTCATCTCTTGTTATCCCAGTAGAAAGCGGCAACCCTGTCACCTAACCAGGCAGAATAATTTGGAAATAAAATTCAAAACAATTAGATTTGAGAACTTGTTTGTGATTAGTAGAGATTACCAATGTAGAATCAAATTATAGATCATAATAGCTAGAAAGGCATTTAGAGATCATCCAGCCAAGCTTCCTCTGTAATGACGAGGAAGCAGATCTAAAATGATTGGTTTGTGAGGTAAACATCACATCAAATTGGGGAAATGGCTCGTGTGGGGTGTGTGTGTGTGTGTGTGTATTTTAAGTTGCACTTTATTCAATATGGAAATAATTTTATGCAGAGTTCAAGTTGATCTTCTGTCATTTGCACACACATACATACATAATTACATTATACACATATACATTTGCGAGCATGTTGGTGTGCCAAATATTATGTATAAAACATCTAGGAAAGAAAAGAACTTGAAGATAGCCTAGCATATAGGAAGGAAAATACATAGGAAGGCAATGTAGATTAGTGGTTAAGAGTGTCTGGTGAATCTCGGCTCCACTATTGTGGGACTTTGTGTCTTGGTTTCCTCATCTGGAAAATGTAGGTTTGTCTACCTCAGAGGGTGTAAAGATTAAATGAGATAACCCGAATAAAGGATTTGTGTAGTGCCAAGCATATAGTAAACTCTCAATAAACGTAAATTGCTGTTATTGCTTCGTTAATACGTCTAAGAAAAAAGAGGAAGGACTAAAAAAGCATTTCCAAAATAAAGTCAAACTAAGTCACTAGCAATTTCAGGTCAATTGGGACTAAATTGGACCTCCTGCGAAAAGGTGGAGGGGATCAAATGACGTCGACCGCCTTAGCAACAGGCCCCCAAAGAAGGTGAATTGTCGTAGCCAATAAAATTGTGCGCTTTGGAGGAGGTAGCCAATGGATGACGGAAAGAGAAAGAGGGAGGACGCGCCAATTCTCCTGCCTGAGCCTCGGCCCAACAAAATGGCGGCGGCAGCGGCGTCGCTTTGTTTCCGCGGGTCCTGCGGCGGTGGCAGTAGCAGCAGCCTTTGAGCTGTGGGAAGGTTCCAGCAGCAGCTACAGTGACGGCTAAGATTCCAGTGCATTTCTATCCTCACCGGGCGCGGGGGAGCGCAGACCGGCGCCCAGCAATCGCAGAAGCCGACTAGGCGTTCAAGCGAAAACATGACCGCTGAGCCCATGAGGTAAAACGCAACCCGGTCTCATGGGCCCCAGCGGTCTGGGCCCAGGCACCGTCTGAGTCGGGTGTTTGGGAAGGCGTTCGCTTGGTGGGTTAGGCCTGTGTGTTGCTTAGCTGAAAGAGGCATCGTTTTCTCTTTAGGTGAGAAGGGTTTCGGGGTATCGGCGCAAGGCTCCGACGGGGGTGGGGGTGGGGGTGGGGGTGGGGGTGGGGGTGGCGGTGGGAATGGGGGTGGCGGGAGGTGGGGGGGCGCGGCCTGGGGTATGGGCGCTTCTTGCAATCTCCCCTAAACGGAGACGCCTGGTCGGGTTCCTCTGTTTATTCTTTGGTGCCTCGAAGTCGGAGGCGGTCTTTGGTATCCTGGTCATTTTTTCTAATCTTTGGGCCAAGAAACTGCGTGGGGAAGAAGCGGGGCGGGGGGGGGAGGGGGGAAGGGGTGAGGGGTGAGGGGTGAGGGGGGAGGGGTGAGAAGAGGGGGAGGGGTGGGCGGGCGCGAGGATGTGAGATCCCAGGACGACTTAGAGAGGCGTTTAGGCTGCTGGAGACGGGAAGTACCCGGGCCCTGCGGGATTTTTTTCTGCAGCCCCAGGAGACAAGCTTTTTTTTTTTTTTTTTTTTTTTTTGTTGTTGTTGTTGTTGTTGTTGGGACGTGCTGTCGTGCCAGGTATTTAGGTATCTTTCCATATCCTGAAGGGTATCCTTGTGTTTATTTTTAGACTAGGGGAGACAACACAGGGTTTTGCTTCCAGAGGACCCTAGTATACTACTTTTTGTGAAGTCCAGCCTTAATGGGACTTCAAATGTTTACCCACCTTCTGGGCAAATTTCGAGGAGTAATTAGGCCCTATCTTTATTTACTTATTCCATGAAGGATGAAGGGCAGGTTAACGTGCGTTGATGCGAAGTAAGATTTATTGCAAGGGAAACTGTGCCTGGCAGGCCTCCTCTTAACCAATCAAGCACGTTTGTCAGGTTGAAGCTGTTTTTCTTGTGTGCTGATTTACCTCTTGACGGGTCTCAAAATTTGGGTAGTCAATAGGAAATGTATACACTTTTACCTAGGTGGCTGGCTGGCTTTTCAGTCTGTTTGACATTTGACTTTTAATCCCACGATGTGAATTAAGTAATTGTTTTTTTCTCGGAGATGCATCCTTGGTGTCTAGTGGCAAAATAAAAGTACAAGGAGCATGGGTCAGAATTGCATTTACAGTTGGCAAAATGTGCCTTTGAGTAACTCTTAGGTTGGCATATGTTTTTAGAGCACGTTAGCTAGAATGCAGAATTGGGGAATAAGCCCAATTCTACCGATAACATATGTCTGTTTTTCTGCATGAACAAGTAGTAGATAGATTATATTTTCTTTACCTTGGGGAAAAATATGCTTTAGTTCTTAGATTATAGATCTCTAGTTGGGTACACGATTGTGGCCTTCATTTCTGAATTTGCCACTGGCTCAAATATGACAAATCTTTATTTATGGGGTATTAGGTATGTAAGAGGTACCCAGTACAACTGGTTGGCCTGTTATTACCAGGCACTCATGTTCATATGCATGAATGGTACCTTATAGTTAAATTATGACCTCTAGATTTTACTAAGTTTCACAAAGTCAACATTTGAAACTATAGTTTGAAGTCAGATCTTCTCAGTTTCTTTAGAATGAACAAATTACATATATAGCATTTCTAAATAGAATAATTCATTTTACACAAGGGTCAGTTTTTCTTACTAGTCTTGAATTTTTGTAGATCTTGATGGTAAGAGTAATAATCATAACTAAGTTGAGTGCTTATTGTCATTCTTTATACTCTTGATTAATTCTCAAACCTCTGGGGTAAGTTCTTGGTTTTGCCCATTTTAAAGATGAGGAAACTGAGGCACAGAGAGATCAAGAATTTGACCGAAGTTAGACAGCTTGTAATTGGTGGAGCTGGAATTGAACTCCATATTGACTTCACAGCTTTTTGTTCTTAACCACAAGGCATTAATGCCCCTTCAGCTGCTAGGTCTAATCTTATTATGGCCATTTTAATTTAGCCCAAGTGTTAACGATGAAGAAGTTCATATTACCTACTCTCATTTGTTGTAGATCTATGATTTTGTAGCTGTTTATAATGTTACACCTTTTATGTCCAGATGTACTATATAGTGAGATGACTGAAACATTTAATGCTAGGGGAGTCTTAAGTTACATGAAAAACCTCTAGTAAAAAAACTGCATATATGAATGTAGGGAATTAATTAAAAAATGTGACGTTCCCTGATTATTTACTATAAAAGAGCTCCAAGTAGGTATTTAGAACTGTCTCAGGCCGAAGTGTCATCGATCTCCCAAACCATAATCATGGTTAAAGGAGAATCTGACAGGTAATGCTTGAGTGAGTTGAATCCACAATACCAAGTCGTTCTTGAGTCTCTTCTAATGTGAGGCAGAAATAATATGAGCATTAATGTTAATGTTATTTTACACAGTAGTTCCAGATTTTTTCTTTATAAAATCTTTTGTCAAGCACTTAAAAAGCAGGAACAAAGACTAGTTCTAATTTTTACTTGTGTTTTTTTAAAAAAGTAATGTTCTAGGATTCTGTGGTGGAAAAATGGCCAAAAGACTAAAGGAAGGAAAATAAACTGATGACCTGGCTAAAACATACACTGACTAATCAGCGGCTCAGTCTTTAAAGGTTTTGTTGTTTTTAAAGGATTTTTTTGGTTGTTTGTAATGTTTGAAATAAGATTGGCTTGAAGAGAGGGTCTTTGCAATCACCAAGCCCTCAGTGCAGTACTTGGGTACATGGGTGTCACTGCTGATTATTATTATTATTATTATTATTATTATTATTTTGTTTGAGACAAAGTCTCGCTCTGTCACCAGGCGCCAGGCTGGAGTGCAGTGGCGCGATCTTGGCTCACTGTAACCTCCCCCTCCCGGGTTCAAGCAATTCTCCTGCCTCAGCCTCTCGAGTAGCTGGGACTACAGGTGCACGCCACAACGCCCAGCTAATTTTTTGTATTTTTAGTAGAGATGGGGTTTCACCATGTTGGCCAGGATGGTCTCGGTCTCTTGACCTCGTGATCCTCCCACCTCAGGTATGAGCCACCGCGCCTGGCCTTAATTATTATTTTTTTGAAATGGAGTTTCACTCTCATTGCCCAGACTGGAGTGCAGTGGCATGATCTTGGCCCACCGCAGTCTCTGCTTCCTGAGTTCAAGTGATTTTCCTGCCTCATCCTTCTGAGTAGCTGGGAATACAGGCATGAGCCGCCATGTCCAGCTAATTTTTTTTTTCTGTTTTTAGTAGAGACAGGGTTTCTCCATGTTGGTCAGGCTGGTCTCAAACTCCCGACCGCATGTGATCCACCCACCTCAGCCTCCCAAAGTGCTGGGATTACAGCCGTGAGCCACCGTGCCCGGCCTAATTTTTAATTTATTTATTTTTTGAGACAGAGTCTCATTTTGTTGCCCAGGCTGGAGTGAAGTGGCGTGATCTTGACTTACTGCAGCCTCCACCTCCCAGTTTCAAGTGATTCTCATGCCTTAGCCTCCCAAGTAACTGGGATTAACAGATGTGTGCCACCATGCCCATCTAGTTTTTATATTTTTGGTAGTGAAGAGGTTTCACCATGTTGGTCTGGTTGGTCGTGAACTCCTGGACTCAAGTGATTCACTTCCCTTGGCTTCCCAAAGTGCTGGGATTACAGGTGTGAGCCACCGTGCCTCTCTGCTGGTTATTCAAAAGGACCCAAGGGCTTTCAGTTTTCAGGTGATATATGCTGCTAGGACTGGGTCCTTTCCTTCAAGGCAGCAGGTTTCCTTCTGGCCCAGGATATGTCTAGAATTGTCATCCTGGAGCTAGGGCCTAGAATGGAGGCCTCATAATTGATAAACTTTAATTAATTAATTAGTTTATTTTTTACTTATTATTATTTTTGCTTTGAGTACTTGGAATTGGCCATGCCCGGTGGCTCACGCCTATAATCCCAGCACTTTGGGAGGCTGAGGCGGGTGGATCACAAGGTCAAGAGATCGAGACCATCCTGGTCAACTTGGTGAAACCGCTGGGCATGGTGGCACGAGGCTGAGGCAGGAGAATTGCTTGAACCCAGGAAGCGGAGGTTGTGGTGAGCCGAGATCGCGCCATTGCACTCCAGCCTGGGTAACAAGCGAAACTCTGTCTCAGAAAAAAAAGAGAACTTGGAATTAACTTGTTTTTATTTTTTATTTTTTTTGAGATAGAGTCTCACTCTGTCACCCGGGGTGGAGTGCAGTGGCATGATCTCGACTCACTGCAACCTCTCTGCCTCCTGGGTTCAGGTGATTCTCCTGCTTTAGCCTCGAGAGCAGCTGGGATTATAGGTGCATGCCACCACACCTGGCTAATTTTCGTATTTTTAGTAGAAACGGGGTTTTCACCATGCTGGCTGGGCTGGTCTCAAACTCCTGACCTCAGGTGATCCGCTCTTCTTGGCCTCCCAAAGTGCTGGGATTACAGGCGTGAGATACTGTGCCCAGCCTTAATTTATTTTCATATAAAGTTCTCATTACTGGGAGATTTGGTGACATTTGTCTTTCTAGTCCTTACAGCAATTGATTACTTGAAAAGCTGACAGCTAATTAACCTTGTTTTTGGTCTTAAATATAAAAAGGCAGAAGTTGTCTAAATTGAGAGATGTTGAATGTCTTAGAAAGTGTGTGTCTGTTAAGGTGGTAGTTAACAAGTAGTTGCATAGTAACCTAGTATTTGAACAACATTATATGTGAAATACTTGCATTTCCACTGTTGAAAAGCATAAAACCAGGCCTGTGAAGGGGGAGGAGATGCACATTTTATAAAGGGTTTTTTAAGCATTTAAATATCAATTGCTTGGTTATGTAATGGGTTGGGGTGAAAAGAAAGACGTTTGTGACCTTAATTTTTATCAGGCCCGGTTTTATTATTGGCAACCCTTGGTGTAGCTGGCCATGAGCTTTCAGTTACATATTGTATTTCTAGAGATAAGATAAGTATAGTACTTAAAATAATATTTCTTTTAAGTATTGATGTAGGTGTGTGAGATAATTGTTTCATAAGTAATTGTGTGTATGTGTTTTTTTCACTTTTGGGGTTTGAATAAACTTATGGGTTGGGTGACAGGATACAGGCAATTCTTGAATTTACGTGAAGTGCTTTCCCCCAGACCCTGAATATTCTTTTGGATATCAGAAACTATTTAAATAGTTTAAGCCAGTGAAAACTGATGCATAGATCTTCCTTTAGATATATTGAATACAACAGGGCAGTGAAAGGAGTGTCTAAGCAGTCTGTCTCTGATTTTATCCTAATGCTTATCTTATGATCAGCTTGGAAGCTGACATGCAAGATGTTTAACTTCTGTTTCTCCATCTGTAGAATGGGAGTAAGCTCAAATGGGAGTAAATATCAATATTTATCAATAATAGCTATTGATAAAGCCTAAAGATATTCCGGAGCAGGTAACATGTTTGTAATAATGGTTCTTAAAAGACAAACTAAAGCTCTGGGGTCTTAGTTAATTTTTTTTTTTTTTTGAGATGGAGTTTTGCTTTTATTACCCAGGCTGGAGTGCAATGGCGTGATCTCGGCTCACTGCAACCTCCGCCTCCTGGGTTCAAGCAATTCTCCTGCCTCAGTCTCCTGAGTGGGACTACAGGCGTGCGCCACCATGCCCAGCTAATTTTTTGTATTTTTAATAGAAACGGGGTTTCACCATGTTGACCAGAATGGTCTTGCTCTCTTGACCTCGTGATTCACCCGCCTCAGCCTCCCAAAGTGCTGGGATTATAGGTGTGAGCCACCACGCCCAGCCACTTAATTAATTTTTTTCTTTATTTTTTTCTCTTAATTAATTTTTAATAGTGTAGGCCGGGCGTGGTGGCTCATGCCTGTAATCCAAGCACTTTGAAGGCCAAGGCGGAAGGATCACCTGAGGTTGGGAGTTCAAGACCAGCCTGACCAACATGGTGAAACCCCGTCTTTTTAAAAAAAAAAAAAAAGTGTAAAGAAGTGCCGTGACTAAATGGTTTGAGAACTGCTTGTACAGAGGAATGAACACTGAACTGTGAGCCAAACCTTGGTTTTTTATAGCTTTGTTGCTTAACTGATTATATGACTGTGGACAAATCATTTGTTCCTTCCAGGTTTCTGTTTTGTCATTTGCAGAATGAATAAGACTAGATGGTCTATAGTGTTACTGTTTTTTGGGACAAGGTTTCATTCTTACATAGGCTGTAGTACAGTGATGCTGAACACAGCTCACTGTAGCCTTTACCTTTTGGCTCAAGCAGTCTTCCTGCTTCAACCTCCCATGTAGCTGGGACCACAGGTGTGTCCACATGCCTTGCTAATTTTTTGATTTTTTTTGTAGAGATGGTGGTCTCACTTTGTTGCCCAGTCTGCTCTTGAACTCCTGGATTTAAGCAATCCTCCCACCTTGGTCTCCCAAGACGCTGGGATTACAGGCATAAGCCACCATACTCTGCCTGAAGTTAATTTTAAAAAAAATTCTGCTTATACGATTGTTGATCATTTTCTTATCTGCCTTTTGTGGGTTAGGGAGAAGGGTAGTGGTGAGATAAAGTTTCTTTATTCAATGTATTTATATCTTCTTGCCCTAAAACTTACCTGGTTAGGATACAGGTGTTTTGTTGCCGATATTTTCCATAGTATCATGTATACCTGGTTGCATAAACATTTATTGGAAAGGAAAAACATTTTTGTTGGGAAGTTTCTTAATCATTGTGGCTTAGAATATGTTCTATTTTGAAAGATTGCTATATCCAGTATATTTCTGTCCTTTTAGGATTGAAGATGGCATGTCTGAAAAGACCTATGTTAGTTCTAGCCAGTTGTTCTTTTTGCTCTGGGAAAAGTCTTTGAATTTTGCACTGTAGCTGCTATTTTCAGATACTGTCTCTGAAACTTTGTCTCTCAGTTTTAGTTTGAAGTAGCCATTTCCGGTATCTGTAGTCCAGCATTCTTGTTAACTGTCGCATACAATATTTGTTTAAGAAATTATTGGTCTGGCAGTCAGTCGTATTCACATGTATATATCCTGCACTCCATGTTTTGGGGGAATGCTTTATTAGTTAATCAAATACTTAAGTATCAGTTAGGGGCCAGGCACGGCACTGTGCTAGGGTATGCCAAGGGTAATAAAATTCCTGCCACCTTAAGGCATTCTTAGTCAAGTGAAGGAGATTGGTAAGTAAATAAGCAATTAGAAAGCAGTGCTAATATGGAAATATATTGATTGTGCTAGGGATCAGAAATGAAAAAAAGCCTAATTTGCGGGATGTCTAGGAAAGTTTTACAAAGGAGATGTCTGTATTGAGACTTGAATGAGTTAGCTGTTAAGGGTTGGCTGTGAGAGGGCACTCCAGGTAGGGCAATTAGTATGGTTAAAGATTAGTCTTATTTTCCATATATCAGAGGAAATAAGAGGTGTACACAATTAGTTTTGGTGCAGGATATAAAGTGATAAATGCTGCATGAAGTTCAAAGGAGAAAGACATTTCTGGTGGGGACCAAGGAAAACTTTATAGAGAGAGCATTTGAATCTGGTCCTTGTAGTGTAGGTACAGTTTTGACAAAGAAGACTGTGGGAGAATTCCATATGTGAGGAGTACCAGCTTAAGCAAAGGAGTGTTGTGTATATTAGCATTTTCTATTTGGAAGAAGGTCAACATAGAATTTTAAACTTAATTTCTGGACAAATACTGTATAACTATTGTGCTTTTTAAGAGACAAGTACTTGCTCTGTTGCCCAGCCTGGAGTACAGTGGGATGATCATAGCTTATAACTCACTGCATCCTCGAACTCGGGGCTCAAGTGATCCTCCTACCTGAATCTCCTGAGTAGCTGGGACTACAGGCATGTGCCACAATGCCTGGCTACTAATGTGCATTTTGTATGGTAGCTTGTGTGGCTTGATGATCTTTTAAAAGGTATGTATACCTTTGTGAATGGGCCTGATAATTTTAGTTCAGAATTGTGGAAAGTATTACCTACTTTTAAAAAAGATTGTGTATAATTTAATGCACAGATTTTGAATGACCGTGATCAGAATGCATCCTTAGTTGTCTCCATTTTGCTCATTTGAAGTCCTCAGTTTACTTTTGGGTAGGTAGCATTTGACTTATAAAATTTAAATTAAAAAATTATTTTTGAGTAATAACTGGATTTATTATTTTGCTTATTTGAATTATATTAGTTATTTTTGGGTTTATTTGATAGCATTACACATTTATTTCTGCTGTAATGCTTGCTTTGAAAATATGGATTTTTTTTTCCAACAGGGTTGATATTTCAGGGAACAATTTGAAGCATAGGACAAAATTTGCATTTGCTTGTATGGGGGATTTTGTTTGCAGGGTCAGGTATCGGCAAACTGTGGCCTATCAACCAGTGGCCTGTTTTTTGTAAATAAAGTTCTTTTTTTTTGTTTTGTTTTTGATCTTTGTTTTGTTTTGTTGAGACAGACTCTCGCTCTGTCACTCAGGCTGGAGTGCGGTGGCACAATCTCAGCTCACTGCAGGCTCCGCCTCCTGGGTTCAAGTGATTCTCATGCCCCAGCCTCCTGAGTAGCTGGGATTACAGGCATTCGCCACCACACCTGGCTCAATTTTTATTTTTTAGTAGAGACGGGATTTTGCCATAATGGCCAGGCTGGTCTTGAACTCCTGACCTCAGGTGATCCGCCTACCTTGGCCTCCTAAAGTGCTGGGATTATTAGGCGTGAGCCATGCAAATAAAGTTTTATTGGAATACACCTATGCCCATTTATTTACATTGTCTGGCTGCTTTTGTACTGCAGTTACAGAGTTGAATAGCTGCAACAGAGACCTAATGACCCACAAAGCCTAAATGTTTTCTGTCTGGCCCTTTATCAAAATAGTTTGCTGATTATTGTACTAGGTGAATGCAGGATACTACACTCCTCTAAAAATAGCCGCATAAAAATACATGCATATAGATGCATACACCTCAGACATCTACCAGCTACCTCATTTTACCACTTGGGTTATAAACCACATGCGTCTACGTCTGTTGTTACAATTTTCAATCCGATTTCAGATAACCTTCCTTCTACCGCTTCACAATAATTCATGAGCTGCAACCCTTTTGATGCTCACTTCACAAGCAAACTTCAGGTCTTTTTCAAGGTAAAGTGCCATATTTATTGTTATATTTGAGCATTTATTAATTGCTTAAGATGTGTAAAGCTGTGCTACCATTTTTCTTTGGTTTCTTTTTTTTTTTAAAAAGTGTCACTGATGAAGTTTTTGAGTGTTGTGCTTCTAACCCCATTTTTCCTATGAGTTCTGTGGTGTTCATTGCACAATTTTACAGTCTTTTGATTTTTAGAAACCCATATGTTACATTATTGAGGAACTGACTAATTATCCTGCAAAAAGTACGAATTCATTCACCAAATATTTCTGGGGTGATGTGAATATTAAGTGAGTTAAGTGGGCATGAAACACTTGCGTTTTTATTATTACTCAAATATTAATTATTACTGATTACTGTTACCATGTGTCAGGAACTGTTCTAAGTAGTGCATTGATGAACAAGACAGATAAGGGACCTGTCTCCATGAAGCTTATTGTATTTTAAAAAATCTATTAATATATATTTTGGCTGGTAAACCAGCCCTTGCCTCCCATAACAGTTTTGGTGTTACTAAAAAGGGTATTTTAAGATCCATCCACAAATCAAAGACATTTCACTTCAAACAGCTTTCTCAGCAGTGCCTCATATGGTATGATATTTTATTGAATTATCATTTTTGGCCAGGCACGGTGGCTCACGCCTGTAACCCTAGCACTTTGCTTTGTGAGGCCAAGGTGGGCAGATCACCTGAGGTCAGTTCAAGACCAGCCTGACCAACATGGTGAAACCCCGTCTCTACTAAAAACACAAAAATTAGCCGGGTGTGGTGGCATGTACCTGTAATCCTAGCTACTCAGGAGGCTGAGGCAGGAGAATCACTTGAACCCAGGAGGTGGCGATTGCAGTGAGCCGAGATTGTGCCACTGTACTCTAGCTTGGGTGACAGAATGAGACTCCGTCTGAAAAATAAAATAAAATAGAATTGTTGTTTTTAATTTTCTTTTTTTTCTGAGACAGGCTCTTACTCTGTTATTCAGGCTGGAATGCATTGGTGCGGTCATGGCTCACTGCAGCCTCCACCTCCCTGGGCTCAGGTGATTATCCCACCTCAGCCTCCTGAATATCTGGGACTATAGGTGCATGCCACCATGTCTGGCTAATTTTTGTATTTTTTTGTGGAGATGAGGTTTTGCCATTCTTCCCATGCTAGTATCGAACTCCTGGACTCAAGCTGTCTGCCCTGCTTGGCCTCCCAAAGTGCTAGAATTACAAGCATGAGCCACCGCACCTGCCTGGCCATGTGATTGTTTTTTTGTAACTGTAACCTCAGGAGATGAATCTGAACTGTCTTCAGGGAGATAAAGAGTCATCAATCATCCCCTCTCCTTTTTACTGTATAAAAGGTATAATTTCAGACTTGCAGGAAATTTGTAAAAATAGCACAAAGATTCTCAGATTTGCTTCATCCAGATTCAGCAAGTGATAATATTTTACCATGTTTACTTTATCATTCTCTATTATTATTTTTCTGAATTGTTTCAGAGTAAATTACAGACATGATGTCCCTTTACTCCTAAATATTTTTTTTTCTTTTGTTAACAAGTGTTTGGTGTTTTCTCATAATACTCCTAAATACTTTAATATGTATTTCTCGATACTAGGAATATTCTTATATGGCCCCAGTATAGTCAGCAAAATTAGAAATTAGCCTTAAGGCTAGGTGTGGTCTCTCATACCTGTAATCCCAGCACTTTGGGAGGCTGAGGCGGGAGGATTGTTTGAGGCCAGGAGTTCAAGACTAGTTTTCTCAACATAGTGAGACCCTATCTCTACAAAAAATAACAAACAAAAACAAACAAACAAAACAACTAAATTAGCCTGGCATGGCAATGCATGCCTGGAATCCTAGAAGCTAGAGACAAGAGGATCACTTGAGCCCAGAAGTTCCAGACTGCCATGAACTGTGATTGTGCCACTGCACGCTAGTCTGAATGACACAGTGAGACCCCATCTCTTAAAAGAGAGATTAGCATTGCTACAATTCTATTTTTAATCTACAGACCTTATTTGCGTTTTACCAATTGCTTCATGACGTCCTTCATGGTGAAAGACCAAAAGTTCTTGTTTTCTGATCTACCATCCAATTTTAGAACACTCATTATATTTTATTGTCGTCTGGAATAGCTCACCTTGCCATTTTTTTTTTTAGACAGAGTTTTGCTCTTGTTGCCCAGGCTGGAATGCAATGGTGTGGTCTTGGCTCACTGCAGCCTCCACCTTCTGGGTTCAAGCGATTCTTCTGCCTCAGCCACCTGAGTCGCTGGGACTACAGGCATGTGTCACCACGCCCGGCTAATTTTGTATTTTTATTAGAGATGGGTTTCACCATGTTGGTCAGGCTGGTCTTGAACTCCTGACCTCAGCTGATCTCGAGACCATCCTGGCCAACATGGTGAAACTCTGTCTCTAATAAAAATACAAAAAAATTAGCTGCGTGTGGTGGTCCGTGCCTGTAGTCCCAGCCACTCGGGAGGCTGAGGCAAGCGAATCTCTTGAACCTGGGAGGCAGAGGTTGCAGTGAGCCGAGATTGCGCCACTGCACTCCAGCCTGGTGATAGTGTGAGACTCTGTCTCAAAAAAAAAAAAATTTGTTTTATTTTGGAGAGAGGGGATCTCGCGCTGTTGCTTAGGTGGGTCTCAAACTCCTGCCCTCAAGGGATCCTGCTTCGGCCCCTCAAAGTACTGGGATTACAAGAGTGAGCCACTGTATATGGCCTCATTTTGCTATTTCAATAAACACTTTTTTTTTTGAGATGGAGTCTCGCTCTGTAGCCCAGGCTGGAGTGCAGTGGCATGATCTCAGCTCATTGCAACCTCTGCCTCCTGGATTCGAGCGATTCTCTTGCCTCAGCCTACCTCAGCAGGTGTGTGCCACCATGCCTGGCTAATTTTTGTATTTTTGGTAGAGATGGGGATTTCACCATGTTGGTCAGGCTGGTTTCGAACTCCTGACCTTATGATCCGCCTGCCTTGGCCTCCCAAAGTGCTGGGATTACAGGCATGAGCCACCACGCCTGGCCACTTTTTTTTTTTTTTTTTTTGAGATGGAGTCTTCCTCTGTTGCCCAGGCTGGAGTGCAATGGTGCGATCTCGGCTCACTTGCAACCTCTGCCTCCTGGGTTCAAGTGATTCTCCTGCCTCAGCCTCCCGAGTAGCCAAGACTACAGGTGTGCGCCACCACATCCGGGCAATTTTCTTTGTAGTTTTAGTAGAGAGGGGGTTTCCCCATGTTGGCCAGACTGGTCTCAAACTCCTGACCTCAGGTGATCTGCCCGCCTCAGTCTCTCAAAGTGCTGGGATTACAGGCATGAGCCACCGCGCCCAGCTGATAAACACTTTTAAGGCTTAACATGACCCAAGTATTATTTTAGAACAGATTGTCTTGGCACTATAGACATTTTCTTCAGAAAATTTTTTGTTAGAGGCTGTCCTGTGAATGCACTTTACACCTGACCTCTACCCACTAGATACCAATTAACACCTCTACCCTGAGTTGTGACAACCAAAAATATTTCCAGAAATTGCCACATGTTCCCTGTGGGCGTTATGGTCTTGAGAACCACTGTTCTAGATAATAGATGTTCATAGATAATGAATACTGAGCTAAATGAAGGAGTAAATGGTTGAAATGGACTATGTGGCTAAGTACAGTTATAGTGATATAAACCAAGAGATGTGGAAGAATAGCAAATATTACCTTAGAGAGTTGATGGCAATTATTTTCCAGAGAGAGAGAGAGAGAGAGAGAGAGAGCGAGCGAGAGCGCGCGTGCGCGCGCAATTTTGAGTTGGGTCATTGATGGTGGTGGGGGAAATGTGAGGAGGGGGAAATATTCTAGGTGGTGGAACAGGATATGTCTATAGTTATGGTAGAAGAGCCCTTGAGTGCCTTGAGAAAAATGAGATATTAAGTATGATTGGAGAGAATATGGGAGGTAGAATTGAAAAGAAGGAAGCTAATTGGGGTCAGGTTTGAGAAAAGGTTTTTTTTTTTTTTGAGAAAGAGTCTTGAACTGTCATCCAGGCTGTAGTGTAATGGCTCACTCTGCTCACTGCAACCTCCTCCTTCCTGGTTTAAGTGATTCTTCTGCCTCAGCCTCCTGAGTAGCTGGTATTACAGGCGGGTGCCACCACACCCGGCTAATTTTGTATTTTTGGTAGAGACAGGGTTTCACCATGTTGGCCAGGCTGGTCTCAAACTCCTGACCTCGTGATCTGCCCGACTTGGCCTCCCAAAGTGCTGAGATTACAGATGTGAGCCACCATGCCCAGCCAAGAGAAGCTTTTTATGCTATGCTAAACTGTTTTATTTTCTCCTTTTCATTATAGAAAACCAACAAATACTTTAAAACAAATGCTCTACAGTTTGTAGAGAAATATGATCAGCTTTTTTTTTTTTTTGATATGGAGTTTCGCTGTTGTTACCCAGACTGGAGTCAATGGCACGATTTTGGCTCACCGCAACCTCTGCCTTCTGGGTTCAAGCAATTCTGCCTCACCCTCCTGAGTAGCTGGGATTACAGGCGTGCGCCACCATGCCCAGCTGATTTTTGTACTTTTAGTAGAGACGGGGTTTCACCTTGTTTACCAGGATGGTCTCGATCTCTTGACCTTGTGATCCACCCGCCTCAGCCTCCCAAAGTGCTGGGATTATAGGCGTGAGCCACCCGCCCGGCCATGATCAGCTTTTTAAAAGAACAGTGATAATGAAGTGATAAAAATGGTGAATGGGGAATATTAAACTTGAGAAGATAACTCTAGCCTGTAAAGTAGGAAAATAGGAAAGGATGGAGATTTATATAAAACTAAAATTAGATGTCATGTGTTACCCTTAAATCACTTCACCCTGTGTGTAGACTTTTTCATCCTCATTTGTCAAAATTCTGACATACTGTCAATATTGATGAAGATTCTTGATATTCAAAGCAGGAGTGAAGTGGGCAAAAATCTGTATTTAAATTTTCGTTACCCTAATAATGTCCTTTTAATTTGGAGCAGTTCTGTGGCCTCTCTTTGTCTGTCCTGATCTTGACATTTTTGAAAAGTATAGGGCAGTTGTTTTTTAGAATGTATTTCAGTTTGGGTTTGTGTGATGCTTCCTTATGATTAGATGAAAGGTATGCATTTTTGGCAGAAGTAACACAGAAGTGATGGTACGTTGTTTCCAGTGTCTCTGTAACAGGAGATGCATGATGTTGGTTGGTCCCATTACTGATGATGGTAATTTTAATCACTTGGGGTGGTTTCCAGTATATTTTTCTGTATAAAGTTTATCATTTTTGGGTGGTGGCTCACACCTGTAATCCCAGCACTTTGGGAGGCCGAGGCGGGCAGAATACTTGAGGTCAGGAGTTTGAAACCAGCCTGGCCAACATGGTGAAATCCCATCTCTAAAAAAATACAAAAATTAGCCAGGTGTGGTGGCATGTGTCTATAATCGCAGCTACTTCGTAGGCTGAGGTAGGAGAATAACTTGAATCCTGGAGGCAGAGGTGGCAGTGAGCTGAGATGGCACCGCTGCACTCCAGCCTGGGTGACAGAGAGAGACTCTTTGTCAAAAAAAAAAAAGGTTTATCATTTCCCATTTTTATTTTGAGTCAGTTTTGCTCTGTTGCCTAGGCTGGAGTTGAGTGGCACAATCTCGGCTCACTGCAGCCTCAACCTTCTGGGCTCAAGTGATTCTCCCACTTAAGTCTCCTAAGTAGTGTGTGCCACCACTCCCGGCTAATTTTCGTACTTCTTTGGTGGAGGTGGAGTTTTTTGATGTTGCCCAGGCTGGTCTCGAACTCCTGAGCTTAAGCACACTGTCCACCTCAGCCTCCCAAAGTGTTGGGGTTACAGGTGTGAGCCACCACGCTTGGCCCCGAAAAGTATGTTTAATGGTTACATTATCATGGAGAATTGGATGGTGTAAAACAATAGCAGTTCTCATATTTGAAAGTAAACTGATGTAATGAAACAAATGAGAGGGACAAATAATATAGTAAAAAGAATAAAAATACACATATGGACAGGTCTGTGGAAATTATATTAAAGCCTACCACTCCCAGATTTTTTACGTTTGTTGCAATCCATTTAAGAACAGTTCATGGGCCAGGCGCAGTGGCTCTCGTGCGTATAATCTTAGCCCTTTGGGAGGCCAAGACAGGTGGATCATGAGGTCAGGAGTTCAAGACCAGCGTGGCCAACATGGTGAAACCCTGTCTTTACTAAAAATATAAAAATTAGCTTGGCATGGTGGCATGCATCTGTAATCCCAGCTACTTCAGAGGCTGAGGCAGGAGAATTGCTTGAACCGCGGGGACCCGGGAGATGATGGTTGCAGTGAGCCAAGGTCATGGCACTACACTCCAGGCTGGGTTACAGAGTGAGACTCCATCTAAAAAAAAAAATAAAAGAAGAAGAGTTTGTGGAAAAACAATTCTCATGTGTGACATAATTTGCTGCTTTTTTTATTTAGAAAATTAAAAAAACCTGTATTTGAGATGGGGGTCTTACTATGTTGTCCAGGCTAGGTTGCAGTGGCTATTCATAGATGTGAACATAGTACACTGCAGCCTTGTACTCCTGGCCTTCTTGAGTAGCAGGAACTGCAGGTGCACACCATGGTACCTGGCTTAGTTTTTCCATTTTTTTCCATTGGTCCCCTAACTCTCTTCCTTTGGGATAAAAATTCTGGATTGTGAAGGTGGTTTGTAGGGAAAGAAAAAGTTGGTAAGCTATAATCTCTGAGCCTTTAATGTGTTTTTGTTTACCGTATAGACATTAGATACATAGGTACATTAAATTTGAGAGAAGTCTCCAAACTTTGTTACTTTAAAGCAGGATTTCTCAAAGGAGCTCTGTTGATATTGATTTCAGTAGTGAAATTTTTACAGTTTTGAATGTTAGGATAATGGATAGTGTTTTGCCTTCTAAGAAGTTTCTAGAAGTATTTCCAAAGATACGTTTAGTTTATATCACTTATGTATTCTATTTCTGTTGTGTTAGACAGTTGTCTATGAACAATTTTTTTTTCTGTATGTGGATTTAATGATCTTCTGAGGAAACATGGGTGTGGTTAACATTTCCTTAGTTTTGAGTAGCCTGGCGTAGTTGTGATCCAATTTAAAATAATAAGTTGAATGAATAAAAAATAAAAGGATAATTTCTGTATCAAAAAAGCTGGACAGTTAAAACATTTCCTTTTATTCATAAGTTTTTCAATAAAAATTATTGTTAAAAGCAGTATTCATTCGTTTAATGATACAATCTTTGTTATATGTGCTTTTCTGAAACGTAGGAAACAAAGTAAGGAGAAGTCTTTCCTTACCCTGGGACCAGATATCTGTGAGGACTGTTGAGTTTTCTGTTTTAAACAGGATGATAAGTTAACAGTGGTGTGATAGGTAAAGTAAATTTTTTATGATATATCTTCCATTAAGCGATAATAACTTGATTTTTACTTAAATAGTTCACGAAATAATAAAATAACTTTGAAACCTCAGGTAACATGAAATTAAATCAAAATATTTTCAAATTATGGAACGTAGTGTTATTAATAGAATGGAGTGTTGAAAAAGCACTGGATTATAGGTTCTGTAACTTTTAGTTCTGGGTCTTCTGATAACTGTGACCCTGAGCCTCAATTTTTTTCCTTTTAATCTGTAGTGAATCTTTTTAGTTTAGTCTCTCATTTTAAATTGCTTTTAGGTCTAAAATTTTATCTCAGTGACCCGTTGAGTTATATAACAATCATATCAGGTAACCTAGATAAGAAGAGGAAGGCAGTAGCATTTCAGAAATACAGTTTGGAGTTGGGAATCCTTAAGTGATCCAGACTTCTCCTTTGGTCTAAGGATAGTGTGAATAAAACAGCTGAGGGATGTGGGCATCAATATATCACAGAGGAAAAGGTTATTATTTCCAGGAGTGGACCTGCAGCTGACTTACTCTTAAATCTATTATGTTGGGGCTGGGTGCTGTGGTTCATGCCTGTAATCCAAGCACTTTGGGAGATTGAGGCAGGTGGATCACTTGAGGTCAGGAGTTCAAGACCAGCCTGGCCAACATGGTGAAACCCTGTCTCTACAAAAATAGAAAAAATTTGCCAAGCATGATGGCGGGCGTCTGTAATTCCAGCTACTGGAGAGGCTGAGGTGGGAGAATTGCTTTAACCCGGGAGGTGGAGGTTGCAGTGAGCCAAGATTGCGCCATTGCCCTCCAGCCTGGGCGACAGAGCGAGATTCCATCTAACAAAAAAAAAATCTATTATGTTGGTTAGATGGTCTTTTCCAGAAGCAAATTTTATAAATGGAAAGCATTTTAATTCATCTGGTAAAGTTCTCTCATTTTACAAATGAGAAAATTGAGTTCTCTCGACATTGCAGTTTGCTTAAGGGCATAGATCTAATTAGTAATTAGGACTAGAACCAGGGTTATCTGACTCCCAGTTCGAGGTTCTTGGGGCAGTACTGTGTTTTTAACTAGTCCTTTGGTTGTTTTCTGTGTATTATAACACTTCCCTAAGACTGGGCGCGGTGGTTCAAGCCTGTAATCTCAGCACTTTGGGAGGCCGAGGCGGGTGGATCACGAGGTCAAGAGATCGAGACCATCCTGGTCAACGTGGTGAAACCCCGTCTCTAAAAATACAAAAAATTAGCTGGGCATGGTGGCGTGTGCCTGTAATCCTAGCTACTCAGGAGGCTGAGGCAGGAGAATTCCCTAAACCCAGGAGGCGGAGGTTGCGGTGAGCCTAGATCGTGCCATTGCACTCCAGCCTGGGTAACAGGAGCGAAACCCTGTCTCAAAAAAAAAAAACAAAAAAAAACCAAAAACAAAAAACAAAAAGAAAGTAGACTTTTTCTGTAAGGTAGGTGTTAAAACTCTTGTTTGAGAAAATAAAATAAAGGACACCTGTTATGTCTTAAAGTGATTTTTTTTTTGTTTTGTTTTGATACTGAGTTTTGCTCTTGTTGCCCAGGCTGGAGTGCAGTGGCACTATCTCGGCTCACCACAACATCTGTCTCCTGTGTTCAAGCGATTCTTCTACCTCAGCCTCCCCTAGCTGGGATGACAGGCATGCACCACCACGCCCGGCTAATTTTTTGTATTTTTAGTAGAGATGGGGTTTCTCCATGTTGGTCAGGCCAGTCTCGACCTCCCCACTTCAGGTGATACGCCCGCCTTGGCCTCCCAAAGTGCTGGGGATTATAGGCATGAGCCGCTTCACTCCACTCATCTTAAAGTGAGTTTCCTATCAGTGCCACAATTTGAAGTAAATTAGCTACTGTTCTATCTATTGTGACAATGGACTATTTAGAATCTTCTTGATTACTTGTATTGTTATGCTTCAGAGCTGTTTTCTTACTATTTAAATTAAGATGAGGTAATTACTTACTGAAATCATTACAGTATAGCCCAGAGGCTAAGAGGGTTTTTTAAGAGTATGCAGTTAGTCATTGACATAGTTGTTTTGTTTGTTTTGAGATGGAGTTTTTGCTCATTTTTGCTCTGTCGCACAATGGTGAGTGAGCAGTGGCGTAAGCTCGGCTCACAGCAGTCTCCACCTCCTGGGTTCAAGCAGTTCTCCCTCAGCCCCCCATGTAGCTGGGATTACAGGTACTCACCACCATGCCTGGCTAATTTTTGTAGAGGCAGGGTTTCACCATGTTGGCCAGGCTGGTCTTGAACTCTTGACCTCAGGTGATCCACCTGCCTCAGCCTCCCAGAGTGTTAGGGTTACAGATGTGAGCCACGTGCCCGGCCAACATAGTTGTTTTTGATTGGAAATGTTTATTTTCCTAATCTCAAAGTAGCTTGTATGTGTTCTTTATTGTGAAATGTAGTTTCTACATTGAATTTGTGTAGTCCATAGTTTTGACTCTGCTTTATGTCCAGTAACTAGCTTAGTATACTTGTTAGAGGTCAGAGTAGGTTAACTTTACTAGAAAGAATAATCCTGCTTACTAAACTAGGAGGAAGTCTATGGTGGGAGAAAAAAGTGAGGAGTAAACCAATTCTAGTCTTGTGTAAAATTTGAGTAATTTCTATTTCTACTGTTTCTACAGGAAAAATACTCATTTGATTGTTGCATCATATGTCTTCTATATGTATTGGAATTTGGATTGCCATTTTTTTATTACTTGTTGGTTTTTGTTGTGAAAAATGTGGAGTAAGTTAGAAGTTGGCCGTAGAGGCCGGGTGCGGTGGCTCAAGCCTGTAATTCCAGCATTTTGGGAGGCCGAGGCGGGTGGATCACGAGGTCAAGAGATCGAGACCATCCTGGTCATCGTGGTGAAACCCCGTCTCTACTAAGAAAAATACAAAAAATTAGCTGGGCATGGTGACGCATGCCTGTAATTCCAGCTACTCATGCGGCTGAGGCAGGAGAATTGCCTGAACCCAGAAGACGGAGGTTGCGGTGAGCCGAGATCGCGCCATTGAACCCCAGCCTGGGTAACAAGAGGGAAACTCCGTCTCAAAAAAAAAAAAAAAAAAGTTGGCCATAGAAAAGGTAACATTCTTTTAGATTATTTGATCAGAGTGAGCAGAGTCCAGAAGCTTGCATCAGACTTTGGGAACTCAAGGTACTTCTCTTAATACCCTAAGTTCATGATGTTTAATACCCTAAGTGCATAATATTATAAGAGTAGAACAAGGAATGCGGAGGTATCCGGCAGACTTAGAAGTAACTGTTCATAAAAGCAAGGATCAGTACATTTCTACAAGATAATGATTTAAAGTTAAGCCAGGATTAGTTATACCTTTAATATAAAACAATTGAAATAGCTTTTTTTTTTTTTGAGACGGAGTTTCGCTCTTGTTACCCAGGCTGGAGTGCAATGGCACGATCTCGGCTCACCGCAACCTCCGCCTCCTGGGTTCAGGCAATTCTCCTGCCTCAGCCTCCTCAGAAGCTGGGATTACAGGCACGCGCCACCATGGACAGCTAATTTTTTGTATTTTTAGTAGAGACGGGGTTTCACCATGTTGACCAGGATGGTCTCGATCTCTTGACCTCGTGATCTACCCGCCTTCGCCTCCCAATGAAATAGCTTATTTTATCTGCTTTAGGCTATAGTATCCTGAGCTAGGTGTTAAAACATTCTATGTGTATTTATTTATTTATTTTGAGACAGGGTCTCACTCTGTTTCCCAGGCTAGAGTACAGTGGCGTGATCTTGGCTCACTGCAGCCTAGATCTCCTGGGTGCAAGTGATTCTCCCACCTCAGCCTCCTGAGTAGCTGGGACTATAGGCCTTTGCCACCACACTTGGCTCATTTTTTTATTTTTTGTTGAGATGGGGTTTTATCATGTTGCTCAGGCTGGTCTTAAACTCCTAAGCTCAAGTGATCCGCTTTCGTAGGCCTCCCAAAGTGCTGGGATTACAGGCATGCACCACTGTGCCCAGACTATTTGACTTCTTTATTCTGGAAAATTGCAAGCATATGCAGAAATAAGAAAATAGTATAATAGTGCGGTGGCTCACGCCTGTAATCCCAGCCCTTTGGAAGGCCCAGGTGGGCAGATCACCTGAGGTCAGGAGTTCAAGACCAGCCTGGCCAACATGGTGAAAACCTGGCTCTACTAAAAACACAAAAATTAGCCGGGCATGGTGGCAGGCACCTGTAATCCCTTCTTGGAAGGTTGAGTCAGAATAATTGCTCAAAACCAGGAGGCGGAGGTTGCAGTGAGGCAAGATTGCATCATTGCAGTCCAGCCTGGACAACAAGAGTGAGACCATCTAATATATATTATATATATAATATACATATAATATATATAGTCTCTATGATTCGTTCCAGTGTTTCCCAGTTTGAACTTTTCCTTCATGTTCTGTGAACCTTTGTTAGAATATTTAGCTATGTACAAGTAATATACAGTATTTAGCTAAAACTAAGTAGAATGAATAATGAGAATGTTGCTTGTGTGTTTATTCCAGTCTTTAAAAGAAATCTCTTGGTCGGGCATGGTGGGTCACGCCTGTAATCCCAGCACTTTCGGAGGCCGAGGCGGGCGGATCACAAGGTCAGGAGATTAAGACCATCCTGGCCAACATGGTGAAACCCCGTCTCTGCTGAAAATACAAAAAATTAGCTGGGCATGGTGTTGCGTGCCTGTAATCCCACCCAGCTACTCAGGAGGCTGAGGCAGGATAATTGCTTGAACCCAGGAGGTGGAGGTTGCAGTGAGCCGAGATTGCGCCACTGTACTCCAGCCTGGTGCCTGGCGACAGAGCGAGGCTGTCTGGGGGAAAAAAAAAAAAAAAAAAAAAAAAATCTCTTCTAGTGAGTCATTGTGTATCTCAAGATGGTGCACTAAACCAATGTGATTGCCATTTGTGACAACATAGATGAACCTGGAGGATGTTTTGCAAAGTGAAATTAGCCAGACACAGAAAAAAGAATACTTCATGATTTTAGCCTATATACGTGCAATCTAAAAATGCCAAGCCTGCAAAAGAAGAGAGAATAAAGGTAGTTAAATAGGGGTGGAAAAGTGGGAGAAATGGGGAGATATTGGTTAGGTTACAAAGTTGGAATCATATTGGATGACTAAGTGTAGAGATCTAATGTACAGCACGAAGACTATAGTTAATACTGTATAATTTACTGGAAATTTGTTAAAAGAGTAGATTTCAGGTGTTTTCAGCACACACAGAAAAGGTAACTGGATGTGGAGATGGACATGTTAATTTGCTTGACCCTAGTAATCATTTCACTATGTATATGTATATCAAAACATCATGTTGTACACTTTATTGATTGAGTGAGTGAGCCAGGGTTTCGCACTGTTGCCCCAGCTGGAGTGCAGTGACACGATCACAGCTCACTGTCTCCTTGACCTCCCAGCCTCAAGTGATCTTCCCATCTCGGTCCCCCAAGTAGCTGGAACTACAGGTGTACGCTAGCATGCCTGGCTAATTTTTGTAGTTTTTGTAGAGATGGGGTTTTGCCATGTTGCCTATGCTGGTCTTGAACTCTTGAGCTCAAGCTGTGTGCCCGCCTCAGCCTCCCAAAGTGCTGAGATACAGATGTGAGATACTGTGCCTGGTCATACCTTTTAAATACATACATAAAAAGAAGAATGCCTTTAAAAATTTTCCATTAAACAATTACACTTAGGGCCCAAACTCACTGTTTTAGTATTTTGCTCTTTTACTTTGATGTTGTTCTTCTACATACTGCCGAAATATACTTTCATCGCTATATGATTGCTTGTAACAAAAAGCTGTTAACCACATTATGAACTACTTGAATACACACAATAATCGTACAGTAAATGCTTGTTGAATAAACAAGACAAAATCAGTTTTTATCCTTAATTTTTTTGAACTTTTTCTTGAACTTCTATTATCAAACTTAATACATGAAGGACAGAAAGATGCTATGGACCTATGTAGTACAAAGTGAAATATGACATTTACACACTAAATATTTCTGTAGCATATTTTCAGAAGTAAATAATTGAATGTAAATAGAAGTAAGCATATTCTATTTTTATTTAATTGGGAAATATTTTAAAATCTTATGTCATATTTGCTTTAGATTTCTTTTAAAGAACTGAAACATTACAGATAGAGTTGGAACCTCATAGGTTATTTTAATATGTTTTCTACAAAAATAGGTATCCATATACATAAGTCTCATTTAGAATTTTTTCCGTTTTGCAAGTTTATGTAAGTGGCACCGCACCGTTCAGTACATATTTTGCAACTTGCTTTTTTTTTTTTTTTGCTCAGTGTTATTTTTAGGATTTTGATGTAACCCTAGATCTGCACTGTCCAATACAATAGCCACTATCTGTGGCTGTTGAGTACTTCAAATGTAGCTAGTCCACATTGAAATGTGCTAGAAATATATTTGTACATGGGATTTCAGATATTTAGTATTAAAGAATGTAAAATATCTCACTAAATGTTTACTATCCCTAATCAAAAGATCTGAAATAGAAAATGCTCCAAAAACCAAAATTTTTTGATCATCGACATGACTCTCAAAGGAACTGCTCAGAGGTTTAATGTAGATACTCCAGAATCTGAAAACATCTGATATATTGACCACATACTGAACTGATAATAGTTTGGTTGTGTTGGATTAAATAAAATACAAATATTCTACCTATGTTTTCCTTTTTTAAAATGTGGCTACTAGAAAATTTTAATATATATATTTGTGCTTTACATTTTATGTCTGTTGGGCAGCACTGGTCGATATTACCCACTTTTCACTCCTGTTTATTATTTTTTAATTTTAATTTTTATATTTGGAGAGAGAGTCTCACTTTGTCGCCCAGACTGGAGTGTGCAGTGGCGTGATCTCAGCTCACTGCAATCTCTGCTCCCGGGTTCAAGCGATTCTCGTGCCTCAGCCTCCGAAGCAGCTGGGATTACAGGCATTCACCATCACACCTGGCTAATTTTTGTATTTTTAGTAGAGACAGTGTTTCTCCATGTTGCCCAGGCTGGTCTCGAATTCCTGGTCTCAAGTGATCCACCTGCCTCGGCCTCTCAGAGTTCTGGGATTACAGGTGTGAGCCACTGCTCCCAGACTTCATTCCTGTTTAGTATTAAGTTATATAGATAATAGTTTGCTACTGGTGGATATTTAGTTTTTATTCCCCTCCTAATTTGGTGCTACTAGAGACTGTTTTTATGAATATTCTTAAACATGTCTCCTTTGCACATATGCTAGGGTTTCTTTCTCCCTCATAGTTCTTCTAATTTATACTTCCACTGGCAGCTTGAGAATGTTCTTGTTCTACAGTTCTTCATCCTGGGTAATGTTTTTGTGTAGACAACTGTAATTTAATATTTACGTCAAAAGCATAAGCAAGCATTGGTAATTCTTTAAGTGAATGTAAAATAAGTGTCAGCTTATTTTTCTCAGTTACTCTTTTGTAATAGTCAACTCAGGTTGCCTTTTTTTTTTTTTGAGGCAGAGTCATGCTTTGTCACCAGGTGGCAGTCTGGAGTGCAGTGGTGTGATCTTGTCTCACTGCAATCTCCGCCTCCCAGGTTCAAGCAATTATCCTGCCTCAGCCTCCCGAGTAGCTGGGACTACAGGCATGGGACACTACGCCCAGCTAATTTTGTATTTTCACTTTGTTGTCCAGGATGGTCTTGATCTCTTTACCTCGTGATCCACTTGCCTTGGCCTCCCAAAGTGCTGGGATTACAGTCGTGAGCCACTGCGCCCAGCCACATTGCCCATTTTTTATTGTAGTACTTATGATCTGAATAAATAAAAATTGATTAAAAAAATTAAAACTTTTTTTTTTTTTTTTAAGAGGGGGTTTCACCATGTTGGTCAGGCTGGTCTTAAACTCTCCCGACCTCAGGTGATCCACCTGCCTTTGCCTCCAAAGTGCTTGGATTACAGGCATGAGCCACCATGCCCCGCAATTTCAAAATTTAACAGCCATGTTATATATCCTGTTAGTAGGCAGCTACAATTATACAGCCAAAAATTATCCCATCTTTAAGTTCCGTTAGCTTGAAAAAGAAATGGCAGCTTTACATCATGGAATATTGTGCTGCCATTAAAAATGATGTTTTATTCAGCAGAACGTTTTCCTCAGTGATTTAAAATAAATAAAAGAAAAAATAAAAGAAAGAAAATAAAAATGTTTTAGGAGAATATTTAATGATGCAGAAAAATATTCACAGTATCTTAATGGAGAGAAAAGGTTATAAAGCAGTAACCATTTCATTTTGTTAAAATCAGGTATATGTTTAAATTTTTTTTTCTTTTGAAATGCAATCTTGTTCTGTCACCCAAGCTGAAGTGCAGTTGCGTGATCTCGGCTCACTGCAACCTCTGCCTCCCAGGGTTCAAGCGATTCTTCTGCCACAGCCTCCCTAATAGCTGGGATTACAGGAGTGTGCCACCAAGCCTGGCTAATTTTGTTTCTATTTTTAGTAGAGACGGGTTGTACCATGTTGGCCAGGCTGATCTTGAACTCCTGACCTCAGATGATCTGCCCACCTCGGCCTCCCAAAGTGCTGGGATTACTGGCGTGAGCCACCATGCCTGGCTAGAAGTTCCTTACACGATTATCTATGGATGGTCAGATTTTAGGTGACTTCTATTTTGTACTTCACAGTTTTTAAAAAGTATTTCATTTTCTGTAGTGTACTTACTCTTACCAGGGAAGGGGAATGTGGGGGGAGGGAAGAGTTTTTAACTTAAAACTTCCATAGTTGGAATATTATTGTAGTAAAGAGAAGACATTGAATGAGGTGTAATTGTCTTTACATTTACACTTTACAGTTACAATTATATTTTTAAAGATAAGTTAATACTTCCCTTCTATTGAATTTCAGGCTTTTCTTAAGTTACAAATGGAACCAAACTATATTATTGTTTACCCATTGTTTTGCCAGCATTAGAGGAGTTTTTCAAAGAATATTTTTTGATTTAGAGATTATTTTGTTTATTTAGAGATTATTCATCATTTAAAGATTGCCATTTAACTTTAGTAAGAGTTCCATTTGCATCTGATATTTTTTAAGTTTTGGAGAAAGGAAATAGTGGGGAGATGGATTCATCTCCATTTCTTTGGAATAAAATTCAGACAGTTTAAACTCTAGTCTCAACTTGATTTAATTTGGAACTGCATGATATGGTGTCAGATTTGGGTTCAAATCCAGTTCTCTTTTGCTATGCAACCTTGGGAAAGCTAGCCAGTATCTGAGTTGTGTCTTCATGTGTGCAATGGAGACAATAATACCAAAATGAAGATTTTATGAGTTGTCTAGCATAGACATCTGTTTTTCGGAGTGGATGCATGTAACAGATGCTGAATTTATTACGGTATGGAGTTCATGAAAAGAGCATACATTTCATGATACGATGTATATATCAAAAGATATAGTGGTGTCTCATACATGTAATCTCAGCACTTTGGAATCGGAGGCAGGTGGGTCACTTGAGGTTAGGAGTTCAAGACCAGCCTGGCCAACGTGGTGAAACGTTGTCTCTACTAAAATCACAGAAATTAGCCAGGCGTGGTGGTGCGTGCCTGTAATCCCAGCTACTTGGGAGGCTGAGGCAGGAGAATTGCTTGAACCCAGGAGGCGGAGTTTGCAGTGAGCTGATGTCATGCCACTGTACTGCAGCCTGAATGCAGAGCAAGACTGTCTCAAAAAAAAAAAAGGCTGAATAGGAACAGCTCCGGTCTGCAGCTCCCAACGAGACCAAAACATAGAAGCTGTGGGATTTCTGCATTTCTTTCTTTTTTTTTTTTAATTTTGCTTACCCTATTTCAGGGTGTCATTTGTTCGATTTCTGCATTTCTAACTGAGGTATTCCTTCATCTCATTGAGACACTGTTAGGCAGTGGGTGTAGCCCATGAAGGGTGAGCAGAAACAGGGTGGGGTGTTGCCACTCCTGGGAAGTGCAGGGAGCCAGGGATCTTCCTGCACTAGCCAAGGGAATCCGTGAGAGTCTAGCTGTCTTGGTTTTTGCAG
The DNA here is from genome assembly GCA_031835075.1 of Saguinus oedipus. Classification (NCBI taxonomy): domain Eukaryota; kingdom Metazoa; phylum Chordata; class Mammalia; order Primates; family Cebidae; genus Saguinus; species Saguinus oedipus. Next base: position 74,484,416 of record CM063191.1, on the reverse strand, counting down.
TCCAAAAACCAGGAGATTCCCTAGTGTGCCAACTCCAACAGGGCTCTGGGTTTCAAGCACAAAACTGGGTATCTGGGCAGACACCGAGCTAGCTAGAGGAGGTTTTTTTTTTTTTTTTTTTAAATACCCCAGTAGTGCCTGGAATCCCAGTGAGACAGAACTGTTCACTACCCTGGAAAGGGGGCTGAAGCCAGGGAGCTAAGTGTTTTCACTCAGCAGTTCCCACTCCCATGGAACCCAGCAAGCTAAGAACTGCTGGCTTGAAATTCTCACTGCCAGCACAGCAGTCTGAAGCCCATGCTGAAGATCAAGGTTCTTGGGGGGAGGGGTGTCCGCCATTAGTGAGCCTTGAGTAGGTGGTTTTCCTCTGATTGAGGTAAGGAGGCCAAGAAGTTCGGACTGAGTAGAACTCACCACAGTATGGCAAAGTGACTGTGGCCAGACTGCCTCTCTAGATTCCTCCTCACTGAGCAGGGCATCTCTGAAAGAAAGGCAGCAGCCCCACTCAGAGGCTTATAGATAAAACTTCCTTCTCCCTAGGACAGTGAACCTGGGGAAAGGGTCAGCTTCAGTCGTTAAGTTCGTGCCTAACAACTCTGAAGAGAGCAGCAAATCCTAACAATGAGATTTCTCCCAGTGCAGTCAGTGCTCAAGCTCTGCTAGAGAACAGGCTGCCTCCTCCAGCAGGTCTCTGGACCCAGTGCCTCCTGACTGGGAGAGACCTCCCAGCAGGGTTTGACAGACGTCATACTGGAGAGCTCCAGGTGGCATCAGGCTGGTGCCCCTCTGGGACAAAGCTAATTAATAGCTTACCAACCAAGAAAAGCCCAGGACCAAATGGATTCACAGCCAAATTCTACCAGAGGTACAAACAGGAGCTGGTACCATTCCTTCCTAAATTGTTCGAAACAATAGAAAAAGAAGGACTCTTCCCTAACTCATTTTATGAGGCCAGCATCATCCTGATACCAAAACCTGGCAGAGATACAACAGAAAAATAAAATTTCAGGCCAATATCCCTGGTGAACATCTATGTGAAAATCCTCAATAAAATACTGGCAAACTGAATCTAGCAGCATGTTAAAAAGCTTATCCACCACAATCAAGGCGGCTTCTTCCCTGTGATGCAAGGCTGGTTCAACATAGACAAATCACTAAACATAATCCATCACATAAACAGAAACAATCACAAAAACCACATGATTATCTCAATAGATGCAGAAAAGACCTTTGATAAAATTAAACACCCCTTCATGCTAAAAACACTCAATAAACTAGGTATTGATGGAGCATATTGCAAAATAATAAGAGCTATTTATGAAAAACCCACAGCCAATATCATACTGAATGGGCAAATACTGGAAGCATTCCCTTTGAAAACTAGCACAAGACAAGGATGCCCTCTCTCACCACTCCTATTCAGCGTAGTATTGGAAGTTCTCACCAGGGCAATCAGGCAAGAGAAAGATATAAAGGGTATTCAAATAAGAGAGGAAGTCACATTATCTCTGTTTGCAGATGACATGATCGTATATTTAGAAAATCCCATTGTCTCAGACTGAAAACTCCTTAAGCTGATAAGCAACTTCAGCAGAGTCTCAGGATACAAAATCAATGTGCAGAAAATCACAAGCATTCCCATACGTCAGTAATAGAGAGCCAAATCATGAGCAAACTCCCATTCACAATTGCTACAAAGAGAATAAAATGCCTAGGAATACAACCTAAAAGGGATGTGAAGAATTTCCTCAAGGAGAACTACAAACTACTGCTCCAGGAAATAAGAGAGGACACAAACAAATGGAAAAATATTCCTTGCTAATGGATAGGAAGATTCAATATTGTGAAAATGGTCATACTGCCCAAAGTAATTTATAGATTCAATGCTATTCCCATCAAGCTACTGTTGACTTTCTTCACAGAACTAGGACAAACTACTTTAAATTTCATATAGAACCATAAAAGAGTCTGTATAGCCACAACAATGCTAAGCAAAAAGAACAAAGCTGGAAGCATCATGCTACTTGACTTCAAACTATACTACAAGGCTACAGTAACCAAAACAGAATGATACTCGTACCAAAACAGATATGTATATACCAGTGGAACAGAACAGAGGTCTCTGAAATAACACCATACATCTACAACCATGTGATATTCAACAAATGTGAGAAAAACAAGCAATGGGGAAAGGATTCCATATTCAATAAATGGTGCTGGGAAAGCTGGCTAGCCATATGCAGAAAGCAGAAACTGGACCCCTTCTTATACAAAAATTAACTCAAGATGTATTACTTAAATGTAAAACCTAAAACCATAAAAACCCTAGAAGAAAACCTAGGCATTACCATTCAGGACACAGGCATGGGCAAAGCTGAACACTGACAAATGGGATCTAATTAAACTAAAGAGCTTCCTCACAGCAAAAGAAACTATCATCAGAGTGAAGAGGCAACCCACAGAATGGGAGAAGGTTTTTACAGTCTGTCCATCTGACAAAGGTCTAATATCCCGAATCTACAAGGAACTTAAACAAATTTACAGGAAAAACCCCATCAAAAAGTGGGCAAAGGATATGAACAGACATTTCTCAAAAGACATTTATGTGGCCAACAAACATGAAAGAAAGCTCATCATCACTGATATTAGAGAAATGCAGATCAAAACCACAATGAGATATTATCTCACGCCAGTTAGAATGGCGATCATTAAAAGTCAGGAAACAGTACATGCTGGAAAGGATGTGGAGAAATAGGAACGCTTTTACATTGTTGGTGGGAGTGTAAAGTAGTTCAACCATTGTGGAAGACCAGCGTGGCGATTTCTTCAAGGATCTAGAACCAGAAATACCATTTGACCCAGCAATCTCATCACTGGGTTTATACCCAAAGGATTGTAAATTATTTTATTATAAAGACACATGCACACATGTGTTTTTTGCAGCAGTATTTACAATTTCAAAGACTTGGAACCAACCCAAATGCCCATCAATGATAGACTAGGTAAAGAAAATGTGGCATATACACCCCATGGAATACTGTGTAGCCATAAAAAAGTATGAGTTTGTGTCCTTTGCAGACATGAATGAAGCTGAAAGCATCATTCTCAGCAAACTAACACAGAAACAGAAAACCAAACACCACCTATTATTACTCGTAAGTGGGAGTTGAACAATGAGAACACGTGGGCACAAGGAAGGGAACATCATACATTGGGGCTTGTTTAGGGTTGGGGGCAATGGGAGGGAGAGCATTAGGACAAATACCTAATGCACGTGGGGCTTAAAACCTAGATGATGGGTTGATAGGTGCAGCAAACCACCATGACACATGTATACCTATGTAACAATCCTCCATGTTCTGCACATGTATTTCAGAACTTTTTTTTTTTTTTTTTAATTTATTTATTTATTTATTTTTATTGCATTATAGGTTTGGGGGTACATGTGCAGAACGAGCAAGATAGTTGCATAGGTACACACATGGCAGTGTGCTTTGCTGCTTTCCTCCCCTTCACCCACACTTGGTATTCATCCCCAGGCTATCCCCCCCAGCCCCCCCCTGCTGTCCCTCCCCCATTCCCCCCAACAGTCCCCAGTGTATAGTAGACTGCCTCTCTGTGTCCACATGTTCTCATTTTTCTCACCCACCTATGAGCGAGTATATGCGGTATTTCTTTTTCTGTTCTTGTGTCAGTTTGCTGAGAATGATGTTCTCCAGATTCATCCATGTCCCTACAAAGGACACAAACTCATCATTTTTGATTGCTGCATAATATTCCATGGTGTATATGTGCCACATTTTCCCAGTCCAGTCTATCATCGTTGGGCATTTGGGTTGGTTCCAGGTCTTTGCTATTGTAAACAGTGCTGCAATGAACATTCGTGTGCATGTGTCCTTATAGTAGAACGATTTATAATCCTTTGGATAGATACCCAGTAATGGGATTGCTGGGTCAAATGGAATTTCTATTTCTAGGTCCCTGAGGAATCGCCACACTGTCTTCCACAATGGTTGAACTAATTTACACTCCCACCAACAGTGTAAGAGTGTTCCTATTTCTCCACATCCTCTCCAGCATCTGCTGTCTCCAGATTTTTTAATGATCGCCATTCTAACTGGTGTGAGATGGTATCTCAATGTGGTTTTGATTTGCATCTCTCTAATGACCAATGACGATGAGCACTTTTTCATATGTTTGCTGGCCTCATGTATGTCTGCTTTCGTAAAGTTTCTATTCATATCCTTTGCCCATTTTTGAATGGGCTTGTTTGTTTTTTTCCTGTAAATCTGTTTGAGTTCTTTGTAAATTCTGGATATCAGCCCTTTGTCGGATGCGTAAACTGCAAAGATTTTTTCCCATTCTGATGGTTGCCGATTCACTCTAGTGACTGTTTGTTTTGCTGTGCAGAAGCTGTGGAGTTTGATTAGGTCCCATTTGTCTATTTTGGCTTTTGTTGCCAATGCTTTGGGAGTTTTGTTCATGAAGTCCTTGCCTACTCCTATGTCCTGAATGGTTTTGCCTAGATTTTCTTCTAGGGTTTTTATGGTGTCGGGTCTTACGTTTAAGTCTTTAATCCATCTGGAGTTAATTTTAGTGTAAGGTGTCAGGAAGGGGTCCAATTTCTGCTTTCTGCACATGGCTAGCCAGTTTTCCCAACACCATTTATTAAATAGGGAATCCTTTCCCCATTGCCTGTTTTTGTCTGGTTTATCAAAGATAATATGGTTGTAGATGTGTTGTGTTGCCTCCGATGCCTCTGTTCTGTTCCATTGGTCTATATCTCTGTTTTGGTACCAGTACCATGCTGTTTTGATTACTGTAGCCTTGTAGTATAGTTTGAAGTCTGGTAGCGTGATGCCTCCCGCTGTGTTCTTTTTGCTTAGAATTGACTTGGCTATGCGGGCTCTTTTTTGGTTCCATATGAAATTCATGGTGGTTTTTTCCAGTTCTGTGAAGAAATTCAATGGTAGTTTGATGGGGATAGCATTGATTGTGTAGATTACTTTGGGCAGTATAGCCATTTTCACGATATTGATTCTTCCTAACCACGAACATGGAATGTTTCTCCATCTGTTTGTGTCCTCTCTTAATTTCATTGAGCAGTTGTTTGTAGTTTTCCTTAAAGAGGTCCCTTACATTCCTAGTGAGTTGTATTCCTAGGTATTTTATTTTCTTTGTAGCAATTGTGAATGGCAGTTCGTTCTTGATTTGGTTCTCTTTAAGTCTGTTATTGGTGTATAGGAATGCTTGTGAATTTTGCACATTGATTTTATATCCTGAGACTTTGCTGAAGTTGCTTATCAGTTGCAGGAGCTTTTGGGCTGAGGTGATGGGGTCTTCTAGGTATACTATCATGTCGTCTGCAAATAGAGACAATTTGGCTTCCACCTTTCCTATTTGAATACCCTTTATTTCTTTTTCTTGCCTGATTGCTCTGGCTAGAACTTCCAGTACTATGTTGAATAGAAGTGGTGAGAGAGGGCATCCTTGTCTAGTGCCAGATTTCAAAGGGAATGCTTCCAGTTTTTGCCCATTAAGTATGATATTGGCTGTTGGTTTGTTATAAATAGCTTTTATTACTTTGAGATATGTTCCATCAATACCAAGTTTATTGAGGGTTTTTAGCATAAAGGGCTGTTGAATTTTGTCAAATGCCTTCTCTGCATCAATTGAGATCATCATGTGGTTTTTGTTTTTGCTTCTGTTTATGTGGTGAATTACATTTATAGACTTGCGTATGTTGAACCAGCCTTGCATCCCCGGGATAAATCCTACATGATCATGATGGATAAGTTTTTTAATGTGCTGTTGCAATCGGTTTGCCAGTATTTTATTGAAGATTTTTGCATCTATGTTCATCATGGATATTGGCCTGAAGTTTTCTTTTCTTGTTGAGTCTCTGCCAGGTTTTTGTATCAGGATGATGTTGGTCTCATAAAATGATTTGGGAAGGGTTCCCTCTTTTTGGATTATTTGGAATAGTTTCAGAAGGAATGGTACCAGATCCTCTTTGTGTGTCTGGTAGAATTCGGCTGTGAACCCATCTGGACCTGGGCTTTTTTTGTGTGGTAGGCTCTTAATTGCTGCCTCAACTTCAGACCTTGTTATTGGTCTATTCATAGTTTCGGCTTCCTCCTGGTTTAGGCTTGGGAGGACACAGGCATCCAGGAATTTATCCATTTCTTCCTGATTTACTGGTTTATGTGCATAGAGTTGTTTGTAGTATTCTCTGATGATGGTTTGAATTTCTGTGGAATCTGTGGTGATTTCCCCTTTATCGTTTTTTATTGCATCTATTTGGTTGTTCTCTCTCTTCTTTTTTATCAGTCTGGCTAGTGGTCTGTCTATTTTGTTGATCTTTTCAAAAAACCAGCTCTTAGATTTATTGATTTTTTGAAGGGTTTTTCTTGTCTCTATCTCCTTCAGTTCTGCTCTGATCTTAGTTATTTCTTGTCTTCGGCTAGGTTTTGAGCTTTTTTGATCTTGCTCCTCTAGCTCTTTCAATTTTGACGATAGGGTGTCAATTTTGGATCTCTCCACTCTTCTCATGTGGGCACTTATTGCTATATATTTTCCTCTACAGACTGCTTTAAATGTGTCCCAGAGATTCTGGTACGTTGTGTCTTCATTCTCATTGGTTTCAAAGAACTTCTTTATTTCTGCCTTCATTTCATTGTTTATCCAATCAACATTCAAGAGCCAATTGTTCAGTTTCCATGAAGCTGTGCGGTTCTGAGTTATTTTCTGAATTCTGAGTTCCAACTTGATTGCACTATGGTCTGAGAGACTGTTTGTTATGATTTCAGTTGTTTTGCATTTGCTGAGGAGTGCTTTACTTCCAATTATGTGGTCAATTTTGGAGTAGGAGTGATGTGGTGCTGAGAAGAATGTATATTCTGTGGATTTGGGGTGGAGAGTTCTGTAAATGTCTATCAGGTTTGCTTGTTCCAGGTCTGAGTTCAAGTCCTGGATATCCTTGTTAATTTTCTGTCTGGTTGATCTGTCTGCTATTGACAGTGGAGTGTTAAAGTCTCCCACTATTATTGTGTGGGAGTCTAAGTCCCTTTGTAAGTCATTAAGAACTTGCCTTATATATCTGGGTGCTCCTACATTGGGTCCATATATATTTAGAATCGTTATCTCTTCTTGTTGTATCGATCCTTTTACCATTATGTAATGACCTTCTTTGTCCCTTTTGATCTTTGTTACTTTAAAGTCTATTTTATCAGAGATGAGAATTGCAACTCCTGCTTTTTTTTGCTCTCCATTTGCTTGGTAAATCTTCCTCCATCCCTTTATTTTGAGCCTTTGTGTATCTTTGCATGTGAGGTGGGTTTCCTGGATACAGCACACCGATGGGTTTTGGTTTTTTATCCAATTTGCCAGTCTGTGTCTTTTGATTGGTGCATTTAGCCCATTTACATTCAGGGTTAATATTGTTATGTGTGAATTTGATACTGCCATTTTGATGCTAGCTGGCTGTTTTGCCCGTTGGTTCATGTACATTCTTCATTTTGTTGATGGTCTTTAACATTTGGTATGCTTTTAGAATGGCTGGAACTGGTTGTTTCTTTCTATGTGTAGTGCCTCTTTCAGGAGCTCTTGTAAAGCAGGCCTAGTGGTGACAAAATCTCTGAGTACTTGCTTGTTCGTGAAGGATTTTATTTTTCCTTCACTTATGAAGCTCAGTTTCGCTGGATATGAAATTCTGGGTTGAAAGCTCTTTTCTTTAAGGATGTTGAATATTGGCCCCCACTCTCTTCTGGCTTGTAGAGTCTCTGCTGAGAGATCTGCTGTGAGTCTGATGGGCTTCCCTTTGTGGGTGACCCGACCTTTCTCTCTGGCTGCCCTTAGTATTTTCTCCTTTGTTTCAACCCTGGTGAATCTGACGATTATGTGCCTTGGGGTTGCTCTTCTTGCAGAGTATCTTTGTGGTGTTCTCTGTATTTCCTGGAGTTGAGTATTGACCTGTCTTGCTAGGTTGGGGAAATTTTCCTGGATAATATCCTGAAGAGTGTTTTCCAGCTTGAATTCATTCTCTTCGTCACTTTCTGGTACACCTATCAAACGTAGGTTGGGTCTCTTCACATAGTCCCACATTTCTTGGAGATTTTGTTCATTCCTTTTTGTGCTTTTTTCTTTAATCTTGGTTTCTCGTTTTATTTCATTGAGTTGATCTTCAACTTCTGATATTCTTTCTTCTGCTTGGTCAATTCGGCTGTTGATACTTGTGCATGCTTCGCGAAGTTCTCGTGTTGAGTTTTTCAGCTCCTTCAATTCATTCATATTCCTCTCTAAGTTGTCCATTCTCGTTATCAATTCCTCGAATCTTTTTTCAAATCTTTTTTCAAGGTTCTTAGTTTCTTTGCACTGGTTTAGAACATGTTCCTTTAGCTCACTGAAGTTTCTCATTATCCACTTTCTGAAGTCTGATTCCGTCATTTCGTCACATTCATTCTCCGTCCAGCTTTGTTCCCTTGCTGGTGAGGAGTTTTGGTCCTTTTTTGGAGGTGAGGTGTTTTGGTTTCGGGTGCTTTCCTCCTTTTTGCGCTGGTTTCTTCCCATCTTTATGGATTTATCCGCCTGTTGTCTTAGTAGTGGCTGATTTTTCAATTGGGTCTCTGTGTGGACACTGAGATTGTTGATGATGAAGTATTTCTGTTACTTAGTTTTCCCTCTAATGATCTATCCTCTCTGCTGTATGAGTGCTGAGGTCCACTCCAGGCCCTGCTTGTCTGGGGTATACCTGCAGCAGCTGCAGAACAGTGAGGGATGATATCAGTTTCTTTTTCTGCTGCCCTTGTTCCAGAATGATGCCAGCCAAATGTCAGTCTGATTAGTCCTTTTCTGGGGTGACTCCTTGGATATACAGAGGTCAGGGAGCTGCTTGAGGAGACAGTCTGTGCTTTATAGGAGCTCCAGTGCTGAGCTGTGAGCTCCGTTGTTCATTCAGGGTTGTTGGGAGGTTATGTCTGCTGCAATAGAACTCATAAAACACCACTCTTTTTTTTTTTTTTTTTCACCCTTAGATGCTCTGTCTCAGGGAGTTGGGGCTTTCTTTATGAGTATCTGTTGCACTGTCCTGCCCCACTAGGTGGCAGTCTATTCACTATTTGCCTGCCGGGGCTCTGACCTCCTAAGGCGGATCCGCCCTGTTGCGGCCCGGCGGACTCTCTCTGTTATGGCAGGTTGCCTCGGCAACGGCAGGCTGCGTCAGTCCTGGGCGGTACTTAAGTGGGGGTGCACTTTGTCAGGAATGGTGGACGCCCCTCCCTGACCGGGCTGCACCGTCCTAAATGCCGGCAACAAAACTCTCAGCCCCAAGCGCCTCCAGTCGCCGCCCTGCTTGTCCCCGTGAGCGTGGGACCCGCCGAGCCCGATCACCCTGCTCCCTGCCTCAGAGTCCGTCCTCTCTCTCTCTCTCTCTCTTCCTCTCCCCAAGCTGAAAGGTCGACTCTCTCACTGGCGCCCCAGGAGCCTGCCGATAGGGCACTGGGATCCGTGCGATCTCCCGTGCCGCTGCCCACTACCCCGGCTCAGATCACGCTTCCCAGGAAACTCCTGGTCTGGCTCATTGTCCAAGTCCTGTTCAATCAGATGGACATGCCAATCTGCCCTTCCAAATCTCAGATTGCCGGTTTAACAGGGCACCCAGACCAGTGAGTTCCGCGCCGGGTCCCGCTGCGGCGCCGGCCGAAGAGGCGGCGGGAGCCGGTTGCGTTAGCCGGCTGCTAGCGTCCCGTGTCTCTCCCACACCTGGGACTTTCAACGCTCTGTGGGCATAAAAGGAACATCCGAGAATGCGGCTAGGACTCACCCTCTGCGCCTTCACCGAGAGCTGCAATCCTGAGTCACCTCTACGACGCCATCTTGCCTCCCTCCGTATTTCAGAACTTTAAAAAAAAAAGGATATGGAAGTTACTATGCACGTTAATCCTAATTTGTTTGTACCTCCTCCTTTAGGTGTCTGTTATCTAGAACAAGTTCATTACATTCTAATGATAAAGTGAACACTCTATTTTCAAAAGTGGTGTTACATCTTTGTGTATCTTTTGCCCCTGTCATGATGATTTTGTCACCTGTGTAAAAATTTTAATGCTAGGCCGGGCGCGGTAGCTCAAGCCTGTAATCCCAGCACTTTGGGAGGCCGAGGCAGGTGGATCACGAGGTCAACAGATCGAGACCATCTTGGTCAACATGGTGAAACCCCGTCTCTACTAAAAATACAAAAAAAAATTAGCTGGACATGGTGGCGCGTGCCTGTAATCCCAGCTACTCAGGAGGCTGAGGCAGGAGAATTGCCTGAACCCAGGAGGCGGAGGTTGCAGTGAGCCGAGATCGCGCCATTGCACTCCAGCCTGGGTAACAAGAGCGAAACTCCGTCTCAAAAAAAAAAAAAAAAAATGAAAAAAAAAGAAAAAAAAATTTTTTAATGCTACAGTTGTCTCCCCTATTGACAGGGGATAAGTTCCAAGACCCAGTGGATGCCTGAAACTGTGGATAGTACTGAATTCTATATATACTTATTTTTTTCATACACACATATTTATGATAAAGTTTAACAAATTATGCACAGTGAGAGATTGACAATTACTATAATAAAATAGAACAATTTTAACAATATTCTGTAATAAAAGTTAAGTGAATTTGGTTTTGAAATATTGTACTGTACTCACACTTCTTATGATGATGATTCTGGTTGATCAAATGCTTATGAGATGAGATGAAGGTAGGTGAATGATGTTAGGCATTGTAATGTAGCATGAAGCTACTATTGACCTTATGGTGTTATATCAGAAGGAGGGTCATTTGCTTGGGTGGTCCTGAATCATCAAGGCATGATGATGTCTGTGGTTGGATGTCAAGAGCAGGCAGTGTCTATGACTAATGGTCAGGCAGTGTATACAGCATGTATATACTAGACAAAGGGATGTCTCACATCCACGGCTGGTGAGTGCAAGATTTTATCACACTACTCAGAATGGCGCACAATTTAAAACTTACAGATTGTTTATTTCTGGAATTTTCTGTTTAATATTTTGGACTGCAGTTGACCACATGTAACTGAATTCATGGAAAGCGAAACCACCATGGATAAAGTGGGATTACTGTATTATTTCAGACTTTAATTAGCATTTGTCAAAACTCCATCTAGCTAGTGCTTGCACTGTAGAATTTATCTGATTTCATTTTTATTGATTAGGGAAATAAGTTTTATTTTTATCTGGAGTGATTTGTTTCTTAGGGCTTCCTCAAAATTGAGTAGTGGTTACTGAGTATATACCAAAAGGAAAAGAAATCATTAGTCAAAAAGATGCCGCATTTGTATGTTGATTGTAGCACTGTTCACGAGATCAAAGATATGGAATCAAGCTAAGTGTCCATCGGTGGAAGATTGGATAAAGAAAATTTGGTGTG